>CM028129.1:1595693333-1598641666 GCA_016271365.2 Neoceratodus forsteri | reverse complement strand
TTTCAACAAACCACCACCACAACAGAAAGGAAACATTACTGAGGCACCAAAAATATTTCATGATAAACAGACTTTGTTAAGTAGGAATATAACAGGGCCGCCAGAAGCATGCTGTACTAACACTGTGGACGGGTGCTGGTACAGAGAAGCTGGCTCCTAAAGTACAAGACAAACCCACAAAGCCACCTCTCTGTATGAATACATGCCAAGAAAAAATGTTCAATGCTACTGCAACTTTATTGATGGCAAAACAAGCCACACACAAATACCCCTTGCGCTTCAGTGCTCAGGCCTTCATTAGGGAGCACACTAATAAAGGCCTAACTGCCAAAGTGCTAGGGTCATTAGTGTGCCTTGTTTTGCCATAAATACATTTGCACTAGCAGTGAACATATTTTATTGACATTTATTCGTGTGGGGTTATGGCTTTCTGGTTTTGTTAAGTAGGTATATGAGGGCAAGGACAACACTTTTTTACTTTATTTTATTTCAGCTGTTTTTGGGCATGGTTCTCACCAGTTTTGGGAGTTAAACAAGGTTATACAAAAGAAAAATGGAACACACACTCAACATTATTATACACATAACAGTGCACAATGGAGGGAGACAAACAACAAAAATGGATAGTGACCTGTGTCAGATGACCTAAAGGTATGCAAGAAAAATGACAGAAGGAAGTAAGGAGGGCTGGGGTACAGGGTATACTGGGATTTATTGGGAGCCATCACATCAAAATGAAATCAAAAAATGGCTGTACAAAGGAGGGGAACTAAAATGTTGAAGAGTATGCACCAGAATGATGCCAGGTGAAGATACACTAAAGGACATTACATACAAACACAAGGAAAGGGGGTGGCATGATAGAAACTATCAAGTACAGAAATGGACTCAACAACAGGGTAGCCGCATCTGGAACAAAAGATGTGCATGAGGAAAGGACCAAAGTTTCAAGATAGAGCAGGCAACATCAGGAACTATTTTTTCACACAGAGGGTGGTGGTCGTGGGTACAAGGACAAACTAAAAAACTAATACTCAATGTTGTGATGGGACAGCAGCAGTTGAAGTATCCCCATGGTCTGTAGTTGGTGCCCCTCAATGCGATACATCTGTTCCTTAACATTGTCCATCCGATGGTTTGCAGCATCCACCTCACTCCACAGCAGGCCCAAATTGGCCTGTGTGGCTGGCAGTTAGGGAGGGCTGCCACCATCATCAGGAACTGCTGCAGGTTGTGGTGGTGGAGCAGCCAGTTCTGCCATGGCCCTTCCCTGTTTCACACCACTGCAGGTGGATGCCTGCTCTGCCACCTCTTTCCCAGCAAGGCCAGCAGGTGCATTACTGGCCTGTTCGGTGACCTTGGCCTGCCACTCTAGGTGGTGGTGGTAATACATGTGGGTGTGCTGACCCCCTGTGCCAAGGTGACTTCCTCTGGGGCCATGGCACACCTCAACACCGCACAAATTGCACTTTATTACACTGCTGTCCCCAGGCAATGTAGTAAAAACTCCCACACTAAGGAGGTGCGAGGAGGACTAGGCACAGGTTGGGGGGGCCAGGTGTTGTTGGAATCAGGGGCTGTGGCTTCACAGTTTGGGCCAGGGGTGCAGAAACCTGCTGCTGTGGCTCCTCCTCCTCCCTCCCCTCACTTCCTGCTGCTGCTGAGCCGCTGATACAGGGGCCATAGCAGATGCTGGGGCACTGGTAGGTGGCAGGAGCTGGTGCTCCATGGCACCAACTCCTCTTACTTGGGAGGAACACTCAGGATGGTGGTCCGTCCAGACCTATACGGCTACTACACGTGACAAGACTCCCACACTAATCTCCACCACGTCGGCGAAAAACCAAGTCTCTCCCCCTCCATTCTGGGCTCTCTCTCACTCTCTCACAACAACACACACACACAGACACACAAAAACAATTAACAATAAACAAATACTAAACTGAAATACTGCACAAACACAAATCCAGACAACAAATACTCAAAAATAAGCACCTATAGCGAAAAAAATAAAAGGTTTAAAGTGTTTTTCCAACAGATTTTCCTATCTCACTCTAACCAACACAACCTCTTTCTCATACTACAAGGCGAAAGTGAGACTCTCTTTCAAGCATGAGTCACTTCCTGCCTGCCTGAAGTATGTGACCTACACTGTGTAAGCCATGTGATGTGTGTGGGTTGTCTGTGAATGCTCACTCCATCTTAAAGTGAAGTAAGGCAGAGTGAACAACGCAAAGTCATTATTACAATGCAAAGTGGTGAAGGAGGGTTTAAAATGGCACCGTAGCAGAATGCTAATGCGGCGGCAGAATTATACTTTGTTGCATCTCTAAATTCTAGCAGTATGTATATAATAAAAGACAGCAGTTCTTTTAGTCACATTCAGTAAACTGTGCAAGTTTATTGTACAGAGAATGCAGAACCAGGCACCAAAAGAAACAAAATGAAAAACTTTTATTTCCTGCAGGGTGGCTTGGTATTTTAACCGCATATGTGAATAAAAGTTTTTCATTTTGTTACTTTCAGTGCCTGGTTCTGCATTTTCTACTAATTGACCTACTAGTGGAACGCGTGTGTGGAGCTAAGGTTTCTTGGTACTACTTAAGTTTATTGTACTCACAGTTAATTCAGACATTAGCTATTATCGCAGACTAAGATTTTTTTTTGTTTTTTTTCTTCCCTTTATAACCTACCATCTCCTGGCTCTGAGAAGAGATACCAGTTTCACGGGTTTGGGACTCTGATTCTCTTTGCTCCATTTCAGATTCCCCCAGTTCGTGGATAGGGCTGTGTGGGGGGTTTCTGATCTTATCCCCCCAACTGATTGTGAGGATCTCACTTTAATGTTTCTGGAAAATCTTCTCCTTGGCACAGAGGGGGAGAAGGAGGAGGAGGAGGAGGTAAAGAAAGTTTCTTTGCCCCATCCTTGTGATCCACGTAACAAACTGGGATCAGGTTTGCTACTGGGTGCATTGGCTGCTGGGCAGGTTCTTGTTTTACAGGTTCATCCTCAATTATAATAAGGCCAGTACTTTCTTTTTGAGGTTCTGAAGGGTGGGGGTGAGGAGGGAGTGGGTTGGGGCTTATTCGAGCTTGCTTTGGCAGCAGTAGCTGAATCTTGGACTTGTTGAATTAGCAACTCAGGACTAATAGAGGAGACTTTCTTCCTGGCTGCCCAAGGACATTCAGTGAAAGTGAGGCCAGTCTCCTCGCAGAGGTCACATTTAGTGTGGTTTGCACACTGGTGGGTTATATGACCAATTTCTCCGCAGTTGTCACACCACAGTTTATCACATGTACCAGAGAGATGAGTCCGAGAACCACATCTATAACATGCACAGGGTTGCCCCGCATAAACCCCCCCATCCCTTCCCAATAGAAAAGCATTCAGGATATGATCAACCTCAGTATCTGTTTGCTTCAGTTTTACTTTGTATTTCCAGCCCCCTGTTCAGAACATTTGAGCCTAAGATTTCTTCTGGGGGGGGGCTGAGAACATCGCATTTCTGAAATAACCAGTAAGTAATGTCTGTGACGTGGACAACCAGTTCAGAGTGCTGTAGTATCATTTTTGTAATATCAAAATGGGTTATGGACTCTCTGTCATGAGAGATGCTGAAAATCTGTCACTCACCCCCCACCCCCAGGTTTCAGCTGAAAAGATGAAAGCCATGAGAAAATGCTGAAACAGTATGTGAGATCACACACACACACAGGTTTTAGATACCAGGTGTTACATGGCAGGCCAAAAGCTAATTACAGACATTTCTAAGTTAATTTTGTTAAGAGGGAAATCATAAAAAAGTTTATGATGTTAGAGGGGAAAACCAGGTTTAGCAAACTAGTGCAAAGTTGTAAATGTTCCTCTGATGCCTGTGTGAGACAGGATACTGATTAAGATCAAAGAACTGTCATTTGAAGAACATGAGTATGCTGAGGTTGCAGAATTTAATACTTGGAAAAGACATCCTGTTTTTATAGATATATGTTTTTTATATATTCTGACAGGGAGCAGCTAGGTGACCTCATGCAAATAGGTGGGAAAAAACAGCTTTTTTTTTTTTTTGCATTATTTGTTTATCCCCTCTGTGCTCCCAGTGACCCACACTCCTTCAGGCCCCATTTCCAAGTCCTCACTGACCCCACCAGCCTTGCCCAAGCTCCCTCATTTCACAACGCATCCGGTCCCTGCGATATCCTGGACGCAACCCTTCACCAGGTGGGTCCCCCTCCTCCGAGGGGGAAGACACCAGGGAGGAATCCAGCACACTTTTCTACAGTAGGGTCCAGGGATGCTGCTGAGAGAGGGAAGCCCATCGAAGGCACCAGAGGAATTGGGGGACAGAGAGCCATCATCCAGCAGCCACAGCGAGTGGTATTTCCATTTTTCTGGGTTCCCTCATCGCACTGCTCTGTAGTGCCTCCAGTCTCCACTAGGGGCCGCTGCTTGAGCGAGGCAGTCCCAATTCCACCCCAGGATAGGAGAGCAGTCCTCCGGATGCTCAATCCTATCATCCCCCTGCCAACCCCTGGCAAAACCAGCTTTTTAAAGAGTATTCTGTTTTTCTTCAGAGACACTTTTATCTAGACTCTGACAAAGAAACATCTGTGAGCACTTTTAAGCAGGTATTTAGAGACTAAGTGCTGTAGTAAGAATTGCACTGTTTAAAACCTTGTTCATTTAATAGAGTTGTATGTCTTGTGATATAATAGTTCTGTATTGTATGTTTTACATATTATTATCTGTTTTAGCAAAAACTCTTTTTAAAGCTTACTTGGTATGTCTTTGATTTTTGTTCATTTGCAAGAAAAGTATATATGGTTATAGCTGACACTAGGCATAAGCTTGAATGGTGATACCAAACTGGAAAGAGAAGCATTTTAAATCTGAGGTCTTTATTAAAGTTTTTAAGGGTTCATTTCTGTACACCTGGTTAGGTGCCCGTAGGCAAAGATATCTGACCCCCTGAAGACAGAATTATCTGAGCCTGTGCATTGGATACACTAGCAAGAGGTTCACAGTTTGAATCCCTCGAAGACTTGAGACCAAAAGGCTGATCCGAACTCACAAAACAGACAAGAGGGTTACCTTGTTCTGTTAAACTGTTCACAAGACTGCACTCAGAGGTTGGCACTTTGGGAGTAGAGGGCTGACCTGCTGAGTGGGTTTGTGACAGATTGGTTGGCAGCGGTGGCATAAATTTTGGTATTACAAGCTTTTATTGTTCTGTGTCAGCTTGAGACCATAAGCCCTCTTGCAAAGAAAGAAAAAGGCAGAGTTTTATTTTAAAAAGGAAACAAAACTATATCACTTGGCGTACAGTCCAGTTCCTACCCATTTTTTTCCCTCTAAACAGCAAGTTAGAGTAGCAGTAGAGAGGGAAGAAGAAGATGGCTTACGACTACAGCAGGCACACTGTAGATTACTTGGAGCAGTTGTACGGGGACAGGGGAGTCCCGTTCGAGGTGTCAGCCAAAAAGCAGAACCTCATAGATGTCCTGATGGTAGAAGATACCCAGAGCAGTGAGTCACGGACCGTGACTGGAAAGGACCAAATCTCGAGTGTGGCAGGGCTAGCGACCAGTGCTGTGTCCAGGTCCGGTAAGAAGGACAGCGAGGCCATCCTCAGTGAAGGGCCACAGCAGCAGGGGAAGGTCACCAGTATCCTGAATCCGGAAGTGCTCAGGCTTCAAATTGAGTTGCGCAGGATGGAGCTGAAGTTCCAGGAGAAGAGGGAGCGAGAGAACCGAGAGACAGAGTAGGAACGCTGAGAGGCAGAGAGGGAACAGGGAGAGGCAGAGCCACAACAGAGGGAGGCAGACCATGAGAAGCGTGAGCACCAGTGAGCTACAGAGGAGAAGACAGAACAAGAACGCCGAAACACAGACCATGAGGAGCAGGAGCAACACAGGCAACACAAACTGGAGAAGATATGACCCCGACCAGCGGCACCAGAGCAGTTAAGTTTTAATAGCCGAGTTTAAAGAGGGGGAGGATATGGATGCCTTTTTAAATTCTTTTGAAAAAGTTTGTATTCAGGCTAAAATTTCTAGAGAGTCCTGGAGCTTCCAGCTATCCCCGCTACTTACCAGGAAAATTCGGGATGCATTGGATCAAATGGACAATGAGGACAGCAATGATTACAGCAACCTAAAAGCTGCACTGTTAAAAAAGTTTGAATGAACTGCTGAATCATACAGAGCTAAATTCTGTAAGCTCAAGAGAAGCCCTAATATGAGCTACGAGGAGCTAGCCACGAAACAACATCAGTTTTTAAAACATTGGCGGGAAGGAATTGAGGCAAACTCTGTTGATAAAATTGAAAATGTGATTTTATTAGAACAGTTTTATTGGGCATGCCCAGCACAGCTAAAAACCTGGCTAAAGGACCGAGATCCCAAAACAGTGCAAGAGGCTGCTGAACTCTCGGATCGCTATGCCAAGAGCAGACATGCTCTGAGAGTGAATGGGGTGGGCATGGCAGTGCAGAAAGGGAAAAGCACGCCTTCAGAGCAGCTAAAATCCTCACTGCCTTCACCAAAACCAGGTAGCCCCAGCTTTCAGAGAAAAGATTTCTCTGAGAAAGAACTGAATACTGGTTGTGTAAGGAAACTGGGCATATTGCCAAACAGTGTCCCAAAAAGGTGAGCCATAATACTCAACAGGGTGTTAGAAAAGAAGTGGGTTGTTTGTGTGTCCCTGGAAGCATGCCAGTGAACATGAGGGAACACATGCACCCAGTCATGGTGAATGGTGTACAGATGCAAAGGTTAAGGGACACAGAGGCATCCCTGAACTTGGTAAAGGGGGATCTGGTACAGCCTGGTCAGCTTATACCCAATAAATACGCCACTGTACAGGACTTCACTGGTGAGGAGAAAACATTGCCCCTCGCTAGTGTTCTCCTAGACTGGGGTGAAACAGGGGGAACTGTGCAACAGGTGACTGTAGCCAAAACATTAGCAGTGGATGTGATCCTGGGCAACAATCTAAAACAGGGGATGGTATGTGCAGTTACCTGTAGCCAAGCGGCAAGAGAAAATTGTAGTTCCCTGAACCCCACAGAAGCCACTGTGGAAACCACTGAGAGGCTGGTTCCCCAGCCTGTGTCTCCTGATATGGAGATTAATGAAGAGGGGGTAGAAATTTCCCCAGTAGCAAGTAACCACACAGCTACAGAGGGTTGCTCTGAAGAGGGAGGAGGAGGGGTGACCCCTTGTCAGAGAGTTGGGATTGACAGTGATTCTGAGTGCCCTGACGCTAGTCCTAGGGACCCTAGTTTAGTGACTGAAGGGGACCTGTCCCATGACTTGGGACTGTGTGAGGGGTTTGCAGCTGCTCAGAGGAGTGACCCTAGTTTAGAGAAGCTGAGGGCTTGGGCAGACTTGGACGGCACACAGGGAGGTGATGGCAGGCATAAGGTTTATTGGGAAAATGGACTTATATATACTCAGGCAGTACAGACAGAGGGAGGGATGCTAGGAAGGCAGCTTGTCATTCCCCAAGGGTATCGTGATCAGTTGCTCCTCAAAATTGCATATGATATTCCCTTGTCTGGTCTTCTGGGAATTGTGCGCACAATGCAGCGGTTAGTCCAGAATTTCTATTGGCCTAACTTCACCCAGCAGGTGAAAGAGTATTGCAGGTCTTGTCACCGGTGCCAAGAAACAGGGATGACAGGCAAGAAAACCCAAGCCACCCTGATTCCATTGCCCATAGTGAAGGAGCCATTCCAGAGGGTGGGAATGGATATTGTGGGGCCTTTAAATACTCCCAGCTCCTCAGGGAAGAGATTCATCCTGACTGTGGTGGATTATGCCACCTGGTACCCACAGGCAGTCGCCCTATCCTCTCTGAGGACAGACAAAGTGGCAGATGCCTTACTTGGAATATTCTCCCATGTTGGGTTTCTGCAGGAGGTAATCACTGATTGAGGGGGTTGCTTCATGTGGGACCTGATGAAATGTTTGTGGGAGAAGTGTGGGGTGGTGCAGAGATGCACAACACCGTATTACCCACAAGCCAATGGGCTTGTGGAACAATTCAGTGGTACCCTAAAGTCAATGCTCAGGGTGTTTGCTGAACAACATGGGAGGGACTGGGAGAAATACCTTCTCCACCTGTTGTTTGCATACAGGGAGGTGCCCCAAGAGTCGACAGGATTTTCCCCCTTCGAACTCTTATATGGACACCAGGTACGTGGGCCCCTAGACTTGGTCCGGGAGGACTAGGAAGGCAAGCACACCACCCAGGGAACTCCCATTGTGGATTACATCCTTAGGTTTAGGGAAAGGCTAAAGGAGCTTATGGGGACAGCCCAGAGCAACCTAGCAGCTGTCCAACAGAAATAAAAAGTGTGGTACAACTGCAGAGCCAGAGCTCGCTCGTACATGGTACGTCAGGAAGTCATGGTCCTTATTCTGGTCCAGAAAGACAAGCTGCAAGCTGAGTGGGTAGGACCATACAAAGTGGTTAGGAAGGTAAATGACGTGAACTACATTATGGAGTTACCTGACAGAAGACAGACAGAAAGGATGTACCATGTCAACATGATGAAGCCATATGCAAACAGGGCTAACATGGTGTTTGCAGTTAGTAGTCATGGGGAGGAGACAGATGAAGGAGACCCCCTTCTGGACTTTCTGGAAGAGAATAAGTGGGAGTCCTCTGTTGAGGCAGTAAATTGTCTCCTCAGCTGGACCCGGACCAGATCCAGAAAGTAAGGGAGGTTTTAGCAGACTTTGCCCCATTGTTTAGCACGAAGCCTGGACTAACCCCCTTAGCGACGCACAATGTGGAGACAGGGACACAGATGCCCATACGGCAGACAGCATAGCGGGTGTCAGAGGCTGCCCAAAAGGACTTTAGGAAGGAAGTGGAGGAGATGCTGGATTTAGGGGTAATCCAGAGATCCCACAGCCCCTGGGCCTCACCTGTAGTCCTTGTGCCTAAGGCAGATGGCTCTACTATTTCTGTGTGGACTGTCATGGACTGAATGCAGTCACAAAGTCAGACACCCACCATGCCCCGGATGGACGAATTCCTGGACAAGTTGGGGTGACCTATCTTACCACCATTGACCTGACCAAGGGGTATTGGCAGGTAGAGTTGACAGCGTTAGGGAGAGGTTGGCCTTCATCACTCTGATAGGCTTATTTGAGTTTAAAGTAATGCCTTTTGGAATGACGAACTCCCCGGCCACTTTCCAAAGGTTGGTGAACCAGGTGTTAAATGGTGCTGAGGAGTATGCCGTGACGTACCCGGATGACATTGCCATCTTTACTACCAGCTGGGAGAAAAACCTATCCCACCTTAGGAAAGTGCTAGGCAGGATACAGAGGGCTAGGCTCACTGTCAAAGCTGAGAAGTGCCAGGTGGCCATGGGAGAGGTGGCATACGTTGGGCATGTGGTAGGCCAGGGACAGCTCTGTCCTAACCAAATAAAGATAGAGGTAATCCAGGCATGGCCCAGACCAGAAACTCAGAAGCAGGTCAGGAGTTTTCTAGGGACAGCAGGGTACTACAGAAAATTTGTACCCAATTACAGTGCCCTGGCTGCTCCCCTATCTGACCTGACAAAGAAAAGAATGCCAAAGAAAATTACCTGGGGCCCAGCCTGTGAGGAAGCCTTTACCAGATTAAAGAAGACGCTGTGTAGTGCTCCTGTTTTGACAAGTTCTGACTATAGCAAAATCTTTATAGTTCAGACTGACACCTCAGACATGGGTATTGGGGCAGTACTGAGTCAGACATCCAGCCATGGAACAGATCACCCAGTAGTGTACCTGAGTAGAAAGTTACTTTCAGGAGCAAGCATACTCCACGTGAAAAGGAGTGTCTTGCCATAGTGTGGGCCCTAAAGAAATTAGATCCATATTTGTATGGGCAGTATTCTGTGGTGCAGACTGACCACAACCCCTGGTTTGGTTGACGAGATGGGGAAAACAATGGCAGATTGCTAAGATGGAGTCTTGCTTAGAAGGGTATGATCTGACAATTGTACATAGGGCTGGAGCGAAAAACCAGAACTCAGATGGGCTGTCTAGGGTCTATGAGGAGCGAACTGATTTGGGAAGCTCACATCTACAGGGCTAGACCCCAAATTCAGTCTAGGTGGGGAGGATTGTGATGTGAACAGCCAGTTCTGAGTGCTGTAGTAACATTTTTGTAATATGAAAATGAGTTATGGACTGTCTGTAATGAGAGATGCTGAAAATCTGTCGCTCACCCCCCACCCCCAGGTTTCGGCTGAAAAGATGAAATCCATGAGAAAATGCTGAAACAGCATGTGAGATCACACACACACACAGGTTTTAGATACCAGGCATTACATGGCAGCCAAAAGCTAACTACAGATGTTTCTAAGTTAATTTTGTTAAGAGGGAAATCATAAAAAATGTTTATGATGTTAGAGGGGAAAACTAGGTTTAGCAAACTGGTACGAAGTTGTAAATGTTCCTCTGAAGCCTGTGTGAGACAGGATACTGATTAAGATCAAACAATTGTTATTTGAAGAACATGAGTATGCTGAGGTTGAAGAATTTAATACTTGGAAAAGACATCCTGTTTTTATAGATTTATGTTTTTTATATATTCTGACAGGGAGGAGCTAGGTGACCTCATGCAAATAGGTGGGGAAAACCAGCTTTTTAGAGATTATTCTGTTTTCTTTCAGAGACACTTTTATCTAGACTCTGACAAAGAAACATCTGTGAGCACTTTTAAGCAGGTATTTAGAGACTAAGTACTGTAGTAAGAATTGCACTGTTTAAAACTGTGTTCTTTTAATAGATTTGTATGTATTTTGATATAATAGTTCTGTATTGTATGTTTTACATATTATTATCTATTTTAGTAAAAACTTTTTAGAACTTACTTGGTCTGTCTTTGATTTTTGTTCGTTTGCAAGAAAAGTATATATGGTTATAGCTGACACTAGGCATAAGCTTGAATGGTGATACCAAACTGGAAAGAGAAGCATTTGAAATCGGAGGTCTTTATTAAAGTTTTTAAGGGTTCATTTCTGTACACCTGGTTAGGTGCCCGTAAGCAAAGATATCTGGCCCTCCGAAGACAGAATTATCCGAGCCTGTGCATTGGGTATGCTAGCAAGTGGTTCACAGTTTGAATCCCTCCAAGACTTGAGACCAAAAGGTTGATCCAAACTCACAAAACAGACAAGAGGGTTACCTTGTTCTGTTAAACTGTTCACAAGACTGTGCTTGGAGAATGGCACTTTGGGAGTAGAGGGCTGACCTGCTGAGTGGGTTTGTGACAGTGTCCTCCACATGAACCCCCTCATTCTGAAACATTACAATTTGGTGAGCGGTTTAGACAATGGAATTACCAATAAGTGGATCCATATGGGGGAGAACTTTACCTAGTTATACCTTTCCCAGAACAAGTCCAAAGCATATGCAAAACGAAAGCGAACATCAAAGTTGTCTTCGCCTCAGATATTTATGAAGGCGAAGACTTCTTTAGGGGAAAAATGGAGAGAATCCTTTAACAGTAATTTCCCCACATAATGTCTGTCAGGCCTATTGTCCAAGCCGCCTCTGTATCATATTCTGACCGCATTCCGTCTTGGAGCAGCTTCTTTCTTTGTTTTGTTAAATAGATCCAAAAGTAAAGGTCTCTTTGGCATGGATGTCTCTTGTGTTTCTTCCCTTCCATCCTGTCTAGAGTTATTTGAGGTATCTGTACCTCTATGGTCCGATGACCTTTCAGGTGCTGTAGGTGTGTCAGAAAGTTCCTGAGGACCTTTTCCTGTATCCGTGGTGTCTGGATTTAAAATGTGTAACCCCAATTGCTCTTGGGAATGCATGTCAAGGTCAGAATGTGGCATTTGTGCATTGTTGGTTGGGCACCATTTGGGGGAAGCTTGTGTAAAAGCTAATTTGGGATCCCAGGTAACCAGCCCCACTGGGCAGTTTTTTCCATCCAACTTCTGTTACCACTTTTTGAGGAGACCATCCATGCATCCACTGGGGAAGGAAGAGGTTGAACTGAAAAAGTTTCTTGAATGGCAGCAGATGTTGATTGAATTACAGGCTTATTTTGCTGCATTTGAGGTAAATACTGGTTTGGCTGGGTTTGTGCTCCCAGGTCGCTCCTGTAAAAAAGCTTTCAGCTTAGTGTGCTATACCTGGTTAAAAAACAACTAAATAAAATAAAAATATATTGTAGTTTCTTTACTAAGTGGTGGAAAGTCTGGAGAAATGTTTCTTTTGACTAGCATTATAGCTGTCCTTTTCTCCTTGCTGTCATCTCTAAACCCTGGCTTAATATTATGCCCTCTTGCCGAAAATGACAAGACTGTACTGCCGTCCTCCATGGAGCTATGCGTTTGTTAAATAATCTTTTTACTGTTTGAGGCATACGTAGGAGTATTGTGTGTTTCAGGTAATTGTTTAAAAACAAACCCAGCTGTTTTGGATAAAGTTCCTGAGTCTAGTTTAGCCCTGTCTGGTACGATAGTGTCTACACAGCTGTGTTGATATCGACATTGTAGTGCCTCATTCTCAGAAGATTTGCCAGGTGGAATGGCTGTCTGTAAATTTTCAATTAATACTGTTTCCTATCCTTTTTTTAACTTCTTTCGGCTTTGGGCACACACATATTTCAGCATTCTCACTGTCAGCCAAAATGTCAGACATTAAACATTTCAAAGGAGTCTCAAGGGAAACAAAAGTTTTTGACTCATCCGGCTCCACGGCTTTCTTTGATGTTACTGCGTCATACTCTCGAGAGGTTTGCCTGACAAGCAGGCAGATAGATTTGACAGCTGCTTTCTCTATTTGCAATATGGCAAGGTGTGCTTTAAAACACTCCTGATTTTGTAGATGTCTTTTATCATCCTCTGCAATTAGTTCCAGTAAGCTTTTTTCTGTTTCCGTAGGTGTTCCTAGTTTTCCATCGTTTGTGTCCATTGAGTTAATTTGACTAAGATCTTCCGTGGAAACGAATATCTCTGTGGTGACTTCTTCTTCATGAAAGTCCAAACCAAGTTCAATGTCTTCAGCAACCTCTGGCAAAATGAGAATAGGGAAAGCGGTTGGCTCCCCTATCTCGGAGAAGTCTATCTTCTCCTGGGTCTCACTCAGAGTGGCCATTCCCACAGCCAGCAATTCCTTTACTGGTGAGTAGGAGAATTTCCCCAGCACCCTGGACAAATTTCCCCCATTCACTAAAAATACTACCAACAGCTTAATCTGGTTCAAGGTCAGTTGGCATTCATCTGTATTCCCTCCCCTTGGTCATGCCTGAAAATAGGCAGAATTTGTCTAGTGCACTTACCCGGTCAACAAATATTAAATAAATAAAAATAGAACAGATTGTCCATATGACAAGATTGCTGCAGTCTCAGATAAGATGGCCACCCCCAAATCTTGCAGAAGCCAGCGAGATTTGGGCAGCCCTGTCATTTATAAGGTCCGATTCAAAGATAATATCGCGATCTAGTGGAGAGCTCCTCAAGATGTAAGTGTTGCATGCACTGCAGTCAGTTCTTTACAGTTCTCGGCAGGAGCACACAGTATTATAGGACAGGCTGAGCATAGCAAGGGGACATCATGGCTGCTGCTAGTCTCAGTAGGCAGAGAAGTTGTTATTTTATTGCCCACCAAGACAAAGAAATGCAGCATCGGGTGGGAGGGAGTGACCCATGCATGGACAATGCGGGTCACTCTCCAGAGTGGATTTCTGACGGCATTTCTCACCCTCCACAATTATGGAGAATGCAGGCAGTGGGAGATAGCCCCAAAAGGTACTTCCTTTTAAATAAAACTCTCCCTTTCTGCTTACTGCCTTACGGGAGACTGAGGAAACTACGGGAGGTCCTCAGTCCATGTCTGTTTTTCGGGATGAGGTACCAAGTTGCTACAGACACCATGGGGGTGATATATAATTTGGGCTGGCTGGGAAGGGTGCTCCAGGAAGGACCTCTCCACCATTCCACCCTGCAGCATTATCTTCTGTGCCTACTGGTTAGAAGATGCTCCAGGAGGGACCTCATACATAGTGAACGGCTATGATGGTAATAGCTCTCTTTGGTGGCCAGAATTGCACAGTTATGGTGGTGGTGTGGGCCAGGACATGCTGCAGGAGGGAGTTCTGTCCCAGAAAGGAGCAATACATACATTAATTTCTTGAAATTTACTATGCCTTAGCTTTACAATGACCAATACAGATGCAAACAGTCTGTATATCTTGCTATAACATAATATATTATAATACGTATGTAATTCTGTTGGCTACCAGGCTTGTAAAAAGTAAATCAGTTTAAAAATTGGTGTACCTTCTTTGAATGAAACTGTTAGTTGTTGGGAGCAGATCTGGATTGTGACCAACCTCTCTTGATGAATGAAGTAAACTGGAGATTCTCAGATGGGAAAAGGGTGCTCTCCTCAGCCAGCTTGATTTTGATTGGATCATGCATCAACCTATAGAATGGACAGAGAATTCCCAATGGTTCTGACTGAGGAGTAATATAACAGGTATGAAATATAATGAGAATCTGGTAAGCAAATCAGATGGGAAAACACTTTTATTTTGTGTTGCAGGGTTGAACCCTGCTGTACTCACTGAACCGAGGGCCTCGGTATCTGGACTGATTTCCTGGCTGACTTTCCTGAAGGCAGGATTTGGCTCTCTGGTGTGTGGCTGCAGGCTGCAGGACTTTGTCTTTTTGACAAGGACCAGGATGCAGGGACCAGGGCTGACACAACTCACCCCCACGTGAAGGTCTAGCCCCCAAGGATGGCCGCAACCCACGGTGATCTTCATCACGGGAGCTGACTTCCTTCTTTGGTCTTCTAGCAGATTTGATCTCACAGGCAGCAACAGAACAGTCTTTTAGGAACATTATTTGGCATCAAAGGCTTAACTTTTGGTATAGTTCTGACATTGGCGGCATAGCATATCTGCTTGCAAGTTGCAGGCCTTGGTATGTAAGCTGGCAAACAGAGATTCAGGTCTCCCCCTTTTAACAAACAGGCTGGAGACAGTTCCGGTAGCCCCAGGCTTGCAATTTAGGCCACAGTCTCTGAAGCAAAACAGTTTCTCACCAAGATGCAGATTGGGGATCTTTCAGAAACTCTGATCCCACTTCCGTCTGGAGTTTTCAGCTGGGAGGAAAATCTTTTTTTTTCTCCCACTGGAGGCTTTTAGATCGGTCTACAGACTTGGCAGTTCCAACAATTGAGACAGATGTTCAGGCCTAGGAGACGGTTAACAGGCCTCTGTCCAAATTCCATGAGCTGTGAGCAGAGCCCCCTACTCTTTGGAAGCTCTCTCTGGACTGCTCAGTTCAAACAGTCCCTCTAAATTGAAAAGTCTCTGGAATGTGGATGACTGCCCAAGCTGTCAGTCACAGTCCATACATCCTCATTGGTTAAGATTTGGGCACCTAGAATTGTCCTGCTTTTTCCCCAAAAAGTCTCAAGCACAGTCCCAAGAGTCTCAGTGATAAATACTGGCTGTTGATTGGCTAAGAAGCTGCAAAATGGCTGCTTGTGTACTCAGTCCCCATGCAGTCTACACATTGTCTCCAGTTTAAAGTTCTGGTGCAGCCAGGACATTAAGTTTTTATTTACAAAAAACCCTCTGTTCAATAGCCCCAACTGTGCCCTACAAAGTGCTTCCACTCTGTAACATTTATTCACAGTACTCTCCCTGTCACTGCTGCTGAAATACAACCCCCCCCCAAGCAGCAGGCAGCTTCCTATTTAATATTCATAAGGGGTGCATTACTGTGCATGAGCTCTGAACAGGTCCCATTTCAAACTCCAATTTTATAGTATTACTGAGGCTTCTCTATGGCTTCCCTCTGGTCACCAGTCCCCAATTAGACAAGCAGGGGCACCAGGACCACTGGATTGTCTCCTGAATGACCGCAGTGGCAGTCAGAAAATTAGATGCCCCACATGCATGCACAAGCTGCCAACCAGTCTGAGCAAATGCTGGCGGCTCATGGTTAACATGTCAAGCCCAAAATGGGCTAAAACAAAGTATAGAAGCTATTCAGGGGCCCTGGGGCACATAAATAGACTTGGGTCAGGCAGTGAAGAAAACAGGGAAAATGGGCAGACACCAGAGGCAGCAGAAGAAACAGGAGGCATTAAGATATGCCCTTAATTGGGGGGGCATTATACTCTCCCCTGCCTAGGAAAGCTTGTCGTCCATGCCAATTCTATAATAGACTGGTAACCAAAAAGGCATATTGCTATGTAAACACTTTTCTATATACAAGGCCTATTATATACAACATCTGAGTAGCATTCTATTATATACAAGTCTGGTCAAACACATAGTAACTATCTACAGTATAGCATGCTATAACATTAGTCTCACTTAGATGAGGAACATCCTGTAACAACTTAAAGACAAAGTCATAACATTTTAAATTTACTTGGCATACATTAGGCAGTTTAGAAACCAATTTTTTTCTGTGAAATCATCATTTGTCACATTTTAGCAGTGCATTTTACCTTATTCCCTTCTTTTTACCTGTATACCCTTTCTCAGACTGGGTGGAAGTTTCAGTTTTGGTTGAGGCTTTGGTATTGGTAGTGGCAGTGAACACAATTCTGGGTAAGGAGTTGGGCATGACATATACTCCTTTGTGTACAACATTCATAGGCAGATTAACAGGCCCTCCTGTAGTATCATACGTGAGCTTTAATACAGATTTTATAGCTCTTGTAGAGCCACATGGCAAAGTGGGCACTGGCATTTGTACTTCTGCTTCAGTGCTCGGAGTGATAATTCCCAGTTCATTGTACAGCAACGAAATAGCTTCAGAAGAAATGGGTACCACTACACTTTCTTGATGGTCATTATTACAGCCATTTTGGGCCCTTTGACTTAAACATCACCATCACTCTCAGGCTTTTTAGACTCATCCTTATCTGTGAGGGATATATCTACAAAGCTTGAATACTCCAGGACACAGTTTACGGTTTCTGGAACAACACTTTCTCCGGAATGGAACGGTTCACTTAGCCCACTTAATGCAGTTGTACTATTTGATTCACTAGAGCATTCACTGAGATTTGCATTTGTTTCAGTTAACTCCACCATACAAAGACAGTCAGCACTGTCAGAGTTCATACTGTAGACATCACTTTCTGAAGGTTCAGGTACAATTAATAGATTGGAGTCAGTTGAAACCACTGGATTTTCAGAGGTATTGCTTTAACCAGAAGTGGGAAATCCCAGGAAAAATCTTGCAAGTTCAGGGGATGGGTAATAAGCAGTGCAGAACTCCTCCTCATCACTTTTGGAATCAGTGTTTTCAGTGTTGGCAGTGTTAGAGACATCACTGACAGGAGCAAAAGGCTGAGAAACAGATGTTTGCTGACTTTGTTGCTCATCTTGGATAGCAGATCTGGTCACAGGGTGTTTAGGAGCCTCAGACTCTTGAACTTCACTGAGTACTATTTGGCTGAGAGGTGATTTTGGTGTATGGTTTTGACAGCATAAGGGTCCCCTTCTGGACGTACTTTATATGCAGGCAAATTATTCAGTTTACTGATTACAATATAGTGATATAACTCCAGAAGTCAGCTATTTTATGTTTGCCTTGAAATCCTAAGTTGCACATCAGCACATGGTCTCCTGCCTTGAGTTCTTGGGCCTTGACACGTTTGTTGAGGCAAGCTTTATTGGTCAAATTTCTTTTAGCAGCCATGATATAAGCATGCTGGTATACATGGTTCAATTGTTCTTTTAACTTTTTAACATACTGAAGGTAGTTTTCAGATTGGACACCATCAGGAGAGACACCAAAACACATCTACTTGAGACAAGCTTCTCTACCAAACAGAAGGTGGTAAGGTGAAAAAATGATAGCGTCATTCTTTGTACAATTGTAGGCAAGTACTGAAGCACTTATTTGTTGGTTCCATCTAGGCTTGTCTTTTGGATTCAAGGTGCCAAGCATATCCAAAAAGGTACGATTAAATCTCTCCAGTTGCGGATCTCCTTGTGGGTGATAGGGGGTAGTTCTGGATTTTCTTACACTCCAGATAGATAACAGTTCTTTTATGAGGTTGCTCTCAAAATCTCTGCCTTGATCACAATGAATGCGCTGAGGGGCGCCATAATGCACAAAAAACCTTTCTACAAGAACTCTTGCCACTGGAGATGCCTTCCAGTCCTTGGTCGGGTAGGCCTGTGCATATCTTGTGAAATGATCAGTTACTATCAATACATTAGCAATGTTCTTTGATTCTGACTCTAGGCTAAGAAAATCAAAGCATACAAGCTCCATTGGGGCACTTCTTGTTATACTGACCAGTGGTGCTGCTCTCTGAGGCTGGGCCTTTCTTTGAATGTATCTACTGCAAGAGTTACAATATTGTTCAATGTCTATGCCCATTTTGGGCCAGTAAAAATGTGATTGGGCCAAGTCCAGGGTTCTTTCATTGCCAAATGTCCCATGTCATTGTGTAACACCTTTAGCACATTTTTAAACTTGGTTGGCAACACTAGCTGTTTTTTAACAGTCTCTCCTTGGCTGTCAGTTAGTTCTCGATACAATAGCTCTTCACGCAATTTGAGTTTAGGCCCCTCTCTCAATAATAAAGCAGTGTTGGGATCAGTGGACCGCATTTTTGAGACATCTTCTCCCCTTTTTACAACATTAGTGACTTTTCTCATCATTGGGTCACAGTTCTGTCATCTTTGAATATCAGCTGTGTTAGCTGGGGTAGAGAGCTTAAATCTAGAGCTGCAAAATTACAGTAAACCACCCATATGCAGGTTTCTGGAGGTCCCAAACAATCCGCCAAGCAGTTAACAGTCTCTGAGGATGGAGACACCAGAATGTGTCATTGCTGTAAGTATTAATTTAGGCATCAAGACCTCCCATGAAGCAATAACATACATAAATTAAGCCCTCTCCAGTGCTGCTTCATTGAAAGCAGTGGTGTCTGTAACATCACTAAATGGGTAGAATACCCATGTAAACTTGTGCCCACTCTATTGGGACCCAGGCGGCACTTCCGTATTCACCAAAAGTTTTGGCGGTTTGGTAAAATATACAGACTGTTGCTAAAATTTTACTGATGGCAGCCCCGGACTCCCATCGCCGCTTAGAAAGGTATGTGGGATGGGAGCGGGATCATGTCGTTAATTTGCAGGTCACCTTTAAACAGGCAGGCTTCATGTTCTTCAAGGGTATTTCGAAAGACAATAACATCATCGAGGTACACCAGGCATTCAAGTAGGTTCATATCACCCACTGCATGCTCCATAAGTCTGTGAAATGTGGCTGGTGCACCCGAAATTCTTTGTGGCATACAGAGGAATTCGTAGAATCCCAGGGGACAAATAAATGCTGTTTTCTCCCTATCTTCTGGAGCCATTGGGATTTGATAGTATCTGCTGTGGAGATTGAGGACAGAAAACCACTTACTCCTATTTAAACAGTCCAATGCATCCTGTATGCATGGCATGGTATAGTGATCAGGGACAGTTCTTTTATTAAGTGTTCTGTAGTCCACATACATTCTGACAGACCCATTTTTCTTTCTCACTACAATTGGAGTGAGTCTCGTATTATGCCATCTGCTAGCATCTCTTACAGATGACGCCTCATATTGTGTATGTCAGCCAGGGCTAGGTGTCTAGATCTTTCCCGGAAGGGTCGCTCATCATACTGTCATATGTGGTGTTCTGCACCAGTAACACATCTGACCTCCCACTCCTTGAGGGAGAATTACTTGGTTCTCTGTGCCAGCTTTTTGCTAATTCTGTTTCTCCAGCTACTTGGGATAGCTGAGTCTCCGAAGTCAAACATGTTAGGCGATACTTCACATTCTCCTCCAGTCTGCCACTTGGATGGCAGTACAGCAGTGTCAGCACAGTAAACATTAGCCAGAGTGCAACCTTGGTACACCTTGATATCTCAGTCTGTGACATTCTGAACTGGACCACCACTCTTCGGGCGTAGGCATGAGCACAGACAGTTAAGAACACTGGGCTTAACCAGCAGCCCTTCAGGCAATTTTCCCTCTTCTGGGCATCCAACATCAGTATTTTGTTGGTCACATTTTTCCACAACTGCACTTCTCCACTGACACTGCACTTAGCATTAGGGGGGAGAATAATAGCAGAGGAATCCTTCTTCCATACAATACCAGCAGGCTCATCCTTGTCACTCTGTGAGGGATGCATTTGCAACTCATAGGTTCTTTGTATCATGGAATGAACATGCAGGGCTCTTCCAGTCTTCTTTTGCTGGCTTTCTTGACATAGCTAGGCAAGGCAGCCAAACATATGCACATTGGTACTGATTAGCACAGGGATTCCATTGTATAGTCAAGGGGGAGGACAGACCAGGGCTAGTATCTCCACAGGGTCTCCCACACCTGTCACAGAGGACGGAAAAGAAAGACACACTCTTAGGTAGCAGAGATATGTATATGACTTATCACTCAATCCCCATACGTGCAGTCCATCAAGGGGTTGTAGTGGGTGGTCAGATAAATGCTCATCATACCAGTCTTTGAAGATTATTGTAACCTGGGACCCACTGTCAAGTACTGCTCAAGCAGAGATTTCATCCACATGTACTGTAGTCTCCATAGAAGGACCCACTAATTCTGACCAGTCAGGGGAGGTATTTACAGGCACGTTAACAGATTACTTTGAAATAAAAGACTTAACTGCTGACTTTGCCACAAAAGGCTTGGATGAAGACTTGGTAGAAAGTTTGGGATTGTTTTGTTTAACTTGATTTAACAGCTTAGTGTTCACCTTTCTTAAGTCTTCAGGTGACTGGCTTGTCCTTTTGGTATGGCCATCCTCCCCACAGTGATGGCAGAAGATACCAGACTTTGAATTTTGTGAACAAGCAGGCTCTTTGGTTAATTTGCCAGTAGGATATTTCTCAGGCTCGGATTCTTCTGGTTGCCTGTAGGGATGCTCATATCCAACAGGCCTTCACCAGGGTGCGCTTTGGTTAGAAGATCAAGCAAGGTCACTTACTAGGGATCTCAACTCTCTCTTCTCCCTCAACATGTCATTGTTAGCCTCCTCTTTAGGGACTTGAACACTGGCACTGTTTGCAGAGGTCTGAGCCTCTCTGAACACTTCAGCAGCATTAATTCATGTGGCCTGGCCTTTCACCATCTCTGCAGCACTTTGCGCACTTATTTATATCTCCCTCAATTCTTGTAGCAAATCTCTCATCTGCTGTGAATCAGTAACAGTTTCTTTGTGTTCCTTTGGCACTGCACTCGAGCCTTGAGTTTCAACTGACTGGACACTATCAGTGACTTGTCTGACAACTGCAGATGCAAGGGGGGGTCCCTATGGTGCCCTTCTTTGTTCAACCTCCTGTACTTCCTTCATCAACAAACTATAGAAGGGAGGTGAGCCCCTCCGGTCTGGTAACCGCAACTTAAGCAATAACAAGTCAGAGTATGGGGCAGACTTAAGTATCTAATCCAATCTAAACTGGCTTAGGTCTCCTGAGGCCACACCTCCTTTCCTGAAGCATTTCTGTAGGGTCTTCTCGAGCTTAAGTATATACACAGACAAGGTCTCTTCCATATATTGATGGGTGGTTTTGAACATCCACAGAAGGTGTTCATCTGGGTCTGGGCTCCCAAATACATTTTCTAAGGCATCGAAATAGTTCTGTGTCAGTGCCTCTGGATTATCAGCTCACACCGAGTAAATAGTATCCAGAGCTGGACCACGAAGGCTTTTTCCTTTTCTCCACCTCAGAACATTGCCATTCTTGTACTAAAGGAGCAGCATAGTCTGCCCATGTCTCCCAATCATCTTCCCTGTCTGGAGTAGGGGTCACTCCTGAAAACATTTTTAACCATCTATATGAGTCTGAGGAGGGAGCGGCATAAATGGGCTTAGGTCCTTCATCCCTGGAAGGGGTCCCTCCGCCAGAGCCTAGTAGCATACAAAGCACTTCAACCACCTTCCCTTCAGTCAGTAACAATTTGGCAAATCTCTCTTCAAAACGCTCAGTTACAGATGGTTGTTCCAGCTCTGGGAGAAGTTTCACTGTCCTTAGTTACTACTTTCAATGCTACCAGGAACTCATCAGAAACAATGGCCTTGGGCACCCTTGAAATGTCCACTCAATTACTGTACTCTACTAAAGTTACTAGAGTCTGTGTGGACCCATCAGTATTGCAACTCCTCACTGTAGCTCAGCCTAAACACTTTATTATAGACAGAACATTTTCTATGGTGCCTTTGTTGGTACCCAGGGGTACATCTAGGAACAATAAAGCCTTTTTGGGGGGTCAATCTCTTCAGCCTCACACCAACCAAGCAATCAGCATATAGCCATTTTATCAGTGGGGAATTCAAAACTTGAACTAGTAACATGTTCCATATTGGTGGAAGTCTCCATGTGGGGTCCAACTGGAATTTTGTGGTTTAGCCACTAGGAGGCGGTAATCCCAGTGGTACCTCCAAAGATGTAACCCAGGTGCTACCTTCCAATGGGCTGCTACCCCTACCTGCCTTCCTAAATGCAGTTTGAGGGGCCTGGGTTCTAAGTTAACTAACATAAGGGGCTCTGTTCTCACAATAATGCTATTAGCGCGGTGCCTCCACCCAGAGAATTCTTTACGTGGCTTAGATGTTAAGCTAGCACAACCCTCTGGAAAGTTGTATCTACCCACAGCCCCCACCCAGTGGTCCAACACATGGAGAAAAATAAATCTCTTTAATTTAAATTCAATGGCATAATTAATGGTGAGTGCTAATAATATGCCCTCAGTGACCACACATACCAACAGGCTTCTGGCTTCTGGTGGCCCTGTGTGCCTGCAGTAAAAGGTTCTCAACAACAACACGGTGCCTTTCAGTTATTTGTATTAACCCAGCACTCAGCAATAATATTCTCTGGAATCAGTTTAACATTCAAACAACTAACTGATTTATTGGGGGGAGTGAACAGGGGAAAGGGACATGAATTAAGTACTGTTTTAGATTTTGATCAACTCATAAATGCATTTAACCCCCTGGACAGTCAAAATACAGCTGCTGGGTACCCAGAGTCTAATTAGATGCAGGCCTGAAGCGTTGCTGCGGATGGGCCTGCGTTGCAGCTGGTTGGGGACCTTAAATAAAGAAATGGTTAAGGATATTTTTTTTACTTGGCTGTAGCAACATAAACAACTTTTAAACACCTAAAAATTGTCATTCTTAGGCCTGGTGGCCTACAGAAATAGTCTTAACCACAACAAGAATTTGGTAAGCAAACAAATGGAAAAACACTTTATTTTGTGTTGCAGGTTTGAACCCTGCTGTACTCACTGCACCAAGGGCCTCGGGATCTGGGCTGATTTCCAGGATGACTCCTCTCGAGGCAGAATTTGCCTGTCTGGTGTGTGGCTGCAGGCTGCAGGACTTTGTCCTTTTTGGCAAGGGCCAGGATACAGGGACCAGGCAAAGTGGGCAAGCATTAAGGATGCAATACTTGAAGCAACATCCCATTGTGTTAGACAGAAAAGGAAGTGCAAAAGAAGAAGGAAACCACTTTAGTTCTCAAATACGGTAGCAGAAAAGGTCAGAGCCAAAAGGCTGGCCTTCAGGAAATATAAGGGAACACAGCAGAACGAAGATAGGGAGGCATACCAAACTGCCCTAAGAGAAGCAGGGAAGGCAGTAAGGCAGGCAAAGTCCCAAACTGAGGAAACACTAGCACGAACAGTAAAAGAAGGTGACAAGACTTTCTATAGATACATTAGTGAAAGGAAAAAGTCCAGAGGGGGTATTACTAAGCTCAAAAGAAAAAGGGGGCATGTGAGGAGGAGGACCCTGTAAAAGCATCTATCCTAAATAGATACTTTTGCTCAGTATTTACTGAAGAGAAGGTAGGCAGGGCCCACAGCTCAGCACCATGGACACAGGGGAGGGAGGTGAGCACTACTCCCTTCACAAAAGAAAGGGTCCTACAAGAGCTTGCTAAGCTCAGGGTGGACAAGGCAATGGGACCTGATGGCATACCTCCCAGGGTACTTAAGGAGCTAAGGGTGGAACTAGCAGAGCCATTAGCAGAACTGTTTAGTGAGTCTCTGAGCACAGGAGAGGGCCCAGAAGACTGGAGAAGGGCTCATGTTATTCCGCTCCACAAGAGTGGTAGCAGGGAGGAGGCAGGGAACTACAGACCAGTCAGTCTTACCTCAGTAGTGGGCAAGATTATGGAGGCACTCCTTAAGGAAAGGATAGTGCAACACCTTGAATCCATTGGGGCACAGCATCCAAGACAGCATGGGTTTACAAAAAGGAAGGTTCTGTCAAACTAATCTCATAGATTTCTTTGACTGGGTAACCAGAGTGGTTGACCAAGGGGGAGCAGTTGATGTCGCCTACCTTGACTTCAGCAAAGCTTTCGACTCTGTTCCACACAGAAGATTGATAAATAAGCTGGGTAGGCTCGGGGTGGGTCTCAGAAGTTGGTCAACTGGATGGCAAACTGGTTGACGGGCAGAAAACAGAGAGTGGTAGTAAATGGTATACAGTCAGAAGAGATGCAAGTCACAAGTGGGGTATCTCAGGGATCAGTCCTAGGGCCAGTCCGCTTCAATATCTTCATTAGTGACATTGCAGATGGACTAGAAGGTAAGGCTTGTCTGTTTGCAGATGACACCAAGATCTGCAACATAGTAGATGATCCAGATGGGGTGGGCAGAATGAGAAGAGATCTGGATAAACTAGCAAAATGATCAGAAGAGTGGCAACTGACAAAATCCATTATTGGAACCTTCGACAATAACACCAAACCCATGAATAGGACTGACTACTATGTTTAGATGCTTTCTCAACCTTATAATGTCTTCTGCTGTTTTGTTGTAAATATCGTCATCCAAATAATATAAATAATGTCTGAAAATATCTACATCCAAATACTGTAAATAATGTCCGTGACAAATGTCTGTAACACATGCTTAATCTAATTGTTGTTATACCGTGTTTCTGTATTACCACCTGTCTCACATGTGACGAGGTACATTTGTAAATGAGCCTCTGGCTCAAAGGTTGTAAACCGATATATCAAATAAAGAAATAAATAAATAAACTGCTATTTAATGCAAAGAAGTGCAAGATCATGCACATAGGGAAGAGAAACCCTGAAGCCACCTATAGGCTGGGAGGGGAGTTGCTGGCAGTTACAAAGGAAGAAAGAGACTTGGGCATCATTATCACCGATGACCTGAAATCATCCAAGTAGACCTCAAAAGCAGTAGGTAAGGCTAGGAGGATGTTAGGGTGTATTAGTAGGGGTATCACAAGTCATAAGAGGGAGGTAATAATCCCTCTTTACAAGACACTGGTTAGGCCCCATCTGGAGTACTGCGTGCAGTACTGGAGGCCACACCTTCACAAGGACATTAACCAAATTGAGGCAGTCCAGAGAAGGGCAACTAAAATGGTGCAGAGACTACATCAGAAGACATATGAGGACAGATTAACAGAGCTCAATACGTATACCCCTGAGCAAAGGAGGGAGAGAGGTGATATGATCGAAACATTCAAACACCTCAAGGGCATTAACAAGGTGAAAGAGTCTAACATGTTTAAATATAAGAAAAATAGCAGGACAAGAGGAGACAGCATGAGACTAGAGAGAGGCCGATTAAGGGGGAATGTGAGGAAATTCTTTTTCACAGAAAGGGTGGTGGATGCATGGAACGGCCTACCTCAGGAAGTGTTGGCTATGAATACAGTGCAGGGCTTCAAACAGGCATGGGATAGGCATAAGGGAGCAATACAGATGAGTATGAATAGATAGGCCACTGACAGAGCAAAGGCTGATGGCACATTTATAAGGTAGAAAAAGAAATGGGCAGACTGGATGGGCCTTGCGGTCCTTATCTGCCGTCAACTTCTATGTTTCTATGTTTCTATGTAGGGCTGACACAACTCACCCCCACATCAAGGCCTAGCCCCCAAGGATGGCTGCAACCCACGATGATCATCATGAGAGCTGACTCCGTTCTCTGGTCTTCCAGCAGCTTTGATCTCACAGGCAGTAATAGTCTTTTAGGAACATTATTTGGCATCAAAGGCTTAACTTTTGGTACAGTTCTTACATACTGTAGGCTGCACAGCTTACCTGCTTGCAAGTTACACTCCTTGGTATGTAAGCTGGCAAACAAAGATTTGGGCCTCCCCTTTTTAGCAAACAGGCTGGAGACAGTTCCGGCAGCCCCAGGCTTGCGATTCAGGCCACAGTCTCTGAAGCAAAACAGTTTCTCACTAAAATGCAGACTGGAGATCTTTCAGACACTCTGATCCCACTTCAGTCAGGAGTTTTCAGCTCAGGGGAAAATCACTTATTTTCTCCCACTGGAGGCTTTTAGATCAGTCTGCAGGCTTGACAGTTCCAACAATTGAGACAGGTGTTCAGGCCTAGGAGAGGGTTAGCAGGCATCTCCCTAAATTCCCCAAACTGCGAGCAAAGCCCCCTACTCTTTGGAAGCTCTCTCCAGACTGCTCAGTTCAAAGAGTCCCTCCAAATTGGAGAGAAAAGTCTCTGGAATCTGGTTGGCTGCCCAAGCTGTCAGTCACAGTCCAAACATCATGGTTAAGTTTTGGACACCTAGAATTGTCACTTCTTTTTCCCCCAAAAGTCTCTGGCACAGTCCCAAGAGTCTCTGTGATAAATACTGGCTGTTGATTGGCTAAGAAGCTGCAGAATGGCTTCTTGTGTACACCGTCCCCATGCAGTCTATACATTGTCTCCAGTTTAAAGTTCTGGTGTAGCCAGGACATTAACTTTTTATTTACAAAAACTCCTCAGTTTAATTGCCCCAACTGTGTCCTGCAAAGTGCTGCCACTCTTTAACATTTATTCACAGTACTTTCCCTGTTGCTGCTGCCGAAATACAACCCCCTAGGTGGCAAGCCACTTCCTATTTAATATTCATAAGGGGCTCATTACTATGCATGAGCCCCGAACAGGTCGCATTTCAAACTTTAATTTTATAATATTACTGAGTCTTCTATAGGGCCTTCTTCTGGTCACCGGTCCCCAATTAGACAAGCAGGGGCACTGGGACCACTGGATTAGTTCCCAAATGACCACAGTGGCTGTTGGAAAATTAGATGCAACCACACGCATGTGTGAGCTGCCAGCCAGTCTGAGTAAATGCTGGTGGCTCATGGTTAACGTTTCAAGCCCAAAATGGGCTAAAACAAATTACAGAGGCTGTTCAGGGGCCCTGGGGCACATAAATGGATTCGGGTCAGGTGGTGAAGAAAATGAAGAAAACAGGCGAACGCCAGAGGCAGCAGGAGAAATGGAAGGCATTAAGGTAAGCCCCCAACAGGGGGAGCATTACATATGTTTACTTACAGCTTCAGTATTTTTGTAGGTTTTGGCCCCATATTTCTAATATAGCCCTTGTGTTACCCCACCTCGTGAACATGACGTGTCATTTTTCAAATCCCCTCTGAAACATGCTTTTGCTGTCATTCCACTAATATTAGCTTTTAGACGGGATCACAAAAATTCCACCCGTCTTGATCATAATGTGGTGTCATAAACAGACTATGTTTAGATCCAAGACCTTCTCAGAGGTGTTGCCTGTCCAGGGCAAATGGGAGGCTAGAGATCTCTGCACCAGTGGCTTCAATGCAGGGTTAGAGAGCTGGTGCAGAGAGCAAGGGTTTGGCTTCATTGGGAACTGGGGACCCACCTGGGGGAATGCAGGACTGTAGAGTGGTGATGGCCTGCATCCTTCCAGAAAGGGGACCAATGTCCTCAATGAATGGTTTAAATGCTTTATTAACAAGCATTTAAACTAACCAAGGGGGTGGAGGAGGGAAGCAGCGGAACGCTAAATACCCACCCCCACAGGATAATGTAGATAGCATGGAGGACAATAAGGACACCAAATTGCCAGTAAACACTGAAGTCAGCAGAAGTAAGGGGGACAGGAGAAGCAAGGGGATTGGGGGGGAGGTTAGGAGGAATATGAACATACGAAATTTGCCAGCAGAAAAAGGCCTAGAGGTCTATCAAGTCTGCTCGAATGTGCAGCTAGCACCCCTTATTCTGCAGCTGCCCCTCCCTTCCACCCTTTCCCTTTATTAACCCTCCCCCTTGTCCTGTCCCATCCTCGTTTGAAGCAGTCCACTGTTCTACTGCATACCACTTCAGCAGGTAATGCATTCCACCCAGCCACCACCCTCTCTGTAAAAAAGTGTCTCCTCATCTCCCTCCTGAACCTTCCTCGCTCCAGTCTCATATCATGGCCCCTGGTGTCCCTCCCTTCCCTTACTTTGAACAGCTCCTCTGTACCTGTCTTGTTTATTCCTTTCATGTATTTGAAGGTTTCAATCATGTCACCCCCTGTCTCTCCTCTCCTCCAGTGAGTACATGTTCAACTCCTTCAACCTCCTCTCGTATGATAAGTCCCCCAGCCCCCTGATCATCTTTGTCACTCTGCGCTGCACCCCCTCCAGTAACTTAATGTCCCTCTTCAGATACGGACGCCAGTACTGCATGCAGCACTCCAGGTGTGGTCTAACTAATGACCTATACAGTGGCAGAATCACCTCCTCCCTCCTCGAGGATATACCCTTTGCAATACAACCCAGCATTTTGTTGGCCTTTGCAGCTGCCTTCCTACATTGTGCCGAGTTGTTCATTGACCCTGTAATGAGCACACCCAGATCCTTCTCCTCCTCTGTCTGGGCTAGCTGCACTCCCCCTAGCTGGTAACTCCTCCTTGGGTTCTTCATCCCAAAATACAGCACCTTGCACTTTTTGGCATTAAAGCCCAGTTGCCAGGTGTCTGACCAGGTTTCAAGCTTTGCCAGATCATCCTGCAATCCCTGCCATCCCCTAGGTCATCCACCACCGCCCTACCTTGGTATCATCAGCAAACAGACTGATCTTGCTCTTGATGTCCCATGATATGTCTGCAATGAATATCCCAAACAACACTGGTCCCAACACCAAGCCCTGTGAAACACCGGGCCACTGCCCTTGGTGTGAGAGCCCCACCACCACCACCCTCTGTTGCCTTCCTGCAGCCAGTTTCTTACCCATCTCACCAGCTTTGCACCCGCCTCTGTGCCTACTAACTTCCTTCCCAGCCTTCCATGTGGCACTGAGTCGAATGCCTTACTGAAGTCCAGATACAGGACATCCACTGCATGGCCCCTGTCCAGTTGCCTAGTTACCCAGTCATAGAACTCGACCAGGTTGGTTTGGCAGGATCTGCCACTGTGAAGCCATGCTGTCTGCTGTCCTGTAGTCCTTTGGCCTCTAGGAGAGCCACCAGCCTCTCCTTCAGGATAGTCTCCATTAGCTTACCCACGATGGATGTGAGGCTCACTGGTCTGTAGTTTCCCAGTTCATCCTTGGGGGCCACTCTTGTGGAGGGGCACCACATGAGCCATCCTCCAGTCCTGAGGTACACACCCCGAATGTAGTGAGGCATTAAATAGGTCTGCCAAAGGTCCTGCAAGGACCTCTGCCAGCTTCTTTCAGTACCCTGGGTGGATGCCATCTGGGTCTGGCGCCTTGTCCACCCTCAGTGCCTTCAAACCCTCTCAACTCTACTCTCCATGATTTCCCATCTATCACCACTCCCCACTGCTTCTGCCATTTCTCCCACCTTGGGTGTCACCCCCTATTCTCTTTAGTAAATACCGAGCAGAAGTACTCATTTAGTGCTTCCGCCTTTATCGCATCTCTGCTTCCACCCAACCCCTCCTTCCTAATCCTTACTATGTGGTCCTTACAGCCCTTTCTCCCTGATGTACTTAAAGAAGTCCTTCCCGCTCTTAATGCCTTGTGCCAGCCTGAGTTCTGAGATGCTTTGGCTCCCCTTACTGCCCTTGTCACCTCCTTCGATTCTGTCAAGTACTCCTTCCCCTGCCTCCCTCCCTGTTTTCTTGTACCCTAAAGGCAGCTCTTTTCCTCCCTTACCTTTCCATGACCTCCTTGCTCAACCAGATCGGTTTCTTAGCCCTAGCCTTCTTGCTCTGGGCTTTGCAGCAGGTTTTGGTTGCCTCCACTAACCCCAGCTTTATGAGCTCCCATCTCTGGTTAGTGTCCATAATGTTTTCAGTAAATGAAGGGACATGTGCACGAATGCTGCAGCCTGGGTAACAATCCCTGATCTGACAGCCATAATATCAGAGGCTGACCTGCATATTATAGCTACTACAGAGACATGGTAAAATGGGAACCATGACGGGGACATAGCTATACCAGGGCATGCTTTATTCAGGAGGGACAGGGAGGGTAAAAAAAGGGGGAGCTCTATACGTCAAAGAAAGTATAAAGGTGACAGAGGCACAAGGAATGCAGGGGGAGCCAGAGGTACTGTGGGTCACCCTGGAGGCAGGAAATGACACAGCCATTCACACAGGAGTGATACACAGACCCCCAGCACAAAGGGAGAAAATGGACAGGGACCTACTGGAAGACATCCATGTGATGGCAACCAAACGAGTGGTGTTACTGATGGGCGACTTCAACCTGCCAGAAGTTGATTTGGGCACCCAAGTAGCTGCAACAGCAAGAGGCAGAGACATCCTGGACTCCCTGCAAGGGGCATGCCCCAAGCAACTGGAGCTTAGGCCAATCCAGGAGGAAGCAATTTTGGACCTGGTACTAACCAATGGGGACAGAATTATAGATGTCAGAGTAGGTGAACACCTAGGATCCAGTGACCATCACATAATGTGGTTTAATGTGAGCACTACAACAGGGACATGACACATGAAGGCAAGGGTTCTGGACTTCAGTAGGGCGGATTTCGTTAGGATGAGGATATGTCTCAGGAAGACCCTAGTGGGGGGGTGAGAAAAGGGGTGTGTCGAGGGACAATGGGCCCATCTAAAAGCAGCCATAGTGGAGACAACAAACCTTTGCAAATAGACAAAGGTAAATGGAAAAGAAAACCACTATGGTTCTCACAGAAGGTGGCAGGGAAAATAAGGGCAAAAAAGTTAGTGTTCAGGAAACATAAGGAGACACAAAAGGAGGCAGACTGGGCAGTGTATATTGAAAAGCAGAGGGAGGCAGGGAAGGCAGTCAGGGGCGCTAAGGCAATGACAGAGGAAAATATAACAAAAGAAGTTAAAAAAGGGGACAAAATCTTCTATGGGTTCATGAGAGAAGAGAAGAGAAGAGAAGAGAAGAGAAGAGAAGAGAAGAGAAGGACGGGGGGGGGGAATTTAAGGCTACAAGGGGAGGAGGGAGTGGAAGGGGACTGGGATAAAGCATCTTTTCTGAACAAATATTTCTGTTCAGTTTTCACAGGGGAAGAGGAAAGGGAGGGACCACAGCTAAGAATCAGGATGGGAAGGGAGGTGGACAACAGCCTGTTCAAAGAGGAGATAGTCCTAAAAGAACATAGAAAGCTAAAGGTGGATAAGGTAATGAGACCAGACAGGATACACCCTAGAATATTAAAGGAGTTGGGGTGGTATTGGCAGCATCACTGGCAGCCCAATTCAACAAGTCTCTGGAGATGGCAGTGATTCTGGAGGACTGGAGAAGGACAAATGTAGTCCCTCTCCACAAAAGTGGGAGTAGGAAGGAGGATGGTAACTATAGACCTGTCGGTCTGACCTCGGTGGTGGATAAAATTATGAAATCTTTGCTAAAGGAGAGGATAGCAGAGCACCTTGAATCAAGTGGCACACAGGATCTGAGGCAGCATGGATTCACGTCAGGAAAGTCATGTCAAACTAATCTGATTAATTTCTTTGATTGGGTCACTAGGGAAGTGGATCGTGGGGGAGCGGTGGATGTGGCCTACCTTGACTTCACCAAGGCATTCAACACTGTTCCACATAGGAGGCTTGTGAACATGCTGGGTAGCCTGGTATTGGGATGCAAGATGGTGAAATGGGTTGAAAATTTGTTGAAGAATGGAATAGAGTAGGTGATGGTAAACAGGGCTAAATCCGAAGTAGGGAGGGTGACCAGCGGGGTGCCACAGGGTTCAGTTCTTAGCCATTGCTGTTTAATAGCTACTGTATATCAGCAACATTGCAGAGGGACTGGAAGGGAAGGTGTGCCTATTTGCAGATGACACAAAGATCTGCAACAGTATGGTAGACAGCCCAGGAGGGGTGGAGAAAATGAGGAAGGACCTAGTTAAAATGTAAGAATGGTCCAGGGTGTGGCAGCTAAGATTCAATGCAAAAAGAAGTTCAAAATCAAGCACTTGGGGCACAGGAACCCGGGAGAGGATTACATGATGAGTGGGGAGATATTAGAGGCCAGTGTCAGCGTGGCTCAGTTGGTAGCACATCCGCCTCTGGACCAGAAGGTTGTGGGTTCTCATCCCACATCGGGATTGGACTTGCACCTAAAAATCACTGGCATCTGAGTGCAGTATTGGGGGATGCTGTACTGCTGGGGTGTGCCGTCCTTCGGATGAGACGTTAAACTGAGGTCCCTTCTGCCAATCCTGGTGTTGTCCTAGTGGATGTCCAGGTGGAAGTAAAAAGAACCCAAGGCACTCTTCGTAAAGAGCAGGGAGCATTCCCGGTGTCCTGGCCAATGTTCCCCTTCCCATAAAACCAGTTCATGCAATTATCCAGGCTGTGTGTGGGTGATGATGTGCGATATGGCTGCCACCACACATTCAGTCACTTCACTACCAGTCTAGCATTGCTTGTAAAGCGCTTTGGGATACTGTGTATGAAAAGCGCTATATAAATGCTGATTCTTCTTCTTCTTCTTCTTCAAACAATGTGCCAAGCCAGTGGGATGCTATGGTGCAAAGAGAGGTATTACCAGCAGAAGAAAAGAGGTCATAATGTCACTGTATAGGTCACTGGTGAGATCTTATTTGGAACACTGCATACAGTTCTGGAGGCCACATCCCCAGAAGGACATAGACAGGGTGGAGACGGTTCAAAGAAGGGTAACAACAATGGTGCAGGGCATGCACCAAAGGTGAGGAGATATTGAAGGATCTCAGTATGTACACCCTGGAGGAGAGGAGGGAGAGGGGAGTCATGATAGAGACCTTCAAGTATACCAAGGGGATTAATAAGGTACAGGAGGACAGCATCTTTCAGAAGAGGAGATGCTGTAAAAGAACAAGAGGGCATCACACGAGACTGGATGGGGGGAGACTAAGGAGCAACATGAGAAAGTACTTTTTCATGGAAAGGGTGGTGGATGCTTGGAATGGCCTGCCCCAGGAGGAGGTGGAAGCAAGCACAGTGGGGGAATTAATCATACATGGGATAGACATAAGGGAGCTCTGGGTGGGGGGAGAGGCTGCAGCCGATGACCAAGTAGGGTCAATGGCAGTTTGTTAAAGGTAGGGTATATGGGCAGACTGTATGGGCCTGGCGGTCCTTATTTGGCGTCAGTTTTCTATGTTGAAAACAGTGTCAAAATATAAAAAAAAAAAGTTATGAAGAAACAGTGAAGTTATAAATAAACTATGTTCCTTATTCAGTTTACCATTTTTTTCAGCTCTTGGGCCCCCATATACACATGGTTAGCACTGCACTAACTTGCTTACTAGAGCCAGGCGACATGGGAGCCATATCTGAAGGCCCCCAGTGCACTGTGCTGACCTGACAGTATAACTGCACAGCATAGACTGCTGCACCCCTCCAAATGTGGAATTCCCCCCCTGCATACTGGGCACAGCAGTAAATTCAGTGGTTTCAGCAGCACTAAACAGACTCCATCACAGTGCTCTTTAATGTGCCAAGCCCTGCCTTTATCCCCATATATGGCTCCCTATCAATTGCCCATCTTCTAGCTGTCTTGCATGTTCCTGGTAGTCTAGTGGTCCCCCTAAACTTCCAATTGCCTATCCTCTAGCTGTCTTGAATATTCCTGGTGGTCTAATGGTACCAGAACCCTCTGATCACCAGGGCCACTGGAAAATTGCGCCCACAATTTTTTTGCGGAATCCGCAATTTTCACCATTCTTTGCAAAAACAGACATGTTTGCAATTTCTTGCAATTTTTGAGTTTTTATATTGAACTGTGTAAAAAGTATTACAATTTTTAATAAAATACTCTCTAATATATTGACAATGTTGCATGCAGACTTGGGTTTGGCTGTTACAATGCAATGCAAGGTAGGGCAAGGGTTTTATGTGACACTGATTTATTTTAAATCCTTGTCTTGTTTGGTTTCAAAATCCACTGGCCAAGCATAAGTATACTTAAACACTTAACATTTGTTTTGTGTTGAAGCAGTCTATCAGAAAACTTTTTGTTGCCACACAGACAAACAAAAGATGGGAGAAAAAGTGCAAATGATCCCATTCACCTAAATGGGGTGCTAACTATGAAGCCTTTTTGTAAGTGGCTGAGCAAGTTTTTCCTTGTGAGCATACTTTCATTCAGACTAGTTTTGATTTAAACAGTTGAGGATTTTTGGATAGCCCTGTCAATTTTAAACTTGAATAAGCTAGTTGCTAACAGTGATCTCACTCTTAGCAACTAATCCCTAGATGCTCACATGCAAAGAGTACAATAAAAGCCTGACTAAAGTCTAAAAACAAGCTTATAAAACACAAAATGTATCTGAACATTCATCTTTAACTAAACACAATCACTGCACCCAGAGTAAAACAAAGGTACATTACAGGGTACCCTGACTACTGTATGATGCATTAAAAATATATTGGTATTTTTTTACATTTTTTGGTAACAGTGTAAGGCCTACTAGGCACAAGTGCCTGTTTTCAGGTACAACCCAGGAGCACTGAGGAGGTTAAGTGACTTGTTCAGAATCACACAGTATGCAAGTGGAGGTTGTGGGAATCAAACCCAGGTCTGCTAGATGTAGTCAGCTCATTCACAGTTTGTTACTCTAACCTCTAGATTATACTGCTAGCCCCAATAACCCTCAGATTTAATGTTTAAATATGTGATTTCAAAAATAGTGTGCAGTACCTACAGTACAAATTATGACTATTAAATACTTTAACAACATTTTACTAAAACTCAATTATTCATCACTCTAGCTGCTTATTTTTGTGTTGCTTGCATGCATGTGCAAGAAACATAGTGCCATCATCCAAGTTTTCGGAGGTGTGGCAGCCCTCTTCCAATTCAGTCAGTGTGTTTGCAGGCGCGCCCGTAGTTCTCCAATCAACGCTGCAGCTGTCTATGACAGCAGTTGAAAATGCAGTGGCCATACAGTTGACAGGGAGAGATACACTTCAGTGAGCAGCGATAAGATCACGTGCTCATGCACACTACACACACACACACACAACACGCACGCATACTGCGTGCTCGTGCTTCCCCCCACGCACACACTGTATAGCCGACGGGGGTGCCCAATCCCCCGTCGGCTGTGCTGCGCTCCCCCCCAAAAGAGTTCCAGGTACCACGCTGGAAGCTCACCCCAGTGTGGCAGCAGTCTGTATGGCTGACGGGAGGTGCCCAATCCCCCATCAGCTCTACTGTCCCCCCCCAGACTATCGGGTGCCAAGCTGGGAACCCACCCCAGCATGGCAACAGTTCCTAAGGCCGACGGGGGTGCCCAATCCTCCATCGGCTCCATGGCCCCCCCAACAGCCTTCCAGCTGCCATGCTGGGAGCCCACCCCAGTGTGGCAAACATCCCACGTAGTCCAAGTAATAAAAAAAAAAAACCTGAAAGAAAAACCTTCCCTCGCTGTTTTGACCTCCCTCCCAGCCGCGCCACCCTCTGCACACTCTACCTCCCACACCCCCACCTCACCCCATACTTACCTCCGGAGCTCGGCACGACGATCTTTGGTGGACCGGGAACACATCTGCACTCTTCAAAGCCGACCGCGAACTGAGGAAATGCTGTTACGCTATATAATGGAATAAATAGGTTTTTTTCAACTTTACTGCATATCTCGGGCATTTTGGGGAATTTTTTTCACCAAATTTTCAACATGGGGTTTTTGGGACCCCAGCTCATGAATTCTGTCACTGTCATGGCATTAATCGGCCCCGAAAGGTGATTTCGCGGTCACTGCGTGGAGCCACCTTTTGGGACCAATTTATGAAATGACGGTATCACAGTTCATAAGGTAGGCCCCAAAAACCCTATGTTGAAAATTTGGTGAAAAAATTCCCAAAAATGACTGTTTTACGAGCATGCGTTGCGCTATTCCTACGCATGCGCATAAGTTCGTGAATTTTCAATATGTTCACTCCAGATTTTTAACATTGCCATTTTACCACACCTCCTTATGAGAAGTACAGCTGTCATTTCTCACATCCCACCCAAAATGTGTTTCCGCGCATGTAGCGCACAATGGCACAGTCAGTATGCGAACTCAATGTATGGAACACATTAAGAAAATCACAGTGACACTGTTCATGAGCAGAGGTCTTAAAATGGCTATGTTGAAAATTTGGTGAAAAAATTCTCAATAATGACTGTTTTATTTAGGCTGCAGGTTATGACATTTCCTACGTAGACCATAATTTTGCGAATTTTTAATATTTGCACTCCAGATTTCCAACATTGCCATTTTAACACACCTCCTTATGACAGTACAGCTGTCATTTTTCACATGTCACCCAAGATGTGTTTTCGTGCATATAGCGCACAATGGCGCAGTCGGTGTGCACAATCAATGTTTGGGACAGATTAAGAAAATCACAGTGACACTGTTCACGAGCAGAGGTCTTAAAATGGCTATGTTGAAAATTTGGTGAAAAAATTCCCTTCAACCGTTCTGCAATGTTACTAATGAAGACATTGAACAGGATTGACCCAAGACCATCCCTGCAGCACCCCACTGGTCACCCCCTCTCCCTAGACTGCACCCCATTTACCACCACTCTCTGCCTCCTGTCTGTTAGCTAGTTTCTAACCCAGTTTACCACCCTTTCCCCCATGCCCAGCCTACCCAGCTAGTTTATCAGCCTCCTATTTGGGATGGTGTCAAAGGCTTTGCTGAAATCAAGGTAAGCGTTGTCCACTGCCCCACCCTGATTCACATCCTTTATCACCCAGTCAAAGAAATCAACCAGGTTTGTCTGACATGATGTCCCCACTGTGATTCCATGTTGTCTATGGTCCTGGGCTTCGATGGCTTCTAGATGCCCCACTATCCTTTCTTTAAGCAATGTCTCCATGATCTTCCCCACTACTCAGGTGAGGCTGAACGGCCTATTGTTCCCTGCCTCCTCCCTGCTGCCGGACTTATGTAGAGGGACCATATGTGCCCTCCTTCAATTCACTCGTGTTGAATGACTCAGTGAACATGGCTCCTTGAGGTACTGCTATCTCCTTCGTAGTTCTCTTAATATCCTTGGGTGTATGCCATCTGGTTCCATCGCTTTGTCCACCTTCAATTTAGTGAGCTCCTGCAGGACTCTTTTGCCTTTGAATGGACTATTGTCCACCTCTTCACCCCCTTGGCAACCGCTGTACTGCTGTGGCCCTTGCCCCTCCCACTCTTCTGTTAATACTGAATGGAAAGACACAGTGCATGTCTTGGGAGGAAGGCATGGAACTATCACTGCCAAATCTTATTTCACAGCTTAATCTGGTTCAATTTCAGTTGGCATTCATCTGTATCCTCCTCTCCCGGGTTGTGCCTGAAAATAGGCAGTATTTGTCTAGTACAGTTACCCGGTCAACAAAAACTAAATAAAAAATAAATAAAATACCTAAACAGCACATACAAGCAAGCAACATTCGGCATTGACAAATGCTTGTTTTTCTTGTACCAAAGAGGGTGAATAGCTTGCAGAGCACTGTAAACAGCTGTTGATTGCACTTCATTATTCTACAGCCAGAAACAAAAAATATATATTTATTCTGGCTTTATTTAATATTGATTTGCTATGGCTCACTTTATAGAATTTATTTAGCACTGTATGATGTGTTTTTAAATTTTGGAAGATAGGCAACGCTTATGATAGCTTATCAGTTTAGTATTCTTGTTAGGAACATAAACTTTTCTTTATGTTTTAAACATATTCCGGTGTCAGTATATTCATTGAGCAATTTATACTGACTAATACATGCTGCAGAAAAAATTAAAAGATTTATTGTGAAGCACTCCGGGTCTACATAGAACCCCACAATTTCCTGCAATTTTTGCAAAACGCTCCGCAATTTTTGGTAACCTTTTCTGCAATTTTCCAGTGGCCCTGCTGATCACCTGCCCTATTGCAGTCTTCAATATTCATGGTGGTTTAGTGGTGCCCCCCCCCCCCAAGCACCCATCTTGTAGCTGTCTGGAATATTCCTGGTGGTATAGTGGTCTCCTCACATAAAGGCATCTGACTCCATCCCAACTCCACCCACCCAGGACTCTCCTCCCTACACCATCCTCACCCAAGTACCTAAGATGAACTAAGGTAATAGTGACAGTGACCAGTACAGCCCTCCGCTCACCACCTCGGCCAGCTGCCATCTGACTTATCAGTGAGCAATCATGAGTACAGTATAGTACTGTAGAAACAGCTGTAAATAAATGCTTCCTACAGGAACAGCACATGTCAGAAAAGGAGCAGGTAAAACTCTACCATTCCTGGGTGGTGAAAAGGTTGCGGCAGTGGCATAGCCATCCTGATCAGAAAAGGGATCCCGACTGAAATTAACTTCAACATTGAACCTGACAGCAGAAAAAGACCAATGGACCATCAAGTCTACCCTTATTTATGAGTACCTTATCCACCAACTTAATGTCATGGTTGGTTATTCCACCCTGCCTCTCCTCGCCTTCTGCATCCAGTCTCTCCCTGTATCTCCTGATTGAGTCTGTTTATAACCCTTAAGAACTTACAAGTCTCTATCATGTCCCACCTCTCCTCTGGCCCCCAGCAAGTACATGCTCATGGCTTTTAAGCTTTCTTCATATGATTTGCCCTGCTGACCCTGAATCATTTCTATGACTCTTCATTGTACGGACTCTAGCCTGTCTATGTCCTTTCTCAGGTATGGGTTCCAGAACTGGGCACAGTATTCCAGACCCACAGTGGAGATACATACTGTAGTATTAGAAAGTACAGTAGGTTACAAAATTAAAACGTTCATCTGGTCGCTGTACGTGCCCCAAATGTAGTTTTAGGAAGTTTTGAGGCCTCTCTTTGAGTGAATTAATAATGTTCAACACAGAAGATTTAATTACATTACCTCTCCCACGCTCGACAGATCATACAGAAATAAAACAGTAACCAACAAGCTGAGAATAAGCTGGAAGAAAAACACACACTTTATGCACTCCAGGGAGTTACTGCAGTACTGATAAAGCTGTCTGGTATACAGTCAAGAAGGTAACTCATCAACTCAGGATTTCTGCAAATAGAGAAGTTTTAATTGTGCCAGTTCTGCAAAATCCCCCCAAACAATTGCAACACCACAGGTTGGTTTAACTAAAGTGCACAGTGCCCTTAAAAAGTCTGTAATTTCCAGAAGTGAGTAATTTCTCAGTCTGGCTAACCTTAATCAGCATGTTTCACTACCCCTTTTTTTAGTATTACAGTAAAATCCTTGGAGTGCAAATTCTGTGTGTTTTTGATTAGATGTATGGGGTTAGCCTCCCCCCTTATCTGCACCCATCCCCTGCACAATTAGTGTGCTCATATTGCATGTTGGTTTGAAGATGCTGGAGGTTCTATTAAATGAAGGGGGACTAGCGGGCTCTGCATGGTAATGAAAAAAATGTCACCTTTTATTCAGTACTTAGTTCCTCTTATTCAAGAACTGGCAGATTTAACATAGACTCTAAAGATGCATATACAGTGGTCAAAGCAGAAATTCTCCCTATAACTTTTTCCTGACTATGCTCACGTCCAAAGTCAAACAACCTGGATGCTACAGACCAAATTTGCCATGCTCAACAAAGTCCTTCAAAAGCACCTCCTTTGTGAACGATACAATATGAGCAACTTTCCAGTGGCTACAGAGGTCAGTCTGCAGAAGGGACAAGTTGCAAAGAGTTGTAATGGGGACAGCATAGATGTAGGCACCCAATTTAGGTAACCTTGGTCCGAGTTTGTCATGGCCAGCAGAACCTATAAGCTTTATCTTGATTAGCTGGATTAGCACCTTCAGCAAAGAAAATATTTTGAAATGGAATTTGGGGCAGTTTGACAGAGAGGGGGCAGGAAGGGCAGGAGGTGTCATTGAGGCAAAGGTTGGGAAGCACAGGAAAACCAGGAGCAGTTATAAAATTCACAAGAGGCATTTTATTGTCAATAACAATAAAATTAAAAAAATAAAATTGTGCAGGGTAGCTTTTACACAGGCAGTTCAAACAAAACAGAGTCCTTCCTCTGAGGGTACCTTTATTTCTAAATGTCAGTCTCTCTCACCAACAAAAGCCTGCTCTATTTACATATAATGTCTTTTCCTGGCAATTAACTTCTGCATTCTGAGCTCATTAAGATGCATGTCCTGTTTTCACACAAGGTTCCAAAACTATCCATCTAGTCTGCCCAAGATATATACTTTTTACTCCCCCCCCCCCATTTGCCCTCTGGTGAATTATACCTTTGTGTCTGTCCCAAGCTCTCTCTTGAACCCCTCAACTGTTTTTGCACCCACAGCCTCTGGAGGTAGGCTGTTCCTTGAGTCCATGGCCCTCTCAGTTGAAGAAGAACTTCCTAATGTTGGTCCCAAACTTTCCCCCGATAAGTCTCAGATCATGCCCCCTTGTTCTACTACTTTCCATGACAAGAAATAGTCCCTGCATCTGCACATTTATACCCTTGATGTACTTGAAGGTCTCGATCATGTCTTCTCTCTTCTTCCTCTGCTCCAGGGAGTACATGTTTAATTCCCTCAACCTATTTTCATATGTCATCTGGTGTAACCCCTGTATCATTTTTGTCACCGCTCACTGCACTATCTCTATCCTATCAATGTCTTTTCTGAGGTATGGTCTCCAAAACTGTACACAGTATTCCAAGTCAGGGCAGACAAGTGCCTCGTACAGTGGCAATATCACTTCCTTCCTTCTGCTCATGATTCCCCTCCCAATGCATCGCAGCATGTCACTAGCCTTTAGTGCCACCACATTCCCACACTGTCTACCCACTTTCAAGTCATCTGATATCGTGATCCACAGGTTTCATTCTTGATTGGTTGGTTATAGGTAGTCCCCCCCAAGTAGTACTTCCTCTTTGGGTTGCTTCTTTCTAGGTGCATGATTTTGCACTTTTTGGTGTTGAATTTCAGCTGATTTCCTGCATGCCCAATGCACATTTGGTAGGATTAATGGTCAGACTTGCCTTTTTGATAGCTTGGATAATTGCTCATAGGTGTTCCAGGTGGCTTTTCCAGTCTAGACTGTACACCACGATATCATCCAGGTAAGCAGCACAATAACCAGTGAGTGTGTGTGTGTAGCTAAAATTTCATCCATATACCACTGGAATGTAGCGGGTGTGCCATGTAAACCAAAACGGCATGATGGTGAACTGATACAGTCCAGCAGGAGTGGCAAATGCAGTTTTGTCTCTGGATTCTTTAGCTAGGGAAATTTGCCAGTAACCCTTGGTGAGATCGAAGGTACTGATGTACTTGGCACTTCCTAGTCTGTCCACCAAATAATCTATCCTGAATTTAGGATAACTGTCAAATTCAGACACTTGATTAAGTTTCCTAAAATCAAGGCAGATTCTTATGCCCCCTTCTTTTTAATTTACAATCACCATTAGTGATGACCAAGCACTTCTTGACTCTTCTATGATACCCAGCGGTTTCATTTTTATGTTTGCTTGCACGCATGCGCAAGAAACATGTTACGGCAGCTTGCTGCAGAAGCAGGTTGAGGAGGTGTGGCACTGTTGTGGCCAATGCCCCCGGTGCCTTTTGAGGCTTGGCCCGCTTTCCCCAATGTGGTGGCACGCTGCTGCTGACACTAGTTCAGCCAGTGTGCTACCACCCTGAAACATTTTTGCCGCTGCAATCAGGGGCTGCCTCGTCATTGCAGCGTCAGCCATTTCACTGCAATGAGGGAGCGGCCCCTCATTGCAGGGCGGTACCATGCCATCCCATGCCCCAACCCAGTACATTTGCCGATGGGGGAACCCACTCCCCATCGGCAAACTGTGACCTCCCTCCACCATTTGTTGTGTGCCAAGGGGGTGCACAATCCCCCTTGGCATCATGTGCCCCCCCAACAGTCTTACTGGCCAATGAGGGGCCCAATCCCTGTCGGCTTCAGTCCCCTCCTTCCCACTTCAGTTTGCCAATGGGGGTGCCCAATCCCCGTAGGCTACAGCCCCCCCAAACCACTCAGGTGGCACACTGGGAGCTCACCCCAGCATGCCAAATGTCCCTGTGGAAAAAAAAGTCCAGTGATGTTTTCCATTTTCCCCCCTTTTGTTAGCACCTGTAAACCAGAAAACGGTCCTTTGTTAAGTTCGGTGACCCCTTCCCCAACCTGCACCCACCCTCTGCGCACCCCACCTCCCCACACCCCCAATCCATACTTACCTCTGGAGCCCAGCACAACGATCTTCAGTGGACCGGGAACACGTCTGCACTCTTCAAAGCTGACCACTTAACTGAAGAAATGCTGGTAAGCTATATAATGACATAAATAGGGTTTTTAAACTTTGATGCATATCTCAGAATTTTGGAATTTGGCACCAAATTTTCAACATGGGTTATTGGGACCCTCCTCATGAATTCAGTCACTGTCATGGCATTATTCAGTCCCAAAGGTGATTTCGTGGTCACTGCACAGAATCACCTTTCAGGACCACGAATGTGCCACTGTTCATGAGGTGGGATCTCAGAAAGCCTATGTTGTAAATCTGGTGAAAAAAATCCAAAAAATGACTGTTTTATGAGCATGTGTTGCGCAGTTCCCACACACGCTTGTAACTTCATGAATTTGTAATATTTTCACTCCAGATTTTCAACATTGTCATTTTTCTACACCTCCTTATGAACAGTACAGCTGTCATTTTACACATCCAGGCCAAAATGTGTTTTCGCCCTTCCGGCACAGAATAGTGCGGTCGCTGTGGGAAATCAGTTTTCGGGATAGAGTGAGAAAATAACAGTGATACTGTTCATGAGCAGAGGTTCTAAAATGCATATGTTGAAAATCTGGTGACAAAAGTCCATAAAATGATACTGTTACAAGTGTGTATTGCGTAGTTTCCATGCACCCTTGTAACTTCGTAAATCTGTAATATTTTCACACCAGATTTTCAACACTGGCATTGTTTTACACCTCCTTATGAACAGTATAGCTGTCATTTTTCACATCCTGGCCAAAATGTGGTTTTGCACTTCTGGCGCAAAATAGCACGGGCGCTGTGGAAAACCAGTGTTTGGGACAGATTAAGATCGAGCGAGTGAGAAAGGGGGAGTGAACGAGCTCAATGGAGCTCTGTCAGGACTGCTGCGGATTTCTTTGTGGGCAGAAAAAGGCACCAATGCAGGCAGGGGTCCAGTACAAAAGGGCAGCCTGCAGCACTGGGAGAAACAGAATGAGCGAGTGAGAGAGGGGGAGTGAGCGAGCTCAGTGGAGTTCTGTTGGGACTGCTGCAGATTTCTTTATGGGCATAAAAAGGCGCCAATGCAGGCAGGGGCCCAGTACAAAAGGGTAGTCTGCAGCGCCGGGAGAAGCAGAACGAGTGAGTGAGGGAGGAGGAGTGAGTGAGCTCAACAGAGCTCTGTCGGGACTGCTGCTGTTTCCTTTGGGGGCAGAAAAAGGCACCAACGCAGGCAGGAGTCCAGTACAAAAGGGCAGCCTGCAGCACTGGAGGAAACAGAATGAGTGAGTGAGAGAGTGGGAGCGAGTGACCTCAATGGAGCTCTGTCGGGACTGCTGTGAACTTTTTGTGGGCAGAAAAAGGCACCAATGCAGGCAGGAGCCCAATACAAAAGGGCAGCCTGTAGTGCCTGGAGAAACAGAATGAGCGAGTGAGAGAGGGGGAGTGAGCGACCTCAATGGAGCTCTGTCGAGACAGCTGTGGATTTCTTTGTGGGCAGAAAAAGACACCAACGCAGGCAGGAGCCCAGTCCAAAAGGGCAGCCTACAGGGGCCGGGAGAAACAGAACGAGCGAGTGAGAGAGGGGGAGTGAGTGAGTTCAAGGAGCTCTGCCAGGACTTTAGAGTTGCCCACCCTCCCACCCAGTGTCTTCTGTGGTCCTATATTCCAGCAGGGTCTCTGGAGTGGAGACAAAGCAATGATTGGATACTTTTACAATTGATGTAATAATACAGATTTAGTTGTTCTGTTTATTTCTGCAACTGAGCTAAGTACTGAGCTATAGTGTTAGGATTGCTGTAATAATACATATTTATTTGTTCTGCTTATTTCTCTGAGCTAATACTTGGAGTGCAATAAGATTTCTAACTGAGCTAAGTGAAACTATATGAGAGCCGTGAACAAAAAGTATTGTAGCTGAGGGGTGAAAAATGGACAAGGAGGCTTTAGGATTGCTACAGTAATACAGTATCTAGTGGATGAGATTTGAGACTGAATTAACCCAGTCGGCAAGGGGGCAGTAGGGGGACTAGTGGGGGTGGGACAGAAATTTGAGTAAATTGGGGCCTAAGAGTTGTAGTAGGGTACAGAACCTGGGAATAAGAGCCCATAACATAAGATGGGGGCCGAAATGGGGCAGGTGACACATGTTAGTAGGGTGGGCATCTTTGGAAGTGTGGTGGGGTGTACAGAGTGTGGGTCCGCCATGATCCTGGACTGGGCTTGGAAAATGGGGGGGTGTATGGTCTGTAGATGACTGGCTAGTTTGAGGAAGGAACTGTGGAGGTTAGGAAGGAGTCTAAGTGGCAGGGCAGATGAGTATAGTAGGCATCCTGGCTGGGGGGAATAGGGGATGGCAAAGGGGGGATGGAGGAAGAACAACTAGGGAGTGAAACTGACGCGAGTATCAGAGGCACAAACAGAAAAGAGAGGAGAAGGTAGCGGGTGCCCAAGGTGAGGAGGAGGCCTCCTGATGGGGGAAGAAGAGACCATCAGGAGTACCAGGGGAGACAGCAGATGGCTGCGGGTAGGGAGGGACCAGGGGTGGGACCAGGGGTGGCACGGAGGGGAACAAGTAGGAGAGGGGAACCGATAGGGGGAAGAGATGTAGGAGTGGTATCGACTAGGAATAGATTTGAACCTCTGCTGAGGGAGAGAGAGGGGGAGCAAGAACATAATGAAACTGGGAGGACAAGCAGGGCATGAGAGGGATGGCAATAGGTATGGGGAAAAGATAGCGAGGACGAAAGGGTAGAAGGGAGCTAGTAAGGAAGGAGGGGGTGGTGACTGAAGGAGAGAAGGCTACGGGAAGGGGAAAGAATGGGAGGGGCATCACTATCAGGGTAGAAGGGAATGGGGGCTCTAAATCGACAACAGCAGGGATAGGAGAGGGGTTGGAAATCAGCAGGAGAGGAGAAGAGGTCAACAAGGGAAGCCCAGTAGGAAGTAGTCAGACTGGGTAGGGGTCCAAGGGGGATGGGAAGAATAAGGCAGAGAAAAGGGGTGAAGCGGAAGGAGGGATACAGATACAGAAGTCACAGAGGGTGCAGCTGGTGGGGGGTAAGGGGCAAGGAAGAACGAATACTGGGGTTGTGGAAGGGGCATTAGATGGGAAAGGGGGTAAGGGATGGGGGAGTACTCATCCTGGGGGATTCTGTACTAAACGGGGTGAGATGGGACAGAAGGAGGGAAAAGCACAACCATATTTGGGTTGAAGCTATCCCCAGGTTGACTGCAGGAGGGGCAGGGCAGGCACTGCTCAGGCGTGCAGCAAGGGGGAGGAAGAAACCTCATTTAGTGTTGCATGTGGGTACAAACGACTTGGCAGGGGAGACTGTGGAAGTAGTGAGGGAGAGGTTCGAGTAGTTGGGGAGGCAGTGTGAGGGGATGGGGGAGTCGGTGGTATTGTCGGAGGTACTGCCAGTACCATGTGCAAGCATGGAGAGGAAGGGTAGGATTGAGGAGTTCAATGAGTGACTGAGGGATTGGTGCCACACCAAAAATTATGGGTTAGCGACTAACTGGGATAGAGTCTGGGGTAAATAGTGACAAGTATGCGGTGGATAAGGTACACTTGAGCAGGAAGGGGAAGGGAGTATTAAAGGCAGGATAACAGGGGTATATCTCTACTAAGGTGGATTTAAACTAGTGGGGGCCGGGGTGGCCAAAAGACTGAAGTTGGTAGAAAGGTCCGGACAGGGGAGCCTAATGAGCTCACCCCCTAGATATAGGTAAAGGCGGAGGCGTAGTAACCCTGGGAGGGGATGGGCAGAGTGGTCCGAGTGTAATACAGAAGGCACCACCATCTGGTAAGAATAAGGAGGAGAAAGGGTGCAGACTACAGGGAGGAGGGACACAGACCAAGGAAGAGAAGAGTGAGGAAAAGGAGGGGTAAGGGTGGAAGGTGGTCTGACCAAATGGATAGAGAACTGGTCAGAGGGGAGAGTGTACAGGGTGGTGGAATTGCTCTTGGCACCCAGAGCAGTGACAAGCAGAGTGCTGCAGGGGTCAGTGCTGGGCCTGGTGCTATTTGGGCTCTTTATCGCCGATATAGCACATAGAGTGGGGAGCAGGATTAGTCTGTTCGCACATTATACCAAATTGGGGGTGGTAGTGGATGAAGAGGACAGATGAGAAAAACTGCAGGGGGACCTAACCAAACTAGAGACATAGTCAGTGGAGTGGCAGCTAGGATTCAGTACAAAGAAGTATAAGGTGATGCACTTCAGGGCTAAGAACCAGAAGAGGGACTATTGGTTGGGGATCACAGAGGAGGAGAAGGACCTAGGGGTGTTGGTAACTGGGAGCATGAACTACTCGGCCCAGTGCAGGAAAGCAGCAGCGAAGGCAAACAGGATGCTGGGGTGCACCGCAAGGTAGTTCTCATCCGGACACAGGGATGTGATCCTACCTCTGTACAGATCATTGGCCACACCACACCTACAGTACTGTGTGCAATACTGGAGGCCATACCTGAGGAGAGATAAAAAGTTACTGGAGGGGGTGCAAAGGAGGGCAACAAAAATGTTAAAGGGGATGGAAGGAAAGAAATATGAAGTTAGGCCGAAGGACCTGAACATGTACACACTGGAGGAGAGGAGGGATGGGGGGATATGATTGAAGGATTTAAATACCTGAGGGGTTAAATAAACCTAGTACCAAGGGGGTGTTCAAACTGAGGAGTGGAAGAGAGAGATGAGGGGGCATGGGCATGAACTAAGGTTGGAAGGGGGATGTTTCAAGAGGGAAATAAGGAGGCACTACTTCTCTGAGAGGGTGGTGTCTACTTGGAATGCACTGCCAGAGGGGGTGGTAATATGTAGGACAGTCAATAGCTTTAAGGAGGAGTGGGATAAAGCAAGAAGAAGAGTCGGGAGGGACAGGGGCTGGGACAAGTGGGGGAGGAAATGAGAGGGAGGAGGCTGGGGCAGCTGCAATCTAAGGTGCTAGCTGCACACTCGGACAGACTTACATAGACCAATTGGTGTGGTCTGCTGGCAGATTCATATGTTCGCATGTATGTTCGTATGTAAAACCACAGTGACTCTGTTCATGAGCAGAGGTCCTAAAATGCCTATATTGAAAATTTGGTGACAAATGTCCATAAAATGACTGTTACAACCGTGCGTAGTGCAGTTTCCATGCACCCTTGTAACTTCACAAATTTGTTGTATTTTGACTCCAGATTTTCAACATTGCCATTGTTTCAAACCTCCTTATGAACAGTACAGCTCTCATTTTTTCATATCCTGCCCGAAATATGCATTTATTTATCTGGCGCAGGATACCGCAGTTGCTGTGGGAAATCAATGTTGGGGACAGATTCAGAAAATCGTAGTGATAGTGTTCATGAGCAGAGATCACAAAATGCCTATGTTGAAAATTTGGTGAAATAATTCCACTAAATGACTGTGTTACGTGCATGCGTTGTGCACTTTCCACATATGCTCAGAAGTTTGAGCATTTTTAATATTTTCCCTACAGATTTTCAACATTGCCATCTCTTCACACCTCCCTATGAATGGTACAGCTGTCATTCTTTACTTCCTGCCCAATCTGTGTTTTCATACATCTGGCGCACAATGGTACAGTCGCTGTGGAAATTCAAATTTTGGGACACATTGACAAAATCACAGTTCCACTGTTCATGAGAAGACGTCCAAAATGCTTTCATGAGGTGGGAGCCACAAAATGGCCATGCTGAACATTTGTATTGCAAGTACCAACAAATGCCTGAGGCGTTACGGTTTCTAACCATAACGTTCCACCCTGTACAGACTGACAGGCATCAGGGGTGTGCCTCTGGATTGCCGACTGTAATGCTCATGCCATTCTAACCCCACTCCCCCACCCTGCAGCCCCTGACAGGCATCGAGCTGTGCCTTGGACTCTTCAGCTCCAGAGTTCACCCCATTCTATATTTCACCCATTTCAGCGTATGTCCTTATGGAGTGGGGTGACTGTAAAGCCGAACACCCCAAGGCACACCTCAACACTTGTCAGTGTCTGCAGGATAGGATGAGGTGAAATGGCATGAACGTTATGGGTGACAACCCCAATGCCTGTCTGTCTCTGCAGGGTGAAGGTGGGGTTGGCGTGAAGTTCAATACTTCACTGCCATTCCTACTCTGCATTTGTCTACTGCATTTCCAATGCTAATGCCAGCAAGCAAACATTTGGCATTGACAAATGCTTGTTTGTATTTCCTTAACTACATCTGCTCTTAACCACGCTGGTCTGTCTTTTGTCTGATAGGGGGAGCATTCTCTGTCACTATCACATGTTTGTCCCCTTCTGGTCAACCTGGCACTGTGGTAAAAAGTAATAAGTGTCTTTACCAAGTTATGCATTTCTGCAGTTTGTTCAGAGGTTAAGGAAGCATTCACCTTTACAGCATCAGCAGTTACAATTTGTCCCAGTCTGCCATATACTATATTAATATCTTCTGTAGATGTTTCTGGTAAAACTAACAAAGCAGGCTTTGGTGTTTTTTCAACCCATTTCTTCAGGTTGTTAGCATGGTATATCTTGGTTGAATTTTTCCTAACAGGTATCTCAATCTCATAGTTAACTGTGCCAGTACATCTAAGCACTTTATAAGGCCCTTGCCACTTCATTAACAGTTTATTTTCTGTAGTGATAACAGTAGCAATACCTTTTCACATGGCTCAAAAACATTTTCTTTTACCCCTTCTGCTGGTTTGGGGACTCTTCCTGATTACTGTGGGCAATTTCAACATATTTTGCAAGTTTCTTTCTCAAGGCACACGTATAAGATGTAATATATTTTTTTCTGAGTAGGGTTATCCTCCCAGGTTTCTTTTATTACATCTAGTGGCCCTCTAGGTTGTCTACCATACAGCATTTCAAAGAGTGAAAAACCTGTTAAGGCTTGTGGAACTTCTCTATAAGCAAAAAGCAGGCAATTAGGTTTTGGTCCCAATCTTTCCCTTCCCCTTGTGCAAACCTTTTTAATATGCATTTTAGTGTTTGATTAAAATGCCCAACAAGACTGTCTATCTGAGGGTGATATGGGGAAGTTCTTATGGCAGTGATACTTAGTAGTCGGTACAGCTCCTTTAGTAAGACAGCACCAAAATTACTACCCTGATCAGTAATAATCTCTTTAGGTATGTCCACCCTGCCGAAGGCACATCTATGAAGGGTAGAGGCACCAAAGGCACCTTGTCTTTTTTAGTCACTGGAGCTATTTTCTGACATTCAGCACAAGAACTGCAATAGGTAGCAACACCCTCATGAATTCCAGGCCAGTAAAACTGGTACAACAGTCTGGCAAGGGTGCAATCCCTCCCTGAGTGACCAGCCATAGGACTATCATGTACAGTACTATCTGTAATAATTCAGTTTTATGCTTTTTGGGTATAACCAATTGTTCTATCTGTTCCTGTGTCTGAGTATTAGCCCAAACTTTGTACAGTAACCCATTATGTTATTTGATCTTTGTTTCACTCTGTTTCTGTTTCACCACCAGCTGCTTAAAATAACCTCAGAGAGAAACATTGCTAGTTTGCTCAGAAACAAAATCACAGTTATCAGTTTAGTTTCAGAATTTTCATATATCAACCCCTTATGTCAATCGGTCTTTCGTTGCTGCTGGTTTTTTATGGGTGTTTTCTTTCTTTCCTGGATTTCCGAATCTTAGAGCTGGTCTCAAGTCCGCATCAAAATCATCAAAAGCAAAACAGTCCTCACCATCTGAGATTTTCTTTGCCTGTGCTCTTTTCATTACATAGAAACATAGTGTAACCCCCCTGCAAATGGGGGTTCCCAAAAGACTTCCAGGAGCTTGCTTGAATGCTCCAAGCCTGAATGGTGTTTGGCATTTAAGCCATTTATCAGTGAGTGTTTTTAGAACCTCTGGTACTGTCTCTTTAAGAGCTGTCTGCTTGCAGACATAATTAGATTGTATGGGGGACTGTGTGTTTCTTTGAGTACCACTCAAGCTGCTGCCAATTCACTCCATTTTGCAGTCACTAAAGTGCAAAGGGAACCTATCTGAAAGATGTAACTGTTTGCCAGAAACCATTTAGAGTAATAATGAAATTACAGTTTGTCTAACCTGCTTTCTTTGCAGTCAGAACTGTGTCTGCCTAGTTCCCCATTCTGGTTTTGAACTGCTGAACTGGACCAATCAGTGTGGGGTAAGCTAGCTCTAAAATGGTGCCTTGGACGAATCAGAACTTGGACTCATAATCTGAGCCAGCTGAGAGGATTGTATGGGCAGTGACTCTGGGAGATGTAGTTTAGACTTTGGCGCCTTTTTGGACCAACAGGAGCAGTCTATTGTGAGTGACAGCCAATCCAGTCAAGAACTGGGAGGAACTCAAAGGAAGTGCCCGGTTTGTCTGTTGGAGTTTCAGTTGAGCTCTGGCAGTGAAGAAGGAAGGAGCCCTGTGCTTTTTCAGTGTGCAGTTTTAGTCGGGAAACGTGTGTAAGGCCCAGAGTTCCGGTCTGCAGCTTGTGTAACTGCTTGTTAGGACTGAATCCGTCCAGTGAAGAGAATCAAAGGATATCTGAAGAGTAGAAACCAGGCTCACCCTGTAGAAGACTGGAGAAATTGCTGAATTGCACTCGGTCTGTCAGGAACTGAATCTGCTGTGTGTTCTCCCGGGTATTGTGCAGTAATTGCGATCGGGATAGAGAAGCAGCCTGCCTGATATAGTACTTTCTTTTTACCATATAAATGTGTGAAGAGGCTTGTGTACCTCAAGTGAATCCTGCTGCCATTAAAGGACTTTTGCCTGTTACTGTTCACCATATAAATGTGTGAAGAGGCTTGTGTACCTCAAGTGAATCCTGCTGCCATTAAGGACTTTTGCCTGTTACTGTTCACCATATAAATGTGTGAGGAGGCTTGGTTAGCTCAAGTGAATCCTGCTGCCATTAAAGGACTTTTGCCTGTTGCAGTTGCCATATAAATGTGTGAGGAGTCTCGTGGAGCTCAAGAGTAGCCCTGCTGACATTGAAGGACCCTATCTTGTTTGGAGGTTGAGTACTAATTCAGGGTCGCTCCTGTTGAATTGCCACATTGAATCCAAATGGAATCACTGTAATGTTGACTGTTTAAACTAATTTTTCTTTTCTCTGTGGGAAAGGGCCCTACCAGCTGCCACGGTTTGACTAGCCACTAGGGCTTGGGTACCCAGGAACAGTAACTGGTAGGATAGGCCTGTGCACAGAGCCATAGGTAGATGAGTAAAGTGATAAGCTAATTAACCTGATTTCCCTGTCCTTGTTATATTCCCCAAATAAATCCGAGCTGCTTGTTTCAGCAAAGTTATACTGCCTGAGGTATTTGTCTATGTTAAAGTATTGTACTGTGATTGTTGCACTGTATCTTATTTTACAGGAGGTCCCAGTGCCTGAACCAGCCTGGGGGTAAGTGTATACTGTGAAGGTAATTCTGATATATTGTGTGGGCCACTAGTGGGAAGAAAGGGGGGTTGCAGTGTCCCAGAGGGCTGTGACCAAGTAAGTTTAACTATTGCAAACCCTGACCTCTGGGTGGAGGCACCCGCCATTGGATCCAGGCCCCTCAACCTGTTAGTGGCAAATCAGGCAGGGGTAGTAGCCCCTGGGATAGTGCCATCTAGGGGTTACAATAGAAACATAGAATTTGATGGCAGATAAGGACCGCTTGGCCCACCCAGTCTGCCCGTTTCCCTGCCTACTGAATAAGCTGCAGATCCTAGTTAACCAGCAGCCTACTTCTTCCTACCCCCACCCCCTAGAATTGCCTTATGACTGTCCCATGCATGCTTGAATTCCACCACTGTTTTTGACTCCACAACCTCCTCCGGAAGGCTGTTCCATGCATCCACAACCCTCTCTGTGAAAAAATACTTCCTTAAATTACCTCTGAGCCATCCCCATCTATCTTCAAATTGTGCCCCCTTGTTCTTGCCCACCTCTTTTTTTGAAAGATGCTGCCCTCTTGGACTTTGTAGATTCCCTTGAGGTACTTGAAAGTTTCTATCATGTCCCCCCTCTCCCTCCTTTCCTCGAGGCTATGCATATTAAGTTCCTTAAGTCTCTCTTCATATGTCTTCTGGTGCAGACCCTGCACCATTTAGTTGCCCTCCTCTGGACAGCTTCCATCCTGTCTATGTCTTTGCGAAGACTGGGTCTCCAGAACTGCATGCAGTACTCCAGATGGAGTCTGACCAGCTGTCTGTACAGAAGGATAATAACTTCCTGTTTTCTACTGGTGATGCCTCTCCCTATGCATCCCAGTATCCCCCAGCCCTCCTTGCTGCCCTCTCACATTGCTTGCCCACCTTTAGGTCATCTGATGTGACTACCCCCAGGTCCCTTTCCATTTTTTTGTTGTTAGTATCTCACCCCCCATTGTGTACTCTTCCCCTGGGTTTTTGTTTCCCAGGTGCATTATCTTGCACTTCTTAGCGCTGAATCTAAGCTGCCATACATTTGACCATTCCTCTAACCTTGCCAAGTCCCTTTTCATCCCTTCCACCCCACCTTGTGCATCAACTGTGTTGCAGGTCTTTGTGTCATCTGCAAAGAGACATACTTTTCCTTCCAGTCCCTCTGCAATGTCGCTTATAAAGACATTGAAGAGGACCGGTCCTAATACTGAACCCTGCGGTACCCCACTAGTAACCCCCCTTACTTCAGAGTGGATTCCATTTACTATTACTCTCTGTGTCCTATTCTCCAGCCAATTTTTTACCCAGGCTGTCATCTTGGGACCCACTCCCAGGCTAGCTAACTTGTATATTAATCTTTTGTGTGGGACTGTGTCAAATGCCTTGCTAAAGTCTAAGTAGGCCATGTCCACAGCCCCTCCCTGATCTACTACTTTGGTCACCCAGTCAAAGAAATCTATCAGATTTGTCTGGCATGACCTTCCTGCTGTGAATCCATGCTGCCTTGGGTCCTGTGCCCCTCTGGCCTCTAGATACTCGACAATTCTTTCCTTCAGAAGTGATTCCATCATTTTCCCTACCACTGAGGTTAAACTAACAGGTCTGTAGTTTCCTGCTTCTGCCTTGCTCCCACTTTTGTGAAGGGGAATCACATCTGCCCTCCTCCAGTCCTCGGGTACCACCCCATCCTCCCATGATTTGTTAAACAGGGTAGTCAGTGGTGTCACTAATTCTACGCTTAGTTCTTTTAGAATTCTGAGATGAATCCCATCAGGCCCCATTGCTTTGTCCACCTTCAGTTTTAAGAGTTCTTTCAGAACCCTTTCTTCTGTAAAAGGGCTGGTATCAACTTCTGTATCCAGAGTGTTTCTACTGTTTGTTTTAGGTACCTCCCCTCTCCTTTGTAAATACTGAGCAAAAACATTTGTTTAGTATCTCTGCCTTTCACAGTCACCCTCTGCCCACCCCCACCCCCCATTAAACCTCACTATCCCTCCCTTGGTCTTCCTTTGCTCACTGATGTAACTATAAAAGGTTTTATCCCCCTTCTTAACTGAGTTGGCTATCTTTTCCTCGGTTTGGGCCTTTGCTGTTCTGACTGCCTTCCCAGCTTCCTTTTGCTTTAACTGATACAGTTCTCTGTCCTGCTCCTTCTGTGATTCCTTGTACTTCCTGAAAGTTTTCTTTTTCTCTTGAACCTTCACTGCCAGCTGCTGAAACTACAGGTTTTGCTCCCACTATGATTAGCTCAATAAATCCTGGAAAGCCATTTCCAATAATCACAGGTACAGGTAACTTAGGCACTACCCCCAGGTTCATTTGGTGCGACACTTGGGTGATGGGATAGTACTGAGTGTCCCCGTGGATGCAGATGACCCCAGCACCTGGTCCTGTTGCACAGTGTTTTTCCAGAACTTCAACATGCACTGGAGTCTGTCTGCTTCCTGAATCAATAAGTCCCTTCACAGTCTAATCTCCCACCCTGACATTTGTTAAATACTTGCCCCAATTTGCTAAGGACAAATCTGCTCCAGTGTTACCCTCATTTTTTTTGATGGTAGTTTTTTGTACTATGGCCTGGTATGTTACAGTTATACCAGATAAAGTCTTTGGGTGAAGACTTGTTACCCCCACCAGAGTTTTTATCTGATCTGGCCTTTAATCAGGAAAAAGAAGTTCTTACCAGCCTTGGCTGTTACTTTGATGCAGTGGTGTATGTCTGTCCATCTGATAGTCCTCGGCCAAAGAAACAGCCTTTTCCCCACTTTCTGATCAGTGTTCTTTTACCCAAAGCTGCACTTCTGTAGGCAGAATGTTGATGAATTGCTCCACTGCAAATATGTCAGTGATCTGTGGGACAGTTTTACCCTCTGGTTGGAGCCATTTAATGAGGAATTCTCTGTGTCGGGCTTCTCAGAAATCATCGACTGAGTAGTACTTCAGGGATTGGAATCTTTGCCTGTAGGTCTTTTCTGAGATATCATATATTTTCAGGATTTCTCTTTTTGCAAAATCAGAATTTTCTGACTGTGCAGAGTCTATATTGTTGTGGAAAAGTTTGGCTTCACCTGTCAGGTAAGGTACCAGCCTGATTGTCCATTGCTGCTTTGGCCACTGGCAGGCTGAGGCAACCCTTTCAAAAGTTGCCAGGTATGCTTTGATATCATCCAAGGGGCATAACTTTGTAAGTTTAACATCTTATAAGTTATTTGTGTTTTGTTGCTCTGCTGGACCTGTGCCAGATCCTCCAGCTTTGATAGTTTACAAGGCATCCAGCCATAGCGGCTTCTGTTGCTACATCTCTTCTCTGCTGCTCCTGTCACTGTATCTCTTCTTTTCTTTGCTTCTCTGTCTCTCTTTGTTGTACAGCCCACCATTTGAAGAAGGCAGACATGCTTTCAGGTTCTGTCCCTGTCTGTTCTTCTATCACAGGTGCTGGTAGTACTGTCTCAGTCTGAACTTTCGTCATTGCTAGTTTGACTGCCATTCTTCTGGTACTCACTCCCGGGCTTGCTTTTGCAGGATGTATACCATTCTTCTATGCTTCCATGATACCAGGTCTAGTACCCACTCAAAAAACTCCTGGCTTAGAGTTTACATGGTGTAAATCCCACTGGCACCATCTGTCATTGAGGCAAAGGCTGTGAAGCATAGGAAATCCAGGAGCAAAAGTAGCATTTTATTATCAATAACAATAAAATAAAAAAATAAAATCACACAGGATAGCTTTTACACAGGCAGTTCAAACAAAACAAAGTCCTTTCTCCGAGGGTATCTCTAATTCTAAATTTCAGTTTCCCTCTCCAACAAAGGACTGCTCTATTTATATATAATGTCTTTTCCCGGCAATTAACTTTTTCTTCCTGAGCTCATTCAGATACATGTCCTGTTTTCACGAAATGTCCCAAAACTTTGTCAGTTTCTTTCCTTACAGCTGCAACAACTAGAACACTGTGTCCCAGAACTGATCTCCTATTGACAACTCTGAAAATGAGCTTGAGGAGATCAGATTGCATCTCAAGGCTAACCCCCTGAGTTCCAAATAGCTTTTTGCAATCATTTTAACAATATAAAACTCTATACATTTTCAAACCAGAGAATTCAGTTTCACATAAAGATACAAATTTATTTTCATAACCACAGGTAAGCAAGTGTGAAGAAAAGCTAGAAACAGCAAGAAATAGCACGTGAAGGCAAGGAGATAGCTGAGGGGGAATTGTGAGACTGTCAAGAGTGATCAGTTCCTACTGTAGGTCTCAAAGAAAATTTGATTGCGCAGTCAGACAGACAAATACAACAGAATCCTTGCTTTTAACTCTTTCTACATAACAAATGGGATAGGGTCTTATTTAACCCTGTCACATAAGGCCATCATGGGGTTCCTTAAACTGCTCAAGATTTGTAAGGAACACATTACAGGCTTCGGCTACAAGGACAAGGTCACTATTAGTACTGCCCTCATATATGATATGTCAGGTGGAGTTCTTCCTTTACCTTTGAGAAGACTGTTTATTTGCTCCCAGAACTGTCTGGGGTTTTGCAAGTTGGCAGATTGTAGTTTCCTTACATAAGTTGCCTTCTAGTCTTGCACAGGTTTCTTAATGCTTGATAGCCAAACCAGTTATTGTGCATCTCAGAGGCCCTAAAGGTATACCAAGCCTGGTCCCTCTGTTTCATGAGCTTACGAATGTCAAGCATAAGCAACTTTGATCATAAGCCCTTGACTCATCTCTGAATCAAGGTAGCATGTCTATTAAAGACACTTAGCATGTTGTTAATCAGAAAGTCCAGGGCCTTATAACTTCATCAAAACTTCCACATTCTTTCCACTTGACAGTGGCTTGATCCACAATGACAGCCTTTTCATCAAGTTGTGAGGAGTTCCTAATAGTTATGAATCTTGGGGGGGGGGTTGAAAAGTATTGCTCTGGATGCAGTATATTGGGAAATGGTCACTTAGTACATCAGTAAGTATGGTGGATTCTCTAATATGACCATCTCTGCTCACTAGGATCCTGTCCAGGGGGAGTGTTTTCTTGCTTTAGTATCGAGATGAGTGGGCTCATTGATGACTTGACTGAGTTGTAGGTATTGTACCGAGGACTTAAAACTACAGGGACCAACACTAGTCCAACTGAGGTTAAAATCACCAAGGATTATTAACTCTCAGAGTTTGTGGGTCCCCAGATAGCTGATAAAGTCACCAAAGGCAGATCCAGTCACGGGGGGTGGGGGTGAGGGGTGTTATAGTCACTACCTATGAATAGAGGCTTTGTGTTGCCTAAAAAAATCTTTATCAGTAGGGACTGACAAGGGGAGTGATCCAAGGAGGTTACAGAGATCTCCATCACCCACGGGTTGTCTCTCACATACAGGAGGACACCACCCCCTTTCTTACCCAGCTGATCCTTCCTGAAGGTGGAATAACCTGTGATGGCTACTTCCTGGGGGAGGATGTCAGGTGTCTAAGATGGCTAGGGCAACATCACTAACAAAATGGCACTAGTGAACTGGCATACAGCATGCCAGTCTAGAAAGCAAAAGGGACTGGGAGTCTCTACAATTCAATATTACTAACCAGCAGCTCAACTGCAAGTGCTTGTTATCTATAAGAAGACCGGCACTAACATTAGGCAGTATAACATCTTTACTTAAAACCCCTGGAGTTCCTTTGATCAGCCGTAGTTCATTGATGTCATGCGGGTTGTCCAGGGTATGCACCCTACATGCTGTAGTTTGGATCCAGGACCAACTTCCCTGATAAAGTGTTGTTGTGACACTATTGGCCCAGTCCTAGCATGGATAGTTTGGTGTTCCTTGGAGACGGGTGAGTTTCCTAGCTCCCTGAAGGACGTGGTGGTAACGTCCCTCCTGAAGAAATCATCTTTGGACCCAGACTGCCATGCCAACTACAGACCAATCTCTAGCCTTCCCTTTGTGGGAAGGTGATTGAGAAAGTAGTGGCCATACAACTGGAGAACCACTTAGCCATCCATGACGTTTGTGAACCATTCCAGTATGGTTTCCGAAAGAGGCATAGTACCGAGATTGTGTTGGTTCGGGTGCTGAATGATCTCTTGATGGCAAGAGATCGAAAGAGATGTTCCATCTTGGTCCTTCTCGAGCTCTCCTTAGCATTTAACACTGTGGACCATGGGGTACTTCTCGAATGCCTGAGGTTCATCTGTGGCCTGTCTAGTACAGTCCTTGGGTGGTTTAGATCTTTCCTCACAGGCAGAACTCAGAAGGTGGTGTTGGGGATTAATTCCTCCGGCCCAATCTCTCTGTTATGTGGGGTTCCTCAGGGTTCGGTGTTGTCCCCCATGTGGTTCGCAGTGTACATACTGCCCCTCAGAGACATTGTAAGAAGGTATGGGCTGAGGTTTCACTGCTATGCTGATGATACCCAGCTCTACCTATCTTTTGCACCCAACCAAGATAGAGCTCTCTTGGTATTTAACAACTGCGTCACTGAAATCCAGAACTGAATGAATTCGAGCTTGCTGAGGTTGAACTTGGAGTAGATGGAGGTGATGGTTGTGGACCAGGGTCGCCGGATAGAGGGGATGGGAACTGGTTTGCCCTCAGGACTTTTTCTGGGTAGGTCCCAGCTCCCTACCTCTGAACGACTATGGAACCTGGGGGTGATCTTTGACAACAGGCTGACATTGCGATTGCAGGCATCAGCAGTCATCAGATCATCCTTTTACCATCTGAGGAACATCTTCAGGTTTAAGCACCTAGTTCTGTCCGGTGATCTGCCTACATTGGTCCTCACCTTTGTGACCTTGCGCCTTGATTATTGCAACTCCCTGTATCTAGGGCTACCAGGGGTTGGTATCCGCCGCTTGTAGCTTGTGCAGAATGCTGCAGCCCGGTTACTGACGGGTACTCCCCGTACCTGTCATATTTCTCTGGTGCTGGGCGAACTGCATTGGCTGCCAATTCAGTGGCAGATCACCTTTAAAGTCAGTCTTCTGACTTCTAAAGCCCTACACAGACTGGGCCAGGACTACTTGAAAGTGCTCCTGGTACCTTACTGTCCTAAGTGATCACTCCGCTCGATGAACAAGGTGTTGCTAGAGATTCCGAGGGTTCCTTTAAAATCTTCGGGGGCCCGTGCTTTTTTTGTACATGGCCCCAGCCCTTTGGAATTCTCTACCCCAATGCTTCGGGAGTGCGCGTCCATGGAGGAATTTAAACAGGCCTTAAAGACCCATTTGTGGTTGATGGCATATCCCTGATGATGATATTTTATTGCATTTTATGAACTCAGTATTTATTGTATCTGTGTTTATTTTATTGTTGTATGTGAAGCTTGCTGTTAAGGTGCCTTGGTTTTAGAAAGACACTGTAAAAATAAAGAATTATTAATATTACTTATTATTACTTTATGGGTCTGACTGAAATCAGACAAAATTAAAACTGTTAACAATAGATGGAGAAGGCTAACCCTGGAAGGCTCAAACTCAACAACTGCCCTTCGTAGGCTTAAAGGCATAAACTCTGCTATTCATATTTTTAATACAATGGTTAATTTTGGCATGTGTGAGAAGTCTGGTTAATAATCCTATTGTTTTGTGTGTTTGTTTGCTTATTTGTTTGTTTTGCAATAGTCCGAGTTGTTTCTTTTTTAAGCTCCTTTGTAAATGTACCCTTTTTGCCACCCAATATTATTTTTTAAGTACTTATAGGTTGAACCCAGTGACATCAGTGGAGTGGGTCCTTTATGGAAAGTGTAGTGTATGGGAACTCATACATTTGTATGCCAGTCTACATTCTGTGAGTTCAAGTTAAGACTTCAAGGGGAATTCTGAGAGTGGGGTGTTAGATATTTTGGGTTGAATTTTCAAGCAGATTGGGGACTAAGTCCCAACCCACAGCCCCAGGACAAGACCTTTGCACCTGTGGAGTTTTGTATTTTCAGCTGGCACAGCTGCAGGATATATTACACCTGGCCCCATCAGAAGTTGCTCTTACCAGTGGCTATAAATCATGGAGGCAGTTGTAAACTGGCTCCATTTTTAAGGCTGTGGGCAGAGCCTATAGTCGTTTTGCAAGAGCTCTGTAGCTCTGAAAACAGCCGATCTCACAACAGCTTCCGTTGGACATTTGGAAGTATCCTTCTGAAAGCCCAACAGAACTTAAACCTCTCCACCATGATCAGCCTATGGAATAACAGCCGCACAATTTTGGCTGTTACTTCCACATTCCGATGCATGAACTGTGCATGCACACGACTCGTGTTCATGCACAGTTCTATGGTGCTGCCATGTTGCGAATGGCAACATGACATTCACTATTTTGTGCCTGCCCAGCTCACGTCATGCCCAACATCTAATGTCACACACTGGAAGCCCACCACAGTGTGCAGAATTTGTTTTTTTCCTGTAAATTAGAAAACGTCACCTCATCGCGTGTTTTCCTGGTGCCACCGACCAAGTTATGCCCGACATCGGGGTGCCTAATCCCCATGTCACCATTCATGTGCCACACTGGTAGCCCACCCTAGTGTGCCAAAAAATGTTTTCTGCATTTGCTGTAAATTAGAAAACGGTCCCTCATTGTCGTTTTTTTACCCCTGTGAATCTGAAAACGGTCCCTTGTCATCACTGGAGTCCCCCCCCCCCCCCACCCTCTCACTGAGCACCCCACCTCCCACACCCCCTTGCAATACTTACCTCCGGGAGGTCGGCACTGTCCTTATGTCTGGACAGGACACATCTGCACTCTTCAAAGCTGGCCTTGAACTGAAGCATTAGCAGTGGCGTGCTACACAGTCATTCAATGGGATTTTCAACTTATGCTCATATCTCAGCCATTTTTTTTTGAATTTTGCCCACATTTCAACATGGGTTCTTGGGACCCCACCTCTTGAAAACTATCACTGTCATTTGTTACTCAGTCGAAGGTGATTTAAATGGTCACTGCGGAATTACCTTTGAGGACCAATTCCAAAATGACAGTGCCACTGTTCATGAGGTGGGATCCCAAAAAAGCACATTTTTAACATTCCCATTTTTGCACACTTCCTTCAAAACAGTACCGGTGTCATTTTCTACAATCTGCCCAAAACGTGTTTTCACACCTGTGGCGCAGAATATGAACATGCGAATGTGCCAGCAGAAACAGACCATCTGGTTTATCTAAGTCTGCTTGAGTGTGCAGCTAGCACCCCTAGTTTGCAGCTGCCCCACCCCCTTCCCTTTGTCATCCCACTGCCATCCCGACCTTCCCCACCCTCACTCTCTCCTGTTCCCTGTCCCATGCCCTTTTGAAGCTGTTCACAGATTTACACAATACCACCCATTCTGGTACTGCGTTCCATTTTGCTGCCACCCTCTCTGTGAAATAGTGTCTCCTCATTTCCCTCCTAAATCTTCCCCCCTCTATTCTTAGCCCATGCCCCCGGTGTCCCTCCCTCTCCTTAGCTTAAAGACCCCATCTTCCCCATCCTTATTGATTCCCCTCAGATACTTGAATGTCTCTATCATGCCCCCCAGTCCCTTCTATCCTCCAGAGTTTACATATTCAGGTCTCTCAGCCTGCTCTCATGGTCTCTCCCCTCCATTCCACATATCATCTTTGTTACCCTCCTCTGCACCCCTCCAGTAGCCTGATATCATGCTTTAGGCATGGCCTCCAAAACTGCACACAATACTCTAAGTGCGGCTTTACCAGCAACTTGTAGAGGGGTAAGATCGCCTCTTTTCGCCTGGACGCAAACCCCCTCGCTATGCACCCCAGCATTTTGCTCACTTTTGCAGTCGCTCTCCTGCACTGGGCAGTGTTGTTCATGGTCCCTGTTATCATTACCCCTAGGTCCTTCTCCTCCTCAGTGATCCCCAGCTTAACCCCCCCCCAGCCAGTATTCTCTCCTTGGGTTCTTCACCCCAAAGTGCATAACCTTACACTTCTTTGCATTGAACCCCAGCTGCCACCTCTCTGACCACTCCTCTAGCTTGCTTAGGTCCCCCTGCAGCTGCTTCCATCCCTCCCCTCCATCCATCACTGCTCCTATTTTGGTGTCATCAGCGAGCAGACTTCCCTTGCTCACCACCCCGTGAGCAATGGCTGATATGAAAAGCCCAAACAATACTGGCCCCAGCATAGAGCCATGTGGCCCCCCACTCATCAACGGCCTTGGAGTTGAGAGCTCCCCTCTCACCACCATCCGTTGCAGCCTCCCACTCAGCTTGTAATCCAGTATATCATTTTTGCCCCTACCCCTATACCAGTTAGCTTCCCCCCAAGCCGCCCATGAGGCACCAAATCAAAGGCCTTGCTGAAGTACAAGTAAAGAGCATCCACCGCATGACACTTATCCAGCTCACCTGTCACCCAGTCATAATGCTGTATCAAGTTGGTTTGACAAGACTTCCTGAAATGAACCCATGCTCCCTCACATCCTGGAGGCCACTGTCCTCCAGGTACGACACCAGTCTTTCCTTTAGTATCATTTCCATGAGTTTTCACACTATGGAGGTGAGACTTACCAGACGATAATTACTTGGTTCATCCCTTGGCTGGCTCTTGTGTAATGGTACAACATGTGCCATACATCCCGACTGCAGTGAGGTGCTGTACAGATCTGCCAGCAGCTTCGCCAACACCTCCGCCGTCTCCCCCAGCACCCTGGGGTGGATACCATCTGGCCCTGGTGCCTTGTCTACCTTCAGCGCCCTCAGTCCCTCTAGGACTCTACTTGCCTCGATTATTCCATCTGTCACCTCCTCTCCCTTGTCCCCACCCTCCCAGCCCATAGTGGTAGCGATCCTCCTTTTCTTCCATGAACACTAAGCAAAAGTATTCATTCAGTGCTTCTGCCTGCTTCTCCCCTTTTCTATCCACTCCCCACTCCTTTTATCCTCACTATTGTCTCCTTGCACATCCTTTTCCCCCTGATGTATCTGAAAAGTCCCCCCCATTAATTCCCTGCACTAATCTCAGCTCCTTCTGGGCCTTGGCTTCTCTCACTTTTCTGGTCACTTCCATAGACCATCTTGCATACTCCTCCCTGTCCCTTTCCTTCCCTGTCCTCCTATACCTCTGGTGTGCTACTAGTTTTGCCCTCACCACCTCCACAACCTTGCTGTTCAACCAGCATGGTTTTCTTGCTCTGCTCTTCTTACTCTGTGTCTTGGTGCAGGTTTCTGTTGCCTCTGTAATCCCCGTTTAATAATATCCCATTTCTATTCCGCATCCATCTCCTGCCTTATGCCCTCCAGTTTCTCTTTCAGTACTTCCTGCATCCTCCCAAAGTCCGCTCCCCTGAAGTCTACCACCCAGGTAACTGATTTCTCTGGCTCCCCACACATCGTGATACTAAACCACACCGTTTGGTGATTGCTGTCAGGTAGTGGGTCCTCCACCTTTATTTCCCTTATTGCCTCCCTATTCGACAATACCAGATCTAAAGTGTTCTTTAGCCTAGTAGGTACACTAACCAACTGTGTCAGGAGACCTTCCTGGATCGCGTCCAGGAGCACTTAGTCCCTATCACTGGAGGTGACCGGAATGCTCCAGTCAACCCCCGGGAAGTTGCAATCCCCCACGATGACCACCTTCCCTTTTCTACATACCTTTCTGATTTGTCCCGCTAATTCCCTGCAAACTTCTCAGACTGGGACAGTGGCCTGTATACCACCCCAAACCTCAGTTTCCTACCCCTTGAGTCTAGGAGCTGTAGCCAGATTGTCTCTGTTCTCCTTTCTTCCCCTTTGTCCCTTGTGCATTTGATCCTGTCCCTCACATAGACTGCAACCCCACCCCGCTCACCTCCCCTCCTTACGGTCCTTCCTGTATAATTTGTATCCTGGGATTGCCAGATCCCAGCCCCAGTGCTCAGTTGCCCACGTTTCTGTGACAGCTCCAATATCAACCCTCCACACTGCTAAGAGTGCCTCTAGCTCTGCTAATTTGTTTCCTAAGCTTCTTGCATTCAACTAGACCACTTGACATCCTGCGCCCTTCCTTTCACTGGCCTCCACCTCCTCCCTTCTACTCCCTCTTTTTATGGCTGCCCTGAGTCCTTCTCTGCTAACATGGGGGGTAGGCTGTGACTCCACTCTATCGGATCCCTGCCTACCTGCTGTCCACTTGCCACCCCCCAATCTAGTTTAAATCCACCTTTGCCGCAATATACCTCCACAGTCTTTGCTTTAATACCTTCTTCCCCCCCACTCAGGTGCAGCCTATCCCTTGCAAACAGATTGTTATTATCCCACGTACTGCCCCAGCCACCCACAACCCCATACCCCTTTGTTCAACACCATTCTACCAACCATGTGTTCAACTCCCTAATCCTCTCCTTTCTCACTGTGCTTGCGCAGGGTACTGGGAGCACCTCGGTAAAGGCCACAGACTCCCAGTCTCCTCGCACAACCTTCCCACTTCCTCAGTCCTCTTCCTTGTTACCTCCACCGTTTCCCCCGTTAGGTCATTTGTCCCCACATGTACCACAATGTGGGGTTTCCTCCTACCCCTCCTTATGCACTTTAGGATTACCTGTCCTACCTTCTCTGCCTTTAATCCTGGTATGGACTCCACCCATATCCGACTGTGCCTTCCCCCTTGCTGCCCCATCTGATCCCCTTGAATATGGAGTCCCTCAACACCAGTACACCCCCCTCCTCTTTCCTTGTGCCCATCGCCACCCTCCCACCCAGGTTCTCATTTGGCGCGTTTGGTCTGCACAATCACTTTTTGGGACAAGTGAACAAAATGGCACTGGCATTGTTTATGAGGAGGGGTCCAAAAAAGGCCATGCTAAAAATTTGATGTAACACCTCCAAAATATGGCCACATTACACCTGGGCGTTGAATAATTTCTACGCACATGTGTAACTTTCGTCACTTGGTAGCTCTTCACAGCCCTATCAGCTCTGGCTAGACTTCGTTCAGAATACCGCAGCTGCTGGAAAAACTGTAGCTCTGCCAGTGGCAACCCAGTTGCATCATTTTTTTTTTTTCCCCACAGCTGTGGGATTTCCAAGGGCTCTGAAAATCCAGCCCTTTATCGGTAGTTCAGTAGAAGCAGCACTGAGAACAATGCATGTATCCTGCTCCTGTGATATAACCAAACAAGTAAAGTATTTGGTACAACTCAAGTAGTGTGTCTCAATATCTGGAAGCTACCAATATTACAGTGGCAACAAGGATCATAAGTTCCCCCAGAGCCCATGTTTGCACCAGCAAATTAAACAACAACAAGCATTTGTCAATGCCGAATGTTTGCTTGCTGGCATTGGCAGTGGTAGTGTAGAAGTTACAGAGCTGCGTAATAGGAATGGCAGTGAAGTATTGAACTGAAGCCAACCCCACCACCACCCTGCAGAGAGTGACAGGCATTGGGGTGTGCTTTTGGGTCGTCAGGCATAACGGCCACGCCATTTCACCACACCCCACCCTGCAGACACTGACAAATTGTCACGGGTGTTCATGGGGTCTTAGGCCCATATGCGCACCCCATTCCATTAGGAAATACGGTGAGATGTGTGCGATATAGGAGAATGGGGTGAACATTGGGGCCGAAGAGTCCAAAGCATACCTCGATGCCTCTCACTGGCTGCAGGGTGTGGAATGGTATGAGCATTACAGGCAAGAATCCCAAGTCACACCCCTGATGCCTGTCATTCTCTACAGGGATAGGTGTTATGGCTGGAAACCCTAATACCTCAGGCATTCGTTGGTATTTTCACTCCAAATTTTCAACATGTCTTTTTTGTGACCCCACCTCATGAATAGGGGGAATATCAGTTTGTTAGCGAGCTGCTTATGCTGGCGACTTCGACATTGCTTTTACAGGTGCAAAAACATTCGAACAGGATGTAAAAATGACAGCTGTACTGTTCATGGGAGGTGTAAAAAATGGCAATGTTGCAAATCTGTAGTAAAATATTTAAAAATGGTGAAGTCACGGTACGCCAGAAAGTGTGCAACACACCCGTAATATAATTAGGTTGGGGATTTTTTTTACAGCAGATTGTCAACTCAGGCATTTTGGTGCCTCCGATCATGAACAGTGTCACTGTGGTTTTCTTTATCTGTCCCGAACAATGATTTCCCACAGCGATCACGCATCTCTGCGCTGAAAGTGTGAAAACACACTTCGGCCATGTTGTGAAAAATGACAGCTGTACTGTAAACAAGGAAGTGTGGAAAAATGCCACTGGTGAAAATCTGGACTTAAAATATTACAAAGTCATGAACTTACGAAGGTGCGTGGAAACTGCACGATGCTCACTCGTAACAGTCATTTTATGGACTTTTGTCACCAAATTTTCAACATAGCCATTTTAAGACCTCTGCTCATGAACAGTGTAACTATGATTTTCTTAATCTGTCCCAAACATTGCTTTTGCACACCAACAGCACCATTGTGCGCTACATGTGCGAAAACACATTTTGGGTGGCATATGAAAAATGGCAGCTGTGCTGTTCATAAGGAAGTGTAATAAAATGGCAATGTTGAAAATCTGGAGTGAAAATATTAAATTCGCAAACTTATGAGCATGCATAGGAACTGCACAACGTACGCTCGTAAAACAGTCATTTTAAGGAATTGTTTCACAAAATTTTCAACATAGCTATTTTAAGACCTCTGCTCATGAACAGTGTCACTGTGATTTTCTTAATGTGTCCCATACACTGATTTTGCACATCAACTGCGACATTGAGCGCTACATGGGCGGAAACACATTTTGGGCTAGATGTGAAAAATGACAGCTGTAGTACTCATAAGAAGGTGTGGTAAAATGGCAATGTTGAAAATCTGGAGTGGAAATATTGAAAATTTGTGAACTTACGAGCGTGCGTAGGAACTGAACAACGCACACTCATAAAACAGTCATTTTTTGGAATTTTTTCACCAAATTTTCAACATAGCCATTTTAAGACCTGTGCTCATGAACAGTGTCACTGTTATTTTCTTAATTTGTCCTGTACATTGATTTCACACACCGACTGCGCCATTGTGCACTACATGGGCGGAAACATGTTTTGGGTGAGATGTGAAAAATGACAGCTATACTACTCATAAGAAGGTGTGGTAAAATGCCAATGTTGAAAATCTGGAGTGAAAATATTGAAAATTCGCGAACTTACGAGCGTGCGTAGGAACTGCGCAATGCACGCTCGTAAAACAGTTATTTTTAGGAATATTTTCACCAAATTTTCAACATAGCCATTTTAAGACCTCTGCTCATGAACAGTGTTACTGTGGTTTTCTTAATTTGTCCTGTACATTGGTTTCACACACCGACTGCGCCATTGTGCGCTACATGGGCTGAAACACATTTTGGGTGAGATATGAAAAATGACAGCTGTACTACTCATAAGAAGGTGTGGTAAAATGGTAATGTTGAAAATCTGGAGTGAAAATATTGAAAATTCGCGAACTTACCAGCGTGCGTAGGAACTGCACAACGCACGCTAGTAAAACAGTCATTTTTAGGAATTTTTTCACCAAATTTTCAACATAGCCATTTTAAGACCTCTGCTCATGAACAGTGTCACTGTGGTTTTCTTAATTTGTCCCATACATTGGTTTCGCACACCGACTGCGCCATTGTGTGCTACATTTGGCGGAAACACATTTTGGGTGAGATGTGAAAAATGATAGCTGTACTACTCATAAGAAGGTGTGGTAAAATGGCAATGTTGAAAATCTGGAGTGAAAATATTAAAAATTCGCGAACTTAGGAGCGTGCGTAGGAACTGCGCAACGCACGCTCGTAAAACAGTTATTTTTAGGAATATTTTCACCAAATTTTCAACATATCCATTCTAAGACCTCTGCTCATGAACAGTGTCACTGTGATTTTCTTAATTTGTCCTGTACATTGATTTCACACACCGACTGCGCCATTGTGCACTACATGGGCGGAAACATGTTTTGGGTGAGATATGAAAAATGACAGCTATACTACTCATAAGAAGGTGTGGTAAAATGCCAATGTTGAAAATCTGGAGTGAAAATATTGAAAATTCGCGAACTTAGGAGCGTGCGTAGGAACTGCGCAATGCACGCTCGTAAAACAGTTATTTTTGGGAATATTTTCACCAAATTTTCAACATAGCCATTTTAAGACCTCTGCTCATGAACAGTGTTACTGTAGTTTTCTTAATTTGTCCTGTACATTGGTTTCACACACCGACTGCGCCATTGTGCGCTACATGGGCAGAAACACATTTTGGGTGAGATATGAAAAATGACAGCTGTACTACTCATAAGAAGGTGTGGTAAAATGGTAATGTTGAAAATCTGGAGTGAAAATATTGAAAATTCGCGAACTTACGAGCGTGCGTAGGAACTGCACAACGCACGTTCGTAAAACAGTCATTTTTAGGAATTTTTTCACCAAATTTTCAACATAGCCATTTTAAGACCTCTGCTCATGAACAGTGTCACTGTGGTTTTCTTAATTTGTCCCATACATTGGTTTCGCACACCGACTGCGCCATTGTGTGCTACATTTGGCGGAAACACATTTTGGGTGAGATGTGAAAAATGATAGCTGTACTACTCATAAGAAGGTGTGGTAAAATGGCAATGTTGAAAATCTGGATTGAAAATATTGAAAATTCGTGAACTTACGAGCGTGCGTAGGAACTGCGCAACGCACGCTCATCAAACAGTCATTTTTAGGAATTTTTCCACCAAATTTTCAAAATAGTCTTTTTGAGAGCCCACTTTATGAACACTGGCAGTGTCATTTTGTTAATCATTCCGGAAAGGGGATTTCACACAGTGGCTGAGAAATCACCCTTCGGGCCCGAGTAACGCCATGACAGTACAAGAATTCATGAGGAGGGGTCCCAAAAACCCCATGTTGAAAATTTGGTGCAAAAATTCCAAAAAATGCCTGAGATATGCAATAAAGTTGAAAAACCCCTATCTAGCCCATTATACAGCTTACCGGCATTTCCTCAGTTCGCGGTCGGCTTTGAAGAGTGCAGACATGTTCCCGGTCCACCGAAGATCGTCGCGCCGAGCTCCGGAGGGTAAGTATGGGGTGGGGGGTGGGGGAGGCAGGATGCACAGTGGGTGGGTGCGGGTTGTGGGGGGCGCTGGGAGACTCGTGGGACCGTTTTGCTTTACAGGTGTTTTTTTTTAAGATGGCATAGGCGTTTGCCACGCTGGGGTGGGCTCCCAGCGTGGCTGGGAACAGCTAGGGGCGTGAAGCTGATGGGGATTGGGCACCCCGTCGGCCATAGCATCTTGCCACGCTGGGGTGGGCTCCCAGCGTGGCACCTTATGCGAGGGGGTAAACCCGATGGGGATTGGGCACCCCGTCGGCGATAGCATGGGGAGGAGAGACAGTGAATCTGACGGGGGATTGGGCACCCCGTCAGCTATACCATCGAGTTCCATGCTGGGGTGGGCACCCAGCGTGGCATTTGGAAGAGCTTTGTGGGGGCGCAGCACAGCCGACGGGGATTAGGCACCTGTCGGCTATAGAATGGTGCGTGGGGGGGCAGCATACAGTATCGTGCAGTGTGTGTAGGGGAGCTGCGCGCGAGCAGGCGATATCTTATCGCTGCTCACTGAAGCATAGCTCCCCCTTTCAACTGTATGCCACTGCATTTTGGAGCTTGTCATAGACAGCTCCAGCATGCATTGGCTTACAGGGGCCGCGCCTGCCAACACACTGACTGAATTGGAAGAGGGGGTGACACACCTCCGAAATCTCGGATGATGGCACTATGTTTCTTGCACATGCGTGCAAGCAAACATAAAAAGGACATGGACTACACAACACCCCGTGCTGTTGCAACAAGCTTCAGCAAACTGTGAATAGTCACCAGCCTTTGGGACTTGCACTGCCAAACCTTTTAAGAAATAAACTGCTGCACTTACTCCTTCTGTAGCTTATAAAGTAAAACTTTAAAAAATCTATCAGTAATGCAAGTCAAGATACAGCAACTTCCTAGGCAGCATCAGCTAGCCCAAATGAGTAGAACAACCAAAAGGGGTGTAAACAGACTCCTAGAATGGGACATAAAGAACCTAACCCACATATCTCAAGACAGAAGGAGAAAATCAACAGTCCGTGTTCCCTGCACTTCACCAATTTCAGCCCAAGGTACTAAAAACGCTGTGGGCACTAAACCCCATTAAAGGTAAATGCCCCTTGGGTCTGGACTCCAAAATGCTTTATTTGTCTGCCCCAGCCATCGCCGCCCCTCTGGCTGAGCTCTACAATCTCTCACCCTTGTTAAATTCAATCCCATCTGAGTGGAAATGCACCACAGTCATTCCTCTCCTGAAAGGGGGTGATCCTTCCTCACCTGTTAACTTCCGCTCTATTTCCCTACTCCCCATCCTAGTCAAAATTCAGGAGTACCTTGTGTTAGCCCAACTCTCCCCCTTCCTTGACTCCTCCTGCTTTTTCACACCATACCAATCTGGTTTTAGGAAATCGCTCTCCACCATCACCTCCCTGCTACGACTTACCGACACTGTCCTCACGGGTATGAATCATGGGCACATCACCTCAGCTATCTTTGTCGACCTTGCCAAGGTGTTTGACACGGTCTCCCACACCCTTCTACTAACTAAACTCGCACATGCAGGTCTCTCTGCAACCAGCACCAATTGGTTCCAATCCTACTCAGCTGGCAGGTCTCAATCTGTCTGAATTGGTCATCATACTTCTGCCCCCTCCCTGTAAATACTGGTGTTCCACAAGGCTCGGTTCTCGGTCCGATCCTGTTCTCCATTTTCTTGAACAACCTGCCCTCGATATGTATACACACATCCATACACATGTACGCTGATGACACGGCACTGTATGTGTCAGGTCCCTCCCTCGCTGAAGTGGCCTCCAGACTTCAGGACGACTTCACTGTTGTCCAGCATTGGTTTCGCTCAAACTAGCTCTCATTAAATCCAAAAAAAAACAACTCCCTAACCTTCGGTAGTAGGCAAAGACTCTCATGTCTTCCCACCACCCCCACTTTCCACACCATAGATGGGATACCATTGGAGGACTGCGCCTCCTTCCGGCACCTTAGGGTCTGGCTCGACCAGCACCTCGACTTCTCAGGCCACATCAACTCAATCCACAAGAAACTGCACCCCTAGTTGGGTGCTCTGCATCGAAACAGGGATTGCATCCCTCAGGAAACCCGCAAGGCTATCCTTCAGAAAATGATCCTCCCGATACTTGATTATGGAGACGTAGTCTACAGCACTGCCCCCAAATCTACCCTAGCTAGACTCAACCCACTCTTCCATTCCTTCTGCCGGTTTGCCCTAGACTGCCCCGCCTCAATGCACCATTGTGAGCTCTATAAGTCTCTAGACATGCCATCGCTCCAGGATCGGAGACAGCTCCACGGTGCGAGGCTAACTGTGAAATACTGGGCTCAGTCCCTCCCCCCTACCTCAAGTCCACCCTCCTAGCTCAACCCCCCTCAGCGTACTCCCTCAGGAACACTGGCTCCCGGCTTCTACATGTCCACAGCCAAAGGGCAAGCGGCATTCAATTACCATATGCCTAAACTTTGGAATTCCTTACCGGCTGTCATTAGGCATACAGATAACACCCAGCAGTGTAATCTGCTCCTTAAGTCATTTCCTCCCCCCACCTGCTTCTGCAGGCAGCCCCAACACGATACCAAATACCCCATTGGCCACTACTAAGGACTCTATGTCTCTCCCAGGCCCTCAGTGTCCTCCCTGGAATATGTATGTCTGCACTCACTCCACTGCCATAGTAATCTTCTGTATAAATAGGGTGTGACCTTCAAGTTTATATAGGCACTTTATGGATTAGATGAGTTGCTGAACCACTGAACTTGCTAGACTGTTAACCTAAACTACTGCACTTTCTGTACCAACTGGTTGCCTCGTCATTCTAGGTTATAGTCTTGTGTTGCTACTTGTATCTCTATAACAGCTGTGTTGTTGCTGTAATGTACTGTAATAACTGTGTACCATTCAATGCCGTATACATCCTTTTCCCCCTCCCCCCCAGGACGCATCTGGAATCGAGCGGAACTCTGCTCAGTATGCCTTCCTGGTGAAACTCTTATATAAATAAAAGCACAGACAAAATGTCCAAGTCATTGAATTCCTGTAACAGCACCACTCAGAGTGGTGGACATGAGGGAAACTGCAGCTTCTCAGAAGCAGCCCGCTGCCTAGTATAGCCTTCTTGTAAAAAACAGTTTTGAAGGCACTCATTACACAGACACTGTTCTACTCAGTAAACCAATATGGCAACACCCAGTCTTCAATCACTTTCACAGTTTGACCCAGGTAGTGAGCCCACCTGATATCACATCAGCACAGTGATGGGAAAACAGCGAAGATCATCACAGCAACATTTTCAGCAGCTTGCTGTGATGGTCCGCTGGGTTCTTAACACTGCTGCCTCTGGGGTGTTTGCCCCCTCCCCAAACCAACTCCGACTCACAGTTGGTTATCTTTTTTTTCCATAATAATCTTTTTATTTATTCATTATTAAGACAACAAATACATCCATAATACTTACAATAATCAAAATAATTTCCTGTTGTAGAACTAGAAATATGAACTTAATGCAACTACTGTAAAAAGCGAGTACATAAATAAAATTATCTAAGAGCATAACATAACAGTTAAACCAGAGTAACCAGAAATACAATATTTGTTCATGTAAGGGCATCACATCAGCAGACAGTACATAGAAGTTGGTTATCTTAAGTGTGGGAGGTGCAGAGGGGTTTGGGGGCAAAGCCCCCAGAGAAAACACACTTTTCCCCAGCAACGACACAAGACCAATTAGCAATGTTGCACCATCGCTGTTCTGAGGGTTGCCACAAGCCCACCTCAATAGCCACTAACTGGAAGAAGTGGCTCCACAAATTTGAAAAATATCTTGTGGCATTAGGCATCACAGACAATGCAAGGAAACAGATTCTAAGGCTTCACTTTGGTTGGGGGCCACTGACACCAGTGAAGCTGATGATTATACCAAGATAGTTAAAAAGCTTGCGCATGCAAAGAACACAGAGTATGAGATTTACATATTCCATCAATCAAGACTGCAAGCAAATGAGACTCTGGACTCGAAACACACATCTGCACTTTTCATCTGACAAAGCTCCATGTGAGCAAAGCACCAGCACACCAGGACACCTGCATTGTGACGGGTTGTGTTTGCACTTAATGCATTGTCACTGAAGTCTATAACTTTTGAGAATAAAATTAGTTACAGAAGACACACTGTGTGAGGTACAGTACATCATCACTGGTGCCAGTGCATAACCAGATGAGGAGTGCTGTTGCTTCCTTGCCCAGCTGTGTTTGTTTTAGGAGTGCTCCTCCTCACAGTAGTACTCCAGATCCTGCACTGGAGAGCTGCACTTTCCTGCACTCTGCATATTCTTACCACACATCCCTTCACAGCTTTCCGCTACTTGTGAGTTTACAAATCTAGACAAGGAACTCAAGTCACAGACTATTCTCAGCTGTTCCTCTTCTTGCCTTCAGCGCTGGGCTCTACAGAATGCAGACCATACCCTTAATGGCCTGCTTAACTTCAGCAGAACACTGGAAACATCAGAGTTTCAATTCCAAGTGGCTGGTATTAAACAAGTGACATGCACAGATGTGCACCCTTGTCACAGCCTCCCAGTCCAACAGCTACAACATTGCTGATGGAAAGAAAGGAAATCTTAATCTCTCGGGCAATATCTCACAACATCAGAACCTACCACCACTGTGGTAGTTCCTATCCTCATCCTGGTGGGCTAATCAATTGCACATTCAGAGAGAAGCAGAGTAAAGCATACTGAAAATGAATCGTTTTACCAAGTACTGTAGGTCCACCGAAATGGCTCGCTTACAGGATCCCAGACCAAACTATAAATGGCACATGCCCAGATGGCAGGAAGTTTATCAGCTCCAGCCCCTGATGCAACCCCTCGGTGAAGACTACTAGCTACCTGACTTCCCCAACGAGGATGAAGAATATGTATACACTGTACATAGCTTAAACAGTCTACAATCACCCATCATCACAGCCCTTATTCAGGGCATTCCCATCCACATTATGGTAGACCCTGGGGCCAGTGTAACCTGCTTAATTCACAGGCATATTGGGTGCTGAAGACTCATGTCACCCTGCAGCACACAAATGTCATGCCAGACAAATCTAATAGATTTCTTTGACTGGGTGACAAAAGTAGTAGATCAGGGAGCGGCTGTGGATATGGCCTACCTAAACTTTAGAAAGGCATTTGACACACACAGTCCCACTCAAAAGATTAATATTTATTTTTATTTTATTTAGTTGTTTAACCAGTTATAGCACACTAAGCTGAAAGCTTTTTTACAGGAGCGACCTGGGAGCACAAGGAGGTTAAGTGACTTGCTCAGTGTCACACAGTATGCAAGCTGAAGCTGTGGGATTCAAACCCAGGTCTGGTCTGCTGGATGTCACCAGATTTGCAGCTCAGAGCCTTAGATCACTACACTATATTGCCTCCTCAATATACAAGTTAGCCAGCCTGGGAGTGGGTCCCAAGATGAAAGCCTGGGTAAAGAATTGGCTGGAGAATAGGACACAGAGTGTAATAATAAATGGAGTCCACTCTGAAGAAAGGGGGGTTACTAGTGGGGTGCCGCAGGGTTCAGTATTAGGACCAGTCCTCTTCAATGTCTTTATAAGCGACATTGCAGAGGGACTGGAAGGAAAAGTATGTCTCTTTGCAGATGACACAAAGATCTGCAACAGAGTTGATGCACAAGGTGGGGTGGAAAGTATGAGAAGGGACTTGGCAAGGTTAGAGGAATGGTCAAATGTTTGGCAGCTTAGATTCAATGCTAAGAAGTGCAAGGTAATGCACCTGGGAAACAAAAACCCAAGGGAAGTGTACACAATGGGGGTGAGATACTAACAACAATAAAAATGGAAAGGGACCTGGGGGTAGTCATATCAGATGACTTAAAGGTGGGCAAGCAATGTGAGAGGGCAGTAAGGAGGACTGGAGGGATACTGGGATGCATAGGGAGAGGAAGTTATTATCCCTCTGTACAGACAGCTAGTGAGACCCCCTTGTGGAGTACTGCATGCAGTTCTGGAGACCCAATCTCCGAAAGAACATAGACAGGATGGAAGCTGTCCAGAGGAGGACAACTAAAATGGTGCAGGATCTGCACTGGAAGACATATAAAGAGAGACTAAAGGACCTTAATATGTATAGCCTCGAGGAAAGGAGGGAGAGGGAGACATGATAGAAACGTTCAAGTACCTCAAGGGAATCAACAAAGTCCAAGAGGGTAGCATCTTTCAAAAAAAGAGGTGTTGCAAGAACAAGGGGGCACAATTTGAAGATGAGAGGGTGGCTCAGAGATAATGTAAGGAAGTATTTTTTCACAGAGAGGGTGTGGATGCATGAAACGGCCTTCCGGAGGAGGTTGTGGAGTCAAAAGCAGTGGTTGAATTCAAGCATGCATGGGACAGTCATAAGGCAATTCTAAGGGGCAGGTGTAGAAAGAAGTAGGCTGCTGGTTAACTAGGATCTGCAGCTTATCCATTAGGTAGAGAAATGGGCAGACTGGGTGGGCCAAGCAGTCCTTATCTGCAGTCAAATTCTATGTTTCTATGTTTCATAAAGAGCAAACCAAGGTCCGACACTGTTGGGCAGATTCCATAGTCTACTCACTGCAAACTTAAAGTGCACCTCTGCAACTTTTTATGTTGTGGAAGGCAACAATGGATCCCTCCTCAGTTACGGACAGCTATGGAACTTGGGTTTCCACACATCATAACTTCTGTGTTGCCACATATCTTAACAATACCACCACTAGTTTTGGAATATCCCAGTCTGTTTGAAGGAATATGTTGCTTACAAGACTTTCTAGTCACACTCCATGTGCATACCACAGTAGCACCTTCATAAACCTTACCAGAGAATCCCTTTTCACATTAGAAAAAAGTTGAACAGGAACTGGATAACCTAGAGAAACAAGGTATCATTGAAAGGGTTGTTGGACTTACTCATTGGGTGTCTCCGATGGTTGCTGCATCTAAGCCTAAGAATCCACAGGAAGTGCACAATTGCATTGATAAAGCACCTTTCTAGCAAAGCAATCAAGAGGGAACACCATCGCCCCCCACAGCGGATGACATTATCCATGACTTGAATGGAGCCACAGTCTTTCAGAACGAATCCTTAATACTTGGAGTTGGCTTCTGCTTCTCAGTACATCACCACATTCTCCACCGACATTTGCCTGTAAAGTTACAAACATCTGCACTTCCGAATATAATCTGCTGCAGAGGCATTTCTGAATGCCACTCAACAGGTACTTCCGGGAATACCACGGGCACACAGTTTCAATGATGACATCCTCATCCATGGTAAAACCTAGGAGGCACGTAAGAGCAGTGTTTCAATGCCTCCACAAAAACTGTCTTACCTTAAACAGCAAAAACTGTGAATTCAACAAAACGCAGTTAGAATTCTACATATACATTTTCTCTCCTGGCACATCCTACAAAAGTGGAATCCATTTCCAGTCTGTCTGCCCTCATCCTCTCCCAGTGAAGGTCACAGTCTACTAGGGATGGTGAACTATTGTGCTAGGTTCATCCCCAACTTTACAACTATCACTGCTCCACTCTGGCAACTTACAGTACAAAAAAAGACATGGAGTAGAACTGGACACCACAGCAGAAAGCTGCTCTGGATCAGTTTTAATATGCCTTGAGTAATGATACAGCCATGGCCTACTTTGATCCAACCAAAGCAGCAGACATCATTGTAGATGCTGGCCCAATTAGTTTTGGGGCAATTGTTGCCCAATGTGACAATCCCCAGATGGCACCAAACACTACTGGCTATGCTAGTTGTGCTCTGATTCCTGTCAAACAGGGCTACTTGCAAACAGAATGGGAAGCACTTGCACTAGTCTGGAGTTGTGAGCATTTTAATCTTTTGCTTTATGAGGCACCCTTTACTCTAATCACAGACCACAAATCACTCCATTTAATATTAATTTACCTGAACAGTAAGCTACCTGCTTGGATTCAGATGTGGAGACTTCGTCTCCAGCCATACAACTTTCAAGTTCTTCACAAGCTTGGAGCAAATGATCCTGTGGACTGCATGTCCTGACACCAATTAACTACCATACCGCCATCATAGGGTACTGTTTCCAGGGCAGCAGAGGAATACGTTAACTTTCTTGCCTGCCATGCCGTTCCTACAGCTAGAACACTTGAAGACATCAAGAGTGAGCCCAAGGCTGGCCCGACCCTCCAGTTTTTAATCCAAAGTTTCCAATAAGGCTCACAGCCTACATCATTCATTCTCCAAACCACGATGGCCTAACTTAGGCCATTTTTTCTGAGTAGGCATGAACTGATAGTACTGTCATCATCTGACATCATTTTGAGAGGTACTAGCATTGTAATTCCAGCTTCCTTACAGTATCAAGCTTTATCCTTAGCTCATGAAGGACATCAAGGCATTGTTAAGACAAAACAATCCCTATGGGACAAAGTATGGTTCCCTGGTTCTGACAGATGTGTGAAGCATATTTTATTTATTTAGCTTTTGTTTACCGGGTAGGCACGCTAGGCAATCAGTGCCTATTTTCAGGTGCAACCCAAGAGAGTACAACTACAAAATACAGAGAGCACAGGTACAGAGATACTGACAATTGAGGAATACACTATGATTTGGACATACACAGTAAGAAGATACAGTTTAACAAGGCATTCGACAGCAAGTGGTTGCAAAGCATAGGGATACAAGTCATTTGGAGACAACAGTTTAGTGTACATACAATGACTAGATTGTCCCAGAGTTATAGTGTATCAATTTTCAGTTATCAGTTAACTATCACAGCATGTTTAGGTTAGGGACAAGTGGAAGGAGGGGTTCAGTTTTAGGCCAAGAGCATCATATCTATTTCTCAGCTGCAATCACGGAGACAGTAGGTTCCGGGGTGAGGGAGCAGTGACTTAAAGTAAATAGATCATAGGGATGAAGATGGGGCAGCAGAGTCAGTAGTGGGTTCACTAGGGACTACTTGTGGGGAGGGTATTCAAGTGCTGGGGCAGGAGCACTGCACCTGGCTAAGAAGATGTCTGCGATATTTGGTATGAAACAGCTGAGCAGAGGGACATTGCCAAATATCTGGAGGGATGGCATTCCATAGCTTGGGGGCAGAGTGGGCAAAGGATGTTTCACCAGTTTTAGACATGAGTCTTGGGACCACAAGCAGATCATTGTTGATTGATCTGAGGGGATAGCAATTTTATATAGGTCTATGGGCCATTGCAAGGGAGCTAGGCAGACTGTTTTTCACTATATTATAGCAGACACCACAATAAATGTAGTCACGCTGAGATGATGGAGGAAGCCAGCCTAGTCTGTCATAGAGAGCACAGTGGTGGGTGAGGCAAGGAGACAGCGATGCAAATCAGCAAATGTTATTGTAGATGATGTCCAATTTTTGGAGGGTAGCTTTGGCAGCTGAGGAATATCTCTGCCAAGCTGAAGTGTCATAGTCTGTTGCAAGTGCAACACCTCTGCATATGTCTCGATTGCCTCCAGGACCTTGCTTTCATCTAAGTGTGGATTTCTGTGGGCCTTTTCCTTTCATGTATTACCGCTTTGTAGTCCTGGATGAGTGCTCTCACTATCCTGTTGTTGAGATAATCAGGTCTATTTCAGCATCAACCACTATTCCACATCTCAACAAGATTTTTTCAACATTTGGATTCCCTCAAATCCTCAAGTCAGACAATGCTCCACTCTTTAGCAGTGACGAATGTTTACAGTTTGCTCGATACCTGGGATTTCAACACCAAAAAAATCACATCATACTGGCCTCAAGCCAATACCTGAATGAAACAATTTATGAGAACCTTGCAAAAGGTCAAATCTACTTTTTCTGCAGCTGGCAGGCCCTGACAGTAAGATCTGTTCCAGTTTCTTCAGAAATACCATGAGCTACTCCTCATAGCACCACTGGCAAACCTCCAGCTAACCTCCTTTTTGACAGCCCTCACCACATCAAGTTACCAGTAATCACATCAGCCTCTGCTGACCCAGCACTCTGTGCTGTTGACACTCAGGCCAAGTAACAGATGAAAACTCAAACTGATAATCACTCTCAAGCCAGCCCTTCCCTGTTCCAACCAGGTGACTCAGTGCTCCTGGGAAATCACCACACTGGAACACTCATTTCTCCTTTTCATGCCACACCTTACAACGTGATTGCAGTCAAAGGTGCAATGGTCACTGCAGAGTCAAGTTACAAGAAGTCTCCTTCTTTAATCTCCTTCCTCAGTTTTCCACATTGCGGGTTCATTCTAAGGAAAGAGAGGAAGGAGAAGAAGAAGAAGATGATGATGATGATCTGAGTGCCATGACTCTGACAGGGTTGCCTCGTTCAGTACCAAAAGTACCACCAGCACCAATGAGATGATACCCAGAGCAAGGGAACAGATGCCAGTCAAGTCATCTGATGGAGTGTTATGAACAATTTCCACAATAAGAACTTTTCGTAAACAGACAGTTCTGTCACATGTGGAAGGGCACTGCTTCCTTATTTCTAAAATTATTCAAAGTTTAAAGGGTGTCTTATGCTGTCAGTCTGCTTAAGGCACCTATGTTCAGAAAATTAAAAGTAGTTTAGCTTAAGAAGGGATGTAATATATGGGATCCGATCTCATACATATATATTCCAGTCCAGTTTGTGAGTTCAGGTTAGGATCTCTAGGGGAACTGATGGCAGTGTAAGGCATTTTGTCAGTATTTATTTATTTATTTGAATTTTGGTAACCGAGTAGGCCCACTGAGACCATGTAGTCCCTTTTTCAGTGACGACCCAGGAGGCCTTTACAGAACAATACAACATGACAGATACAGTGAGTTATAGAGTATAAAGAATCAACAGTGCATACGAGGGATATACAGAGACTTCAAGATAGTTAAATAGGCAACCTAATGTTTTACCTTGAGCAAACTCAATTGATATTAGAGTAAATACAATTTAATACATTGGTATGTACATATTTACAATTCACATGTTTATAATACACGTGCACACTGTTTTACATTGGGAGAAATGTGTGCAAGCAGCAGATGGTAGAGAAGGTAGAGATTAGCTGAAACAGGTGCAGTGGGGAGGTTTGAGGAGATACAAGGTAAGCTCTTTTTTGAAAAGAGTTAGGGTGGAGCAGGTGAGCAAAGTAGGAGGAAGGGAATTCTAGGTAGAGGTGGCAGAGAAGGCAAACAAACGTTTGTCCGATAGACACTTCCGTTTCAGGACAGCTAATAATGGGAGTGAAGTAGACGTAAGGGGGTGTGCATAAGCTTTATGATACACAATTCTGTTGAGACACAGAGGACTGAAAAGATTAACTAGTTTTAACACAAAGCATAGTGTAAGGTACTGTAACCTAGAGTCATAGCTGGGCCACTGGAGAGAATACAGGGTGTCACAGTGATGCTGTCTTGGGTTAGCACCTAGGGCAAAACGTCCTATCCTGTGGTAGATTTGACACAGCTGTGCAAGGGATGAGGGTTGAGCTGAGAGTAGAAGTGGAGCTCCACATAACAAAATAGGGAGGAGTGATGTGGAGGCAATTTTTTGACAGGTGCCAGCTGATAGTAGGGGGAGGAGATGGTATAAGAGACCTAGCTTTTGGTTTATTGTCTTAGTCAGCTGTAATATATGAGGCTGTAGCAAAAATGAGGCATCAAGGAGCATTCCAAGATATTTAAAAGTTTTAACTACTTCTATGGTGTTGCCAGACAGTGAGCTAATTAGGAGCGGACTGATTATTTTATGGGAGAAATTGTGAAATAACATGGATTTGTTTTTTTTCATATTCAAGATAAGGTGATTAGCTGAGAACCAAGTTTCGAGCATATTGAAGTCAGAGTTGAGACTTTGGTTAAGCCTCTCCATGTTGTTAAATGTACAGTATAAGACTGCATCATCTGTGTAGAATTGTACTGCCGCACCACCGCAGAGGTTAGGGAGTTCATTAATAAAGAGCGAGAACAGTATCAGTCCAAGAATTGAACTCTGCAGCATGCCATGCACAATAGGTCTGAAGGACGAGTGAGATCCAGACCATTTTACCCTTTGCGATCTACCAATGAAATAGTCCTTAAACCAAGTGAGAGCTAGGCAGGAAAGGCCAAGTTGATGCAGTTTACCAAGCAGAAGGTGGTGGTTGATGAGATAGATCGAAGGCCTTAGTAAAGTCAATGAATTACCAGGCCATCATCGCTGGCTTTAAGGATATCAGTTGATATTTTGACCAGGGCGGTGGTGGTACTATGTCCCTTCCTAAAGCCATGCTGGCAATCTGTAAGAAGTTGATGCATATCTAAGTGGGACTACAACTGGTTGTATAAAATCCTTTCTTGAATCTTAGCCAGGGGACACGATTGAGATAGGCCTATAGTTTTCGATGGCATGTGTACCCTCCTTGTGGAGCCACTTTCCATAGACTTGGCATGACTCCGGACAGGAAGGACCTATTTAGGAGATTGTAGACAGGTGCTGCAAGTGCTACAGCACCAAGTTTGAGTAACTTGGGTTCTAAAGTGTCATGGCCAGGGGAACTCTCCTCTTTGAGATTTGATAATAACTTGCAAACTTCCCTTGTGGTTGTGAGTTTTAAGTGGAAGGCAGGGAGAGTGCCAAAGGCAACATGGGACCGGGTAGGGATGTTGAAATCAGAGATGGGTGCAAAGTGAGCCGTATACCTGTCTACATCAGTGAAAAACTGATTGATTCCTTCTGCAGTAGAGGAGAGTCTTGAAGCAGATCACCCCTGGACAGAATGGAGCTGGAACGCTGGCTCATTTTACCTTTGAGTAGTTCAGTAGAAGCAGCACTGAGAGCAATGAATATATCCTCCTCTGATAACCAAACCAATAAACAAGGTATCTGGTACAACTCAAGCCATGTGCCTAATATGCAGATACTACCAATAGTACATAAAATTGTAATGCAGGTTTCTGCTCAACTGATGGCACTGGGTTCCATTGATCATAAGTCATTAAAAAATATTATAACATGGGTTAGCAAAAAAAAGAAATGCAATTGGTGAAACACTGTCAGGTGACCTTGGATTCAATGGCTGTATATACATAGTTGCTGTGATGCTCCTAGAATCAATATCCCAGGGCAATACAGCACTCATTATGTAGTGGGAAAATCAGAACTGAAAGGCAGCCATTTAAGAGTACTGAAGCGAGAGAGTGCTGCACCACAGTCTCACCCAATGGTGTTTCAACTTTTGAAGTTTTTTTTTCCCTAACCCATGTTTTGCCAGTGGGACATCTGTGACTGCCAGTAATGCTGTCTCCCTGAGCAAAGATTCAGTGCCCCATGCCGAACCATTTTCCACTGAGCTCCCCAAGAGATATAGCACATGCCCCCCCCCCCATGCCACACATTGAGCCGCTCAGCTTTGCATGTGACTTTTGAAAGTGGGAACATGTGAACTCTCATTCTGTACTGTGGGGTTGCTCACTACATCTGAGGTGATCAGTCAGGGTGAATGAGTGGTGTGGCAGGGGTTCGAAGCCCCAGTCCCCCTCTGGTGAATGGAATGAGAACACAGGGCTCAGACATGGAAGGCTTGATTCAGTGATTGCGTGGCATCATCCTGGTCAGGTTTTGTTTTGCAGAGGGGAGGAATGTTGGGGCTGTGTGTTGTGGTCGGGAAGCATGTCAATGCATGAAAGTGGGATAGCAGGTCGGTGTCCTGCAGCAAGATTCCCTGTCCCCTCCCCCCTTTGTTCAAGGCAGTGCTAGACACACAGCACGACTAACAATGTGACAGGGAAGCCTCCCACACATACAGGGAGAGAAGGAGCAAGAGAGAGAGAGAGACAGACCACACTGTGGGGAGTGCAAGAGAGCGAGAGAGATGAGACAGGGAACTGCAGGTACAGTTATACAGGGTTGCCATCATCGCTGTTGTTTTTCTGTGAATTATATGTGACCGTCCCCTACATTACAGAGCTTGACTGGGTGTGTAGCAACCCCACCAGGAGAAATGCAGTCCAAGCCACTGTCAGCAGTGTACAGTGCTGCATAGGGAGCCCCTGAGAGGCTGTGCATTATAGAGAGAAAGACACACAGACACCGAGAGAGAGAGAGGGAGACAGAGAGAGCATATCATGTTTTTTATGAACATAGATATGTCACAAAGCATTTCAGCACTATATGTGTGGCATTTCTATGTTCATAAAGTAAATAACATATGCTGGAATTGTGGGGACTGCTTTTCAACTTGGCAGGATACAGGCAAAGTTTCCATAGTTAAACACAGAAAAAAACATTTTTTATGATGTTTCCCTTATTTTTGACCATAAGCCATGTTATAAGTGCAATAACCCACTCCAGAGTATGGGGTTAGACACAGTTAATCCACGCCTTGGGTGCTGTAAGTATACTCGGCCTGTGGCCTCATGCCTCACAACAGCACGGGGTCATTCCACCTAAAATAAAAAACACGTGGCAAGCAATGCTGCAAGCAAAAGGGTGTGCACTGCAATACCATCAGGTAAAACACTGACCCAACACAAACAGCACACGCCCTTTAAAACAAAGGGCTTCCTTGTTTTTCGAGGGGGGGATTTACCCCCCTCCGCACCCCCTGATGTGGGGGGCTTTGCCCACCCACACCCCCAGAACTAATATAACAAATTGGGGGCTTGGGGATGGGGAATAACTGAAGGGGGGAAAGTTTGTTTAAAAAAAGCTGCAAAATGTTGCAGCACAGGGAGACCTGTGGGGAACCGAACCACAGTCCCAGGTCTCTCATTCCACCATGTGTTGGTGTCTTAGCCACTCCACCACAGGAGTGGTTTGACCAGGCAGCCAGCACACCGAAACTTGATCCCTTCCCACAAAAGTGTACAGCGACAGGGGTAGCGGTAATTCCCTACCGCTGTTATACCTCTGTCGCTGTAAAGCCATGCGCTCTCAACATGCTGACTTTCCTGCACCCCAGGCATGGATTAAATGCCTATAACCCCATATCTTGTCGTGGGTTATTGCTAACATATTAGGTGGGGAAATATGGATGCATTAACAAGGTAACCTAAATAAGGAAAAATAGGACTTTTCAAAACAATCACACACAACAGTACACAGGCATTATTAAACAGACTTTACACATGCCCAAGTTTACAATTTTATAAAAAAAATGTAAACAACAGCATTTATGTTCCCTTTAAAAAGGACAAAGATGATGCTGGCTTTATGAAATACATAGAAAGAAATGAAGGAACTTCAGTACTGGATCACCTAAATAAGATTTAGTGGTCAATTTCTTGCTGGGGGAGGGTAAGGAACAGAATATATCCCAATAGAGAGAGAATGGCTACAATAATTTTTACACGGTACTGAACTAATGGCAATTCAAACAAAGTCCCTATTGACTATAATAAATGGCAATACTACTGTACAACACACATCAGCTATTTTACTGTAACACATGCTTTCATTGTACACAGTTAAAGAGCAGCCGGCAGATATTTTAATCTTGGGCTGGCAGCTAATTTAGCTCATATCTGAATTTAGGACACAAGGATATAAATAAATATTTAGCTTACGGTACCTTGCTTGTAACTTCTGATACCTGAGGTGAGCGGCTGCCAATCGCTGCTGCCCCACCCTCCAAAATCAGCACTTTGATGATGGGAAGTAGGAAACAGGGCTGCATATATTTTACAAGGATCAGGGAGTGGGTATGTCCAAAGATAAAGTGTACATGGCTAGTATATACTGTAATGTATACACTAGCCTTATACATATACAAACAGCCAGGAAACATTGTACATTTATCTGTAGACAGCTCCCTCCATGATCCTGGTTTATTACGCACCATAAAGTTCAATATATAGAGAGAGAGAAAGAGGCTAGAGTGTGGACTCCAGTGGATCAGTTGAAGCTGCACATCTGCCATATTAGAGGAGGACTGAGGTGCCAGCAGAATAGCAGAAACCCTTCTTGAACTTAGATAGCAGCACCAGCACACTGTTCTGACAGCAATCAAGTAATGCACTGCTTATACAAGCACATGACAAATGAGCATACCTTGTTTTTGTCATGTGCGTTTCCTTCATCATTTCCCTGCTGTCAGTGGTGCTACATACCCAACTGGATCAGCAGATTGCTGTCAGAATAGTGTGCTGGTGTCGCTATCTAAGTTTCAAGAAGGGTTCCTGCTATTCTGCCAGCAACTCAGCCCTCCTCTAATACGGTGGACGCATGCTTCAACTGATCTATTGGAGTCCGCACTCTAGCCTCTCTCTATATACTGAATTCTATGCTATGCACCTGCAACCCAGTTCCCTACATCACATTTATGCACTTTTGAATCCCCATACTGTTTTCGCTTCCACCACCTCCACTGGTAGGCTGTTCCATGGATCCACCACCATCTCTGTGAAAAAATACTTCTAGTATTCCCCCTAAGTCTCCCTCACTCCAGCCTCATGTTATGTCTCCTTGTCCTTGTGCACTTTTGTCTCTGAAATATGCTCCCCTTCTGTACCCTGTTTATTCCTCTAAGGTATTTGAAAGTTTCTATAATATCACCTCTCTCCCTTCTCTTTTCCAGTGAATAGATGTTTAGTTCCTTGAGTCTTTCCTCATAAGGTTTGTGGTGCAGTCCATGTACCATTTTTGTTGCTCTTCTCTGGACTGCATCCATTCTGCCTATGTCCTTCCTGAGATGCGGTCTCCAGAACTGGACACAGTATTCCAGCTGAGGCCTCACCAGTGATCTATACAGTGGCATCACCACTTCACTCCTCCTACTGGTTATGTCCCTTCCTATGCATCCCAGCATTCTGTTTGCCTTCCCCACTGCTTTTTAGTACTGTTTGGCTGACTTCAGGTCATCAGATATGATAACCCCCAGGTCTCTTTCCTGATTTGCGGTGGCTAGAACCTGCCCCCCCCCATCCTGTAGTTCTCTCGTGGGTTTCAGTGTCCCAGGTGCATTATCTTGCACTTCTTAGCATTGAAACCCAACTGCTAAACCCTTGATCATTCCTCAAGTAATCTTAGGTCATTTCTCATTTTACCTAGCCCCTCCTGTGTGTCGACTCTGTTACAGATCTTGGTGACATCTGTGAACAGGCATACTTTCCCCTCCAGTCCCTCTGCAATGTCACTTATGAAGACATTGAATAGAACTTGACCCAGCACTGATCCCTGTGGAATCTCGCTGGTCACCTCCTCTTCTTCTGATTTTATGCCATTTACTACCACCGACTGGGTCCTGCCTTTTAACCAGTTTCCAACCCGCTTTAAAGCCCACACTCTGATTCCCCAATTTGTTAAGCAACCTTCTATGAGGAACAGTGTCAAAGGCCTTACTGAAATCCAGGTAGGCCACATCCACTGCACCTCCCTGATCCATCACCCTGGTCACCCAGTCAAAGAAATCAATAAAATTAGTCTGACAGGATCTACCTTCAGTGAATCCATGCTGCCTTGGGTCTTTTGCATCACTTGACTCCAGGAACGTCACTACCCTGCAGCATGAAGATTCTCACCCTCATCCACAGGCTCCACACCCACTCACTCACCCACTCATTCAGGCAGCCTTCCAGACTACAGTGTGAAGTGTCCAGAGCATTTTGAGGCCACCCCTAAGGCTGCACCATCGTAAGCAAGCCACGTAGCCATATCAGAAGGAAGTAAGCCATGTGAGAAGTCAGGGTGTTGAAGCTTGTTGGGAGGGGAGCAGGGACTAGATCTATGAGTCCCCTGGGCAAGGTGGAAGTAGGATAAAACAGGCATTAAAAAAATGTGTTGACAGCCCAGTGGCATGGTGGGTTGAGGCATCCATGCATCCCTGCTGCTATGTCGGCAACCTGGGTTCGAGAGTGGACTCGGGTTGCTCAGGGGTTCGGCAGGGAGAGGAAAGATTGAGCGTCCCCCGGAGGATGGGGGGATCCTGCGACTCACTGCTCGACTGCCACCTGGAGAGCTCCAGATGGTAGCGTGTGCATAGTCTCACAGTTCAGAGAAGGGCTGGCGCACGGAGTGCTGAGGCACCTCTGCAAAGGTGGAGCACGCATACCATGCTCATCACACATCCAACCGTGCTCGGGGACAAAATCAGGTGGAAAACATGGAGGATGGGCTTAGTGAAGCTCACCCAGTGCCAGCGGTCCACCTGGTCTCAGGAGGAGACTGGCAGAGTCTCGGGACAGCCGTGTGTACTGGGGACAGGGCTGATATAGCTGCCCAGCCTGCCATGGAGAAGAAAAAAATCTTTGTAAAAAAATTGTGTTGACAGCCAAGTGGCACACTGAATTAGAGCTCATTTCCAGGTGTGATCCGGTGGGGTGGGGGTCGTTACAAGAAGGAAAAAAAGATAGTAAGCTTAAGCAATAACAACCGAGAAACCAGTTATTTCCCAAGGATTAGTGATCAGTTAGGGGGATGGATGGCCTGAGGCGCAGCCAAGGGCTAACTCCCTCCAGCCAGTCTTTAATCCGGGGACATGCCTGGCTTTGAGGTAGTTATTGCGATTGTAAGTCTAATTGCAATAACAATATTCTTTTTTCCCCAATTTAATTTTAACATGTGGCACAAGCTGTGCGTGCTGCACTGTGTCAGTGGTTGCTGGAGCGATCATTTCTAAGATGTTAATGGCTTATCTAGCAGCCAATCAGCAGCCTGGCTAGGTTCATGAATAATTAATTAGACTTAAAAAGTAAATTGATGGCTGCAATTTAAAACAACAAGATATAGGACAGGCACAAAATACACAATTTACCCAAAACTAAACCGTAAATCCCTATTTATAAAGGTATGTGTGGGGTCTAGCCCATATTTTTCAGTAACGTACTGCACAAGACCTTCCTAAGCAACATGCTACAGTCACAAACCTAGAACAACCTTTGCCGTATACTGAGAGTACAACAAAATCATTGGAACAAAGGCCTTCGCAATAGCTGCCCCAGCTACCTGAAATGACCTCCCCAGGAATGCCACCAACACCATCAAATGGTGTTTTGTAACCTTAGTAACACTCCCTGAAACATACATGGAAACCTAGGAGACAATATTTCCTCTTCTAAGTTAGTGAGTCAATTTCTATGTACCTTACTGTCTGGTTCAGTTTACTAATCTTTCTTTTTCCTATTTCTTGTGGCCTACATTAATGCATTTTATGTGCTGGGTGAGACTTTGATCATTACTGGAAAAACATGATAGCAATTATTTGGGATCCTAAGTTAGAACTTTACAATGTCCATATAGGGTGTTCGGCACGTAACGTATTGTGGCATAAGTACAATTCTAATAATTTTACTGTACAGCCTCTTTGTTGGGAGTTCAAATGGTAGTGAATATTTTTATATATTTTTTCACTTATTTGCAGATGATGGGGGGGGGGTATATTATTAATTCATATTATTTATCCATATACCATTAATCCACATTTGACCCCGCTGCCTTTTATATAGTACACTGATTCCCCACTCTAAGTTTGTGGAAACTGATTTAAGCACTTTGAATATTTAATGTGGATTTTGCTCTTTTCCTTGGTCTTTGAACACTGGGTCTTTTCCATCACTAGTTTTGGTCATTGTGCGCATGCTGTCACAGGATATTTTTATTCCAGTACTATCTGTCTATTTTCTCCTTCTGCACATGTTCTTCTGACTAAATTAAAATCACTCATTCTGGTCTTTCTATTGGTCTGATCAAGGGCTCCCCGAAATGTCACCACCCGTTGTGCAGCCGCGGTTGCCCTCGGCGGCATTGCTTGCCATTTCAGCGTTCACGGTATACAGATGTTTTCTCTGTTTTCTGTGGATTTACTACTTTGGCTTTGAGCGCTTTCTGTGCGCATCTGATTTGTCTCATTTTTTTAAACCTTTGTGGGATAATTTACAAAGGATACCTCACATACCAGGAACTTGGAAGTAACTTAGAAGGGGACTTTGAACTGATATTCTACTGGTACTCCACTTTTGATACATACTCTGTTCTTAAACCTGAAACTTTTACCAGTCAGTATAAATAACAATGATTTTCTGGCCTGTTTCACCACTTTCTAATGGTTTTTAGTGGAGTGGCAAGGCGAACAAGTGGTTCTCTATGACTTTGATTCTGCTACCCAAGGTCCAACCGTATGTATGCTTAGCAGAGGGGACCTAGGATAAATTAAGTTTCTTAGCAAGGAGTGCATAAAATAGATCGATATCATTAATACCATTTAGACTCAGCGACCCTTGATGTTTTACTGCTGCACTAGGTTCAACAAATTGTATGTTGTTTGCAGAGGGGACCTAGGATAAAATCAGCATTGTGCAAAGGTCTCTCAAAGGTCAAAATACTGCCTGGGCTATTCTTTTGTGAACCAACTTGCCAACAACCATTCCCAAAATAGATTACTGTTGGTTATAACAATTACTACAACAGATCTATTCAAGTTCACACCCTGATTGTAGTTATGTGATTTTGCTACTTCCTTTGAGCAATCCTTCACCCACAAAGGGACATTCTAGTATATGCACATATTCACTTTAAATAATTACTTCCTGCACTTATTTCCAGCACTTTTTGCTCACATATACGATGAGTATTTATACCATTTAAGCAAAGTTAAATGTGACATACTGTGAATAACCATTTAAAAGAACAAGATGAAACATTTTATGTATCCATATGTTAAATGGATTTCAAATGATTATTTTCTACTATAATAATTCTTCTGATTTTTTTAATAAATTAATGCTTCAAGCAAAGTCTACAGCTGGAAAACGTGTTATCTCAGGCACTGGAAATGGTCTAGGCCTATTGGTTTTGTGATTGACATACTCCCTGAAACTGTCCCTGACCCCATTCAGTGGGGGGGAAGGGGTGGCAGCTGCCTAGCCTAATGCCTCTAACCCTCGAAACTCTCTCACTTTTCGCTTTCAGATCTAACAACTTACTGCAAATATGCATAAAATGTATCTGCTGTATTGCATATGATAAATCTAAGTAAATATTCCTGAGCCCAGTGAGGCTCCTGACTAGTGACTGGATTGGCCATCAATCTCGTAGAAATAATCAATCCAGCTGCCAGTCCATGCTGTGTGCCAACAATGTATGCTACATGAGATGTCCGATGTCCTCACACAGCATTGTCCTTTTCACAGCACTCAAAACATCAACTGTAAGTTTATAAAAAAGATTGAAAAGCAAGGTTATTCCTGCAGTTGGACTCAAAACTGCAATAGTGATCTGTATGATTCTTTGGCATCATTTTGTCTGATCCTTGTCGAGAAGGAAAATGGAAGGTACAACCAGCTGTGCTACATGTTTAACTTGCAAGGGTGCTTCCAGTGTGCAGAAACATCAGTTACCCTACACACGCGAGTCATTTTGGCCCACGTCCACTCTCATGGGTTCTCGGAGATCAGGCAGCCTGTATTTACCAGCGACAGGGTTCAGAAAGGACTAGCAACCCAAAAGAAAGATGAGGCCCCATGGCCTGGTGAGATGCATCCTAGAGTACTACAGGAACTGGCAGTAGAACTGACTCAACCTCTGGTAGGGCTGTTCGGTAGCTAATTATGGACGGGGGTAGTTTCCAAAGACTGTAGGGCAGTGGACATAGTTCTGCTCCATTAAGGTGGTGGGACAAGGTTCAAGTGGGGAGCTAAAGAACTGTCAGTCTTACCTCTGTTGTGGGTAAACTGATGAAGTCACTGGTCAGAGAGGACCTCGTAGACTACCTGGAGAGCAAAAATCTATATCACAGTGAAATTGGGCACTCACCATAACAAAAAACACAAGGTTCCATATTATGTGTAACCCCCCCCACACACACACACACCCCAGGTTGGGATCTTACTTTTAGCCCAAACTGCTCCCATTTCTTTGCCTCCTTCCAGTGTCTCCTGAAATGCTTGCCATTTTTTTTCTGGTTCCCCAGGCTTACTTTGCCATGGTAGTGCTTCAGTGTAGCCCCAGTGTGAATCTAGCCCAGTTGGGCTCAAGAAACTAGTCATGCTTTCATGCTGCTCGAATTCAGCACCCCCAGTGCCACAGAGATCGTACATGTGCAATACTGCACCTTTGATCTCCCAACCACTTAATTTGCGGTCGAGCGGTAGAGAGTTTGGTGGTTCTAGTGTCCCTGTCTGCCAAAGTGGGACCCGGTGACCACAGCAAGAGCCATGAGAGCCCGTTTTCTAAATATTTAAAGAGATCCACTGAGCATTAGGATTGGGGCTCATGAATATTAATGAGCCAGGGCCCTGCTCCCTAATGAATATTCATGAGGGTATGTCTGCCCTCGGGGAAGCAGTGTATCAGCGGCAGACGAAAAAGAAAAGAACTTGTAAGTAACTATTGTAATGCAACTGTTAAATTTTTGTCTAAAAGATGTTTGAAAGGGGACAAATGTTAATGTTTAAAAGGGGAAAGTGCGTAAATAAAATAAGTAATTAAACTGGCTGCACCAAATATGTTGTGACTCAGAATGACAGCCTGCTTGCTGCAGACAGGGGGTTAAAAATATTGGCTACAGTGACAGGCAAACGGACGGAGGAAATTACTTGTGCTGGGCAGTGACATTAAGGACACACACATGGCTACTGAACTGTGGGGCAATTGGGCAAATACATTAATTATTCTGGCTGCACCAAGACTTTATTTAGAATGGTATTAATTCTGCCTTGGGGACTGTGTGTTTAATCAGCCATTACAGAGCAGCAACAGCCAATCAGAAAGCTAGGATTCTTAAGCCAGGACTTGTGGGACTTTTGGCAAAGCTCATGGGAAACTTCCAAGTGCTTATGGGGAACTGCAGGGACCTAAATTCAGGTGCTAAAACAGCAATCCAACTGTGTGTTGAGGAGACTTTATGAATAATTCATTTTTGTGCTTGACAAGCCTTCCAGCCAATCACAGCAAAGCAACTAATAGCTTCAGCCAATAGGGAGCCTCAGGAGAGCCCCATAAAAGACTGTGTATCAGCAGATTTTTCAGATTCGAGTGGGAGTCCTCCATGGGGGTTGAGGCTCAGGCCCCAGAAATGCCAATGGGCCTGCTGATCCAGTGAGAGCCTCTTAACAAAGAAGGGGGCTTTGTTATTCTTTGCCAGAATTTAAATCAGTTTAGTTTAATGTAATACCTGCTAGCCTGAGGATTGCCAGAAGAATGTCTTCCAGGGGCTAGCCCATCCTTTCCACATTTAGGAAAAATGTGGACCTGCAACTTGATGTCAAGCCAGCTGTGTGAGAGCTAAATCTGCCTCAGTGGTGAGAAAATTGAAGACTTCAGGAACCTTAGATGATGGAGCACCATTCCGTGAGGAGCCTGAGTGAGCAATCTTGTACCCCCCCGGTGCAAATAAAGAGAAAGTTAATTGGGGCTGCCAATGCCCTAGAGACTTGTTAACTGTTAGGAACTACCCTGCATCTGCTGCGTTTAATCATTGCCCAGTGTGGGTGGAACTATATTTTAGTTAAGGGACCCAGAGTGCTCCAGAATATATAAATCTGATGAAATGTGTTTAAATTGCTAAAGTGGACTGGAAGGGGAGCACTCAGATCCAGGGCTCATCCTAACTTTGCCTGGGAGCTCCAGTATTTGTTTCAAATATTGTCAAGATGTACTGTGGAAGCTGTGAACCTCAGCCATTTACCACGTGGGACTGAAACATTGGAACTTATGTTTGCAAGAACTGCAGTAATTGCTCGAATTGTGAAGGAAATGGTATTAATAAAAGTAATTTTGTTCTGATATGGGACTTGGAGAACTGGGTCACCCTAGCCCTAGAGAACAAGCACCTACTGAGAGAGTTAAAGTAAAAAAGGACCATGATTGCCACGCTGGCCCATGGTTGATGAATGCAAAGCATTAAATGTGCTGAATGGTTAGAATTATAAATGTGCTGAATGTTCAGGGAATGCAAAATGTGGTAAATAAAAGATAACCGGTTGGTCACACTACAGGTGCTTTTAGCCCAGACAAAGGAGCAATTTCAACTTGCAGGCCCCCCTGCATCCCTTCAAAGAGACTGTAAATAGTTCAAGTGCTTAAGGTTTTTGAAGTCCAAGCTTAAATCTTCTTAATTTAGCTGGCCAACGTACAGCTGCACCATTCTTCAGGCCTGCACCTTTAACTGGACTTTGGTTACTGGATACCCAGATTAAGGTTGGGATTGCAGGGTCTCATACCAAATATTGGGGACTGGTACCAGTGTGGGTAAAAGAAATGTTTCTGTGTCATCTGATTTATGCAGTTTAGCTAGATAGCCAGGGGTCTGGTCATCTTAGAGGTTGCTAAAAGATGTGATCTCAATGTGATTTAAAATGCAATTTACCTACCCAGGTGGAGGGTTTCACCACCACAAATTAAAACCTCTGATCTATTGTAAATAATGTATACCATAACTTCTATTCCTTTCTTCCCCCATTCCTATGACCCTTCCCTCCTGTTAATAAATTGTTCATTGTTGTTTTTGCAGATACCTGTGTCGTGAGTGCAACCCCCCTGCAAATGGGGGTTCCCAAAAGACTTCCAGGAGCTTGCTTGAACGCTCCAAGCCTGAATGGTGTTTGGCGTTTAAGCCATTTATCAGTGAGTGTTTTTAGAGCCTCTGGTACTGTCTCTTTAAGAGCTGTCTGCTTGCAGACATAATTAGTTTGTATGGGGGGGGGACTGTGTGCTTCTCTGCTTGAGTACCACTCGAGCTGCTGCCAATTCACTCCATTTTGCAGTCACTAGGGTGCAAAGGGAACCTATCTGAAAGATGTAACTGTTTGCCAGAAATCATTTAGAGTAATAATGAAAATACAGTTTGTCTAACCTGCTTTCTTTGCAGTCAGAACTGTGTTTGCCTAGTTCCCCATTCTAGTTTTGAACTGCTGAACTGGACCAATCAGTGTGGGTTAAGGTAGCTCTAAAATGGTGCCTTGGACGAATCAGAACTTGGACTTATAATCTGAGCCAGCCACAAGAGGATTGTATGGGCAGTGACTCTGGGAGATGTAGTTTAGACTTCGGCGCCTTTTTGGACCAACAGGGGCAGTCTATTGTGAGTGACAGCCAATCCAGCCAAGAAATGGGAGGAACTCAAAGGAAGTGCCCGGTTTTGTCTGCTGGAGTTTCAGTTGAGCTCTGGCAGTGAAGAGGGAAGGAGCCCTGTGCTTTTTGGTGTGCAGTTTTAGTCGGGAAACGTGTGTAAGGCCCAGAGTTCCGGTCTGCAGCTTGTGTAACTGCTTGTTAGGACTGAATCCGTCCTGTGAAGAGAATCAAAGGATATCTGAAGAGTATAAACCAAGGCGCACCCTGTAGAAGACTGGAGAAATTGCTGAATTGCACTCTGTCTGTCAGGAACTAAATCTGCTGTGTGTTCTCCGGTATTGTGCAGTAATTGTGATCGGGATAGAGAAGCAGCCTGCCTGGTATAGTACTTTCTTTTTACCATATAAATGTGTGAGGAGGCTTGTGCAGCTCAAGTGAATCCTGCTGCCATTAAAGGACTTTTGCCTGTTACTGTTTACCATGTAAATGTGTGAGGAGGCTTGTGCAGCTCAAGTGAATCCTGCTGCCATTAAGGACTTTGCCTGTTGCAGTTTGCCATATAAATGTGTGAGGAGTCTCGTGGAGCTCGAGAGTAGCCCTGCTGACATTGAAGGACCCTATCTTGTTTGGAGGTCGTGAGTACTAATTCAGAGTCGCTCCCTGTTGAATTGCCACATTGAATCCAAATGGAATTACTGTACTGCTGACTGTTTAACTAATTTTTCTTTTCTCTGTGTGAAAGGGCCCCTACCAGCTGCCACGGTTTGGACTAGCCACTAGGGCTTGGGTACCCAGGGACAGTAACTGGTAGGGATAGGCCTGTCCTGAAACCATAAATAAATGAGTAAAGTGATAAGCTAATTAACCTGATTTCCCCTGTCCTTGTTATATCCCCTAAATAAATCAGAGCTGCTTGTTTCAGCAAAGTTATACTGCCTGAGGTATTTGTCTATGTTAAAGTATTGTACTGTGATTGTTGCACTGTATCTTATTTTACAGGGGTCCCAGTGCCTGAACAAGTCCTGGGGGTAAGTGTATACTGTGAAGGTAATTCTGATATACTGTGTGGGCCACTAGTGGGAAGAAAGGGGGGTTGCAGTGTCCCAGAGGGCTGTGACCAAGTAAGTTTAACTATTGCAAACCCTGACCTCTGGGTGGAGGCACCTGCCATTGGATCCAGACCCCTCAACCTGTTAGTGGCAAATCAGGCAGGGGTAGTAGCCCCTGGGATAGCGCCATCTAGGGGTTACATGAGCATATTATTAGGATCCAGTCAATAAATGGTAAAAGGTATTGAAATATGGGAAAATGTTATCAAGTCATGTATTGGGGTGATTTATGGTTAAAGTGGGTAGGTACAGCAGCCCAGGGGGTTGTACCATGTTCCATTCTAGCTCACTTAAATCTAAAACCTGAGTGTCAATATAATATCTAGGATAAGAACCATTTTAAGGTAATCTTGGGAACCCAGGCCCCTCAATCTTGTTGTGGCCAGGCAAGGCAGGGGTAGTAGCCCTTGGAGAAGTGCTGCCTAGGGTTACATGTGGAAAAGATGGTCTGTTGTCTGTTTATTTCATGTAGACAATCAACATTAAATTAGCAGATGCAAAACAAAATGCCCACATTTCTAGGAGAGTAAAAAGAATGGAATTTCACTGCAGAGAGGTCTTATCAGACCAACTTGATGGTTTTCTTTGACTGGGTGACGAGGATATTGGCTAGGGCCACACCATGGATTTATTATACTTAATGTCGACTTCAGCAATGCTTTTGACTCACTGCCTCACAGAATATTGCTGAAGAAGATGGAGGGTCTGTGTGCAGCAAGGGACATACTAAGATGGGTAGGAAACTGGCTGAAGGAGAGGCAGCAAAGGGATGTAATTAATTGTGTCAAATCGGAAGATAGGCAGGTCAGGAGTGGGGTGGCACAGGGATCCATCCTGGGTCCTGTCCTCTTAAATATTTTCATCGAGGACATTAAAGAAGGAATCTGGGTCACGTTTTGTCTCTTCACAGATGACACAGAGCTCTCTTGGAGGATAGGCAAGCAAGCTGGGTAGCTTAGGAGTGGGTTCAAAGGTGGTAAACTGGGTAAGAAATTGGTTAAGTGATAGGTGGCAAAAGGTGGTGGTAAACAGCGCTCACTCAGAGGAAGGGAGGATAACCAGTGGGGTGCCTCAGGGATCAGTGCTAGGACCAATCCTCTTTAATGTCTTTATAAGGGACATTACAGAGAAGCTGGAAGGGAAGGTCTGACTCTTTGCAGATGACATCAAACTTTGCAATAGGGTGGACACTCTGGGGGGAGAGGTGGAAACGATGAGCAGAGACCTGAGAAAACTTAAGGAGAGGTCAAGAGTATGGCAGCTGGGTTTCAGTGTGAAAAAGTGTAAAATAATGCACTTGGGGCATAGAAACCCAGGGGCACAGTATAAAATGGGGGGGGGGGGTGGTACTGATGATCATCAAGCAGGAAAGAAACCTGGGGGTGATCATACTGGATGACTTAAAGGTGGCTAGACAGTGCAACAACGCAGTTAGGAGAGCAAATGTGATGCAGGAGTGCATTGGGAGGGGCATCAACAGCAGAATGAGGGAGGTGTTGTCTCTGTATAGATCACTGGTAAGACTCCACCTGGAGTACTGTGCCCAGTTCTATATACATCTTAGGAAGGACATAGACAGAAAGGAAGTGGTCCAGAGAAGGGCAACTATAATGGTGCAGGATCTACATCAGAAGCCCTAGGAGTAGAAATTAAATATGTACACCCTGAAAGACAGAAGAGAGAGGGAGGATATGATAGAGACCTTTAAATACCTCACGGGAATAAACAAGGTACAAGAGTGAAGTATTTTTCAGAAAAAAAGATGCTCAAGGAAAAGGGGTCATGTTATGAAGTTGGAGGTGGGTAGATTCAGGAGAGATGTCAGTAAGTACTCCATCACAGAAAGAGTGGTGGATTCCTGGAACAGTCTTCCAGCAGAGGTGGTGGAGACAAAAACTGGTGAGGTTTATGAACGCATGGGATAGACATAAGGGAATCTTAGGGAAAGGGAAGGGTAGGTGGGTGAGTGAGTGGACCAAAGATCTAGTAGGATCTGCGGTAACACTGTCAGCAGGGAAAATGGGCAAAACAGGCGGGTCAAGTGATCCTTATCTGCCATCAGATTCTATGTTTGTATATGGATAGTGATGAAGGAATTAGGGAGCTGCATAGTGACCTGCATAGACTACTGAGGTGGTCTAAGGTTTGGCAGTTAAAATTCAATGCCAGAAAGTGCAAGGTGATGCACCTAGGGAACAAGAACCCCAGGACAAGTACTGGATGGGAGGGATAACACTGAGCACTACGGCAGAGAAAAGAGACCTAGTAGTCATCATTAGTGACTCCCTTAAACAATCAAGCCAGTACAACAAGGCCTATAGTGAGACAAATAGGATGCTGGGATGTATCAGAAGGGGTACTGACAGTAAAAGAAAGAGGCACTACTAACTCTTTATAGACTGTTGGTGATACCGCATCAGGAGTACTGTGCCCAGTTCTGGAGTCCTCACCTCAGAAAAGATAAGGTCAGTCTCCAGATGGTGCCATTAAGAGTGACCAGAATGATTCAGGGCCAGCAGGGCAGATCTTATGAGGATCAGCTCAAGGCACTGAGCGTGCAGTTGCTGGAGACCAGATGAGAGAGGGGTGATATGGTAGACATTTTCAGTTTCCTGAAAGGAATAAACAAGGTGAACTATGATGACCTATTTAGCATGAGCAACAGTTCAAGGATACAGGTGCATGAGGGAAACTGATGGGAGGGAGGTTCAAGAGGGATATGATATACTTTTATTTTACAAAAAGGGTGGAGGAACCATGGAACAGCCTGCCAACTGAGGTGGTGAGAGCCAACATAAATGGTTTCAAGTACGGCTGGAATAGAGTGAAGGGTATAGTGGTTACTCAGGGCGGTATTAGTAAGGAGGTGAGCAGGGGGTAGTGAGAGCTACTACCCTGTATGGACAACAGGTGCAGGGGTTTGATAGGGAACTACTTTTTCTGCTATCATTATCTATGTTTCCATGTTTCTATAAGGCCAACGAAACATAGAATGTGATGACAGAAAAGGACCGCCAGGCCCACCCAGTCTGCCCAGTATCCCTAGCTAGTTGCTAGGACTTTGCAATTCCCCAGATCTAAAAGACCCTTACATCTATCCCATGCTCTCTTGAATCCCCCACTGTTCTCACCCTCCACCACCTCCTCTGGGAGACTGTTCCAGTTTCATCACCCCTCCGTGAAGTAGAATTTTCTAATGTTTCCTCTGAACCTCCTCCCTACCATCTGCATATCACTCCCCCTTGTTTTTGATTGCCCCACAAGCTGGAAGATGTCCCTTACTGGTACCCTGTTAATATCCTTGATATATTTGAAGGTCTCAATCGTGTCCCCCCTTTCCCTTCTTTGTTCTAGGGAGTACATGTTTAGGTCCCTCAGCCGTTCCTCGTATGACAATTGACTGAGGCCCTTCACCATCTTTGTTGCCCTCCTCTGGATGCGCTCCACTCTGTCCACATCCTTCCTGAGCTACAGCCTCCAGAACTGGACTCCATACTCAAGATGTGGTCTGACAAGATGTGCGCTAGTGGGGCACATCGGGGGGGGGGTTGCACAGAGGAACGTTGTCATTGGTTCATCGATACAGCTACAATACAATATCTACAGAGTAAAACACAGTGATTACAAGACAGATCAAGCAATGTTACAGAGCGTGAGCAATTGGTGTACAGCAGTGCAGAACAACTGGGCTTTGATTTTCAGAGACAGGGATATTTTGGACACATGCAGGACAAGCATTTGCAGGGGAGGGTACTCACCATGTGCATACGCAGCTTTGCTGCATGCACTTGATTTTCACACAGGTTGCCATCTTACCACAGTCTTCATGGCTTACAGCAGTCTGTGCTCATTTATTTGTGCAGTTGTGCTCAAATGCTACATTTGGTATTGCCAGACAAAGCATTGTTCCACATCTGCCCAAGTACAGTAAATGCATCTGACATGCTGAAACTTGCATCTCACTATTTTTGCATTCAGCTACATAACTGTTAGATAAGTTGAGTATGGCTGGCCTCTCTGCTTCTGCTTCTGACTGGTCCCAGTCCTACCTAACAGACCACCAGCAATCGGTTCAAGCTGGAGGTGTGCTATCTCCTCCATTCCACATCCAGGCTTGAGTCCCACAGGGTTCTATCCTAGGCCACATCCTGTTTTCCATTTTCTTGAATGTTCTTCCCTCTGTCTGTGTCAGCTCACATACACACATGTATGCAGATGACACAGTCATCTTCACTTCAGGTTCTTCTATAGCCTCTGTGGAACATCTTCTCTAACTGGACTTCATTGTACTGCGCTGGTTCCATTCCAACCATCTCATGGTCAACATTTAAAAAACAGTGTCGATAACCTCTAGCACCAGTCAAACATTGGCTAGGCTATCAAGACCACTAGTCTTCTCCACATTGAATGGCTTTCTCCTTGAAGCAGTCCCACCCTTCAGTTACCTCGGCATGTGGCTTGATAGTAAGCTCGACTTCTCTGCCCACATTGATGCTGTCCATGCAAAATTTCTCCCCAAGCTTGGAGCCTTTTCTATCCTTGCTGGCCCACCATGAGCTGGTCACCAAAATGGTGCTCCCGGTCTTTGATTATGCTGACGTGGTATATGGCACTGCCCTTTCCACTTCACTAGTCAGACTAGACACCCTCTGCAATGCCTTTTGACACTTTGTGACTAACTCCCCTCTTTGCATGCGCCACTGCTCCCTCTACTCCTAACTCTCCATCCTCCCCCTATTTTCACGTCGCCAGTTACACAACACTTTCTTCATCTCCAAGTACTGGTTTGGCTCCCTGCCATCCTATCTCTCCTCATTCCTCTCTCTTATCCTTCCAGCTCCACACTCACTCTGCTCAAGGACATGTGAACCTTCTTCATTCCTCACTCCTGTTCCTGTTCTGAAAAAGCCACCTTTTCCTACCATCTGCCTTTACTCTGGAAACAACTCCTTCACCCCGGTTGCCATTCCATCTCATTAGTACCCCTCGGGCATCAGCTAAAACTCCTTAATCAACCCACCTACACCTGTTTTGACTGACATCATATTGCTTAACGCCACTATCTCATTTTTCATATTGTACTTTGTACAACATATTTTGCACGTTATCTGGTTCAGTGCTGGTACCAGTTATGCATTATTGCTGCTAATTTGTCTGCACTTTATCTGTTTCAAGTATTTTATTTGTTACACCTTTTTGCTCCTGTAACCCTTTCCCAGGGTTGCACCTAGAGATCAGCCTCCACTCAGTGTACCTTTACCAGTTACCAACTTTAAAATAAATAAATAAACTCGCATTCATGCCGGTGTGAGGAGTATACCCTGTACTGGCGACTTATACATGGGAACAGTCCCAGGGTCATGCCAGGTTCTTTGAAATTAGGGCCCCTGGTGAACAATATTGCAGATGGCAAAAAGACTCATTAGACTAGCTGGGGGAAATGGGGGAAGTATTATGTCAGAAACAGAGGATTATGATGCTTGGTGTAGACAATGTAGCCAGAGCAGATGAGGCCTAATGGGCCGCAATCTTATTTCAGACCCTAACATCAGAACAGTGAATTATCTATTTTTTTTTTTTTTTTGTCATGATCCAGAATGCAGTGTAAGGCTTATCCATATCTAAACCTTGGATTTTAACTACCGTCCTGAAGATGCTTAGTCTGCTATTCTGCCAACTTCTAAACGCAGCACTTCCAGTAACTGTATATTATATAGAAGAATGCTGCCTCATCACTGTCTGCTGAGTGTTTACAGGGAAAGTGCACGGGGGCACATTTCCTGCAATTGAAAAACTGTGGAACCTTTTTCGTAGCAAAATACATAAAGTGAGACCCCAGACCTTTGAGATAAACTGCAGCTCATCATACTTGGAAAAAAATGAAAGGGCTATCCAAGGCATAAATGCATATAAAGGAACTATTTAACAAAATGTAGATCAGCTCATTTTAACAGTAATGCTAAGGCAGGTTAAAGCAGCAGCAAATGTTATGGTGACAATTCTGAACAGACACTGTACCTTTATTCCATTGTAGAGAACCCGTTACTTCCTTTTGGCAAGGTCCCCCCAAACCCCTTTTACATTTTGAGTCTGTTTTAGCATTTTTTAGACTTGGAAAAAAAAAATAAAAGGAATGCTAATTTTAATGTGGCTATCCTGGATTTTCAGCAGTATTCTCAACTGTTTTTTCACACCTGTTGTCCCATAAGCAAGGCCCCTAGCATTCTGCATTTCCATGACTGCGGAATTTTCTGCAGCATTTCTGTCATGCTGCAGAAACACAGAAACATATCCAATGATGGCAGAAAAAGATCAGAGGTCCATCCAGTTTGCCTAAGTTCTCTATAATCCCTGGAACTTACTGTTCCTCCAGGGTATGAACCCCCCCCCCCCATCCTCTCCCCATTCCCTCCCTGGTTCTGTCAACCCTGGTAACCACTATTCCCTTCATTCTATCCCAGCCTTTCTTGAATCCCCTATTTTTGCCCCCAGAATACGTACATGCATTGCCATGTTCATTGCACTAGGTGATTTTTCATTAAAATATGCAGTTTTTACATAATACCCAGCTCCCCCCTTACCCTCCTTGTTTTTCCTGAAGCCCCCCCTCTGTGCTCAGCATGCAATGTTATCGATGACATCACAACATATTTTAGCCAACAGCAGGACTGCATTCTGCAACAGAAATGGATGATACCTGCTGCAGGAATGCAAAAACGCTTCTGCAAAAGCTGAAGAGCCCTGCCGAAGAAGTCAGTACTTAAGTGCCATGGAGTACTAGGGGTCCTGCCCATAAGGTCAAAAAATGGTGTCCTTTGCATGCTACTATAGTTCACCTTTGTCACAAGTAATGCAGTGGTCAACAACAGGGGCAGCATATTCGAAAAGCATGGTGCAGACAGGGTTTGGCCTGTGCCAGCTGTGCTTTGTGCATTCAGGAAGTGCCATATTAACAAGCAAATTTAGAGTGGCCCAGCATCATTGGTGCATGAAAACTACGTCATGCAGGAGAAGCACAAGCTAGTGAGTGGCAGAGGCATGCATACAGGGTGCACTGACAGTTCTGAAGCTTTTCTTGGGAGCATTAATAGGATGTTTGGGCAGCGCTATGTTACACTTCCATGTTTTAACCAAGTGCAAATCTGTGATTCTGTATAGTGTCTTCCTGGTGTTCAGTGGTATCTCCCTCTCACTATTCATTCCCAGAAATCATATCCTCAGTGTCCAGTGGCACCCCCCAACTCTTGATTCCCAGTAATCATATCCTGGTGTCTGGTGGTGCCCCCAAATTCTCCCTGTTCCCATTACCCAATTGCCCTGGTGTCCTGTGGCCCCCTCCCTCTCTCAGACCCTGCTACTTTGATCACCCTGGTGTCTGTGGCAGCACCCACTCCCTACAGCACATTAACCTGGCATATAACCTTTGCTCCACTTCTCGGCTGGCCACAGTATGAGTGCCGCAAACGCTGCACTGATGTATCATGGAGCCGCTTTTTCATAGATGTCTCACAACTACTGTTTCGATATACCTACTGATATATTGTTACACTGTTTGTGGGAGTCAGACAGTGGCTAGTTGAGAAGTGAGAGGCGGGTATGCACAGGCTCGCATCATGGGATGTGGGAGGGGGACTGGTAAGCTCCCGGGAATGACGGGTATTATCGGACACCAGGGACATTGGAGTAATGGTGACAGGAAGAGGAAGGCAGTGCCGCTATGATTACCAGGAATGGGGACTGGAAGGGAGTTGCCTATGCACAGCAGGGATACAACACCGGGGGAAAATGGTGTACTAGTAATTGTACCCTGCATGGACATGATGAGCACTGACACTATAGCCCACAGCCTCCACCAACTGTGCAGAGCAATGTGCCTTTTAATGAGAATGTATGAGATGGTAAGTGCATGGAAGGGCGGGGTAGCGCTGTGCATGTTACGCAGAGTCATTAGCATTTTACATACAAATGTTGCAGTTTAGCGTGTTAGTGCTAAGGAGACTGTGCCTCACAAACTGCCCAGGGTACTCAGTGTGGAGGGGTGTCTAGCATGTGTGGTCATACCTGTGTTTTGCACTCAAACAAGCATTACAATTCAGCTTTCCAATGCAGTCCCAGGAGGTGGCTCCTTTTTGTGCATCCCATAGTGTTAGTGCATACGTTGCCAATATATAGTACCTGACGTGTACAAATTAGTGTAAGCTCACTTTCCTTTGTGCAGCAGTTAGTGTGAGTTCCAAATATGCTGCCTTGGGTGTGTTCATATACCACCAAGACAGCTGTGGCATGGTGCCAAGGCTCCACGCATGGTACCAGTGACACAGGTTTGGGAACAATCCCGGTTATTCAGGGGGCTGGTGGGGGAAGGAGGATCACACATCCCACAGGATGCCCTCCTCCTTCTAGGGAGAGTTGTTCACTGCATCCTGTGCAATACTGCCACCTGGGCGACTACAGCTGGCAGTACAGCACAGGCATGCTGAGAGGCAGGAAGGATGCTAGCCGAGCTCTACAGCGTCACACCGTTGCAAGCCTTGGGTCCTGTACTAGTTCTGTGCTAGAGCTTCATACTACTTTTATAATCTATCAGTATTCCTCTCTAGTGTCCCTTCTAGTATTTATCACATTTTAGGCTTCTCACTTAATCTCAGGGCCCTATCTCACTGGAGTGGCTGGCACGACATGCTGTGTACATGCTGTAAAATACAGGACAACAGGCAAATGACTTAAAACAAATACAAGACAACAGACATTTACTGTGAACCCTGAGGAGGATGTCATCCTTGAAATGTTTGTTAACACACAGTGCTCTTGAATGTTGTTTTGGATGTCAAACGACAAATAAATATCATAAAAATTTTTTGAAAAACATAAAGTAAGGTAGTGAGTGAGCTGCTTACCTGCTACCTGTAATAGATAGCAGGAGACTCAGGTTCCTGTCATGAGCCTGACTCCTAACATAGGCCATAGTCTCAAGAGTGCTACAGACTTCAGAAGGAGGAGCTCTTCAACTCCCGCTGCAGGAATATGCTCCTTTGGCCAGTCATGGCATTGGTCTGATGTTACTGGTGATCGTGTGACATCAGCCCCTCACCCTTACACGGCTGGCATGGCATATGTGGACCCATTCACAGTCAGACTGGTCCACCAAGATGCCTGGAAATTTCCAGGTAAGCCCCCTCTGTTGTGTACCTGGCCACTTTCTAAACTCTGACAATCCTTGGGTTTATCATCTATTGTTTAATTGAATGAGCCCTGTAAGTAATTTTAAGATGCAAACACAGAGCTAGTGTATCATACTGAAGTGGAATACTCTCATGAGTGTGTCACCCTGGGCCCTCCCCTATTCATTTTCCAGGTGGGCCCCCTGTACCCAGTCCAACCCTACCCATTCATGGAAGGTGGCTAGGGCCAGCAATAGTCAGGCACAAAAAGCCGAAAAGGACATGTACACACTCACATGTGGTGCCACCAGTCCTCCACAGACTCAGCCACGTACACAAGAAAAAGCTTGAACTGGTGCACACAACAACGAAGTGCAAGGAATAAAATGTATTCAGATGCAGATGCAGATGCAAACACAAACCACCCTTCTGCTGCTGTCAACCCAGAGAAATGGCATATACCATTGCTACAGCAACAGTAAGACAGTGAAGACCAGTACAGTGACAGAATCATTGTTCGCTGTACTGGTCTGCTGTCTTACCAGCACCACTGTCTCCAGGGAGTATGCCCCCTTCCCGAAACAACTCTGAATTGGTAATCTTTAGTGTGAGGGGTGGGGGGTGCAGTGGGGCAAAGCCTCCCACAAAAAAACACTTATGTTCCTGGATGGCACAATGCCAACTGTCGACATTGTGGCATTGCTGTAATGGCATTCAACAAGATTCCTGTTGATGTGGCATGGTGGAACTGGGAAAGGGTACCTTTTCACCGCGTCCACAACAGCAGATTGGTAGTTTATGTTTTCATTTGCATTTTAAGACATTTTATTTTATTTTATTTATTTCGTTAGTTTTTGTTTATCAGGTAAGTGCACTAGGCAGGAGCTGCTTATTTTCAGACATGACCTGGGAGTTCATAGCAAGAATTATACAAAAAACAGGCACAATACAAAGACAGTAGGTGGAAAACAATGTACAAGCAGCACAACAAAATAAATAACGTAGAGGCATAAACAGCTAAACCAATAACTCACAACACAGACTAAAACAAGAGTGAAGCATAGTACAAATAATGTGAAGATTTGAAGCTCGGTGGTTAGAGCCCCAGGATGGTATTAGAGGGGCCTGGGTTCAATTCCTAGTAGGTCACATTATTTCTTTCACACTACAGTTTGTGATTTAAATTGGCTAGAAGTGGCCAGTACTGCACCAAAAACATCTACAGTAATTGTCATCATAAAGATTTGATTGAATCATGCTGTACACAGTCTTCAATGGGTTTAATGATTTCTTTTTGTTTCATGGTTTGAAGCATGTAATATGGTTGTATTGTGTTATTTGACCATGGAGACCAATGAGCTTAAGATGTATGGTAACTTTGAAGCACTCAGTGTCTCAATAAAATAAGCTAAAGTTTAAAAAAAAACACAAGAGGCATAATGACATGTGCAGGAAATTATTTAAAGGAGTAGTACACCTATCTTGTAAATGGTATTTGTTTCCTTGTCAACAGGTAGTTCTTTTCATGTAGTTGTTGGGGATGTACGTGTTTGCTTTAGGTTGTTTTCACAGTTCACACCTGCCCCTGTAACTATACTGGGGTCTCCTTTTTCTGGTTGTTGAAATCTCATTGTCCCCGAGAGCTGCATTAGCATGTAAGAACATGACACCACAGCACCCATTTACACCATGGGCCAGATATTCAAAAGGGTTGCGCCATGCGCAACAGGGTTGCGCATGCGCAAGTCCTAAATTAATGCCATTCTGCGATATTCAGCAGTAGGCAGTTGCGCCACTGAAAACAGGCTGAGCAACAGTGCAATGCAAATGAATGCATGCACAACTGGAGAGAGGAACCATGCATAAACTGCATGGCCGATATTCAGTCGGGCTGTGCAGAGTGTCTGGCGCAACCCCAACCTGCGCCTGCACAACTTTAAGCCAAAAAATAAAGGCTACGTTGAGGGCCACCCACAGGTGAGCTGCTGCATTGCAGGGCACAACACAGCAGCTGCCACCTGTGGCTGGCCCTAACCCAGTCCCTGTGCCCCCAGCCCGATCCACGGGCAGCAATGTAGCTCCCCACACTCCTCCCGATACATCTCCCTGGTGGTCCAGTGGACGAAATGCCCGATCGCGGGCAGAAATGTATGAACCCCCACATCCCATGTGCCCGATCGCGGGCAGAAAGTATACAGACCCCCCACATCCCATATGCCCGATCATGGGCAGTAAGTAAGTGCCCCCCAAAACATCTCCCTGGTGTCTAGTGTGGCCCCCCCACCCCACCCCACTCAAAGAAGCCCACCACCCCTTCATTCACAAATCTGGACTGTCATATGCAGTATGGGCTGCACGTTCATTGGCTCTAGCTCTTCACCAATAGGCGTGCAGCCCCTACTCAATCAATCGGTAGTGGCGAGGGCAGCAGGCAGGTGGATGCTGCCGCCCGCTGGCTGCCGGGGGAGGGTGGTGCGCTTGTGGGTGGGTGGGTAAAGACACCAGACACCAGGAGATGTTTTGGGGGTCACTTACTCACTGCCCGCGATCGGGCACATGGGATGGGGGGTCTGTATACTTTCTGCCCGCGATCGGGCAAATGGGATGTGGGGGGTCTGTATACTTTCTGCCCGCGATCGGGCATTTCGGTCCACTGGACCACCAGGGAGATGTACGGGAGGAGGTGGGGAGCCACATTGCTGCCCGAGGTCAGGCTGCAGGGTGCGTCGGTCACCGACGGCTGCTGCCTGGCAGGGCGGCCAGGCGCAAGTCCTCGGGGATCGGCGCACCTACATGCTAATGGCATGCAAATGGGGCTATAATGACATGCAAATGGCCCCCCCTGGGCCTTGCATGTATTATGGCTCCATTTGCATGTCACCTTTTGAATATCGTGATTTTGCGCATGGCGAATGGTACTTGTGCCACCGCAAGTTGACTGCTCCACTCTGTCAACTCTGCGCTTACAAGTTCCACTGCGCCATGCACAGTGGCTATGGGTGGGGAGCGATATTCAAAGGAGTTGCTCAATAGCGCAACTCCTTTGAATATCACACGGAACACACCCCTTCGCATCTATTTTGCGCGGCGCAAGGACTTGCGCCTTTGAATGGCGCAGTTTGAATATCCAGCCCCATGTATCTCTATTCTGGAAGTACCAATAGCCTGAAAAAACTCTCTAGAAACACACAGACTGAATGCAATTTAAAGGGAAAAAACTGCATTACATTTAAGACAGTTTGTAAAATTAATTGAAAGTAAATGTGGTATTTCACACCTTGCTGCAACTTGTTTTGTTGAATTCTAAGTAAGCAGACAGGCATACTGTGGAGTCTAAAGGGTGCTGACACATTATGTTCTCATATGCTACTGCAGCTCTCAGGCACAATGAGATTTCAACAACCAGGCTAGTTACAGGGACTGGAAAGTGTTTTCTGGTAAGAAGGAAAGAAATAACATTTACAAGATATGAGGGTGTACTACTCCTTTAATAAATGTCTAAGAGGACCTATACAGAAACCCGTTACAGTACAGCAGTTCCATGGGTACATGACAATTGGCTCCCGTCATTTCGCTCCCTGACAATATGCTTCTGACAATACACTCCCACGACAATCCATCTCCTGCACATCCCATTCCCATCAACTCGCTCCCGCTGTAATTCAGGTCTGCCAGTCTATTGTTCATCCAGATTCTGCATTGTATTCTTAACTTCTGCTGCCTATGTGTGCTCATTTTTAGGGTTCACTTATTTATTTTATTGTAGTATTTACCTTGATCTATGAGGCAAATGTTAGATGGGTCCTTATACTTTTATCATATTTTCTGCTGCCTAGGTGTGCCCCCTCCCCACACCATCTCCTCTGCTGTGTCTGCCTACTCCGGTGCTTAGCTCCCCGCCCACCAATTTAGCTCCCTCATCACCTCTCTTTGTTCCTGCTCCCCTCCCACAGCTAACTCCCGACTTCTCTCTCTCCTCTTCCAGATCTGCCCTTGACTTTTGGGCAATGATCCCTCCGTTGGACCGGCCGTAGCTCAGCACTTCCAGCAGCTCATCCGCATACCTCCTGGCCACCCTCAGACACTGAAAACCAGGTAAAACTCTCGTACTCACCGAGGCTGCTGTGAGCTGCCACCATTGGCCATCACTCACTGCAGTGTGCCCTGATTGGACCCTTGTGTTTTTCCTGCTCAGACATTGGTCCGCTGATACTTTCCTAACTCGGGGCGGCTGCGCCCATTGACTGCAAGTGGCAGCAGCCGAAATTTTATGCCCGCCCACGTCCCCACCTCCAACCTTAATTAAATAGACCTTCCCCATGCCCCCTTAGTTGCCCCTCCCCTTTGCTTATCTTCTACTGGGTGACTTTCCAGGCCCTCCTCCTTTTCGTCCTTCCATCTCACCCTCCCACACTTTCACTCCTGTCATCACAGTACCTCTGTGTTGCCATGTCCACTAGTTTTGCAGTGCATCTACCTCTCTCTCTGCTTCACTCTTCATCTCACTTGTCTTTGTTGCCTTTCTCTTATCCACCTTACCTATCCCTGTGCCCTCTCTCCCCTGCCATCCTCTCTGATAGCTAATCATGTACCCCACCTGTACTCTGTACCCCTTCTCCTCTTCCTTGTTCCCCTCTTTCCACTACTCCACCCTCCGAGTGCCTGCTTCTCCTCCCCCCCAGCAGCTACCTGCTCACTTCTATGTACTGCCACCTAGGTACCCTACATCAAGAACTTAGCTACCCACCCTGGGCCCTGCCTACCCCTAAGGAACTGTCCTCTCCCACCTATGGGCATTGGGTACCTCCCTCTTCCATTTATACTGCTTTCACCCTGAACCTTCACCTTCACCTCATGACACATGCTAGTGAGTCATGTTCATGACAGACACAAAGGCGTAAGCACCTGATTAGTGAACTACACATGTGTACTATGAAGCTAATGCTTCTTCTTCTGCTGTTGTCTGGCAACGTTCATCCTAATCCAGGCCCAGCCCCTACTAAGGTACCAAACCAGAACAAGCACACAGGTGCCTTCTCGATCATTTCACTCAACATTTGTAGTTTCCTTCACAAAATTGATGCCCTTCAGACCTTGGCTAGCCAACATTGCCCAGACATCCTAGCAATTGTTAAAACCTGGCTCTCTCCATCGGTCCCAGACTACACTATCACCCTCCCTGGGTACAATGTTTTTCAGCTTGACCAGACGACAAAAAGAGGTGGCAGTTGCGCCTTATACCTAAAGGATACTATTTTGGGTCACCACATCAGCACTGCTCCCCAAACCACTGTGGTGCAGATTCTTTCCATCAAAATCCTTCTTGGTGCTCACAACAAAGCCCTCACAGTTATCATGATCTACATTCCACCAAAAAAGCAAGGTAGTGGCCTTAACGCAGCTCTGGACTTTGTCAGGTCTGTCCCACCAGACACTGAATCTATCCTTCTTGGTGACTTTAATATAAATTGGCCTGCTGCTGGGGCAGCGGCTCATAGGGACTCTATAGCAGTGGCAAACCTCACCCAGATGGTTGACTCCCCAACCAGGAAAAACTATAAAACGGGCACCAGCACCCTACTGGACTGGATCCTTACCAGCCACCCCTCCCGGATTACCAACACCACTGTCCTGCCTGACTCAATCAGTGACCACTCCCCTGTCAGCTGCTCCTGGTCCAACAAATTCAGCAAACCTCCCCCAAAAACCATAACCAGCAGAGTTCTACCTCGTGGCCAGCTAACTCATCTCAAAATCCACCTCCTCCAACTAGACTGGTCACCAATCTTCACTGCAACAAATGTGAACACTGCCCTGGACCACTTTATCAAAATCTTTAATGATGCCTGCAATAAATTTGCACCCTTTAAAAAGCAAAAAGTAAAAGCCCTCTGTAACCCCTGGCTTTCCGTAGACCTGCTAAGGTGATTAAAGGCAAGGGATCATCTTTGGGCACTCGCTAGAAACACTGGGAGGCAAATAGACATCTCTAACTATAAACATGCACGGAATGACTGCACCAAAATAATCCGGCAAACGAAATCTGCCTACTTCAAGAGCATTCTCACTAATTCCTGGGGCAACGGAAGAGACTTGTGGAACAACATAAAAGAAGTAACCAGGAAGCAGTCTAAATCCCCCCCATCCATGCTCTGCATAAATTGTGATACCACACTTGACCCCAAAATCATTGCTGACACATTCAATGTTGCCTTCACTGACCTCAGTTCTGTACTTCCCTCTGATTTTTTCAATGAGGAGGACACTTCAATGTCCCCAATCTCCTCTGCCCCCACTAGCCACCCTCCCTTCTACTTTAAATCAGTCAAGATGTGCCAGGTCCACAGCTATGTTACCAAAGCCATTACCAAGTCCAGATCCAGCAATGACTCACTCGACCTCAAACTTCTATCCCTCACCCTTGAGAAAGTTCTCAGGCTTCTGCCCAGGATTTTTAACCTCTCCCTCAGCCTCGGCCAGTTCCCGGACAAATGGAAATCTGCCACTGTAACCCCTATACACAAAAGTGGTGTCAAAACAGCCCATGAAAATTTCTGTCCAATCTCCATCCTACCTCCACTCTCCAAGGCCCTGGAACGTAATATGGTAGACCAGCTTACTGAATTCCTGGACATGCACAACATCCTGTGCAGGCAGCAACACGGTTTTAGAAAGGGTCACAGTACTTCCACGGCACTACTGGAATTTACCGGCGCCATTCACCACTCACTGGACAATGGTAAACAAACGGGGGCTACTTTCATCGATTTAACAAAGGCCTTTGATACCGTCAACCATTGTCTCCTGCTTGTCCAGCTCTGGAAGGCGGGGCTCTCACCCAATTCCGTGAACTGGTTCAAAAGCTACCTAGACAACTGGCCCCAAAGAGTGAAAATAGCTGATACACTCTCAGATGCCAAACCGGTCCACTCTGGCATACCACAAGGTTCAATACTGGGCCCCCTCCTCTTTAGCCTATTCCTGAACACACTGCCAGATACCTGTCCAGAACAAATCATACTCTACGCAGATGATGCAGTTATCCTTGCCTCCCACCATGATCCAAAACAACTGCAAGGAAACCTCCAGCAGGGTTTCACATCAGTCGAAAACTGGTTCTTACAGCACAAACTGATATTAAACCAGAAAAAAACAAAGACCATGATTTTCAGTAGCTCCCACAACGAAAATAAACAGTATCACCTCTCCATAAATACCAAACAAGGAGTCACTCTTGAACAAGTTGATACCTTCAGATACCTTGGCATCACCCTTGACTCCAAACTATCCTATCCTATGCTGTCCATATTAATAATGTTGCAAAAGTGGCAAACACCAGGCTGGGCCTACTGTTCCATCACTGGAAACATCTAACCCCTGAAGCCTTGTCTGTTGCCATCCAGAGCTCCAATGTGAGTGTTATTAACTATGGACTCATTGTTTATAGCTCCGCCACTGCCTCCACACTCAAACGTGTTGCTACGTCTCTCAATAAAGCCTGTCGTCTCATCCCCGGAGCCCATCGTCTTACTCATACCTGTGACCTCTACTCTCTAACTGGATGGCTGCAACTCAACAACCAAATAAAGTATCAAACCTGCATCACAGCCAAGAAAATAGTGATGGGCAATGCTCCCCCTTGGGTCTGCTCCCTCCTCAAACCCAGAATAAACAACTGCAACACCAGGAGCTCAAAACCCCAATTCTTGCAGGTCCCTCACTGTTGCACAACCCAAGGACAAAGGTCATTTGCATACAAGGCACCCAGTTGGCTAAATAGTCTTACCAGTGACATCTCTACCTCACCAATGCTGGGCACTTTCATGACTAAGCTCCATCTCTCCCTTGTTGCCTAACGCACCTGTGATTGCTCTGCTTAAGCAATTCCCCCATCACTGCTACCCTTAATCTCTGCTGCCCATTGTTGACCTCACACCTAGCACTCCATCATTCCAATGCCCAGCACTTGCACTCTCCACTGTTATGCCTTGACAAAGCCCTGTAGGCTGCCATACTCTGTCCCACCCCCCCCCATGCCCTCTCCTCCCTTCTTACCCTATCCTTTGTTGTATACACCTCCTGGTGTTTCATGTAATGTACTTGTAATTAATATGTTTTAACTATCGGTGTTACTGATTGTTTTATACTGTAATTTTGTAGCCTGTATTGCCTGTTCTTACTGACGTGGAACCTTTGTAAAAGAGCCTCGGCTCAAAGGTACTTTGTAATCCTAGACTCAAATAAATAAATAAGATACTTAAGCTTTCTATTTTTGGTACTTTTTGAACTAACTGTTACACCTTGTTTTTGCTCTCTTCTCCACCGCTTTTATTTTGCATTTCAGTTCTCGCCCTGGCCCCCCTTCTGTTCAGTGCTTGACACCACCCTTACCTTTCTCTCTCTCTCACCTCTCCCTTGCTCCTCCCTACCTCTCTCCCCTCCAGCTGTGCCCCACACCTCTCACTGACCCGTTTATTCTGCTTTCTGCATTCCCATTCAGCTTTGTTTTGTTTTTTTGAAAGAGCAAAGCGACCATTGGCTGGAGGACCCCAGAGGGTCCTAGGATGCTGACAGCAAGTGGAAGAGGCTGGGACAGGGAAAACAGCAGCCATGAGCAGGGGAGCACCTACAAGACTGGAGCAGGGGAAAAACAGACAGAAGCAAACAGCGGACCAAACAGGTAAAAGGCATTCTATATTTATTTTTCATGGGAGCACTGCAGGCCTTAGTACTGGCAGCAGCAGGAGGGCAGCTGGCACTTGTTAAAAAACTTGGTGAAAGGCATTCTGACTATAGACAACTACATTTATTTTTCATGGGAGCTCTTCAGGCCTTAGTCCTGGAAGCAGCAGGAGGGCGGCTGGCACTTGCTAAAAAAACTTATGAATACAGTGCCAAATCTGGCTAAACAATAGACTGGCAGACCTCAATTACAGTGGGAGCAAGTTGACAGGAGTGGAATGTGCAGGGGACGAGTTGCTGTGGGAGTGAATTGTCAGGAGCCTATTGTCAGGGAGCAAAATGACAGGAGCAAATTGTTGTGTTCCCCAGTTCCATAACTCCTATAACTGCAATGGTATAGTATCTCTAGGCCAGTGGGGCACAGGACCCAAGGCAGCATGGATTCACAGTGGGAAGATCATGTCAGATGAATCTAATAGATTTCTTTGACTGGGTGACCAAAGTAGTAGACCCGGGAGGGGCTGTGGATGTGGCCTACCTAGACTTTAGCAAGGTATTTGACACAATCCCACATAAAAGATTAATAAACAAGTTAGCCAGCCTGGGAGTGAGTCCTAGAATGGTAACCTGGTAAAAAATTGGCTGGACAACAGGATGCAGAGGGTAATAGTAAACGGAGTCCACTCTGAAGAAAGGGGGGTTACTAGTGGGGTACCGCAGGATTCAGTACTGGGACTGGTCCTCTTTAATGTCTTTATAGGTGACATTGTGGAGGGACTGTAAGGAAAAGTATGCCTCTTTGCAGATGACACAAAGATCTGCAACAGGGGAAGGGGGAGTGGAAAGGATGAGAAGGGTCTTGGCAAGGTTGGAGGAATGGTCAAAAGAACGGCAGCTTAGATTCAATGCAAAGAAGTGCAAAGTAATCCACCTGGGAAACAAAAACCCAAGGGGAGAGTACACAATGGGGGGGGGTATTAACAACAACAAAAATGGAAGGGGACCTGGGGGTGGTCATATCAGATGACCTAAATGTAGGCAAGCAATGTGAGAAGGTAGTAAGAAGGGCTGGGGGGGTTACTGGGATACATAGGGAGAGGCATCAACAGTAGAAAACAGGAAGTTGTTATTCCTCTATACAGACAGTTGGTGAGACCCCATCTGGAGTACTGCTTCCAGTTCTGGAGACCCCATCTCTGCAAGAACATAGTCAGAATGGAGGCAGTCCAGAGGAGGGCAACTAAAATGGTGCAGGGTCTGCACCAGAAGCCATACAAAAAGAGGCTAAAAGAGCTTAATATGTATATCCTTGAGGAAAGGAGGGAGGGAGGGAGGAGACATGATAGAAACTTTCAAGTACCTCAAGGGAATCAACAAAGTCCAAGAGGGTAGCATCTTTCAGAAAAAGAGATGTGCATGAACAAGGGGGCACAATTTGAAGATAGAGGGGGGACGACTCAGGAACAACGTGAGGAAGTACTTTTTTTATCGAGAGGGTTGTGGATGCGTAGACCAGCCTTCCTGAGGAGGTCATGGGGTCAAAAACAGTGGGGGAATTTCAGAATGCATGGGACAGACATAAGGCAATTCTAGTGGGTGGGAGGTAGGATGAAGTAGGCTATTGGTAAAACTAGGATCTGCAGCTCATCCAGTAAGTAGGGAAATGGGCAGACTGGGTGGGCCAGGCGGTCCTTAACTGCCATCAAAGTCTATGTTTCTATGTTTCTATGTCTCACAGACTGGGAGCTGAACTCAAGAACACAACATGACCAAAAAGATCCTTAGTTTAGGGATAGCCAAGACAGCTTACCCTGTAGACCTTAGTGGATAATTGCAATCCTGGCATTGTGACAGGGAAGCAAGAGACAGGAGCTGCTGGCTTTGCAAAACATTATAAGTAAAGTCACTTAACATTAGGTTAAGCAGGAGAAGAGGTGGAGCCACCTCATTCTAGTGTACAGGGTGCAGTGATGGGTGAGGTAGCTGGCCGTCAGAACAAAGCAGCAAATATTGTTGTAGGAGACATCCCACTTCCTACGGTTGCAGAGGAATTAGTAGATGAGTAGACAGACACATTATATATGAGTTTTGGTAATAGGAGGCCTTCAGAAATTGCAAGCCAGACATGTGAAGTAAGGGTTTGCTGACTCTAAAGGACAACTCAAGCATAGTACAGTGGTCCCTTTTTATAAGAAACGCCTCTGGAGCCAGCCACTTTGCTCACTATAGCTATGGTTCCCTATAGTGATGTGCTAATATGCCTAATGAGACAAGTGGGAGCCATCATACGTATTCACTATAACAGAAATTTCTTATAGAGGGGTTCCCTATAGCAAGGGAGCAATAACAGATTTGCAAGATTTAGACATATAAAGAAAGAAACCAGGGGAGAGATCCAGGATAACAAACAAATAAATAAAGGGTAGTACTGTGTCAAGAATGGTACTATCGGTGCAAGCGATCGATATGGGGTACTGACAGCTCCTGGGTTTGGGAGGTGAACCCAATAGCATAGATTGTAAAGCACTAGAACTCCCTCAACCAATCAGCACACAGCAAACACTTACCTTTTATAAACCGTATGTCTGTATGTGCAGTTACTGTGTCTGTTGTGGTTATAAGAGTGCATTCTTGAGTATTTCAGGAAATAGAAATGAAAATTACATAGTCACTGTAATTGTTGATCTTCCAGAAGATCTTCGCCATTCATTCACACTAATAGGTCTTAGCCGGAGGTGGCAGGACCCTGCAGGAGCAAAGTGTTTTGCAGGTTAGGGATGGGACCAACATTGCACATGTAAGCCAGCCAAAAACCAGCACTGGCCCCCTTCCCTCAGTTCTGTTTGTCAGGAGACAGAAAACAGGTGGGAGAGAAAAGAGAGAGAGAAGGTTCTAGATTCCTAGTCAAAAGGGATAGGAAAAGGATGTAGGATATGAAAATAATAACAAAATAAAACCCAACTACTAACTTAGTAGAGCTAAGGGTTGGGCCTAAGGGTGACACAAGGTTGGTGGGCATCAGAACCAAAACCTGAATCAGCCACCTGAACAGGAAGATCAAGAACAAAAAGGGTAGCAGCCCTGGCATATAGCTTTGGCTGATACACCGAGATCTGTGGGACCTTTGTGTAGTTAAGTTGGTAAATGCCATCTAAGTAAAAAGTCTTTGCGCTCCCATGTGAATGAAGGATTTGGTAGGGTAAAACCTCCTAAGAAGTTCTCCAGAACAGTAGATAGCAGGTGTAATCAGACAGAGTCCAAGAGCACAAATGCTATCTTCTTGCCACTCCAAAAGGAGTGAAGAAAGGAGATAAAGAATGTGAAAAATGTGAAACGTGAAAAAGAAAACATGAATTCCATCAGTTAATTGTGGAATAAACACCCAACCTAACAAGTTGAGGAGCATAGCACATAAAATCCTACTGCATCTGCCTCTCTCTGCAACACAGGAAGGTTGACAACTGCACCTTGTTCCAAGTGCCAGGTACTGCCACATAGCAGGAGCCAAGAGGCATGGACAAGGTACAGCCAATTGCAAGGAACAACAGTGATATACTCAAGAGTTATCTCTAGTAGGGACAAGAAAAGAGTTAAAGGGGAGTCAAAACACCCCAAGGATTTCCCTCTTTTCTTTTTTTAAACATTCTTTTTACGGCTGCAGTGGGCGGAGCCCTGTAGATGAGTTGCTATCACAGTAGAGAAATGAAGCTCTCCAGATTCCTAACGGACTTCATAAAATTGGAGTTTTCTTAGAATTACTCTGCTAGAGCAGTTTCCTCCCCCTGCTCCGCACTGTTTTAGTTGAAACTATTTGGTTCAGTTGTAAATCTCTTCTACGTGGAGCATACTTATGCCAGCTCAGATTACAGTCAGGAGATGCACTTAGTGTATTAACAGCTGTGTTTTGTTTTTAGTTCAGTATGGAGATCTGCAAGTTTGTGCCACTCTGTTAACCCTTTCCTGGTACATTAACCTTTTTCCTAGTCAGCTTGCAAATGGCTATAATGCTATATGTTAGCAATGCACAGTTCAGAACATGAAGCAGTGCATGTGTGTTAGTGTGTGTCTGTAATGCCCCATGCCCAAACTGAACTCTGGATTTAGCTCCTACCACCCCCCCGAAAGGTTATTCCAGGCGTCCACCATCCTCTCCATGAAAAAATATTTTCTCACATTTCCCCTGAGCCTTCCCTCCTCCAACTTCCTTTTGTGCCCCCTTGACATGGAGCATCTCTTACTTTGGAAGATGCTTCTTTCCTGTACTCTGTTTTTCCAGTGAAGTATTTGAATGTCTAGATCATGTCCCTCCCCCCCCTTTCCTCCAGGGAATACATATTTAACTCCTTTAGTCTTTCCTCATAGGTCTTATCCCTTAGGCCATACACCAGTTTAGTTGCCCTCCACTGCACCGCCTCTACCCTATCTATGTTATTTCTCAGATGGGGCCTTCAGAACTGGACACAGTATTCCAGGTGTGGTCTCACAAATGTCCTATACAGGGGCAAGATGACCTCCCTCTTTCTACTCATGATACCCTCCCTATGCATCCAAGCATCTGGCTAACCTTTCCAGCCACCTTATCCCACTGCCTAGTTTCACTTAGGTCCTCTGAGATGATAAATCCCAGGTCCATTTCCTGCTTCATGACTGTCAGCACCTCCTCACCTAGTTCATATTTTGCCCCTGGGTTCTTGTGCTTTATGTGCATGATCCTGCAATTCTTTGCACTGAATCCCAGCTGCCATTCTTCAGACCATTTCTCCAGTTTTTAAGGTCTTCCCTCACTCTTTCAACACCCGCTGGCATGTCCACCCTATTGCATACCTTTATATCGTCTGAGAAGAGGCATACATTCCCCTCCAGTCCTTCTGCAGTGTCCCCAATAAAGACATTGACGAGGACCAGCCCCAGCACTGACCCCTGCTGCACCCTGCTAATCACATCTCCCTCTTCAGAGTACTCCCTGTTTAGCACAACCTTCTGGCTCCTTCCAGTTAGCCAATTATCCAACCACAGAGCTATTTTAGGATCCATCCATAGGCTGTGCAGTTTGTTAATCAGCTTTCTATGGGGATGGTGTTGAAGGCCTTTCTGAAATCCAGATAGGCCACATCCATTGCACCTTCCTGGTCCTCCACCTTAGTTACCCAGTCATGATGTAGATTAGTACAATGAGTTAGTGTAAGGCACAATGCTTATCCTAAATATAGTAAAAGTTAGGGTTAGATGTATGTGTGTTAGTGTATGTGTGACAATGCTCTGTCTGTGTAGACAGTGCACTGCTATGTTATAGTGGAATATATACAGTATATGCATACATGTGTATATGTATTAGTCAGTGTGTTTGTATCACAACACTTAGAACGTGGAGTTAGGTGGCGCCGTGGTTAGTGCAAAAATTGCTAGTCTATATTCCCCCACTATCTAGATCAGCTTCAGACTTATGCATGTCATTGTTGATTTAAATGAGGTGTCTAGTGGCAACCACCCACCCTCTAATGTCCCTTGGAGCCTGAAAAGAAGAAAACTGTTCCTCACTGTCTTTTTTTTTTATCTTTAAAAATGTGTGTACACAGTACACTGCTATGTTATACTGGAATATATATGCATATATTTGTATATGTATTAGTCAGCGTGTGTGTATCACAACAATCAGAAAATGGTAAGTTTGACATTCATAATGTAGAAAAAATGGGCAGACTGAATGGGCCTTGCAGTCCTTATCTGCCATCAACTTCTATGTTTCTATGTAGTTAGGTGGTTCAGTGGTTAGTATAAAAATTGCTAGTTTACTCACTGCCCACAGTACCATTATTTTGCAGTTGTATTTATTTATTTATTTGAATTACAATACCTTCAAACCAGAGACTCTTTTACAAAGGTTCCACATCAGGAGTGAACAAATAGCTACAACAAAAGAACATTTGCAAAGTACAGTGACAATGATGCTGAGACAGTTACATACATAAGATTTTAACAAGAGTAAGAAATGGTTACAGTTGGTACACTCAAAAGGTAAAATAAAGAGGTGCTGTCAGTAGGATGACATTGTCATTAACAAGGAAGCAGGTTGCAATAATGGCAGATGGGCTCATAGTAACATTTGAAGATAAAATTGAGAAAAAATACAAAGGGTTACAGGTATATAACAGGATTTAATGCAATATAAGTGCAGTCATAAATTGACTTAGTCTGTATTAGAATGGAGAATAGGGGGAGGGATCAGGGTGGCAAAACCTGAGGCAACAAAGGACAGGGTTGGCTAAAAGCTAGGCGGTTGGTAGGCAGGTGAGAGTCTGAAATTAATAGACAGGATGAGGAGTAGATAGACAGGGTGGGAAAGGAGGAGTAGATATCAGAAAGGGTGGAAAAGGAGGTAGTAGGGACGAACAGTGGGGGGGTGTAACAAGGGAGGTTAGGCTAGGACTGCGAGGGCAGCAGTTAAGTGGGGCAGTCACAGCTGCTAAGCATAATAAGGTGTAGCCGGAGTTTGGATTTGAATTGTCCTATCTTGGGTTCATCCAGTATGTCCAAGGGGAGGCCATTCAACCATTTGGAAGCCCTGTACATAAAAGCCTGCTGTGCTTGCGAAGTACAGAAGAATGGGACTTGGTAGGTGAACTTGGATGCACTTCATGTACAGCAAGGGTTGGGCGCACGGGTAAGAAGATGTTGTGCCATAGGTGGGGTTAGCCCAAGGCTTATCTTTTTTGCCAGCAGGCAGGTCTGGTATGAGATCCTGCCACTGAAGTGCAACCAATTGGTTTGGGTGTACAAGTCACAGGTGTTGGTGTACCTGTGCACACCAGAGACCAAGCGGCAAGATTTGTTAAATTTGATGCTAATTCTTTTGAGGGTCATGTCCATAGCAGAACCATAAATGACAAGTCCATAATCAATTATGGAAAGAACCAAACTGGTAACTGCTAGTCAGAGTGCTTCAGGGGTCATGCTGTGCCTATGTCTGTACAGAAGCCTTAATCTTGTATTAATTACCTTGGAGATAAGGTTGACATGCTCATAATAAGATAACATGCTGTTGAGGGTTATCCCAAGGTATTTAAAGTTGTGTACTTGTTCAAGAGATACACAGTGGCTATTAAAAATGGTTAACTGGGCTGTTTTATTCTTGTTATGTAGACTGGCGAACGGCATTACCCTGTTTTTTTTTGTAATTCATTATTAGCCTGTGTTGAGCAAACCAGGACTAAGATGCTGTGAAGCTGTGTTGTAGGCTGCTAACAAGGGGGAGTGAGTCCAGCTGACTCATTAAAAGTACTGTGTCATCAGCATAGAGGAGTAGGTTGCTGGTGCAGACATTGGGGACGGTGTTAAGTAAGAGGCTAAAATGAAGGGGACCAAGGATTGAGCCTTGGGGGACTCCTGATCGCACAGGATGGCTGATTGAGAGGGTATCCTGGATTTTTACTTGTTGCATTCTGCCTTCTAGGTAGTTTTTGAACCAGGATATGACTTCATGTGAGAGTCCGAGGGCAGGAAGTGACACAAGCAGGAGGGTATGATTATCCATGTCAAATGCCTTTGTGAGATCAATGTAAATTGACCCCACTAGGTGACCACGGTCAAGCGCTTTATGAATGAAGTCGATATACTCTAGTAGGGCAGAAGTGGAACTATGCCCCTTCCTAAATCCATGTTGCTGTAGGCTTTGGACGTTGTATTTGACCAGGTACTCAGATAACTGGTCAGATACGATTCACTCCAATACTTTGGAGAGGAGTGTAAGGATGGAAATTGGGTGGTAGTTTGAGCCTGAGACTCTATCGCCACTCTTGTGGACAGGTGTCACCACCGCCGTGTTCCATTGTTGGGGGAACTGACCAAGGCAGAGGGACAGATTTGGTAGCTTGGTGAGGGGGTGTCAGGATGGCATCAAGGGCAAGTTGAAACAGTTTCAGGTCAAGAGAGTCACTGCTGAATTTAGACTTCCCAAGAACTCATAGTAGATATTTATTTTGCTTCATTTGGAGTAACTATCCTGAAGTAGAAGTGTTAGGGGTAGTGGTAGTCTTCTGAGAGCTGTCCAAGCCAATTGGGTCAACAAAGAAGTCGGGGGGATGGAAACATCACTCTGTTCTGTGAAGACAGTACTGAATGTGTCTGCTATTAGCTTTGGGTCCTGGATGATTTCACCATTAACATTAAGCATGGAGGGAGGGGATTTATTGAGTTTGCCAGTATGGTCCTTGTGATTATCCCAAAACTTCCTGCCATTATCCCAGGAATTTGAGAGCATTTCTTTAAAGTTGGTGGTTTTGGCTAGGTGGGTCTCTCGGGTACAAGCGGTCCACGCAGCCTTGTAGAGCTGCCAGTCAGCTGGTTTACCCAGAGCATGTGCCTTGTGCCAGAGGTGGTCTCATGAGGCCATAAGGTTTAGGAGGGAGGTGGTGATCCAGGGGTTGCTAACGCCTTTGACTTTCTATTTTCCCAAAGGGGGCCAAAATATCACAGGCTGTGTTAAACAGGGTAATAAAGTGATCCAGGGCTTGAGCCACACTTTTAGCCAAGACAATTGGTGACCAGTCACATTGCAAGACGTAGGCTTGAAACTGCTTAAGCTGGCCTCTATTAAGGGCACACTGGTAGGGCAGTTTTGAGGACAGTTTGGGGGACCTGTTTGACCAATGACAGATGACAGGAGAGTGGTCACTGAGAGACCACTGTGTCCGTGAACCTCTCTGGGTGGTTTATGAAAATCAGGTCGAGCTGTGAGCTATTGCCAGTCCTATAGTTGATTCTGGTAGGGGTAGTCACCAGTTGGGAGAGGTCTATGGCAGTGACTGCATCTTTGTAGGGGTCTGCTTCTGATGCAAGCCAGTTAATGTTAAAGTCCCCTAGCACAACAACAGAGTGACTGGGCAAGTTGTAGATGTATTCGAGTACCATACTGAAACCTTTGGCAAGGTCCCACGGGGGTACATATACAGAAAGAACGGTGAGTACCTTGCCATTTTTACCTGCAGCGATTTTAACTGCAAGGGCCTGTGCACTGTTCCCCGATATTAATCTCGGATGGGCAAGGCCCCCTTAATGAGTCTAACAGGTAAATAGCACCCCCACCTTTTACTAAGCATATCCTCTCTAAATAGAGTATAACCATCCAGGGCTATGGCAGTGTCTGGTATTTTGGCGGAGAGCCAGGTTTCAACCATTGCTAGAATATCAGGTTTCGACTGCAATACCCAGACTCTAAGAAGGTCGAGCTTAGGTAGAAGGCTGCAAATGTTAACAGAGGCAAGTTTGAGACCACCAGGGTTACTGCTGCTACAGTGAGGCTGCTGCACAGGCCCAGGGTTGGAGTGTATTTTGCCTGACATCAGCAAAAGAAGTAGGACATTCTGAATTAAAAAGAACCTAAGCAGCTTGAGATGAGTGGTTGTTCTACGTTTAGAGGGCTTACTCGCGTTAGTAAGTAATAGCAGTGAGGAGAGGTGAAGTATGAGAAGGAGGGTGGGAGAGTTGAAGTGGTGCAACAGCCAGACTTGGTGAGCCTAGAGAAGAGGACAGGTGTTACACTTGTGATACCAGCAGCCTGTATTGTGGCTGTTAGGAGTGGAAAAGAGGGGATATATGAGGACTTGGGGCCTACAGCAGTTCGGTGTGTGTGAACATTAGCAGGATTACAAGTGGAGCTAGATATTTTGAGGGCCACATCATGGAGTGGGGATCTAAACAAGGTATGGAAAGCAGGTGCAAAAGGCAACTGGGGGTGTTGATACTTACTAGGGTACGAGCTGGAGTTAAAGTGCTATGGGGGGGTGGCAGTCACCTTAGAAGACTAAGGGGTAGGTGCCTGTGAGGTTTAAGTCAGATAACTGAACAGGTAAAATTGTACCCAGTGGATAGCGTAGTGGTTAGGGTATCCATCTTTGGTGCATGGGTTAGAGATTCAAGACCCAGAAGGGAGAAGAAGGAGAGAGATGGGAAAATATCAGTAGCAGGGAATAGAATTAGAGTTTGTGGCCTAGGAGGGCTAGACGTGAGTAGAGTGGTTAAGAATTCACAGTGGACAGGGAGAAAGAATAGAGCTCAGGAGTGACTCCTAGTGGTCACAAAGTATAACATGCAAATGGGAAAATGGGGAGTTAGAAACTGGATGAAGAGGTCACATGGGTGGTCACGTGACAGCTGTGACCTATAAATCTAGGGACAACCCGGTGTGTGGGCAGGGACATCGACATGAAGCGCTGACGGGCTAACACAAGATATGTGCTGTACCTGTGCTGGAGGGAGAGGAAGGCTCTCTGTCTTGCTGCAGGGTTCCATTTGTGAGCCCTACACTGTCCTGGGAGGATTGCTAGATCCTGTTTAGGTAGGAAAAGGGCCTGGGGACCCACCTCCCAATTCTCTGTTTAATGAAAATTAAGATATACCTGCAGAGGAAGGAAGAGCTCCCAAAGGAGTGGCAAGAAGTATGCCAGTGCACATAGGCACAACAGGCTAAGCTGTCCAGAGACCCCCGGCTCTTACTAGAGCGGGGGATGGTGGGCGGGCATGTGAATGAATGGTGAAGATATTCTGGAAGATCAATAATTATGGTGAGTACGTAATTGTCATATCTTGCAGAAATCAGTCTTCACCATTCATTCACACTAATGGGTCAGAGTATCAAGCTTTCCCCAAAGGTAGTGGAGGAGCTGACTCACCCTGAGGAAAAAATATTCCTCAACCATCTGTCGGGGGGGGGTCACTGGAGGACATGGGGACTCCTCATGGGTCTGGAAGGACCCGAGACAATTCAGAGGCAGGCAGAGGCTTCCACAGCCTGAGAGCATGAGGGTGCCCAGATAACTCGTGCTTGACCCTGCAGGAAAGGAAATGAGTTCCCCTTGAAATGTGAGTTAAGCACTAATGTGAGGCAAGGGAAGCCTATTGAGAAAGGTGAAGCTATACCATCCACCAAATGCAGACTGTTGTTTTAATTGCCTAGAGGCTACCTGACTGGTGTCATACTATGCTCTTGACTGGTGCCTCGCCAGCTCCAGGCCCTGCACAGAGAGGTGAATTGCTTGTCTGGTTGTCCCACAGTCCGTCATGGAAGCTAGGACCTGGCCTAGCTTCTCCCACAGACATTTGTTGTAAGCTGCCTGAATTGCAGCAGTGTACATTATAGTATGTGCCACTGAAGAACCCTCCTTCCCCAGGCATTCATGTCCGTAGCATTAGCTTTGGGAGGGCGGTCATGCACAGAGCAATTAGGCCCAGTGGTGGATCTGCAGTACCAAAATCCCTGAAACAGGGTGAGGTACAGCTCCTGTAAAAAGTATGTAGGTGTGTCACAGGACAATCAGCGGGTGCCAAACAAAAAGGGGGCTCACCCTTCAGGAACATGAGCAGGCAAACAGGAGGGTTGGCACTCCAGAAGCACAAAATAGTAGCAACTCCAATAGGATAGTATCAAATATTTATTCCATTCATAGATACAGCATAAGACATGTACGGTACATACCAACAACCCAGTGCTTCAGACCCACAATAGGGCCTTCGTCGGGGGGTGTGAGGTACAGCTCCTGTGAACCCACAGGAGCACAAAATCTGTCATGGAGGTCCTTAAGGGTTAGAGAAGGGGTAAAAGGATGGAGTTAGACATTCCTGGAAGCCTCCTCAAAGGGCTTAGGCCAAGGGATGATGAAAGAGTCATCGCTGAAATCCTCAAAGAACCTTCGTGCTAGGGTAGCAGTATTGCAACCAACAAAGGACCCCTCATTCAGCTCCCTCAACACTTCCATAAAGAACTGCTGATACGCAGAGTACTTAGCATCTGCAGACATTTGAATGGAAAATTCCTCTTCCTCGGAGAAGGAAGTAGGAGAGGAGGACTTGGAGAATGGTGGTGCCAGGGCCACAGGCCTGAACTGGGCCTGGTCCCACTTAAAATGGTACTGGTGGAAGATACTGGCCATCCTTCTATACGGTTGCCAGGTCATGGGCCCTGGGAGACCCACAATATCCTGCAAGTCAGGGACAGGAAGCAGAAGACCGAAATGTATATAGAAGTCAGTGGTTCCAGATTCTCTGACAGGGCCGCAAGATTGTGCAAGGGACCTCTCCCAGGAGGATTGTCTGGCAAACTTGCTCGAGTGTAGGTGGCCAGTCTCAGAGGTCTGACCCTGACAGTGCTCCTGATGATGCTGGTCCTCCAGCAAAACCAGCAGAGTCTTGCTTGTCAGTCTGATTGTTGTATGGACACACAGAGCACTTCATATTTAATAACAAGCATTTGTCAATGCCGAATGTTTGTCATGTGCATTGGTGTCGAGGGGGAAGGGATGTTTGAAAATTGTTTAATTGAAGTTGTTTGTGAGGTGGATCTCAAAAAAGATATGTTGAAAAGCTGGGGAAAAATATATAAGTTATGCCACTAAGCTGAAAACCCTATTGAAATACACTGAAGCACTTACCTCAGTTCGCAGTTGGGCTTTGAAGAGCGAAGACGTGCCTGCAGTCCAAGGTAGATTACAGCAATGGACCTCCAGTGGGTAAGTATGGGGGTACTAGGGTGTGGGGTGGTGGGTCCTGAGTGAGAGGGTAGGGTGTTGGGTAACGGCGGAATGGACAATGATGGACAGCTTTCGTTTTTACAAGGGAAAAAAAACGAGTGAGTTTTCCTTTTTTCAGGGAGTTTGCTGAACGGATGAGGACACTGGGGGAATGGGCACCCCCAGTGTCTGCATACTGTTTGGGGGGGGGTTACACAGCACACAACAATGGACAAACAGTGACTGTACACTGTTTAGGGGAGTGAGGTTACACAGCGGACAATGAGGGACAGTTTTCGTTTTTTTAGGATAAAAAACAAGCATTTGCAAATGCTGAACGTTGGATGTATTGAAAGATGTCCAGCTCTGCACCTTGTATATGCCCTTGAGGTACTTGAACATATCTATCATGTTCCCCCCAATCCCTCCTTTCCTCCAATAAGTACATATTGAGGTCCTTTTAATCTCTCCTGATATGTTCTGTGTTGCAAGCCATGTACCATCTTGGTTGCCTTTCTGTGGGCTGCCTCCACTCTGTCAATGTCCCTGCGCATTTGTGACTTCCAGAATTGCACACAGTATTGTAGGTGAGGCCTCACTAGTGCATTATACAATGGCATAACCACCCCGTGCCTTCTGCTAGAGATACCTCTGCCTATGCACCCCAGCATGCCACTGGCTGTCCTTGCAACATCTGTGCTCTGCTTTGACACCTTTTGGTCATCAGAACTGATAACTCCTAGGTCCCTTTCTTCCTTTGTGATCATCAACACCTCCACCCCATCCTGTAACTCTCCCACAGGTTTTCCTCTTCCCAGGTGCATTATCTGGGCTTCTTTGCATCTTAGTTGCCACTCCTCAGACCATTTTTCAAGCCTCTTCATGTCCCTGCTTATTTGCGCCACCCTTTCTGTAGTATTCACTCTGTTACATATGTTGGTGCCATCTGCAAACAGGCCAACAGACCTTTCCTTCTAGCCCTTCCACAATGTCTGTAATGAAGACATGGAACAGGACTGGTCCCAGGACTTATCCCTGAGGTACCCCGCTGGTCACCCCCTCTCCCCGGACTGGATCCCACTACCACCACCCTTTGCCTCCTGTCCATCAGCCAGTTTGTAACCTGGTTTCTCAGCTTCTGCCCTATTGCCAGACTACTCATCTTGTTAATCAGCCTTCTATGTTAGATGTTGTCATAGGCTTTGCTGAAATCAAGGTAAGTGACATCAAACGTCCCTCCCTGATTTACTTCCATAATGAGGCATTAGGGTTTCCAACCCCAACCCTAACGCCCCACCCACCCTACAGAGACTGACAGGCATTGGAGGTGTCCCTTTGAGTCATTAGCCATAACGATCATGCCATTCCACCCCCACCCTGCAGACACTGACAGGCACTGCAGTGTGCCTTGAGATCTTCGGTTCTAACGCTCACCCCATTCCATAATGAAATAAGCTGAGATGGGTACAGTATAGGAGAATGGGGTGAACGTTTGGGCCAAAGACTCCAAGGCACACCCCAATGTCTGTCACTGGATGCAGGGTGGGAGTGGAATGGTGTGAGCATAATGACCAATGACCCCAAGGCACACGCCTGACGCCTGTCAGTCTCTATAGGGTGGGGGTGGGGCATTACAGTTGGAAACCCCAACACCCCAGATGTTTGTTGATATTTTTACTCCAAATTTTCAACATGGGCTCTTTGGAACACCATCTCATGAACAGTGGCACAATTATTTTGTTACTAAATCCCAAAAGGTGATTTTACGCAGCGACTACGCCATTCGGCGCCACAGGTGCTAAAACACATTTTGGGCAGGATGTAAAGAATCACAGCTGTACTGTTCATGAGGAGGTATGAAAAAATGGCAATGTTGGAAATCTGGAGTGAAAATATAAGAAACTGGCAAAGTTACATGTATGTATAGATACTGTACAACGTACGCCTGTAACAGGGTAATATTTTTAAAGTTTTTCACCAGATTTTCAACATGGGCTTTTTAGGACCTCCCCTCATGAACAGTGGCACTGTGATTTTGTTACTCCATCCCGAAAGTTAATTTCGCACAGCGACCGTGCCATTCTGCGCAACTGGTGTGAAAGCAGATTTCAGGCAGGATGTGAAAAATGACAGCTGAACTGTTCATAAGGAGGTGTGAAAAAATTGCAATGTTGAAAATCTGGAGTGGAAATATTAAAAATTGGCGAAGTTACAAGCGCGCATAGAAACTGCTCAATGTACCCTTGTAATGCAGTCGTTTTTTGGAATTGTTTCACCAAATGTGCAACATGGGATTTTTGGGACCCCAACTCATGAACAGTGGCACTGTCATATTGTTACTCAGTCCCAAAAGGTGATTCTGCGCAGCGACCCCAAAATCATCTTTCAGGACTGAGGAACGAAATTACAGTGATATGTGCATGAGGTGGGGTCCCAAGAACCTCATGTTGAAAATTTGGAGCCAGAATTCCTAAAAATGGCTGAGACAGCAACATAAACTGAAACCCCCATTGACTCGCATTATACAGCTTACCTTTCATGCTTTAAGTTTGCCGGTCGGCTTTGAAGAGTGCAGATGTGTCCCACTCCGCAGAAGATCGCGTCTGCTAACCTCGGAGGCTAAGTATGGAGTAAGGGAGGGTGTGGGGAGGTGGGTGCACAGAGAGAGGGTCAGGATGGGGGAGGAGGATGGGGGAGACAACGAGGGATGGTTTTCATTTTTACAGGTGAAAATAAAAAGCCCTCGAGGGAAAGTTTTCTTTATTTACAGGTAATAAAAACAAATATAAATTTAGGCACACTGGAGTGGGCTCCCAGTGTGCTACAATAGTGGTGGGGAAGGAGGGATGTCAACACGAGGACTGGGCACCCCGATGTCGGCTAGGGATATAGATGGGTTGGGGGGCGCACCCAACACCGGGAGTGGGCATCCCAGTGTCGGAAAGGGAAGGGGGACATTTTTTAACCAGGAAAGACACACTAAGTGGCAGCAGGGAAAGGGGACATTGTTTGACATGGAAAGACACACTAAGCCACAGCTGAAGGGCTCGCATTTCAAAAGACAGAGCCAACCGTGTGCAGCGTCGGCTCTGTCCTTTGAAATGTTTGCTGAGACAAGCCCCCTCAGCAAACCAGTGTCATCAGGACACAGTAACTGGAGTGAGCAGAGAGCTGCTGAGTTGACTGCCTGGCATGGTGGTTATGCTCACCACCCATGGTGCAGAAGGACCCAGGTATGGGACTGCACGAAGGTGTGTATAATTTTTGCTTCTGGCTGTTGCAGTGTACTAAACTATTTTTTTGTGACCTCCCGTTCCCCCAGATTGTTCCCCCACTCACAGATTACCCCTCCCACAAAGGTCACCCCTTCACATGTTTTCCTCCCTCCCCCAGTGTCCATCCCCCCTGGAGTTGATTATTTTTAGTTGGGGGTGTGGGGGACTTGCCCCCCATAAAGGGAGGTGGAGGGGCATAGCCCCTGCATAAAATGCAGGTCCATAATGTTGCAAAATTTGTATTCTGCGTAGTGTTGATCACCAATTTTGTTTTTGGCATTTTGTAGTCACCCTTATGTGAGTCGCAATTAAAGACTCACTGTTATCACATGGAACCGATCAGCCACCAGCTCAGTGGCAAGCTCTCTCTCCTTTCCCCAGGATTGGTACTGCCCCCTGAGCCAAGTCTTGTGTTTTCCAACTCCAGAGTCAACCCCAGAACTATCCCTAAACCCAGCGCCATGATTGGCACTGGGTCCAGAGCCAGCACTGAGGATGGCACCAAGACCTGAGATGGTGCAGCAGGTAGCACTAGCACTGGTCCCGGCACCACCCCAGGTGCCAAGCCTAGGGACAGTGTTAGGGGTGATGTCATCTCTCGCATTGGGCTGGGAACTGGGCCCAGGTTTGGTTCTGTCATTACTGTCCCCATCTCCAAGTCCAAGCTCAGTGCCCTCATCCTCCCCCAGGCCACCAGAGTACGAGAAGATAACCACCTTCTCAGACTCCGAGTCAGGGGCGACTCTGGAACTGACCCCTCTTATAGCACTGTGAGTGATACCAAAAGGGGGGCTCAGTGGAGCATGGGTGGCTCCAGGCCATGACATCAGGTGCCCACTGGTGTAGACCAGCTGTATAGCTTTGGCCTTACCACCAGGGGCATCCACTGCCCAGAAGAGCTGATGGACTGAGGGGTGCTCAATCACTCCCCACAAGGAAGCCGACTGGCCACCAGACCACCCCAGGACCTCCAATGTCTCAGCGAGGCAAGCACAGAGAGGATCCTGGCCTAGGGAAAAGGCTCAGAGAACTCACTTTGGCATCTCTAGTGCAATGCCTGCCTCCAAAAGTGGAGAACAAATGATCCCAGTTCAGCACGTGTACTTCCAGGGTGTGTTTGCCCATTGAGTTGCAGGCATCTCACATGTCCATATTTTGATGTGGTCCAGGACAGGTCCAGTACTTTGGATGCTGGTCCAAAGCAGTGAGATGACTCCCCGCAAGGGCACTGACACATGGGGACCCTGCCATTCTTCTTCTTCTGTCCCTGTCAACTCAGCAAACTGATGATCAAAATAAGAAAATGAGAAGAAAAGGAATTTGGTGCTGAACTAGAGAAGAAATCAGAACTGGAGAAAAATGGTGCTGTTAACTGTGAGAAGGAGTTCGGTGTCAAAAAACACTAAAGGCAGTGTCAGACTGAGGAGATAATGCTCATAGCACAGTAGAAAATTTGATTCGGACAGCTGCCACAGTGCACACTCGATGGCAGGAAAAACAGAACTGGGGGGGTGGCCATTTTGGTTACTGGCTGCTTCATATGCACAATGTCACTACATAAGTTGTGTGTGCAGCACCAGCCCCAACGTCTGTCCACTCTCCAAGCTGCAAAATTCTTTGCTCCCATGTGGTCCTATCACCTCTGGCTAAGAACCATTAGTTGGAATGAATGGTGAAGACTGATTCCTGGAAGATCTGCAAAGTGAGGCTGAGTAGTTTTGACACACAAAGGACTTGAGAACACAATCTTATAACTACAAGAGACACAAGAAATGTAATACAAAGATATAACCACAAGAGACACAGAAACTGTACATATAAGCATATTATAGAAACACAGAAATAGAGACAATGACGGCAGAAAAAGACCAACAGTCCATTCAGTCTGCCTGTGGTATCCTAGCTAACTCTAGAACGTAATGTTAGTATACTAAGGTGCATACTAAGGTGTAAGGAGTTGAGAAGGCAGTTGGCCCATATGCGCTCCTGCCATTCACCCATACGACAGAAAGTTTCCATTTAAAATATAGGTGTCTAGCCTTTTTTTAAACTGTTCTTTGTCTTTACTGGTTATAATTTCTAAAGGTAGTTTATTCCATGGATTAACCACTCTTTGTGTGTAGAAAGTTCTCCTTTTATTAGTAGTGAATCTTTTAGGTTTCAGTTGCAAAGGATGGCCCCTTGTACCCAGTCTATCATTTTTGAAGTCCAAATCCAGTTCACTTAAAAAGTAGCTATAATGCATGTTAGAACATTGTTATGTGTTGAAATTCATCTTTAACCAACATTGTTATACCATCGATGCAACGTCACTAAGTTGTTAACCCATTGATGGTACATTACATCAATGGAATAACAACAGGGATCACTCCGTGCATGCACGCTACTTGATCTGATGGCCTTTTTGAAATGGCTGCGGCTTTGAGAACATGACCTGGAGCACAGCGGCGGTGACTGAAACACCAACAGTAAGGACTTGCTTTATTATTTTTTTAAGCCTTATGTGTACCATACACTATAAAATGTAATGTATGGTACATCTATTGGCAACCAGTTTGTTAACAATCTCGCGGTTGCCAGGGCAACTTAAACCTCTCCAACTTCACTCTCGAGGTTTAAACAGTTGGCGTAGCAACCTCTCAATTGTTAACAAACCGGTTACCGATAGATGCCCACACATTATCCTCTATATCTTGCATAATGTCATAACGTAAGAGTAGATCACCTCATATTCTTCTTGTCTCCAGGGACAGCAGATTTAGTTTTTGTAGGTGCTCTTTATAGGACAATGTCTTTATATTATGCATCATTTTGGTAGCTTATCTTCAAATTCTTTCTATTCTATCTGAAGTACCTTTGGTAATAGAATCCCCAAACTGGGCTACCATAATGAAGTAGGGGTCTAATATATGATCTATGTGGAGGCATCATTTTTATTTATTTATTTGAATTTTGGTAACCGGGTGGGCCCACTGGAACAAGGTCCCTTTTTCAGTGGCGACCAGGGGAAGGGGTAACAAGGAGAGAAAATGGAAGTGTACACAGACACTTAACAATAACAAGTACAAGGGGAGTGTGTACAGACACTTCTTCAATGTTAGCATATAAAGCAATTAACAATTAAAAAGTGCAAATAAACAGTGGTCATAGACAAAGTGCAGACAAAATATTAAATCAAACATCAGGTTCATAATGGTTGGGGGGTTTCACTCTCCTCCTAAAGTATAGTAGGTTGGAACTCAGCCTGCAGCATAACAGAAGAGAATATGAGCCGGGGGGAGCGGGGGGGGGGGGATAGTGGGGAGAGCAGGGGTGAGGTAGAAGGGAGAAAAGTGGGAAGGCAGTAGAGGTATCTCAAATTAGTGACAGCTGCAAGTAGGAGGAGGAAAGAAGAGTTCCTTGTAGAGTCTCTTAAAGTGAGGAAGAGAAGTGCAGGAGAGTAATTTGTGCAGGAGTTTGTTCCCTTTTTGAGGTGCAGGATCTGTTGCCTATGGCTAAGTGGGGATTGGGGATATTTAATATGGGGAGATGAGATGATCTAAGTGTCCTAGAGAAAGATTTCAGTGAGAGGAGACTGGAGAGGATGGGAGGGGAGGAGAGGAGGGAAGGTGGATTTGTTTAAAGACAGTACATAGTACTGGGAAATCCATTTTGGCCTCAAAGGATGGCCAGTTCAGTATGCGGTGAACATTGCAGTGGTATGCACGAGAGTGGGAGTGGGCCACAAAGCGGGCAACTCTGTGATAGGCCTGCTTAAGCTTTGCCTGGATAGGGGTCCTGGCCGAGTGAGTGACAGGGACAGCAGAGAAGAGTAGTTGAAGCAATGTTCTTTAGAGCATGGGGTGAGAGAGAGAGGGGGCAACGTGATATAACAGACCAAGTCTTTGGTTCATTACCTTGATGACGTTTGTTTTATGTGATTCAAGGGACAGATGCACATCCAGTGTCAGTCCGAGGTATTTGTAGGAGCTCACTTCTTCTAGTGGCTCACCAGAGGAGGTGTGGATTACCAGGGGGCTGTGAAGTTATATCGAAGAAAGTGTGGCGGAACAGCATAGTTTTCATTTTTTTTTAATTCAGAACCAACAGATTCTCTTTCAACCAGTATTCCAGCTTCTGGAAATCATACTGAAGGTCAGTCTTAATGGAGGAGACATCAGTGTTAGACCTATATATAATGGCATCGTCTGCATGTAGCTGGACCGATGTACCACCCCAGTTCATAGGCAGCTCATTGATGAAGATGGAGAATAGGTGGGACCCAAGGATTGATCCTTGAGGGACCCCATCAGTGATAGGCAATAAGGAGGTGTGAACACCAGACCATTTAACACATTGTGACCTACCGGATAGGTAGTTAGCTATCCAGGTCAGAGAGGTGGAATCAAGGCTGAGATAGTGGAGCTTTGAGAGGAGGAGTGGATGATTAACTAGATCAAAGGCCTTCATAAGGTCAATAAAGACAGTCCCTGTGGCACGTCCAAGATCCATGTCCTGATATAAATCTGAGGTGACCATCAGAAGGGCAGATTCAGTCCCGTGTGATTTTCAAAAGCCATGTTGGTGTTTGGTGAGGGCACTGGTTTGCTCAAGAAAAGAGTAGAGTTGATTGTATATCATTTTTTCCTGTATCTTGGTGATAGGACAAAGGACAGATATAGGTATGTAGTTCCCCAGAAGGTTTGCTAGGTCGGTTTTATGAACTGGGACAACAACTGCGGTTTTCCATTTGTCAGGGATAGATTGGGTTAGGAAGGATCTGTTAATTAACTGTGCGATCGGCTGAGCAAGTGCCGGGGCTCCAATTCTGAGGAATTTAGGTAGCAGGGAGTCAAATCCCAGAGAACTATCAGGGTTGAGGCCCAAGAGGAGTTTGAGGACTTCCATAGTTGAGGTGAGTTTTAAGTGGAAGAGTGGACGACAGGCTTCTAGAGGCGAGCGGGGTGGAGCAGACTGGGAAGTTGGTAAACCAGTTTTGTATGCTCCTAGGTCGGTGAAGAAATTATTAAAACCAGAGGCGATCTCCAGAGGTGAATGTGTTAAGTTGCCATTCAGATTCATGGTATGTGGTGTGCTCCTCATGTTGCCCTTCAGGAGGGCATTTGAGTCCAAAAACCTTTGGAGTTGGAGAGGCTTGAACCTTGTATTGAAAGCATATAGTCCCTCTTTGATTTCTTAGTTTTGGCCTTGCATGTATTCCTTAGTTGGTGGTAGATAATCCAGTCCAATTGTAGACCGGATTTCTTAAATGACTTCCAAGCTTTGTCCCTGGAACGCATTAGATGCCTTGGGTCCTGAGAGAGCCAGGAGGAATAAGTACCTTTGGCACGCCTCAGTTTGTAGGGGGCATGGGAGTTTAAGATTGCATTAAAGGTGGTAATGAGGTATTCCAGGGCCAGATTTATATTAGGAAGAGAGGTGGTGGGGGACCAATCGACAGAAGCCAGGCTTTGCCGAAAAGTCATGTGATTGAAATTAGATAGATCCCGTGACTTAATAAGTTTAGGAGGTGTGTGAAGGAAGTTGTTTTTCCAAACACAGAAAGTGGGACAGTGGTCAATGAGCGCATCAGGAAGTGTCCCTGCGATTTTGATATGGGACTTGTTGTTGGTGAGCATCCAATCCAGAAGACTGTGGTTTCCAGATTTTTGATTAAACCTGATTGTCTGATCAGTTAGTTGCTCACGTTTGGCATCCATGAGAGCATCTAGATATTGGACAGAATTTGGTCCCGTCCAATTAAGATTGAAATCACCGCAGAGTATGGTATCATTAGGGGAGAGAGTCTAGACAGGAGAGAAGGTTTGAAAAAGATGCTGAGGCAGTCCTGGGGGGCAGGTAAACACATCATATAATTAGGCATAAGACTCGACCAAGGGTAATTAAGATAAATAACTGCTCAATATTAGGGTTGAACCATAAATCATTAAGTTCATTAACATCTGGCTCAGTCTTGGTGTATATCAGTACACCCCCACCTTGCTTGGTAGCTTGATCCCATCTAAAAGAGGAGAAGCCAGGTATTGAGGCCTCATGTGTTAGGATTGAAGGTTTTAACCATGTCTTGGTAATACAGAGGACATCTGACTTGTAGTGAAGGCCCAGGCCTCCACTTCAGCCATTTTATGCCTGATACTTTGCACATTCATATGGGTAATCTTGAGCCCTTTTAAGGTGGACCAGTAAGGGCATGAGGTAAAGAGATTTTGCTTGGCATTTGTGCGGGGGCTGGAGTTCAGTTCAATGTCACCTGACAAGAGGAACAAACATAGCCTAGATCGAATAGAGAGGTGGATGGAGGAAGGGTGACTTTTAAAAATGCCTGGTCTGTGAGACTAGCAGGATTATTTTTTCACGATGGGCGAAGACAAAAAACTGAAGGTATGGGGGGCCTGGTTAAAGGAAGAGGAGGGGGGTTTTGGGGGATAAGAGCAGAGAGGGTGCCTGGGTAGGGAGAAGTAACCAAGCTGGAAGGAAACAGTTTGAATAGATGAAGACAGGCCATAATGGAACTCAGAAGGAGCAGCTTCCTAGTCTGGAATAGAAACATGGTGATAGACGAGAGGTTGGAGGGTTTACTAACACAAAGAAGCCAATGGGTGGAAGCAGGTAGATGGGTTGGAGTTTTAGTGTATTAAAGGTCGGTGGTGGGTGGGTGGGTGGGTGGGTGGACCGAACAATCAGGTAAGAGGACAAGTTCAATTTAGAAATGAGCAGCAGCTAAGTACAGAAGTCAGTGCAGTCCAATGAAGAATTGCTCCCAGTGCCAAAATGTCCAATTAGCATCCAAAAGCAGCCAGAATACACCAATGGTAGCAACAGCTTTGAGCCTTTCAAGCAGGCAGGATCCTACCTTGTTCAGATCTTTGGGCTGACAAGCTGGAAATGGTGACTGTGGCTGGCTGTGCAGGGAGCCACAGTTGTAGATGGTGAGCTTGCTCAAGGCACAGGAACTTGTTCAGATCTTTGGGCAGACGGGCTGGAGATGGTGACTGTGGCTGGCTGTGCAGGTAGTCACAGTCGTAGATGGTGAGCTTGCTCAAGGCACAGGAACTTGTTCAGATCTTTGGGCAGATGGCCCAAAGAGCATCTTTTCATCTCTTCTTCTAAAACTGCGTTTTATAGTCCAGAGTAGTCTCTTAGCCTTGGTGATTTGTGCATTGCAATGTGTATTGTATGCTAATTTTTCAGTGACTGTTATTCCCAAATCTCTTTCTTCATTTGATTCTCTAAGCGGCAGTCCATTCAGTTGATATGTGGATTTCTTGTCTTGCCACCCTAAGTGTATAACACAGCACTTCTCACTATTAAAGCTCACCCTCCAAGTATCAGCCCATTTTGATATGTTTTCTAGATCCCTTTGGAGTGCGACCATATATTCTTGGGTATTGACGACACCGGCAAATTTTGTGTCATCTGCATATTTACTTAGCCAGCTAGTTACCTGCTTGCCCATGTCTGAAATAAATATTTGGAACAACATTGGCCCCTGTACCAAGCCCTGTGGTACCCCACTAGTCGCAGCTATAGGGGCAGATAAGTAACCAATAGTGTATGGTGGAGGGTTGTTAGGGATGGAAATCCATCTCTCCGAAAGCTTTGTTATGCTGCACTAGCTACATCAGCTAGTTTGTTATGCTGCACTAGCTATGTAGCTAGTGCAGTATAACAACTTAGAATGCGATCGCGCATTCACGATATACGCAAACTTTCCCATTTTCTGCAGCAGCCGCAGTTTTGAGAGGTAGACTGGAGGAGAGCATCAAACATAAAAAAAAAAAAAAATTTAAAAGTAAGGAATCAGTACTATATTTAGGCTCTAAGATTACTCAATTTTCGTGGAATAGCAGACCATACACTATAAAAGACAATTTATGGTCGGCTATCCATAACAAGTGGGAGTCGCCATCTTGAGGTAGCCATGGCGACTGAGATCTCTTGAGTTTCGCTCTCAAGGTCTAAACCGTCACCACTGACAACCTCTCAATGGCTACCCATGCTTGCTATGGATAGCCGACCATACATTATCCTCTATTTTATGTTAACCCTCTGACTTCTACTGCTCAGCCAGCTTTGGATCCATTGTACAATTTTATAATCCACCTGAATGTCTGTCAGCTTTTGTATCAGGGCTCTATTTGGGACTTTGTCAAAAGCTTTTGTGAAGTCCAAATATATACAATCCACTGGCAAGCCTTTGTCCAGAGTTGCTGATATTTTCTCAAAAAAACACAATAGGTCCGTTACATGATCTACCTGCCATAAATTTACGCTGTTCCCTGTCCCTGAAACCAAGTTCATAATATGCCCATTTACCAAGTCTTTCAGTATAGACTCAATAATCTTCCTGGGAATGGAAGTCAGACTAATAGGTCTATAGTTTGTATAGTTCGCTTTGCATCCCTTTTGTGGACTGGCATAACCATCGCTGATAGCCAATTTGATGGGACTTCATTATCTGATATTGCTGTTAAAAGATAACAGTCAGTAGAATTGCTATTTGTGGTGCTAAGAGTTTTAACATTGTTGGTGATATATTATCTGGCCCTGCTGAATGTGTCATTTTAAAGGCATTGATTTTTTTAATACCATAATCAGTGGTTATTTTAATTGTAGATGTTGTCTTTTTTGAAATATCCCCTAAGTATGATTCCTGTTTGGAAAATACAGATCCAGAGTAGGTACTGACTATGTCAGCCATGGCCTTATATATAAATATTATAAATCATGTTGCAGACCTCTGTTTAAAAAATATGAATTTGAATTTAAATTCAGAATTGCTTTATTTTATAGAAAACAAGAGAACCTGTATGTGAAACAGACTATGCCAACTGAACCTAGAACTTTGGAATTTTAGAACTACAGTATTTGCAAGAGACACCTTCTCGTTGGTATAACAGTACCGTGAATGTTTCTAAATGTCAGTCCTGGTTAGCTGAGAATGATGCACTGATTCATAGTGTGCCACACAGTTGTGCTGTCATGCATGCCATTGTAAACATTCAGTCTCTGCTGCACCATCCCCTCTCCTGTCTCATACTCTCAGAAGTGATATATGAGCATGTCAGGCACTGACCGCCAAGGCAAGGGCCGGCTTGTTCAAGTTGTGGGCTGCTTTTCATTTTATTATTTTCCTGTGCTCAAGTGACGGGACTTGTTAGATATTGTGTATATGCCATCTTGATGCCAGTTACTGAGCATTGCATTCATTTAGCACACCTGTCCTTGGAAATGCCTTCATGAGCCTTGCAGCTTGGTTTTGTGCCCTCCTTCCCCAGCCAAAGCCTGAGACTGTCTCTGATGTGGTGAGTCAAACTGTACTGCCTGTTTGCACAAACATTTTCTACAGCTGAAGCCTCTTTTGGTGAGCCTGTTCCACTTTTATTTCTGTGCAACTGAACTGTGGTGATGGTCCCTTCCCCACTGAGTGGAGTGTTTTGTGTACTACTCTCAAAAGTGTATCTTTCAACATAGCAGGTGTGAGAACTTCTATTAACTTTTATTTTCCATGGTAAATGAGAAATGTAATGTGTTTGGGGTTGCAGCACACACAGAAAAATGTATTTCCCAATTTCGCCATGTACTCCACTCCATGCTACAAGGGCCAACTCACTACATGCTATCAGGACGTGACATCACTCGCCAGTTAAATAATATTATAAAATGGCAAGAAGGAATTCTCACCTCTGATTGGCTGACACTGCCTCCAAGCTGGGCATTTATTTCTCAATAGATGCCCAGCTAAAAATAAGTGCCACCAAAATCCGCTTTACAATGTACCCTGCTGCCCAGCCTACTTCCTCATTGGCTGAAGGCAGCTAAGAATTTTAAAATCCCCGCCATTTTTTTCCTCTCGCTTAGCAAGAGACAACTATCCCCCCTTCCCACTTTCCATCAACAGCACGCAATAACTGAACAAAAAGGAAAACTGCAGTCCTGTCATTTTGCGGTCAGAAGACTGAAAACACTCAATGACACCAGTCTCCTGACCGCCGTTCTCGCAATCCGTACTCCCGAAGCTGACATTCGCGTCAGCTTCATCCAGCACGCGGCTTTTGTAAAAAGAACAAGACAGACATTACCGCTTCGGTCAAAGCTCGTCCGGCTGCTGCTCTCCATTCCCTGTCCATTACTCGTTGCTTAACAAGTCCAACTTTTCCACAAGCTGCAGAAACAACCTCTACCCATACCACAAATTAGTATGAAAAGGCAGCAGCATTCACTTAATCTGCCTGTGTGTGTGTGTGTGTGTGTGTGTGTGTGTGTGTGTGTGTGTGTCGGGGGGGTGTTCAGAAAACCAGAACAGCACTGCAGGGAGGAGTAACAGCACCTAGAACAGCTGGTGCACTACTTTGTCAATAAACACCGTTTTAACAGTGTTTTGAACAGTTTTCAGATTCATCTCCTCTTTATTTTCACATTTCACAAAAATGTAGTTACATGGCCATTTTATAAGCGCAATAATACCCTTCAGGGTGGGCATTATGGAAATACCGGACCTTCCAGGGGCTATAAGGCCCTCGGCCTGCAGAGTCGGGCCTCATTATGCCCCTGGGCGGTGCGGTATTTCCCAATAATGCCCACTCTGTCGGGTATTATTGCTTACATAACTGGATTACACTGTGCGGGAGGGGACAATAAATACTTTAAATAAAATGTTATTTTTCTTCATTTTAAATATTGTTGTCAATGTCATGCTAGTGTGTCATAATATGTTTATATTTATACTGATGTGTGTCTCTTACTGAATAAGAATGCTACCTTGTGCTGTTTGAGCTGACAGAACTGCTTAACTATGCGTAGGAGTCCACTCCTCTCACTCAAACAGCCTGGAAATAATGTTCTTACTCAATGAGAGACACACATCACTACATCTGTAAGCATACATTATTCCACACACTTTTATATTGGGTATGCCAGTTCCTGATTTTTCTTGTGACCATAAACAAGTGGAAAAACATGCAGCAGACAAGTACAGAATGATATCCGACACCCCCCCACCCGCTGTGATCTGAGCCTCTTCCTGTTTGTTGTGCCCCCCCACACAGACACACAGACACACACACACACACACATGTTGTATCCTAAAGAGAGTGATGTCCACTGCAGTAGTGAAGCTGCAGGAATAATCTGAGGCATGGAACTGTGTCGGATCCTTGGCAGTTAAATGGACCCACCCCTCCCTCAACTGGCCACTGTCTATTGATGATGATAGAGCCCTTCATCCCTGGTAATTCCGTGGACCCCCACCTTCACCTGATCCCTGCCAGTTGATTATGCTACAGCCCTTCAGACTTGGCAGTCTAGTGGACCCCCATCCCTCACATGATCCCTGTCTATTAATGATTGATGATACAGTCGTTCAGCCCGAGTAGTCTAGTGGGCCCTTGTCACTCACCTGGTTTCTACTGACTGATTAAGTTACAACTCTTCATCCCTGCTAGTTTAGCGGACACCCCTCCCTCACCCAATTCCCCCTGACTGATGATGTTAGACCCCTTTATCCCTGTTGGTCTAGTGGAACCCCTCACCCCACCCCATTCCTATTGATTTATGACGTTACAACCTTTCATCCCTGTCAGTCTAGTTGACCCCTTTACCCATAGACAGATCATGTTACAGCCCTTCATCCCTGGAAGTCTAGTGGACTCCCCCTTCCTTACTTGCTCCCCCACCAGCTGACCATTAATTGATCATGTTACAACCCTTCATCCCTGGTAGTTTAGTAGACCTTCCCTCCCTCCCTCCCTCACCCATTCCCCACGACTGATGATGTGATAGCCCTTCATCCATGGCAGGCTAGTGAACCCCCTTCTGGTCCTTGTAGTGGATGCCCACCTTCTTTGGCTCCCACCCGATGATGGTGACTGGCACAGACCCAGCTCTGACCTCCATGACAAGCCACTGTCTGCCTCACACAGGTACTGTATTGATGTACAGCATAGCACTCTTTTGTATAGCAATACAGTACTTGCAGAGCGCTTGACAGATGAGAAAAAATCAAAGTCTTATTAATTAAATGCATATCGCACATGCATACGAACTTAGTTCCCACCTCGGAAAATGCATTTTTCCAGGGCCTTGTCAGTTGAGTGGTGGCTTTGATTATTACCCAAAAACCCATTACATACTGTATATAAACAATCATTTGTCAATGCTGAACATGTTTGCTTGCATGCTTCTACAGGTTAGAACAACAGTATCTTGAGGCTATGGGCTATGGGTAGACCTTTCTTATCCCCAGCAACCATTGTCTTGTGGACTTTGGGTTTCATCGAGCTGAGGAGTATATAGGCCCCCATATTCAGATCCAGATGTGTGCACTGGGCTGACAGGAGCTCTGTGCAACAATTAGCGCACAGCTAGCTCAGGGGCAGTATTTAGACAATAAGTGCACTCTGACTGGAGAGTACTGTCAGAATATTGGGCCGTGCCAGCACAGGGCAAAAGAGTGGCAGGAAGGAGAGAGGGAAAAAAGAAACAAGCATTTGTCAGTGCCGAATGTTGACTGCGTTGGTCTGTTGAGCTCGCTCAGTGGCCCTGTCAGTGGGTCAGTCTGTTTGTCCCGGTGCTGCAAGCTGCTCTTTTGTACTGGGCTGCTGCCTGCAATGGCACCTTGTTCTGCTGAGGAAGAAATCTGCAGCTGTCCCAACAGAGCTCCATTGAGCTGGCTCACTCCCCCTCTCTCACTCACTCAATCTGTTTCTCCTGGTGCTGCAGGCTGCCCTTTTGTACTGGTCTCCTGCCTGTGGTGGTGGCTTTTTTTTACCCACAAAGAAATTCACAGCTGTCCCGATAGAGCTCCATTGAGGTCGCTCACTCCCCTGTCTCACTCAGTCAGTCTGGTTCTCCCGGCACTGCAGGCTGCCCTTTTGTACTGGGCTCCTGTCTCTGTTGGCACCTTTTTCTGCCCACAGAAAAATCTGCAGCAGTCCCGACAAAGCTGCATTGAGCTCACTCACTCCCCTTCTCTCACTCACTCACTCACTCATTCTGTTCTGCTGGCGCTGCAGGTTGCCCTTTTCTACTGGGCTCCTGCCTGCGTTGCTGCCTTCTTATGCCCATAAAGAAATTTGCAGCAGTTATAATACAGCTCTGTTGAGCTCACTCACTCGCTCAATCTGATTTTCCTGCCACTGCAGGCTGCCCTTTTGTACTTGGCCCCTGCATGCATTGCTGCCTTTTTCTGCCCACAAACAAATCTGCAGCAGTCCCAACAGAGCCCCATTGAGCTCACTGACTCCCCCTCCCTCACTCGCTCGTTCTGTGTCTCCTGGCACTGCAGGCTGCCCTTTTGTACTGGGCTCCTGCCTGCACTGGCAGCTTTTCCTGGCCAGAAATAAATCTGAAGCAGTCCCGACACAGCTCCACTGAGCTCGCTCACTCCCCCTCTGTCACTCTCGCATTCCATTTCTGCTGGTGCTCCAAGCTGGCCTTTTGTACTGGGCTCCTGCCTGCGTTGCCGCATTTTCTGCCCACAAAGAAATCTGCAGCAGTCACACTAGAGCTCCGTTGAGCTCATTCAGTACCGCTCTGTCACTCGCTCATTCTGTTTCTCTTGGCGCCGCAGACTGCACTTTTGTATGGGGCTCCTGGCTGCATTGGCACCTTTGTCTGTCCACAAAGAAATCCGCAGCTGTCCCGACAGAGCTCCATTGAAGTCGCTCAGTCTCCGTGTCTCATTGCTCATTCTGTGTTTCCTGGTGCTGCAAGCTGCCCTTTTGTACAGGGCTCCTGCCTGCACTGGTGCCTTTTTCTGCCCACAAAGAAATCTCAGCAGTCCTGATAGAGCTTCCTTGAGCTCACTAAGTCCCCTAGTCTCACTCACTCACTAAGTCCCCTAGTCTCACTCACTCACTCATACTGTTTCTCCCAGCACTGCAGGCTGGCCTTTTGTACTGGGCCCCTGCCTGTATTGACACCTTTTTCTTCCCACAAAGAAATCCGCAGCAGTCCTGACAGCGCTTCGGTGAGTTCGCTCACTTCCCCTCCCTCACTCGTTCTCTCGTTCTGTTTCTCCCAGTGCTGCAGGCTGCCCTTTTGTAGTGGGCTCTTCTGTTGGGGCCTTTGTCTGCCCCCAAACAAATCTGCAGCAGTCCCGACAGAGCTCAGTTGAGCTCGGTCACTCCCTCCTCTCACTTGGTCAATCTTAATCTGTCCCAAACACTGATTTCCCAGAGTGACCGTGCTATTGTCCAGCAGGAGTGCATTGTCAGTGGCTCAGTAGGTAGCACACTCGCCTCTGAGGCCGGGAGATCAGAGGGCTGGGGGTTCAGTTCCCACATATGGCACTTGGGTTAATATCCCAGTACTGACACTGTAGTGCAGCATGAGAGGGATGCTGCACTTCTGAGGTGCCATCTTTTGGATGAGACGTTAAACCGAGGTCCCATCTGCCTGGATTGGTGGTAGTTCAGGTGGATGTTAAAGATCCCATGGCACTTATCGAAAAGAGTAGGGGAATTTCCCTGGTGTCCTGGCCAAATTTCCCTCATTCACTAAAAATACCACCAACAGCTTAATCTGGTTCAAGATCAGTTGGCATTCATCTGTATCCCCCTCCCCCGGGTCGTGCCTGAAAATAGGCAGGATTTGTCTAGTGCACTTACCCGGTCAACAAAAGCTAAGTAAAAATTGAAAAAAAAAACCACACTTTAGCCAGGATGTGAAAAATAACAGCTGTAGTGTTCATAAGGAGTTGTGAAAAAACGCCACTGTTGAAAATGTGGCATGACAGTATTACACATTTGCGAAGTTACAAGGGTGCATGGAAACAGTTCAATGCATGCTTGTAACACAGTCATGTTATGGAGTTTCATCACCAAATTTTCAACATGGGGATTTTAGGATCTCTGCTCATGAACAGTGCCACTGTCATTTTCTTAATCTGTCCCGAACACTGACTTCCCACGGTGACCACCTTATTCTGCGCTGGAACTGTGAAAACACATTCCAGTCAGGATGTGAAAAATGACAGCTGTACTGCTTATAAGGAGGTGTGAAAAAATGGCACTGTTGAAAATCTGGTGTGACAATATTACAAAGCTGCGAAGTTACAAGGGTGCGTGGAAAGTGCGCAACGCACACTTGTAACACAGTCAATTGATGGGCTATCATCACCAAATTTTCAACATAGGCATTTTAGGACCTCTGCTCATGAACAGTATCACTGCCATTTTCTTGATCTGCCCCGGACAGTGATTTCCCACAGCGACCGCTCTATTCTGCACCAGACATGCAAAAACACATTTCAGCCAGGATGGGAAAAATGACAGCTGCACTGTTCATGAGTAGGTCTGGGGAAATGGCAATATTCTAAATCTGGAGTGAAAATATTATAAATTTGCGAAGTTACGAGCGTGCGTGCCAACTGTGCAACACATGCTCGTAACACAGTCATTTTATAGAGTATCGTTACCAAATTTTCAACAAAGGAATTTTAGGACCTCTACTCATGAACAGTGTCACTGTCATTTTCTTAATCTGTCCTGACAGCTGTACTGCTCACAAGGAGGTGTGAGAAAATGCCAATGTTGAAAATCTGGCATGAAAATATTGTAAATTTGCAAAGTTACGAGCGTACGTAGCAACTGCGCAACACACGCTCATAAAACAGTCATTTTTTGGATTTTTCCCACCTAATTTGCAATATAGGCTTTTTGAGAGCCCACCTCATGGACACTGGAACTGTCATTTCGTTAATTGGCCCCGAAGGGTGATTCCGCACAGTGACCGCGAAACCACCTTTCCGGGCCGATTAACACCATGATAGTTCACGAACTCATGAGGAGGAGTCCCAAAAACCCCATATTGAAAAGTTGGTGAAAAAAGTCCCCGAGATATGCACTAAAGTTGAAAAAACCCTATTTATTACATTATACAGCTTACTGGCATTTCCTCAGTTCGCGGTCGGCTTTGAAGAGTGCAGACGTGTTCCCGGTCCACCGAAGATCGTCGCGCCAGACTCCAGAGGTAAGTATGGGGTGGGGGGGAGGCAGAGTACGCAGTGGGTGGGTGCGGATTGTGTGAGAGGGGCCTGGGAGAGCTCAGAGGGACCGTTTCCTTCTTTACAGGTTGGAAAAAAAAAATAAGACATCAGGGGACCGTTTTCTTGTTTAACAGATATTTTGGCACGCTGGAGTGGGCTCCCAGCATGCCACCTGTGTAGATGGGTGGGTGGGTGCATTAGCCAACAGGGGATTGGGCACCCCTGTTGGCAAACAAGGACGGGGGAAGGGAGCTGCAGGAGCCGAGGAGGATTGGGCACCCCCTTGGCTATAGAAACAGAAGGGGGGTATCATGATGCCGACAGGGATTGGGCATCCCGTCGGGCAGGAACAAAGGGGGTATCATGATGCCGATGGGGATTGGCACCCCATCGGCAGGAACAAAAGAGCGGTATCATTATGCGATGGGGACTGGGCACCCGTCGGCAGGAACAACATCAGAGGGGTTACAGAACGCCGACGGAGTGGCCTCGCTGGCAAGTAAACATTGGGGAGGGTTATATTGTTTGTGAATACAGCGGCAACCTGCCCCATGTTCACAAATAATATCGGGGGTTCACATCCCACCCTGTAATGACAGTCGCTCCCTCATTGCAGCGGATGGCTAATGCTGCAATGATTGTGAGCGGCTACTTTTTAGAAGGTTGTGGCACGCTGGCTGAACTAGTGTCAGCAGCAGCGTGCCACGGCATTGGGGGATGGGGACAAGCCTTTGCAGGCTGTGAGGACATTGGGCACAACAGTGCCACGCGTCCATAACCTGCTTGTGCAGAAAGCTGATACAACATGTTTCTTGCGCGTGTGCGCAATTAACATAAAAAGGGGGGCAACAAGCAGAGTGGGAACAAAATGTGGAAGGCCATGTGTACGAGTGCCAGAAGTTTAGGAAATTAGATTCCTGACCTAGAGGCCAACCTGGATATTGTAGCCATTACCAAGTCATGGTGCACTGAAAACCATGACTGGGGCATGGCCATATTGGGCTATTCTCTGTTTAGAAGGGGTGGGCGAAAGTGCGGATTTCTGCCATTGCAGAAGTTCTGCGAAATTTCAAACATTTTGTGGAATATTCTGCTCTTTCGCCTGTGTCGTAATTCTGAACTTTCGTCAAATAACTGCAGATTTCTGCCTTGTACTGCAGCATTTAAATACAAACTGTGGACTTTTTACATGACATGCGGAAATAAAGTCTCCTGCTTAGTATTTCACAGTATATCATGTAACTATCCATGGTTTGCATTACTTGTGCGTTTTTTTCCCCACAGTTTAATTCATTAACCTGCATTTCTTACATTTATTCTACAGTTTTTCAGTGGAATTTCCACGAAAGTTGGCAAAATGATTTCCAAACTTTCGAAGAAGCAAAAATCCAACTTTCACTGAAATTCCGCAGACGGGATTTTTTTTACGCACACCACTACTATTCAGGAAGGACCAGGTGAGAAGGAAAGAAGAGAGTGTGGTGTTTTATGTGAGGGAAGCATAAATGTCAAGGAGATATAGGGACTACAGGGGGAGGAAGAGGTACTGTGGGTCACCCTGGAGATGGAGAATGGAGCCACTATTCACACTGAAGTGATCTACAGACCTCCAGCACAGGGGGAGGAATTAGATAAGGTACTGGTGGAAACCATGGGTGAGATGGCAGAAAAGGGGGAGGTGCTGCTAGTGGGGGCTTCAACCTGCTAGATGTGGACTGAAGCCTCCCAGCAGTGACTTCAGCTAGAATCAGGGACATCCTGGACTCTCTGCAGGAGGAGTTCCTCAGGCAACTAATCAGTGAACCCACTTGTGATGGGGAAATACTGGACATGGCACTCACTAACAGGGACAGTGTTGCAGACATCAAGGTGGGAGGCTACTTGGGGACCAATGATCAATGTATGGTGTGATTCAAGATAAGGATGGCTGTGGAATCAAACCACACAAGGGCGAGGGTCCTGGACTTCAGGCAGGCAGATTTTTTTTTTATGCTCTGCCCTCTACACCCTGACCGGCCACTCCTTCAGAGCGCCAGCACCTTCCCTACCGCCCTTTGACCCCCGCCTCCACTGCCAGCCCCAATTGCAGCCTTATCTGGAAACCTCGGCTTATCCCTTTACCAGAAGGGTCCCTCTCTCTTCTGAGGGGGAAGGGCCTGGCAGCCAGCAGTACGTTCTCCAGGAGCTGCGGGGCTGGTTCCAGGCTGACTCTGCGGCATCAGGCAGCATGAGCCAAGCGCTCGTCATCCAGTTGGATGGGGTGTGCTATTTACATTTCCTATGCCCCACCCACACAGTTCTTGGCTTTGTGCAAGCATGGGGCAACCTGTGCAGGTGCAAACGGGTGGGGGCATGTCGAGGCATCACGTCCTCCAAGTACGTCGCCAATCTGCTCACAAGGCCCCAGGCGAAACCACAACCACCCCCACCTGGGAGGGAAGCATCCAATGAACGCTTATAATACCCCTCCCTGCTGGCCTCTGCTCCTGGGACCCAGGCTCAGGGAGCAAACCCAGGTCACCAGCGTGCCAAGTAAACCCCGTCACTTGGTGCCACAGAGCCAGTGGCAGGCAGATTTTAAAAACATGGGTGAATGCCTCAGGGATGACCTAGTGTGGGGGATGGCTTGGGTGGAGTGGAGGAACAATGGGCAAAGATAAAAGGGAGCATAGTAAAGGCAACAAACCTCTGCGTCAAACAAGTGAGCAAAAGGAAAAAGAGACCGCCATGGTTCTCAAAAGTGGTGGCTGAAAAGGTAAAAGCTAAAAGGATAGCATTCAGAATGTATAAGGAGACACAGAGGGAGGAGGACAGAAAGATGTATCTAGGGAAACAGAGGGAAGCAGGGAAAGCAGTAAGGAGTACAAAGGCACAAACTGAGGAGAAAATAGCCCAGGAGATAACAAAAGGGACAAGACATTTTTTAGGTATGTAAGTGAAAAAAGGAAGACCAGCGGTGGGACTGTAAGACTAAAAAAGGAAAGGAGTGACTGTACAGAGGGGGACCAGGAAAAGGCAAACATCCTGAACAAAAACTTTTGTTCAGTGTTCATCAAGGAAGGAGAAGGGGAAGGGGCACAAAAAAGTAACAAAGCGTTGGAGGGAAGGAGGTGGATAATAGTCCTTTTTTGGAGGCAAGAGTCCTGAAGGGACTTGCTAATCTGAATGTAATCCCCCCATGGGTGGGGTTTATCTTTATTTGCCCCCCCTCTGTCTGCCTGGGCTTGTCAGTCCCAGTCATTTCTGGTGCTACTGCTGGCCCCCAGTGCTGGTGATCCTGACAGGGAGACCAGAGGAGCTGTGTGTGAAAATTAAACCACCAACTCATTGGTACAGTGCCGTGAGTGCTGCACAGCCCAAGGGAGTGTCATGCAGCTAGTGTGGGCATGTTCGAGGTGGCACATGCTCGAACGTGCAAGCTGCCATGGTCGGCTCACTTTCTATGCTAGCGTTATGGTGCTTAATGTTTAAAGTCGCACTGTCAGCTCTGGCCAGTGCCATCTTCATGTGCTCCATCCCCTGGGACTCCAAAAATATAAGTGGGGTCCGAAGGTACACGGGGGGAGAGCAAAGGAAATAAAACTTTATTTAAGCACTTAAGGGCACTGTATCTTTAAGAAGAAGCCAGGCTGCTGTAATGGAAAGCCTGCCTGTCACTTAAGGAGTCAGTGCTGTGGTGTTCATGACAGGGGGAATACTTGCCAAGCCTCACTCTATCACCGGATGCCAGGGCAGAGGGGCAGCAATGAAACCAAGGAGGCGGTTACATTTAAAACAATGCAGGAGCTCATACAAATGAACTGAAAGATGGGGCTCTGTATGAATTGAACTGCAGCAGCCATTTTGCCACCTTTGATCAGCCATGCAGCCAATCAGAGTCCTAGAAGCCCTGGGGGACTTAACAATGGTTCCTGGGCAGGGGAAAAGGGCAATGCTCTGGTGCCTTCAGCAGCATTCAATCAGGTATTGAGTGGACTTAAGACATATTAATTCCATAGATGGACAGCTGTGTTCAACCAATCAGATACTGTTATATTTGCCTCAGCTCTTGTGGGAGTATTCCGTTTAGGGCCAGTCCACCTGAAGCTCTCCATGAGTGAGAAGGGCTAGACTGTGTCTGGAAAAAAGTTTGGAAGTCGGCCTAAAATTTCTACAGCTGCCTTTCAGGAGACTTGCCTGAGACATTCTGCAATCTGGAAAGTCTGAGTCGAAGCAAGAAAAGCTGCTTTGTGAATTGAACTTGCCATTTAAAAAAATCCCTGAGAGACTGATTACCACCCCAGCTCTGGGAGGTAATCCAGACCTGCTAGAACAGTCTGGGGAATCGACCAGGTAGTGTCACAGCCAGGCGTTACCCATTGTATCCCTCTGAAGGTCGAATGCCTGGCTGTGTGGGGTGAAGTATGTGGCCCTGGTCCCCAGTACTGGTCTACTCTAGCCCCTGTTATGCAGCAGAAGAGAAGGTGACAATCCGTAAGAGCCTCAGAGAGGTCCATCATGCTTAACATCCTTGCCAAACATAGATGCGGCCCTTGATTACTTGGCATGTTCTTTCAACAAAGCGTGTGACATTTATGCCCCTCTTACAAAATCGCAGTCTGTGAAACGTAATGTCTCCTGGATCATGCCTTTACTACTGCAACAACTAAAACAACGAGATAATCTCTGGCACAGAGCTGTTGAATCTGGCACACTGGCAGACAGGCAAGCCTACAAAGTCACATGTAATAGGTGCACCTGGACCATACACAAGGCCAAGGCTGATTATTATAAAGCCACCCTGGTCTCCTCCTGGGGGAGTGAGTGGAATTTTTGGGACAACATTAAAGAACTCAATGGAAAATCGCCCCCCCCCCCAGCTTCATATCAATAATGCCACTTCCACTGACCCCCAGGCCATTGCTAATTGCCTTAAATCCACCTTTTCCGATCTTAGCACAGTCCTCCCGAACAACTTCTTTGACCCTATTCCAGCTGTCCCTGAGCCCAACCTTCAATGCCCCCCATTCTACCTAAGGGTTATCACAATGGAGGAGGCAAAAACCTACCTCTCCAAAGCTCTCATTGGCTTCAACTGTTGCAAAGACTTGTTTGACATGAAAATCCTTCACCTGGTCCTTGACACTGTCCTCTCCCCCCTAACTGACTTCCTTAACCGCTCCCTATGCCTGGGGCAGTTCCCAACCACCTGGAAGACTGCTATTATTACCCCAATACTAAAATATGGAGACAGCACCAACCCCAACAACTATCAGCCCATCTCCATCCCCCTGCCAAAAGCCCTCGAAAAAATCATGGCTGACCAACTCGCCGAGTACCTGCTTGCCCACAATTTACTATACAGAGAGCAACATGGTTTCAGATCTGGCCATAGGACAACCACAGCCCTCACATAATTCTCTAATTTCATTCATTCTGCTCTGGACAGAAAACATCTTGCTGGAGCCATCTTCGTAGACCTCTCAAAGGCCTTTGATATGGTCTCCCACCCTCTCCTCCTAAACACACTCCACCTTACCAGGCTATCACAAGGTTCCCTCTCCTGGTTCACCAGCTACCTCACTGCTAGATCCCAATGTGTCAGGATAAACAACACCTTAGCTACCACCCTGCCTGTCTGCTCTGAGGTCCCTCAGGGTTCCATTTTGGGCCCTCTGCTTTCCAGCATCTACTTTAATGCCATACTCAAATTCTGCTCCGATAACTTACTGCTATACGCTGATGATGCGGTCCTCTATGCCTCATACCCCAGCTCCACCGTCCTACAGTCCTCCCTCTAAGACTCTTTCAACCAGATTGAAAACTGGTTCACAGACCTCCGACTCATGGTCAACATCAAGAAAACAAAGGTCATGCTCTTTGCCCACCGACAGAGCAAGGCTAAGGACACACATCTGAAAATTCTCTCCCACACTCACCTCCCATTGGAACAGGTCCATACCTACAAATATCTAGGCCTTACCTTTGACACCACCCTGTCCTTCCATGCCCATATTAGCATTCTATCCTCAGCCATTAATGCCCACATCAGCCTTCTGTACCGGCACAAGGATTGCCTACCACCAGAAGCACTCAGTCTGGCTATCACCTCTTCTGTCCTCTCACTCGTTGACTACGGGCTCCCCATCTACTCAGCTGCTGACCACACCACCCTAAACAAAATCCTTCTGGCTGTTAACAAAGCATGCTGACTCCTCCTAGGAGCAGACAAACGCTCCCATACCTACACCCTATACTTCCTCACCAACATTCTCACCCTGGAGGAAAGACTGCAATCAAACTTGTCTCCTCACCAAAAAAATTCACCTGGGGTTGTACCCCCCGGGGGTTTCTGCCTCCCTATTCTCGTGCTCCCCCCAAACAGCCACTCATTCCACCAACAAACACGTGTGGACCGTACCCAGGGTTAGGACCTCCCTAGCTCAGCGATCCTTTCCTATAGAGCCCCCATATGGTACAACAAGCTCCCCCCAGCCATTACCTCCATCTCCAAATTAGGGTCCTTTAAGACTACCCTAAAAAACACATTCTCTCTTTGCGTCACTGCCAGTGTAACTGCTAATCTTCCTCCTCTCAGGCCTTTCCCCCTTCCCCCAGAACCACCCTAGGCTGGTCCTTGACAATGTCTTCTTCTAGACAGCACCCACTAGCTCAGATACCCAGCCTACAGGTCCACTGACTTTTCTCACGCAGACCTAATTGCTAGCATTGGGCTGCACTGTCTATACCAATGTTTAATACTCCCAATTGTTAGTACTGCTGAACTGTATCAATGCATGGTACCGCAACCCATAGCCACCAACTGTATAGGACAGCTTCGGTTTTGGTCACTGTATACTGCTATTTGACAATGGCGCCTCAGGCTGCACTTGCTCTGTAACTGTTCCATTTGTGTCTCCATTCAATGCCCCAGCTACAATATGTATAGGTCAACAGTCTCTCTCAGCTAGTGTATGTAAAATACTCAACATCTTTCTGTCTAAAGTGTGATTGTTATACTACTGTCCTGTCTCCTTGTATGTATGATTATGCTGACGTGGAACCTTTGTAAATGAATCTATGACTCAAAGGGTTATTATTCCTATGATATGTTAAATAAGATAAATAAATAAAGCTGCAAGGGATGCAGAGAAGTGACAAGCTGCCAGACCCTGTTAATTTCTTCCAGCCAGTTAAGCCTATTAGTAGTTCAAAGCAGTTCAAAGCACCCCAGAGCCAATGCCTGAAAGAGTTTCAGCCTGACAAGCCAAAGACTGTTCTGTAGAACCATGAGTAAAATCAGGGCTTGCCCTGAGCCTGGGGGGAACTTGTAAAATAGTTTCAACAGAGTCACTGAGTCAGGCCCCTGGCCCAAAGTTGGGAAGTTTGCCAAATAGTTACTTGCCACAAGTTCAGAAAGGGATTTGAATTTAATTTTAATTATTTAAAAGTGCACCAATGCCAGCCAACCAGTTGCACCATACAGACCAGCAACTGGTTTACTAGGTACCCAGAATAGACTGTGGGGAGCTTCTTTTTTTCATTGAACTGGGGCAATCTGGTACCAGACAAGAGTGGGTTGATTTAAACCTGTACATTTGCATATGCTGGAGGGAGGTGGGCACTACATTGGTACCTTTGTTACAGACAAAGTAAGTGCTGTTGTTCTAAATCAGTTAAAGCTGCTTATCCTCTGTATCCTTCTCCCCTTTTCCATATCCCTTCCCTGTGTAAATAAATGGTTGGCTAACCTTTTTTACAACTGTCTCATGAACACATTATTGGTGAGCATATTATTAGAGATAGCTAATAATTACTTGTGTTTTGAAATACTACAATGAAGGCTGCGTAACCACCAAGTCCCCTGGGGTTACTAGAATCCCATTAGTACTAAGTGATAGGTAGGCAGACAAGGCAGCTGGTAAGGAGCTTACTTAGGGGCTTCTTACATAATGACATCATTGTTTACTCAGCTATCCTGAGAGAATGATGATTATGTCATTTAAAACTCTTGCACAGACTGCCACAAGCAATTTGGGATGAGTGAAGCAGGTGGCACAGTAGTAGCAAAAGCAAGAAACATTTGCTTAGCCCCAACTTGGATTTTGGCGGGGAACCCTGCCAGATCAGAACAGCAGCAGGCTAGGTGCAGTCAGAGAGACCCCACCGAGTTTGTCAAGGAATTTTTGGAGAATGTCTGTGCAGATACTTTGCAAGGCCAGGAAGACCACAGAGGGTGGATTTGGACACTGCAGATGCATGTTCTGTGGATCCTTGGGTGGAAGGCCCAAGCCTCATGGGAGAGTCTGAAGTACAGGAAGCTTTGTGTTGAGAGGCCAATGCCTCCATGTGCAGTGAGGAATGGACAATTTCAGGAGCTAGTGCAACTGTCAGCTCCTGGGCAGAGATATTTGAACAGGAAGAAGTTGCAATGGCTGTGGTGGGACCTTGTGAGTCACCATTAGCATTGGCTTCAGTGGAGCCTCCTGCAACAGAAATGGAGGAGGACTCTGGAGATGTGCCATCGAGTGCAGAGGTGGACTGCTTTTACTCTGCATTGTGTGTTCGAAGCTGGCTCAACCAGGAATAGCCATCCCCAAGCCGTGCCATTGGGCTGGAGCTGGTCAAAAGCAGCAAGGAAGAATGAATCATTCGAAGATGAGCTGTAGCCAAGTATGGACAGACATACCCTTTCTTCCCTCAAAGAATTTGGGAGGAAACTGAGGAAAACAGGCATGCCTGGTTGTGAGTGGAAGCTTGTGCCAACCTGCATCCAAAAGTAAACAGATTTGGAAGAATAAAAGTATGCAATGAGACACTTCAGTTTTGGAAACGTGGCAGAACTTTGTTAATTGAATCAGTACAAATTGTGGACAAGGCTGGCCAAGAGACATTTTACAATGTTCCTGTGGTTCATCCTGATGCAGAGACAGTCTATGCCCCACACCTCGAGTGGTACTACCCATGAATGGTGCCACTCATCAGTAAAAGTGCCCACTTGCCAAGTTGAATGCAGCAATGCCAGCTCAGCATCTGCCGCCAAAGAGGCAACAACTGAAGGAGGGGGTGCCTTTCTTCTAGTGTTCCAGGTTCATCTACAGCAGCATCCAGGTTCAGCTCCAACATCCAGGTTTGTCTGCAACAGCATCTAGGCCTGTCATCCCAGCAGTAGGAGAAGATTTCCCATCTGGGTCCAGTAGGAGGTCGTGAAACAATCTGATCCAAAGGTTTTGTCTGTCCAGTAGCAGAAGATCAGCAGGCCGCAGATCCAGAGGGGTGATGTTGACATCCATTTGTTGCCTAGAATGTGGTAAGATGCATTTTACATTTTAATTTGACTGTCTTGCCTACAATTGAGGATGTCCCAGGAACTTTGTTTCACCAATAGACAATCTTAAACTGGACTGCAGTGCTAGCAGGCCTCATGCCTGTCCAAGAACTGTGTTTCAACAGGTTTTGGCCTAGGAGAGACTCTATGTATAGTGCCTTGGCACTCTGGACTTTCTCCTTAGTCATCCGACATTGTAGGGCTTCCCTTTCCCCAAAATGTTTTTGTAAATGCTTTTATGTTTTCTATTTTTGTACTTTTATAGAAAAAGCCTTTTAAAAATGCTTTTTTGGATTGTGTAGTATCTACTGTACAGTGGGAGGGTTTGGTCACTGTGTGGTTTTACAGGTTGTGTTTGTTTGCAGAATGTGTTTTACAATGTTTTCTTTTGCAGATGTTCCTGAAAGAAGACAAGTAGAGGATTTTTGGGACTCATTGTAGTCCTCCTTTGTAAAGTTGCTAGGCTTTGTGTAACTGTGTAGTACAATGCTAACCATTTTTTCTGCTTTACAGGTGCAGAGTTTTTGTAGTTCTTAGATTTAGAAAATGTACTGACAAATGCATGTTTCTAAAGTGGGCTACAGTCTTTTGGTTTAAAAATGGTTTGGGGGATAGGTTTTCCCTGGAAGATGGTGTAGGTCAGATAGCTTTCCCTAGAGGGCTGGGGGGGAAGGCAGGTTAGTGGTCCTGATTCACCTTAGGGGTCACCAGTGCTGTCTGTTAGGACATGCTTCAGGCAGTTTCTTGGAGCCACTGAGAAGCCATAAAAAGTACAGTAGTAGGGTAGAAGCTGAAGTTTCTTCAGTGGGCCTCTATCCTTTAGTGTTACCTGCCTGTGCCAGGCACATGGTAGGGGAGGACCTGATCAACCCTCCCCGTAGGGAACACAGAAGAAGGATGGGCTGTAATCTGGCTGTGGACAACCAGTGGTCTGGCTGTGGTGAGTGTAACCACCCAGTCCCCTGGGGTTACTAGAATCCCTTTAGTACTAGTGTTAGGTAGGTAGAAAAGGCAGCTGGTAAGGAGCTCACTTAGGGGCTTCTTACATAATGACATCATTGTTTACTCAACTAACCTGAGGAAAGGATGATTATGTCATTTAAAACTCTCACAGCAGCATAACCATTTCTGAGTCAGCTGCTCTGGGGACATTTAGAATGTTCAGTTAGTCTGAGTTTGGAAACTAGAGTGGCAGGAGGTCTGTCAGGCGGGGCTCTGTGTCAGAGGGCCCCTGTTTCTCCCCTAGTTTGGATTACATCTCCAGCTCCCAGTGAAGGGGTGGAGACCTTTCTTGAGCAGGATTCCTTGATTTTTACTTCAGGAGAAGTGAAAGGGACTGCTAGTCCAGTGATTCCAAGGGACAGTCCCCTGAAGGTCCTAGGTTTGTGTGTAGCTGCCTTTGAGAAGGACTGTGTGTGAGATTTCTGACAAGCTACCATGGAAAAGGGTGCTTTCTGGGTTGTTTCTATGCCTAAAAGAAGGAACAACTAATCTGTGGAAAAGTGTGCTTTCAGGGTTGTTTCTATGTCTAAAGGAAGGAACAACTTAACTGTAAGTACAAAATGGGAGACAGGTTCTCTAGTTAGGGGTTTGTTCTGGGGTGTGTGTTCCCAAAGATAAGGCTAGATCACACCTGTCAGGACCCCTGTTCACCTAAGTGTGGGAATTTGAAGTAAAGTTTAGAGTCTTTAGCATTTCAGTGGAGAATGAAAGCTTCTGTGGTGTAAACATGAAGGAATGGCAGAGACTGTCAGTTGATGCAAAGGGTGGGAGGAACATCATCTGGGGTCTACAAGGCAGGGCTAACTGATTCACTAATAGGCACCAGTTTACCCTGAACAAAGACCATTGCTGCAGGATGAGGTGGGTGATTAAAATCACAGGCATGGACCTATCTGAAAATAAGATGTTCTGAGTGTGCGGCAGTAGTCCATAAGCATACACTCTTGGGAAATGGAAATGTTTCAGGTGTGTGGCACAGTCCATGAACATACACCATGGGGAAAAGAAAGGAATTGTTTCTGTGGAGAATTGTACTGCCTAGCAAAGAGATGTGGAAAGAAAATTTACTTGTTTGCCATGACCAACCCTTAGGGGTCCACTGATGCTTTAGTAACAACTGTGAATAAAGCCATACCGCACAATCCCAGCTGCTGCTTTTCGACAATCTGATCATTGCTTCTCTCTGGAATTAATGGGGCCCCATCAGTAGTTAGATCTAGCATATGCCTAGCATCCTCTCCCCTGGACCTAGTTGTAGTTACAAAGGTTCATTTTGGGAATTGTACCCCCCCTCTAAATAATGAGCCTGGTATACACTCTATAGCTAGGGGTGGTACCAATCTTAGAATTTCTGCTAAAAGTAAATGGTGTGCCATATGTGGGTACTAGTTCTGTTTTATGGGGGGTGCCAACTAGCCAAAAGTGGCATGGGGGTTACAGTTAATTTTCCACATGTAGGGTGACTGCAAGGGGAGGTGGGGAAGTTACAGCATCCCGGGGGTTGTATGAGGCACACATCTGGCTCACTATATTTTAACTCTGGGTGGAGGCACTGCACTGATTGATTTCTTTTGGGAAAAGAACCCCCCCTTTCCATCTGAACAGAACCCAGACCCCTCAACCTTGTTTGAGCCCACATGGCAGGGGTTGCAACCAAAAGTGCACATGGCGAATCAGTTACATGAAGGTGAACAAAGCAATGGGGCCAGATGGGGTGCATCCAAGGGTATTGAGGGAGCTCAGAGAAATACTGATTGCATATCTGACAGTTCTATCTAATAGCTCACTGGAAACAAGAGTCATTCCGGAGGACTGGAGGAAGGCAGATGTAATCCCATTACACCAAAGTGGTAGCAGGGAGGAGGGTGGCTATTATAGGCCAGCCAGCCTGACATCAGTGGTCAGACACAAGTTAAGAAGGCCAGGACCAAAAGGCCAAGCTGGTTACGCAAGGAGGTAATAGAGAAATTGAAGGGGAAAATAGGGCTGCCTTCAGCAGGTATAAGAGATCTAAGTGAGAGGAGGACAGGGAGGAGTACTTCAGGAAATCCAGAAAGGTGAGTAGAGTAGTTAGGGCTGCAAGGCTTTAAGGGAGCTAAGGCTGTCACAGGGGATCAGAAAAGGAGAAAAGGGTTTCTTCCAGTACATAATGGAGAAAATAAGTTGTAAAGATGAGATTGTCAGGATCAAGAAAGATGAGGGCGCAGGGAAGGGGGGGAACAGGCAGAGGCACTCAATGAGTACTTCTGTTAGGTGTTTATCAGGGAGAAGGATGGGCCTATGCCACAGGGGAGAGATGGGGTGGGCATGGGGGGGAGTGGGGATAACAGATGGGGAAATCCCGGTGAGCAGGGTATTGGAGGGCCTTAGGTCCCTACAGGTGGATAAGATGCCAGGGCTGGATGGTGTGCATCCAAGGGTCCTGAAGGAGTTGGCAGAGGTCCTGGTGGGACCTCTGGCAGACCTGTTCAATACCTCTCTGGGGACTAGGCATTTGCCCCAGGACTGGAGGATAGCACATGTGGTGCCCCTCCATAAGAGTGGGCCCAGGGATGAACCAGATAACTACAGACTGGTCAGCTTTACCGCCAGTGTGGGGAAGTTAATGGAGACCATCCTTAAAGAGAGACTGGTGATCTTTCTGGAGGAGAATGGTCTCCAGGACGAAAGACAACATGGGTTTGTCTCAGGTAGATCCTGCCAGACCAACCTGGTTGACTTTTTTGATTGGGTGATAAAGGCGTCCCGATAAGGGGCATGCGGCAGAAGTCCTGTATCAGGACATCAGCAGGCCTTCAACTCGGTGCCTCAAGGTAGATTGATAAGTAAACTGAGAAACCTGTGAGCCTGTGAGAAACTGATAGGATGGGTTAGGAGCTGGCTGCATGACATGCAGCAGAGTGTAGTTGTAGGGAGGAACTCTCAACTCCCAGAGCTGTAACCAGTGGGGTCCCACAAGGCTCAGTACTAGGACCAGTGTTATTTCAGGTCCCGGGTCGCACCTGAAAATAGGCACATGGCTGTCTAGTGTGCTAACCCGGTTAACAAAAGCAAATAAATAAATAAATAACATCTTCATTGGCGACATATTGGATGGGATTAAGAGTAAAATCAGCCTTTTTGCAGATGACACAAAGATCTGTGCAGAGGTGAAGAGTGTGGAAGGGAGGCAAGAACTCCAAGAAGATCTGGCAAAGTTTGAGTGCTGGTCAGAAACATGGCAGCCAGGGTTCAATACTAAGAAGTGCATAGTCATGCACTTGGGAGCCAGAAACCCTGGGAATAACTACTGGCTGGGGGTGTGCAGTTATCTACTTCAGAAGAGAAGAAGGATCTGGCGGTACTAGTCACAGGAAAGATGAATCATTCTGTGCAGTGCAGGAAGGTGGCAGCCAAAGCTAATAAGATGCTGGGGTGCATTGCCAGAGGAATCACCTCTAGGAGAGAAGAAGTCATCCTGCCATTGTACAGGTCATTGGTGAGACTGCACTTGGAATACTGTGTGCAGTTCTGGTGCCCCTATTTAAAGAAGGATGTCAGACTACTGGAGGGGGTGCAGCATAGGGTGACAAAGATGATCCTTGGACTAGGGGACAAACCATATGAGGAGAGAGACTAAGGAAGTCAGTGACTAAAGAGGGAATCAATTGCATTGCAGGGCGAAGTTTGGCGTCTTTGCAGAATATTTAAACTAGCAAATGGGGAGAGGTGCAGCACCCCATCGTCAATGGGAAGAACACCCTCCCCTCAGACAGTGGTCACTAGAAAAAGGAGAAAGTCCAGAGGGGGTATTGCTAAGCTTAATGGAGAAAGGTGAGGAGGAGGACCCCTGTAAAGGCATCTATCCTAAATAGATACTTTTGCTCAGTATTTACTGAAGAGAAGGTGAGGCAGGGCCCACAGCTCAGCATCATGGACACAGGGGAGGGAGGTGGGCACTCTCCTCCCCACAAAAGAAAGGGTCCTACAGAGCTTGCTAAGCTCAGAATTGGATAAGGCAATGGGACCTGATGGCATACATCCCAGGGTACTTAAGGAGCTAAAGGAGGAACTATGAGCCATTAGCAGAATTGTTTAGTGAGTCTCTGAGCACAGGAGAGGTCCCAGAAGACTGGAGAGGGCTCATGATCCCGCTCCACAAGAGTGGTAGCAGGAGGAGGCGGGGAACTACAGACCGGTCAGTCTTACACCTCAGTAGTGGGCAAGATTATGAGTCACTCCTTAAGGAAAGGATAGTACAACACCTGGAATCATAGGGCTACAGGATCCAAGACAGCATGGGTTTACAAAGGAAGGTCTGTCCAAACTAATCTCATGGATTTCTTGACTGGGTAACAGAGTGGTGGACCAAGGGGAGCAGTTGATGTCGCCTACCTTGACTGCAAAGCTTTTGACACTGTTCCACATAGAAGATTGATAAATAAGCTGGGTAGGCTCAGGGTGGGTCAGAGTTGGTCAACTGGGTGGCGAACTGGTTGACGGCAGAAAACAGAGAGTGGTAAATGGTATACAGTCAGAAGAGATGCAAGTCACAAGTGGGGGTACCTCAGGGATCAGTCCTGGGGCCAGTCCTCTTCAACATCTTCATTAGTGACCTTGCAGATGGAATAGAGGGTAAGACTTGGCTCTGTTTGCAGATGACACCAAGACCTGCAACAGAGTAGATGATCCAGATGGGGTGGGCAGAATGAGAAGAGATCTGGATGAAACTACCAGAATGGTCAGAAGAGTGGCAACCTGGATTTAATGCAAAGAAGTGCAAAATTATGCACATAGGGAAGAGAAACCCGAAGCTACCTATAGGCTGGGAGGGAGTTGCTAGCAGTCACAAAGGAAGAAAGAGACTGGCATCATCATCACTGATGACCTAAAATCATCAAGCAGACCTCTAAAGCAGTAGGTGAGCTAGGGGTGTTAGGGTGTATTAGTAGAGGGTATCACAAGTCGTAAAGGTAATAATCCCTCCTGTACAAGACACTGGTTAGGCCCCATCTGGAGTACTACGTGCAGTATTGGAGGCCACACCTTCACAAGGACATTAACCAAATTGAGGCAGTCCAGAGAGGGCAACCAAAATGGTGCAGGGACTGCATCAGAACATATGAGGACAGATTAACGGAGCTCAATATGTATACCCTTGAGCAAAGGAGGGAGAGAGGTGATATGATCGAGGCATTCAAAACACCTTAAGGGCATAAACAAGGTGAAGAAAGAGTCTAACATGTTTAAATATAAGAAATATAGCAGGACAAGAGGACACAGCATGAGATTAGAGGAGGCCAATTGGGGGAATATGAGGAAATTCTTTTCACAGAAAGGGTGGTGGATGCATGGAATGGCCACCAAGAAGTGGTGGCTATGAATACAGTGCAGGGCTTCAAACAGGCATGGGATAGGCATAAGGGAGCAATACAAATGACTATGAATAGATAGGTCACTGACAGAGCAAAGGCCAATGGCACATTTATAAGGTAGAAAAAGAAATGGGCAGACTGGATGGGCCTTGCGGTCCTTATCTGCCGTCAACTTCTATGTTTCTATGTTTCTATGGAAGCTCAACATGTATTCCCCTAGAGGACAGAAGGGAGAGAGGGGATAAGATTGAGACCTTCAAGTACTTGAAGGGCATTAATAGGGTATATACTGAGGGTATTTTCAGACTAAAGGAGGGGGGCAGAACACGAGGGGCACAGTCTGAAACTGGAGGGGGGAAGATTCAAGAGGGAAATGAGGAGGCACTATTTCACAGAAAGGTGGTTGTGAGGTAGAATGAGCTGTCAGAGAAGGTGATATTGTTGAAAACTGGGCAGCTTTAAGAGGAGGTGGGACAGGGTCAAAGGTAAGGTCAAAACTGAGAGGAAGCTGGGGGGAGATGGAGGTCTGGGGCAGTAAATCAGATGGATAGGAAAGGGGTTGGGGGGGCAGCTGCAGTAGGTGAGACTGGGAGCTGCACATTCAAGCAGACTTGATATACTGTATGGCCTGTATCTGCTGGCATTTTCATATGTTCATATGTTCGTATGTAAAGTTAATGGAATCACTGCTGAAGGAAGGGATTGTGGAATATCTTGAAGCCAGTGGGTTACAAGACCCACGGCAGTATTCCCTGCCTGGGGTTCTCAACAGTGGGATCTCGGCCCAGGTTATATCTGACCACTCCCCTGTATGGCTTGAGTTTACCTCATCACTAACATTGACAGAGACCACCCTGGAAGCTAAACACACAACTCTTGAAGGACCCCCAAATATTATCCGGTATTAAAGATTTCATTAATCAAAATATGGAACAGAATGATGGTTCTATTCAGGGGTTGAACTTAACATTGTTTTACTAGCCCAAACACTAGTGCAAATTGACCAGGGCTAGTACAGCTAACTCTCTACTTGCTCAGCTTGACTACTGCAGATTTTCATGGCTGTTAATGAAGTTAAAAAAAAGTCTCTACTTTAGCATTCTCTAGTCCTCATACTAATCTCTCTCAATGTTCCAGATGGCCAGGTGTGATTAACAACTCATTAAGAGCTGCAATTATCTGGCAGTTCAAGAGAGGGATCCCACAAATGACTCAATGTGAGTCATTATAACTCCACTGTTAAGACTTTCAGCTAGTGTCTAGGGTGTGATGAAGGGTAGAGTGTTGTTAAGTCACTAGGTTCCAGTTTTCTGAATGTGTCTAACAATTTGTTCAATATTAAGACTAGTGCCCCTCATTTCTTTACAGTTTCAGTGTTTGTATCCAACATTTCAGTGACAAAATACAAAGAGGTATACAGGATCGGCCCTGCAGGTGGTGGGTTTTATCCCAGCCTCACCATAACTTCCCTCTCCCAAATCTCTTAACTCTGTTCTTTCCCTGGACACCACTGCAGACCAGACTCTGAAGTGACCATCCATAGATCCATAGCTGCCATTACTGGCAAGTGTAGGGGGTCCTTAGCTCTTCTAAATGGACCATGCTAGCCATTACCATTCATACAGTTCCATCCGTATCCCACTCAGCATGTCCTTTCAACCTAAAAACAAAGCTTTGGATCATGTATGGTACAAAAATAAACCTTGATAAAATACGTAATTTGAAACCTTGAAATAGGCATTCCTGGGGTGCATAGATCATCCTATACGGAAATAGAAATAGTATAGTGTCATGCCTGTGTACTGTTTTCCTTGGGCTGATGAAAGGAACATGTTAAAGAAAAATCTGTTATCGTTGGGGCAGAGCATTTATTTATTTATTTAAATTTTAGGATTACAATTACCTTTGAGCCCAGGGCTCTTTTACAAAGGTTCCACGTTAAGACTTAGGTGTCACATGACAATAGACAAAATTGTTACACAAATAAAAGTAATGGAAATCAAATTAATTTCAAACAGACAGGAGAGGGTAAAGTGGAAAGGAAGAGGACAATGGGTGGTAGTGAAAAATGGGAGGAGCAAGGGGAGGTAAGAAAATGAGAAGAGAAGAGGGTGGGGGTAGGTAAGGATAAGGAGGGGAGTGGGGTGGAACTGCCAGGAAGGTGGCATTGTCAGGTGCTGTAGAGCGTATGGGGCAGAGGCCAAACTAGGGCAAGTGCGTTATGTAAGGAGCTAGATATAGAAAAGAGCGGTAGCGGAACGTTTGCTGCTGTGATATCTTCTCTCTTTGTTTGGTATGTGTGTGGGGGGGCAGAAAGAGGAAGAGAGCATATTAAAATCAATGCTTTTACAAATAAAAATGTCATAGTTTTCTGTTTTCCAAGCCCCTCAGGTTTGTCTAGCCTGCACCCCAAAAGAAATCTTAGATGTGCTCCTGGCTCACTTGAGACTGTACAAAAACGTTCAAAAGTGCAGGTCTCCAGTTGACTATAGGGTGGGAACCACGAGTGTCTTTCTCTGCCTGACTCTGTTCATTGCCCTGTGTGTGGTGGTGACAGTGTGGTGAGGTGCATGATGATGCCAGCTATTGTGTGCACAGAGCTAGGACTGCTTGAGTGAACATTTGCTGATGTGATATCCTCTCTCTGTTTGGTATGTGTGTGGGGGGGGGTGCAGAAAGAGGAAGAGAGGAGGCCATGGTACAAAACAATGGTGGGGGGGGGATCTCACTGTCTGTGATGGATGGCACTGCAGTCTGTTTTTTTTCTGCTGGGGAGCTGGGAGCAGAGCAGGATAAATGTGCAATAAGCAGGGTATTTCTTAGCTTTACTTGCATTGTTTCCTGTATAAGTGAGCAAAATTTACCATTATAATTAAGGGCTAGTGCAACCATCTGCGGGCTAGTGCAATTTTAAATCAACTTGCCCTGCTGGCTAGTGCTAAAAAAGGTTAAGGTTGACCCCTGGTTCTATTCCTGATTTCGACAAGATTTGGGGCTCCCTCAAATGCTCCCTGAGAGAAGAATTTATCCGCATTGCTGCCACCCATAAAAGGAAGCGGGAAGCCAAATTGCAAGAACTGCTGGCACAAATAAGTACCCTTGGGCATTACCCACTCTTGGATTCCTCTGAGATTAAACAAACTGATATGTCAAAGCTCAGGCACCAGTACGCCAAAGCCTTGAGGGAAAGAGTTGAATACGCTATTCTTAAAACCCACTCCACATATGTAGCTCAAGGAGACAAGACAGGCCATTTACTGGCCCTCCGTCTCAGACAACAAGAGGCCTCCAGGTTGATACTGGTATTATTTTCCCAGGTAGATGGAATTCTTAAGACATCCCCGGGAGAAATAGCACAGGAATTTAACCAATTTTATGCTGAGTTGTATTCCCCTCAATCCAACCCACTGCCCAGGACTAGGTACAAGAGTATTTGAATTCAGTACATCTGCCTGCCTTGACCCATGACCAGCAGATGCTTCTGGAATGCCCCATTTCCTGTTAGGAAATTCTAGAGACCATTAGGTCCCTTCCCACTGACAAGGCCCCTGGCCCAGATGGCTTCTCCTCGAATTTTTATAAAGTCTCTTGCCCCCATTCTTCAGCGGGTATTCTCCTTTCTTTGTCAGAATGGTATCAAGGATTGCTCCCTATTGGAGGCCTTAATAATTGTTTTGCCCAAACCAGATAAGCCTGCAGACAGGTTCTCCAGTTACTGTCCCATATCCCTCATGAATTATGAATGAAAATCTTCATAAAGATCCTTTCCTCCAGGATTACGAGGGTATGGAATGGTCTGATTGGACCAGAGCAAGTCGGTTTCATGAGGGGTAGGACCTCAGCGGACCACCTCAGGAAGCTGTTGCACGTCTTCTCTGTGGATAGGAATGCCAGCACCCTCATGGCGCTGGTGCCCCTGGACGTGGAAAAGGCATTTGACCAGGTTCAATGGGATTTTATGTTTCTAGTACTTGAGAAATCTGGTTTCCCTGAACAGTTTATTAAATGGATAAAGGTGCTGTACTCTAATTCAAAGACAAAGGTATATTGTAATGGCATGCTATCCAAAGGAATTTCTCTATTTTCAGGTACTCAGCAGGGATGCCCCTTATCACCCTTGTTATTCAACGTATACATGGAACCTCTGGTATATCTTCTGAAAACATCCCCCCAGATATCGAGCAGTCAAGTGGGGACCTTTGACCTTAGAATCTCGGTGTACTCAGATGATATCCTGCTCCACCTATCGAACCTACATTTGTCTATGCCAGAAGTGCTTTGCCTTATTTTAGAATTCAGAAGGTTGTCAGGATATAAACTTAATGTAGAAAAAGTCACTGTCATGCCCCTGAATTCCGTAACCATCCCTGCCGATTATGTCCATCTGGCGTTAACCTGGGTGAAGAGCATGAAGTACCTTGGTATCCACCTGTCTCGGAGTATAGCATTAATGAAACAGCTTAACCTGAGTAAAACTGCTGAGTCTATCAAGCAAGATCTTGAAAGATGGAACCTCCTCTCTCTTTCTCTGCAGGCACGCATTAGTATAATTAAAATTGATGTGCTCCCCCAGATATTTTATCCTTTGAACATGTTAAGCATTTTCCTTCCCCGTAGCTGGTTCAAACATCTACACTCAATTGTATCAAGTTTTATTTGGAAGGTCAAAAAACCTAGAAAGGCTTACATTAAGTTAGGGGCCCCGAAACACCTAGGAAAACTCAAGCTTCACAACTTCTTTAATTATTATTTAGCTAGTCATCTCTCCAAATACACAAAGTGGGCCACAGAATTGCTGGAGTCCTCCTATACACCAATATGGCTGCGAGTTGAATTTTATTTATTTATTTATTTATTTAAGGGAATCAGATACACCCTTGAGCCAGGGGTTCTTTTACAAAGGTTTCACGTCAGGATATTGTAGCGTGAATTGCAGCAGTTCCACTCTTTAAGTATTTCCTCTTCAAGTCTCTTCTTCGTACTTCCTAGTAAACTCCCCACAGCCCTCAAAGAGTCTGTAATACATATTTCTCTGTGAGTGCATGCTCAACTGTGTAGAGCCATGCAGTACAATAATGCATGGGACATCTCCCAGCCGCTTTATGAGAATTTAAACTTTAAAATTAGAGGCCTGCTCCTGTCCCACTTGAGCTACCTGGAGCTAGCTGGTAAAAAGGTCTCTGACCTCTTGGGGGGGGGCAGATTCCCTAATTGCAGAGAGTTATTAGATTTCCTTCATATTCCCACAAACGGTATTTTCAAGGCATTCCAGCTGCGGCATTTGCTGATTGCTTGGTTTGGGCAGGGCAGATGGTCCATACAGCAAGGAGACTTTATCTCCCAGGCCATATCACTGGCCTCACAACCACATGCTGTTTCCCAGTTAGTTTCCCTTTTGTTTGACCGCATTTGCCCAGGGATCATAGGTGAATTCAAGTATTGCGTATCCTGCTTCCCTGACTTCCCTATTAAGTGGGGCGTCCTTTGGCTAAATATGTATTGTTTTGTCTCTAATGATAAATTACGTCTCATGCAGTTTTACATTCTATGCAACATATATCTCACTCCATGTCACTTGAACAGGATGGGCAGGCTCCCTAGTAGCCAATGCACGAGGTGTGGCTTGGTAGAGGGGAACCTTCTTCACATTCTCTGGAAGTGTCCCAAGTTTACACCTCTTTGGGAGAGAATTAAGTTAGACCTAGACCCCCTACTAGGCTTGCAGGATTACTTCAAGCCTGAAATTTGTATTCTGGGAGATATGGCCGATATTCCAGTAAAGAAGAGGAGACTCCATAGTTTATTTATATCTTTATCTGTTAAAAAGTTAATACTATGTCATTGGCTTGACCAAGAAGTTGTCACCTTTCTGGAGTGGCTGAATGAAATCTTGTTTAACCTCAGAGTAGAAAAAACGATTGCTAGCACTAGGAATCGGCTTACGTCTTATACCAAAAAATGGGGTATGCTGGAGGCTCTTCTTAATGTCTTGCATCCATTACCTAGTGGAGTAAGGGGCAGGAACCAGGCCTGACTCTTTCCAAGCCACGTGGCACTTGGGGCTGGTTATCAACATCATACAAATGGACACGCTAGTTCTCTCAGTTGTGGTAAGCAGGGATACAGTATTGTTTTTGCTTGCTGCACTATTGACCCTTGTCTCTGGAGGAGAGGGAGGACAGAGGAGGGCTGGGGGAAGGGGGATGGCATGTTGGTGGGTGGGAGGGAAGGTTTACTAATAAGAAATGTGTTGCAATGTATTCACCCATGTAGTACAGGATCTGGATGTTGTCTTGTATAATCCCATGTTACTCATGTCTGGTTTGTTGTGAAGTTCTATGACTTGATGCTTTCCTTATGTGCTCAATTTTTCTTGCAAATTAAAATGTATATTAAATAAAAAAAAAAAAGACCCGAGGCAGCATGGTTTCACAAAGGGGAGGTCATGTCAAATGAATCTGATAGATTTCTTTGACTGGGTGTCCATGGAACTAGATCTGGGTAGAGTGGTGGACATGGACTACCTAGATTTCAGGAAGTTGCTCAACACTATTCCACATAGGAGACTAATAAGCATGCTGTGTAAGATAGGAGTGGGTCCAAAGGTGGTAAACTGGATAAGAAATTGGTTAGAGGATAGGCAACAGAGGGTGGTGTAAATGGAAATCACTCAAAGGGAGGGAAGGTGACCAGTGGGGTGGCTCAGGGATTAGTGCTGGGACCAGTCCTCTTTAATTTCTTTGTAAGTAACATTGCAGAGGAGCTGGAACAGAAGGTCTGCTCTTTGCAGATGACACCAAAATCTATAATAAGGTGGATGCTCCAGGGGGGAATAGAAAGGATGAGCAGAGACCTGAGAAAACTGGAGGAGTGGTCAAAGGTATGTCAGCTGGGTTTCAATGCAAAAAAGTGCAAAATAATGCACTTAGGGCACAGAATCCCAGCGACAGAGTACAAAATGGGTGGAGTGGTATTGGCAAACACCAAGCAGAAAAGAGACCTGGGAGTAATCATATTGGATGACCTAAAGGTGGCCAGGCAGTGAGGCAGTAGGGAGGGTGAGTGGGATGCTGGGGTGCATAGGGAGGGGGTATCACCAGCAGGAAGGGACAGGTGGTGTTGCCTATGTATAGATCACTGGTAATACCCCACCTAGAGTACTGTGTCCAATTCTAGGGACCACACCTCCGGAAGGACATTGATAGAGTGGAGGTGGTCCAGAGGAGGGCAACTAAAATGGTGCAGGGTTTGCATCAAAATCCCTATGAAGAGAGACTAAAGGACCTCAATATGTACACCCTGGAACCAAGGGAGAGGGTGGGATATGACATAGACCTTTAAATACCTCACGGAGGGTAAATAAGGTACAGGAGGGGAATATTTTTCAGAAGAAAAGGGTGCTCAAGACAGGGTGTGCAAATTACAGTATGGGCCCACCTGAAAAATATTTTGTGGGGCCCTACATCCCCACCCATAAGCGTAAAACAACCATTAGTGCATATGAAATATTTATAGTGTAGATTCTTTTATTTTGTATCAGTCCTGCTGAGCATCTATAGTTTGCCTATGCTGTCCTCTTTCCCTTGTTGGCACCATGATCAAGGAACTGAACAATATAATTTTCCCTACTCCCATGGAGGACATCGGCACCCAGATCAGATGTTTTGAGTAATGGGCCCTATTGCTTCTTTTTCCTGTACTCCCACTACCCCAACTGGAGTTTGAATCTGCAGTACAGGCCACACTGCAGCCACTACTGACAGTCACAGTTTCAGTTGGATAAGCAACATACAAAAAGGCAGTTGCAAGCCTGTCTGTGAAAATAAAAGGTTTTCATAATGCTGACCTCTGAGGCAGTAGGCCCCCGGACAGCGTGGGCCCTACTGCAACCGCATCTCTTGCACCCCTGGTCATGGCCATGGCTCAAGAACAAGGGGACATGCTATGAAGCTGCAGGGGGTAGAGTCAGGAGAGATGTGAGGAGGTACTTCTTCACAGAAAGAGTGCTGGATTCCTGGAATTGTCTTCCAGCGGAGATGGTGGGGGCGAAACAGTGGTGGGGATCAAGAATGCATGGTATAAGCACAAGGGAATCATAGTGGAAAGGGGGGAGAAATTGCTGTAGATTAGGCACAGTCTGCGGTAATACTGTAGGTAGGGAGCAGACTGGATGGGCCAAGCAGTCCTTACCCGCTCTCAAATTCTATGTTTCTAAGTAAAGTAACTATGTGCTGTGCTGACACAGTCTGAAACTGAATATGGGCCGCAGGAGCTCAATGGAGATAGTGTGGCCCATACGAGATAGTGCCAGGACTCCTGTGGGCCACATTCTGCTCTAACATGCTAATGAACCCAATGGACATGCAAGACACTATGAGCTATTTGTATGCTCACTATGGGTTCATTATGATGCGTGCACAGCCCCCTCCCACTTAGCACACATCCTGTAGATGTCTTGAATATTCCGGGTGATCTTGGGGCCTCCTCATCCCCAATTGCCCCACCCGTAACTGTCATGAATATTCCTGGTGGTCTAGTGGTCTCCCCCACCCATAAGGGCATCCAACTTTCTCCTGATCTGACCCCTCTGGACCCTACTCCCCACACTCTCCCTCATCCCGGTCACCTAAGCCCAACCATGGCAATAGTGACGGTGACTGGCACAACCCTCCTCTAACCACCTCAGATGATCATCATCTGACTGTTAGTGAGCAGTTGTAAGTACCATAGAAAAGGCATCTGTCAGTGAGCAATTGTGAACACTGTAGGAACAGCTGTTACTATAGTATTCGTGATCGCTCACTGACAGTCAGAAGATGGCCTGCCAAGGTAGTGAGCAGAGGGCTGTGCTGGTTGCAGTCCCTATTGTCATAGTTTGGCTTAGGTGATGTAAGCCAGCAGGTTGGGAGGGGATCAGATGCCTGGAGCAGAGAACACTGGAACACCAGGAATATTCCAGACAACTACAGGATGGGCAATTGGGGTGGAAGAACCATTATACAACCAAGAATCTTCAAGACAGCTACAGGATGAGTAATTGTGAGGCGGAGGGCATCATGCATGGGAATAAGGGCAGGGATTCAGCAGTATTAAACAGTGCTGTAACAGAAGCTGTATAACGCTGCCAAAACTGCTAAACATACTGCTGCCCCCAGTATGCAGGGAGGATCCCTCATTTGCATGGGGGCAGCCATATGTTCTGCACTGTCAGACTGTCTTGTCAGCCCAGCACATGGGGAGCCTTTGAATATGGTTCCCACCCCGTCGGCTGGCATTATTCATGGTTAGTGCAGCACTAACTGGGTTAGTGCCATGTTACCTGTTTGAATATGATGCACAGAGATGACAAAATGGTAAATGGAATAAAGAACATCTATATAAGTTCACCATTTCTTCAGAGGTTTGTTGTTTTTTGACATTTTGACCCCAGATTATTGAAATTGCCTTTTTATGACCTAATTTTTTTTCCATATTGCTTTTTATGCTCCACAGTGGACTGCTGCTTGTGTCGGCCACCCTTACCTGACTCTGGGGGTATTTACTAAGGTTCATACTAAGGTAGGGGTGAAGGAGCGAGTAGGCTGAGACCCATAATGCTCCTATACTATACCAAAGAATAATAGGATAAATCATACCCGGACATAATTAATTTATCCAGATGATGTTTAAAAGTCACTTTATTATTACTAGAAACTACCTCCAAAGGGAGCCGATTCCATGGCCCAATGATCCTAACAGTAAAAGAGTAATTTCAGGGTCTTGTAGATGCCTTGCATGCCTCGACGGATCCCCCAAAGCCAGCCCTGAGGCTTCTTCCTGCTGCAGCCCCTGTATTTCCTTGTTTACTCCCCAAGGCCCCAGAACGTGGTAGCGCATGCGTGTGGAGGTGCACATTCGCACCGCAGCTCCAGTGACGGCCCCTTCCACCCTCCCCCGGCCTAACCAAGAAGACCCTTGAGCCCTCCCCAAGGAGGAGAGCTGCCAGCCGGCAGCTCAGTCGGCTCCTCGCCTTCCCCCCAACTGACCCCCGGTGCCCCGAGCTCGTGAATGAACCCGGATCACTGGTGTGACACGAGGTGTGGCGTCCAGTGCATCAACCTTCAGTGCCAACGGGTCAGTCTTATGACCCCACATTTTGATGATTTTGTTCCAGAGGGAATTTGAAAACTGAAACCTCTCATGCTCATGAGGTGGGATAACACAAGAGCTCTGTCAAAAATTTGGGGCTAGCATCTGCAAAAATAAGGTTATAAGTAAATGTTGGAAAAATTCAATGTTTCTTCATAACTTCATTATTTTTTGATATTTTGACCCTAACTTTTCAACATAGTTTTGTTATGGTCTCACATTGTGATCAAGATAGGTGGCATTTTTAAAAATCCCATCTTTAAAGTGACTTTGCAGAGGTACAGTGAATACGTGCTTCAGAGGGGATTTAAAAAATGACACCTGTCATGTTCATGAGGTGGAGTAACACAAGGGCTATGGTCTTGTAAGGGGTACGGCAGTAGGGGGAATTTTTATTATAACTTCAAAATCAAATTACAAACAGTGTTAATTCACACAAAAATTATACAAATCATAAGAGAAAACAAATAAGTATTATAGACATACCTTTTCTAAATTACTTTCAATTAGATATTTATGACCTAAATTAAATCAAAATGCTAAAAAGAAACTCCTCTCCCTCCTCCCACTACAAGAGTGGGGGGGGAGTTATTTATTATAACTTCAATATTCCAAATTTAGAAAACAGTGTTATCTTCACAAAATTGTAATAATAAATGACATTTATAAAGAAATCAAATGAGTATTACATACATACATACATGTTCTATTTACATTCATACATAAGTTTAAAAAGAAATGCAAAAGAAAACTCATAGGCCGGATATTCAGAAGGGTTGCATATGGTGTAACACAGTTGCGCCATCACAACCACTGATGCGCTCCAGCGATATTCAAGCGAGTTGAGCCTGGCACAAATATCGATGCACCAGAGTGCATCAGTAATGTATGCGGCGCAGGTAGGGGGGGCATGCCCATGCATACTCTGCACATCCCGATATTCAGCCCGGGATGTGCTGAGCCTATGCATGCACAACCCCTACTTGCACTGCACACAGGTGAGCCCCAATAAAAAGGAGCAACAGCTGGCCACCCACAGGTGAGCTGCAGTATTGCAGGGCACAACACGGCAGCTTCCACCTGTGGGTGACCACCCGAGCTCTGGCTGTACCTTCTGGTGGTGCCCCCCCATGCCCGATCGCGGGCATCACTATGTTCCCAAATGTGAACTCACTCCCTGGTGGTCCAGTGGACTGCTCGCAGCCTGATCGCAGGCATCAGTATGTTTCCAAATGTAAACTCTCTCCCTGGTGGTCCAGTAGACCGCTCGCAGCCCGATCGCGGGCATCAGTATGTTTAAAAATGTTAACTGTCTCCCTGGTGGTCCAGTGGACCGCTTGCAGCCTGATCGCAGGCATATGTAAAATAAAAGAGAGGTCCAATATCCCTGGTGGTCCGGTGGACTGCTCGCAGCCTGATCACAGGCATATGTAAAAGAAAAGAGAGGTCCAATATCCCTGGTGGTCCAGTGGACTGCTCCAGCCCATTAGTGGGCATGTGAAAAGAAAAGAGGTCCAATATCCCTGGTGGCCCAGTGGTACCCCCTCCCCACCCGCCCACTGAGCTCCACCGCCCGCTCCCCAGTCGGTGGCGGCGGCGCGCCCCACCACCTGCCACCCCGCCGACTGATAATATGACGGTAGGGCTGTACACCCATTGGTCCACAGCGTGAGCCAATAAGCGTGCAGCCTGTACCATACTACACAGTCCAGATATTGTGGACCAATGGGCGTACAGCCATACCGTACGGTGTCAGTTGCGAAGGGCAGGCAGGTGGGGTCCGAGCAGTCCACTGGACCACTTTGATGCATGCTTTAGGAACTAATATTCTAATATTCTCATAAAAACACAACAAATTAATGAGACAACTTCTACCACTTTTAAATCCGTGTTGCCCTAAGTCTTGACAATTCAGCATCAGTGTTATAATATCTTTAATAAGAGTCTCTAGAACTTTACATACAGTGGATGTCAAACTTATGGGGCGATAATTGTCCCAGTTGTTTTTTGGCCCTTTTTTATGTATTGGTATGACACTGGCCTTCTTCCAATTATCTGGAATGTAATTTTCTAGCAAAAACTTTTCAAATATGATTTTTAATGGGAGAGAAATATGTTTAGCTAACGAAAGTAATAAATGCCCTGCTAGGTTGTCAGGGCCAGAGCAATATTTACCCTGGAGTGTGAGCAATTTATCTAATATTAATTTTTCTTGAAACGTTATAACAATGTCCTCATTTGTATTAACAGTTTTGATGGATTATTGATAGTGCTGGTGAATATATTACAGCACTCCCAATTAAATAAGTCAGCCATGGATTTAGGATCATATACTATTTCATTATTCTGCAAAATTGGGCCAGCTTGGCAGACAGGTTTCTTTAATGAATTAATATAGGAGTAGAAACCCCTACTATTATTTATTTATTTTGGCACTATTGGCAAGCTTGTATTCCCATCTTGATTTTGTCTTCTTGATGGATGATTTACATTTAATGTGAATTAATGTATAAGCTTCCCAGTTAGCGCTTGATTTATTCTTTACATAGTTGTTATATTTCTTCCTCTTTAATCTTATTAATCTTTTAATAGATGGGTAATCCATTTGGGTGATCATTTTTGACTATGGCATTTGGGTTTGGAAGGAACAAATGCATCTCTTATATTGGAGATAATTGTTTTGAAGGTAATTCAAACTACTTTCTGAATTTAAGTTAGAAAGGGTGGACTTCCAATTAACCTCCTTAATAACTTTCTCAATAGAAACAAGATCTGCTTTATTATATAAATAGATGTTAGTACTATTACAAGTAGATGTATATAATTTATTAATGGTAAACAAAACAGTATTATGATAACTACCTGCAATCGGATCAATGATTTTTAAGTCTATAATGGGTAGAATATCATTACAAATGACAAGGTCTAGGATTTTGTTTGCCCTAGTTGGTGCTGAAACATGTTGTATAAGATTAAGCTCAGAACATGTAGAGAGAGTTTTTTTACCTTTACTACTTATGGCAGTAAGATCCTGCCAGTTAATATCACCAAGATTAAAATCACCAGTAATGACAATATGTCCAAGTTCACTAGCCTGCTCAATTTCAGACAGAATGGCATCAAGTACACAGATAGGTGAGTTGGGGGATAGTAGCAGCTTCCAAGTATAATAAAATCATCTTGTGTCAAAAAGATTTTAACCCAAATGGTTTCAGTAGAGATATCATGAGTTTTTATAGTATCTGTTATGACCAAGTGTTCAGGGGGTCCTTTATAAATAAAGCAACACCACCTCCCTTTCTATTTTGTCTGTTTAGTTTGTATAATCTAAAGTCCGGTAAATAACAGTCCCATAGAGCTTTGTCATCACCCCATGTTTCACATATCGAAACAATATCAATATTATTGTTTAAGACTCCGAACTGAAGTTCATCCATTTTTTGAGTAAGACATCATGCATTAAAACTTAGAACCTGTAATTGTTTTATTGATGGTTTAGTATCACTTGCTATTTTCTGAAATGATGGCTTAATCTTCATCTTCCCCCATTATTTAGTTTAGTGAACTGAAGAACAGAAGCCTTACCCACGCACGTGTACCGCGCTTAGCCCTAGCCACTTAAAGCAGAAAGCTAGTATCAGCACAGGCTTGATTTGATAGAAGTTCAAACCGAAGTGGCGATGGGGCCCACAGGCAGCGCACCGCCCCTGCTCAATACAAACGGTGAGCAGCGCACTCATTACACTTAATGAGTTTCAGCCATCCGCCATACCTCCGGTTCGTGACTTTTACAAAATAAAATAAACACCTTAGCGGTGCAAGAAAAATACCGCTTTTGTGGGCTAGAGCTAAACTGGAGGGTACACCTCACGCGGGTAGGAGCTGCCTGATTTGTTCAGTTTCCCTTTAAATAGTTATTAATGATTGACAAGAACTGTTTGCTCAAGATAGCATTACCCCGCCTACTTAAATGTAACCCATCCCTACTGAATAATTCATCTCTGCCATCAAAAACTTTCCAATGGGTGACACAAATGATGTCTTGTTTTAGACACCATTTACAAAGCCAATTATTAATGATCTTAATTTTCTGATTAAGGAATGGGGAGAAATGAGGAATAGGAAGAATTTCTGAAATACAGATTTTGCATCCAATTTCTACCAATTTGTTGGCTAGCCCCACAAAGACTGACTTAATAAAATTTATTGAATCATGATAAATACAGTATTATTGACTCCAGCCTGTATGATTACAATGGGGTTAATACCGCAGTCATTCATAATATTGTCCAGCATATTCGAGACATCTGTAAGCTTAGTGCCACTAAAACTAGTACAAGTTCTATTAACTTTATCCAGATTGCAGATGGACCTTTCCAGATACTTCATCATCGAATCTTCTATAACCAATACCTGTCTTGAAGGGGGGTTATTGGTTGGGGGAACATCACTGTTATGGACTGAAATGCCTAAATTGTTGTGTGTAGTATCGGTAGTAAAGTCAATCAATGGTTGGTCACCAACTGCTAAATTCTGCTGTATAGGAGTTGTAACAAAGGATGGGTCATTTAAATCACTTGCTATGTTACCTCCAAATGAGCTAAGGGGTAGATTAATTTAGATTCCTGGCATTGCAGGGGGTTAAAACAATCAAATCTGTTAGATAATGGAATACTGTAATGTTCAGCCTTTCTACCTTTTTTGTAATGCCTAGTGCTTTGAATTTCATATCATGTGTTGTTGTTATTATCCTCAAGAACATTATCCTCCCTTGCTCTTTTCTTAGTGACTTCACTTATGGTGGTTGAAGAATTGGAGGGTGATAGGACAAATAATGGATTGGTAATCATCTGTCTGTCATTAACTATTTCAGCTAGAGGTATGGGGTCAATAGAGCACTGAGCATTTTGTGAAGAGCCAGGGCTATTGGCTAGATGCAGGTTATTTAAAGTGCTAAACCTCTTGGTCATTTTTAATTGACTAACTTCTAAATGTTTTAGACGTGAGGAAAATAAACTCATTTCATGCTTTAATTCCATGTTCTCCAAACACTTGCAACACTGGAAAGGCTGAACTAGAATCTCCCTTGTAGTAATTATTAACATTTTGCATAATGTACATTGTAGCCCCAGTTGACCTAAGGTGGTTGTAAGTGTTACATTATTCGTGTTTATTAATAATGGTGAAGCCATATTGCTCCACTATACTGGATGTACACACAATGTAAGGTGCTCACTCTGACATTTGTGACTAGTTATATACCAAGTAACACATATACTGGCTGCATCGTAGAACAGTTAATATGGCAACGTACCCCACTAACAGAGCCTGGGGCCTCTCTATCCCTCTCTACCCTCTGGACACTCTAGACATGCGCAGACACACGTGTCTTGGCACACGGATACACATGCTCACCCTGCCCATGCTTGCCCACTCGCAGAGGTGCGAGCAAGATATACCATGAGACCCAGAAGTGAATCACTGGGTCACGACACCCTGCATGCACAAAAACACTGAATAAATAAAATGAAACAACCACATGTGTATTTTCACAGCCCCTGCAGATTTTCCACCTCCCCAGCTATAGCAGTCGTTAAAAAACTCAGCAGGACAATGATTGAAATTAACAACACTACTCCTGGAGAACTACACTCCTGCTAATGGCTTCCTGGGTCAGCTAAGTAGCAAGGCTGTTTGTCGCAACAGTTTAAAATTCACAATATAGCTCTGTGTCAGAGGCCTCAACTCTCCTATACTGTCTCACACTCCAACTGAGTGTCTCACAGGACAGGAGGGCGTTTAGCAACCTGGCACAGGGTGAGGGGAATGAGGTGGGCCTGTCGATTTCACTTTTCTTCCAGTTTTATGGAGGCAATAGTCTTGTACCCCATAGTCGGCATCTTCGGTGTTATGCGAGGCCCAGGGACAATCAGTGAGTTATGTTTCTAAGCTATCATAGGTTGCACTTTAAGTCTTCTTTACAGAAATGGCTTCAGTACTATCTCTCCACACCGCGCATAATTTGCGATCGCCACACTGACTGCTCAGATGTGTAGCAGACCCACATCTATAGCAGTGCCTTGGCTGACCTGGGTAGAATATAAACCCTTTGTCTCTGCCTAGGAAGAAACAATTTGGCAGATGTGTTATTCCAGCAGGTGTTTGTTGTAGAGTGACTTTTAGACGCCACCCCCATTCCAGAAACCCTCTGTATCAAAGATGGGTTCCAGAGTATCATGTAGTTCACGTATTTGTTCCAGGCAATATAAAATGTCTGAAATGTTCACCACCTCATTACGGAACAAAATTGTGATTATCTTTATGGGACTTTTTGTGAGGGGTATGGCCTGGAAAGGCACTCAGAGGAGGTTTGTTTTGAGAACAGCATATTTACACCAGAATCTTTCCAATAATTCTGGGGAATGAAAGCTAATGTCAAAAGTGCTCTCCCCCTTCTTCTCCATATGTTTGTCTTTTTCTACCACAGGCTCTAGGGGTGCATCGAGAAACTCATCCACTGTGTTAATTTGTAGTGAGTAGCTAGGTGATGTTGTCCCCAAGTCATCTCCCAAAAACAGATTCTGTTCTGAAACACTAGGCCCAGCCCTGTCTTGCATTTCATTGTTTTCTTTACTCACAGTTGTTGTGCATGCAACCATGCCTGGTATAGGCACCGCAGGATCCGGAATCCAGCCTCTTCCTTTCCGCAGCCATCCTGCAGCTTGCAGTGCCTTTTCTGGTGACTAAGCCTCAGTTTGTATTTCCAGACTACTTCCGGAAATCTGTGAGGTAGGCAGTTTCTCTGTCTGATTTTTCTGTGCTTGAAAAAAGAAAACTTTCGGCACCAATGGTGATGGTGTGCCAGGTATCCGCTTCCATTTCTTTTCATCATCTAAACGCTGCTTTGCCTCATTGTATTCCTGATTGAGATTCTCCATTTGTGTTTCCAACTGATACATAGATACATTGATACATAGACAGTGTCGGCAGATAAGGGCCTACGGCCCACCCAGTCTGCCCATTTGAGCTTGTAAGTTCACTTTATGTTTTCCTAGAAGCCTGTTGTCTCTTACCCCTGACCTCCAGAATTCCTTTATGTCTATCCCATGCATTCTTAAATCCTGTGATTGTTTCAGCCCCCACCACTTCCTCTGACAGGGTGTTCCACTTGTCCATCACCCGTTCTGTGAAGAAATTCTTCCTCATGTTTCCTTTGAATCGTCCTCCCTCCAACTTCATCCCATGCCCTCTAGTCATGGAACATCTTTTTCGCTTAAAAATAGTGTATTCCTGCACCCTATTCCTCCCTGTAAGATGCTTGTACGTCTCTATCATATCTTCTCTCCCTCCTCTCCTCCAGGGAAACATAGAAACATAGAATTTGACGGCAGATAAGGACCGCTTGGCCCACCTAGTCTGCCCATTTTCCTACCTAACAGATACGCTGCAGATCCTAGTTAACCAACAGCTCACTTCCTCCTACCCCCCACTAGGACTGCCTTATGCCTGTCCCATGCATTCTTGAATTCCCCCACTGTTCTTGACTCCACAACCTCAAGTACATATACGAGTCCTTCAACCTGTCCTCATAGGACTTGTGATGCAATCCATGTACCATCTTTGTTGCCCTCCTCTGAACCTTCTCTACTCTATGTCCCTTACGTAGGTAAAGTCTCCAGAACTGTACACTGTACTCCAGGTGGGCCTCACTAATCTCTTTGTATAGCGGAATTATGATCCCTTTTCCTGCTGGTGATGCCCCTGCCTATGCATCCCAGCATCCTATTTGTTTTTACCTGCTGCCTTGTCGCACTGTTTCCTGCCTTGAGGTCATCAGAGATGATAACCCCAAGATCCCTTTCTTGCTTGGTGCATGCTATATCCTCACCCCCCCAACTGATATATTGTGCCAGGGTTTTTGTGTCCCATATGCATTATCTTGCACTTCTTTGCATTGAATTTCAACTGCCAAACCCCTGACCATTCTTCAAGTTTCTGCAGGTCCCTTCTCATTCTGTCTACACCCTCTGGTGTGTCTACTCTGTTACAGAGCTTTGTGTCATCAGCGAATAGGGAAATTCTGCCTTCTAGGTCCTGTGCAATGTCACTGATGAAGATGTTTAATAGGAACAGTCCCAGCACCGATCCCTGTGGCACCCCACTGGTCACTCTTCCCTCTGTCGAGTTACAGCCATTTACCACCACCCTCTGGGTCCTACCGCCCAGCCAGTTACCTGCCCACCACACTACTGTCCTACCCACACCCATATTCCCCAGTGTGTGTAATAGTCTTCTATGTGGCACAGTGTCAAAGGCCTTGCTGAAGTCCAGATAGGCCATGTCCACTGCCCTCCCCTGATCCACCTCCCTAGTCACCCAGTCGAAAAATTCAATGAGGTTGGACTGACATGACCTCCCCCTGGTGAAACCATGCTGCCTTGGGTCCTGTAGTCCACTGACAACCAGATGTTCCACCAATCTCTCCTTCAGTAGTGCTTCCATGATCTTCCCCCTACCAAGCTGAGGCTGACTGGTCTGTAATTCCCTGCTTCCTCTTTGTTCCCACTTTTGTGTAAGGGGACTACATCTACTGTCCTCCAGTCTTTGGGTACTTCCCCTGTTTCCAGTGATCGGCTAAACAGGATTGCCAGAGGTTCAGCCACCACCTCTCTTAGTTCTTTAAGGACCCTGGGGTGCACCCCATCTGGTCCAATTGCTTTATCAATTCTTACTACTTCCAGTTCCTTCAGGACCCCTTCTCATGTAAACGGACTTGTGTCCATTTCTGCACCATTCCCACCCCTTGTATTCCCTTCAGACCCATTACCCTCCTTTTAGTTGGTAAAAACTAAGCAGAAATACCTCTTCAATATGTCAGCTTTACTGTTGTCATCCTCCGAGGAGCCCCCATCCTCCCTGTTCAGTCTCACTATCCCTTCCTTTGCCTTTCTTTTTTCACTTATGTACCTGTAAAAGGTTTAGTCCCCTCTACCCACTGATTTTTCAATGTGTTCTTCTGTCTGAGTTTTGGCTTCCCTTACTGACCTCCCTGCCTCCTTTTGCTTCTCCTGGTACTTCTCCCTATCTCCTTCTGCCTGTGTCTTTTTGTATTGTCTGAATGCAATTCACTTTCTCTGCTACCTTCTTGGAAAATCATAATGGCCTCCTTTTCCTTTTCCCCTTGCTAACCTGCTTAATGCATAATTCTGTTGCTCTTGTAATCCCCATTTTAAATACTGCCCACTGTTCCTCAACCCCTGATTCCTGCCCCATTCCCCTTAATGCCTCTTTCAAGCATCTCCCTATTTTCCCAAAGTCTGCCCCCCTCCCCCGCCAAAATCCAGGATATGTGTTTTTGTGTGGTTTGGTTCTGCTCCTTCTGTGATTTCAAACCACAATGATTGGTGGTCACTGTTCCCCAGCTGCTCCCCCACTGTTACCCCCATCACACTGTCCCTGTTTGTGAGCACAAGGTCCTGTATTGCCTTCTGCCGAGTTGGTTCCATGACCAGTTGCTTGAGGAAGGCACCTTGAAGGGAGTCCAGGATAAATCTGCTCCTAGTTGATGCTGCTGCTGGGATGCTCCAGTCCACGTCTGGAATAATGAGGTCTCCAACCAGCACTACCTCCCCTTGTCTGCCATCCTTTGGATGGCTAGCATCAGCTCCCTGTCTGTTTCTTCCTCCTCCTGGGCTGGCGGTCTATGTTTTTTTCTTTCTGTCTCTTGTTTTAGGTTTTCTTCCATTGTTACTTCATCCAGGTTTGCATCTTCCTTCTATAAAAGTTGCAATTTCTGTTCTTTTGCCATTAATTCTTCCATCTTCGTTTCTCCAGTTTGAAAGCCTGTACTTCCTCCTATGGCTATCTCAGTATCCTCCTGGCCTCCTTCCTCAACAGAGACCCTAGTGCAAGATGGGCTCCTGTTCCTCCATGATGCTGAACAGCACTCTCTGCAGCTCGAGTAGGGAACTTTATTAAACCTTGAAAATGAAACATATACACAATAGTGTTACTGCATACCAAATCATAATGCAAAAACAACGAGAAACATAAATAAGTATTATATCATACATTCAACACAAAATGTCAGTTGTAGAATCCCAAAACTGAATAATAAATACTGAACCACACGCACACACACACACACACACACACACTAAAAGAGTAGGGAAATTTTTTATTTATAACTTCAAAAAAAATAATGAAACAATACATGCTACAAATCACATGATAAAATGGTGAAACAAAAACATCAAAAACAAAAGGAAGCATTTCAATCATACAGAAAATTAAAAGAAGGTAGAAATCATACAATATTTGGTCCATACTATGAAAACAACAAAAGAAACCCCCTCACAGTAAATCAAATCATATTGTATAGATCATATACTGGTGAAAATGCACACCTTCTACCATCCGTATGTCCCAACCCCCCCAAAAGGGAAGAATAGGGGAATTTATATCATAAACTGCAAAATTCAAATAAATACAGATAGTGCGAACTCACACGAAAAGAAAATACAAATCATAAAAAAAAAATCAGATAAGTATTTTGGTCATACAATGTCTGAAATAAATTAGTAAGGCCAAAATATATCCTAATACATGAAAAGTCCCCTCACCCCACCCCTACCAAAGGAGTAGGGGAATATTTACACTAAACATAAAAAAAAAAAAAATAATTACAAACAGTGTTAAGTCACACAAAAGGAAGATACAACCCCCCAAAAAAATTAAATAAATATTATATTTATACACAATCCAAAATAGATCAGTGAGGCCCAAAGCATATCCCAATACATGAAAAAGGCCCTCCCCACCTTTTCAAAAAAAAGAGCATTGGAGATTGTATGAGACATAAAAAAAAACAGTGCTAAACTGTATACAAAATAAAAACCAATCCTAAAACAAAATAACCCGAAAAATTCATACAGTAATACACTGTCAAGGTCACTCCAGAGTAAACCACGAGGACCCAAAAACCAAATCAAGGAACTCAAAAAAAAGAAGATGAAGAAAGTATCTCATATTCAAGTTCAGACTCTGGAAATGCATGGCAATGCAGAGTCCACTTACACTTGGCATCTCATCCCACTCACTGAATCCAGCGGATACTCTTCTGTGCAGGAGAGCCTGTCTCATCACCAAGGTGGGCACAGACTGGCGTACAACAGCAATATCAGGGTTATTCAGGCAACTCCCAGCACCGCTACACTCATCTTCTCCCATAGACCAAAAGGAAGCACCAAATAGCCATGCTGAGCTAGCAGAAGACACATCCTCCAAGGAATGCAACTGAGTGTCTTGTAAAAAAAAAGATATCTGAGGAGATAGAGGACAATTGTGCATAAGTCACAGCCTGTTTTCTGTCAGACTTGATGTTGTTAACATTCAAAGAAGCTACAGCAATGTTATATAAAGAAGCAGAGACAGGAAAAGCCTGTCAGCATTTTTTCCGCACCCGAGCCCTGGAACCCAGTCTCCGAGCCTGGGGTCTGGGGTCATGATCTTCCTGTGGGAGTTCACCTTCAGAGCCCCCATCAATCTGGGAAGAATGAAAGGAGTCAGAATATGACTCGGAGCCCATGTCACCATCCTCAGGGGGGAGACCATCAAATTTATTTTACATGGAAGAAGGTCAGGATGAGGCAATGACACCTCCCCACCATTGCATCTAACACTCCTAGGTCTCCCAACTACTTGAAAGGGATCAGAAACCTGAAGGGGAGGGGGCATAGCCTGGGAAGGATCATCAGGTAGGGACACAGGCACAGGAACAACAAGTAAAGGGTCAGGAGAAACCGGTGTAACCTGTGGAACTATCAGAGGGGCAGAGGTGGGTGTAACCAGCACCGGAACCACAGGACCTGAAAAGGGTTCCCGAGGGGGGGAAGGCTGGGAATTAGGCGGATGTCTGGCATCCTGTTTCAAAGCAGAGTTAATATAATAATTTTGTATGGCATAATCATTATTGGAAGTATTATGAGAAGCCCAGGGGCAGTCAGCGAATGAGGGACTGTCGTCACACAAGCTGCACTTTAAAGGGCCTCAACAATGGAACATGGAGTGACCAAAATCCCCACACTGGGCACATTTAATAATATCACATGTGCGACTCAAATGTCTAGGAGAACCACATTTATAACAGTGACGGGGCTGACCCGGATAAAAAATAAACCCCTTGTCACGACCAATATAGAAACAGCTAGGAAGATGTTGTAAACCAGAGTCATCCAGATGCAGATTAATTTTCACCCTCCACCCCCAGTCCACAAACCTTCGTCATCAAGAATGGGGTCAGGGTTGCCCTGGATTTTACACCATTTTTCCAACCAGTACAAAATATCCATGATATTGACTCCCTCATTACAGAAAAGAACAGTAATGACTTTAAAAGTCTGCTTAGTGAGGGGTATGGCTTGAAACTTTGCCCATAAGGGGTTTGTTTTCACAGTAGCATACTTTAACCAAAATCTATCCAAAATGTCAGAAGAGCGAAAACTAATATCAAAGGACTGTTCTCCAGATAAATGGATAAGTGTATATACTTCAGCAGGAGAAAATCCCATTTGTTGTTTTAAGAGGACTTTGGATGAGAAGGGACTTGGCAAGGTTAGAGGAATGGTCAAATGTATGGCAGCTTAGATTCAATGCTAAGAAGTGCAAGGTAATGTACCTGGGAAACAAAAACCAAGGGGAAGAGTACACAATGGGAGGTGAGATGCTAACAACAACAAAAATGGAAAGGGACCTGGGGGTAGTCATATCAGATGACCTAAAGGTGGGCAAGCAATGTGAGAGGGCAGCAAGGAGGGCTGGGGGATAATGGGATGCATAGGAGAGGCGCCACCAGTAGAAAACAGGAAGTTATTATCCTCTGTACAGACAGCTGGTGAGACCCCATCTGGAGTACTGAGTGCAGTTCTGGAGACCCAATCTCCATAAAGACATAGACAGGATGGAAGCTGTCCAGAGGAGGGCACTAAAATGGTGCAGGGTCTGCACCGAAGACATATGAAGAGAGACTAAAGGAGCTTAATATGTATAGCCTCGAGGAAAGGAGGGAGAGGGGGACATGATAGAAACTTTCAAGTACCTCAAGGGAATCAACAAAGTCCAAGAGGTAACATCTTTCAAAAAAGAGATGCAAGAACAAGGGGCACAATTTGAAGATAGAGGGGCAGCTCAGAGGTAATTTAAGGAAGTATTTTTCCACAGAGAGGGTTGTGGATGCATGGAACGGCCTCCGGAGGAGGTTGTGGAGTCAAAAACAGTGGTGGAATTCAAGCATGCATGGGACAGTCATAAGGCCATTCTAGGGGGTTGGGGTAGGAAGAAGTAGGCTGCTGGTTAACTAGGATCTGCAGCTTATCCAGTAGGTAGGGAAATGGGCAGACTGGGTGGGCCAAGCGGTCCTTATCTGCCGTCAAATTCTATGTTTCCCCACATAAAATCTACTTGGGGTATCATCCACAGGCCCCGAAAAATGAAGGCGAACAGCATAACACTGCTTTACCAAGTCAACCAGCTTTTTTAAAAGGATAGCATAAGTGGAAGCCTCCGTCTGTACTGGAGCTGGTGTAATAACATCATCAGGAAGAGGAGGATCCCCGCCCCCCATGTCCTCCCTTCGGGAAGACAGTTCAGTAAAAACTGCAGAAAAGTCAGCATTGGGACCCACATCATTAGAAAGAAGCGGCGAAAAGAAAACAGTACCTGGATCAGTGGGGAGTTCCAACGGAGGGAGCTCCATAGGTATAGGGTCCATTTCAGAGGTAATAGCGTGAGGTGCTAGGGCAGTAACCAAACCCATAACCACAGAGGCCTCAACAACCACCGGTGACATCGGAGTAGATCCACGGAGCAGTACCACTGGGTCAGGAGACCACGTACCGGAGGCTCGCCGAGTCCAACCTGCTTCCTGCAAGGCCACATCAGCCGACCATGAGGAAGGATCTAGGAAATCCATAGGAGGTGAAGTTGTGCAATTTCCTGCAGGCACTGGTACGTTTGGAAACTAGTAGTAGTAACAAAGTTTTTTATTTTGGGCAGGCATCTGTGAGGATGAAGGTTGTTGGGAACGCTTACGATTCGCTTGTTCCTCCTCGGTTTTTCGACGAGCAGCAAAATATTCCAATTTGGCAGCCTGAAGGCAGGCCACCAAGCGTAGCAACTCCTCTTCCTAAGAAGCATCAGGGGGCTCTGTAGAAAGGCCCAATGCAGGCTGCTGGGGAGTCGTGAAATCCGTGTCTGTTCAGGAATCCGGCAGATCCACATGCAGGGGGAGAGGCTCACCACCCGAGACCGACTGCTGGCCGTCTGGCAGGCACAAATCCAGCCATCTCAGCAGTCATCTCCTGCGATAAAACAGAGCTTCCTCCTCCAACGGCAGTCTTCACAGAATGCAGAACCCTGACAGACAGTGACACAGCTCCCTCTGTCCGCAGAGTAGGGGAACTTTTATTGAAAAAGAGGACTCCAAAACAAAAGAAGACAAAGGTATACAGGACAAACAAAAATCGATACATAACAGATCATCAATAATCAAGAGAAAAAACAACTTCAAGACACCCAAGTAGCACAATTAACCCATAAAAAATTGCCTTTGACCTGACCCTGTAAATGAAAACCAGTATCATAAATAGTTTGTAAAGTTAGAGTCACATTAGAAAGGAGTTCATCGAACAATACCATGCGTTGCTGTGAAATCCATAAACATCTAGATTGCCATATATAAAAGCGAAGAACAGAAAAAATTAATAATAATGTGTCAGCAGGATACTTGGACCATTCACCCTTATGTACTCCATACATCAGTGTACAATATGAAAGAGATAAAAATAAAGGTTCATTCCATTTGTCAGCTAAAAAACCCCAAAAAGCTTGAACATATGGACACTTCAAAAAGAGATGGTCCTGAGTTTCCAACAGGGAAACACAAGAAGCACGATTACAGTACCTGTCATTAATTTGTTTATGCTTATGGGAATTGCCAACTGATAATCTACCATAGGAACTCAACCAAACACTATCCCAGATGAAATCTGGCAACCGTCTATTAGAGAGTACCAAAAGAACATTTTCCACGGAATCAGAAGGGCAATCTGGAAAAATCAGAGCATCAGTAAAGTCAGAGGAAACAATATAAGCATACAATTGCTTTCTATTCATTGTTTCCAATGAGGGATGGAGACTCTCCATTTCAATAAATGCCTAAAGAGTTCCAAACCATATTTGGGAAAAAAAGGGAATTCTCACAAAAGGAGAAGGTTTCCCTAATTTCCAAAGGGGCAATCCCTTGGAAAACCAAGTTCTGACATAGGGATACCAAAACTTCCAACCAGGTCTAAGTAGAGGACTTAAGTTGTATGAAACAAAGAAACTGACAAAAAATGCCACTGGATGAACCACAGCTACTCCCCCTTGTCTTATACTTCTATAAGTATAGCCACGTTTGATGGGGTTCAACCTACTTCCCCAAAAGGCTTGGAAAAAAACACTAAATAAGGAAGTAAATAAAGTCACAGGAGGTGGAAACACATAACTAATATACAAAAATATAGGAACCACCAAAGATTTAATAAGCAGAACCCTTTTTACGTTCGCTTGCATGCATGCACAAGGAACGTTTTGAGAGAGTAGCACACTTTGGAGGTGTGCCTCTCCCATCCAATGCACTGCTCCCTTGAGCAGGCGTGGCTGTCCTGCACCAATGGGTGCAGGAGCTTTCAGGACAGCAGTGTTCCTCTGCTTCAAAGGAAAACACCGCTGCCATACTGAGCACCCGCCGCCCCCGAGTCAGCGCCTCTCGCTGGCGCGGCCACGCTTCTGAAGCTTAAAAGCGCTGGGAGCCCACTCCCAGCATGGCAAACCTTGTTTGCTGACGGGGTGCCTAATCCCCATCGGCTCTACTGCCCCCTGCTATTCCGTTGCCACGCTGGGAGCCCACCCCAGCGTGGCAAACGTCATGTTTTGTTGCCGACGGGTGCCCATCTCCGCTGGCCTCGGAGCCCCCCAGCCATCTTCTGCCACACTGGGAGCCCACCCCAGCGTGGAAAACATCCCATGTCGCCGCTTGTTTTTTTCAACCTGTAAAATAAAACTGTTCGCTGGTGCGCCTCCCAGCCCCCCACAAACCGCACCCACCCACCCACTGCGCACCCAGCTTCCCCACACCCCTTTCACCCCATACTTACCCGGACTCCGGCGCCGACGATCTTCGGTGACGGGAACACGCCTGCACTTCTTCAAAGGCGCACCGCAACTGAGGAAATGCCGGTAAGCTGTATAATGGGCTAGATAGGGGTTTCAACTTTATTGCATATCTCAGTCATTTTTGGATTTTTTCACCAATTTTCAACATGGGGTTTTGGGACCCTTCTCATGAATGATGTCACTGTCATGGCGTTATTAAGGCCCGAAGGGTGATTTCGCAGGCACTGCGCAGTCACTGCGTGAAATCACCCTTTGGGCTCAAATAACACCATGACAGTGATATCGTTTGCGAGAAGGGTCCAAAACCCCATGTTGAAAAATTTGTGCAAAATTCCAAAAAATGACTGTTTTATGAGAGTGCGTTGTGCAGTTCCTACACAGGCTCGTAAGTTTGCGAATTTTCAATATTTTCACTCCAGATTTTCAACATTCCCATTTTACCACACCTCCTTATGAGCAGTGCAGCTGCCATTTTCACATCTTGCCCAAAACGTGTTTCCCGCCCATGTAGCACACACAATGGCACAGTCGGTGTGCGTAACTCAGTGTATGGGACACATTAAGAAAATCACAGTGTCACTGTTCATGAGCAGAGATCTTAAATGGCTATGTTGAAAATTTGGTGAAAAATTCCTACAATAACTGTTTTACGAGCGCATGCTAGGCAGTTCCTACGCACACTGTAAGTTTGCGAATTTCCAATATTTTCACCCAGATTTTCAACATTGCCATTTCACCAACATCCTTTTGAGCAGTACAGCTGTCATTTTCACATCCTGCCCAAAACGCTCTTTCCCGCCCATGTAGATTTTCACAATGGCGTAGTCAATGCGAAATCAATGTATGGGACACAGTAAGAAAATCACAGTGGCACTGTTCATTAGCAGAGGTTTTAAAATGGCAATGTTGAAGATTTGGTGAAAAAATTTCTAAAAATGTCTGTTTTACGAGCATGCGTTGCACAGTTCCCACGCACACTCGTAAGTTTGCGAATTTTCAATATTTTCACTCCAGATTTTCAACATTGCTATTTTACCACACCTCCTTATGAGCAGTATAGCTGTCATTTTTCACATCTTGCCCAAAATGTGTTTCCGCCTATGTAAAGACAATGGCGCAGGCTCAGGTACCTAACTCAATGTATGGGACACATTAAGAAAATCACAGTGACACTGTTCATGAGCAGAGGTCTTAAAATGGCTATGTTGAAAATTTGGTGACAAAATTCCTAGAAATGACTGTTTTATGAGTGTTCATTGCGCAGTTCCTATACACGCTCGTAAGTCTGCGAATTTTCAATATTTTCACTCCACATTTTCAACATTGGCATTTTACCACACCTCCTTAGCAGAGCAGAGATCTTAAAATGGCTATGTTGAAAATTTGGTGAACAAATTCCTAAAAATAACTGTTTTATGAGCGTGCGTTGTGCAGTTCCTATGCACGCTCGTAAGTTTGCGAATTTTCAATATTTTCACTCCAGATTTTCAACATTGCCATTTTACCACACCTCCTTATGAGCAGTACAGCTGTCATTTTTCACATTCTGCCTAAACGTACTCACCATGTAGTACAGTGGCGTAGTTTGTGTGCAAAATCAATGTGTGGCACACAGTAAGACAATCACAGTGACACTTTTCATTAGCAGAGGTTTTAAAATGCCAATGTTGACAATTTGGTGAAAAAATCCCTAACAATGACTGTTTTACGAGTGTGCATTGCACAGTTCCCATGCATGCTCCTAGGTTTGCGAATTTTCAATATTTCCACTCCAGATTTTCAACATTGCCATTTTACCACACTTCCTTATGAGCAGCACAGCTGTCATTTTTCACATCCTACCCAAAACGTGTTTCCGCCTATGTAGCGCACAATGGGGCTAACAAAAAGGTCATGCTGACAATTTATTGTCCAAATACCAGCAATCGCACAGGCCATTAGGGTAAAGCACCATACATGCCAAACACCACTGCAAATACCTGCAAGCGAACGTTCGGCATTGACAAATGCTTGTTCGTTTAGCAATTTGTTTCCCTTTCCATCTGGAAACAAGTAACTGAACTTTATCAAGTTTATGGGACCAATTTGCAGAAGCCATATTGCCGGCACCAAATTCAACTCCCAAAATAGTCACAGGGTCTCTAGAAATCAGGACACCAGAAAGCTTACCTGAGACAGGAATAGGTGAACTACCTAAAGGAAAACCCCTACTCTTAACATAATTTATCTTTGAACCAGAACATCTAGAAAAGAGTGTCAAAATATCACTGACAATAGGCCCTTCCTTAATATCAGAAATACAAAGAACCAAGTCATCAGCATACGCCAAAATTTTAACCGGAGAAATACCAACATCAATACGTAACCCAGCCAAACCAGTATGAGTACTAATTAAATGGAGTAAAATATCAATAAAAAAGACATATAAAATAGGGCTCAGAGGGCAGCCTTGTCGCACACCACGCCTTACTGCAATCGGTCTACCAAGCCATCCATTAACATTAGGGAGAAGTAAAGCAGAACTGTACATAATACAAATCCAGGCAAGAAATACATCAGGTAAACCATAAGCACGTAAAACAGAAAACAAAAAATCATGTGAGACCTGGTCAAAGGCCTTTCCTGATCAAGACTCAAAATATACCCATTCAAATGACCAGACTGGGCAACAGTAAAAAGGTCCCGTAAGATCAATAAATTATCATACTGAGTCCTACCCGGTATAGAACATGTTTGGTGTGGACAAATCAGGTCATCAACAACCTGTGATAATCGAAGTAATAAAATCTTACTCAAAATTTTTAAATCAGCGTTCAATAAACTTAACGTCCTCCAATTTCCTAAATCTTCCTTAGGACCCTTTTTATAAAGTAAAATAACTAAAGCCAGATTCATAGAGGATGCTAAAGATGAAGTAGACAACATCTGATTAAATACCTGGGCTAAAACAGGGACAAGATCCACCTGAAACGTCTGGTAAAAAGCAGCTCCCAGACCGTGTGAGCCAGGAGCTGAATCAGGGTTCAAGGAAAAAATAGCCTGATGTATTTCAGATTCAGAAATGTCACGTAACAACTGCTGACAGTCAACAGTAGACAACTGTGGTAACTGTAAAGAGTCAAAATCAAATGAGTCATACTCAATATCAACATCTTTTTGATATAAAGAACCCAAATAGAGACCAACAACATCAACCAATTCAGCAGGTGACGTAACCAAATCACCAGTCATGGAGGTTAACTGTGTAACTAAACGATGGCTCACACAATCTTTACAATCCTGAAAAGGATCCAAAGTACCCTTGTGCAATTTTAAACCAAATTGATGTTCATGGTCTAAGGACTTGGCTCTATCATACTGAGAGGCAAACATCTGTGTCTTAACATTTCTAATTTTTTTTTTAAGTTAGTTATTTAACCAGGTATAGCACACTAAGCTGAAAGCTTTTTTACAGGAGCGACCTGACATTTCTAATTTGTTCCCCATAATCAAGCTTCTCAGTCTCTGCCAAGGAAATCAACCTCTGTAATTGAGTCCTGAGACGTAAATATTCCAAATGTTGTGAGGTAACCTTGGCACGAAAGTGGGCTTGAAAAAAAGACTTCCAATCCTTCTTGGTATCTTCCCACCAAGATGCTGCATCCTCATATACAGTATATCAAAAACAGAAAGCCGAGCAATAAATTCCTTTTTCCAAGCCTTCAGAATAGACATCAGCCAATAGGGAATTATTTAAGAGCCATAGATTCTTTTTACATCTAGGGGCCCCTGCCCAAGTCAGACAAACCGTAAGAGACTTATGGTCAGAAAATTCCCAAACATGTAAAATAACTGAGGTAACTTGCAATATAGCAGAAAGAAAAATGAAATTAATCCTAGTAGACTAAGATGACTTAAAAAAAGTATTACCACCAGAAGGATATACACAATGATAGGCATCTTTAAGCTGAGCTATATCAAGAATTTGTAGAAGCTTATTGGAGTCACAAAACAACTTTGAGGTTTTCAACCCCCTATCAGGGATACTCAGAGCACAATTAAAATCACCAGCCCAAAAAATTAAACGTGAAGTATGAAGATAGGGTTGAATGTCCAGAAAAAGTGCAACACGCTGAGCCTTGGTCTGTGGGGCATAAACGTTGATTAATCTAAATCTTTCACCCCGAAAATTAATATCTAATAATAAAACCCTGCCCGGGCAAATATCTACCAATTTAGAAACCTTCAAAGCCGGATTAGTAAACAATACCCCAACACCATCACAAAGGGATTCCCCATTAGACCAAAAGCTGACTCCCTTAGACCACAGGTTACGAGCACGTTGAACTTCAACAGTAGTTTTCAATCTAGTATCCTGTAGACAGACAATATCACTGTGGTGTTGTTGTAAACAAGACAAAGTAGTAACCATCTTCCTATGACTCTTTATACTATTAACATTAAGGGATGAAATAGTCAAGGAAGCCATTAATGGGAAGGAAAAAAGGAAAAGGGGACGGAAATAGAAAAAAACGAATATTAAGGGGCCTTAGCAACTCTTCTACGCTGGGACTGTCTAGGGGGAACCTCTACTGGTCTAACGTCCCTGTCGTCTCCCTCTGAAAAAACATCAGCGACAGTAGAAGTCCTGGAAGAACGGTCAGAATCTTCACCCTCAGACTCGTGCCCAGTAACTAATACTACAAATTGGTTACCCTCTTTCCAAGAATCAGTAGATCCACTGCTGGGTAAGACCAAAAGGGAAGGACGAGAAGGAATAGTCTTCCCAGATCTATGACGTTTCTTGGCTGTAACAGTTTTAAAAGGCAAAGGGGGGCATATTAGAGTCCTCTGATTTCTCCTGTAAAGGCATGGCCGAAGTAGAGGGCATAGAGGGAACAGAGGAAGCAACAACACTAGAGGGGGGAACATCATGTTCCTGTACACTTATTGAAACATCATCAACAAGGCCAGTGTCTGCAACCACTAAAGGATGTGACAGAGCAACGGGAGACACATTTTTTGCAACATCACCAGTAGTAGCCGCCATATTTAAAGTATCCATATGCTGAGCCACCACAATCAGGCCTTCCTGAGAAGGACGATCATCTCTATTGTGAGATGCCCACGGACATTTTGCATAGCCATGCCCAGTTTGTTCGCATAAATTGCATTAAAACAAATTCAGGCAGGTAGCGGCCTGATGGCCAAATTCAAAACAATGTGAACATCGAGGGTATCACAGGTTGTATTAAGATGCGTCCGTGAGCCACACTTAAAACATGATTTGGGCTGACCAAAGTAAAACAAACTGCCTCTGTCTTTCCTCAGAAAAAAACTATTGGGAAGATGCTGAGGCCCACAGTTTGTACAAAAAAGGTTTACACGCAATTTCCAACCACCATTCCAAATCTTCTCACTATCAAGGATTGGAACAGGCCTATCCAAGACATCACACCTTTTACGTAACCAAAAAAGAATATCTTCTATATGCACCCCTTCATTATAAAACATGATAGTAATTAATTTAACAGCGGGTTTAGTTAAGGGAACAGCCAAAAAAGGGACCCAAAGAGGGGAATTCTTAACAATGTGATACGATTTCCAAAATTGCTCTAAACAAGAAACAGTTTTAAAGCTTACATCATAATTAGAGCTACCAATATGAATAAGAGCATAAATGTCCGAAGACACAAATTTCATAGAGCCTTTGAGTAGAGTTTTAGCTATATAAAGCCTATCAGGCTGGTCTTCCAAGCCACCTTTATAAATCAAATGAACTGCATTCCTGAGGGGGGCAGGTTCACCCTTGTTGTCGAATAAATCCAACAGTTTAAATTGTGGGGGGGCTCCAGCAGACTGTAGAGGGACAGGGGCAACTGTATCAGGTGCCAAGTGCAAACCAGGTGAATGTAAAGCAGACATAGTAGCCCCAGTAACACCACAGTCTCTTAAAGGTGGATCAGACTCAGGAGGTACAGAGGAATCAGTATATAAGACATGCGAAGCAGAAGGACCAGAGGAAGGAGAATTATAATGTTTCACAACCTCATCATTTGGATCAGGGATCCAATGTCCATTCGAATGTTTCAACCACCCAGCCTCTTCAACCGCTCTTTCAGGAGACCATCCCGTACGAAGCTGGGGAGGAGAGGGGGAAAGGGAATTTTCCGTAGCTTGTGAAATATTAGGAACATTCAAGGAGACAGGTCGTGTACTGCCCACCCACTTATCCATGTCAGTAGGAAGAACATTTGCCTCCGAAGATACTGAAACTCGTTTTAATACATTACCGTTCATTCCCAATCATTTACAGGTAACCGCAGTTACAGCCGAACTGGTTCCAAGAGCAGTATCAAGGGGAAATGGCTTTTGGCACTCGCCAGCGAGACGGTCAGAACTGCCAGCCACCCCAGAAGGTTCCACAGGCACAGACACAAACTTCGGGAAATCCACATGCGCGTCACTAGGAAGTGACAAAGAAGTACAGGTAGCAGGAGGAGAAGAAACGAGAGGAGCAGAGAGCAATGTAGCTATTTCAGTTAGCAACTGAGACTTCCGACGCGTACAGCGCTCCTCCTCAGACACAATGGCAGCCAACAAACATTCCTTTGCTGCTAGATCAAGTACAGTACCTTCCACAGAAACATTAGCATTCGTAGAAAATTCCTCACTAGAAACAGCTTCCACAGGGGAATTGAAAAACTCCTCAGGCAGTGCAGTATCTGGAAACTCAGGATTCACTTCAGTAGCCTCTAGCACTATAGGAGCAGAGGAGGAGACCCACTCCCCTGTCCCATCCACATCCGTCTCCTCCGAAGGGTGAGCACAAGTGGCCATCTTCCTCCAGACAGCCAAAGATTCCCCCTCTGACGAGTAGGGGAATTTCCCTGGTGTCCTGGCCAAATTCCTCATTCATTAAAACTTCCACCGACAGCTTATCCTGATCCAATATGTCACTCTGCATCTGTATCTCCCCCCTCCCCCCAGATGAGGCTGAAAATAGGCAGAATTGCCTAACCATCCTTGCCTGGTAAAAAAAAACTAAATAAATAAATATAAAATATTGGAGCATGGGGGCCAGGCAGGTACTTCAGGAGGTGGAAGGGATCAGCTGGCCCCGAGGTTGAAGGAATCGGCTGGCCCACCACATTTTATTTGTTTATTTTATTTAAGTCTTTGGTAACCAGGTAAGTGCACTGATTCGATGGATCATTTTCAGGCACGACCTGGGCCACAAGTGGCACAGCAAACAAATATATATGCAAGGCAAGTGTACAGGCTTAGCCAAGTAGATAACATAACAATTAAAGTGCATGAAACAACTGACAATACAATAACAGTGGCAAAGAAAAACAACGAATCATCAGACATTACACTGGTAGGCCAGCAAGGTGGCATAACAACCTGCATACAGGTGCAGGAACGGATTATACAGGCATGTACAGATGGAGTACAGTTTGAATAATTGATTCAATCAGTGTGCAGGATGCAGGTAAAAGTACGACTGTAGTTGTGCTTGAGGGAACTACAATACTTAGCATTGCATGGAATCTACAGAAGAGTAAATGGCAAATGCAATTGAGGACAGTACAATCAAACAACCAACAATGCAGTTTGTTAGAAAACATCCTAAAAGTGACTACCTCAGAAGAAGAACTGAAAGCAAGAGCATGAGATGCGGGCCATAGAAGGATGGGAAGGAGGAAGGAGGTACAGGCAGGGGGAGGCAGAGGGAAGAAGGTCAAGAGATTACTTGAGGTGACACGGGCAGTTAGTCTTATTTAGAAACCAGTCTTTGAATTGTAACTTGAAGGTGCTGTGGGAGTCAGCAGTTTGAAGCAATGCAGGTAGGGTGTTCCATAGGGAGGGGACAGTAACTGACAGGGCTTTGCCACTCATGGCAGTGACTATTTTAGGTATTTCCATGGGGTGAACTGAGGATGCATGCAGTGGTCTGGGAGCAGCTCACATTTTTAGGAAGGATGCGTACAGGGACACGCTGCCAGCTCTAAAGGCGTTATCAACTATGCAGCCTAGGGTATAGTTACAGCAGTGAGGGAGTGGGAGCCAACCGAGGGACTGGTACAGGTTACAGTGGTGGGTAGAGTAAAGTGCCAAGAGAGCAAATCTACAGACATTGTTGTAGGCTGAGGTGAGACGCATGTGGAGGGTAGAGGACATATGGGAGTATATGGGGGCATAGTAATCAAATATCGGGCGCAGACTGCCTTGGGCAATTGCTAGACGGGCCTCCCTAGTCAAGAATTGTTTTTGCCAATAGACTTCACCAAGTTTTGAGTTAACCCTTCAGACGATGGAGTTGACATGTTCTGTGAAAGAGAGTGAGTGGTCGAGGGTTGCACCCAGATATTTAAAGTGTGGAACGTTCTCCAGTGGGGGCCCATCAGGCGTGAACACCAGAAGGGAGGATCTGGACTTGGAAACATTGGCCAAGTAAGGTTTAGATCCGAAGAGTAGTGCCTTAGTCTTTTTGCCATTAACAAGGAGTCTGTGTGACAGAAACCAGTTGTGGGCTGCGCCATAGTTCAGGGGCAAGTTAGTGGATATGTTGGTCAGGAACTTGTCACTGCAGAAAAGGACGAGATCATCTGCATAAAGCAAGGCTTCATAGGAGAGGCAGTTAGAGGGAAGACAATTTATGAATAAAGAGAATAATAGTGGGCCCATGATGGATCCCTGTGGGACACCTGTGGAAATGGGCAAATCAGGGGAGGTGGCAGTTCCAATGCAGACAGTCTGGCACCATCTGGATAGGTAGCTTTTGAACCATTGAGAGATCCCCATTGAGTAGCCAAGTTGCTGAAGAGTGGCTAGAAGAAGAGGGTGACTGACCAGATCAAAAGCCCTGGTCAGGTCCACAAACACCGCACCCATGGCTTTACCTTTGTCCATGTTTCTGTAAATATGATTTGTAAACTGGGCCAAAGCTGATGCGGTGCTGTGGTGCCTATGAAAGCTATGTTGCAAACCATACAGCAGGCTATGTTTCATGACATGGTCTGACAGCAGTTGGTGGATGACCTTCTTGAGTAGCTTACTCAAATGGGAGAGCAGTGAGATAAGTCTATTATTGTCAGTGGAGAGAGGGTCCCTGACTTTAAAGGTGGGAACTACTTTGGCCAGCTTCCAGGAATCTGCCATGGTGGATGTAGTTAGTACAGATTAAAAATAAAAGAAAGCGGCTTGGATATAACAGAGGAAAGCAGCTTAGCAATGCAGGGAAAATGCCATCACTGCCAGGGCTGCCACGGTTAGGGAGTGTTTTAAGGAGTTTGGCAGTGTCCATGGCTGAGATTACCCTAAAGTAAAAGGGCGGGGGAGGGTCAATGTTGGGGGTGGGTGGATTAGAGTAACCAGGCGTGGGGTAAGTCAGAGACTGTAGAGGAAATTTACTCAGATGAGCCTTGAGGTCAGTGAATTTTAAGTTAAATGCTCCGGCAACTTTGGCTGGGTCAGTTAGAGTGCCATAGGGTGACCTGAGGTGGATTGTTGAGTTACGGGCATGCGGATTTAGCAGGGAGTTGATGGCATTCCAAAAACAATGCGGAACTCCGAGAGTCATGCTCAGCTGATTGCAGAAGAAGTTGTACTTCAGTGCCTTGGCAGTTTGCTTGCACTGATTTCTTACACGCCGAAAATTATTCTAGAGAGAAGGGGAAGGGGCCTTTCAATAAGCAACCCATAGTTCGTCTCTGGTCTTCACCAAGGGTAGGAGTTCTTTATTAACCCAGCGGGTACAGCCACCTCTCACTCTCCGAGTATTGAGTAGGAAGTGGAGGTCTTGGAGTCTGGGAAGGACTTTTGAGAAGAAGCCCACAGCTGCGGTTACATCTGTGAAGGAACAGAGAGTCACCCAGTCAGTTGCCCTAGCATCCTCAAGGAGGGCAGCGGTATCAGGGCAGTTGAAATTGCGGAAAGAGATGTGTTTGAGGGGGTAGCATTTGAACTTAGTGGCCCAGGTGATGAATGTGGGGGAGTTGTCACTAACAGAGTTGGACATAGTACCGGACTGGAGTATCTTGTCCTCCATGTTCGTGACCACTCAGTCAAGGAGAGAATGATTTAGGGTGCAGGAGTTATGCTTGGTCAGGATGGAAATAACTTGTGTCAGGTTATGCCATTTTAGCAGGTTGGAGTAATCTGTGCTAAGTGAGCTTAGCCAATTAAGGTTAAAATTCCCCAGAAGGACCGTGTCCCTGGGAGGAGAAAGGTGGCCTAGGCCAGCCAGGAGGCTTTCAAGGCCAGGTATGTCACCTGTTGGGGGGGTTATATAGTAGCAGCCTACTTACAGCTTTGTCACACTGCCTATGGTCATTTCAGCTATTATTCATTCACTGGGGTCAGAATAGTATACAGAGGAGGCAGCTAAGCGTTCACTAAAACAAAGTGCCATGCCCCCTCTTATTTTCCCACCTGGCCTGTCCAGGCATAGAGGGGAGTATCCAGGGAGATGGTAGGTATTATTTGGGATGTGCGGTTTTAGCCAGGTTTTGGAAAGACAGAGGACATGGGGTTTGTGGAGTGCTACCCACGCCTCAAGGTCCAGGCCAAAATATAATCCCTTCCCTCCTGAATGGAGCTCAGGAAAAAAATCAGATGGCTTAAAATATTATGACCAAGCTAAGGGAGTTTGTAATTTGCCCCAAACGACTACATTTTCAACTTTAGACCAAACCACTTTACCAACTTGTGTTGTGCTTTTTCAGAACCCCCGGTGAGATTTTTGGGAGGCACAAGCTCCAGGCCCTGCTAACCCCCCTCCCCCAGGGAAAAACAAAATGGGGAAACTACACACAGAAGTTTTATCCAATCTAAACAAATCTGGGTCTGTTTTTTCAAATTGTCTTCAGAGACAGCAGAATCCTGTTAAACAAATGTGCACACCCGAGTTTAGTCAGCACTTTTTTAAGGGAACATGCAGGTTTCTTTCAGGATACTTACAAAGTTAGAGGACAGGGCTGACAGCACATGATTAGTGGTGATTCTGTTCTGCTGCCAGCTGACACCATAAGAAAAACCCAGGGATCAGCTTTAACAATGCTAAGGCAGCAAAGCTACAGGAACTGAAGGGCCAAAGGGAAACATCAAGTGCCACTCTGGGAATTAGCACCAGGAAAGCAACATGCATCCTGTTTTTTTTTTTGTTTCTTAAGAGCTCGTATGGATGAAGAAATTATATTCTTGTTAGCTGTGCTTAAACTCACTTCCAGGATAGAAAAGAAAGCAAAAGAAGTTAAAACACAAGTCAGCAACCCTGATACAATGAGAAAACACAGTCAGGTAAACAGGGCTGGCTTTAGGGTTGGGGGGGCCCCCAACAGGATTAGTGAAGTCATGGGACCCCCTTACTTGGTCCACCTTCACCCCATGTATTTGACTGTAGCCCATATACACACATCATTGTATTTTATTTTCAGTACAACCAGTAGAATATTTAATTTTTTTTAGGGGGCGAGAGCTGTGTTACTCCTCGGGGCCATTCTCCCCATCCCATCCATTGCTGCCCATTGGTCTCTTATTGACTGGGTCATTGCTTGGTGAGGCATTTCGTGACATCATGATGCCACAACAAAAGGTGCTACACAGCCCTTTGTTGATGTTTTAAGAAGATAAGATAAAAAACATTTAAAAATTAATAAGGTAAACCGTACTGGTTGGGGTCCCCCTCCAAAGCAGGGGGCCCCCAGCGACCGCAGGGTTTGTTGGTTCATAAAACTGGCTAGGCAAGTAAAGCTACATACTGTTGATAGCATACATAGATGGTAGAGCAGGGGGTGGAGATGGAAAGCCAGTGTAATTTAACCCCCCACCTCCCCAAATTTCACTCAGTGAAGCAGCATTCAATAGCCACAAACAACCAAAGTGTGGCGTGATGGTTGTGCAGCATTGTTGATAGTCACAAGAGTAGTTGTATGACTGAGTTGTTCGACCATTAGCCCAGGAAGGGGAAGGGATGGCTGATTGTTGCCATCCATTGAACCACAGGCAAAGCCTTTTAATTCAATTAGCATATGCAACCAGAATGTGACGCAGTGCTTGCGCAACATTGGTGATAGTCAGGAGGCTAGTTATATATTTAGTTGTTTGACTGTTCTGTATGGATGCTGTGGCCATTCACACTCTCTGTCCCCTGTGTGACTACCACTCTGACAAGGTACCATACCATAAAGGCACAGGAACCCTCTTGAGGAGGGTTCCACCACTAGATGTCAGCCTGGCTCAGGTGGTAGCACATCCAGCTCTGGGTCAGAAGGTTGTGGGGTCTAGTTCCACACCGGGATTGGACTCATATCATAAATGCTAGCACCCAAGTGCAGTACTAGGGTGTGCTGTCCTTTGAATGGGACATTAAACTAGGGCCAGGAATTGGGTCGGGCCAAACGTTCAGGTCATTTGGGTTTGACAGTGATCGGAATTAAACCTCCATATTAGGTTTCACTGCCAAAAGCCAAAAAGTCCCAGGCCCAAAAATTAGCCCAGTGCAAATAGTGAAGCTGCACAAGCACACACAATCATAGACTCTTAATGACAGAGAGAGAGAGAGAGAGAGAGCAGGAGAGACATACTGCAGGAGCAGCACTAGTATTGCTGCAGGGTGGGGGTGTGGAACAAAACAGCGGAGCAAGTCACGTCAGTCACTAAGACTGAGAGCAGTAGGCAGCAATGAGGACTAGGTGCAGGATGTACCTGAAGGTGGGTCCATCCTCCCAGTGTGAGTGTGCATGTTGGGTTCCCGCCGACCACTATTGCTCTCCCGTCCTGACCACTCTCTTGCTCTCTCTCATCTCCAGTCCTCCTCCTCCTCCCCTCATGCATGAGTCAAGCTGTGACAGGGGAGTCATGTGACTGCACTAGTGACAGTCCAATCAGGCATCCTGTTTCTTTGCCCACTCTGACCCTGCTACTGTTAGATCTGTTGTGATTGCACCAGACAGGATGACATTATGTGGGTTTATAAATCCCTCACATCTGCACAGCAGGGTCAAAGACAGGCACAGCATGTTGCAGGCACCTGTATGAGCTGTGAAGAACAGCAATGCCCACATTTTCTTCAAGGAGAGAGAGAAACATATAGAATACATTTTAGGCAGCTTTTTAAGACAGAGAGGCAGGCAGAAGGATTACGACAGGATTAAGCCCTGCAGCACAGCAAAGGAAATAAGCAATAATGACTGAAGAGCCAGTCATTTTGTAGAGATTAACAAGCAGCTGGAGGGGAAGGGTGGCCCGAGACACAGCTGAGGGCCACCCCCACCCAGCCAGTCATTAATCAAAAGGAAATGATAAGTTCTGAGGTCATTATTGCCATTATAAGTCTAATCGCAATAATGATTTTTTTTCTTTCGCATTTTGAGCACCGAAAACAGTTTTGTTTTGTTGGCGTACAGCGCGTGAGCCGAGTGCCATGCCAGTCATTTCTAAGAGATTTCAGACCAGCATAGCAGCCAATCAGTGAGCTAGTTCAGCTCATTAATAATTAGGCTTATAATATTTATCCATCTCAGCTACTGAACTGCGGCAGCACAGCTCACTCTCATTTTTCTGACTGCTGACCATTTCCATTTTCTCAAGCTCTCTGTCCATCATCATCATCATCATCATCATCATCATCATCAGCACCACTGTGGGGAGTGCTACCAAAGGGAGCAGGGTTGGGTGAGACAAAAACAGTAGAGAAGGAAGGTGTTTGCCCAACTGTGAGCCTCTTGGTATGGCACCTTACTACAGTCATTGGGACGCTTCTTTTTACAATTATTGTTCATCGCTTTTCATACACTTTAACAGTATAGTTTAATGATACATGAGCAGATATTTAAAATCAAATGTATTTTGATCCTCAAAACCCTTCATTTAATTTCAGGCCAAATCGGACCAATTCAGGTTTTGCCCAGCCCAGCTCAAAATTGGTCAGTCAGGCCAAATTTGCTGACTTGCACAGCCCTATATTAAACCGAGTTCTCTTCTACCCATCTCTGGTGCTATCCTGGTGGGTGTCCAGGTGGAAGTAAAAGACCCTAAGGCACTTTTTGCAAGAGAAGGGGACTTTCATTAAAAGAAAAGAGAAATACAAAGAGTGCATTGCATTAGTTCGCATGCCGAGGCCAGTTTGAAATTTTGACAACGACCAACATTACAGCGACAATTCGCTGTTGCCAGTGTAATGTCACTGCGGGACCCCGGCATTGGTTTCTCCATGGTTTGCACCTCTCCCTGAATCAACTCCAACTCAGAGTTGATTATCCTAAATATAGGGTCCCGAAAGAAACAAACTCCTTACTGGATGGCTTTATGTCGACTGCAATTGTGGTCAACATAAAGCCGTTGCTGTAACATCAGTCAACAACTTTGTTACTGAACTGGCATCATGGATCTGCATTACTTTATATGGAACTTATGTTACAATGGGGGGGGGTTGTTTAACCAGGAAAGGCACACTAAGCCAAAGCTTGTTTCCAGGTGTGATGTGGGAGCACAAGGAAGTTAAGTGACTTGCTCAGGGTCACACAGTATGCAAGTGGGGGCTGATGGGATTCAAACCCAGGTCTCCAGGTTTGAAGCTCAGTGCCCTTAACCAATATGCTATACTGGTTTTATGTGATAAGGGCAAGTCCCTTATCGCGATGCTCACAAAGAGTGATGCAAATTTGCATGCGCTAAAAAGGGTGACTTGGATTAAGAGAGACCGCCACAAACAGCGACGGTCCTCTGAAATAACTGCTTCTTTGGGTTTTTTGCTAGGGGCTATGCCCCTAGCACTACCCAAAATAAATATTCTCAACTCCAGGGGGAGCAGACTTAGGCATAAAAAGGAACTCCCCCTGGAAGCAAAGCATTTGCCTGCACCAGGACCCCATTCCAGCACCATAAACTCCAGGGGCAGTGGCTCAAGCCACTACACCACATGGCCAGCTCAGCAGGGCTTGGCCAAACAAATAATTTTATATCCCCTTTCTCGTGAGCGTAGTGCATATCCCTCATAGCTACACTCGCTGTACCTATTCTGTGCTCTTTTTCCCTACTCACTCCATATGGAAGCGGTATTCTTGAGTCACTCATATTGAGCTGCTCAATAATACTCACCCATATGAGCTGCTACCTACTATACTGTCACCAATAAATGAGTATCAAACTGAGATTGTTCAAATTAATAACACTAAGCAAAAGGCACAACAAAATAATCCTAACAATAGAAGCTGTCAACCTAAATAAATGAAAAAACATATGCCAAGCAATTACATTCCTGCAAATACTCAGTTAGTTATGCAACTGGTCTCTGAAAGAGGATGATGACAGACTAGCGTGCTCTTTTACATATACTTTCAGTAAGGCACAGTAAATAAAATCAACCTCAGCTTATGTGTCAAAAAGTATCTCTGTTGCAGCTGTAAGGCACATCTTGCTTGCCATAAAATAATATCTGCAACAAGCTAAGCATAACTGCAGTGTTGATTTGTGAAATTTGTAGCAGGGTCCCTCATACCATCTGGTAAGCCACTTGCTGAAAAAGGTATCCCCTCCAGGCCTGGCTTAACTGATTCCAAAAAGAACTTGCAAAGGGGCGACCAATTAGAAAATGGGCTTGTATCTCTCTGGGATATTTGTACAGAGTACCATCAAGACCACGCAAACAAAGACAGTGCAGTCAATAACAGTGCTGCCAATATAACACAAAAGAAAGAAGCATGTCTGTGTACAATAGACACGATTGAAAACTGCATCAAGGAAAATGCGATTAAGATGGAGTGTTGTTTTTTTTTTAACCATGTTGTTTTGGATGGTATGATTTTGATGGGACATGTTTGTACAGTTATTATGGAGACAGTATATCTTCTCTGTCTGTCTGTGTTTTAAAGAGGGACTCTGGTAAACATACCTTGCTTTTGTCAGCGGACTTCATGTTCCCTAAGCAGCAGAATTGCAAGTGAAATACCTTAAAAAAACGTATTGTTCGTTTTTAATTTTAATAAGTATTAGTCGCAAAACCTGAAGTGCAAGCACTGTGCGAGAATCGCGTCAGTCTGAGCTCAGCAGTGTGTGACATCTTCTCCTGAGCCGCCTGTCCGGACCGCAGTAATGGCTAGCACTGAAGAAAGTCACAGCTCATCAGACGAGAGGGAAATTAATGCCTCTGATCTTGTCACCGAAGATCCATATTGTTTGGACCCGCTGTGCAGTGATGAGGAGTCAGTCACGTCCTCCAGTCCCAGCAGTTCTGAATCAGAGAGCCGTCTTGACTCTACCTCATGGTGGGTGTATATTCCTTTACTTTACTGTTCTGTCAGTGCCTTTGTGTAAAAAGCAGACAGTTGTGACCTAATGTGTCCCCTGAAACATGGACTTTCTTGTGCTGTCATGGGTTATCTATTTATTTCACATGCCAACACCTTAAAACAAACAATATACACTACAGTTGCAGACCATCCAACATTTGTCAGATGAAATTATGTACAGTTCTGTGTTATGATTGGGGGGATGACTACTGTCCCCACATTTGTCACACATAACTTCTGAGTATAATTTCAGCAACGTTTAGATGTGTAACAAACAAAGCAATTTGTAAAATAAGCCGGGCATTCCTTGTTGGTCAGTCAGGAAGCTGAACTGCATGAAACAGCACCATTGCAAATGCACCAAGTGTTATGGTTCAACAGCAAGCACTTAGTTAATGCCTGAATGCCAATGTGCCCCAATAACATTAGGTTTCCCTATGGCAGATACATAGATGATCCAAGCTCCTTAGTCATGCCCGGGCCAATGATAGACGGACAATAAATGACCCCCAGAGGCAGAACTTTCAGCAATTCACTTAAACTGATCTGTCAATTTAATTTTATCCTGAATGAGATCGCATTTAGTATACCTTATGCAGCTTGATGAGCAGTGGTGCTCTGTGTCTCTGTAATTTGTCTGCTGAGCTCTCTATGCAGCACTGAAGTAGCCACTAGTGAGTGTTGGGGCAAGATGATCAACTGCTGGAGGTATCTCCACTCACCTGGTCATCGGTCGGTCTGGCCACACTGTAAAAAACTCTGAGTCCTGCCAAGTCAGTTACACAGCATGCTGTACCCTGGACCTGCAGTCACCCCAACACACCACAAGTGACAGAACTACTTGGGAAGCTGTGGTCCCGGTCCTGTACTGATGACTTCTGTGCGCCACCAGTAAATAAAATAATTAATTGGCACAAAATGTGCTTGCAGCTCAGAACGTGCTGGAGCAAGAAGAAAGACAACAACAGTGACTTATCCAGTGATTATTCTCCTGGAACTGACAGTCTGACTGTCACGCCCACCGAGACGGTCAAGTGTCAAAGGGTAAAGGCTGCAGCACTCTTAGCTGCTTCTGGGGTCAAGCAGTCAATGTCAAGTGCCTGCCCCTCTGCCGGTGGTGTCACAGTATGTTTTGACAACCAGATTCAAGTAAGTGGACATGATTACCTTGGGGACTGTTGGACACTCCCCTAGCTGGCACGCATGGCAACTGAGCAGAGACACAAAAGATCATTTGGGGGAAAAGTTTGAAGCAGGACAGAGGCGGCTGAAAATTCAGTACATGGTACAAACTAGGCAGGATCCAGTACCAGTGTTACAAATGTGGTATTGTAGTGGCAAAAATGGTACAGTTAGAGGTCTGCAGTTGCACTGTGGCTGTGATTAGATCCACCCTCCCCCACACACACACACACAGACTGAGTAGTGTGTCCTATGGAATGTTATGGCATGCAGTGTCCATTTGCAATTGTCTCTACCCAGACACAAGCAGCCTAGATGCAGGATTCACACCACCAGCCATCATATTGTTTTGTACAGTAGACACTAACTAAGGTAATGTACGGTGGCACTGTGGCTGTGACTCAGGTCCTCCCCCCCACAGTCACATACACACAGACACTGAGTAGTGTGTCCTAAGCAATGTCATGGTATGCAGTGGCAATCTTTGTACAGTGGACGGCACATTAGATATGTACGTGCCAGCATGTAACAAATGATTAATGTACAGTGGTACTGTCTCTGTTACTCAGGTCCCCCCCCCAGGTACATACACATAGACACTGAGTAGTGTGTACCAAGCAATGTGATGGTATGCAGTGGACATTTTTTTACAGTGGAGAGTACATGAGGTATGTACGTGGCAGCACATTACAAATGAGTAAAGTACAGTGTGACTGTGACTCAGGTCCCCCACAGACACATACACATACACACAGTGGTTAGTATATGGGATGTCAGGGTTCTAAATAATTGATTAGCAGTTTTTTTCTTGGGACTATTGTAATTGTGCAGAAAGTATTTATATAAATATTCTAGAAGTGCAGTGTTTGTTAATCGAGGCATGCTGAATTTATTGCGGCATGATATATGCCTGGTATGTGTTCTCGGAAGCAACTTACCCAGTTCCCACTCTACCACTTCAGGAGCCATGGGAGAAGCCAGTCTGTTAGCAGGGGTACCCAGGGTTTTACTGCCTCTGTCAATGCAGGGGAGATATTGTAGTATCAAAATATAGACATAAAGAAGGTTATGGGGTCACCATTTTAACCAGGCCCTCCTTTGGATCTTTATACATAATGCCCGTTTTAACAGGGCTAAGCCTCCTTTGTGCCTGAAACAAGAGGCTATATAGCATTGTTTCCAGTGCTATCAGGAGTGCATACACAGAGCTGATGTTTAAAAAAATTATTGAGTCAAAAGGGTAAGAATCAGAAAAAACCTTTTCTGTTTTGACAATTTATTCTTCCAGGAGAGCATTTTCATTTCCACTTTATTGATGCACGCTTGCCAGTTCTCAAATGCCAAATTTCCAGGCCCAAAATAGATCCCAAAAATCTTCAGGGGTTCCACCTTCACCTGCATACCAGTAATATGTACCATGCCTTCACTGGCAGTGAGATGTCCCATAGGGATACCTGAGCTTTTGCCATAGTTTATCTGGGCTCCAGCCAGTTTGGAAAATTTGTCCAGAGTATGCTGCACCTGTATGCCAGAGTCTTGGTCCTGCAGTACAATATGGAGATCATCTGAATATGCAAAAGTCTTGACTTCGGGAGTGTCTGGTGTCAACTGTATACCACTGATTCCTGGCTTCTGTTCAATAAGTCTGATCAAAGGGTCTAGAGAGAAAATATACAGACAGGGGCTTAAGGGGCAGCCCTATCATACTCCTCTTTTAACCTGTACCATGGGACCCAAACCAGAATTAACACATGGGTAGATCACTGATTCCCTATACAACACCATGATCTATGTAATAAAATGCTCCAGAATGCTATACCATCTCAAAACATGTATCAGGTAATCATGTGGGACCTGATCAAAAGCTGTCTCTTGATGGACAGAAAGCAGGAATCCATCTACCAGTTCCTTTAGCCCCCTCTCCGAGATTTCTCTTAATGCAATCAGATTATCAGCATACTTTTCTACGCTATGGCATATGTCTCTGTACTGGCAGGGACTATTGGAGTGACCTGAGATAATCTGTTGGCAAGAATTTTCTGGGATAATCTTTTAGTCAGAATTTTGGACAGAAACTGTTATCAGTGTTCAATAAACAGAGGAGTCTCCAATTCGTAATGTCTGTTCTGTTTCCATATGTGAAAATGAAAATTAGTAATGCAGTGTGCATGGCGGGGAGTGGGGGGGCAATTTACCTGATGCCAAAACTGAATTGAACACAATAATTGCAAAACATCTTTTATAAAATTCTGCCATTAACCCACTAATGCCTTGTCCTGTGTTACTCCCCAAGTGTTTAATTGCCTGTCCAACTTCAGACAACTGTATTGGGTGGGTCAGCAGACAGCACATGTGGTTTGGGATTTCTGGAAAATCAAGGTGGGGCAATACAGATAGATAAATCCCAGTCTGTATTTGCTGAAGTGACAAAATGACTGCTAATGTGGTCATCGACTATGTCCATTATACCATTTATTTATTTATGTCTTTGATATCCGGGTGAGCAAACCTATCCAGAGGACCATTTTCAGTTGCAACCTGGGCCACCAGGGTGGCAAACACAACAATATCAATACAATGCAGAGATACAATTAGAGCAAAACAGGAACTGCCGAAAATGCTTGGTATGAGGTCAAATTACATAGCAGAAATATTTCAGAGAACTCAGTACATACTGGTGTAGTGACATACATTATGTGGCTATGCAATATAAAAGGCTTAGCAAGGTGATTATGGTAAAGTGTTACATGCAATGTATATACAGTCACCAGGGAGCCAAGGAAATAAATACAGTAAAAACGAAGGTTCAGTTTATCATCTGGAGTGGTATAGGCAAAAGTCATAGGCAGAAATGCAACTTAAGTTAAGTTGCAGAACCTGCTAACATTTCAGAATAAAACAGGTAGTCATATCCAGATTGAATGGAGGAACAGAACAGTACAAGAGGATAGGGCACTGGAGGTAGGGTGAGGGCACGAATAGGTGCTATGCCAGGATATGGGCCCTGGTACTGCCCGGGGAACCACTGCAGGTACAAACAGCCTTGGTCAGCAGCCATGCCCTTAAGTTCCATCAAAGGAGGTGACAATTTGGTCATCCCCTGCTCTGGTTAACCCTGAAATAATCCCATGCTGGACATGATACTGACACCCAGAAAATGTATCTAAGTGTTGATTGCAACCCTGGTCCCAAATTTGAGTGAAAGATTTTCATTTAGTTCATTATGAGGTTGATTTGTTTCAATAAATTAATACTGTTAATGTGCATCCTGGATATGAGTCTGTGGAGATGGTATCTCAGTTCTAAAATGTGCAAATATTTGTCATTATTTTTGCTCCACCTTTTGAAATAAGGATTTAAAATAGTTTTTTGAATCCTCCCACCACTGAACCAGATCCTCATAGGCTGATAACACTGTACATCGTGCCTTTTAAAGTTCCAGCCATTGAGATTGAATATCTGCCTCTTCTAACAATGCTGAATTCAGTCTCCATGGCTTAGTTTGGGGGTTGGCTCAGTATGGCAACGACATAGAACTGCCAAATGGTCTGAGATTTCCACTGCAGTAGTTCTTGGGAGGAAGTGGAAAGCTGCAGACAAAAAATGAAATCTATTCTGGTGGTTAAACTGCCTCCTGTGAAGGTGGCAACATTGCCAGCAGACAGGTACGAGAGACCATCAAGCACACCTGCAGTTTTAATCATGGCAGTCAAGTGCGTTTAATCACAATACATTTTCCTAGTCTTTCCTCCCCTATCCCTCAAGGAGTGACCTCAATTCAAGTCTCCTGCTAGTATGCAAATACTGCCAAATCTCCTGAAACAGAGCCACCCTCCAAGCTTTTGTTTGAGGAGCACAGACATTGATAAGGAAGAAACTCCCACCTCCATATTTCACATCCAGCAGCAAAGCCCTGCCTGGCTCAGTTTTCACCGTTTTACCTTAAATGCAGAATTTTTAAATTGTATACCTACCCCATCACATTTCTCCAGATCCTGGGACAAAAAGCAAGGTCCACATGTCCACAGCCATTTTGTAACAACAGACTTCAAAAAAAGTATTTATATTTGTGTCTTGCAGAAATAGTACATTACCCTCCAGGGCCTCGAGTAATGTGACAGTAGACATCTTTCTTCTATGTGTGTATGTTCACAAGGTAAGGGGAATTTTATTAAAAGAAAATGAGAATCGAACAAAATAGAAACATTATAATGCAAAACAGAAAATCAGAGTCAACAAAATAAAGATTTGCAGGGCTACAAGCAATTATTTGTTAAAGCAAATACAAACAAAAAGTGCAGAAAACTTAGTTCTCAATATTCTGCCTATCATTTTCTTAACCAGAAACCAACAGGATAAACAAAAAAGCCCTTACAGCAGGACATATACCAAACAGTCACAAACTAAACTACTAAAAATACCATCAACAGCTTAATTTGTTTCAATGTCAGTTGGCATTCATCCGTATCCCCCTTCCCGGGATGAGGCTGAAAATAGGCAGTTGTCTAGTCCTCTTTTCCCAGTCAACAAAAACTAAATACAATAAATAAACCCCTACAGATGGCCTCAGTGCAACCATTTACAGTGTTTCCATAAGTCCCTGAACATTAGGTGAGGCATTGTTTCCATCTCCTTGGTGTGCCTTTTCTTTAAGTTTCTAAAAATCATGTCAATAACCACTTGTGCTATATAACACTTCTGATGCATCTGTAAGGTGCATCTTGCCCACTAGCGATGGTTTCTGCAGCAAGCAAAACACAGTTGGAGAGTGGAGCTGCGAAATGTATGCCATCCACCGTGATAAACACCCAGTACTACTGTCTGGTGGTCTACTGAGTGGAACAACTGTTTATGCCATACCAATTACTTCCAGAAAAACACCACAAATGGGCATTTTAAAAAAGGTGGGACACGTTTTCAAACAACTGTGTGCAGGTCTCTCTTGGGCAACACCTTTCTTCTATGTTCTCGTGTTCAGGAAGTCTTTCACTGCCACTTTCCCATGTATACTAAGCCATGATATGCCCCACATATCCCAAGGGTTGCATTTGTTTAACAATTGACTTATAGCTACTTTCTCTTTCCCTGGGTAGGCAGTTTTTTAAAACTGAAGTGGAGTTAAAATGAGAGACCATGATGTGAGACTATACCTGCTTTCTGGTACGGGAAACAAGTGTTTCTGGTGATAGTATTCACTGTTTAATTTTTACCAAGGCTTGCTGTACATGCTGAGGAACAATATGGGCATGATTCTGGAAGCAGCTAACCCATCTGCCAGTCTGCCATTCTGGTAACCATGGTAGTATCCAGTCTGACATTGTCACAACCCATAGCTTCTCAACTTCTTTTAGAAGAGGTACAATGCTTGTGGTTAGAAATGAAAATTACATACCTACCATAATTATTGATCTTTCTGTGTATATTCACCATTTATCACTGGTGGGTTATGGCCAGAGGACCAGGAACCCACAGGAGCAATTTTTTTTTTCATGGGGAGGATCAGGTGCCACAACGGTGCTGCCCTCAAGGCTGTCGCACAGCGTGGCGCGTGAGGGTTGGCCAGTAAACGATGCTGACTCCTCCCTCACCTCAGTTCTGCATATGCCGGAGAGTGAAGAAATTAAGAGACAGAGAAATGAAGAGAAGAGGGTGGGGCATAGGAGCCCAAAAGACAAACAAAGGAAAGGATATAAACAGAAAAAGAGATAATGCTGAGTGAGAGGACAGTTAGTAACCTAGGGATCTGGAACAGCGGGCCCCCTCCTCTGGGCAAGTAAGAGAGGACTAAGAGAAGAAAGATAGAAAAGAAAGAAGGAGAAAGAAAGAGGAAGAAGATGGGAGTCCCCCTCAACTCCCCAATGAAGGACTCACTAAGAGGCCAAGGAGAGAGGGACCTTGTCAAAGTCATATCCGTGGAAGGATCTGTTCCCTTAATTTTCTTTGTTTGGGCACCCACAGAGGAGTGGTGCGCAGCAACTCAAGAAGAGAGTAAGAGTTAACTGAGTGTTGGACCAAGCAACAGATGAGGCAAGCACCTGGCTCAAAGCCCCCTTCCCTGATACAAGATGGAGGGGAGCTGCAGGTCTCCCACTCCTGCCTTTGAAAATGCTGCTAGTGTAGGGACAGAATCCACTGTGAGGCAGAGCCCCTCCTCCTATCCTGAAGATACATTCCTATAGAGGGAGAGGAAAAACCCTACTCCCTCCCACATAGGCGGGAGGAGTGGGACCTGGAGGGAGGAGGGATGCTGCCCAGAGAAATAACCCACACTGGATAGGTGGCGGGGGAGGAGACACAGCTCCTGAAGGTGAAAAGGAAAGGGAGAGGAGAGCCCCAGAGTCCTCAGATTTCCCCACAACCCAGAAGAGGGTTCCCCCACCAAGGAGGCAGAGGAGATTCATGTTCTGAGAAGACCCAGATCTTCTGAGGGGAGACCCCCACCAGGATCCAGAGGAGAGGAGAGAACCCCAGGGAGCCCCTTCCTAAGAGTGCACACACCCCTGTTTGCCCCCCTTAAAAATGGACCCCTGCCTCTAAGAAGAATCAGAGGGCTCAGTGGTACCAGAAAGACTCAGCCTACAATTGGCCTCAATTGGGGGAAGGCAAGCAGGGAGGAGGCATCACCCAGTTCTGAGGCCAAAGAAAGGATGGAGGCTGGAAAGCAGTAATGAATGGTGAAGATACACAGAAAAATCAATAATTATGGTAGGTATATAATTTTCATATCTTATCTGTGTCAGTCTTCACCATTCATCACTGGTAAGTGATTACCAAACCCCCCAAAGGGGGCCTGGTATCTCCCTGAGGGAGAAACTTCCCTCAGCCCACCTGTGGGGTAGACACAGGAGGAGGAGACCCTCACAGGCCAAGTTAGGCCTGTAACTGGTCAGGGTGAGGTGGGGTCTCCCTATGCCTGGGAGATGGAAATCACCCCTGAAGTTCCCGTGTAACCCTGAGGGAGAAGAAGCGGGTTCCCCAGAAAGAGGAAGCAATCACCCTACATCGAGCCATGGTTGTCAACCAGGAAAGGTGAAGCCACACCATCTGCCTAATGCAGATCGCTGTCCCCGCTAGCCTGGATGCCACCTCATTGGCATCATACAATGCCCTTGCTTGTGCCTCGCAAGCGCCAGGCCACGTGCGGAGGGCGATGGCTTGCCTGGTTGCCCCCGTATCAGGCATTGATGCAAGAACCTGTCCTAGCATCACCCATAGGTGCCTGTTGTAGGCAGAGTGATGGGCATGATGCGCTGTGATGAAAAGCGAAAGGCACGCTGAGGAGAAGACTCTCCTCCCCATTGGTCGAACTCCACAGATTCTGCCTCTGGGAGCCGGTCATGCCTTGGGCTTCTATGTCTGGTAGGAGTATCCAGGAGACTCACTCCAGAAGAGGGATGAGACAGGGCTACCTGGGGACCCCTGTGGTGTGCAATACCTGCGCTGGCAGTCCATCAGGGCTGGGGAAGGGACTGATGGATGCTTCCAGGTATGGTACAACACTTCCCGGAAAGAAGTAGGCAAGGCGGGCACCACCAGGTGATCCATGCTGAATTTGCTTAAGAAAGCATGCGTCACCCATTCAGGATTACCTCTTGCCACTCTGGAGATGTGGAACTCATCGACCAGCCTCTAAAGGATACACTGATAAGAGGTCTGATCAGTGTCCGAGGACAGAAGGATCATCTTCCTTGGGGGAGGAAGACGAGGAGGCCGACAAGCCCGAAGAGTCCGAGTCTGGCTGCTGCTGGGGTGACAGGTGAAAAACCTGCTTATCCATAGCTCTGACGTAACAGGGAAAATCAGCAGCCGAGACTCTAAACTGTTCCTAGGTCAGAGGCCCCAGAGGACCCGAGTGGCCTGGGAAGGGGGGAGGAGAAGGCAGAAGTAAAGGGGAAAAGCACCTCTGCCAGAGAGGGTGCCCTCTACCAGGGCTAGGAGACCATGCAGGTGATCCAGCATCCCAGAAGGATACGCCGGTCTGAATGGTTACTGGCTGCTCAACCAGCCTGAAGTGGTCAGGACTGAGCCCTGAAGGAGAATCCCCCCTGTGAGGTGACCGGGGCCACATAGGTCTAGATGGGTGGTTCCTAGCCCCATACAAGAAGGTCTCACTCGGTGACCACGATGGGGAAAGGGAAGGCTCATCACAATGGCTCCTTTCCAAGTCCCAGAGAGCTGCCAAGGAAGACTGCTACACCTCGCCCCACCCACTCACCCCCCCCAGACTCCGAGAGAGACCTCTTCCTCAGACCCAACCACAAAGCTTCTACCTCACCTGCCAGCCCCAAGGAGGCAGTCTGTGAGAGAACCTTCTTCCCAGCCCCGGGCGCTGAGCAGTGCCAGAAACGGAGCCAGCCTGGTCACCGGGACCTAGAGACTCAGTCCTCCCCAGGCTAGGAGTCCACACCAATGGCAGTAATCCCTCCAGCACCACCACTGGCCCCAGAAAGACTCCTGACACTGAGGCCGGTACCAGTTAAGACAACTGACTCCAAAGGGAGGGGGTTGGGAGGGTGCAGTGGTGCTGGGCAGAGGAGAGCCCTGGGACTCTGAGGAATAGGGCAGCCAGTCTGGATCCACCTCTGAATCATCCTCCTCCAAAGAAGAGCAGATCCAGAGAACCTCCAGAGGGGCCACACCCAAGGCCATACCAACCTGGTCGAGTTCTATGACTGGGTAACTAGGCAACTGGACAGGGGCCATACAGTGGATGTCCTGTATCTGGACTTCAGTAAGGCATTCGACTCGGTGCCACATGGAAGGCTGGGAAGGAAGTTAGTAGGCACAGGGCGGGTGCAAAGCTGGTGAGATGGGTAGGAAACAGGCTGCAGGAAGGCAACAGAGGGTGGTGGTGGGTGGGGAGCTCTCACACCCAAGGGCAGTGAGCGGTGTTCCACAGGGCTCGTGTTGGGACCAGTGTTGTTTGGGATATTCATTGCAGACATATCATGGGACATCAAGAGCAAGATCAGTCTGTTTGCTGATGATACCAAGGTTGGCAGCGGTGGTGGATGACCTAGGGGATGGCAGGGTTGCAGGATGATCTGGCAAAGCTTGAAACCTGGTCAGACACCTGGCAACTGGGGTTTAATGCCAAAAAGTGTAAGGTGCTGCATTTTGGGATGAAGAACCCAAGGAGGAGTTACCAGCTAGGGAGAGTACAGCTAGCCCAGACAGAGGAGGAGAAGGATCTGGGTGTGCTCATTACAGGGTCAATGAACAACTCGGCACAATGTAGGAAGGCAGCTGCAAAGGCCAACAAAATCCTGGGTTGTATTGCAAGGGGTATATCCTCGAGGAGAGAGGAGGTGATTCTGCCACTGTATAGGTCATTAGTTAGACCACACCTGGAGTACTGCGTGCAGTACTGGCGTCCGTATCTGAAGAGGGACATTAAGTTACTGGAGGGGGTGCAGCGCAGGGTGACAAAGATGATCAAGGGGCTGGGGACTTATCATACGAGAGGGTTAAAGGAGTTGAACATGTACTCACTGGAGAGAGGAGAGGCAAGGGTGACATGATTGAAACCTTTAAATACATGAAAGGAATAAACAAGACAGGTACAGAGGGCTGTTCAAAGTAAGGAGGGGAGGCCCCAGGGGCCATGATATGAGACTGGAGTGAGGAAGGTTCAGGAGGAGATGAGGAGACACTTTTTACAGAGAGGGTGGTGGCTGGGTGGAATCGTTACCTGCAGAAGTGGTATGCAGTAGAACAGTGGACTGCTTCAAACGAGGATGGGACAGGACAAGGGGGAGGGTTAATGAAGGGGAAGGGTGGAAGGGAGGGGCAGCTGCAGAATAAGGGGTGCTAGCTGCACATTCGAGCAGACTTGATAGACCTCTAGGCCTTTATCTGCTGGAAAATTTCGTATGTTCGTAGTATGTTCGTATCTTTGGTGCCACAAGCGGCACCGTGGGATGGCCCAAAACTGCCCACGACGACACCCTGATCACCAGAGCCACAAATGACTCCAGGATCCAGAGCGACTCCGATGAGTGGTGCAGAGGAGACCACCGGGCTGGGCCTGGCAGGTGCAGACCACAACACTGGGGAAGCCTTCACCTCCGAGGAGGTGATTGCCAAGATGGTGCTCCCAGCCTGGCCCCTAGGAGGGTCGGACTGTGCCTCCGGCATCATAGAAGGGACGTCCTCCATGGCGAGACTTGAAGAGGTGGAGGCCCCCCTCCTCCTCAGCCCATGTAAAACTAGGAGGGGACCCCGAGGAAGGGTCAAGGGACCTGTGTCTGGCATCCTGTGTACGAGGCTGTCCTCTGAAAGTTGGCAGTGTACGGCCAATCTGCAGTGTGCAGTTTTCAAGTACTCTGCAGTCCATGGAGAAATAGGCATCTCATCGGTCCATGTCATGACCTGGACCCAGGCAGGTCAAACAGCAGTCACGTTGGTCTATTACAGAATATTGCTGGCCGCGGGGACACCAACCCATAGGGGGCCGGCCCACTTTAGAACATTTCTTCTTGTCCCTAGGACCGGACATGACCGAACACAAAAATAAACTTAAAACTAAGAAACAGACTCAGCACCAAGAAAAAAGAAAGGTCTTACTGGCTTCCGAAGGATCCGGAGTCGAACAGTGCCAAGAAATTATTTAATGGCACAGCAGAACTAAGACTTTGGTGTCGACGAATGGTACTAGGGGCCGGTGTCGCAGATGAAATTCTTGCTTGCCTACGAGATTGCTGTTCACTTGATGGCAGGAGAAGCAGAACTGAGGTGAGGTGAGGGAGGAGTCAGCGTTGTTTACTGGCCAACTCTCGAGCACTATGTGTCCGCCTTAAGGGTGGTGCCATTATTGAAGGTCCCCTTCAGCACTGTCCAAAGCCAGCAGCTGATGCGCACTAACCATACCATTGCACCTAGGCAAATGAGGGAGTCTCTAATGCATAATGGTGCAGTGATATGCTGAAACGGTTTTGGTGGTGCTAAACAGCCCCTAGAGCAGCGCTATTTACTGCCGCTGAAAACTCCGTCTTACTGCAGTGCTACAGCCGTGCCCCCCAACCCCAAAGGTAGGGCAGCTGTACTGCAGCAGCCTGCCCCTGTGTCCAGTGGATACCCCTTCCCCACTGATTGCCCCCTATCACACAATTTATACATCGCTGGTAGTCTACTGGCCCCCAAATTTCCCCCATAGTACACTATTTCTAGATCCTTGATAGTCTTGTGCCCCCTCCTCCCCGATCACCCCCAAATTACACTATTTATAGATCCCTGGTAGTCTAGTGGCCCCCCTCCTGCAATTGTCCTGGGTCCCCTGTACAATTAAAATCCCTGGGGGGCTAGTACCTCCCCACACCAAATGCTAAAACCCCCACCTGCGCATGTGCCACCCCCACCTGTTCACTCTCTGAGGACCCCCCCACCCGCACCACCCTTATCAGTAATAATATAACAGATAGGAACTGGCAAAGCCATGCGCTCACCTCCTTGGCTGGCCACCATCTTATAATCACATAGCAAGACTGTGAGTTAATACAGTACTCACGATCACACTCCATGATTGTCAGACAGTGATCAGCAAACGAGGTGAGTGGAAGGCTTTGATGGCCACTGATCTGCTACATTATTACCAGTGACTGGTGACCAGGGTGGGGGGGTGCAGGGCGGGGGCTTTTCAGAGGGTGGACAGGTGAGGGGCACACATATGGGTGGGGGCTTTGACACTCCATATGGGGGATAACCCACCAGGGATTTTAATTATACATGGGACCTGGGACAATCGGGGGAAGGGATCCACTAGACTACCAGGGGGATCTATAAATAGTGTAATACGGAGATGATTGGGTGAGAGAGGCCACTAGATATCAGGGTTGTAACTCTACTTTTACAATATGGGTGTAAAGAGGCTGCTGCTCTGCATGCAAATGAGCCCATAATGGACATGCAAATGGAACCTTAGTGCCTTGCCTTCCCAGTGGACCCATTTGCATGCTAGGACTGAATATGGCCCATAGGAACCCTAGTGTTATCCCATTTCAGGCAGTGCTATCTCCTGTGGACCATATGCTGCCCTCTGGTCTGTGTCAGTGCAGCGCATATCATGCATATGGATCTATCATTGATAACACTGTTCGCCTACAAATACCTGCATCCCTTGCAGAACTTTTCCAAAATCTGACTCCTTGCTATGGGCTGAGGTCTGCCGACCAGGCCCTTGTCTTCATCCCTAGACACAAAACCACTAAAGGTGCTAGTGCTTTCACCTGTCATGCCCCCAAACACTGGAACTCCCTTCCACTAGCTTTGCGCCTTTCACCATCTCATGCATCTTTTAAAACAAGGCTGCAAAACTATCTTGATTTGGCCCACAAGTGCTCCTGCTTCAAACCTCCATAGTTCCTTTCATTTCCCAGCCTCCTCTTCCATGGGGTTTATTGATTCTGATCGTCTATACGCTAAGCACTTCTCCTTCCCATCTGTCCCACCTCCTAGCTTACTTTCACTCCCAACCCGCTCTTCTTGACTCTTACTTCTATCACATTTCAGTATCATTCCCCTTGTACTATATTCATTCTCTAATTAGCACTAATGTCAATCTGTTCATGTTTTTTTTCCTTCCTTAAAGCATATTGTAGTATAGGTTTGTTTTATTCATTTTTTCTCTACACTGGTATTACATTTACTAAGTGCTCTGTATAACTATTTGTCAATCATTTTCTGTACTTGTATTGAAATGTTTCCCCTGTATTGTTGTACTGTACCCTCCCGGGTCGTGCCTGAAAATAGTCATTGCTATGGCTAGTACACCTACCCAGTAAACAAAAACTAAATAAAAATAAAAATAAAATAAATGAATATCCACTTAGTGCTGTGCTGACATGGCCCAGTATTCAGTCAGTTAGTGTGCTCAGTCAGCGTGCACTAACTGGCTGAATATTGCTCGGAGCTGGCCATGTGCTATTTTTGGCACAGCGCAACAGGCTGTACTCTGAATCTGAGGGACTTCCTGAAAGCATATCACTACAATGAAAATGTGAGGGTGTTTTGGTGATGGTAAGGGTTCTATAAAGGGGAATGCTCACTAGTATAAGCCCCACACCTAAGTATAGAACTACCCCAGATTAGTACATAAAAATGTAGTGGTGTCAGTTAATAACACATCCACCTCTGGGCCAGAAGGTTGTGGGTTCTAGTTCCACATGGGGACTTAGACACATACTGTAGCATAAATGCTTAGCCCTGAGTGGAGTACTGGGGGTATGCTATACTGTTGGGGTGTGCCACCCTTCGGATGAGACATTAAACCACAGTACCTTCTGCCCATCTCTGGTGCTGTCCTGGTGAGTGTCCAGAGGGAATTTAAAGAACCCAACACACTTTTTGCAAGAGTAGGAGAACCAAGGCATTTTCTGCAAGAGTAGGGACATTTAGAACTCATAACACGTCAACAAGCAACAGGCAAGCAATACATAACACTCCTACTTATCCAATACAAATCAAGCTAAATTTTAAGGAAATATACACAGGCCATGCCATTCCGCATTGTATGCGGCAAGGAGTGACCGACAGAAATCCCCCCGCACTACAACAACAAACTTGGGTTATATCATATCTTTGCTATTAGTATGACTTTTTGGGATGCTGTTAACTTTTAAATAGTTTCAAGTATAAAATTTAACACTAGCTTTCTAGTTAAGAGTGCATACACAGCAGTTTTGGGTGCTATGGTCTCCATGGTTACCTCATCCCTATTTATGAGTTGCAGGTATTGCAGCCAGTGCCCCTTACCAGAATTAGACATGCAAGACATGTAAGAGCATTATGCTCTTAGAATGAAGTCTTTATATGCACTAAAAAGGCTGCACAGAGCTGGATATAACAGCAATGAAAAGGACTGTATCTTTTTTCCAGTTGCATATATTGGAGAAGACCACAGAGAAAAAAAGTAGCAGTATGTGTAAGTGGATTTAAAATGGCACACCTTAAGCAGGGCAATGGGATAGAGTTCGTTCACAAATTTACCATAACTAAAAATCACAGAAAAGGTGCGTACAGAGAGTGTAGTGCTCACAATTAAAAAAAAAAAAACGAGACATAGAATTGACAACTTAGGCACTCACCACCTCCATATGTCAACTAAAAAGACGCCACTCGCAGCCCTCAAAATATTAAAATTATTTAATTCTTAAAGTGCATTTACAAACTGGACCAACGCCCTGATTTCAATCACCTAATGCGTTTTGGACATAATCATGTCATTTAACTCCTTACAGTCAGACACTGATCCAACTTGAAAAGGGGATTATAAAATGGAAAAAAATAAGACAAAGCACCCAAAGCAAGGGTAGGTGCTCTTTGTAAATAATCTAAATAATCATACAAGGATTAGTGGGTTTATATCTGATCAGAGTTTTACAAGGACATCCTGTTCTTTACTTTTATAAATTTAGGAAAATCGACTGCTTGGAACGGGGTCAGTTTTCTACCCATTCCGTTTATAACTAATGTGTGGCAGTTTACAACACAGAATGTGACACTATTTATATGTATACACTATTTTTATATATACATTATTTGCATAAAATCTTTCTTAATGCACCAGTTAGGGTAACTTAACACCGCAAAAGTAGGGAAAGTGGCATTAGGGTTTCCAACCTTAATTCCCCACCCCCACTCCCCAAGTAGCAAAAGGAAAAAATGTTAGGGTTTGGTGTCTCCAGAGTCTTGGTGAATCAGTGGTGGGGTCTTCCTTGAGGTTGTCAACCCTAATGCCCACCCCATTCCCTAAGCAAAAAACATCATACATGGTGTGGAAAAATGGCGACGTTGAAAGTTTGAAGTCAAAATATTGAAAATTAGTGAAGTTATGAATGAAAATTGACATACTGCAATGTTCACTCAGAACCTGGGCATTTTACAATATTTTTACACCAAATTTTTAGCATAGCCTTCTTATTATCCGCACATCATGAACCTAGTAGGTAAACATTTTCAAATTTTTGCTGAAACATCATTCCACACCACCAAAACGTCATTCCGTGCCACAGGTGTGAAAATTTTGGCCAGGATTTGAAAAATGACAGTGTGAGGTTCATGAGGTGTTGTGAAAAAATGTCTATGTTGAAAATTTTGGGTAAAAATATTTGAAATTACCGAAGTTATAAACATGCATAGCAAAATGTCAATGTATACTCATAACTTTGTCATTTTTTTAGATTTTGACCCAAAATTTTCATCATAGCATTCTTATGACCCCTCCTCATGAACAAGGGCAGGGACAATTTTCAAGTCCCACCCAAAAGGTGATTTTGCAAAGCAACCACAAAATCACCTTTCAGGTCAGAGTTGCATAATTTCACCACCACTGGTCACGGAGTAGGGTCCCAAAAAGGGCATCTGGAAAATTTGGTGTAAAAATATTCAAAAATGACAAAGTTATGAATCAAAGTTTAAAACCCCATTGAAATACATTAAACTGTACTTACATGATTTTCTCACATGGCAGTTGCCATAAGATATGTCTTATGATGCAGGAAGATGTGTCTTCAGAGTGTGGACCTATGCTCTGGGACATGTTCAGGTGAGAGAGGGGTGTGGGATGGTGAGTGCTGAGTGGGAGGTTAGGTTGGGGTGTGTGTGGGGGCAGATCAGCGACAGACTGTTTTTGGTTTTTACAGAGTAAAAAAGAAAAACATTGAGGGACGATTTTCTTTATTTTAAGGGATATATTTTCTGACACTGGGAATTGGGCACCCCAGTGCCAGGCAAGATAGATAGCTAGATAGACAGACAGACAGACAGACAGATAGAGCGAGCACAGGGGAATGCCAGCTCACTGCTTGAAATGAAGCTGGCAGCACGACTCCAGCTGCAGCTTCAGAATTCAAGAAAGTCCAGTTGTTCTTGTACTAAGAACATGGATGAATGGCTCCTCTGCTAAGCTGGGCACCCAGGATTTTCAGGTGCCCAAACATGTTATTTCCATGGAAATTAAAAAAAAAAAACATCAGAACCTAGCTAAACAGGTGCCATTTACCTAGGTTCAGGTATTTTTTTTGAAAATGCATTGACCGGGATATTCAGAGCAGATACGCCATGCCCAATAGGGATGCACCTGCGCAAGAGCAGAAATGCGCCATAATGCGATATTTAGCAGCAGCAGATGCGCAGCACAAAATCCAATGTGCTGTAGCACAACGGTAATGAATGCATGCGCATGTGCAGGGGGCGTAACCAGGAATATGTGGCACAGTGCGATATACAACAGCAGGCGATGTGCGAAATAGTGGAGCAAGCGTAGGTTGCGCAATAGCGGACATGTACAAATATAAAAGGGAGCATGTGAGGGGAGGATGATTGCACTAGAGAGGAGCCATAGCGGGGGAGAGTGGAGATGGAGCGGTAGGGAGCCAGGGCAAAATACAGGTGGTCAGGGGTGGCCAAGAAGTGGACGGGTCCACTGGAAGCGCAAGCGTGTGTGTGTGTGTGTGTCTTTGCGTGCCACAGAGGAAGGAGAGCAGTGGGGCAGAGGAAGAGCATGCAGTGGTGTAGTGCCAGGGGTGCACCCAGTGCAGAGGCAGGACCAGCAGCACACAGCTGGGGGGACTGCCCGTTGGCGGTATGCCCAGAACAGGCTGTACCGTGCCCACGTCAGCTTCGAGCTGTACAGTGGCATCAAGATCGTGGGCCAGTACTGCCTCAACCGGGCCATTCTGAGGTGGCTCTTTGAGCTGTGCAGTCAGGAGATGCAGGCACCCACAAGATGGATCCATGCTCTGTCTGTGGAGACAAAGATCACAGCAGTCATGTGCCTGCTTGCCACAGGCACCTTCCAGAGACCAACAGGCATAACCCAGTCGACCACGTCACACCTACTCACACAATTCCTCAGCGCACTGCTGCCACATGCTGTGGGGTACATCCATTTCCCCTGCACACAGGTGGAGCACACAGCAAACATGCAGGAGTTCCACAGGGTAGCACAGTTGCCTGGTGTGCTCGGGACCATTGACTGCACCCATGTTGGCATCCACACGCCACCTGGCCCAGAGGGGGCAGCATATATAAACCACAAGGAATACCCGAGTGTCAACTGCCAGGGGGCGTATAATCAATGTCTGTGCCATGCACCCTTGGGGAGCACACAATGCCTTCATCTGGCACCAGTCTGCACTGTGCCATAGGTTCGAGAGTGGGGACATCCCCACTGGCCATCTGGTAGATGAGTATGCAGTGCATGCCAGATGCTGGGAGCAGCAGGGGGGGTGTGTGTGGCAAGGGCAGGGGTGCCATGGGGTGCAGCCTGGAAGGCCAGGGGCACAGTGTCACAGACCACCATGCTAACTATACCTCTCTACACACAGGTGACAGTGGGTACCCTGTCCGGCCCTGGCTGCTCACACCATACCAGCACCCCTTGACCCCAGCACAGCAAGAGTACAATGAGGCACACGCCACCACACGGAACATCATCGAGCGTGTGTTCGGGCTGCTGAAGGCTTGGTTCCATTGCCTGGACAGGTCTGGCGGTGCCCTACAGTACAGCCCCTCAAAGGCCTGTGGGCTATTCCTGGCCTGCTGTATCCTGCACAACATGGCCACAGACTGTGGGATAGCCATTGAGGTTGAAGAAGGGGACAGCAGTGGGGATGATGAGGATGCCGGTCCAGCTGGTGTTGGGCAGCCACCCCCTGGGCGAAGGGATCCCTGGCTGGCCCGGATGGCCCAGCAGCACTGGGACACCATTGCCGAGGAGCACTATGGACCACACAGGTAGGTGAACAGGGCCACGAGCAAGCACCAGGGGAAATGGCACAGCTGACAGACAGGCAGGGGTGGACACCAAGGCAGGTTCAGTGGCAGGGGTGCGGGAATGGGTGGGGTCCTGAACACAAAGGCAGAACACAGCAGGGCTGCACACAGCATGCACACACAGGCACACACACTCCATCCCTTGCCCACAGGGCCACATGCACACCCACCCCCATATGCCCCCCCACACACCCACACAGGACCCAACAGAACCACACCCAGTGGCAGGCACTGTGCGTGTCTCAGACACTGAGCACTGTTGCACAGTGGTGGACAGCGCTATTCTGGCATCATCATGCACACGCCACAGTGGCCAGCAGCCGGGCGGGTGTGCACAAGGCCCGTGTGAGTGCAGGAAAGGGTACCACACCCATGCATCGCACACAGAACACCACAGTGCACACTGGGTAGTAGCAGACAGCGGTCGTGGAGTGGGAAAGGTTAGTCATGCTGCACAGTAGCACAGCTGCCACAGATGTGTAGGCAGCCCCGCCGAGATCTGCCAGCTGTAACAGGCTGATCAGTGGTCTCATGGGGTGGCACTGATGGTCCCCCAGGGGTGACACTGCGTGAATGCGGCCATGTCCATGGAGGTGTCTGCAGGCCACCAAACATGCCTGCACCAGGAGTGCTTGGTATGTCCACAGCCGATCCCGGCGTCACCATGGCAGGGGTCGCCCGACACCGGGACCGAGGGGTGGACATTGCACTCTGTGGAGTGTGCAGCAGCTGGGCACACAGCCGGTCAGCCAGTGTTGCCATGACAGTCACCATCACAGTGGCGTGCCTATCGATGGCTGTGGTCACATCCGCCCGCTGTTGAGCAAACTCTGCCAGGAGAAGGGCATGGTCCCTGCTGCACTGCTCCACTGCCTGGCACAGCTCCACATGGAGTGCATCCACCACTACCACAAGCCATACCTGCTGATCCACAGAGACCTGGAGCAGACGGCTGTGGGCATCCAAGGGGTCATCTGCATGGCTATCATGCTGACCCTTGTGTGGTTCCTGACCCTGCGGCACAGCGCCCCATGACAGTGGGCACCACACTGCCTTCCTGGGGTACATCCTCACGCAGTGCACTGTTGCCACCCCTGCCCCTGTCCCCCCATCAACACTGTCCAGCTGCTGCTGCTGCCCCTCCAGCTGCTGAGCGCTGGGCACCACCAGCGTGACTGCATCAGCACCACCAACACCACTGCCACGTCTGCACGCCAGTGCTGCCCCCTAGATGCTGCAGACATGACAGGAACAATGACTGGTGGGCAGACAACCATGCCAGTGCTGCCCGCACTGCCGCCTAGGCGGATGCCAGTTGTGGGATCCCGCTGTGACCCACTAACATCACTGTCCGGGATGTGCATCACATCATCACCTGTACTGGAGTCAGCCCCGATTTGTGTCTCAACACACAGGACACCATGCCTGGCATCCTGCTGGAACACAGCCAGGGCCTCATCCGCACCCGCACCACAGGATTCAGTCTGGACAGCTGTGCAAGGCTGCAGGCGATCGGTCCCTCAGACACCAGTGGAGGTGGATGGGTGCTCCACCGGTTCCAGGGCCTCCCCCTTGGTGGACACACCCACCACCGCTGCCCCATGCAGACACTCAGGAGCTGTAAAGGAACACATTACCGTTAGTGGTGCCGCCTGACCCCCTGGACCCCACCCCCCCACCACCCTCACACTGCCTGCACCAGTCATACCATGTAGTGATGGGCTACTGCCCATCTGGAAGCCTCCGCTGGGCACACCCTCAATGGCACAACACCGCATGCTGCCAGCCACCTGCCCCTCCCGTGGCGTCAGGCATGGCATGTCTTGCTGGCTCCCACCGGTGGTGGCATGTGCCTCCCAGATGGCAGACACCTTGTCTTTTATCCTCCTCCTACCTGTGCCAACCGTCTTTTTGCATTCCTGCATGGAACGCTGGTGGCTGCCCTGCTGGTTTACCGCACATGCCACCTCACCCCACAACACCACATGAGCCTGTGGTGTACCTCTCTGTCCACTGAGGAGTGGCTCTCTGTTGAGGTAGGCCTCAAACAGGGCATCCAATTCTGCCCTGGTGAAGTGGGGCCTCCGCTTCCGCACCCTCCCCTGCTCCTCATCCTCCTCACATTCGGTCATGCTTGTACCTGTGGAGATGGACAGGTGTTACCATGGACTGTTAAGTCCCAGACTGCCCTCCCAGACCACTGTCCCGATGTCCCCACAGCATGGCACATGCCTCCAAAGGCTGCAATACCGAACCACGGCCTGTGCAATTCCATGGCGCCTTTATAGCGCATCGCATGCAAATGAGGTTATGCGCAACAGTAATGGGATGCAAATGCAGCGGATGCGCTGAGAAATAGCTCATGAGCTGGTTTGTATAACCTGGCTGAATATCGCACAGATGCACCTTGCGAAATGGAGCTGAGCATGCTCACGTCGTGGGACACCACTGTGATGTGCGAATGGATTCCATCACGCATGCGCTGGTGCTGACAAGTATGCTAGCAGTGCAGCATATGCACATTGCAGGGGAGGCAGAACAGTGCACAGCCACTACTGTGCTTGTGGCACTCATGCACTGTACATCCTACAGGGCACACGTGCCATAGTGCGGCTGGCACAGTGCCATCATGCCCAGTATTTCGCCACTGCACCATGGGTGCCATGGTGCCTCTGCACAGTAGGCCACTGCATGGCATCACACACATGCACCCTACCACACACCATACAGGGGTCTCCCAATAGCACAGTGGCGCTCCATGCGTGCCCGACCCTTGACCCCACAACTTCCCTTTTCCCTCTAGGCACTATGCGTCCGCATGGCTGCCCACCTATTGCACAGTCCGGTGTCAGTGGGATTGCGAATGGCAGCACAGCAACGCGCTGCCTCAGCACATGGGACTTGTGCGCTTCCGGGCGCCATTTTGCACTGTGAACAGCAAGGAATATGCCACACACCAAAGCCCCCCTGTGGAGTGACATCAAGGCTGGCCAACCTGGTGGCTCTTGTACAGCCCCATGCAGGTGCCCTGTTTGAGCAGATACCCCTCCAGATGCCTCGCACCACGGTGTGGCAGGGGGTGGCAGACGGACTGGAGGAGGCCACTGGGAGACAGCGTTCAGGGGAGAAGTGTCGCTACCGCTACAGTGACCTCCAGCGGCATGACCCTGACCATCTGAGGTGCTTGCAGGCACGTGTCCGGTTGGCAGCTGTGCCATGGTCAGGTAGGTGCTCCTTGACCATCACTAGTCATCTCCGACTGTCCTCAGGGCACAGAGGTCGGCAGGCCAGGCTGCCGGGGGGGGCAGCACCTGTGTTGTCAGGTGTCGGGGTGCACCGTGCCCACCCTATGCCACCGCAACCCAGACATGCTGTGCGGGACATCACACTGGTTGGGGGGGCCTATGGTTCAGATGTGTACTGATGTGCTTCTCTCCATGTTTCCCCCCCTAGGACCGGAGGACCGCCGTAGGGCCCAGATGGCCGAGGAACAATGGGGCCATGTCCACGCCGCGGGAGAGGGCATGCGGGCAGGCCACAGTGGTGGTGCTGCGGGTCAGCAGTACCCTGATGACCAGGATGCAGGTGACTACCGTGTTTCCCTATACACCTGTGCAGGGTGGGTTGCAGGGGTGGTGGTGTGGCATGGCCCCTCTGCACATGGGCCCTACAGCTGTGCACTTCCCACGGTGTCCTCTGCACTGTCCTGTGGGCCTGCACATGTGGGTGGGTGGGTGTCGCAGGTGGGCTGTGGGTGCACTTGGTGCCTGGCTGTGCCACTGCCTTTCCACTGCATAGCCTTGATGCCGGATGGCCAGGATAGTGCTGTGCGATGCATGGGCAGTGATGGTGTACAGCGGTCTGCATGACTGCGGTTGCCCGGGTAGGCGGCTCATGTGGGTGCACTCACTGTGGGTGGTTACATGCTATCCCAGGGGCGCCGGTCACTGATGCACGCTACACACGTTGGGTGGGCTGCGTTAGTCTGGTCAGTCACTCATACCATTTCCGCTCCCTTGTCCTAGGTGGACATCATTGGGAGGCCATTGAGCAGACCCTCAGAGAGATCCTACAGGTCACCTGGGTGACACACGAGATGCTTGAGTGACTGGACGGGGGGACTGGCAGAGGCAACACAGGTGCCACGGGGCGGCAGAATAGGACCAGGACCACCAGTAGGGCTGCTGCAAGAGGAGACACTCCCTCCCTCTCTGGACTGTACCCCACACCCCCATGTCCCCACCTTTGCCTTTCCCATTGTCCCCTGCCCCCTTTCCCTCCCCCCTTGTAGCGTCCTCACCCTTCCCCTCCTTTGTTGTACATACTTGTAAATAGCTATTGTTGTTACGAATATACTAAATTTGCCAGCAGATAAAGGCCTAGAGGTCTATCAAGTCTGCTCGAATGTGCAGCTAGCACCCCTTATTCTGCAGCTGCCCCTTCCACCCTTCCCCTTCATTAACCCTCCCCCTTGTCCTGTCCCATCCTCATTTGAAGCAGTCCACTGTTCTACTGCATACCACTTCAGCAGGTAATGCATTCCACCCAGCCACCACCCTCTCTGTAAAAAAGTGTCTCCTCATCTCCCTCCTGAACCTTCCTTGCTCCAGTCTCACATCATGGCCCTGGGGCCCTCCTCCTTACTTTGAACAGCCCTCTGTACCTGTCTTGTTTATTCCTTTCATGTATTTAAAGGTTCAATCATGTCACCCCTCCTCTCCTCCCAGTGAGTACATGTTCAACTCCTTCAACCTCCTCTCGATGGTAAGTCCCCAGCCCCTTGATCATCTTTGTCACCTGCACTGCACCCCTCCAGTAACTTAATGTCCCTCTTCAGATACGGACGCCAGTACTGCATGCAGTACTCCAGGTGTGGTCTAACTAATGACCTATACAGTGGCAGAATCACCTCCTCCCTCCTCGAGGATATACCCCTTGCAATACAACCCAGCATTTTGTTGGCCTTTGCAGCTGCCTTCCTACATTGTGCCGAGTTGTTCATTGGCCCTGTAATGAGCACACCCAGATCCTTCTCCTCCTCCTCCTCCTCTCTCTGGGCTAGCTGTACTCCCCCTAGCTGGTAACTCCTTCTTGGGTTCTTCATCCCAAAATGCAGCACCTTGCACTTTTTGGCATTAAAGCCCAGTTGCCAGGTGTCTGACCAGTTTTCAAGCTTTGTCAGATCATCCTGCAACCCCTGCCATCCCCCTAGGTCATCCACCACCGTGCCTACCTTGGTATCATCAGCAAACAGACTGATCTTGCTCTTGATGTCCCATGATATGTCTGCAATGAATATCCCAAACAACACTGGTCCCAACACCGAGCCCTGTGGAACACGCTCGTCACTGCCCTTGGGTGTGAGAGCTCCCACCACCACCACCCTCTGTTGCCTTCCTGCAGCCAGTTTCTACTCATCTCACCAGCTTTGCACCAGCCCCTGTGCCTACTAACTTCCTTCCCAGCCTTCCATGTGCACTGAGTCGAATGCCTTATGAAGTCCAAATACAGGACATCCACTGCATGGCCCCTGTCCAGTTGCCTAGTTACCCAGTCATAGAACTTGACCAGGTTGGTTTGGCAGGGTCTGCCACGATGAAGCCATGCTGTCTGCTGTCCTGTAGTCCTTTGGCCTCTAGAGGGCCACCAGCCTCTCCTTCAGGATAGTCTCCATTAGCTTACCCACGATGGATGTGAGGCTCACTGGTCTGTAGTTTCCCGGTTCATCCTTGGGGCCACTCTTGTGGAGGGCACCATCATGACCATCCTCCAGTCCTGAGGTACAACCCGAATGTAGTGAGGTATTAAATAGGTCTGCCAAAGTCCTGCAAGGACCTCTGCCAGCTCCTTCTGTACCCTGGGGTGGATGCCATCTGGGCCTGGCACCTTGTCCACCCTCAGTGCCTTCAAACTCTCTCGAACTCTGCTCTCCATGATTTCCCCATCTGTCACCACTCCCCTCCGCTTCTGCCATTTCTCCCACCTTGGGTGTCACCCCCCTCTTCTCTTTAGTAAATACTGAGCAGAAGTACTCATTTAGTGCTTCCGCCTTATCGCACCCTGTTTCCACCCAACCCCCCTCCTTCCTAATCCTTACCATGTGGTCCTTACAGCTCCTTTTCTCCCTGATGTACTTAAAGAAGTCCTTCTCCCCCTTCTTAATGCCTTGTGCCAGCCTGAGTTCCCTAGATGCTTTGGCTCCCCTTACTGCCCTTGTCACCTCCTTCGATTCTGTCAAGTACTCCTCCCTGTCCTCCCCCTCCCTGTTTTCTTGTACTTCCTAAAGGCAGCTCTTTTCCTCCTTACCTTTTTCCATGACCTCCTTGCTCAACCAGATCAGTTTCTTAGCCCTAGCCTTCTTGCTCTGGGCTTTGCAGCAGGTTTTGGTTGCCTCCACTATCCCCAGCTTTATGAGCTCCCACCTCTGGTTAGTGTCCATACTAGATTGAATTCTGGCCAGGTACCCTTTTACCACTTCCCCATCCTCCCAAAGTCGGCCTCCAGAAGTCCAGCACTATTGTGCCAGATTCCACCTCCCTTGCCCATATCCAATGTGAGCCATACTGAGCGGTGGTCACTCCTGACAGCGGTTCCTCCTGTAAGTTCTCTCACAAAGTCCCCATTTGCCAGCACAAGGTCAAGGGTATTCCCTAACCTGGTTGGTTCACTGACCATTTGCAGCAGGAAGCTGTCCTGGAAGGCATCCAGCAGTACCTGCTCCCTTCTGTTCCTGGTTGTTGGGGTGCTCCAGTCCACTCCTGGCATGTTGAAGTCCCCCACAATCACCACACTACCCTTCTCGCAGGTCCTCCTGATCTGTCCCGCTAGTTGTTGTTGTTTTATTTATTACATACATTTATATGTACGTCCGTGTCTGTCTCTGATTTGCAGCGGGCACATGGAGCCTTGCTGCAGTGGTGTGCATGGCTACTGTGGGGTGGAGCTGGATTGGGCATGGGTGTGCCTGTTGGTGCTCCTCCACTGGTGTGGGTGGGGGCCATGGGCTATGTCTAGGGGCATGTGTGGTGTGCCCTGTGCACTGTTCACCTGTGTGCAGCAGGCTGTGGTGCATGTGCCATTTCCCAGCCACCCCTGTTGGTGTGGGCTTTGCCTGTGCAACGGTGGCCATTGCTGCTACACCGCCACCATGCGCGACTGTGGTATGCATGGGCCCCTGCCACTGCATGCTTGTCTGCCGGCATGCCTTCAGGGGCAGGCCATACCTGTCACTTTGCAGGCATGGCGCCCTTGCAGCTGGCACTCCGACCCCTGGACTATCGCACATCTGTCTCTGTTGCCACTGTGGGTGGTGCAATTGGTTGCCCCCTCCATGCAGTCCATGGTGACTGGGGTGGTGCCTGTGGGCTAGTGGCTGTCACATGGGGTCCCGCTGCATGTGGGTGGTGGCCTGGTCACAGGCCCATGAGCCTGCTGTCAGGGTGGCCAGGCTCATGGGGTGACTGCCACATGGCAGGCTCACCAGCTACCTGGTGGTGGGCAGACCACAGGTTACATGGCACCATGGGCTTCACAATGGCAGAGCCTGTCGCACTGCTTTGTGTGGCTGTTTGCCGGAGTAACCATGGGACTGGGACAGGGGAGGACATTGTGTGTCCCCTGTGTTGCCTCCTGTGTGGTGCATGCCTCCATACACCACGGGAGGGGGCTGTGTTGCCTGGCAGGGTCAGTGCTGTGGTGGGGTGGGTGCATGGGCGGCAGACCTTGCTCTGGTCCTGTTTTCAGAGTGCCTACCTGTTTGTGGTGGTGTCCAGGGTGGCCCTTGTCATGTGCGGGGTTCCTCGGGTACTGGTGCAAGGTCACCCACCTTGCTGTGCCTCCGTGGGGGCCATGCTGGAGGGCCTTGTGTGGGTTGTGGTGGCGCTGGTGGACGGTTTCACCACCTGTATTGGGTGGTCATGGTGGGGTTGTGGTACATGTGCATTGCGCTCCGGGACAACTGGATGCCTGGGCACGGTGGTAGCGGACTGCCTTCAGTGCCATGCACTGTTTGGTCATGCTTCTGGGCTAGGTGTCTCGGGTGCTCTGTACTGGCAGTTGGCATTGGGGTGGTGCCGTGGCATAGGTGGGGCATGGTCATCATTGTGTCCTGGTCCCTGTTGGCCAGTGGACAGTGCAGGGGCGCCATGCCCAGCAGGTAGGGACTACTGGGTCACATCTGCTGGTGGTTCAGCACTTGGCTTTAGGGTCAGTGTGGTCCATCTTGCACCGTCTGGTTGTGCTGCTCATGGAGGCCTTGCCCTGGTTGGGTGGGGGGGGCTGGATGTTGGGGGGGTGGTCTGTCTGTCCTGGTGCATGCTCCTCAGCACATGGCACATCCATGACTGCTGCTCAGCTGATTCTTGTCTTTGTCCAAGCGCATCCCTAGGGGTGCTATTGCGCACCGACCCTGCTCCATGGCACATCCCTTGTTGCACTATGGCACATCAGGAGTGATATTCAGCCACGTTGCGCAGGCACACCTTGTCCTGTGCATGGTTTGAATATCGTGCCCGTTGCACCATGGCGCACTGGACATGCGCCTGCTCCCTCTATTGCACATCTTTCTGGCACAGTCTGAATATCCCGGCCATTATTTTTCTTTTATTTATATTTTATTGAATTTTGAAAAATACTTTAAATATTCATGGTTACATGCACTATGTCCACGCCATTAACCTGAAAGAAAATTATCATAAAGTAAGGAAGATAATAAATATAGGATAAAGTATGGGGAGAAGTGTGTTATGAGAAGTTAACACACACCCGAATTGTTGGATGGCACACCGGCCCCGAGGCGAAGCCCAAGGGGTTATGAAATGCTCCATCAACAGCCGAGTGTGTTAAGTGGTTGACGACTCTTCTCCATGTTTTATTTTATATAATTGAAGGTCTCCATTTGAAAAGTCTGAGGTTGCTTTTTGTTTTTTGAATTGTGTTGCGGTTTTCCTGCTCTTCAATGAACTTTTGTCTTTCGGTTTCGTTCGCTGTTTGGAATCGGCTTAATTTTTTTTTTTTTTAAAACTTCTAGGCGATGTGAGGCTGCTGGAGGCTATTTGATACGGAGGTAACCCCCTAGAAGTGTGTTTTTCAGTCAGTGCCGCTTGAGGTGACAGGGACAATTTGAATGTCGCGCTATGTTTACTTAGTTGTCTTGAGTGCTTTGTTGTTCAAAGGGAGCGCGTGAATGCCGTAACACCTACTCAGGTGTTATGGCATTTAACACACGGTTTTGACAATGGGAGAAAATGGAGACCATTAATTATAACAACAATAACTAATAATCATTTAATTGAAGTCTCTATAGGAGGAGCTGAGGTAATTAGTAAAGATCCATACTGAATAAATTCAATTAATTTAATTATAAAACCTACACTTCTGGAGGCTGACACGTCGAGAAACCTTCAACTAGTAAGTTAATAATGCTCCATCAGAATTCTAGCTGAAAGAAAGTGGCTTAGGAACAACAGATTTTAACCTTTAGCAGAGACAAGCATTTTATAAATAATACAAATAACGCATATACATAAACATATGTGTCCTATTAAATCTCTTGCACCCCCCAGGCCATACACCCCACCCACACAACCATGTTATGGTGTTGCTACCTGGTTAATTATTCAATAAACCAGGACATCCTACTAAGTAATGTAAACAGACCTACTTGCTGGTAGAGTCACACAAATGAAGCCCAATATAATAATAGGGAAATAGAAAAAGAAGAATTCTGATACACATTCTTTGCACATGAAAACAAGGCTGCAGCTTGCAAGGGTAAGACACAGCATTTGGAATGAAACATTAAAATATATTTAAATGCAGTTCTCGATAGCCATTTACTCATAGTGACTTGGTATAAAAACAAAAAGAGAATTAGCCTAATAGTTCTCATAAACAGTTGATAATTATATTACGTGCAAAGAGAAATTTTCCATCTGAAGAGGAATCAGAATTACTACCATCCTGAGTTGTCTGTTTAGATGGCAGAAACGACAGCAGCTGATCTGGATCATAGAAAATAGAACAGTTATGTAAGAACTCACCGTAATAGTAGATCTTTGAAGGGATCTCAGTCATCAATTTACACAGATGGAACTTCACCGTCGGTGAAGCAGGATCCACATGGAAGATTTTCAGCAGTACAACTGGGGTCATACACGCAGACGTCATCTACTGACATCACAAACCCTATAAAGGCATGAGCAGCCCTGCTCCCTCTTCAGTTCTTCCCCCAGAGACTAAGGGAACAAAACTCGTGCCATAGGGGACCAAGGGGAGAGAGAGAGGTGCCCAAGCCTGAATAAAAGGCTGGATACACCAGATAGCCAGTTCTGAGAAAGAGCTCTATAAAGGGGGATGGAGGGAAGGAAGGCTAACCTGATGACTGAGATCCCCTCAAAGATCTACTGTTACGGCAAGTTCTTACGTAACTGTTCAGTCTTCATCGGGGGTATCTCAATCATTAGGTCACATATACAGAACAAGTCCCAAGCAGTTACAGATGTAAAGAAATAGTCTGGGAGGAGGGGCAGCCTTAAACTTAAGACAAGAGGCCCTGCAGCACAGCCTGCAAAACCAGCACAGTCTCTAGAGGCAATGTCAAGACTATAGTGCTTGGTGAAAGTATGAACTGTACTCCAGGTGGCAGCAGCACAGATGTCAGCTGCTGAGACCCCTTTGAAACAGGCCATAGAGGTAGCCATGCCACTTGTGGTATGGGCTTTCAACGCCCCTGGCAACTCGTTGCCATGTTTGTTGTAGCAGAACACAATACAATGTGCCAACCATTTAGACAAACATTGTTTGAAAACCTGAATGCCCTCTCTACCTGGGGCAAAAGAAACAAAAAAGCTGCTTCAACTTGCTGCACTCTATAGTACTAAGCAGAAAATACTTCAAAATGCTATGCATGTTAAACGTATGAAGCAGTGTATTCCCTGGATTGGCATGCTCAGGGAAGTAAACAGGCAGGTGGATAGATTGGTTCAGGGTAAATTCAGACACCACCTTAAGAAGAAACTTAGGATTCATGTGCAAGGTCTTTGTGAAAAATCAAATAAGGCTCCTCACACCAGAGGGCCTGAAGCTTGGAGATCCTTTGATCAGATGCAATAGCAACCAAGAATAATGCTTTCCAGGAAAGAAAGTGTGGCTCGCAAGTTGCAGCTGGCTCAAAAGGGTCAACTTCTCCAAAACAAAATTCAAATCCCAGGTCGGGACAGGGGAATGGATTGGAGGTTTCAGATGCAGAATGCCCCTCAGGAAGGTACAGGAGACATCCAATTGAGCCACGGTGCAGCTGTCCACAGGCTCATGAAAGGCTGAGATAGCCAAAAGGTGCACCTTGAGAGAGAAGTGCTGGAGGACTGAGACTGACAGAGATATCAGATAATCTAGGATCTGGCTCACTGGACAAGTGAAAGGATCTAGGTGATGCTTGGCAGCCTATGTGACAAACCTCTTCCACTTCATGGCATATGTAGCTCAAGTGCAAGGTTTCTGAGCAGCCACAAGGACACCCTCCACCCTCTAGGGTACCCCAAACCAGGCAATGGCTATGTCCTCGGGAGGCAGGCAGGCATGCAGGTGGAGAGATTTGAGGCTGGGATGGACCAGGGTTCCTTGAACCTGTGTCAACAGATCCCTGCAGAGGGCAGAGGGACAGGAGGTTTCTTCACTAACTATTGCAGTAATGGAAACCAAATCTGCTGTGGCCAGAATGGAGCTATCAGAATATTGCTGGCCCCCTCCATCTGTAGCTTGATTAGCACTCTCCAAATCAGAGGAAATGGAGCGAAGGCATAAAGGAACCTCCCACTCCAGGAGAGGGATGACGTGTCTCTCCATAAAACTCCAGGCCCTGGTGCTAGCAAGCAGAAACTGGGCAGCTTTGCACTGAGTGGGGACGCAAAAAGGTCCAGCTCTGGATGACCCCATCTGGTGAACAGATCTTCTGCGACGGATGAGAGAAGCTCCTACTCATGCATGCTGGACTGAGTCTGACTTAGGCTATTTGCCAAAGTGTTTAGCATGCCTGGGACATGGACTGTCGCTAGAACCAGACTGTGTTCTAATGCCCAGTATCAAACTTTCATGGCCTCCCTGCATAGGGGAAACAAATGTGTCCCACCCACCCCACCCCTGCTTATTGATATAGTTGACAACACTGAGGTTGTCGGACTGAATCAGCAGCTAACCCGGGAGGAGATGGTTCTGAAAGGCCTGCATGGCATACAGGACTGCCCACATCTCCAGGACTTTGATATGCAGGGAGGTTTCAATCTGGGACCAGGAGTCCTGAGTTTGAAAGGGACACAGATGCACCCCCAGCCCGACCTGGAGGCATCCATGATAAGAATCTGCTGGGGGGAGGAGATCTGGAATGGAACCCTTTGCAACAGGTTCAGTGGGTCCATTCACTGGAGCACATTGCGGACCGGGGAAGAAACCAGCACTAACTGTTCTAACTCATCCATGCGTTGGTCCCATTGCACCCTGAGTGTCCACTGGAGGACTTGCATGGGTAGCTGAGGAACTGTGGGAATGGCCATGGCCTTCAACCCCAACAGCCTCAGGTACACCCGTGCTGTAACATAATGGCTCTGGGCAACCTTCTGAGCCTGAGTGATAAGGCACTCTGCTCTGTTCTGAGGCAGAAAAGCCTCTTCCTGTACCAAGTCCAGAACCGCCCCTATATATTGCAGTCTTTGGGATGGGGTTAGGACCAACTTGGGCAAGTTGACTGTGATGCCCAGAGAAAGAAACAACTGAAGGGTTCTCTCCAGAGTCCGGAGAAGATGTTCTCTGGACAGGGCCTTTAGGAGTCAATCATCTAGATAGGGGAAAACATACAGTCCCCCCCCCCTCCTGAGAGCTGCAGCTATTGCTGCCAAGCACTTGGTAAAGACCTGCAGCATGGAGGATAAGCCAAAGGGCCATGCCTTGAATTGGTAGTGTTTGCCCTGAAAGAGGAAACGGAGGAATCTCCTGTGTGGTGGAAACACCAAGATATGCAAGAAGGCATCCTGCATGTCCAGGGAGCACAGCCAGTCACCTTGCTTGATAAGAGGCATCAGACCTGGCAGGGCTATCATGCATAATTTTTTTGTATTGGACATACAGACTTAGGGTCCTTAAGGAAGAACCTGGAATAGAATCCCTTGTTTCTTTGGTGCCTGGGCACTGGCTTGATGGCCTGTTTGCGCAAAAGAGACTGTACCTCATCCCAGAACAGACAGAAGGGCTGGGGGGGGTAAGTGGAGGGTACTGGAGGGGTCTCTGGAGGCATCTTGATAAGCTCCAGAGTGTTACTCCTCTCTATGATCTGAAGAATCCAGGCATCTGAAATAATGGTTCTTCTTTGATTGAGATGGAGGGAGACCCGATCTCTAGCCACCTCTTGGTCGGGGACTAGAAGAGGGGGTCTGGCAAGGAGTCAAGCAGAGGCAAATCCAGCCACTGGGACTGATCCTTCACCCCTTGGGCACTTCGCTGTGGTGCTGGAGGGGGAGGGCAAGGTGGAGGAGGCTCTTCTCTTGCCTTGGGGCCAGGAGGCAGCTCCAGACTTGTGGGACACCTTGTGAAAAGGAAGGTGCTGTCTGCTCCTAGGCTGGGTATGATAGAGCCAGTGGACAGACTTAACAGCCCTACCAGATTACTGTAGCTCATTTATGATATCCAGCACATCTGGACCAAACAGCTTGAAGCCATTAAAAGGGGCATTAAGCACCTTTTGCTGGACATCAGCTGGGAAACCTGAGGCCCTCAGCCAGGAGTGCCTACAAAGGCAAATGCCAATGGCAGCAGCCTGGGCACCTGTATCCCAAATGTCATAGAGGTCCCGTAAGAGGTGCTTGCTAACATCTTCAGCACTCTGCAAGCATTTAAGAGCCTCCTGTTTCTGGGAACAGTCATGAAGGGCCTGGGCCATGGCCTTATCCTTCTTCCAGATAGTATTCTGGTACTTTACCATGTGGGAGAGGTAACTGGCAATCCTCAACCCTAGGGCGGAGGAGGCATAGACCCTCTTGCCCCAGAGATCAATCCTACAGGATTCTCTGTCGGGGAAGGAACTGAGGTGCTTGGGCACCTTCGACCTATCATGAGCTACATAAATGACCATAGTATCAGCTTCAGGCTGGGCAGCACAATGTAGCAGACCCTGGGTGGCATGATACAACTTATCAGCCATGGGGGACATGGCTGGCACCCTGTCAGGCCTGTGCCAGGCTACAATAGTGTCATTCTTCAGAGAAGGAAAGATGGGAGGAATGACCTTGGGGGAGACTCTGGGATCTCCAAGAAGTTCACCAGATCTCTTCTGGTGGCATCCTTCTCCTCAGTATGGAAGCCCATGACTGAGGACAGCTGCTTCATGACACTAAAGAAGGTAGGGTCCTCTGAAGGAGATCTAGGAGCATGTTTGACAGAGTTCTGCCTCACTGAGGAGGCAGTGGACCTGTCAAAGGATGGAGGGCCCTTCCTCTTCCTCAGATAAGATGCTGTCAGGATGGTACTCCTTCTCTACATCGACCTGCTCCAGCTCAAGGTCCAAGGATCAAGGGGCTGTCGATGGTCCATGGGGGGGCCAAAGTGGTGTCGATGACAATGGAGTCATCGACAGCCCAGGCAATGTAGGCCTATGTGTTCCTAATTGATGGACCAAAACTGTAGTGAACTTGTTCAAAATGTCAGTAAGGTCAATGAGAGTGGAATGCTGTATCGACGGCGGAGGGGTCGATGGTGCAGGGTGTGACAACCCATCCAGCAGGCCCTGACAGCCTGAGAAGCCTGAAGCCTGAGGACCTGTAGAAACATCAGGCCTCGATGGGAGGGCCATCAATGATAAGCCCGTCGTTGGAGTAGGAGCCGATGACCCGGAGGTCTACGACCAGCCACCCTGAGCAGCAGGCGGCGGCACTGTCAGTATGAGTCTGGTAGGAACAGAGACCTGGACAGCAGCAGGTGTTGGAGCAGCTGCAGCCGATGGAGTATCCCCAGACGAAGGAGAGGCGGAGGCCATCAGGAAGCGAGAACACCACCGGGGGGAGCGATCCTGATCTCAGTTCTTTTATGTCTTTTCTCTGAGGACTTGTCTTGGGCCTTAGTGGTCTGGGAGCTCAATGAACCTGCTGGTGACTGGGAAGGAGGGACCCAAGAGGATCCCTGCCCAGAACTGGCCACCTGTTGCTCCATCAGAAATTTTTTTTTTTACTTTCTTTTTATCCCCCGTCTGACTGCCTCTCTTTCCACTCCTTCTGACCTGTTCCAGAACCCACGTCGCCGGTGTGGTGCGAGATGTGGCATCCAGCACCTCAACCCTCAGCACCACCGGGCCGGTTATCAGAACATTTTTGCGAGCCTTTTTGCATCGCCTAAGGGTGATTTGATTAAACTTTGAGCAGAGCTCACAGTCTGAGACGTCATGGTCAAGCCCAAGACAGCAGACACGGAGTGAATGTTCATCTGCAGAGGAAATCTTTCCACCGCAGCAGTGACAGAAGAGAGAAGTTGAAGGATTAACTCTCAGCATACACAAAATAAAGGAATCTCTTTAGAAAAAGAGATTCTAAATGGCTAAGTATGAAAAAAGCCATAGGCAAAAAAGATGCAAAACTGTGTCGGCGCTTCTGTGGAGGCCCATGTGAACAGAATCGATGATGGGAAAGAACTGAGAAGGGAGTAGGGCTGCTCACACCTTTATAGGGTTGATAACATCGGTAGATGACTTTGGTGTGGGCGGCCCCAGTTGTATTGCTGAAAATCCTCCGCGTCGATCCTGCTTCACCAACAGTGAAGTTTCATATGTGTGACCTGCTGACTGAGATAGCCCTGACGAAGATATACTTGGTTTCATGTTGGATAGCCCTAGCTTTACATGGGTAAAGTAGGAAGAACTTGCCTTGCAGCTCATTCACTCCAGATTTGTATTGGAGGAACCTCCAAAGCATCACCTGTGTTTGGTAAACTTTAGCACCTTTAAAATTTAGGGCACCCTTTATCCTTGCCTTTTTTATAACTAAGTCCTGAGCACTCTCACAAGTAAATTGTATGAGAACTGCAGCCAGTTATAAAGGGGCCATATTGGTGTCCAACACTGGACCAGAAGCCAGAGGAACAGTAGAAAGAGGGTAAGTTGTGTTTCTAGTTGTGACTGGCAGTCTGAACACATTAACAAGAGGAGGCAAACTGTCTTTATTAAACCTCAGCAGCGCAGCACTTCAATAAGTATCTCTCTAATCAAGTTAGAGGAGGCAAATTGTTTTTTTATTAAACCCCAACATTTCAATAAGTAGCTCTCTAATCAAGTTCCATGTTATAACACTGGTGATCTCGGAATTTGGCAAACCCACTGATCTTAAATTATTTTTGTGAGCTGTATTCTCCAACAATTCTATTTTTCTGGCTTGTTGAACATTGTCCCCCACCATGGAGGAGAGCAGTGCAGCATTTCATTCCATCTTTATATCCATGGCAGCCAGTCTTTATTGAGATCAGCAACAGCCTTGTCACTCTCCTGCAGCTTGGATTCTGTGGCCTCACTTTTTGCTGTGACAGTCTCCCACTTTGCATTCAGCTTAGCTATCGCATTCAACAATGTGGTATATGAGTGGTTAATAGCTTCCAAACAGTCAAGTTTGTCATTATATATTTTATTTTGTTCTGATTCTGTGGTAGCCGCTAATTCTGATGACAACTCTAGTGTTTGTACGGGACCAGGGTCAGAAGATTCCACTGCAGCTGTAGAACCCCCTGCCCCAGACTACCCAAATGCATGCCCGTGAGGCAGATGGGATAGCCGGCTCATTGCTTCAGCTGAAGCCAGCAGCATGACTTCCAGCTGCAGCTTCAGCATTCAAAAAGGTCCTACTGTTATACAGAGAACGCGGGTGAAAGGCTTCTTTTGCTAAGTTGGGTACCCTGGACTTCATTTTAAAAACAAACAAACCTCAGAATCTAGCTAAACAGATCCCATTTAGCAGGGTTCAGGGGTTTGCTTTTTTTAAATTACATCATTATGTTTGCTTACACGCATGTGCAAGAAACATAGTGCCATCATCTGAGTTTTCGGAGGTGTGTCACCCCCTCTTCCAATTCAGTCAGTGTGTTGGCAAGCGCGGCCCCAGTCCTCCAGTGCATGCTGGAGCTGTCTATGACAGCTCCAAAATGCAGTGGCATACAGTTGAAAGAGGGAGCTACGCTTCAGTGAGCAGTGATAAGATATTGCCTTGTCATGCAGCTCCCTACACACAGACACACAAACACACGCCGCGCATACTACGTACTGCCCCCCCACGCACACACTGTATAGTCACGACGGGGTGCCCAATCCCCATCGGCTGTGCTGCGCCCCCTAAAGCCTTCCACATGCCACGCTGGGTGCCCACCCCAGCGGGTCAACTCATTGTAAGCCAACGGGGTGCCCAATCCCTGTTGGCTCCACTGTCCTCCCCTCCAGAGGCAGGTGCCACGCTGGGAGCCCACCCAGCGTGGCAACTGATGATATGGGCCGACGGGGTGCCCAACCCCCGCCGCTCCACGGCCCCCTCAAACACCTGCCCCTGCGCCATGCTGGGAGCCTACCCCAGCGTGGCAAACGCCCAGTGTCGCCATTGAAAAAGTAAAACTGTAAATAAAAACTGTCCCTCGGTACTTCTCCTGGCCCCCCACAATCCGCACCCACCCACTCAGCACCCTGCTCTCCCACTCCCCCCCACTATACTTACCTCCGAGTCCGAGCAGAGGACATCTTCGGTGGATCGGGAACACGCCTGCACTTTTGAAAGCCGACCGCAAACTGAGGAAATGCGATAAGCTGTATAATGGGATAGATAGGGGTTTTCAACTTTATTGCATATCTCAGGCATTTTTTGGAATTTTTGCACCAAATTTTCAACATGGAGTTTTTGGGACCCCTTCTCATGAATACTCTCACTGTCATGGCGTTACTCGGGCCTGAAGGGTGATTTCATAGCCACTGTGCGAAATCACCTTTCCGGAAAGATTAACGAAATGACAATGCCAGTGTTCATAAGGTGGGCTCTCAAGAAGCCTATTTTGAATATTTGGTGGAAAAATTCCAAAAAATGACTGTTTTACGAGCGTGCGTTGTGCAGTTCCTTGCAGGCTCGTAAGTTCGCGAATTTTCAATATTTTCACTCCAGATTTTCAACATTGCAATTTTACCACACCTTCTTATGAATAGTATAGCTGTCATTTTTCACATCTCACCCAAAACGTGCTTCTGCCGATGTAACGCACAATGGCGCAGTCGGTGTGCGAAATCAATGTATGGGACACATTAAGAAAATCGCAGTGACACTGTTCATGAGCAGAGGTCTTAAAATGGCTATGTTGAAAATTTGGTGAAAAAATTCCTAAAAATGACTGTTTTATGAGTGTGCGTTGCGCAGTTCCTACGCACGCTCGTAAGTTTGCGAATTTTCAATATTTGCACTCCAGATTTTCAACATTGCCATTTTATTACATTTCCTTATGAACAGTACAGCTGCCATTTTTCATATGTCACCCTAAATGTGTTTTCGCACATAGCCTAGTGGTGCAGTCGTGTGCAAAAGCAATGTTTGGGACAGATTAAGAAAATCACAGTCACACTGTTCGTGAGCAGAGGTCTTAAAATGGCTATGTTGAAAATTTGGTGACAAAAGTCCATAAAATGACTGTGTTACGAGTGAGCATTGCGCAGTTTCCACGCACTGTGAAGTTCATGACTTTGTAATATTTTCAGTCTAGATTTTCACCAGTGCCATTTTCCACACTTCCTTATGAACAGTACAGTTGTCATTTTTCACAACATGGCCGAAATGTGTTTTCACACTTTCAGCGCAGAGATGCATGGTCGCTGTAGGAAATCATTGTTCGGAACAGATAAAGAAAATCACAGTGACACTGTTCATGATCGAGGTCCCAAAATGCCTGTGTTGACAATCTGCTGTAAAAATCCTAAACTAATTACGTATGGGTGTCGCGTTGCACAGTTTCTATGCTGCCTTCGTGACTTCACCAGTTTTTTTAATATTTTTACTGCAGATTCAACATTACCATTTTTTACACCTCCCCATGAACAGTACAGCTATCATTTTTTACATCCTGTTCGTAACGTTTTTGCACCTGTGGTGCTAAATGCCGTAGTCACTGTGCATAAGCAGCTTTAGGCTAACAAACTGATATTGCCACTGTTCATGAGGTGGGGTCACAAAAAAACCATGCTGAAAATTTGGAGTGAAAATACCAACGAATGCCTGAGGTATTAGGGTTTCCAACCATAACGCCCAACCCTGTAGAGAATGACAGGCATCAGGGGTGTGACTTGGGATTCTTGCCTGTAATGCTCATACCATTCCACACCCTGCAGCCAGTGAGAGGCATCGAGGTATGCCTCGGACTCTTCGGCCCCAAAGTTCACCCCATTCTCCTATACCGCACCCATCTCACCGTATTTCCTGATGGAATGGGGTGCACATAAGGGCCAAAGACCCCAAGGCACACCGTGACACTTGTCAGTGTCTGCAGGCTGGGGTGTGGTGAAATGGCGTGGCCGCTATGCCTGATGACCCAAAGGCACACACACCCCAATGCCTGTCACTCTCTGCAGGGTGGTGGTGGGGTTGGCTTCAGTTCAATACTTCACTGCCATTCCTATTACGCAGCTCTGTAACTTCTACACTACCACTGCCAATGCCAACAAGCAAAGATTCGGCATTGTCAAATGCTTGTTTTTATGTACTTTCATGTTTTTAGTTCGAGGGGAAAAAAACAAGATGGCAGCTGTTATGGCATGAAAAACCTTTTTGATGCTGTGAGAAGCAAGTGGTGAGAAACTAAAAACAGTCTTGCGACACTGAATTTTTGATGTATCAGAGTAATTATCCCAAAATCCCTACTGAGCATGCTCAGAACAGAAAAAAAAACAAAATGTTAAATCCTTATAACTTTGGAACTGTTTATTATTATTTAGTGAAGCCTTCCAAAGGCATAACCTTGGCACATCATGCTTATATCCTTAAAGTTTTAAAAACAAAATCAATTTTGTGTAGGCTATCTGTGAGACTAAACCCAAATCCCATGTTAAGTATAGGAAATAAATCAGACATCTGCAGGAAAATGACATATGCGGATCTCAGAAACGGCATAAGCCACCATCATGAAACTTTCCATAGATTTAGACCTTGCCTCCTAGACAACATATGCAAAACTGCAGCTAATTTTGTCAAATGCTGCCAAAGTTGATAAGGTGCAAATTTAGGAGTTTAACCTTAAACACACTACTCAACCCTAACTATACAGGCCCTACCACACCCAAACAATACCTATTTACATTGGAGAATTAATACTGAGCACAGTTTTGGTACTCCAGGTGTTTGGCATTTGTTAATTACAAGAAGAATACAGTATATAAAAAGCCTGAAAAAAAGGTTTTAGTTTTTTAATTTATAAAACAAGTTTTTTTTTGTGTTTTTTTTGTCTTTAGGCATATCAAGATGTCCCAAAGAAGTGGTCAATTGATTGTAATGAGACCACGAAATGTCAACCTGTATTAGAAGATATGTCAGCTACTGGTGGTGAATGATATCATGTAAAAAAAAACTTATTGGCTGGCCCAGTGGCGCTGGAGGTTGAGGCACTGGTCGCTACTCCTCACGCCATGCCGGCGACCTGAGTTCGGGAACAAGCCCAGGCCGCCTGGAGTCAGTAGGGAGGAGAGAGGATCAAACATCCAGAGGACTGCTCTCCTCTCTTGGGGGGAAGGAAACTAGCCTTCCCGCTCGCTGACTGCCCTTTGGCAGTGGCTGGAGGGCAGTATAGGTCGGGAGGCTAGAAGCCGATGTGCTTACGTTGGCAGGGAGGGGGGTGGATGAAAACTGGAGGAAATCGAGTGTAGTAGGCTCAATAATGGCCCGCCACTCCCAGGAGCGGCCCCAGAGTGTGGATTGGGTCTCTGGGAGGAGGGAGATGATGGCAACCTCCTCCCGGATCCACTGAGGGGGGCAATCTGTGTGGGATACTCTGGGGCCACCTAGCACGGGAGAGGTGGGGATCGGAGAGAGAGTCCCTCCATCAGGAGAGCTGAAGCCGCCTGCCAGGGCTCCAAGGGTGGAAAAATGTAAATGGAAAAAAAAAAAAAATTAGGAAGTACACCAATGAGTTGGTCCATTTCTCCACTATACTAGAGAGACTTTAATTTTGCTCCAATGCAGCTTGACATCACCTTCCACCATCAGAGACAGCTGAGGCTCCAATTTCTTTTTCAGTTTATGGGCAAACAGAGAATTTCCCCCTTCTAACATTTACAGGACATAGATACATACATAAATACTGTTGACAGATAAGGGCCTATGGCCCACCCAGTCTGCCCATTTGAGCTCATAAGATCACTTTAAGGTTTTCTAGAAGTCTGTTGTCCCTTAACCCTGACCTCCAGGACTCCCTTATGTCTATCCCATGCATCCTTAAATCTCATGATTGTTTCAGCCCTCACCACTTCCTCAGGCAGAGTGTTCCACTTGTCCACCACCCTTTCTGTGAAGAAATTCTTCCTGACATTTCTTCTGAATCGCCCTCCCTCCAACTTCATCCAGTGCCCTCTAGTCCTGGAACATCTTTTCCACTGGAAAATAGTATTTTCCTGCACCCTGTTCCTCCCCATAAGGTACTTGTATGTCTCTATCATATCCCCTCTCTCCGATCTCTCCTCCAGGGAGTACATATTCAAGTCCTTCAGCCTGTCCTCATAGGACTTGTGATGCAATCCCTGTACCATCTTTGTTGCCCTCCTCTGAACCTTTTCCACCCTGTCTATGTCTTTATATAGGTAAGGTCTCCAGAACTGGACACTGTACTCCAGATGGGCCCTCACTAGTGTTTTGTATAGTGGAATTATGACCTCCCTTTTCCTGCTGGTGATGCCCCTGCCTAAGCATCTCAGCATCCTATTTGCTTTACCTGCTGCCTTGTCGCACTGTTTTTTCTACCTTGAGGTCATCAGAGATAATAACCTCAAGTTCCTTTCCTGCTTGGTGCATGCTATATCCTCACCCACCCAAATGATATATTGTGCCAGGGTTTTTGTGCCCCATATACATTATTTTGCACTTTTTTGCATTACATTTCAGCTGCCAAACCCTTGACCATTCTTCAAGCTTCTGCAGGTCCCTCCTCATTCTGTCTACACCCTCTGGTGTGTCCACTCTGTTACAGACAAAGAACCTCTGTGCGCAAACACTGAGGCAAGGGTTACCCCAAAGGGCATTTGGCTGGGAAGCCAAGTTTCAAGAAAATACAAAATCACACATGCCCACACAATGCAAAGCATCATGGGCTACATATGCAAATCACCACAGAATGTTATACTGGTTCAACTTTAAGCAGAATTGCATGGTGCCGAAAGGCCTCTCACACAGTTTGAAAAGGGTGCTAACAGATGACAGACACGTGTTTCGTCCTACCAGGTCTCATCAGTATGCCTCGTCTGTTTGACACCCCAGTGGAATGAACCAGCTACCCTAAGACGGTCTGTCTGGGTTTGTTGTGGTGAACCCATTAAAATAAAAAACTATTTAAACAGAGACCTCTGTGTGCAAACACTGAGGCAAGGGTTACCCTAAAGGGCATTTGGCTGAAAGCCAAGTTTCAAGAAAATACAAATCACACATGCCACACAATGCAAAGCATCATGGGCTACATATGCAAATCACCACAGAATGTTATACTGGTTCAACTTTAAGCAGAACTGCATGGTGCCGAAAGGCCTCTCACACAGTTTGAAAAGGGTGCTAACAGATGACATAGACACATGTTTCGTCCTACCAGGACTCTTCAGTATGCCTCATCTGTTTGACACCCCAGTGGAATGAACCAGCTACCCTAAGACGGTCTGTCTGGGTTATGTTGTGGTGAACCCATTAAAATAGAAAACTATTTAAAAGACTCTGTTACAGAGCTTCGTGTCATCAGCGAACAGGGAAATTCTGCCTTCTAGGTGCTGAACAATGTCACCGATGAAGATGTTGAATAAGACCGGTCCCAGCACTGATCCCTGTGGCACCCCACTGGTCACTCTTCCCCCTGTGGAGTGACAGCCATTTACCACCACCCTCTGCGTCCTGCCACCCAGTCAATTAACCACCCATGCACTACTGTCCTGCCTACTCCCATATTCCCTAGTTTGTTTAACAGCCTTCTATGTGGCACAATGTCAAAGGCCTTGCTGAAATACAGATAGGCCATAACCACTGCCCTCCCCTGATCCACCTCCCTTGTCGCCCAGTCTAAAAATTCAATGAGAATGGTCTGGCATGACCTCCCCCTGGTGAAACTATGCTGCCTTGGGTCCTGTAGTCCACTGGCAACCAGATGATCCACCAATCTCTCCTTCAGTAGGGCTTCCACAATCTTCCCCACTACTGAGGTCAGGCTGACTGGTCTGTAGTTCCTTGCCTCCTCATTGTTCCTGCTTTTGTATATGGGGACTACATCTGCTGTCCTCCAGTATTTGGGTACCTCCCATGTTTCCAGTGATTGGCTAAACAGGATTGCCAGAGGTTCAGCCACCACCTCTATTAGTTTCTTTAGGACCCTGGGGTGCACCCCATCTGGTGCCATTGCTTTATCGACTCTTATTCCTTCCAGTTAATTTAGGACCCTTTCCAGTGTAAAGGGACTTGTATCCATTTCCATGCCCTTCCCTTGTACTCCCTTCAGGCCCATTACCCTCCCCTTCCCCAGTAAAACTGAGCCGAAATATATGTTCAGTATGTCAGCTTTACTGTTGTCATCCTCCATGGTGCCCCTGTCCTCCCCCTTCAGTCTCACTATCTCTCCCTTCACCTTTCTTTTTTCACTTATGTACCTGTAAAAGGTTTTGTCCCTTCTGAACAATGATTTTGTGATGCATTCTTCTGTCTGAGCTTTGGCTACTGTTACTGACCTCCCTGCTTCCCTTTGCTTCCCCTGGTACTTCTCCCTGTCATCATCTGCCTGTGTCTTTTTGTATTGCCTGAATGCGATCTTTTTGGCTTTCACTTTCTCCACTACCTCCTTGGAAACCATAATGGTCTCCTCTTCTTTTTCCCCTTGCTAACCTGCTTAATGCATAATTGTTTTGCTCTTGTAGTCCCTGTTTTAAATATTGCCCACTGTTCCTCCACCCCTGATTTCCTCCCCATTCCTATTAGTGCCTCTTTCAAGCATGTCCCCATTTTCCCAAAATCTGCCCTCCTAAAATCCAGGATACGTGTTTTTGTGCAGTCTGGTTCTGCTCCTTCTGTGATTTCAAACCACAGTGACCAGTGGTCACTGTTCCCAAGGTGCTCCCCCACTGTTACCCCCACCACACTGTCCCCATTTGTGAGCACAAGGTCCAGTATTGCCTTCTGCCAAGCTGGTTTCAGGACCAGTTACTTAAGGAAGGCACCCTGAAGGGATCCCAGGATAAATCTGCTCCTAGTTGATGCTGCTGCTGGGAGGCTCCAGTCCACATTGGGAATACTGAAATCTCCAACCAGCACCGCCACCCCCTTGTCCACCATCCTTTGGATGGCTAGCATTAATTCCTATCTGTCTCTTCCTCCTGGGCTGGTGGTCTGTAGACCACACCTGTGTGGATGGCTGACCCCGTTTTCCTTTCCAGCTTAACCCACAGTATCCCCCCTCCATTTTGTTCCTCCTGGATCTCTGTGGCCTTTATGCCATCTTTCAGATAAAGTGCCATTCCTCCTTTCTTCCTGCCTGTTCCGTCTCTTCTGAGTATGTTGCAGCCTGGTATGGCTATCTCCCAGTTGTGGTTATCATTGCACCAGGTCTCTGTGATGGCCACAATGTCCAGGTCTGACTGCGCCATGACAGCCTCCAGATCCTCCATCTTGTTGCTAAGGCTCCTGGCATTGGCACACATGGCTTTCCATGACGTGAAATCCACGGTCTGTTTTGTTATTCTACTCCAGTCCCCTCACTGGTTGTCCTATATCCTTGGTTCTCCCTGCTGTCTGCCATATTGTTGTATTTTGTCTTTTTTCTGCCTATCTACCCCTTAGGTGCCTATCTCCATCTTTTGCAGGTGAGATACTAACAACAACAAAAATGGAAAGGGACCTGGGGATAGTCATATCAGATGACCTAAAGGTGGGCAAGCAATGTGAGAGGGCAGCAAGGAGGGCTGGGGGAATACTGGGATGCATAGGGAGAGGCATCACCAGTAGAAAACAGGAAGTTATCATCCCTCTGTACAGACAGTTGGCGAGACCCCATCTGGAGTACTGCGTGCAGTTCTGGAGACCCAATCTCCATAAAGACATAGACAGGATGGAAGCTGTCAGAGGAGGGCAACTAAATGGTGCAGGGTCTGCATCAGAAGACATATGAAGAGAGACTTAAGGAGCTTAATATGTATAGCCTCGAGGAAAGGAGGGAGAGGGGGACATGATAGAACTTCAAAGTACCTCAATGGAATCAACAAAGTCCAGGAGGTAGCATCTTTCAAAAAAAGAGGTGTGCAAGAACAAGGGGGCACAATTTGAAGATGGGGGGGCTCAGAGATAATTTAAGGAAGTATTTTTTCACAGAGAGGGTGTGGATGCATGAAATGGCCTTCCAGAGGAGGTTGTGGAGTCAAAAACAGTGGTGGAATTCAAGCATGCATGGGACAGTCATAAGGCAATTCTAGGGGGTGGGAGTAGGAAGAAGTAGGCTGCTGGTTAACTAGGATCTGCAGCTTATCCATTAGGTAGGGAAATGGGCAGACTGGGTGGGCCAAGTGGTCCTTATCTGCCATCAAAATCTATGTTTCTATGCACACTGCTTTGAAGTAATATCTCCTCCTTCTCCTGTTCTCTGGTTCCACTTTAGCTATTGGGGGTGGACAATTAGGTACCCTCCTTGCTGACCTGCCCCCCTGGCTACTTTAAATGCTCATCCATGTTGCATTTAAACTTTTCATTGAGTGCTTGGATTTCCCTCCAGGATGGATGCAGGTCATCAGGCTTGAACAAGCCCCCATCCCTCCAGGTGGGTCCCCAGTTGCCAATGAATCCAAACCCTTCCTTGCAGCACCAGGTTTTCAAACATGTGTTAAAATTCCTGGTGCATGTGCCCTTATGCTCTCCCATTCCTCTCACAGGTAGTACTTCCAAGAATTTGACAGATGCAGCTACTTCCCTGAGACCCCTCCCCAATTTTCTAAACTCTTCCTGAACTTCCTTAGGTTCTTTGTTTGTCAGGTCATTAGTTCCCAGGTGGATAATGACATCTAGCTCTCCTTCCAGTCTTGCCTTCCTGGCAATCCCCAGGATCTTCCTCCTATCCCTCCACACCATGGTACCTAGTAGGCACCTCTCTGTCCTCCCCCTCGCATGTTCCTAGCTTGATCCCCCATATGATAGTGTCCTCCACCAGGATTTACTTCCTCCTCCTTCTCCTCTAGGATCCACTGCTCTCCCCACTGAGGTCACTGCCTCAGTTGACCTCCACATCCTTCCCTTCCACTTCTCTGGGTGCCTCGGTCTGGTGTCCCCATTTGCCAGTGTGGCATACGGGTTCTGGAGTGGACTAGGATTTGGGATGTGCCTCTACCTGACCATCCTAACCCTCCCCAAGCCCAAAATTTTTGAAGTGAATCTCATTCTTGGCATCCTTTGAGGCAGCTGCATTGGACTGGGTGGTCTCTGGATGGGGGTGAAGGTACTCCTGACCCAGTTTACCTCCACTCTGAGTCTGGCTACCTTGTCCCACAGTCCAATGAGATGCCTGCAGATAGGGCAGCAACTTGGTATCCAAAATGTTTGCCTGAATACGGCTGCCCTGCATCCACTGCATTGCACCGCTCCCCACATTATTCTGTACTTATACAGCTATTACACTATTTGTGTAATTACACTGCTTGTCTGTTACCTATCACACTAGTTGTTTGTTTCTGAAGCCTTCCTTCTAGTTCCCCAGATGTGTAGCTCTCCTTCTAGGTCCCTCTGTTTGTTTTTTTGGAAGTATTTTTACTTGATGTCAGTTTTTTTTTTTTTTTTGTAATTTGAGCTGTAGTTTTTACTTAATGTCAGTTTTTTTTTTTTTGTAATTTACACTACGGTAGACCCCGAGTTGACTGCACTTCTACATTACTGCAACTTGCTGTGCCGAGGGCAGGCTTACTCCCCATTATGTCCCTCCCACTCCACAGCCCCTGCTATTCCCTGTGCTTGGCTCCTGTCTATCAGATTCAACAGGACATTTAATTAACAGTAGGGGGTGGAGGTGGGGGTGGGCAAACATTTGCAGCAAGTAAAAACAGCAAGGAACTAACAGCCCCACTTAAATCACACCATAATAGGTTTCAAATTTTCAACAGTAAGGAAATAATAGCCCCACTTAAATCACACTGAAATAGGTTTCAACTTTCCAACAGCAAGTAAAACACCCAAGAAATAGCAGCCCCACTAAAAGCACACCAAAATAGGTTTGAAATTAGAAGAAATGTTTCTAATTCAAAAAAAATAAGAGCCTCACTTAAATCACACCAAAATAGGTTTCACATTTCCAACAGCCTCAAAACAATTCCCTGTTAGCCCCTTATAAGAAGTAAAAAAATCAACTTGTTACCAAATAAAAACAGCAAGGAAATAACAGCCTCACTTAAATCTCACCACAATAGTTTCAGATTTTCAACAGCAAGTACAAACAACAAGGAAATAATAGCCCCACTTAAATCGCACCAAAATAGGATTCAGATGTTCAACAGCAAGCAAAAAAAAAACCCAAGAAATAACAGTCCCACTAAATGCACACCAAAATAGGTTTGGAATTAGAAGAAATAGGTTTCTAATTCAAAGAAATAACAGCCTCACTTAAATCACACCAAAATAGGTTTCCAATTTTCAACAGCCCCAAAACAATTCCATTAGCCCCTTACAAGATGTCAAATAATCTACCTGTTACCAAGTAAAAACAGCAAAGAAATAACAGCCCCACTTGAATCACCCCAAAACAGGTTTCAAATTTTCAATAGCAAGTATAAACGACCAAGAAATAACAGCCCCATTAAAATCACACCAACATAGGTTTGAAATTAGAAGAAATAGGTTTCTAATGCAAAGAAATAACAGCCTCACTTAAATATTACCAAAATATGTTTCAAATTTTCAACAGTCCCAGAACAATTCCCTGTTAGGCCCTTATAAGAAGTCAGAACATCAACCTGTTACCAAGTAAAAACAGCAAGGAAATAACAGCCCCACTTAAATCACACCAAAATAGGTTTAAAATTTTCAACAGCAAGTAAAATCACCCAAGAAATAACAGCCCCACTAAAAGCACACCAAAACAGGTTTGAAATTAGAATAAATAGGTGTCTAATTCAAAGAAATAACAGCCTCACTTATTATCACACCAAAATAGGTTTCAAATTTTCAACAGCCCCAGAACAATTCCCTGTTAGCCCTTATAAGAAGTCAAAACATCAACCTCTTACCAAGTAAAACCAGCAAGAAAATAACAGCCCCACTTAAATCACTCTAAAACAAGTTAAAATGTTCAATAGCAAGGAAATAATGCCCCACTTAAAATCACACCAAAATAGGTTTCAGATTTTCAACAGCAAGGAAATAACAGCCTCACTTAAATCACACCAAAATAAGTTTCAAATGTTCAACAGCAAGTAAAAACACCCAAGAAATAACAGCCCCACTAAAAGCACACCAAAATAGGTTTGAAATCAGTTCCCTGTTTGCCTCTTATAAGAAGTCAAAAAATCAACCTGCTACCAAGAGAAAGCAATAATAAGCATTAAAAGAAGCAATACAAAGCAGCAATGAACAGCACTGAAATGAATCTGATTCCTTCCCTTTCTAGCCTCTTATGCGAAGCCAAAAAGCAACTTGCTACCACAAATCTGACTCAATCCTGCCTCCAGTTATGACGTAGCTGAGGCACAAGGCCAAATAATTAGCACCCCTCCCCCAAGCTACAGAGCTAGATAAAAATTAGTTCCTGCACTAGAATGTTAATGGAGTAAAAAACAAAAACAAGATAAGCAGAACAGTAGCCGAAGTGAAATCAACAATAAGCAAGTAAAAACAGCAAAGAAATAACAGCCCCACACCTATGGCCTCACTGGCCAAGAGCACTTCTGATATTTACAAGTCCATATATGGTTGCTTCACACTCCTCAGGAAACTCCCAAACTGCCTAACCCTTTCCTTCTACTGCTACACATCTTTATGGGAGTTCTGTGAGATAAACACTGGCAACACCTGATTAGGCACTTATATAAAGGACTCCAGTCTAGCTGGGTGCACACCTCAGGAAGTTGCTGGAATATAGAACTACAAAAAAGACTCCTACGATTCTTGGTCAGCGTGTTTGCTCTTGGCCCTTAAAGTAACTGCTTCAACAACCTGGCAAGATTTCACCTGGAAACGTTAGTCCCATTTCTTCCACACAACATGCATTCAGGCTAAATATAAAGGGGAGAAGTATGGCCTTTGTTGGCATAAATGCAAAGTGCCTGGCATTGACCAAACTCATACTTTTTGGGGCTTGCCTGGCTCTACAGAGCTTCTGACAAGACCTTACACAGCAGTTTCAGTTGATTTCCGTGGGTAAGTCCATGCTTACTCCATTGAGGATCCTGCTTTTTATCCCTCCCCAGGGTGTGCAGTTGGGCTCCTGCTCCTTAGCCCAAATATGGTTATTAGTAGCAAAGAAGGCCATAACTAGGTTATGGCTTCAACCACAAGCACCCACAGTGATCCAAAGGCAACATATAGTTTCTTCTGTTTATACCTTTAAAAAAAAATGGCAAACATTCTATGGGGTCACCTGCCTGCTTTCAGGAAATGTGGCAGCCTCGGTTAATGTACTACATGAATACTGACTCTGTTTTGTTCCATGAGACTACAGCATACTTGTCTTATGAGTTTATTGTTATTAATTTGGGACTGTTGCTGTAGTTTGATGGATGGATTTTAATTAAGCCTTCCAGCTTACCTTTGTGCTGTGAGCTGCCTATGGCCTGTTTTACTTTACAGACCATCAGTCATACGGTTGCCAGTTGTACCATTTTGTATTAAGCAAGCCTAGTTTTAACTTTTATCTAGGAATCTGTGTATGGCTACTTCTACTGCCGTCTATGGATTTCCTTTTGCACAGTTGTGATTGATGTTTGTTTTTTATTGAACATTTTTAATATGAATTACAATATAAAATAGGAAGCTGGGGGAGTAGGTGGGGACAGAATTTTTTATTCCCTGATGGGTCAGGTTGTGCACTGCACCCATCAAACAGTTCCATTAAGCAATAGGCTATATAGTCAAATGTAAATTGTAAAGTGTTTAATCTCCTTAATCAATATATTTATCATTAGAACTGGGCTGTTTCAAAGAGCACTCATTTAATTATTGCAAAGTGATTGTGATCGCCAAAAAATAAAGATTCAGTACTAAGTTATAATAGAACAGCAATCCTATTATAATACATCAGATACTTTCATTGAATATTACATGGAGGTTTTAAAACCAACACTTATGAAACCACCCTAGTCCTTTTGAGGTTAGTGTCCTGATAAACCAAGGAATTTTATGGCACAATACTTGACAAGAGATTTACTTCTATAGTTTGTCCCAGTTCCATGTCAAAACAGCGAAGACAAAACAGCATGGGCAAAAAAAAAGGTACCTCATGGTCAGTAGAAAATGGCATGGTCCAAAACCACACTAGATTAGATAAACTAACTTTGAAACCATACACACTGTTATGATGGTGCTGTTTTTGACCGTGCCATTTTGCTTTCACCATTTTGATGGGACGCTAATTGCCCTAAGGCATGTGTAGACAGAGATTCTGAAGCACCTTGCACATAGCCATCTCTGAAAAGATCATTCTGATACAGATCAACTTTTGGAGTGTTTTACTCTCCTGTTTAAGTGTTGGCCAGAGAGTAGATGATAATACCAAACACATCTTTAGCGAATGAAATGGCTTCCGGTAAATTATTAAACTGATAGGTGTTTCCTTCATTAAAAGGTTTTTGGTACGTTAAACATTAAACAATGAAAAACAATCTTCTGTTCCCAAAGAGTGTTTTGAAGTGGGTTGAGCATTCTTCTTTTCTTTTAAATGTCTAAGCGAATATCAGGGAAATCAGAATTTCGCTGTTCTTGGTAAGAGAGGCCTGATTTTTATGGCTGCAGTGGGCATAGTCCTGCAGACATTTTACTATGACAGTAGAGAAAAGGAGCTCTCCAGATAGCCAATGGACTAGATAATATTGGAGGTTTTGTAGAATCACTGCACTAATTGAATTGAGCTGAGCAGTCTTGAAAGCACTATTTAGCTCATAAACATGTCAACATAATCAGCCTTTCAACTGTAATTGAGATTGATATCTTCCTCTCTTTATAACTTTTTCCTCTTGCCTGTGTTGCACTGAGATGCACAGAATAGGTGATTTCATAGTAGGCCTTCTCAAGAAAAAAAAAGTTTCATTCTATACATGAATACTAAAGTTTTAGAGAAATAATTAGCTGGGAAGTACAGCACTAGAGATAAGATGTGGCAGTCTGAAGGTCAAAAGCCACAAAACAAATGCTATGCACATATGCAAGGTCATAAAACATCCCAGTGTTGAAGTCTGTAAGACTAAAGAAACTGAAAGACACATTTCAATTGCATTTTCAATGCTAGCACTGTGTAAACATGTTTCTGTCTGTAACTATGTGTTCATTTGTCAATATTATTTGTGAAGGACTTCCGGTTCCGGTATGTCTGAGTGAGCAAGCAGACAGAGAGGCTCCTACCTACATCAAAAATAAAAGAGTGTTGAACCCTCCTCTACAGCTTGAATCTTGCAAACTGACAAAAGATATAGTTGGGGTTTGCACTCTGTCAACTAGTGATGGCAAAATATAGCCGCAGTCGATTCCAGACCATCACCGATTTGACCGACGTAGAAGACCGCATGTCTGATGAGGGCAACCTGCAGCTTGGGCTGCTCCAAGTTCGGGGAAGAAATCCACAGCTTCATCTTGTCCAAAGGGCCAAAAAAAGCCTCCAGAGCCCAACAATGAAGCTATACTTTAGGTGATTACGGAATTCCGTGGCGCGGTCCGAGAGTCTCTAAAAGATATTCGAACTGAACTGGGAGTACTGCAAGGTCAAGTGGCAGAAGCGGACCTCCAGATATCCCAGAATACTACTAGGCTGGATGAGCTTGAGGGAACCATTAAAATTCTCTCAGCTGAGTAGCTAGCCATCTCCCTATGTCAAGAGGAAGCAGAGAACCATGGCAGGAGTAGGAAGATTCGTATCTTCGGTCTCCCCAAAGATGAAGAGGTGAACGACCCCAGAGCCTTCGCTGATTACCTACTGTGCTTGGTACTCAACTTAGAGCCTGACTTTCAGATCGATGTGGAGAGGGCTCATCAAGCCCTAGGCCCTAAATCCTCCAGCCCTGGGGCAAGGCCACGCTCTTTTGTCATTCGAATGTTGAGCTACCAAAACAAGGAGACCCTTCTACAATAGGCATGGCAAAAGGGCAAAGTAATGTGGGGCCAACAGCATTTGCTTTTTGATAATGACTATGCCCCTTGTACCCAGAAACAACGATGGGATTATAGCTTGCTGTTTCCTGCACTTCGGTTCCAAAAGATTAGATTTCATACCCCCTATCCAGCTAAACTCACAGTATTCCTCTCCATGGGCCAGCTGACTTATACCTCGGCTTCTGAGCGGATGGCAGATCTTTTGGCTAGAGGCATCATCTCGGATAAGACTGCTGAAGTGGTGAAAACATGAAAGAACCAGATAGAGAAGATAGAACGATCTAGACACTCACATGTGTCATCGTTGCCACTTGACGAAATCCTGAAGAAATTGCAGCAGTATAGGAATCCTACTTTACCAACGTGAACTGCCCTCCTGGATTGGTAGATATAACAAAATCCCCCATTTGGGGGCTTGATTCTCCTATGCTGGGAATGGGGATGGTGGCGGGGGGGGGTTTGGAGTGGGATGATGCCAGGGTTGAGGGAGAGGGAGTGCTCCTAATACAGTCCAGGCATTTAAAAAACCTTTTATATCTATGATTTGGCACTAGAATGCCCTTTGGACATTTTCTCTGTTCTCAGATGGCGGGGTAGATCCCAAGCTGGAGTACAGACATGGAAGCCCCCCCCCCACCTTTTTCCAGCACCGTCACTGGCGGCATCCCCTCCCCCTCCCTGCTTAACAGCAGAAAACTATGACTGGGCTGCTATCCATTGGAGGGAGAGATTGGACATGATGGTCATACCTCAACTACAAGAAGTGCATATAGAACAATAGTTACTGGACTTTCTTGAGAGACAGGAAATACGGGGCATTCATTTTGGACATTTTAATCTCCCGCGCTTACGTCATTCCACGGTTTTCGATAGAAAGGTGAGCTGGGCTTGGTTCCCCAGCAACTGAATTGTGGGGGGGGATAACCTACAGACAGGATTATAATAAAGGTCTGATTGCTATTGTTAAACCTTCTCTCCACAACAAATGTGAATATTGCCAACGTTCTATTAAGGAGATAGGCATATTGGCTCTCCTGGGATATGTCTGAATGTAGAACCCAGTTATACTGGTTACATTTCAGAGAGGTATTAATGCCACTCCATCAAGGGGCTTCTCCACTAAACTTGGGGATAGTAAACCCTGAGTGTGCTATTGAGGCCCCACATCTCTCCCCTGTCCCCATTTCATGAGGTAGGGGGAGGATGTCCCAGGGAGAGCTCAGAATGAGCACCTCCCACTTGGGAGTCATTGTGTATATAGTTTTTGTTATGTTTACTCTGGCTCCTTGAAGTGAGGGTCCACAAGTTATAACTGTGGGTAGTTTACCCAGAGTGTTCAAACTTTTACTTTGGTAGGGTGGGTGGGGAGGGTTTTGGAACTTCCTTTGGGTATCAAGAAGCTCGACAACAGCTATTATGGGTTTATGGTTGCTATCTGTAGTTACTTTTAGGCCCATATATTTTACAAACTAAGATAACATTTATTATTACTTTTGGAACCCTTATAGGCAATTTTATAGAAATGTTTAGTAGTTTGAAAAACAAGGAGAGTATTGAGGGGAAGGGAGGGAGAGAAAAAAATTGCACGCATCTAGACACTTGGATAATCAAATATGTCAGTGTGGCTCAGTTGGTAGCACATCCGCCTCTGGACTAGAAGGTCGTGGGTTCTCATCCCACACCGGGATTGGACTTGCACCTAAAAATCGCTGGCATCCGAGTGTAGTATTGGGGGTGCGTACTTCAGATGAGACGTTAAACCGAGGTCCCTTCTGCCCATCCTGGTGTTGTCATGGTGGGTGTCCAGGCAGAAGTAAAAGAACCCAGGGCACTCTTCACAAAGAGCAGGGAACATTCCCGGTGTCCTGGCCAACATTCCCCTTCCCATAAACCAGTTTGTGCAATTATCCAGGCTGTGTGTGGGTGATGATGTGCGATATGGCCGCCACCACACATTCAGTCACTTCACTACCGGTCTAGCATTGCTTGTAAAGTGCTTTGGGATACTGCGTATGAAAAGAGCTATATAAATGCTGATTCTTCTTCTTGTTCTTTTATTGGTTACAGTTATAAATCACAGTCAGCAGATATCTCTTTTCTCGCAGCTGGACCACCGCCTTTGGGGGAGTGTGGTATGGACTGAAGTTTCTTATACCACCCTGGGGGGGTGGAACGCATCCTGGTTACAACTTCAGAAATTTTGTATGATGCCAGTTAATCCAGTTAAGTTTTTATCACATAATGTCAATGGTCTCCATGACCCCATTAAAAGAGCCCGCCTCATGCAACATCTTAAGAGGCAGGGGGCGGACCTTAATTTTCTCCACGAAACTCACCTCTCGGATGCGGAGCACCTCAGGTTAGCCTGGGGAAGCAGATATAAGGTGATTTCTTCTTCACACCCGAGGGATAGAAAGAGAGGTGCGGCTATTCTGATTCCCCACACTGCTCCCCTTGATATTTTACAGACACATATTGATGCTCAAGGGAGGTATGTGATTATTAAGGGCCTTTTGTATAGTCAGAGGGTCACTTTGGCCCATGTCTACTCCCCCCCAGACAAAATTCCATACTTTCCGGGGATTTATTACAACCTTGTTAGATCTTCTCCAGGGTCAACTGATCCTAGGAGAAGACCCTAATCTAACCTTGCTGCCCAATGTGGATTGTTCCAATCTGCAGAGACATCAGAACTCATCCACTGCTAAACAGTTTAGAAATACCATGGACCACTTGGGGTTGACAGACGTGTGGAGGTGCCTATTTCCTTCTTCCCTTGGCTACACTTACAATTCTCCTGGATTTAAGTCTTACTCTAGATTGGACTATTTTATTACTACATGTGAAAATTTGACATCGGTCCAAGATATATTAATAGGCCCGAAGGTCCTCTCGGACCACCATCCCTTAATGTTGAAGGTGGATATGGGTAGGGAAAAGAAACAAACCCTCTGGAGATTGAACTCCTTGACCCTAGTCGATAAGGGATTTCAGGACGAAATCAGATCTAGACTCCCCCTTTTCTTTTCGGAAAATACCTCTTTGGATATTCCTGAGGCTATCCAATAGGATGCGATGAAGGCAACTATCAGAGGGGAAATAATAGCCTATTCCACCAAAAAATGTAAAGAAAAAGAGGCTGAATACCGTAGACTCTCTGAGCGGATTCTGAACTATCAGATGTTGTTTAGAGAGGGTGATACAGAGGTTGAAAGGCTGATCAAAGATACAAAGGCCGCATTGCAAAAAATTATAGATAATAAAGTCCAACAGTCTCTATTTTATCTTCGACAAACAGTCCATGAGAGCAGGTCAAGAGGGACCAGGAAGTTGGCTCAGAGGCTCAGGTCACATAGACGCACTGCCACTATTTTGAAACTTAAAAACTTAACTACAGGGAAGGTTCATCACTCAGATGAACATATCCTCCAGGCATTTTCGTCCTACTATGCCAAATTATATTCAGTAGAGGAACCTTTAAACCCCCCCGACCCCTCACAATTTCTAAATCAAGCTACTCTCCCAAAATTGTCACTCTCCCAAATCAATGATTTAAAAGCCCCCATCTCCCAGGCTGAGATAATTACAACAATTAAAAATCTTAATATGGGTCATTGCCCGGGACCAGATGGTTACACATCAGAATGGTATAAGATGTTTATTAAGGAAGTTACCCCCAAAATTCATGCGTTATTTACTGAAGTCTTTCAGGGTGGTGCCCTTCCTCCATCCTGGGTCTTTGCAACAATTGCCCCAATACCCAAGCCCCAGAAGGACCTCTCAGATCCTAGATCTTATCGGTCCATCTCTATATTAAACATGGACTATAAAATCTACACGGCCATTTTGGCCTCCAGATTGGAATCTATTATTCCACAAATTATGTACCCTGACCAGTCTGGATTTATCAAAAACAGGAGTACTATGTATAATATTTGCCGAACAGTAGTTCTCCAAGAATATGTCTGTAACAGGAAAATCCCATCTGTATTTATTAGCCTTGATGCCGAGAAGGCTTTTGACCGTGTTTCATGGTCCTTTTTGTGGGACACCCTAGCGGCATTTCACTTCCCTTCCTCATTTATCACAAGTTTAATTAATCTTTATAGGTCTCCAAGGGCTTATATATGAGCCAGTGGGTCTCTATCCTCTTCGTTCCATTTGAGTAGGGGTACACAGCAGGGTTGCCCCCTGTCTCCCTATCTCTTTGCAATATACCTTGAGCCCCTGGCCTCTGTCTTGATATCTTCATCCCAGATAGAGGGTATACCCATAGGTCAACAGGAATACAAAATTAATATGTTTGCTGATGATATATTACTAACATTATTGTCCCCCAATACTTCAATTCCTTCAGTTTGGAAAGTTTTGACCTGGTTTGAGAAAATAGCTGGATTTAAACTAAATCTGTCTAAAATGGAAATTTTGACATTTAATTTTAAACCTTCTCAGCAACTTAAGAAGGCCTTTCCCTCTAAATGGCATTCCATTAAAATTAAATATCTGGGCCTTCATATACTTAAGGACCCAGCTGTCATGGAAATGATAAATTACAAACCCATCTCATTACAAATCCAGTCGGATCTGGATAGGTGAACTTCTGGTATATTTTCTTTCTATCAGCGAATTGAAATTATTCGTATAAATATTCTTCCTCGTCTCCTGTACTTGATCCAAAATGTCCCCTTCTTTCCCTCGACTTTTTACCTTAAATCATGGAATAGAATTACTAACATACTATTTGCCAGCAGATTAGGCCTTACGGTCTATCGAGTCTGCTCAAACCTTAGATCCTTAGTTGGGTGCCGAGGCCCTCCCATCCCTTGTGCTCCAGAAACCCCTATCATCCATCCCCACCCCCCTGGGACAGGCCATCATCTGACACATCCACTTTCTGTGTCTGTCCCACCCTTTCTTGAAGCCCTCCACTGTGGATCTCTGAACCAGCTCACCAGGCAGTGCATTCCAAGGGTCCACCACCCTCTCAGTGAAAAACCTCCTCCTCTTTTCCCCCTCACCCTTCCACCTTCCAACTTCAAACCATGCCCTCTGGTGATACCCCCCTGCTTCAGTCTAAAGAACCCCTCCATGTTTACCCTATTTATTCCCTTGAGGTATTTGAAGACCTCAATCATGTCCCCCCTGTCTCTCCTCTCCTCCAGTGATAACAGGCAGAGTTCCTCAAGTCTGTCCTCATACGTCAAATCCCCTAGCCCTCGTATCATCTTAGTTGCCTCCTCTGTACCCTCTCCAGGAGCTGTGTCCCTCTTCAAGTGTGGTCTCCAGTACTGTACACAGTACTCAAGGTGTGGTCTAACCAGTCCATTGTACAGCGGCAGAATCACTTCCTTGCTCTAGAAGTGATCCCCACTGCATGCATCCCAACATCCTGTTTGCCTTGCTAGCTGCCTCCTGCACTGCTCAGAGTTATTCTTACATGCATCCACCATGACCCCTAGGTCTTTTTCCCTATTGAGGCCTCCAGTGCCTCCCTCCCAGGGTGTACCTGTGTTTAGGTTTCCCGACCAAGATGCAACAGCTTGCACTTGGTGATATTGAAATTTAATTTCCATGTGAGCCCAGCTTTCCAGGGTGTCCAGGTCCCTTGCAGGGCCAACCTCCCTCTTCTCCTCCACTACTGCTCCCATCTTGGAGTCATCCGCGAAGAGACTCATTTCACACCCTATACCCTCCCTGATGTCCGATATGTATGCATTAAACAGGATCGGACCCAGGACCGAGCTCTGCGGTACCCCACTACCAATCTCTCTAGGGTTCAAGAGCTCCCCACAGACTACTACTCTCTGGGTGCGTCCAGCTAGCCAGTTTTCAATCCATCTGACCATCAAAGGGCCTACTCCTAACCCCATCAGTTTCTCCACCCGACCATTGTGGGGGACAGAGTCAAATGCCTTGTTGAAGTCCAAGAATAATACATCCACAGGCTTTCCCCTGTCCAGTTCTGATGTTACCCATTCGTAGAAATCCACAAGGTTGGTTTGACAAGACCTACCTGGCACAAACCCATGTTGCCAACTATCCAGACCTCCCACCTCCTCCAAGTACACCCCCAATAGTTCCTTTAGTATACTCTCCATTAATTTTCCCACCACCGAGGTCAAACTGATGGGTCTATAGTTACCTGGTACTTCCCTTGACCCCCTTTATGGATTGGCACCACATGTGCCTCTGCCAATCCTAGGTACCCTTCCTGTCTCAAGTGACCTGTTGAAGAGCTCCACCAGGGGTGCAGCCAGTATGTCCGCCAATTCCATAGTACTCTTCGGATGAATGCCATCCAGCCAGGAGAATTTGTCTTTCTTTGGGGCCTTGAGGCTAACCACACCCTTTTGGTGGAGATAGCATCATCCGTCCCTCCATCTTACTGGCCTTTTATCCTTATCCAGATGTGACACCCTGGGGTACCTCTCCTCCCTCTTGCTCCATTTCTGTTGCTCCCCTGATCCCACTTACTGCCGCTTCTATCCCTTCATGCCTTGCTTTGTAGATATCCCATCCCCTCCTAGTGAACACAAAGGCAAAGTACTAGTTAAATACTTCTGTCTGGTCCTCGCCTCTTCCACCCACCTCCTTCTGATCTCAATCTGCTGAGATGACCCATAGTTTTTCTCTCCGGCTCCCCAATGTACTGGAAGAACCCCTTTCCCCTCCATGTATCCCCTGCGCCAGCCGCTGCTCTTTACTGGACTTTGCTCCCCTCACCATACGGGTGACTTTTCTAGATGCAAGATGGTACATTTCCTTATCCCTATCCCCTCTTGTTGTTTTATATTTTTTGTAGGCCGCCTTCTTTTCTCTGACTGCTACCTGTACCTCACTGGACCACCAGCATGGTTTATGTGACCTTGCTCCCTTACGTTTCAACTTAGCGCAGATCCTGACTGCCTCATGAAGTCCCCGTTTTATGACCTCCCATCTCCTTTCCACATTTGTCATTGATGTAATCCCCTTCAAGTGATCCTTGAGAATATTTCCCATGCCCACAAAGTCTGCCCCCCTGAAGTCCACTGCCAGTGTCCTAGATCTCACCTCCCCATGCTTATTTGAAACCAGACAGTATTGTGGTCGCTCCCAGTCAGGGGGTCCTGTACAACCATGTCCCTTACCAGATCCCCATCTGCCAGAACCACGTCCAGGACATGCCCCTCCCTTATGGGCTCCATCACATGCTGTGTTAAGAACATATCATTCTACTTTATATCAGGTTTTATATTTATTTATTTAGATTTTGGTGACCGGGTAAGCCCACTGAGACCAGAGATCCCTTTTTCAGGGGTGACCCGGAATTAGTTACAATGAATACATACATAGGTGTAAAATACAGTAGTATTGAGTGAATACATATATACACATTAGGGTATTGTAGATATCAGCTAGTAAATGTTGGGGAGTGGGTATCGACGTTGGGCACAGATACAGTCAGAATCCCAGGTAAAACAGGTATTAAGGCAGATACCCTGTACTTTTAGCATTCTTCCATAGGGTGTTCGTGGGGTGGGATGCAATGGTTCAGCAGATGGTAGCAAGGGGATTAGGTCAAGGATGGGGTCTAGTGATTACAATCACAGAGGCTAAGTTCCAGGAGGTTGGCTTTGAGGCCTGATTTAAACCCGGGGAGAGTGGGCTTGTCAAGTAGACTTGCTGGTAGGGCATTCCATAAGTAGGAAGCTGCATATTGGAAGGAGCAGTTGCCTAGGTTGGTGCGAACAAGGGGGATAACAAGGGGACAACTTGCTGTGGATTGGAGGGTTCGCCGCTGGACTTTAAGAGTGAGTAGCCCACGCAGGTGGGGCAGGGGCTGAAGGAGGTGAATTTAAAGGCCAGACAGGCAGTAGAATAGGCCAGCTTATGCCATAGGAAGGGCCAGTTTAGGTCCACAAGGGCCTCGCAATGGTGCCTCCTGGGGGAGGAGTGTGTTGCAAAGTGAGCTACACAGTGATAGAGTACGGAGAGTTTGTTAAGCTCCGTCTCTTGGAGGAACTGTAGTACGGGGGAGCCATAGAGAATGGAGGGGAGGAGGTTACAGTTGGCTATGGCTCGACGCACCTCGCTAGAGAGGGAGTTTCCCAGATGGTAGAGGAGACCAAGCCTCTGGTGGCTGGATCATGTTAAGGAGTCAATGTGTGGTTTATAGGTCAGCTTCTGGTCAAGGAGGACCCCAAGGTACTTGAACTGGTCTATGACCTCGACTCTCCTCCCTGGGGCTGTGTTGAGCTGGAGTAGCTCGCTTCGGTCAGTGCCCAGGCGTCTAGTCCCAAACAGGACTGCCTTGGTTTTGTCTTCATTCAGCTTTAGGAAATTAGAGGAGAACCAGACCTCAAAGAGCTGAGAGACAGGCCTATAGTTTAGAGGAGATGACACTGGGTTGCGGGTCGCTGCAGTAAACAACAGTGTCATCCGCATAAAGGATGAGGTTGGGGGCCGCACAGTCACCTTCAATGTCGTTGAGGAAGAGTGAGAATAATAGGGTGCCCAGGAACGAGCCCTGGGGTACCCCGGATATCATGGTGTCAGATTGTGTTCTTCTCCAACGGACTTTTTGGGATCTGTTAGTCAGGTAGCTCTCCAACCAGGACAGCGAGTGCTCATCCAGGCCCAGTTGGTGAAGTTTGGACAGGAGAAGTTGGTGGCTGACCAGGTCGAAGGCCTTGGACAGGTCAATGAATAGGGTGCCTGTTGGGGAGCCTTGGTCCATGGCCTCGAGGATGTCAGATGTGAGACGGATGAGGGCAGTGTCGGTGCCATGGCCTTTCCTAAAGCCATGTTGTGTATTGACAAGGAGTTGGTGCTGCCCAACATAATCCTGGAGTTGATTATATACAAGCCTCTCCTGCACTTTCCCAAGAGGGCTGAGTAGGGAGATGGGCCTATAGTTTCCCACTCTGTCCCGGGGTCCTTTTTTGTGGACAGGGACAATAGTAGATACCTTCCATTTACTTGGGACTGTTCCTTCGCGGAGGGACCTGTTGATGAGCAGGGTGATAGCAGGGGCAGCAGCCCTCAGCAGCTGAGGTTCTAGCAGGTCATTTCCCGGGGAAGAGTTAGGGTTTATTTTTAGTAAGAGAGGGAGTACAGCAGATGGTTCAACCAGTTTCAGGTGGAATCGGGGCCAAGGGAGCATCCAGTCTGTATCAGGGTGATAGGGAGTCCCTGGGGGGGAGGGGGGTCCATTTGGATTGGAGAAGGAGGCACAGAAGGCGTCAGCAATTGTAGAGGGGTCATTGGTCAAGGTATCCCCAACTAGAAGAGAGTCTTCTTGCACGTTTGAGGAACCTTTGAGAAGGGAGTTAATGTGGCCCCAGAATTTCTTAGGGTCGCATAGGTGGGTGATTTGGAGGTCTCTTAGGTATTTTGACTTGGCCTGTTTGGAGGTTTTTTTGCATAAGTTCCTCAGTTTCTGTACTTCTCCCAGTCAGGTGTACAGCCTAAGGATTTGTAGAGTCCCCATGCCTTGTCGCGGAGAACCATAGTTTGCTTTAGGCTTGGGCTCAGCCATTTGTGGCACTTACCCTGTACCCTGAGCTTCTTCCATGGGGCATGCAGGTTGGCTAGGGACAGGAATGAATTAGAGAAGTATTCAAGTGCCTCATCAAGTGAGGGGAGGGAGACAATGGGTTCCCAGTCAATTGTCCCCAGGTCGGAGCAGAGGTCTGCTGGTACGAACCTACTGAAATTCCTGGCTTCTATGACCCTGGCAGCAGTTTTGGGAGGTTTGTTGGACCAGGTACAGAAAATGGGAGAGTGGTGACTCAGACAGTCTGACATAATCCCAGCAGTCAGTATGCGGTCTGGGCAGGAGACTAGTGCCCAGTCAAGTAGGGAATGATTGCCAGACTTAGCATTGTGCCTAGTAGGCAGATCTATGACTTGGGTAAGTGAGGGGTCAAGTATTAAGTTCTTGATTGTGGAGGTCCCCGGGGCAAGCCAGTTTAGATTGAAGTTCCCGAGGAGGAGGATCCCCCCAGGGGGTGCTCCAGCAGGGCATTGGTAAGGGATTCAAGGGAGGAGGCAGCAATTTGGGTGGGAGGTAGGCACACCCTATGCAGGGTTTTATTTAACTCCAAAAATTGATTAGCGTTTCACTCATAAAAGTACTAAAACATTGTGAAAATGCATAGCACTTGCCTCACTGTGTTTAACAAACATAACACTTGTAGAAAACCTATATAAATACTTTCTGTACAGTTAGCATTGTCTCAAGAAAAAAACTGCTAATCAATTATTTAAAACCCTGCTATGTAGAGGGGCTTGGTGTCTCCGAGGAGCACCTTAACAAATAAGATCTCACTCAGCGATCCACAAAGAGAGGGGAGGTCAATCTGGGAAGCATTCAAGGAGGAGCTGATGTAGATGAGAACCCCACCTCCTTTTTTCCCCACTCTGTCCTTTCTGAAAGCCTGGTAGCCAGCTAGGTCCACTTCGTGGGGGAGGATCTGCTGCTTGAGCCATGTTTCAGTCACAGCTAGTATGTCAGGTTTGTAGAGTGATGTCCATGCCTCAAGGTCATGGATTTTGTGCCTTAAGCTGCTGATATTCATTATACCAGCTTGAGTACACTGGGTGTTGGCCCAGAGGGGTTTTGTGCATCTCTAAGGGTGAGATTAGGAGCATAGGGACCAGGGTTTGGTTCAATGTCCCCACCCACAGCCTGGCAAGGAGGCCAGTAGCAGTGTGAGGGAGGGGGAGGAACCTCCGCAGGTCATGCTCGTTCCAGTTTGAGGGTAAGTTATAGGAGCTGCCCTTCAGGAGTGGTCCGTTTGAGGTTTGGTTAAGCTTGTTTAGCCCCTCCTCCCTAGGCTCTATGGGTTGGGAGAGGAGTAAGGAATTCCGGCACGGATTAAAGGAGAGTCGATCCGAGGGCAGGGGTAGGGTAGTTCCATGTAACTGAGCTGAGTAAGTGGGAGCAACCCTGAATGCCAAGCTCCACATGCTGTACTTCTGAGAGGGGACACAAGCCTCAGGGGGATTGCTGTAATCTGAAGTAGCAGGGAGCTGAGCTAGAGGGGGAATAGATCGGCACAGTAAATACCAAAAAGCAATATCACTTGGGGACCTTAGGCTGTGACGGGATCCTTAAGCCAGGGGGATATCGGCTATACCTCAAGTTTTAGACTGTATGAGGGATTAATGAGCCAGTGGGATTTCAGCTGTACCTCGGGTACTAGCTCCGGAGAGGTGAGAGAGTCTTGTTGTTATATTTCCACCATTTGCTCCGATGAGGCAAGCACCAGCTAGGTTGTGAAGTAGTAGGATACTACTGTTCAGCCACCTACTGAGGATAGAAACAGGCAGGAAAGTGGGATGCGACCTCTAATGGAGAAAGCTGAGAACCTGCAGATGGGAAAGTGAGCTGATAGGTTCTGCACCTCACGTGATCTCGGCTATATAGGTAGATGCTCACCAAGGGTGATGGTGGGGGTGGCAGGCTCCAACTCTGCAGAGGTTCACAGAAATGTGTGCAGCTACGTACCTGATTGCTTTCTCCCTATGGAGAGCCGAGTCTGTAAGGGTCCGTCCGGCTTGGGGGGAGGGCAAGGCAACTGTGGGCCCTCACGACCACCACTGCTGTGGAACAAGACAGAAAAAATGACTTATATACAGGTTGGCAGAAGGGAGGGGATGGGAAGACACAGCAAGCTTTTTTACTAATTCGGATTGCGCTCCCAGAGACTTCTTAGGGTATAGGACTTCAGATTTAGTTGTCATGGGTAACTGGAGACTGTGGTAGCTGACTTAAACAATTGGTAGCTATAATTATTGTTAGCTAAAACTTTTTTAAGGCCCCAGATGGAAACGGAGAACTGTAGTGACTAAGTTAAACAATTGCAAGCTGTAATAAATGCAGGCTAGAGTCTTTTAAGGCACCAGATGGAAATGGAGACTGTAGTGGCTAAGTTAAACACTTACAGGCTATAGTACATGTTGGCTAAAGTCTTATTAGGGCACCTGATGGAAAACGGAGACTGTAGTAGATTAAGTTAAACAATTATAAACTGTAATTATTACTGGCTAAGCACTTTCAGGCTTTTAAAGCACCTGAAGGAAAACGGAGACAATTAAGTACACTCTAAGTAGCTACGCTTAAGGCACCAATTTAAACAGAGAATATTTCTTTGCAGGCTAAGCAGATTTAGGGGCTAGAAAAACTATCTCCATTCCTGTGGCGACATTAATTCAGGAACTTTATTTTTAGTTTTTTGGTTTTGAAAATGGAGCCAAAAAGATCCAGGAGCCTTTGTCCAATCCAACTCTGCAGAGGTTCACAGAAGTATGCGCAGTTCTGTACCTGATTGATTTCTCCCTGCAGGGAGCTGAATCTGTAGGGTCCGTCTGGCTTGGGGGGAGGGCGAGGCAACCGTGGGCCCTCACGACCACCACTGCTGATTGCTTTCTCCCTGCGTGGAGCCGGGTCTGTAGGGGTCCGTCCGGCTTGGGGGGGGGGCGAGGCAACCATGGGTCTTCACGACCACCACTGCTCAGGGTAAGGGACGCCCAAGAATAAGGTTACGAACATACAAAATTTGCCAGCAGATAAAGGCCTAGAGGTCTATCAAGTCTGCTCGAATGTGCAGCTAGCACCCCTGGCATTGGCATTGGTAGTGCAGGAGTTAGATACATAATAGGAATGGCAATGAAATACTGAACTAACGCCAACTCTCCCTCACCCACAGAAACTGAAAGGGGTTGGGGGTGTGCCTTTGGGTCGTCGGCCATAACGCTTATGTCATTCCACCTCACTCCACCCTGCAGACAGCAACAGGTGTCATGCGAACATACGTATGTTCGTATGACACCTGTTGCTGTCTGCAAGAGTGAGAAGGGAATGACATAAGGTTATCCAAACTTAAGTTATCATTGGCCCAGGGAGGTTTTAATTAGCCAGACTTTAACCTTTAAGCAAGGGCAGTATTTCTAAGGATTTTGATACTGTGGCTGGCGGGATCTTATATCTCGCCTTGGAAAACTATCGAATTTCACTTAAATTATCTATTTGATATTAATAGAATATTATTTTCCTCTGATGAGAGATCGGTGTCAGCCTCAGCCCTCATGAAGGTTGCCTCTCCAGTTTTTAGACTGTGGAAGCGTATGAGAAGGTCCCAACCAATTCATACCATTTATGAGTACTGCAAGTTAATTTTCCAGGATGAAACTTTTGCCCCTATTTATATGGATAACACCTTTTCCACTTGGAAACAGATGGGATTATCCCATGTCTTCCAGTTTCTTTCTCCCCAAGGGATTCTTCCCTTTGAAAAATTACAATCTCAACATAGCCTTCAGGACTCAGATTTATTTAGATACTTCCAAGTCCGTAACCATATACTGCGAAACAGAGGCCTTCAGGTTAAAATGCCCTCCCCTCTTCCTGATTTATTAAAGGTATTTATTGAAGCTATCAGAGGAAATTTGGGGACTCACATTATAGGACAACTTTACAGGGGGTTGAGGAGTGAGCAGTTAGAATCTACGACTTCAATCTTACAAGAATGGAATAGAAATTTACCTCTAGAGATTTCTCTTGAGGCTTGGCTGAGATCGGCACTACAAGCTATAAAGATTACATTATCTCCTCATTGGAGGGAATTTGCTTGGAAGTGCCGTTCCCGATTTTTCAGGGCTTCAGTGATTCACCTAAAGTTTCTACCAGAAAAATATGGGAGATGCTGGAGAGAGTGTGGGTGTCCTAGGGCCTCATTGGGTCATGTGTTTTGGCTGTGCCCTTTGTTGATGCCCTTTTGGCTCTCTCTTCAGATGGAACTTTCTGGGATATTCAATGAGCCGGTGGAGTTAATGGCCAAACAAATTATACTAGGGATCTTTCCGGACCACACTCCCCCATGGTACAAGATACTCCTTCCAGTCTGCATTTTGGCAGCTAAAAAAGCTATAACTCATAGGTGGATGTCAACTATGATTCCTACGGTCCAAGAATGGAGAATTATCATGTCTGATATATACTGTTCTGAAAGTTTCAATGCTAAAATACAAAATAAGGGTCCATCTTACCTGTGGAAATGGCAGCGGAGGGTTCTTCACTAATCAACAGTGGACCCCACCTTCTGCCCATAATTCTCCCCTTTTTGTGGGTTGTTATACCTGAGTTTCTCACCTAGCAGGTAATGGGGTGGGAGGAAGGGTTAGAGAGGGGTCAAATTGAGCTGGATTTCCTCTTGTACTTTATCTATATTATGAGGGGAAGGAAATCACAAATACACATCTTTATACCTTGGTGATTATTTGGGTACCTTTTAAAACTATAGGATTAATCCCCTTTCCTTGACATTATTAATTGGGGTGCAACATGGAGATGGACTACTTATTATACATCACTACCTGGTGTGCTGATCTCATAGGACAAGGTTTTTTACCCTCAGAGATTACTGATTCTGCTGCAAAAATAATACTACTATTGTAAACATTTATAAATTAACTGTAACCCTTTTCCTACTTGAAATATGTGTAACGAAAATTTTTAATAAAAAGAAATTAAAAAATATATATATATTATTTGTGAATATTCAAGTTTGCACTATTTAAACATGATCTGTCTATAACTTTATGTTGCACTGAAAACTTAATATCTGATCTATACGGTTTTCTCTCTCCCATTAAAGAGCTAGTGTACTGCCTAAAACTAATATTAGATTTTAAAAGCAGCCAACCATTACCTTTTACACCCGAGGTACTTTTTCTTTTTCATTTGTTTGATTAGAAGATTGTTTACCTGATGTTAGTAGTTGTGATGTGTAGAACAGCTCTTAGCCTAGTTGCTGACATATCTTGCTGTACTGTTCCACACTACATCATCAGCACTGTGACATCACTGCTACTTAGGAACAGCAAGTGAGTGACTGCCAGGTCATTCATCTGTGATGTCACAGTCAGTGAGATCATAATGCTGATGATGTAATGTGGGGCAGTGGAGTTAGATATGTCAGCTGCCAGGCTAAGAGCTGTTCCACACATCCAGCACAATATTATCGCATAGAATACTTTCTGGTGAGCAAGAGAAAAAAGAAAAATACTTCAGATATAAAGTTATAACTGACTACTATTTACAATTTGTATTATTTTCCTGTCTGCCTGTTTTGGCTCCACTAGCTCTTTAATACTATATAACTGTAACTCTGCTATGTAGTTCTTTCATATTACCATCCAGACGCAGTATACACAAACGTATTTTATTATCACACCTGCACTGATCCTGCACCTCTTTGCTTTGAATCTTGGCTGCCATTCTTCAGACCATTTCTCCAGTTTTTTAAGGTCTTCCCTCATTCTTTCAACCCTCCCTGGCATGTCCACCCTATTGCATACCTTTGTATTCTCTGCAAAGAGAAATGCCTTCCCCTCCTGTCCCTCTGCAATGTCAATTCAATTCATTTTTATTTATAATAAGCACTATTCGCACTGATCATAGTGCCTGTACAATAAAACACCATCAATACCATACTTAAAAACATAAAATACAAGTCAGACATTTTCAGCAATAATCAGAAAAGGCAAGGTCAAACAGATACGTTTTTAGAGTGGTTTTAAAGCTCTCCACAGTCAGGCACTCTCGTATCCGATGAGGTAGAGAGTTCCAGAGGGTGGGGGCCACAAATGCAAAAGCCCGGACCCCAGATGTCTTCAAATGAACCCTGGGAACCTCTAGCAATCCCTCATCCCCAGTAAAGTCCAGATAAGCCACATCTACTGCCCCTCCCTGGTACCCTACCTTAGTTACCCAGTCGTGCCATAGATTAGTACAATGAGTTAGTGCAAAATATAGTGCTTATCCTAAGTACAGTAAAAGTTAGGGTTAGATGTATGTTTGGAATAACCTACAACAGGTTATGGGGTTACAGGCATTTAATCCATGCCTTGGGCGTGTTGTAAAGCATGAGGCCACAGGCTGAGTGTCCTCACAGCACCTGAGGTGTGGATTAAATGCCTATAACCATATACCCTGGAGTGGGTTATTGTGCTTATAACATGGGTTCTGTGCAAAACACAGGAAAATGCACTGAAATAGGGTGTTTCCCTTCTTGAAAGACCAAAAAAAGGTACTGTATCCTGTCACCTTGAAAAATAATCCAGAAGAAAGTCTGTGAATCTTATTTTGTTGTTATGCACATAGAAATGTCACAAATACTGTACACTGCAGAGTGGATTTATAAAATTTGTTGTGCATAACATAGTGTGTGACACTTCACATGGCCGCTACTGTACTGTGCCTCCCCACAAACACACACACAAAAAGAAGCGCAATGACAACAGTGCATGGCTTCACGATAATGACCAGCAGCAACTCTGTAGCACATCTTGCTCCTTGCAGCTTGACACACAGTCTGCCCCATGTCACACGGATGAAGATCACCACTGAGTGTGCTGCTGTTTTACCCCACACACACAACTTGGCAACAGCTACACTTTTCAGAGTGTGTGTCTCTCTTTCTCTCCCCTGCACTGTGCTGTGAGTAGCATGATTCCAAATTGTCAAGCAGCAACACTGACAGAGACAGAGAGCCCCCCATCACAAAGACACTGCAGCAGCACGTAAGTTGTGCTTGTCTGTGTCTCCATTGCTACTAGACAGAGAGGAACTCTATGCCAGGAACTTCACTACATCTCTGTCTGTGTCTCTGAGCTGCGCGATATGCTCCTCCCCTCACCATTACCACAACTTAACACTCCCAATCTGTCATTCACTCTAGTTCGGTGTGTTGGTTGCTCTCACTGTGTCACTCTTTCTTTCTCTCTTGTTCTGCACATCTGTCTATGTGCACAAACTCTGTCTGTCTTGCTAAACCGTATGTTGTGCTCCTCTACTAACAGGACTGCTGAGAAACTGAGGGGAAAGCAACAAGAACTGCTTGCAATGAGAGCAGCAAGCAGCCACGGTTGTCAGTTTCTGTACAGAGCTGCTGTTGGCATCTCCGAGGAGAAGGGACAGCACACTGTGTATCGTGGGAGTGGGGGTTGGGAGGGGGAGCTGGGTTCTGGACAGCATGATGTTAGCTATGTCAGCTGTCTGTCTCTCACTTTAGGCACACTGTCTTGTCGGGAGGGGGGGCTGTGGGACTGGCACCGTGGAGCACAATATGCAACATCTCTGCTGCACCTCCGTGTGTGTGTGTTTCTCTTTCTCTCTCTTTCTCTCTCTCTCTCTCTCTCTCACTTTCACTTGCAAGCAGCTCTTTATTGTATGGGTGGGCCAGCTGGGACAGTTTAAACAGGATCACACTCTAGCAGCTCCTGAACATTGACTCCCAGTCACAGTCCCACCTGTCCATACCGCATATGTCCGAGCCCCATCAAACTGTTGCATGTTGCTTGAGCTACACACACTGACAATCAAAGAGAGAGAGAGAGAGAGAGAGAGAGAGAGAGAGAGACACACACACAGTGACAGTACAAGTACAGCAATGCTGAATTAAATGTCGGGGTGTGACTTTGCAGCCAGTCTCTCTGTCTGTCACTATCGCATAACTTATAATGGCTGCCATTTGCCTTTCATTTCTGCAACACCTAATGAGTGCTGACTCTGCACAGGGATATGTCTTATGGAGCTTCACAGCAACCGTGGATTAAATAGTGAATTTAATCCATGGTCAGGTGATGCTCTTCACCAAATTAGGTTGCCTGCTCTTCTGAACCTATGTTGTAAAAGTATATAAATGCCATATAAGGCAATGTATGTTTGTTAGTGTGTGTGTGTACGTGTGTGAGTGTGTGTGTGTGTGTGTGTGGCAATAGTCTGTGTGTGTGTAGACAGTGCACTGCTATGCTATACTGGAATGTATATGCATTTATGAGTATGTGTATATGTATTAGTCAATATGTGTGTATCACAATTAGAAAGTACAGTTAGGTGGCTCAGTGGTCAGTGCAAAAATTGTTAGTCTACATTCCCCCACTATCTAGATCAGTTTCAGCCTTATGTATGTCATTGCTGATTTAAATGAGGTGTCTAGTGGCATTCCCCCACCCTCTGATGTCCATTGGAGCCTGAAAAGAAGAAAACAGCCTCTCAATGTCTTTTTTTAATCTGTAAACATGTGTAGACAGTGCACTGCTATGTTATACCGGAATATATATGCGTATATGTATTAGTGTGTGTGTGTGTGTGTACAGGGTTTTATTTAACTCTAAAAATTGATTAGCGTTTTGCTCATAAAAGTTCTAACACATTGTGAAAATGCATAGCACTTGCCTCACTGTCTTTAACAAACATAACACTTGTAGAAAACCTATATAAATGCTTTCTGTACAGTTAGTATTGTGCCAAGGAAAAAACTGCTAATCAATTATTTAAAACCCTGGTGTATATCACAGCAATTAGAAAGTGCAGTTAGGTGGCTCAGTGGTTAGTGCAAAAATTGCTATTTTACACATTTCTCACTCCCTACAATATCATTATTTTGCAGCTGTATTAGCTTTTGCTAGAGTTGGTTTAACATGAGACTATATCCTGAACAGTAGACATTTTACATAAGTTACCCTTTGAGTTGATGCTTGTCTTTTCCCCTGTGAGTGGTGGTCACATTCAGTTTCAACTTTATTCTTATTAAAGTCTCTGCCTATCACAGATGACAGTCATATCTCAATAAAAGAAACCATATCAGGACCTTCAGAACCCTCAGGGAGGCCCAAACTTTTTAGATTCTTGTGTCTAGCCCTCCAGTCCATATCTTCAAGTTTTGATTTAAATTTCTTACTTTCAGCTGTGGTTCTAGATAACTTCATTATGGGTTTGTGTTTATTCACTTTGGACTTTTTCAATTTTTTTTATTCATGCTGTCAAACCCATTTCTGATTCTGGCTATGGTAATGTACAGGATTTAGTTAGAGTCAGATGGGCTAGCTTCAGAGTTTAAGATATTGGTATTGTGAGGCACTTTCTGTGTGAACATAGGGGAAAAAACAGCAACTAATTGTTAATTCCAATCAGCAGTTTTTCTGTTCTCTTCAACTGATGGAAGAGGGCGAGATTATGGGAAGAGTTTTAGGAAGAAAAGCCCCCCCCCCCAATTTTTAAAGTGTATAGTAAAAGGGCTTATTTTGCCAGGGTTTCCTCCTCTGGAATTCTTTAAGAGCTGATTTAACCCCTTTGGCTTTTGGGATGTTCATTTTTATGTTTGCTTGCACGCATGTGCAAGAAACATAGTGCCATCGTCCGAGATTTCGGAGGTGTATCACCCCCTCCTCCAATTCAGTCAGTGTGTTGGCAGGTGTGGCCCCTGTAAGCCAATGCATGCTGGAGCTGTCTATGACAAGCTCCAAAATGCAGTGGCATACAGTTGAAAGGGGGAGCTACGCTTGAGCGAGCAGCGATAAGATATCGCCTACTCATGCGCAGCTCCCCTAAACACACACACACACATGAAGCACTGCATACTGTGTGCTGCCTCCCCCTGCACACACATATGCCGACTGGGGTGCCCAATTCCCGTCAGCTTGTGCTGCGCCCCCCAAGCTTCCACATGCCACGCTGGGTGCTCACCCCAGCGTGGCAACTGATAGAATAGCCGGACGGGGTGCCAATCCCCGTCGGCTCCACTGTCCTCACCCCTGAGTACTGGGTGCCACGCTGGGAGCCCATCCCAGCGTGGCAACTAATCATATGGCCGACGGGGGTGCCCAATCCCCCATTGGCTCCACGGCCCCCACCAGCCATCCTTGTGCCATGCTGGGAGTCCACCCCAGCGTGGCAAACGTCCCACATCATCTTTTTTTTTGTTTTTAACCTGAAAATAAAAACGGTCCCATGGCGCTTCTCCCAGACCCCCCTCCCACAACCCGCACCCACCCACTGCGCACCCTGCCTCCCCACACCCCCTCACCCCATACTTACCTCCGGGCTCGGCGCGGCAGATCTTTGAGTGGCCGGAACACGTCTGCACTCTTCAAAGCCGACCATGAACTGAGGAAATGCCAGTGAGCTGTATAATGGGCTAGATAGGGTTTTTCAACTTTATTGCATATATCAGAGCATTTTTTGGAATTTTGCACAAATTTTCAACATGGGGTTTTGAGAGCCCTTCTCATGAATGATGTCACTGTCATGGCCGTTATTTGGGCCGAAGGTGATTTTGCATAATCTGCCTTTGGGCCATCGACAATAACGTCTGAGAAGAATCTAAAACCCCATGTTAATTTACCTAAAACTCAAACAACACTAATGTTCTGGCGTGCGTTGCGCGGTTCCTACAGGCTCGTAAGTTCCGAATTTTCAATATTTTCACTCCAGATTTTCAACATTGCCATTTTACACACCTTCTTATAGGTAGTACAGCTGTCATTTTCACATCTCACCCAAAACATGTTTCTGCTCATGTAGCATGATGGTGCAGTCGGTGTCTTGAAATCAATGTACGGGACAAATTAAGAAAATCATAGTGACACTGTTCATGAGAAAGGTCTTAAAATGGCTATGTTGAAAATTTGGTGAAAAAATTCCAAAACATGACTGTTTCTGAGCATGCGTTGTACAGTTCTACACGCTAAGTAAGTTCGCGAATTTTCAATATTTTCCTCCAGATTTTCAACATTGCCATTTTACCACACCTTTTATGAGTAGTACAGCTGTCATTTTCACATCTCACCTAAAATGTGTTTCCGCCCATGTAGCGCAAAATGGCGATAGTCGTTTCTTGAAATCAATGTATGGGACAAATTAAGAAAATCACAGTGACACTGTTCATGAGCAGAGGTCTTAAAATGGCTATGTTGAAAATTTGGTGAAAAAATTCCTAAAAATGACTGTTTACTGAGCGTGCATTGCACAGTTCCTACGCACGCTCGTAAGTTAGCAAATTTTCAATATTTTCACTCCAGATTTTCAACATTGCCATTTTACCACACCTCCTTATGAGCAGTGCAGCTGTCATTTTTCACATCTTGCCCAAAATGTGTTTCTGCCCATGTAGCGCACAGTGGCGCAGTCGATGTGCAAAATCAATGTATGGGACACATTAAGAACATCACAGTGACACTGTTCATGAGCAGAGGTCTTAAAATGGCTATGTTGAAAATTTGGTGAAAAATTCCTTAAAATGACTGTTTTACGAGCGTGCGTTGTGCAGTTCCAATGCATGCTCGTAAGTTTGCGAATTTAATATTTTCACTCCAGATTTTCAACATTGCCATTTTATTACATTTCCTTATGAACAGTACAGCTGCCATTTTTCACATGTCGCCCAAAATGTGTTTTCGCACTTGTAGCGCACAATGGTGCTGTTGGTGTGCGAAAGCAATGTTTAGGACAGAGTAAGAAAATTACAGTTACACTGTTCATGAGCAGAGGTCTTAAAATGGCTATGTTGAAAATTTGGTGACAAAAGTCCATAAAATGACTGTGTTACAAGTGAGCATTGCGCAGTTTCCACGCACCTGCGTAAGTTCATGACTTTGTAATATTTTCAGTCCAGATTTTCACCAGTGGCATTTTTCCACACTTCCTTATGAACAGTATAGCTGTCATTTTTCACAACATGGCTGAAGTGTGTTTTTACACTTCCAGCGCAGAGATGTGTGGTCGCTGTGGGAAATCATTGCTCTGGACAGATAAAGAAAATCACAGTGACACTGTTCATGATCGGAGGCACCAAAATGCCTGAGTTGACAATCTGCTGTAAAAAATCCCCAACCTAATTATATTACGGGTGCGCGTTGCACAGTTTCTATGTACGCTCGTGACTTCACCATTTGTTTTAATATTTTTACTGCAGATTTGCAACATTGCCATTTTTTACACCTCCCCATGAACAGTACAGCTGTCATTTTTTACATCCTGTTCGGAATGTTTTTGCACCTGTGGTGCTAAATGCCGTAGTCGCTGTGCATAAGCAGCTTTCGGCTAACAAACTGATATTCCCCCTGTTCATGAGGTGGGGTCACAAAAACATGTTGAAAATTTGGAGTGAAAATACCAACGAATGCCTGAGGTATTAGGGTTTCCAACCATAACGCCCAACCCTGTAGAGAATGACAGGCATCAGGGGTGTGACTTGGGATTCTTGCCTGTATTGCTCATACCATTCCACACCTGCAGCCAGTGAGGAGACTCGAGGCATGTCTTGGTTCCTCCCGGCCCCAAAGTTCACCCCATTCTCTATATCGCACCCATTTCACCGTATTTCCTAATGAAATGGGGTGCGCATAAGGGCCAAAGACCCCAAGGAACACCGTGACACTTGTCAATGTTTGCAGGGTGGGGTGTGGTGAAATGGCGTGGCTGTTATGCCTGATGACCCAAACGCACACCCCAATGCCTGTCACTCTCTGCAGGGTGGTGGTGGGTTTGGCTTCAGTTCAATACTTCACTGCCATTCCTATTACGCAGCTCTGTAACTTCTACACTACCACTGCCAATGCCAGCAAGCAAACATTCGGCATTGACAAATGCTTGTTTAAACCACTTGTTGAACATTTCCTTTTTAAAATAATATGTTATATACTTGTATTTTTATCCCAGGGAAGGGAAATATAGATTGTATACATTGAACAAGAGCCTTATGTTATACAAACACGTAGTGCGTAATATTTACTTATTGTTTGAAATTGTTTTATCAAGTAACTATACAGATATTAAGAAAAGATCTCATTTACAGATGCAATCGAGGACATTCAGGAAATATACAGAATAAACAATCAAACATATAGTAGCAAATATACTAATAATGTACTGGATGTACAGATAATTTAACTTATTTTATAAGATTAACAGATTAGGCAGGTACAAATCATACATGCTAGTTTAGTTTACTGGATGGGTTTGATTGCATATGAATAATTTTAGCTCATGTTTGGTCCCATCTGGATTCAACCACATGGCTTTGTAAAAAAACAATGTTTAAAAAGAGCATTTCCACACTTCTGTTATCTTGTTCTTCTTTTAAACTCACGGGTGTTTGAATTAAGGGAATGTAGCCCTTCTTAATGAGTTATAATTAAGCAATAATACACACCAGGATGTGGTATATTATGAGATAACGTTATGCCTCGGGTGCATTGCAAAGCGTGAGGCAGCAGGCTGAGTGTCTAATGCACATGAGAAGTAATGATAACCCATGATATACCACACTCTGGAGTGTATTATTTGATTATAAAATGGCCCTAAAGTGTTAGTAAATGACTGATCTTAGTAATCACTTTTGGACCGTGATGATATTGTAAGATATCATCCCAGATCATAGACTATTTCAGCCAGTCAGCTTCCAGGATTTCTACTGTCCATTTTATAATAGTGCATAATAAGTGCTTACCAGCTGTAAAAATGTCCGTATCATGAAAGTGATCCTTGTTTTTTGTAGTCTTTGGCCCCATTTAGTTAAACTGAATCACATGGTTATGGTATCTGCTTAAAGGGAAGGAACAATTGCCAATATCACTGAGTGTGTGAAACCACATGAAAATATCTTTCAAATGAGATATTGTGCTTACTTGTATGTGTTCATGCACCTTAGATATAATTATCTGTTACCTGATCATTATATCACTGATTCAGTCTCCTCCAGGAGCAAACACTCAATGTGTGACCTTGGACAAGCCATTTAACATCCCACTGTTCCAGTCAACCCAGCTATAGAAATGGGTTAAATCAGGATATCACTATAAATAAGATGCTGAATATCAGCTGGGTAATCCTGTATAAATAAATTGTAACAAAAAAAAATGATGCCACTGTGGGGCAAGCTGTAATTTACACAATACAACTAGCCCCTCAGTGATGTCACTCTCTGTTTCAAGATTCCATGAAATGGCTGCTGCCTAGATTCATTTAGAATTAGATATCTATTTCTCAGGAAACCTGGCACATACTGGTAAACCACATACCTTGTGAAATATCTTTTCTTGAGGTTTCACACTTTGCATGACCCCAGCAACATTTTCTTCCCCTTTAACTATCTTCTGGAGATAAGTGTCATGACTCAGTCAACAGGAAGAGCAAGTAAATAAATTACATTGGGCTCAGTCATTTGATTCATTTCCAGTCCAAACATTGAGAAGAACTATGTGATTCAGTTGGAAATTGGAATCAATGGGGCCAAACATTCCTGAAACAAATCTGAGACTTGCTTTTCAGAGAAATACAAAAGATGCAGTGTGTGCAGTTTTTGCTGTACAGACATTGCGGCTGAGAGGTGGTGCATGATTTTGACAATTTCCTGGTAACAGGCGTACGTAAAGGAGGCTTTTCCTCCTGAACCCTCTTATTTGAATAATACATTTAAATATATACTTATCATACCATATTAATAAAAATACTGTTTGTCACTTGTCAAAGTATGACATCAGAATTACACACTAAAATCTTGGGTAAAATTTTGCACAGCATGCACTGCGTGCAAGACCCAACAATAATTAAATATAACGTAGACTTTGTCTGAATATTATATTTTGAAAGTGTTCATAGGTACTGGAAAAATCCTTTCATAAGAAATGAACTATCTGGGAATTTCATAGCAGTCCAGTGGAAACATGTGAATTCACTGTGAGCAGAATAGGGGGTTCTAAATGAAAGTCTACTGCTTGTCCTTGCTGTACCTCTAGTCCCATGACCAGCATCTCTAACCTTGACCAGCTGCACTTTGATGTGACAACTGCTGTGGGACACAGAGTTGGAGGGTGATTGATAGGGTAGCTCTATAACAAAGGCTCATGGGATGGATCTTTCAAATGTCAGGCCAATCCTTACAGGAGTCACTTTCTTAGGAACAACAGGATTTGTAGACCACTTCCAAATCGCAATTTACCTGGGTATATTAAAATCATACACTGTGTTGCTACCAAAATTGCAAGTGAGACAGTTTCGTCCTAGATAAAGGATGATATATGTAATCCTAAAGTAGCAAAACATGACCTATTACTCATTGTGTTGATATACCATTTTTAGCACCTGTAGATTTATTTCAAGCTCTTTTCTTTTCATTTCTGACCTATGCACCAGAAAAAGAATTTACTATTCCACGTCCACACACCTTGGTAAATGGAGCATCTCACCCCTATGATGGTTAATATGGTCGACAGTCAGGTCTCTGAGCTTTCACTGAAACCCTTCTCCAGAAAGATTCAAATTATTTGAGACTTGCACTAAAACCCATGCTGAATTGGCATGGGTGACCAATAAACTATGCTGTTACTACTTACTGTAGAAAGTAAACATCTGCAGTTTTTACAAATACTGTGACCCACATAATCTGCAACTATGAAATTCCTCTTCAGAAATAGACATGCACACATCATGGTGGGGGGAAAAAAAAAACTTTTCAACTGAGACCATAGCAAAAGTAAAAGAGTAGGCAATAAAGTATCAAAATTCATTTGCCATCTGTGAATGTCTGCTCACTTGAAGGAGAACTTATTTACTTTTGAGATCAGTGTGTGATTGTGTTCCCAACATTACAGTATACACACAGGGGCCAGCCCAGTGGTGTGGAGGGTTGAGATGATAAGCACCTTACCTCCTGCCACCCCAGCAACCTGGGTTCAGGAATGGGCTTGGGCTGTTTGGGGGTCAGCTGGGCAAGATAGTGTTGAGCATCCATACGACTGCTGTCCTCCCTTGAGGGAGGGTGGGTATGTGACCCGATGCTTGTCTGCCACCTAGAGGTGTCCAGGTGGCAGGAAGTCTGGGCATGCAGAAGACAGCCACACATAGGTGTTTGAGAATGTCTCCATGGAGGCAGAGCTCGCCCATTACACCATTGCACTTGTGTGGCTTGGGGGAGAAAACCAAAGATGAAAAAACACTCGAGCCAAAGGATGACATCTGGTCCCTTGCAGACTTCTCACCGGTGAATGAGCACCCTGCCACATTCCTTCAAAGCTGAGGATGTTGGCAAGAAGTCAGGTACAGAAATGGGAGGATGAATAGAAGGGGGCAGGCTAAGGGTAATCAGAAGATAAACAGAAGATAGAAAGAAAAAGTTATACATACTGAAAGTTTATAATCAAAACAGGGTCACAAAACATACCCTTAAGTGGTGACCTTTAGTTTTCCATTTGAGCCCACACAACTTTAATATGAATTATTTTGAAAAGTCGTCCATTTTGTTTTCAGAAAGATACTGAAGCATTTTAAAATACTTCAAGTTCTCTGCAACCATTCAGGGGAAGAGCGCAATCTAGAAACTGCTGCCTTGCTTTTGACATGACTGAAAATATTCTACAATCATCATATATATAAAGAAAGAGTGTATTTCTACTAGTTTTGAAAATAAGCTATTTTTTGTAATTACTGTGTTAATATTTTTAGATGACTATAGTTAAGCAAATTAAATATTTATATTTATGTTTTATTTATTTTGTCTGCCACTGTAAATATGCCTCAGTATATGACACAATAAAATTGAACAAGTTAAAGTTGTGGTTATTTTCTGTCTTTTAATCAACAAATTTGAATATGCAATCCAACAGTACAGACCGATAAGTCAATACTGTTAATTGCAGCATTGTAATAAGATGTGTTTATATCTTGGTTGTGTTTGTATACAAGCCTGGAAAAAGACCCTCGGTCCATTACTATTACCCAGACCCATATCTTGTTTTTTTTTATATTTTCTAGGACTAAATTGTGGTCAAGTTATTACTCTTTTCAGTATTTTAACAAGAACTATTATGAATTCTGTGATATGCTTGAAAATAAATGACTTTGCAGCTTACCACTATAAAGTCAGAAAATCTTGATGAAATAATTTTGTCTGTGTGTATGTGTAGTGTGTGTATATATATATATATATATATATATATATATATATATATATATATATATATATATACTGTATATACACACACACACACACACACACATATATACACTATGGCCCGGATAATCAAACTGCGCCAGGCTGTGGCGCAAGCCTAGGCACAGCTCAACTTTGTTACGCAGGGGTGTTGCCTGGGTGATATTGTACAGAGCTGCGCAATGACTCTATCTATCTATCTATCTATCTATCTATCTATCTATCTATCTATCTATCTATCTATTCATGGCAAAACAGTGTGTTTAATGCATCAGTTAGGGATAAATTGACAAACGTGAGGAAATGAAATGTTAGGGTTGAGCCCTAACCCACCCCACATTGCCCATACACCCATCCTCCACAGACTGACAGATGCTAGGGTGTAATCCTGTGGGGAAAATCTTAACTTTGTGATGGCATATCTATCGAACCATTTAATTCCCCAACACTTAAATGGCAGAATTCTCACCTGTAGGGCATCCCCTCAACACCCTGTAAATTTCAAGTAAAAAGACCAAACCAATAATGAGCGATGCAATTGTAAAGTTTCTACACCTTTAAAAATTCTTCTTCTGTGAGATAGCAAAATCCTGGGCAGCCAGATCTATCCTAGTCTGCGAGCTAGCAAAATTCTTGTCCATGAGTAGACATCTGGTCGCGCAATCAGAGACATCTGGTCGTCCCCAGGGACATCTGGTCACACTCTGGTCATGAAATTTCAGCTGTCAGGTCACCCCCTGACAGACAAAGCTCATGGACCAGGACAGTCTTGTGCACCAGGATTTTGCAGGCTCGTGAACTAGGATCTTTAGCGAGTTGTGAAACAAGAATTAGACATTTTTAAAACGCTATTTTTTGACAAAAACAAACCAAACCAAAGGCATGGCTTTGTAGAAGGCATCACCCCATATCAAAATACATGCCTCATTTGGCCCAAAAAAATCACCCATAAACAAAGCTACAACATTTTGTTTGGCTGAAAAACTGAAAACAAGATGGTGGCTTGTGGACAAGGAATTTTTCTGATGGATTAGGATTTTCTTTCACGAGGTAGCAAAATCCTTGAACACGAGACAATTCATAGGTCACAAAATATACATATAAATATTTGAGTGAACTGAGGATGTGCAGAACTCAAAAATTAAAAAATTAATAACTTTTGAACGGATTAATATTTGTTTACCAAGCCAATGCTGGTTTGTTCCTTGACCCAAACTTTTCTACATTCCAAATTTCAGACCAAAAGACCGCACTGTGTGATCGCAGCACCATGGGCAAAAAACGCATCAGAACTGTCGAAAAGTGCATTTTTTGGGCATTTCGCTGTGCAGAAACCGTATGTCTGACAGAAACGCAACTTGGTAAATCAAGAGATCTACCATACCAGACCACGCATTCCAAAATTTTGTGTGAATCCGTTGAACGGTTACAAAGTTATTAACATGCAAAATTTGAGGTTTAACATTAAAATGCCTACTCAACCCTAACTATAGGGATGCAACTGTGCCCCTATAATATATATATTTATAGTATGCTATACCTGTGAGGATAAAAAATGGCAAATATTTGCCATATTCTCAGGGTGCTAAGACCTACAGTGAGGATATTGCATTTATCCTCACTGTAGGTCATTTAACCACACAGTAGGTCCAGGAGCGGCAGATAAAGCATTTAACTAGAGCAACTCACAGATGTGTTGATTGGTGGGAGCTGTTAGCGTGAGTGGCACAATCAGAATTCACCTGCTTACTTACATGCCAGCTCCCACTCGACAGTTTCATTCTCTCCTGCAGCATACAGAACATTTTCATTTTCTCCCTCATTCTTTCACTGTAAATTGTTTAAAAAAATAAAAAATCAACTTTCTCCTGAAGGTCTCCAGCACCACACAAAACACACTGAGTTATTTTCATTGTCTCCCCCACCCCATGTTCTTTCACTTCAAATGATTTAAAAAACAAACTTTCAACCTCACACAAACTTTCACTTTCTTCAAATTCCAGGACACAAAAAAGAAACCAACTCTTTCATTTCTACTCCTGCCACTCTCCCTAGCAGCAGAATGGCACTGCAGGTCTTTCCCAATTGGCTCTCAGGTTGTAGAAATGCTGGCACCAAGCAACAGAATGGCAGCACGTCTCTTTGATCAGTTGTCTAGTTGAAGTAATGCTGACACCACATAACTCATCCTGGGACTCTCCCTTAGGCCACACCTCTCACTACAATTGTCTCTCATGCTACCTTAAACCATCATGTCTACATTTCACAAGAACATGCTGATGCAAATGCTCAGTTTTGTGGAACACAATGTTTGGTCATCCAGAAACAACAAAAATAAAGAGATACGTATGTAAAAATCTAAATTAAACTGATGAAAAAATTGAGGTATTGCGTAAATGGAATATGCAATGCCCCCATCGAAAACATCTCTGATATTTTCCCCTCATGCAGTTTGACTTCTGGCATCACTCGTGGCTTCACCGCTCATGATGTCAAAGGCCAAACTGCACTGAGAAAAATATCAGAGATATTGATGGGGCATTGCATATCATACATATATATATATATATATATATATATATATATATATATATATATAATTAATTGCAAAAAACAAACAAAAAAAAAACACATTAATGCACCAGTTAGAGTTCAACTTAAAGTAATAAAGTAGGGGAATGTGGCATTACGGTCTCCAACCCTAACTCCCCACCTCCCAAGCAGCAAAAGGACAAGCCCACACTAGCAACTACAGACATCCATCATCAGGTATGACACACAACATACAGCTGTTTCCAGATGACACAGATGCAATAGCACTGATGTGCTACTTTTGTGGATTTGTATCTGTGTCATGCACACTGCAAGACATGCACACTGTGAGACATACACACTCACTTGTTTCTGTAGATAGAAATCCAGCATACTCTAATCACAACACTGCTTCTGTGTGCAGAAGCACAGGCCCCTGCAGCCACAGATATAAATCCACGGTACCCAAATTACAGAAGTTCTTTAAATTGCAGAAGTGAAGACCCATAAGGGGTCAATGCTTCTGTAGCTTGAGGTACTCATGCACACTGCAAGACATACACACACTTGATGAATAATTGCAGCCACAGGTGTATGACATACACACTGACCTCTGGCTACAGAAGTGTGGAAGTCACAAAACCCATTGCGCCAAAATTGATGCAGGTGTTTTATACATAGAAGCACAGGCCCTTGAGGGGCCTTCACCTCTTCAACCACAGGTGTAAGACATGCACACTGACTCTGGCTGTGGAAGCACAGGCCCTTGAGGGGCCTTCACCTCTTCAACCACAGGTGTAAGACATACACACTGACTCTGGCTGTGGAAGCACAGGCCCTTGAGGGGCCTTCACCTCTTCAACCACAGGTGTAAGACATACACACTGACTCTGGTTGTGGAAGGACAGACCCTATTATGCTGATGTATATACTACTGCAATGTGGCTATCATGGTTTCAGCAGCAGATCTAGAAATTGTTCTTGGGGGTAGCAGATTTTCAGATAAAAAAACTGCAAACGTTCTTCTGTTTGCAAAAGCACAGGCCCCTAAGGGGCTTGCACCTCTTCACCCACAGGTGTAAGACATACAGATTGATTTCTTGCTCCAGAAGAGCAGGCCCCTCTGGGGTCTTTCGCTATACAGATGGAAGTACTGTTGCACTTTGGGTATCAGGCTTTCAGAAGCTGATCTGCAAATTGTTCAAGGGTAGCAGGTTTTCAGTTATGTAGCTGCATCTAGAAAACCATCCAGTAGCAGATCATGCAACGGTCATGAGTATCTCTGTCAGTAGAGTTGCAGGCCCCATGGAGCATTCTGTGTGCAGAACATGCTGTACGAGACACACACACAGGTATGGCTGCATAACCACATGCTCCTGTGGGGCCTGTGCTTATGCAGCCACATATATAAATGAACAAAGGTAGCACATCAGTGCTACTGCAGTTGTGTTATCTGGAAATAGTTGTATGTTGTTTGCTGATCCATAACTGGTGCATTAACACAGTTTTTTGTAATGGCTTCCCTTTCTTTTTGAGTTAGTGGAATAATATCCTTATTCACACAGCTTCCTCTGGACCTTGAACCAATGGAGGAGTCTGTTTGCCTACAGAAGTGCACAGTGGATGTCAAGAACTCATGGGGCTGTCTGGCAGGCTGCAGAAGTGCAGGGCCTCTGGGCCATGTGCTTCCATGTGGCTACAGATACAGATGCACAGGGCAAAGAATCCATTTGTCAGCTGAAGTGCCTGGCTATCTGGCAGCCACAGGTGCAGGGTGCTATGCCGAGAGAAGAGTTCTCTTTACTATATGGTACTTGGGCCCATGCAGTCAAATCTGGACCTTCCTTTCTCAGGCTGGGGTGGTGCTGCATGTCTGTGTCATCCCTCCAGCCTTGGCCCCATCCAGCTGGCTCATTGAGCTGGCCCCTGAACTCAGCTTACCAGGATAGAATTAGAAAGCACTAGCTGCTGTTCCAAAGGCTGGCACTGCACACATTTCTTAATTTTTTTTTTGTTTACTTTCACCCCAGATTTTTAACAGTAATTTTATTACTACCCCTTATAAACATGACATGTAGCGTTTATATAATACTGTACTGGCCGTGACATCATTTTGTGCCCCAAGTGTGAAAATACATTTTGGCCAGGATTTGAAAAACTACACCTGTCACGTTCATGTGGTGCTGGCGTGAAAAAATGGCAGTGTTGAAAGTTGGGAGTCAAAATATTGAAATTGACCAAAGTTATGAGTGAGCATGGAAATTTTTATTATTTTTGTTTTTTTTTATATTTTGACCCCAAATTTTGAACATAGTCTTCTTCTGACCCCATGTCATGAACCCAGTAGGTGAACATTCTCAAATGGAATATTTCAACATTCAATCATAACTTTGAATTTTTTCTTATTTTCTAACCAAATCTTCAACATAGTCTTCTTATGACTCCACCTCATGAATCCTGTAGGAGAAAATTTTTAAATCTCCCCCAAAAGGTGACTTTTGTGGACTGACTGTACTGGCCAGAACATCATTTTGCACCACAAGTGTGAAAACACATTTGAGCCAGGATTTGAAAAACAACACCTCCCATGTTCATGTGGTGGTGTGAAAAATGGCTATGTTGAAAGTTTGGAGCCAAATATTGAAAATTACCAAAGTTATGAGTGAGCATGGAAAAATGTCATAACTTTTTTTTTAAATATTTTGACACAGATTTTGAACATAGTCTTCTGACCACATGTCATGAACCCAATAGGTGAAAATTCTCAAACTGAATATTTCTGCATTCAGTCATAACCATGGTAATTTTTTCCTTATTTTTTCAGCACATTTTCAGCATAGTATACTTATAACTCCACCTCATGAACCCAGTAGGAGAAAATTTTCAAATCTCCCCCAAAAGATGATGCTTGTGGAGTGACTGTGAAATAACCTTTCAGTCTGGAGTTAAAGAATTCACCTTCCTTGTTCATGAGATGGTGTCCTAAAAAGACCAGGTTGAAAATTTGATGGACAAAATATTTAACAAGCATTTGTCAATTCCGAATGTTGGCTTGCTGGCATTGGCATTGGTAGTGCAGGAGTTAGACAGATGCATCATAGGAATGGCAGTGAAGTATTGAACTGATACCAACCCACCCCCACCCTGCAGAGAGTGACAAGCATTAGGGTGTCCCTTTGGGTGTTTGGTAGTGCAGTGCGGGAAAATATGTTAGGCAGGATGTGAGAAATGACAGCTGCACAGTTCATAAGGAGGTGTAAAAAAATGCCAGTGTTGAAAATGTGGCATGTAAATATACCAAATTTGCGAAGCTTCTAGGGTGTGTGGGAAATATGCAATGCACGCTTGCAACACTGCCATTTTATGGGTGTTCAGCACCAAATTTTCAACATAGGCATTTTAGCACCTCTGCTCATGTACAGTGTCACTGTTATTTCCTCAGCAATCTCTACATGATTTCGACAGCGACCACGCTTATTCTGCGCCCGAAGTGCGAAACATTTTGGGGCATGATATGTCAAATGACGGCTGTACTGTTCATCAAGAGGTGTGGAAAAATGGCAATGGTGAAAATCCAGACTGAAAACATCACAAATGCACGACGGTACGAGCGTGCGTGCAATCTGCCAATGCATGCTTGTAACACAGTTATTTTATGGAGTATCATCACCAAATTTTCAGCATAGGCATTTTAGGTCCTCTGCTCATGAACTGTGTCACTGTCATTTTCATAATCTGGCCCAAACACTGATTTCCCACAGCGACTGCGCTTGTTGTGCCGAAGTGCGGAAACACATTTCGGGCAGGATGTGGAAAATGACAGCTGTACTGTTCACAAGGAGGTACAAATGACAATGCTGAAAAATCCAGCAGTAAAATATTGTGAATGCGGCGAGATTCTGAGGCCTGCGTAGCAACTATGTACGCATACTCTTAAAACAGGCATTTGTTGGATTTTTTCCACCAAATTTGGAACTTAGGCTTTTTAAGAGGGCATCTCATGAACACCACCACTGTAATTTCATTAATGGGTCCCGAAAGGTGATTTCGCACAGTGACTGCGAAATCACCTTTCGAGGCTGATAAACGCCATGACAGTGACAGAATTCATGAGGAGGGGCCCCAAAACCCCCATGTTGAAAATGTGGTGCAAAAATTCCAAAAAATGCCTGAGATATGCAACAAAGTTGAAAAAACCCTATCTAGCCCATTATACAGCTTACCGGCATTTCCTCAGTTCGCGGTCGGCTTTGAAGAGTGCAGACGTGTTCCCGGTCCACCGAAGATCATCGCGCGGAGTCGGAGGTGAGTATGGGGTGAAGGGTGTGGGGAGGCAGGGTGCACAGTGGGTGGAGTGCGGGTTGTGGGAGGGGCAGGGAGAAGCGCTGTGGGACCGTTTTAATTTACAGGTTAAAAAAAAAGACGACGTGGATGTTTGCCACACTGGGGTGGGCTCCCAGCATGGCAGAAGGATGGTTGGGGCGTGGAGCCGACGGGGATTGGGCATCCCTGTTGGCCATGGTGTCAGTCGCCACGCTGGGGTGGCCCCCTGCGTGGCACCCTGTACTCAGGGGAGGAGGACAGTGGAGCCGATGGGGATTGGGCACCCCATCAGCCATGGCATCAGTTGCCATGCTGGGGTGGGCTCCACATGGCACCCTGTACCGGGGAATGCACGCACGGGAGGTAGCTTCATCTGTGCCGCTGCATGACGAGCTTGTCTCTGATTGCAGCGGCACTTTGTTTAGAAGTTATGTCCACTTTACATAATGTTGGTGTCAGTGCTAGCATGCTGGCTTATTGGGGAATGAGGGACGCACCTACTGATGCGTGCCCTGCATTCGCCCAACAGCAGCCGCGCCCCCAAAGCTGCACTCTCCCAATATGTAGACTTGCGCACGAGCGCGGCAAGCCAACATAAAAATGACATATTTATGAGAAAAAGTTCAAAGCACATTGAAATACATTAACCCTCTCCTAAGCGGATAGACTCAGGGAGCTAAATTTATATGGTCTGTAGTTACATAGGGATAGAGGAGACATCTTAATGATATTCAGCACACTTCGTGATAAGGACCTGAGTAAAGAATGCAATCTAACTATGGCTTCTAAACCTTCAAATCTTAGGTGCTACAATAAGCAACTCCATATACAGAGGGCATTTACAAATACAAGGAAATACAACTTCACTATAAGGGCATGTAAAAGATGTAATGCACTCCCACAGCACATGGTGGACATAAATGACTTCACAAAATTTAAAAAAAAACTTAACAAGTATCTCTTTAAGGATGAATAATACCCCCACAAGTGTGGGGAAGGTGGTCTTGATGGTCCTAGTGCCTACTTCTGCCTTTAAAACACTGATTAATACTGAGTAACCCAAATTACCTTATTTCCTCATATCACAGTTGTAGTTCCTGGAGGAGGACATCTTTTGGATTGAAGAGTGTATATACAATGTGGGACCCTCATTGGGTGAATGAGGGTGTAAGGTGGGTGTGGGTGCTGAGTGGGAAGTTAGGGTGGGGTGGGTGGGGAATGTGGTAGAGAGGTAGAGATCAATGAGGGACTGTTTCTTCTTTTCAAGTTTAAAATTACAAATAACTGTTTTCTTTCTACAGGGGGAACAGACCCACACTAGGGACTGGGCTCCCTAGTGTTGGAATATTGTTGGGTGGCACTGGGGTGGGCACCCCAGTGTTGCCACCTATGTGTTTGGGGGAGGGTGATGTGGTGGGAAGAGAGCTGTGAGTAGTACTGGGGGTGGGCACCTTTTTCTGCTTAAACAAAACACTTGCAAAATAACAAGAGATCAGCAAGGAACAGTTTTCTGTTTTTCTGCAGGGGGACTGGACCAACTCTGGGGACTGGGCACCCCAGTGTTGGCATACACTTTTGCAGCACTAGGGAAGGATACCCCAGTGTCACCAGCTATCTGTGTTGGGAGGAACTGGGACATCTGGAGGGGAAGGGGTACTCTAAAATTTAGAGAAAATGAACATTAGGAAGGATGAGGGAAGGATGGCTGAGCTGGAAGGGAAAGGAGCATACAGGATGTGAATAGCACCATTTTGGGTGCATGCTGAAAATTCCTCTGTTGCAGCACTTTTTTTGTGACAGGGGAATTCTCAGTTCACAATCATAAAAATGTCACCTCTCCCTAAGCTGGGCACCCAGGATTTTGGGGTGCCTAGAAAATGTATTCCTGGGCTGACTGTTACAAAACAAATGTCAGAGTATCGCTAAACATGTCCCATTTACCTAAGTTGAGGTGGATATTTTTTTTTGAAAATTCATCATTATATACTGTATTTGTAGTCTTTTTCCTTTAAAAAAACCCCACAGAAAACAAGACAGAGGCTGGCAGAACCTGAACATTTTTTTCTCATTAGCCAAAAAACACTAATTTTGTAAAATGAAAATGCTCACAGAAGTAAAATTTTAGTGTTGTATCAGAGCCCTACTGAGCATGCTCATAAAAAAGCCCCATAAAAATCCTTGTAACTCTGGAACAGATTGATATTTTTTAACAAAATCTTCTAATTGTACATCCTTGGTGCTCTGAATGAATCTCCTAAATGTACTCCATTGGTGCAGGTCCCTTCAACCCTGGAAGTTTCAGAATAAAGCAAATTGGTACCAAAGGTGAGGGCAAACAGATGTGTAATAAAAGCCTAAAACATTTAAAATTTTCTGTAAATATGACACCTCTGGATTTCTGAAACTGCATAAGCAACCATCACAAAACTTTCCATGTCTTGAGAACTTGCTTCCAGAACAAAACATGCCAAATGGGGGCAATTTTTTCAAACATCGTCAAAGTTATTGAGGTGCAAATTTAGAACACTTCATTCAACGCTAAGTATACTGGTGCTACCATGCTACTATAATATTTCTTTTACTGTATATCACATTAACAGGCAGTGTTAATATTTACACAGACTACAGTTTGTTTTCTGCTGCAACATTTGGCAAACAGCAATGTATGTAATTACTCAGAAGACTATACCCAGGTGCAACCAATTCTAGTGGTGCCCTTTCCCCTTTCTTTAAGGCCTATTAAAACAGTATAGGTCTTCTGCTGCTGCAGCTTCAAGGTTGCTGATGGATTCACCTCTTGCTGTGCAACTGGATGTAGAGAAGAATCAACAACCATAAACATTTTTCAGAATACTGTACTTTCATTTCACAGTGAACTGCATCAAAGGTCACAGAATCTGTGCAGTGCCTGTTCTACAAAAGTTGTGCTGCAGAAAAATGTCCAGAAAAGTTCAACAATTTCAAACATACTGCCAATGGGGTGAACAGTATGTATGTTTTTGAACTGTTATCCAACACGTCAGGCAGCTGCTACCCAAGAGTCACTGTGTGAATGTGACTCTATGACTATATAAATTTGAGTCCCTGCTAATGGCGTGAGGCTTAACTACCATTTTTCTGCCATCTCCGGATTCCAGCTGGCATTGTGAGACTGTCCCATCATGGACATGGTACACTACACAGTGCGTATGCACTCTCCTTGCAATCTCCCACTTGTCCAGGAGGTACAGTATATGAGCTTGTTCTATTCCTCAGCCTCTGAACCAAAATTTCCAAATTTGAGTTCTTCTGCTGATTCCTCATGGGGCAATTCCTTATGGCAAACCTCTACTGTACACCAGAGCAAGATAGGGTAATAGAGTAACTGGTAGCCCTGACACCCTAAAACACGCCGAGTTATTTTCCTGTCAATTTGGCACAGTCATACCAAGTTTATGGTTCAGTGCCCTGGCTCCAGCCGGCACTCACCACTCTCACATTTGGGAGGCAGGATCATGTTGAGGATCATTTGTTATAGTGCTTGTTTGCCTGCACCCTGGCCAGTTGCTAGCAAGGATGGGATTAAGGCATTTTGTGGCATAGGCACTGGGATGGGGCAATTCCCCCTAGTGGGTTTCTGATTAAGTGTTTGGCTTCTCCTCTTCAGAGCCTCTGTTGAATTCTTTCAGTGGTGGGGAATTATTTTCTTTGGCATTGCAAATAGCAAGCTTTTGTGGAAGGTGGTGTGCCTCTGAAGGGAGTCAGGTGCTGGGGTGCTAGAAGTGAGCTGCTGCTAAAAGGCCCTTCCAAATCCCTGACAGGGAGTTGATGGTTATTGTGGTGGGCTGTCTGTCTCCATTGCCTTGGCAGGCCCACTGTCCCCTTTGGTCAACTCAGCATCCTGAGATGACATACCTTCTTGGGAGTCAATGGTTCAGTCACCTCTTCCTGCACCACTTCCTTATGTGGTGGGTCCAATGGCACAGTATCATCACTGGGTGGTGAGTGTGCCATCTCCTCAATCAGTTCCAGTTTAGGAGGCCTCTCCACTGTAGGAGGGGAACCAGCCCCCTCTATTAGGATCCAGGTGGCGGGGGCGGGTGTGTGGGCCTTTGTTCCTCTGTGCAGACAGTTCAATAATTCTATTAAGCAAAGGCCACAGAGAAGTACATTCTTGACATCCCCCTCATGCTTCACAGCATCAACATCTGGGGCCCACAAACAGGTGGCACACTCACTGTGGCTCTGAATCATCAATGTCACTTACACTGGAGATTACAGGATGCCCATTTGAGTTGCAATAGCACAGATGTAAGTAGCATCTGTTAAACATAACTGTCATACACATAGCACAAGGGGGACCAACACCTCATGTATGTGGAAGCCAACTGCCACACCACAGGTACCTTTATCCCTTATGGAGGCACCAGGGGGACCAACCTACCTCCACTTTGTGTCCTGTGGTGGACAGCCATTGGGCTGTGTCTGCACCACAAGGTTTGGGTAACTGCCTCTGTGGCTGAATGACCTAAATTTTCCAAACATGACTTAAATCAACAGGTTTTACACCCACACCTACATATGCTAGCAAGAATGCCAAACAACCAATGGGGCTCCTTCTCTGGAGTGGGTCACTTTCCAGATATATCCATGTGCCCATTGGCTCTGTGCAAGTTAATAAAGATTATATCATAGGAGTTGACTGATAATGCATCACATAAAAACGGCTATCAAAACTACTCAGCAATTCACTTGTTATTTTTTTATCATTTAACAGTTTTTCTCCTTCCCTTGCAACCACAGTCCTGCCTTACCTCCAGCTGCCACTCCTCCATTCCACCTCCGACCCCAAAGGAACCATTACCGGCACATGTCCGGGCATCGTCGGCTGGTGAAACTGCAGCTATCAAGCTGCCATGGATCTGTGTGTTGCTTTTTCCTCCATTGTTTTTCCTTGGAAGCATGGACATGAAAGGACGTCAGCGCACTAACGTGCAGATGTCTGCCATGCTTCCCCCCCCACTAGCACCCATGCTACTGCAGTACCACCGGGCTTCCCCAGGGACCAGCAGGACACGGCATGCATCCCTCCCTTCTCTGTAGGGCTAGGAGAGCTGTCATTGGATGCGCGATCCTAGTCCTCCCCTACCGACCCCCGATGACACAGGCTCGTTCCCGAACCCGGGTCGCCGGCATGGAGAGAGGTGTGGCATCCCGCGCCTCAACCTTCAGCACCACCGGGCTGTAGCAATTCATTTATTATGATGTGTACACTGGCAACAAGAACTACAGGTTATCAACACACTCATTACATAGCTCCTGTTATCAGCACTGTGTACACATCACTGACAAATCTTCTGCCGAACTACATACACTGCCCCTCCCCTCCGCTAACTTGTCCGCTACACTCAAAGCTCGGTGAACAAACTGTAAACTTGGAGGAAACAGAAAAACACATAAAATGTCACCCAATAAAACTAATACTATAAAAATAAAATAAATACCTACATGAACATCTCACAAGGCTTCCCAACCTGACACACACACACACTGAAACACGGAAGAACAGAAACTCGCCCACATCTCTCAACAACCAATAAAATAAGACCACATGACACAAACAACCAATAACACAAAAAAGTATAGCGGCGCAACACAGGAAAAGAGATGAAACCTCCCAAAACAGGTATAAAACTACCAAAATAACCACGCAAAAATTAAGCAATGCACAATAAAATGTCAACCCCTATAATATAAAATGAATACATGATGCTGAGTTATATGATTGCGCTTTTATCAAAACCCGTGGCAAGTGAGCTTGGGGTTTAATCACTTGTGGCTCTACTTTGTGAAGCCAATCGTGATAACCCCACGCTCACTTGCCACTCATACTGACAAAAGCGCTATCATATACCTCAGCATCACATATCCCCTTATGAACTGTCCATCAAATAGCTGCCTGCCAGATTTACACACTTAGCACTGTCAGAGGTTTTGGTGCCATTTTTATGTTTGCTTGCATGCATGTGCAAGAAACATAGTGCCATCATCCGAGTTTTCGGAGGTGTGTCGCCCCCTCCTCCAATTCAGTCAGTGTTTTGGCAGGCACGGCCCCTGTCCGCCAATGCATGCTGGAGCTGTCTATGACAAGCTCCAAAATGCAGTGGCATACAGCTGAAAGGGGGAGCTACGCTTCAGTGAGCAGCAATAAGATATCGCCTGCTCATGCCCAGCTCCCCCTACACACTCACACACACATGCGCGCACGCACGCATACTGCGTGCTGCCCCCCCCACGCACACACTCTATAGCCGACGGGAGCCCAATCTCGTCAGCTGTGCCGTGCCTCCCAAAGCCCAAATGCCACGCTGGTGCCCACCCCAGCGTGACAAGTTATCGTGATAGCCGATGGGGGTGCCCAGTCCCCGTCGACTCCACTGTCCTCCCCCGAAGTACGGGTGCCACGCTGGGGAGCCCACCCAGAGTGGCAACTGATGATATGGCCGATGGGGTGCCCAATCCCGCCGGCTTCACACCCCCAGCCGCTCCTTGTGCCATGCTGGGAGCCCACCCAGCGTGGCAACGTCCCCAAGGCCTTTTTAAAAACAAAAACACCTGTAAAGCAGAAACGGTCCCACGCAGTCTCCCAGCCCTCCCCACAACCCGCACCCACCCACTGCGCACCCTGCCTCCCCACACACCCCCCATCCCATACTTACCTCCGAGCACAGCGCGACGATCTTCGGCGGACCGGGAACACGTCTGCACTCTTCAAAGCCGACCGCGAACTGAGGAAATGCCGGTAAGCTGTATAATGGGCTAGATAGGGTTTTCAACTTTGTTGCATATCTCAGGCATTTTGGGAATTTTTGCAGCAAATTTTCAACATGGGGTTTTTGGGACCCCTCCTCATGAATTCTTGCACTGTCATGGCGTTACTCGGGCCCGAAGGGTGATTTCGCAGCCACTGTGTGAAATCACCTTTCCGAATGATTAACGAAACGACACTGCCAGTGTTCATAAGGTGGAGCTCTCAAAAGACTATTTTGAAAATTTGGTGAAAAAATTCCTAAAATTATTTGTTCTGGCGTCGTTAGCAGTTCGCACGCTCGTAAGTTCGCAAATTTTCAATATTTTAATTCCAGATTTTCAACATTGCCATTTTACCACACCTTCTTATGAGTAGTACAGCTGTCATTTTTCACGTCTCATCCACAACTTGTTTCTGCCCATGTAGCGCACAATGGCGCAGTCAGTGTGAAAAATCAATGTATGGGACAAATTAAGAAAATCACAGTGACACGGTTCATGAGCAGAGGTCTTAAAATGGCTATGTTGAAAATTTGGTGAAAAAATTCCTAAAATTGACTGTTTTCTGACGTCGTTCGCGCGTTCCTCACCTGCGCCAAGTAAGTTGCGCAATTTTCAATATTTTCACTCCAGATTTTCAACATTGCCATTTTACCACACCTCCTTATGAGTAGTACAGCTGTCATTTTTCACGTCTCATCCACAACGTGTTTCTGCCCATGTAGCGCACAATGGCGCAGTCGATGTGCGAAATCAATGTATGGGACACATTAAGAAAATCACAGAGACACTGTTCATGAGCAGAGGTCTTAAAATGGCTATGTTGAAAATTTGGTGAAAAATTCCTAAAATGACTGTTTTACGAGCGCAAGCGCCATGAGTTCCTATGCATGCTCGTAAGTTTCAGGGAATTTAATATTTTCACTCCAGATTTTCAACATTGCCATTTTATTACATTTCCTTATGAACAGTACAGCTGCCATTTTTCATATGTCGCCCAAAATGTGTTTTCGCACATGTAGCGCTCAATGGTGCTGTTGGTGTGCGAAAGCAATGTTTGGGACAGATTAAGAAAATCACAGTTACACTGTTCATGAGCCGAGGTCTTAAAATGGCTATGTTGAAAATTTGGTGACAAAAGTCCATAAAATGACTGTGTTACGAGTGAGCACTGCGCAGTTTCCACACACCCTCGTAAGCTCATGACTTTGTGATATTTTCAGTCCAGATTTTCACCAGTAGCATTTTTCCACACTTCCTTATGAACAGTATAGCTTGGGTTTTCACAACATGGTCAAGTGTAAGCCACACTTTTCAGCGCAGAGATGCGTGGTCGCTAGGGAAATCATTGTTCTGGACAGATAAAGAAAATCACAGTGACACTGTTCATGATCGGAGGCACCAAAATGCCTGAGTTGACAATCTGCTGTAAAAATCCCAAACTAATTATATGCACGGTGTAGTTGCACAGTTTCTATGTCATTCGTCACCTCACCATTTTTTTAATATTTTTACTACAGATTTGCAACATTGTCATTTTTACACCTCCCCATGAACAGGTACAGCTGTCATTTATCCTGTTCGGAATGTTTTTGCACCTGTGGTGCTAAATGCCGTAGTCGCTGTGCATAAGCAGCTTTCGGCTAACAAACTGATATTCCCCCTGTTCATGAGGTGGGGTCACAAAAAAAAACATGTTACCAACGAATGCCTGAGGTATTAGGGTTTCCTACCATAACGCCCAACCCTGTAGAGAATGACAGGCATCAGGGGTGTGACTTGGGATTCTTGCCTGTAATGCTTATACCATTCCACCCTGCAGCCAGTGAGAGGCATCGGTATGCCTTGGACTCTTGACCCCAAAGTTCACCCCATTCTCCTATATCGCACCCATCTCACCGTATTTCCTAATGGAATGGGGTGTGCATAAGGAGCCAAAGACCCCAAGGCACACCGTGACGCTTGTCAGTGTCTGCAGGGTAGAGTGTGGTGAAATGGCGTGGCCGTTATGCCTGATGACCCAAACGCACACCCCAATGCCTGTCACTCTCTGCAGGGTGGTGGTGGGGTTGGCTTCAGTTCAATACTTCACTGCCATTCCTATTACGCAGCTCTGTAACTTCTACACTACCACTGCCAATGCCAGCAAGCAAACATTTGGCATTGACAAATGCTTGTTAGAGTGGCTGTACTCCTACTGGTCTGTTTGTTTGCACAGCTTTTCTCAGGAAGAGAGTTTGGTGGAGTCAGACTTTTATAAATCATGTCCATATTTTTTATATTTGACCCACAATTTTCAGTAGCCGTTTCCTTCCCCTTATTTTTCCTGTGGTTCACATGGACCATTTTTTTGTTGACCTACTGGGGACACATTAAAGTGATTAGCAGCTCTACTAGCAGTATTAAAAGTATTACCAATGACTTTTACCTTGTAAGCAGTCATCCTATTCCCTTAAAGCAGTTCCTCCAACCAAGTTACAGAGACAGTCATGGAAGGAGTTACTGAAACCACTTGCAATGAACAGCTGCAGGTGAGGTTTGGCTGTGGGCTGACCCCTGGATGACACCGAAGAAGATAGCGGGAGGGGGGAGCTTCTGCCCACTAGGGGCAGGGTCAGACAGGTAGGCAGAGTTCCCAGGAGGCAGAAGCTAATACCTGCTGGAAGGAAGGGCTTTGTTAATTTAAGTTAGTGTTGCAAAGGATCTGCCTTCTTTCTACCTCTTCCTTTCCAGCAGATAGGAGTTCTGCCTGGGGAACAGAGGATCAGTGGCTAACAGCAGGCTCTAGGGTAAGTGGACAGCTTGCATGGGATGCTATGAAGTATCTCGGACAACTCCCGGTGGAATGCCAGATCAAAGTAAGACAGGCCATATATTGGCCAAAATCTATGGGATGTCAGATAATAAATTACCTAGACTATGTTTGGAAGAAGCTTTCTCATATATGGGTCAGAACAACTTATTCCCATATATGCAAACAGTGAAAAGAGTTTTTAAACCATTTGGTTTGCTGACAAGTTTAATGGATTATTATAGATTGCCACTGGACCACGTGAAGGATAATATAGAATTAAGAGTGGGGATATATATATATATATATATATATATATATACACAAAAGATATAGCCCAGTGTAAACAATATAAAGTGTGCAAATGGATGTCACGAAACAAAACATACCATGGTATGGAAAAATATTTGTTAGAAATTGATAATCCAGAATATAGGAAACTAATAACCAGATATAGGTTTGAGTGTATGTCCAGTCAATGGAAACTACATTTGTATAAGCAAGAGAGATGGAAGAATGTTCTCTGCAAATGCAAGAAGGGACCGGACAACTTGACACACCTAGTAATTTTGTGTCCTCTGTATGAGAGATACAGAACACAATTACTAGGACAAATTGTGGGATCACTGGAATACAAACCAGACCACCTAGTAACACATCTCCTAAAATCTAAAAATAAAAACATATTAATCCCTGTGGCCTCCTTCCTTAGAATTATAGAAGGCAAGAAATTACACTTGTAATGAAAACGTTATTGACAATACTTAAGATCTTTGTCAAATCAATGTAAGATCTTGGAGCCTCATTTTCTACTCTGCTTTCTTGTGCAATACTGACATAACATCTAGTAAGTTCAATTTACTATGCATTGCTTTGATAATTGTTATAAGATACTGTTTTTAACAGAGATAATGTTGGGTGTGCACAGGTAGTAACTTATATTTTGTACTAAATTAAGTGAGATGGTGTATTTCATTGTATTCAAACTTTTATAAGCATGTATATATTTGTATTATCAAAGTTTTTATGTAATGGCTTATTTTAAGATGAACATTAAACTACTACTACTATTATTATGAAGAATTGCCTAGCTGTGGAGCCATGCTCTCGTCCCCACGCTGGGCTGGGTGCTGTGCAGTAGCTGGCTGCCAGTTCCGGTGCTCCCAGGTAACTCCTGGAAACTAGCCATGGTTCTGCATTCCATGTCAAAACTGGCAGCTGGCTAGTAACCATAATCGATCACCGAGCTCAATGCGGAGGTCCTTCAGGTCTTAGGAGTACATTGGCAGGACCTGGGTTTTTCAGGAGGGCAACAGTATTCTGGAGTTCTGTTTTGACTGGTCCACATCCGTTGGCTGGCAGCTGGATGCCAGTGCCTCATAGCCAGTGGCTTGCTGAGGTCTGGAGGACCCGATCCCCCCTCTTCTCATGTGTGTTGTGCAAAGTAATGAGCAAGTGCTCTTCCCTTTTGAATTCTGTGTCTGGTTCCCTCCCACGGATAGTGAGCATAGAATATTCTCAATGGATTTTTCATGCTGGGCCGAGTGTCCAGGGGATGCGGGACCAGGATGAAGGGATACAGTCTGCCAACCTGAGGCCAGTACTTTGCTACCCACAGTCTGTTTCTGGCAGGATTACAATAAAAAAATAACTTACCTTTCGTGAGGATCAGCTTGGTCCAAAGTGGGTTGGGTGCCATGGAAAAAGGTCACTGATGGTCGATGTGGCAGTCACTGCCAAGGATGGCAGGATCCGAGCAGATGGCGATGGCGGCCACGTGGCATCGGGGTACTTCGGCACTGCAAGGCTAGAAATTCCTCACCTGCCTCTGCAAATTAGATTATACTCCTATGTGACATAGTGACCTCTGTCATGGAAGGGTGCCCTGGTATTTGAACTCCCCACCCCCCAAGATGTAACTACAATACTGCTATTAAGAATACTGGCATGTTGTTGAAGAGGAAGGTGTGTGGGGAAGTGTCCTATGCTCCCTTGATATAAAACATAACTCTAAACTGATGAACCCTTTTCTGTCTTCTTTTCTATTCCCCTCTAAAAACTTCTGTTGCGCAACAGTACCCCTTTATATTCTTATGTGTCTCATTTCTTTTATCCTAGGTAGGCCACCTAGGAAAAGGCTACACTATCTGCCTTATATCCACAAAACTCTTTTTGGTATCTTTTTCTGTTTTTTCCTTCTCTTGGTTAATCCAATTACCCACCCCCCCCGTACAGTAAGATAAAACGTTTAAAATAAATGTTTGTTGTAGTAAAACAAGAAATTATCCTGTTATGTATAGGAACCAGTATCTTGCTGGTATCATTCTGAAATATTAAGAACAGACCTTGTCTGAGACCGCTGTATTTACTTGGGGCAGGCGTGATCTGATTTTCCAGCCGCCCGAGTTAAAGAAAATGTGTGAATGTTTAAAACCATGATATTAAAGTCTAAATGCTGGAAAATGATACGTTTTCAGTCTCTCAGTTACTGCTCCCCTTGCACTGAGAGACGAAGAGCTTTAAAGTGCAGGAAGTAGTGTAGAGAGGAGGCGGTGCAGCATGCGGAAATGCAAGTCTCTCGCCTGAAAGTAAAAGTGGCAGCTTTCACTTGTTCAAGCTGCGCTGCAGGCAACTTGTGTCAAAAAGAAGCCTTCTGTCTTTAGCCTCCTCTGAAAGCCGTAGTAGGCTGTTACTGGGGTAAATCAGGCTCTAATAAGCATGCACACAGTCTGGGGCCAGAATTTGAACAAAAGGCCAGACAGAAGTGATGGCTAAAAGCAAAACAGGAGTTTTGCAATTTTAAGCCGCAGCCGCCGATCGTACATTACTGAGAGTGCTCCAGACTTACTCGTTTAGACAGAGCTGTTAAACTCAGCAGACCTGTGCAACCCCCCCCCCGGCCCGAAGTACACTGATAGTGCTGAGTGTTAAAGTCTCTTGTTATGCCTTTTTAAATGCATGCAAGTCTGTGGTAAAAAGAACACATGCAAATGAAAGTAAAGGCCTTAGGTTCTGCGCATTCGAGGTAGCATACCCAGAGACTAAACAAGTACAGCAATTGTTTTTATGTGTGTCAGGGAAGCCATTTGTAAAAGAATGCAGGTTGGCCAAAAAGGAGAAATCATTACCTGAGTTTTGTAGAAAAAAACAGTGCTGCTTCTCTGTACAGGCTTTGAAGTAAAGGGATTTTCCCTAAGGGTGGGGCGCCCTCTAATGTCCCTGTTTTATAGGACAGTCTGATTGATAACTGTCAATCTTACAGTAACCAAGGTAGCTACATCAGGGTTGCTAGGTAATTAATGGCCTCATTACTGTGTTTCCTTTAATATGTCTAACTACACTATGAAATAGTGGGATGTTGGTGGCATCCTGGAGAAGGTAGAAAGGATTATTGTACAGAGGACATTTTTAAATATCCTAAATCACTACCTTGCAGTAAGAAACATGCTTTACAGTTAAGGGTCGGGGTCATGTGACCATGATCCAGGGGTATAAATATCCCCCTCTCCTGCATATCAGGTAGTTGAGCCTGGGAAGTGACAAGGAGAGGTCGACTGAGTGAGTAGATCATCCTGTCAACAGCCATTGCAGTCTCCCTGTGAGTTGCTACATACAGTACTGTTGCTTAGGATGACCAAAAAGTTACATATTATATTTACTTATAATCCTCCTATGGGGGTCTAGAGGGGTTGTCCTTCCTCCTTGATACCATTGGTTCCATGACCAGGCATAATGAGTTAATGATCCTAGGTGACCTTAACCTAGACTGGCTTAGTAGTAATACTAAAGCATTTGAGCCGCTGCTTGTTGGTCTCTCCTTGTCGCAGCTCATCAAGGACCCTACCAGGTGCTTTCCCAGTGGAGGTGTGAGCTATCTTCTGGATTGGGTTCTGACAAACAGACCTGAGAGGATCAGCTCATCGGGCATCCTTCCTGATTCCATCTCAGACCACTCCCCTGTGTACTGTGTGTGGAAGATCCCCTCCCTGAAAATTCTTCATAAGATCATTCAGGTCAGGGACTTCTCCAGGTTTGATCTTGGCTCTTTTCATGATGATCTCCAGCATACTGACTGGTCTGTGGTATGGCATGTCCAGGACTCCTCCTCTGCTGTCAGTCACTTCCTCAGCACCTTCAGAGCTCTGCAAGATAAGCATGCCCCCCTTCATCAGACGGAGGGTCAGGGGGTCTGCTACTAAGTGGTTACATGGGAGCCTCTTAGCCCTTATGAAGTCTAGAGACAAGTGCCGGCCAAATTTCAAGGCCACATTGGATCAGGCTGTATTTCAGCAGTACAGGAGAATCAGAAATGGGTGTAAGAAAGCAATAAGGGCTGCCAAAAGTGAATTTTGCAAAACTGCGCTGCTGAGTTCAGATAGGGACTCTAGGAGGTTCTGGAGGAACATTAAAAACATAGTTAATGGTTCCTCGAGTGGTGAGGCATCTGATATGCTTATTGATGGTGCTAGCTGCAACAACTCACTAACCATCGCAAATGCATTTAACCTGTATTTCTCTGACCTGTCTGCTTTCACCTCACCATTCCCCCTAGTGGAGGTGATAGCTGTTAACAGGTCTCTGCCCCTCCACTACCCCGCCCTCTCTTTCATTTTAAGGCTGTGACAGTGCAAGAGGTGCAGAGATTGCTCTCTGGCCTCTCCCCGTTCTCCAGTGCTGGCCATGATGGTTTGGAACCAAAGCTCCTCTGTCTTGGTGCCTCTCATATTGCCTCCCCGGTGGCCCATATTTTCAATCTGTCCCTGTCATCTGGGGCTATCCCTGACATATGGAAGGTCGCCAGGGTGGTCCCTATCTTTAAACAGGGCAACCCCAAACTGATTGAAAACTACCGTCCGATAGCAATTCTGTCGGCGGTCAGCAATTATCTTGAGAAAGTTGTGGCAGGGCAACTCTCTGAGTATTTTCAGTAGCATGACCTGCTGTCACCTGTGCAGCATGGCTTTCGGAAAGGGCACAGCACATCCTCTGCCCTTGCCAAAGTCTCCTCCTGGATCAGGGTGGCTATGGACCAGAGCAAACTCTCTGGGGCCATTTTTATAGATCTCTCCAAGGCCTTTGACCTTTTTGACCATGCCTTGCTCTGCACTTAGCTCAGGTCCTATCGTCTATCACCTGGTGTGCTCCGTTGGTTCTCCAACTATCTTCATGGCAGACAGTAACTTGTCAAATATGGTAAGGAGCTCGCTGGCTCCACTTCTGTATCCATGGGTGTCCCTCAAGGCTCTGTCCTGGGGGCCCCTGCTTTTCTCCATTTTTGTTAACAATCTCCCCTCCGCCTCTGTCCATTGCAGGCCCATCCTCTATGTGGATGACCTGGTCATCCTCACTCATTCTCCGGACATAGGGGGTCATTAACCACCACCTGAGTGAGGACTTTGGGAACATTTAGTCCTGGATTACATCCCATAAATTGGTTCTTAATCTTAAGAAAACCCAGGCCATGCTCTTTGGGTCCCTGGCCAAGATTAAGGCCTCTCCTGACCCTTTATGTGTCACTGGTCCCGATAGTGTTCCAATCCTTGTCACTGACAACTTTAAATACCTTGGGGTGACACTTGACCCGCAGCTTGACCTTGGCCGCCATATTCAGAACGTATGTAAGACTGTTAACTGCAAACTGGCTCTCCCCCATCAAGTCACCTAGACTTTGTACTGGGGTGTTTCACGGGCAAGGTCCTTGGTACTGGCACCCCCCTGGGCTGGCAGTATTCCTTGTCCCGGCTGCCTCCTCATCCTATTCCCTCAGGTCTCTGTGTCCCACCATCCTTAAGATTCCAGCCACTCGGACTCAAATGGGGGAGACAGATTTTGCTCTGTGTGCTCCCAGATTGTGGAACTCCTTTCCTGCCCAGGTTCGCTCCTCCCACTCACATATGTGCCTTCGATCCTCCCTATGGAATCACCTCCAACTCTCTTCGGTGTGTGGTTATCCCAGACCCCTGTGATCTCTCCTGGTCCTTCACCACACTCCTTTCTCTCGGATGTGTTCTGGACCATTATGGGTTGCTTGCCGTGTTAGCAGTGTCAGTGGCTCAGTAGGTAGCACACTCACCTCTGAGGCCGGGAGATCAGAGGGCTGTGGGTTCAGTTCCCACATCTGGCACTTGGGTTAATATCCCAGTACTGACACTGTAATGCAGCATGAGGGGGGTGCTGCATTTCTGAGGTGCCGTCTTTCAGATGAGACGTTAAACCGAGGTCCCATCTGCCTGGATTGGTGGTAGTTCAGGTGGATGTTAAAGATCCCATGGCACTTATCGAAAAGAGTAGGGGAATTTCCCCGGTGTCCTGGCCAAATTTCCCTCATTCACTAAAAATACCACCAACAGCTTAATCTGGTTCAAGGTCAGTTGGCATTCATCTGTATCCCCATCCCCCGGGTCGTGCCTGAAAATAGGCAGGATTTGTCTAGTGCACTTACCCGGTCAACAAAAGCTAAATTAATATAAGGTATACTAACCCATGTTTTTGGGTATTGCTCTAACCGTGGCTCCACTTCTGGGGCACTAAGTTGTATGTAGTTTTGTATCTGCTGCATGTCAATTTGTACTTATTGTACTGCTCTTAGTTTCTATGTGTGTTATTCTGTTGTGTATATACTGTATAAGATATGCAGGGGCGCCGAATGCGCGGGTGCTTAGGTGCCCCAGCACCCACAAAGTCATTTTGGGCACCCACAAAAAAAACCTTCATATAGCCACTTTAAAAAAAGGCACCTCGCTCCGTTTCCACCTCTCGCCACTAGCCCCACCCAGTGGGCTGACCCTGATTGTGAAAAGCTGTACTCATAGACTCTTTCTTGCTTTGTCTCCTCCTCTTGCATGCTGGCCCCACCCAGCAGACTGACGCTAACTCACGCCCTTACTGAAGCTTCGCTCGGCGCTCCTCGGCACTTGCTGTGCTCTCGCTGGTCGTGCTGCAGTCAGTCGGTGTGCTCGGACTCAACCTGTCCGTTATCATGCGTCAGTTAGTTCTTCCCGCGCATGGAATTCTAAAACAGCGGACGGAGACCCGGAGATGGAGTGGACTCAGATACCAACTGCAACTGCATCGGTATTTTGTTGTATTAGTTATCAGTATTTTTTTATGCTTCTGGTTGGTCCAGACATGGTGGGGACTTGGGGAGTAATTTTGTGAGGGGGTGGTGGGCATACCGAGTCTTAAATGTACTACATTGCGAGGAATGATTCCTCATTTCCTCAGGAAAGCCCTCTGTAAGTTCCATATTGAGATTTAAGTGTGTACTGTCCAGCATTTTAAGCTAAAATTTTACAGCAGAAATCCAAACAGTGAATGTAAAAAATGTGTTGCTCAATACACAAAAAAAATTTTGTGAACATAAACATTAGTAGTAGTACACATTTAAACAATATTCTTTTATTTTGTGATATGATGAGATGTTCCACTGCCATTTGCCCATTTGTTCCACATTTTGATGTGCAGTATTCTACAGCTTTTGTTTGGGGGGGGGAGTGACCAGAGCTGGTTAACTGGGTCAGGAAGGCAAACTTATAAAGCAGCAGGCTGCTGCATCTACAAAATGCCCAGGGCTTTTGCTGATTTGTGGGATATGACTTTGGTGATGAATGGGCGTGGGGCTACAGAAAACCAAACTTGCTGCTAGAAGAAAGAAACAATTTGGTGACTGGAAGGCCACATAACTAGAAAACAAGCAGTGTGGAGCTGTAAGTTAATATATTTGCTGTTAGCCTGACAGCCTGTTACTGGTATGGAAGTTCCAAAATACCTGTGACAGCAAATATATTGAACACTGCTAAGCAAGCTTACAGGTATTTTGTAGTGTGTGTGTGTGTGTGGGGGGGGGGACTGGGCCAGGGGCATAAAATTAAAGTATGAGGTGGCTGTTGTTAATATGTTCCAAAAGCAAATAAAAGAAAACAACTGTTGATTTGGGGAAGGGGGGTTAGGGGAGCTAGCCTAGAAAAAAAAAACGTGTTTTGGGGTAGTAATAAACAGTGTGGAACTGACTTCAGAATCTATAATTTGCTGTTCAGGGGGGTTCCATTAACAGCAAAGGGTGGTAGCAGGTAACAACCAGTGTATTCAGAATCTGACAGAGCAGTGTGGGCTGCGGAAGGATGGGAAGGGCTGCTGCCTGGACTTGAAGTGTTTGATACAGGTCATACCCCGCTGTCTTGGTGTGGTCACTTGTCCTCCTCCTGTCCACTCTATCTAAAAAAATAAAATAAATCCTAAAGAAACTCAGGATTAAGCTGTATTAAAAAGGAAAATCAATTTGCACTTTTGGCAGCCTTTGAGAGACTTGACAGGCAGTGTGTGAGGAAGGATTTTCTGCTCTAGAGAACCTCTGTGAGGTTTAAGGAACCACATGGTCAGAGCTGCACTGCACAGACACAGAGCTTGGTACATCAAGCATGCCTGAGTTTAATTCCAGCAACTTCCACTTGCTTGCGTACTGTGTGACCCTGAGGACTGAGCAAGTCGCTGCTTATCCTCCTTGCAAATAAACATTTTTGGTTGGAGGTCTGACTCTGTTGTGAGACAAGGCAGGCAGAAGCAAGTGCAGGACATGTGGGGAGGGAAGGGTAGCTGTCTGAACTTGAAATGTTTGTGTCATGCTGTCTTGGGAGGTCCTCTTGTCCACCAAACTAAAAAATAAATAAAACTTACAGAAACTCTAAGATTAGGGGATAAAAATGGAAAATCCCTACTCAATTCATGATTGCAGCACTTGGCAGCAACAAAAAGAACCCTCAAAGGCACCATTGCATCCTCTGTTAGTAGAGTACTGGTGGTGACTAACAGCAGCTCCCATGTCGTAGTTTTCTCGGGGTTTCCATTCCCCACATGCATGATCTTACATTTTTAGCACTTGAATTTTGGTTGCCTACACCTCAGGCCATGTTTCCAACTTCTCTAGGTCTTTTCTCATTTACCACTCCTCTGGTGTATCAACCCGTTGCAGATTTTGGTGTTATCTGCAAACAGGCAAACCTTCCCCTTCAGACCTTCTGCAATGTTGCTGATTAAGACACTGAAGAGGATTGGCCCCAAAACTGAACCCTGGGGTACTCCACTGGTCACCTCCATTTCCTCAGACTGGGTTCCATTTACTACTATCTTCTGCCTTCTATCCCTGAGCCAGTTACTAACCCAGTTCAACACCTTGTGCCACAACCCCAGACTACTCAGCTTTTTGACCAGCCTTCTATGTGAAACGGTATTGAAGTTCAATTTGCAGAAATCTAGGTAGGCAACATCCACCACACCCCCTTGATCCACTACCTTTGTTACCCAGTCAAAGAAATCGATTAGATTTGTTTGGCAGGACCTTCCTGATGTGAATCCATGTTGCCTAAGATCTTGCACTCCCATGATTCCAGGTGTTCCACAATTCGTTCCTTAAGGAGTGTCTCCATGATCCTACCCACCACTGACGTGAGATTTACTGGCCTGTAGTTCCCTGCCTTCTCTTTGCTGTAGCTCTTTGATCTTAAGAAATTAATAACATTCTGTGTGAGTGTTTCAGCAGTGGGGAGAGGAAGAGCAGTGTTTTCTGACCACAGGGCGCTGCCTGTTGTTAGTCTTTCTCAGTCCAGTCAAAGTAGGTCACTGCCTAGGACAGTGTAGGGAGGCGCTACCAAAAGCTTAGTCCTCCCAGTTTGATCTGTCTGTGAGTGTGTGAGCTGTTGGGGGAAAGCAAAAAGCTGACCTCTGAACTTGTCAGTGTGTATTCTGACTGTTCTGTCCAGTCAGAAGTGTCCACCCCTCAAAAAAAAAAAAAACTAAAGGAAACTTAAAATAATTAAACATTAAATAAAAGGAAATAAAACTGGCAATCTGTCTGTGTTTGTGTGTGAGGTGATGGCAGGCAGTGTTTGCTGGGGTTTGGTGCTTGCTACCTAATGAAACTCAGTCTGTAAGTTTTAAGGAATGACAAGAACAGACAACAGAGCCATCTGAGCTTGAAGCTTGGACACTCTTACACCCTGTGGGGGAGATAGCACTGTAACCTAAAATTTCTATTCGGAGCATCCTTGCAGCCCCTGGGGGCATCAAAGAGCCTTCCAGCGTACCCTTCTATGGTCCTTGGCACCTTGGTACATCAAAGAGCCCTCCAGGAACTCTTACACCTTGTGGAGTGGTGGTGCTGTACCCTGAAATCCATATTTGGGGCATGCTGGCAACACTTGGGGCATCAAAGATCCCTCCAGAACACTCTCCTATGGGTCTTAGCACCTTGCCGGGCCTCAAAGAGCCCCCAAGGGCAACCTTGCATCCTCTACAATGGAGTAATGGTGGTGGTGCATATGCATTCTAAAATGTATCAAAATACCCCCCAAAATGCACCACCAAGCATGAAAAATCCTGTAGCTTCTTGGTATATAGGTGGCTCCCAGATCCCCAACCTTTTATAAATTCTCTGAGCAACCACAATTTTTTTCAAAACTTGGCACCCCTGAAGATATGCCTTACCTGACTCTGTAAATTGTTTCAATCTGTATCATGTTGTCCCATGTACTTATATCTGTAATTCCTGTACTCTCCTGGGTCGTACCCGAAAATGGGCAATTGTCTTGTCTAGTGTACTTAGGTATTAAGAGTTGTAGCAGTTCTACAGATTCTAAGACTGTATTGAATAACTGGAGGTGCAAGAAACCACTGAAGCGACAAGTGGTCGTTATATTGCTGAATATTTTGTTTTACCTGACTTGAAGGTTATTATTTTGGTTTTCTTATTTTCTTTCTTTCTGTAAATAAGTTCTTTGTTAATAAATATCACACAACAGTGTGTTTTAAATCTTAAAACACTGTCCTGTCTGTTTATTTCCCACCCTCTGTGACACCGTGGTTAACAACAGCTAGCTTCTATGCTGGCAGGGCTTATCCAGACAGTTAATGCCATGCAGCACTGACTGGATGGCAAACAGGGCATTCAGTCCAGCACACCACATCAATCAAGTCAGATGCCCAGTAGTGCAAGCAACACCTTACCACTGGGTAATTAAAAAAAGGGGAGGAGAGAAGAAGACATCCCAGTCTAGTTACTGGTGATCCCCAGGATTTGCTCAAGCCACGGCTGTGGTGTGGTGTGAATCCCCTTTCACCCTACCCAACTAGGAACAGTGCAGGAAGGTTGAAGAATAAAAAAACTCATATTGCGGTTCACCTTGCCTCCTCTCTTCCACACTTATGAGCGGCATGAGAGCTCCCTCTGGTTGCATCTGAAGTCTGCCTCAGCCTGTAACTGTTCCAATGCTGCTTGATATCCCCTACCCCTGCTTGGACCCTGGTGTGCACCCTCCTCTTCCCTGGTTCCCCACCCCCTCTGAGCTCTAGTAAGGGGAAGGTTCCATCAACTTACATCAACAGCAATACTGTCAACATCCCCAACAGCGACGGGAACAATGCTGACTGTCGGCATTGTTCCTGTCGGGAGAAAGTGTTTTTTTGCAGGGGGCTTTGCCCCTGCATCCCCCAATTTCTAGATATCCAACTCCGAGTCAGAATTGATTCAGGGTGGGGGTGCAACAATGGGAGTCAGAGCACTGTCTTTTAGCAAGACCATCACAGCGAGTTGCTGAGATTTGCCACTGTGGTGGTCGTCGCTGTGAAAATGTCACTGTGTGGATGGTACACCTAAGGGGAATTATAAACCCTGCATTCCCGTCACCTCAGCACTTACCAGCCTCAAAATGGGACAAATTGCACTTGTATTATTTCTACGAAATGCAATTATTATTTTTTACTTGCTCTTACCCTTGATGTTTATGCTTATCTGTTCATCCTGTACCTGTTGATTTGTATCACCCTGCTCATTGCTTGTATTTCACATTGTTGTTATTCCCTTGCACTGTTTTGTAAACCATGTTCTTGTAATTTCCCAGGTCGAACCTGAAAATAGGCATTCATTGTCTAGTGTGCTTACCCGGTAAACAAAAGCTAATAAATAAATTAATTAATTAAATGCACCGGCGTATATCAGTTCCCAAATTGGGCAGTGTCTGCGGGACAGGAACTCAGAATATGAATGGGTGAAGGTTTAAATGGCTGCATTCCCGATTCTGCACAGCTTTAGTGAGCGTGGGAGAAGTCATTACCTGGAGAAACACCCAAGGAATATATTATATTAAAAAACTTGGACCGGCCCGGTGGTACTGAGAGTTAAGGCACTGGATGCCACACCTCGTGCCATGCCATTGACCCAGGTCCAGAAATGAGCCTGGGTCATTGGGGGTCGTGGGGGGGGCAAGGAGCTGGACTGAGCCACCATGAGGTGGCTCTCCTCTCTCGGTGAGGGATGTGGGATTCCCTGGCTCTTGGCAAACTCCCAGTGGAGGATGGGTGGTTGTGCCAAGCTGTATGGGACCCCCCCCAGCAATCACTAGTGGTGGGGTGGAAGGGGCCGCTACCAGCGCCACGGGGCGGGGGCATGCCTCCACACACATGCGTCACCATGTGCTTGGGTCCAGGGATCAGGAAGAAAAATCATGAACAAATCAATAAAAAGAATATGGGAAAAAAATTGGCAATCCCAAACAGTTTTTGCCAGTTTATCTTCACAGCAGCATGCTCAGAGTGCCAGTATCACTGTTGAGGAGCCACAGGACATGCAGGTTTCATACTAACATACTAAAATGCCAGCAGAATAGGCCTAACAGTCTTTTGTGTCTGCTTATTTGATCAGCCCCCACCCTGGGATCTGACCTTGCTGCCCCCCTCGCCTTCTCTGGCTTCTCCCTTCCCAGTTCCGGATATTCTCGCTGCACTGGATTTTGCTTCCAGAACCCTTCCCCTGTACCTGTCCCACCCCCTGTTGAACCCCTCCACCATCTCTGCCTCCACCAGCCCCCTGGGCAGCATTCCATGGCTCCACCACCCTCTCAGTGAGTAGCACCTCCTCCTTTCTCCCCTGAAACTTCCCCCCTTCAGCTTCCACCCATGCCCTCTAGTTGCCCACTCCTCCTTCCTTCAAGCACCCTAACTGCTTCTCCCCTATTTACCCCCTTCATGTACCTGAAGACCTCTATCATGTCTCCCCCAGTCCTCTCTTCCAATGTGTACATATTTAGCTCTTTGAGCCTCTCCCCATAGGTCCTGTCCCCCAAGCCCCAAATCATTTTGGTTGCCCTCCTCTGGACCCTCTCCAGTGGTTTAATGTCCCTCTTTAAGTGTGGCCTCCAAGACTGTACGCAGTACTCAAGGTGTGGCCTCACCAAGCAGTTATACAGAGGGAGTATCACTTCCATCCTTCTGGAGGTGATCCCCCTAGCAGATGCATCCCAGCATCCTGTTAGCCTTGGATACTGCCCTCCTACAAGTCTCCGAGTTGTTAATCTTGACATCCAACACCACCCCCAGGTCCTTCTCAGCCATCGAGACTTGTAGCATCCCCCCCCCAGGGTGTACACTTGGCCCAGGTTTCTGGCCCCCAGGTACAGTACCTTGCATTTCCCTGCACTGAACCTCAGCTTCCACTTTCTAGACCATCTTTCCAGAGCCTCCAGGTCCCCTGTGAGGCCACCCTCCCTCCTCCCATCCACCACCACCCCAGTTTTGAGTCATCTGCAAAGAGACTCATCTCACTCCTGATACCTGTCCTTATGTCAGAGACATAGGCGTTGAACAGGAGGGACCCAAGGACTGATCCCTGTGGGACCCCACTCATGACCCTCCTTAGGGATGAGACTATCCCACCAACTACGACCTTCTGGATTCAGTCCTGGAGCCAATTGTCTATCCATCTGATCATCTGGTTCCCCAACCCCATTTCTCACAGCTTATCCAACAGGCCCTCGTGAAGAACAGAGTCAAATGCCTTGCCTGAGTCTAGAAGGGGCGTCCACTGGTCTGCAGGTCAAGGCACTCGTCACCCAGTCATAGAACTCCACAAGGTTTGTCTGACACAATTTCCCTGGGATGAATCCATGCTGTCTATCGTCCAGGCACCCTGACTTTTCCAGGTTCCCCCTCCAGCCTCTCCTTGACAATGCCCTCCATCACCTTGCCCACCACCGATGTCAGGCTGACAGGTCTGTAGTTGCCTGCCACCTCCGTTGATCCCCCCTTGTGGATAGGTACTATATGTGCCATCTTCCAGTCCTGGGGCACCCACCCTGTCCTCAGAGAGATGGTGAAAAGCTCCGCCAGGGGTTTCGCCAGGACATCCGCAAGTTCCTTCAGCACTCTGGGATGTAATTTATCTGGCCCCGGTGCTTTCTCCATCTTAAGGGACCTGAGGGCTTCCCTCACTCTCTCTGCTGTGATTTCCACCTCCACTACCTCTTCTCCTGCTTAGCCTTCCCCTTCCTGCCAGTGATGCCTCCCCTCTCCCAGACCCGCCCCGATTGGTAAGGGTCCCCTCCTCAGTATCACTGTCTCCTCCCATATGATGCAGCACCCTCATTTTCCTTGGTGAAAACTGAGGTGAAGTACTCATTTAGTACCTCAGCCTGCTCCCCGGTCTTGTGCCCATCTCTCCCATTTTTAATCCTGCTAATCTGCCCTTCACCTTCGTTTTCCCCAATGTATCTAAAGAACCCTTGTTCCCTCTCTAATTTCCATGCCAGGTTCTGCTCCTTCCTTGCCTTAGCCACCCTCACCACCCTAGTGGCCCTTCTAGCCATCAGTTCATACTCCGCTCGATCCCTTTCACTCCTTGAGCACTTGAATTGCCTATAGGCTGCCTTCTTTCCCCGCACCACCTCCTGGACCTCCTTGGTCCACCAGCTGGGTTTTCGGGCCCCACCTCATTTTCATCTTACTCTGGCACAGGTACTGATAGCATCCTGCACCCCTCTCCTGATTATTTCCCACCTACTGTCAGCGTCCATGTCTGACCCAATCACATCCAAATGCTCCTTAAGGATCCTTCCCATTTCCTTAAATCTGCCCCCTGAAGTCAGTTACCTCCATCTTTGTACAGCCTTCTACCCCTCTTATGTCCAGGTAGAACCAGACTGTGGCATGGTCACTCCCCGCCAATGGGTTCCTTACCTCCAGGCCACCAATCTGGTCACTGTCTGCCAGGACCACATCCAGTACCCACGCCTTCCTGGTCGGTTCCCCCACATGCTGAGTTAGGAATGAGTCTTGAAAGACATCCAACAACCTCTGTTCCCAGGCCACCGAGGATGTCATAGTCTCCCAGTCTGTTCCTGGCATGTTTAAGTCCCCCAACACCACCCCTCTTACTCTGCCCAATCTGCAGTGTCTCCCAATATCTGCCACCAGACTCTCCTCCAGCTCCTCCGCCAGCGCAAGGTGTCTATACACCACTCCTATTTTTATTCTCTTGCTCCTCCCTCCACTTGCTATCAAGGTGACCCAAATCACCTCCATGGTTCCCTCCACCTCCTCTACTCCCCCTATGCCAATGCAGTTTTTGACTATTATTGCTACCCCTCCTCCCCTTCCCTCCCCCCTGTCCTTCCTGAACATAGTGTAACCCTCCAGGTTCAGGTCCAAGTCGTGTCCTGTGGTGGCTCAGGTCTCAGTGACTGCTGCCACATCCACCGCTCCCTCAGTTAGCATCACCTGGAGCTCAGGCATTTTATTGCCCAAGCTCCTGGCATTTAGCAGGACTACCTTCCACCCTTTCCCTATACTTCCATTTCCCCTGCTGGTGTTCCCATGGGGATTCCATTTTCCCCTGGTCTGCACTTTACCAGTCGGCATTTTCCCGCATTCCTCCAACTCCCTGTGGGGTGGAGACAGAGTCCCTCCTTTATTGGACCCCCTCGACAGCCTTTTCTCCCATCCCTCCCCCCTTCACAAGTTTAAACCCCACTTTTCACCAATGAGCCCTCTATTTTCAACAAGGATTCCCTCCTCCAAATTGAGATGGAGCCTATCTCTAGCATACAGCTCCTTATCCTCCTAGGTCTCCCCAGTCCCCCATCAACCCATACCCTCTGGCCTCACACCACTCCCTGAGCCACTGGTTTATCTCCTAATCTTCCTTTGTATTCCCCACTCAGCCCTTGGCACGGCGGAATTTCCGAGAGAAATCGTGCAACCTATGTCATGACAGAGCCTGGCAAGCTCCCTGAACCTTGTCTGTATCTCTAGCTTGCTATTTCCTTCAATGTTATTTGTACCCAGGTGGATCAGTATGTCTGGGGAACCCCCACAATACTTTGCCAGCTGATATACCTCATGCTTGGCTCTGTGCACCATTAGTCCAGGGAAGCATTTTGTTCTAACTGGCCAGGCTTCCCCCTCCCTATCCCATTTGATACCCCTCATCATAGAATCCCCCAACAGGAGCACTTTGACTGCTCCTTTTCCTCCATTCCCCCTTCCATGGCCCTCATCCTTCTACCGGCCCCTCCACCCAGCCAGCTCCTTGTTCCTCCCCCCCTCTCTGGGTGCCACTTGCCGCCCCCTCATTTACCATGGCCACCCCTCCTCTCCGATCCTATGCCTCTCCTCCTCCCGAGTATCATTCTGTGCCTCGCTAACTCCCTCCTCACTGCTTGCGACTGGTCCTTCTCCCTCATCCACTAAACTAGCCTTGCTCGTCCTCCCTCCCTTCCTTCCTGTCTCTGTTCAGTCCCTCCTTGCTTGTCGTGCTCCCCTGGCCTAAACCCTCAGCTCCCTTTAATGTATCCTCCTTGTACTTCTGGTCCTTCTCCTTGCCCTTTCCTCCCAACTGGTCCTCCTTGCGCGTTCCTCCCTCCCTCTTTCCCCTGCCCCTCATGCTCTGATCCACTGCTTCCCCCATTTTCCTGCATTCCAGGTTCCCCCCTGTTCCTCCTGCTATCCGACCCCCGCCTCCTGCCTCCCATTCCCTTTCCATCTCTAACCACCCCTACATCGCCCCCCTCATCCTCAGGCAGAAGAAGAGAACTGAAGCAGTTACTGAGCGTGAGGTCCGATCCACCTCCCCATCTTGCTGCCTTCTGTCCAGCTCCAGCCATCTGCCTACTTCCCTGAAAATGTCCCTCTGGCCCCCCTTTGTGAGGGTCCCCAGTTACCTGCCCACTTCCTTGGTAGTGTCCTTCTTTTGAGCCCCCTCTGCCAGGGTCCCTATGTGACCCCAGAGTATTCTCCTGCACTCCTTTCCCTATGCCCCTGCCCCTAGTGCTTGGTGAAACCCGTGAGAGATCCCCTGCCCTCTTCCCCAACCATACCTCCCCCCATCCCCCAGCTGTCTCCTAATCCCCGCAACCTCCTCCCTAAGCTGTGCCAGCTGTTAGCACACTGGGCAACTACCGAAATTTCAAGCCCAGTCCAGTATCATGGCTGCCCCACACACTGTGCACCCCACCACCCTCCCAAAAATGCCGGCCCTAATGACGCGTGGTCCCATCCCCCTCCAAGTAGGTTTCCTTGGGTGAGCCACCGTTTCCCACTAGTCCAAGATACACCCCTACTGACTAATCAGGTCACCCACTAATCCTAGATACAGTCCCACAATAAACTGGTAAACCTGTTACTAGGTGCAGTACAACACAGTAAACTTATAAGGGAAGTGAATAATTCCCTAAGCTCTTCTCTCCCAGCCTTTAAATCCAACCCCCAGTGGCTAGAACTACATGAGCTGCACCTGCAGCCTTTTTCTCCAATTGCAGGGCAGGTGTTCCCTATAAATATGCAGAGCTATGGGGAGGGAGGGTTGGGGAGGGTGGGATTTGGGCCTACACCCGACTCTCGAAAGAGTGTATCAGTTCTGTGTCTGCCCCTCCAGGTCCTGCAACCAAAGAAACAGCCCCAAGCAAATCCCACCAAATAGGTTTTAAATCAGAAGAAATAGGCCTCCACCAGCGCAGCCTGTTACACAGTGAAACATCCAACAAATGAGCCCACTTACAGCCACCAAACCAGTTTTCAAACTTCCAACAGCCCCAAAAACAATACCTTGCTAGCCCCTTAGAAGTAGTAAGAAAGAAAAGGAATAACCTTCTACCAAGTAAAATCCACAAGAAACCCTGTAAAAACAACAAGAAGCAGCTACTGTACTGAAACACATCTGATCCTGTCCCCTTCTAGTTTCACCATCGCCTCTGTTCACAACTGCTACTGCTGTGCTGCAGAATTATCAGCAATCCTATCACCCCTTCTGGATCATGGCAGAGTGAAGTAATCTGCAGAGCTGAAGCTACTGAGAGTGTCCTGTGGGGCACTTTTACAATGGCGCCAAACACCGAAATCAGGCCCCCTGCCCTGCAGCTGAGACTGCATTCGCATTTTCACTGGGAGTGGTACAGGACAAGACAGGTTTCCACCAGAATGTGTATTTAGATAAAAAAACTGTTTAGAAAATAACATTTAGCATTATTTCCTCAATGTGGCAAGTTAACATTGAGTCAGATTGGGGTGCTGGATTGAGACACCGACCACCACATGGCAGCTTGGAAGGTTGCCTCGCAATGGTGGAGTGGCTTGCGCAGCTGCTGGAGGTTTTTCTGCTAGCACCTAGGGCTCCCAGGATAATGTGGCATCAATGGAAGAAAAAGTACTACAGAGACATACTGAGCTTATTTAAAACAAGTATTTGTCAATGCCGAATGTTGTCGCACAGACTTTGAGCATTGTTGGCATTGGAAGTGCGAACTGAGGCGCATAATAGAGAATAACGGTGAAGTATTGAAGTGATATGAACTTACCCCCACCCCACCCTGTAGAGAATGACAAGCATTGGGGTGTGTCTTTGGGTCATCAGCTATAACGCTCATGCCATTGTACCTCACCCTACCCTGTAGACACTGACAAGTGTCGGGGTGTGCTCTGGGGTCTTTGGGCATTGTACTTACCCCATTCCATAAGGAAATACACTGACGTGGGTGCAGTATAGGAGCGTGGGGTGAACTTTGTGGCTGAACAGTGCAAGGCACACCATGATGCCTGTCAGTGGCTGCAGGGTGGGGGTGGGGGTGGAATGGCGTGAGCTTTACATCCGATGATCCCAAGTCACACCCCTGACACCTGTCAGTCTGTACCGGGTTGGGTGCTACAGCTGGAAACCCTAACACAGTAGGCATGTGGTGGTAGTTTCACTCCACATTTTCAACATGGGCTGCTTGTCAGGCCACCTCATGGTACAATCACTTTGTTAGCTGAAAGGTGGTTTTGCACAGTGGCTGTGCCATTTGGTGACAGAGGGATGAAAACACATTTTTGGGCAGGATGTGGAGAATGACAACTGTATTGTTCATGAGGAAGCATAAAAAAATGGCAACATTGAAAATCTGGAGTGACAATATGAAATATTGGTGAAGCAATGAGCATGCATACAAACTACGCAACACACATCCGTTACCCAATTATTTTTGGGAGTTTGTCAGCCACATTTGTAACACAGGCATTTTGGGACCTCCCCTTATGAATAGTGGCGTTGCGATTTTGTTAATCTGTCCCAAAAGTTGATTTCCCACAGCGACCACGCCATTGTGCAGAAACACATTTTGGCCAGGATGTGAAAAATGACAGCTGTACTCTTCTTAAGGAGGTGTGAAAAAATGCCAGTGTTGAAACCTGGCATGTCAATATTGCAAATTTGCAAAGTTACAAGGGTGCATGGAAACTGCACAACGCACGCTTGCAACACAGTCATTTTATGCACTTTCGGCAGCAAATTTTCCACATAGGCATTTTAGGACCTCTGCTCATGAACAGTGTCACCGTCATTTCCTAAAACTGTCCCAAAATTAATTTAGCACAGCGACCGCACTATTCTGCGCCGGTCATGCGAAAACACATTTTGGCCAGGATATGTAAATTGACAGCTGTACTGTTCATCAGGAGGTGTGGAAAAATGGCAATTTTGAAAATCTGGAGTGAAAACATTATAAATTCATGAAGTTACAAGCGTGCTTGGAAACAACGCAACGCACGCTCATAAAACAGCTATTTGTTGGATTTTTCCCACCAAATTTGCAGCATAGGCTTTTTGACAGCCCCCTCATGAACAGTGGTACTGTCGTTTCATTAATCAGTCCTGAAAGGTGATTCCACGCAGGGACCATGAAATCATATTTTGGAGCCGATTAACGCCATGACAGTGCCAGAATTCATGAGGAGGGGTCCCAAAAACCCTATGTTGAAAATTTGGTGCCAAAATTCTAAAACATGCCTGAGATATGCCTGAGATATGCATCAAAGTTGGAAAATCCCTATTTATTCCATTATACAGCCTACCGGCATTTCCTCAGTTTGCGGTCGGCTTTGAAAAGTGCAGACATGTTCCCAGGCCACCGAAGATTGTCACGCTGGACTCCGGAGGTAAGTATGGGGTGAAGGGAGGTGTGAGGAGAAAGGGTGCGCAGTGGGTGGGCACGGGTTGTGGGAGGGGAGCAGGGAGACCGAGTGGAACCGTTTTCTTTTTTACAGGTTAAAAAAAAAAAATCAGGGGATTTTTTTTTTTGCATGGGCTTTGGCACACTGGGATGGGCTCCCAGCATGCCACCTAAGTGTTTTGTGGGGGAGGGGATGCTGTAGCTGATGGGGGATTGGGCACCCCATCAGCACACAATGAAAGCTGAGGGTCAAGAGCTGAGTGGGACTGGGCACCCCCCTCAGCACATAACAAATGGGAAGGATGCATTATGCCGGCGGGGAGTGGGTTCCCCCGTTGGCACATACATTGGGGGCAGGGCATGCCGACAAGGGGATTGGGCACCCCCAAAGTCGGCAGTATGACAGGCAGTGTGCCGCCATGTTCATTTTGTTTTCACCACTAGGGAAAGCACGTCAGGAGGTTCACTGTGTATGACGAGCTTAGTTCGCATTGCAGCGGACCTTTCGTTTGATCTCATCACCATATTAAGTATACATGGTGTAGTGCCAGCACGCAGGCTGATTGGGGAATGAGGGACGCAACTACTGATGCGTGCCCTGCATTCACCCAACAGTGACCACACCTCCAAATCTGCACTACCGCAAGATGTTGGCTGCAAAAGCGCGATAGCATAAAAAAGGAATGGACTACAGGGCACTTCAGCTCACATGGATTGGCAAGAAAATGGCTGCAGTACTGTTAGCTACCTAAAATCACTCACAGGGCACAAAGTGGGAACGAGAATGAAGTGAGAACCAAACTGTTGCCAGAGGCATCTGGTGGTGGAGGATATACTGAATACTAGGCAACTCAGTTTCCTGCTAAGAAGCAAAGTGGGTGGTATAATGTATTTATTTATTTAGTTTTTGTTGACCGGGAAAGGAGGACTAGACAATTCTGCCTATTTTCAGCCTCGTCCCGGAGGAGGGGGATACAGATGAATGCCAACTGACATCGAACCAGATTAAGCTGTTAGTGGTATTTTTAGTGAATGGGAGAAATCTGGCCAGGACACCGGGGAATACAAATCCTTTTGACAGTTGTGCCAGGCAAAGAAATAAAAAAAAATTTAAAAAGTCTTAAAACACAGAATGGGGTGCAGGTGACTGCACAAAAAGACATCATGACAGAAGTACAGAGGTATATTTCCACAAATGTTTTGGCAGATCCTATGCTAAATGAAGATAAAATTGATGACTGGTTGGAAGCCCGTGTAATTTAAAGTACCAGAATAATGTTTTATCTCACCAGTGGCACCCATTACACAAACAGAGCTCCAGTCAGTGATAAACACTTTAAAGACAGGATCTGCACCTGGAAGGGACGGTCTCCCGAATTAATTATACCCTAGTATCTTAGAAAAATTAGGCACAGAATTTCTACAGATACTAAATGATAGCCTAGGACAAGGTAGACTACCAAATAGTATGACTATGGGACTACTGATCTTGTTATATAAATCAAGAGACAGGGAAGACTTAAACAGCTGGAGACCCAATACATTATTAATAAATATCCCAATACTGAGACTGCAGTGCAGCATGAGGGGTGCTGCACTCCTTTCAGATGAGATGTTAAACCGAGGTCCCATCTGCCTGTTCTGGTGGTAGTTCAGGTGGATGTTAAAGATCCCATGGCACTTCTCGAAAAGAGGGAATTTCCCCAGTGCCCTGGCCAAATTTCCCCCCTTTCACTAAAATACCACCACCAACAGCTTAATCTGGTTCAAAGTCAGTTGGCATTCATCTGTATCCCCCTTCCCCTGGGTAGTGCCTGAAAATAGGCTGAATTTGTCTAGTGCACTTACCCGGTCAACAAAAACAAAATAAATAAAATAAATAAATACTGATAGTAAAATTCTAACAAAAATTTTGGGGGAACAGATTGACTGGAGTTTAGAAAGATACAGTCTACCCCACACAGTTTTGTTCAGTTCCAGCGTAACATATGACTTCATTTTACTTACGGAAATTATGGAAAGGGGATCAACAGGTGAACTTATGGGATAACGTATTAGTTTGGATCAGGCAAAAGCCTTTGATAAAGTGTCACATATGTATATGTGGAAATGTTTACAAAAATTCGGGTTCCCCAGGCCTTTCATAAACTGGTTACAAATGGTTCCATGTCATAATAGCGATCGCAAAATAGCGATCGCTATTATGGTGAGTGTATATCGCCAAAAAGCAATTTGGCGATATACACTTCCAGGCAACACAACACCCAGAAAATAAAAAAAAATGTTTTTGTGGGGGTGGGGCCCCCGCACCTCCCTGAATATAAATTCTCAACTCCAGGGAGGTACATGTCGGGAAGGGGGCAAAATCTGCATAACACAAAAAAAATTAAGTGCTGCAGCCGCGCAGGCAGTGCCAAAATTTCCATGCACCCAGTCCCTGCTGCATCAGAGATAGCCACCCACATCACTACACCACACGGCTAGCTCAGCAGCAGCAGGTACACTAGTCCCTCAAAACCCCTTCTCTGTCCCTCCCCTTTCCCTCACTATCCCCCCTTCCTGTCGCCGTGCACTACCCCCGCATTTGTGTAGGGTCATGCAGGGTAGCCCAGAAGTATAGCGCCCAATATGATTCACTGTTTTGACGTGGTGCCCATATTCGTTCACTATACTCATGGTGTACCCTTACAAACTTACTACAGACAAGCAGTAGTTGCCCCCTATGTAAATGGGTGAGTGGAACAGGTAGGAAAAGTCACTAGACAAGTGAGGCAGGGATGCATCCTCAGCCCTATGTTATATATATTGACACTGGATATTGTCTAGAATAAACAGCTCTGCTTATATAGGAGGGATATCAATGAACAGTGAGGACATGGATGTGAAAACAATTACCTATGCTGATGACATCTGTTTTCTTTGGCAGATTTCCCTTCTAGTGGAGCTACGGAAACATTGGCAGCAGACTTCACAATGGGAACTGGAGCTACTTTTAATTTGAACAAGAGCAAGTGCATACAAATCAGGTCAGAAGAAACTGTACATACACATATTATGGGTGCACCAGTTACTCAGACTCCCTGTAAAATCTTAGGGATATATTTCAGACAAGGTGAGATTGACCATTATAATTGGGATATTCTTATTAAGGAAGCCAGAAGCAAAGTACAATATTAGAACAGGTGGAAAATGTCCAAGAAAAAACATATTTATATGGTCAAAACTTAATTGGTATATTCCTGCATCTAGGTAAAATATTCTCCTTATCAAACAACTTGAAACAGTTTTATACAGTATATTCTTTCAGACTATTTGGGGTAGCAGACTTAATCTGATTAAAAGGAGTATCCTATGCGGGGAGATTAAGAAAGGAGGAATACAGATGATAAACAGTGTCAGTGGCTCAGTAGGTAGCACACTCGCCTCTGAGGCCGGGAGATCAGAGGGCTATGGGTTCAGTTCCCACATCTGGCACTTGGGTTAGTATCCCAATACTGACACTGAAGTGCAGCATGAGGGGGGTGCTGCGCTTCTGAGGTGCCATCTTTCGGATGGGATGTTAAACCGAGGTCCCATCTGCCTGGATTGGTGGTAGTTCAGGTGGATGCTAAAGATCCCATGGAACTTATCAAAAAAGACTAGGGGAATGTCCCTGGTGTCCTGGCTAAATTTTTCCATTCACTAAGAATACCACCAACAGCTTAATCTGGTTCAATTTCAGTTGCTTACCATCTGTATTCCCCCTACCCCCGGTCACCCCTGAAAAAGGGACTTCTAGGCCCAGTGGGCTTACTGGGTCAACAAAATTCAATAAATAAATCCCATTGTAACCCCTAGATGGCGCTATCCCAGGGGCTACTACCCCTGCCTGATTTGCCACTAACAGGTTGAGGGGCCTGGATCCAATGGCGGGTGCCTCCACCCAGAGGTCAGGGTTTACAATAGTTAAACTAACTTGGTCACAGCCCTCTGGGACACTGCAACCCCTTTCTTCCCATTAGTGGCCCACAATACATCAGAATTACCTTTACAGTATACACTTACCCCCAGGACTGGTTCCGGCACTGGGACCTCCTGTGAAATAAGATACAGTGCAACAATCACAGTACAGTACTTTAACATAGACAAATACCTCAGGCAGTATAACTTTGCTGAAACAAGCAGCTCTGATTTATTTAGGGGATATAACAAGGACAGGGGAAATCAGGTTAATTAGCTTATCACTCTACTCATCTATTTATGGCTCCATGCACAGGCCTATCCCTTATTGGGGTTACTGTCCCTGGGTACCTAAGCCCTAGTGGCTAGTCCAAACCGTGGCAGCTGGTAGGGGCCCTTTCACACAGAGAAAAGGAGAATTAAACAGTCAGCAGTACAGTAATTCCATTTGGATTTAATGTGGCAATTCAACAGAGGCGACCCTGAATTAGTACTCACGACCTCCAAATAAGATAGGGTCCTTCAATGTCAGCAGGGCTCACTTGAGGTACACAAACCTCTTCACATTTATATAAAAGAAAGCACTATACCAGGCAGGCTGCATCTGTATCCCAATCGCAATTACTGCACAATACCGGGAGAACACACAGCAGATTCAGTTCCTGACAGACCGAGTGCAATTTTCAGCAATTCCTCCAGTCTTCTACAGGATGAGCCTGGTTTCTACTCTTCAGATATCCTTTGATTCTCTTCACAGGATGGATTCAGTCCTAACAAGCTGTTACACAAGCTGCAGACGGAACTCTGGGCCTTACACGTTTTTGACTAAAAACTGCACACTGAAAACAGCAGGGCTCCTTCCTTCTTCACTGCCAAAGCTCAACTGAAACTCCAACCGACAAAACCGGGCACTTCCTTTGAGTTCCTCCCAGTTCTTGACTGGATTGGCTGTCACTCACAATAGACTGCTGCTGTTGGTCAAAAAGGCACTGAAGTCTAAACTACATCTCCCAGAGTCACTGCCATACAATCCTCTTGTGGCTGGCTCAGATTATGAGTCCAAGTTCTGATTCGTCCAAGGCACCATTTTAGAGCTAGCTTACCCCACACTGATTGGTCCAGTTCAGCAGTTCAAAACCAGAATGGGGAACAAGGCAGACACAGTTCTGACTGCAAAAGCAGGTTAGACAAACTGTAATTTCATTATTACTGTAAATGATTTCTGGCAAACAGTTACATCTTTCAGATAGGTTCCTTTGCACTCCTAGTGACTGCAAAATGGAGTGAATTGGCAGCAACATGAGTGGTACTCAATCAAAGAAACACACAGTCCCCCATACAAACTAATTATGTCTGCAAGCAGACAGCTCTTAAAGAGACAGTACCAGAGGTTCTAAAAACACTCACTGATAAATGGCTTAAACGCCAAACACCATTCAGGCTTGGAGCATTCAAGCAAGCTCCTGGAAGTCTTTTGGGAACCCCCATTTGCAGGGGGGTTACACCATTAGTTTTTGTCTTTTGTATATTCCTATATACTAATATAAAGCCCTTGTTACAAGATGCTGAGAAAGCAAAAACATTGCTATGGAGTAATTGGGTAAGGGACCATATTGATGAATGGCTTCAGGGGTGGGAATTAGACAAGGCCATTCCAAAGCAAAAACTTATTTTGACACTACCTAGGTATTTCCCAACTTGTTTTGGTAAATTGAAACTTTGGGGTATAACCAAATCCACAGTCATACAGGTAACAAGAAAAGAATTACATACGGAACTATAGGTGCTTTATTTTCAGGAAAACCCAGATTTTATGAAAAGAAAACAACACAAGGTAAGACAAATGCAGGCCATGTTGACACAATATAGGATCCCAGATTATATGTGGGATACTTTATGGTTAGGAGTCCATCAAAAATTAAATGTCAAAGGAAACCTCAAACATATGGAGTTAGGAGTAAGTACAGTTACATAAGAACTTTCTGTAACAGTAGCTCTTTGAGCGAAGCTCTTGCAGCAGGTAACACATATAGCAGTGGGGCCGGCCAGCGGCAGGACCCCACGTCAAACTTTTACAGCAGTAGCTAGCGGGGCCGCTCTCCCTGACATCGGCTGCGCCCCCGACATCCCATGTGGTATATAAGGAGAGGCGGTCCCCAGCGTGCTCCAGTTCATGTACCGCCGGAAGAACCAGCAGAAGGAATACCCACGATGTGAACGGGAACAAACAGCAAAAAGGCAAATTCTGATCCAGCAGCAAGCAAAAAATATGCTTGGCTAATGCGGAGCGAGATCCCCACGGGGAAGAAGGGAGGGAAGTATACCTCCTACAAGAGCTTCTCTCAAAGATCTACTGCTATGGTAAGTTCTTACGTAACTATACTATCTTACTTCGAGAGGAAGCTCTTGCAGCAGATAACACATATAGGACTGAGTCCCAAGCAGTATAAACTTAAGACAACTGCTAGAGGAGGTAGGAGAGGAACAGAGGAAGGAAGAGAGGTAAATCCTTAGGAGATCAGACCATGCAGAACTGCCAGGCCAAGCCCATTCTGCGTCTAGACGCGATATCAAGCCTGTAGTGATTGATGAAAGCATGGACCAAATGCCATGTGGCTGCCACACAGATGTCCGAAGTTGAGACCCTTTTGAGGACTGCAAAGGAGGCTGCTGCCACTCTGTTAGAATGACCTCTGATTGGGCCCAATAGGGGTTTGTTATGCTTTTGCTAGCAGAATGTGATGCAGTGATCCAGACACCTAGACAGGGTCTGCTTGGAAACCGGGCTGCCCACGGAACGTGGAGTGAAGGAAACAAACAACTGATTGGACAATCTGGTCCCCATGGTCCTAGCCAAGTAAAATCGCAATGTGCGATGAACGTCCAGTGTGTGGAAAGAAGCACCTCACCCCGACTGGAGTGTTCAAGGTAGTAGACTGGGAGTTGAACATCCTGTTTCAGTGCCATTTCTGACACAACTTCAGGGAGAAACTTACGATTGGTACACAAAGCTACCCTGTCTTTGTGAAAAATCAAATAAGGCTCTTTGCACATCAGGGCCTGCAGCTCAGAAATCCTTCGAGCAGAAGTAACGGCAACTAAAAATAATGTTTTCCAAGAAAGAAAACGTAGCTCGCAATCTGCGGCAGGTTCAAAAGATGGGAGGGTGAGCTTCTCCAGGACGAACAGAAGGTCCCAAGGGGGAACAGAGTCCCTAATAGGGGGCTTTATATGAAGGATGCCTCTGAGGAAGGCACAAATAACCTCCAATTGAGCCACTGTTCCGCCCTGGACAGGGGTATGGTAGACAGAAAGAGCGTCCAGGTGTACTTTTATGGAGGAGTAACTCAGCCCTGATTCCGACACGGATAATAGGTATTCTAGCAAAGTGTTAACCAGACAGGCCAAAGGATCTATGCAGCATGCTGTAGCCCAGAGGCAGAACTATTTCCACTTCATTGCATAATTGACTCTCATGGAGGGCTTCCTCGCCTCCACCAAGACTTCGGCTATCTTGTCCAACACCCCGAATCGAAGCTTAGCTAAGTCTTGAGGAGCCAAGCATGAAGGTGAAGGGACTGCAAGTTCGAGTGAACAAGAGTCCCATTGTCCTGAGAGTAATTAGTTGTGAGAGGAAGTGAAACTGGTAGCGCTACTGCCAGTTGCTGCAACTAAGGAAACCAAATCTGGTGAGGCCACAGCGGCGCTATGAGGATCATGGCAGTTCCCACCGCTTGTGCCTTGAGAAAAACTCTCTGAATGAGTGGAAATGGAGGAAAGGCATAAAGAAATCTCCACTTCCAGGAGAGGGACAATGCATCTTGCCAGAAAACACCAGGCTCGGGATCTAGTGATCCAAAACTGGGCAGTTTTGCATTGTCGGAGGATGCGAAGAGGTTCAACTCTGGTGTCCCCATCTGGCAAAAAGATCATCTGCCACCAATTGCATAAGCAGCCACTCATGTATTCGAGACTTCATCCTGCTGAGGGTAATCTGCGAGTGCGTATGATGCACCTGGAACGTATACCGCTGTGATGGTCAACTGTTGGGCAATGGCCCACTCCCACACTCTCATGGCCTCCCTGCACAGGGGGTAAGAGTGTGTGCCTTCCTGTTTGTTGAGAAAGAAGACCACTGATGTGTTGTCCATCTGGGCCAGAAGCTGACCAGGTGTGATTGAAGTTTCCAGGGCTTGGAGAGCATAGAGGACCGCTCTCATCTCCAGCACGTTGATGTGGAGAGATTCCTCGGTCGGAGACCAAGACCCCTAATCTTGTGTGCTTCTAGGTGTGCTTCCCATCCTGAATTTGAAGTGTCCATGGTCAGGACCTGTCTGGGAGCTTCCTTCCAAAAGGGGATCCCCTCCTGTAACCCCGGGGACATCATCCGCCAAAGGAGTTCCTTGCGGACCAGCTCCATTATGGAAACAGTCAAGTCCAGGTCATCCCACCTCTGGTCCCATTGTACCCAAAGAGTCCATTGAATGGTCCTCATCCAGAGTCTTGCAAAGGGAATGGTAACAATGGCAGCCACCATGTGACCCAACAGCCCAGAGGAGCAATCTGGCTGGCACGGTGGAGACAGAATAAATCTGCCTGGCTAGAGCCCGAATGCACTCTGCCCGGTCTAGAGGTAGGAAGGCCTGACCCTGAATAATGTTCAGGAGCACCCCGATGAACAGTAGGAGTTGTGTGGGGCTGAGTGACAACTTGGCTGGGTTGATGGTAATCCCCAGGTTCTGGAATAGGTTGCAGGTGTCCCGGATGGCAGCCTGGAGTTGAGCACTAGAGTGTGCGAAGAGTAGCCAGTCATCCAAGTATGGGAACACACAGTGACCCATCCTGCGAAGCGCTGTGGCCACCACCGCCAGGCACTTCATAAACACCCTTGGTGCAGAAGAGAGACCGAAGTGCAGGGCCCTGAACTGAAGTGTTCGCCCTGGAATGCGAACCGAAGATATTTTTGACGACCTTCAGCTGTAAGTATGTGGAGGTAGGCATCCTGCATAGCCAGGGATGAGAGTCAGTCTCCTTGACACAGCACAGGAATCAGGTTGTGTAATGTGACCATCTGAAATGTTTGTATGCGACCGATAAGTTCAGATCGCTGAGGTCAAGGATTGGCCTCAGGTTTCTCAATTTCTTCGGGACCAGGGAGGAGCAGGAACAGAATCCGGTGCCTCTCTCCTGTGGAGGAATGGGCTCTATGGCGTTTTTGGACAGCAGTACCTGAATATCCTGCCGGATGAGGATTGCATGTCCTGCTGAGTGACGGGATGGGGGTTGGGGCCTGTCCAGGGGGGTGCACACAAACTCTATAGAATGCCCATTTTCTATAAGCTCGTGAACCCACTGGTTGGAGATCACTTGTCTCCAGGCTTCTGGATAAAGAGAGACGTGACCTCCCACCTCCTCTCCCAATGGGATGTCATGGAGAGGTGGGTTGGGCTAGAAGTCATGCTGTTGGATGGGGAGGGAAAGCGGCTTAGGTGGACTTAGCCTGTTGAGAGGTGGAGGACGAGGATCCCCTGGGGCCACCATGTCGACCAAAGCCACCCCGCTGAGTGTGTAGCTGCTGAAAGTGAGGTTGCTGAGGCTGCTGTCTCCCTCTGCCATGAAAGTGAGACCTCCGAAATTGTCTCTGCTTTGGGCAATACATAGACTGCATGGTACAGATGGCCTTACCAGACTCCTGTAATCTGTTGATAATTTGCTGTTTCTTCCCTGAAGAGAACAGAGCCCTTAAAGGGCACATCTAGGATGTTGGACTGAACATCCTGTGAACCCAATGACTGGAGCCAGAGATAGCACGTAAACAGATGCCGGCGCTGCCCTGTGTGTCTGCAGGTCGTAGGCAGACCGTAAGACATGCATGCCCACGTCTGACCCCATTTGGAGTAGCTTTGCACGTTCTGCCTTCTGAGGGCAGTTGGGCACTCCCTGCAATATGTCCAGACCTTGTTCCCAAAGGGCATTTTGGAACTGGATCATGTGTGTCAGGAAGTTTAAACTTTTGATGCTGCAGGTGGTAGATGCGTACACCTTTCTGCCCATGGAATCCAGCTGTTTGGACTCCCTGTCAAGAGGCTGGGTGCTCAGATGGTTTGGGCCTCTGCGAACAATCATGAGCTGCTGACATAACCACTGAGTCTGTGGTAGGTTGCACAGCTAAAAAGGGATGTTCCTTAGGTGCCTGGTACAGCTGGTTCCCCTTTTTCGGCACAGAGGTGGATGAATAAGGGCGCCGCCAAGTGGCCTGTGTGATGTCCTCAAAGATATCTACCATGGGAGGAATAATGACCTGCTTGGGGTCTTTTTGCCTGAGGTACTTAGCGAGTCTCATGCGTTCAGGGTCCAAGTCCTCTGTATCCCATCCCATGTTGGCTTGTATATGTCTCAAAACCTCCATGAATGACAGGTCATCCAGAGGGTATTTTGGCAGGTCTTCAGATTCACTAGATGGAGGGTCCTTAGGGGAAGTAACAGAGGAGTCCAACGTATAGTAAGAGTCAGGGGAGGAGATTGAAGGAGATCTGTCTCTCCCATGCTTGTGTTTGCGCCTGTCGGAGGGGCTAGAGATATTAGAGCTTCTGGAGCGGGACCTACAACCCCTTCTTTTCTCCATGCATTTATAAGTTCTCAAGAGAGATGGATGTTTGCCCTTGTACTCATACGAGAGTGGTTGTGGGGGCACTTCTTCAATGGTCTGAGGCGGAACCTCCTCTCTAGGGGTCGGTGCCGGGTCAGGATCGGCTGGAGTGACCTGTGTAGGCGCGACTGGAAGGATATCCGGCCTAATTGTTTCCCACCAATGTGAGAACAGATCCTTGACCTGACTCAGGTGAAGCTTGGGAGAACCAAGCACTGGGTCCGGCGGCGGTTTTGGAGCTCTGGTGACGGCACCAACATCAGTCCTGTCCAGCATCAGCGGGCGGACTGGGGGGAGGGTGTCAGGGTATTCTGGGTGTCAGGGCTGTCGTTGGGACCCGAAGGGATGGCATGGACCAGCGTCTGATCAGCCAACATCAGTACATTGTCCTCCCTGGTGTTGGATTGAGGAGAGGACGCCAGGGGCGTCGGGGACTTGGCTGGAGGAGGAGAAGGCAAGGAGGCCTTGGGAGTGCTGTCAGCAGCCTTGCATCAGTGGGGATCTGATGCAAGCTTGGTGGGTTTGTCCAAGGGACGCTTGTCCGGTGATGGGACCTGGCGCTTGTCCATTGATGGAATATGGTGCTTCTCTGAAGACTTGTGAACATGTTTTGGTGGGAGGGAGGAGGACCCCCCCGCCAACAGGCCTGAAGACTATGCCTTCTCCCGGGGGTCGGCGCTGCATACAGAGGCCAACCGGGAGGCAGAGTGTGACTGACCTGGGTCAGACGAATGGCCCAACGAGGCTGAAGGAGACTTAATCATCAAGGGCTGAAGGGTAGCAGAAGGCCCAGAAGACTTCTCCTTGGCCGCAGTTCCTCCAGGGGAGGCCAGGGCCTTGATCACTGTGAGGCAGGAGTTGTGGCCTGATGACACCAATCTGGAGGCAGTATAGCATCCAGAAGATCTCGACCTGGATGAGGACCTATTACAAACTAACTTGCAGTCTGATTTTCGAAAAACTGAGGGGTGGTTCACCAGGTCAGGGCTGATAATGAACACAAAAAAAGCAAAGTGTATGAATTTTCCATAAAAAAAAGTGGTGAACTTGTTTATGATTTATACATGAAATCAAATTAAACTAGAACAAGTTAAAGAATATAGTTATTTAGAGATTATATTTGATGAATATCTATCCTTTTCAAATCATATTATTGCACTGATTAAAAAAGTAAATAGAAGGGTAGGGGTGTTAAGAAGAAGTACTGATTGTTTATCTTTTTTAGATAGAAAAAAACTGGCAGATCAGTTAATTATTCCAGTGCTAAGATATGGAGAATTAATATATAGAAATGCAAATAAAACTTTATTGTCTAGATTAGCTAGAACTTATTATCGTGTAGCAAGATACGTATTACAAGGAACCTATCGGATTCATCATTGCTTATTGCTAAAGAAAGTGAACTGGTCATCTTTAGACATAAATCATAAGTGTCATTGGTTATCTTTAATACACAAAATGAAATATTCATCTGTAAATCATCCAATTTCTTTAATATTATTCACAGTGAAAAATTACCAAAAACGGACATTGACAAGACCAGTTCACTTAAATAAGATAGTTGTAGGTAAACATTATAATAAATATTGGGACAGGTCTTTGCTATAACAGGCTGCTAGTTTTTGGAATTATCTTCCTGATGAGGTAAGAGAAATTCCAAATTATTCATTGTTTACTCACACTATAAAGGAGCTATATGCTCACATTTGTGAGTGTTAAATGGTTTTTCCTCTAAGGTTCCTTGGGATTTTGAGATTTTATAATCTAGCTATTGTACGTTTTCTAGGTATACCGTGTTGTTTGTACATTGTGGTGTTTGTATTTATATGTATTTAACATGGAACTTATTTGTATGTAGCTAGTTAGGATTTTACACAGGTCTGTCTTGTAAACTGGATTATGCCCAAATGACATGTATTACCTGTATAAAAAATAAATTTTACCTACCTTTTACCTACCTATCTCTGTCCCACTCTCTGTGTTTGTCCTTAGGCTTAGTAGTGTGATGTTTCCCCGAAGATTTGTGAGAACGACGGGGAGAATCCCCTTCAGAGGATGAGTCCCTCTGCATTGCTGCCAATTGCTGCTGAGCCACAAAGGCCTGGAGAGACTTCTGTCGGCGGATGTGGGTCCGACTGTTAAATGTCTGGCAGTGGGGGCATGACAAGAGTATCGTGGTCCAGGCCCAGACAGAAAACGCAGGCCGCGTGGCCGTCTTTAGATGGAATTTGTCTACCGCAGGTGCACTTATTTGTGTGCCTAGACGGGATAGTGGACATGCAGATTAATGAAAGAAAAAAGTCAAAAGAGATGACTGGAGTCAAAAGTATTGTAATAGTGTCGAACTGGCGAGAGAGAGAGCCGTGGCACCTACGTTCGCGCATTGACAGTGGGAAAGAACTGGAGCATGCTGCAGACTACTGCCCCTTATATACCACATGCGACATCAGGGGCGGGGCCCACGTCGAGGAGGGTGGTCCCCACTAGCTACAGCTGGAAAAGTTTGCTGTGTGGTCCTGCCGCTGGCCAGTGCCAGTCCTATATTTGTTACCTGCTGCAAGAGCTTCTTCTCAAGGTAAGATCAGATGTGCCCTAGAGGAAAGTGTTGTTCAAGCACTATTGAAACAACAGAACATCTCTAGTTACATGCCCTTGTATCACTCAATTCTGGGCAATTCTATTTGCTAAATGGCCAAATGCACCCCTTTTTATTTTTAAATATGGACATCCTTCTGTCAGGAATTCTCCTTAGTGCATGGCAGAGGTATGATGCAGGAACAATGCATTTAATACTATGTTGCCTCAAATACCATATTTGGCGGGTCTGCTGTAAATGATCATTACAAATAGAATAATGGATAGGTAACTGGGTATTACTGGTGAGTAATACCATCGAGAGGTTCTGGACACATAGGAACCTCGAGAGCGAAGCTTGAGAGGTTCCCGTGTCCAGAACCTTGAGATGGTATCTCACCAGTAATGCCCAGTTACCTATCTATTATTTTTTTTGATATATGGATCTGACTTTCTTTTTTTTAAGTCATTTTGCTGTGATTTGTTGGCTGTTAACTGAAGGAATCTCGCGCTCGTAGCCGACTGCCACTGTCACACTGTGTAGCCTGGTCTGCCTGTCTTCCCCGAGACACACATGCATAGCAAACATTTCATTTTCTTTTACCTTTTGTTTTTGGGGATGGGTGAGCACAAGATCAGTGAGATACATTTTTGTTTGTAGATATGCCGAAAAAACTGTGAAGTTTCATCACTGTGGACTCCGCACAGTGTCATCTACGCCATGAAGATCTACTGCCATGTTTTCAAACTGTTTACGATGAAGCAGCAATCGGGACGCGACGCTTAAAAGACATGACAAGTTAGACTTGCACTTGCGCGGTTCATGTTTGGTGATAATACTATCGTTCAGGTCCTGAACGATAGTATTATCACTAGGGAACAGTGGTATTATCGCTCCAGGAGCCCTACTATTACCACAATTTTTTTATATGCTTTATGATGGTATTAATTTAACAATCCATATATTAAAGAAACAATCTGTAACTGCTGAACAACTCTTTGGTCAAATCATGAGATTAATATAGCCATTTGAGAGAAGGAAAAAAATTAATTTCCTATGGCCACTTATAAACAAAGGTGGAAGCACATAAATTGGTTAGACACCGGATAATTTAGATTGGTTAGAGGAACTTTATAGACACCCTACATATGAATTTTAAGACTGAATAAATTATTTTCTTTTTGTTAAAATGGGGGGAAGGGTTGAGCACAATATGCTGAAATGTTTCAATTATTTTCTGTTTGGTCATGACTCTGTTTGTTTCAATCTAGTGAATTATGGGGGACGGTATGAAGAAATACTTATTTACTTTGTTGTGGTCTTAGTTCCTTTTATAAAGTTTATAACTTCTATAATTTGAAATACTTTAATGGAGAACATTCTCCATTTTTATTAAGAAAGAAGGGGGGGGAATTGTATGCTGAAATACCTGATCCATTTTTTTTGGTTAATGTCAGAACTGCAAATTTGTTTTGTATTTAATTTTACAGTAGGGGACAGTACAGAACAATACTTACTTTCAACACAAGTTTTTTTTATGTTTTCTGTCAAATAACAACATGTATCGTATTATGACTTTTGCAAGTCTCAATAAAAAATCCTGCTACTCTTTTCAAGAGGTGCCATGGGATCTTTAACATCCACCTGAACTACCATCAGAACAGGTAGATGGGACCTTGGTTTAACATCTCATCCGAAAGATGGCACCTCAGGAGTGCAGTGCCCCCCCTCATGCTGCACTACAGTGTCAGTATAAGGGCAGCAGGGAGCAGTAGGGGGAGGGGGATGAAGTGATAGCTAGGTATTTATGAGTGGCTTGGATGGCAAAGGTGCCGGAGTTAAACTGAGCCTTTTCACAGTTTACCTGGTCATGCAGTTGAAGTGGAGACTAAAACAACAGATAAGGTGCTCATGTATGTTGCTGTGTTTTTATATTGTTACAGCTCGAGACTTCACCATGGCAGAACCAAGGCCCAGCACAAGCGTGGAGTTCGAACAGTAGTTGACGGCCTGATACTGATAAGAGGCTGAAGTTGGTGGGATGCAGTATTCAGCAATCCAGGGGGAACTGCCCTGGCAGAACTGACAGGAGGGCCATGGTCTGAGCCAGCAACCCCCGTCCTGCAGACCTTCAAGAACTAGCAGCAGCAATACTAGCGGGCAGGTGTGAAAGGTCAAAGAAGGTCAGAGATGAGCCTCCGGTTCCAGCACCGCCTCAACGAGGTAGGCCTGATTTTAGTAATATGTCAGATGACGAGTTATAGGAGTTGTTTAGGAAAACATTTCAAGTTCCCACACCTGAGTCTGAGGCTCCATCTTTCAAGAAATCATGGAAGCCATGGAAGGGAACATTTCAGGCAGCAGAACTGGGAGGGCCCCACAGAAAATACAAGTGGCACCGCAGACTCCAGGTCTGGCACCCTTGCCAGTACCAGGGCCAGCTCCCATCCAGCTGTCCCCTCTACTAGGGCCACATTTCCCACTTGTGTCCCCTTTTGGCCCATTGCCTGGCTCACAGCCAGGGCACGTCTGGTGCCCTACCTGCTGGATCCTAAGACAGACCCTCACCTACTGCCACCATGGCTGCAGTCGGCACTACTGCTAGCTCTAGAGCTGCTTCTGGTTCCAATTGGCTTGCTGCTTGCTCCTCCTCCACCGTTGCCAGTCCCATTGGTGCCACTTCTGGGACCACAGCCCAGGGGTCTATGGAGCTACAGGTGCTTTATTTCCAGGCCACTGACTTTCCCACACCAAGGAAAGGCAGCGGAATGGTGCTCCTCAGCTGGCCATGCCACAACACCAGCCTACCTGCTTCACAAGCCCCTGGATCAGGTACACTAACTCCACAATTCCAAACTTCGACTTCTCTATTGGTCCCAGGGCCTTCTTGTGCAGCATGACATTGGCGCTCCTTGCCAGCTCCGCGCTACCATTGGCTGCACCTCGAATCTCCCTAAAGCTTCAATTCAGCTCTACTATTTTTAAACTGCCTCTGCTATTTTGAACTGCCATATTTTGAATGTGCCCTCCTATTTCTAACCTGCTGTGTCTGCATCCTAGTGTCTATAGACTAGTTTGCTGCAGAAGCCATTGCTTAATTAATTCAGCCTTTCTGCTACAGCTCTTAACTCCAAATATTTTAGCCTGTTTAAGGGACCGTGATTATTTACTGAAAATCCCTTGTTTAACTAATTGCAGTCTGTTTGCTTCAGCTCTGAATTTCAATTAATTTAGCCTGTTTATGTGATTGCGATTATTTTCTGCTGGATCCCTTGCTTAAATATCTCAGTCTGTCTGCTACTGATCAGATTTCAAACTGTTTAGCCTGTTTTAGTGATTGTGACTATTTTACTGCATAATCCCCTGCTTAATAATCCAGTTTGTCTGCTACAGCTCAGATATCTAATTATATTGCCTGTGTGCTAGTGCAGCTCATTCCTAATTACTTAGACTGTTTGTTCAGATTTAAGTGCTACTGATTTTAACACTGTTTATTGATTATTTAGCCTGTTTTTTTTGTTTTTTTCTTGCACCCGCTGCGGCGCTTACCAGCGGGGGGCATCCAGCCGACGGCCCTGCTCGCGGGGAGAGCAGCAAGCTCACTCGCATGGTGAGGGGGTCAGATACGGCCGTCGCCGACCTGCTGGATGGCTCCCCAGACCCTGCCAGCCAGACTGGTACCAAACCCCCTCCAGAGCGATTCCACAACAGTTCTCCCCGCAAAGCAGAGCACGGACATCAAGCTGCATGGTCGTGCCCAGCCCTTTTTCCTTTTTCTCCCAATGGGAGCAAGGGTATGCAATGACATTCCTGCACAAGCATGCAGACATCCGTCGCCTCCCCGCTGCACACCAATGCCTGCAGTGCCTCCGGGCATCCCCAGGGACCACCAGAACGTGGTGTGATTCCCACCCCTACCCAGGGCTAGGACAGCTGTCGTCGGAAGCTCAATCCTAGTCCTCCCTGCCGACCCGGGCTCATTCCCAAACCCAGGTCGCCGGTGTGGAGTGAGGTGTGGCATCCAGCGCCTCAATCCTCAGCGCCACCAGGTCAGCAAATTACGTAGCCTGTTTGTTCAGGTTTAAGTCCTACTGATTTTAACACTGTTTGTGAATTACTTAGCCTGTTTGTTCAGATTTAAGTGCTACTGATTTTAACACTGTTCACATTTCTTTTTCCCCTCATTTCTCTGCTGTTCCCCCAACTCTCTGCTGCTTTTTCTCAGTTCTTTGCTCTGTCTCCCCAGTCTCTCAGCTTCTCTGACTTAAGTGCTGGCCTTTTCCCTTCCCTTCCACTGGTTCCCCCTAATTTTAAATTTCATACTTTCTCCACCCAGCTTTCTTCCCCTCGCCTTCCCTGATATTATTTAATCTGTTAATTGGGCTGCTGACCATAGCCCCACTTCCTTTGCTGGTGACTCTCCCCTGCTTATTGTCTGCAACCCCTCCCCCACTACTACTCAGCTCCTTTGTCTGCACTGGCCCACCCCCCTGATTTAACTTAATTGCCGACTCTACGGAGAATTTTTAGTTCAGCTAATCTGTTCCCTCTCTTCCTCTTACAGCTCAGCCCTTGACCAGGGCTCCCACACCAAGGAGGGCAGTGACACAGCGCTCCACGGCTGGCCGTGCCATAACAGCAGCCTGCCCACTTCACAAGCCTCTGGATCAGGTACACTAACTCTGGAATTCCGAACTCTGTCTCCTCTATTGGTCCGAGGGCCTTTCGATGCGGCATGCCATTGGTGCTCCTTGCCAGCTACGCATTACCATTGGCTGCACCTCGAATCTCCCCAAAGCTTCAATTCAGCTCTGCTATTTTTAAACTGCCTCTGCTATTTTAAACTGCCATATTTTGTCCTGCCCTCCCACCCTGACCCCAGTTGTGCTCCTCCCATTTGTTCCTCCATCACTCTCATTGGCTCCCTCCCATAGGTTGCTCCACTTCCCAGTTGGTCTACGCTGAAGCTTACTCAGCCCCCTTCCTGCCTATCTCCCTTGCAGTGATTCCAGACTGCATTTCCTTACCATGCATCTACACAGCTGTTTCTCAGTGCTGCCTCCTCCACACTCTCTCATGCCACAATCTGCTCAGCTGTTTCCTGTGCTACCCCATCACTAATTCTCTGCCCCCCCTCCCCCTACTATTAATGCTGAGCTGCCCTGCCCCAGCCTAGACCTCACACACTGTAAGACAGTACCTTCTACCTAACCCCTTTTCCCATAGTCTTGCTCCTTCTCACCAAACTACTGTATTTTCCACCCCCCTGCTCCTTACTGCTACTCGTCTCCCCCTTGACTTTCTCTCACTGTTCTCTGCCTCCTGTCAACCACCATGCTGCTCTCCCCTACTCTGCCTCCCCTCCTTTTCTCCCTGACATCTCTGCCACCTACTTCTCATCCAGCCTCTCCCTTCCCCCTTCCCCTCCATCTCCCCACCCTCCCTCCTCCTGTCTAACCCCACTACTACACTTCCCAGGGTGCACTGCAACCAGCATCCTCACCAAAACTGTCTCCCATCTACCTGCCCTGCGAGCCCTTATTTTCAAAGTCGGCCTTTCAACTAACTTGCCTGGTCCAGACCACAGCAGACCTCTCACTCCATCTAAAAGATTCCCGTCTATCCTCAGTAAATTATTTATTTCACTACTGCTGCTCACAGCTGGTGACATTGAGCCTAACCCAGGCCTCCATTCACCTGAACTACCAAAAGGACTAAGACTCCTTCATCTGAACATTACAAATCTACTCCCCAAAACTGATCTCCTGCAACCGCTCATGAGACAACTCAAACCCTCCGTCCTCACCTTAATGGAGTCTTGGCTGAGCTCTAAAATCATGGACTTGGACATTGCCATCCCTAGTTATTCCCTCATCCGACAGGACCAAAAGTCCAGAGGAGGTGGTGTCGCCATGTATATATCCTTCTCTCTAAAGTATACAGTCTGTCTCTTCACAACTGCTCCCTCTGCCTACAAAATGCTGTTAGTAAAAATATCCCTCCCCTTTACCCTCCTCATCTTTGTATGCGGTGTCTACTGCTACCCTAATCTCGCTGCTTTCTCCCTCTCCTCATTTACCGACCTCCTCTCCACCATCTCTGCCCTTGCCTCCTCTGGTGAACAATTCATCCCAGGGGACTTCAACATAAACTGGTTGTCCAGCCATCAGTCTAAAATCTGCAGCCATGACTCTTCACTAGACCTTTCACAGCTTATTTTCTGCCCCACGCATCTAAACCACAAATCAGGGAAGCATACCCTAATCGACTGGGTGCTGACTTCCCACTCCCACTGTGTTATTATCTCTGGTAACCTCCCTGATGCTCTCAGTGACCATCACATGGTCTACTGTGTGCCAAAAACTCACCGTGTCAAGTCCCCCCAATCATTCTCAATTTCTGCACTTACTGCTGCCTAGATTTGTCCTCCTTACATAACGATATGTCCAGTGTCAACTGGATGCCAATTACCACTGCCCCTTCCATCAATTCAGCCCTGACTTTTTTTACCTCACAGTCCCTGAATATATGGGACCATCATGCCCCGTTCAGAAGGGTGCGGGCCCGCGAGAACCACCTCTCCTGGATCACTGCAGAACTTATAGCATGTTAACAGGTAAGAGACCAAGCATGGGCTGCATTCAAAATGTCTGGCACCCACCTCGACCTCCAGCAATATCGATCACTCCACAATGCTTGCACCAAAGCAATCCACCACGCTAAGGCAGAGTATTTCCAATCCTCCTTTCAGGAAAACATCAACAACCCATCCAAATTCTGGAAGGTCACCCATGCCCTGTTCTCTCCCCCCCGCCCACTCCTCATCCCCATCCTAAAAATTGTTACCCACACAATTGAAGACCCCTCCTCAGTGGCCGCTGAATTTAACAAGTACTTATTTATTTATTGAATTTTGTTGACCCGGTAAGCCCACTGGGCCTAGAAGTCCCTTTTTTAGGGGTGACCAGAGAGAGGGAGATACAGATGGTAAGCAACTGGAACTGAACCAGACTAAGCTGTTAGTGGTATTTTTAGTGAATGGGAGAAATTTGGTCAGGACACCAGGGAAATTCCCCTACTCTTTTTCGATAAGTGCCATGGGATCTTTAGCATTCACCTGAACTACCACCAATCCAGGCAGATGGGACCTCAGTTTAATGTCTCATCCAAAAGACAGCACCTCAGAAGTGCAGCACCCCCTCTCATGCTGCACTACAGTGTCAGTATTGGGATATTAACCAGAGTGCAAGATGTGGGAACTGAACCCACAGCCCTCTGATCTCCTGGCCTCAGAGGCGAGTGCGCTAGCAGCGCTACCTACTGAGCCACTGACACTGACACTGACCTCACCACCTGTGCCTCCTCCCTACTTGCATCTCTTCCTGGCACTACCCCTGGGGACTTCCCACATCCCCCATTTGCCTCCCCACCACCTCAACATCCCCTCCTCCTCCTCCTCCTCTATTTTCTTTCAAGCCCGTCCTCCCAGAAGACACACTATGCATACTACTTGCCTTAAAACCATCCAAAGGAAAAAGCCCTGATGGCCTTGACCGAAAGCTTCTTCACCTCTCTGCATTTGCAATTGCCCCGCCCTTGACACATCTACTAAACCTCTCCTTTCTGCACACTACTGTACCAGACGTTTGGAAATTTGCTATCATTATCCCCCTTCCTAAAGACAGGGACACCTCTGACCGTTGCATCTTCCACCCCATCTCTCTACTCACCACTCTGGCTAAACGTCAGGAACATCTGGTCCTGGAACAACTCTCCTCCTTCCTCAACTCATCCTCCTTTTTCAGCCCATTCCAGTCTGGCTTTTGTAAAGACCACTCCACCACCACATCTCTCCTTCAGCTCACTGACTCCATTCTCTCAAGCATGGATCAGGGACACATCACCTTTGTCATCTTTGTCAACTTGGCCAACGTCTTTGACACTGTCTTCCACTTCCTTCTCCTAAGCAAACTCACTGCAGCTGGCCTCTCTGACTCTGCCACTAGCTGGTTCTGGTCCTACCTCATGGGCCGCTCCCAATCTGTCAGAGTTGGCAACTCCCTCCCCTCTCCCCTGCCCTCCCTATCACCACCGGTGTCCCCCAAGGCTCAGCACTTGGTCCTATTTTATTCTCCATATTCTTGAATGATCTCCTGACAGCCTGCACTTCTTCATGCATACACATGTATGCTGATGATACTGTGATATTTTTCTCCGGTAACTCCCCCTCTGAGGTGACCACCAGCCTTCAGTTGGATTTCAACAACATCCAACGCTGGTTTAATGCTAATTATGAACTGGACATCATAAATACGGGAAGCTGATTGGCTGAGAGGTTTTTGAAGCCGTGATGATATCGGGCTACATCATCACGGCTTCAGAAAACCTCCGGCCACCAGCCTCCTCACTGACCGCGCAGTCTTCTTCATCTCCAGCAGTCCACAGCAAGTCAGACTTCCAGTCAGCCACTATTTAAAAAAAAATGAACTCCCACCAGCTGTGCACACAACAGAATTCAGCACAATGGAAGCCGCTGGGAGCAATACTTTCAAAATCAACATATCCAGCAGCATGCGAGTGGCAGCAACGGATGAATAATTTTTTTTTTCTCTGAAAAGGACAAACGACAGACCCGCGCATTGTAGTCATTCTCACACAAACCGTGGCTACCCCACAAAAAGAAAGCTATGTCCCAGCCACACAGAAAAAACTGCCAGTCTTCTCCCAGACATTCTTAACCATTCTAAGAGTAGCTCTTAGAATAACAGTCCCGAATGAATCGCACCAAGACTCTACCTTTTTCTCATTCGTTCATCATTGGCTCGCCTCTCCAACTTCTATCTCAGCTTACCAGTCCTCAGCATCCAATTCCCAGAACAAAAATAATAATAATAATAATAAAGTGAACTGTGAACAGAGAACACTTTAAAAAAAACTGCAATGGTAAGGAGCAGGTCACCCAGTCACAAGAGCTCCACTTCCTCTACCACGGCCAACAGCACCACCTGCTGCCCAGAGCCCTCCAGGAACTATTTTATTTAAAGGTATTTCTCCAACACCCCCAAAACACATTTTTAAAATGTTTCTATTTTTTTTTTTTTACTTTAAAAAATATTTAAACCACTTCATAATAGCAATAATGCACTCCAGAGTGTGGTATATCATGGGATATCATCACTTCCCAGGTCGTTGGACGCACTCGGCCTGCAGCCTCATTTTAATCACACGAAAGTGTGGCGATATCCGCGATACCACACCTGCCGTAATGCGTGATTATATCATAGGACTTGAAAATGAAGACAAAATCCTGTGCTGTGATTGGCTGGCTGGCACCATTCTGCCATGGTAAATCCTACACTATACCCATGGCAAAGGTGCCATTCAACTGCACCACAAAGAAAAATCAACCCGACCCAAAAAACCGAAAACTACAACTGCCATCGTCTTTCCCCGCAAAACTGCCTTTTCCTTTCAAACGTCCATTAACCACCACCGTCCGATGTGAAAGTATACACACCAAGACTTTAAAATGAAAAGCTGCCAAAGCAGCTTCACTTGCACCAACAACCCTGAACCCTCAGTAAGCTATTTATTTTGCGTTTCAGCACAACTGCTCCCAGCTTGTACCCAACTCCTCTCAGTCGCTCTCCGATCCACTCCAGTCTCTCTCTCGGCTGCCATCCACTCACTCTGTTTTCCAGGACGTCAAGAAAAAAATAACAGTCCATTACATCACCTGCCCTTTGATTTTTTTTTTTTTGCATAAATCCACATTCCCTCACGGTAGCTTGCACTCTGGAAAACCAGGAGCGAATTTTGTATTAAAATCGGGGAAAAAAGTAGACATACTCTCCCATTTCCAGACACTTGTTCCTACAATAATCTTCCTTTCTCTTCCTCACATTCAGCGAAAGTGAAAGAGATGTTAAAACCCGATACACTACACACAGGGAAAATAAATGGCCAAAAAACACCCGAAAATCCCAGATTCGTAACCATCTCAGAGGCCCTCTTTCAAGCCACACTCCTTGCTCTCTGTGACTATTTTCTTTGGTGTAAGGATATTTAAAAAAATTCAGAGACAAAAAAAAACTATACATTTCATAAATACATTGATATACTGCACTCATGCTTTGATATACGGCCTCGTGGCTAAAAAAATACCACTAGCTAACTTCTATAACTATCCACCCCTCTCATGGTCTATTGCTTAACCAACTCTCCATGAATGTCAAAAAAACAGTATCTATGACCTTAGGCTCCAGACAAAAACTGGCCAGGCTTGACTCCGCCCCCACCTTCCACACCCTCTCTGGCTCGCCACTGGATGATGTAGCCACATTCAAAGTACCTTGGACTATGGCTGGATAAGAATCTTGACTTCAGGACACACATTGAAGCCATCCATAAAAAACTACTCCCTAGACACGGTGCTCTGTACCGTCACCACAGATGCCTTTCACAGCATGCCAGGAGAGAAACTGCCCAAAAGATCATTCTCCCTGTCTTTGACTTCGGGGATGTAGTCTACATCTCCAACCTGAAAACTACCCTAGCCAGACTGGACACTTTCTTCAACTCCTTCTGCTGCTACATTCTTGCCTGCTCCCGTTGTACTCATCACTGTGACCTTTATTTCTTGGTCTCCTTCCCCTCCCTCCATGCCAAGTGCCTCTCTCACATCACAAATCTAGTTGGGAAGTTCTGGCTTGGTTCTCTACCTCCCTACTTGTTCAGCCTCCTTTCAACCTCCCTCCCATCCTACTATTCCCTCCACACCTCCATCCACAGGACTCTTGCCCCCCCCCCCCAGCGCACATCATCTGGCCGTGCCTTCTCCTACAATTTCCCCATAATCTGGAACTCCTTCCCTGTAGAAATCTGCACAGCATAATCACGACACTCACTTTTCTTCCTTCTCTGTAAGCACTCTGTTCATTCCTGTATCTGCGCCTAATACCTTTCTCCTTCCTCCTCCATAAGTGCTCTGTTCATTGCTCTATCTGCACCTAATACCTCTCTTCCCCAATCAACCTCCCCCTGCCCCAAACACTAGGGCTGCGCGAACCCCTTAAAGTTCTACCTTGCGAACTTTCTGAGTAGAACCCAAAAAAGTTCTACCTGGTTCTACCAGGTAGAACCCAGTAGAATCGGTTTCTACCAGGTAGAACTGGGTTCTACCATTTATAATCAAGTTCTACCAAGTAAAACCAGGTTCTACCAAATAAAACTAGTTCTACTATGTAAAAAAATAAGTTCTACTAAGTAAAACCAGGTTCTACATGGTATAACAAAGTTCTATAATATATAACGCAAAAAAAAACTGAAGTTTACATGGTTCTACTTAATTAAGAAATCCACAGAAGCATTGTTTTTTGTTTCGGAAATTACATGTAGTACTAAGAATAGTATAAATACAATTAAGTATTGCAAAGCTTTTGTGTATAGGATTCTGTGTCAGTGCTCGAAAGCTTTGCAAAACTTACCATTCTTAAAGTTAGAAATGAATCTTAGTATTACATGTATATTCCCAAACAAGCAAAATAAAATATGTGGATTTTTTTTTATATAGTTAAGTAGAACCAGGTGGAATGGGCTTACTGCTTATATATTATAGAACCACCTGGTTACCCAGCAGATGCTTAAAAATACTAGTGTTGAAACAAATTTAACAAGCAGTAAAGGTCAGGGATGATATATGACTCGTATATTATCCCTAACAACTTTAGCTTTTTAAATCTGGTTACAGGCAGCTCAAAGGGTTAACCCCCGAGCTACACCCTGTTACAATAATTTTAAATCTTCCCCCACTGTTAGACTCAGGTACTAATAGAGTTCAGTTCAAAATAACTGGCGCCCGTGGAACCTATAGCTTCAACTGCTTTAGTACCAAATAAATACATGGACTGAAGTTTACAGTAAAAAATGTATTTAAGCCACACAAAGGAAAATGCCACACTGCCCCAGCGCTTCTGTACCTTATCTTCCTCAGTGCCCCCCGAGAAGGCATGGTGCCGACGCGCTGGGGCAGTGTGGCGTTTTGCTTCACCAGATTGTGTGGATTAAATTATGTTTGTACTTTAAATTTTGTCTGTGTAGTTATTAGTTTGGGGTTTCTGTTATTCTGCGTAACTAGTGTCGATGTTAGTAATACAGTACCTACCACACTCTCCTGCCCTGATCCCTATACCTCCCATAGGTAACTATGTCAATAAATACTGTTTTACTTTATTTGTCCCACCCTCCCAAACATCTGCCCCTTCCTCATCTTTACACAGAATAATTGAAAAACCCATAACAGTATACCATCTGCAAATTGTGTTTATTTATGATGCCAGGTCACGTGCATGGTTTGGTGTCTAACAATGGAGGGTGAATAGTACTGTAAGAGAAGTGTCAGGGGTTTGGAGGGCTTGGAGTTCGGAAGGAGCTGGGTAAGATCAGTGATTTTTTTATTATTGTCATGATAGTCAGTTAGTGCAGTATGTGGGAACAGCATTTTGTAAAATCTATTTTTTTTATTTTCATTTTACAGGTTATAATGAAAACAGTTTCTATCTGGTGAATGGTTCCTTCAGATCAAAACATTGGATGTCATTGGGTGCAACACTGAAATTGGGAATGTATTGTAAAGTTGACATTTTACAGCTAAAAAAAAACATTTTTAAAATTAAATTCCCATCTGGAATTGAACCAGAAGAACAGTTATTTATTTTTATTAATGTTTTTGTTTGTTAACAGCCAGTAATAAGTATTCATCGAGTGTGTGTTTTGTAATAAAAATCCAATAAAACAAATAGATGAAGACAGAGCTGTGTGACAATGTGTAGTCATTTCTGGTTATTTTAGCTGAACTGCCATATGCAGTGGTCCTTCAGTTTCTGGTGCTAGTCAGACTGGGCCTTAGTGGCACATGAGAACCAGCAGTGGATGTTTGTTTCTGAAACTAATGGAACTCCAGGATGAGGAGGAGAGAGGGGGGACCCACCTATGGAGGAAAGACAGCTGGAAAGGATAGTGGCTACTAGTGGCAACAGAATCCTTCACCATCATTGTTGTCATCATCAGCGTGACATTTGGGACAGTATATGTTTTTGAACTGAGGCAGGTTCATTTTTAAAAAAGTGAGCCTCTCTACATTCTTCATGGAAAGACATATTCTTTTGTCATTCACTATTGCCCCAGCAGCACTAAAAATTATCTTTGAATATGTGCTGGCAGGTGGGCAACTGAGGTATTCTTTTTTTTTTTTAACCAGGTATAGCACACTAAGCTGAAAGCTTTTTTACAGGAGTGACCTGGGAGCACAAGGAGGTTAAGTGACTTGCTCAGGGTCACACAGTATGCAAATGGAAGCTGTGGGATTCAAACCCACGTCTGGTCTGCTGGATGTCACCAGATTTGCAGCTCAGAGCCTTAGACCACTATGCTATACTGCCTCCTAATTCAATTGCGATCTCAGCTAAAGAAGGCCAGATCAATTTTTTCTGTTGCCAATAAAGCAATGGTTCATCACCTGTGGTGAGATGTACAGTCTCCTCCATATAATCCTTAACCATTTTTGCAGCAGGGACTTCTGGTACCACTATTGCTGCCTAAGCCTTCCCAGCTGTCTTTATTAGACCAAAGTCTGACAGCATGTCCCACAGTGGTTTGTCCTCTTGTGGTGTAGCAGCAGTTCTGGTTTGCATTTGATGAGCCAAAACATCAGTAGTGGTGGCGGCAGCAGCAGCAGCAGCAGCAACAGCAGATTGTGCTTCCTCCCTTTCCACCAGATTTTGGTCAGAATTTGAATGTTGCCAAAAGGGCACTGATGATGTACTACTTTTCTGAACTATACGTGGTGTCACTTTCTCAATTAACAGTTCACGATAGTGTTCCAGGTCTTTAAAGTCATGTGGTATGAAGAATGTCTCAATTGTATCCTTAAACCGAGGGTCCAGAAGTGTGGCCAAAATGTAATGTTCTGCTTTGCACATATTTACAATGCACTCATCAGCCAGGAAGGCTTGTATCATTTTTCCAACAAGTGATGCAGCACTGATGTCATCATTGTCAAAGAACTGTGACTCGAGACGCTGTAGTCTCATCCTGATGAGTGAAATTAAGGGTAGGATCTGACTTAGTCCGGCACCATCAGAGCTCATGACTCAGGTAGCCTCCTCAAAGGGTTTAAGGATACAACAAAGATTCTCCATCAGACGCCACTGATTGGGGCTGATATTCACATCTCCTTTCCCAGTGCCATGCTGGACTGCAAATTGATGGATGGCTTTCTGTTGTTCAGGCATTCTCTGCATCATATAGTAAGTGGAATACCACCGGGTTGGAACTTCCTGTATCATCTGGTGGAGAGGGAGGCTGTTTTCAATCTGAATCTGCTGCAACAACTTTCGAGCTTTCACAGAATGGCTAAAGTGAGTGCACACAGTGCAGGTAGCTGCAATCAAGTTCTGCACATTTCGGTCCTCACTGATAAAGTCTTTTACCACCAAGTTAATAGTGTGTGCAAAGCATGGTACGTGTGTAAACTTACCAGGTCTTAGTGCTTTCACAATATTTGTAGCATTGTCAGACACTATAAACCGTGGTTACAAAGACTTTGGAGTTAGCCACTCAGCAAACTTTTCTTCGAGGCCCTCCAGAAGATGTTCCGCTTTGTGATCTTTTTCAAAACCATAAATGCATGAAGCTGCCTGCCTTCGCACTGTGAAAGTCCCTTGCTTCTTGCTGCTGCTGCTGTCACCAGTGCCACCACATGATGATGATGATGATGAGGAGGAGGAGGAGGAGGAGGCGGAGGGAGGAAAGTTTACCCAGTGGCCAGTCACAGCCATATAGTCAGTCGTCTGACCACTGGTCCACATATCTGTCATGACATGAACCTTTTTGCCCACTGAACCTTTCAGAGCATCAGACACACTTTTTCGAACAGCATCATACAAATCTGGAATGGCAACACTGGAGAAATATGTCGGCTGGGGACCTGACACTTTGGCACAGCGATTTCCATGCGTGATTTAAAACCTGAGTTAGCCATAAATGAGAATGGGAGCAAGTCAGTGGCTATCATCTCCCAAATTGCCTTTGTCAATCACCTTGCCTCAGGCCTGTTGGGCTTATATTTCTGTGACCGCTCAAAGCAGTCTTTCAAAGAAATTTGATGCCCACTATGCTTGCTGCTATCACCTGATTTTCTGGGCTGCTTCCCTTGACCTTTACCACCATGAGGAGTGGATGTTGTGGCCATGGATGGTATATGACTCCAGTTGGGCTGTGGTGATGGAGTCAGAGGGGTAAAGTAATGAGAAATAGAGGATGCTGTGCTTTGACTGGAAGGAAGACTTTCATCATCCTCCACCTCCGCATCAGTTACTTCATCGCCTTGGTAAACATCCATTACCTCATCCTCCTCAGCTGAGTGCAGAAGTGCAACAACATTTGTGTGCTCCTTTTGTGCTTTTTGATACTGATAAATGTGAGACTTGTTCATATGTCTTATCGTTGTTGATGTTCCCAGTCGAGTACCCACTTTACCAAACTTAATTTTGTTTTGCATAATTTGCAAACCACATGGCTGCCAGATGATTTATCTTGTGTGAAAAAATCCCACACAATGGATTTCACAGATTTTGTTGCACTGCTTCTTATAGGGAGGATAGGTTCATTACTACCACTGCCACCACCACCACAGCCACTACTATTTCCACTACCTCTTTGAGGTCTTTGAATGCCCATCTACACATAATTTTGAAGATGCACAACCTCTCTGACTGGTTGAACTGCATTTCTTTCTTCCCCTTGTGAAACCTGTCCATCTTCTGTCCTCTGTTGTTCCTCTGCATGTGTGGGTGCCTGACTCTCCAAGTTATGCCCCACTATCATTAATGTTTTTTTAGCACCACAGCCATCCTTTCGAGAACTTGTTCTTGTTCTTTTTCTGCCTCTGTATTCCTCCTCTTCTTCCCACTCCCCAGAGCTACTACTACTTGACATACTGACTGCTGCCTTATCTACTACAAACTCAGGATCTGTTCCACTGATTTCCCCCTCACTCTCATCAGTCTTCTTCTCCTCAACATCATCATCCATTACTCTGCTTACTAAAACTGGCTGCAGCACTATTATGGCCCTTGTGCTCATCCTTTGAGTACCATGACGGGTTACTCCTGCAATGTCCTGAATTTTCCATACTGTTGTTACTGTTGCCTGGATTGCCTGAGAAGTGCTGCTATTTTTTTTTTACCACTCATGGCTGCATCGAGTCAAGTACTTTAAGTGGTAAGACACAGGGATATTTTCTCCCCAACAGGTAAATACAGCACTGCTGGCTGCGTCAAGTCAAGTACTTTAAGTGGTAAGGCACAGGGATATTTTCTCCCCAACAGGTAAATACAGCACTGCTGGCTGCGTCAAGTCAAGTACTTTAAGTGGTAAGGCACAGGGATAATTAATTTCTCCCTAACTGCTGGCTGCATCAAGTCAAGTAATTTTAAGTAGTAAGACACAGGGATATTACTTTCAACTTTCCAGGCTCTTTTAATATTTTTTTTCTGTTTGTTCTGTAAGCCTGTAGAACAGAGAGATTATTTTTTTTTAATGACTGTTTTAGCCAGGTTTGTGAATGTGTGCTGCTGTACACACTCCTCTAACACTTAACACACACACTAAGTAACAGCACAGTCTGCACAGTGCACACTTCAGTTAGTGTGTGATGTTTGTTGGCATCAGAGTTTCAGAAAGCCCTCAAAAAAACCCACAATTTTTATTTCACACAACACATATGGTCAGGTCACACCAACAACACTCCACCAACTTGTTGTCTGCACAGGTCTCATTTTTTTTTTTTTTTTTAAGGCTTAACGTTTTCTTCCCTCCCAAAACAAAAGCTGCCTAAGCCAGCTCGTCCAGCTGGCTATCACAAAAAGAGAAGGGGGAAGAAGAAATTGATGTTTTTTTTAATTTAACTGATCCACCACCGCGGTGAATGCCAGATAGACGACACACTCATTCCACAAGCACTCGCCCTTGAGAAATGTGCTGCGCATACTGCAGCGAGCAACTCCAGTACTGTGACCCACGTGGGTATCTGTGACCCACTCCAATAGCTGACTGGCTTGCTGAGGGACAAAAACTGAAACACCAATCACCATCTAGCATGTTTCCTCCCTTCCCCACTGTCCTCCTTCTCCACAGTCTCTCCGTCTACTCTCCACCTCTTGGAGAGTCCGACTGGCACCTGCGTGCTGCGAGCAGCATCACGTGTGCTACATCGGAGAGACAGTGAGGGAGCATGCATGGCAGTGCAGTGCATCTGGTATGTGTGTACTTTGTGTACTAAAATTATTAGCAGTTTCTACAGGTGAACCAAAGTTCGCATTTTTGGGGGTGACGTTCTACCATGGGCGGACTATGGAGAACAATGGAGGTTCGACCTTTTTTCAAATTTGGTCGAACCGCACTTGCAGCCCTACCAACCACCATCCATTCCTCCTCCACCCACCTCCGCTCACTCCTCCCCCCTTGCCTCCCTTGGCTACCTCTAGTTGATGCCTCCCAGACCTTGTTACCCCTCCTCTGCTCCCCCTACACCTACCCACCAACAGCCCTCACCCCCAACTCTTCTCCTTTCCTCTGGGTCCTGTCCTCTTGCAGGGTTCTTAGCATCCTGATGAGCCTCTCCCCCTCCCCTTCACTACTAAGCCTTGCTCCCTTGCAAGGTTTCTCATCATCCTGATAGCCTACCTCCCCTCTCACCTCCACCCCTCTATTCTTGTCCCTACCTATACCTTCCTCCCCCTACCTCTCTCTTCCCTCCTCCTCACAATCCAGGCCCTGTCCCCTTACAGGGTTCACTACATCCTGAAGGGGATACAATTCTTGGATTGCCCCCCATCTCTCCCTCCAAGCCCCCTTCCCTCCTTCCTCTACTCCTTTCTGCCAGATCCCCTCCCACACTTTGCAGGGTTTTCAGCATCCTGAAGGGGTTGCTCATAGCTCACCCCTCCACCCCCCCTTCCTTCACTGCCTCTCATGCTATCACTACCATCCTCAAAATTCTTTAGCATTTAGTAACTCTCAAAGTCTGGCTTTTCGGATCTGTATCTGCACTTACTGCCTGTATTTGACTGTTTAGTATTTGTATTGCATTGTACTAGTACAGCACTGTATGTATTGAGTTGCATTGCTTGTAATTGCTTGTTTTGTTCTTGTTCGATCCTCCCATTTATGTACCCCCTCCCCCCAGGACACTTCTGGAAATCAGCAGCTTGCAGCTCATGTTGTCTTTCCTGGTAAAACCTTTTCAAATAAATAAATAACCAGCACAGCAACTGGCAGCACAAGCACAGCCACTTCAGGGGTCCTGTGTTAACACTGGTGAGCCAATGGGACCTCATCTTTCGGAGAAAGTGAGACAGCAGATTGCTAGTGGTGAATCTGTGGATGTTTTTACGTTGCTCAACAGGCCCAAAGAGCCTGAGGTAGATGGGGAAAAGGAAAAGGCTAAAGAAAAGTAAGACGGGGTGGAGTGCCACAGGAAAGTGGTCATCTGAGGCACTTGGGAAAACTGGGCAGCAGGCTTTGCCATTTAAGCGGGCTTAAAGGAATTGTACCTGCAAAAAGCCCAGGGACTGCAGAGTTATTAGTCGCATCATGGCAATGCATGCTATCAAAGGGGGATGGGGGTGGCGGGAATATGATAAGGAGGTCAGCAGAAGGAAGCGTAATGACCCCAGCAGTCTGGGAGGTCTTGCATCTCCCTTTTGTTGTGGTTCATTGAGGCTGGTAGGGGATCCACCACTCTGACTTCCTGGTGCGTCAGGCCCAGTCCACTAGACAAGATTTTGCATTAGGGAGCAGTGGGAAGAGAGGTGGGGGAAGGGGGGATAATGTTACTATTGCAACCACAGGACTCGCAAGACAGAGGCCTGTAAACATAAACATGAGTGTATGGCTTGTGGGAGGAACTACCCATTTGTACACCGCACATCAGGGAGCAGCCCATGGCCCTTTTAGAACAGGCAGGAAAAATCTCCCATCCCCCATAACAGCATAGCCTGTTGAGCGCTGGTTGGTTGGCTATCCAGACAGACAGTCCACTCGGTCACTGGTAGAGGGATTTGTGCAGGGCTTCAGGGTCCTGTACGAGGGCCCGCACAAAGCTTGCAAGGCACAGAACTTGAAATCTGCCAGGGACCACCCAGACATAGTTAGGGCTAAACTAGAAGGAGAGATAGAATTAGGAAGGTTAGTGGGCCATTTGAGTGTCCTCTGTGCTCCAGCCTCCAGGTATCACAGATAGGGCTTTTGCCGAGGAAGGTGCTAGGTGAGTTCAGCATGATTAATCACCTATCTTACCCAGAAGGTGATTCAACCAACCACCACATAGATCCAGTAGATACTGTAGTATCTTATGTACTTTTTGACATGGCCATCGAGGTAGTGAAGGGGGCAAGGAAGGGCACTTTCCTGGGCAAGGCAGATACTGAATCGGCCTTTCACCTGCTGCCAGTACACCCACTGGACAGGATTCAACTGGGAATGAAGTTCGAAGGCCGTTATTACATTGGCAACTGCATGCCTAAAGGTTGTGCTGTTGTGTGCATGGGTACAATTCAGCACCTTCTTGCACTTGGCCACCATAAAGCTAGCAGGCAGATCAGAAGTTGTTCACTCAACACACAAGTACCACAGCACCAAGATAAAAGTGGAGCTGCTGCAACAAAGGCTAGTAAACCAAATACACAAAAAGAAAGCAGTGCTACAAAAAGGCTACAAAAATATGCACTTTACTAAAGAGCTTCCAGACAAACAAAATACCCCTGCGCTTTGAGGGATCTAAGCCCTCTTCATCAGGGGGTGAAGTCAAATTCAACATACACAGCTCTTAAATACAAGAATTCTGATGTCATCATAGTCATGTGACAATAAAAACATGAAAAAAGTTGTCGTTTTTTTTAACATGAATCCAACATGAGAGACTGAACCAACATCATAATGCAGCAGAGGGATATTACATCCTGTATATCAATCACAGTTTAAGGTATTATATTTCACAATTTTTTTAAAAAGCAAACGCGCCGGCTGGACAGAAATAAAGCTGATAACTTATTATTTCTGTAATATGTTAAATGTCGCTATTAAAGGCGCACATTAAAAAATCCAAATGTGATGTGTGATTAATAAGGCTGAAATTCAAAATACAAGATCATTTTCAAAACAAACGCGTTATATAAATTTACTGTCTAAATTAATACTGTTATAAATATTCACAGTTGATCAGCTATGTTTTGCATCTATATTATTGTTAAATCTTAATAATTGTTTCATGACCTATTAAATTCACAGTGTCAAAAAAAGAGACTAGATGAACCAAACACTGCAAGGTACAGAAGAAAAATCAAAACAAAGACAGAATATTATAAATCCATTGGGTATGCCCTCCATTCGGTGAGCCGACAACATTGACAGTTCGCTGTAACAGACCGCCTGAGATCCCAGCACTCTTCCCCCGGTCCTGCACCCCCTTCCTGAATCAACTCCGACTCAGAGTTGATGATCTTTAAATTTTGGGGGTGCAAGGGGAAAAGCCCCCCAATGAAAAAAGAACTAGTTTACCTGATGGATTTATGTCTATCGCAACTTGTGGTCGACATAAATCCATCTCTGTGATGTCAGTTGATAAAACATTTGTTGAACCAGCATTGTAGATCCAATATATTGTAAGGTCTAGTTCCCTATTGAGGCTTCTTGGGTGAACACAGTCCAAGCTAAAAATCCATCTTTATTCTTTTTGAAGCAATTTGGTAACTCGATCACCTCTTCTTATTTAAGGCTTAACATGTTTAAGAAATGTGACTTTAACCTCATTCACTCTCTTTTCATGTTTTTCAAAAAAAAATGTGCACCAAGGGCTGAATCGAGATTTGTGTTCCTGATATCTGTTACATGTTCTAACCCACATTGTTTAGCTTGCCTAGTTGTCATGCCAACATAGACAAGTGGACAGGAACACTGGATGGCATAAACAACGAATGAAGTGAGCAATTAGTGAGTTCCCTAATTGCTGCAATGAAACTGTTGATAGGGTGTGTAAATTCCTTGTCCTGATTTACGTATCTACAAGCCATGCAATGGCCACATTTATAACAACCAGTCGGTTATGCAGGAAGCCATGTGTAGTGCCCCAAAATTGGGGGTGCAACAGAGAGTTTCATTTAGAGGAGTAGTCCACCCAGAATTTTCAAAAACATATGTTGTGCAGAGTGTGTTGATTTGTATGTAAAGTCCTAGTGTGTCTTTCCCTCTGTCTGCTATTAGGAGTTTTTCCTAAATTAGCCTGCTAGCTTTATGGTAGTTTTATGACCTCTGGGGATCTCTATCTCAAATAGATTTATTGCTTTTCTTGCTCCTATAATTCATCCTGTCTCATGTGGCAGTGATGTAGCTGAGCCCATAGATTTAGCATATGCACTGCTTTAAAATCAGTTCACGACAGCAGAGCTGTGTAACTGTTCTTATCCAGTGAGCACAAATGGCTACTGTTACAGTTAGCAGATACTGAGAGCTAGCTTAGTGGGATTTCTGTAAGAAAACAGCTACTAAATAGCTTTAATTCGCTATTTGTGTTTTCTATGTGTGTCAGGTCAAGCTAGCAGTAGTGTTTTCATTTTAAAATGTAATTTCATCAAACTACACACAACAATAAAAAGCACAGAAATTGCCCCAGATCATCAATGCTATAATTAGTAAAGACTATAGCGGTTTTCTTACAGAAAACCCACTCAGTTAGCTCTCAAGTATTCGTTAAACTGTAAATGTAGGTACCAGCATTGTATTAGGTAGAACTGGCAGTTAGTGCTGATTTTGCTCTGTGACATGATTTTAAATTTTTTTATGTTACAAATGTGAAGAATCTTTTTAATAAAGTACAAAAATATGTATGTGTGAGTTATTTAATTAGTTTGACGAATATTGTTTTATTTGAAAAAGTGTAATACACTGAATGTGTACTGCAGTGAACCATTGTAGAATGGAATCAAATATGTAGCTGGAATAGTCACTGTCATCCTATTGCTTTTGTGCCATACCACACACAGGAGTGAAACTGACTTCAAAGTATTTTGCAGTTTCTAGGCTGCAGATTCATACCATACACTTCATATATTTGTTCAGTAAAAATGTACAAAATAGGTCGGCCCTGTGGCACTGAGGGTTGAGGCGCTGGACGCCACACCTTGCACTGCACAGGTGTCTCACATTCGGGAATTAACCCAGGATATCAGGGGTTGGGGGGGCTGGATTGAGCTGTCATCCAACAGCTCTTTTCTCTTCTCACCATTCATGTGTAGAGTTTCTCACTGCCCTTTCAAACTGCAGCTTTCTCTTTCTCTCAGTAGAACTGCAACACCAGACTCCTGGAACCCTTGAGCACAACTTCCCACTGATAAAGTGAAGACTCTCACTGCCCTGCCCTTTCACATACTCTTCCAGCTAAAACTGCAAAACTGGATTCCTTAATCCCAATTCCTCCACAAATGGGGGAAGGCAAACACAGACCCTGGGGGACAGGCAGCTGGCAACCCACAGGCAGGCACTTTCCCCAGCTTTGTAGCCCCATTTTCTGCATAGCAGCTGGCGACCCCGCTGCCTCTGGAGGGGCTCCCGCTGAACTGAAACTAGAACTCACAGGCTTTGGGCTTTTGGGAGCTCTCTGACAGCTCCCCATTTGTTGAAGTCACTGTCCTATCCAAAAATGAATATGTATGAATCTCCTTTGATGCCTGATTGGTTGTGTGAAAGAGCGCCAAGTATTTCCCCAGCTTCCCCCCCCATAAGTCCTCTGAAAGGTCCCATAGTCCTTGGCAGCAATCTTGGCCCTCTGATTGGCTGAAACTTTGGACAAAACCTGCAAACATGGCTGCTGAATAACAATTTCCATCTCAGTCCAGTAATGCCCCCACTTTCATGCTCTGGTGCAGCCAGCAGAAACACTTTTGCTTTCATTTGCCCCAAAGTCTGTTAGCAGCCCCTGTGCTCTTCAAAGCAGCTGCACAATTTAGCATTTTTATTCTGTCCTCTTCCTGCTGATATTTTAGCCTATTGACAGGCAGCACATACGTAATCCCACTGCAGTTCATATACTGTTCCCCTTCCACATCCTGCTGCAGCCAATATAAACTTTTTTATTCCTTTATTGCCCCTCAGTAATATAGCTGCTTTAGTGCCCTATTAAAGAGCAGCTGACCCCTTCAGGAGAACTTTAGTAAAACATAATAGTTAGACACAGTTTGGCTTGTATTCCACATTAGTTCTGCATTCCTCCTCCCCATTATTTATTATTGTGATTTGCATGAAAACAGAATGCTTGTTCCTGAAAAGTTTATCTATTCTAATTGCTTTCTCCCTACTTCAAGTCATAATGCACTGCTTGTGACATCACAGTTACTCCCATGGCAACAGATTGTGATCTCACAACAGAGGATTATGACTTGAGGTAGGGTGTAACCTATAGAGGCAGATGAACTCTGAGGTATAAGGATCATGTATTCATGCAAATTTCCTCAGTAAGAAATAATGTTGAAAATAAATCTATAGAATATATATGGAATGCAAGCTGAACTGTACCTAAATATTATGGTTTTCAAAGTTTTCTTTGTGGTGTCAGCAGCTCTTTAAACATTAGCAGGGTTTAATATTTTAATTTGGCCCTTTCCCTGTCACTAGTGCCTGAGGTACCTACACCATCCCCAGTATTCAGCTGGGTCCTAGCAGACCATGATCCCGGCATCTCAGTGCGCAATGCCAGGGAGTTGTTTGTGTTTTTTCTCATTACTTTCTTCCATGTGTGTAAGCTACAGCATGGTCTCTAAGTACCCCAGAGGATGCCAGCCCGAAGTACCAAGGTCCAGACAAGAAGCCATGCAGAGATGCAGCTGCTACCCAGCATCCAACAGTGCCCTCACCCTACTGCCATTGTCCACTATCCAGTGCAATGCCAAGCCATCCTATGGAGAGGAGAGCTGTCAGATGACAGCTCAATCCAGCTCCTCTGCCCCCCACCCCACCCCACCCCGCTGACTCCCAACATTCTGGGCTCATTCCCAAATCTGGGTTGTGGCACAGCGCAAGGTCTGGCATCCGGCAACTCAACCCTCAGTGCCACTGGGCCGGCCTATTTCATACATTTTTTCTGAACAAATATATGAAGTGTATGGTATGAATCTGCAGCCTATAAACTGCAAAATAGTTTGAAGTCAATTTTTCTCCTGTGTCTGCTTTGGCACAAAAGCAACAGGATACCAAATTGACAGAGACTATTTCTGCTACACACTTGATTCCATTTCAGGATAGTTCACTGCACTACAAACATAGTGTATTGCACTTTTTCAAATGATAAAATAACACTTGTTTTGTATTTTATTCGCCAATATAATTAAATAACTCACACATACATATGTTAATACTTTATTAGAAACATACTTCACATTTGTAAAAAAAAATGAAAATCATGTCACAGAGCAAAATCAGCGCTAACTGCCAGTTCTACCTAACAGAATGCTGGTACCTACATTTACAGTTTAGCAAATACTTGAAATCTATTTCATTCTGTATGAATTCTGTAACAAAACAGCTAGAGTCTTTACCAATTATAGCACTGATGATCTGGGCAATTCCTCTGCCTTTATGGTTGTGTATAGTTTGATGAAATTAAAAGTTTTAAAATTAAAACATTCCTGCTAGCTAGACCTGACAAACATAGAAAACAAAAAAAGTGAATTAGAGCTATTTAGTAGCTGTTTTCTTACAGAAACCCCACTTAGCTAGCTCTCAGTATCTGCTAAACTGTAACAGTAGTCATTTGTGCTCACTGGATAAGAACAGTTACACAGCTCTGCTGTTGTGAACTGATTTTAAAGCAGTGCATATGCTAAATCTATAGGCTCAGCTACATCACCGTCATATGAGAAAGGATGCATTGTAGGAGCAAGAAAGGCAATAAACCTATTTGAGATGGAGATCCCCAGGGGTCGTAAAACTACCACAAAGCTAGCAGGCTAATTTAGGAAAAACTCCTAATAGCAGACAGAGGGAAGGCCACATTAGGACTTTACATACAAATCAAAACACTCTGCACAACATATGTTTTTGCAAATTCTGGGTGGACTACTCCTTTAATAAAGTAAATGTGCCCCTCATGGGGCAGCAATAGGGGTAGTGTGCAAGGGCCCCTGTCAGTGTTTCCCCTTCCCGTAGGAAGAGCAGCATAAATGTTTTTTTTTTAAAAGAAAGTTTTTCCTCTGTTTGTTTCCAGCTGCCTGCTCCTTGCAGAATCCACCCCCCCCCCAAGCAGGCTGCACCAGTCAGGGCAACTACACGCGTAGAAACTGCACAGTGTACACCCATAATGTAATTAGTTTGAGGATTTTTTTACAGCAGACTTTCAACACAGGCATTTTGGGACCTTCGCTCATGAACAGTGTCACAGTACTTTTCTTAATCTATCCCGAGCACTAATTTCCCACACGACTGTGATACTCTGTGCTGGAAGTGCGAAAACACATTTCAGCCAGGGTGTGAAAAATGATAGCTGTATTGTTCATAGGGAGGTGTGGAAAAATGTCAATGTTGAAAATCCGGATTGAAAATATTACAAACTCGTGAACTTACGAGGGTGCGTGGAAACTGTGCAATGCACGCATGTAACACAGTCATTTCATGGACTTTTGTCACCAAATTTTCAACACAGCCATTTTAACACCTCTGCTCATCAACAGTGTCACTGTGATTTTCTTAATGTGTTCCAAACATTGATTTCGCAAACCGACCGCGAAAACTCATTTTGAATGAGATGTGAAAAATGACAGCCGGACTGTTCATAAGGAGGTGTGGTAAAACAGTAATGTTGAAAATCTGGAGTGAAAATATTACAAGTTCTCGAAATTACAAGCATGCGTAGGAACTGCACAATGCATGCTCGTAAAACAGTTATTTTTGGGAATCTTTGCACCAAATTTTCAACATAGGGTTTTTTGGGTCCTACCTCATGAACTGTGACACTGTTGTTTCATAAATCAGTCCCGAAAGGTGGTTCCACGCAGTGACTGAGAAATCACCTTTTGGGACCAAATAACAAAATGACAGTGACTGAGTTCATGAGGTGGGGTTCCAAGAACCCCATGTTGAAAATTTGGTGAAAAAAATTCCCAAAAATGCCCAAAATATGCACCAAAGTTGAAAAAAACCCTATTTACTGTATGCTATTATTCAGCTTATCGGCATTTCTTCAGTTTGCGGTCGGCTTTGAAGAGTGCAGACATGTTCCCAGACAACAAAGATCGTCGCACCAGACTCCAGAGGTATGTATGGGGTGAGGTGAGGGTGTGGGGAGGTGGGGCACTCAGAGGGTGGGCGTGGGTTGAGGGGGCAAGACAGTCAGTGAGAGACCATTTTTTCTTACAGGTGATTTTTTTGTTGTTGTTGAGAGCGGCGCAGGACTTTTGCCATGCTGGGGTGGGCTCCCAGTGTGGCAGCTAGAAGGTTGTTTGGGGGCAGTGGAGCCTATGGGGATTAAGGCACCCCGTCAATATCTAGGACTGTTGCCATGCTGGGGTGGGCTCCAGCGTGGCACCTGGAAATCTGTGGGAGGGGACAAGCAGAGCCGACAGGGATTGGGCACCCTTCGGCCTTACAGATGGAAAACTGGAGACCCCCTAAGTCTGCTAAATACAGATTTTAAAATACTAAGTAAAATCTTACTGAATAGACTAGCAGCCATTTCTGGACAACTCATTTGCCCAAATCAAACATGTGCAATCCCAGGAAGAAAATAAGCAGACAATTTGATAACGTTAAGATAAATTTTTAATGCAATAGAGAGAAAAGCGTTACAAGGATATATATTAGGAATAGACCAGGAGAAGGCATTTAACAGAATCTCACACCAATATACTGTATGTTTACGGTACTCAAGGCGTATGGTATTCCTAGGTAATATATTAGATGGGTTTCAGTTCTGTATGAGGAAGCTATATTAACACCAAATATTAATGCATGGATAGGGGAACACATTAAAGTAAAAAGGGGAATTAGGCAAGGGTGCCTGCTCAGCCCATTGTTGTATGTGTATTGTACTGATGTATTTTTAAAGAAAATAGAATTAAACCAAAGAATAAGAGGAACAGGATTAGGTCCAAGTGAGCCTACAATAAAAAGTCTTGCTTATGCAGATGACCTAGTTTTACGTATAGACCACACAATGAATGAAGAGGCATGTATAGAGTTGTATCAAAAATTTTCTAAATGGTCAGGCACACAAATTAATTTCACAAAAATCAAGGGGGTAATATTTGGGAATACTCAGATACCAGTAAATAACACCTACTCAGGCATTCCAGTGCAAAAGGGTTCTATCACAATACTAGGAATAACTTATAGGGATATAGATATGGCTAAACAGAACTGGGAGGAGGGAATAAAAAGAGGACAGAACACAGTATATTCCTGGAAGGGTCAGCAAATTGCGAAGAAAGAGAGGATTATGCTTATTAAAACATTGTTGATCCCTATCTCTTTGTATGTTAGTTATGTGTTTCCTCCTCCTCTGTCCCTGTCGGTCTCACTAAATAGTGTGTTCTTTCAGGGTCTTTGGGGTAGTAGACTAAACCCTGTAAAAAGAACAGTGACTTACAGAAAACTGGAGGAAGGGGGACTGAATATGATAAACCCAGTGGGTTTTTTTTAGTAGCATTTTTATAGCATATCATTTTGGGAGTGCAGTACATCCAGGATTTAAAATATGGAAAATGCAAGTTTTGAAATGGTTAGAAGCATGCTTTACAGCATGAAAAGGAAAGAAAACAAGCACCTTGAGCAAAATAAATATGGGTTGGAGCAAGTAAAGAATCTTATTAAATGGAGAATTACTAAAGAGCAAGTACAACTTAAGTCCCGAAAAGAATTATAGGCTGTGATACTTAGTAAAGAAGATAGAGAAGAGAATGTCTTGGTGTCATGTCCTGAGGGGCATCTGCAAAACAATTTAGAAAAGTTAACCTCAAAGCGTATACCTGCCTTTGCATGGGATGCAATATGTCTTAGATATGTGACAGGCCTAGAAGAACCCCCTGACTGTCACTATGTGGGGCAAATCCTGATAAAACATTCCCTAGGATTTATCCCAGGGGACATTTATGCTCTCATCCATATTTCCGGGGAACATACGTTCGACATTAGTTTTCGCACCACAGAGCTTTTAGATCATTTTTGGGCCAAATATTTGATACTTAAAACAAATCCTTTGGGGGTTCCATTCCAGGTCATCCCCTTAACAAAACAAGCTTACAGATTTATTACGGTCCTCTTCAGGAGTGAAAGGGTAAACACTGTGGACATTCTTTTTCTGTTGGAACAGCATTGTGAGATAGAGGATACCACGGAACCTATACTAGACAAAGATGGGTTCTGGAACAGGGGGTGGAGGATAAAGGTGAAGCTATTTTCTGAAGGTGTAGACTTTAAACATTTACCCAATTGTATTTTCATTGGTAGAGACAATGGTTTTATTTTCTACCCTGGGCAATCAAGTAAGTGCTATCATTGTGGGTCAGCTAGACATATTAGTAATGCCTGCAGTGCTATTCAGTGATCCCACTGTGGTGAACTAGGCCACTCAGGGCATCACTAACAACTCTTCAAAATGTCCTCTTTGCAGAGAAATTGGACATACCTTTTCAGACTGTCCCAAAGCGGCAGATAATTCAGAAGAAGCCGATTTTGGAATTCAAGACTTCTATCTTGTTAAAGCTATTAGAGAAACAGCACCCAGAGGCCATACTCCTCCTTCCCCTGACTTCCTACATGAGCCACATACAACAGGGTGTACCTATGCAGAAGTAATGAAGCAAAAAACTCCCCCCTCTTCTGTTATACACAAACACCCTGCAAACCAGTCCAACATCGTGGGTATTGAGGTAGACCCTCAGGACTCTAACACCCTAGAGGAGCCTCAACCTGACATTTCTCAAACTACCCCCCCACCTGAGTTTCAGATGGTACCACCCCAAACCAGGAGGACTTCTACACAGCTGGAGATGGTGCTAGTAGGGGGAGGTATTCCAACCTCCAATCCTTATGAAGTTTTACATCTCGAAAGCTCAGACAATGAGGCTGACTCCGAAGCGGCTTCCTGCACTTCATCTCAGATGGAAGCTACCTCGGAGCAGGAGACCAATTTGGAGTCAGTTAAAGCACCCAAAAAGAAGAAACAGATGGGGCCTGTGATCGCAAATTCTCTCACTGTAAGTATTACCTGAGCAACCACTCCTGTCGTCACGGGGCAAAAACCACACCACTGGGTTTTGTCTTAACGTCGCTTTATTTGATCAAACCTTACACATGCATGCGGGAGATTCTGCAAAGGAGAAAGCTCCCTGATTAAAGTTTACAGCAGCTTTTTATAAGCTAGATTTTGCACTTCTTATCTTGAAAAAATACCAACATTTCAGTATAAGCCAATCATAAGACAGCATAACAAGTTTTCAGCAATGTAAAAGAAAAACAAGTTGATATGTATGAGGTACTTTTCCACTGCTTATTCCATTTCTTTCCCAATACTGCTTGATACATATGCCTGGGTCAAGCTGACCTGAGAGAAACAATGAGTTTCACTCACACCATAGCAACGTACAGCTTGCCTTCAATGCCTCAACGTGCTGTTATCTTTATATTTTGCCCAGGCATGCTGTTATCTTTATATTTTGTCCGAGCCTGTTATTCAGGCTGGTACAACCAGTTCTGCTCAGTTTTATCTAGCTTTCTGTTTTTACAAATGTACCTCAAGTAACCTCAGTATCATTCTATAACCCTGTTAAAAAAAACATGAACTCAGAAATTTCTACTACATTCATTATGACTTTGTTACAGCATGGCTTTCAACGCAAGCATAGCTTCAAGGCATATAATAGCAAATATAGCTTTAGGATATATAAAAATTCCCTCACACTCTCCCCCCTTTTGATACTTTGTATCAACTTGTTAACTATTATACTTTAGTCACATCTGGTACATCACAGAACGGGAACACCCCAGCTAATTCACTAGGGTCTTGGTCCTCGGGGTGTAGTAAGGGGTGCAGCTGGGTGATGGCATGTGGCAACAGGTGCTACACAGTTGTCACAAGAGAAATTTGAAGCAACACAGTCAGGAGCCATAATGCCAGTATCACCACCATGATTACTGCCACCCAGTGGAGGAGGGTAGTGCCCCAGTCACCAAATATGCTTGAGAACCATGACCAGGGGTCCCAGCCCTGCGATACAGGTGCATGCTCACTTAGAACACATTGCTGTAGCGTTCATATTCCCTCAATTACTTGCTCAAGTTCTTGGGAATTATCTGGTATATAGGTGCAGCATTCTTCCCCTATAATGGCGCACACCCTCCCTTGCGAAGCTAATACATAATCAAGTGCGGCTCTGTTCTGCAAAGCTACGATTCTAAGGGCTTTAATTTCAGCTGTCAGCAAGTCAGTTGATTTCAAGGTATCATTAATTAACATTTCTAACTCATAGCTTAACTGATCAATGTAATGCATGTTTTGAACAACACCCACCATGGGAAGATTCCGCCCAAATTTTCTCCCACTGGGACACGTTTATTCGTCCGGCACCTCCCTTTTGAATCTGATTTATATAGCTTACGCTGATGTATAGCAGATGCATTGTACATATACATGGGCCGCGGGGTGGAGTGTGGCTAGATAGCAGCCTGTCCACCCATAGGTAGAAAAGATAGGCCCTATCCCATACCCAGTATAGACCTGACAGACTGCCCATGGCAGTGAAATCAGGATGTACTGTGTGGGCATCTGCTTGAGAGCAGTTGGTTATGGTGGATTCGGACTTGGTGGTGCTGTTGTAGTGCCTACAATATTGGCACGTGGACCATCCCAGTGGCGTTAAACTTACGGTTAATTGCTTATTACACAGGCAGAGCCTGGCTGATATTTTCTGCTGTCTAACATCTAGATACAACGGGTTGACACATTTGTATCATTTGGTGGGCTGTACCATGCAGTAAAATCATGCCCCCGAAACACAGTTAGGTTCTTTATTTTGTTTGTAGCATAATCTGGGGCATTAGTGATGTTTCTTCCCCTGATGGCATCGAGAATCTCGCTGGCCTCAGTGCTATTTACAGGCTTGGGTTTTAGGTGGAGCCCACGGCTGCAGAGAAAGGAAGCTAGTGCATACATAGCAATCAGAGACATTAGCATTATTAGTATGTAAGTTCATTAAGTCCACCAAGTGTTAGTATTGCAATGGCTCTGTGCTGCGAGCAGGAGCAATTACTCCCTGTATCAGAGCCCCATAGCAAAAATAGCAGCGATAGTCTGAGCGAAAACAGAACGATAACAATTTTCATGGTTGCTCAGTTCATTGTGCAATGGTATCAACTGTAGAGGCTGTCACCAAATGACAATGAGATGCGTGAATCCACGTTTCTCTCTCCGCGATCTTTATGGCAGTGGCGGTAGTCAGGAGCACTTGAAATGGTCTTCGCCACCTCGGGGCGCACCACTTTTTTCTTCGGAAGTCCTTGATAACCACGAAGTCTCCTAGCTGTATCCTATGCAGGGGTCCCTCCAAGGGAACTGGAAGTACAGCTTTTACCCTAGGATAGAGAGATCTTAAAACAGTATTAAGAGATAAACAATAGGCAATCATTTCATTATCTAAACCGTGCAATGTTATTCGGTTTTGTGGGAAGGGGACATTTGTCATTCTGAGGGGCCTTCCCATCAAAATTTCATGAGGTGATAAACCCATGGGGCCAGCTCTCCCCCTCATACTCATTAGGGCTATTGGTAGTGCTTTTACCCAACTAAGGCCAGTATCTGCCATAATTTTGGTCAATTTTAGCTTTAATGTCTGATTTGCCCTTTCTACTGCCCTCCGATTGTGGGTGGTAGGCACAGTGCGTTCAGTAAATCCACTTGCAGTGCCTCACACAAGGTTCTGATGACTTCATTTGCAAAATGCGAGCCATTATCGCTGGAGAGCCGGGTGGGAATCCCCCACCTTGGTATGATTTCTCTAATCAGGGCCTTTGCTACTGTACAGGCCGTGGTTTTCCGTATTGGGAACGCTTCTACCCACTTTGAAAACATATCTACAATCACTAAGCAATATTTATACCCTTCACACGGGTTCAGCTCAATAAAATCCATCATTAAATGTTCAAAAGGTCCTGTAGTAAAAGGATGGGCAGGGGGGTTACTTGGAGTCCTCTGCCAACATTATTTTGCATACATATTACACACTTTTACAAAATCTTCAGCATATACGGTAAAGCCAACAACATACCAATGTTTATTTACAAGATCGACCACTCCACTTTTGAAACATGATCGCCCCATGGGCCAATTTGCCAAAAGGAAATATTGCCGAGGGCAGGCAGAGCCTGCCATCGGGTTTAGTCCACACCTTAGTGCTAGCATCAAATTTACAGTTTGTTTGCCAGTTCGTTTCTCTTTTGCACTGGCCGACTGTTGTAAGTTGCAACATCCTTTACTGAGAATAAATCAAGTTGGTTAGTTATAGTCAAGGACATTTGAAATTTCGGAACACTCCCAGAAAGAGCTGCTTCCTTTGCAGCTGCATCAGCCCTCGCATTTCCTACAGAAACAAAATCTTGGTTAGAAGTATGGGCTTGACATTTTACAATTGTTAACTTTTCTGGCTTCTGGATTGCTAACAAAAGATTTTTTACCAAATGCGCTTGCGCAATAGGTTTTCCAGCTGCTGTTAAAAACCCTCTGTGTTTCCATAGGGTGCCAAAATCATGAGCTACCCCAAATGCATATCGACTATCTGTGTATATGTTAACTGTTTTACCCTCGGATATTATACAAGCTCTCGTCAGAGCTATGAGTTCAGCAGCTTGGGCTGATGTTCGTGGGGGTAACTTTGCTCCTTCCACGACATAGTTTCGAGTACACACTGCATAACCTACCAAGGGGGATCCTTTTTCGTCTCTTTGTGCTGAGCCGTCAACAAATAATTCTAAGTCTGCGTTTTGTATAGGTACGTCAGTGATATCGGTCAGGGCTTACAGTCTAAGTCAATTACTTGCCCACAGTCATGCTCCTCCCCCTCCTCCGGGGTGGGGAGCAACGTCGCTGGGTTTAAAATGGTGCACCTTTTCAAAGTTATGTTAGACATGGTTAGTAACACATTTTGATACTGAAGTAATCGTGCAGGCGTTAAATGAGCTGTGAAGCTTGTAGCAGAATAGAATGTACAGAATGAGGCACATGCACTGTCAAAGCACAGAATCCTACCAGATCCATGCATGCCAACACCGCTTCAGTAGCCGCTGCCACTGACTGCAAGCAAGACACCATCCCACATACCACTGAGTCCAAACGCTTCGAGTAATATGCTATGGGCCTCTGCCCCCCTCCATGTTCCTGTGTCAAGACAGCTGACATGTAACCTCCTTACCATTTACAAACAAATTGAAACCCTTCTCATAATTTGGTAGTCCCAAACAGGGACTTGTGATCAATACATTTTAAGTTTTGCAAAACTAGTCTCTAGACCAGGTGTCCACCTGATCTCCTCCTTCATCTGCATTTTCGTGCCATATATGGCTTCATGGCGAGTTGTGCCAACATAGCATAATCCACGATCCAAGCTCTGCAATAGCCCACCATACCCAAAAGACATCATTTGCTGCTTTGTAACTGGCGTGGCCATGCTGCTATGTTTTAATTCTCTCAGGGTCTAACTTTCTACCACTGCCAGACAACACATGACCCAAATATTTCACTTGCTCTTTACACAATTGCAATTTTTCTCGAGACACTTTATGCCCATTCTCAGCCAAGAAAATTAATAAAGCTTTTGTATCCTGTTCATTTGCTTCCTTACTGGGGCTAGCAAGCAATAAATCATCCACATACTGTATTAGGGTACTGCCCAATGGGGGCACAAAAGCGGATAGATTCTCTCTCATTTGAGCTGAGAATACTGCTGGAGAATCAGCATAGCCTTGGGGCATGCGCGTCCAGGTCCACTTTTCCCTTTGTAGGTGAATGCAAACCATTCCTGGCTACTGGGTTCTACAGGGATACTATAAAACGCATTTGCTAAATCAATGACTGTGAAATAACAGCTGTTATGTGGAATGGATGACAATACTGTAATCGGGTTTGGCACTACCGGGGTACGTACATGTACTGCTTCATTTACTGCTCTCAGGTCCTGCACAAAGCGGTAACTTCCATTTGGCTTTCTCACTGGTAAAATTGGTGTATTTACCATTGCATATGGGCAGGGGACGATTACTCCCCTTTCCACTAATGCTGCATGCACTGGGGCTATTCCCTCCTCCGCCTCTTTACCCAGTGGATATTGATGCCTATTCGGTCTGTAAGAGGACTTTGGCTTGACCATAAGGGGTTGTGCATTCTTCAGTAATCCCACATCATACTTTGATTCTGCCCATAGCTTTGCTGGTAACTCATTTATCCAACTTACACTCTCCTGCATGCCTATTTCTTCACAAACCTTGCACATTCACTTCTCTTTCATCCACTCGTACCTGAACTTTTCTGTTGATTATGTATTTTCACAATTTCCAGCCTTTGATATTAACTGCTTCCTACGCTTCCCAATCACGCAACTGTACCATTTCTGCTACCCATGGCCCCAATTCCTTCCTCAAGGGGGTTCTCTGGCCAAAGAAATGGCGGTATGACCCTGGCACTTGGAATACTTTTAATTGCTCTGCATTTAGCCTGACTGAGGCTGCACAACGATTCTTGCCACATATATCTCTGACACCCAGATGGTCTGCTCTACGGCTGTTTTCCCACTCTTTGCACTCATAATCCATATCCCGACCCCCTACTGCATAGTGTGTAGTACAATGTAAATCTGTTTGTAACTGCAACCTCACGATGTGTTATTTCTTCTGCCCACCCTTGTAACCAACACATTTCCTTGGTTCTGTCAGTTCCCAGCTATACAGCCAATCCCCTGTTCTTTCGGTATACATGGTACAAGCCTATTCCTGGTGCTTCTATATTGACCCTCCAAGTACAAGTAATTTGTGCATTTACCTTGACAGAGATCCTTCCCAATAAATTCACAGGACAGGTCGTGCTACTGAGGAAAATATGTTGTAATTCCATTTTTCCACACTGAACCGGTAATGAGATTGTCAATTGCTCTCTTTGTGGTATTCCTGATGCCCCTATTGTTGTCACCATCCGACTGGATAAGGGTGCATTTAACTTGCTTCTTTGAATTACTGACATCGAGGCACCTGTGTCTATCAAGAAGGTCAACTTGGTGTTCATGATTATTAAGTCTATTACTGGACTACCTTCTGGCATTGTTGAAGCACATAGCATTTGTGAAAAGGGGGAGGGGGAGAGTTCCTCTAACCTTCAGCTGTCATTGGCAAAGCCAACATTATTAGTCCAGAACTGAGGATCCTGAGGATTTCCACTCCATCCTTGCTGCTGATTTGGCTGCCAGTGTTGTGGAGCAGGAGGGGGTGGTGGCGGAGGCAAGAGGGCATTGGAATCTTAATTACACTGCCACTGGTTTGCCTTTACACAATTTCTTGCTATGTGTCCCTGTTCTCCACAAGCAAAGCAGATGATACCCCCTCCCGGTCCGGGTCTTTGTCCTGCCGTTCCTTCCGATGGTTGCCCTTTTCCCCCTCCTCCCTGTGGATAACCTCCATTATTTCGTCCTCTCTGTCTTCTTCTGTTGCCATTTCCACCTTCCTGTTGGGGCTGCTTATTGTCTCTTTCAAAATACATTAGCTGAGCCTTTTCTAACTTTTCTTTCTTTTCCTTTTGTATCTCCTTCTGCTGTCTCTCAGCATGTTCAGCATAAGGCACTAGGTCGGCCATTTTCATTGTCTCCCATCCAATGCACACTGTGGTAACTCCCAATCTAATTGGCTCCTCAGTCCAGCCAAAAGCCATACCCAACTGATGCTGGTATGCGGGATTATCCGGTCCAATACCGGAAAATTGCCTAAAGACCCCCTGCAATCTTTCCTTGTAATCGCATACTGATTCCTCATCTTTCTGTCTCATATCCCGGATGCGAGGCCAGTCTGTCACATCCCTGTATTTTTCCCGTAGTTTTATGCACACAGCATTAAATTGTGGCATAATGTTGGCCCTTGGCTTCTCTGGGTCCCAGGCCTCTTTTACTTCCTCCCACATGCCCTTTAGTGTTCGTCTAAAACATTCTCCAACCTCAGTCGTAGATAGTTCATACATTTTGATTAAGCGTTAACTCCTTGATATATTCTTCTATGTTATTCTGAGGCTTTGGTATATCTTTCAGGGCCTCTCTCAACTCCTCAGGGTTCCATGGGCGGTCCACTTCAATGTATTTAGGGACTGCAGGCTGGTCATTGGCAGCCAGTCTCCCTGCCTCGGGGTGTGGGTTGGGATAACATAGCAAAGGCAACTGCTGTTTTACTTTCTTTCTTCCCCCTGCCTGTTTTGGGCCCTTAGTCCTTGCATCAGCTTGCCTAAACACCCAAGCCTTCCCATCTCCTTTGCCCTGTACCTTCCCCACCAGTGACATAGATTCCACTGCTTCAACCAGGTTCTCTTCCGTCCCCTCTATTTCTATCTCTTCATCTGAGTCAGTGTCCAACTGAACAGGTGTGGGGGACCGTTGGGGGGTTCTGACCGCAACCTTCCACATCGGAGTCACAGGAGGTTGAACAGGCTGTTTCTGAATTGGTGGGACCTGAGTTGGTAGGGCAGCCTGTTGTACGACCTGCGCTGGTTGTACTGCTTGGGCTGGTTGGGCCACCTGTACTTGCTGAGCAGGAAGGGCAGCCTGCACAGCTGGGGCAGCTTGTTGCTCAGGCTGCACTACTCCCTGTATTGGTGGCCCTTCTGGCACCATCCCTGCCTGTGGTTCGGGAACAGTTGGTGGAAGGCGGCGATATGGTGGGGGGGTATCGTGATGGTGAAACACCCTCCTACGGCGTTCAGTTTCTTCCTCCTCTTGCTTTACGATTAATCCCTTTACTTGATTTTCATGTCGCCTTTCTGCCTCTCTTTCACATATTCTAAACCTTGACCAGTCTACCTTGCACCCTTTTTGTTTGCTCTTTTCTTTTTCTTCCAATGCTATCCTTGCTTCCTTTAGTACATCTATACTAAAAGTACCTATAAGGGGAAATATTCCCCTGGTCAACTTATGCCATTGTCCTATCTCAGAGACCGAATCCTGGCCAAACTTATCAACCATACATTTTGCTGGTCCAGATAATACTAACTCTGGACCTAGGTTATTTTGTTCCTTGTTTCCCATTTTATCTAGGCCTGTTCTTTATAGTACATCGCTCCAAGGTATACTATGTACTTACAGTGATGATGAGTGTAGCACGGCCTAAATCCACGTCCTGATGGGGTTCCACAAAAATGTCCTTCTTTTTGTCCAAGGAAACAACCCGATCACGAGGTGACATGGACCGAAGAACTCATCCTGCCGACTACACCAAAACTGTGATCGCAAATTCTCTCACTGCAAGTATTACCTGAGCAACCACTCCCGTCGTCACGGGGCCAAAACCACACCACTGGGTTTTGTCTTAACGTCGCTTTATTTGATCAAACCTTACACATGCATGCGGGAGATTCTGCAAAGGAGAAAGCTCCCTGATTAAAGTTTACAGCAGCTTTTTATAAGCTAGATTTTGCACTTCTTATCTTGAAAAAATATCAACATTTCAGTATAAGCCAATCATAAGACAGCATAACGAGTTTTCAGCAATGTAAAAGAAAAACAAGTTGATATGTATGAGGTACTTTTCACTGCTTATTCCATTTCTTTCCCAATACTGCTTGATACATATGCCTGGGTCAAGCTGACCTGAGAGAAAACAATGAGTTTCACTCACACCATAACAACGTGCAGCTTGCCTTCAATGCCTCAACTGCTGTTATCTTTATATTTTGCCCAGGCATGCTGTTATCTTTATATTTTGTCCGAGCCTGTTATTCAGGCTGGTACAACCAGTTCTGCTCAGTTTTATCTAGCTTTCTGTTTTTACAACTGTACCTCAAGTAACCTCAGTATCATTCTATAACCCTGTTAAAAAAAAACATGAACTCAGAAATTTCTACTACATTCATTATGACTTTGTTACAGCATGGCTTTCAACGCAAGCATAGCTTCAAGGCATATAATAGCAAATATAGCTTTAGGATATATAAAAGTTCCCTCACAGGCCCCACTGGGGTCTCCAGAAAGTGCAAGGAAAAAATCTTCAGTAACTTAACCTCACTTTTCAGCAAACTTCATTATATGACCTAGACATAGCCAGTCTCAATGTCAACAGCATTAGATCAGACAAAAAAAGACTGGTGACATTTGTTATGTTTTAGAAAACAAAACATGATATTAATTTTTTACAGGATACTAGACTTTATGAGTCTGCAGATTTTGAAATGGCTTCTGATGCATGAATATGGGGTCCAAGTTATTGGTCTGCGGGGATGGATCTGTGTTGTGGGTTGGGCATTTGTTTTACAAATTCTGATTTTTTGGTAACACACTTCGTGGATATTATTCCAGGCAGAGTAATGCTTTTAGATATTCAGGTACATAGTGTAAATTTTTGATTGATTAATTTAAATGCCCCACAAGGCAAAGCTAACAGAATAGAGATTTCACAGTTAATAATACCATATTTACATACTAGTAAGAACATCATTTTTGGTGAAGATTTCAATATTAGTAGATTTGCCTCAGATAAGACTGGTACCATGGAAAAATCATTTTGTGATGCCAGTTTTTTAAATAATCTAATCATACAATCAGGTTTACAAGATGTGTTTCAACGAGTGGACAAAAGTCTTTCTCTGACTTTTTTTCAAGAGAAAAAGGCAACCAGAATAGACTATTTTTTAATTTCTCCAACTCTCTTATTTCACCATCCACAGGTACAGGTAGTGGCTACATCTGGATCATGGGCTATTAATGGTAACCATTTCAAATTTCCGGGAGACATCCAGGGGCCCAGGGTATTGGAAATTAATCTGTCCCTTTCAGAGGACCCAGTGGTTGAGGTGGGATTTGTACATGTGTTAGAAGCCAGGAAATCAGTTTTTTTTCTTATATGATTCCAAACAGGCTTGGTGGGAAGACAGCAAAAGGAATATAAAGGAATATTTTCAAACTATGGGAAAAATTATAGGTAAACAAAAACAAGATAGATATTGGGAATTATGGAATACATTACACAAGTTACAATTATCACAAAATAAGAGAAATTTTATTGACCAAGAAAAGTTTTCAGATATTAAACAAGAGATGACTACCATTCAATATAATAAGATGAAATCCCTGGAACAGGAACAACATTTTGGGACTCAGGGAAAGCAGGCATTCACAAATCCATTTGAATATAGTCAGACTCAGAGACATAAGAAAGACCTATGACAACTGCAGATATGGGAGGGGAAGGTGATTACAAACTGCAGAGCAATTTTACAGGAAATTGAACAATATATTTCAGATATGTTTTCAGCGGACCCAAAAATACAGTATATTAACATACAGGAATGGCTACAGGATATCACTTTACCATCACTTCCAGAGCATCTTTTGATTTCTTTAACAGCACCTATTACAGATGTAGAATTATGGTCAGTTCTCTCCCATCTCCAAAAGGGGAATACAGCTGGGATAGATGGCTTTCCTAATGAGTTATACTCCTATATAGACAGAACCCTAATTTCAGAACTAACTTCCATGTATAATGATAGCCTTACAAACCAATATATTTCTGAAAATATGAATCTAGGTTTATTGATACTTCTTTATAAAACAAGAGACGAGAAAATTTTAATAATTGGAGACCTATTACGTTATTAAACTTAGATATAAAAATTCTTTTAAAAATTCTCAGTAACAGATTAGGTATGTTTCTCACCGACATAATACTCCCGACACAATTCTGTTCAGTTCCAGGGAGATACATCACAGATGGACTCATTTTAATAAGAGAAATTTTAGAGTGAGGGGAAATCAGAAGAACTATTGGGTTTATTATTAAGCTTAGATCAAGCTAAAGCTTTTGACCAGGTGGAACATGAGTATGTTTGAGAATGCTTACAAAAGTTTAATTTTCTACCTATATTCATACAGTGAATTAAAATGTATTACGATACTGCATGGTTAGCACCATATATCAATGGGTGGATAGGGGCTCCCTGCAAGATTACAAGAGGCGTACGTCAAGGTTGCCCCCCAAGTCCGATATTGTATATCTTAACTTTAGAACCTTTATTACAGAAAATACATCACAGTGTGGACATAATAGCATATGCTGATGATCTATGTTTTGTTTTGGCAGATCTCTCCTCAGGTGACATACTGGGTGCGGTGCTGGAAGACTTCACTCTGGGAACTGGATCTAGAATAAACTTCAATAAAAGTAAGCGTCTATCTAAAGGAAGAGATGATTTAAATGATAGGATGATAATAGTATTCCAGTATCATCTGCACACTGTAAAATATTAGGCATCCATTTTGGATATGGAGACATGGGCTTTGAAAAGTGGGACAGATTGTTTACTGGGCACAAAAGATGGTGTCTTTATGGAATAGGTAGTTTCTTTAAAGAAAAGTGTATACATGGTAAAAACATTTCTATTAAGTTTATGCTTACATTTAAGTATGATTTTTATGCTTCTGAAACAGTTGGAAACAAAAGTGTACAGTATATTTTTTCAAGGGATTTGGGGCAATAGACTAAATCCAATAAAACACGGGATTTTGTATTTACCAATCTCCAAAGGTGGGTTAGGAATGATAAACCCGGTTTTATTTTTCTTTAGTATATTTTTCCATTATTATATAACACTAATTTTACAAGGAAAGGATAAGGTGCGGAGCACCTGGGTTTTGGATCATGCAGACCCCTGGATAAAGCAGTGGAACCTGAATACATTCATCCCAAGGCAAAAGTCTCTTCAAGGCAGGGATTTATTTAACTCTAAAAATTGATTAGCGTTTTGCTCATAAAAGTGCTAGATTTTTATGAAAATGCATAGCTCTTGCCTCACTGTGTTTAAGAAACACAGCACTTCTAGAAAATCTATATAAATACTTTCTGTACAGTTAGTATAGTCCCAAGAAAAAAACTGCTAATCAATTATTTAAAACCCTGCAAGGGCTCCCAGATTATTTACAATACTGTTTTGGGAAAGTGAAGTTATGGGGGTCTTTTACATTCAAAATGCCAAGGCATTTCTAGAAAAGAATTATACAATTCTATTTTAGAGAAGAACTTTTTGGAAGAACCCTTCTTTCAGATAAAATTGGATATCCGAACAACTCAAACAGAAAAAATGTAAATACAAGCTAGAACACCTGTTTATATGTGGGACATGTTGTGGCTCAGTATGCATGGTAAACTGAATGTTAAGGGTAACCAGAAACACAAGGAACTAGGGGAAAGAATTTGTCTGAGGCAAAAATGGTGCACTAATCAAATTGAAACGATGGAACATTTAATTTTTGAGTGTCCTCTTATTCTAAAATTTTAGGTAGCAGTATACGATGTTTGGAAATCTTCACCTTTCCATTTATTAACACCTGATATTCTATTTTTAGGAGTTCTACTACAATCCTGGGTAAAATATCATAGGGATACTATACATTTAATATTGATTTTCCTGAAGTACCATATTTAGCAAACCAGATGCAAATGGTCATTGCACCAATATTATGCATCTCCAGAGCAATTATTTTACAATATTCATGAAGCTCTTTCAGCTATAAGAAAAGATGAAAGGAGGAAATTCACACCAGAAAGGTATAATGTATGGTGGAATAATATAATCATGGTTAGGTACAGGATGACGGATACTTAGGTTCGCTGTTAGTATAGAATTTTTTTCTTAGGAGGGTATTGAGCTGCATTTTATGAAAACTTGTTGTTAAAAATATATAGAACATGATTTTTTACTTTTATATAAATGTTAGTTGAACATTGGGGTATGAAGTCCTTTTGACATCTTAGTTTTTACAGGTTTGAGTTTTACTAAAATCGTGTAACATCCTCCTTGCGCTTCTTAGTTTATGGAACTGGGTGTATTAAACTAATTTTCTTTAATGTTTGCTTTCAAGTTGAAAAAACAATTCTACTCCTTTAGTGGGGGCGGTATTTTAGTTATTACTCCCTCACAGGTGGGATGACTGTATGATGAAATACTTATTTATATTTCCCTATGTCTTCTTTTTATGAGTTAGTGTGAAGTAACACCAATTTATATGCAAATTTTCTTTTAGTTTCTTATATTTGGGGTAACCATTTGTATTATTTTGTTTAAGACTTTGGAGTCATTTTGTTATAATTGTGTGTGTGCTGTAACACAATTTGACAAAATTTTCTTTCAAGTTCTGAATAAAAAATGCCACTACTCTTTTTGAGAAGTGCCATGAGATCTTTAACATCCGCTTGAACTACCACCAGAACAGGCAGATTGGACCTTGGTTTAATGTCTCATTCAAAAGACGGTGCCTCAGGAGTGCAGCACTACAGTGTCAGTACTGGAATTTAACCCAAGTGCCTAATGTGGTGATAGAACTCACAGCCTTCTGATCTCCTGGCCTCAGGGGTGAGTGTGCTACCTGTTGAGCCACTGATAAATTAAAAAGAGGCCCAGTGAGCTAAGCCCTGTAGTCCAAAGGGGGCCCAGCAGAGCAAGCCCTGTAATTAAAGGGACCCAGCAGAAAAGGGGGCCCAGCAGAGTAGGCCCATCAGTTAAAAAAGGGGCATGGCAAGCCCAGTAACTTTAGAGGGGCCCAGCAAGGAAAGCCCTGGAGTTTAAAGGGGGCCCAGCAAAGCAAGGTGAGAGGGTACAGTTAGCTCAGGTGCCCTATAGTTTCCCCTTGCCACATCCTAGTCCTGACACCTAATGGGGTTCATTCATCCCAGAATTAAAGTAACTGTTTCTGGGGACCCCTGGTTCATTGTTTGTGTCCTGGGACAGTGACTGTGGTCACACAGGTGGGGAAGGGGGTTTCAAGTATTTCCTACCTTCAGACCACTCCATAGGGACAACTGAGGCAGGACTTGGTTAGTGACTCCTTAAATAAGCTAGGACCTAATGTGGGCAGTAAGGCCATCGCATTAAAAGGGCAATTGGGCATTCGGTCTGGCAATGAACCTGCAACCACTTGAACTGTTTATTGACTGTCAATTTCTTGAATTGTTTACTGAACACAAGCATCCAAACTGTTATACCAATTGCAAAGTACCAATACTGTATTATTGCTTGCCCATTTTCTGGACTGCCTTACTGTTTATTGCCCCAGCATCGAACAATTGCCTGGAAAGGTGTTTATCCGCCCTCTGCAGCTGACACTTGCCCAAATCTGTTATTTGCCTGCAACCACCTGAGCTGTGGTTGCTCCGCAGTGTGTTCTGACCTGGTAGCAGTGGTTCCAGAATCAATCAACAACAGTGCCAGGAAGATGTTCGGCTAGTGCTGCCACACCTTCAAGTCTCTGCCTGAAGAGTGGGATCCTGCTGTAAGGTTCTCTGAAGAGCCCTGTCAATATCCCCTTGTTGTTCACCGGTAGTTGTAGTTTGTCAAAGCCCAGTGTGAGTCCCATTTGCCACCAGTCATAGTTCGTCAAAACTCAGTGTGAGCCACGGCTGCCGTTTTCTTGTTTTTCCTTGGTTCTTGGTCTGGATGCTTCAAGGTTGGCCATCTTCAGAGTGTGATCATCCTGGAAGAACCCTGTCTGTTATCCCTGGTCATTCACTATTAGTCACAGTTGATGAAGCTCAGTGTTATCTGCCGCCACCATTTTCTTGTTTTCCTGTTCTGGACACTTCAAGATCTTTAATCTTCATCTTGCATCCTACTCTTTCCTGCTTGCACAAGCCTTACATCAGAAGTTCAGCTCATTCTTGGCGATCCTCCAGTGGGTCCTGTGCTGAAGAGTCTACAACATGTTCTTTGCCCTTTCAAACAACATGATGTCTTGCTGTATTCTGACTATACGCAGTTAGCCCCAGCACCTGAACTGCACCATAGAGTAAAGAGTTACCTCTATGCAGAAGCATAGAATGTTGAGCTCAAGCTCGGTTTTCAAACCTCTGTCTCTAGCACTCTGAAGTGTAACCGTCAGATTTTTTACTCCATCTAACTGTGAAGCCACTCCAGAGATCCCTCCTGCACTTAGGTTTGGTATAGTTTAAATCAGTCGGTTTTATCTAACCGCTTCTTTATTTTCGGTCTTCTTACCTCTGTCTCGGTAAGAGTAAGTGGTAGTAGTAGGTAATTTGTTGTGATTCTGGTATTGTTGTGGAACTTGTTTTAGCCTTCGGTTCTTCTCCGGTCGGTCTGGTTTGGAACCGAATCCCATTCTATTTGAGTTTTATTCAAAAATATTGTTGTGGTTTCCGGTACTTATCGGTTCTTAAAAAAATACGATTTTCTGGATTTTTTTAACCGACCCATGACGCAGTTGGAACCAATCAGTTTTTAGTTGCCTGGCGTAAAAGCTGGTAAGGGTAACTGTTTCAGTATTTCGGCATGTCTGACAAACCCAAAAAGAAAACCAGTCCCACTGTGTTTCAGCACTGTACCGAGTGTAAGGAGGCCTTTGCTAAGGCCGACCCTCACCTCGCCTGTGCTTACTGTCTGGGGTTTGACCACCTCAAAGAAGACTGCCAGATTTGTTAAAACTTTCCCAAAGCCACTTTAGAAAAATGTTTGAGTAGGCTGAGGGAGGCCGAAAAGAACGCTGACCCGGATGGCCAGCCCGGTTCGGTTGCGACCAAACCTGAAGAGGTGCCTACTGACCTGGGTGATACCTCCTCGGGCAAAAGGAGAGCTGATTCTGTGGAATCAGTTCCTAGTAAAAGGAAACATAAATCAGCCAGTTTGGATCCATGTTCCCATGGTCCGACCACTGAGAAGATTGCAAAAGTGATCACTATAGTACAGTCGCTTTGCCCGGTTCCAACCGAACCGGCAACAGTTGACAGAGGTTCGGTTCGGATGGACATAGTCGCTTCTGACATTGATCCAGAGGTTTTCTATGAGGGCGCTTGGGACGGAGAAGAAGAGTATTATGAAGAGGAAGATGAAGGCCTAGATGAGCCAGTAGAGCCTGACATCTCCCCAGACAGGCCTTCCAGTGTGTCTCCTCCCAGACTTTCTGAGTCCCCTCCCATTTCCTGTTTTACAAGAAAGTGGCTGTTACTCTTCAGCTCCCAGTTGAGGAAGCTGAACAGGATCAGGAGGAACCTGATTTCATGGAAATGATGGATGTCCCAGAGTCGAAGAGAGTGTCTATCCCTCTGCATAAATCCCTGGGGAAACAGACTCAAAAAATTTTGCAGTTTCCAACTGCTATACCTCCTGTGGATAAAAAGATGGACAGGAGATAAACGTTGTCAGGTCCTGGAACAGAAGTTCTTACTACTCATTGCAGCCATGTTGGGGTAGTGCAGGCTGCAGCATGTGACAAGGCTAATATTCCTCTGGCATCCCACCCCTCAGATAAGGATTCTAGGAAAGTGGCTGCCATGGCCAAGAAGCAATACTTGGCATCCTCTTTGGGACTCAGACAAGATAAATATATGGCACATACAGCCAGGTACCAGAAATCGAGGTGGGATATGGTTCTGGAACTGGCTAAGAGTGCCCTTCCCCAGCTAGCCAAGGAGCTGGAGAAGGTAGCTGCAGATGGTGTTGACTCGAATGATGTACATTCCATAGTCATGGCTACATCTGTCTCCTTGAGGAGATTAGCTTGGCTCAGATGTGCCATTTTTCACAGGATACCCAGACTAAGGCCATGGATTTTCCTGTAGTTAGTAACTCTCTGCTGGTGAGCAGAGGCTTACATGAAGAAGATGAACAACTACAGGACCACCTACAGGAGTGCTGCAGCAAAAGAGAAGCAGGCCACTCCTCAGAAGCAGCAGCTTAGGGCTGGCAGGGGCAGGCCTTTTTACCAAGCCCAGGCTTCCTCTTCATTCCAGCAGAGGGGGGTTCTTCAAGGGGAGAGGCAGATGAGGGATGACCAGGACCCCAGCATCCACTCAGTCCAAGCCCCCTGCCAAAGGGACACCCTGAGGTGTCAGTCAGGGTCACCTCCCCAATTCCTGTAGGGGGCAGGCTGCTCACTACTCCCAGGCCTGGGAGTCCATTACTTCAGAAAAATGGGTCCTGGAAGTAGTGAGCCTGGGACTTGTTCTCAGTTTCAAAAGGTTCCCAAAAATGAGAGCAAGATCTTTCAGCACCCTCTCTCCCTTGGAGACAAAGGCCTTAGAAGCAGAAGTCTCCTCTCTTCTGCTCATGCAAGCAGTAGAGAAGGTACCACTTTGTCACATGGGAAAAGGACTTTATTCCAGATACTTCCTTACTCCAAAAAAGACAGGGGAGTGGTGACCCATCCTAGATTTAAGGTACCTCAACACTTAACAAAACCAAAGTTCAAAATGGTGACTCTGGGAATAATTCTTCCCTCTCTGAGACCAGGAGACTGGCTAGCCTCCCTGGATCTCAAGGATGCCTATTTCCACATACCCATCAGACATTCCCACAGGAAGTACCTCAGGTTCAAGTTGCCCTCAGGCCATCATCAGTTCAGAGCCATGCCTTTTGGCCTAACATCTGCTCCAAGAGTGTTCAGCAAGTGCCTGGCAGTAGTGGTGGCATTCCTCAGAAGATGAGGTATTCTTCTGTTCCCACATCTGGACGACGGGCTCCTAGTAGGTCAGTCCTCAGACCAAGTCAAGTCAGCCTTAGAGGTCACCCAAAGGCTCCTGGAGTCCTTGGATTTCATTCTAAAACTAGAAAAGTTGGTTCTGGAACCTACTCAGCTGCTCACTTTCATAGGGGTGGACATAGACACTACCCAGGCAAGAGCATTCCTTCCTCTTTCAAGAGTCCAGTCTCTAGTCACTCTGGCTTCCTCTTTTCATCCTCTAGTTTCTCATCCAGCCAAACATTTTCTTCAGTTACTAGGCCACATGATAGCCTCCACAGCTGTGGTCCAGGGAGCAAGGTTTCAGATGACAGATATTCAATTTTATATCAGATCTTACCGGTCTCAGAAAAAGGACCCTCTCTCCAAATTGGTTACAGTGTCTCAAACTCTAGTTCAAACACTCCAGTAGTGGCTGGAGGAGGACAACCTTCTACAAGATGTTCCATTCATTAGTCAGGCTCCTTCAGTGATTCTCACCACAGACGCCTCTCTCCTAGGCTGGGGGCTCACCTGGATCAGCTTACAGCTCAGGGAACCTGGTCTTACCAGGAGTCTCTCCTTCATATAAATCTTCTAGAGTTGAGGGCTGTCTTTCTAGCTCTGCAGACATTCTCAGCTGTGGTTCAGGGGAAAGTAGTACAAATCAGGACAGACAATACCACAACCATGTGGTACATGAACAAGCAAGGAGGCACTCGGTCCTCAGCTTTATGCACGAGGCCATGTAGATATGGTCTCTGGCTTATTCCCTTCAGGCTTCCCTGGTGGCTGTGCACCTCCCAGGAAAGGACAACATTTTAGCAGATGCTCTTGGCAGAATTTCTCAGGGTCATCATGAATGGACTCTGAATCCCTTGGTCCTTCAGGTTATCTTCAAGAGGTGGGGTACTCCAGAGATAGATCTTTTTGCAGCCCCAGACAATCATCAACTTCCTCCCTTTTATTGCAGGCCTCCTCTCCTAGGCTCTGTATACCAGGAGACTCTACTATTGGATTGGGCAAGCAGGTTCCTGTATGCATTTCCTCCTTTCCCTTTGACATTCAGGGTCCTGATCAAAATCAGATCTCAGTCTTGCAGGGTGATTCTAGTGGCACCAGACTGGGCCAGACAGCCTTGGTATCCTCTGCTACTGTCACTGTCAGTGACAATGCCCGTGTCTTCCCAAACAGTTCGATCTTCTGACATCATCTCGGGGGAGGATCCTCTACCCCAATCTTCAGGTTCTCAGGCTCAAGGCCTGGCTCTTGAAGAGTTAGGATATGCAAATTTAAACCTCTCTCAATCAGTCTTGGATATTCTAAAGGTTAGCAGGAAACCTGCTACCAGAAAGACTTACAATTCCAAGTGGAAAAGATTTGGGTTTTGATGTTCCCAGAAACCTGTTCAGCCAGCGTTGGCTGACATTGCTACTGTATTGGACTATCTGGTGCATCTTAACAGCTTAGGCCTCTGGCCTACTACTCGCAAGGTACATTTGGCAGCTGTGTCTGCCTTCCTTTCTGCTGGGAAGGGCTCTTCCCTAGCCTCTGATCCAGTCTTCAAGAAGTTTTTCAAAGGTCTGATGCATGTTAATCCTCCCTTTCAAGACAATGCTCTTTCTTGGGATCTGAACATCTGTATAGCACAGCTTATGCAGCCTCCTTTTGAGCCTCTATCTTCAGCAGAGCTGAAATACTTGACATGGAAAACTGTATTCCTGGTAGTTATTACCTCTGCCAGGAAAATCAATGAGTTACAGGCTTTATCAGTGGAACCTGATTTAATTTCTTGTCACAGGGATAAGGTGGTCCTTTGAACTAACAGAAAGTTTCTTCCCAAAGTAGTGTCAGACTTTCATCTGAACCAATCTATGTCATCGCCTGTGTTTTTCACTGACCATTCTTCCTCTGGGGAGAAAAGATTACACAATCTTCATGTGAAGAGGGTCCTTAGTTACTATGTGGAGCATACTAAGGCCTAGAAGAATGTCTGTTCTCAGTTATTTCTCACCTATGGCAAGGTGGGAAAGGGCAAACCAGCCACCAAGAGAACTATTGCCAGATGGATTGTCTCCTGTATCCAATTATGCTATTCAAAGCTTGGGAAGGAACCTCCCTCAGGCCTGAGGGCTCATTCTACCAAAGGTACAGCTGCTTCGCTCGCAGCAGCTAGAGATATACCTTTAGTGGAAATCTGTAAAGCAGCCACCTGGAAAACTGTTCACACATTTACCAAACATTACTGTCTGGACATTCAGTCTAGAAGTGATGCTAGGTTTGGCACAGCTGTACTGCAGAGCCTGTTCCTAAAATAGATTCTATGACTCCCTCCTCCTGGGGGGTACTGCTTGGTAGTCTGCATATAGTCAGAATACAGAAAGACTTCATGTTGTTTGAAGAAAATACTCACCTTAGTAATGTTGTCTCTTCTAATGGAGTCTTGCTGTATTCTGACCTCCCTCCCTGCCTCCCCTCCTGGAACCTAGTAGTTTTGGGATGTGGGTGGGCAGGCACAGTGCTGCACCCCAGATGTGTATTTGGCTTGCCCTATCTTATAGGTTTATTAATGTTTTAATTTCACTGCCTACTTTGATTTTGTCTTTGACTTATCTTTAGCTTTCTTTTGACTTGAATCTTTTTGACCCTAAAAACAATTTGTGGTGGTCAATTGGCTTACAAAAGTTGAAATAATTTCCACGTGTTAATTTGATTAGTTAGTGCTCATAATAATCTGACAGTTACACTTCAGAGTACTAGAGGCAAAGGTTTGAAAACCGAGCTCGAGCTCAACATTCTATGCTTCTGCATGGAGTTAACTCTTTACTCTCCGGGCAATTCAAGGGCTGGGCTAACTGCATATAGTCAGAATACAGCAAGACTCCATTAGAAGAAACAACATTACTAAGGTGAGTAATTTTTTCTTGCAGCCCATCCAAGTGGGTTTTGTGCCGGGGAACCTTCACCAGCTTGTCTTGTTTTGGTAGCCCTTCCAAGGGTTTGGTGCCCGTATCTTCCCTGCAGCTCCTTTCTTCTGACAGTCCTCCAGTGGGCTGGTGCCAGGAACATATTCAGCTTGTTCTCTCATATCAGCATGGCTCTACGATGTCAGTTCAACAACCTTTGTGTTGACCATCGTTATTTATTTATTTTTTTTAATCGGGGGGCTCTGCCCCCCACTTCCCCCATCTTTTGGATTATCAACTCCAGTTGGAGTTGATACCAGGTGGGGGTGCAGGACCGGGAGACAGTGTGCCCCTGTCTCAGGCATACTAACACAGTGACCTGTTGGCAAAGTGTCAATTTTGCTGACAGGAGTGTATTTTGCTGTGTTGGTGTCACTGTACATGGCTACTACCTATCGGCAACCAAAGAGAGAGTGGGTTTTGATACTGATGAACACATGATCTGTTTAAAAACCTCTCAATATCCCAGTGGCCACCCCAGGCCAGCACTACAGGTGCCAGCCAGTCCTGTGCTTGCAGGATTTTCCCCATCTTCATTCTCTTTTCTTCTTCTTCATCACCCCCGCAACCATGTACATAAAGATCCTCACCAGAAATTAACTCAAAATGTATTGATTTTATGAACTTATTGTGGTCTAACTATATTCTGCATTATAGAAAGAACTCCTGGAGCCAGTGGTCAACCAGTTGTTGCTTATTTCGAGTACTCAGTCTGACCTAGAAATATAGAAGTGCTAGTCCAAGGTGCATCGTTTTAGAGTTTACAGTACATTTTAGAGGCTATGTTAGATATTTATGTGTTACTGTTTAGCTAACAATGCTGTCCATACTCTCTGTCATTTTACCTTGGTATTTTCCTGTATGACTGTGTCCTTCTTTCCCTCCTATCTAATAAACATCTTTGTTTCATCTGACCTCTATGTGTGACTCCTGCCTCTCCTTGTTGGGTGATTCCATCCACCCACCCCCATTCGAACCTTCAGCATCCCCTCGCCATCCCACCTGCTGAGGGTGACGCTGGTACTGCTGGTAGTGAGACAGTTACATCCACCTCTCAGAGTGGAGAACCCCGAAGTCTACCGGACCAGTGCTGTTACACATGTATGTGGTCTGACAGGCACAGTGTAATCACTTTGACTTAGACAGTTGCCTAAATTATTAGCATAGCTGTAAGTTATGCTAGGCGGTCTGGAAAAGAGATTTGCTGAGCTATTTTGTTCTAATAAATAATTTTTCAATACAATATTTTTCACCCGTGGGGCTATTTTGTTATATTCTGAAATACAATTAATAGCAATATCCTGGTCAGCATTGTAATTTAAGGCTGAAGCAGGGTGCCCCTAATGATTTGTGATGCTCTATTTAGAGCGTCATCCAAAATATGTTTCTCATAGGATCGAAAAACTCCGGTACTTTTCTTTTGCTTGCTCTTGAAAGGTATCTTCTGAAGAGCAATTACACTGCAGATACAGAAATTGTCCATTTGGGACAGAATGGATCAGAAAGGGCGGATGTGCACTTGTGGCATACAATATTAAATTACCAGCTGTCAGTTTTCTAAAACCTTCAGTTGAACAATATTTCCCAACCTGGATTGCAATTTTAAATCCAAAAAAAAAAATTTTTTTTCTCTAGTTATTTCTGAGGTAAAACTCAGATTTATATAATTCTAATTAATCCAGGCCACAAAATCGTTAGCCAACTATTCAGTGCCATCCCACATGATGAGTAAGTCATCTATGCAACAGTCCCAGGACACGATATTTGACACATACTAATTCCCATTGTTAAAAATAAAATTCTTTTACCACCAGCCTAAATATCGGTTGGCATAGCTTAGTGGTACAGTCGAACCCATAGCTGTTCCAACTTGTTGTAGGTAGAACTTGTTTTTAAAAAGAAAAAAAAAACATGTATAAGAATAAATCCGACTGCTGCGCATAGAAATTTAGATGGAAGCATACCGCTAAAGGAAGTAGCATCGATCATTTCTTTTAAAGCAATAAGTCCCAAATTGTGTGGTATACATATATAGAGCGAAGTTATGTCGATGCTAATTCATAGATAGGTGGGCTCCCACATGAAGTTTTCAAATTTTTCTACAATATGCATCGAATCAGAAGTCGTTCACTATCTGGACAATTTCCTACAGTATCTGTGGGCAATGCAGGGATGGACCACTGTGCACAACTGATGGGAACCCTCCATACCATGAAACATATAAACATAGAATTTGACCGCAGATAAGGACCACTTGGCCCACCCAGTCTGCCCATTTCCCTACCTAATGGAATAAGCTGCAGATCCTAGCTAACCAACAGCCTGCTTCTTCCAGCCTCCACCCCCTAGAATTGCCTTATGTCTGTCCCATGCATTCTTGAATTCCACCACTGTTTTTGACTCCACAACCTCCTCAGGAAAGCTGTTCCATGCATCCACAACCCTCTCTGTGAAAAAATACTTCCTCACATTACCTCTGAGCCATTCCCCCTCTAGCTTCAAATTGTGCCCCCTTGTTCTTGCACACCTTTTTTTCTGAAAGATGCTATCCTCTTGGACTTTGTTGATTCCCTTGAGGTATTTGAAAGTTTCTATCATGTCCCTCCTCTCCTTGAGGCTATACATATTAAGATCCTTAAGTCTCTCTTAATATGCCTTCTGGTGCAGACCCTGCACAAGTTTAGTTGCCCTCCTCTGGACAGCCTCCATCCTGTCTATGTCTCTGCAGAGATCGGGTCTCCAGAACTGCACGCAGTGCTCCAGATGGGGTCTCACCAGCTGTCTGTACAGAGGAATAACAACTTCCTTGTTTCTACTTATGATGCTTCTCTCTATGCATCCCAGTATCCCACCAACTCTACTTAATGCCCTCTCACATTGCTTGCTCACCTTTAGGTCATCTGATATGACTACCCCCAGATCCCTTTCCATTTTTGTTGTTAGTATCTCAACCCCCATTGTGTACTCTTCCCCTGGGTTTCTGTTTCCCAGGTGCATTACTTTGCACTTCTTAACATTGAATCAAACCTGACATACATTTGACCATTCCTCCAACCTTGCCAAGTCCCTACTCATCCTTTCCACCCCACCTTGTGTATCAACTCTGTTTCAGATCTTTGCGTCATCTGCAAAGAGACATATTTTTCCTTCCAGTCCCTCTGCAATGTTGCTTATAAAGACATTAAAGAGGACCGGTCCTAGTACCGAACCCTTCGGTAGCCCACTAGTAACCACCCTTTCTTCAGAGTGGACTCCATTTACTATTACCCTCTCTGCCCTGTTCTCCAGCCATTTATTTTACCCAGGCTACCGTCTTGGGACCCACTCCCAGGCTAGCCAACTTGTATATTAATCTTTTGTGTGGGACTGTGTCAAATGCCTTGCTAAAGTCTAGGTAGGCCATGTCTATAGCCCCTTCCTGATCTACTACTTTGGTCAACCAGTCAAAGAAATCTATTAGATTCATCTGACATGACCTTTCCGCTGTGAATCCATGCTGCCTTGGGTCCTGTGCTCCTCTGGCCTCTAGGTACTCAACAATTCTTTCCTTCCGCAAGGACTTGGGGATGCCATTAGCCCATGACAAGATGGAGGGGTTGTGCACGCACCTGTCCTTTTTGGGTATTGAAATCTATAGTCATCACAGAGTTCCAGCTGCCACAAGATAACGTCAGCACCTTGACAGCCTTCTGTACAAGGCAGTGCAGGCACATAAAATTACCCTGTGGGAATTTCAGCAGCTTAAGGGGCACCTGAATCTCATATGCAAAGTAATCCAGATGGGTGAACTTTCCTTCAGTGATTAACCAAGTACAAGGCGGGTTGCAAGAAGCCCCACCACAGGCTTCAGCTTACTGAGTCCATGCAGTATGACCTCAAGCTCTGGTTGGCATTCCTGGCATGTTCCAAAAGGGTGGCCATTTGGCTGACAGAGTTTGCCATCCAGGAACTTGAGCTCTAGACAGATGCTTCCGGGGGCTTTAGCTTCAGAGTTTATTTTTGTGGGTTCTGGTGCATGGGGCATTGGTCTCAGTCCTCAGTGGACTTGGGCTTGCTCTGTATGATAATGTTCCTGAACATATTCCCGATTATAGTGGCATTAGTTTTTTTTTTTTTTTGCTTGTTTCTTTATACTTGCCTTACCTCCTCAGCTGGGGTGGTCCTATGGTTCCCCCATTCAGGTCTTGACTAGTGGCTCCTGCACCAGGCGCCATGCCCAAGCTACTACCGCCTCTCCATTTCTCTCTGTCTCTCTCTCTCTCTCTTAGGCCATGTTGTGGACCCCATCACAGAAGGCCAAGCGGTCAGGGCCAGAGTGAGCTGCTGGAGTGACCGGTGCAGTGCCGTGGCCAGACTTTCACTAGCGCCAGAGGACTCAGCAGTTTTCCCCGTCCTGAGTCCCACACAGCATGGGCATGCAAGGATGCCAATGATACTGTGGTACATGCTCCTGCATGCCACATGTCACATGTCTGCCCACACTGACCCTCCTTCTTACATCATGACTTGCCCTCACCCCTAGCCTCTGCTAGGGGCCAGTACAATTCTGGGCTTCCCTCCCTGCCATCCCTGGAAAAGGATAGCAGCCCCTGGGATGCTCAATCCTTCTCCCCTACAGCCAACCCCCAACAACCCGAGTCTGTTCTCGAACCCAGGTTGCTGGCATGTCACGAGGTGTGGCATCCAGTGCCTCAACCCTCAGCACCACCAGGCCGGCTCAATGTAGTGGCATTAGTGATCTTGAGGAGCAACTAAGAGACAAGAAAGTCATTTTTAAGTCAGGCAAGATGGGGGTAGTGTATGGCATAAATGGACAATTAGGGGGTGCAGGCCCCATGGGAAAGCTGGTGAGGGTCTTTGTACTGAAATGTTTGTTCCTGAATATGCAGTTCAGAGCAATGCATTTGCTTGGTGTTCATAACAATGTGGCTGATGCTCTTTCTCATTTGCAGTGGGAGAAAATTCCAAGAACTGGTGCCAGAAGCGGACATGTGCCCAAGTGAAGTCCAAGCCCACCTCTGGAAATTGGTGACCCAGAAACCTGGGAATTACTCAGGTGTTCTTTAGTGCCCAATATGAAGGGGGCATGTCGGGGGTGTGGAAAATTTCTTTGGCATGAGGCAGCAGCTGGGCTGGGTCAGTACTTGACAGATTTCACAGGACCAACTGTGTGTTTCCCTCCTGTACATGAGGTGATGCTGTCAATAGTGAGGCAGCATTTGGCATGAGTTGCATGGTTCACTAAGAAAACAGTGGTAAAAAATACCACATGGGCCTTCTGCATGTGTAAGATACTGGAAGAGTGGGCCTGCAGGGACTCAATAAGGGTGGACGCTCAAAATCCGATCAGCCCTGCTTTGCTATTTAAGATAATGACAATACTCCTCAGGGTTTGCTCATCAGCTTTGCAGGCATGTTTGTTTCAGGCAGTCTTTTGTGGGTCTTTCAGGGTGTAGGAGCTAACTTAACTAAGCAAATCAACATTGCCAGTGACACTGGGCAGGGCGGATATGGTGGTGCCCACCAAAAGGGATGTTTGTTCGCTTATGGTGAGTAAGACAGACAGGGAACCAGGGGATGCTAGTGCAGTCTCCAGTCCCCTCCTTTGGTTCAATGGGACATCTGGGGGTGGGTTTCAGTTTACCTCTAGCAACTAAATCCCTTGGGGCAGGCATTTTTCCACCATGAGGATGGGTCTCCCCTTACAGTGTTCCACTTTTGCCATCTGTTGGGTAAGGTTCTGAGGGCTCTGGGGATGGAGTCTCAAGAGTACAATACTCACTCCTTCTGCATAGACGCTGCCTCACATGCTAGGGTAGAGGGCTGGATGGATGCTCAGATTCAGGCCCTGAAACTGTGGAGGTTCCAAGTTTTTAAGACTTATTTGCAATCAAAATTACTTTAACCTCTCTGTTTTTTGTCTTGTTGACAGATCATGACTCCCAGACATAGTGGGTATGGATCTGTAGCCATTCTTTTGTCCATTGGGCAGTGGTGACAGTATGGCGGTTGGGGGGATAAAAATCTCTTCAATTATGCTCAGCAGGTGTGGATAAATTGGATGGGCCACTGGGGTATGAAGTTGGTGGGGGAATTTGCTCCCCTGGATCACAGCCAAAGCTTAACATCACAGCCTGCCAGAGGTATTGGTCATCTACCTGGGAGGAAATGATTTGGGGCTGGTGATGTCTGTAGGACTGTGGAACAGGATAAGAGAGGATTAGGCTGGTTGCATCAAGAGTGGCTGAAGATGTACATAATTTGGTCACACATGACACAGAGGCAGTGGTGGTGCCACTCTCAAAATCCAAGAGGAACTGAGAGAGCGTGTGGGTTGGCTAACATGGCCATGAAGTCCATTATGGACTCCATTGGTGGACTTGTTTTGCAGCAAAATAGGATCCTGGCAAAAGTTTCACAGTTGTATGCAAAAGATGGAGTGAACTTGTCAGATGTAGGGAACGACAGGTTTTTAGAAGACAAAAGGCAATGTCCTCTTCTGAGCTGGTATCGGGTACTGAACTCTGCACAATATCATATCAATCCCTGTTCTCCACTTGTGGAAGATCTGTTGGCCCTTGTTCTTCCCGTCACTGGTGACAAAACTGCTACAAGGTGGGTTGGATGTTAAAGAGCCATTTTTGGACCTGCAGGTAAAGGCAGAGACTGCAACATTTTGTGGTGTTAGTTCAGGGTTTGAGGCAGTTATAACAGGCAGTGTATCAGGGGGTTCCGAATTCATACCAGGCTTAAAGACTCTGTCTTCTGGGATCATTTTCACAGCTTGTGCTCATTCAGAGTGGGGTGCTTGTGCTGGCCCTGAATCAGGTATCTTTGTGCTTCTCCCAACAGCTCAGCATTCAGTTCTCTTCTCTGGACCGCATTTAGCAGCAGTCCTCTTAGTTTTAGCTGGGATCCCAGAAAATCTAATTGCCTGTGTCCATATTTTTATTTTTCAGTCTGCTTTATGCTTTTGTAAAAAAATTCTCTGATGTCACAAATATTCTTTGCCTTGTTGGACATTACTTGTTTTTTTTTTTGTCACATAACATATGGGTTCAGTCCACGGACAAACAGATTCTTGTTTCTGTCTGTTTCTCCTTTTCTGTGCCTTTTTACTGCTCTGTAAATCAGAAACAGAATTAGGTAGTATGATGTTGGGGTGCACTACTGCTTAAACCTCCAGGGTTCCATACATTTTTCCTTGCTCCATGCTCCACGGCTACGTGCTACCACATGGCCACCCCGGCTCCTCTTAATGGTTGCTGAATACACCAATTTGACTGAAGAGACAACTGGCTTTCAGCAGCAGATGAGGCTTTTAAGTAAGAAAGTTTTCTACTGGCATTTAGTGTCTGGATTTTCTAAATCATTTGCCAGTGTTTGTGGGTTAGGAACTGTGTCTGTCCACTCTCAGTGAGCTGGTGCAATCTTCCTTCCTCATCTACTCCCACCTCCTCCAGTGGTGCTGATGTAGCCTCTGTCTGCCTCGCACATCACAGTGCACACTGGGCTGATGCCACCCTAGTAGAACGTGCTGCTTGGCCCACTGCGAGGGGCCGCTGTGACACTGGGTGTCTCCCTCCCTAGGCTGGCTCAGCAGCACTCCCCAGTCCTGGCACACATCTCTGGACTGCTAGCAAGGAAGTGCATGCTGGGCCATTGGGTAGCCCCCAGAATACATGTTACTCACCTGTAACTGTAGTTCTACTACTAACAGTCACCTGAAAAACTCATTAAGCTTGACACTTCCTACACCCAATTAAGTAGTGCTCAGGCTGCACTGCACTCAGATCAGCATGCTGAAAACAGATGTCCGAGGTAAACCTTGCAAGGGGAGGTTGTGTGGATGTGAACTGAATAACAGAACTACATCACAAGTAATGTATTCTTCTACCTTGATTCAGTTCACCATTCCATACTTTGGCAGACTCTTAGCAGTCCTCAGGAGGAGGGGGCTAGGTGCGCACCCCAATTTAGGTGACAACGGACCGGAGGATCCAAAAGCAGCATCCGGATGGTTGAGCACATAGGCACTGTAATGGAATGTATGTGTGCATTCAACCAGGTAGCAGGCACACTTATCTCAGCAATAGGGATGTACCTGGCAGCAGCAGCAACAAAGGCAGTACTGCAGTATGTCTAGTGGAGTGCCCTCTCTCAGGAACCTCCTTCCCAGCCAAGTGGTAACACATATGTAACACCCCCAACCCTGTGGGGGGTTATTAGGTCTCTGTATTATGAGTTTCTATAGTTATTCAGACTGGGTATCAAAGGGTTAACTCACATGGCTCCCCTGGTCCTTCTGTAAGTCTTCTGGACAGAGGTTCCAGGTGGGACAGGCTTGCCACAGCACCACAGGTTACGATGGAATGTTGCCGTGGTTGTCAGTTGCTCTCCAGGAAACTGATCTCAGTCTGACTGAGCAAAGTCACAGGCAAGATGGGTGCCTCTTCCTGCCCTGCAGAAGGTCCCAAGTGTGTGCATAGAGCGAGTCAGGAGTGTCGAGTCATGGTGGTGGCCATATCATGAGATGTCCCTCCAGAGGGCTTGATTCCTGAGAGGAATTCAATCAAAGAAACTATGAATACATTGTAAGTGCCTCCCCCTGGGTTGCTGCCCAGTGTCTGGCTGGACCACGATTCACTCGCAGCAGAAATGCCTGTGTGCCTGAGAGGTTTAGACTCCAGTTTTCTCTGCAGAACCATTTCCTAAACTGTCCCAAATGGTGCTTCCATAGTATTAGTCTCCTGCCAGACGTGAGTACATCGTGACAGAAGGAAAGTGTCTCCTGACAAAAATGGGCACGTGTAAAAAAAATGTCTTAAGAATGTCTCAAGATGTGAGGACATTTACTTTCCAGGTTTCCTACCCCTTAGGGAAAAGTGTCACAAGTTTAGAGGACATGTATTGTCCTTGTTTTAATGAACAAGTGTTTGTTTACTGATTTCCCACAGTGGGATTTTTTTTCAGTTAGTATTTTGTCCTCCACCCGAGCATATCCAATGGCACCCCACCAGCTCTGTCACCAACCATCTCACAGGCATACCGCTTAACCACCACTTGCACAGAACCCACGGGGTAGAAGGCTGGTGAGCCATATCGGTCATGTGAGAGCTGGGGGGGCCAACCAGGAGACACCCAGCATCTCCCCTTGACTGAAGCATCAGGACACATATGCCAGTGTTTAAAGACTGGCTTTGTGTTAGCAAAGCAACAAAGAAAAAAGTTCCTACATGCACAGAAACCAATTCTATTCATTCCAGGTTGTTGTTGCTGTAGGATGGCATTATCAAAGTGACTGCTGGGCACCACCTTGTAACAAGCCAATTGACAATGTAATTATCTTGGTTGCTCCAAGAACATCTCTTTTCTTCAGTATCGCTTCAATACAGTAAATCAACTTTGTAACCATCACAAGACAAATGTGCTAATTCACTTGTCTTACAGTGCTTCTCAAAAGAGGGACCGGGGTGTGTTTAAGCCATTGTGCAGTATGTAAATATGTATATTTTTCTACTGTGTGTCTCAATCTGTGCAATTTCAATTTTGGTGTCACTTCCTCACTGGTCATTTTTTTTATGTAATTAACCAATGAGCAATGCACTTGCTACTCTATGGGGTATTTAAGAAGTGTCAGTTGTGGCTAGCTCCACCCCCTGAAGAAGCCTCACTGTGAGGTAATACGCAGGGGTTTTAGCCTTGCATTTACATGTTTTTGTGGTAATAAACCTTGCTTGACAAATACCTGGTGATGTGTGCACAGCATCTCCTTTCTTTGTTACAGGGTCACCGGCAGCCCTGCTGCCCAGGTTCTTTGTATAAATAAAAATGGTCTTTCTTACAGCCCACCCCTCGAGAACCAGAGGCAGTTCTGCTACAAAAACCCTTGCTGGTGGGTAGAGTCTCACACAGAGCAAGTCAGGATGTGGTCCATCTGCCAGCTGTCTGTTTGGCTGCAACTCTGCAAAGGACAGCTTCAGGGGATGTGAAAAACAGCTAGCGAGCCCCACCATGAAATTCAGTCTTAATCTCATGGTTACAGATCAGAACCCTGTGGACATCCAACATGTGGAGACTCTGGCCTCTACAGAATTGGGCTTTAGGAAGAATACAGGAAGGCTTGAAATCTGGTCCAGATGGAATATGGAAACCCCCTTAGACAGGTATTTTGCATGGGAACATGGGCAACCTTGTTCTTGTGGAAGACCAGCTTAAGGTGACTCTACAGATGGCACCTGGAGCTTACTTAACCATCTGGCTGAGGTGATGTGACCACGAATGGGGTCTACTACAATAAAGGTGACAGGTGACACATATCCATTGTCACAAACAGTTTACCCATCTGTGGAGGCAGATCATACACCAGAGATGAAAGATGGCGCAGCTTCTTAAAAGAGTGGATGACCATTTTCTCCTGGCCAGTCGGTGCACTGACCCTATCATGGTACACTGAGATGGCAGCCAGGTGCACCTTGAAGTAAGTAGTTCATAGCCCTACCTGTAACATGGACAAAAGGTAGTCAAGCATGCACTTCACGGAGCAGGAAAGTAGCAGCAATCAGTGCTCTGTGCAACAGCATCAAACCCTCTTTAACTTCCAAGTGTTATGTTTTACGAATCAGCTCCTTCCAAGATGCCTTCAGGATTCTGAGAATGTCTCTGAAAAACCCCAAAACCTGGAATGCTAGCCACTGAAGAACCAGGCTGTCAGGTGCTGGGACTGTATATGTCTAGATACCAGACTGTCCCTATGGACCATGTCAGCAGATCCGTCACGAGCTGAAGCAGCCACGGTGGTTTTCTGCTACGATTGAAGAGATACTGGTACCAGAACTGATGAGATCAGTCTGATGCAATTAGGGGTGACCTTCATCACTTATTGGACCACCTTGTGCACCAGAGGAAACTGAGAGAAGGCACACAGGAGGCTCTATGTCCAAGACTGAGCAAGCAAGTCCCCCTATGGGGTGCCCTGCTGAGAGGGATGTGCACAGAACAGTCTCAGTTTCCTGTTTTCTCAGGAGCAGACAGATCCACCAACAGTGTTCCCCAAACTGAGAACACTTAGGGCACCACACTGAATGCAGAAACTACTAATACAACACTTGCCACGCATGACTGAGAGTGTCTATCAGCTGTTTGTTGACCTGTGCCACATAGACTGCCACAATACATGCCTGCAGGGAGTGAATCTGGGGCCATGTTAGCAGCGTGTGCAGACAGAGGTGAAAGAAGTGTGTACTGCATTGCTTGTGCAGGCAGAACATGGTGGTTATGTTGTATGTGTTGATCTGGACAACCTGGCCCTAGGCCAGCATGGTAAAGTTCTTCAGTGCCAGATGAACTATGTGGATGTCCAGTAGGTTGATGTGCTGCTGAGTTTTGCTCAGAAACCAAATGCCATGCATTCTGTGGTCCAGAAGATGTGCACACCAGGCCACTAGTGATGCCTCCTAGCCATTGAGACTGAGTGTTCTGGCTGGATGAATGGGATTTCCTCTGAGAAATTCAATACGGACAGCAACTAATGGATTGCATTCAGCATCAGCTGGATCACCTGAACCTGTTGATTTAGGAAACAGTCCATCTGCGACCAGTGGTACCCAGCTTCCACACACTGGCTCGCACGTGCCAGTGGTCCAAGGAGCACCATGACAGTGGTAGAGATCATGAAGCCCCAGTGTCTGAGGAAATCCCAGGCTGCACGCAATTGCCCAACCAGAAATGGTTGAGCAAAGGAGTAAAGATCCCCAGCCCTATCTGGAAATAAGCATGCTCTGTTGTGAAGCAAGTCCAGCTCAACTCCAGTGAACACTATGACCTGTGTCAGGGTAATTTCTGATGTGGCCATGCTGACCAACAGGCCCAGCTGCTGAAACAGCCAAACAGCCAGGTCTTTTGATCATTCCACATCCTGCAACAAAACTACCTATGACGGGCCTGCTGTTGAGGTACGGAAACACCTTAACTGTTCTGCATCATAGGAAGCCTGCCACAATGGATAGGCACTTATTTAACACCCTGGCTGCCACTGACAGGCCACATGGCATGACTCAGAACTGGTAGAGGGTTCCAGCTATGCTGAAATGGAGAAACCATCTGTGAGATAGGCAGGCAAAGATGTAGAAGAACACATCCTGGAGGTCTAAGGAGCAAAACTATGCCCCTGGTTCCAGGCATGGAGTGATCTGGTTCAGGGTCACCATGCAAAACCTCCATCTATAAATGAACCTGTTTAGGATGGCTAAATTGATCCAATATGGGCAGCCATCCACTTGGGTAACAGAAAGTACTGTGACATGAACCCATGCTGCTCTTGACTTTCCGGGACAGATTCGATCACATGCCCCTTTAGGAGCTGTTGCAACTTGCTGTAAAGCACAGGGAGACTCCAGCAAGAGCATCTCCTCCAGCAGTGTATGGAACTAACATGAGTAATATCTCAAACTCCATCCTGTCCAAATGTTGAGCGTGGTACCCAGCACCACTGTGGCTATTGGGAAGGACACCATCAGGGAGGAATCACACTCCAGGATGTCCAACAATAGATCAGCCTCCTTTTTCTGGATTTCCTCCAGCCAAGTGTACAGAGATATGAACACTGGATCCAGAAGTGAGGAAAAAGAGGACTGGTACCTGAATAGGACCTGTCAGTCAGTTGTCTGTCATCCCTTCCACACGGAGCTGACAGAATGGATGATGAGTTGGAATCTGAGTAGAGGTACAGCAGAGCTGAACACCAGCAAGTTGAGTAGATGACCCATTCTGTTGGTGAAATACTACTGACAGGACTTCCGGTGACGTCACGGAGCCGATGCAAACGTAATCCAAGAAGCTTCACACTTGACAGATATTAAAAAAACCCTAAATACTGGAAATTCAGAAGCAGAAATGTCAAAAGGAGCAGGGGGACATTCGCAGACCACGTATAGAGGCAAAAACCGGCAAGACTCCAAGTCTAACAATAAGGATGCAACTAGATCGAGGGAAGGCCTACCGCCCCATTCCACCTCGCCACAAGGCCATCAGTCCCCAGAGTATGATACAGACAGGGAAAATGAGCAACTATTGCGCACCAGATTTGAAAGGCTATTGCATGAAATAACAGAGTCCCGAAGAGAAAATAAACAAGAGTTCCGGACCATGCAGGCCCAATTGGCTACATTTGAGACTCGTATTGGCCAAATAGAAGAAAGGCTGTCGATCACGGAGGATGTTACAGAACAAATGGCAAAACTGATCCAAACTTTGGCACAACAAACCACAGACCTCCAAGCTAAATGCCTTGATCTAGAGGGCCGTTCTCGGAGAGATAACCTAAGGCTATATGGATTACCAGAAAACCTAGAAATACGTCCCATGACAACCTTCCTAGAAAACTTGCTCAAAGATATATTAGATCTACCACCTGCGCTGGCATTCCGAATCGAGCGGGCACACAGATCGCTCCAGGCAAAACCCACAGACCCAGTGGCCCGTCCGCAGTCCATTGTATTCAAGCTAAATTCATATGCGGCCAAGGAGGAAATCCTTAAACATGCCTGGACTAAGAAGGATCTTAAATATCTCACTCACAAGTTATATCTGGATCACAATTACCCCCATGAGATTCAATTACAAAGAGTCCAGTATTTGCCCATTTTAAGAGCACTGAAGGAGAAATCAATACGTTTTCACACTCCCTACCCTGCACAGTTGAGAGTCTTCTAGGAGGACAGGACCAAGGTCTACTCCATGGCAGAGGAAGCCTTAGAAGCTCTGGAGGTACACAACATAACAATCAGAGAAAGGAGGAACCAAGAATCCGGGAATTGGGGCCCTATCAAGCAGCGCACATTCAACAATAAAACTGGGGGAACGAGAAGTGAGGTGCACGGAGAAGTGATGCGCACTATCCAAAAACTCCTTGCGAGTAAACCAGCGGGCAATGGCACTCCAACTTGAGGGAGAGGAGTGGAAAGAAGAGGAAAAGGGAGAGAAAGGGAAAACTAGAGACTAAAAAGTAATAAGGGGAACAGCAAACTCTCTCCTTTTCAGTCTGACACACCACGATGAGTACAATTTAATGTTTTCAACGCATAGTACGAGGGAACTCAAGAGTACTAACGTTGCCCTGACTTTTTATTTAGACCTAACCTTATATAATACCCTGATGAAAACCCTCATATATAACATCTATTACTAAAGGCCATGGTGGGGAAAAAAATCTAACTTACTGCAGCCGAGACAATATGGCATTGAGCCCAGTATACGCAGAGCAGTAATAATTCAGACTTATACTTGAAAGGCACGATGGATAGGCTGCAACAACTGATTTTTCTCATATTTAGTGAAGTGCTAATCACCTGGGCTGTCATATTGAGAAAGCCTGCTTAAGAGTCAAGCAGAACCATGATTATGGGGGGGATATGGGGCTGGGGAGGTACTCTAGAAGGGTTTGTTTTTTTTTTTCTCTTTTTCTTCTTCCCTCTGGCTAAGTTAACAGCTTGATCTAGCTGGATGTCAAGAAATACAAGATCAAGCTGATTAAACCACTAGGAAAGCCACTGTGGTCCAGATCAGAGGACAATCATTTAAGCTTAATCTGTCAAGTGGGAGTTAAGAAGTATTACTAAACACTCGCAGTAACTTATCCACCTGCCAGAGGAGCCCCACGACAACGAGGCTCTGGAGGAGGTCCCCTGGGAACGGAGGGTAGTGAAATACCTCCTCATTCTCCTAGTTTCTAGGAGCACAAAGGGGCTAGTAAATTACTTAGCCCCCAACCTTGGAAGTACAATAGTTCTTGTTAATGTTAAGCTTTAACTAAATGTTTGAAGATATATTAGTTTTCTATGTTAGATATGGCATCGCAAGACGAGTGAAAATGATAATTTGTATTGTTCTAACTAGGGGTCATAAGGCTACGGGGCGGCAATCTGGGGGAAAAGCCCGCAGCTTAAGTTGGGAAGTAAACAATACGGGTAAACCTTCCAGTGAGAATGTCCCGTAGCTACACTATTTACACGTATAATGTGCATGGGATTTCTAATCCTGTGAAAAGATCTAAGATTCTCCAATTAATGAAAAGGCAGCGAGCAGACATTATACTGCTACAAGAGACCCATCTTTCACAAACTGAACATAAAAAATTTGAGAAGCTGGGCTTTTCCTGGGTGGTAGCTTCATCATACAAAAGGGGTAGGCACAGGGGTACAGCTATACTGGTGAGACAGGGTGTTCCTCTGAAGTTAGAGACAAAGTTGTTGATAAGGAGGGTAGATATGCTCTTAGGGAGACATGGAAGGCAAATTTACGTTGGCCTCTGTATACATCCCCCCATTGACGGAATACTCAGTATACCGTAACTTATTTACCCAACTAGCAACCTGGACGGAGGGCAGATTGATATGTGGGGGAGGTTTCAATCTAGACATTAGTGGAGGGGGAGGAAACCCAAATCAAACCCGTATGAGCAAACTGAGCCGAAAGGTTCAAAATCTACTACAAGACCTGGGCTATGAGGACATGTGGAAACATATACATGGACAGGGACGTAGGCATACCTATTACTCCCAGGCCCATGATTCATACTCCTGCCTGGACTTCCTAATAACCCAAAAAGAATATATACATACTATACGTCAGATATGGCAGGGGGACTTTGTCCTATCAGACCATGCACCAGTCTTTTGCATGATACAATCACAAATGCTGTGCATTAGAACGTTCTGGAGATTAAATATTTCATTACTTAGAGATAAGGCAATACAGGAATCAATCATTAATACTATCACTCAAGCAATGACAGAAAATGACAATCAGGGAACTACTGAAGCTATACTTTGGGATACGATTAAGGCTATAGTAAGGGGGAAACTTATTGCTATCTCTGAGCACCAGAAGAAACAGAGAGAAGAAAAAAGGCTTATGTTAGAAGCTAGAGTAGAGACCCTAGAGGAAATGCAGAAAATGCATCATTGCAAGGTCCGATCTCGAGAGCTTGCTACTCTCAAGAAGCAGTTGAATGCAATCTTGGATTATGCCATAGAGCAGAAATTAATGTTTCTCCGGCATAAGTATTACGATGGAGGGCCGGAGTTCACGAAGCTTACTGCAGCCCAATTGAGAGCCCATAAAGTAAAATCCACCAGCACTAAAATGAGACACCCAACCACTAATATCATTAAAAATGAAATACACACTATTGCTGAGGCATTCCATTGCTATTATTCTAAGCTCTACCAGGAAGACGGAATCCCCTCAATACAGAAAACCAGGGAATTTTTAGCACCCTTTAAGCTCCCCACTTTATCAGAAGAGCAGGGAAAGCAGCTGCTGGCCTCTATAACGAGCCAAGAGGTGACCTCAGCAATAGGAGCGTTAAAAACCGGTAAATGCCCAGGATCAGGCGGGCTGCTGGGGGAATTTTACAAGACCCTCAGTACAACATTAGTCCCCATTCTAACGAGGTTATTTTCCTCTGTGGCCGCACGTGAGGGAGAGACCCCTCCCTCTTGGAAAGAGGCAATAATATCAATAATACCTAAGGAAGGGAAGGACTTAACACATTGTTCATCTTATAGGCCAATATCCATTTTAAACACTGATTACAAAATATTGGCTACTATATTGGCCAGGCACCTGGCTCAAATCTCACCAGCTACAATAAACATGGATCAGTGTGGCTTTGTTGCAGGGCAACAAGCTCAGGACAATGTAAGACGTACAGTCTATGTCATTGAGCAAGTTAGACTTCAGAAAATTCCAACAGTCCTACTGGGGCTGGACGCGGAAAAGGCCTTCGACAAGGTGACCTGAAGTTATTTAAAAGAAGCCCTGACGAAATTCAACTTCCCGACTCAATTTATAGACACCATATTTAAATTCTATAACAACCCCGTTGGTTACATAAGGACAAATGGTCACATATCGGAGGGTTTCGTTTTGTACAGGGGAACTAGGCAGGGCTGCCCCCTCTCTCCATTGCTCTTTGCTTATTACATAGAGCCATTCGCCCAAAGTTTGAGACAAGCTGTGGATGTGGGGGGTGTATTTATGGGAGGCGTTGAACAGAAACTAGCACTATTTGCAGATGACATTTTACTATACCTAACCAACCCGGAGTCATCGTTGAGGGCCCTCTTCAGGAGGATCCAACAATTTACCGAGATTTCGGGGTTTTCATTGAATATGGGTAAGTCAGAGGCTTTAATGTTTAATTATACACCAACTTTAACGTTTAGGAAACAGTACCCAATTAAGTGGGATAATGAGAATATAAGGTACCTAGGAATTCAAATCTCAAGTGACCCGGATAGATTGTCTGCCCAGAACTATGACCCCCTGATTGCACAAGTAAAGCAGGATCTGAGGAGATGGTCTCTACTCCCGTCCTCATTTTATACTCAAATTATGGCCTTAAAATCAATGTTCTGCCAAGATTTTTATATCTATTCCAATGCATACCTAGTGGCTTGACCGCCAGAGAACTTCTGTCCTGGCAAAAACCATTAAATGCCTACCTCTGGAACCGTGGAGGCCCAGAATTAGCTTGAAACTGACCTCCCTATGATTTGGGGAGTGACTCCCCTCACTTCGTAACTACTGGTTGGCGGCACAGATGCGACTAGCATTATTATGGGGCAATAAAACATATCAAGCTAGATGGAAGCAGATTGACCTAGAGAGGCCTATAGGGGCTCCCCTCCCGGCTTGTTTATCCTCCCCAGCCCAACTCAGGGAAGTCGTTCAATTAATCCCTAGGGCCACAGGTTCCATTCTTAGGGGTTGGCAAATGGGTATAAAGCACAAGGTAGTCCAGCAGCACTGCTGGAAATATAAGTTTTTTATCTCAAATCCAGAATTTAATAACTCATGGTACAAGAAACAAGCAGTAAAAGGGCTTGAAGCTCCATGGCAGATGATGTGGGGAACAGGTATATTGAGCTTTGAGGAAGCTCCGTTAAAATATAAGTGGTCAAACAATGACAGACTATTTTATTACCAAATAAAAGACTACATTGCTACACAGATTAGATGCAGTGAAAAGGACATTACTCTACTGGAGAATGACACCCCCTTTAGACAAATATGGTCTACACAAAACGGGGAGAGAGCGATAAAAATAATATACAAATATTTAACCCAAGCTATGAACTCGACTCAAATAAAATGGGAACAGGAATTGACCCAGAAAATATCAATTAAAGAATGGAACAAGGTCTGGAGGGGTACTTGGGCTACCACCTCATCCCCCTTGTGGCGAGAATTTATTTGGAAGGTGAGGGTGAGGTTTTTCTTGGTCCCCTCGGTCATGGCCCTATGGAGTTTGGGAAGCCCAACTCAGTGCTGGAGAGATTGTAGTGAACCAAAAGCCACATATAGACACATTTTTATAGATTGCCCCAGAATAACTAGCTTCTGGCATCAGGTAATGCTACACATAAAGGGGATGCTTGACATCCAGACTGAGGTTGGGATTACCAACTTGATACTGGGAATCCCTCCAGTAGAAATAAAGGTAAAGGAAAGATATACTTATGGGCAATACTGTTGGGAGTGGCTTACAAAGCTATAACTAAAAAATGGTTACAGCCAATATCCCCACAAATCCTAGAATGGAAAGCTTTAGTATTGAAAATTCAGCACAATGAACAGATTTCTTATGGACTGCAAGACCGGAAGGAGACCTACATAATGAGATGGGCTAGGTGGGAGTTATATCAAGAAAAGATTGAATAGCCTTCCTAAATTACGTAAGAGTAAGAGGGAAACGTATATGGTATAGTTAGATATAAGCTCAAAATATGAAATATGCTTGTGAAGACCCAACTATTGAAATTAATCGACCTAGGGGACAATGAATAGTATTAAGAACTAAATTTTAAGATGGAACCCGTCTTGTATTCGATGCCAAAGTTAAAAATATGTTACTCTGGTTTTTATTCTGATTTAAGCGCAATGTTGGAGTTTACAACCTTGATAAGATATGTGTGAAATGTGCTTGTTTAAAAGAATGGAAGAAATAAAACAAGTGTAAAAAAAAAAAGAAATACTACTGACAGGAGATGAGGAAGTCCAGGCTTAGGCATAGAGACTTTAGTTGGAGCACCTACGACTTGTTTGTGGGGGACTGCACAACAAGTGGTCACTGGGATGTAGTCAGTAATGCTGGAGGTGGAGGCACAAGGGGCAGGACTGAGGTCTGGTCGAGTCCACCAGTATTACAGGATGAATTTGACCCTAAGTGAAGGATCCATGAGCCCAGAGCTGCCTGGCCACTTCATCTGCAACGGGCTTGACACTGATGGTGGGAGCCAGATGATGACAAGGAAGAACTTGACGACTGTTGATGAGGTTGACAGAAATTTTGAGAGCAAGAATGAAATGCCTATGGGTGTGCCACCAGCAATGGACGCACTGGTGGCTGCACCAGAATGGGGACAATCAACGGAGGATTAATCAGGACATCTTTCTCAGTCAGTGAGTCCCCCTTCACGGCATGTATCTGAGCTGCCCCCCTTCACAAATCCGGACAGCCCTTCCGCAGTACCAGGTGTGCCCTGGAGCATCTGGTGGCTGGCACAGCCTAGGCAATAAATGCAGGCATCATGGCCATTGGTGAGGGATATGGTGAGCCTGCACACCATGCACCTCTTAAACCTTGGCTTTCTTCTCTATTCTATTGCAAATGTTGATGGAGCAGTGCAGTGGAGACAGGATGCACATGATGAGTTGAAAAAGAATCTGAAAATGTAAAGAAAATCATAAAATAGCCTGGAAACTAAGCAGAATTCGAATTTACTAGCAACACCTGTGAAGAAAAGACCAGTTCTTTCCTGGGGAAGAAAAGATCTGAGTGCAGCTCTGAGGGAGATGGAGGACCACATGGTTCAGTGACAGGAGGAGTCAAGCTTGAAGACTCTTTCCAGTCACTCAGCATGCTCAGTGGAAGACTGCCAAACTATGGTTAGTGATTTGAGGTTTTCATGTCACGCAAGATGCCCAAGCAGCAAATACAAGTGTTATCTGTAAATATCTTCACACTGCACTGACCGACGCAAAAAAATGAAGGCTTCTTTTTTGAGGGGGGGGGGGTAAAGACAACATGCAATAAAATTTATGAAGTAAATAACCTAGAAAAATAGAAATAATGTTGACCGAAATAGACATAGGCATTTTTCATAATCCCATGAGCGGTTGATGTCAGGATTAAAAAACAAAGAAGGTATAGGTGGAGCCAAAGTATGTCGACATGGGTGGCCCCAGCAAAGCACAAGTTTCTGAGTGGTCCCAATGCTGATGATTTACAGTTCAAAAGAAGTGCAATGTCCTTAAAGATAGCTCAAGTTTGGGCAGGAATCTTGCATGGAGGTACAAGAAAACCTCTCCCTTGTGGAAAACCTGATATGGAGACTCCACAAATAGTGCCTGGAGCTCACTCACCAGTCTGGCTGACATGATGGTGACCAAAAAAGCATATTTTCCAGGACAAGTGTGAGTGATAACACTTGTCCATAGGCTTGAATGGTCTATCAATTAGCTGGGAAAATGCCAGAGCTAAGTCCCATGATGGAGGTGGTTCATGCATTGAAGGGGACAGGTAGTCAGTGCTTTAAAGAAATGTCCAACCACTATGTCTTGTGCCAATGCTGGGATATCTACCTTGGCATGGTATGTCAAAATGACAGCCAGGTGCACCCTTAGAGATGTGCTTCACCACCCTGCTTGAGAAAAAGGCCTAGAACTCTAAAACCACTCATAAAGCAGACAGTCAGGTACATGGACTGCAATTCTAGATGCCTGATTGTCTCCTTGACCTTGTCAATAAGTCTGGCAAAAGTGGAAGCAGACACAGCAGTCTGTTGCTAAGACTGAGGAGATTGTGATACCAGAACTGGCGTAGCCAATCCGGTGCATTCTGAATCAGGGGTGCCCTATTTCTCTCCGCCTTGAGGACAACCTTGTGGACCAGAGGAAACAGGAGGAAGACATACAGAATGCCCTGAGGCCAGGACTGAGAAAATGCGTCCTCCTACAGAGTGCTGCTGCCAAGGGGAAAGACACAGACCAGACTCAGCTTCCTGTCTTCCCAGGAAGTGTACAAATCAACCGATGAAGTTCCCCATTCTGAGAACACCATCCCAGGTGTAACAACCATTCAAGGCACACCTCTCCCATATGACTGAGAGCATCTGCGGATGGTCATTTGCTCCTGTGGCATGGATCACTACCAGCTCCTCATGCAGAGGTCATGCCAGAGACCATGTCTGCAAAGCCTCCTGACACAGAAAAGGAATGCATATCACCCTGCTTGTTCAGGTAGAACATGGTGATTGTGTTGTTGGTGTTGACCTGGACCACTCGACACTGGACCCAAGATGCAAACTCCACTAGTGCTAGGTAAACTGCGCAGATGTTCAACAGGATGGCATGAAGCTAAGTCCCACTTGACAAACAGAAACGGTATGCTTTGAGGTACAGAAGATATGCTGCCCAGCCCCCTAACAATGTGTCTGTCATCAAAGTGATTGAGGGTTTGCATGGAACAGCCACACACAGATGGCATCTAGCACCTGCTGGGTCACCTAGACCAGTTGATGTAGGGCTGAATGTGACTGGGATGACTAGTGCTCCTTTTCCCACTTGCTGAAGCTCATGGACCAGTGGTCCCAACATACTATAGCTGAGGTACTGGCCATGAAGGCAAGAGCTGGATGCAATCCCAGACTGGGAGTGACTGCCCACCCAAAATGATCAGGCAGAGGAGGACAGGTCCTCCATCCTGTCCAGGGGCAGATGAGCTCTGGCTTGGAAGGAGTCCAGCTCCACTCCAATTGGAGGATCAGCTGCTTTCGGGTGAGTTTGGCACTAGCTAGATTGACCAACAGGCAGAGATCCTGGACTGTCTGGACAGCCAGATCCCAGACTGCTCCATGTCTCACAATAAGCCAATTGCTGAGGTACTGAAATTAATGCTTCTGCACTTGAGAAAGGCTGCTAAGGCAGACACACACTTGATGAACACCATGGATTCTGATAACAGGCCAAATGGCATGGCTCTGAACTGACACAAGTTTCCATCCACCTGAAAATGGAGAGCCCAGCATTATGATGGATAAATGCTGATGTGGAAGTATGCATCTTGGAGCTCCAGGGAACTAAACCAAGTCTCTGGCTCCAGGGACTGATGATTGGGTGCAACATCACCATGTGAAAAGAACAGTTATGTAAGAACTTACCATAACAGTAGATCTTCAAGTCTCCTCCATTAGGCCACACCTTTGGAACTATAGCAGTCAGTGTTAGGACCACACGGAAACTTTTGCTAGCCAGGGGCTGCTCACGAAGATGTACCATGTCTGCGTACTTGTAAGTGTGGGCATTCCCATCACTCCTCAGTTCTGTGCCAGAGATTAGCCTCAGAGAACCTCTAACCATGGATAACCAGGAGATAAGACCAGCATCAGGCATACAAGGAGAGGCATGGGACTAGATACATCCTACATGGAGTATGTTTTAAGCACAGCATCTGATGTAACCCTCACTGAAAAAGGAGAGTGGGACAGCATGGCCTAATGGAGGAGATTCTCTCGAAGGTCTATTGTTATGGTAAGTTCTTATGTAACTGTTCTATTTCTTCCCGGATAGCTCCTCCATTAGGTCACACCTTTGGAGTGATTCCCAAGTAGTACCAAGTAAAAACTGGGAGAATGGTATAGTCTAATAAACTATTAGGACAGAGGGTCTTGCAGTACAGCATGTCCAAATCCAGCATATCTATGAGAGACTATTTCCAGACTGAAATGTTTAGTGAAGGTGAGGACAGTGCTCCACGTGGCTGTAGCACGTATGTCAGCAGCAAGAACATTCCTGAAACAGGTAACAGAAGTAACCATACCTCTTGTGGTGTGGCCACAAACAGCAACAGGAAGTTCTTTACTGTATTTCATATAACAGAATATAATATAATGTGCCAGCCTTTTGGATAGTTGGGTATTAGATAAGCTGAAAAAACTAATCAGCAGTTTTGTGTGATAACATGCTAATCAATTGGGAAAATGCACAGCACTTGGCACGAACTGATTAGCAAAATTAAAAATGCTTAATTTTTATTGTGTCTTGACTGAGTAAATGTGAATAAAAATGTCAAAAAATGTTTTGCAGTCTAGTGTTATGCAATTCAGAAAATGGGTTAGCATTATCCTTTAATTTGTGTAGCATTTTGCTATGCTATACCAGCATGTATGGCCAATTGTTCCCTGGACATAATGTTGCAGTCATAAAAACGTGGACATTATGTCGCGTGGAGAAAAAATACCACTTCAAAATGGCACCAACATTATTCCTCTATGGAAAAATACTCGCCACACATTTTGGACACAGGACAAGTTGCTGACAGCTCCCCGATGCTCTGCACCTGTAATAACAAAAGAAGCAAAGCAATGTGCTTTAGTTATAGAGGGGCCCGGATAACTTAATCAGACCGTAAGATCATCCAGAGGATGACAGCCAGCTGGGGATTTACGTGGGAAGTATGTGAAAGTATTTTTACCAGAGTGTTTTCTTTTACTCTTTATTTATGACATTTTGCCTGTTCCACAAGTAATCAAATGCCACCTTTAGTTGTCGGTCACCTTGTGGGAGCTCCAGCATGCAGTGAGGATTTTGTCACATTGGAGGTCAAAGCTGTAGTAAATTAGAAGTAAGTTATGAGCATATTAGTAAAAACAGAAGGAGTAAGCTACAGGGGGAGTAACTGCCTACACCACAAACATATGCAGACAATCTATAATGAATTGTATTCCAAAAAAGTCCATACCTGCGCTCAAGGAAAAGAAGGCGATGCACTAACATGGGACAGCCAGTGCAAACAGAATAAGAATTCCAAGGTCCAAGTGCCATTTGTTTCTTTTAAAGCAGCAGTGCTTGTTAATAAACATATACATTTTTCAGTAATAAGGTTTGTCTGGCAAAAATATCAAGATACATGTTTTTCTTTTCATTTTCTTTCATTCCTGAACCAAGATACGGGGTCTTGAAGTTTTTAAAAGTTGCCACACCCATGCCACACCCACAATTAAAAAAATTATGGTTTGTGCTGTTTACTATCAGAAACATGTGGAAGTATTATCCTACTGCATCTACAGCATGAATCTAGCATGCATATTCAACAAGTAACACCAGGGGAAGAGGTTTTTTTAAATGGTGAATGGCAGCCATCTTTAATGATGTGAGTCATTAATTACAAAATCAGCTATAAAAAAAGTCGTAACACACATGAGAATACAAAAAAATATACTGAGCATGACTCTTAAGTTGTCAGAAATACATTTATGCGAAAAAAAACTATAAGATGAATTTTTTCACCAACTAACAAATACAGCTGCTTTAATTTCCACCAACATGAAAAACATGCTGGTGAAAATTAAAAGCAACAATTAGTTGAATTAATGGCGTTTGTGGTCTTTTGGAGCACTTAAACCTTGGAATTCATATAATTAATTGTAGCATGGCTGCTTGGCACGATTTAGTTGACCAATGATACCTGTGAGCCTTGACCTGCGCTAAATAACCCTGTTAGTAAAATTAGGTTGTGCCAGCCTGGTGTTATTCTTTGTAATAATTAAATCAGTTTTCTTATATTTGCATTATTATTTAGACCAGTGCAAAATGTAGCACTGTGCACGGGTCAGGCAGTCGCCAGTATGTGGTTGCGAAAGCTAGATTTTCTCCATGACCGTTTTACTGGTGACAGCATTTCAGTGCAACATTTTGTCAGCAGCTATTTTTATGGCGACGTTATGTCTGTATCCTTATACAAGCTATTTAATACCTTGGTATAGGCGCTGTGTAGGCACTGGGGCATCCACTTTCCCAGGAATGAACAAAACAAAAAGCTGAGAGGACTTTCTGCACTCCTTGCAGCGAGTAGCATAGTATCTCGAGTATTCTATGTGCATCCAAAGTATGGAGTAGTGCCTTACCATGATTGGCATGCTCACAGTAATAAACAGGAAGGTGCATCATTTGATTCAGTTTAAATTTAGCTACCACCTTCAAAAGAAACTTAGGATTCATATGTAAAGAGACTCTGTGTCTTTGTGAAATATTAAATAGTCTCATGCATTAGAGTCTGAAGCTTGGAAATCCTTTGAGCAGAAGTTATTGCAACCAAAAAAATAATATTTCCCATGACAGGAAACTTAAGCCATAACTTGCGACCGGCTCAAAAGGAGCCAACATCAGTTTCTCAAGCATAAAATTCTAGTCCCATGGCAGGACACAATTACAGATAGGAGGTTTCATATGCAGAATTCCTCTCAGAAATGTATGGGACACTTCTAATTGGGCAACCATACAACCATCAATAGGAGCATGAAAAGTTGATATAGTGGCCAAATGCACCTTAAGTGAGGAATACTGCAGACCAGATTCAGATAAGGTCAGCAAGTATTTCCAAAACAGCATTTAAATAACATGTAAATGGGTCCAAATTCTTAGAAGCAGCCCACTGACTGAACCGCTTCCATTTCCAGGAATAAGTATGTCTGGTAGAAGGCTTTCTAGCCACAATCAGTACATCAGCAACCTGAGGTGATACCCCAAATCATGCCATGGCTATGTCTTCAGGAGCCATGCAAGCAGATGTAGGGACTTAAAGTCTGGCTAGAGCAGGGAACACCTGTCCTGAGACAACAAAACCTGACACAGAGGGAGAGGGAGAGGGAGAGGGAGAGGGAGAGGAGGCTCCACTGCCATCTGTTGCAGAAGTAAAAGCCATATCTGGTGAGACCATAATGGAGCAATTAGGATGAGGCTGGCATGCTCCATCTGCAGCTTGAGCAGAACCCTCTGTATCAGAGGAAATGGGAGAAATGCATATAGGAATTTCCCTTTCCAAGAGAGGGATTAGATGTCTCACTAGAAAACTCAAGGTCCTGAAGAGAGCAAACAGAAACATGGCAGTTTGCATTGTGTGGGGACAGAAAAAGGTCCAACTCTGGATGACCCAGTTTTGCAAAGAAGTTGTTTACCATGGACGTTAACAGTTCCCATTCATGTGTTCTGGACTATGACCTGCTTAGCCTATTTGCCAAGACTCTCTGAAGACCTGGGAGATGCTAAGCTGATCGTTGGAGGCTGTGGGATAGAGCCCAGTACCATACTCTCATTGCTTTCCTGCATAAGGAATAGGAGAGAATGCCCCCTTGTTTGTTCACGTAATGCATCGCATTGGCCTTGTCCCCCTGGATTAAAAGAGGACTGGGACAAAGATACAACTGAAATGCCTGGAGGATGTACATGACATCCCTAATCTCTGAGACATTTATATGCAACCATTATGACCCTTGCATTTTACAAGGGCCAAGATGAACACCCCAGCCAGAGCCCAAGGCAACCATGGTGAGGATCTGTACAAGAGCTGGTACAAAAAATGGAAAGCCCTTTACTAGGTTGTCGTGATTGACCCACCATAGCAATGCCCTGTAAAGCACAGATGTGACGAGAACCTGTTGGTCCAGCTCATCAGTCAACTGATTCCACTGGAGCCCAAGTGTCCACTGAGGGATCCTCATATGAAGATGTGCCAGGGGCACAGTCACTATGGTTCCAGCCATGAGACTCAGGAGATGTAATATTGTCCTCATAGACACATAATGGCTGTTGTATACCAGCTGTGCATGGGCAATCAGATTGTCTGCTCTGTCCTGTGGCAAGTGAGCACATCCCTTCTTTGTGTCCAAGACTGCACCTATGTACTGCAGTCTTTGGCAGGGAGTCAACACAGACTTTGGCACAGTCACTGCTTCCCTCAAGTCTTTGAGCAACTGCCTGTGACAGGACTGAATAAGACCCTGTCCCATTTGTTATGTAGAGAGAGAATTAGAAGCCAAGGAGCTAGTCTGTTCTCTCCTTTTCTGCCACTTGTCTGTCTCTGCTGTATGACTGCGTAATAAAAATTTTCCTGTGGAACCAGAGGAATTGGCCACTCTGATGGACTTATAATTTCCTCCCTTGCTATGTCCCTGCCTTCACTTGCTGCTTCTTGCTGTTTCTATTCTTTCTCTCTCCCTTGCTGCTCTGTGGTTATAAAAATATATGCTGATCTTTATGTGAAACTGTTTTCTCTGGTTTGCAAATGTATATAGTTATTTTTTTTAAATGACTGCAGAAAAAGCTCTGAGTTTAGTTGAAAAGACAGCAAGCTGTAACACTGAGAGTTGACCTAGAGAAACTGTTTGACCTCCTCAAACGTGTTAACAGAACTGCCAAGAGGAGATCAGTCCCAGAGAGACGTTTATCTTATTGCACCTGCTGAACATGGATGTTCTCTGCATGCAGGAAAGAAACTGACCAACTTGTTACAGTTTGTGAAAAACAGGATGCAAAGTTAAACTGCCCGAGAAAGAGACCTTAGAAAAAGAGCTTTTAGAGAGAGAGAGAGAGAGAGAGAGAGATGGAGAGATTTAAATTTTGATATGCACTCAGAAGAAGGACTTTTGTTTGAACTGCCATCCTGTACACGTTATTTTATTGTAATTAATAATAATAAAGTGCTACTTGTCCAAACCGCTTTCTTACCAGTTCTGGATTACATAAGCATTAATGCACGACAGAGGAGGGCTCTACTAAGGAATTAATGCCCAGTTAGGGAGGGGGGGTTGGGCCTCCAACCACCACCCGGTCATTAATTCCCTAGTAGAGCCCAACTCTGGAGTGCATTAAATGTGCTTGTAACATGGCAAGCGCTACAAAAATTGAAGCAATATTTCTGTTTAGAAAGAAAGTGAGACATTTGCAGTTCAAAATAAACACAGACATGTTTCTGCTGATCACTGTTTTTTATTTCTGGTACCTGGTTTTTAAGAAATGCCACATATTTTAATGTCATAACTGGTCTGTAACGTAATCTATAACCAAACATACAAAATCTTAATCAGAAATGCACTGTAAGAAATGCTGCATCAATACTTTTTTATAACTAAACCTTTATACACTGCTAACTTTGCTCGTAAATTACTGCTTTACAAGGAGGTTCTGGTGAAATGCGTCGTGGGAGCGCTGAATAACATTATGCATTCCAGCACTGAACATCACACATTATGCGGACAAACTTTGCACATCGCAAACTGTTTCATACACAGGTACAAGTACTTCACTGTTCTGTTTTTTATTCAAACTTCTTTTTTCTAGGACATACTAGGGCCTGGACTAAGTCTGACAAATCATTCATATTCTTTGGTTTAGAAAACATTGCAATACTGATTGCCACTCTGCTACTACTCCTCCAATCACATATGTGCTATGATAATACTGTGACCACTGGGTGGGCGGGAGATAACAATTTGATCTAGTGCTTGGTGGCAATTTTATGGTGACGCTCTACAGTACTGCAGAATGAAGTGGGAATTACTAGGGAATTATCCATAGGCTGTGGACAGAATTAAAACATATAGGAATTTTGGACTGAGATATCAGTCCATGGTCCTGCAAGAGTTAATACCCGCTTCATTTTGCATCACGGGGTGGCTTTCTACCAATTACAATGCTGGATTTCACTAGTAGAAATCTTGCCATGTTACAAGCTGACTTCATTTATGGCCAAGGCACTGCTACTGTGCTAGCCAAACTGGATACACGCTACCACAGAGCCTTAAGCTTTATTTCTGGAGTATCATACTCAACTCATCACTGCCCCCTTTATTCCATAGCAGGCTGGTCATCCCTAAATTTTAGAAGACAAAGAAACGCTGTCCTGTGGACTTACAGAGCAATCTCTAAAAAGCTGCCTCAGTACATTTCTGGTTGTCTACCTCAAAGTACGATAGGTAAATATGCCGAGAAGTTCTTCATACATTTCCCTAATTATACCTAAGGTCAATTTGCATTTTGGTAGGTCTTCAATAAGTCATTCACTATCCCAACTCTGGAATAAATTGCAAAAAACTTTGAGGATGGCCCGCCCTATTTCATTTCATTTATTCTTTGTTAATCCAGTAAGGACACTGGACCAAAGGTCCTTTTTCAGGCCCAACTCGGACAAACAACACATAACACAATACTACAAATACAACACAAATTACAAAAAACAATTACAGACAGAATCAAGTAATAAACATTGCTTTAGCTTCCATTTAAAATTAAGTAATGAAGTAGCCTGGTGAATGGAAATTGGAAGTTCATTCCAGTAGGAGGGGGCTGCTACTGAAAATGCACGTGATCTAATTTTTAACCTGGAATGGGGGATATAAAACAAAATATCATTTGCTGACCTTAAACTAGGCAGCACTGATCTAACTGATACTAAATTAGAGAGGAGAAAGGAAGATTTAAAGAAAGAACACTTAAAAATAAGACACCCTGGAGAGTATTTGATCGGGTGACATCCAACCCAAAGACAAATACAAACTACAGTGATGGAAGTGAGCAGGAGCCTCAAGAACAAATCTCCATATATTATTATAATTATCAGTTAAAGCATGTAGTTCTTTCAACCCAATATTAAAACACAAACTCGACACATAATCAAAATGGGGAAGGAGTGACCCAATAGCAACTGTTTTCCTAGTCTCAAAGGAGAAATAAGACTGAAACTTATATAATAACCCCAGTTTCATATTAACAGTTTTGACCACAGACTGAATCTGCTGGAAGAAAGTAAGCCCTGGGTCCAACAAGAAACCCAGATGTCTAAACTGGCTGACGTGTCTGATCAAAGTCCCCTGCTGATCATATAAAGTTAGACTTGGATTGTCCTCTGACATTGATGGCATCCAAAAAATCATAACTTTGTTTTTTTTTTTTTATTCAAGACCATAGAATTACAAGTAAACCATGAACAAACATCCTCAAAATCATTTTCCAAAGCAAAAGATAATTCAGCCACAGACTTAAACTGAGAAAAAATAATTAAATCATCTGCATATAAAACAGAACTACTGAATTGACATATCTGAGGTAACTGATTCACAAATAAGGAAAATAATAAAGAGCCCAAAACGGACCCCTGTGGGACACCACAATGAATTGGGGACACATCCACAGCTACAGAACCAATTTGTACAAGCTGAGATCAATTAAACAAATAATTCCCAACCCAAGAGACAACAGCTTCAGAGTATCGAAGATTAAACAGTTTAGAGCAAAGATCATCATGCTCAGTCAGGTTGAATGCCTTGGTCAGGTCCATGAACACCACCCCTGTCATACAACCTTTATCAAACCCACTCAGGATGGTGTTCGTGAACCCAAGCAAGGTAGTCCCTGTTCCATGGAACCTGCAATTCCACGCTGTTGCTTAGAAAGCTCATCATGGGTAACCAGGTAATCATTAATCTGGCTTGCTATCAATTTTTCAAGCATTTTGCTAAGGGGGTTCAAAATGGATATTGGTCTAAAGTCGTCTAAAATAACTGCATTAGTTTTCTTGGGAACTGGAACTACTCTAGCTTTCTTCCATTCTAAAGGAAACTGACAAGTAGTAAAGATAAATTAAATAAATACAGTAATGAATTGACAATAAATGGAGTGGCCAGCTTTAAAAAGCAGCCATCCAATCCACTCCCGCAGTCACTAGGTCTATTTGGAATAGACTGCATCAGTTTTAAAACTTCAGATAGAGCAATCTCTTTAAATAGAAACCTTGGTCTGTTAACTGGTGGAAAATCAGATTCAGCTTTAGCCCCACCCAGCTGTGTAACATGACACCTATGACTAGACAAGTCAGAAAACTTTTTGTTCAACAAGTTAATTTCAGAAGGGTCAACAGCATCAACATCCTGAACAATAACCTTTTGAATATCTTCTTTAGATTTAGGGGACAATAAAACATTTATGTTTTCCCACAACCTCTTGGGGTTTAACCAACTAGATTCAAAGCATTCTTTTTAAAAATCCTTTTTTGCTTTCCTCACCATAGTTGAAACCTGATTCCTAAACCTTCGATAAAGATTCATAGCTGTCAAACTAGGGTAGCTTTTAAATTGCACCCAAGCAGAATTTCTGTTCTTAATCAATTTCCTACTAGCAGGTGAAAACCAACCATTGGGGTGCCTCGATGTCATAAGGTACGCAAAGGAAACAACACTTCCTGAATTGGGATTAACTGTTTACCAATATAATCCTATGCTGAATCAACATCTGGGATACATTCTAAAAAAGACCAGTCAACGGCAGCTAGGTGATTATGCAAAGCCAAGGTATTCACATTCTTAAACGAGTGAGCTTGAACCAAACGAGGGTGAGGCTTCAGATGTCTAAAGCTCATAACACCATATATTGCCATATGATCACTCATTGAATCAGCCAACACACCTGAGTCAACTATACAGTTCTTATTATTGGTAAGAACCCAGTCAAGTGTTGAGTAATTCAGCGCAAGTGGATTTAAATGAGTGGGCTCACTAATACATTGGACTAATCCATATGACAAAAGTAAAGATTCTAACCACAAACTATCTCTAGCTAACCAATTTAAATGTGTGTCCCCTACAATAAGAGCATCGTATCATCTAAAAAAATGGGGCACCAATCTCTAAGTAATACTCAAGGCCTTCCTGCCCACACTGAGGAGGATTGTACAAACCCACAATATTTTTTTTTTGCCTCCAAGAACAAACTGTAATAATAACCAGCCGGATTCACAGTCCTTCTTACAACTAGACCCGAGAAAGCTCATATACATATGTTCTTTATAATATACCACTATACCTCCACCTTTTTTCTTACTTTTACGATCAGCTCTGACATGTTTACATCCAGAGATGTTACAAGCACTATCCGTGATCACTGGCTTTAGCCAAGTCTCCAAGAGAGCAACAACTTCAGGTTGATAGCAAAACATCAGTTGCTCAATTTCAGCCAATCTGGGAATCAAATTTCGGACATTTAAATGCATGATTTTAAACCCACGAACCCCTTCAAAGCCCGATATGGAATATAAGCCCTGTGAACTATGTAAATTACTAGTAGCTAAAGGCCCCGGGTTTAACTCTACATCACCTGCTCTAAGTAATGACAACAAATATTGTATCAGATAACCAGTTTTACGCATAAAAGACCTAGAGACATACATTAGACAATGACACCCCCAATACCCACATACTCTCATTTCCAGACAATTATTCATCAATAACCACTTAGGGTCAAATGACATTGTCCAGTACCATAAGATTAGACATTGCATAATTGTCAATCACATTCAATAATACTACACTATCACAACATGCTAAGCCACCCAACAATACACAAACCCACATGAAACATATTCCTAAACTCCTCATCATTGCTCTTTTTACTATGCAAATAGCACTTAGCTGAAATACATGGGGCCCACACTCCCACTGCACTCTGCTGCACTCAGCCGCATGGGCCGCCACTGAAAGATGCCGCTGAGTCTATCTGCTTGGCTGTTTAAGCCCCAAAACTCCACCCAGCTGGGCTGCCACCACCAATCTGGGGAAGGGGCATGGCACGACACATAACTAGCCAGGGAAATGAGAATACAGCTGCCGTAGCAGCTGGTAGATCAGATTTAGTCCAAACTAGGACCAAGAAGCACAACTGGATGTGGCCTCACATCCCACAATAAACACAGGTGCACAGTAAATTAATATTAACACAGAACAAAGACAGCAGCAGTAGAATAGGATCCAGACATGCAATGTTTAAAATCCATCAAGTCCGCAGACATATATGAAGCATTTGGCTCTCCAATTAAAATGTTACGGCAATTTAGCAAAGTCACAATTAACGAGTCACACAATACTTATAGGCAGTTAGCTAAATCGCAACTCCAAAGTGCAAATAAAGCAGTCTCTGCACTCACGAGCCACCAGCGTGCTCCAGGAAGTTCAATGCACAATCAGTGGCTGCAGCTATCCAAGAACGTATTCGGAGTGATATCTTCAACAGGTGCAAATGCTGTATTGCGGGAATTAGTGGGGTCTGCCACCCTCCCACCGACTCACGCTGCACTCAGCCGCATGGGCCGCCGCTGCGTCTATCTGCTCGGCTGTTTAAGCCCCAAAATTCCACCCAGCTGGGCTGCCACCACCAATCTGGGGGAAGGGGCATGGCAAGACACAGAAACAGCCAGGGAAGTTAGTATACAGTTGCCGTAGCAGCTGGTAGATCAGATTCAGCCCAAACTAGGACCAGGAAGCCCAATTGGACACGGCTTCACGTCCCACAATAAGCACAGGTGTACAGTAAATTAATATTAATGACAGAACAAAGACAGTAGCAGTAGAACAGGATCCAGACATGCAATGTTTAAAATCCGCCAAGTCCCCAGACACATGACGCATTCGGCTCTCCAATTAAAAAGTTCTGGCAATTCAGCAAAGTCACAATTAACGAGTCACACAATACTTTAGGCAGTTAGCTAAATCACCACTACAAAGTGCAAATAAAGCAGTCTCTGCAGTCACGAACCACCAGCATTCAAAACGCTATATGCACGTTCTGTTAAGGAATCCTGTAATTGTTTCTCCTGATTCTTTTCTTTTTTGCCATATATCTTGTAGCCATCAGGAGGCCCCGCACTCTGGTGTCCCTGGCTTATTCCAACACTTCGTATCTTCGTTTTTCTGCTCCCTTTCTGTCCTGTGTCTCCGTGTCTAACCTATTTTTATTTATTTTCTTGCTTTGTCTAAGGTTTCTCCCTCATGATTTCCTGCAAGCTCCTTGTGTATGTTGTAAATAGATATATGCAATTTTTTGTTTTTTTCTTGTTTGCACATTGTTACAGAACTTCATTTTGCACCCATTCATGTTGTATTTGCTTGATGTGTGTATCATTATTTTGTGTATTGTTTATGTGTACTTGTCCAAGTCCACCTTGAAAATGAGTATTCTCAAAGGTGTTTCACCTGGTAAAATAAAGATTTTGGTTGATTGACTGACTTGTACATTTTATAACTTCTCCTAGACTGACTATGCTTCCCGACCTTTGCCTCTACAACACTGCTGTGTCCGAGGCAGAGTATGTAGTAGAGCCTTCCTGGAGCTGGTCTTCAGAAGCCAGTCATCCAGATAGGGAAACAAACAGACCTTCTCTGTGAAGGGCTGCTGACACTACTGGCAAGCATTTGGTAAAGGCCCATGGCCCAGAAGACAAGCCAAAGAGCAATACTCTGAACTGGTAATGTTCTTTCTCCATTACGAAGTGGAGGTATTGCCTGTGCGAATTCCCCTGATCTTGACATGAAGATATGCATCCTTCATGTCCAGAGAACAAAGCAAGCCAGACTCCTGTTTGCTAAAAGGGTACCATTTGAAACTTCCTGTATTCGATGAGATCCAACACAGGACACAGATTCCCTGTCCATTTTGGGACTAGGAAGTATCTGGAACAGAACCCTTTGTTTCTCCATTGAGAAGAAATGAGTTCTATAGCAAGTTTTTGGAATAATTTATAAACATCTTCCTTTAAAAGGGACAAGTGGCACTGAGGATAACAGGAAGGAGTTGGAGGATGATCTGGAGGGTGTTTCTAACAGCTCCACAGCATGTCCCCTTGCAATTATCTCCAGAATCCACTCATCTGCAGTGATCTCCCATCACTGTTTCAGATGTAGGGAGTCAGCCCCCACAACTACCCCTGGAGGTAAGAGTGGAGGTGGGATTGCATTCGAATGACAGGTTATTTTTTTTTTAAATTTAAGTTTATTGAGTTTTCAAGTACACAAGAAAAAAAAAAAACACACCCCATTCAATGGGAAAAACATCTTAAGGAAGTACCAAGGAAAAGGGGGGAAAGGGAAGGTAACATGTAGTCAGGTTAACAAAGCAACTAAAATAAATATAGGCAACCTATGGAATCAAAACCAACACAGTCACAGAATAAAAGGAAAAAAAAACCCCCCCACTCACCCCCCAAACCCCCCACCCCGAAGCCCCTGAGAGTTGTTCTAGAAAAGATGATCAAAGCTGAGAAAGTGAGGACAGAAAAGGGAGTAGACAGAAGAACTGTCTGAAGTCTGGGGACGAAGAGCTGTCTGGAGTCTGGAGACAAATCACCCTGGAGGATTAATCTGGTATATGTGACTGAACATAGGACCAACGGGACATGACTATACTAAGTAGAGAGCATTCAACTTACCCCATTTCCGAATAAAAGACCCCGGGTTGTGCCTGTAACTAGCAATAAACTTCTCGGTATTGAGGTTGAGAGACAACTCCCTCAGCCACTCTTGATAAGTAATAGTGAGCTGATCTAACCAGTGCCTGAGGATCAGTTTCTTAACAACCATTGAGATAAGGGCCATGTGGTATTTATGCTCCATCACCGAAATGGCGGAGTAATCACCCAAAATACATATGTCAGGAGTAAATAACTCCTTCAAGCCTAGGAGTGGGTTAAGACGGTCTCTAAGAGCGTCCCATAAAGGGGCCACCTTGACACAAGCCCAAAAAATATGCAACAAGTTTCCTTCGGCAACCCCACATCTTGAGCAGAGACTGGACTCTTGCTTCCCAAACCTGGCCAGCTTGACTGGGGTGTAATAAAGATTGTTTAGAATATAGTACTGGGTCAGTCTATGGTTATCCTGGGATAGAGTAACGATACCGTCCTTCAAATCGAACCCCAAATGGGGGTAGAACCACGAACCTGAGAGAGACCAGATTTTGAAGCCCGTTAAGGAGCAGGAAAGAGATGGTTAACAATTTACTGTAAATACTAGAGATGCATCTACGCGATACAGCCGCCTCCTGTACCTTAACAAGAAAAGGCTTTAATTTAGAAGGGAAAAAGGTAGGACCCAAGGTTTGAAGAATCAAATGTCTCAGTTGAAAAACTTTAAAGATGAATTTCTGAGGGATGTGAAAGGTCTTTAAAATGCCATCCGAATTGAGAAGATTACCCTGATCGTACAGAGATTCCACGGACAAATTTGCAAGCTGCGGGAGCCAGTCCTCAGCTATACACCTACCCCCAATTTTGAGATTAGGATTTAAAGTCAGGGCTGGGCTGAGTCTTTGGACGGAGGAAATTAAAAGTTCCAGCATTGAGAAATAACTCTAATGGACAGGCCAATAGGGACTCACGAATGACCATGGGAAGCTTGGAGAGCGGGAGCCAAAAATACAAGAAGAGGCTCAAACCCTCCTGGACTAATAAATTAACCTCAAGCTGTTGCCAAATGGGTAAAAAGGTAGAAGGCTGAGTACTAGCCAGCTTCCCTAATCGAGCCAAATGGCATGCCCAATAATACAGCAAGAGACTGGGTAGCCGCATTCCCCCTTTCTCTCTGGGCGCAGTAAGCTTGAGGAAGGCTCTACGAGGCTGTTTCCCCTTCCATACAAAATTGGACAGCGCTGAATTAACCTGAGCAAAGAACCGCCTGGGGAGCCAGATATTGAGATGAGTCAGGGGATATAATAGTCAAGGAAAAATATTCATTTTGATGATATTAATACGCCCCAGGGTAGAGAGAGGCAATCGCTGCCACCGGTCGAGGTCACACCTGATTCTCCTGACCGCATCAACTAGGTTAAGTTCCTTGACCAGACCTTCACCCCTAGTTACATGCACCCCTAAATATTTGAAGGAACCAGAGACCCATTTCATACCAAACCACTCGAAATCCGATTTAAAGGTAAGGGAATTAACCGGAAAAATTACCGATTTAGAGACATTTAGCCTGTAGTTGGAAACCTGACTGAAGCAATCAATAATTTGAAGGACATGAGTTAAAGAGTGGACGGGGTCAGAAAGATATAACAATATACCATCGGCAAAAACCGATAGGGTGAGGGGAAGTTGTGCAAGGGTGCAACCCCTGATGTGCGGTGAACCCTTAATACTCACTAGTAATGGTTCTAAGTATAGATTGAACAAGTAGGGGGACAGGGGACAGCCTTGCCGGGTACCTGCACAAAGGGAAAACTGGAGGAGAATACCCCGTTGCAATAGACTTTGGCCGAGGGGGATCTATAAATAGCCATAACCATTCGAATGAAGGAATCAGGGAAGCCCATTTTCCTCAGAGTAGCCCATAAAAAGTCCCAGTTCACATGGTAGAGAAGGCTTTTACGCATCGAGGCGACAAGGACCATGGGATCAGAAAAGGAATGAAAGCCTGAAGGACATGGCCAAGAGTTCTCAGATGGTCGGCAGAAGAGCCCCTGGACAAAGCCAGCCTGTTCCGGCTCAACAAATGTTCCTAAACCGTTTGATTCTGGACGATAAAATTTTGGAGAGGATTTTAATGTCATAGTTGAGGAGTGATATAGGATGATAGCTGGCAGGGTCCAAGGGTGGCTTGTCAGGTTTGGGAATTAGAATAATAATTGCTTCTAAAAGGGAGGGTCAGATTCGGACCGCGAAAACAGAGTATTCGGAAAGCTTAAGCAACATAGGGGACAATTCTTTGCAAAACACCCTGTAAAAGGAGGGGGTAGCCATCCGGACCCGGAGCTTTCCAAAGGCAGGTCGTTGATTGCCACTTCCACCTCCCCCAAAGTGATGGGAACAGAAAGCATATCACGGTGCTGAGGCCGAAGGGACGGGAGATTAATATTCTCCAAGAACCGCTCTGCCAGCTGAGCCTGCGACGCTGTGGACTCAGTGCCGCAGATGTCTTTAAAAAGGCTTCAAAGATCTGAGCAATCTCCCTTGGTAGCGACTTAGAAGTGCCGTCACCGGCTGTGAGTACCGGAATTAGATGAGAGCCCTCAACCTCTTTCAACCTCAACGCCAGCATCCGGCCCGATTCCTCCCCCTGGTCAATATACTTAGTCCTGGACTTGAAGAGGGCATACTCCACTTTGTCCCGGGTTAAATCATTGTATTCACTCCTGAGTTTTATGAGAGCCGACAAATTTGCAGGGGAATCAACGGAAAGAAGTTGCTCCTCGGCTACTCTCAGCCGGTTCAACAACGAGCTAATTTTGGACTCCCTAACCCTTTTTCTAGTGGCCGCAATCTTGATAAGCTCACCTCTAAGGAAACATTTAAAGGAACACCACAATCGTCCACCGTGGACTGAACCGAGGTTCAGGTGAAATACATAACGGATCAAATCCTGATCTGGGAAACAAAGTGTTCCTCCTTAAGAATTGTATGAGCTTCCACAACGTATCTCGTTGACCTTGGATACCTGGAGAGACTTTGATCCAGACCAGAGAATGGTCTGAGATAACTATCGGCTCGATACCGGCTTGAGAGACACAGCTCATTAATGAGGAGCTGATGAGGAAAAAGTCGATTCTCGACCACGTTAGATGAACCTGGGAATAAAAGGAGTAGAGCCGACTATCGGGATTTAAAAGATGCCAGGGGTCACAAAGACCCAACAAGCTAGTAAAATCCGAAAGGGCTAATTGGGCAGGGGAAGCTGGTCTAACTGGCCTATATGTTTTATCAGATGTGTTGGACGGGGCAATGTTCCAGTCACTCCCCAAGATAAAGGGGGAAGGTAGGAACCTACTCAGGATATCAGTCAGGGACATAAGGAAGGACGGATCACCCCCCACCGGGGCATAAATCGCCCCAACCACCAGACTACTATTATCTAACTGGCCCTTGACCAAAATGTATCTGCCCTCCGAGTCAGTAACACACTCCTCTGCAACAAATCTGACATGATGCTTGATCAGAATTGCCACCCCCTGCTAGCTTGCGAGCCTGGGGCAGTAAAGACCTGATAAAACCCCATCCTACGCAGATGCTTGTCCTCAGAGGCAACCAGATCGCTTCCTGTATAAAAATAATGTCTACACTGAGCAAGGCACAGTTCAGAAAAACTGGCGTCTCTTGGAGGGATCATTGATGCCTCTAATATTCCAGCTGGCAATTTTAACAAAGCTTAAAGCCATGCTAGCCAACCACTAGGAGACCAGACAACAGAGCAACACCAGACCTACAGATGGTATCTGAAGAGAAAGAAAAAATAAAGAACATCATGAGAATGGCCCAACCATTACAAAAACACCCCAAATGAAGCAACTCTCGAGGCCCCACCCCCAACCGTAGAGAACAGACCCCTGAGTATAACAATACCCGCCCTACCCACAGAAAAATTGAACCCTGGGACCCCTATGCCAGGAAACAAAACCCAGGAAACACTAAACCAGAGAAGGTAATCGAACCCCGCCCCAATTGAGAAACCCCAAAAACCCAAAACTATCCCCAAACTATGTACAAATCAGCCCTTCAGTAACAAGTAAGCCAGTACAACCCAACAATATGAACTATGAAGGAACAGCCCCGGGCTGACAGTAAACCGACTCCAGCAAAATAACCCTGACAAAAGACCTGGCTGAGAAAAGCCCCAGGGAGCAGAAACCTATAACAAAGCGGTTACCGCCACCCCCAAAAAACAGTTATGGAACTGCATCTCAACGCTCACCCCCTTCACCTCCCCAGCCAGAAGAAAACAAAAGGATATATTGGGAAGCCAATAACACTACCGTGCTGAAGGTCACCACTCCCCAAAAGCTAGACTGGAAAAACCCAACCTGTTCAACAACATCACAGCTCCCACAGCCCAGCTAAAATGAATGTGCCGGCAGATACTCACCCCAGGGTGGACACACCAGCCAACACATTCCCGCCACACTAAAATGAGAGGACCGAGAAGAGCAATTTAAACCGCTGAAAGAATGTGCCTAAAGCCCTCCAAGTGAACACCACGCTAACCGGAAGGAAGAGAGGAAGGGAGAGCGGGTGGACCCACCGGTGCATCAATGAAACGGATCCTGTTGCAACCCAACCCAAAACCGAGGTTCCACCCCATCCCTTGCACCCCAAGGGAGGCACCACCATCAGAAGGCCCAAGCCACCACTGCAACCCCATGCCGCCGACCCACACAAGAGGCCAACAAACCCCGGAAGGCCAGAAGGGACCCATCAACCCAGAAAATCAAGGCACACAATCCAGGTAGGCACAAAAAGAAACATTAATCATGCTAAATGTTCAGCATAAACAGTCAGCCCGATTAAAAAGATCAGGCAGTTTTCTGGTGATATCCATTTAGCTTGCTCTGGAGACTCATAGGTGGACCAGGCACCATCCAGGAAAACTTGAAGCCTTGCGGATAGTTCACACGGAAGCGATGACCAGCAGCAATCAATTTGGAGACCAGCGGGTGAAATCTCTTCTCCTCAGCCTAATTTCAAACGGTAAATCCTGGGAAATCCTCAGCGTGCGGTCCCCCCACATAACAGCCTGCAAACTCTTGACCTTCAGCAAGATGTGCTGCCTTTCTAGGTAGCTTAACAACTTGACAAGAATAGGTCTAGGCGAGGAACCAGGTGCAGGCTTAGGCCTGAGGGATCTGTGGGCATGCTCGATGTGATAGGAGGAGTATATAGGAGAGGGACCCACGACCTTAGTGAGGAACTTTTGCACAAACGCCAGGATGTCTGGGCCCTCCTCACCCTTCGGTAGTCCCAACACCAGGATATTGTTCCTCCTGCTGCGCCCCTCGAGGTCCTCCGTCTTCTGCTTCAGCTTCGCCACTTGTTGCTTCAACATTGTTATCTCGGGCTCACATTTGGCCTTCAAGACTTCTAGCGAGCTAATCCTAGCCTCCGAATCGCCAACCCGAGTCGTGAGGGAGGCGAGGTCCCCACGCATCGATTTGAGCTCAGCCGAGATCTCCTGCAGCGTTTCGCGGAAGGGAATCAGCTCTTGTAAGAACCGGTCTTCGGTGAGCGGACCGGACGAGACACCAGAGGAGCCAGATTTTGCACTAGACCCCGCGGATTGGATTCTCGATTTCTTAGCCGCTTTCTCGAGGGTATTCGGTGGCGTGTGCTTGGCCCCGGCGCATTTCATCTCGGCCTCCATCGTCGCACCGCACCTTGGCGAGAATCTTACTGAAAAAACACCCGATCGCCAAAATAAAGTGCTGGTGAACTCTGTGGGGGTTTAGGTGGTAGGTGGCACGCCAGATAAGGTTGGTAGAGAACGGCAAAACAACGAGATTGTCTGGCTGAGAGGTGGGAGCGCGAAAACTACGCCGCCATTGAGAGCACCGCCCCACGTGACCCCCCGAATGACAGGTTGAAACAGTGGGGGCAGTGCTACCGGTACCGACTGATTTGAGTGCTTTTCTAAGGGCAGGTGGGGGAAGGGGCCTGGCAGGGGGCCACTTCCCTTACCATGACCCTGCTGACGGTAGGCCTGGCTATCTCTGACTCCAGGCTGATGAAAGGAGCCTCTCCCAAAGCCCTAGCAGGAGTGGGTATAGGGACTTTACAGATCTTAGAGTCATTTTTCAGGTCCGAAGGCCACGTAGAGCCTTTTCAACATCATAGCCAAACAGTTTTGTCCCACTAAAAGGGGCACTAAAAACTGCTTGATGCACACCATTGGCAAAACCAGCAACTCTGAGCCAGGAATATCTCCTCATGCAAATGCCCAAAGCAGGTGCTTTGGCTGAAACATCTGAGACATCATAAGCTGAGTGCAGCAAATGTTTGCCAACTTCAGCACCAGAAGTTAATATTTTAAGTAACCCATTCTTGGCAGAGCCCGCAGGAAAAGCCTGCGCTGCAGTATGAGAAGCTTTCCACAGGCTGTTCTGATATTTTATCATGTCAGCTTGGTTGTTTGCAGTCCTAAGGCCTAATGAGGCAGAGACTTAAGTATGTTAGCCCAACACATCCAACCTCCTAGATTCTTTATCAGGAGGCAAAGTGCTCATGTGTTTAGGTGCCCCAGACCTATCATGATCAGCCATGATTACTACAGAGTCAGCTTCTGTCTGGTTAACATAAGGATTAACAGATGGTGCAGGATACTGATTGTCAGCCTTTCTAGGAACTACAGGCAGTAAGTTTGGTCTGTATCATGCAGCAAATGTGGCATCCTCTAATGCGGGATATATAGGTGGAATTCTAATGGAGAGTGTACAAGGTACTTCCAAAAATTCCATTAAATTTATTTTTGTGGAACCTTCCCTTCCACAGCAAAGCTCATGGCAAACTGCATTTGCTGCATCATGGCTTGGAAAGTGGGGTCCTCTGGAAAAGATCTTAGGGTATAGACAACCAAGTACTCACTGCAGGATGAGTTGGTGGAACTACAGCAAGGAGCTAAAGATTGTTCTCCCTCATACTCCTCCTCCTCTAAATCCATGAGGTCAGGGTTATATTCTACCTCATCATCTCTACTGATGATGGGAGCTGCAGAACATGCTGGCGCTACCAGCGGTGGCTGAGAGGGAAGAACCTGCAGCATGCTAGAGGAACCCATAGACAAAGGCTGAGTACCAGGAGGCCCCATTGGGGGAATGACTGCCTGTATTGGTAGTACAGGCAGAATGCATCTGATAAGTTCTCAGAACTATTCCAGCAGAGCCTGAGAGTTCATGGCACCCTGTAAAGGGGTTAGAACTACTTGTGTCAATAGGCCTTGGGCGGATGATAATGGTGTCATGCCATCCACAGAAGGTACAGCGGAGCTTAAGCCAAGCCCCGACCTTGGTGTCTCGACAGTGGGAGTGGATGGGATGTAGTCAATGCCACTGGTGCAGGAGATGACACAACAGAGTTACCTTGTCTCAACAGTGACCGGCACCTCTCCAGCAAAGCAGATCTTTCTTTTTTTCTATGTATGTGCTTGTGACTGGGTGATGAGGAAGGTCATGACAACTGTTCTCTGTCCCGATCCTTTGACTTTGGTGGCCGCTTCTCGGTCGACAATGAGGGAGACACAAATTCGGGGCCTTGTTCCTTCTCCATGGCTTTAAACGTTTTGAGAAGGAGAAAATTGTCTAGAGCTCTCTTGGAGCATCGCCTTGTAGCCTGGTTGAAGCTGTAGCACATCAGCTACTAAGAGCTCTGTACTGAGCTACTGCTCGTTTTCTTGTTTTTTGCACTTTTCTTTTAGTCTTGTTAAGTTTGCGTTATTTTATTTTACCTATGTGACTGCCATTCATGTGACCGCTCAGCTCTGCCGCTTTCCTAGTTTGGTCCATCGTTTGGCGGTTCTTTGATCCATGTTTGCAGTTCTGACGCTTCTAAGGGAGAGTTTGTCTGGGAGCCCGGTGCTGGATTTCCCTGTCAGAGGTTTGGGATTGTTGTTGTTGGAGCTACAGATGTTTCTTTTCTTCTGAAGTGATTTCTAGTACCTGACTGGATTCTGTGTGATCATCCTCAGCCCTGAATCTACAGGAGTTTATGGGAAGAAAAAAAAAACTTTTACTCAGTACCATGAGTAGGAATATTCTGTGCCACTGTGAAGCCTGACTGGAATCAGAATTAGCGTGTCTGGGTACTTGTGGAGGGGGGGGAGACCTCCTCTGTGTAACCGAAGACATTGTGGGCATTTTTAGGACTTGGTAAAATCGACGGGGAGACACAAAGTTTTCCAGGGTGCAGAATTAAGGAGCTGTTGGTGACTCAAGGGCAGCCAGTTTTAAAATCGGAGTGTGGTGTGGCTGGGAGTTGCATTGGTTGGGACCTCCCCTTGCACCTAGGGTCAGTTACCGACTTGGATCTGCTTGTGACCGAACAGGAGTTGTCCCTGTGTGCTCCGAGGAGTCGGAGTCGCGGAGGGACTCTCCTAAAATCCTTAAGGGGACAGTCCATCTGGCCTGCCACCTGGGTTTGTAGCTGCAGGTCGTGGGTGATCTGGGGGGGGGCTCTAAGTTCTGGCATATTGGGGGAATGGCTCTCTTTTGAGATTGTGCTGCATGCCCGACCTATTCGCTGCACTGGTGCCCTTTGAGTTTGGCTCTGACTGCTACCTGATCTTGTAGGTTTTTCTTACCCGAGATTGCTGCTTTATAATAACTTGAAGGAGATATCCTGTTTATATGTGGTAGTTGATCCGACTGTTTCTAAATTAATGAGCCTTCTTTCTTGATTTGTCTACATTTATTTATTTTGCTCCGAAAATACAACTGATTTTAAAACCCTGCTGCTCTGGACAGAACTGTATTCCCTGGTGGTGAGAGGATCTGGAGAAAACTTTCCAATCTGAAGTACTTTTGTTTTGGTTACTGTTTATTGTTTATTATTATAACCAATGTGAGAGATTCGTTTAGTGGAAATTATTATTTGGCTTAATTTTTCTATTGGAGGTGACAGCTCCAAGGAATTCACGTATAAACAAGGTTTAATTTAGTTTAAAGTTATTTATTTAATTATTTTTCCATTGGAGGTGAGAGCTCAAATGGATCTTTATTTTCATTTACAGTTGGAACAACTAATTGGACTTTAAATCCTGGATTGCAAAGCTCAAATGGATCTTTTATTTTATTTATATCTGGAACAACTGATTGGATTTTAATTTTGGATTGCAAATCTGAATTCTGTGTTTGAAATTGTTTTAATATTTTAAGGGGGTATTTTATTTCATTTTATTTTATTTGTTCTTTTTAGGGTTGTTTAAGTTGGGGTGGGAGGGTTTTGTTTGTATGAGGGTGAATAAATTGGTTTAAAATATGTGTTGGGGTATAAGTAAAATGGTTAGGCAGTACTCCCCCTCAAGACTTCAGGATCTCCATCCCTTTGAATTACCCCACTTACAGGGGAGGTTTATGCTAGATGTCGAAACCTCGGCATTATGAAATCAAAATTCAGAAAGACACGGGGATCCTGGAACTCTTGGGGGGGGATGGGATGGAAGAGAACGGATACGGGCAGTGAGGGCTAGGAGACGCCCTGGGGCGAAATGGGTACTGAAGCGAGGTCCTCCTTGCCTAGTTCCCATACCCAAGGGCACTGACTTGGAGTGTGTCAGGCAGGAAGTGGGATCACTCTTGGATTTCCGTCCCTTTCCGGCAGTGTTAAGCAATGCCAGGTCAATTAGGAATAAGACTGCAGTAATTGCAGATCTTGTTTCCTCAGTCAACTTAGCTTGCATCACCGAGACCTGGCTAGATGGAAATGCTGGTCCTGTGCTGGACTCCGTGATTCCGGCTGGGTTCTTGGTGATTCACCGCCCGAGAGTGAACCGGAGGGGCGGGGGGGGGTTGCAGTCTGTTTTAGACAAGATCTGGATCTCAGGGAAGTGCCAGTTGGTGACACCAACTCCTTTGAATGCATAGTGGGTGCAGGCTACAGGACCCTTCTTCTCTACCGTCCACCAGGGGATGAGAGGGAGTTCCTGAAGGAGGTTGCGGACTTCATCGCCGATATGGTACTGGAATCTCCCAGATGGTTAATTCTGGGCGATTTCAATGCCTGGGTCGACGATGAACTCTCACCATTTGGTCAAAACCTCCTCCAATTAATGGACTCATTGGGCATGTCACGGGTAATTACCTCTGCAACCCATGAGGGGGGGCATGCATTGGACTTGGTGTTCCATCTGGGGATGGAGATATCTGATGTGGAGGTGGAGCCAGTCGGATGGTCTGACCATCACGCCCTGAGGTTTAGATTTGCAACCCCCTGAAACAGGCCTACCCCAGGGAGTTAGTACAGTTCCATCCTTTAAGAGGGGTTACCTCAGAAGGCCTAATGACGGAGCTGGACTTCTTGGATTTTCCAAGGGATAGCATGGATCCAGGGTCTTTGGTCTTAGCCTATAATAGGGCTCTGACTGAGGCCCTGGATGTCATTGCTCCAATTCGTGTTCATCCCCAAACTCTTCACTTAGGGGCTCCCTGGTTTGATGTGGAGGTCCGTGAGTGGAAGAGGAAGGGACGAAGACTGGAAAGACACTGGCGGAAAACTCAACTGGAGGTGGATAGACTTGAATTGTTAGAACATTACAAATTCTATCAATCAGCAATTTCCCATAAGAAGGCAGAGTTCTTGTCCAGGGAAATTGCTGCAGCAAGGAATAGACCATCCCAGCTCTTCTGGACTGTGGACAGACTGTGCAATCCAGTCTGTCTCCAGACTGGTAGAGCATTATCACAAGTACAGTGTGAGGAGTTTGCAAAATTCTTTGCTGACAAGGTATCCACCATCAGGGATGAGATCCGCCAGTGTCCTTCTACTGGACATTGCACTGATCAATCGGATGGTAGTAACGCCCAGTTGTACTGGTCTACCTTTAGACTACCAGCAGTAATAGATATAGTGAGGATTATCCAGACTCTGCGACCTACCTACTGTAAGTTGGACCCAGGCCCTACTCACCTGGTTGTGGGGTGTGTAGATGTTATTGGCCCAGTCCTGGCTGGGATAGTGGTGGTATCATTAAAGAGAGGGATCTTTCCGAATCCCTTAAAGGAGGCGGTAGTATGCCCCCTGTTGAAAAAAACCTGTCTTGACCCCAACTGCCCAGCAAATTATAGACCAGTCTCTAACCTTCCCTTTGTAGGGAAGGTTATTGAGAAAGTAGTCGGTCTGCAACTGGAGGATCATTTGTCCAACCACAATATCTCTGGCCTTCTCCAATCCGGCTTCACGAAAAGGCATAGTACAGAGACGGCTCTTGTTCGGGTATTGAATGATCTCCTGATGGCAAGAGATCGGAGGACTCATTCCATCTTGGTTCTCCTGGATCTCTCAGCAGCATTTGACACCGTGGATCATGAGGTATTGCTCGACCGCCTGTGGTTTTTCTATGGTCTGAGGGAAGCAGTCCACAGCTGGTTTAAATCTTTTCTGGAGGACAGATCTCAGAGAGTGGGGTCTGGAATTTACACCTCAGCCCCTCATTGGCTGCCCTGTGGGGTACCGCAGGGGTCGCTGCTGTCCCCTATGTTATTCACGGTGTACATGCTTCCATTGGGGGACATTATAAGATGGTATGGGCTGAGTTTTCATTGTTATGCTGATGATTCTCAGCTCTACCTGTCTTTTATGCCTGATCAGGAGTCGGATTCCATCACGATGTTTAACAACTGCCTCCTGGAGATTCAGGATTGGATGAGTGCTAGTTGGCTTACGTTGAATTCAGGGAAAACTGAGGTGTTGGTTGTGGACCCTGAAGGGAGGACAACAGGGGCTTGGACTGGGAAACCCTCGGGTTTATATCTTGGGGGGGGGGCCCGCTTCTTGCCTCTGGCCAAGTACGTAACCTTGGCGTGATTTTTTTTTTTTTTTTGGCAGGACCCCTGTCACTATATTGGTCCTGGTTATGGCCCCTGGAAGCCTCAGTCACCATCTATGGCTGCTGGGGTCCCCCAGTCACCCATGGTTTGCCCCCCGGAGGGCGGGGCCATGGCCACATTCTTTCGTGGCCATGGAACTAGTATCTAGTCGGGGGACCCGTAGCGATGGTGGCTGCTCGAGGTCTTCCGGGAGGGCTTCATTAAGACGGTGGCCCTTGCCTGCCTATGTTTTTCCTTGACTTTTTCCTCATGGAGGCGGGGACGTGCAATGATGCCAGCATCCGCCCCACCTCCCAGAGATTGAGCGTCGGCAGCGTGAGATCTCCCGGCCTCCGCCAGGAGTCCTCAGAGCTCCGAGTGCTTCCCTCGCCCTCCCCCCACAGAAGGAGAGCAGTCCATAGGATGCTCCATCCTTCTCCCCCCAGCCGGCCCTCCGATGACCCGGGTCCGTTCCCGAACCCGGGTCGCCGGCGTCGCAAGCAGAAAACCCACTGCTGTGCCAACTGGCCGGCCCTTGGTGTGATTTTTGATGAAAGCCTGACTATGAAGATGCAGGTGTTGGCTGTAGTCACATCTTCCTTCTTCCATCTGAGGAACATTGCCCGGGTAAAACACTTGGTTCCACAGGAAGATCTTCCCATCTTGGTCCACGCCTTTGTCACCAGCCATTTTGATTACTGCAGTGCCCTCTATCTAGGGCTGCCGGGGGTGGATATCCACCGCTTGCAGCTTGTGCAGAACATGATGGCCAGGTTGTTGATGGGAGTTGCACGATCCAGCCATAAGATACCTGTGCTGCGTGATCTGCACTGGCTGCCAATACAGTGGCAGATCACCTTCAAGGTCGCATTATTGACCTTTAAGGCCCTACATGATTTGGGACCTCACTACCTGAAAGAGCTCTTGGTGCCTTACTGTCCTGCCCGTTCTCTTCGCTTCTCTGATGAGGGATTGCTAGAGATTCCCAGGGTACGTCTAAAGATGTCTGGAGGTAGATCTTTTGCCTATATGGCACCAACCCTGTGGAATTCTGTACCTCGTCAGATACGAGAATGTCTAACTGTTGAAAGTTTTAAAAAAACAACTAAAAACTTTCCTTTTTGCCCTAGCATTTTCCAGTACATAAGTAAGTGTACTGTATGATTGTCTGATTTATTGTCTTGAAATGTGATTTTACTGATTTGACTTATTGTAAAAGCGCTTAACATAAATAACATCTTACTTACAGAAGTTCTCATATTGTGAGACATGCTAAGACAGCACACACAGACTGCATGTGTCTTCTCTGTAAATGTTATCTCTGCGCTTACAGTACCAAAATAAAGGTTGTTTCGACTTCGGCAGCATGCAGAAATGACAAAATAAACACTTTAATAAAATAAAGCGTAAATGCAATGGCTAAGTTGACAGCATTTCTTTTAGCAGGTCCAAATGTTATGGGGCTGCCCACGCTTGTATATATACACAGGTGTGGTACATCATCGTGGGTGGCCCCTGTTCAGCAAAAGTTTCCATATGGTCCTTGTGCTGATGGATGATTTTAGAAGCAGCAGCTAGCAGCTGAAAGGCAGCTAGCATTTACTTTTAAAGGCACCTCATTTTGGAGAGGGAAGCGAGCAGCTAAAAGGGAGCTAGCATTTGCTATTAAAAGCACCTTGATTTGGAGAAAAAAAAGCTAGTAACTAAAAGGGAGCCAGCATTTATTTATTTATTTATTAAACATCAGTTTACAACCTTTGAGCCAGAGGCTGATTTGCAAAGGTACCTCGTCACAGAGCGGACAAAACAGTAATAACAAGCATATAAAAAATAACAGTGCACAGAATTTGAAGGAACATGATGACATCGAAATGGTTATGATACAAGAACCAGGTACAAGCTGGATTAGCATAAACTATACAGCAGACATTCTAGCTGAGACAGACGGGGAGGTGGTTAGGACAATAAATGGGGGAGGTAGTGGGTTGGCAGCAGCCACTCAGGGAGCTTTGTCAGCGAGAAGGAGCAGGGGAGAGTTACAGACAGCAACAGCAGCGCGTGGTAAGTAGGTGGTTATGCAGGGGGGTTTTGAAACGAGAGATAGTGGAGGCATTGGCAATACTGATGGGGAGGGAGTTGTACCAGGATGGGGCCCGGTATTGGAAGGCCCTTTGGCCTTGCGTGGTCCTAGCCCAAGGTACTACCAGCACGGATTTGCAGGAGGATCGGGTTTGCACTAGAGGTTTAGCATGGTGGATAGAGGCAGTCAGCCCAGGTGGGGATAAACCAAGGAGAGTTTTCTTAGTTAGGAGGCTGGTTTGATAACTAAGCCGTTCGTCAAGATCAAGCAGATTAGCCTGGGCATAAAGATGGCAGGTATGTGTAAGTCTGGGAGCCCCGGTGATTAGCCTACAAGCCTTATTTAAGGTGAGGCGGATTTTGTTTAGTGCGGTCTGGTCAGCGGCCCCATAGACTAGCAAACCATAGTCTACTAGGGACAGTATAGAGGACATGACAGCAAGTCAGAGAGCATCAGGGGGGAAGACAGTTTTTATGGCAATAAAGGATACCCAGCCGAATGTTAGTGGCTGAGGCTAGGGCAGAGATGTAGGAATGGAATGTGAGGGCAGTGTCAAAAGTAACCCCAAGGTACTTATAAGTGTGGACCTGCTCAAGTGGGAACTTGGAACTGGCAAGCACCTGAAGTGAGAAATTACTCGCTTTGTTTTGAGGGTGGGCAAAGAGCATAGCTTTAGTTTTTTTAAGATTAATTACAAGTCTATGCTCGTTGAACCAAGTGTCTGCATCATTATAAGAGGCTTGCAGGGAGGCCTGGAGGGTAGTAGGGTTCCGGTCGGAGGCAAAGATAACAGCATCATCTGCATAAAGCAAGAGTTTACCAGCACAAGCATTTGGCAGGGAGTTGAGATATAGGGAAAAGAGCAAGGGCCCAAGAATGGAGCCCTGGGGAACACCAGAGTGGATAGGGCAGGCATTAGAGAGTGTCCTATTAATTTTAACACGCTGGGACCCGGCAGATAGATAGCTGGAGCACCAGGAGACTGGACCAGCAGCAAAGCCTGCGTGGCTGAGTGCATCCAGCAGGAGGGGATGGCAAACAGTGTCAAAGGCTTTAGACAAGTCAATAAACACTGCACCCACTAGAGAGCCAGAGTCCAGCAAGGAATGAAGAAAGTTAGAGAACTCAAGGAGGGCGGTGGTGGTACCTCATTTTGGAGAGGAAGAGGGGAATCAGCTAAATCTCCCCCCTCCCCATCACTTTACTGCTAAATGGAAGGGACCTGTGAGTGGCACAGTCAGTTTGTGACCCAGCTCCATTTTGCTTCAGTTTTTTAGAAGCGGCAGCTAGCTGCTGAAAGGGAGCTAGCATTTGCTTTTAACAGCACCTCATTTTGAAGAAAAAAGCTGGCAACTAAAAGGGAGCTAGCATTTGCTTTTAAGAGTACCTCTTTTTGGAGAGGAAGTGGGGAATCAGCTAAATCTCCCCCTCCCCATCACTTAACTGCTAACAGATACTGCTAAATGGGAGGGGCCTGGGGCCTGTGACTAGCAGAGTCAGTTTGTGCCCTAGCTCCATTTTGATTCAGTTTTTAGAAGCAGCAGTTAGCCACTGAAAAGGAGCTAACATTTGCTTTTAAAAGTACCTCATTTTGTAGAGGAAGAGAGGGAATCGGCTAAATCTCGCCCTTCCCCATCACTTAACTGCTAACAGCCACTGCCAAGTGGTGGTAATAGTACTACCCTCCCAGCCACCTAGGTTCCTTCTACATTTATAGAAGCCCAAGGGAACTTCCTGCAGGGCTCCCAAAGGAAGACACCAGTGAGACCAGGAAGAGAAGACGAAGTGAAGTGAGAAAGAAACAGTGACACTTACAGGTCAGGAGGAAAGCAGACATGGACATCCAGATCTGCCAGAGCTGTGGAGGGCTGGTAGCAAGGCAGACACTCTGGAGACTGGGGTGCCCCTTCTGCAGGACAGTTACAGAACTACAGAGGGAACAATGGCAAGCAAGAGAAGAGATCACAAAGCTGCAGAGGAGACTGGATTGGGGATGCCCACCACCCACTCCCACAAAGGCCCATCGGTCTTGGGGGATGGAGGGTGGAGGGTGGTGGGTGGTGGGAGGGGGAAGTGGGGCACCTAGAGCTAAGATGGGGTACAGCTAGCCACATGCCATCCACATGCACAATCATTTCGCCCCCCAAGCCAGGGGACAGAAACCAGGTGAGGAAGGAGGAAGAATCAAGCAGGACAAATCTGATACAAAAAAGCAGGAAGGAGGTACAAGGAAGGAGAGGAAGAATACACAGAGCAACAGGAGGATTCTGGTCGTGGGAGACTCTATGTTGTGAGAAGTGGAGGCACAGTCCATCAGTGTGAAGGGAGCTGAAGCCACAGTGAAATGCATGCCAGGAGCATCTGCAAGGAGAGCTAAGGACAGAATAGGAAAGTTGGTGAGAATAGATTGGGACTTCATGGGGATCATTGTCCACCTTGGGACAAATGACATAACAAATAGGACTGTGGAAGAAGCTAAGACAGACATGAAAACCCTGGAGGAGAGCCCAAAGGAGTACACAACACATCTGGCCTTGCTGGAGATGTTGCTGGTTTGGAGGAAAAGCAGAAGTGAGGACAAGATCAGAAACAAAGAGATCAGTGAATTCAACTGGTGGCTCCAGGGTTGGTGTGCAGACAATGGGATGCACTACATTGGAGACTGGGGGACCTTCTGGGGCAGGAAGCTCATCAAGCATAATGGTCTGCATCTCACCGGAAATGAGCGAGAGTGCTAAAGCAGAAGTTGGAGGTCTTCTTGGAGGGTTTAAACTGGGAGGTCTCCAGCACAGAGAAGGAGACCTGAATGAGGATGCAGTAGAAAGATATGAAGGTAAGGGGACTGGCGAATGGAAGGGAATCCCCCCCCGACATCAGACTAAAAGAAACAGGCATGGCCACAAGCAAGGAGTGGCCATAGGTAAAAAAGAAAGGAGGGACCTCAGGTAAAGTACAGGAGGAGCAGACACAGAAAAGGGGGGATGGTACTGGGGTCATAGCAGAGGAGAGGGCCATGATTGGAAGGCTATGTGCACCAATGCCTGCAGCCTGGGTAACAAAATCCTGGAACTTGTGGCATTAATGGCTTCTGAGGACCTGGAAATCATGGCGGTCACAGAAACATGGTACAATAGCAACCATGCCTGGGAGCTAGCCATTTCAGGGTACACACTGCACAGGTGGGACAGGGAAGGCAAGAAGAGAGGAGGGGTAGCATTGTACATCAGGGAAGGGATAAAAGTGACAGTCCCACAGGACAAGGGGGAAAGCAGAGGTGCTGTGGGTAACCCTGGAGGTGGGATGGTGAACAGTACTTAGAACGGGAGTGATATACAGGCCCCCAGGGCAGGTGGAGGATGTAGACAAAGAACTGTTGGAGATTATAGAGAACATGGCAACAAAGGGTGAATTGCTGCTGATCGGTGACTTCAACTTGCTGGATGTGGACTGGAGCATCCTGGTGGCAGCCTCAGCCAGGAGTAAGGGATTCCTGCAGTTCCTGCAGTTCCTGTAAGGGGTGGGTCTCACACAGCTAGTGAGGGAGCCTACAGGGGAGAATACAATTCTGGATCTTGTCCTAAGCAATGGGGACAGAATAAAGGAAGTCATGGTGGGGAAGAACCTAGGGACTAGTGACCAGTGACCATCGAGCTGTGGGGTTCACCATAGGGATGATGCAGGAGGCTAGCCACACAAGGACTACAGTACTGGATTTCAGGAGGACAGACTTCAGTAAGATGAAGGACGAATTCAAGAAGGCAATGCAGGGATACGATGACATAAGGGGAGTGGTGGAACAGTGGAATAAGATAAGGGAAGCCCTGCACCTACTAGCAAACCACTGCACCAGGCCCTGCAGCAAGAGCAAAAGAAAGAGGAAACCACTGTGGTTCTCAAGGGGAGTAGCAAAGCTAGTAAGAGGGAAGAAATATGGCATTTCTGAGGTACAAGGCAACACAAAGCAAGACGGACAGGCAAGAATACTTGGAAAAATGAAGGGAAGCAAACAAGGCAGTAAGGGCAGCAAAGGCCAAAACCAAGGAAAAGCTACTGTAGCTAAATCAGTGAAGGAAGGAGGGAAGGCATTCTTTAGGTATATTAGCGAGAGAAGGAAGATGGGGGGATTGTGAGACTTATGAAAGAGGGAGGCATGGTAGTGGAGAAAGACATTGGCAAGGTGACCATCCTCAACAAATACTTCTGCTCTGTCTTCACTGAAAAAGCAATGGGGATGGTCCCCCATTAATGGAGAAGGGCAAACATGGAGAAGGGTTGGACATTAGACCTTTTTTCAGAGGACAGAGTAAAAAGAGCACTAGAATGGCCTAGGGTGGATAAAGCTATGGGGCCGGATGGGATACACCCAAGGATCATAAAAAAGCTCCAGGAGGAACTGGCTAAACCTCTGGCTAAGCTGTTCAGTGGATCACTAGAAACAGGTGTGGTTCCGGAGGAGTAGAGGAGGGCACAAGTGGTATCCCCTGCACAAAAGTGGTAGCAAGGAGGTGGCATGAAGCTACTGCTCTGTCAGTTTGACCTCGATGGTAGGTAAAATGATGGAAACCCTGCTCAAGGAAAGGCTGGTGGACTACTTAGAGACAAGGGGGCTGCTGGACCCAAGGCAACATGGATTCACGGCAGGGAGGTCATGGCAGACCAACTTGATTGATTTCTTCAAGTGGGTGACAAAGGAAATAGACCAGAGCAGAGTGGTAGATGTGGTCTATCTGGACTTCAGGAAGGCCTCTGACACAGTCCCACACAGGAGACTAATCCACAAGCTGGCAAATATGGGGGTAGGGACAGAGGTAGTCACGTAGGTCAGAAACTGGTTAAGTAACAGAACACAGAAAGTGGTGGTAAATGGGGTTAGCTCACAGGAGGGAGGGGTAACAAGTGGCATACCTCAGGGATCAGTGCTGTGACCAGTGCTCTTCAATGTCTTCATAAGCGATACTGCAGAGTGTCTAGAAGGGAGAGTTAGCCTGTCCGCAGATGATACAAAGCTATGTAACAGGGCAGATGCACAGGAAGGTATAGAAAAAATGATGAGAGATCTGAAGAGGCTAGAAAACTGGTCCAAGGAATGGCAGTTGGGTTTCAATGCAAAAAAGTGCAGGATTATGCACCTGGGGAGGGAGAATCCTAGGGTCGAGTATGAACTAGACGGGGTAACACTGGAAGCCACCAAAGAGGAAAGGGATCTAGGGGTAGTCATAGAAGACAACCTCAAAGTGGCTAAACAGTGTGACAATGCAGTCGGAAAGGCAAACAGAATACTAGAGTGCATAGGGAGGCACATAACAAGTAGAAGGAGGGAAGTGGTGGTACCATTGTACAATTCCCTAGTAAGGCCTCATCTGGAGTATTGTGTTCAGTTCTGGAGGCCCCATCTCCAAAAAGACATAGACAGGATGGAGACGGTACAGAGGAGGGCAACAAAAATGGTGTCTGGGATGCAGCATAAGTCATATGAGGGGAGACTCAGAGCTCTGAATATGTACTACCTGAAGGAAAGGAGGGAGGACATGATAGACACCTTCAAGTATCTGAAGGGGGATCAACAGGTCACCAAAGGGGAGCATCTTTCACATGAACGGAAATAGCAGAACAAGGGGACACAGCATGAGACTAAAAAGGGGACACTTAGGGGGAACTTGAGGAAATTCTACTTCAATGAAAGGTTGGTGGAGAGATGGAACAGTCTCCCTCAGGTAGTGGTGGGGGCGGAAATGGTTTAGGGATTCAAGAATGCATGGAATAGGTACATGGGAATTACCAAGCTAGGGTGAAAAGGGGGGGCAACTTGTCATAGCATCTTGGGTACCTTAAGCATTAGAAAGAGGGATAGGGCAGACTGGATGGGCCACAAGGCCCTTATCTGCCAACATCATCTATGCATCTATGTACAGTACCTATGAGATATCCTCAAAGACCATCCAACTGTGAATGAGCTTGTTTAGGATTCACAGGTCAAGAACGGGGCAAAAATACTGAGATACAAACTACTGATGAGCTCAGTTTTCTGGGACAGGCTCTGTTACATGCCGGTTAAGGAGCTGATGCTCCTCACTCCATAGCATGGGGAGAGAACTCAGTGAAAAAGTGTCTTCCAATGGCATTGAGGACTGATAAGGAAAAAACTAGAATTCTACAGACAACCCCAATCCCACCACTTTGTGGACCTACTTGTCTGAAGTAATATCAGACCACTGTATTAGGAAGTTGGAAATTCAGGTCCCTGATAAGGAGTTATAGCAGGAGTTGTGAGAAAGAAGGGATGCAGCTCCTATCCCATCACGTAGTGCCATTTCAGGTAGCCCCTAGGACTGGTCTCCAGAGGAATCACCCTTTCAGCCCTAGCATTAGCCTTGTCCTCATGACTTATTGAGGGGATTGGCCATGCTATGTTGCTGAAACTGCTGCCTCTATTGCCACTGCGGCTGCCATTGCTGAGTGTGGGCCATGGAAGGAACCTGAACCGTGTTACCTCAGCTTGGGCTGCTGCTTGAGACTGATGATCAATGTCACCGGATCCAGGTTAACATTGGATTTTTTTTTGTTAATACAGGTATTTATTCTCTGAGCCCTTCAGTCTCTGCTTTGCCTCTGGATACCCTCCCCCGTCCTGTCACCTACCTTCTCCTGGGCTTACTTTCCCACCATTTACCCAGGACTGCTGAAGTGGTGGGTGGGGTGCCAGGTCGGTAGTACGCGAGCCTGTGGTGGGTGCCATTGTTTCTCCTGGTGGACCAGGCTATTTTCCACCATTTGTGCCCTGAAAGGAGACAAATATTCCCTGTGACATCATGTTTCTTGATTTTAGTAAGGCCTTTGACCTGCTGCCTCATTGGGCTTTGGCTGAAAAAAATCAGATCATATAATATTCGTAACTGCATTGTCACTTGGATTTCTAAATCGCTTTGTGATAGACAACACGTTATGAATAATGGACATCTGTCACAGCAGGGTATGGTTATGAGCGGGGTACCACAGGTCTCAGTCCTGGGTCCTTCTTGTGTATATATGTGTATATGTGTGTGTGTGTGTATGTGTGTATATATATATATATGATGTGACTCGACATTTTAAATTATTCAGTTAAATATGCTGATGATGTTAAGATTGGCAGCTCTTGTTTTTCTCCGCAACAAGCACTAGAACATCGAGACAATCTAAATAGGATAAGTGAATGGGTCAACAAATGGGGGATGAAGCTGAACTTAGAAAAATGTAAAGTAATGCATACCCCTACACATTAAAATAAGCAACTTTGTGTACTACTAAATCTAATAATGAAAAAGATCTTGGGGTACACATTTCTGAAAACCTGACATGCACACAGAAACTCAATGCTGCTATAAGTAAATCAAATAGAATCATTTGATCTATAAAGTGTAATATTAATTCAAGAAAAACTGACGTTCTAATGCCACTGTTCAGGGCATACGTTAGACCTCACCTAGAATATGTGGCACAAGTTTGGTGTCCTTATAAAAAGCCAGATAATATGTCACTGGAAAAGGTACAGTGAACATTTACTAAAAACATCACTGAAATTAAAAATAAAACATGATGAGAGATTAGTTTCACTTAAATTAATACCACTAGAGACAAGAAGACTTTGTGGAAATCTGGTATTAATGTACGATATCATGAATGATCCATATCTTGTGTGCGAGTTAGGCATAGAATACCAGGAGAAAAGATATGAAATCAGAGGGCATCCATTTCAAGTGGTGGGCAGAACCTTTAATACCAGTTTAAGGAAATATTATTTCACCTTGAGAGTTACTGGCCCCTGGAATAGCCTACCAATGGACATTGTTATAAATAAATCTAAGGTGGGGGCTTAAGAGAAGGTTGAATAGATTTATTCTATTGGGGGTAACCTGAGATATTATTCCTATTTGTACAGGAGCATACATGGGCATTATTGCCTCCTCGCTCCTTTGAGATATTAGTATGAACCTTAGTAAGACCGTGCAAAGACATGCATGTCAAAGCATGCGACATGATGGCATATGCCAATGCCTCTGTCCTGGTCCTCACAGTGATAACACCTAGTCTCTGCTAGATGGGTATCAAAGTGAGGGACTCAGATTCCCACACACCCCAGAAGAAAGCCATCCAAAAGACAAAATAAACATTTCTTAATCCTCAATCCTTCTTACCCTGGCTGGCCTCCAGAGACCCGAGCTCATTCATGAACTTGGGTCACTGCTACCACTGCGCCAACAGGCCAACTTCGTACTGGACTATTTGATAAGTGTGAGATGATCCTCGACCCCTAGCAGAAAAGAGATCCATCCCTGTAAGAGGCAGATCTTCCACCTGTTGCTAGAGCTCCTGAATGAAAGGCAAAATCTTCAAGCGTGGTGGCATATGGATACCACAACTGGTCGGGCTGACACACTAGTCGTGGCAAGGGTAATTTGCAACTGGTGCTTGATCACCATCTGCCCAAGATCACGGTTCTCATGTAGATCTTATTGGTTCTCTTATTGTGCTTTGGGTGCAGAGACAGAGACTCACCTTCAAAGGAATGGAGAAAGAAGAAATTCTTAAAACCTTCATCTTTGCAAAGGGTCTGGAGATCCAACATGTACTCCTCTTCCACTGACAGAAAGTCTAGGGCTGTAACATTCTTGCTGGCCCCTTCAGCTGCTACCATGCCACTGACTCCACAGCCATGAATGCCATTCAGATTTTTTACTGACTTGCCATGGAACACCCACAGCTGGCACTCATCAAGCACCTATGGGTGCATAGCTTGGCAACAAGTGCAATACTCTACATCGTGGGCAATGCCCCAACAGTACACACAGACACCATTTCCTTTGGTTACAGACACTGGGTACCTGCTCACATCACACACCTTGAAGCCAAACTTGTTTTTCTTGTCCATGGCTAACACTGATGATGGAGCAGGAAGCCGATGGTGAGGAGTCAAAATCTGAAGTAAACTTTTAAAATTAGCTAAATAGCATAAAAACTAGCAACATTTTAATTCACTAGCAAGAGCTGTTAATTAGGAGCTTTTTTTCAACTTTGTTTCTGACACTCTGTTGTTGAGGCACAGGTCAGGAAGCATAAGAAAACCAGGAGTAGTTGTAGAATTCACAAAAAGTATTTGTACTAGCAGTAACATAAAAAAATAGACTTGTTCTGTATAACTATTAATAAAGGCAGAATAAATAGAGAAGATCCACTGGAGTTTTCCTTCAATCTCTGTGTCTCCTGCAAGAAATTGCAGCTTTGTTTTTTATTAAGTCTGTGCAACCCCCCTTCTTAACAAACATGCTGTTTTTTTCTAAAATGTTCTTGTATATTTCAGGCAGGTGCATGCAGGAACACAATGTCCCAGAACTGAGGCCTCTTTTCCACAGCTTCTGAAAAAGAGCTTAAGAATTGCATTTCAGGTTAACCCCTTGAGTTCCCAATAGCTTTTTGCAATCATCTCAAACTATAATTATATACATTTCAATAGTAACACTATATAATTTCTAAACAAAGGGATCCCAATATCAGTTATATTTCCACATAATAATTTGAATATATTTTTATACCAGCAGATATGCAAGGGAGGAAAAGACAGAAACAGCAAGGGAAGGTTGAGAGACAGTGAGAGGCAAATAATTGCGAGACTGTCAGGATGATCAAATCCTAGATCTCACGAGAAAATTTGGTTGTGCAACCAGACAGGAAAGGAAAGAACAGAACAGATCCCTTCATTCAAACTCTCCATAACAACTGGGACAGGGTCATATTCAACCTTGTCACATAAACGCCGCTCCTTAAGAGGGAACCTGTTTTATCAAACAGGTTTCCAAAACTTTCTATTAATTCTCTAATAATATTAGCTCCTAACTTTCAGAAATTAAGCACATATGCAGTATCCTTTTTTCTATAACAGAACAGCAAACAGTAAAGTTTAAACTCATACATTTGTTTTTCAACCTTCAGAACCCTCAATTCCTGATCCATATCTTGACAGAAAATCAGCATTGCTATTGTCTTTACCAGATCTGTGTACCACCTTGAAATTAAATGGCTGTAGTGCCGGGTACCACCTTGTGATTCTGGAAGAAAAAATTACTCACCTTAGTAATGTTTCTTCTAATGGAGTCTTGCTATATTATGACATATGCAGTGAGTCCCAACCTTCGAACTGCTCCGGAGGTGAAAGAGTTAACTTTCCATGCCAGGCATGGAACACTGAGCTCAAGCTCGGTTAAAACTCTGTCTGTTGTTCTTCAAACTCAAACCGTCAGATCTTTACGAGCTAAACTCACTGAGGTCCTGTGTGGAAGCTGTAAACCTACACTAGCCAACTGGCTACTAAACATAAGAACACATTTTTTTGGTCCCAAAGCAAAGACTCAAGTCAGGAGACCCAAAAAATGAAAAACACAACACCAAGTCACCCCAAAAAAAGGAGAGGTGAAAACAACAAGGTGGGCATCTAAGTGCCAGCACTGCACTGCCCACCCATATCCCAAAACAGAGGTTCTGAGAGGGGCAGGCAGAGGGGGAGGTCATAATATAGCGAGACTCCATTAGAAGAAACAACATTACTAAGGTGAGTAATTTTTTCTTCAAACAACATGAAGTCTTGCTATATTATGACATATGCCAGACTACACAGCAGTACCTCCATGGAGGAGGGACAGAACCTACTTAAGAAATAGGCTCTGAAGCACAGCTGTGCCAAACCGAGCATCACTCCTAGCCTGGATGTCCAGGGAGTAATGCTTGGTAAAAGTGTGAACCATTTTCCAGGTAGCTGCTTGACATATCTCTAGAATAGGGATGTCCCTGGCAGCAGCCAGGGAAGCAGCTGTACCTCTGGTAGAGTGAGCCCTCAGGCCTGAGGGAGAAACCTTACCCAGCTTTTCATAACAGAATTGGATACAAGAGACAATCCACGTGGCAATGGATCTTTTAGTGGCAGGTTTCCCTTTACCAACCTCACCATAAGTGAGGAACAGTTGGAGGGAGTCAAACCTGTGACCCTTAATGCAGCTCTATGCAGTAACTAAGGGCTCTCTTCACATCTAAGCTGTGCAGCCTCCTCTCGCCAGAGGAGGAATGGTCAGTGAAGTACACTGGAAGAGATATAGATTGATTAAGGTGGAAATCTGAAACCACCTTAGGCAAGAACTTCCTGTTAGTCCTGAGGACCACCTTATCTCTATGAAAGGAGATAAAATCAGGCTCCACTGACAAAGCTTGTAATTCACTTATGCATCTGGCAGAAGTGATGGCTACCAGAAACACAGTCTTCCAAGTCAAGTACTTAAGCTCTGCTGAAGACAAAGGCTGAAAGGGGGGGTTGCATAAGCTGAGCAATGCAAATATTAAGATCCCAGGCAGGGGCAGGGTCCCTGAATGGAGGGTTGGTGTGAAGCAATCCCTTAAAAAACTTTGAGAATAAGGGATGAGCTGAAAGAGAAGAGGATTTACCTGCTGAAATAAAAGCAGACACAGCTGCCAAATGCACTTTCAGGGTAGCTGGTCTCAGCCCCAAGGTATTTAAATGGACCATATAATCCAGGACTGTGGGTAAATCAGCAGATTCTGGGGGAAATATGCTTCCCAGAGCACCATACAGAAAACCTTTTCCATTTGGAATTATAAGAAGCCCTGGTGGAAGGCTTCCTAGAAGCCTTCAGGATATCCATTACACCTTGGGAGAGGTGTAGGTCAGCAAACTCTAACTCTTCAAGAGCTAGGCCTTGAGATTGAGAGATTTGAGGTTCAGATACCAAACTCTTCCCTGAGCACAGGTTAACAGGTTGTGATTCCTGGGAAGACACAGGGGAAGGTGGACTGTTAAGGACAGTAGGAGTGGGTGCCAAGGCTGTCTGGCCCAGTCTGGAGCAATCAGGATCACCTTGCAGGGTTGAGATCTGATTCTGACTAGCACTTTGAATAGGAGAGAGAAGGGGGGGGGAGCACAGAGAAACTTCCCTTCCCAACTAAGAAGGAAGGCATCCAGAGGGACTGAGCCCAACACTGGGGGCCTGCAGCAAAACAGGGGAAGTTGGTGATTGTCTGGGGCTGCAAAAAGATCTATCTGCGAGGTGCCCCATCTGGCAAATACCACCTCCAGGATTAGGGGGTCCAGTGACCATTCGTGATGGCCCTGGGAAATTCTGCTGAGAGCATCTGCCAGGACATTGTCCTTGCTTGGGAGGTGAACTGCCGTAAGGGAGGTGTTCAGAGAGTAAGCCAGAGACCACAACTTCATTGCTTCGGTGCACAAGGCTGTAGACCGAGTGCCCCCTTGCTTGTTGATGAACCACATTGTGGTGGTGTTGTCTGTTCTGACCTGAATAACTTTGTTCTGAATAGATTTGGAAAAAGCTTGAAGTGCTACAAAAACTGCTCTGAGTTCCAACAGATTGATGTGGAGCAGAGATTCCTGAGGGGACCACAATCCCTGGGTAGTGAGGCCACCCATGTGAGCTCCCCACCCCAAGAGGGATGCATCTGTAGTAAGGATTAAGGAGTGAGACTGAGGGGCAAAAGGAACCCCCTGTCTCAGATTGCTCTGGTCCTGCCACCACTGCAGGGCCTGGATCAGAGTTCAAGTCACTGGGATCAATTTGGTTAGAGGGTCTTTCCTTTGAGACCAAAAGGCTCTCAAATGGAACTGGATGTCCCTCATCTGAAATCTTGCTCCCTGCACTACTGCTGTAGAAGTAGCCATGCGCCCCAGGAGCTGTAGAAAGTGCCTCGCTGGTCGAGAGACCTGCAGGGTGAATGAGGAGGCCAGAGAGACCAGAGTCCTTGCTCTGTCCAGAGGAAGGAAGGCTCTGGCCTGCTCTGTGTTCAGCTCTGCGCCTATGAAGGTGAGGAGCTGGACAGGCTCTAGAACTGACTTTGGAAGATTCAGAAGGAAACCTAGAGAAGTGAGCAGTTGCTGAGTTATCTGTAGATGTAACTTGACTTGGTCTGGAGACTGGCCTACTATGAACCAGTCATCCAGGTAAGGAAAGATGGCAATCTTTTGCCTTCTTAGGTGGGCAACTGCTACTGCCAGGCATTTTGTGAATACCCTTGGAGCAGAGGTGAGGCCAAAGGGTATTGCTCTGAATTGGTAATGGCCTGAGGGCAGCTCGAACCTGAGGTACTTTCGATGGGAGCTTCTGATGAGAATATTGAAATAGGCATCCTTGAGGTCCAGGGACACTAGCCAGTCCCCTGGCCTTAGGGAGGGTAGAATAATTCCCAGAGTCACCATTTTGAATTTTGGTTTTAAAAGGTGCTTGTTTAAGTATCTGAGATCCAGGATGGGCTGCCATTCTCCTGTCTTTTTTGGGGTAAGGAAGTACCTGGAGTACAATCCTTTGCCCTGGTGTAGGGGTGGAACCCTTTCCACAGCTCTGAGAGCTAGGAGCGAAGAGACCTCTGCCTCTAAGGCAAGAGCCTCTGGAGGATTTGCAGGTGGAAAAGAATCTGGTTCTCATCTTTGGAAATTTTTTGAAGCTGAGAACCAGTTCCTGGCTTACTACTTCCAGGACCCATTTGTCTGATGTCAGAGACTTCCAGCCCTGGACAAAGTAAGCCAGCCTGCCCCCTACTGGTAGCTGAGAATCGGCCCTGGCAACCCCATCAGGGTGCCTGCTTGGCAGGGGCTTTGGGCTGAGGGGTGGAAGCAGGCCTGCTTGTACCCCATCTGTCTCTCCCTCTAAAGAACCCCCTCTGGGCATAGGCAGAAGAGGAGGCCTGGGCTTGGTAAAAAGGCCTATGAAAAGGCCTGCCCCTGCCCCTGGGAAGCTGCCTTTGAGGAGTGGCCTGCCATTCTTTGGCCTGTGCACTCCTATAGGTGGTCCTATACTCATCCATTTTCTTCATGTAATTCTCTGTCTGCTCCCCAAACAGAGAATTACCCACAACAGGAAAATCCATGGCCTTAGTCTGGGTATCCTGTGACAGGCTAGTACATCTGAGCCAAGCCATTCTATGAAGTCAAGTCAAGTCAAGTCAAGTTTATTTAAAAGACGCCCAATCCCGGAGGCTCTGGGTGCCGTACAAATTTTTTAAAGACATAGTACATAAATATAAACAAATAAATAGAATCACAAATTATGAAATAAATCATAATCTAAACATCAAATGCTTGAGAAAAAAATAATGTCTTTAAGCGAACCTTAAAAACATCTACAGTCGGAGCCTCTCTGACCACAGCTGGCAATAAGTTCCAGAGAGCGGGAGCCGCAACGCTAAAGGCTCTATCGCCGGCTGACTTCAACCTCACTCTAGGAATGGTCAGGAGGCCGTAGAAGTGCCACAGATGTAGCCATGACTCTTGATGACACATCATTAGAGTCCACTGCAGCATGGAATTGCACCTTGGATGCCTCAATACAATCAGCAGCCACCTGCTCCAGCTCCTTGGCAAGCTGGCCAGAGACCTGCTTTGCTAGAGCCATAACAGTATCCCATCTGGATTTCTGGTATCTGGCAACATAAGCCATATAATTTGCCTGTCTGAGTCCCAAGGATGCTGCCATGTACTGTTTCTTTGCCATGGCATCAATCCTCCTGGAGTCCTTATCCGGGGGGTGTGAAGCCAAGGGAATATTAGCCTTGTCACAGGCTGCAGCCTGCACTACCCCAACATGGCTGCATTGTTGTGTGAGGAACTCCGTATCAGAGCCTGACAATGTCTACCTCTTGTCCATTCTCTTATCCACAGGAGGTATAGTGTGAGGAGCTTTTAAAAGTCTGTTTCCCAAAAGATTTATGCATGGGAACAGACAGTCTCGTAGACTCTGGCATATCCATCATTTCCACATAGTCAGGCTCCTCTTGATCATCCACAGCTTCCTCCATAGGGAGCTGGAGGGTTTCAGCCACTTTTTTATGAAACATAAAATGAGAAGGGGACTCAGAAAGCCTAGGAGGAGACACTCCTGAAGGTCTGTCTGGGGAGATGTCCGGGTCAATGGGCACATCCAGACTTTCAAATCCACATTCACTCTCCTCATACTCCTCTTCCCCCTCCTCCAGTTCATAATACTCCTCTAACTCATACTCTTGAATCGGTGGAGCCGGCCAAACCGAGTGCTTACCCGATGGTGCCGGTTCGGTCGGAACCGGGGAAAGCGACTGGACAATTTTTATCGCTTTGGCTATCTCTTCAGCGGTTGGAGAGGAAAGTTTTGGCTCCACACCAGCTGATTTTCTAGTCCTTTTTGCTGGACCCAGCTCCTCAGAGTCAGATCTCCTTTTGCCCGAGGAAGTTTCGCCCTGGTCAGAGGGTACTCCCTCCAGTTCGGTTGGAACCGAACCGGGCTGGCCATCCGGTTCAGCTGACTTTTTGGCCTCCCTTTTCCTGAGCCTACCAACTCTCTTTTCCAGGGTAGCTGCAGGAAAACTTTTACAAATCTGGCAGTCTGCATTGAGGTGGTCAAACCCCAGACAATAAACACAGGTGGTGTGGGGATCAGCCTTGGCAAAGACTTCCCCACACACACTGCAGTGTTGAAACCCAGTGGGCCCGGTTTTTCTTTTGGGTTTCTCAGACATAGTGCCAGTCCTAACCAAACTTACCCGTTTATGGCAATCCGCCATGTAAGACCCTCTTATCGGTTCCCAACCGTGTCATGGGTCGTGGAAAAAAATATAATAAAATCCGTTTTTTTTAGAACCGATAAGAACCGGTAACCACACTCTAAAAGATAGATTAAGATATTTTAAGCAACTTGATCAGTTCAAACCGAACCGATAAACCGTTTACAAGTTCCACACAGAACAGAAACAAATGTAAAACCTATCTAGTACTCACAATACCACACACAGAGTCTGAACCGACCGGTTGCGGTTTAAATTCGGTTGAAAACTGAGAAAAATAATACTTTAACCGACAAAATGAACCGAGCAGAAGGAGAAATCTCCGGAGCGACTGCTCAGTGAGGCAGAGTAAAGAATCTGACGGTTTGAGTTTGAAGAACAACAGACAGAGTTTTAACCGAGCTCAAGCTCAGCGTTCCATGCCTGGCATGGAAAGTTAACTCTTTCACCTCCGGAGCAGTTCGAAGGTTGGGACTCACTGCATATGTCATAATATAGCAAGACTTCATGTTGTTTGAATTTTTATGTTTCATTTGGTTAAGCCAACAGAGAGGACTGTGGTCTGTTATAGGTACAAAGTCAGTTTCTAGCAAATAAAACTTAAGCGACTCCATGGCCCACTTTGCTGCTAGACATTCCTTTTCAATGGTGGAGTACCTTTTCTCTCTGTCATGCAACTTCCTACTTATGTACAATATAGGACATTTCGTTCCATCTATATTTTGACTCAGGACTGCACCCAGGCCTACCTCTGATGCATCTGTTTGTAATAAAAATGGTTTCTCAAACTCTGGACTTCTTAAAATGGGATGAACATAGTGCAACCTTAATGGCTTGAAAAGCTTCATCACATTCTGGGGTCCATTTCACATTATTTGGGTACAGTTTTTTCATGAGTTCAGTGAGGGGAGTAGCTAACTCAGCAAAGTTGGGAACAAATCTCCGATAATAACAAGCCAGCCCTTAAAATGACCCAACATGTTTCTTTGTTTTATGGACAGGGCTGTTAGCTACAACTTCTATTTTAGAAATTTCTGGCTTAACTTCTCCATTTCCCAACACATAGCCCAAATATCTGGTTTCCTGTCTGCCCAATGCACATTTGGTGGGATTAATAGTCAGACCTGCATTTTTGAAAGCCTGGACAACTGCTTGCAGGTGTTCCAGGTGACTTTTCAAGTCTGGACCGTTCACCACGACATCATCCAGGTATACAGCACAATAACCAGTGTGAGGGGAAAAAATTACATCCATGTACCGCCGGAATGTAGCTGGCACACCATATAAACCAAACGGCATGGTGGTGAACTGATAGAATCCAACAGGAGTGGCAAATGTGGTTTTGTCTCTGGATTCTTTAGGTAAAGGGATTTGCCAGTAACCCTTGGTGAGGTCGAGGATACTGATAGACTTTGCATTCCCCAGTCTGTCCACCAAATCATCTATTCTGGGCATAGAATAACTGTCAACTTCTGACACTTGACTAAGTTTCCTAAAATCAAGGCAGATTCTAACACCCCCTTCCTTTTTGTTTACAATTACCACTGGAGATGACCAAGCACTCCTCAACTCTTCTATGATATCTAATTCTTTCATGTTTTGTATTTCCTTAACCACATCGGCTCTTAACCGCTCTGGTAACCTATATGTCTTTTGTCTAGTAGGACGAACATTCCTTGTCCCTATAACATGCTCAATCCCTTTTGCTCGGCCTGGTACTGTGGTAAAAGTACTGTTAAATGTCTTCAGCACATTACGAATGTCTGCAGTTTGGTCTGCGGTTAAGGAAACATTCACCTTTACTGCATCAGCAGTTACAGTTTGTTCCAGTCTACCATAAGCTACATCAATATCTTCTTTATCAGTTTCTGGTAAAACTAGCAAAGCAGCTTTTGGCATTTTTTTTAACCCATTTCTTGAGGAGGTTAGCATGGTATATCTTAGTAGGATTTTTCCTGTCAGGGGTCTGTCTTGTAGTTAATGGTGCCAGTATGTCTAAGCACTTTATAAGGCCCTTGTCACTTCATTAACAGTTTATTTTCTGTTGTGGGTAACAGTAATAAAACCTTTTCACCTAGCTCAAAAACCTTTTCTTTTACCCCATGGTCATAATATACCTTCTGCTGGTTTTGGGCCTCTTCCTGATTACTATGGGCGATTTCAACATATTTTGCCAGCTTCTTTCTTAGGGCACACATATAAGATGTTATAGATTGTTTCTGAGTGGGGTTATCTTTCCATGTTTCTTTTATCACATCCCGTGGCCCTCTTGGCTTCCTACCATATATCTGTAGCATTTCAAATTGTGAAAACCCTGTTGATGCCTGTGGCACTTCTCTGTAAGCAAAAAGTAGGTAAGGCAAGTATTGGTCCCGATCTTTCTCTTCCCCTTTTACAAACCTTTTTAACATGCATTTTAGGGGTTGGTTAAAACGCTCAACAAGCCTGTCTATCTGTAGGTGATAGGGGAGCTTCTTATGGCAGTGATACTGAGTAGCCTGTACAGCTCCTTAAGTAATGCAGCACCAAAATTACTACCTTGATCAGTAATAATTTCTCTAGGTATGCCCACTCTGCTGAAAATTTTTGCAAGCTCTGCTGCCTCTTTTGAAGCTGTGACAGTACGCATTGGAACTGCTTCTGGGTATCGAGTAGCATAGTCGCATACTACCAGGATAAAGCTATTATCCTTTTTACTTTTGTCTAAAGGACCAACCACATCCATTGCAATTTTCTCAAAAGGCACATCTATCAATGGTAGGGGCACCAGGGGCACCTTGTCTTTTCTAGTGACTGGGACTACTTTCTGACACTCAGCACAGGAATTACAACAGGTAGCAACATATTCACGAATTCCAGGCCAGTAAAATCTGTACAGTAATCTGACAAGGGTGCAATCCCTCCCTGAGTGGCCAGCCATAGGACTATCATGTGCTATCTGTAACAACTCTGTTCTATACTTCTGTGGTATAACCAATTGTTCTGTCTGTTCCTGTGTCTGAGGTTTAACCCAGACTCTGTACAGTAACCCATTACATTTTTTAAACATTGGTCCACCCTGTTTTGGTTTCACCCTCGGCTGCTTAAATTAACCCTGGAGAGAAACATTGTTAGCTTATACACAGATAATGTCGGCAGATAAGGGACTACGGCCCACCCAGTCTGCCCATTTGATCTTGTAAGTTCACTTTATGTTTTCCTTGAAGTCTGTTGCTCCTTACCCCTGACTTTCTTCCCTCATGTCTATCTCATGCATTATTAAATGCTGTGATTATTTCAGCCCCCACTACTTTCTCTGACAGGGTGTTCCACTTGTCCACCACCCATTCTGTGAAGAAATTCTTCCTCATGTTTCCTATGAATCACCCTCCCTCCAACTTTATCCCATGCCCTCTAGTCCTGGAACATCTATTTTGCTGAAAAATAGTGTATTCCTGCACCCTGTTCCTCCCTGTAAGATACTTGTATGTCTCTATCATATCCCCTCTCTCCCTCCTTTCCTCCAGGGAGTATATATTCAAGTCCTTCAACCTGTCCTCATAGGACTTGTGATGCAATCCATGTACCATCTTAGTTGCCCTCATCTGAACCTTATGTTCCCCAATTGTTTAACCAGGAGAGATACGGTACACTAAGCTGAAAGCATGTTTACAGGTGCGACCTGGGAGCACAGGGAAGTGAAGTGACTTGCTCAGGGTCACACAGTATGCAAGTGGGGGCTGTGGGATTCAAACCCAGGTCCCCAGATTTGCAGCTGAGAGCCTTAAACCACTGCACTATACTGCCTCTACCCTATGTCCTTATATAGGTAAGGTCTCCAGAACTGTACACTGTGCTCCAGGTGGGGCCTCACTAGTGTCTTGTATAGTGGAATTATGACCTCTCTTTTCCTGCTGGTGATGCCCGTGCCTATGCATCCCAGCATCCTATTTGCTTTACCTGCTGCCTTGTCACACTGTTTCCCTACCTTGAGGTCATCAGAGATGATAACTCCAAGATCCCTTTTTTGCTTGGTGCATGCTATATCCTCACCCCCCAACTGATATGTTGTTCCAGGGTTTTTGGGCCCCATATGCATTATCTTGCACATCTTTGCATTGAATTTCAACTGCCAAACCCCTGACCATTCTTCAAGTTTCTGCAGGCCCCCCTCATTCTGTCTACACTCTCTGGCATGTCCACTCTGTTACAGAGCTTTGTGTCATCAGAGAACAGGGAGATTCTGCTTTTTAGGTCCTGTGCAATGTCACTGATGAAGACGTTCAATGGGACAGGTCCCAGCACTGATCCCTGTAGTACCCCACTGGCCATTTACCACCACCACCCTCTGTGTCCTGCTGCCCAGCCAGTTACTTATCCACTGCACTACTGTCCTGCCCACTTCCATATTCCTAAGTTTGTTTAATAGCATTCTGTGTGACATAGTGTCAAAGATCTTGCTGAAGTCCAGATAGGCCACGTCCACTGCCCTCCCTTGAGCCACCTCCCTTGTCACCCAGTTGAAGAATTCAATGAGGTTGGTCTGACATGACCTCCCCCTGATGAAACCATGCTGCCTTGGGTCTTGTAGTCCGTTGGCAACCAGATGTTCCACCAAGCTCTCCTTCAGTAGTGCTTCCATGATCTTCCCCACTACCGAGGTGAGGCTGACTGGTCTGTAGTTCCCTGCTTCCTCTTCATTCCTGCTTTTGTATAAGGGGACTACATCTGCTGTCCTCCAGTCTTTGGGTACCTCCCTGTTTCCTGTGATTGGCTAAACAGGATTTCCAGAGGTTCGGCCACCATCTTAGTCCTTTTAGGACCCTGGGGTGCACCTCAGGTGGCACCATTGCTTTATCAACTCTTATTCCTTCTAGTTCATTCAGGACCCTTTCTCGAGTGAAGGGACTTGTGTCCATTTCTGCACCGTTCCCACCCCTTGTACTCCCTTCAGGTCCATTACCCTCCTGTTCCTCAGTTAAGACTGAGCAGAAATACCTATTCACTATGTCAGCTTTACTGTTGTCATCCTCCATGCGGTCCCCATCCTCCCCCTTCAGTCTCACTATCCCTCCCTTTACCTTTCTTTTTTCACTTATGTACCTGTAAAAGGTTTTGTCCCCTCTACCCACTGATTTTGCAATGCGCTCTTCTGTCTGAGCTTTGGCTTCCCTTACTGACCTCCCTGCCTCCCTTTGCCTCTCCTGGTACTTCTCCCTATCCCCTTCTGCCTGCATCTTTTTGTATTGCCTGAATGCAATCTTTTTGGCTTTCACTCTCTCCACTGCATCCTTGGAAAACCATAACGGCAACCTCTTCCTTTTTCCCTTGCTAACCTGCTTAATGCATAACTCTGTTGTTCTTGTAATCCCCATTTTAAATATTGCCCACTGTTCCTCAACCCCGATTCCCGCCCCATTCCCATTAATGCCTCTTTCAAGCATCTTCCCATTTTCCCAAAGTCTGCCCCCTTAAAATCCAGGATACGTGTTTTTGTGTGGTTTGGTTCTGCTCCTTCTGTGATTTCAAACCACAGTGACTGGTGGTCACTGTTCCCCAGGTGCTCCCCAACTGTTACTCCCATCACACTGTCCCCGTTTGTGAGCACAAGGTCCAGTTTTGCCTTCTGTCGAGTTGGTTCAATGACCAGTTGCTTGAGGAAGGCACCTTGAAGGGAGTCCAGGATAAATCGGTTCCTGGTTGATGCGGCTGCTGGGAGGCTCCAGTCCACATCTGGAATACTGAGATCTCCAACCAGCACAACCTCACCCTTGTTTGCCATCCTTTGGATGGCTAGCATCAGCTCCCTGTCTGTTTCTTCCTCCTGGGCTGGTGGTCTATAGACCACCCTTGTGTGGATGGCTGGCCCCATTTTCCTTTCCAGCTTAACCCACAGTATCTCTCTCCCATTTCATTCCCCCCTGGATCTCTGTGGTCTTTATGCCATCTTTCACATAAAGTGCCACTCCTCTTCCCTTCCTACCTGCCCTGTCTCTTCTGAATATGTTGTAGCCAAGTATGGTGATCTCCCAGTCATGGTTATCATTACACCAGGTCTCTGTGATGGCCACGATGTCCAGTTCTGACTGCACCATGACAGCCTCCAGATCCTCCATCTTGTTGCTAAGGCTCCTGGCATTGGCACACATGGCTTTCTGTGATTTGAACTCCCTGGACTGTTTAGCTGTTCTACTCCAGCCCCCTCCCTGGTTGTTCTTTATCCCTGGTTCTATGTGTTGTCTGCCCTTCCGTTGAATTTGGCCCCCTGTCTATCCAACTCTCAGGTGTTTATCTCCATCATCTGCACACTGCTTTGTAGAGATATCCACTCCTCTTGTTCACTGGTTCCACTGCTAGCTGTAGGGGGTTGGGCAATTAGGTACCCTCCTTGCTGGCCTGCCAACCCCCCTTAGCTAGTTTCAATGCTTGTCCATGTAGCATTTAAACTTATCACTGAGTGCTTTGATTCCCCTCCAGTATGGATGCAGGCTGTCAGGCTTGAACAAGCCTCCATCCCTCCAGGTGGGTCCCCAGTCACCAATGAATCCAAACCCTTCCTCACAGCACCAGTTCTTCAACCATGAGTTAAAGTTCCTGGTGCATGTGCCCCTATGCACTCCCATGCCTCTCACAGGTAGTACTTCCGAGAAGGTGACAGAAGTAGTTACTTGTTGAGACCCCTCCCCAATTTCCTAAACTTTTCCTGAACTTCCTTAGGCTCTCCATTTGCCAGGCCATTAGTACCTAGGTGGATAATGACATCCAGCTCACCCTTCTGTCTTGCCTTCCTGGTGATCCCTAGGATTTTCCTCTCATCCTATGCCGTGGCACCTGGTAGGCACCTCACCTCTCTGTTCTCCCCCTCCTGTGTTCCTAGCTGGATCCCTTTCATGAAACTAAATCACAATCAGTTATCAGTTTAGCTTCAGCATTTTCATATTTTAACCCTTAATGTCCATCAGTCATTTGTTGCCACAGTTTCTTCAGGCATCACCTTTCTTTCCTGGATTTCCAGATCTTGGAGCTGTGTTCAAACAAGTCCACATCAAAATCAGCGAAAGGAAGAGAGTCCCCACCATCTGAAATTTTCTTTGCCTGAGCTCATCGCCACAGCTGCGGAAACATCAGGAATTACTCCCTCTTTGATTAACTTAGTAAATCCTGGAAAGTCATTTCCAATAATCACTGGTATATATAACTTATGTACTACCCCCACTTTAATTTGGTGTGACACACCCTTAATGGTCAGAGTCACTTGGATGATGGGAAAGTATCGAGTGTCCCTGTAGATGCAGATGACACCAGTACCTGGTTCTTTTGCACAGTGTTTTCCCAGCACTTCAACATGCATTAGGGTCTGTCTGCTTCATGAATCAATGAGTCCCTTTACAGTCTTATGCCCCACCTTCACATCTGTTAAGTACTTGCCTCAATTTGCTAAGGACAAATTTGCTCCAGTGTCACTTTTCTTATGGCAGTTTCTTGCAATATGACCTGGCTTATTACAATTATAGCAGATAACGTCTTTGGGCACAGATTTGTTACCACCACCAGAGTTCTTAGCAGATTTGGAGTTTAAATGAGAAAAAGAGTGCTTGGCTGTTACTGCACTGCTGTAGCATCTGTCTGGCCATTTGGTAGTCCTCGGCCAAAGAAACAGCCTTTTCCCCACTTTCTGGTTGGTGTTCCTTTACCCAAAGCTGCACATCTGTAGGCAGGATGTTGATGAATTGCTCCATTACAAATGTGCCGATGATCTGTGGGACTGTTTTGCTCTCTGGTTGGAACCATTTTATCAGGAGTTCTCCAAGTTGGGTGAAGGCTTCCCGAGGATTGTCGACTGAGTTGTACTTCAGAGATCAAAATCTCTGCCTGTAGGTCTCTCCTGAGATGTCAATCAGGAGGCAGTATAGAGCAGTGGTCTAAGGCTCTGAGCTGCAAATTTGGTGACATCCAGCAGACCTGACCTGGGTTTGAATCCCACAGCTTCCACTTGCATACTGTGTGACCCTGAGCAAGTCACTTAACCTCCTTGTGCTCCCAGGTCGCTCCTGTAAAAAAGCTTTCAGCTTAGTGTGCTATACCTGGTTAAACAACTAAATAAAAAAAATAAATAAAATAAAATAAATGTCATACCTTTTCAGGATTTTGCTACTCACCAGGTCATAGTTTTCTGACTGTGCAGTGTCCATATTGGTGTAGGCAAGTTAGGCTTTCCCTGTTGTCAGATAGGGTACCAGCCTGATTGTCCATTGCTGTTTTGGCCATTGGCAGGCTGTGGCAACTCTTTCAAAAGTTGTCAGTATGCCTCGATATCATCCGAGGGACACAACTTTGTAAGTTTAATGGCTTTAAAGTTGCTTGTGTTTTGTTGCTCATCTGGATCTGTGCCAGATCTTCTGCCTTTGATAGCGTGCAAGGCATCCAGCCGTCGCTGCTCCTGTCACAGCATCTCTTCTCTCATCTGCTGCTTCTCTTCTCTCCTCTGTTTCTCTGTCTCTTTTTGTTGTATAGCCCACCATTTGAAAAAGTCCATCAGGCTTTCAGGTTCTGTCACTGCCTGTTCTTTTCCATAACTTGTGCTGGCTGTACAATCTCAGCTTGGACTTCTGTCTCTGCTAGTTTGGCTGCCATTCTCCTGGTAACCACTCCTGAACTTGCTGCTGCAGAATCCATACCTTTTTCTATGCTTCTCTGGTATTAGGTCCAGTACCCACATACAAAACTCGTAGCTTAGAGTATGCATGGTATAAATCCCACTTAGGCTGACACCATCTGTTGTCGAGGCACAGGTCAGGAAGCATAGAAAAACCAGGAGCAGTTGTAGAATTTGCAAAAAGTATTTATTTGTACTAGCAGTAACATAAAAAAATAAAATATTTACAAAGACAGAATAGAAAAGATCCATTGGAGTTTTCCTTCAGTCTCTGTGTCTCCTGCAAGAAATTGCAGCTTTGTTTTTTATTAAGTCTTTGCAACTCCCATTGTTAACAAGCATTATGTTTTTTTTCTAAAATGGTGTTGTATATTTCAGGCAGGTGTAGGCAGGAACACAATGTCCCAGGACTGAGGCCCCTTTTCCACAGCTTCTGAAAAAGGGCTTAAAAATTGCATTTCAGGTTAACCCCTCGAGTTCCCAATAGCTTTTTTCAATCATCTTAAACTATAATTATATACATTTCAACAGTAGCAGAGTATAATTTCTAAACAAAGGGATCCCAATATCAGTTACATTTCCACATAATGATTTGCATATATTTTTATATCAGCAGATATGCAAGGGAGGAAAAGACAGAAACAGCAAGGGAAGGTTGAGAGACAAATAACTGCGAGGTTGTCAGTGTGATCAAGTCCTAGGTCTCACAAGAAAATCTGGTTGAGCAACCAGACAGACAAGAGACAGGAAAGGAAAGAACAGAACAGATCCCTGCATTCAAACTTTCCATAACAACTGGGACAGGGTCTTATTCAACCCTGTCACACACTCCAGCCAGGGCAGGGATATACCCCATTTCTGCCCATGTCTCCCCAAACAGCCTTCCCACTCCAACACTCCCCCACCCCCAGCTGCTCGATCCAGGTGGATTGTGACTTACCCTTCATGGAAAGGCTCCCCATAGGGAGAAACCAATATCACCCTGGGACCCTGGCCGGAACTTACACTGGGTGTCATTTTGGAGGAGAAACAGTCAGCAGTCCTGATGTAATTTTGCTGGCTTGCACAGAAGGATTTTCCTCAGTAGATTCCACCTGGAGGAGTGGCTGTGAAATGACAGTGCGGGGCTGTGCATGCTCCCAAATATGGCACACCTCCTTCTGACAACGCCTCTACCCTACATTATGTGGTCCCTGGCTAGTGTACTCCCAGTGTCCACTGGGAGATACTCTCTCACTGGGCTCCACAACCCACCCACCCTCCCTCCCCAGAGGAGGGAAACTGCCCTGCAGATGCTCACCATGCTGATACTTCGGGTTCACTTCCGAATCCAGGTCATCAGTGCTGCAAGCAGTAGCACTACTGCTGCACAAGGTCAGCCGGCCCCAAGACTGGTTTCTTTTACTGAAAGAAAATATCCAAGTGCACTGGGGGTGGAACTGGAGGATCATATGGTTGGGTGGTAGGAGTCAAGCTTAAAGAATGTACCATGACTGAGCATGTTCAGTGAAAAAACACCCAAGTGTGGATAGTGAAGTGAATCTAGGTAGTTAGAAAGTATGTTTCCCTTCTTTTCAGCAGCACAGAGAGGCACATCAGTCAAGGGTGAAAGCATCCCCCATCCCATTTTGAGATTTATTTTGCTTTTGTTAACCAGATAAGTGCACTAGACATTCAATGCTTCTTTTTTGTTCATGACCTGAGAGACTAGTGAGTACATGACAAACAAAATAAATACTGCAAAACACAGCAATTGCAGCTCAACTGTGTAGGAGTTACAGAAAACACATTATCCATCTAGCAGTGTTAGATAAAAGCAATTTATACTCCTTACAGAAAGCATGAATTACAAAACTATGTGCAGACACAGGCATTTAAAGTATGTATTTATTTTCTTAGTTCACTCCTGAAGAGTAAATTAGAGAAGACTGGCACAGAGTTGGAACAGACCCTGTCCCAGTTGTTATGCAGATGGAGTTAAAAGCAATGATCTATTCTGTCCTCTCCTGTTTCTTGTCTGTCTGATTGCGCAAGCACATTTTCTTGTGGCACCTAGGAACTGGTAACTCCGATGGTCCCAGGTCCCCCCATTATCTTCTTTCTTCACTTAATTATTCCATTATTTTTTTCTTTTTCCACTTGCTTCTCCGCAGTTAAAACAATATATGTGAATCTTTATGTGAAACTGCGATCCTCTGGTTTGCAAAGGTATACAATTTTGTTAATGAAGTTAGCAATTTGGAACATGGGGGTTGACCTTGAGAAACCTTTTAACCTTTCACAAGCTTATGAACAGAACTGTCAGCAGGAAATCAGCCCTGGGACAGGCGGTCATAATTGGCTGCAACTGTTAAGAAGACTAATGTACTCTTCAGAAGGTCACAGAAAGGTCTATGAAAAAGTCTTGTTGCATTTTGTGAAAAACAGGAGATGAAACCTACAAGAACAGGATACAGAGGTTAAATTGCCAGGCAAAGACATCTCATATAAACAGAACAATATTTTGTCTAGATAAGAGATTGAGATTCTAGAGAGTCAGTGACTCTGAGGAAGGATTTTGTTTGTACGGCCTTAGTGAAGAGCTGCCCTGTACATCTTTATTTTTTATCACCGATAATAAAATGCTACTTGTGAATTTTGTAGCTTCTCTTGATTTTGCCTGTGCTTCCTGACCTATGCCTCTATGATAGTTGGTCTAAGAAGTGGGATTTATAATATGCATACTCCAAGCCTGGAGTTTTGCATATGGGTACTAGACCTGGCACCAGAGAAGCATAGAAGAATGGTATGGATCATGCAACAGCAAGCCCAGGAGTGATTACTAGAAGAATGACAGCCAAACTTGAAGCAGAAACAAAAGACCAAACTGAGACTTTCCAGACAGCACTAGTGATGAAGAAAATAAAACAGGCAGGTACAGAACCTGAAAACATGTCTGCTTTGCTCAAATGGTGGGCAAAGAGAAACTGAGAAGCAGAGAAGAGCTGCAGTGACAGGAGCAACAGAGAAGAAAGTGTAGCGACAAGTGAAGCGATAGCGGGATTCCTTGCAAACTATCAAAGCTGGAGGATCTGGTACAGGTTGAGATCAACAAAACACAAACTTAAAAGTCTCTAAACTTACAAAGCTGTTTCCCTTGGATAATACTGAAGCATATCTGACAACTTTTGAAACAAAAGTTGGAGCCTGCCAATGGCCAAAACAGTAATGGGCAATTAGACTGGCACTTTATCTGACAGGTAAAACCCAACCTGCTCACAGTTATAGAGATACAGCACAGTCAGAAAACTAAGACATTGTGAAAAGAGAAATCCTTAGAAGGTATGACATCTCAGGAGAGACCAACAGGCAGACATTTCAGTCCCTGAAGCATAACTTAGTTGACTATCCTTGAGAAGCCTTCACTCAACTCAAAGAACACCTCATTTAGTGGCTCCAACCAGAGGGCAAAACAGTCCTGCAGATCATCAATATATTTGCAATGGAGCAATTCATCAACAGCCTTCCTACACATGTATAGCTTTAGGTAAAAGAACACCGACCAGAAAGTGGGGAAAAGGCCATTTATTTGGCTGAGGACCATCAGGTGGCCAGCCAGACACCGCAGCAGCAAAGTAATAGCTGAGGAACGGTACAACCCTGTTTTTCAGTTTAACTCCAGACCAGATAAGACCTCTGATGGGGTTAACAAATCTGCACTCAAAGACTTTATTTGCTGTAACTGTAATAAGTCAGGCCATATTGCAAGAAACTGCCACAAAAATAAGACGGGTAACACTGGAGCACATTTGGCCTTAGCAAATTGGAACAAGTATTTAACAGATGTCTATTTATTTATTTAGATTTTGATAACTGGGTAAGCTCACTTAGACCCGAAGTCCCTTTTTCAGGAGCGACCCGGATTAGTTACAGATAATAATTACATATATTGGCAGGAGTACACAGTAGTACATACATTGGTAGGAGGCAGTCACCGACAGCTGAGGCGCTGCACCCACCCCCAAATGGAGCTCCGAGCTCCTGGAGGTTGTGAGGGCCAGCCAAGCATAGGGGCTCTTCCCCCATCCACAGAAAGGAGCTCCACACTCCCGCCGAAGAGAGGGCCATTTCTTGAGCTCCCCGGAGGCTCTTCCCACCCCACAGCCACTGGATCCCAGCCGAAAATGCCAAGGTAGCCAAAGGACCTTGCTCCCAGTAACAAAGGGAGAAGCTCTGTGTTCTTCCCCACAGTCACTGCGCAACTGCTCCCCGCCCGCCCCCAATACCCTCCCACCCTTGGCTGGTGTTACATATATAGAGGAAAACCTCATGAGATCTTGGCGCCTCGCTTTTTCTATCAGCCTACTTCTCCATTAGCTCCTTATATCCTCTTGGGCACTAGAGGAGCCTGATCTGTTTTGAGCAAACTTGCTCACTCTGCAACAAACGTAATCTATAACCTGCCACTCAAGGTTAGTAATTTCAGCAGGTACTTAAAAACTTCTCTCAGCACTCAGCTGCTCTGTTCCCTCAATCTCTCTCCACTTCCCTATATTTAGAATGTCCCCCCCCTCACCTGCTGGCTCCCTTCATGGGGTCACTTTGTCTTCTTATTCTCTCTGAGCTCTCCTGTCCTAACGCTCCATCCGCTAATTCAAATGCTAACTTATATGAAGACTTTTACTTCTCCAATCTTCTTGCTACTTCCACACCCCCACCTCTTCCCCCTATTACTCTCATCAGCAGGTGCATGTGGCCTATAGCCAGATACCTTCACTTTAATTTGAAGCTCTCCATTATAGCCTCAGTCAGGGCCTGCCTTACTATACCACTTTGGATATTTACCCTGTCACTTATGCTAGCTGGGGACATCGAGGCCAATCCAGGCCTGTCTCAAGTTCCCATCCAATCTCTGCCCCCCCCGGTCACCTCCCTCCCAAAATCCAATGGCCTAACTATGGCCTACATTAACTCAATGAGCCTTCTGGCCAACCTCCGTGACCTTCAGGTCTGGGTGGGAATGAATGGCCCGGACATCTTATCCATCACTGAAACCTGGCTAAAGCCTACAGTCACTGACTCTCAGTGCTCCTTTCCAGGACACAATATGCTACGTGTTGACCGACTCGGGGCTAGAAGGGGGGTGGCCTTGCCCTCTACTACAAAACACACCTTAACATCACCCTCTTGCAGACCCCACACTACCTAATTGTGAAATCCTCCATTCCCTCCTTCTTCTGGGGGGAGTTAAGAAACTCCATATTTTTTGTATTTATGTCCCTCCTAAAATGCTAAACAGGGTATTCTTGAATTCCTGGAGAGCCTGCCAACAGTAACAGGCAAAAATGACATTATCTGCCTTGGGAATTTTAACCTCGACTGGTCTGAGAAAAACTCAGCGAACCTATCCTCTATGGTTAGTAAGGTAAACCTATCACAGCTCATCCAGGAACCCACTAGGGTCTCCGGGGGGGGTGACTGTGCCACCCTACTCGACTGGATACTCACAAACAGGAAGGAATATGCCACCTCGGCTGGAGTGCTTCCTGACACCATTAGTGATCACTATCCTGTTTACTGTGTCTGGGACACCGTCACCCCATCTTTCCCTTCCAAAATTGTTACCTTTCCTAACCTCTACCACCTAAGAGTTGATGCTTTTAAAAATGATCTCAGCCTGGTTGACTGGTCTCCTCTCTACTTAACCGAGGACATCAACTTTGCCACTGACTATTTCAACTCCGTCCTCCTCGCACTACAAAACCTTCATATCCCAGTCACCACACGTAGGATGGCAGGTAAGGTAACCAAGTGGCTAACGCGCCCCCCTGCTTCAACTTCTCAAAAGCAGGGACAAACTATGGTCCGCATGGAAGGTATCTCATCTTCGCACTGATTTTGAAGCCTATCGAGCCTCGCAGAACAAATGCAAAAGAGAAATACGCCTTGCCAAAAGTACCTACTACAGGAACCTACTGAAATCCTCTTCCGAAAACCCTCAAAGGTACTGGTCCCAAATAAAGGAAATTCTTGGCAATGACGAGAAGCAGAATCCAACCGACATGAACATTCAAGGCATTCACTGTAACAACCCGAGTACTACTGCCAACGCCTTCAATTCCCTCAATTTCCATGCCACCTTGTGCAACTCAGGCTATGCCCCAAGCTTACTGTCCCCCTGCCCCTTACACCACCCACCCTAGTGCTGGCTCCAACTACATACTGAGAAGTACGCAAGCTACTTAACACCCTTCCGGCACGCGGGGGCCAGGGGCCCGATGGCATCCATCCTGGCATACTCAAGCAGTTCGCACCATGGCTGGTCAGGCCTGTCACCAGACTTTTCAACCTCTCGATCCGTACGTCCACTGTCCCATCTACTTGGAAAATGGCCAGAACTATCCCTATTCACAAAAAGGGTGATGTCAAACTTATGTCCAACTACCGCCCCATCTCTCTCCTACCCACTCTCAGTAAGCTTCTTGAAAAATAGTCCACCGCCAGCTCGCTGAACACCTTGCCAAGTTTAAACTCCAAACCCCCTGCCAACACGGATTTAGGCCTGGACACAGCACCACTACAGCACTGACACAACTAACCAGCGACATCAAAAGTAACATGGACCGCGGCCTACTCACCGGTGTTGTCTTCATAGACCTGTCCAAAACTTTCGACATGGTTCATCACCCTCTCATGCTGAACAAGCTCCAATCAGAAGGAGCATCTGACGCAACTCTATCATGGTTCCGCAGCTATCTAGACAATCGCACTCAGGCGGTAGCTTTTCACAAGGCCCTTTCCTCCCCCATAAAGATATCCCAGGGAGTCCCACAGGGGTCCAATCTCGGAACTCTCCTCTTCTCCCTCTTCCTAAATGATATTCCCACTCTTTCCCGACACAGCTGCACTCTAATGTACGCTGACGACCTGGTTCTCTACTCAGGCTCTAAATCGATAGAAGACATCAACTCCACCCTCTCAAATGATTTCCAAGTCCTTCAACTCTGGCTCTCGAACAGCCATCAAACTCTTAACCAGGACAAAACTCGTGCCATGCTATTCTGTTCCTCAAAAAAACTGCCCTCCACTGCCCCCAGGCTCTTGGTTCACTGCCTAGATGGTTCCCCTATCACCAACACGGTGTCCTTCAAATATCTGGGGGTCACTCGTGATCCCTCCCTTGACCTGTCACTACATGTCAACACGGTTTGTCGTGCTGTCAATGCAAAAATTGGTGGCACCTATCGAGTGCGCCACTCCCTCACACCTTCTGCCAGATTATCAGTAGCAAGGGGAATCCTTTTACCCCAGCTCCAATACGCTCTTCCCCTCATCTACGCTGCCAACTCTTCTATACTTAGCAAATGGGACACTGTCTATAACAACATCTGCAGATTCGCCTTAACTGCCCCTCGCCTTACTCATCATTGTCTCCTCTACTCCGGTCTAAAGTGGCTGTCACCTAAGGATCTACGGGCCTACTCCCTTGGGTGCTTTATTGACTCACTGTCCAGACCCCCTAGCCCTGACTATCTGGCTAACCTGCTGACTCCTGCTGCCCAAACCCATACCCTCAGGTCCTCCTCTGTCCCAATGCTCTCTAACAGACCTTGAGCAACAAAAATGGGTGAACAGGCATTCTCTCACTTTGCTTCTAAGTTCTGGAACTCACTCCCCCTTCAGGTTAAAAATTCTGCCTCACACCGGGAATTTAAAAACTTGCTATTTTCTCACCTTCACACCCTTGGTCATTGCAAATGCTCATAATCTGCTTCACCCTACTGCCGGCCTGCAGCACGGACCCCTAGTCTATTTTGTTACTATATGTCTTTTTATGCACTGTATCTGATGCTTATGCTCTAATCACCTTATGTTGCTAATTGCTCTTGCTGTCATTGTTTACCCTGATTGTTATTATGTTCTACTGTAATATGTTATTATGTACTACTGTACTATGTACACCAATGTCCTGTGCTCTCCTGGGTCATGCCTGAAAATAGGCAGGATTGTTGCCTAGCACACTTACCTGGTTACTAAAAGCTAATAAATAAATAAACCAACAATGCTTTAGGGGAGAGGTAGTAACAGCAATATGCAGGATATATTGCCACCCCATAGGCTGACTGCCATGGGACAAGCAAGTTTCAGCCACCAAGACTAAGTTCCAGGCTAGCGGTTACAGCCACAGAGACTAAGCTCTAGCAGGTATACTTTCAGGCCCGACTTAAAACCCTGAATAGTACAACAATTAACCAAGTCAACAGGGAGAAGGTTCCATAAATGTGGGGCAGCGTACCTAAAGGAGCACTTACCATAGTTAGTTCAGACACGAGGGATGTCCAGGGGATGGACAGTGGAGGATCTCAGGCCCCAGCCCTGGACTTTAGGATTTAGCAGCCCATGCATGTAAGGAGGAGGGACAACAGTGGTAAATTTGAAGGTCAGGCCCAAAGAGGAGTATGCTAGTTTTTGTCACACAGAAGGCCAGTGGAGATCAGCAAGGACCTCGCAGTGGTGCCTTCTTGGGGGGGAGTTGGTGGTGAAATGAGCCACCCTGTGGTAGAGTGTCGTAAGCTTTCTTTGTTTGCCCTCCCTTAGGGAATGCAGCAGGGGAGCCCCATCGAGAAGGGAGGGGAATAGTGTGCAGTTTGATATGGCACAATGAGCCTCGAGAGAAAGAATCACCCAGCCTATAGAGAAGTCCTAACTTCTGGTGAGTGGACTTAACAACAGAGTCAATATAAGGCTGGAAGGTCATCACCTGATCAAGCTGGACTCCGAGGTACTTGATCTTGTCTGTGACCTATATTCTCTTCCCTTGGGCAGTATGAAGCTGAAAGATGCCACGACGGTCTGAGCCAAGGCATATGGACCTGAACAGGACTGCCTTCGTTTTTTCTTTATTCATTACAAGTGAGTTTAAGGAGAATCAGGCTTCCAGTGCAGCTACACTGGCCTGGAGGTTGGCACTGATTACACTAGGAAGTGGATCACTGCAGTAGATGGCAGTGTCATATGCATAGAGGATAAGGTTGTTCCTCCCGCCAACCCTCTCTATATCATTGACAAAAAGAGTAAATAACAGGGGATCAAGGATCGAGCCCTGGGGTACCACAGAGATTACCGGTTTAGCACTAGACTGGGTTCCTCTCCATAGGACTTTTGGGTTTTGGTTGAGCAGATAGCTCTCAAACCATGTAGCAGAGAGCCTGTCCAGTCCAAGTAGGTGAAGTTTAGTGAGGAAAAGTTCATGGCTGACCAAGTCAAATGCCTTGGATAAATTAATGAATAGAGCCCCCGTTGGGGAACCTTTGTCCAAGGATGACCGATGTGAGCCGGATAAGGGCTGTAAAAGTGCCACGGCCTTTCCTAAAGCCGTTTTGAATGTCAGCTAGGAGTAGGTGCCTTTCGAGGTAGTCCTGTATTTGACTGTAGACCAGTCTCTCCTGCACCTTTGCTAGTGGGCAGAGAATGGAGATTGGCCTGTAGTTCCCCACATTGTCCCGGGGCCCTTTTTTGTGAATGGGGACAATGGTTGCCACCTTCAATTTATCCGGGACCTTTCATTCAAGGAGGGACCTGTTGATAAGCAGGGCAACTGGGCGGGAGATAGCCAGAGCTGCAGCCTGCAGGAGTCTAGGTTCAAGCAGGTCATGTCCCGGAGAGGAGTCCGGGTTTATACATTGCAGAAGGGGAAGTACCTCAGTGGGTTTGACCAGCTTCAAGTGAAACTGGGGTCGGGAGTGTTCCCAGGTGGTGCCTCTGTAGCTGGGGGCACCAGAGGGCAGGTGGGGTTTGGTTCCTCCAGGATTGGAGAAAGCAGCACTAAACACCTCTGCAATTAAGGTGGGATCATTGGTTAGGGTATCACCGACCAGGATCGCGCCCTCTTGGGCACTGGGGGCACCCTTTATCAGCAGGTTAATTTGACCCCAGAATCTCTTGGGATCCTGTAGGTGCCTAGACTGGCGATCTCATAGGTATTTAGATTTAGCCAACTTGGAGGCTTTCTTGCACTGATTCCTCAGTTCTCTATACCTCTCTCAGTTGGGTTTCCAGCCTGTGGATTTGTACTGACCCCAGGCCCGATCCTGAAGCAACATGCTCTGTTTGAGGCTAGGTTTAAGCTATTTGTGGTATTTACTCTGTACCCTGTTTCTTGCGGGGGGTCATGTATATTGGCCACTGACATAAAAGTGCTGGTAAAGAAGTCAAGCGCCTCATCTAGGGTAGGGAGGGAGATAAGGGGATCCCAGTTTATGGCACATAGGTCAGAGCAGAGAGCCTCCGAAGAGAAACTGCTGTAGTTTCTGGCTTCAATTACTTTGGCAGGCAGTTTGGGAGGCTTGTTGGACCAAATGCAGAAAATTGGGGAATGGTTGCTCAATGAGTCTGCCATGACCCCAGCAGTCTTTATGTGGTCTGGGCTGGATACTAGGGCCCAGTCAAGCAACGAGTGGTTACCAGTCCTAGCATTGTGCCTTGTGGGCTGGTGGATAACTTGGGTCAGATTGGTGTCGTGTATAGGGTTCTTGCTGGCAGAGGCCTCTAGTGAGAGCCAATTTTGGTTAAAGCCCCCCGGAGAATCAACTCCCCCAAAGAGTGTTCTGCCAAGGCATGAGTTAGCGATTCGAGGGAAGACGTAGCCATTTAGGGCAGGAGGTAGGCATACCCTATTACTCTATGTACAGGGGTTTGGTGTCTCCAAGGAGCACCTTCACAAAAATAATCTCATTCAGAGTCACAGAGCGGAGAATGGTCAATCTGCATTGCATTAAGACCACTCCGGGTGTAAATAACACCCCCCACCTTTTTTCCCAACACGGTCCTTCCTGAAAGCATTAAAGCCAACTAGGTCCATTTTGTGAGGAAGGATGCAGGAGGTGGGAAGTAAGACAGTGAGGGGACTTACAGATTCGGGAAGCAGACAGACCCTGGTGCATGCTGAAGTTCCGGGAAAAGACTGGAAATGGACCAGGCACTGGGGTCATCTGCGTCCACTGGGACACTCGATACTATCCCACCACCCAAGTGACTCTGAACATTAATGGGGTATCACACCAAATGAAAGTGGGGGTAGTACCAGAGTTACCTGTACTTGTGATTATTGGAAATGACTTTACAGGATTTGCTAAGTTAATCACAGAGGGAGAAAATCCTGCCGTTTCTGCAGCTGTGATATCAAGAGCACAGGCAAAGAGAATCTCAGATGCCGGGGCCTATTTTCCTTTTGGTGACTTTATTGAAACTGTCTAATAAGTGATTGTGGTTTTGCTTTTGAGCACACAAACACTGTTTCTCTCCTAGGTTATTTTAAGCAGCTGGGGGTGACACAAAAACAGGGTGAACAAATGTTTAAAAATGTATTGGGCTTCTGTACAGAGTTTGGCTTAATACTTAAGATGCAGGAACAGATAGAACATGAGCTGTTACAGATAGTACATGACAGTCACATGACTGGTCTCTTGGGGAGGGACCACAGCCTTGCCAGATTACTGTACAGATTTTACTGGCCTGGGATTCATAAGGATGTTGCTACCTACTGTGGTTCTTGTGCTGAATGTCAGAAAGTAGCTCCAGTGACTAACAAATTCTTGTCAGATCCACCACAGCTGCATAATGAAGTTTGTGAAGAAAATGGGCAGACTAGGATGGTCCATGTGGTCCTTACCTAGTGTCAAATTGTATGTTTATGAGGGTAATGTAGTCAGTTGCTTTGGAAAATATGGAATGTTAATACACCAAGAGCTATCTTTTCTGTGTCATACTGCCAATTCTGATGGTAAATTCTGTTTAAATTACAGCAAGACTAGATGTAATTAAATATATTGTTACAAAACAAGGGCACTTAACATCACCTGCTGAAAGCCAGGAGATTAGCTGGGGATAAATAATGGTGTGCTAAAGACTCATATTTAGTTCATTGTGTGATCCCTAACATTGTACTGCTATTTGCAATACGGCTATAGCAAAAGCCAAAAGGCTCCAAGTCGCATACATGTGACACCCCCCAACACACGCAAGCTATATAGGGTGAGCAGATTTCCTAAGGAAGTTGAAACTCTGCTGCTGCAGTGCGGGGGCTGTACCTGACTGCTGGTAAGGGGAAGGGACAGAAATGGCAGGGATGCAGAAATGTACAAAAAAAAAAATGTGATATAGTGCAGTGCTGCAGTACATAGGGACAACATGGGCGGATTGCTTCTTGGGGGGGGGGGTCAGGCGGAGGAAAAACAGTTCCACAGACGGAAAACATGATGTCAGCCCTTTTCTACATGCAAAACGTCTGCAGGACTCCGACCATGCAGCCGAAAAAACGGCAGACAACACTGGCATTCTAAAGCCATGTTTGCTACTGAATTCCAACCCCCTCCCCCCAGGACATTCTTAAATACCTTCCATCTGTACATTCTGGAAATGCATACCCTGCGCCCACACAGTGTCAGCTTTCCTTTTTAAATGTTTTCTACAACTACAGTTTTATGTAACATGGGGAAACTAAGACCTATAAGGTTGCATGCAGGAAGAACTTGCCTGCGAGTTCTGGTTATGACATTAGTAACTCTTCACTGAAGCTGGCTTCTTTGAACAGGATCACAGTACGGCTTGTAATTCCCCCCAACACAAGAACACAAGTGTCTCAGAAATCTAATTTCTGATTTGCACACCAAGTGGACTCACTGCTACCCCTCCCCCGTTAGGGTGAGCTACCCCTCCCCCCACCGTCCATGCCCTCTCATCCGACACTAGCATAATTTTCTGTGTTACATGCCAGCACACCAGTAGCCACACCATCAACAAGTGTCAGACTAACACACACACACACCAGACATGCCGCCACCACCACACCACCATCAACAGGTGTCAGACTAATAGACTGGCTTTTGGTTACAATATTGCATTGTGACAAGCCTCTGTACCTCATCAAGGTAGCCAGTCCCACAGAGGTCCATTCACACACACACACACACACACACACACACACACACACACACACACACACACTAGACATGCTAGCAGACTGGCTTTGGTTACAATATTGCATTGTGACAAGCCTCTGTACCTCATCAAGGTAGCCAGTCCCACAGAGGTCCACACATACACACTCCACACTAGACATGCCACCACCACACCACCAACAGATGTCAGACTAACAGACTGGCTAACAACTCTGAATTGCTTTTTATCCAATGCCTTACTGGGCAACTGTCTAGATTTATACCACTTATGTTTTCTCTTCAGTGTTTTCTAGTTTCTTACTTTCTAATTTTCCCTGTTGGTCTATAGATATTGCAGCACAGTAATAATTTCACTGAGTCTTTCAAATGTATCTGACTTCCCCTGCTGACCTCACAGCTGCTGTCTGTGACAGTCAGTTGTCATGGTGAACTATGATGTCAAACAAAAGCACTGTAAGGTTAACTACAGTGAGGCAAATGCTTTTCATGCAGACTTTGATAAGATAGATCAGCAAAATGTGCTGCAAGCCTTGGAGTGGAACATTGAAAATGGAAAAGTGTAATCTAGTAAACTATAATAGCTAAAATATGCAGAGATTCACAATGATCTGTGATGCTCAGTTATCAGCAAACATCATACACATTAATGCACGGACATCCACATGAGCAAACAACCAACCAGTACGTGCTGGGCTCTTAGCAAAGCTGTGAGTTTCTGTTGACAGGTTTTGCCAGTGTTTTATAACCACAACTGTGGAACTATATTGAAATGCCATACTTCTGTAACTGAACCATGTGCCCTAGTACCCACCTCTGCCAGTCCCAAATTTTAGGAAGCACACTAATACTAATGGTACTGTGAAGGAGCAGCACTTTGCACATCCAGCTGGTTCAAAGATAGACACCACTCCCTCCTGATTCCATCACAGAGACCAGTACATCAATTCAGGCTTCAAAAGAGAAAATTCATAATATGCCAACTTTGCCCAGATGCTAAATCAAAAAAACACGTACTCATCACAACAATCCATCACTGAGGTTACCAATTGTAATAAATAAAAAATAGAGAGACCACATGATGGCCTACAAGTAGTGCATCATGCAACCATAATGGCAACCTGATGATCCGAAATGAGCAAGAGATGCTGGCAAACGAGCATCTGGAATCAAAAAGTGCTGTTGGTAGCCATGTATCTTAAATCAGAAGGGAGGTGACTGGATTCTGCAGCATTAATGATCCTCCAGCCACAGGTGGAGCTGAAGCTGTACATCAGCAGGGCCCTTATTCAGTCGAATGTGGCACCAGAGTGAGAGGTGAGAAGCCCTATCTACAAGGGAGAGACAAGACATGATACCATCTCGAAGAATTACTGCCAGCACTCTTGGGTCCCATGTCACTAGATCCTAGGTTTAGGAAGCAGTTGGTGGGGCTGGAATGTGTGAGAAAAACTAGACTAAGGGCTTGGAGGGCTGGTACAGAAGGAGAAAATGGTGTAAGAAGAAAAGACTAACAGAGGGTCTGTTCAAAGCTTATTGATGAAACGCATCAAAGAGTTCCTGCCTACAGGTGCATGGAGAGGCATGATGCATAGCAAATTCCAACCATTTCTGGAGTGATGCTGTGCATGAGTCACACTTTGGAGTGTCATATTGCTGTTGCACGACATCACAGTTTTAGTAACATATTGAGAAAAATAAATTTCTAAAAAAAAAAATGCTTTTTCTGTCTTAGAATATTTGCTCAGTGTTAACTTACGCGGTTATCAGAAGCAAATAAATAAAAAAGCCCCATCCCCATTGCAGATTTCTCATATGGGTGGATAGGGACTGTTAGAACCAGGAGGCGACCTGGGGTGAAATGGATACAGGAGCGAGGTCCATCATGTCTTGTACCCATACCCAAGGGCACTGACTTGGTCAGGCAGGAGGTGGAGTCATCCTTGAGTCTGGCCCTTTGGGCGGTGTTAAGCAATGCTAGATCTATCAGAAACAAGACTGCTTTGGTGGCAGATCTTGTTATATCTGTGGACTTAGCTTGCATCACCGAGACCTGGCTTGATGAAAATGCGGGCCCCATTTTGGAGTCCGCAGTTTCGGCCGAGTACTCGGTGATTCACCACTCGAGAGTGGACCGTAGGGGCAGGGGAGTTGCAGTCTGTTTTAGACAGGAACTGGACCTCAGGGAAATACCAGTTGGACGTACCAACTCCTTTGAGTGTATTGTGGGTGCAGGTGCAGGCTTCAGGATACCTCTCATTTATCGTCCACCAGGTGATGGGAGGAAATTCCTGAGGGAGGTTGCGGATTGCATCACCAAAAGGGTATTGGAATCCCCCCCGATGGTTAATTCTGGGGGATTTCAATGCCTGGGTTGACGATGAACTTGCACCGTTTGGTCAAAACCTCCTCCAATTGATGGACTCATTGGGCCTGACACGAGTTATTACCTTTGCAACCCATCAGGGGTGACACTCATTGGATTTGATATTCCATCTGGGGATGGAAGTCTCCGGTGTGGAGGTGGAGCCCATCAGTTGGTCTGATCATCATGCCCTGAGGTTCAGTTTCGCAGCCCCTCGAAAGAGGCCTGCCCCTAAGGAGATAGTACACTTCGGTCCTTTGGGAGGAGTTACCTCAGAAGGCCTAATGATGGAGTTGGACTTCTCAGGATTTCCAATGGATAGCACTGACCCAGAGTCCTTAGTGCTAGCCTATAATAGGGCAGTTGTGAGGGCCAGGGATGTCATTGCTCCAGTCCGTGTTCATCCCTGTACTCTCCACCTGGGGGCCCCATGGTTTACCATGGAGAACCGTTGGTTGAAGAGACAGGGCCGAAGATTGTAGAGATGCTGGCGGAAAACTCAGATGGAAGTAGACAGGCTTAGACCATTAGATCATTATAAGGCCTATCAGTTAGCAATTTCCCATAGGAAGGCAGAGTTCCTGTCCAGGGAAATTGCTACAGTGAGGAATAGACCAGCCCAGCTCTTCCGGACTGTGGACAGATTGTGCAATCCAGTCTGTCTTCAAGCTGTCGAGCGTTGTCACAGTTACAGTGTGAGAAATTTGCGTGTTCTTCACTGATAAGGTGTCCACTATCAGAGATGAGATCAGCCAGCGCCTCCCCATAGGGTCTTGCAGTGATCAACCGAGGGACACAAATACCCAATTAACTTGGTTCACCTTCAGTCAACCGGCAGTCGTGGATATAATGAGGATCATCCAGACTTTGCGGCCAACCTGCTGAAGATTGGATCCGGGCCCTACTCACCTACTTGTAGGGTGTGTAGAGTTTATTGGCCCGATCCTTACTGGGATAGTTGTGGTGTCACTGGAGAGAGGGATCTTTCCTGATCCCTTGAAGGAGGCAATAGTATGCCCCCTTTTGAAAAAAAAAATCCCTTGATCCCGACTGCCCAGAAAACTACAGACCGGTTTCGAATCTTCCCTTTTTGGGAAACATTGTTGAGAAGGTGGTAGCATTGCAGCTGGAGGACCATTTAACCATCCACAGTATCTATGACCCTCTCCAATCTGGCTTCAGGAAAAGGCATGTTACTGAGATGGCTCTTGTTCGGGTACTAAATGATCTCCTGATGGCGAGAGATTGGAGAACTCGTTCTATCTTGGTTCTCCTTGATCTCTCAGCAGCGTTTGACACAGTGGATCATGGCGTGCTGCTCAATCACCTGTGGTTTCTCTGTGGACTAAGAGGGGTGGTCCACAGTTGGTTTAAATATTTCCTGCAGTGTAGGACTCAGAGAGTAGTGTCGGGGATTCATTCTTCGGCCTCTCACTGTCTACGCTGTGGGGTGCCACAGGGTTCGGTGCTGTCCCCCATGTTATTTGCGGTGTACATGCTTCCACTGGGGGACATTATAAGACAACATGGGTTGAAGTTTCATTGCTATGCCGATGATTCTCAACTCTATATGTCTTTTGTGCCTGAGCAGGAGTCCGAGTCAAGTACATTGTTTAGCAATTGCCTCCTGGAGATACAGAATTGGAGGAGTACTAATTGGCTGAAGTTGAATACAGGAAAAACAGAGCTACTGGTGGTGGAACCGGGGGTGAGGATGTCATGTTCATGGGCGGGAAACCCTCAGGTTTATTTCTGGGGGAAACCGCACTTATGGCATCTGGCCAGGTATGCAACCTTGGTGTTATATTTGATGGGGGCCTGACCCTGAGGGCGAAAGTGTCGGCTGTGGTCAAATCATCCTTTTTCCATCTAAGGAATATAGCACGGGTGAAACACCTGGTTCCATCAGAGGATCTTCCTACCCTGGTCCATGTCTTTGTTGCCAGTTGTCTTGATTACTGCAACGCCCTTTATCTAGGGCTGCTGGGAGTGGATATTCGCCACTTGCAGCTGGTGCAAAATGTGGTGGCTAGGTTGTTGACTGGAAGCCCTAGGTCCAACCATATAACACCTTCGCGAGTTGCATTGGCTGCCGGTACAGTGGCGGATCACTTTCAAGGTCATGTTGATGACCTATAAAGCCCTACATGGGTTGGGACCCCACTACCTGGAAGAACTCCTGACTTCTTACTGCCCCTCCCGCTCCCTCCGATCCTCTGGCGAGGGATTGCTAGAGATTCCCAGAGTAATCTTAAAAACATCTGGTGGAAGAATGTTTGCCTTTATGGCTCCCACCCTGTGGAATTCTCTACCTTGCCAGATACGAAATAGCCTGACTGTGGAGGGCTTCAAAAAAGCCCTAAACACCTTCCTTTTTAATCAAGCATTTCAGTGATGTAAATTATATTAAAGCTGTTATATATAAAAAAGTTATTTATTATTGTGGTTTTAATGCTGCTTATGGAATTTTGTAAAGATGCCCTGAGCTTGGGAAGGGCACCTTATAAAAAATAAACTTTACTTACTTTTACTTACTTTACTCATATAGTAAGGTTGTCTAGTTACAGGAATATTTTTATTCATGAAAATATTTTGGATACTGTTGCCAATTAGGAAATATCTGACTCAATCAAAAAGCAGGATTGTCCCCATAGTGCTTAAAGTAGTTGCAAACCAGACAGTGGTGGAATGAAACCTCTGGTAAGTCAAGGCCAAAATGGCCCCCTTGCTCCTGCCAGGCATTTAGGCAATATTGTACATAATCTACAGTATTGTGCTGTTCATTTAGCTTTTGTTAACCATGTAAGTATAACACTAGACAAAACATGTGCCTATGTGAAGCAGGACTCTGTCATATACCTCAGAAGCGACTGTAACCATCATACAATTTACATTTTACAAACCTTAACACACATACAGCCTGGCCTGCCCCTGTGTAATTTTTTTAATGCAGCATTATGGCAGATGAGAGTCCCAATGCTCCCAAGCCCCATCCCACCACTCTTTTATTCTCCACACCGTGCTGCTGCTTGCTCTCTCTTCCTAAAATCTGGTCTGACCCATGTTGACCCATTTTTTAGTTGGCTGCAGCAGCTCTGATTCCTCATTCCGTCCTACCCGACGCAACTGCACTTCTTTCCGTGGTCGAATGCTGCCAGCCAGGGTCTCAGCTGCTCCTGGTCTGGACTTCACTCAAGTAGTGGGCAGTGCGGCACACAGAGACATTCTCAGACTCTGTACCTCTCAGTCTCAGTGCCTCTCGGCTGTGGAAACTCCGATTCCTTGTTCCGTCCTACCTGACGTGACTGCACTTCTTCCCGCAGTCGAATCCTGCCAGCCAGGGGGCTCAGCTGTGCTGCCTTCCACAAGCCAGGACTGTTGGTCCGGTCCCACTTCACGTCCTCCACTCGACACAGTCACAGACTAGAGTCTAGATGAGGAATGAGTGATTTACAGCTCTTTCACTCTCCCAACTCCCTAGTAGCCTGGACTCAGCGCTGGAGTTGGACTCTGTCTGTGACCTGTCCTGACCAACTATGATGTGGACCGAACACCTGTCCCCAGCCAGGCAGGCAGCCAGCTGTGTGCTACACAGTCTCTTACATACTTAGAGAGAATTTCCCGCATCTCACTGACCGACCCTCTAGCTGACTGGCTCGGAGTCACTCTGTCACAGCATTGCACAAGTCCGATTAAGTTCTGCTGCTGCACTGCTGCTGTAGACCTGTCCTATGGGGATTCTTCTTCTCATGACTCTCTGGTTCCAAAAGGCTCCAGACACACTTCGATGGGGCTACGTAGTAGTAGTTCCAACTGGTCAGGAAAGTGCTCGCTCACTCCAGGACCACCACACTTCACTTTCAGTTCCAGTCAGAGGAAAGGAACTAACAGACCAAACTCACCTGTTCCACGGGCATTTAAACTACCCACGCGACCCGCCCCTTGCTAGTAGTCATGCCTTCATTTTCTTACAAAGCGGACCTGATTGAGTGGGCAAAATAGATCTCAATCAGGTCCGCTGACTGGGCACGTCATATGTTTAGACCCCACCCACCTTTTTAAAAATGAAAAGGCTGCTTGAGAGCAGCAGGGAAAACCCACATGGGGAAAAAAAAATACTTAGACACCAGTCGGCTCCCGCTACCCACCCACTGATCTTTAGCATGCCGTGGCGTGTCGGTGGCTACACCTGCGCCAATATTCTCCAGCTGTTTTGCTGAAACCCTTTTCAGTTGCCATTTGCTTGATGCAGCTCCTACACAAATGACGCCTCCATTTGCGTGCCTGAACAGAATGTAGCCCCTACGGTTATTCTAAGGGAAGGGGGCAGAAATGACCATAAAAAAAAAAAAACACCCACTGTGATATAGTGCAGTGTTGCAGTCCATACGAACAACATGGGTGGACTGCTTCTTGGGGGAGGATCAGGCAGAGGAAAAACAGTTCCACGGACGGAAAGTAAAAATTACTCACCTTAGTAATGTTGTTTCTTCTAATGGAGTCTTGCTGGATTCTGACTATTGCAGTTAGGTCCTGCCTTTCAACTGCCCTGGAGAACGAAGAGTTAAACTTTCCATGGCCAGCATGGAATGTTCACTGTGAGCTCGGTTGAAGCCCCTGTCTGCTGTTGTTTAGACTCCAACCGTCAGATCTTTACAAGCAATACTCACTAGAAGTTCTACTCACACTAGCCAACTGGCAACTAAATTTATTAAAAAGGGTTTTTTGGTTTCAAAGCAAAGGCTCAAGTCAGGAAACCCAAAAGACAAAACACAACACACACCCAAAGTAAAGGAGGGTGAAAAAGGGACACCCCTAAGGTGCCAACACTGCGTCTGCCCACCCACATCCCAAAAACTAGGTTCTGAGAGGGGAGGCGGGGGGGGGGGAGGTCAGAATACAGCAAGACTCCATTAGAAGAAACAACATTACTAAGGTGAGTACTGTTTTCTTCAAACAACATGAAGTCTTGCTGTATTCTGACTACTGCAGACTACCAAGCAGCACCTCCATGGAGGAGGGACAGAACCTACTTTGGGAATAGGCTCTGAAGTACTGCTGTGCCAAACCGAGCATCACTCCTAGCCTGGATATCCAGAGAGTAATGCTTGGTGAATGTATGGTCTGTTTTCCAGGTGGCTGCTTGGCAAATTTCTAAGATAGGAATATCCCTGGCAGCAGCCAGGGAAGCAGCTGTACCTCTAGTAGAGTGAGCCCTCAGGCCTGAAGGTGTAGTTCTACCCAGCTTTTCATAGCAGAATTGTATACAAGAGACAATCCACCTGGCAATAGATCTCTTAGTGGCAGGTTTGCCCTTACCAGCCTCTCCATATGTGAGGAACAATTGGAGGGACTCAAACCTGTGACCCTTGGTGCGCTCTATGTAGTAGCTGAGGGCCCTTTTAACATCCAAGCTGTGCAGCCTCCTCTCTCCAGAGGAGGAATGGTCAGTGAAGAAAACAGGGAGAGACACAGACTAAGGTGGAAATCTGAAACCACCTTAGGCAAAAACTTCCTGTAAATTCTTAGGACCACTTTATCTCTATGGAAAGAGATGAAATCGGGCCCCACTGACAGAGCTTGCAATTCATTGATACACCTGGCAGAGGTAATGGCTACCAAAAACACAGTTTTCCAAGTCAAGTACTTAAGCTCTGCAGAGGACAAAGGCTCAAAGGGTGGTTGCATAAGTTGAGCAATGCAAACATTAAGGTCCCAAGCAGGAGCAGGGTCCCTAAAGGGGGGGGATTGGTGTGCAGCAATCCCTTGAAGAACTTACAAAAGAAAGGATGGGCTGACAGAGGAGAGGGCTTGCCTACTGACAAGAAGGCAGAAACAGCTGCCAAATGCACTTTAAGTGTAGCTGGCCTAAGGCCTAGGCCATTAAGATGGACCATATAGTCCAGAACTGTAGGCAACCCAGCAGATTCTGGAGAAATATCCTTATTAGAGCACCGAATAGTGAACCTTTTCCATTTGGAGTTGTAAGTCTTTCTGGTGGAAGGCTTTTGAGAAGCCTTAAGGATATCCAGAACCCCTTGAGAAAGCTGCAGATCAGCAAACTCTAACTCTTCAAGAGCCATACCTTGCGATTGAGAGACTTGAGGTTCAGGTACCAAATCCTCCCCTGAGAGGATGTCAACAGGTTGTAATTCCTGGGAAGAGACAGGGGAAGATGGACTGCTAAGGACAGCAACAGGGGGTACCAGGGCTGTCTGTCCCAGTCTGGAGCAATCAGAATCACTTTGCAAGGTTGAAGAGGTGCTAGCTGCACATTCGAGCAGACTTGATAGACCTCTAGGCCTTTATGTGCTGGCAAATTTCGTATGTTCGTATGTGAAGCAGAGATTCTTGAGGTGACAACAGCCCTTGGGTGGTAAGATCCCCCAGGTGGGCTCCCCAGCCCAGCAGGGAGGCATCTGTGGTGAGTATCACTGAATGAAACTGAGTGACAAAAGGAACTCCTTGTCTCAAATTGTCCTGATCCTGCCACCATTGCAAAGCCTGGATCAGGGTTCGAGTCACTGGGACTAGTTTGGTAAGGGAATCCTTTCTTTGGGACCAGAAGGCTCTTAAGTGGAACTGAATGTCCCTCATCTGAAATCTTGCTCCCTGGACCACTGCTGTAGAGGCTGCCATGTGGCCCAGAAGCTGCAGGAAATGCTTTGCTGGTCAAGACATCTGAAGGGTGAATGAAGAGGCCAGTTCCATAAGGGTCCTTGCCCTGTCCAGGGGAAGGAAGGCTCTTGCCCTTATTGTATCCAGCTCCACCCCTATGAAGGTGAGGAGCTGTACTGGCTTGAGAACTGACTTTGGAAGGTTGAGGAGGAATCCTAAGGAAGTGAGCACTTGCTGAGTTATTTGCAGATGTGACTTGGTCTGGAGACTGACCCACTATGAGCCAGTTGTCCAAGTATGGAAAGATGGAGATCTTTTTTCTCCTTAGGAAAGCAACCACTACTGCCAGGCACTTTGTGAACACCCTTGGGGCTGACGTTAGGCCAAAGGGCATTGCTCTGAATTGATAGTGGCCTCAGGGCAACTCGAACCTGAGGTACTTTCTGTGGGAGCACCTCATGGGAATGTGAAAATAAGCATCTTTGAGGTCCAGGGAGGCTAGCCAGTCCCCTGGCCTTAGAGAGGGCAGAATTATTCCCAGAGTCACCATTTTGAACTTTGGTTTTAAAATGTGCTTGTTCAGATATCTTAGGTCCAGGATGGGCTGCCATTCTCCTGTCTTTTTGGGGGTTAGAAAGTACCTGGAGTACAATCTTTGCCCTTGTGTAGGGTAGAACCTCTCTATGGCTCTGAGAGCCAGGAGGGAAGAAACCTCTGCCTCTAGGGCAAGGGTCTCTGATGGATTTCAGGTAGAAAGGATCTGGTTCTCATCTTGGGAAATTTTTGAAGCTGAGAACCAGTCCCTGGCTTACTACTTCCAGGACCCACTTGTCTGATGTCAGAGACTTCCAGTCCTGGACAAAGTAAGCCAGCCTGCCCCTTACAGGTATTGGAGAATCGGCCCGGGCAGACCCATCAGGGTGTCTGCTTGGCAGGGGCTTTAGGCTGAGGGGTGGAAGCAGGCCTGCTCATTCCCCATCTGCCTCTCCCTCTGAAGAACCCCCTCTGAGCATAAGAAGAAAAGGAGGCCTGGCCTTGGTAAAAAGGCCTTTGAAAAGGCCTGCCTCTGCCCCTGGACTGATGCCTTTGAGGAGTGGCTTGCCTTTCTTTGGCCTGAGCACTCCTGTAGGTGGTCCTGTACTCGTCCATCTTTTTCATGTAGTTCTCTGTCTGCTCCCCAAACAGAGAATTACCAATAACAGGAAAATCCATGGCCTTAGCCTGGGTATCCTGTGATAGGCTAGTACATCTGAGCCAAGCCATCCTATGAAGGGCCACAGATGTAGCCATGACTCTTGATAAAACATCATTGGAGTCCACAGCAGCATGACATTGCACCTTGGATGCCTCAATCCCATCTGCAGCCACTTGCTCCAGCTCCTTGGCAAGCTGGTCAGGGGCTGTTTAGCCACAGCCAGCACAGTGTCCCATCTGGACTTCTGGTATCTAGCTGTGTAGGCCATATAGTTAGCCTGCCTGAGTCCCAAATATGCTGCCATGTACTGCTTCTTTGCCATGGCATCAATCCTCCTGGAGTCCTTATCTGGGGGGGGGTGATGCCAAGGGGATATTTGCCTTATCACAGGCAGCAGCCTGCACTACCCCAACGTGGCTGCATTGCTGAGAAAGGAACTCCGTATCCAAGCCTGAAAGGGTGTACCTCTTGTCCATTCGTCTGTCCACAGGAGGTATGGAGTTAGGATTCTTAAGAATTTTGTCTGTTTCCCAAAAGATTTATGGAGGGGAATAGACAGTCTCCTGGACTCTGGGACGTCCATCATTTCAACAAAATCAGGCTCCTCCTGATCCTCTACTGCTTCTTACATTGGAAGCTGGAGGGTTTCAGCCACTTTTTTGTAAAACATAAAGTGGGAAGGGGACTCAGAAAGCCTAGAAGGAGAAACACCTGAAGGTCTGTCTGGGGAGATGTCCAGGTCAATAGGCACATCCAGACTTTCATAATCACCATCATCCTCAAACTTTCCCTCCTCCCCCTCCAGTTCATAAAATTCTTCTGAGGTGTAATCCGGAACCGGGGGAACCGACCGAACCGAGCCCCTGCCAGATGGTGCCGGTTTGGCCGGAACCGAAGTTAGCGATTGCACTATTCTTATCACTTTGGCTATCTCATCAGCGGTCAGAGTATGAATTTCTGGATCCGAACCAGACGATTTATCTTTTCTCTTCCTTTTAACCGGAACTGACTCCTCAGAATTGGCTCTCCTCTTGCCCGAAGAAGTATCGTCCTGGTCAGAGGGCACTCCTTCTGGTTCGGTCGGAACCGAACCGGGCTGGCCATCTGGGTCAGCGGACTTCTCGGCTTCCCTTTCCCTCAGTCTACCTACTCTCTTATCCAGGGTAGCTTTGGGAAAGTTCTTACAAATTTGGCAGTCTGAATTGAGGTGGTCAAACCCCAGACAATAAACACAGGTGGTGGGGGATCAGCCTTAGCAAAGGCTTCCCCACACACACACACACACACACTGCAGTGTTGAAACTCAGTGGGCCCGTGTTTTTTCTTGGGTTTCTCAGACATGGCCAATCCTATCCAAAACTTACCCTTTTTTCGGCAATCTGCCAGGCAAGACTCCCCTATTGGTTCCTGACCGTGTTACGGGTCTTGGAAAAAAACGTAATAAAATCCGTTTTTTTTTTTAGAACTGATATGGACTGGTTACCACACTCTAAGTAAATTCACAACTTTTTTAAAACTAAACTGATTGGTTCAGCCGAACTGATCCGACATTTACAAGTTCCACACTGAAACTAAATGTAAAACCCATCTAGTACTCACGGTACCACAGACAGAGACTTAAACCGACAGATTCGGTTGCAGAAATTTGGTAGAAACCGAGCGAAAAATTACACTTTAGCCGACTTTTGAACCGAGCAAAGGAGAACTCTCGGAGCGACTATTCAGTGAGGTGGAGTAAAGAATCTGATTGTTGGAGTTTAAAAGCAGGACAGGGCTTCAACCGAGTCATGTGAACATTCCATGCTGGCCATGGAAAGTTTAACTCTTTGTTCTCCGGGGCAGTTGAAAGGCTGGCCCTAACTGCAATAGTCAGAATACAGCAAGACTTCATGTTGTTTGAAACATGACGTCAGCCCTTTTCTACATGCTAAACGTCTGCAGGGCTCCGCCCATGCAGCCGTAAAAAAGACAAGGTGCCCCTGGTGCCACTACACTTGACAGATGTGACTGCCCCTTAGACAAAAGTAAAAAGGGTAATAATTTGGTAGTATGTAAGTATGCTAACTCAATACCCAGAGGCAATTCCAATGAGTACTGCCACAGCTTCAAAACTGGCACCACAACTTGCCAAAATTTTCTGTAAGGTGGGCATTCTTAAAGAGATCATCACAGATCAGGTTAGTAATTTTGGTGCTACAGTACTGAAAGACCTGCACCGACTACTAGGGGTCACTGCCATATGAACCTCTCCTTATTGCTGTCAGACAATCTTGTTGAGCATTTTAATCAAACCTTAAAATGCACATTAAAAAGGTTTGTAAAAGGTGAAGACCGGGACCAACACTTACCTTATGTGCTTTTTGCTTACATAGAACTGCCACAAGCATTAATAGGTTTCTCACCCTTTGAAATGATGTATGGTAGGCAATCTGGAGGGCCACTAGATGTAATAAAAGAAACATGGAAAGATAACCCTGCTCAGAATTAATCTGTTACATCTTATTTGTGTACACTGACAGAGAAACTGGCACAATATGTTGCAACTGCCCACAGTAATCAGGAAGAAGCCCCAACACTTCAGAAGGTGTATTAAGATCATGAGGTAAAAGAAAAAGGTTTTGAGCCAGATGAAAAAGTCTTGTTACTGTCACCATCTACAGAAAACAAATTGTTAATGAAGTAGCAAGGGACATTTAAAATGGTTAGATGTACTGGTGCAGTTAACTATGAGACTGAGACCCCTGAAAGGAAAAATCCTACCAAGCACACCACGCTAACTCCTGATGAAATGGGTTGAAAAAACACACACCAAAGGTTGCTTTGTTAGTAGTACCAGAAACTGCTCAAGAAGACACTGATGTAGCTTGTGACAAAATGGAACTGATGCTGTAAAGGTGAATTTTGCCTTATTCATAGAACAAAATGTAGAAATTTGTGACTTGGTAAAGACATTTAGAAGTACTTGTACCACAGTGCCAGGCTGAGCAAAAGGGGTTGAGCACATAACAGTGACAGAGAATACTCACTCAATCAGACAAAAAGAATACAGATTACCAGAGCAGCTAAGAGCAGATGTGGTTAAGGAAATACAAAAAAATGAAAGAGCTGGGTATCACTGAAGAATCGGGAAGTGCTTGGTCATCACCTATGGTGATTGTAAAACAAAAATGAAGGGGGTGCAAGAATCTGCCTTGATTTTAGGAAACTTAATTGTCTGTATTTGACAGCTATCCTATGCACAGGATAGATAATTTGGTGGACAGACTGGGAAGTGCCAAGTGCATCAGTACCCTCAATCTCACCAAGGATTAGTGGCAAATTCTCCTAGCTAAAGAATTAAGAGACAAAACTCCATTTTCCACTCCAATTGGATTCTATCATTTTACCACCATGCTGTTTGGTTTACATGGTTCACCTGCTACATTCCAGCGGTACATGGATGCAATTCTAGCCCCTCAGACTGGTTATTGTACCACTTACCTGGATGATGTTGTGGTGTATAGTCCAGACTTTAAAAGCCACCTGGAACACCTATGAGTAGTTAACCAATCTACCAAAAATGCAGGTCTGACCATTAATCCTACCAAGTGCACATCAGGCATGCAGGAAAACAAAATAAACAGGTTACTCACCTGTAACAGTAGTTCTAGGAGTGATATATGGTGCACAGTCACACTTCTGACAGTATCCTTTCCCTTTAAGATGCTGTCTAGAAGGTTTTCAAGCTGGTTCCTCCCACCCACCTGGGTGGTAACTCCTTCAGCACTGCCCCATGATGTCAGATCTTACTTGCTGGAAGCAAAATACAGTACCACTTGCCAGGGGAGGTTGTGTGGATGTACACCATATACCACTCCTAGAACTATTGTTACAGGTGAGTAACCTGTTTTTCTGGGGACATGGATATGGTGTACTATCCACACTTTTGGCAGACTCCTAGCAGTTCTCTTGGAGGAGGAGGCAAGGCACACACCCTCTATTTAGGGAAGAGAGAGTGGAGAACCAAGGACCCAAAACCAGCATCCTGGCATGATCCAACGTTGATGTGGTAAAGGTAGATGAAGGTGTGTGCTGACTTCCAGGCAGCAGCCCTGCAGAACTCTTGGACTGGGATATCCCTAGAAGCAGCCACCGAGGCAGCGGTATGTCAGGTGGAATGAGCCCATGGCCCTACAAGAGGCTCCCTATAAGTCAACCTATAGCAGAGGTCAATGCAGGATACAATCCATCTGCCAATCATCCATTTTGCTGCTGGCCTGCCAGGTGCGGCTTCAGTGTAGGTGACAAAATAGCTGACGAACCTCTCCCCAAACTCCAACCTTGCGCTCCTCATAGTAGGCAAGTGCTCACCTCAGGTCCAGAGTATGGGGCCTGTGCTTGGCCTCCAAGGTGTGGTTGGTAAAGGACCCTGGCAGATTCATCACCTGGTGTGGCAGAACTGTGTTCTGCCAGTCTGATAACCCCAGTAGAGGGATGCCTTTCCTATCTTCTTTTTCCTACTGAAATCTGTTGCACACCAGTATCTTCCTATACTATACCCTTTTCCGCCCCTGGCGAAGGTTGGCCACCTATGTCAGTCTTTTCTATCTCTCACTAAACTTTTTCCTTTCTACTTTTATTTCTAATTTACATACTTCTATTCCTCACCAAGAACTCTCCAAAACCATGCACCAGGTTAAGGCCAGCTGGCAAGAATGAAATAAGGTGCATTTATGGCATTTAATGCCAAAAGATATAAAGTGCCTTTAAGTATACAAGCTGCTAGTTGAATAAAGTGCATTTTGTACCATATTATGAGTTTAAAGTGGTGCAGTGCTTAATTAAGTTAATGCTTATGCCATTTTTATGTATATGGTGCAGGAATGTTTAGAAATGTTTAAAATGGCAGTTAAATACAAAATAATGTCCACTCTGATAGGGGGGAATACGAGTATAACTGAGCAGCATTATGTCTCCCTTGTTTAAATTATTTGCTGCTGCTCCGTTATTATGTATAATGTAATGCCAAAGAAATCCTGTATCGAAGCGGGAACTATTTGAACCAAGCGGCAAACTTTTACTTTTACTGCCGCTCGGTATCTGTGTAAATAATTACTGATGCCCCTGTATTATTAGGACTCCCGGCTTCTGGCTTTGTATAAAATATGCTGTAGAATTCTGTCAGCTAGCCATGGAGGAGTCCATGGCATGTGTGCAGCCAGTCTAGGCTGCTAGAGAGGCAGGCTTCCCCGAGCAATCTGTGCTTTCTGAAAAGTGAGCGCTTGTAAAATAAAACGGACTACACTGTCCCTAGACATAAAAACTACAGCCCAGGACAAAAATAATTAAAAAGGGGATTACCAAGTTTATGCAGAGCCCCAAAGCAAAGCGGCTAGATGATTCTCTAACAGTCTGCCGCTCTGCTGCAACATGGAAATCAAATGATTTAAAGGGACAGGAATGTCCCTATCAATGAAAATGCTTTACAGAGAGAGTAGCCCTCAGAATAAGGAGAGGGCTGCAAGATAAACTAAACGCAATAAAGAAATTAAACAAATTAAGGAATAAAGAGACACTGCAGGTCTCTAAAGGAGCCCCATTATGTATAAAGCCCTGAGATATAAAGGGCTAGTGCCCATATACTGTAACAATACAGCATGTGTATAAATACAATAAATATTTGCACTGTTTGCATATATAGAAAATAAGCTGCTGACCTGTTAGACCTCAGGAAGGGGATTTCCTATAGAGGGACTTCCTATAAGTAAAACCTCATTACGTAATACAGGAGGAATTTCCTTATTTAGGGACCATTCTAGAACTAACTGGGTGTTATGGGGGGGACTTTCCCATAAGTGGGAGGGCTATATAAGCTCTCCTCAAACACCAAGAGTCAGATTAACTGCATAGCCATTCTCACTTACCCGAAAGAATGTAAGCAGAAGGACCTGTGCCTGAACAGGAATGTATCTCTAACAGCAGAAAAGCTGATGAATTGTTTTGAGATACCTGATGTAAGGTGAAATAGCCTTGAGCTATTGCTTATTTTCTTGTTCTGTTTGAACTGTTTGATTTCTATTTATTTTTTTCTATTTCTGTATAAAATAAAACACACTGCGGGTGTGTTGCACCCTATTACTGTGTCCAGCGTTATCTTTATATCCATGTACCTGTAACATATGGTGTCACAAGTGGGATACTGGAAGTCCTAGCTGCAGGGCAGATTCCAGTAGGTATCAGACCTGATACCAAGGTATCCCGTGGCACGGTGGTACGCTTTTGTCATCATGATGACCCCTGTGTGACCCACTCTGACCAGAGCGCAGGCCGAGCGGACAGATGAGCAGCTGCTCCCAGGCCTTGAGTTTGACAGGAAACTAAGGGCCAAGCTGGAGTGACAATCAACAGACTCCTTTACAGGAGAAGACAGCGAAGAGGAAAAAGAAGGACTGGAGGAAGTGAGAGTCGAGGAACCACCGGAAGACATGAGCAAGCTTTTGAAGTGGCCTATAAGGAAACAAACAGAGATGGAGCAGCATCAGGAGGACAGCCAGGATCGAGAGAGGGAAAGAAGAAGGCAAGACAAGTGTTGGGCAGACACACTAAGGGCCCTACAGATCATTGGGGCCAGTAAGTCCAGCGAAGGAATGCATGACCTCCCTAAAAACATAAAATTGACCAAGATGTCAGTTACAGACATTGAGGCATACCTAACCACCTTTGAAAGAGTAGCGAGGGTGTGTGGGTGGTCGCCAGAGCAGTGGGTGGTCAGGTTGGCTCCCTATTTAATGGGTCGAGCACAACTGGCCTATAGCCACATGGACCATCGAAGCGCTGAGAAGTATGACCTTGTCAAAAAGAAGATTTTGAAGCGCTTCAATATTAATATCGAGACTTACCAGTAGTGTTTTCACTCCATGAAACACCAAGGGAACGATACTCCCTGAGAGACAAATACACAACTGAACCAACTTTGCAACAAATAGCTGCAACCAGAGGGGGAAGACACTGTTGGATATAATTGAGGCTGTAGTCTTTCTTCAGATTCTACCTGCAGAGATCCAGATTTGGGTAAGGGAACACCATCCAGAAATGGCAGAAGTTGCAATCACCCTGGCGGAGGATTTCCTGGCGGCCAGGCAACCAAGGAAGAGATAACGGACTCGACCATTACCCCCACCCGGCAACTGGTAAGAACAACTTCTTTCACCCCATCACATCCCCCTGGGAGAAATGCAGGTAGACAAGAAGGTAGAGGGAGTAGACCATATAATCCAGACATTATTTGTAGATACTGAAACAGTAAAGGTCATATTGAACGGTTCTGTTACAAGAAAAAGAGTGAGGCTACCCATCTGGCCCTTCTTAATCGGGGTCATTTTTCTATAACAGTCACCATCAGAGAGAAGAAAATGATGGGTTTAATTGACACTGGCAGCTGACAGACATTAGTACACCCAGACATACTAGAAAAGGCCCCATTTTCTGAAGTCTACACTGATGTCATCTGTGTGCATGGGGACACTCATCAGTATCCCACCACCAAGGTGACTTTAAATATTGATGGACAGGAAGCAGAAATGGTGATTGTAACAGTACCAAAGCTGCCAATCCCTGTAGTTATTGGGCAAGACACTCCCCATTTTTCAGCATTTTTGACCCCTAAAAATGTGACAGCCATTACCACCAGGTCATAGATCAAGGCAAAAACCCTTGGAGATGCATTTATTTTTGAGGGGGATGTATTTGATACACCAAGTGCCCACAGGAGAGCAAAGGGGGAAAAGAAGAAAGCACAGAAGAGTTGGAGAGATAAAAATGGATTGCCTAATGTCACTGTGATAAACTGTTTGCTAAATGTGATATTGCCCAGCAACAACGTAAGGATGACACATTAGCTGTTTCTTTTTTTTTTTCCAACAGGTGGACCAGAAGAAACCACCAGGGGCTCCTGTGTTTAAATGTAACAACCAAATACTGTACCGGATATATAATAACCCCCATACAGGTGAAACTGTTGAATGGCTAGTAGTCCCTAAACAGTTTAGGAACCAAATCTTGTATTTAGGCCATGACTTACCATGGGCAGGTCATGCAGGTAGGGATAAAACCCTAGCCAGGCTATTACAACAGTTTTACTGGCCCAGTATCCATGAGCAATTGGTGGAATACTGCAGAGCCTGTCTAGAGTGTCAGGAGGTGGCCCAGGTAACCAGAAATGATGTAGTGCCCCAGTACCCTTGCCCATAGTTAGCACGCCCTTCGAAAGGATGGCAATGGACATTGTTAGTCCCTTACAGAAAAGTGCCCAAGGATACAAATACATATTAGTCATCTGTGACTACGCAATAAAATACCCCAAGGCCATACCACTGCGTACAGACACTACTTCCCGAATAGCAGACGAGCTAGTTAAGGTTTTCAGCCATCTTGGGATACCTAAGGAGGTATTGACTGACCAAGGCAGTAACTTTCAGGATACATTACTTGAAGAACTGTACCATTTGTTGGGGGTAGTGGCACTAAGAACTACACCCTATCACCCACAGATGGACTGGTTGAACGTTTCAACCAAACATTGAAACGTATGTTAAAGAAATTTGTATATGAGGAGGGAAAGGATTGGGATAGGTACCTCCCCCTCTTGTTTTCTTACAGAGAGGTCCCACAAGCAGCTACAGGGTACTCCCCTTTTTCCCTACTGTATGGAAGGAATCCCCGAGAGCCACGGGATGTGTTAAAAGACTTTTGTGAAGAGGGAACCAATAAGGGACAAGCCAACATCACTGATTATATGGTTCAGCTTCACAAAAGGTTGATAGATTGCACAAAAAGGGCACATCAAAATAGTACTGTGTATCAGGAGAAGCAGAATACCTACTGTGATTAGAATTGTAAGCCCAAAGAGTTGCAAGCAACAGAGAAAGTGCTGTTACTCCCCACTACCCAGAACAAGCTAATAATGAAGTGGCAGGGCCATACACAATCATCAGACAAACAGGACCAGTAACATTTGAAGTGGAAACACGAGATAAATACCCGGGGGAAAGATTTACCATGCCAATCTCCGCTCTCCCTCAAACTCCCACCTCCATCCCCCCACCTGCCCCTCTCCTACTTCTTCCTCTCCCTGCGGCCCACTTGCCTCCCTGTTCTTCACATCCTGCCCTCCATGCCCCCCCACCGAGTGCTGTCAGCAAAGCTTTGCACGTTGGCTGCTTACTACCCCCTTCCACTTCCTCCTCATCCCCTGTGGGGTGACTCTACCCGATTCTCTGCTCAGAATTGGTTCACTCCAGGTGGGGGGGGCACCTCTCTCTGCACCTCACATAACTTTAGGCCTAACAGATACCTGTGAGTGTTTCAAATGCTGGAACAATGTTTAAAATGTGTTCTCTGATTTAATTGTGTAGTACTCTGTAACTGTACTGTTTTATGTTTGTTACTGTTATATGACGTGGAACCTTTGTAAAAGAGCCTCGACTCAAAAGGTTATTTTCCGACTCTCTAAATAAATAAATAAAAGCTTTTAAAGGGACACTAAATTGTGTATCTGACCACACAGTCGACTGCAATATTCGTTTTTAAGCACAATCGCAATGGAAATAAAAATAAACGTTCAGCATCTTACTTTGAGATGTTGACTTTGTTCCTCCCCTGTTCCACCTCCATGTATGCTCACTCACTGCCTGCGCACGACCGGAAGTGACGCTATCGACGGGCTGCAACATTGGTTCAATTCCTCTGTGTGTATTTGCAAAACAGGAGCTGTACCACTTAACTTACTAGTTGCCAAATTACATCTATAGGGCTACTGATTAACATCTCTATTGCACCAGCATGTCTTGCAGTGTTTTAGTAAGTCTTTTATTGTTAGTCTTGCAGTGATTTGCACTTCTTGCACAATTGCAGCAAGTCCTCTCCTGCCTCTCATGTTGTGTGTAATCCCAATTTGACATAACGTGTACTGTATGTGCTGTAAAAACGTCACCCTCCACATCACAGAACTGTGCTTCAAAACGCAACCACATAAGCAACTGATTTAGACCACAAAACAGCACAAAACCTTGTTAATAATGATGTGCTGGCACAACATAGGTTGTAATGTAATGTGCACTGCATAGCATGGTCTGCGGTATTCCTGTACAGCACAAATGTACATGTTTCACTAAAGTTCAGAAGATTTATGGACTGAAGTGCATTTAAACAGTTATTTATCCCAAAAACAATCTATAGAGTGATATGTGCACCCCCTCCCACACCCTGGTCTCACACGCACACATAGCATAGAGTGACACATCTCGCAGCAATGCCTCCACACCTTGGCTAATGCATCATCAGGCCATCTGACTGAGCACAATATGGACAATGTAGCACACTGTTCCTCACGTTGTCCTGAGCCCCCCCCATGTGTATATTTAATTGATGGACTTTCATTGTCCTCCACTCTAACTACTTGACATGTATGGAGCGTAGTATTACCTACATGTATAGCCTAACCAACCTAACCCACACAACAGCACACATAATAAGCAATGGCATCCATAACCACTGTCCACACACTATGTGTAGGTGAGCTCCATAGATTTAATTGTGAAGAAAGCCAGATTCAGAACCCCACTAAGCTCCTCAGCTGAAGGTGGTCACAAGTATAACTATGGATACCAACGACAAATATTAGTGAGGGCGTGGGGGTCGCAGTGACTTGGGGACAAGGCTGTGAGTATACCCCAGAGGTTAAAGTAATAAGCTGTGAATGAGTTTGGTACACATGCTGTGTGACTCTGAGCAAGTCACTTAACCTCCCCGGTGCTGCTGGGTCACCCCGGAAAACATGCACTTGTGACTAGTGGGCCTTACCCAGTCACCAATGAATAAAAAAGTAGCATAAATAGATAACGAGAGAAAAACAAGACATGCAAAAAAGGTAAACACAAAGCAAAATAACAGCAGAACATTCACTGAGGCAGTACTGTACTGTGCACCCAGCACAGTGGCTGACAGTTCTGAATTGAGTGGAGATGACCTACCCATGTTTCGCAAATCAGTTCACCATACAACCCTTTATGTTTGAGCCAGAATACCCCAAAGATGAGCTGCCTGATTTGGTGAACAACACTGACACGTCATCAGAATCAGACAGTGAAAACACCAATACACAGAGAAGTACTGATAGCGACAGAGCTGGTAACACTGACTGGTGTTTATGTGGACAGTGAGAGGTGATGCAGACTGAAAGGGAGAGTATATGCTGCCACGAGGTTAATCTAATTGACGAGAAATGTCAGGGTACATTTTTATTATTTTGATATTGTCAGGGAAAGAACTCTTGTTATGGTGTATCAGGGAGGAGATTTTGTGTGATGAAGGTCAAACCATGATCAATCAGCCACATGGCAGGTGTGATATCATGGTGGTATTCACATCTACCCCCCACAGAGTTGCAATCGTGTTGTGTACAGGTGGTCAGCTTGTATGGTGGTGGCAGTGTGCACAGGGAGGGTACCTTGGCAGGTCGCATGTGGATACCTACACATGCGTGCACGCGTACAAGGTAATGGGATGGGAGGTTGATAATGATACATTGCAGTTATTGTTTATTGGTGCCTAATGTTATGTTTCATGTCTTCTTTTAAAGATGCACTGTGTGTGACACTGAAACCAAACTTCAGGAGCGTATGTCCGGATAGTGAGGTGCTGTGATGTGCTCTCGTCCAGCTACACAAGGTTCGACATGATGTATTTGCACAGCCTATTCCGAATAGGTAAGTATTTAAAAAAATGTCAAGTACTATTACTATATAATAACTGCACAGTCTTATGGGTTATGAAACCAACGCACCGTGCGCCTTGCGGACACTAGGCCTGCAGCCTCGTGTCTCCTAACGCACAAGTGGTGACAATTACTGTGTAAAAAATGAACACCCTGTAGTGGGTTACAGCTTACACAACCCTAATCATTGTCATTGGTTACGGAAACAGCACCACGTGCGCCTTAAGGACACTTGGCCTGCAGCCTCATGTCTCCCAATGCACACGTATTCTCAATTACTGTCTTTTATGACATTGGTGTGAAAAATGCCACTGTCTGATTGTCCAGTAGCATTTTCCAATGGTGCTGACATCAATGCTCAACATCCCGGCGGCAAGCAACAACTTTACAGAAATGCATGACACTAACTAAAAAAGGACTCATTTCCTTATTGCAATAATGCATGCCAGGGTGTGCATCAGGGTGTGATAATGTCCCACCAAGTGTAGGTTGAAACACGAGGTGTAGCCAAGTGGTTACACCACCTGAGAATGGCCATTCCCCACACCATGATGCCCCCCCCCCCGGAGTGCATTATCGCGATTAGGAAATATGTCCTTTTCACGGCTGCAGTAGGCGCAGTCTGCAGATGTTCCGCATGTACAAAAGGAGTGATGTCATGTTTTCTGTTCGTGGAACTGACTGAAGATGTAAATAGTCTCTTCCACATTACCCTCCTCCAAGCAATGTTTTCCACCCTCAAATAATTACACTTTCATGTTAGTCGATGGTTGCAGGGTACTATTTTTTTCTTAAATGAGTGGTACAAGAACTGGAACCTAACTAATGGGAGGCAGCATTAGTTTTTTGGGGGGGCATAAGATCTGCCCCCACCTCCACCTGAGAAGCTCCTAAAGATCCACCCCCAGCTTTATTCTGATTCATGTGGGAGGGGCATGAGGTAGCTCTATCATGCTGTAACAAGACTCACTAGTTTGGGACCTGTATCAACCAACAGAACAAGTCTGTGCAGTGGAGAACAGAAGATACTTAATGCCTTTATTGAGGACTAGGAGAACAGAAGATATTTAATGCCTTCAAATACCTTTGGAACAAATGATTATCAGAGCCACCTGGGGCCTCAGAAGGAGACCTAGACACACATTCTAATTTACAGTTAAGAGCCACAGGTTTTTCTTAAACATAGAGATAAATATATATATATATATATAGTTTATATGTAATTTGTCTTTTTAGTAGTTTCAAAACTTTGAAAGCATTGGTGTTAGTAATGCATTCAGAAATACATTTTTTAATTGACTTTACAGTTAAACATGCAGTTTCATGTTAGGGCACATTTTTGGGGGGAAGGGTTCAAATTATTTTAATAATGGGCTCAGTACTTGGTGAACTCAGACTTTGATGATAAAGTGTGTTTTTTTCTTTTAAGTTTGAGATGCATTAGAAAACACTGAACAAGAAAGCAACTGGTGATTTTAAAAGCTATTCTGATCAGAGCTGACATTCAAAAAAAATCTCAGCTGTATTTTTTATTTTATTTTATCATGGTCACTAGAAACAGGATGTTAACATTTACTCCATAGAACCTGTTATTCAGGTTTTTTTTTTTATTACATCTTGTCCCAGGCAATCTTCCCACAGTGCAGTTTGTCAGGGCACATTTTTTGGGGGAGGGGGGTTCAAATTATTTTAATCATGAAGCACTGGTGTTAGTAATGCATTTAGAAATACATTTTTAATTGTCTTTACAGTTAAACATGCAGTTTCATGTCAGGGCACATTTTTTGGGGGAGGGGGTTCAAATTATTTTAATTCTGGGCACAATACTTGGTAAATACAAACTTTGTTGATAAAGTGTGTTTTTTTTATTTTTTGTTGTTGAAGAAATAGAGAACTCCCTATTGTGGTGGTGCCAAGTTCAAAATTAGAAGTGCTGCTATGACACACAATGGGACAGCACACATCTCATTTCAATGGAGTAAGCAAGCCTCCTTCATTTCCATTTATGTGGGTTCAGTGATTACTGTTGGCTCATCTTGTGATACTAGTGCTAAGACAGCTCTTTATTGAAAATATAGGTGTCTCAATACAAGATGATAAAGAGCAGCTAGAAAAAGTAACATCCATGTAGAATTCTTACATATTTGTTTAAGACACCAGCTCAGTGTCCAGCTGTTAAAATTCCCAACTGATGTTTTACACTTTGCGCATCCTCAAAGTACTGTGCAGCAATTTGTTGGCTATAATTTAAGTTCTGCCAATGTGTATAATAACTTGGCAATGGCCTTCTATTGATCCAGTTCTTTATTACATGCCTACATTGCTTTGGCATACAATTGCTAGGTAACCATAATGTCACCTGTTACACATTTATTCTTTGGCTCCTAAATGGCAAAACAGTCCATTATACACACTTAAAACAGGCATTTAAAATATGTTCTTTTCAGGCTAGAACAGGAGCCAAGATCAACATGAAATTTTTTCCATTTCAAAAATGGAAGCTGCAGTCCCAAACAACTCTTGCCCCCCCCCCCCCCAATTGTTGTACCTCTGCATGTCTTGTTGGTAGAATGACTGATCTGTGTTTTTTTTCTTTTTTTTTATAACAGCCTACTCTCTAGCCAGCGAAGGAGCACACCTTGCTCCTGGGGACACTTAGCATATCCCAAACCACTGACTGTCATCATTTACATTAGTCCGGTCAGAAGAAAGGTGATACTTCTTTTTTTTCTTGTTATTAGTTATTAAGTTATTAGTTTTTCAAGATTTTCACTGTGGCATCAGCAGCTCTGATCATAAAAAGGAGAGCTGAAAAAATGTGTCTCAGAGTAAGTGCAGAATAATTTTTCCTAAATCTGTTTCAAGATATTAGGCCTTTCCTCTTTTTTTTTTGAATTTAATAACTTGGTACAACTCAATTTACATTTTAAATACATTCTGTAGATTTCTCTTGCCTATCTTTTATTGCAGAGGAAATCTGGATGAATATATGATCTTTATCTGTTAGAGTTCACCTGCCTCTATAGCTTACTCCCTACTTCAAGTCTTAATGTTATGTTGTGACATCACAGTCTGCTGTCATGGGAGTAACTGTGATGTCATAAGCCATGCATTATGACCTCAGGTAGGGAGAAAGCACCAGGAATACATGAACACTTCAGGAGCAGCAGTCCTCTTTTCATGCAAATGGCCTCAGTAAAAAATAATGGAGGCCACAGCACTAATGTGAAATATAAACTGAACTGTGTCTAAATATTATGTTTTCCTTCACTTATCCTGAAGGCGTCATATGCTCTTTAAGACTGGCACTCTGTTAGGTGGAGGGTGCTCATGTACTACATGTATATTTAAGTGGTAAACTATTACACAATTGCTTTCCTTGTTTTTCCTGTACCATAACTGTTTTAAGACATTTCAATACATACTTAACCCCATAGCCGATTACTGACAGCAAAATAGTGCTGCTTGAAAAGTTTTTCAAGACAAATTAGTGAACATGACTGTGACTCTAGTGGCAGTTGCCTCTCCAAAAACTGTCATGACTATAACTTCTCCCTCTGTCTGTCTGTCTGTATGTCTGTCTATGTAATTATCCATATTTCTATCAACTGCATCTATCCCTATTTTTACCTACTATATATGTAAAATAAACCTGCATATCACATTTGCCTGCACTCTGAACACATGCTTATGATACAGTGCATATATGTACTCCACTCCCGTATAGACCTCATACTATCCTGATATTCCCATCATCACAGGCATACTACCTTAACCTTATCAGCAGTGACCCCTTATAAAAGTTACTATCACATTTTCTCTCCTAATGAAGTCCATCATTACACCTGACTGCCTGACATCAACACATTACTTAAATATAACTTACATCACCACATGGACAAACCCTGTTTTTCTCCCAAAACCTGTGTAAATAATCCCAAGACTGAACATATGGGAGCCATTACTTTTTCATGTATGTACTGCCACCTATTCTACCTGTCATACCTATTTTGCTTACCATTCCTTCCATTGAAATCTACACCTCCATACATTTTCCTAATAATGTGTCTGCCTTCCTTAGAATGCAAAATAAAACAAATCTTACTAGTTAAAAATCATTGTGTTTCTCCATGTCACCTTAACAGTTCCACACAACCTCACTAACTTCATTATGCAGCCGTGGTGGATCTGACCAAACCTGTTAGTAATTGTCATGCATTTCTGTAAAGATGTTGCTTGCCGCTGGGATGTTGAGTGGTGATGATGGCACCATTATAGTTTCTTTTCATTTGTTACCTGAGAATAGTCAACTATGGCCTTGTGTCTCCTATCGCACATGTGGTGACAATTACTGTGTAAGAAACGAATACCCTGTAGTGGGTAATAGCTTACATAACCATACTCATTGTCATTGGTTACAGGAACAGTACCATGTGCACCTTAAGGACTCTCGACCTGCAGCCTAATGTCTCCCAACACACTTATTTTCAATTACTGTCTTTTACGACATTGGTGTGAACAATGCCACTCTGATTGTCTGACAGTAGTTTTCAACTGTGCCGTTGCCACAGCACAACATCCCAGCGTCAAGTAACACCTTTACAGAAATGCATGACATTTACTAAAAAGGACCCATTTCCTAATTTCAGTAATGCACTCCAGGGTGTGCGTCATGCTGTGATAATGGCCCTTCTCAGAAGGTGGAACCATGGTTATGACTGGTGTATAATTCCACCCTTGGTGGCGTTATCACACCATGACACACCCTGGAGTGTACATTGCAATTAATATGAAATGGGTCATTTTATTAATTACAAAGGTAAGAAACAGACAGTGCCTTTTTTACCTGGGAATGTGTGTATTTCTTGCACTAATCATAGTGTTTCATCGAAATACCAGTTAATTACTGTAACTAAGTATCTATCTATTGGTACAGGACCTCTCGATGGGCCGCATACACACAATTTACACACTGGATACACCAATGGCTTGGGAAAAAGGTTCATCAGGTTATACCGTCATGTGCAGAGTGGTGCATATGCCACAAGTATCCAGAGGCCTCTGTTCAATACATGGGATTTTACGAAGCAGATGAGCCAAGATTTGAGTACTGAGGAACAGCAAGAACAAGAACTACACACAATGTTTTGTGTCTCTGTTTATGAAGTGTTCTGTTTCAGGAAAAAAGTTGCAAAAGCTTTTTTTGGATTCTGAATAATGCATTCAGTTGTGTTGTTATACAATATCAATAAATCTTGACTTTACAGTACATTGCCTCTTCTTGTACTACTATTGTTGTTTAACATACAATTCATTTTTTGGTAAAAAAAATGGCAATCACAACTTTTAAAGGTAAAAAAGAAAATGTTAATACTACATTAAAACAAAACAGTACAACTAAGAACACGATGTTCATATGTCAGCCATTGTGGTCGATATATTCCAATTGATTGCAACTCTTGAAACTGGTGGTGATCCTATGGCACTCCCAACCACCCACATGACCCACAGCCCACCAAGCTCCACCCATTCAGTGATGCCAAAGTAGCCACAGTGAGCTGTCATATGACAACTATGCTCTTCTTGGTGTTGTTCACGGTTATGTCAGTGTGTCAATTGCACATTATACAATGAATTTCAGTTCTACTGTTCCTTATGGAAACGTGTCACATGTTGTCTGATTATCTCCAATTTCTCAGGCCATTCTGTGGTTGTGATGTTCCTTGGCAGCTGTTTTTGTTTCACTGGTGTAGGTGTCTGATTTTCTTTCTTGCGTGCAATGAGATCTATCATCATTCTGGACAGGTAATTATAATTCTTTTTTCCCCTAATGGGTTTGGCAACCCATGCCTTCTTGCTTTTAGGATACACTATTCGGCATTGTTCCTCACCATCCTGATTCCTTGCTGTTGATCTTGACACATTATTATGATCCATAGATGCTAACTGGTGTCTTGCTGTCATCCCTTGAAATGAAAAGTGCTGCCTTTTAGGGCAATATTTCAGCACCAGTGAGTGATACACCTCTAGTTTCCCCGTGTGGCTTAACATTGTAGCTTTTGAGAGATCTTTCAAGAATTTCTTGTTAAAAATAACTTTTTTCAATGCATTGTGTGCTGATGACTGCAGTTTTAGCCATATCTTCCTTTTTGACTCTATCTTTGTGAGTTTATCATTAGCACATTTACTGTACTTTGGACTGTCTGACCAACTGTGCTTGTTAGCCGAGTGGTACACTACTGATGTCACCATTTCCCTCAACATTTGTGCATCGCCATTGCAATTTGCACAGGCCCACCAGAAATGGTTGGAAACAGACTGTATCCAGCAATCAAGTTCTGCTGTCTCTCTTTTCTTGGCATGTACTGACAGTTGCCATACATCGTATTGACGTTTCATGTCATATTCTGGTGTATACACAGTATTCATCATGCTTGAAATTTGAATATGATGGTCTGTTGCAATGGTGGAAACTGGGATGTTGTTTTCTAGTAAAAAATTCCATTGTCCGCCGAAAACCTTCTTCCTCCATATTTGTGGAGTATTTCACTTCGGACACTTGCACCACGTTAAAGTCAAGGATCAGTGAGGTTTCTTGGTCCTTGACTGTGTACACACCATATTTTGCAGAGAATCCTGGGGAATCACACCTCCTATCACAATATATTACTACTGACTCTTTCTCCATCATTTGTTGCAGTATTTCCTGCTGCTGCCTCTGGTACTCTTTGTTCACCATTGGGAAAATATTTTTTTTTTCTGAATTTTCATGTAGGTAACATTCAAAATAAATTGCAAGCAAAGAAGATATGCAAACCACATTACTTTGCTAAAAGAATTGCCACTATACAGAACAGCAGCAGCAATTTCAAGATTTACTGATGCCATCTTTTTCAGCATTGGCTGTGAAAACGAAGTACTGTCGTGATTACTGCTGCAAAACATTCTAGTGGTGAGCATGGATCCCTGTGTATTTGTTGTAAGTTCAACAGCAGCACCACACACCATGCAATGTTTAAGTAATTCTTTAATGTTTACATTGCATACAATAAATTTGTGCTTGTCGTCCTGGTTTCCAACAGTCCCATCACACTCATCTTCAGAATCTTCACTTTCTGATACATCAGTTTTGCTGGGTTGATAGTCAGTGTCATTATCTTGAATGTCGTCCTTATCTGACTCACTTGTTTCACTATCATATGGAAGCACATCTTCATCTGTACGGATTCCTGAAACATATGCCGAGGGATTGAACACTACAGGGTAACTGTGGTCCGCCATGGCCTTGTCAATGTCTCCATCAAAGTTGAATTCAAACTCTGGCCACTGGCACCAGCTATCTGCCACTGACCAATCTTCTGTTTGAGTACCAACTGCGATAAACTGCTTGCTGTGAGGGCAAACATTGCATGTACATTGATCCTGAAATAGAATGGAGATGTGACACAATAAGTACTAATATTGAATCACTGTTGATGTACTAAGCCTTAATATGAAATGGGTAGAAAGAATGATGAATTCTGATAGCCTGCGAGCTGCTTTCAGATGATCCATTATCACAGCACGTCACGGCTGAAAGTAATATGTCGCAGAAATGCATAAAATGTTAAAATGACACATTTCATAATCGCAATAAGGCATTCTAGGGTGTGTGTTATGGTGTGCTAACGGCCCTTCTTGTGTAATGGAAACACTCGGCTATGACTCATGCTTCAGCCCACACAAGGTGTGCCATTATCACACAACACCCCCCCCCCCGTCATGCCTTATTGCTTTAGTAAGTACGGGTTATCAATACACACACACACACATTATAGATATATATAATATATGAGAGAAAGGAGTGTGTGTGTGTGTGTAAATAAAAAAAATATGTATTTATATATATGCTGCAAAGAACAAAAACTTACCATTCCCAGACTTCTTTCTACCTCTACTTCAGCATCTGGTGCATCAGTATAGTCCATCACTACAACCTCGTCTTCTGAACTTTCCAAACAGGAATTTCAATATTCGTTTAGAGCTTCAGCCACAATCTGTGCACAGAACAATAAAGACAAACATGTAATTGATATGTACTTTTGAAAAATTATATTGTGTTGCAATCCAGTAACAATGTTTAATGCTTATGCCCGTCTTACGTTATACTGCAACATGCATTAACAGAAACGTAACTGGTGCCGCTAGTGGGTCATGTGTTTTGAAACTACACCTAACGTCATGCATGCAAAACACTGGTCAACAATGAGGTGGACTCAGTGTTGCTGGCTGCACTTTGTGTATGGCAATAGTGAAGTACTGCTCCTGAGGGATGCACCGGTGTCAGAACCTCCTGGCTGTAGTTGAGGGGACACCTGTGCTTTATTTACTGTGGTGTGATGTATAGCAATCAACGCTGAACATCAAAGGAAGTGACTGGAACATAAATAACTGCTTAGTTCAGAAAACAAGATATACACTGGATTATACATTACATGATGTACTTACCTGGCCGTCATGGTGGCGCTGACTGTTGAGGCACTAGACGCATCACCTCGTGCAATGCTGTCGACCCTTGTCTCGGGAACAGGCACGAGCCATCGGGGGTCTGCAGGGGTGGGTAGGGATTGAGTGCCCGTGGAACAGCTCTCCCTTCCCGTGGTGGGAGTAGGACATTCATCGCTCTGCAGCAACATCTGCCGGCATTCATTGGTAGCCATCGAAATTGAGAAGCTGCCGCATCGCAAGGGTTGAACTTACCGCACGTAGAGATGTCATTACACATCCGAACTCCAACAACGGGAGGGATGGGGTGAGGAGAAAGCAAGACAAAAATAAAAACCTATCTCCTGAGTGAGGTGATGGCAAACACCCAGAGCCAGGCCCACACGCCCAATGTCGGCACCATCCCCGACTATCCCCCTTGGGACTCTGAGGACACACCATGGAGGCAGGTGAGCACAGTTCTTATACCAATATAATGTATGGGGAGCCCTTATTAACCATCATAATCAGCTGCAGCAGCAAATCCTTGTTATGCCACTGTTCAAAATGTCAGAAGTTGTTAACCACACTTCGGAACGTCCAAGCAGTGACATAGCAAGAAAGAATCATGACTTGCACAGTATTCTAGCCCCACAGATCGCGAGAGCCATTTTCGGGTTAAAAAATTCAAAAAAACAAAATTCCCATTAGCAGTAGTTCACTGACAGAGCTGACTACAATGGCGGAATTACACGGGAAAACGAGTGACTTTTCAGACCGCAGGCAGTTCATAAATGAGCAAGAAAACACATACGATTAAAAAACAGAATCCGACATAAAGTTGTTCAAATCGTACCTTGCAGACGTGGAGCAGCAGCATGTGGTCATCATTGTGTATGCTTGTTTGGGCCTCAGAACAAGATACAACGTTGCATCGCTTACACCAGGTGACCATCAGCAACCAACCGGATTTCTTTCATAATTTGAACCTGGCATAGAAATTGACTGTCTCCATTTTTAAAATGCCCATGCCAATAATATATTTGAATTTCATTTCTCTATTAGCAGTAATAAGTTTATGTAAACAAAATAAATCTTGCCGTGGCAAAACATCTCAAAGCCTCCAATCGTTGATGTATGGTAAGAGCAAAGCATTCACTATTGCATTTTTCAAATGTTTTTACCCATACACTATAAAAAATAATGTCTAGGAATCAGGTGTTAACCACTTTGAAATCACCTCTCGTGGTTGCTATGGGCAGAAGTAAACCTCTCGAGCTACGCTCTCGAGGTTTACAAAGCTGCCCTTAGCAACCACTCGAGGTGATTACAATGTGGTTAACACCTGATTCCCAGCCATTATTCTCTATATAATGTATGGGTAGCCCTTATCACCCACTGAAATCAAGCAGATTACAACCTTGTAATCCCACTGTTGTGATGTCAGAACCTTATAAACCTATCTCATCTATGTCATAGCAGTGGGATAAGAAAACGGAATGCCAGTGTAATTCAGTATTCTACACACAAAGAATGTGATTGTTAGCCGCTGTACAGTATTCAAATAACATTCCAGTTGTCTCAGTTTACTGAGTCTAGCAATCTGTATGTCTGATAGATTTTAACTCATTTTTGCCGCTGTCATTCAGTCCGTGTATCCTAATAAATTTTTTACTTATACAATTATGTTGCTGTAGTGCAGATTCAAGGTAAGGCTAAATTACTTGTGTTCGGAGCGGGTGGGGGTTAACTTCTCATGTCGACTCCCATACACTATAAATGACAATTCCTGTTGTACAGGTGATAACCATGGTGTAAGCATCTCTCATGGTTGCTAGGGCAATTGTAAACATGTCGAGCTGCGCTCTCGAGGTTTACAATTGCCCTAGAAACCACTTGAGGTGATTACACCATGGTTATGACTTGTACATCAGGAATTATCCTCTATGTAGTGGTCATGAATTGGTTCAGGCAGGTGGTATGGCACCTCAGCTGAGCATGGTAGCCTGACAGAAACCACGGAGAGGTGGAAGAATAGAATTTAAGAAGAAAAAATGTACTTACCTCACGATGTCTTTTCAGCTCAGCTCTACATTCACTACATAGTCTCTTGTTTGGCAATACCTGAGCAGTGTGTGGAAATATGGTCGGCACTGCATCAAGTTTTAAAATTGGTGGGCGTTTAATATTCATTAGCTCAGCCTGTAGAAATATAAAGGAAAACAATCTAGTTTAGTGGACTGATGTAATTACATATTACCAACGTGGAGACTGTAATTATGTCATACTCACTGAAGTTCGTGTTTTAGTTTTTTCAAGGATTAGTGCTGGCCACGTTACATCACATGTGGGCTTCACAGTATCCGTGGTAGTGATGTTGTGTATGGTAGAAATTAAGGTATCATAGGCTTGATTGCATGTAACAGATGTACTTGTGTTCATGTAATGTTCGTTTCCATCAACCAGTATTGCAACGTGCATATCTGTGTCACAACGTGTACACATGCCTTGGTTATTCATTTACTACATGGAAGGCATGCTGTGTAAATGTAACGTTATATAAAATGTGAATTGTTAGTACATTTTAGTTGTAATGCACACAATTGTTTTCAGTATAAACAATCCAATTCAAATAATTATACTTACCAAATTGATAGCCATAGTTGAACATCTTGTGTTCTGGAGGCTTCACAGCAATGCAATACCAGAGCATACTTACCAAATATGAACTATATCAGCATAACAACTGTAGCATATTGTATAGAACAGTGCTGTTCTGTATAGAATTTTATCAGTTTCAAAATGCTGTTGTACCACAGTTCCAAAGGTCATGGAATGTGATTCTACCCCACTGTTGTGAAATACCATTCTATAACCTCTAGAGACTGCATGACTCAGTTTCATTTTGAAATAACAATAAGGCAGTACAGTGTGTGCCTAAAGATGTGTTAAAGGCCATTCTCGGGTGATGGAAGCAGTAGGCTATGCCTTGTGCATCAAGCTACCCACAATGTGTCATTATCTCAACATAACGCGCACACTGACATCCACGATTGCCTACACGTCATGGAAGTGTTGGTTAAAAGCAGTGTCACCACAATAAGGTCCTTCCATGTAGACACTGGTCACAGCCATCATGGTGGCTCTTTCGGAGGGTTATGGGGATGGACCCAGTGACAACATTGCATGAATGCAGGGGTCTGATACTCCCACCAGTGGACCAATAAATGGTACCTAAGGATATGCAAGATAAGGGGAATAGGGTTGCAAGGATAGCCACTGTCAAGTAGCTCTTGAACAGACAGTGCAAAAGGTGTGTGGAGGAAAGATAGTGGGATGTATAGATGGTGAGATTGTGGAGGAAGCAAGGGCGCAATAATGGGTGTGTTGAATAGAGTAAAAGGGAAAGAAGAACTTGGGGGTGTGTTAAAAGTGCCATACCACTGTTTATGTGCACCTTGTGGAAGCTGTAGGAAAAGATGACAAAGCGACCAAGAGAAGGCACACCCAAGTATGGAGGGGGCACAGGGAACCACTGTGGAGAGAACTATTATCAGGATGGTGAGGGGGATACCAATGCGGTAAGGGCAGAGAGGGAGTGACATGATGGAGGTAGGACATGGCAGTCATGGGGAAGGGAACAGGGAAATGAAGGCAATGGGTACACTGTGATTGAGGTGGTATGACGCGGGATGCAGTGCAGAGTAGGAGGGATCTGTGTTGCTGAAGTTATGGACAAAGGGGATCAGGGGACATGTGGTAAGGACAAAGGTACAGGGATCAGTGCTAGGGCCACTCCTGTGCAATATCTAATAAACAGACGTACTGTGACTGAGGGTGACCATCCCCTCTGCAGATGAAAGGAGAATCTGTAATACTGTAGACTCCAGGGATCCAGAGAAGGGACCTGACAGTACTGTACCAGTTGGCGTACATGGTGCAGCTAAATTCAACATCCTGAGGTGTGCTGTTATACACCTGGGGCACAGGAACAAAACAGGTTTAGTATACACAGAGCGAGTTACAGACTCAGGTTGTAAGACAATGAGCAGGATCTCTGGTAATAGTATCCACATACCTCAAGTTAGTGAAGCATAAATGAAGGGAACATAGCAAGGGGACACAGACTGACACTCCAGCTATGTGACATGTCAGTTTTGCAAACAGAGGTTGCAGAACTGGAATGGGCTGACAGAATATGTGGTGAGTTCAGAGACTATACCATAATGTCAGTACACTTGGCACACAGAGCTCAGTGGGAGGTGGTTGTGGGTGTGAAACAGATATGGTAGGGTGTAGTATAGTGGCAAGCATCAGACTAGGTGGTCCATAGGATCACTTCCTGCTGTGCCATTGTTATTCTGTAGTATGTGGTTTATCAGACCAAAAGCAATTGTCACATAGTAAAACAAATAGGCCTGCCGCTACTGAAAGCATAAAAGGATCGGTTTTATTTTTAACACACACATAAATGTATCACCACAGCGAAGATGCTTTCTACATATGTGTCTCCCAAAAACATTGCAGATCACTTCATCATGCTGTTACTAATGACAGCTTATGTGCTTTGTGATGTAAGCATGCATTTTGCAATGATAATCCACACTGTCATTATATGCATAATGAGGGTTCTCTGTGAAAATAAAACACTGCTGTAAAATCAGTGCCTGATGCTGACAGAAGAGACACAGGGCTGCATAATGACATCTAGGTGTATATCATAGGACTGTGCCTTGACTGAACCCCCAACCCACCATGATGACAAGTTGTCCTGTCACATAACTAAGAATATATTGGGTACACTATAAAAAATAAATTACATCTCTGTGTACCTTCAAATCACGTTGAAAGCAGTCAGGAGAAAAATGACTAGATCACAGAACTGTGTTTCTGCTCCCAACATCAAGCAAGTTATCCCTTTTGAGGGACAGCAGCCTTCCATTTAGCAAGCATCTCGTCTTTGGAGAATCGGAAAAAAGATATGCCTCTGCAGATTGTTTTTTTTTTTGAGGCATTGAAGCAACCGACAGCACAGCAGTTCACCATCACAGCAGCAAGCAAATGCTGCTGGATTTATTGTTTTTAATACTGTTTTTAGCTAGTGATTGCTATACAGGGCTTGACAGCTTCCACAAAGAGTTCGATACTTTCCAGCGGTAGCGCTGATTCGACAAGCCCGTTGTCGATGTCACAGTGCTATCGCGCATGTGCGAAATGGCGTGTTCAAGCTCGGATCTTCCACAGACTTTTTTAAAACATTGTAAAGGCTGTAACGGAGGGCTAAGCAACAATTACATGACAGAATGGACCGAGGACTACAAACATTAAGGTACAATTACCTAGCAACGTTTATTTTCCCTTAAAAGAAATGGGTAGAGAAAAAGGAAGCTACGGAAACTATGTACATACTCCCAGAGAGGGGCATGTCTGACTTCGAGATGGCTTATCAAAGATTAGAGGAAAAGAACAACCTCTGTAACATAAAAATAAACCCTGAGCTAGACACACAGCAGAAAGAGGGCATACACCAGCTGCTAAAAACCTTTGCACCAGTGTTTACAAGTGTCCCAGGAAAGGCAGTTGGGGTACAGCATTATATTAGAACTGATTCTAGCCCCATCAGGCAGAAACCCTATAGGCTTCCAGAAAAAGTCAGAGAAGGGGTGAAACAGGAGATAGAGAAATGGAAGAAACTTGGCATAATCGAACCATCCACTAGTGCCTGGTCACCTCCCATAGTGTTGTTGGTCCCTAAAAAGGAGGATGGCATCAGACTATGCAGACTTCAGAAGGTCAATAATGTACCACGCTTTGATGGATACCCCATGCCTAGGGTAGATGATATCACAGACATTGGCAATGCTAGATACATTAGCACACTGGTTCTAACTAAAGGGATACTGGCAAATTCCCTTATCCCAAGTCTAGGGAGAAAACAGCATTCAGCACACCCCTTGGATTATACCAATTCACTACCATGCCCTTTGGCCTACACAAAGTCCCTGCAACATTCCAGAGACTTATGGATCAGATCCTGACCCGACATACTGTCTACTGTGCTGCCTATCTGGACGATGTTGTCCTCTATAGTCCAGACTGGTCGACACGCATTACACAGTTAACCGCTGTGTTGCATTCCATCCAGAAAGCTGGACTCACTATAAACTCAACAAAATGTGCACTAGTTATGTCAGAAACCAGATACCTTGGATTTCTTTTGGGTAATGGGGTGTGTGTGGCCAGAAATAGAGACAGAATAGCCAATAGCTAACAGTCCTGTGCCAAAGACCAAAAAACATGTCAAGTTATTCCTAGGCCTAGCTGGATATTATCGCCAGTTTATAGCTAATTTGGCCTCTATATCCACACCATTAACAGACCTGACAAAGAAAAGGTGCAGTAACCTAGTAAAATGGAGTCCTGAGTGTGATGAGGCCTTTAGGGCTATAAAGGCAGCCTTGTGTGTCTCACCTGTATTGAAGTGCCCCAATTTTAGTCTCTCTTTTGAAGTGTACACAGACACTTCTGAGACAGGGATAGGAGCAGTCTTGAGTCAGACCATTCAAGGAAAGGAGCACCCTATCATTTATATCAGCAGGAAACTGCATGATAAGGAGCAAAAGTATGCCACAATCGAAAAAGAATGCCTAGTCATCAAGTGGACAATTGAAGCTTTCCACTTTTATTTGTAGGGTGCGGAGTTTACTCTCCCTACATATCACAATCCACATGTATGAATAAATCAAATGAAAGATCAAAATGCCCACATCATGTGGTGGTACCTGACATTGCAACCTGATCATTTTGTGGTAGAACACAGGTCAGGATGTCAACCCAAAAACGCTAATTTTTTGTCACGACATGGGGCAGATATAGTGAAGGAGAATGAAACATAAGTATGCTTGTATAGTTATAATAATGTACTATGATGGTTAATAGTGCAATGTGTTTTAAACCCCAGGGTAATGAAGTAATTACAGTGCATACAACTAAAGACTACTGTTAATTTGTTTATTGTTTAAAGGGACCCTGGGATGAGCTTCTAAAGTGTGGGTGGAAGTTCCAACCCAAACCCCCATCAGCACAGAACGTACATACATTCTGGGGGGTTGTTGCTAAAACCAGCTGTTGTAAGAGTTACCGTTTGTTTTTTTTGATGAGGGAGGAGTGTGGCAGAACTGTATTCTGCCAGTCCAATAACCCCGGTGAAGGGATGCCTTTCCTATCTTCTTTTTCCTACTGAAATCTGTTGCACAACAGTGCAATGCTGTACTTTACCTTTTTCTGCCCCTGGCGTAGGCTGGCCACCTACGTCAGTCTTTTCTCTCACTAAACCTTTTCCCTATTACTTTTATTTCTAATTTCTATATTTCCATCCCTCACCAAGAACTCCCCAAAACCATGCACCAGGTTAAGGCCAGTTGGAAAGAATGAAATAAAGTGCATTTATGGCATTTAATGCCAAAAATATAAAGTAGTGGTAAAAATTTTATTTTTAGACGGGAATCATGTCATTAGGATGTATATCCTGTTTACAAGACAGTCCTGTGAGGATACCTCAGTTACAAATGTACAAATAGAATAACATTTACACAACATAACACAGACTTTTACAAATAAGCACTAGTAAGCATAACACATTAATAACAATACATCAATTGAAGCATTTACAAGTATGCACAAGTTTTTCTTAACTTGCGAAAAATTAGTGCCTTTAAGTATATAACGTGCTGGTTGAATAAAGTACATTGAGCGCCATATTATGAGTTTAAAGCGCTGCAGTGCTTAATTAAGTTAACGCTTATGCCATTTTTATGTACATGATGCAGGAATGTTTAGAAATGTTTAAAATGGCAGTTAAATACAAAATAATGTCCACTCTGATAGGTGGGATAGGAGTATAACGGAATGGCATTATGTCTCCCTTGTTTAAATTATTTTGCTGCCGCTCTGTTATGATGTAGAATGTGATGCCAAAGAAATCCTGTATCAAAGCAGGAACTATTTGAACCATGTGTCAAACTTTAACTGCTGCTTGGTATCTGTATAAATAATTACTGATGCCCCTGCATTATTAGGACCCCCAGCTGCTGACTTTGTATAAAATATGCTGAAGAATTGTGCCAGCTAGCCGTGGAGGAATCCGTGGCATGTGTGCAGCCAGACTAGGCTGCCAGACAGGCAGGCTTCCCCGAGCAATCTGTGCACTTGGAAAATAAAAGGGACTATGCCATCCCTAGACTTAAAAGCTACAGCCCAGGATAAAAAAAATTAAAAAGGGGCTTACCAAGTTTATGCAGAGCCCCAAAGCAGAGCAGCTACAGAATGATTCTTTAACAGTCTGCCTCTCTGCTGCAACATGGAAATCAAATGATTTAAAGGGACATAATGTCCCTATGTATGGAAGTGTGTTACAGAGAGAGCAGCCCTCAGAATAAGATGAGGGCTGCAAAATAAACTAAACACAAAAAAGAAATTAAACAAATTAAGAAATGAAGAGACACTGCGGGTCTCTAAAGGAGCCCCATTATGTATAGAGCCCTGGGCTATAAATTACAGGCCTAGTGTTCATATACTTTAACAGTACAGCACATGTATAAATACACTAAATGTTTGCACTGTTTGCATATATAGAAAATAAGGTGGTGACTTGTTAGTAAGACCTCAGGAAGGGGATCCTATAGCGGGACTTCCCATAAATAAAACCACATTATGTAATAGAGGAGTTTCCCTATTTAAGGACCATTCTAGAACTAACTGGATGTTATGGGAGGGACATTCCCATAAGTGGGAGGGCTACATAAGCCCTCCTCAAACACCAAAAGTCATATTAGCTACATAGCCAGTCTCACTTACCTGAAGGAAGGTAAGCAGAAGGACCTGTGCCTGAACAGGAATTTATCTCTAACAGCAGGAAAGCTGATGAATGGTTTTGAGATACCTGATGTAAGGTGAAATAGCCTTGAGCTATTGTTTTCTTGTTCTGTTTGAACTGTTTTATTTCTACTTTTGTATAAAATAAAACACACACTGCAGGTGTACTGTACCCTATTACTGTCCAGTGTTATCTTTATACCCATGTACCTATGACACCTGTTTAAGATAAAATACTGGCACAACCTTCGGGAGGAACTTCAGGTTGGGGAGAAAGACAACCTTGCCCCTATGGAAGACCAAATAAGGAGACTCCACCAAGAGCACCTAGCGCTCACTGATCCTTTTAGCAGATGTGATGGCCACCAAGAAAGCAGTATTCCACGACAGGTGTGACATTTTACACCTGTACATCAGTTCAAATTGCTTGCCCATGAGCTTTGCCAACACCAGCAACAAGTCCCAAGGTGGCGGTGGTTTACGCAGTGGAGGGGAAATGTGGTCAAGGCCTTTAAAAAGGCACCAGGCCACCTTCCCCTGCGCCACCGATGGCATACCAGCCTGCTCCTGGTATGCTGAGATGGCTGCCAGGTGCAACTTAAAGGTCGTCAACCGAAGGCCCAATTGAGAGAGGGACCAAAGGTAATCGAGAATGCTTGTCACTGAGCAAAATAAGGGGTTGAGCCCCTTGCCCTGGCACCAAATGGAGAACCTCTTTGATTTGAAGGCATAGCATTTTCAGGTCAACTCCTTCCAAGAAGCCTCGACCACAGTGAGGACATCGTCAGACAGACCCAAAGCCTGGAATTCTAGCCGCTCAAGAACCAGGCTGTCAGGTACAGGGATTGAAGGTCCAGATGGAATACCTTCCCGACTGCTTGAGAGTCCGGGTGTAGCAGAAGACGCTATGGGAGCCTGCAGCTAAGACTGAGGAGATCGGGTTACCAGAACTGGTGGGGCCAGTCCGGCACAACCAAGATCATCCATGCCTTGTCCCTCCTGGCTTTGAGCAGCACTTTGTGAAACAGCAGAAAAGGAGGGAAGGCATACAGGAGGCCTGGGGTCCAGGGCCTCGAGAAGGCATCCCCTAGCAGCGTTCCTTGCTGAGGGGGATGGGCACAATACAGCCTCAGCTTTGCTTTCTCCCTGGAGGCAAACAGATCCACCAGAGGGGTGCCCCACCAGGAGAACAGACTGTGCACTACCACCTGATGGAGAGACCACTGGTGAGATTCCTCGCCCACCCAGATGAGGGCATCCGCCAGCTGACTGTAACTGCCGACCACATGGATGGCCAGGAGATTGGCATACAGGACAAGCACGAGGGTCCAGATGTGGAGCACTTCCCTGCACAGAGGAAAAGAGTGCTTCCCACCCTGTTTTTTGAAGTAGTATGTGGTTGTGGTGTTGTCTGTCTGGACCCGAACGATCTGACCCCAAATGTGTGGAGCCAAGACTGTCAGCATCAGCCGAACTGTCCAAAGCTCCAGCAGGTTGATATGGCATCAGGACTCCTCGAGAGTCCAGAGTCCATGGACTCTGTGCTCCCCCAGGTGGGCATCCCAGCCCATCAGGAAGGATTCAGTCGACATGGCGACTGCCGTCTCTGGGCAGACAAATGGGATTCCTTCCTGCAGATGTTCTAGGACTAACCACCACTGGAGGGCATCCCACATCAGCTGGGTCACAGTGACTGGCTGGTCCAAAGTGGCCCTTACACTGAGACCATTGACAGGTGAGATCCCACTGCAGACAGCACTTTCTCCACTGGGTCCAATGGACCACGCTGGTACATGCCACCATGAATCTCAGGAGGCGCAACAAATCCCGAGCAGGGCGCAACTGCCCAACCTGAAATGATCAGGCAAAGGAGGAGAGAATCTCTGCCTGGTCTGCTTGGAGATGAGCCCTGGCTCTGCCCCGATGAAGTGTATCACCTGCGAAGGCACGAGCTCCGACTTGGCCTCATTCACCAGGAAGCCAAGTGACAAACAGGTTTGGAGGGCCAGACCCCTGGACCACTTCACCTCCTCCAGAGGGACCTGCTGTCAGCCAGTTGTCCAGGCAAGGATACACCCGACCACTCGACGTCTCAGGTAGGCTGCCACCGCTGGAATACACTTGGGGAAGACCCTGGGAGCCTAGGAGAAAGGGTATTGCCTGGAATGCGTAGAGAATCCTCTCTGCTCAGAACCAAAGGAACTGGTGGAGGGATGGATGGATGGGAACAAGGGAGAATGCACCCCGAAGACCTAGGGAGTAGAACCACATGTTCTGCTCCAGGGATGGAATGATTTGAGACAGACTAACCACCCTGAAGATGCGTGACCAAAGGAATTTATTCAAGTCATGCAGATTTAAGATGGGGCACCAGCCCCCCAACCCCTTTGGGACCAGAAAGTACATGGAAACAAACCCTGGGCTTACTGGAGGGCCCTGGACTGGAGCCACTACCTCTTTCATGAGGAGCTGGGCAATGTATCCCAAAGTGCTGGTGAACCCACGATCATCGACGGTACCTTTTCTTAAGTCTACTTTTTTGACGATTTAGAGGATTTTGTGCCCTTACAGGGACCCTGCCCAAGTGTGGGAAGGGAATGGCACAAATCCCGAAACACCCCCGAAAAGGTGGCGCCAAACGAAAGCAGCACAAAAGCCGAAACTGAAGAAGCATGCTCCATAGCCTGAGCCGCTGCTGCCTCTAAGACAGTAAGTTGTTCTGTGGACCCTGCAGCCACAAAGACCACCCAACATGTGTCTTTCAATCAAACCGGAGGGTCCCGTCCATCTGGGCGCCCTAGGAGGAGTCAAGTGTGCCGGTCCTCCAAAGTACTTGGATTCAAAGTGCAACAAAGGCCACAAAAGCCTGGGGATCATGATTGTGGCCCAGGCAACAGATGCATGAGGTGTGCGGGTCCGTCCAGGACATCTTCTGCACACAGTTACATTTTTTGAAATCACACACCAACATCAAGTCGTCCATACAGATGAGAGTTTCAAACGATTTTGAAAACCAACTTGAAGACAGTTCATTTAGATTTTTTTGAAAGCAAAAGGCCTACTCAACACAGAGCGATAAGGAGGCAATCTTCTTCCTCCAGCGGAAAGGAAGATCTGACGTCATGGGGCAGTGCCGAGGGAGTTACCACTCGGGTGGGTGGGATGAACCAGCTTGAAGACCTTCTGGCCGGAGTCTTAAAAGTAAAGAATACTGCCAGAAGTGTGGATAGTACACCACATCCATGTCCCTAGAAATTTGGGTTATATTTTGGGAAATGGAAAAGTAAAGTCAGAGATTTCCAAGACAGAAAATGTAGCTAACAGCCCTCTCACTAAAATTAACAAACACACACACAAAAAAAATGATAGGTAATTTTTAGGTCTGGCTCGTTACTACCGGAGATTTGTTCCCAACTTTGCTCAGTTAGCTACTCAGACCTCACTGAATTCATGAAGAAATGGTACCCAAATAATACTAAATGATCCCCACGGTGTGATGAAGCTTTTCAGGACATCAAGGCTGCATCATGTTCAGTCCAGACTCTGAGAAACAATTTCTGTTACAGATAGATGCATTAGAGGTAGGTCTAGGTGCAGTCCTGAGTCAGAATATAGATGGGAAGGAACATCCCATTCTGTATATCAATAGGAAACTGCACGGCAGGGAGTAAAAGTGCCCCACTATTGAAAAAGAATGCCTTGCTGTGGAATGGGCAATGGAGTCCCTTAAGTTTAATTTGCTAGGGGCTGACTTTTTACTTGTAACTTATCAAAATTTTCTCTGTTGGCTTAATCAAATGATGGATAAAAATCTCAGAATCACAAGGTGTTACCTGGCACTACAGTGATTTAAATTCAAAGTGATGAACAAATCTGGAAAAGAGAATTCCAATGCTGATTTTCTGCCAAAATATGGTTCAGAGAACTGAGAATTCAGAAGACTGAAAAAAAGTTTCTGTTTAACTGAAATGTTTGCTGTTAACAGGTATGATGAAAATGGGGATACTGCATATGCAAAGAACTGTACATGTTATAAATAAGGTAATGTTAAAAAAAAAGGTTTTGAAAACCCATTATAAAAAGGCTCTCTCTTAAATGGGGGGGGGCGCACATGTGACCGAGTTGGGTTAAGACCCTGTCCCATCTGTTATGCAAAGAGCATTACAAGCAAGGATCTATTCTGTCCTCACCCATTTCCTGCCTGCCTGATTGTGTAATCAAATCTTCCTGTGGCACCTAGGAATTGGCCACTCCAATGGTCCCACAATTTCCCAATGTCATCTTTCTTCCTTCACTTGTCGCCTGAGAAAACGGGCACTTTTTGTTCATCAGGCATAAAAGTATAAAAAATTAAAATGAAAATCACTTCCTGTTTCTTGTCTTTCTCCTCTTGCTGTGGCCATCACAGAAACCTGGAGCAATGATAACCATGACTAGGAGATGTCCATACCTGGCTACAACATATTCAGAAGAGACAGGGCAGGTAGGAAGGGAGGAGTGGCACTGTATGTGAAAAATGACATAAGGACCACAGAAATCCAGGAGGAACAAAATGGGGGAGAGATACTGTGGGTTAAGCTGGAAAAGAAAATGAGGCCAGCCATCTGCACAGGTGTGGTCTACAGATGACCAGCCGGGAGGACAAAACAGATAGGGAACTGATGCTAGCCATCCAAAGGATGGCAGACAAGGGTGAGGTAGTGCTGGTTGGAGACCTCAATATTCCAGACGTGGACTGCAGCATCCCAGCAGCAGCATTAACTAGGAGCAGATTTATCCTGGACTTCTTCAGGGTGCCTTCTCAAGCAACTGGTCATGAACCAATCTGCAGAAGGCAATACTGCACTTTGTGCTCACAAACAGGGACAGTGGATGGGGGTACAGTGGGGAGCACCTGGGGAACAGTGACCACCAGTCATTGTGGTTTGAAATCACAGAAGGAGCAGAACCAAACCACACAAAAACACGCACTTAGATTTTAGGGTGGCAGACTTTGGGAAAATGGGAGATGCTTGAAAGAGGCATTAAGGGGAATGGGGCAGGTATCAGGGGTTGAGGAACAGTGGGCAGTATTTAAAATGGGGATTACAAGAGCAACAGAATTATGCATTAAGCAGGTTAGCAAGGGGAAAAGGAAAAGGAGGCCATTATGGTTTTCCAAGGAGGTAGTGGAGAAAGCGAAGCCAAAAAGATTGCATTCAGGCAATACAAAAGACACAGGCAGAAGGGATAGGAGAAGTACCAAGAGAAGCAAAGGGAGACAGGAGGTCAGTAAGGAAGCCAAAGCTCAGACAGAAGAGCACATTGCAAAATCAGTGGTTAGAGGGACAAAACCTTTACAGGTACATAAGTGAAAAAAGAAAGGCAAAGGGAGGGATAGTGAGACTGAAGGGGAGGATGGGGTCCATACGAGGAGATGACAACAGTAAAGCTGACATATTGAACAGGTATTTCTGCTCAGTCTTTACTGAGGAAGAGGAGGGTAATGGGTCTGAAGGAGTACAAGGGGTGGGAATGGTGCAGAAATGGACACAAGTCCCTTTACACGAGAAAGGGTCCTGAAGGAAATGGAAGTAATAAGAGTTGATAAAGCAATGGGGCCAGATGGGGTGCACCCCAGGGTCCTTAAAGAACTAAGAGAGGTGGTGGCTGAACCTCTGGCAATCCTGTTTAGCCAATCACTGGAAACAGGGGAGGTACCCAAAGACTGGAGGACAGCAGATGAAGTCCCCTTATACAAAGTGGGAACAAAGAGGAAGCGGGGCACTACAGACCAGTCAGCCTCACCTCGGTAGTGGGGAAGATCATGGAAGCACTACTGAATGAGAGATTGGTGGAACATCTGATTGTCAATTGACTACAGGACCCAAGGCAGCATGGTTTCACCAGGGGGAGGTCATGTCAGATCAACCTCATTGAATTTTTTGACTGGGTGACTAGGGAGGTGGATCAGGGGAAGGTAGTGGATCTGGCCTATCTGGACTTCAGCAAGGCCTTTGACATGGTACCTCATAGAAGACTATTACACAAACTGGGGAATATGGGTGTGGGCAGGACAGTAGCATGGTGGGTAGGTAACTGGCTGGGTGGCAGGACCCAAAGGGTGGTGGTAAATGGCTGTCACTCCACAGAGGGAAGACTGACCAGTGGGGTACCACAGGGATCAGTGCTGGGACTGGTCCTATTCAACATCTTCATCAGTGACATTGCGCAGGACCTAGAAGGCAGAATATCCCTGTTCGCTGATGACACAAAGCTCTGTAACAGAGTAGACACACCAGAGGGTGAAGACAGAATGAGAAGGGACCTGCAGAAACTTGAGGAATGGTCAGGGGTTTGGCAGTTGAAATTCAATGCAAAGAAGTGCAAGATAATGCATATGGGGCACAAAAACCCTGGCACAATATATCAGTTGGGTGGTGAGGATATAGCATGCACCAAGCAGGGAAGGGATCTTGGAGTTTTCATCTCTGATGACCTCAAGGTAGGGAAACAGTGTGACAAGGCAGCAGGTAAAGCAAATAGGATGCTGGGATGCATAGGCAGGGGAATCACCAGCAGGAAAAGGGAGGTCATAATTCCATTATACAAGACACTAGTGAGGCCCCACCTGGAGTGCAGTTCTGGAGACCTTTCTTACGTAAGGACATAGGGTACAGAAGGTTCAGAGGAGGACAACAAAGATGGTACATGGATTGCATCACAAGTCCTATGAGGACAGGTTGAAGGAACTGAATATGTACTCCCTGGAGGAGAGGAGGGAGAGAGGGGATATGATAGAGACATATAAGTATCTTACAGGGAGAAACAGGGTGCAGGAATACAGTATTTTTAAGTGAAAAAGATGTTCCAGGACTAGATGGCATGGGATGAAGTTGGAGGGAGGACAATTCAGAGGAAACGTGAAGAAGAATTTCTTCACAGAATGGGTGGTGGACAAGTGGAACACCCTGCCAGAGGAAGTGGTGGGGCTGAAACAATTGAGGGATTTAAGAATGCATGGGATAGACATAAAGGAATTCTGGAGGTCAGGGTTAAGGGGCAACAGACTTCTAGGAAAACGTAAACTTAATTTACAAGCTCAAATGGGCAGACTGGGTGGGCCACAGGCCCTTATCTGCTGACACTGTGTATGTATCTATGCTCCTCTATGGTTAAAAAAATATATGTGAATCTTTATGTGAAACTGAGATACATTTGTTTGAAAATGTATATGATTATATTGTTGAAATCATTACAGACAGCAACTTGGGCACTAGAGAAGTTAGCAGTTTGGAACACACCGGGTTGATCTTGAGAAACCTTTTGACCTTTCACAAGTTTGTTAACAGAACTGTCAGCAGGAAATGAGGCCCGGGACAGGATGTCAAAGTCTTAATTGGCTGCACCTGTTAAGAAGACTAATACACTCTTCAGGCTGATCACAGGAAGGTCAATGGAAAAAGTATTGTTGCATTTTGTGAAAAACAAGAGATGAAACTTGCAAGAACAGGATGCAGAGGTAAAACAGCCAGGAAAAGACATCTCATATAAAGAGAGCAATATTTTCTCTAGATAGAGACTGAAATTCTACAGAAAGACTCAGAGGAAGGATTTTTGTTTGTACTGCCGTTTTGAAGAGCTATTCTGTACATCTTTATTTTTTCTTTTATTGATAATAATAAAATGCTACTTGTGAATTTTATGACTTCTCCTGGTTTGCCTATGCTTCCTGACCTATGCCTCTACAACAGAGACATTATGCAATCCCAGGGAAGACTGATCCAATAAAGGGGAGCAAAGGAGGAGAAAGCCTGCAGCCCCATATTAATTGTACACTTCTGAAGAAAAAGTTATGCTCCAATGTGTCAAACTTCATTTATTTTTTATTACACAAATGCAGGCGTAAAAGCTGTGCAACTTTATTTTTTTAAAAAGGTGTGATAAAATGTAGTTTACAAGACCAACTTTTTTAAAATTAAAATATTAGCAGCATACTGAATAAAATACATCTGATAGAAATAAAACATTGCACTTACAGTTCATGTAAACATGCACTGACCAACATTATTTATACAATTGAGATTGCACAACATGGTATATATACAGAATAAATTCACTGAATGTAACTTCATAAGCCCTAGACAACATTAAATATATAGTGTTGACTCCTTTTGTTCCATATAATTTCCCAGAATGCTTTGGACACCCTATGCACATACAAAGTCTTCTCAAGACAGATTTGAAAATGATTGGGTTTGCATACTAAATTATCCCTCCCCTCAATAGTTACAAGGTCATCTCTCAAATTATTTAGTTCCATCTAGGGAGACAACACTTTAAAATATAGCCATCATTATTTCTGGAGGCCTTAGACTCGCTTCATTCTTTCTTAGGGAAACGTTTTTACCAAGATCCTCGCACAAGTTTCTAGTTGTATGTACAGATGCACTGGCTCTGGTGTAGCTTAAGTTGCACACATTTCAGTTGTACAGCCTTTTTGCTCCTGGAGGCAGTTTCATCAGTCAGTCATTCATTCATTACCCTGTGAGTTCAAGTGGTAGCTCTCTGCTGCACAGTATCTCCCACTGCCTAGCCAGCAGCGATATCATTTTCTCACGACTTTCTGCACTAGGGATAAAGATGCACCACTGGATCTCTTGGTCACCCCTGCACTCATTTCTTGGGCCCCTGCCGGAGGTGGACAAAGGCTCACCAAAGTAATCAAGAGTTAAGTTGCACATCAGATCTTGGTTCTGAACATCATCGAACACAAGGGTTAGAGCCTGAGGATAGGTTTGATATCCCAACAAGACGCGGTCTAGATCACGGATTCTTCGTGCATCGGTCAGCTGGTACTTTTCCCCCTGGGGAGGTTCCTTAGCAAATTCAGGCAAGGGATAACGGATGTAATCCTCGTTAAAAAGGAATATGTCAGAACTGGTGAAGATTAATGTTTTAGGATGCAGAAGACTGTTACTTGATTGCGTGTTTCCCTCTGAAAGGCTCACTTGAAATGCTAGCACATACAACAGAATATTTAAAGATGGAACACTACTCTTGCTGTTCATCTTTTCTGCAACAAGAAATGTCAGGTCCCCAATTTCTTCTTCACTTGGGTATATGAACTTGACTCTGCTAGAATGAACAAACTCATAATTTTCCATTTTTCCTATTAAAACAAATGGGGAAAATGTTAAAATATTTTCAGCAGCAATGACAGTTTGCATATATCACAAAAACAATGTATCAAGCTAATTAAAAAAATACATATATTCAAATAAAAGCAATGTTTTAATGTGAAACGTTCTCAATGTTGCATATCCTAATGTAGTAATACTTTCACTTCAAGGTAAGTAGTCGCAAAGTAAAGAACAGTTACTTACTGTAGCAATAGATCTTCGAGAGAATCTCTCATCAGGCCACAACTTTTGAACTTGTAGCTGCCAAGCACTAGGACCACATGGAAACTTTTGCAAGCAGACCACCAGAGGCCGGCCATGATGACATCAGGCATAAACAAATACATAAACGTGAGTGGCCCCATCTCTCCTCAGTTCCTTGCCAGAGTTCATCCTCGGAGGGCCTCTCTCTCTCTTGGGAACCAGGAGAGAACCCAGCACTCCACACATAATGCGAGACAGAGAGCTGGAAATGTAGAGATGGAGACAGCAGCACCAGAATGTATTGCTGCAGCTCCAAAAGGGGGAAGGGGGGTGGGACGGCATGGCCTGATGAAAGAGATTAGATCTACCTTTACGGTAAGTGTGTAACTATTCTATCTTCTTTGAGGATATCTCTTTCATCAGACCAAACCTTTAGAACAAGTCTCAAGTAGTACCAAAAGCTAACAGTCTGGGTGGCTGGAGCGTATAGGCTTATGACTGCAGGCCTTGTAGCACAGCTAGGCCAACACCAGCTCATCTACAAGAGACAATGTCCAGTCTGTAGTGTTTAGTAAATGTGTGGACAGTACTCCAGGTAGCAGATGCACAAATCTCTGCAGTGGAAACAAGCAACAGAGATGGCCACGCTTCTGGTGGAATGGCCACGAACCACACCAGTAAGTTCCTTACCATAATAATACCTTTTGCTAGCCATTTGGACAAGCATTGTTTAAAAACTGGGATGCCCTCTTTTCCAGGGGCAAACTAAACAAAAAGCTGTGAAAACTTTCTGCAGTCTTTGGTATTGTGTGTAAAGTACCGGATCATGAGCTGGATAATAAACTGGCAGGTGGATAATTTGATTTCAAGTAAACTCAGGTACCACCTTTGGGAGAAACTTAGCATTAGTATGCAAAGGCACCGTCTTTGTGGAAAATCCAATGAGAAGGCTTACACATTAGAGTCTGTAGCTCTGAAATTCAAGAGACTGCAACTAAAAATAATGCTTTCCAAGAAAGAAAGCGTAAGACACAAGGAATGGCTAGCTCAAAAGGAGCCAAAGTCAACTTCTGCAAAACAAAATTTAAGTCTCAAACCGGGACTGGATTATGGATGGGAGACTTTATGTGTAAAATGCCTTGCAGCTGAGCAGCTGTATGGCCATCAACAGGCACACAGAAAGCTGATATGGCAGCCAGGACACATACATTGAGGAGGCAGTATAGTGCAGAGGGTTAAGACTCTGAGCTGCAGATCTGGAGACCTGGGTTTGAATCCCACAGCCGCCTAGGTACATATTGTGTGATCCTGAGTAAGTCACAACTTCCTTGTGTTCCCAGGTCGCATCTGGAAACAAGCTTCAGATTAGTGTGCTACTCCTGGTTAAACAATGTTCCCTTTCCCTTAGGTGCACTTTGAGCAAGGAATACTGCAGGCCTGAATCTGATAAGGAGAGCAGATACTCTAGCACCTGGTTGGCTGAGCAGGTAAACAGATCCAGGTTATGTAAAGCGGCCCATAATGCAAACCACTTCCACTTCATAAAATAAGTATGTCTGGTGGATGGTTTTCTAGCAGCCACCAGAACATCCACCACTTTTTGGGAGACTGCAAAGCAAGCTATGGCTGTGTCTTCAGAAGCCATGTATGCAGATGAAGAGACTTCAGGTCTGGATGGACCAGGGTTCCCTGTTCCTGTGACAGTAGACCCCTGCACAGGGCAGAGTTATTGGAGGCTCCACTGCCAGAGGTTGCAGCAGGGGGGACTAGATCTGTCAAAGCCATCAGGAAGCAATGGGTATCAGAGTTGCACCCCCTCCCCCCCATTTGCAGCTTGAGCAGTACTCTCTGAATTAGTGGGGAGGGATGGAAGGCATACAGAAACTCCCTTTCCAGGAGAGGGACAATGTGTCTCGCCAGAAAACTCCAGGCCCTGGAGCGAGCAGGCAGAAAAGCGGCAGTTTTGCGCTGTGTAGGAATGCAGAAAGGTCCAACTCTGGAAGACCCCATCAGTTGAGTAGGTAATCTACAACCGAGGTCAGCAGTTTCCAACCGTGCATCTTGGACTGTGGCCTGCTTAGTTTGTTCGACAAGATGTTTTGGACGTCTGGAACGCATACTGCTGATATTTCTAGACTGTGTTCTGAAGCCCAATACAAAATCCTCATTGTTTCCCTGCACAGCAGATAGGGATGGGCCCCTCTTTGTTTGCTGATGTAATACATCACACTGATAGTGTCCATCTGTATTAACAGAGGACCCGGGGACAAACTGTCGTGGAAGGCCTGGAGTCCATATAGGTCTGCCTGCATTTCCAGAACACTGATGTGCAAAGCATGCTCCACCTGGGTTCCACGTGCCTAGTGTCTGGTGAGTGCCCACGTGGGCTCCCCATCCCAACCCCAAAGCAACTGTGGTAAGGGTCTGAAGAGAGGAGGGGAACAGAAAATACCTGGACAAAAACCCTGGGTCTGGTGGAGGATCTGCTACCTCCCTGATCACCTCCTTCTGGAGGAGCAGAGCAATGTTGGCTCAACGAGCCAACAGAAAGGCTGCAGACCCCATAGCCCCCCGTGGGACGACGGCCCGATAGGGTGGGGCCTGCTCGAATTCCAGAGGCATACATTTCCCTACCACTTACAACACCCAGCGGTCCGCAGTGATAGCGGACCAGGTGGAAAGGAAGTGGTGGAGCCGTTCCCCCATGGGGTGAACCCGGGGAGGAGTGACAAGGCTGGGGGTGACATCCCTCAACCCGGTACTGGGCAGACTTGGAGGAAGAACTGGCCGAGGGACCTCTTGGGCCTTTACCTCCCGACTTCCTGCTGGAGAAAGCTGCAGGCTTGGCTTTGGGGTGCCAAGTGCGAGCCAGCTGGCCCTGATGCTGGTGTTGCTGGGCCAGACATGCCGCAGGGGCAGAAAGCCGAAAGGGCTTATGCTGCTGCTGGCGGCCTTTGTCCTTCTGGGCAGACGTGACCGAGTCCAAGGTGGCACTGGACTTCTCGATCCTCTGCAAGTGACCCTCCACCCCGGGACCGAACAAGTCGGTACCCAGGAAGGGGACGTCTGCCAGCTTGTGCTGGGTATCCGCCGTAAAGGCGGAGATACGCAGCCAAGCTCTGCGGCGCATGGCCACTGCGGCTGCTACTGACCTGGCACAAGAGTCTCTGATGTCCAGAGCAGTTTGGAGCTGTTGCTTTGACACCGCCCTTCCCTGATCCCGCACCTGTTTGACCGTAGTCTGGAGGTCAGCCGGGAGATGAGGAATCACCGGGCGTGGGAAAAGTGTGCCATCAGTACGGCCGAACTGGCCTGATGAAGGCCTAAGGAGGACGTACCGTTAACTTTACGACCGGAGTAGTCCAGATTCTTGGACTCTCTATCCGGTGGCTTGTCCACGTCCTGAGCATTTCCAGAGCACCGGAAAACATTGTCGGTCACCAACCCCTCCGCAGATGGGTGCCCTGTGAATCTGGAGAGTGAGCCGGTTGGAATGGCATACTTCCTGGCCATCCTGGCCGAGGGAGCTGGACAAGAAGCCGGCCACTGCCATAACTCCAGGGCCGGGCCAACAATGGTTTCGGCCACAGGAAAGGCCTCCGTAGGAGAATCCCCTCGGTCCAGTATCTCCATGAGGGAATACTTGGCCTGCTTTGACACGGGTTCGAGCTTCATCCCAGTAGATTCTGAGATGAGCCGAAGTAATCCCATGAACGAGGACTGGCTCTTGTCCACCGACTGTTCCCCAGAGGACTCCAGGTCGACAGGCCTGGAGAACAGGGAAGAGTCATCATCAGACTCCGAGGAGTCTGCAAACAGATACCGAGGGCCTGAGCCACCCTCCACCTGCTGAGGGCGATTGGGAGTGAGGGTAACCGACAACTGATGGGGAAACCCATGACCCGACCGAGAATCCTTGGTCGGGGCCCCAGTTTTTGGTTGTGAAGGCGGGGGTTCCACCATGATGGGTGGCGCAGCTGGTTTCGGCTGAACAACCGGTGCTGGCTTCAGCTCCTCGATGACCACGAGGGGTTGTTTCAGCCGCTCAGGTGACAGCCATTTAATGGCGAGGGGACAGGGTCCAGCTTGTTCCCGGTCAGAAGGAGCTGTTGCCACATCAAGTCCTCGTAGCGCCGACGCAATCTGCGCCAAGCCTTCCACCGAGGAGGAAGAGAGCGGCGCTGCCGCTTCCTTGGTGCGAGACCGAGACCACCAGTGTCGGCAGGATCGGCTGGACCGAGAAGAGGTCCGAGACCGAGACCGCCGGTGTTTCCGAGGGTGGGTCTGGGAGGAGTTGGGAAACCTGCTCCTCCTCGCTCGGGAACCTTAACCAGGGACTGCACAGGCAAGTCTCGATGTTTCCACCGGGGAACTCGCGAAGAAGGGTTGTCGGCTTCTCCAGTCGACAGTCGTCCGACGGGTTTAGAAAAATCTCGACCGCCGACAGGTGTTTCGCCGCTGACCTGACGGGACACTGTGGAAGCCAGTGGCCTTAGCCACAACCTCGACCAAGTCAAGTGTCGACTGTCCGGGGAAGGGGACCTCTCCCGCTCCCACGAACACCGACGGTGGGACTTACCCTTCGAGTCCTTCTTCTTGGACCGAGAGAAATGTCCCGATGGACCCTCACCTTTCGTACAGAGGGATTAACAAAGCTCCTTAAAAGAAGCCATGTAGGAGGAGCCCAAGGAGAGTGGGATAAACACCGCAGCCGAGGAAGACGAAGATGCAGCCTGGGCCGCCTCCTCCTCGAGGGTGATCTTCTGCTCAAATTGCTCAGCCAAGCCCGACCGCCACGGACACCACCCAATGGGCCTCCTTTGACTTCACCGGAGTAACATGTCTCTCAGGGCGCCCAAATTGGAGTCTGGCAGCACGGTCTTCGAAGATGTTGACCGAGAAGGACTTGCACAATTCGCAGGTCTGCGGATCGTGATCGAGTCCAAGGCAATAGACGTACGTGGAGTGTGGATCGGTCTGAGACATTTTCTGCCCACATGGGCACCGCCAAAATCCGGGAGTCGACTTATCCATCACAGCTGCGAAGGAAGAAACAGACCGAAGTCCAGAAAATTTAAGAATAAGCTTCGGTTTAACCAACGAGTTTGAATCCAGGCCTAAAATACAGAGCGCTAAGGAGGGAACCTGAGCTTCTAAGCGGTAAGGAAGATCTGGCGTCATGGGGCGGAGCCGAGAGTTATACCACCCGGGTGGGTGGGAGGAGCAAGCTTGAAGACCTTCCGGCAAGATTTAAAGCGGCAAGGATATCTGCCAATGAGTGTGGATGAACAACATATCCATGTCCCTAGAAATGGAAATTACGTACCTACCATAATTCTTGATCTTCTTGGACGAAGTATCCACCACTCATTCACACTGATGGGATTTACGCTGGAGGCGCTAGGACCCAGCGGGACCAAACTTTTTTGCAAGAGGGTCGGCGCCAGAGATGGACCCGTGAGGGGTGGTGCAGCGAGCCTCGGCTCATGCAGCAGTGACTATCTCGGCATCGACCCTCCAACCGCCTCGTACCTTTTTCCAAGGAGGTGCAACGTAACTAACCTAGAAGGATAGCCTAACAAAAACTGGACATAAGATAGTCCGGACGACCCATATAAGAAGGGTCAACAAAGAAGTCTTCACAGCTTAAAGATTGAGGGAGTGAAGACCAACAACAGAGGTGAGCTCGGGACATGGTGGGTGGGCGTGTGAGTGGAGACTTCATTCAAGAAGATCAAGAATTATGGTAGGTACGTAATCTCCATATCTTCCTGGACAAAAAGTCTCCACCACTCATTCACACTGATGGGAGAGTGCCGAGCTAATAATCCCCCGAGAGGATGGCAGGAGAGACCAAGAGCTCACAAATTTAGGACAGAAGTCCGTTAAGGATGGTCCTGCCAAATGAAAGATGTTGACTGGCATGGACATCCAGGGCACAGTGCTTGACGAAAGTGTGCACCGAGCTCCAGGTAGCCCCCTGCAAATGTCTGCAATGGGCACGTTGCGGATTTCTGCCAGGGATGCCGCGGCTGCTCTAGCAGAGTGAGCGTACACTCTGCCCTCCAGCTTAACCTGCGCTATGGAGTAGCAGTGGTGAAGGCATGCCACCAGCCATGCTGAAATGCATCTGATAGCAACAGGCTGACCCAGTCGGGTCTCACTGAAGGAAACAAACAGTTGTTGAGCTTTGCAAATTTGTTTCTTTCTATCTAAATAGAAATGCAGAGCTCTTTTGACATCTAAAGAATGAAAGGTATGCTCTCCTTCATTTTGGAAGTTCGCAAAGTAAGTAGGTAGGACCAAAGGTTGGTTTAGGTGTAATTCTGAAACAACCTTAGGGAAAAACTTAGGATGGGTCCTAAGAACTACTTTGTCCTTATCGAACACAGTATACGGAGGGTCTGTGACCACGGCATGTATTTCAGAGACCCTGTGGGCCGAGGTAATGACCACCAGGAAGGCAGTTTTCCAAGTGAGAAATTTCAGCTCACAGGTAACTAGAGGCTTGAAAGGCTTTCGAGTGAGCATGTCTAGTACAAGGTTAATGTCCCAGGCTGCGACTGGACGTCTGATAGGAGGTCTGATATGCAGAATTCCCTTAAGAAACCTCTTAACCACAGGTAACTGAGCCAGTGACAAGGAAAGTACTGGCGCATGATAAGCTGAAATGGCACCAGGGTTTTAAATAACTGATTAGCACTTTTTTTCTTGGGACAATGCTAACTGTACAGAAAGTATTTATATAGGTTTTCTAGAAGTGGTATGTTTGTTAAACACAGTGAGGCAAGTGCTATGTATTTTCACAATGTTTTAGCACTTTTATGAGCAAAACGCTAATCAATTTTTGGAGTTAAATAAGACCCTGTGGCACAAAGGTGAACTTTGACTAGAGTATTGTAGACCTGAAATTGAGAGGTCTAACAGGTACTCTAGAACTTTATTGGGTGGGCAGGAAAAAGGATTCAAAGAGAATTTTGCACACCAGAGAGAAAAACGCTTCCATTTGGCTGTGTAAGATTTTCTAGTGGCTGGCTTGCACGCAGCCAAAAGAATATCTGAAACTCTGAGAGAGACATTGAACCTGTTCACTTTTATCTCTTCAGGAGCCAAGCGTGAAGGTGAAGTGATCTCAGATTGGGATGGACCACAGGCCCCTGAGTCAGAAGGTTCATCTGAAGGGGAAGTGCTTTTGGAGGGGTTCTCGACATACTGTTGAGTAATGGAACCATATCTGTCGAGGCCAGAAGGGAGCAATGAGTATGATTTTGTCCCACTGGGACTCGAACTTGAGAAGAACCCTCTGAATTAGAGAAAGAGGAGGAAAAGCATATAGAGAGTGTTTTGTCCACTGCAGCCTGAACGCATCCTGACAGAAAATGCCAGGCCCTGGATTTCTGGAGCAGAAGAGAGGCAGTTTTGTGTTAAGTGGGGAAGCAAAAAGGTCTGGATCTGGAGTTCCCCACTCTGTGAATAGTGACTGAACTACGGCTGAGTCGAGAGACTATTCGTGAGGATCTGTCTCTGTTCTGCTGAGACAGTCTGCCAATTCGTTCTGCACTCTTGGCAGGTAGACCACCTGGATTAAAGCTTTGTGCTCCAAGCACCATTCCCACACTCTCATCGCTTCCCTGCATAGAGGGTAAGAGTGAGCATCGCCCTGCTTGCTGATGTAATACATCATTGCTTTGTTGTCCGTTTGAAGGAGAATGTTCTTGTGACAGAGAATGTCCTTCAAAACCCGGACTGCATAAAGGATGGCTCTCATTTCTAGGACATTTATATGATGCTGGGACTCATCTTGAGTCCACGTACCTTGGGTGTGGAGATCTTGACAGTGGGCTCCCCACCCCATCAATGACATGTCCGTGGTAATGGAGAACAGGTAATCCATGGGAGCAAATGGATACCCTTCCAGAAGGTTGTCCTCTTGCAACCACCAGGTAAGCGACTTCTTCAGAGGTTCTGTCACCTTGATAAGAAAGGACTGAGGGTGAGTGGTCAGGGACCACTGAGTACTGAGCATCCATTGAGAGGTTCTCATATGGAGATGAGCTAGGGGTACAGTGAACACCGAGGATGCCATGAGACCAAGCATCCATTGCATCGAGACAGCTCGAACCGAGCTGTTCTCTCGGATGTATTGGGCCATCTGTAGGATATCGCTCCTTCTGTCTTCTGGAAGAAAGGCTTTCGCACAAGAGGTATCCAGAAGAGTTCCTTGGAAGGCTGCAACTGTGATTTCTTGAGATTCAGCAGAACTCCCACGGACGTGAGAAAGTCTGAGGCCGTGGATATGGCATTGAGAGTTCCTTGCCTGGAAGGACTTGCTAAAAGCCAGTCATCCAGATACGGGAACACTTGTATTCCGATCTTTCTGAGGTGTGCTGTGAGAACTGCACAACACTTTGTAAAAACTTGCGGCACCAAGGATAGCCCAAAGGGCAGGACTCTGAACTGATAATGTTGGCCCAAAGCCATGACCCTTAGGTATTTGTGACGCCTTGGGTGAATAGGAATATGCTGGTAAGCATCCTGCATGTCCAGGGAGGCTAACCAATTGTGCTGATGAAGCAAAGGTAACAGGGTTCCTAGCGATATCATTTTGAACTTCTCCTTGGGAAGAAATTTGTTCAGTTTTCTGAGGTCCAAAATGAGGCGCATGCCCCTGGTTTTCTTTGGAACTAGAAAGTAATGGGAGTAGAACCCTGTGTTCCATTGATCCAGCGGAACTATTTCTACTGCCCTGTTGTTCAGAAAGCCCTGTATCTCGGAGGCGAGAAGTTCTGACTGAAGCACTGACAGCCTTTTGGGGGGACAATCCAGAGGGGTCTCTGAAAGATTGAGGGAATACCCCTCGTGGATTATCCAAAGGACCCATTTGTCTGATGTTATGGACTTCCACTGGGTGTAGAATTGAGTCAGACAACCTCCCACCGCTAAAGAGAAGTCCCCCTCGGGCAGCTGAGGTGGGACTTGGGCCAGAAACTCAGAAGGTGGCATTGGGTGCTTTGAGCCCTTGTGCTTTCTGTTGCGCTTCCTTTTGAGGCTGAGGGGCTTGGTTTTTATTAAAACCTCCCCTGCCTTTGCCTCGAAAGGACTGACGGTTGTGAAACTGGCACTTATTAACACCCCCCCCCCGAGAAGGGGCGGCAGCAGGTCGAGCCAATTTAATGGCCGATCTGGTCTTTTGTGTGGTCTTTAGAGCTTGCTCTACTTGAGGACAGAAGAGATGCACACCGTCGAAGGAAACACCATGACCTGTTTCTGGGCATCATTCGTGAAGCCTGAAGTGCGCAGCCAGGAATGACGGCGGGTACGAATGCCTGCTGCCGCCACTCGGGAGGCAGTATCGAAAGCGTCCATAGCTGCTTTAACCTGTTGGATGTTGGACTCGATACCCCTGGTTATGGTTTGAAGAAGCTCTGAATTAGAGTCCGACTCCGGTAGAGCTTCAACCATTTGTTTGAGTGAATGCCAAAGAATATACTCATACTGAGAGAAATAGCCCCGGTAGCTGGCAATACGCATACCAAGGGTGGATGCAGCAAAGACTCTCTTACCTAAAGTATCTATCTTACGAGATTCTTTGTTTATAGGTCGAGCTGTAGTAGCCTGAGGAAGGACAACCTTATCATTCTCTGCCAAGACTACAATAGGGTTTGCAAAGCCTTGGGATGCCAAAATGGGTCGATCCTTGGGAGCAGCATACTTCCTATCTGTGGACTTAGCCACAGAAGGAATGACAGCAGGATTATTCCATACCATCTGAGAAAGTGTCTCAAAGGAAGGCTGTACCGGGAGAGTTAAATCCATAGGGATATCCGGAACATGAAGGTATTGGAGTCTTAAAAGCTTCCCAGGATTGATATCCATAGTCTGGAGAGAAAGAGTGGAATTCAAATTTTTCAGCAGAGACTTAAATGACAGGTCCTCGACAACAGGCTCTGCAGCAGGATTAGATCCTGTTCCTTCCACATCATCACCCAGCCTAAGGCCTGCGTCAGGCTCAATATCATCTCCTGACAGCCCAGGAGGGACTGAATGGATAGGAAAGGAGTGAAAATCAGAAGGAAAATAGGAGGGGAAAAGGGTTCAGAATCGAGGAGCCCTGAAGATGCCCCATCAAGTCTCGGCGTCGAAGAAGAGCCCGGTGCCACCTGGCCCAGCATAGCACATGGCACCGACAGAGCCCTCTGCGCCAAGGACAATGCTGAAAAGCCGTATGGCACCGACAAGCCCAACAGTGCCGAAAAGTTGCAGGGCACCGAGCGATATATCGACGCAGAAACCAACACAGGGCCCTGAAAACTAAGATTTGAGGATAAAGAAGGAAAAATACCAGGAGACAGAGGGAGCCCCCTCCGCCGTAGCCATGTGGGGGGGGGGAAACACCTGAGCACGGAGTCAACGGCACCGAAGAAGGCACCGTGTGACTAGGAAGGCCCAATTGCCCTACCCGACCCCCCGAAGGGTCAGGGGGTCCCTGGGTGACCAGGACAGGCAGCTGGACCAACCTCTGAGCCCAATGCTCCATCAGAGCGGCCCACTGGTGAAACTGCTCATCTGAAGCCCTACCAGAAGGCGGGGAAGGGCTCCAACGTCGAAGAGGTCGGAGACCGGAAACAGAAACCGGCGACTCTGGAGGAGACCGGCAACTAACCCCAATGACCAACCGTCGACATGCAGACATACCAGAAGGTGACCTCAAGTCATGCCTTCTCTTTCTTGACCTGTGAGTCACATCAGAGCTCGAGGCCAAATGGTGCTGAGAGTGCGACCGTTTTTCTTTTTTTATGCTTCTGGTGGGACCGTCCCTCCCCTCGGGCACTGGACTGTCCATTGTCAGACCCCCCTCCAGAGATGGCGGCGGACCAGACCCAGCCCGACTGACCAAACAGCTTTCATACGAAGTCTCCCTATTGTCACCTGACCCGCTCATGGTCGACTCCGTCAATGTAGGCTGAGACTTCATTCTTGTAATAAAAATAAATTATAGTAAGCGGTACTTATTCAAGAAATACTATAAAATAAGAAACTGAAAACTATGCTGCTAGTTTGAAGTTTGACTCCCGGCGGGCGAGCATTGTCATCACTATAGCGCATTTGATGGCGGGAAAAAAGGAACTGAGGTGGTTGGAGGGTCGATGCTGAGACAATCACTGCCGTACGAGCTGAGGCTCGAGGTGCCGCTCCTCATGGCTCCATCTCTGGCACTGACCCTCTTGCAAAAAAGTTTGTTCCCGCTGGGTCCTAGCGCCTCCGGGGTAGCTCCCCAGTGTGAATGAGTGGTGACTTTATGTCCAGGAAGATCTGAACCCTCTTTAGCAGGCTGCTGCGTCCCATCCACCACTTGAGCACTTTGCACACAGGGGATGTGACTAGAACCATCTGTTCTAGATCATCCATGAGTTGGTCCCACTGGACTCTTAGGGTCCTCTGGGGAATCTGCATGTGCAGCCTGGCCAGTGGTACTGTGATAATGGTTGCAGCCATGAGTCCCATAAGGCATAAACCATCCTCGCTGAGACATAACGGCCGTCATGCACCAATTGTGCTTCAGTAATCAGGCGATCAGCTCTGTCCAGAAGGAGGATAGCCAAATCCTGGACTGTGTTGAGGACTGCCCCTATATACTGCAATTGCTGGCTTGGGGTCAACACTGATTTTGGTATGCTGTCACCCCCAGAGCATCGAACAGCTGTGTGGTTTGAGTTAAAGTCAACAATAGCTGGTCTCTGGAGTGGACTTTCAACAGCCAATTGTGCAGGTAAGGGAAAACATATATGCCTTCCGTGCATGGGGCTGCTGCCAGCACTGCCAAGCATTTGGAAAAGACCTGTAGCACAGAAGGCAAGCCAAAGGGCAACAGTCTGAATTGGTAAAGCCCTCCCCACCCTTGAAACAGGAACCTCAGGTATTTTCTGTGAGGTTGTCTATTCCTGATATGAAGGTATGAATCCTTTATATCCAGGTAACCTATCCAATCTCCTTTTTGCAGTAACAGAAGGAGAAACTACATAGTGACCATTTTGAACTTCTTGTATTCTGTTTACATCTCTGAGACTAAGAATAGGCTTCATCTATGGTCCACTTTGGGACAAGAAAGTACCAGGAGCAAAAACCTTTGTTCCTTTGTTTTAGAGGGACAGGTTCCATGGCCTGTTTTTGCAGCAGAGTTGTTATTCTCTCTCACAAAAGGGGCAGGTGCCCTGGAGGGTATATGTCACCGCAACTGGGGGATGATCTGGAGGGTTGTCTAGAAGTTCCGGAGCATGAGCCTTTTCTATGATCTCCAGAACCAATGCGTCGGTTGTCACCTCCTGCCATTGGGCTCAAGGGAGGGAAATGTGATCTCTTACAACCACCCCTGGAGGTAAAGAGAGTTGGAGGTGTATAAGGAGTCAGGCTGAGCTGGTGGGAGTGGCTCCCCCACCTCTATGTACTTTTGAATGGGCATCTGGAGTAGTGCTAGGGACTGGCAAGGCCCCTGCTCCTTTACCCCTGCCCTGCGGCCTGGAGGCTGGGCGCTGTCCCCTAACACCAGCTAAGTGAAAGGCACCCCACTCCTACCCCTGGGTTGGGTATGGTAGAGGGAGTGCAATGATTTCAAAGTCTTGCCTGAGGCTTAGAGATCACTGAGAATGTCTTGTACCTCATGACCAAACAACTTCTGCCCACTGAATGGGGCATTAAAAATTGTTTGTTGCACATCTGTGGCAAAACCTGCTAATCTGAGTCAAGAATATCTTCTGAGAAAGATGCCAGAAGCCGCAGCCCTCGCAGAAGCATCAGACACGTCACAGGTTGTGTGGAGAAAATGCCTGTCCACATCAGCCCCAGCTGTTAAGAGTTTTTAGCAACTCCTGTTTTAAGAAGCCCTCAGGCAAGGCCTGTGCAGCAGCCTTAGTCTTCCTCCAGAATGTGTTCTGATACTTCAACATGTGGGCGTGGCAGTTTATTTATTTAGTTTTTGTTAACTGGTTAAGGTGCACTAGGCATACATATGTCAATTTTCATATGAAGGCCTAATGACTCAGAGGCATATGTCCGCTTGCCTAGGACATCCAACCTCCTAGATTCTTAATCAGGAGAAATGGAGCTCAGGTGTTTAGGTGTCCTAGACCTGCCCTGGGCAACACTGATCACCAACAAGTCAGTCTCAGGTTGTGTGGCATAGAAAGGCTTCCCAGAAGGGGCAGAATACATTCTGTCTGCCTTCCTGGGGACAACTGGTATATTGTTTGGTCTATACCAAGCTGCACAGACGGCATCCTCTAAGGCCGGAAACAGAGGAGGCACCACAATAGAGGAAGACTCTGGCAACTCCAGGAGCTCCAGCAGGTTCTTCTTAGTAATATCCTACTTTTATAGAACAAAGCCCATGGCAGCTTGCATCTGCTGCATCATGGTAAAAAATGTGGGGTCTTCTGGAGGGGAGGTGTGTTCATCACAGAGTCCTCACTGCAAGTAGAGACTGCCGAGCTGGTGCTGTGTTCATACTGGCTCTCAGCATAGTCTTCTGCTTCTTCCTCCTCTTCCTGCATTATTAGATCAAGATAATATTTGTCATTGACAGGGTTGATGGGAATGAGAGACCATGATGTTGGCAAGGTAGAACCTTGCATCGAGGGGTTATGTATAGAGGATCCCATCAACAGGCTCCCAGGAACAGGTAGACCAGGTAGCAGGCACCTTATCATGTCCAAAAAGGAAAGGACTGCTTGAGTGTCAGTGCTGCTTTGGATAGCAGGTGCAACTGAACAGTCGACAGGGGAGGCTGAGTCCCCATCATAGACGGTAACGTACTGGCTGTAATAGAAGTTTGTTGGTTTGTTTGTTTTTTACCAGGAAAGACACACTAAGCTGAAAGCTTGTTTACAGGTGCGACCTGGGAGCACAAGGAAGTTAAGTGACTTGCTCAGGGTCACAGTATGCAAGTGGGGCCGTGGGATTCAAACCCAGGTCTCCAGATTTGCAGATCAGAGCTTTAAACCACTGCTCTATACTGCCTCCTTAATAGGCCCAGTAGTGCCCACACCAAGCCCTGACCTTAAAGTCAGGTCAATGACTGCAGGGATGGTTGGCATCGCAACTGGAGTGGATGACACTGTAGCAGAGGTCATACCTGTAGACTGCAGGGGCAACCTGAAGCACACCGGGGAAGACTTCTTGTCCCGATGCTTGTGACTCCCTGAAGTTTTCTCCTAGGATTTGGATGATTGTGAGTTGGTCAATGGAGCCAGTGATGCAGATTTTTCTTGCAGCTGCTTTTCTATTCTCTCTACGTTTTTTTTGGAATCAAAACTTCTCCAAAGCCCCCTTTTCTTAGTTGCCCGGTTGCAGAATTAAACCCCTGGCAGATTTTGCAGGCTTTCATGTTGTGGTCTAGGCCTAAGCAGAAGACACAAACTTCATGGGAGTCTCTGGTGTACATCTTTTCTCTGCACTCACAGTACCGGAAAAGTTTGGATGGTTCTTCCAACAACATACAAGTCTTTAAAAATTACTATTATAATGATTGCTTTTAGTAAGTGAAAGAAATAAAATGGTGGCAATAGCAGCAACGTTTCCTACAGCTGTCCGAGTCTGATCGATGGTGGGAAAAGAACTGAAGAGAGGAGGGGCCACCCACATTTATGTATATGATGATGCCTGGCATCTTCATGGGCGGCCCGTGGCAAACTGCTGGCAAATGTTTGTGTGTGATCCTAGTGCCTGGCAGCTATATCGCTCCAAAGGTGTGGCCTGATGCAAGAAATATCCTCAATCTTTTGTTCATGCCTAAGAACTCTACATCCCAGCTATTGGGGGAGGGACCTAACAGAGTTGGGTCTATGTAAAACTGAAGACTGCATGCACCAAATGATATAAGAAAACTCAACTTCTGATACCATTTTCTTGTTTTTAATTATTTATGCAGTGGTGGGTGCCACTGAAAGTTGCATACTTATCGTAATTGGTGATCTTTCAGTATACCTTGTCCAGGAAGCACCACTTATGGATCTGGGTCGGACACACTAGAACCCTGTAGAAGAAAATCCTTTGGCTAGGGGGCTGGCAATGGCTGCTGTGCAACTCTGTGTGGTGTCACGCGCTTACCAATAACCGTTGCAGACTCCCTTACCTACCTCCGTCCTGTTTGCCAGGAGAGAAGCAAAAAGTGACACAAGCTGGAGCTTGTGACAAGCAAGCCTAAAGGGATATACAGAGGATATAGGAAAAATCTACACATATGTAAATAGACAAATAAAACCTGACTACCAACTCTCAGAGAGAGAAAATAGGGAAGGGGCATCTCTAAGGTGGCACAGGAGAAATAGCTTTTCTATGATTCTGAGCCAGGGCATCAAAAAAACCCTACTGCCCAAAAGAAAGGCTAGTAAAGAGGCAGTGGGAGAGCAGTAGCCCTGTATGCATATTGACTCTTGCTAGCAGATAAGAGAAACAGTCAATGGTGAGACTTCCCTGCATGTAAGGCGAGCACAGAAAAGAGTGCCAGACCTAAACGTAGGACAAAGCAACCAGCTGGACTGCACTACAGACCATACCACCAGGCAGAAAAAGGACTTTTTTTTTTTAACAGCTAAACTGTCCAGTGGTGGTGGGGCTAGACAGAACAAATAAGCCATAGGTGGATGGGATACCACAAAACCTGTAAGGCTACAAGATCCCATTTAGGAGTAGTGATGTTTCACTCTCTCATGTTTCTTCTGACTGTTCAGTGTGCTGGAAGTAAACAGACACTATCAGGGCATATCAGCAGTAAAGCCGAGACGAAAATAAGAAGGGGAAAAAGTAATTAAGAAGAACTACTGCAGTAGAATATTAGATGTGCGATGACAAATGTGGCACAGGGCTGTACCCTAAAATGGAGCTGGCTGCTCCAGCTGAACTCAATCTGCTGATGTTAAGCAGAAATCCACAGACAGGACCATTATCAAGTGAGTTCAGATTGTGCTAACACCCACGTAGTGTAAGGATGCAATTAGCAACTAATGGGAATATAACTTGATAATAGTCCTGTCTGTGGATTTCTGCTTTTTGTTTTACTCCTATTATTGTATCCTCTATCACTGACATAAAAACAGACAGAATTTCAGAAGAAGATATTAAAAATGCACTAAACACCCTTAAAAAACACACAAGCCCAGGACTGGATGAAATTAGTTCTAGATTCTTAATAGAAACAAAATATGTCATTATCCAACCATTAAAAATATTATTTAACAAATCCTTGAATGAATCATCAGTGCCAAATGAATGGCGTACTGCAATAGTCACACCTATTTTCAAAAAAGGCTCTTATTCAAAAACTGAAAATTACAGACCCATAAGTCTCACATCCATTCCATATAAACTTATGGAAAAGATTATTAAGATTAAAATAGAAAACGAACTAACAACATTAAATATAATTGACACATACCAGCACGGCTTTAAACACGGTTTTTCATGTGTAACAAACCTCATCTCCTTCTATGAATACATCAGCTATCACTTAGACAATAACACACCTATGGACGTCATACTACTTGATTACAGCAAGGCGTTTGATAAAGTTTCTCATTCTTTACTAATCAAAAAACTTATTAAAATAGGGCTGTCACCCACATTAACTTCCTGGATTAACCAGTGGCTGAACAACAGAACCCAGAGAGTCAGGGTCAATAATGTAATGTCCAAAGAGAGGGAAGTAAACAGCGGGGTTCCCCAGGGTTCTGTGCTTGGGCCAGTCCTCTTTAATTTGTTTATTGGAGATATGTACCATTCAACAAATAATAAAATGGTAAAATTTGCTGACGACACTAAAATTCGGGGAAGCTATCAATCAAATCAAAGACTCTGGTCTACAAACAGAACTATTACTAATCAAGCAATGGGCATGTATGAACGAGATGCACTTTAATGTCACCAAATGCGCAACCCTTCATCTAGGTAAAAATAATCCACTACAAACATATTATTTAAACAATATGGTTATTAAAACTTCTACCGTAGAAAAAGATCTAGGCATCCTGGTCAATAATAAACTGTCCTCCACCTCACATTGTACCAAGATAGCTAACCAAGCAAATGCCACACTCAGAAGGATTAGCAAAACATTCATAAACAAAACTGAACAATGTCTACTGCCACTCTACAGATCTCATGTTAGACCATTTTTGGATTGCTGTTCCCCCTTTTGGAGTCCCTATTTAACTTCTGATATTAGTAAGATTGAAAGCATCTAACATAAAGCAACAAAACTCATACCTCATCTTTCTAAATTTAACTATACTACCAGATTAGAACACACAGGTTTACTTACACTATCTCAAAGAAGATTATGGGGGGGATTTGCTACTATTATTCAAAATTACAGCAAATACAGATCAGATGCAAAACTGTGGTCTCAAATACTCTACTAGAAAAACAACTGCAAGACTGCACAACAGACAACTGGAGATCATGAGAGCAAAAACAAACAAAAGAATGAAATTTTTTACTATAAGAGAGCCCAGAATCTGGAACAAATTACCACAGGAAATAGTCAACTCCCCTAACATATTGTCTTTTAAAAACAAACTTGACAAATGGTTGACTAATTAGGGACCCATTAAATGATCCACAAACGTGGAGGACAATCATGATGGGCTAACCGCCTTCTTTTGTCCCATACCACCAAAGTACCAAAGTAATGGGGATGTAGCCCTGGCAGGAAAGGAAATAAGTGTTTTTTCTTTGTTTTCTTCAAAGCCCTTATCCCAAAAGAGAGGCAAGGGAAAGAAGAAGCAGCAGCAGAACAAAAAGGGAGCAAGAAAGAGCAAAAAAAAAAACAACAACTCCCAAGTCATAATGCCTCTTCATGACCAGGGTGAGCCGCCCAGAGGCCCTGGCTCTACTAGAGAGGGGGATGGTAGGTGGGAGTGTCCACTCAATAGAGAAGATATTCTGGAACATCACCAGTTATGGTAAGAAAGTAACTTTCATACACTATCTTCCCTGAATTGATCTTCTCCACTGAGTCCCACTTATGGGTCAGAGAACCAAGCTTTCCTGTTTTATAAGGGAGGAGCTGGCTCACTCTGAAGGTACAGAATTACACTCAGGAAACAGCAGTAGCACATCACTAGGAGAGCGGCCAGTGCAGGCAAGAGGTAGCGAGCCCTATTATACAGCAAAAGAAGCTGAAGTCTGTACTCTGGCAGTGAGGCTAGGTGGTTCTCACTGCACTATGCAAAATAAATACTTGAGGCATGATTTAATTTGGCTAACTGAGCCTTTTATTTTCAACTCCAGAGTGCAGACTTTTGCTTCTTTTACAGAATTACCCTCAACCCTCTGAGCAGAGAAGAACACCTGAGGGGAGAGGCTAATGCAGGTCAGGCGAAACCTGTGACTGGTTGAGCCAAGGTGGGGGCTCCTGTGACACAGGAGCAGGAGAGTTCCCTGATAACTGCTGCCTGACACAAAGTGAGAAGAAATGAGCTCCTTGGTAGTGCGACTTTATCACCTTTTGCCAAGCCAATGGTGCCAGTCTGGAGAAGCGTAGCGAAGCCATCCGACACAGACTACAGTTCCACTAACCTAGGGGCCACCTCACTGCTGTTATCAGATACCTGTGCTTGGTGCCGTGCTACCTCTAGTCTCTGAGAAGAAATGTCATGGGCTTGCCTATCTAATTGGCCTTATGGCATAGCAGCTAGTATTGCATGGAGCTGCGACCACAGGTGGCGACTGTAGGTTTCCATGTGGACCTAATGTGCAGCTATGCACAAGACAAAGCACTTCAAGGTAATACCTTTCATCCCAAGACATCAGACTCCAGAGTCGGCGCCGAGAGGTTGGTTGTGCAGAAGGTGCTGTGGCCCAGAGTGACTGTGCAGTACCCTAAGTCCCGATGTGAGGTGAGGTACGTCACCTGTAGACCCAGTGGGAGCGTGACACCGCATGCAGAGATCCTTGGGGATGGGGGGAGTAGCAAAGGGATGTCTCCACAAGGCCATGAAGGAATGACAGTGGTGCCCTATTGGGAACTCTGAGGAGTCCCAATGGCAGGGCGATCACAGCTTGTAAAAGCTGGGAGGTCTAATGCCTGAAGCGCCTCCACTACAAATCTCTGATATGGCATGGATTCAGCAGAAAAGGCCAGGTTGAGGGAGGATTTGTTAGCTTCAGATGAGGGTGTTGATGGAGACAAGGTTTAGGCCCCAGGTGGATTCAGTGCCAGAGGGGCCCTGAACTAGGTCCTATCTGACTCTCTGTACCACTGTTTCATGGCACTAACCCAGTCCCAGTATTGATCCCATGTCAAAGGCCCCAGAGGTGTGAAGAACATGGAGGCGAGGCCCTTCTAAGTGTAGTTGAGGCTCCTGGCAATCTAAACCACAGCCTAGGCAGCAAAACTCTGAAGACATCCTTGCCCTAGGGGAGGAGTGTGCAAAGATTCCCGATCCTGGCACACCTACATCGGAGGAGTTGCCAGAATGGTGGCCATGATGTGTCAGCTGGAGACTGCAGTAGAAAGGGCCTTGCAGGGAGACCTCGTTCTGCATCTAGCACATCAGGAAACAGTTCTGGAGAGAATGAACGGTCTAAGTCATCAACATACTCCAAATTGGTGCCGCTTCTGGCACCAGCACTGGCAACATCCTCTGGATCAGGGTGCTTCCTGGCACTGTTATCCATGACACTGTCCTTGACATCAACAAAAACATTATGCCCAGTGCCGTCACCCTCCCTGGTGCTGCAGTCAGCACCAAGGTCAGGTACGGGCATCAAGTGGACATGTTTGTCCATGCAGTGATCGGTGTTAGGCCCAGACCCGGCACTGTGACATGCACTGACACCATTGCTAGGCTTGGAGCTGTCCTCCTCCATGGAGTCACTAGCGACATCACAGTCAGGGACAGGTTCCAAGCCAGCGCCGATGTCAGTATCAGCACTGGTATCAAGCCCTCTTCCAACAATGCAAACGGCATCAAGGGGAGGACCAGAACCATACCCAGCTCCACCCACAGTGTAGCCAACAGAAAAGGTGACAACAGTATGGGCAGCGCAAGAAGATAGTGTTGATGTGTCCACTATGGCGGCATGGGCATACAGCCGCAGCTTCAGCTCCAGGAATGTATGTCCCTCAGGGTGAACAGACTGTGGTAGGCTCTCAGCTGACCACCAGAAGGAGTCAACTGTCCACCAGGGTCTCCAACACATCAGTACAGAGAGGTCGAGGAGAGCCTGTGCTTCTGAGGACTGCTAAGATCCTGGAAGGGTCCAGTTTACTCATTTTTGACGTTTTGGTCTGACACCTGCATGCATCTGAAGGTAGGGGTCTCCCAATTCCACTTCAGTGCGTGGATCTCTAGGATGTGAAAATCCATGGAGAAGAAAGCACCACAGATTCCATGTCATGGCTAGGCCCAAGGCCGGAAAAACGAAGTTGATGCTGGTCATCGGACAGCACGAAAAATAACAAAGAAAAGGTAAGAGAACATTTTCTAGGTAACTCTGTGATGCCATGCACACAAACTGAGGCAACTACCATCCCCTAAGGTGCGTACCTGTTGACACATCTGAGGTAGGTGAGGGAGTCAGCAATGGTTATTGGTAGCATGTGACATCAGTCACTGTAGCCAGCAGAAACACAACAAAGGGGTCCGGTGCAGTGTGGCTGAGGAAAGCAGTAGTCAGAACCCCCCAGGAAGAACCACTCAGGTTTGAAGTGCTGAGGTAGATTTTTGCCTGTTTCTTGTGCATGGTTCTTATTAAGCACCACTTGGCACTGCAACTGTGTGGCTCTGGCACATACTTTCTAGCACAGTTTGTTGTTTTGCTTTTAGATACCACAGCCAGCAGCCAGCCCCTTGGTTCGCTCCCGTGGGGTCTTAATGCCTCCAACCCAAACCCAAAAGTGGGACTCAGTGGGGAAGACTGATACTTGGAACATCCACAACTAATCAAAATTAAGTACACAGCACACCAAATACCCCTGAAGTGGATGTTTTATTTACAATTAGTGTGTGTATGTGTATGTATGTATATGTGTGTGTGTGTGTGTGTGTGTGTGTGTGTATACACACACACACACACATATACATATAATATGTGAGATTTCTTTGAATCCATGAGACCATAAACTCCTTAAATGAATATTTCATTCTTTTTAATGATAATTTATTGTTTATGCAGCTGCTCTAACTTGGTCCCCTTCCCACAGGTCAGGTCCAGCTCCATCTTTCTACCACTTACCTCCCCTCTGCTTTTAACTTTGTGGGCTTACCCCCCCCCCATGACAAGAGTCGTACCTCCCATCTCCTGTTGGGTGCGGACATTGGAGTTCCTGAGGTGTGACGCCCTGGATTATCCCATGCAAGTCAGGATGTTTCCTTGTTCTGATCTGCCCCACCTCTGGGATGTCAGCACGCTCAGGGCTCCATGCTTGCATATGCAAGGCGTGCTTGAATAGTGTCAGTTGACACCCCCCCCCCAACTGTACCTCCACTGCAATGGTGCCTATGGTCACCCACGTGGCAGTGCTGTAGCGGAGGTAGCTACCCTCATTCCTGGGAAGGGGCCCTCTGGGACGCTTGATGATCTTCTCACTGTCCCATTACTTCCTGAACTTGCTTCCCAGTGCCATGACTGGCAGCCCTACTGTTATGTCAATGGACTGGCAGATTGACTTTGTTGGAGTACTATTGCTCCCCAGTGCCACGACTGGTAGCCCTACTGTTGTGCCAATAGGCTGGTAGACAGACTTTTTGGGGTATTATTTTTTTACTTGAGCTTTGTATTTACCATTCACAACAAAATGAAATTGGGATTTATACAGAAGACACAATTCTCAATGCAGATGCACTAAAACAAAAGCTATGCAAAAAGATGATTTAACACAAGATTCAACACAGTTGGGATATCAACATACTTTAAATTGTGCAATTTATATTTGTATTAAAAGACTTTTTTCCACTATGGTCCAGCCTCCTGTTCCAGCTGCCGGCCCCCATCTGGAGGGCCCTCCCCAGTTGAGTCACTCACCATCCCTGGACTTAACTAAGTCTCTGTGACCTGGCACTTATGGTAGGGTTAGGAGGACTTGCAATTGGCTCTCCGAGACAAAATCTAGTGGTGCCAGGCCTGCGGGAGGGCCGTCTGACATTGTGCTTTGACAGGCTTTTTCCTCCATTTTTGTTGCGTGCCCCCTGGCACAGTGAAGTGAAATGATGCAGCACGTCCACTGACGTCCCTCACCCTTCTGGGCCTCCCAACTGCCAGACACCTAGCTTACGCTAGGTGTCTGGTGCAATGAGAGAGACGTGACCCATCCACCCCACAAAAGTGGTACAGTCCTGTCAATGCTCAATCCTTGCCTCTCCTGGCCGACCCCTGTGCCTTGAGCTTGCTCCCTAACCTGGGTCTACAGCTGTAATGCTACTGCCATACCACCAGACCAAGAGTGCTGATGATTTATAATGTGCAGCCAGTCCCCTGGATGCCGGGTACTATGGGCCCCATGATGCATGGGGAGGAACTGGCCAGGCTGCTTTTATTGTGTATGGGTACTAGAGGCTAACAGAGCCGTATATTAAGGTGATAACTATTTACACATTAAAGGATGCCACTGTCCACACAGGAGTCGTAGAGTCAAGCATAACTTTAATTTATAAACTATACGCAAGACAGCTGTCATCCCTGTAGGGGGACACTACATATTTATGGACATAAAACACAGACTTGGAGCCTTCACACAGGGTCCAAGATGCACGAGGAACCCTCTACACAACTTCTTTAGACCTGTACTCTCCTTAGGGTCTACAGATATTGTCACCCAGGATGGTTTACTGTTGGGGTTTGGCACCAGTGCTCCAGGGTGCGATTCCCCCTCTCTACTGCCATACTGGGGTCCTCGTCCCTCACACTGCTCTTATCACTCTCTCTACTTCCTTAAGACCCTTCTAAGTTCTTAACCCCCACAAGGGTACGAGCCCAGATGGCCGTGCCCCACGTTTCTGCACCTCTTTGCACCAGCCATCGCTTTCCCTATTACCCTCCTCATTAACCACCCCTTCTTCTCAGCCTCTGTCCATGATGCATGGAAACAGGCTGTCATCACCCTCCCTAAAGGGGTGATCCCTCCCTCCCTCTCCTGGTAACTTTTGGCCCATCTTTATCCTTCCCACCCTGGCCAAGCTCCAGAAACATTCTGTCACCTCACAACTCAGTCCTTTCCTTGACTCCTCCTCCTTTTTCATTCCTTTTCGGTCTGGCTTCAGGAAGTCCCACTCTACCTCCCTCCTCTGGCTTACTGACGCCATCCTGCCAGCAGGGACCAGGGCCAGTTCACTTCTGCCATCTCTGTCAACTTGGCCAAAGCCTTTGACACTGTTTCACACTACCTTCTCCTGGGCAAGCTTAAGGTGGTGGGGCGTTCTGCCTCCTCAATCAGCTGGTTCTGCTACTACCTTGAGGGCAGATTGCAAGCTGTCCGTATTGGAGCCACCCTCCTCCCCCACTCCCTACCTGCTCAGGCATTCATCAGGGTTCTGTTCTGGGCCCCATATTCCTCTCTGTATTCCTTCATGACCTCCCTCCAGCCTGTTCCTCTGCGTCAGTCCACAGGTATGCAGATAAGTACAATTATGTAAGAACTTACCATAACAGTAGGTCTTCGAGAGGAGCTCTTGCAGCAGGCTATAACCATAAGGACTAAGCCGCCAGGCACTAGGACCCCACGGAAAACTTCTAGCTAGCAGTCTTTAGCAGGGACTGCCCCTGATGTCGGCCCACCCTCAACGTCAGCTAAAGGTATAAAAGGGGCGGTCCCCAGCCCCACCTCAGTTCTCCCGCCGGAGACCCGGTCTCAAAGATCAATCAATCAATCAATCAATCAAAATCTTTATTTATTCAGGCGAACATCATTGAGCAATGCTCATTTACAAGATGGACCTGATAGGTCAAGATCAAAATAAAGTACAGTATAATACATAAACAAATACAGAGAAGAGGCAAAGATTTTTATATAAATAAATAGGTACAGTAATAAAGAACGTATATACAAGCAAGGTAGCTAATGGTTTTGGATGGAAGGAGATCCGAGGAGGTTCGAGGTTAAAATAATGAGAAAGCAGAAGAAACACCAGGGGGAAAGAGGGAGGGAAAGCAGTGCTTGCTGCAAGAGCTCCTCTCGAAGATCTACTGTTATGGTAAGTTCTTATGTAACTGTACTATCTTACTTCGAGTTGGAGCTCTTGCAGCAGGCTATAACCATAAGGACAGAGTCCCAAGCAGTCAAGGAGAAGAGACTGACAGGTAACAGGAGGAGGCTACAAATAACCTAAAAAAGAACTTCAGGACAGCAGGCCTTGGAGAACAGCAAGGCCAAAGCCAGTCCTACGTCTGGAAACGAGGTCCAAACTGTAGTGTTTAACAAAGGTGTGGAGAGACCTCCAGGTAGCAGCCACACAAATATCTGCTGTGGACACATTCCTCAATGAGGCAAATTAGGTAGTAACACCCCTGGTACAGTGACCTTTTACCGGGCCCAGTAAAGGCTTGTCATACTTACGATAACAATAAACAATGCAGTTAACTAACCACTTAGACAACGTCTGTTTAGTAACTGGTGCCACCTCAGATCTGGGGGCAAAGGAAACAAACAACTAGTCCTGTGGACATCCAGAGTATGCAGTAATGCCTCCCCTCTGCTGGGATACTCTAGGTAATAAACAGGCAGGTGGATGTCCTGGTTCAGGGTAAATCCGGACACCACCTTAGGCAAAAACCTCCCTCCCACCACCCATCACTGCGACCTGTACAGCGCCCTGGCCTTCCCATCCTTAGAGTCTCGGCGTAAACAACATTGCACTAACCTTATCTACAAGTACTGGTCAAATACCCTCCCCCTCTACCTCAGCAGTGCTCTATCTGCCCAACCTCCCCCGGCCTACCCGCTCAGAGCTTATGATCAGAAAAAGCTCCATGTATCTTTCATGCGCACCTCTAAGGGCCAAATGGCCTTCGTGCACCGCCTGCCAAAACTATGGAATGAGCTACCTGCAGACATCAGGCATTCAGACTCCCACTGGGCTCTCAAACCACTCCTGAGGTCCTACTACTCTGCTGCTTGTAATTGCTACCCGAAGACCTAGTTGCCAAATAATAATATTTGCCTCTGAACCGCTGTCTGTTGTCTTCCCACGCTGTGCACTTTAACTATGACTATGACTACTGTTAGCCACTCTAGACCTATGTAACACTGATGTACTGTGTTTTACTGCTTTACTGTATCGAATGTACTGTATCTGTTGTCTGACCTATGTAACCCCAGGTCGCATCTGGAAACGAGTGGTCCCCGCTCAGAATGCTTATCTGGTAAATCTCTCAAATAAATAAATAAATAAATAAACCTTAGGATTTGTCCTCAAGGACACCCTGTCCTTGTGAAAAACTAAATAAGGCTCTTTACACATCAGAGCTCGGAGCTTGGAAATCCTTTGAGCTGAAGTAATGGGACCCAAAAACAGATTATTCACCTGTAACAGTAGTTCTAGGAGTGGTTTATGATGTTTATCTACACTTTCTGGCAGTTGCCTTTCCCTTTAAGACTTGCAGGAAATGTCTTCAAGCCAGCTCCTCCCACCCACCCGAGTGGTAACTCCCTTGGCTCCACCCCACAATGCCAGATCTTGCCTGCTAGAAGCAGTGTGTGTGTGCCGGGGCTGGGGAGGTCGGGTGGGTCCATGTGGGTGAACATCATATACCATTCCTAGAACTACTGTTACACATGAGTAACCTGTGTTTCTAAGGATGTGGGTATGATGTTCCAGCCACACTTTCTGGCAGACTCCTAGCAGTTCTCCGGGAGGAGGTGGAGGGAGGCAAAGCACACACCCCCTACTTAGAGAACAGAGATTGGAGAACTGAGGCCCCGAAACCAGCATCCCGGTGTGACTTGAGGTAAATGCGGTAATGGGAAACTGAAGATGTGTGCTGACTTCCAGGTAGCAGCCCTTCAGATTTCCTGGATAGGGATGTCCTTAGAAGCAGCCACCGTCGCAGTGGTATGGACAGTGGAATAAGCCCTTAGCCCTCCGGGAGGCTCCCTACCCCGCCAACCTATAGCAGAGATCAATGCAGGATGTGATCCACCTGGAAATCGTCCGCTTGGCTGCAGGTCTGCCAGGTGCGGCTTCAGCGTAGGTTACAAACAGCTGGTGAACCTCTCCCCGAACTCCAACTATGCACTCTTTGTAATAAGCGAGCGCTCACCTCAGGTCCAGAGTATGGAGCCTGTGTTCAGCCTCCGAGGTGTGACTGGTGAAGAACACTGGAAGAGTCATTACCTGATTTAGGTGAAACTCCGACACAACCTTCGGAAGGAACTTTGGGTTGGGGTGCAGGACAACCTTGTCCTTGTGGAGGATCAGGTAAGAAGACTAAACCGAGAACACATGGAGCTCACTGATCCTTCTTGTTGATGGGATAGCCACCAGGAAGATGGTCTTCCACGACAGGTGAGACATCTCACACCTGTGCATTGGTTCGAATGGTTTGCCCATGAGCTTTGCCAAAACCAGCAACAAGTCCCACAGTGGCGGTGGTTCACGCACCAGAGGGGAAATGTGGTCAAGGTCTTTGAAAAAGTGCCAGACCACCTTCTCCTGTGCTGACTGCTGAACAGCCTGTGCCCAGTAAGCAGAGATGGCTGCCAGGTGCACCTTAAGGGTCGTCGACTGAAGTCCCCCTTGGGAGAGAGACCACAGATAGTCCAAAATGCTAGCCACTGGACAGGATGAAGGGTCCAACCCCTCGTCCTGACACCAAATGGAGACTCTTTTCCATTTTAAAGGCAAAGCATTTTCTGGTCAATTCCCTTCTAGATGTCTCCACGACAGTGAGGACATCTTCAGAGAGACCCAAAGCCTGGAACTCTAGCCGCTCAGGAACCAGTCTGTCAGGTGCAGGGATTGAAGGTCTGGGTGGAAAACCTTCCCCATGTAGATTGAGAGCAGGTCCGGGCATATGGGAAGATGCTTCGGGAGCCTGAGGCTGAGGAGACTGGGGTACCAAAACTGGCATGGCCAGTCTGGAGCCACCAGGATCACCTGTGCCATGTCCCTCCTGACCTTGAGTAACACCTAGTGGATCGAGGGAAGCCATAGAAGAAGACTGGGGTCCAATGCCTCAAGAAGGCATCTCCATGAAGCAGGGATCGACAAATACAGAAGTCCCTTGTCTGGGGCTACCAGTCTACTGACAGGGGCAAGCATCAACTGAGCCAGAGGTTGTCCCATGGACAACCAAATTAATTTAGGCTGTTTTTTTCTGTTTGTTTTGTTTCTATCTACAGGTTCTGCAGTGTTCAGTTGTTGCCACTAGGAGTCGTCAGGTAGGGAGTTGGGTTGCTTGCTGCCATGGAGTTCACATGAGCGACAAACTGGAGAAGACATGCACCACATGTTTTTCAGGGAGCTGCCATTCTGGAGCAGCACTGGAAGTGAGTGCGGTTTAGACAGGGTCTCAGCCTTCCCAGTACCCCCCCCGCCAGCCATCGCAGCGGCCGCACTACTTGGAGTGACAGATCAGTCTGCATAGTGCATACAGCCTTGTTGGTTGAGGTAGTACATGATCGTGGTGTTATCCATCTGGACTTGGACCACTTGACCCTGAACAAACAAAGTGAAGGCAGTCAGTGCCAGCTGAACTGCTTGGAGCTCCAGCAGGCAGATGTGGCAGCAGGACTCCTGAGATGTCCAGAGGCTGTGGACTCTGTGTTCCCTCAGATGGGCACCCCAGCCCTTGAGAGGCATCGGTCATAAGGATGACAGTCAGCTCGGAGCGGACAAACAGGATTCCTTCCTGCAGATGCTCTGGGACAAGCCACCACTGGAGGGTGTCCCACACCCTCTGGGTCACAGTGACCAGCTGGTCGAAGTGACCTTTACGCTGAGACCACTGGCTGGCCAGCTCCCACTGCAAGGAGCGCATATGCCAATGGGCCCATCAGAACATGCTGGTGCGGGTCATTATGCAACCCAGAAGGCGCCGGAAGTCCCCAGGCAGGGCGCAAGTGCCCAACCAGAAATGACTGAGCAAAGGAAGAGAGAACCTCTGCCCTGTCCACTGGGAGCTGAGCTCTGGCTTGGCATGAGTCAAGCTCTGCTCCAATGAAGCTGATCACCTGCGAGGGCACAAGTTCTGACTTGGCCTCGTGGACCAGGAGGCGAAGGTTGAAGCAGGTCTGGAAGGCCAGGTCCCTGGACCACTCCACCTCCTGCCTGGAGGGACCTGCTATCAGCCAGTCATCCAGGTAGGGGTACACCCGGACCTCTTGGTGACTCAGATAAGCTGCCACCACTGCTATGCATTTGGTGAAGACCCTGGGGGGCCGAGGAGAGGCTGAAAGACATGGCTTGGAACTCATAAAGGGCTTCCTCTGCTCAGAAATGGAGGAACCTTCGGTGGGATGGATAGATCGAGACATGAAAGAATGAGTCCTGAAGATCCAGAAAGCAAAACCACATGTTTTGCTCCAGAGATGGTATGATCTGGGACAGAGTTACCATCCTGAAGGTGCGGGATCGAGGAATTTGTTCGGGTCATGCAGATCTAAAATGGGGCGCCAACCCCCACCCCATCCACTTTGGCACTAGGAAGTACCTACAGACAAACCCTGGGTGTTCCGGAGGATCCACAACTCTGACTACGACCTCCTTGTGGAGGAGTTGGGCTATGTCGTCTTGAAGAACCAACTGTCTGCAGATACAGAGTCCTCCCATGGGGTGCGGGCTCGGCTTGGAGAATACTGCTCGAATTCCAGAGGCAGACCCTGACTGACCACTTCCAGAACTCACCTGTCTGTTGTAATTACAGCAGACCAGGCGGAAAGGAAGTGGGCGGAGCCAGCCCCCCACAGTAGGACTCAGGGGAGGCGTGGCAGGCAAGAGGGTGGTGACCCCCATCCCATCACTGAGCAGACTTGGAGGAGGAGGATCCAGCTGAGGAGTCACCAGGTCAATTCCCTCCGGGCTTTCGGACCACCAAGGCCACGGACTTGGCCCGAGGTCACCAGGACTGAGCCTGCTGGCCAGACTGATGCTGGGCTGGTTTTTGCCGTAGGAGTAGAGGATCAAAAGGGCATGCACTTCTGCTGTTTAGAGCCTTGGAGTCCTTCTGGGCAGATGTCACAGAGTCCAGGGTGGCATTAGAATTTTCAATGTGCTGGATGTGACCCTCCACACAGGGTCCAAAGCGGTCAGTGCCTAAGAATGGTACACCCGCCAGCTTGTGCTGGGTGTCTGCTGTGAAGGTCAACATCCACAGCCAAGCCCTACAGCACATGGCAACCATGGCTGTCACCAAGCGAGCACAGGAATCTCCAATGTCCAGGGCCATCTGAAGTTGTTGTTTGGCCACAGCACAACCCTGGTCCCGGACCTGCTTGACTGTAGTCTGGAGGTCTGCAGGAAGATGAGGAATCACCTCATCCAGGGAACCGAGAAGGACATGGAAGTGTGCCATTATGACGGCTGAGCTCGCCTGGCGGAGACCAAATAGACCTTTTTTAGATGAGTGGTCCAATTTATTGGACTCCTTATCCGGAGGTCTACTGATGTCCTCGGTATTGCCCGAGCAACTAAACAAGGAGTCAGCCACCAACCCCTCAGCCGAGGGATGCTCCATGAACCCTGAAAGGGAATCGGTGGGTGCTGCACATATGCAGGCCACTTGGGCCAAGGGTGCAGGACACAGCTCCAGGGCAGGGCCAACAACAGCCTGGGCAACTGGGAAAGCCTCCATCGGAGAGTCCCCCTTATCCAGAATTTCTGTAATGGGGTAGTGAGCCCGTTTTTGAACGGGCTCCAGTTTCATCCCTGTGGACTCGGAGATGAGGCAGAGAATGCCCATGAACTAAGTGGGGCCTTCATCCCACGATAGATCCCCCACTGACTCCGTATCCAGTGGACCGGAGTGCAGAGAGGAGCCCGCATAAAGCAGGTGACCACTGGAGTCACTCTCGACCTGCTGCAGGTGGTCAGGCGTGAGCATGACCGCCGATGGGGAAGCTCCTTAGCCGACTGAGACTCCTTGGTCTGAGCCCCGGTCGATGGCTGCTTGGGTGGTGGCTCCACCATGATAGGTGGAGAAGCCAGCTTCGGCCGAGATAAAATGGTCTGGACTGACTCCGCAGGGGAGGAACGGTGTTGACCAGCCCCAGCGGGGGCATCTGCCTTTCAGGTGACAGCCAGGTGAAGGCTGTGGTGGTAGCCAGCATTGGCTTTGGCCTGGTCAACACTAACTTTTGCCACATCAGGTCTTTGTAGAGTCGACATAATTTTCACCGAAGCCTCTCCTCATCTGAGGAGGATGAAGATGATGAAGAGTGGCCACTTCCCATGGCGCCGAGAGCAAGACCACTGATGGCGGGACTTGCTTGACCCTGAAGAGGAAGATGACAGAGACCTCGACCATTGATGGGGGGCCTCAGAGGGAGCCGGGGAGGTCCACTGCTCCTTCTGGTCTAGGTCGGTGATTGGAGGGGCTGGCTCAGCTGACTGGGCCACCCCTTCAGTGGTCACTGGCAGGACCAGAGTCCTGAAAAGAGAGTTGTTGGCCTCTTCAGATGACAACCAGTCAGCAGGGTTAAGAAAAATCTTGACCGCATCGTCGGCTGGCATCTCAGTCGACTGGCCTGATGGGGTTTCTGTGAAGCCAGTGGCAATAGCCGTGGTTTCAACCACAGTCAAAACTGAAGATTCCAGAGAGTAGAAATGCTCCCAGTCCCAGGATCATCGACGATGAGTCTCTCTCTCTATCCTTCCTGGACTTCTTCTTACAGGAGCTGGAACTGTGCAACTCGGAACGGCCCTGCCCTGAGGGACTTGCACTGCTTTTTGAAAGAGGTCGAATAAGTGGAGCCCAACTGAAGCGGAATGAAGGCCCAGGCAGAAGACGATTGAGCGGTGGCCTGAGCTGCCTCCTCCTCAAAGGCCCTGAGTTGCTCTAACTGCTTGGCGGACCCCGAAGCCGCGGAGACCACCCAACGGGCATCCTTTGATTTGACCGGCAGATAAAGTTTCTCTGGACGACCTAACTTCAGGTGGGCAGCACGGTCCTCCAAGACATTCGGGTGGAGCAACTGACAAATGTTGCAGGCCTGCGGATTGTGATCGTGGCCCAGACAGACGCACGTGGCGAGGGGGTCTGTACGCAGCATCTTCTGCCCGCATGGGCACTGGTGAAATCTGAGCGAGGATTTATCCACCATCACGGTCACGATCAAAGATTGGGTTGAAGATGAAATTCGAATAAGTATTAATTTAAGTTTTGGAACTAAGTCCGAAATTTAAGCGCTAGGGCCTACTCAATGTGGGCATGGTAAGAAGGGAACCTGCTTCTGCCAGCGGAAAGGAAGATCTGGTGTCATGGGGTGCAGCCAAGGGAGTTACCACCCGGGTGGGTGGGAGGAGCCAGCTTGAAGACGTTTCCAGGAAATCTTAAAGGGAAAGGCAACTGCCAGAAAGTGTGGATAGAACATCATATCCACGTTCCTAGAAATAATGCTTTCCACAACACAAAGCATAGCTCGCAGTCTGCAGCTGGTTCAAAGGGAGGCAGACTAAGTTTCTCTAACATAAACAGAAGATCCCATGAATGGACGGGGTCCCAAATGGGAGGCTTCACGTGCAGGATGCCCCACAAAAAAGTGCAGGACAAAATCCAGTTAGGCAAAGGTCTTGCCCTTTATAGGTGCATGGTACGCAGAGATGGCGGAAAGGTGCACCTAAACAGAGGAGTAACTCAGACCGGAATCGGACAGAGAGAGGAGATAATCCAGCACAGAGTTCCCTGGCCAGGTAAAGGGGTCAAGGTGGCGAGCAGAGGCACAGAGGCAGAACCGCTTCCACTTCATAGTGTAGGTGGACCTAGTGGAGGGTTTCCTTGCAGCCAGTAGGACATCAGCTACTCTGGGGGAAACCGTAAATCTGGCAATTGCTAAGTCTGCAGGAGCAATGCATGCATGTGCAGAGACTTGCGGTCCGGATGGACTAGGGTGCCCTGGTCCTGGGACAGCAAGTGCGAGCTCAAAGGCAAGAGGACCGGTGGTTCCATTGCTAAATGTTGGAGCAGAAGGAACCATATCCGATGAGGCCAGAAGGGAGCAATAAGGATCATCTCCGCTCCCTCCACCTGCAGCTTGAGTAGTACCCTCTGAAGTAGAGGTAAGGGAAGGAAGGCATACAGAAATCTCCCTGTCCGGAGGGACAACGCATCTTGCCAGAAAACACCAGGCTCTGAATCTAGCGAGCAGAAACTGGGCAGTTTGGCATTGAGTGGGGATGCAAAAAGGTCCAACTCTGGCCGTCCCCATCTGTCGAACAGCTGCTCTGCAACTGACTGGAGTAATTCCTCTAGGGACTGTGATCTGCTTAGGTTGTTGGCCAAGACATTTTGGGTGCCTGGAACATGCACGGTGGTGAGTTCCAGGCGCTTCTCCAGTGCCCAATTACAGACCCCCACGGCTTTCCTGCAGAGGGGATACCAATGAGTGCCCTCCTGCTTGTTGATGTAAAAGACCACAGACATATTGTCTGTCTGAATTAGGAGAGGGCCCGGGAGGAGGTCCATCAGAAATGCCTGTAGAGCATAGAGGACCGCTCTTATCCCCAGGACATTGATGTGCATTCTTTTCCAAAGGGGACCAGGACTCCTGGGTCTATCAAGTGGGTGCCCCAGCCCTGTCCCGAAGCATCTGTAGTGAGGACCTACCTTAGAGACACCTGTCTGAAGGAAACCCCCTTGGAAAGGTTGGCAGGTTCCATCCACCAACTCAGAGTCCGACGAACTGGGTCGCAGACTGTGACAGGTAGTCCCAGGTCATCTGAACGTTGGTCCCATTGCTCCCTGAGTGTCCACTGGGATACCCTCATATGCAAATGAGCCAGAGGGATGGTCGGAATGGCAGCTGCCATGTGACCCAACATGCATAGGAATAACCTGGCTGAGCTTTGACAGGATGATGATACCGTCCGTGCTGTGACAGAAGGTGATTTGTTCTGTCTGGAGGCAGAAATGCCTTGCCCTGTATGGTGACCAGTATCGCTCCTTATATATTGGGAGTCTTTGGTTAGGCCAGGGGGATGCCTTTGGTAGGTTCAGAGTGATCCCCAATTCTCTGAAAAGAATAAAAGTGTCTTCTCGTGTTCATAACTGCTGAATCCTTGTCGGTGCTGTCAGAAGCCAGTTGTCTACGTAGTGGAAGAAGTAATGGCCTTGTTTTCTGAGGGACGTAGACACCACCGCTGGGCACTTGGTGAAAACTCTGGTAGCCAAGGATAGGCTGAACCGCAGAGCTCTGAACTGATAATCATGCCCCTGGCAGAGGACATGCAGAAATCTTCGGTGGGGCTGGAACACTAGGATGTGAAGGTACGCATCCTTCATGTCCAGAGAGCAGAGCCAGTCTTCTTGTTGGAGAAGGGGAATTAGGCCTGGTAGAGTGACCATTCTGAACCTTTTGTACTCAATGTACTGGTTTAGATGACTGAGGTCCAGAATGGGGTGAAGATTCGCGGTCCTTTTGGGTACAAGAAAGAAATGGGAATAAAATAATTTTCCACTCTGACTTGGAGGGACTGGCTCTGTAGCCTGCTTTTGAAGAAGTGCCTGAATTTCCCCTTCATTCAGAGTGATGTGAGACAGAGGATAGTGGGAGGACACTGGCGGACTGACCAGTGGTCTCTCCAGGAACTCCAATGTGTGTCCTCCATCTATGATGTAAAGGAGCCATTGGTCAGCTGTAATTTTGCTCCATCCCTGCAGATAGAGGGAGAAGCGACCTCCCATTGCCTTTCCCAGGGTCTCTGCTGGGGGAGGGGGTCTGGCAATGAGTTCGGCTGAAGCTCCGGGGGTTGGCAGAGCGGCCTGGGAGAGTTTGGTGGCTCTAGAAGAGGACACCCACCCCACCCCCCGAGGTCTGGGAAGTGGCCTTGTGTTTAAAACCACCTCGCTGCCACTGGTTTCGGGACTGCTGTTCAGAGGATTTACAAAAGGACTGCTTCCGTAAAGGCTTCTTGTTGGCCTTGTACATCTTCTGGACTGACCAGATAGTTTTGCCAGAGTCTTGGTGGTGAGTAATCAACTTCCCAGCTTCGTCCCCAAAAAGAACAGATCCCTTGAAAGGGAGGTCCATGATTCCAGCCTGGAGGTCCTGGGTGAAACCCGAGACCAGAAGCCATGAATGGCGCCAGGGACAGATAACAGTGGCTGCTGCCTGGGCAGCTGTATCAGCAGTATCGTATGAAGCACGTAAAACACGCATGCCGCCGTCTGAGCCCGATTTCAACTGATCCAGAAGATCCGACTTTTGCGGTACATGTGGCAGAGCTTGGGCCAGCTCCAGGCTTTCTCCGAATGGCATTCTGATACTGCACCATGTGGGTGAGAAAGTTCAAGGACCTAATAAAGCAAGTAGCTGAAGCATAAACCTTCTTGCCCAGCTGGTCCAGATGTTTGGACTCTTGGTCAGGAGGCTGGTTGCTAAGGTGCTTAGGCCTCTTAGACCTGTCATGGGCTGTGGTAATGACCACTGAGTCGACCACTGGGTGTTCCGCAAGAAAGGGCTCATCCCTGGGTACCCTGTAGAGCCTATCCAATTTTGTGGATATGGCTGAAGAAGAAGAGGTGTGCTTCCAGGTTATCCTAGTAAGGTCCTGGAAGAAGTCCACCACTAACGGCTTAGGCTCCTTTTGGAGAAGGTACTTGGCCAACCTGTGCCTCTCTGAGTCTAGGTCCTCAGTCTCCCAGCCGTTATTGGCCTGTATATGCCCCGCATGACGTCCATGAATGATGGATTGTAAGGAGGGGATCTGATGGTGTCTTTGTTCTCTGGTGTGGAAGGACGATCCCTAGGTTCTGAATCCCTGGAGGAGGTGGAAGAATAGCTGTGACTTGAGTCCTCCGAATCAGAGGAGGAGGAGGAGGATGAGGTCTTGTGCCGGCGTCTGCCTATAGAACGGTGCAGACGTCGGCCTGATGACCAACAGTGCCTGTGTCTCCAACTCCTGTGCTCGGACCTGCCTCTAAGCCCATTGTCAGGGCGCAGGGATGGGCTTTTAAATTGCGTGGTCGGCTCCCTGGATTCTGGCTCAGGAACAACCACTACCAGTTCGGAAGGCTTAGGTGGGACAAGATCACCCTTGATCTCATTCCACCAGAAGTGGAAAATGTCCTTCACCTTGCTCAGAGGAATCTGATGACCTGAGGGGCCAGTAGGCACCTGGGGCTGAGGAGCATCAGGGGTGCTGGCGTCTGGTCCTTAGGAGTGGGAGCCTCGGACATCAGACCCTCTGTCATCAGTGTGGGGGAGATGTTCACGTCTACCGGCAATGCAGGAGGGTCCAGCGATGGCTGGGGCACTGTTGGGTTGGACACTGGGGAATCCAGCTCCGAATGGACAGGCGTCTGTTGACAGTCCGGGGACGTGGTCGTCGTTGGCTGAACAGAAGCCCACGGTGAAGACACTGTGGAACGGGGCAGAGGCATCAGTGAAGTTGCAAAGGCTGATGCATGCTCCTAGTGTTGGGAGGCCTTGTCCGAAGACTCACAGGCCGAGTCAGATGCCAGGGACGGGCAGATGATGAGTGTCAACATGCCGCCCAACTTAACTCTGGCCTTGACACCTGAGGAAGCCGAAGACATAGGGCTAGCCTTCACCTTCAGGGGTTGTAGGGCCGGGACCGAAACCCCAAACCCTGACGAACCTCCACCTGTCACCAGCACTCCACCTGTCACCAGCACCACGGCGGGAGGTTGATCCACTGGCTGACTGGAGAGAGTGAAAGCAGGCTAGGGAGAGAGGTTTGACCTCCTGTGGGAGGAGGAACCAGAAGCGGCCTTCTTGTGAGGAGACAGAGTGGGAGCATGTGAGGGTCTTCTCCTCCTCCTTGTGCTTCCATGAAGAGTTCTTCTACCATTGTGACGCCAACAATGAGGAGGAAGAAGAAGAGGGGCTCTTCCTTGAGGATTGCTTCTGCATGTTGGCAAGGTGCTTCCCAAGAAGGTGGGTCTTAAGAGCCTTCTGGTGGTGAATCCTAGTCCTTTGGTTAAAGCACTGGCAATGCTGGCATGCCTCCATATCGTGGTCTGGGCCAAGACAGAGGAGGCAGGCCACATGGCCGTCCTTCGACGGGAGCTGATTGCAGCACACGCACTGGGACTTTTGCCACTCAACTGAAGACGTCGGAGAAGATGACATGCAGAGATAAAGGAAAATAAATCACTATTTTTTGAAAGAAAATAAAAGAAACACAGGTAAACACGCAATGGTGGTCAACTGTAGCAGGAGGCATCCATGGAGCTGATGCGAATGGGTCGACGGTGGGAAAAGAACTGAGATGGGTCTGGGGACCGTCCCTTCTATACCACTGGCTGACATCGGGGGTGGGCTGACGTCAGAGGGTAGTCCCTGGTGAAGACTGCTAGCTAGACATTTTCTGTGGGGTTCTAGCTCCTGGTGGCTTAGTCCTCATGGTTATAGCCTGCTGCAAGAGCTCCAGCTCGAATTAAGATCACCGTGCTTTTTGCCTCTGGCTTCTCTGATGCTGACCCTGCTGTCTGTCTAAAATAGGATTTTGACAGTGTTCAGTGTTGGTTCTGTTCCAACCGTCATAGAAACATAGAGATTTACGGCAGATAGGGCCGCTAGGCCCATCCAGTGTGCCCATTTTCCCTGCCTACTGTAAAAGTCGCAGACCCTACTTGATCTCTGGCTTTACCTCCTCATTCCTATTTCTAGGGTTCCCCTATGACTGTCCCATGCATATTTGAATTTCCCCACTGTGTTTGTCCCAACCACCTCTGCTGGGAGTCTATTCCATGCATCCACCACCCTTTCTGTAAATAAATAATTCCTCACGCTACCCTAGTCCACCCCTTCCAACCTCATGTCATGCCCCTTCGATCCTGGACATCTCCTTTTCTTAAAGATGCTACCCTCTGGTACCCTATTTATGCCTTTCAGATATCTGTAGGTTTCTGTCATATTTCTTCTGTCTCTCCTCTCCTCCAGGGTATACATATTGAGGTTTCCCAGTCTCTCCTCATATGACTTTTAGTGCAGACCCTGCACCATCCTTGTTGCCCTTCTCTGAACTGCCTCCACCCTGTCTGTGTCCTTACGGAGATGCGGCCTCCAGAACTGGACACAGTATTCCAAATGAGGCCTCACCAGTGATGTGTACAGTGTCATCACCACCTCCTTTCTTCTACTGGTGATACCTCTCCCGAGTCCCTATGCATATCAGCATCTCACTGGCTCTGCCAACTGCCATGGCACAGTGTTTGGCCACCTTTAGGTCATCAGATATGATGCCCCCAAATCCCTTTCCTGTTTGGTGACCATCAGTATCCCCCTCCCCAAAAAAAAACATGCAATCCTCCAATGGGTTCTTGCTTCTCAAACGCACAATTTTGCACTTTTTCGCATTGAATCTCAGCTGCCACATGCTAGACCATTCCTCCAGTCTACCTAGGTTCCTCCTCATTCTTTCCACCCCTCCTGGAGTTTCTATCCTTTTGCAGATCTTAGGGTCAGCTGCAAAGAGGCATGCCTTCCCTTCCAACACCTCCACAATGTTACTTATGAAGACTTTAAATAGGACTGATGCAACGAAAAAGGATCTCCATGACCTTTGGCTCCTGACAGAGGCATGCCAGGCTCCCCCGCTCCCCCACAACCCTGATGGTACTGTGTTTGAGGATGTCTCCTCTTTTAAGTAACCTGGGGTCTGGTAGGATGATCACCTGGACTTCTTAGCACACACAGACATCATACACCTCAAGCTCCAGCCCAAAAGGGGTGTGCTTTATAGAAACAAATCCGGCGTCCCTTTCCCTGCTTGCTGGGAGCTAGTTATGATGATCCTCCCTATTTTTGATTATGGTGACACTGTCTACAGTGCAGCTCCCAAGTCCACCCTGGCCGGACTGGACCCCCTCTTCCATTCATTCTGTTTTGCATTGAGCTGCCCTCCTCGTACTCACCACTGCTCTCTGTACTCCTCCCTCACTTTCCCTTCCCTTAATACGAGATGCCTCACCCATTACACCTCCTTCACCTCAAAATTCTGGTTCGGCTCTCTCCATCCCTTCTTCCTTTCCATCCCCACTCTTCCTGTTTCACTGTGTATCACTCCCCCTCTCTCTCCTTCAGGAAAACATCCATGGGCCAAGCTGCTTTCCTTCTATCATTTTCCTAAGTGCTGGTCCTCCCTTCCCGTATCTCTCCATTCAGCCTCACCTTTCTTATCTCTCAGGTCCCTTCTTTCTCTTTTTTAATTAAAAGCTTGGACCAAAGAAATAAAAGAAAAAATATGCGCTTGTCAGAGATACCGAGTACATTATTATAGCACAGTGTTAGATCTTTAACTGTATGGGATTATACCACAAAGAAAAAAAAAAAGGGAAATTACTTATCTACCATAATTCTGATCTTTCTGTACATCTTCACCATTCATCACCTTTGGGTACTTGGCAGGAGGTCATGACCCCACAGGAGCTTTGTTTTTTTTTTGGGATGGGCGGAGTCAACGCACCATCGGCACCACCCTCGAGGCCGATGCACTGCGTGGCGCTCATGGGTTGGCTGTTAGGTGTTGTCGACTCCGCTCTCCCGCCAGTTCTGAGTCGCCGTACAGGTGAGAAAAAGGGTTGGGAGGGTGGGACAAGGAAGTCCAAGGGACAGACAAAGGAAAAGATATATAAACTAAAAGGAGAAATAAACGACTGAGAGGACAGAACAAGTCTGAAGACTAAGGGGATTGGGAAGGGGTCCCAATCTCTGGAAGTAGAATAGGAGGAAGGAGGGTGGGTTAAGGATTTTCAGAAGTAAGGATAAGAGTGCTGGGGGAGAGGAGAAATATACCCTGTAACCTTGACCTGACTCCAGTTTGTATAGGAACTGCGAAGGAGTAGCCAAGAGGCTAACTGCCAGAATTAAAGGCATAGAATCACTGGCAATAACTCGCACAAAGCAGAATCGGCTATTCTGGAAGAAAAGACAGGATACAGGGATATCTCCCTCCTCTCAAAAGGAGATTTTGGTGTAAGAAACCTAGTTTCTTAAATTAATTGAGGTTATGTCCAAAGGACAAGGAAATCAAAGGGGAGAAGGAAAGAAAGGAGGTCAACTGCCAACCCCCACCCCACAGGGGAGGAGCTAAAGCACTGAAGGAGTGCCCCCCATCCTGACCACTCTGCCCCTAAAGAAAATCATCCTCCATGTGCCCCAGTTTACCCCACTCCTGACTAACAGAAAGGAGGTGGTCGAGGATGGGTACAGAGGGGGAAGGGGACCCAGATACTGAGGCCCCAGGGGGATGGAGGGCGGCATTGTGATGAATGGTGAAGATACACAGAAAGATCAGAATTACAGTAGATATGTTATTTACATATCTTATCTGTGCCAATCTTCACCATTCACCACCTTTGGGTGAGTGCAGAGCCTCCCCGGAAGGGGTTTTAACCATAAGGGACTGAGTCCCTTAGCTCTCAGTGGGTGACACACTAAGAGGGAGAACCTTCATGGGCCTGGAGAGGCCCGAGAGTGGGGAGAGTGAGACGGGACCCCTGGAGGGGGTAGGAAGTTGCTGCGACAGACGCCGTCTCACCCTACGGAAGAAAAGACAGGTTCTCTGCTGAGCAGAGTTCATCACCCTACGCCGGGCCAAGGGTGACAACCGGGAGAGATGCAGCCATGCTGTCCGCCTAGTGCAGATCGCTGTCCCTACGACCCTGGTAGCTACCTCACTGGTGTCATACAATGGCCTTGCTCGGTGCATTGCTAGCTCCAGGCCATGTGCAGAGAGTGCAATGGCTTGTCTGGTTTCCTCCGTATCAGGCATCGAAGTTAGGAGTTGACCTAGCCTGGACCACAAGAACCTGTCATAGAATGCATAGTGGGCCTGATGTGCTGCAATAGAAAGCAGCAACTGTGCTGAGTAGAATGTCCTCCTCCCCAGAAGTCAAAATCCAAGGAATCTTGATCTGGGGCTGGTCACAGTGCAGGGCGCGAAGCCCATCGGGAGTATCCAAATGCATCAATCCTGAGCTAGGATGAGGCATGGAACCTGGAGACTCCGGGGGGGGGGGCACAATACCGCTGGCAGAGATCCCTAGGGGCTGGGACTCCGGAAAAGGGTCTCTGCCAGGAACGCAACGCCGCCTCCCGAAAGGCAGCAGGCCAGGGGGGCACCACAACATGTCCGCACTGAAATCACATAGGAAGGCGCGTGAGAGTGCTCTGGATTGTGTTGAGTGGGAAGGGTTATGTGCAGGTCCTCCAACATCCTCACAAGGAATCGCTGATACTCAGCGAGATCAGCAGCTGGAGAGATGTGGACAGATGGCTTCTCTCCCCCAGAAGAGGGGGATGAGGAGTTAGAGGACCTCAAGAGTTCAGAAGCTGGCTGCTCAGGGGGAGGTTGAAGAACCTGTCTGTCCATAGCCCTAACATAAGAAGGAAATTGAGCAGCCACCGCTCTGAACTGCTCCCAGGAGAGAGGACCACTAGGACCAAGAATACCTGGGAGTGCAGGAGAATGCGGGAGAGGAGTGGGGGCAGAGCCGACAACAGGAATCGGCTGACCTCCGCCTGGTCTAGGGAGCGCATCAGGAGCCCTAAGGTAAGAAGGAGCTCTAGAAAACTCCACAGCCGACAGCTGATCAACCAAACTGGAACTGTCTAGGCTGCGCCCTGAAGAATCCCCCATGTGAGGCGACTGAAGCCGCGAAAGTCCAGAAGGACAGTCCCCTACCTCTAAAGAATGAGGCCCTCTCGAGGAAATCGAAAGGGAAGAGAGGAGATCCGTGCTATGGCTTCTCCCAGAGCCCGGGTTGGCCCTGGAAAAAGGCCGCTGCAGAGACCCCATACCCCTTGATCCCTCGGAATTGGAGAGTGCCCTTCTCCTCGAAAAAGCCAGCCTAGGCAACTGGCAGACCTGGTCAGCCACCGAAGGAGCTATCCAAGGAACAGCACCCTCCCCTCCCCTCCCATGGGTGCTCTGATCAGCCCCAAAGTTGGGCGATCCAGGCACACCACATGAGGGGGTACCACCACTGAGGGGTAAGAGAACCCTCCAAGACCAGGCTGCAGAGCAATGGTGGCCTGCATCACTGCCTGCTGGTCAGCGCCCCTGACCCTGGTCCTGGGAGTCACTGTCCGCTCCTCAGAGGGGGGCTGGCCCCAGCCTGTCGAGGACACTACCAGGGTGTCCACTTGAGCAGCCAACTCCAGAGAGTCAGACTGCCTGTCTGACTCAGAGTCCGATTCCCCCTTCGAAGAGGTGGCGACCAAACTCCTGTGCCAAACAGTGCGTGGACGCCCGCTACCATCCTGACTGAAAAGGACACCAGAAACCAAGACTGCACCAGAGTTGGTACCGACGTCCCCAGCCACACTACGAACTGTGCCAGAAGAAGACATGGCTCCAATGATGGCAGCAGCCACGAAGCCAGAGATGGTGCAAAACACGGCCTGACAGTGCTCTCAGCGCTGTGGATGGCACCAAGCTCTGAAACCCCCACAGTGCCATGTCCACGATCGGAGCCGCGAGCGACTCCAGAACTGGACACGGTGCCATGCTCAACCACGGCGATGTGGATGGCACCATGGCGTGAGAGTTAGGGATGGCGCAGTACAGCCTCCCACAGCGCAGCTAGCACCATCAGCGCCATGAACGCACCGACAGCAGCAATGGTGCCGAGCGACGGATCGTGCCAGCACCATCAAGGCCCACAGTGCCACGTAATGGTTAAGGCCCACGACGGTGCTAACGGATGCGTTGACCCAGGCCTCGAGCCGCCGGATACGACACCAAGGGATCCTCGCCTCCGAAGGGGTGACTGCCAAAGCGGTGCCTCCCATCTGTCCTCTGGGGGGAACAGACTGGGCCTCCTGCATCACAGAAAGGGCCTCTGCCACAGCTAGGCTACGAGAGGCAGAGGCCTCCTCCTCCTCGGTCCGTACAGAACCGGGAAGGGACCTGGAGGAAAGGTCGAGAGAACATGACTTGGCCCGACGAGTGCGGGCCCGTCCCCCGAAAGTCGGCAGAGCTCGTCCCACTTTCACGCTTGATGACATGGTGGTCCATGGAGAAGCAGGCATCGCACAAATCCATGTCATGTAGCGGGCCAAGACATGCAAGGCAACGGTCATGCTGGTCAGTGACGGAGTACATACAGCTGCATGGGCACAGACGCACGGGGGGCCGTCCCATCTTCAAAGTTTTCTTGCGCCCCGACTGAGACATGACCTACGCAAAAAGAACACCAAACAAGACCCGACGTCGCAAAATAAAATAAGGAACAGTCTTACCAGGCAACGTCAAGTAGGGCGAACAGAACTGGCAGGATACTCGGAGCCAACGGAACTTCGAGATGGAGTTGATGAAGCGGAGTCGACACGGAATCGATGAAATGCAGTCAAAACTGCGACACACGAAGGCTTCAAGAAGTAGGCCTCTCAGAAGAGTCTTCCTCCACAGCTTCCCATGAGGTGACTTCAATGGCGGGGGACGAAGAACTGGTGGGAGGGTGGAGTCGACAACACCTAATGGCCAACCTGTGAGCACCACACAGAGTGCCGGCCTCGAGGGGTGCGCCAATGGTGCGTCGACTCCACCCATCCAAAAAAAAAAAACTCCCGCGGGGTCATGATCTCTGGCCAAGTAGCCAAAGGTGATGAACGGTGAAGACTGACAGAGATAAGATCCTATAAACTAATGTATTTTATCTAAACTGATCTGCATTTTTGATTACAGAAGTCCATGAGCGTGACAGAATATCCGCAAACCGACATTCATGTAACCCCCTACAAATGGGGGTTCCCAAAAAGTCTTCCTCGAGCCTGCCTAAATGCTCACTGCCAGGCTGGTGTCCTGCGTTTTAGCAGTTTAAATACGATTGCCAGAGAGTGCCTGTATAGCCTCTGTGTACTGTCTCTTTAAGAGCTACCAGGATTGCAGTCATAAGTAATCTGAGAAGGAACTCTGTTGAAAGATGTAACTATTTGCTGAAAATCACTCAGTGTGATAATGATAATGTAGTTTGTCTAACCTGCCTTCTTTGCAGCAAGGACTGTTCTGTTTATCTCCACTATCTTGGTCCTGGACTGCGAATGGGACCAATCAGTTCTGGTGGGACCTAAAATGCAGCCGAACTACAGGTGCTGTCTGGAGTCAAAATCTGTAGGAGTTGTAGTTTTGGGTTTCTGGTGCCTTTTTCCACGTGAAGGGGGAGCCTTTGTTGTGACTGACAGACAGATCAGCCAACCAAAACCTTTTGGATTCTGGGGAAAGTCCCTGGCTTGCTGGCAGTTGAGTCAGATCTCGGTTGGGAGCTGAAGAAGCAAAAGCTTGCAACAGTCAAGCAGCCATCTGGGTAGCTTGGCATGGGAGAACTGAGGAAGGCCTGAGTTGTGGCCTGCATGTCTGCCTGCTGCCCCTGAGAGGCAGAGAAGAGAATTATTTCAGACTAAATCTAAGTTTGTGAGAACGAAGTAAGCCACTGATTTTTTACCAGGCTCATACCTGAAGAAGACCGAAGATTTCGCTGAATGCGATCGGCCTGTCAGGATTTCCAGCTGCTTTTGAATCCCGGTTTGTGTACAGACTTTGCGATCGTGACTGAGGAGTGGTTTGCCTGGTACAGTAGAATTTCCTTACATGTAAATGTGCTGTGTATTGAAAGTGGGTCCCCACTGTGTGAACTGTGTTCTGCTTGCTGGTACCGAAATACAGGTTACTCAGCTGTAACAGGAGTTCTAGGAATGGTACATGTTGTTCATTCACACTTACTGGCAGGTTCCTTGCCGCTCTAAATCTTGCCAGAAGGTCTTCAAGCTGGCTCCTCCCACCCAGCCGGGTGGTAAAACTCTCGGCTCAACCCCATGACACCAGATCTAGCCCGCTGGAAGCCAGGTTGTGCGTCGAAGCCGGGAAAGTCGGGTGGGTTGTGAGGATGAACAACATATACCATTCCAAGAACTCCTGTTACATGTGAGAAACCTGTATTTCTAGGGACATGGATATGTTGTTCAATCCACACTTACTGGCAGACTCCTAGCAGTTGTCCGGGAGGAGGGAGGCAAGGCGCACACCCCCTACTTGGGAAATAAAGACTGGAGAACAGAGGTCCCAAAACCAGCATCTCAGCGTGACTCAAGGTTGATGTGGTAGTGGGTAATGAAGGTGTGTGTGCTGACTTCCAGGTAGCAGCCCTGCAGATTTCCTGGATAGGGAACGTCCCTGGAAGCAGCCACCGATGCAGCGGTATGGCGGGTAGAATGAGTTCTTATCCCTTTGGGAGGCTCCATGCCCGCCAACCTGTAGCAGAGATCTATGCAGGAGGTGACCCACCTGCCTATTGTCCGCTTGGCTGCAGGTCTGCCAGGTGGCGATTCAGCGTAGGTGACAAACAGCTGGCGAACCTCTCCCCAAACTTCAGCTGTCCGCTCCTTGTAATAAGAAAGCGCTCTTCTAGGGTCCAAAGTATGGAGCCTATATTCGGCCTTCCGAGGTGTGATTGGGGTAGAACACTGGCAGACTCAACACCTGGTTAAGGTGAAACTCCGACACCACCTTCGGAAGGAATTTCGGGTTGGGGCGCAGGACAACCTTGTCCCTGTGGAAAACCAGATAAGGAGACTCGATGGAAAGTGCATGGAGCTCTCCCATCCTTCTGGCTGACGTGACAGCCACCAAGAAGGCGATATTCCACGACAGGTGAGAAATATCACACCTGTGCATCGAATGGCTTGCCCATGAGCTTAGCCAGTACCAGCAGTAGATCCCACGGAGGTGGAGGTTCTCGCACCGGAGGGGATATGTGATCAAGGCCTTTGAAAAAGTGCCTAACCACCTTCTCCTGTGCCACCGACTGCTTCCCGGCCCGTGCCCGGTAAGCAGAGATGGCTGCCAGGTGCCCCTTAAGGGTCGTCGACTGAAGCCCTAGCTGCGAAAGGGACCACAGGTAGTCCAGAATGCTGGCCAAGGAACAGGAGGAAGGGTCCAGCCCCTTATCCTAACACCAGATGGAGAATCTCTTCCATTTGAAGGCATAGCATTTTCTGGTCAACTCTTTACAGGAAGCCTCAACAATGTTGAGGACCTCGTCGGAAAGACCCAAGGCCTGCAACTCTAGCCGCTCAGGAACCTGGCCATCAGGTGCAGGGATTGAAGGTCTGGGTGAAGTACCTTTCTCCTATTGACTGAGATCAGGTCCGGGCGGGCTGGAAGCCACCTCGGGATCCTGGAGCCGAGGCTGAGGAGATCTGGATACCAGAACTGGCGGGGCCAGTCTGGGGCTACCAGAATCACCTGCACCTTGTCCCTCCTCACCTTGAGAAGCACCTTGTGGATCAAGGGAAATGGGGGAAAGGCATAGAAGAGGCTCAGGGTCCACGGCCTCGAGAAGGCATTCCCCTGCAGCGAGCCCTGCTGAGGGGGGTTGGCATGAAACAGCCTCAGCTTCGCATTCTCCCTGGAGGCAACAGGCCCACCTGAGGGGTGCTCCTGTGGGAGAACAGATCTTGTACTACCTCCGGCAGGAGAGACCACTCATGAGATGCAGCGCCTAGCTGGCTTAGAGCATCGGCCAGAGTGTTGGAGGCTCCTGTCACATGGATGGCTAGGAGATCCGCCTCCAGTCTGCTCACGAGAGACCAAGTGCGGAGAGCTTTCTTGTACGAAGGCAAGGAGCGCATCCCGCCCTGGCGGTTTAGGTAGTACATGGTCGTGGTATTGTCCGTCTGGACCTGGATCACTTGACCCCATACAAACGTAGCGAAGGCGGTGAGGGCTAGTCAGACCACTCGAAGCTCCAGCAGGTTGATGTGACATCGAGACTCCTGAGGGGACCAGAGGGCGTGTGCTCTGAGCTCCCCAGATGGGCACCCCAACCCATCAGAGAGACGTCGGTTGTTAAGAGTGACCGTCGGCTCTGGGAGGACAAACAGGATACCCTCCTGCAGATGAGCTGGAAAGATCCACCACTGGAAAGTGTTCCACATCTCCTGGGTCACTATCAATGGCTGGTCCAGAGGACCGGAGCGCTGTGACCATTGGTGGGCCAGCCCCCACTGATGGGGACACATGTGCCAGCGGGCCCAATGGACCACGCTGGTGCAGGCCGCCATGAGGCCCAGGAGGAGCAGGAAGTCGCGGGCAGAGCGCGAGTGCCCAACCAGAAATGATTGGGCAAAGGAGGAAAGAACCTCGGCCCTGTCCGCCGGGAGCTGTGGTCTGGCTCGAAGAGAGTCAAGCTCTTCCTCGATGAATTGAATCACCTGCGTCGACACGAGTTCCAATTTGGCCTTGCTGATGAGGAGGCCAATCTGACAGCAGACCTGGAGGGCCAGATCCCTAGACCGTTCCACCACCGACTTGGAGGAGGCTGCAATCAGCCAGTCGTCCAGGTAAGGGTACACCCGGACCCTTCGAGTGCCGAAGGAATGCTCTCACCACCGCCATGCATTTGGTGAAGACCCTGGGAGCTGGAGAGAGGCCGAAGGGCATGGCCCGGAGCTCGTAAATGGATCCCTCCACTCTGAAGCAGAGGAATCGCTGGTGGGACGGACGGATTGGGACGTGAACAAATGCATCCTGAAGGTCCAGAGAACAGAACCACATGCCTCATTCCAAGCATGGAATGATCTGAGCCAGAGTGACCATCCTGAAGGTTCTAGACCTTAGGAACTTGTTCAGGTCGTGTAGGTCTACAATGGGACACCATCACCCCTCCCTCCATCCATTTTGGGACCAGGAAGTACCTGGACACAAACCCTGGGTCTGATGGAGGATCCGCCACCTCCCTGATCACCTTCTTCTGGAGGAGCAGGGCAATGTCGGCTCGACGAGCTGACAGAGAGGCTGTGGACCCCGTAGCCCCTCGTGGGGCGACGGCTCGCTAGGGTGGGGACTGCTCGAATTCCAGAGGCAGACCCTTTCCTACCACTTCCAGCACCCAGCAGTCCGTGGTGATATCAGACCAGGCGGAAAGGAAGTGGCGGAGCCATCCCCTCATGGGGGGAACCCGGGGAGGAGTGATGAGGTTGGGGGAGACACCCCACAACCCGTCACTGGCCAGGCTTGGAGGAAGGACCGGCCGAGGAGCCTCCTGGATCTTTTCCTCCTGGCTTCCTGCTGGAGGAAGCAGCAGGCTTGGCTTTGGGGTGCCAAGTGCGAGCCTGCTGGCCCTGATGTGCCGCAGGGGCTAAAAGCCGAAAGGGCTTACGCTGCTGCTGGTGGCCTTTATCCTTGTGGGCAGATGTGACCGAGTCCAAGATGGCATTGGACTTCTCGATCCTTTGCAGATGACCCTCCACCCTGGGACTGAACAAGTCGGTACCCAAGAAGGGAACGTCTGCCAGCTTGTGCTGGGTATCTGCCGTAAAGGTAGAGATCGGCGCATGGCCACTGCCGCCGCTACTGACCGGGCACACGAGTCAGCGATGTCCAGGGAAGTCTGGAGCTGCTATTTGGCCACCACCCTTCCCTGATCCAGCACCTGCTTGACCGTCACCTGAAGGTCAGCCAGGAGATGATGAATCACCTCATCCAGGGAGCCCAAAAGGGCATGTGAAAAGTGTGCCATTAGAATGGCCGAGCTGGCCTGACGAAGGTGTAGCGAGGAAGCCGCATAGACTTTCCATCCAGAGTAGTCCAGTTTCTTGGAGTCCATCGGGTGGCTTGTCCACATCCTGAGCTTTCCCGGAATGCCGGAAAACGCTGTCGGTCACTAGCCCCTCCATGGAGGGGTGCTCTGAGAAGCCGGAGAGTGAACCAGTGGGAACAGCATACTGTCGAGCCATCCTGGCCGAAGGTGCTGGACAAGAAGCTGGCCACTGCCACAGCTCCAGGGCTGGGCCAATAATGGCTTCGGTCACCGGGAAGACCTCTGTGAGGGAATCCCCTCGGTCCAGTATCTCTGTGAGGGGGAAACTTGGCCTGGTTTGAAATGGGTTCGAGCTTCATCCCAGTGGACTCTGAGATGAGTCGAAGCATTCCAAGAAACGAGGACTGGCTCTCGTCCACCGACTGTTCCCCTGTGGACTCCAGGTCAAGCAGCCTGGAGAACAAGGAGTCGTTGTCATCAGACTCCGAGGAGTCTGCAAACAGCTGCCGAGAGCCTGAGCCACCCCTCCACCTGAAGAGGTTGATCGGGAGTGAGGGTGACCGACAACTGATGGGGCAAGCCCTGACCCGACCGAGAATCCTTGGTCGGGGCCCCAGTTTTAGGTTGTGGAGGTGGGGGTTCCACCACAATGGGTGGCGCAGCCGGTTTCGGCCAAACAACCGGTGCTGGCTTCGGCTCCTCGACTACAACGAGGGGTTGTTTCGGCCGCTCCGGTGACAACCACTTAATGGCCAGGGAAGGCGATGGAGCCAGCTTATTCCCGGTCAAAAGGAGCTGCTGCCAGATTAGATCCTCGTAGCGCCGATGCAATTTGCGCCGGAGCCTATCCTCCGAAAAGGATGAAGATGAGGATGAGCGGCACCGCCGCTTTCCACAGTGCCGAGACCAAGACCGCCGATGTCAGCGGGATCGGCTGGACCTGGAAGAGGTCCGAGACTGAGACCTTTGGTGTTTCTGAGGGTGGATCTGAGAGGGGGCCGGGGAACCTGCTCCTCCCTCGGTTCAGGGACCTTAACTGGGGACTCCGGCACAGGAGGCACAGGCAAGTCCTTGGTTTCCACCGTGGGAACCGGTGAACAAGGGTTGCCAGCTTCTCCAGTCGACAGCCCGTCCGACGTGTTGAGAAAAATCTTGACTGTGTTGACGGGTGTCTCGGCCAGCTGACCTGACAGGGACACCGTGAAGCCAGCGGCATTAGCCACAACCTCAACTGAAGTCGAGTGTCGACTGTCCAGGGAAGGAGACCTCTCCCGCTCCCATGAACGTCGATGGTGGGACTTACCCTTAGAGTCATTCTGTTTGGACCGCGAGGAATGTCCCGAAGGCCCCTCTCCCTTGGTGTAGAGGGACTGACAAAGCTCCTTGAATGAAGCCAAGTAGGAGGAGCTGAAGGAGAGCGGGATAAATGCTGCAACTGATGAAGATGATGGTGTGGCCTGGGCCGCTTCCTCCTCGAGGGCGATCATCTGCTCCAGCTGTTCAGCCCAGCCCGCAGCCACGGACACCGCCCAATGGGCCTCCTTTGACCTGACCGGAGGATAACGTTTCTCGGGGCGCCCAAGTTGCAGTCTGGCAGCGTGATCCTCTAAGACCATGGCTGAAAAGGACTTGCAGAAGTCACAGGCCTGCGAATCATGTTCAAGCCCCAGGCAGTAGACGCATGTAGAGTGCAGATCGGTCAGGGACATCTTCTGCACACAGGGGCACCAACGAAATCTGGGAGTCGATTTGTCCATCGCAGCCACGAGGGAAGATAAAGACTGAAGTCTTGTAAATTTTAAAATTAGTTTTGGGTTAACCAAAGAGCTTGGATCCAGGCCTAAATGCAGAGTGCAAAGGAGGGAACCTGAGCTTCCAAGCGGTAAGGAAGATCTGGCGTCATAGGGTGGAGCTGAGAGTTTTACCACCAGGGTGGGTGGGAGGAGCCAGCTTGAAGACCTTCCGTCAAGATTTAAAGCGGCAAGGAACCTGCCAGTAAGTGTGGATTGAACAACATATTCATGTCCCTAGAAGAATTCTTTACACGTAAATGTGCTGTGTATTGAAAGTGGGTTGTGATTTGGTTCCCCACTGTGTGAACTGTGTTCTGCTTGCTGGAAGCTTTATCCAGCCTAATCGGACTGAATCTGCATTCATCTCCATTCAGCCTGGGCCACGCCATGCTGGCCCTGCCAGACTACCCCACTGCACAGAGAACGCCACCGACGAGAGACCTGCCTGGGGATCAGCCCCCTGCTCCACGCTTGAACAGTAAGGATGCCTCGGCGAATCATGTGGACCCTCCTTCTCCTGGCACTCCAGATTAACCACCTGCTGTCTCGATTTTCGTCCAGCCTGTGTCCAGTCTTGGGTATCGTGAGTAATCATCAGGGTAGCTCCCTGAAACGACAGCCTCATCTAAAAGTGTGTCATCTGATTGTCTTGTTTTCTTTTCCTGAACTGAGCCCTCTGGCTCCGGATTACAAATAGTGTGTGTGGTACATGTTGTTTTCTTCCATCACGGTCCCCAACCAGCTGCAACGTTTCTGGCTAGCCCACCATTCTCCATCTGGGTTCCCAGAGCATGTGACTGTTTATGGACCCTGAAGTGCATGCATAACTGTTTGACTGATAGAGCCTTTTATCAAATTAACCTGATTATGCCCCTCCGTTGTTCAAGTCCCTTAAATACATCAGAACTCTTTTTTTGCATTTACCCTAGCTGTGGTTCCAGTTTGTGCAAGAGTACTGTACTGCTGTTATTTGCTGTGTATAACCTTGTTTTACAGGGTGTCCCCAGGGCCGAGCCAGAGGAAAGCCCTGGTGGTAAGTGCAAACAGTGTGGGTACTTGTGTGGTGTCTCAGGGGTATTGCGAAAGCAGAAGTACAAAAAACTGCACTCCTCAGCCAGAGAATGGTGCAATTATAAAGTATTTATTAAGTGCAAAATGCCATGGTGGGAACAAAAAAGCTGACAACCTCAACTGGTTTCTTACACCCTAGTACGTCATCAGGAGGAGGGAAAGTGATTATTGTGTATTGTTCCAGCCACTAGTAAGGAAAGGGGGGGTACAGTGTCCCAGAGGGCTGTGCCCAGGTTAGCTTGACCACTACCAACCCTGACCTCCGGGTGGAGGCCCCCGTTTCAGAACTCAGGCCCCTTAACCTGCTATTAGCCAAGCAGGCAGGGGTAGCAGCCCTTGGGATAACGCCACCTAGGGGTTACATTTTTGGAGGTTCACCACTGGGATTTTGTGCCTTCTAGTGGTCAAAAATGACGAATTATTGTTAAAGATTAATGGTTACCCCAGTAGAAATGGCTGCACACCAGTTGGTGGGGTGGTGTACTGGGCATGAGATTGACCCCCAAAATGCTCTACTTATACTGGATATTCCCCTGGGTACCAGTAAAGACACTGTAGAGGGAGCACTCTCCAAAGTTGAATATTTAAAAAACCCTGTGGTGGTGGGTCGACAGGCTGATTTGATCGCCCAAACTTTCATAGCCTTGGTAGAGTGTAGTGACCTCGTGGACAGCTCTAAAGTGCCACAGACTATTGCCCCAGAAGGGGTTCCAGCTGCCTGGAGAGTGATAACAAAAGACAGTACAGACCCTGGGGAGGATGAGCTCCCACCATTATCTGAGACTTCTGAGGAGAAATTTGCTAAGTTGTTGCTGGAGGAAGGGAAAACCGTAGAGGACTTTAAGAAACTATTCCTGCCACCTGGGGGTGTTCCTTCCCCAATACCCTCTCCCACTCCAGTACCTGTTACTGCCCACCTTCTGTACCCATGCCAATGTTGGCCCCTAAATCTGTACCTTCCATTAGACACGACTCCTACCGAAGGCTGAGAATCTTCTCAGGCACCCTCCCCACCCCCCAGAGGGAGGATGACTGGGGGACCTGGATAGACTATGTTGCCCCCCTAGAACTTGAATGGCAATGCTCAGAAGCAGAGAAATGAAAGAGGCTGAGTGAGAACCTCCGAGATCCTGCCCTGGCTACCATCCATGACAAGTGGGCCAATAACCCTTAAGCAACTGCACAGGACTATCTTGATGCATTGGAAAATGTGTACAAGAGCCCAGATTCGGATGAGGATATGTGGTGGAGAGTAAGAAACACTCAACAGTATCCAGGGGAGCCCTTGTCTGTATATGTACCTTGACTTGAAAAGCTGCTACAAGAGTGCCTCAGAAAGGGTAGTTTGCCATCAAATGAATTAAGTTTGAACTAGGCTGGACCGGATCCTTAAGTCTGCTCTGGAATAGCCCCCTCCTATGATGAGTTAATGAAAGAAATTCAGGGAGTTGAGCAAAGGCGACCCCATGAGGGAAGTGCACCCATATCTGCTGCTGCTGCGCACGTGACCGAGAGTGATCAGCTAAGTGAGGCTCAGGGGCAAAAGTTGGCACTTAACGAGCACTCTGAGAATGCAAAGGACTCCCCACCCTGGGCCCAGCATTGGAAAGATGAGCTACTAAAGGAAGTCCGAGAGTTGAAGATGGGTGCTTCTGCAAGGTTTTCCCCCATGGAACAAGATTCTGGTCCCTTTCAGGATGTGACTGCCATGGGGGTGGGGGTGCACCCTCAGGCATCCGCTACCGAGGGTGGCTCCAAGGCTGAGATCACCGGATTGACTGCCACTCTAAAGGAACTGTTAAGACACACTGCATCACTCTCACTGCTGCAAGCAGATACTAGACCACAATCTCTTACTGTTTCAGTACCTCATACGATGTTCTCTCCCAGGATGACCCAGGAGTCTATCATTTGTCACAACTGTGGAAAGGATGGCAATATGAAAAGAGAATGCCGGTCCCAGAAGGACTTAGCAAGCATAGTAAACAGACTCCAAAGGGAGCTCCGAAAAGCAAATCAATGCCTAAGGGGTGCCCGAAATGACCACAGTGAGGGTTCGAGAAACCCTAACTCAAATTTCTTTGTGGCTAAATCGTCTGTCCAGGCCTCTGCTACTGCCTCTCCAGACTGGTCCAAAATAGTGGGCCCTTCAATGTAGACTACGGTGACTGTAAATGGTATTCATACTCGGGCTGTGCTTGACAGTGGGTCGCAAGTGACCACTGTATTCCAGGACTGGTATGACAAACACTTATCTGATGTGCCTTTGCAATCCCTGGAAGGCCTACATGTGTGGGGCCTGAGCAACAAGTCTTATCCCTACCTAGGGTATATCCGCCTCTGGTTGTCTTTTCCTGCAACTGTAACGGGTGTAGAGGAGCAAGTAGAGACATTGGCCCTAGTGTGTCCCCCCACCGGACTGTATGATGTGGTCCCCCTCATAATTGGGACAAACACCCATATGCTTGGGAGACTGGCGCAACTCTGTCATGAGAAACAAGGGAGATGGACTGGGAGGGCCCTGAGAATTCCAGCTCTGAATAACTCATTGCCCCCACAGGCTCACTCTGAGATTACACCACTTGCCTCCTGAATCTCCTGTATACTTTTAACAGTGAATCTTGGGCCTTTCTAAGCAAAATCAAGCCATAGTCAGCATGTCGCAAACAAATGCTAATAGCTCAATAACTGTACATGCTAGACACAAAGTATGAGTGGCAGAGTTAGTCAGCACAAAATTGCCTTTCCAATGGTGGCATGCATGTAATAACATGCAATTTTGCTTTTTTCTATGCTGGTCGAAAGAGCAAACTAATTTTTTTCTCTAAAAAAGGGCAACATAAGCCATTTTTTGTCGGAAAATATGTAAAATATCAACACCAAATTAAGCATACAGACATTAGATGGTGTTTTAATATTATGTTTGCTAAAAAAAAATATATTTTTACTATAAAATGTAATTTTTCCCCATTTTAGTCAAGGTGCTTTGATGAGATTTGAGGGCTAAATCTCAACCACGCACACCGTATCATAAAACAAATGCGTATAACTCCAAAAGTATACATGATACACACAAAGTATCAGCATGAAAGTTGATGAGCACAAAAATGCCTTTCCAATGGTGCTATGCAACCAGTTGTAATCAATACGGTTTTCATTTTGTACCTGCTGAAGTGCCAAAAATACAGGTTACTCACCTGTAACAGGAGTTCTAGGAATGGTATATGTTGTTCATCCACACTCATTGGCAGTATCCTTGCCGCTTTAAATCTTGCCGGAAGGTCTTCAAGCTTGCTCCTCCCACCCACCCGGGTGGTATAACTCCTCGCCCGCCCCATGACGCCAGATCTGGCTCGCTGGAAGCTCAGGTGCCAGCGCCGGCCGAGGTTTGAGATTGTAGGATGAACAACATATACCATTCCTAGAACTCCTGTTACAGGTGAGTAACCTGTATTTCTAGGGACATGGATATGTTGTTCATCCACACTCATTGGCAGACTCCAGCAGTTCTCCGGAGGAGGGAGGCAAGACGCACACCCCATATACTTACTTGGGAAAGAGAGACTGAGAACCGAGGCCCCAAAACCAGCATCCCGCGTGACTCAAGGTCGATGTGGTAGTGGGTAATGAAGGTGTTTGCTGACTTCCAGGTAGCAGCCCTGCAGATTTCCTGGATAGGACGTCCCTGGAAGCAGCCACCGTGCAGCAGTATGGCGGGTAGAATGAGCTCTTATCCCTCTGGGAGGCTCCATGCCCGCTAACTTATAGCAGAGATCTATGCAGGAGGTTACCCACCTGCTTATCGTCCGCTTGGCTGCAGGTGCCAGATGCGGCTTCAGCGTAGGTGACAAACAGCTGGTGAACCTCTCCCAATTTCAGCCGTGCCTTATAATAAGCGAGGCCCTTCTAGGATCCAGAGTATGGAGCCTATATTCGGCCTCCGAGGTGTGATTGGGGTAGAACACCGCAGAGTCAACACCTGGTTAAGGTGAAACTCGCCACCACCTTGGAAGGAATTTCTGGTGGGGCGAGGGACAACCTTGTCCCTGTGGAAGACCAGGTAAGGAGACTCAATGAAGAGCCCTGGAGCTCTCCCATCCTTCTGGCTGACGGATAGCCACCAAGAAGGCGGTCTTCCACGACAGGTGAGAGAGAGCACACCTGTGCATAGGTTCGAATGGCTTTCCCATGAGCTTTGCCAGTACCAGCAGTAGATCCCACGGAGGTGGGGGTTCCCGCACTGGAGGGGAAATGTGATCAAGGCCTTTGAAAAAGCGCCAGACCACCTTCTCCTGCGCCACCGACAGCTTCCCGGCCCGCGCCCGGTAAGCAGAGATGGCTGCCAGGTGCACCCTTAGGGTCGACGACCTAAGCCCTTGACTAGAAAGGGACCATAAATAGTCCAAGATGCTTGCCAAGGAACAGGAGGAAGGGTCCAAGCCCTTGCTTCTGACACCAAATGGAAAACCTTTTCCATTTGAAGGCATAGCATTTTCTGGTCGACTTACGGACGCCTCAACTACATTGAGGACCTCGTCGGAAAGACCCAAAGCCTGGAACTCTAGCCGCCAGGAACCAGGCCCAGGTGCAGGGATTGAAGGTCCGGATGGAACACCTTCCCTGATTGACTGAGAGCAGGTCCGGCGAGCTGGAAGCTGCCGGGAGTCCTGGAGCTGAGACTGAGGAGATCTGGTACCAGAACTGGCGAGGCCAGTCTGGGGCTATCAGAATCACCTGCGCCTTGTCCCTCCTCGCCTTGAGAAGCACCTTGTGGATCAAGGGAAATGGGAAAGGCGTAAAGAGGCCCGGGGTCCATTGCCTCGAGAAGGCATCCCCTGCAGCGAGCCCTGCTGAGGGGGCGGGCATGGAACAGACTCAGCCTGCTCTCCGTGGAGGCAAACAGGTCCACCTGAGGTGTGCCCCAAAGGGAGAACAGATGCTGTACTACCTCCGCAGGAGAGACCACTCGTGAGATGCAGCCCTATCCGGCTCAGGGCATCGGCAGGGTGTTGGAGGCTCCTGCCACGTGAATGGCTAGGAGATCCGCCTCCAGGCTGCGCACGAGTGACCAAATGCGGAGAGCTTCCTGCATAGAAGCATGGAGCGTGCCCGCTTGGCGGTTTAGATAGTACATGGTCGTGGTATTGTCCGTCTGGACTCGGACCACTTGACCCCGGAGGAACGGAGCAAAGGCGGTGAGAGCTAGGCGGACCGCTCGGAGCTCCAGCAGGTTGATGTGGCATCGGGACTCCCGCGGGGACCAGAGGCCATGAGCCCGGTGTTCCCCCAGATGGGCACCCCAACCCATCAGAGAGGCATCGGTCGACAGAGAGACCGTCGGCTCGGGGCGGACGAACGGGATGCCCTCCTGCAATTGATCTGGAACGGTCCACCACTGGAGAGCATTCCACATCCCCTGTGTCACCGACACAAGCTGGTCCAAGGGATCGCAGCTGCGACCACTGGCTGGCCAGTCCTCACTGAAGGGGACGCATGTTCCAGCGGGCCCAACGGACCACGCTGGTACAGGCCGCCATGAGACCCAGGAGGCGAGGAAGTCCCGGCAGGGCGAATTGCCCAACCAGAAATGATCGGGCAAAGGAGGAAAGAACCTCGCCCTGTCCGCTTGGAGCCGCGCCTGGCTCAAGAGAGTCGAGCTGCGCCGATGAATAAAATCACCTGCTTCGGCTCGAGTCCGACTTGGCCTCGTTGACAAGGAGGCCCAGTTGAGAGCAGACCTGGAGGGCCAGATCTCTGACCACTCCGCCTCCTTCCTGGAGGGAGCTGCTATCAGCCAGTCGTCCAGGTAAGGGTACACCCGACCCTCGCGCGAGGGAATGCTGTCACCACTGCCATGCATTTGGTGAAGACCCTGGAGCTGGAGACAAGCCGAAGGGCATGGCTTGGAACTCAAGAGAGATCCTTCCGCCGAAGCGAAGGAATCTCTGGTGAGACGGACGGATAGGGACGGAAAACGCGGCCCTGCAAGTCCAGAGAGCAGAACCACACGCTGCTCCAAGGATGGTATTATCTGAGCCAGAGTGACCATCCTGAAGGTTCGAGACCTTAGGAACTTGCTTAGGTCGTAGGTGAGAATGGGCGCCAGCCCCGTCCGCTTTCGAACCAGGAAGTACCTGGACACAAACCCTGGGTCTGAAGGAGGGTCCACCACCTTCTACCACCTCCTTCTGGAGGAGGAGAGGATGTCGGCTCGACGAGCCGCCAGTGAGGCTGGGGATCTCAGGCTCCCGAGGGGCGACTGCGAAGGGTGGTGCCTGCTCGAATTCCAGAGGCAGGCCTCTTCCCACCACCTCAAGACCCACCTGTCCGTGGTAACAGCGACCAGGCGGAACGGAAGTGCCGGAGCCGTCTCTCCACGGGGACCTAGGGTAAGGTGACGGGATGGGGCGACACCCCTCAGCCCGTCCACTGGGCAGGCTTGGAGGAGGGACCGCCGAGGGACCTCCTGGGCCCTTTCCTCCCTGCCTCCTGTTAGAGGAAGCCGGGGTTTGGGTTTGGGATGCCAAGGTCGAGCCTGCTGGCCCTGACGTTGCTGGGTCAAGGCGCTGGGGCACAGAAGGACAAAGGGCTTAGGCTGTGGTTTGCGGCCTTTGTCCTTCTGAGCGGAAGAGACCGAGTCCAAGGTGGCATTGGACTTCTCGATCCTCTGCAGGTGACCTTCCACCCCAGGGCCGAAGAGGTCAGTCCCAAAAGGAACATCCGCCAACTTGTGCTGGGTATCCAGGTAAAGGTGGATATCCTCAGCCAAGCCCTCACCGACGATAGCCACTGCGGCCGCCACCGATATGGCACATGAGTCCCTACATCCAAAGCAGTCTGGAGCTGCTGTTTGGCCACTGCCTGCCCTGGTCCCCACCTGCTTAACCGTAGTCTGCAGATCGGGCGGAAGATGAGGGATGACCTCATCCAGGGAGCCCAACAGGGCATGAGAAAAATGTGCCATGAGGACGGCGAACTGGCCTGACGAAGGCCGAGAGGACGAGTGACTTTTCGCCGACATAGTCCATTTCTGGACTCCTTGTCAGGAGGTTTGTCCATCCCTGGCGCTAAGCCGGGCCTGAAAACGCTGTCGGTAACCAACCCTCAGCAGAGGGGTGTTCAAAACCGGACAAGGAACCGGGGAATCGCTGATACTTCCTGGCCATCCTGGCCAAGGCGCAGGGCAGGAAGCAGGCGCTGCCAAAGTTCCAGTGCTGGACCCACTATGGCCTCGCCACCGGAAAGGCCTCCGCCGGAGAATCCCCGTCCAGAATCTCCGTGAGGGGATACCTGGCCCGCTTGGAAGCGGGTTCGAGCTCCATCCCGTAGACTCCGAGATGAGCCAGGCAGTCCTAGGAAGGACGACGGGCTATCGCCCATTGGCTGACCTCCCTGAAGACTCCAAGTCCAGTCGCTGAGAAGAAGGAGGAATCATCTTCGGACTCGGAAGAGTCCTCTAAGAGCTGCTCTCTGGCCTGAGCCACCCTTCACCTGCCGAGGTCGGTCGGGAGTGAGGGTAACGGACAGATGGCGGGTAAACCCTTAGTCAATCGAGAATCCTTGGTCGGAGCCCCAAATTGGCGGCTGGAGGGGAGGTTCCACCGCACGGTGGAGCAGTTGGTTTTGGCCGAACAACCGCCTGGGTATAGGCCTCGGCAAGTCGAGGGGTCAGGTCGCCGCCCGTGACAGCCACTTAATGGCCGGGAAGGCCGAGTCGGCTTATTCCCGCCAGGAGGAGTTGTTAGTAACATAAGGTCTCGACTGCCGATGACTTTACGCCGAAGCCCTCATCCGAGGAGGAGGACGAGGACGAAGGCGACGCTACGCACATAAGCCGAGACCGAGACCGCTTATGACGGTGGGAACGGTTGACCGCTGAAGAGGTCCGAGACCGAGACCGAGAGTCCCGAATTTCGGTCGGTGCAGGGAGGTGTCGGCCGAACCGACACTCCTCGGCTCGAAGGTCCATCCGAGGCTCGGAACCGGAGGCACAGGCAGCCCACGGGATCCTCAACTCTCCGGGGAACCGGGAGAGGGGAATTCGGCTGCTAAAGGCGACAGCCTCGTCCAATGGGTCGAGAAAATTCGACTTCATCAGTGGAGTCTCGGTCAACTGACCTGACGGGACACCGTGAGGCCAGTGGTCAAGCCGAGCGGTCGACCGGGCCGACGGTCGACGGCCCGGGAGAGGGACCTTCCCGCCCCAAGAGCGCCGACGGAGGGACCACTTGTCCCTCTTTTGGACCGAAAAGGTCCAGCAGACGAGGCCCTTCTCCTTTAGTGGAGAGGGACAGACAAAGCTCCTTAAAGGAAGCCGTGTAGGAAGAACCAGAGAGAGCGGGATAAATGCCGCGCGAGGAAGATACGGCCGCGCCTGCCTCTTCGAGGGCGACCATCCGCCGGAGCTGATCCGCCGAACCGCCTGCGACACCGCCAACCGGGCCTCCTTGACTTCACCGAGGGAACGCTGGACGGCCCAGTTGCAATCGGGCAGCACGGTCTTCGAGGACGAGGCCGAGAAAGATGAGCACAGGTCGCAAGCCCGGGGTCGTGCTCAAGGCCTAAGCAGTAGACACACGTGGAGTGTGGATCCGTCCGAGACATCTTTCTGCCCGCATGGGCATCCTCCAACCGGAGTCGATTTATCCATCGCAGCCGCGAGGGATCAAGACTGAAGTCTTTTGCAAAATATTATTTTTAAATCGCAAACGGAGAAATAGGAACTAGTCATAAACGAGAGCGCTATGAGGGAACCTGAGCTCCAAGCGGTAAGGAAGATCTCAGGCCATGGGGCGGAGCCGAGTTATACTCACCCGGTGGGTGGAGGAGCAAGCTTGAAGACCTTCCGCAAGATTTAAAGCGCAAGGATACTGCCAATGAGTGTGGATGAACAACATATCCATGTCCCTAGAAAAGTGAATTTTATTCAAGCTGCTTAGGTGAATCTTGATGGAAAACATGTCAGCCATACACACCACACCATAAACAAATGCAAATAACTCCTAAAGTATACATGATATACATAAAATATCAGTGACAAAGTTGTTCAGCATAAAATTATCTTTCCAACGGTGCTATGCAGTCAAATATACAGTATATTTATTATATTCTGTTACACTATATACTAAAATATATAAGTGACTTCTCCAGATGTCGCAAGGGCACACTGGGAGTCAGTAGCTGACTTCTGCAGATGTTCTCAGGACACACCAGTGTTTTTTTTACTGATGACTACAGGCGTCTGCTAGGAGACAATGAGTTAAGAGGGCCTATGATTTGCAAGAGAACCCTGAGAAAGTAGACCAGGATGAACCAGTGGGGATCGTGTGGAAGAAGGATCCCGACTCAATGGTACTGGCCCCTAATGCCCAGTGTACCATTCAAGGAGAGCTCCACCTCCGGAAAGATGTCAAGAACAAAATACTGACGTTAGATGCACCAGGCAATGGAAAATTGCCAGAAGGATTATTGGTCAAGCCCAGCATCTTGCCTGCTTGTGCCCATGCCTATGCACGACGAGTGATGGTCCAGATTCACAATGTGTCAGATCGGGCGATCCAGGTGAACAGAGAGTGCACCCTAGCTATGGTACACTGCAAAGACACTGCAGTATTGCCCAGCAACAAGCACCCTGATGAGAAGGAGAGAGTAACCCCAGACTTCTTTGACTTTGGTGACTCCCTGTTGCCAGCTAGAATTCGCAAGAGACTTGCCCAGAGAAACCAAGTGTTTTCGTTGAAGGAATGGGATATGGGATGTGTCCAGGGTGCGGAGCATCACATACGCCTGCACGAAGAACGGCCATTTCAAGAGAGGTCCCGACGCCTAGCCCCAGCAGACACAGATGATGTGAGAAGACACCTGCAGGGAATGCTCGCTGCTGGCGTGATAGAAGAATCCATGCGCCAATACACCTCTCCCATTGTGGTTGTGCATAAGAAGAATGGGTCTGTGGGGATGTGTGTTGATTATTGAACCCTGAACTGGCAGACCATCCCAGACCAATACACTATGCCTCATATACAAGATGCCCTGGGCTGCTTGAATGGGAGCAAATGGTTCCAGTGTTGGATCTTTGCAGCGGATACTACCAGATCCCAATGGCCCCGGAAGACCGTGAGAAAACAGCCTTCATCTGGGGTTCTAGGAGTTTCTGAGGATGCCACAGGAGATATTGGGCCCCCCAGCCACCTTTCAGCTACTGATGGAATGTGCGGTGGGAGATATGAATTTGCTGGAATGCCTGGTGTACTTGGACGATGTCATTGTGTTTGGGAGCACCTTAGAGAGCATGAGAACCGAGTCCTAGACTGATTACTAGAAGACTTTGGCCTCAAGCTGTCCATTGACAAGTGCCAGTTTTTCCAAACCTCCGTGAAGTATATGGCGCACATAGTATCTACAAAAGGGATAGAGACTGATCCCAGTAAAGTTGAAGCACCGACTACTTAGCCCCAGCCCCATAATCTGAAAGAATGACAATGTTTCCTGGGGTTCTGTGGCTACTACAGCAGGTTCATAAAAGACTATTCCAAGGTGATTCACCCACTCTTGAACCTTACCCAGGGTTATCCTCCTACCAATCGTAAATACAAAAAAAGGGGCCATTAAAGAACGAGAAAAAGTATACTTTCAGCCAGGTGAACTCTTCAGGCCCTGCTGGACGCCTGACTGTGAAGCAGCTTTCCATGAGATCATATACCAGCTCACCCCCGCCCCCATCCTCGCCTATGCTGACCCCACCAAACCCTATGTACTGCATACGGACGCCAGCCTGCAGGGTCTAGGAGCGGTGCTGTATGAAGACCATGAGGATGGCCTGAGACCAGTAGCTTTTGCTAGCAGGAGCTTGACCCTGTCCGAACGAAACTACGCTGTGCATCAGTTGGAGTTCCTTGCGCTAAAATGGGCCATCATAGATACATAGACAGTGTTGGCAGATAAGGGCCTCTGGCCCACCCAATCTGCCCATTTGAGCTTGTAAGTTCAGTTTGTTTTCCTAGAAGTCTGTTGCCCCTTACCCCTGACCTCCAGAATTCCTTTATGTCTATCCCATGCATTCTTAAATCCCGTGATTGTTTCAGCCCCCCACTCCTCTCTGGCAGGGTGTTCCACTTGTCCACCACCGCTCTGTGAAGAAATTTTTTCATGTTTCTCTGAATCGCCCTCCCTCCAACTTCATCCCATGCCCTAGTCCTGGAACATCTTTTTCGCTTAAAAATAGTGTTTTCCTGCACCCTGTTCCTCCCTGTAAGATACTTGTATGTCTCTATCATATCCCCTCCTCCTCTCCTCAAGGGAGTACATGTTCAGTTCCTTCAACCTGTCTTCATAGGACTTGTGATGCAATCCATGCACCATCTTTGTTGCCCTCCTCTGAACCTTCTTCACCCTATGTCCTCACGTAGGTATGGTCTCCAGAACTCTACACTGTACTCCAGGTGGGGCTTCACTAGTGTCTTGTATAGCGGAATTATGACCTCCTTTTCCTGCTGGTGATGCCCCTGCCTATACATCCCAGCATCCTATTTGCTTTACTGCTGCCTTGTCACACTGTTTCCTACCTTGAGGTCACCAGAGATGATAACCCCAAGATCCCTTTCCTGCTTGGTGCATGCTATATCCTCACCCCCAACTGATATATTGTGCCAGGGTTTTGTGCCCCATATGCATTATCTTGCACTTCTTTGCATTGAATTTCAACTGCCAAACCCCTGACCATTCTTCAGGTTTCTGCAGGTCGCTCTCATTCTGTCTACACCTCTGGTGTGTCTACTCTGTTACAGAGCTTTGTGTCATCAGCGAACAGTGAAATTCTGCCTCTACGCCCTGTGCAATGTCACTGATGAAGATGCTGAATAGGACCGTCCCAGCACTGATCCCTGTGGTACCCCACTGGTCACTCTTCCCTCTGTGGAGTGACAGCATTTACCACCACCCTCTGTGTCCTGCCACCCAGCCAGTTACCTACCCACCACACTCATTGTCCTGCCCACACCCATATTCCCCAGTTTGTGTAATAGTCTTCATGTGGCACAGTGTCAAAGGCCTTGCTGAAGTCCAGATAGGCCATGTCCACTGCCTCCCTGATCCACCTCCCTAGTCACCCAGTCAAAAATTCAACGAGGTTGGTCTGACATGACTCCTCAGAAACCATGCTGCCTTGGGTCCTGTAGTCCATTGGACAACTCAGATGTTCCACCAATCTCTCCTTCTGTAGTGCCTCCATGATCTTCCCCACTACCGAGGTGAGGCTGACTGGTCTGTAGTTCCCCTGCTTCCTTTTGTTCCCACTTTGTATACCGGGAATACATCTGCTGTCTCCAGTCTTTGGGTACCTCTCCTGTTTCCAGTGATTGGCTAAATAGTATAGCCAGATGTTCAGCCACCACTTCTCTCAGTTCTTTAAGGACCCTGGGTGCACCCTATCTGGCCCCATTGCTTTATCAACTCTTATTGCTTCAGTTCTTTCAGGACCTTTCTCGTGTAAAGGGACTTGTGTCCATTTCTGCACCATTCTCACGCCTTGTACTCCTTCAGACCCATTACTCTCCCTTCCTCAGTAAAGACTGAGCAGAAATACCTGTTCAATATGTCATCTTTACTGTTGTCATCCTCCACGCTGCCCCTCTTCCTCCCTTCGGTCTCACTATCCCTCCCTTGTCTTTATTTTTCACTTATGTACCTGTAAAAGGTTTTGTCCTCTACCCACTGATTTTGCAATGTGCTCTTCTGTCTGAGCTTTGGCTTCCTTACTGACCTCCCTGCTCTCTGCTTCTCCTGGTACTTCTCCCTATCCCTTCTGCCTGTGTCTTTGTATTGCCTGAATGCAATCTTTTGGCTTTCACTTTTGCTACCTCTTTGAAAACCATAATGGTCTCTCTTCCTTTCCTCTTGCTAACCTGCTTAATGCATAATTCTGTTGTTCTTCTAATCCCCATTTTAAATACTGCCCACTGTTCCTCAACCCCGATTCCTGTCCCATTCCCTAATGCCTCTTTTCAAGTATCTCCCATTTTCCCACAGTCTGCCCCCTAAAATCCAGGATACGTGTTTTGTGTGGTTTGTTCTGCTTTTTCTGTGATTTCAAACCACAATGACTGGTGGTCACTGTTTCCCAGGTGCTCCCCACTGTTACCCCCATCACACTGTCCCTGTTTGTGAGCACAAGGTCCAGTATTGCCTTCTGCCGAGTTGGTTCCATGACCAGTTGCTTGAGGAAGGCACCCTGAAGGAGTCCAGGATAAATCTGTTCCTAGTTGATGCTGCTGCTGGATGCTCCAGTCCACGCCTGGAATACTGAAGTCTCCAACCAGTACTCACCTCACTTTTGTCTGCCATCCTTGGATGGCTAGCATCAGCTCCTCATCTGTTTCTTCCTCCTGCTGGTGGTTCTATAGACCACACCTGTGCGGATGGCTGTCCCCATTTTCCTTTCCAGCTTAACCCACGGTATCTCTCCCCATTTTGTTCCTCCTGGATCTCTGTGGCCTTATGTCATTTTTCATAGAGTGCCACTCCTCCTCCCTTCCTGCCTGCTCTGTCTCTTCTGAATATGTTGTAGCCAGGTATGGCCATCTCCAGTCGTGGGTTATCATTACACCAGGTTTCAGTGATGGCCACAATGTCCAGGTCTGACTGCACCATGACAGCCTCCAGATCTTCCATCTTGTTGCTAAGGCTCCTGCATTTGCACACATGGCTTTCCATGATTTGACCTCCCTAGACTGTTTCACTGTTCTACCCAGCCCCTTCCTTGGTTGTCATTTATCCCTGGTTCTCCTTGCTGTCTGCCCTTCTGCTGAATTTTGCCCCTTTGTGCTTATCCACCCTTGGGCACTAATTCCATCTTTGCACACTGCTTTGCAGAGATAGCCACCCTCTGGTTCACTGGTTCCACTGCTAGCTGTGGGGGTGAGCAATAGGTACCTTCCTTGCTGGCCTGCTACCCCTTTGCTAGTTTAAATGCTTGTCAATGTAGCATTTAAACTTATCACTGAGTGCTTGATTCCCTTCAGGATGGATGGTAGCGCTTAGGCTTGAACAAACCTCCATCCTCCAGGCGGGTCCTGTGTCGCCAATGAATCCAAACCTTCCTCACAGCACCAGTTCTTCAACCATGAGTTAAAGTTCCTTGTGCATGCACCTTATGCTCTCCCTGCTTCCTCACAGGTAGTACTTGAGAAAGTGACAGAAGTAGCTACATGCTTGAGACCCTTCCCAGTTTCCTAAACCTTCCTGAACTTCCTTTGACTCCCCATTTGCCAGGTCATTAGTACCTAGGTGGATGACATCCAGCTCACCCTCCCGCCTTGCTCTTCCCAATGATCCCCAGGATCTTCCTTCCATCCTCCATGCCGGCGGCACCTGGTAGGCACCTCACCTCCTGTCCTCCCCTCCTCTGTGTTCCTAGCTGGATCCTCTTATGATGGAGTCCCCACCAGGATTCGCTTCTCCTCCTCTGGGGTCCACTGCTTTCCCTGACTGAGGTCACCTCCTGGCTAACCTCCACATCCTTTCCTTCCACTTCTCTGGGTACTTATTTGGTTGTCCTCATTTGCCAGTAGCATATGAGTTCTTGAGTGGAATAGATCTGGGAACGCCTGCCTGACCGGCCTAACCTCCCTGAGCCCACTGTCATCCAAGTGCTCCTCGCTCGCATCCTTGAGGCAGTTGCATTGGACTGGGTGGTCCCTGGATAGGGGTGATGGTACTCCTGACCCAGTTTACTTCCGCTCTGAGTCTAGCTACCTCTTCCCGCAGTCCAGAGAGATGCATGCAGATAGGGCAGCACCTCAGTGTCCAGAAGGTCTGCCTGAATATGGCTGCCCCACAGCCACTGCATTGCACCACTCCCCACATTATACTGCAATTCCACTACTTGTCTGCTACTGAAGCTCTCCTAGTTCCCTTTTTATTAATTTACTGTCCTAAAAATCCTGCCACTGATCCTCGGATAAATGTTTTTTTTTTTAAAGAAAAAGAAACCAATAAATAAATGAATCAAAACACTTGTCGTGCTGAGGGTGGGCTTCTTCCCCCTTATGCCCCTCCTACTTCACACCCCTTACTATACCCTGTTTTTAGCTCCTGTCAATCAGATTTAACAGGGCATATAATTAAGAGTTGGGGAAGGGGAGAGGGGAGCAAAATTTGCAGCAATTAAAGACAGCACAGAATTACACCACCACTATGTTTTAATTTTTCAACAGCCCAAAAACAATTATAAGTAAAGACAACAACAAAAGTATGGTGTCACTAAAAGCCCACAATCTAAGTTTAAAAGAAAAATGGCAATTACCAGTTACTCTAAAGCACTGAATTGAATATGTTTCCTTCCTTCCCCTTCTGGCTTCTTCTGAGAAAATAAACTCTACTTGCTACTTCAACTCTGACTAAGCCCCACCTCCAGTTATCATGTAGCTGAGGTCAGAGGCCAGACAGTTAACACCCTTCACCCAACTACAGGGCAGTCAGACAAGCCAAGATAAAATTTGCAGCAATTAAAGACAGCACAGAATTACACCACCACTATGTTTTAAATTTTCAACAGCCCAAAAACAATTATAAGTAAAGACAACAACGAAAGTATAGTGTCACTAAAAGCCCACAACCTAAGTTTAAAAGAAAAATAGCAATTACCAGTTACTCTAAAGCACTGAATTGAATATGTTTCCTTCCTTCCCCTTCTGGCTTCTTCTGAGCATCGTTGACCAGTTTCATGAATAACTCTACGGGGCAAAGATATTGGTGAAGACTGACAATAACCCATTGTCCTATGTACAGACTTCAGCTAAATTAGACACCACTGGGCACCAGTGGCTTTCTGAATTATCAACCTATGATTATGCTGTTGAATACAGACCAGGCCCTGAGCCATATTGATGCTGATGCCCTATCACGAAGGCCCACTTCCAAAAGTGATTGGGTCAGGCTGTCTGAACTGGATATTCGAGCATCATGCCAAAAGTTTGACAGAGATGAGTAGATGTCTGCGGACACAGTGGACTGTTCAGTAGACTGCTTGGGCCCTTCTGACACCTACATACCAGCTGCTTACTGCCACTTCTCTGCTCTAGATATTAGCGCACTACCTCAATTTGACAATGACAGCATTCAGTGGGCTCAATCCCAAGATCCTATGATTCAGCCAGCACTTAACACCCTGCGTGCAGGGAAAGATGTGTCTAAGTTACACTCCACTGACTTGTGAACTGCTTTACTGTTTAAAGAAGGCCCCAGACTGAAGTTGCTCAATCAGTTGTTGTACAGAGAGACAGTAGATCATAGTGGCAAAGCAGACAAGCAACAATTGGTCCTGCCCACGGCCTTTAAAGATTTGGTACTGAGGTCCCGCCACAATCACATGGGGCACCTCGGTACTCACAGAACCCTTGACCTGGTACGATCTTGCTTCTACTGGCCCAAAACGGGGGCCGATGTTGAGCACCATGTAAAGACTTGTAGTCACTGCCTGCAAAGAAAACTCCTGCGTCAGAGGGCTGCCCCCCTTGCTAATATTACTACCAGCGCCCCCATGGAACTAGTCTGCATAGACTTCTTGTGTTTAGAACCTGATCAGCAAAACATTGGCAATGTGTTAGTGGTTACTGATCATTTCACATGGTATGCACAAGCTTTTCCCACCAAAGATCGAAAGGCATCTACCGTGGCCATGGTGCTCATGGAGAATTTCTTCATCCACTATGGTGACCCCCAGAAGATTCATTCTGATCAAGGCAGAGACTTTGAGAGTCGGCTAATCAAAGAAATGCTCTCTCTATGGGGGGGGGGTGAAAGTCAAGAACCACTCCCTATCACCTGCAGGGAGACCCTACAACCAGAACGTTTTAACTGCACCCTTCTAGACATGCTAGGCACCCTCCACCCAAAAGACAAGCATAAATGGAGCCAGCAGATTAGCAGCTTGGTACACACATACAACTGCATGAAAAATGATGCTTCTGGGTTCTCCCCTTACTGCCTCATGTTCGGGAGAGAGGCCCAACTGCCAGTTGATGTCTGTTCTGGCGTCTCTCCAGATGGGGTCCGAGCCAAAAACTACTTGCAATATGTACAAAAACCGAATGCTCAATTGAACCATGCCTATCAACTGGCCCCAATAATGGCCGCCAAGAGAAAACTAGTCAACAAAGAGAGGCATGATAAAAAAGTAAAGGCTCAAGAGCTTTGACCTAGAGACCGTGTCTTGTTACGCAATTTGGGACTGCCTGGTAAACACAAAATTGCTGATCGGTGGCACCATTTTCCCCATGCAGTAGTTGGAAAGTTGGATGATTTACCTCTGTACAAGGTGCGCCCAGTGAACAACTCCAAAGCTGTCAAGACCATGCACTGTAACCACTTGCTACCTATCGGCCAAGTCATGATTGAGGCTGAACCCCCAGAAATTGAGCCCTCTGAGCCGTTGATTCATGCTGCTGCAAGAAAGAGATAGAGTCAACCTACTCCAGTGGTCACAGATTTAAGGTTTCCTTCGCAGCGGGCCCAGAATGATAGTGACTGTCAGTCCACTTCTGACAAAAGTGAATACGACCATGCCTAGTACCCCTCTTATGAACTGAGTCAGCTGTTTCAAGGTAACCCCATGATTAATTGTGGGGATGAAGCTGAGCCTTCTGGACTGCCTAACCCTCCAGCTTTGTCCTTGGAGCCAGTGCTCCCTGAAAGTGAAGAGCGAAATATCACGTCTGAAGATGCCGAGTCTCTGTGTATTGTGGAACTGTATCATTTGCCTGAGGGAGGGGTGATGGAGTGAGTCTTTCTGGTAACATACCAGAATTTGAAGAACACCATGAGAGTGCTGACAACCCCCCTTCAGTGCCTCAAAGTTTGATTGTGCCTGAGCCTTCGCAAAATGAGTCAAGTGTTGTAGAAACAGAGCCTGCAGAGCAAGGAACCGACAGTGCCCCAAGTTTGGATGTTCCCATCCAGGCAGAGGCACCCCTTACAAGTGACGAGAGCACCCAGACCAGTGCTGAGAGTACAGAGACTGTAGTTGTCCCCTCAGAAAGACTGGCCGAGCGGTCAAGCCAGGAGTACACTTCAGTTATGATTCTCCCGGGAGGCCAGTGGATTTGCTTCTCAATGTGGTGCACAAAGGTGTTTATGTCTCACCAAGCCAACTGCCCAAATTGAGCCTGACAGCCAATTCCAGGTTACTTGTCTTTTCCTCTCACCATGGTGCCCCTGCCCCCTCTAGCCCCAAGTTAGCTGATAGGGAAGGGCCCCCTCTTGCATTGTTTAAGGTACAAGAAGTTATTACCTGATTCAGTATAGTAATGTTCAATTTACCTGTGTGAAATATGCACAATGTGTTGTCAGAATGGATATAGTATCATGAAGTGTATTGAATATGTATGGTAAAGTAATAAGTTTATGTTAACTGATGCATGATGGTACAGACTTGAAGCAGACGCTAAGTTTTCTCCAGGCAGGGAAGGGTGTAACGCCCCCTACAAATGGGGGTTCCCGAAAAGTCTTCCTTGAGTTTGCCTAAATGCTCACTGCCAGGCTGGTGTCCTGTGTTTAAATCTGATTGCCAGAGAGTGCCTGTAAGTAATCTGAGAGGGCGCTCTGTTGAAAGATGTAACTATTAGCCTGAAAATCATTTAGAGTGATAATGTAGTTTGTCTAACCTGCCATCTTTGCAGCAAGGACTGTTTTGTTTATTTCCACTATCTTGGTCCTGGACAGCGAATTGGACCAATCAGTTCTGGTGGGACCTAAAATGGAGCCGGACTACAGGAGCTGTCTTCGAGTCAATATCTGTAGTAATTGTAGTTTGGGGCTTTTGGTGCCTTTTTGCACCTGAAGGGGGAGCCTTTGTTGTGACTGACAGACAGATCAGCCAAACAAACCTTTTGGATTCTGGGGAAAGTCCCTGGCTTGCTGGCAGTTTAGTCAGATCTTGGCTGGGAGCTGAAGAAACAAAAGCTTGAGACGGTCAAGCAGCCGTCTGAGTAGTTTTGCATGGGAGAACTGTGGAAAGGCCTGAGTTGTGGCCTGCATGTCTGCCTGCTGCCCCTGAGAGGGAGAGAAGAGAATTATTTCGGACTAAATCCAAGTTTGTGAGAACAAAGTAAGCCACTGATTTTTTACCAGGCTCATAGCTGAAAAAGACTAAAGATGTTGCTGAATGTGATCGGCCTGTCAGGATTTCCAGCTGCTTTTGAATCCCTGGTTTGTGCAGAGACTTTGCGATCGTGACCGGGGAGTGGTTTTTGGTACAGTAGAATTTCCTTACATGTAAATGTGCTGTGTATTGAAAGTGGGTCGTGATTTGGTTCCCCACTGTGTGAACTGTGTTCTGCTTGCTGGAAGCTTTATCCAGCCTAATCAGACTGAATCCGCGTTCATCTCCATTCAGCCTGGGCCATGCCATGCTGGCCCTGCCAGACTACCCCACTACACAGAGAAAGCCACCGACAAGAGACCTGCCTAGGGATCAGCCCCCTGCTCCACACTTGAACAGGAATGACGCCTTGGCAAACTGTGTGGGCCCTGCTTCTCCTGGCACTCCAGGTTAACCACCTGCTGTCTGGATTTTCGTCCAGCCTGTGTCCAGTCTTGGGTATCGTGAGTAATCATCAGGGTAGTGCCCTGCAACAACAGCCTCATCTAAAAGTGTGTCATCTGACTGTCTTGTTGTTTTCTTTTCATGAACCGAGCCCTCTGGCTCCGGATTACAAATAGTGTGTGTTGTGCACGTTGTTTTCTTCCATCACAGGGCCCCAACCAGCTGCAATGTTCCTGGCTAGCCCACCATTCTCCATCTGGGTACCCAGGGTGTGTGACTGTTTATGGACCCTGACGTGCATGCATAACTGTTTGATTGACAGAGCCTTTAATCAAATTAACCTGATTACGCCCCTCCCTTGTTCAAGTCCCTTAAATAAATCAGATCTAACTCTTTTTTGCATTTACCCTGACTGCGGTTCCAGCTTGTGCAAAAGTACTGTACTGTTGTTATTTGCTGTGTATAACCTTGTTTTACAGGGAGGTCCCCAGGGCCGAGCCAGAGGAAAGCCCTCGTGGTAAGTGCAAACAGTGTGGGTACTTGTGAGGTGTATCAGGGTACTGTGAAAGTGATTATTGTGTATTGTTCTGGCCACTAGTAAGGAAAGAGGGAGGTTACAGTGTCCCGGAGGGCTGTGCCTAGGTTAGCTTGACCACTACCAACTCTGACCTCCGTGTGGAGGCACCTATTTCAGAACTCAGGCCCCTTAACCTGCTACTAGCCAAGCAGGCAGGGATAGTAGCCCTTGGGATAGAGCCACCTAGGGGTTACATTCACTAGAGTTTAAGTTTGATACAAGCCTTTTGAATTTGTTATCCTTTTTTTTTTTTTTTTTAACTTTATTAAGCCTTTCTGGATAACAGTGTGGAAAGGGGCCAATATTTTATCTAATGCATCAATACTATTGTTTTTAGAGTACTGCAGCCTTTTCAGCTTTGCAATAGCTAACATGAAATGAATCCATGTTTCTCATACTGGAGAAGTGGAGTCCTTTCACTTGATGAGAATATATTTCTTAGCTACTGTTATAACTATTGTAATAAGTGCAGTTTTGCATTTTAAAAGGTTTGAAAACTATCAGGAATCCTCTGCAATGTGAGTGACATAATGAGATCTAATTTATTTCCCAAAGCTTCCAATAATGTATTTGTTATTTTAGTCCAACAGTTTGCTAGGTATGGGTTTGAGTGAATGAGGCGTATTAGGGTACCTGTATTATTTGTGCATTTTGGACATATGGGTGTTACTGTATTGTTCATTTTGTTGAGTACAGCCTGGGTGCAATACATCCTGTGTAACGTGTTGAACTGAACCTGTTGTAATTTAGGTCCTTTACCTTTTCTGTGGGACCTTAATATAGAGAATAATGCCTGTGCGGGTGTGTGTTCCGAGTACTTTTCACATAACCAAGTCTCGAGGGGTTTATGAGATACACTCAATGTGTGTGAAAAATACTCATAACACAAACCTTACACAGGCATTTTCTTTTTTTATAATAGCTGGTGGAAGTTTTCGAGACAGTGTAGGGAACCAGTGTATTTTTTATGATTGACAGCAGTAACAGCGTGAGGACGAAAATGCCATACTAACCCGATATCAGGTTATTACGGCATTTACTGGGTTATTACAGCATTTTAAAAGATGTCTGCAGTGAGGTTTTTTTTTTATCATATCATATTTTATCCTCCTTGCAGCCACAGCCCTGCTTACCTCCAGCCACTGCCCCTCATTCACCTCCGACCCCGAAGCTGCATGTGCCCAGCTGGCATATGCAGCTATACCATCGAGAGGGACTCCCCCCCCCCATGTCCTCGCGTCTGGCAAGGAACCAATACCAGCACATGCCTCTGGTTCAGGCATTCATGGGCTGGTGAAGCTGCAGACATCATGCAGTCGCGGACCTGTGTTGCCACTTTTCCTCCTGATTTTATGCCCCCACGGAGTGCGAGCTTGCAATAATGTCGGGCACAATGTGCTGTCTGCTGCACTCCACCCCTTGCTTAACCCTGCTCTGGTAGTGCCCCCAGTCGTCACCAGGGGCCACTACAGAGCAGTGGTTCCCTGGATCCCTCCCCAGGGATGGGACAGCAGTCCTTTGGACGCTCAATCCCATCCCTCCCCCCGCCAACCCCTAGTGCCCCGGGCATGCGTCTGAACCCGGGCCCCAGCGTGGCGAGGTGTGGCGTCCAGCGCCTCAACCCTCAGTGCCACCGGGCCAGCCAGTCTGCAGTGAGTTATTATAAGGGGTCACCAGTTTTCAGTCTTCATCCATAAACTGAACACCTAAATCTCAGACCCGTTCGTCTCAGTTTATCCAAGTTGCAGTTTCTTGGCCCGGTGCTGCCGAGGGTTGGCGCTGGATGCCACACCTCACACCATGTCGCGACCCTGGTTTGGGGAGTGAGCTCGGGTCGTCGGGGGGGTCAGCAAGGGGAAAGAGGACTGCGCATCTAGAGGACTCGCTCCTCTCCTGGGAGGAGGGGTTGCAGATCTCAGACATTGGTGACTCCCAGTGGTGACTGGGGGGGGGGGGTACAGCAGCCCTTGGTATCCTTGCCAGGGGATTGGCTGTGGCAGTGATCCTGTGTGCAGGAATGGGCACATACGTGCTGGAGGCATTGCATGTCTGAGCTGGCAAGCCCGTTAGAAGAAGGTGGGTCCAGTGGCTGACCCCCACGCCCAATATTGGGTCTTCCAGCCTTCCTCCGGTGCTCCTTGCATTCCCTGGTTGCTCCGCTAGATTGTCAGATAGAGCACCAGAGGAGTCGGTGGTCCCGTCCCGAGGGGTTGAGTGATCAGAGGAGCAGAGAGGAGACTGGCCCACACCGGACAGGTAGGCTGGGGACTTCAGGCGGGAGGGATAAGGCTGAGCTGTACAACCACACCGGAGAGAGCCCGGGTGACCAGAGATGGGGAGCATAAAGAAAGTCTGTTACTTTATTAGCCCCTTCTACAACCGTAACACACCCCTGACCTCTGTGTTTTCCTCCTCCCCCATTACTGTTGGTCTGCTCACATGCCCCCGGGCTGCTGGTCAGTGTGGCCTTGAACTGCTCGTCTTCATGGACTTCCTTAGGTAATGTTTAGCCCCTGTACCTGCCATATTGCACTGGCACTGTTAACTCCAGCACCTTCACAGGCTGCATGATATTATGCTGCTCCTTTCTGGATTTGCTCCTAGAACTATGCTTGCACTTGTAACTTAATACATTGTTCAACACTGTTATTTTGTGTTAGTACTATCTGCTTGTGCATTGTGACTGCATATCTGCTATGTATTTTACTATTATTTTACACTGTAATGTATTTTTGTTAAATTTTACTTTTTTCACTATTGTTCCTCCATTATTATCTTCACCTGCACATTCTTGTGTATTCCCCATCTCCCTTCCCCCAAGGACGCACCTGGAAATGAGTTGTTACCAACTCAGTATATCTTTCCTGGTTAAACATTCAAAATAAATTGATGTGGTGGAGGGGACAGAGCCCTCAGCAATGGCTGAGAAAAGGGCTCCGCAACTGCAGCAGACTTGACAGACTAACAGGACTTCTGCTGGCAGTTTTCTTATATTTTGTATTCGTGAATGAATAAATAAATAATAGACATTCACAGAGATACAAAACCTATCTGCTTAAATTGCCAACTTCATGCAGGAACTAGTACTCCCACCCCCCAGGTGCTATACCAGGTCCATGTGAGCTACAGCACTTTCCCGTGTACAGGCCCCAATACCTAAAACAGCTGTACCGATAGCCAATACTAATGAGACTTTGGCCACACCTCTGGGGCCACCTACAATTAGTTCTTCCGATGGTCACCCACGCCTCTGACTGTTATGGAGTACGGTTATCCCCCTCATAGAGTACAACACTCTAGGCTGACAAGTTATAAATAACAATCGCCCTAAACACTGGAGGACAATGCTTAGCACAATAAGGCTTCACAGATCTATTACCCTCTCTTTCATCCGCAAATGTTACACATGTCCCAGCACTCCCACCCTCTGGAGCGAATGCTTTCTCTCCTCCCTGAGTAGCCTGCTTTTAATGACATAACTCTTGCCAGGTCCATACTGCCTACCCTCATGCTCCAGCTCACTGGACAGTGAACTTTCTTGAGCCTCAACGAGGCACAGACACATACCTGATGGGCCATGTGAGGCACAAGTGTGACCTCTACAGTCGGAGTGGATTGGGCAGCTGGTGCTTTGTCAAGGCAGTGATATGGAATTGTGGAGGCAGTGTGGTCTGGTGGTTTTTAGCACCGCTTGGAAATTGGGAGATCACAGGTTCAAATCTTGTTAGAGCCAAATACTGTGTGACCTAGGGCAAGTCAATTAATCTCCCAGTGCTCCAGTCTGTCTGCAGAAATCAGCGTAAGTAGGAACCCACTGGAAATGAGATTCTGCATGTCAGTTGACCCATGAAATTACTCAAACCTCACCTGACATTTGAGAACTAGGAACCCATTTAAAGCATGATAAGAAATTAGTTAAAGACTTGATCACAGGCTCTTTGGAGCAGTATGGGGGAGCACTGGACTTTGACTATTGTTTGATATTTGCCACCCACCAGGAGCACCCTGAAAATATGACAAAATTGATTAAATTAGCCAGAGTTGAGCAGGTTACATCTTAAATATATTAATAAGTGCACAATCTATATAAAACATATGGTTACATAACACCGTTGTTGTTTCCGATTAATAGAGCCATGAAAAATTCACGCAAACCCATTACTTCCTATAGCTAAAATTCCAGAAAAGTGAAAAACTTCACATTTCAAAGTGTGCAATTAATGGCATTTGTTCTCACGCACTGGCTGATTTAGTTTTAAAACATTCTGCAGCTTTAATTTCTGGCAAGCTTTTATTTCTACATCTAAGTATGGGAATCGTGGAGTTTATCCCCACTGAATTGGAAGTTAGGGCAACAATATCAGCAAATCCCAATCTTGGTACCTTTTCACCTACCCACCTCCTGAATTCTGTGTGGCTTTTACTACATTTTACTAAATCGGCAAGGGTGATGTGTGTACAGTACATTTCACACAGTTCTTTTTGTACCTCTCCACAATTCCTATGCCATTCTGGCAAAGTGTGGTTCCTCTATGGAGGCACCTACAGTGGAGACCAAGGAGGATGCTGGGAACCTCCACAAAGGAGACCCACAGGAGGGTGGCAGGGGACCCTGCAGGGGAAGGAAACAACTCCTGGTGAGGGACTCCATTGTTAGGAAGGTAGAACTGGGCAAGGAAGGGAGAGGGAGGTAGGTGCCTGCCTGGCACCATGGCTTGAGAGACAGAGAGCGAATCTCAGGATTGCGGAGCAGCTGCACAGGGAGGGAGCTGGATGTCATTGTCCACCTAGGGACAAATGACCTGGCTAAGAAAGGGATTAGAGAAGTGCAGGAAGAGTTTGTGGAATTGGGAGGGGCCTTAGTCAAGTAGCACGACGGTAACCTTCTCGGAGGTGCTACCCATCTATGGCATAGGAGAGGGCTAGAGTGTTCCGCACCATGGGATTCAATCAGTGGTTGAAAAACTGGTGTGGAGCTCAGGATTTGGCTTCATTGGGGACTGGGGTCCACCTGGTGATGCAAGCCTATACTGGCATGATGGGCTGCATCTGTCCGGGAGGAAACCAGGATCCTAGGTGATAGGTTTAAATGCTTCATTGGCAAGCTTTTAAACTAGCCAAGGGAGGCACTGGAAAGGAGCAGGAAAATCTAGCCCCAAACAATCACGGTAGTAAGTGCAGCAAACACCAACATGGAGGTGTCGATAGGGAGAAGGCAGTGGTAAATGGAGAAAGTGACAAAGGCAAGAAGGACAGGGATGGGGCAAAAGGGGGTAAGGCCATCACGAATGGAGGGTAATGAGTACCAATGCCCGTAGTCTGGGCAACAAGCTCCCTGAGCTGGTGGCCTTAATGGAAGAGGGATGCCTGGATATCGAGCAGTCACAGAAACATGGTACACAGAGAACCATGACTGGGATGTTAACATACCAGGGTACATAACCTACAGGAGAGACAGGCAGGGAGAAGAGGGAGGAGTAGCTCTCTTGTAAAGGAAGGGATAAAAGCAACTGAACAAAAGAGTAAACAGGGAGGAGAGGAGGCACTGTGGGTCACCTGGAGACTGGAAAGGGCACCACAATCCGCACAGGGTTGTGTACAGACCCCCATGTCAGGGGAAGGAATGGACAAGGATATGATGGAAGGCATTCTTAGAATGGCAGAGAAAGGAGATACTGTTGATGGGAGACCTGAATATGCCAGATGTTAACTGGAGCACATTTGCAGCAGCCACATCCAAGAGCAGGGCCATTCTTGACGCCCTACAGGTGGCAGGCACTAGACAGCTAGTTTCGGAACCCACTCGTGAGGGAGCAATCTTAGACCTCGTACTCTCAAACGGGGGCAGTGAGAGGATTTCAGATCTAGAAGTGGGTTGCCATCTGGGGACAAGTGACCATCAAACAGTGTGGTTCACGTTAAACTCAGCTACAGAGTCAAGCCATACAAAAGTGAGGGTACTGGACTTTAGGAGGGCTGACTTTGGCAAGATGGAGAGTGCCTCAGAAAAGCACTAGCAAACAGGCTAGAAGGAGGTGTGGAGCAACAATGGGGAATTATCAAACTGCCATCACAGAGGCAACAAGCCTTGTGTGAAGCAAATAAACAAATCAAACGAAGAAAAGCCACTATGGTTCTAAGAGGTGGCTGTGAAAGTCAGGAAGAAAAGATAGCATTCCGAAGTATAAGGAACACAACAGGAGCAGGACAGAGAGCTGTACCAGTTAAGGCAGAAAGAAGCAGGAGGGAAGTCAGAATAGCAAAGGCCCAAACTGAGGAAAGATAGCCAACTCAGTTAAGAAGGGGATAAAATCTTTATAGGTACATCAGCGAGCGTAGAAAGACAAAGGGAGGGATAGTGAGGCTGAATAGAATGAACGGTGGGTGGGCAGAGGGGGACAGTGAAAAAGCAGGAATACTGAACGAATATTTCTGCTCAGTATTCACAAAAGAGGAGGGGGAAGTGCCTAATCCAATTAACAGAAGCACTCTTGATAAGGGGGTCGATCCCAGTCCTTTCACAGAAGAAAGGGTTCTGCAAGAACTCCTAAAACTGAAGGTGGACAAAGCAATGGGTCCTGATGGAATTCACCCCAGAATTCTAAAAGAATTAAGGAAGGAACTAGTGAAACCACTGGCTACTCTTTTAATAAATCATGGGAGGATGGTGTTACCCGAGGACTGGAGGAAGGTGGATGTGATTCCCTCACAAAAGTGGGACCAAGACAGAGGCAGGAAACTACAGACCTGTCAGTCTGACCTCTGTGGTAGGGAAAGTGATGGAGTCACTTCTGAAGGAAAGAATAGTTGAGTACCTAGAGGTCAGTGGAGCACAGGATCCAAGGCAGCATGGGTTCACAGTGGGAAGGTCATGTCAGACGAATCTAATAGATTTCTTTGACTGGGTGACCAAAGTAGTAGACCAGGGAGGGGCTGGACATGGCCTACCTAGACTTTAGCAAGGCATTTGACACAGTCCCACACAAAAGATTATTAGTCAAATTAACCAGCCTGGGAGTGGTCCCAGGGTGGTAGCCTGGTAAAACATTGGCTGGACAACAGGACACAGAAGGTAATTGTAAATGGAGTCCACTTGAAGAAAGGGCGGTTACTAGTGGGGTACCGCAGGTTCAGATTAGGTCCAGTCCTTTTAATGTCTTCATCAGTGACATTGCAGAGGGACTGAAGGAAAGGTATGCCTTTTGCAGATGACACAAAGATCTGCAACAGGGTTGATACACAAGGAGGCGTGGAAAGGATGAAAAGGACTTGGCAAGGTTGGAGGAATGGTCAGAAGTATGGCAGCTAGGATTCAATGCAAAAAGTGCAAAATAATGCACCTGGGAAACAAGAACCCAGGGAAGAATACACAATGGGTGGGAGGTAGTAACAACAACAAAACATGAAAGGACCTGGGGTAATCATATCAGATGACCTTAAGGTTAGCAAGCAATGTGAGAAGGCAGTAGGGAGGGCCGGGGTATATGGGATGTACAGGAGAGGCATCAGCAGCAGAAAACAGGAAGTTGTTATCCTCTGTACAGACAGTTGGTGAGACCCATCTGAATACTGTGTCCAGTTCTGGAGACCCCATCTCCGCAAGGACATAGACAGGATAGAGGCAGTCCAGAGGAGGGTAACTAAGATGGTGCAGGGTCTGCAAAAGAGGCCGATGAGGAGAGACTAAAGGAGCTTAATATGTATACCCTTGAGGAAAGAAGGAGGGGACATGATAGAAACTTTCAAGTACCTCAGGGAATCAACAAAGTCCAAGAGGGTAGCATCTTTCATAAAAGAGACTTGCAAGAACAAGGGGACACAATTTAAGATAGAAGAAGGCGGTTCAGGGGCAATGTGAGGAAGTATTATTTCACAGAGAGGGTGGTGGATGCATGGAACAGCCTTCCTGAGGAAGTTGTGGGTCTAAAACTGTGGGAGAATTCAAGAATGCATGGGACAGACATAAGGCAATTCTTGTGGGGGACAGGAAGATATAGGCTGTTGGTTAACTAGGATCTGCGGCCTATCCTGTAGGTAGGGAAATGGGCAGACTAGGTGGGCCTAGCGGTCCTTATCTGCCGACAAAGTCTATGTTTCTATGTTTCTATGTACTTAGAAAATTCTATTACATACATTTAACATTGTATAAATACAGCAGAATAAACTTTCTACTAGTTTCATCTAATAGGGAAAGGAAACATTGTTTAACCAGGAGCACGCTAAGCTGAAGCTTGTTTCCAGATGCTGCCTGGGAGCACTAGGAAGTGACTTGCTCAGGATCACACAGTACGCACTTAGGTGGCTATGGGATTCAAACCCAGGTCTCCAGATCTGCAGCTCAGAGCCTTAACTCACTGTGCTATACTGCCTCCTAATAAATACTATAATATACAATAAATACTATAAAAAGTTGGAGACCCCCTTTATTGCACTGATTTATCAGTGTTATCAGATGCCATAATACTGTAACTGGGCATGATAAAAGGTAAAAGGTAAAAAGGTACCTGGCCAGAATTCAATCTAGTATGGACACTAACCAGAGGTGGGAGCTCATAAAGCTGGGGATAGTGGAGGCAACCAAAACCTGCAGCAAAGCCCAGAGCAAGAAGGCTAGGGCTAAGAAACCGATCTGGTTGAGCAAGGAGGTCATGGAAAAGGTAAGGAGGAAAAGAGCTGCCTTTAGGAAGTACAAGAAAACAGGGAGGGGGAGGACAGGGAGGAGTACTTGACAGAATCGAAGGAGGTGACAAGGGCAGTAAGGGGAGCCAAAGCATCTACAGAACTCAGGCTGGCACAAGGCATTAGAAGGGAGAAGGACTTTTTAAGTACATCAGGAGAAAAGGAGCTGTAAGGACCACATAGTAAGGATTAGGAAGGAGGGGGGTTGGGTGGAAGCAGGGTGCGATAAGGTGGAAGCACTAAATAAGTACTTCTGCTCAGTATTTACTAAAGAGAAGAGGGGGGTGACACCCAAGGTGGGAGAAATGGCAGAAGCAGGGGAGAAGTGGTGACAGATGGGGAAATCATGGAGAGCAGAGTTCGAGAGGGTTTGAAGGCACTGAGGGTGGACAAGGCGCCAGGCCCAGATGGCATCCACCCCAGGGTACTGAAGGAGCTGGCAGAGGTCCTTGCAGGACCTTTGCAGACCTATTTAATGCCTCACTACATTCGTGTGTACCTAGGACTGGAGGATGGTTTATGTGGTGCCTCTCCACAAGAGTGGCCCCAAGGATGAACCAGGAAACTACAGACCAGTGAGCCTCTATATCCATCGTGGGTAAGCTAATGGAGACTATCCTGAAGGAGAGGCTAGTGGCCCTTCTAGAGGCCAAATGACTACAGGACAGCAGACAGCATGGCTTCATATGTGGCAGATCCTGCCAAACCAACCTGGTCGAGTTCTATGACTGGGTAACTAGGCAACTGGGCAGGGGCCATGCAGTGGATGTCCTGTATCTGGACTTCAGTAAGGCATTCGACTCAGTGCCACATGGAAGGCTGGGAAGGAAGTTAGTAGGCACAGGGGTGGGTGCAAAGCTGGTGAGATGGGAAGGCAACTGGCTGCAGGGAAGGCAACAGAGGGTGGTGGTGGTGGGTGGGGAGCTCTCACACCCAAGGGCAGTGACGAGCGGTGTTCCACAGGGCTCGGTGTTGGGACCAGTGTTGTTTGGGATATTCATTGCAGACATATCATGGGACATCAAGAGCAAGATCAGTCTGTTTGCTGATGATACCAAGGTAGGTGCGGTGGTGGATGACCTAGGGGGATGGCAGGGGTTGCAGGATGATCTGGCAAAGCTTGAAACCTGGTCAGACACCTGGCAACTGGGCTTTAATGCCAAAAAGTGCAAGGTGCTGCAGTTTTGGATGAAGAACCCAAGGAGGAGTTACCAGCTAGGGGGAGTGCAGCTAGCCCAGACAGAGGAGGAGAAGGATCTGGGTGTGCTCATTACAGGGTCAATGAACAACTTGGCACAATGTAGGAAGGCAGCTGCAAAGGCCAACAAAATGTGGGTTGTATTGCAAGGGGTATATCCTCGAGGAGGGAGGAGGTGATTCTGCCACTGTATAGATCATTAGTTAGACCACACCTGGAGTACTGCGTGCAGTACTGGCGTCCGTATCTGAAGAGGGACATTAAGTTACTGGAAGGGTGCAGCGCAGAGCAACAAAGATGATCAAGGGCTGGGGACTTATCATACGAGAGGAGGTTGAAGGAGTTGAACATGTACTCACTGGAGGAGAGAGAGACAGGGGTGACATGATTGAAACCTTTAAATACATGAAAGGAATAAACAAGGTGGGTACAGAAGGGCTGTTCAAAGTAAGGAGGGAGGGCCACCAGGGCCATGATATGAAACTGGAGCGAGGAAGGTTCAGGAGGTAGATGAGGAGACACTTTTTACAGAGAGGGTGGTGGCTGGGTGGAATGCGTTATCTGCTAAAGTGGTATGCAGAACAGTGGACTGCTTCAAACGAGGGTGGAACAGGACAAGGGAGGGTTAATGAAGGGGAAGGGTGGAAGGGAAGGGCAGCTGCAGAATAAGGGGTGCTAGCTGCACATTCGAGCAGACTTGATAGACCTCTAGACCTTTATCTGCTGGCAAATTTTGTATGTTCGTATGATGTCATACCTGGTTATTACTGCATTGATAGTAACTGGTGACCCCCTATAATGACTGGATATCCAGCCCTGATAAAACACCATAATAACTTGAAGCTGGTTAATATGCCATTTTCTTCCTCATGCTCTCACTTCACTGAAGCGCAAAGAAAGCACACTGTCTTTGTGCAAGTATGGCAGTTGCTCAGAGACACACTCGCTCACACAAATACAGCCTTCAGTTTTAGTCTCTGTCAAAACCTTGCACCAGTTATTACAAAAAATAATGCCTTTGCAAGTTTATCTTATGAGGATTTTTCACACACCCTTGGTGTGTGATTATCTCATAAACCCCTTGAGTGTTTATGGATTATCACACACCAAGGGTGTGTGAAAAATCATCATAACACACACCTGCCCAGGCATTATTCTCTATGTCATGCTCAACATTCCCTTTCTGTTTTCTTGCCGCTCAGTGAACCTGTCAGAAAATAAATATTTTTTTGTGCTTATGTCCCCCACACAAAAAACATAAGTGACTGCGTGCTTATGAAGTTTTTTAATACAACCTTTCGTGTGTGATGTCCACATAAACCTATCCAGCTTTGTTTTAGAGGTTAGTGGGACAGCATACGTCTCAAGTGTGTAAAAAAGCTTTGTAACACATAGTTGCCTATGCATTATTCTCTATTTACTAGCTGTCTTATTACAAAGTGATGCTTCAGTGGCTGGAAGACATTTATTTCATGGTTAGTTTATCATCAGCTAATCAACGCACTCTTTCACTAGTGGACAGTCTGCCCATATACTGCTGCACAAACAGTGCAGTCTATATTTACCCTGGGCATGGCACTGGGACTGGTAAATCTCAAACCAGAGCTATTAGTAGCTTACACTATTAATAACAACTACAATACACTCTCCTGCGGCTGATCTCAGCTCTGTCGTCAGCCGTGGAGGCTCCAGGATGTGCCCCCCCCCCTCCCCGAGGCGCTGGTCATAGAATGTCAGGCAGGAGGGACGGCAGGATCAACAAGATAAAAGTGAACTGCAGCGTCATACAATAAGGTAAAATAGCCCAACTCGGGACTGATGCACACTAAAGTGTGAGGCTAATGAAGATGGAAGTTTCCCTTAAAGTAGTAAAATATCAGGCTGACCCATTGGCAGCACTGCCCCAACGTTATGACAACAGCATAGGTTCAAGCAAGCAAGCAAATCTTTATTTATATAGCACCTTTCAATGTCAAGGCAGTGTACAAAATATAAACCATAAATATACAAACAAACAACAGTATTAATTTAAAATCCATCTGGGAAAGCCAGTGAAAATAAAAACGTTTTTAACAATGATTTAAAACTACTGACGGTCAGGCATTCTCTTAACCGACGAGGTAGAGAATTCCACAGGGTTGGTGCTGCAAATGAAAAAGCACAAGCTCCAGATGTTTTAAAATGAACCCTGGGAATCTCTAGCAATCCCTCGTCAGCAGATCGGAGGGGACGATTGGGGGAGTAGGGAGTCAGGAGACCTTTCAGGTAGTCGGGTCCCTGTTCATGTAGGGCTTTAAAGGTAAGCAAGCCTACCTTATAGGTGATCCGCCACTGAACAGGCAGCCAGTGCAGTCCACACAGCACAAGCGTTATGTGACTGGACCTAGAGGTACCAGTCAACAGCCTGGCTGCAGCATTCTGCACCAGCTGCAAGCGGCAGCTATCAACCCTAGGTAGAATTCAGCAACAAGCCCGGAATACAGGAGGGGTAGATTCAAACAAGGCAAACAAGGAAGCATTCAGTGGCAGGAAGACAACCCTGTCAGCTGCCAAAAGAGGTCACAGCACCAAAGGCGGTAAGCAGAATTCAGAAACAGGGTGAATGTCATGCATTGTATACAAAATAACCACAGGAGGAATATTTTGTGTGCACTTGAGTTACTTCATGTGGAAAATGGGAAAACATCTGGAGGACAATGTAAATACCACATAAATGGCCAAAGCTGGTAGAGCTATTTGAGTGAACACTGGTCAAAATGTTACACTGCTACCACCAATTAGCCCCTCACCCTCTGGAATGCACTTCCCATTTCGATTCATCAAGCTGGTTCTGATGAAATGGTTAAGGCACTGCTGAATACACATTTTGTCTCCCTGGCATTCAATGTCCAGTACGTCATCAGTTTTTGAATTCTATGTTCTATTTTAAATGTGTGTTATGTGCTGATTTCATTGCTTTATATTGTAGTTTTGTAAACCGCTTCGAGCCTGTTGGGAGAGGGGTTCTATAAATAAACTGGATTGGGTACTCTTGGCTCTTCACTGTCCAACATCAAGGGGGGAAGCCCCCTCATCTTACACTTTTCAAGCTCTCTGCCCCCATATGGAAAAGATGCAAGGACCAAATTCCCACAGTGCTCTCAATTTCAAGCTCTCCAATATCGAGCCCCCCATTCTGCCACTTTCTGTGTGTCCTACACCTGAGACAGGACAGGGATAGGCTAGAGCCTATACAGTGCAGAGTTCCCAGCATGATCCAGGGCCAGCAGAGCAGATCCGATGAGGATAATTGAGGTAGGGACTGGACGGACCAATGGTCTTTATCTGTCGGTATTGCCTATGCTTAACAGTTTGAGGCCCTTAACATGTACTCACTGGAGGCCAGAAAGCAGAGACGGGACATGGGAAAGATGTACAAGTTCCTGAGGGGAAGTTATAGAGTAAAACGTGAGGACCTATTCACCAGGAACAGTAGTGCAGTCACAAGGGCACACGAATGGAGGCTAGCTGGTGGAAACCAGGAGGGACGTGAGGACTTTCTACTTCGCTGAGAAGCTGGTGTAGACACGGAACAGTGTGAGCAGGGACTATAAGTGCATTCCAAAATGGCTGAGACAGGCATAGAGGGCTGATCATTCCAAGAGGAGGAGCTAGAGGTTGGGTAGGGTAGGGCAGGACTTGGGGAATGGCATCATGGCTAATAACTAGTCTAAGAGGGTAGATCGGGGTATATGTAGAAAATTCTTTATGGGTATACAGGATGAATCCTTGTACTTTATCTCCTGGCACTATGTTTCTATCCCCTACATTCTGAGGGAGGCCCCTATTTGAGTGTTTTAAGGTTGGGAGGTCATCCGGCTCAGTTGCAGAGGCCAGTGGTGCACTGCACACAGGAAATCCGGGACAGAATCCGATCATAACTTCCATGCTGTAGGCTGGGGGTAGGGGTTTCTGGGCATGTTGTGGGGGCCCTCTGCATGCCAGGGTGAGCAAACCAGTACATGTCTGTCGTCAGTGGGAGGAGGATAAGGACTTGTAACAGAGTGGGGGGAATTCCTAAGATCATGGCTGGCACCTGCACCCACATCACTTTGCCTGCCTCCACACGCCCCTCCCCTCTGATGCCAGGCAGAAGCAGAGGTATGATCCTGGGAAAGTTGGTGGGTAGGCATAGGCCCCATCATGGAGGAGTAAGTCCACAGGGTCTCATCTGAGAGTTGGAGGACCTGTCAAGTGAGTGCAAGCAGAAACAGTACCTGGACACATAGCAATACAGAGCAGCAGCAGCTGGACAGAGAGCAGTGGTCGGCATCATGGTAAGATACAAACAGGATAAAAAAAAAAGTTTGAAACATAAGGCGGTGTGTGTTCCAAATGTACTATATGGGACGAGGTTCACAAAAGTGAAAATTATAAACTGGGACGGGGGGAGACAGAATATGTTGATACTAGCTAGCACCCGTTATTTACTCACCCGCAGTTCTGTTCCCAAACTCAGAATAAAAGTCCTTTTCTGCTGGCTCTGGTGAGGGTGTTCGTGCTAACAGCGACAGTACAGCCATGAGCTGCTGTATAAAGATATGGGTACTGTAGCTGTCTCTGGTCAGACAGGTGACAATGTGGTCAGCAGAAGGCCCTAAAGAATCAAGAAGAAACATCCACTGTATTAAAAAAAGTTCATTTCGATATCTACATTCAAAATAAATATTAAATGCAAAAATGGGCATATTCCTAACCAGTCGGCACTTGTCTTACCTTGCTACCTCTACCCTTTCACATGCACCAAGAAAGTTTAGTTACTTACCATTATGAAATGGGTACTAAGAATGCTGAATTCTGATTGGTTGAGAGCTACTTTCGGCCGGGCTGTTATCCCAGCATAACAGCCTGGTTGAAAATACTCACAGACCAACAGGCTCAGCACGCAGCTCTGGAACCCTCTGCCTCAGCCAATCATTGAGCCACTTGCACCACAGAGTCCAAGTCCCACACAGGGCCTACTTTTTTCCTGGCCAACGTTACTCTCTTCCACAAGTGGGACATTGCATATAATAATGTCTGCAGGTCTCTGTTGTCTGCCCCTCGTCTCACACATCACTGCAAGCTTTACTCAGACTTAAATTGATTATCACCCCCCAAACTCATCCGAACTTACATCCTTGGATACCGAACCAATAACAGTTCAATCTTCTCAACCTGCCTCCTTGGCCTCCATGTTTACTCCAGCTGAGCATTTTCACCAACTTCAGTCCTCTACCCATGCACTCCTTGCTGTTCCCATTAGCTCAACCAAAATGGAAGAACAGACATTTGCCCGCTATGCCCTTAAATTATGGAACTCCCTACCTCTTCATGCAAGGGTCACTAAATCCCACAATATCTTCAAAAAATATTTATTTTCATATCCAAAAGCCTTAGACAACTGTTCTTACTCATGACCTTATCTAAACCTCTTTCCCAGAGTGCTGCTTCATTTTGTTGTTTGCACACTGCTCCCTCCCTTATCCCTGAATTATCCACTCTACTACAAAGCTGGGACTACTAGCACTCACTACATGCTTAGCATCCTCATTCATAGTATCTTAGCAATTATGGTCTTCACCTGTTTTGTGCAATAGCTTCGTTTTTTCCTTTGTATGTTTTTTCTCAGCCTTTCTCTGCTTACTCTTTATTAGTCCTGAATTACTCGTATACTATAATCTACCCATTACCTGTTGTTCATTGCACTGTTCCTGATAAGAGATTGTAATTTTTGTGTACTTCATTCACTATTATCTTAAACTCTGTAATCACTTATCTTTCAATACTGTTACTGCCTGTAATGTACCAAAGTCATAATTTCTGTATACAGCACTGATTATTCTAATGTTTATGTTGCCTGTTTATGTGTCAGTTGCTCAGTAGATAGCACACTTGCCTCTGAGGCCGGGAGATCAGAGGGCTGTGGGTTCAGTTCCCACATATGGCACTTGGGTTAATATCCCAGTACTGACATTGTAGTGCAGCATGAGAGGGCTGCTGCACTTCTGAGGTGCCATCTTTCAGATGAGACGTTAAACTGAGGTCCCATCTGCTTGGATTGGTTGTAGTTCAGGTGGATGTTAAAGATCCCATGGCACTTATCGAAAAGAGTACGGGAGATTTTTATTAAATGAAACATAGTCAATAACACTACATATATTTTAAACAAGATGGAGCCAAAATATTAGAAAAACAGCTACTTAAAATTTACCACTCTGTGAAAACCTTTCCACCACCGTGTTACTGCTGCTGTAGTGAACATTTGAACATCTTTTAAATAAATTTTTGTTAATTCTTGAGAAACAATCAGACTATAACCTTCAAGGGATATTCTTTTCAGGTAAATTACCCATTGACAACGTGCCTGCCATAAGTAAAATCTAAGGCAACTGAAAAAGAGAGATGATGTGTCTTGGTGAAAGTGGGCTAATCCCAAAGGATAAATTCCTAAGACTAAAATATCATAAGTGAGGTAATGTAACCAAGGTAAGTTCCATTTAGTACCTTAAAAACCCACAATGATTTTGCATAAGAAGAATTAAGCAAAAAATGTTCCATTGTTTCTTCCAGGTTGATACACCCAGGATATGGACAGTTCCTTTCTAACTGTGCTTTATATTTTGCGTTGCCCCTTATATTTAACCTCCCATACATAACTAACCACTGCGTTTCCCACATATAGGTGGGGAGTCTTTTATTATTCAATTGTGTTAATACAAAATTATTTTTTTTGTAGGGCTGTTTTTAAAGCTAGGTTCAGTAGGGCAAATTGTGGAAATAACAGTTTCATATAAAGTGCGTACCGTAGTGGTTTGCACCAGTGTCTTTGTAATTTGCCATTTACATAATTTTGAAACAGTAACTTGAAAATACGAAGCAAAATGAACATGACTGGATAATTTCGGGGCCATATTATGCCAAATATGAAAATATCTGTTTAAAGCTTTGTAAACCCATGCTTGACCTTCTCCTTGTTTAGATCTTAGGCCAAATTTAATAGTTTGAGAAAAAAATAAAGTGTGAAAAAACACAACAGGGTCAATCATACCCAGTCCTTCTTTCTTTTTTGTCAGATATGTAAAACAACGCTTAACAGGGTTCAATCTATTCCCCCATAACATCTGGAAAAAGGAACTGTAGATCCTGGTTTCAAACTGTTGAGGCAAAGGAAAAATCATTGCAATATATTGCAAGCAAGGAACAATGTATTGTTTTAAAATCAATATCCTTTTTTGTTTAGATAGTTTCCACTGTTTCCATCTAGAAATTTTACCTTCAATTTTTTTCAATGCCAGATCCCAATTTTCATTTGGTAAATTCTGTGGCCCAAAAAGAACCCCTGGTATTAAAAGTGGAGTAGATGAAATAAAGATATCCCTAAAATAAAAATCTTTCTGTATACCAGACCCAACCATTAAACCTTTTGTTTTGGAAATGTTCAATTCTGCATTAGAGATGGATGCGTATCTTTCAAATTCTGCCAAAAACAATGTTAATTGTTCCGGTGCTGTTAAAAACATACAGACATCATCAGCATAGGCCTGTAAAAGTAATAGTTTCCCTGTGTCTGTATTAAGAAGTCCTGGCCATTTTGGTACTTCTGTAATAGAATGCAGGAAGGGATTTAATGAAAAAATATATAATAAAGGGCTTAGGGGGCATCCTTTTCTGACTCCTGTTAATATAAAAAAAATAAAACCTTTACTGTCATACCTTTTATTATAGGATAAACTTTAGTAGATTTATATAAAAGTTGAATTAAGTTCAATAAGGGGTCTGGAACCCCATATTTAAGTACCGCCTGAAATAAATATGGCAGATGGACCCTGTCAAATGCTTTTTCTAAATCTGCTGCAGGGTTTTAAATAATTGATTAGCAGTTTTTTTCTTGGGACAATGCTAACTGTACAGAAAGTATTTATATAGGTTTTCTAGAAGTGTTATGTTTGTTAAACACAATGAGGCAAGTGCTCTGCATTTTCACAATGTTTTAGCACTTTTATGAGCAAAACGCTAATCAATTTTTGGAGTTAAATAAATCCCTGTGCTGTAATTATATAACCTGCTGATCCTTGAAGTGTTAGATATTCTATCACATCTCTTATAATCATTAGTGCTGTCTGGATTTTATCTGTTAGACCACAGAATTGGTAGGGAGAAATGACTCTTAAAGCATAAGCTTTAAGCCTATTATTTATCAAGATCGTAAGGATCTTGTAATCCGAATTCAAAAGTGTAATAGGCCTCCAGCTTTTTATATCTTGTCTATCACCTGATTTAAATATATATGTGTATATATATATATATATATATATATATATATATATATATATATATATATCATAAGTCCTTCAGTAAAACTGGGGACATTATCTGAGAGTCCATGAACAATTGAAAAACCAATTGAAGACAAGTTATTCACAATGTAGAATAAGTTTTGTAAAATTTATTAGGAAACCCATCTGGGCCAGGTGATGTGTTAAGTTTAAGCTGCTGTATTGCAGATTTTATTTCTAGTTCTGTAATGTGGTGTTGTTGTAAAGACAGGGTATCCAAAGGAAAGGATGGCACCATCACTGAGGCTAGATATGTTTTTATGCAAGAAGGAGAAATAAAGGCCTGTGGAGATAACGAACAAAAATGCTGTTTCATCAAGGCTTCAATATCGACTTAGGTAGTTAGAATATTACCTGCTTCATCCTTTAAAGAGTCAATTTGCATGGACTCTTTAATATGTTTACATGCTTCAAAAGGATCTCCCAAGGGTGATTTTTTGGTATGACTGGCTAACATTGCCTGTATGGTATTTGCTCTGTTATATTGGTATTTCTGCATCTCTTTTCTAATGTTATTAATCTGAGATGTATAATCTGAGAGGTATCTGATAACGTATAGAGTTTCCTTAATTGATTTCTAAGCATAAGATACTTATGAAAATTATTCCTACTGTTATTTTTCCCAAATTTTTTAAACCAGGTACTAATATCCATTTTGGTGTCCAACCACCAATCCCCTAAATCAGTATATAAAAAAGCTACAGAAATCCTTGCCGTAAGTATTGACTGTATTGTATTAAGTACCATTTGTTGAGACAGGATGGAAGTATTTAGTTTCCATCTGTGAGCTTGTTTAGGTATTGCCAAGGTGGATACTAGAGCAAAAGTTAAAAACAAATGATCAGAAAATTCTGAGAGATGTGCAGTGAATTTTACGGCAGGAACATTTGTGGATATAAATAAATAATCTATTGTAGATTGATATTTACCCCTTTTATATGTAAAATCAGGTCCCTGTTTTTGAAATTTGGAACAATTAAGTAAACCTGCCACTTTAACAATTTTCTGAAGAGAACTAGAATCGCAGTAAATCTTTTTTGAATCACTAGTTTGGCGCTTTGGGAGACTGCAATTGAAGTCCCACCCCAAAATATTCTTTTTGAGGAAATTAAATAAGGTTGTACCGCTTGCATGCATGTCACCCTTTCAGCTTTAGACTGAGAATAATAAATATTGATAAATCTACAGGCCTCAGTTTCCCCAATTACCATCCAGAATTAATAATCTTCCCCGGAACAAGGTCTATCAGATTATATAAAGTAAAAGCATAAGAATTAAATAGAATTCCTATCCCATCTGCACTGTCGGATCCGAAAGACCAAAAGAATGGACCCCAAGGCCAATCCCTTTTGAGAGAAGCTATCTGATCAAATGTATACATCCAGGTTTCCTGTAAAAAAGATACTTGGATTTTTTCATTATGAATATATTGAAAAATTACTTGCCTTTTATCAGTTTTTAATAGACTATGAGTATTTAAAGAACCCCAGGTCAATGTAGGAGAAGCCATATAAACATGCCTTTATTTTTTCCTTCTTTTTTTCTTTATATTCCTCCACAATCACCATTGAAGGGTCTTGTGAGGATTTTTGTGAATCTGTATCTCCTACCTCCATTTCTGAGTCTCCCCAAAAAAGTGCCGCATAGGAATTATGAGACTCAAAGTTAACTTTTTGTGAGGAAACAGAAACAGGGGATTGTGCGGGAGGGTTCACTTTAGAAATTATTGTAGATTGTCTGCGAGTCTGGGGAGAGGGAGGAGGGGGAACTGTCACTTCAATATCCTTTATTTCTGATTCTTTTTAACAGACAGGAATCAGCAAGGAAGGAATGGGTCCCACAGTTGTGTCCCTTTCTGGTTTTGGTTTCACCACCAAAATTTCTTCCTTCAAAGGTGGAGAGGAAGGGACATTACCTTTAGGCGTCTGGGAGGGTTCTGAAGGCTTATCCTCTGATTTTGGAGGAGGAGGGGGGCAGCAGCTTCCTGTGCTTGTTGAATTAGTAAGTCAGGGCTAATACAGGAGGCCTTATTTTTTGCTGCGTAAGGACATTCCTGAAAAATGTGCCCACATTTTTCACATAAATCACAACGTGTGTGATTAGCACATTGCATTGTAACATGCCCGATTTCTCCACAATTGTCACAGCGAGATCGGTCACAAACGCTAGATAGATGAGTTCTTGAACCACATTTATAACAGGCCCTTGGTTAACCCCCCATAAAAACAAACCCCCCTGTCACGACCCAACAAGAAGGAATTTGGGATATGCTCTATACCAGAATCCGTTTGTCTTAACTTCACTTTGTATTTCCATCCTCCAATCCAAAATAGTTCAGTGTCCAGAATGGGTTCAGGAGAGCTTAAAACATCACATTTTTGTGATAACCAGTAAGTTATATCCTCTACATGGACCCCCTCATTCCTAAACATAACTGTGACATTCTTAATCAAAGGTTTGGTAAGAGGAATCACCAAAAAGGGGGTCCATGTAGGGGAAAACTTTACTTAACCGTGATCTCCCAGAAAGATTCAGTAAATATGTAGATGGAAGCTAACATCAAATTGTCCTCTCCGGAGATGTTAATAAATACGAAGACTTCTTTGGGTGAAAAATGTAGCAAGTCTTTTAGTAATATCTTTCCCACGTGATATCTATCCGGTGTGTCTGCTAGGCCCCCAATATATCGAATACGCACAGCGTTTCTTCTGGGAGCAGGTTCTTTCTTAGCTTTGGAAAAAAGTTCACACATCAGTGGTTTTTGTTCAGTTCCTGAAGAATGCTCCACTGAAGGGAGTGAAATGTTTGGTAATTCAGGTTCCGGGGTTGAAATGGAAGGAACCTATTTAGAGTCCGTAATAGAGACTGCTACGTCCTGTAAAACTGGTGTCCCAGCATTTTTTAAATCCCTATCAGTTGATTTTAAGTCCTTTTCAATAACCACCCCGTTTTTCTACTGGTTTCCAAGTCGGGTTTGATTGAGAAAGTGAGAACGAAGAGTCCCAGGAGGGATCAGGTAACCAAATGCCCTTAGGTGATTGCATCCATCCTGATTCCAAAAGAGCATTTTTTGGTGTCCATATCTCTTTTAGGGTAGCTTCTTCTAACAATTTTGGAGCTGCAGTCTCTGTTGAAATCTGAGCTGAATGACATGGTACTGTTGCTTTAAGAGAGGCCGGCTCTGCCGGCTGTTTCAATGACTCGGTTTGCCGTTTGTTATTAAATTAAAAGTTGTTGCTCCTGCTAGACAAGGGAGATTTTTATATATTGTAGCCTCAAGTGCTGAATCTGCTACAGCAATAGAGTCGGGAGCTTTAAAAACAAATCCCGATGTTTTTGAGAGCTGGGGTTGCGACTGAGTTGGAGCTTTGTTAAGGACAGAAACAGCTATCAGTTTGTTTGCTGAGGGATTACTTGGTAAATGTGAAACTTCCCCATTTATAACTTTTCCATGACCCTCCAAAATAATAGCAGGCTTTTGGCACTCACTCATTGTAGCGACCATACTGCCAGCCTTTTCATGCACATTATTTGTATTAGAGGTAGTTGTGTTTGCAAATGAAAACGACAATGACTCACCGAGCTCCGGACGGGCCTTTGATGCTAGTACGTCATTCTGCAATTTGACATCTGAATCAGGGTGTTTGACAGGGTGTTTCTGAAGTTGTTTCCACGTCGTGGTATTTCAAGGAATCCATTAATAAAGGTACTGGTTTTCTCACGGAAGTAGTCGAAATTGCAGTCAGTCAGTGTTTCAATTTCTGCTGTTTTAGGCAAAGTTAGATCCTCAGTAAAGAAAAAAGCTCAGGAACATCTTTATTCAAATCCAAATTCACTGACAACGATGAAAAATCCTCAGAATCAGCAACAGTGACAAAGTTTGTAGGCCTTGAAACCAGGCCTCCTCCTTTCAACACATCCTGCTCCTCTGCCACATCAGTACTTCCTCCTCCTCCTCCTGTGTCAGGCTGCAAACTGTGCCCCTCCATCCTGTCCACAGGAAGCGACAGCACCCCTGCAGTCAGAGTAGGGAAATTTCCCCGGTGTCCTGGCCAAATTTCCCTCATTCACTAAAAATATCACCAACAGCTTAATCTGGTTCAAGGTCAGTTGACATTCACCCGTACCCCCTCCCCTGGGTCGTGCCTGAAAATAGGCAGGATTTGTCTAGTGCACTTACCCGGTCACCAGAAACTAAATAAATAAATAAATGTACTCCCCCGGGTTGTGCCTTAAAATAGGCATTTTTTTTTGTCTAGTTTACCTATCTGGTCATCAAAAGCAAATAAAATACTGCCGCATCTTCAATTTCCCTGCTAACTCACTGAAGCATGTAGCATACATGTAGCTCCCTCCAGTAATCTGCTTTAAAAAAAATTGTCATCTACATCGTGATTAACGTCAATGGCTTCCGCACTCCCATTTGCTCTCCTCTGTGCTGTGATTAGCGGCTCTCACTTATGCACAGACCACATCTCAACAAACCACATTTTGTGGGTATTTACAAAAAAAAAAGATGGCTCCCATACATGCCGACGACCTGACAGCCTCTAACACCCAAGAACCAGATAACTGGATACCCCTCGAAACCACCACCTACTGTTGGAAGCAACAACTTGCCCTCCATTCGCCATTAAGTAAAAAACAGCTGCTTGCATACAGCATTGGTGCCACCTATTGACAATGTGGCAATAATACAGTATCCAAATTGGAATTTTTTTTCTGTTGAAACTTTTATTTTATATTTTGTAACTTTCTTTTTTTGCTAAATTTAGCTATACAAAAATGATTTTTTTAAACTATCTTATTAACAAATAGGGACCCATTTCACAATTGCAATAAGGCACTCCAGGAGGTGCGTTGTGGTGGTATAATGGCTCTTCTCAGGTCATGAAAGCGCTTGGCTTTGCCTTGTGCTTCAATCCATCTGAGGTGGGCTGTTATCCCACCACAACCCCCCCCCCGTGCCTTATTACTTAAGAAATAGCAAATCTTCAACAGAATCTCCTCCATAGAGTCACACCTTTGAAACTGTAAGCGGTCAGCGCTAAGACCACTTGGGAACTTTTGCCTAGCTGGGGCTAACAATGACATACACTGGTGCCACCAATATAATGTGGACAGCCCACAACTCCTCAGCTTTCCACCAGAGACAAGTTCAGAGCTGTACCATATCAAAAGAATGGAAGACCAGAACCCCAACCAGGCAGACAGGAGAGGTAGCAGTTCCGAAAAGAAAGCCCATATGGAAGGGTGCAGACAAGGAGAAGACCTAGCGTGGGAAAACAGTTATGTCTTCCAGAGTATCCTTCTCGCATACAAAAGAGGTAAGGTGGGATGGTGAGCCGTGGATCCAGCACTCCAGATAATTTGGTCAGGCAAGAGTAATTAACTCCACCATTTTTCACTGCCTTTTGTTCCACTGTATTCCTCTGTCCCCTTGCATCCTGCCCACCGATTAAGTCCTTTCACAGCTAGCAAGCCTGGCCCTATAACTAATATCTGCCCTCTTCTTCTTTCCACTCAGGCTGCCCCTGATCGGGCACTAACAGACCTGTGGTCGGCTGGGGAAGACCGCTGGGTGTGCCACCTCTTCATGCCGCAACGGGAAGCCTCAAGCCCAGGTACAAGCCCTGCTTATAGCCAGGACCGTAGCAAGCCCTCCAACTGGCTACAGGTCTCTCCACTTGGCCTTGATTGGTCAGAGTACATGCGGCTCGCGACTGGTCTGTTTGGAATCCCTGCCTGCCACGGCTTTTTTCTTTGCTTTTGCAGCTTTTCTCAGCCCACTCCTGCTTCAGTTTTCAATCTAATAATTCAGACCTAATATAATTAGTTTAAAACTGTATGCAACGTGGGACTGTTGTTTAAAATGGTGGGGATAGTGTCACATATTTGTAAATATTCGGGGACTGTTTAGTGCTTTAAGACAGCTTTAATTTTGGGTGTAACTTTATGCCAAAAAAAAACTAAGAAGAAGATGTATTGTTTGAACTGTATTTGCTTAGATCATTTTTCTGCCTTTCTTGCACAAATATTATTGCTCATATCAGAAGTTTGCTTTTTGTCCTTTCGACCTGAAACTAATTGTACTGCTCTAATATGAAACCTGCATCTATGCCCTTTTTGACCTGAAACCTGCTATCTCGCCCTTTGCTTCTAAACCTTTTATTTTCACTCTGGCTTCTGAAACCTGCAATTTTGCTATCTTGCACCCCTGAACTGGGTCCTGCTGATTTTTTTCTTTTTCTAGTCACTGATTTTTGTAGCCAGCTGTTTCCCTGCAAACATTCACACTCTAAAACCCCTTTTAGTCCTTCGTCCATAATTGTTGCCCTCCCCCTGTACTTCCATTGCTAATTTCTTTTTCTTTTTTGAACCCTTGTTGGCGCCAGCCTAACAACCCCTTTCCAGCCATTCCCCATTGTATTCCTCTTTTCCCTTGCTCCCTGTCCATCAATTCAGTCCTTTCACAGCTAGCAAGCCTGTCCCTATAACTAATATCTGCCTTCTTCTTCTTTCCACTCAGGCTGCCCCTGATCAGGCACTAGTGGATCTGCAGTCAGCTGGAGAAGACCGCCGGCTGTGCCACCTCTTCACACCACAATGGGAAGCCTCAAGCCCAGGTACGACTCTTTTGTAGCCAGGACTGTAGCAAGCCCTCCGATTGACTACAGGTCTCTCCACTTGGCCTTAACTGGTTGGAGCACATGCAGCTCACACTTGGATTGGTCTGTTTGGACTCCATGCCTGACACGGCTTTTTTCTTTGCTTTTGCAGCTTTTCTCAGCCCACTCCTGTTCCAGTTTTCGCTCACATAATTCAGACCCAATATAATTTGTTCCGCCCGCCTTCCCCGTCCCCAACCTCTATTAAATACACTCGGGCTCCTCGTTTTGCAACTGTGCACTCTACTCTTGGTTGCTACTCATGGACCTCCTTAAAGCAGCAGGTACCCTGCCCTTGCCATCTTTAGTGTCACTCTGCCTCAGTCCCCCAATTCTGCGCAGTGACTAACTGCAGGGAGTGGAAAGAACAGGAGTAGCTGAGTTTTCAATAGTGCAACCCCTCTCACGCATCCTCCTTTTCTCTGTCCCACCTTTTCCTTTTCTTCTCTTATTTTACTCTCCTAATAAGCACCAAAACCCTCAGGATGTTTCATATTTTGCTCGCTTGTACCATATATATATATAGGGACTTTCCCTTATGTTTCCCCTCCTCCACTAACAGCAAACAGGCCTGAAACCCCCTGCAGCCATGAAATGTTGGGTTACTTTGTGGGCCCACAATGCCTTGTTGCTGTACTGACTACTCCCATTAGTGACAGATGTAAGGACAGGTCAGTACCACCAACGTGTACCGTTCTCTTATGTTGTGCTCCAGACTTCAACTTTCTGGAACTACCATGCTGTATTTCGGACATGAGCTTCCAAGAAATAACATTGGCCTTACCAGTGGGAGACGGAAGCCACTCTGGCACCTATCACTACATGGAAAGCCCTCAACCCCTACGTCAGGAGTCAACCTTAACTTTTTTTTTGCACTAACCAGCAGGGCAAGTTGATTCAAAATTGCACTAGCCCGCAGATGATTGCACTAGCCCTTAATTATACTGGTAAATTTTGCTCACTTATACAGTAAACAATGCAAGCAAAGCCAAGAAATACTGATTATTGCACATTTATCCTGCTCCCACATTGCTTCCAGCTCCCCAGCAGAACAAAAAAGACTGCAATGCCATCCATCACAGACAGTGAGCCCCGCCCCCCCCATTGTTTTGTACCATGGTCTCCTCTCTTCCTCTTTCTGCCCCTCCCCATGCACACACACCAGAGAGGATATCATAACAGCAAATGTTCAATCAAGCAGTCCTAGCTGTGCGAACACAATAGCTGGCATCATCATGCACCTCACCACACTGTCACACCCACCCACAGGGCAATGAACAGAGTCAGGCAGAGAAAGATACTCGAGGTCCCCACCCTATAGTCAACTGGAGACCTGCACTTTTAAAAGTTTTTGTACAGTCTCAAGTGAGCCAGGAGCACATCTAAAATTTCTTTGGGGTGGGGGCTAGACAAACCTAAGGGGCTTAGAAAATAGAAAACTATGACATTTTTATTTGTAAAAGCATTGATTTTAATATGCTCTGCCCCAACAATAACAAATTTTTCTTTAACACTGTCCTTTCATTAGCCCAGGGGAAACAGTACACAGGCATAACACTATACTATTTCTATTTCCATATAGGATGACCTATGCACCCCAGGAATGCATATTTCAAGGTTTCAAATTATGTATTCTATCAAGGTTTATTTTTGTACCATACATGAACCAAAGCTTTGTTTTTAGGCTGAAAGGACATGCTGAGTGGGATAAGGGTGGAACTGTATGGATGGTAATGGCTGGCATAGTCCGTTTAGAAGAGCTGAGGACCCCCTACACTTACCAGTAATGCAGCTATGGCTCTACGGATGGTCACTTCCGAGTCTGGTCTGCAGTGATGTCCAGGGAAAGAACAGAGTTAAGAGATTTGGGAGAGAGAAGTTATGGTGAGGCTGGGATAAAACCCACCACCTGCAGGGCCGATCCTGTACACCTCTTTGCATTTTGTCACTGAAATGTTGGATACAAACACTCAAAATGTAGAGAAATGAGGGGCACTGGTCTTAACAATATTGGACAAATTGTTAGACATAGACACATTCAGAAAACTGGAACCCAATGACTTAACAGCACTCTACCCTTGATAACACTCTGGACACTAGCGGAAAGTCTTAATAGTAGAGTGATAACGACTCACATTGAGTCATTTGTGGGATCCCTCTCTTGAACTGCCAGATAACTGCAGCTCTTAATGAGCTGTTAATCACACATGGCCATCTGTAACATTGAGAGAGATGAGCAAGAGGACTAGAGAATGCTAAAGTAAAGACTTTTTTTAACAGCCATGAAAATCTGCACTCGTCAAGCCAGGCAAGTAGAGAGTTAGCTGCACTAGCCCTGGTCAATGTGCACTAGTGTTTGGGCTAGTAAACCAATGTTAAGATCGACCCCTGCCCTACGTGGTTCCTTCTTTACCATTGGCCTCACCCCACTAATTGTATCAGCACAGGTGGTTATTTATTCCACTGTAGTGTCTTACAAATTCTCTGATTTCCTTGCCGTCTCTAAACCACTTGCAGAAACTAAATGGAGTAAGCTGTGTCTCCAAAAAATGTTGATAGCTGCATTAAAGAAGCTGCTTCTTCTGCTTCTTTTAAGCTCAGGGAATGTAGAGTTAATCCTGGTCCGCCGTTGCCTATCTCAACACCCTCTGATCTCCAACACGCTAAAGGACTAACTTTCCTGCACATAAATGCGCGCAGTCTCTTACGGATATTTGGACTACATCCAAGCATGGATTTCTCACATAGAACCAAACATGCTAGTTGTTTCCAAAACCTGGTTAAAGAGTTCCACTCCCGACCATGAAGTTAACCTTCTTAACAACATGTATCAGGCTGATAGGCCAAGTAGAGGTTGGGGAATGGTGATTTATGTGAGGGATAAGTTCTCTGTTAGCATCATTAACTGTACCTCCATCCCAAATGAATTTAAGTGTATCGCCATAAGGCTCCTACTCCCATCCTCCGAAGCCATCTGTATCACAGGCTGTTAGCGACCACCGTCAGGTGGCCTTGAGTTGCTTAATTACAAATTTAATGTCTCTGACACACAGCCTGACGAAACTATCATCTTGGGAGACATAAATCTGGACTGGTTTTCCAATTCCTCTAAACCCCTCAAGAACATGTGTAAGGAGCTTGGGTTCACTTAGCTCATAATGGAGGGCACCCGACCTAACCTCAAAAGTCCAGATAACAGCACACTTCTCCATTTAATCCTAGTAAACAAGTCACATCTATTTAGCAATGCTATTGTATTCTTCACTGATATCAGTGACCATTAGAGATGCGTGAAATTAGAAAATTTCATTCAGCGAAAGTCGCGCATTTTGTGAAATATTTCGTGAATGCGAAATTTCGTCATGAAATGCAAAATTTCACCCTCGAAATAGAAACACAGAATTTGACGGCAGATAAGGACCGCTTGGCCCACCCAGTCTGCCCATTTCCCTACCTAATGGATAAGCTGCAGATCCCAGTTAACCAGCAGGCTACTTCTTCCTACCCCCACCCCCTAGAATTGCCTTATGACTGTCCCATGCATGCTTGAATTCCACCACTGTTTTTGACTCCACAACCTCCTCCAGAATGCCATTCCATGCATCCACAACCCTCTCTGTGAAAGAATACTTCCCTAAATTACCTCTGAGCCGCCCCCCCCATTTTCAAATTGTGCCCCCTTGTTCTTGCACACCTCTTTTTTTGAAAGATGCTACCCTCTTGGACTTTGTTGATTCCCTTGAGGTACTTGAAAGTTTCTATCGTGTCCCCCCTCTCCCTCCTTTCCTCGAGGCTATACATATTAAGCTCCTTAAGTCTCTCTTCATATGTCTTCCGGTGCAGACCCTGCACCATTTTAGTTGCCCTCCTCTGGACAGCTTCCATCCTGTCTATGTCTTTGCGGAGACTGGCGAAATTGCGTGTTTTGCGGGCGAAATTTCACAATTTTGCACCCAGTGAAAAATTTCGCGAAATGCTTCACGCAGTGAAATTGCCAGTTTAGAGGCAATTTCGCAACATCTCTAGTGACCATAGTACCACAGCATGCATAAGGCCTGTTCCCAAACTATCCTCTGCCTCTATATATACACAAAAAGGAACTGTCAGAACTTCAATCCTATTAGCTTCCTAACAGATCTAAATAACATTAGTTGGCAGGATTTTATCTTGGATCTACAGTGGACACAGCCGATATGCTGTTCCAAAAACCTGTACTAAGTTTCATAGACAAACGTGCTCCTCTGGTAAAAGCTCGAACCAAGAAAAAATCTGTCCCTTGGTTCTGTGCTGACCTAAAGTCTGCCTTACATAATAGAGATGTTCTCTGAAAAAGGGCGCAAAAACCCAACGCCCCAGCAGACTGCGTTGCCTTCAGGAAATCTATAAATCAATGTACTAAACTAATAAGAGTGGCTAAAACCAGTTTCTGCCAATTGCATCTAGCTGCAGCCACTAATGACTCTGCCAAATTTTGGCAAACACTGAGGGAAGTAGAAGGACATCGCTCAAATAATGTGCTTCCATCCAAGATTGCCTCTGGTAGCACCTGCACCTCTGATAGGCAGCACATACCTGACTTACTAAATAATCACTTTGCTACAACTGGCCTTGCATTCAACATATCCGGGTGCTGGCAAACTCCATCCACAGGTCCAAAACTCCACCTCGGCTTACCCCTCTACTACAGCTCCAACTCATGTGACAAAATTCACCTTCAGCCCTGTCACTTACAAACAAGTGGACGACTTGCTCCTAAGTTTTGATACTAAGAAAAGTGCAGGGGTGACAAGTTAGAACCCTATTTCCTAAAATCAGGATATCATATACTGACCACACCTATAGTTCACCTTTTCAATTTGTCCTTAGTACATGGCGAAATTCCTTCCGTATGGAAAATAGCGCACGTAGTCCCACTTTACAAGTCCGATGACCCGAGTGGGCTCAACAATTACAGGCCAATATCCCTTTTACCCATTCTATCCCAACTTCTAGAGAAACTAGTAAATGCATAGCTCAGAAGCTACCTCGATTCCCATGTTACTTAATGCTATTCAATCCGGGTTCAGAAAAAATCATAGCACAGTATAAGCACTAGCAAAGGTAACATATGATTGGCATTTGGCTCTTGATTCTAAACAACCATGTGTGCATCTTATTTCTAGACCTAAGTAAGGCATTTGACACTGTAGACATTGTCCATACTGCAAGACATTGGCCTGGATGCCACTGCTGTCAACTGGTTCTTGTGTTACCTCATTGACAGACAACAACAAGTCAAGGCCCAAGGGGATCTGTTACCACTCAAAGCACTCCTTAGAGGTGTTCCTCAAGGTTCAATATTAGGACCTCTACTTTTTGGAATACATATCAACAGCATTGACAAAAGTATCAATCAAGCAAGTGTTCACTTATTTGCTGATGATACTGTTATCTATGTTGCTATGTCCACCCTCAAGCTGGCATGTAGCATGCTGCAACAAGAGTTCTCCTCCCTTCAGCACAACCTCCTGAGTCTTAAACTCTTGTTGAACGCTAAGAAAACATAAGCAATGTTTTTTCCCCAAAACAAAATGTAGCCAGTCCCACATTCCTAGGCAGCCAGCAGCATATTGAGACAGTGGACAAATTCAAATATCTAGGTTTCTGGTTAGACCACAAACTCTCCTACTTGGTTCATACAGAAGAACTGAGTAAAAAGCGTAAGCAACGTCTAGAACTGTTTTTCAGAATCAGATACCTCCTCAAACAGGAAGCAAAGACTAGTGCAATCGACATTCCTTCCCTTACTAGATTATGCCGACCTACTGTATATCCATGAACCTAGTACTGCACTGGCCAAGCTCGACACCCTGTGTAACAGGGCTTTAAGGTTCATTACCAGTGCTCCTTTTAGGACACATCATTGCTCTTTATATGCTATGCTAGGATGGCAGTCTCCGAAAACTAGGAGGATGTTAAACGTGGCAATCTGGACCTACAGAGCCCTAAGTGGCATTCTGCCGCAATATATATCCAACCTTCTGACCAATACCACTGGAAGCTATTCACTCAGGAGTCATTCCCATCTCTCACTCGATGTCCCTAGATACAGAACTCATTTTGGTTCTTTAGCCCACAGCCCCGCCTTGCCAGTTCTCTGGAACTCTCTACAGAACTCACTGAAGCTTACTTACCTTATTAAAATGGTAACCTTCTAAACATTACTAAAGAAACACATTACAGACTCCTGCATTTGTTTCGCCAAATGACTTCTCCTTTAATCAGCAAGTTTTATGGTTTGCACGCTTTGTCTCTTCCCACCTGCCCCCCCAGTAACTATCCTCAGCCCTTCCACCGGTATTCCACTATTACTTTTCCCCATTTTCCCTTCTTTGCTCTCCCTCATATTCCTACTCTTCTCATTTCCTTTAACTAGTTGTATTATCCTCCAACGATCCAACCACCTAAGTGTATGTCAGTTTGTCCTTAGTACTTTAATATCAGCATAATAAGCTTTTAACTGCACTTTAGTGTATACCTGTTGAGGGCATACCTGTACCTTGTATATAGATCACCTCATGTCATTCTGTTGAACTAGTATGTACCTTGTTACTTTTTTCCTCCTGTACCTGCAATGCATGTCACGTCTTTTGCCTTTATTTGACCATGCATATCATTTTTGTTTTTATTACTGTACGTGCAATGTACTATGTGCCATGTTTTTATCATCTCTATTGTGACTCTGTATAACCTTTGACTGTAACCATCAATGCTGTATGGCTGACCAGGTCCACTGTATAAATGAGTTTTTCTACTCAATGGTGTTTCACCTGGTTACATAAAGATTTGATTTTAAACTGGTTGAGTAAAATTAAATGTTGGTGAGTGCTGCAAACCTAGAAGAAATATGCTCCTTCTGAAGAAACAGAGGATTCTGTATTAGCAACCACAGACAACAAAGCTGTGGTTTACTCAAGGGGTTCCCGTGGTAACAACAGACCTAGAAAGCGCAGCTTGTGAGGTCTCTTGTTATCACGGAAACCTCGAGATTAAAACAGCCTTGTACGAGTATATGGATGCTCATACACAATCTTTTTTATTGTATGGGCAACCACAGCATGCAAGGAGACGAACATTTCTGTTTCTGATTATGTTTATGAGTGAATCATGGCTGCTGTTGCTCTGTTAGCTCTACACTAACAAGATGACCTGACAGTGCTAAAAAGACGGCAGCCGTTCTACAGAGAATGTTCTCTTGAAGATCTACTATTACTGGTAATCTTCTTCGAGGACATCTCCCTCCATACAGCCAAACCTTTGGAATGATTCCCGAGCAGTATAAAATTGCAGAATATGGGAAGAAGAAAGCAAAATAAGTACGCACTCACTGGGAAAATAATAAAGTGGCTATACCACACAGAATGCCTTCTCCGCTGACCAAGCCCTGGCATACTTCAATGAAATCTTCCTAGCAATCTGGAACTCTTTTGCTCCTTTCAAATGCACCAGAGTGTGTGGTAATCACCTTCCCTGGATTACCCCTGATTTGCTGGCCTGCATTAGGGAACGAGATAAATCTTGGAGAAAGCATAAGACCACTCGGCTTTCACCAGATTGCACTAGGTACCGCATGCTAAGAAATGCCTGCACTAAAGCTACCAGACTAGCCAAGTCTGAATATTTAAAATCTGCTTTCCTAAATAATATCAACTCCGCCTCCAAATTCTGGAAAGTGGTTCATGCCATTTTCTCCCTACCCATCGCTTAAAACAAATAACTCATTAGTGTCTGACCATAGCCTAGTGGCAAAGGAATTTAACTCATATTACACATCTTGCGCCTCCACTCTCCCTGCGTCCCTCTCCACCAACTCCACCCTCTCTTGATCCCCCTTGCCCACCCTCCCACCCCTGCACCTCTCCTCCTTCTCCTTCACTGAAGTCTATTCGGCTGAAACTCTCACTGCCCTGCTCTCTCGCTTAACCCCTCCAAAGGCTCCTCTCCTGATGACCTCGATCCCAAACTTCTTTACCTTTCACCCCAGCTACTGCCTATCCTCAATCTTCAATTTTAAATCTCTCCTTCTCGTCATCATCTGTCCTGTCATTATGGAAACATGCTGTCCTCCCTCTCCCAAAGGGTGGTGACCCCTTGTCCCCTGGCAGTTATCGCCCAATCTCTCTCTTCCCCTCTGGCCAAACTACAAGAACACCTTGTTCTCTCCCAGCTTACCTTTCTCTCTTACTCCTCCTTTTTCACACCGTTTCAATCTGGTTTTCGGAAGAACCACTCCACCACCACTTCTCTCCTCAGGCTCACTGACTCCATCCTCACCGGGATGGATAAGGGCCTTATCACTTTGGCCATCTTTGTTGACCTCGCCAAGGCATTTGGCACTGTCTCTCATGCCCTGCTCCTTGACTCCCTCAAGGCTGCTGGCCCGTCTACTCCTGCCCACAACTGGTCCAGGGCCTATCTCACAGGATGAATGCATTCAGTTAGAATAAAAGACACAATCTCCGCTCCTCTCCCTATTACCACAGGAGTCCCACAGAGCTCTGTGCTAGGTGCTATTCTTTTCTGCATCTTCCTCATTGACCTGCCCTCAGTCTGTTCCCCTTCCTCCTCTATCCAGATGTATGTTGACGATACTGTCCTGTATACCTCCGTCACTTGCACTGCTGATGTAGCTACCACCCTACGGAGTGACTTCCACAAAGTTCAGCTTTGGTTTGCTTCACATCAATTATTCCTCAGTGCCAAGAAGACTGTCTCCATGACCTTTGGTACCAAGCAGAGACTCTCTAGGCTTCTTCCTTTACCCTCCTTCCACACCTTGGATGGGACTATCTTCGAGGACACCTCCTCATTCAGATACCCTGGGGTTTGGTTGGACCAGCACCCCAACTTCTTTGGCCACATTGACACCATCCTGAAAAAACTGTGCCCCAAGCTTGGTGCCCTATACAGGAACTGTAGTTGCATCCCTTCTATGACGCGCCGTGATTTGGTCCAGAAAATGATTCTCCCCATTTTCGACTACTGTGACGTAGTCTATGGTGCCACTCCCAAATCTTCCCTGACCAGACTGGACTCTCTCTTTAACTCCTTCCGTCATTTTGCCTTGGACGCCCCATCTCGTTCCCATCACTGTGACCTATACCATACCCTGTCCTTCCCACCACTCGCTAACAGGCGCACTGCCCACTGTGCTAAGCTCACTTCAAAATATTTGCTTGGGAACTCCCCACTTACCTCTTATGCTCCCTTTCCACCTCCCTCTCACTCCCTCCAATTCACTGATTCTAGGACCTTACTGGTCTCCCGCTGCTCCACTTGGATTGGACAGACTGGTTTCTCCTATCGATTCCCGCACCTCTGGAATTCCCTTCCCCCCCAAATACAACACTCCTCCTCCTCCTCTCTTGCTTCTGCCTTACACAGTCACCTCTCCTCTAGCTGCTCTGCTTTAACCTTCCTTAAAGTTCCCTCCCAGGGGACTGTTCCACAGGTCCATACCCAATCCTTTACCCTTAATACACCCCTTGCCATTTTCCCTAGCCTCCCCTGCACCACCCCCCCTCATTTTCTCTGACTCTGTATCCTCGCTAAAGTGCTTCCACCTGGCAGGGATCTCAGCTCCCTGGAGGGGCTAGATCTAGCATGCCTACTCCCCATTCATCTTCCTTCTATCCCCCTCTGATATGCCCCGACCCACCTATCCTTTCTCACCCTTATTCGTTTTTGCCTGGCTCTACCCATAGCAGGGTTCTCCACATCCTGGAGGGGGTTAAACATAGGCACTTATGGTTCCCCCTCTTCTCTATTTTCCTCTCCCTTAAATGTTTGCACCTAGTTCTGTTCCTGGCAGGGTTCTCCAGCATCCTGGAGAAGCTGACCTAGGCTTAAACTCCTTCGGATTCCTGAACACCCACTCTCCCCCCCGTCCCTCTCTCTTTGCCTTGTACCCATTGCAGGGTTTTAAATAACTGATTAGCAGTTTTTTTCTTGGGACAATACTAACTGTAAAGAAAGCATTTATATAGGTTTTCTAGAAGTGTTATGTTTGTTAAACATGGTGAGGCAAGTGCTGTGCATTTTCACAATGTTTTAGCACTTTTATGAGCAAAACGCTAATCAATTTTTAGAGTTTAATAAAATCCTGCATTGCACTTATTTACCCCCTCCCCCACATGGCCGTGCCATACTATTTGCCGCTCTGTACTGCAAATCTAGCAAAACATGACTGCTCGCACCTATCTCCCTCTCCTGTGCCTAGTACTGGCTACTGTTTATTGTTCTATTACCCTCTTTATGTTGCTTCACCTTCATCTAGCGAACCCTCTGTTTCCTTCCCCTTCCCTATTTAGCATTTCATCTGATTAAATTGTCTAAATGTTACTGATGCTTAACTGAAATGCTAATCCACCAGTGTGTTGGTGTTATTGCCGTTTTATTCTCTGTACCTAATCCCCATGTATGTTTAACTGAGACTATATGGATATCCACTGTTTTTATGTATATTCACCATGTTATCCACTTGTACCTCCCCCACCCTGGAAGATGAGCAACGTATTGTTCGGTGTGCCTTCCTGGTGAAACATTTCAATAAATAAATAATTCAAAACATGCTCACAACTGCATTAATTTCCAGACTCCCACAGTGAGAAGAGCCAATGGCAAATGCCCCACGCTTCAACCTACACTAGGTCTTCGTCATGGGGCCGGCATCTGTCTTACAGAATTGTCTTTTAAGTGTGCTCCTTAAACAGACAATACACAATCGTAAAATGAAAGATGCAATAACTGATAACTACCCAAACAAGTATTACTACTAGGATAGATTTCATTCAACATTCATTGGGATCAGACACTGAAGAGTGAGGAAGTGCTCGCTCTAACAAAGGATGCTTTTATTTATTACAGCTTCTACTTATGGAAGCAGGGGTTTGTGGGCTTTAGGGGGATTTATTTTCTGGCAAGAGGGCGGTGAAGTGAGGGAGGTTTATGTGATGAGAACAAGGGATGGTAGGGAGAGGTCAGTGGGAACTTGATTTTTCAGGCGAGGGGAGGAGGGGGAGAGAACTGGTGGCGTTGGCCTAATGTTATTTAACTCTGCTGGGTACAGGGGAGTAGGTGAGATGGGGACCTATGGGGATTCGGATTTAAAACGCATTGCGTGGTGGAGGGAGCTACATATAACGCGAGACTGGTTGGGGATTTATGGATTTTTGTTTAAAAAAGATAAAAGTGTGCAGCCAATTTGCTTAGTACTTTATGAGCAAAGTGCTACTTCTCTCACCGAAGTATGCTCTCCGTTACGCGAAGAACCATGCAAAGCAGGCACTTTGTGAAATCAAGAAACTTTGTGCACTATTTCACAAAGCAAAGTTCCCCTACTGTGTACCATCTCTAGTCATCAGAATGACTCACACATCCATTGCATCACCATCCATCCCCCAAACACAATTCTTGTTGCTCAGTGTATGCTATTCCTATTCATATATATTTATATATACATATATATAAGAAATATATACACATATATATATATATATATATATATATATGTGTGTGGACAGTATTCAGAGCCTTGATGTGCACTTAAAATAAGGTCTGTATTTTACTGATAATTTATTAAAAATATAGAATTTGTGCTCTGTACTGTTGCCAACATGGTCAAGAGATAGTGTGCATAAAAAAAAGATATATGTATTTTTATTTTACTGTGGCAACATTTTGATAATGAAAATAGCCTTAAAAAAGCTGCCATTTTTGTGGCATGGCTATGCTACACATCTTGGTGACCATATAATTTACTGTATTTAAAGCACAATACTGAAGTTTTCTTTTTTAATGGATAGAGTGGATGTGTAACTGTCCCCCAGTGACTACTGATTTTATGCAGATGTAATTACATTTACATGACACCACATGTAATGTATTACTTTAGTGCATTACTGTGGTGTCTTATATAGCTGCATAACTTCTTTTATGTATTCTGCCTTTATGCTTTGAGTTTTTTTTCAGTGTCAGTTCACATTGCTTAATGTGTTTCCACTGCACAAATCTGCAATCTTAATGCAGTGGTACATACAGCCTGCTAGGTGCAGCAGCATCGTAAGCTGTGGCTCTTGCTGTTGTGTCCATGTTACCTGTGTGGATGATGATGATGATGATGGTATTGGTACAAATAGCCGGGACCTGAAGGTGACATCAGGCATTCAGTTTTGGTACTCTGGCTCTAAGCAAAACTGTTCTTTTCCCGCTGCTTCTCCCATTTACCATTCTAAAAAACAGGGAAAATGAAGAGTCGTCCATTTTAAATCTGGTGTGCTGCACAGGAGTTTGGACAGATCTCAGAGGTCTCCAGTCACTAGAAAGCATGATCTTCAGCCTTCTGCTACAAAACAGCAAGTTCAAATTATGGGAGGCATATTAAATAGTGACTGGCTAAAGTGCAGCAGTTATTCTGTGTCATTTTGGGGACAGAACAAGTAAAGTTTTCACCTTAAGACTTCATGGTCCTGCTGTTTGTGAAAGGCCCCTCTTCAAAATAGAGGATGATTGGATTAGTGAGCTGCGCAGCATAATGAGTATATTTTAAAGTTTTGTTTGGGAAGTATATCAGTAGAACTTTCCTCTGGTTCTGGCACCGTGTAAATAGGGCATATTAAATGGTACAGTTTAAAGTAGTGTTTGGGAAGTATATCAGCTGAACTTTCCTCTGGTGCTGGCACTGTTTAAATAGGGCATATTAAATACTATCTGGCTACAGTGCAGCAGTTGTGTTCTATCATCTTTGGGGTCAGAAACGTTAAATTTGTGTGTTCTCTCATGGCCCAGCTGTATGTGAAGGGCCCCCTCTTTAACATGAGGCTGTGCATATATGTGACCAGTCTAATTAAATAGAGTTTTGTTTGTGATTTATAGTATTTTTTTGTTTCCAATCCATCCAGCAGGTTTTCATTATATAATCTGACTTTTTCAGAATATTGCTAATGTTGGTGAACTTTCCTCTGGTGATGACTTTAATCATGTTTAAAGGGGGAAAAACAACACCTGTGGAGTTCCTACTGGTAAATTCTGAGAATATGTGTTTATCGAATGAATGCTACACCTGTTGATGTGATGACGGCTCAATTTTAGAAGTGTGTATGTGGAATGAATATAAAAGCTGCACTCTTAAAATGTTTTACATGGAAAAAAAAAACGTAATTTGTGAGAGATGCTTGCAATTTTTGGAAAGAAGGGGTGATGCTGGCTCCAGTTAAGGGGTATGTGTGTGTGGTGTTATTTTAAAATGAAAAAGTTGCCTTTCCTGATGTAAGATTATAAAGGAGCATCATTGTATTGGCATACTGAACTAGCGGATCAGGTGTGGGTGGTGGCATAATATACTGGAACTGTTTGAAATAAAAAACTACAGCAATGGGGCCTACCTCAAAAATGCATCTCATAGCATTGGTCAGTTCATTCAAGATTACGGGGGGTTACCACATGTAGGAATGAGACTGCTTCTAAACTAGACATCAAGTGGTGGCATAATATGCTGGAACTGTTTAAAAATAAAAGAATACAGCATTTGGGCCTGCCTCAGAATGGCTGCTCATGGCAAGGGAGGGGGGTACCATGTGTAATAATCTGATCATTGCCTTGGGTGTACTAGTGCCTATAGGGCAACATCATTGTTTAGGATTCATCTGGCAAAAACATTTTCCTGGTTTATTTATAATAAGAATGTTTCTAAATTAGAGGTCAAGTGATGGCACAATATGTTGTAACTGTTAAAAATTAAAAATACAGCACTTGGGCTCACCTCAAAAAGGCTGCTCATGGCATTGCTTAGTACATTCAGAGGTATGAGAGGGATAACATATGTAGTACTGTAATCTAATTGCTAATACGAACATCGATTTTTTAATTGCACTTAACTGTGTAGTGCTGCATTTGTATCGTAAATACTCCTGTATTATTCTGCACAGTCCAAACCTCTGCTCGAAACAGTTTGTTACCAGTGTGCTTTTTATCTCAGCAACCCAGTGTTTACCCAGCAAATGCTAATTTAAAAAGTTTTAGCCAAGTTTAGAGTCACACAGCCCTGCCACTACTGCAAGATATTAATCCGAATTTAGCGAATGTTAAACTCAATTGCTGAAAATAACAAAGGTCTCTGTGCATGGCCCCTCCTCCTCCCTACCTGATATAACCCATCCCTTTTTCTCTGCTTGCTCCACAGCCGGAGGTCGTGAGGGCCAGAGGGTTCTGCCCTTCCCCCATTCCGCATCACAAAGGAGCCGAATTAAGGTACGACACCATGCCACGCCACACTGGGGTCTTGAGCACCAGCACTGAATTCCATCTGCGCTTGTGTCCCCGCCACCCCCCTTGGTCGGCTCAGTTGTATATAGGCTGAGTCACATGAGGTTATTAACCAAATCAGACTACTTTCTTCTTAGCAGCTTATACTGTCTCTCCACTAGTGGCCATCCTCTCAGCATCCCTGCTGACTAATAACCAGCAACACAACATGCTGCCTCTTTCTCTTGCTGTATTGTGCCTACTTACCCCCCTAGCATCCCTCCCACCTGCCGCCTCCCCTGAAGCTCAGCTCAGCCCCCAGACATGCTGCACCTGGGCAACTACGCCAAACCACCACTCTTCCACCACCACTGGCCATTCCCTACACTCCACAATATTTAACTGGGACATAGGAGCTCACATCCTGCCGCCCTCCTTTCACGCAGGGCTGTCAGCTTTACACTTCCCTCCTAGAAGCTATGCTGTACCATCTGCCCAGCAACCTTCACTATTCCAAAAGTCGAAATAGGCAATGCTTGTAACTAAACAGCTAATAACTCTTCTGCTACTCCTAGCTGGGGACATCGAGCTAAACCCAGGGCCGACCACCCCCCTCCTCCCCAACCTTCCAATTACCACGGGGCTTTAAAATAATGCACCTTAACATATGCAGCATCCTGAATAAACTAACCTCACTCCAACCAACTGTCCTTTCCCTGCGTCCTGACATTTTAATTATCACTGAAACCCCATAACTTGGATGCTGAACTTTCAATCCCTGGCTACTCCACCTCTCGGCATGACCATCCAGGAAAAAAAAAAAAAGGTGGTGGCATTGCCATGTACACCTCCACCGAGCTATAGTTCACCGCTGTACACCTCTCCCTGCCCACAAAGCCCATAGACTCCCTTCTAATCAAAATCTCACTGCCACACTCCATTCCCCTATATATAGCAGGGTCCTACTGCCCCTCGGAACCCCCCCCACAAGCCACCCTAGACTACCTTAGCACCCTAAAATCACTTGCTTCCAGGGGCGAGTTACACATTCTTGGGGACTTCAATTTTAACTGGCTCTCAAACGCCAGCTCCAAGCTTCACAGCCAACTGAGTGTGCTAAATCTGTCCCAACAAATAACAGACCCAACTCGCCTAAATCATAAGTCACAGAATCACTGCTTCCTGGACTGGGCCCTTACTATACACCCCCATCGGATCCTAGAAGCTAGACTCCTGCCTGACTCTCTAAGTGACCACCACATGATATACATAGTAAGGAAAATATTTAGGCCCTGGGTGCCTTCACCGTGTACACTACTCACTAGGTCATACAAATCACTTGACTTTACTGCACTCTTACACGAACTGACAAATACTGATTGGTCTAACATCCCATGCGCATCCTCCATCGACTCGGCCCTGGGACTCTTCAAGTCCAAATTCCTCGCAGCTTGGGATTTCCACGCGCCACCCCGGAGGACTCGAGTAAGAGGTGCCCACCTACCCTGGGTCATCGCTAATATCATAGATCAATTCCACGCCAGGGACAAGGCTTGGAAAACATACAAGACAACTGGAAGCCAGGTGGCACTCCAACTCTACTGCCAACTTCGCAATTCCTGCACTAGGATAATACGCCAGGCCAAAGCCAACTATTTCAAGGCCTCCTTCCACACAAATCTAACCCACACTGCGAAATTCTGGAAAACAATTAAATCACTATTCTCTCCACCCAGCCAGCCACCCACCCCTTCCCTAAACATAGCAGACTCCATTGTCACCAAATCAGGTGAAGTGGCCTCAGCTTTTAACACATTCTTCATTAGCTGTGCGTCCTCGCCCGATCCTCTACCCAGCACCCTCCCACGAGGCCACCCACCCACCCCCTCCCTATCAGTCAGCTTCTCATTTTGTCGGGTCACACAATCCGAAGTGCTAAAAGCCCTGCGGGCACTCAACCCATCCAAAGGTAAATGCCCCACAGGTTTGGACTCCAAAATGCTATACCTATCTGCCCCTGCCATCGCATCCCCTCTGACTGCCCTCTTCAATCTCTCTTTCTCACTGGCAGCAACTCCATTTGAATGGAAGCATGCCATAGTCATCCCCCTCCCCAAAGAAGGTGACCCCTCCTCACTGGGCAATTACCGCACTATCTCCCTGCTCCCTATTCTGGCCAAAGTTCATGAGCAACCTGTTCTCTCTCTCTCAACTATCCTCCTTTCTCGACTCCTTTTCCTTCTTCTCACACTACCAGTCCGGATTTAGGAAAGCACACTCTATCATCACTTCCTTGTTAAGGCTCACCGATGACATCCTTACTGGCATGGATAATGGGCACGCCACCTCAGCTGTCTTTGTCGACCTAGCAAAGGCTTCGGATACTGTCTCTCACTCCCTTCTGCTATCTAAACTGTCCCTCGCCAGCCTCTCCGGATCTGCCTCCAGCTGGTTCCGTTCCTACCTGGCAGGCAGGTCACAAGCAGTAAGAACTGACCCTCATACTTCAGTCCCCCTTCCCATCACTTCCAGAGTCCCTCAAGGCTCGATCCTTGGCCCGTTACTCTTCTCCATCTTTCTAAATTACCTGCCCTCAGCATGCCCACGCACATCCATTCACCTGTACGCCGACAACACATTACTGTATGCAACAGGTCCCTCCCCCAGCAAAGTAGTCTCCAGGCTCCAGCAGGACTTCAATGCTATTCAGCTCTGGTTCCACTCAAACCAGCTATTTCTCAATCCCAAGAAAACTGTATCCCTAACTTTCGGCTCGAGGCAGAGACTCGCTAGTCTCTCTCCCCCCCCAACCTTCCACACTATCGACAGGACCCCTTTAGAGACCTGCACCTCTTTCAGATACCTCGGGGTCTGGCTTGACCAGTACCTCGACTTCTCAGACCACACTGACGTGATCCATAATAAGCTGCTTCTCAAACTGGGCACCCTACACCGCAACCGAGGATGCATCATACTACCAACCCGCAAAGCAATCGTATAGAAAATGATCCTCCCATTATTTAACTATGCAGACATAGTCTACAGTGTGGTTCCTAAGATCTCTTTAGCCAGACTTGACTCTCTGTTCCACTCCTTCTGCCGTTTTGCACTGGACTGCCCTCCCACAACCCACCACTGTGACATCTACAGGTCCCTAGACCTACCCACACTCCAGGATCGGAGGCTGCTGCACTGCGCGAGGTTCACAGCAAAATTCTGGGCCCAGTCCCTACCCTCTTACCTTGCAACCGCCCTTATAGCTCAACCTCCTCCCTCACTCTCTCCAGAACTCCGATTCTCGGCTTCTCTCTGTCCCACATGTGTCCTCCACTAAAGGACAAAATGCTTTCAAGTACCGCATGCCTAAAGCGTGGAACTCCCTGCCAGGAGACATTAGACAATGTGCCAACACCCAGCAGCTAAATTCACTACTCAAGTTGTACTTCTCTTCCTGCTCGTGCACTTAGTCCTGCAGGACGACCCAACTGTCCCAACTCCGCCCTTACCATGACCAAGTGTAGGTTAGTATATTCTGTATTTTCTTGCTGCTGCACTTAGACACTGTGCAATACGAAGTCTTCCCATGTACTATAACTGCACAATGTCTGAACCTAGTAAGATCTCTGTAATGCAATTTATCTGTACATCCTGTGACATAGTATTTTGCTGTTTTCCCCTACCCCCAGGATGCATCTGGAAATGAGCATTGCACTGCTCAGTATGCCTTCCTGGTAAAACTTTTAAATAAATAAATAAATAAAAGTCTGGTCATTGCTTGGGTGTACTAGTGCCTGTTGGGCAACATCCGTGGTTTGGATTCATCTGGCAAAAACATTTAGCAGATTTATTTATAATGAGACTGCCTATAAATTAAATGTCAAGTGTTGGCATAGTATACTACGGTTCATTCTACGGTAAGAGAAAGAGCCAGGAGATCATAGGCCCATATCGCTCTTATACTAAACCAGAGGATAACAGGAAAGAACACAACCTGAAGTTAATAATTTGTCAAGTCAATACTTAAAAATACTTTTAGTTTCACTTATGACAACATTTAACAGTAGTCTATTCCATGGTCCAATAGTCCTCAGACTGAAAAAATATTTTCGGTTGCAGGAGTGAAAAGATTTGCCAACCAATTGAAGGGGATGACCTCTAGTGTCATGTGAATGATCTTTAAAATGCAACCCCAGTTCGCACATTAAATAAGGGTCATGAACTATATCATAGAGGATTAGGAGATCACCCCTAAGGTGATGAGTTGAGAGTGGCATTAATTTTAAGAACTGCAGTCTGTTGTCATATGAGACTGTTTGAAGTCCTGATATACGTTTTATGAATTTCCTTTGAACCTTTTCAAGAGAATTACAATCTAATTTTCGATACGGGCACCAGAGCTGGGTGGCATACTGCAAATGAGGCCTAGCATATGCCCTAAACAAAGGCATCATTACCTCTGGGGCCCTGGATCTAATATTCCTAAAGACAGACCACATAACTCTATTAGTTTTATAAACAGCCTCATGAAGATGTTTTTTATATGACATATCATCCGAGAGAGTAATCCCCAAATCCTTTTCATCAGTGGTTTTGCTTAAAATCGAACCTGCCAGTGTGCAAGTATTATTCGAGTTATTGGATCCCAAATGCATAACTTTACATTTGGGGGGATTCAACTTCATCCCCCAAGTTGTTACCCAATTAGTAATGATGTCCAGATTGTGTTGTATATCTTTAACATGTGATGAATTAGCACATGGTTCCCCTATTTTAACATCATCAGCGTATTTTGTTGTTATAGAGAAACAGTCAATTGTTAAATCGGCGATAAACTCCTGAAAGAGACAGGAGCCCAGGACTGTACCCTGGGGCACCCCACTGCTCACTAACCCTTTGCTTGATTTAGAACCACTAATGACAACCTGTTGTGTCCGGTTATTAAGCCAGTTCTTAATCCACCTAATAATAAAAGTACTGATTTTAAGGTTATGTAATTTTTGGATCAAGGCCCAATGGGGCATGACGTCAAATGCCTTACTAAAATCAGTAAAGACAATGTCACAAGGTAGTCTTCTATCCAGCAGAGTACTAATGTGTTCGTAAAAGCATATTAGATTAGTAAGGCAACTTCTGCCACCCTTGAACCCATGTTGCTCAGAGTCATGATTATCGAGGATAGAAGTGATGATAACTTGCAACTGTTTGAAAATAAAAAATATATCACCTGGGCCTGACTCAAACAGTTTGGATGTGGCATTCCATGAGCAGCAGTACAAGAACCCTGTGGCAGCAGCGTCCCTGTGATGCACGTGGTGGTGGGTCCAGGGTGGGCCTGTGTGATATTTTGGCATAATGTTCCCCATAAACGCCAGCATGGGGTTGCCAGAGGATGTCATGCAGCCCAACTTCTACCGACATCAGTGTCAAACTGCTTACATGGGTGCTTTCTGATTTTTAACTGTGGTTGGACCTGCCCTCGGTCTAGCTCCGTGGAGGTACAGTGATGTCAAAATGACCTCAATGTGGCTCAGGCCTGCTGGATAACATCCAGCTGTCTCTGGTCTTGGCTTTGCTTGTTTGTAGGACATTTTGGTATAATGTTTTGACTTGTAGAGCAGTTTGGATGTCGCATTCCACGTGCAGTACAAGAACCCTGCAGCAGCGGTGTCCCTGTGATGTGCGTGGTGGTGAGCACAGGGTGGGCCTGTGTGATATTTTGGCATCATTTGCCCCATAATGGCTAGCACTGGGTTGCCAGGGGATGCCTGCATCTACAGTTATCAGCATCAAACAGCTTGCCTGGGTGCTTTCTGGTTGTTAACTGTGGTTGGACCTGCCCTCAGTCAGACTCTGTGGAGGTACAGTGATGTCAAAATGACCCCTGATGTGGCTCAAGCCCATCATGTAACATACCAGCTGTCTTTGTTTTTTTTAACCGGGAGAGACACACTAAGCTGAAAGCTTGTTTACAGGTGCAACCTGGGAGCACAAGGAAGTTAAGTGACTTGCTCAGGGTCACACAGTATGCATGTGGAGGCTGTGGTATTCAAACCCGGGTCTCCAGGTTTGCAGCTCAGAACCTTAAACCACTGCGCTATACTGCCTCTTGCCTTTGCTTGTTCATGGGGAACGTTGGTGTATTGTTTTGACTTGTACTGCAATTTGGATGTGGCATTCCACATGCAGAACAAGAACCCCACAGCAGCGGCATCCCTGTGATGCATGTGGTGGTGAGCCTAGGGTGGGCCTGTGTGACACTGGCATCATTTTTCCCTCAACTGCCGGCATGGAGTTGCCAGGGAGCATCATGTGGCACCCTCATCTATAGTTATCAGTACCAAGCAGCTTGCCTGGGTGCTTTCTGGTTGTTATCTATGGTTGAGACTGCTCTCTGTCTCGCTCTGAGGAGCTACAGTGATGTAAAAATGGCCCCTGATGTGGCATGGTACTTATCAATGTGTTTTGGCTGTTTGGTTGACAATAAGCCACTAACAAAAGCTGTACCTTGTATTTTACATGTTGTATTGCTACTGTGGTGTCCGCGTTACCCATAGTAGTAGTATGCGAAAGAGATGGTCACATAATAAATCAAGTGCAACCAAGTGATTTGTTCATGTTTATCTTTCTGCTTAATGTCCAGCTTAAGTGTGAAAGGCATGTAGACTGGGCATAAACAGTATAAGCATGAAGTAATGAAACTTTGGTAACCTCTTGTTTGTATTTTTAGCACTGTCTACACTGGTGGATAGATAGCAAAACATAGGTATGGAAGAACATCATATCATTAAATGTAAACTAATACACATAAATAGAAAACAAAGACACTGCATTTGAACAGTTTATTTATTACTAGCAATTGGAAATAATGCATAAAGGACACCGAGTTACTTACAAAAGTAGTTTACATGTCATAACTAACAGTGCCATTTTTCCAAACTTAGAAATACAGAACTATCTTTATATTTTGTATTATGCAACTACCACATATACAGATTAAAATTAAGGTCTAGTCATGCCTAATTATAAAACTTTTTCTGAGAGTATGAATGTCACACTTTGTCTCTCTAATACTGTCCACGAAATATATATATATATATATATATATATATATAAATGTAATGAATTTATTCATCCAGCAATCAGTCACATGTTGCACTGATAGTGAAGCAGAGGGATGGGGCTGCACAGACCGGATCTCACTCTTGCGAGTCTCTCACCGCAGCAAGTTTGCTAGGCTGGCTGGGACTGTGTGCATTGGTGGAAACTAGTGATGACTCCTTGGGTACTCACTCCATCCACTACTGCCATCCACACTCCAGAGACTTTGTCTCTCATAGACTTGCCCTGCTGTCCTCTGTTGCTACCAAGTGGAGCCAGCACCACCAATAATGCTGCTAAAAATTGTGCTTTGGTGTTAGCTCGATGTGCGGTTATGAGCCCTGTGAGAAGTAGGCTAACTTTGCGCATTCACACTTTATCAGGGCGTACGCACATACGTGAAACCAGTTGGGGCTTGTGAAAGTGTGTGTGTCAGTTTCTATGGTGACACTGGACCCTGTGAGTGTTATCTAATTTCTCGGAGTACACTACAATAAAGCACATGGGAAGTAAGTGCTTGGTTCTTGGTGCCATTTTCTTCTGTAGAGAGTACTGTTTGTCTGACCTGGCAAGAGTGTAAGTGGAGCGCCTTTCCTTTTGGCTTGTTAGCAAGTGTAAGAGCCAGAGCCTAACTCAGCCAGCCGGACAGGAAGATGGAGAAGAGGGGCAGCAGACCTGGCACAGAGCTCTGGCTGGTGCAAGAGAGCCGGAAGACCTCAGTGCAGTTAGGAAGGCAGAATGCCAACTTAATCTACGTACTTATACTTAGCAAAGGACAAGAATTTAGGAGACAAACTCAAAGACTTCTAGAGGAACAGAGGCAACAGTAAATAGAAAAACAAAGCACAAGACTGGAGTCTTCCTACCATTCCAAGGAGCAGTAAAAGGGAAAGATACCCAAGCAGAATGTAGGAAAAAGACACCCAGCCAACAAGATGAGAGAACAGAATATAACCTCCACTGCATCAGCCTCTCTCTTGATAAGAAACTAAGGCAGCACCATGTGCAAGGTCTTGAGACTACCACATGGCAGAGGTTCAGAGCATAAGCAAGGAAAACACAGGTTACTCATCTGTAACAATAGTTCTAGCAGTGGTATATGATGTTCATCCACACTTCTGGCAGTGTCCTTTCCCTTTAAGAGATGCTGGAAAGTCTTCAAGCTGGCTCCTCCTACCCATTCGGGTGGTATATTCCTCGGCTCCACCCCATGACGCTAGATGTTGCCTGCTGGAATCAGTGGTTGTGCACCTGAGCCAGGGGAGGTCGGGTGGGCCCGTGTGGATGAACATGATATACCACTCCTGGAAAGTACAGTTACATAAGAACTTACCATAACAGCAGATCTTTGAGACAGGTTCCTGCAGTAGGTCATACATGTAGGACTACGCCCTCTGGCATTAGGACTGCATGGGAAACGTTTTCAGCAGTGTCTGGTGAGAGACCGCCCACCCGACGTCACATGTTGGATGTCAGGGTGACCCTATATAGTGGGAGGTCCCCGCAGCCGTCTTCCAGTTCTCCTGCTGGAGATCCAAGGAGGATGAGACAGGAAAAAGGATGAAATCCTGGAGCTCAGCTCAGAATGGTTGAAAGAAATGCAGACACTGGGGGAAGGAGGGAGGGAAAAGGGGACCTACTGCAGGAATCTCTCTCGAAGATCTACTGTTACGGTAAGTTCTTATGTAACTGTACTATCTTACTTTGAGAGGGTTCCTGCAGTAGGTCACAACATGTAGGACTGAATCCAAAGCAGTCACTTTCAGAGAGACTGAGAGAGTGACGGGAGGAGGAGCAACTGAAAACAGATCAGGACCGACCTAAGAAAGTAGGCCCTGCAGAACGGTGTGATGCTCTGCCCCTTGATTATGATTACTGTACGATATTGGTATTATAAATACAAGGTCTGTGTATGACATTTCAGTGTGTGAGGAATTTGGCCTGTAACTTCAAGGTGTCAGTGGCTGAGAACTACAGGATGTAATTAAACAGACCAGGAGGAAAACAGTTAATTGAGGCATCCTTCCAGAGACAGCTTATTGCCTGCTGCTGTTTTTGAAGTTAGAACTTAAATATGAATTTTATGATGTTTCAAGAGAATGGCAATTGGGCTAGTTCCTCTCTGTTCAGCAACTAGCTGAAGAGTAATAAAATACCTCAGATCTCACTGGCACAGGAAATCAGCCAAGGGACATGACAGATGTGGGAATGTTAAGATCAAAGGATGCCATATTTAGGAAATGTTTTTCTTCTTCTGATGTACCATTAATTGTAAAGTACCTCCTGGTAGTAAATTATCTTTGTAAGAATTAATTCTGAAAGGACTAGCTAGATGACTCACCAAGGGGGTGGGGAGACAGAGCTAAAAATGTACAATTGTTTCTGAAAGATGTGATATTCTTGGGACTCAGAGAAAGACAGTTCTCTGATTTAACAAGCAAATAAAGGAAACAGAGAAGAATTAAGTGTCTGTGGTAGGAGTTTGTATTTCTGTAATTTTTCTTTTTATTTGTAGATGACTGAGATTTGTGATATTTGTTCTGTATGTTATTTTACCTTTTTTATCATACTCTAGTAAATCATATTTTCTTTAAGATGCTGCCTGGGTGTCTGTCTTCACAGTTTCTTTTTGTTGTGAAGTGCCTGTATTTTAAGTCTGACAACTGTTTAAAAGGCTTGATGGTGTTACTAAGCTTGAAAAATGTAAGAATATACCTAAGGTCTCTTACAGAGTTTTAAGGGTTCATTTTGGAGACCTGGCTAGGTGCCCCTGGCAAAGGACTGTACTGCAATCCCTGAAGAGGGTACATATCTGAGCCTGTACATTGGGTATGCTAGCATAAGGTTCACAGTTTGAATCCTCCCAGAACTCGAGGCTAAAGGTTATTCAGACCCAAAGCAGACAGGAGGGTTACCCTGTCTGTTACCTGTTAACACTATTGCACTCTGAGGTTGGCACTGTGGGAGCAGAGGGCCTGACCTGCGGAGTGCGTTTGTGACAGATTTGGTTGGCAGCGGTGCGATTTACAGGAACTGGTAACACAAGCTTTAGCAGTTCAGAGTGTCAGCTTAATACTGTACAACTCACTTGCAAAATAAGGCAGTGATTTAATTTTAAGAAGAGAAACAGAACTATATCATTTTGCTTACAGTCAAAGTTCCTACCTGGTTTATTATTTTTTTCTAAAGTGCAAGTTAAGAGTAGCCGTAGTTAGGGAAGAAGATGGCTTCCAACTACAGTGGGTACACTGCAGACTACTTGAGGCAGTTACGCCAGGACAGAGGACTCCAGTATGAGAGGAAAGCCAACAAGCAGAACCTCATAGATGATCCGATGCCCAGAGTGTCAAGTCACAGTCCGTGACTGAAAAGGGCCGCACATTGGGCGTGGAGGGGCCAGTGCAAGCCAAAGGCCACAGCAGCAGGGGAAGGTCACCAGCATTCAGGAATTAGAAGCCATCAAGCTGCAGATGGAATTGCGGAGGATGAAACTGGAGTTCGAACAGCGGAAGCAGGAATTTGAGAGAGAGAGGAGAGGCGAGAGCAGCGAGCTGCAGAGGAAAAGAGGGAGCGAGAACAGTGAGCTGCAAAGGAGAAGAGAGTGCGGGAACAGCAAGAGGCTGACCGTGAAGAGCGTGAGCACCACAGGCAACATGAACTGGAGAAGCTACAACTCCAACCCCCAGCACCAGAGCAGGTAAGTGGCCTGAGTTTAACTGGAACTACAGGACTGGGTTACAAATTAAATTCCAAATTGATAGCTGAATTTTTTTTTTTTTTCTATTTTCTTTTTTCTCCTCCTAGCTGCCGGTCGTCCAGGGTATCAGCCCGGTCACGGGCCGACGGCTTCCACCCCCCAGAACGGCCTCGAGCCCTCCTAGGCCCTGGGTTTACCCCCACGGCGGGCTACCGGGATGCAACAACACCCGCAGGGACCTGTATTAGGTCGGAGGGCCGCCTGGGGCTAACTGAAGCTGCGGGCGGCTTCATAGAGGGCGACCGCAGCCATCCATTTTTCCGAGGCGGGCGCAATGACGCATGACGCCCTGTCCCACCTCCAGTGTTCCGCGTGTCGGTAGCTGTGCGACTCCCAGCCTCGCCGGGATCGCCATGCCCGAGCATCAACCCCTCCCTGGAGAAGGAGAGCAGCCCATAGGACGCTCAATCCTTTTCTCCCGGCCGAATTCCCTTCCAGCGACCGGTCTGCTCTCAACCCGGCTGCCGGGCGCAAGTGGGAAAATCCCATCACAGCCTTTATCGGGTCGCCTTGATAGCTGAATTTAAAGAGGGGAGGATATGGATGTCTTTTAAATTCCTTTGAAAAAGTTTGTGTTCAGGTAGATATTCCTAGAGGGTCCTGGAGCTTCCAGCTATCCCGCTACTTACTGGGAAAGCTCGGGATACATTGGGTCAAATGGACAATGATGACAGTAATGATTACAGCAAACTTAAAGCTGCACCTTTAAAAAAGTATGAATTAACTGCAGAAGTATACAGAGCTAAATTCCGTAAGATCAGGAGAAGCCCTGACATGAGTTACGAGGAGCTAGCCACGAAACAATGTCTGTTTTTAAAACGTTGGTGTGAAGGGATCGAAGCAAACTCTGTCGATAGAATTGAAAATGATGTATTTTTGAGCAGTTTTTTGGGGCATGCCCAGCAGAACTGAAAACCTGGCTGGAAGACCAAGATCCAATAACTGTGCAAGAAGCTGCTGAACTCTCGGACCGCTATGCCAAGAACAGACCTGCTCTGAAAGCAAATGGGTCAGGGGTGGCAGCGCAGAAAGGGAAACGCACACCTTCAGGGCAGCTAAAACCCTCATTGCCTCCACCGAAACCAGTTAGCCCCAGGTTTCAAAGAAAAGATTTTTCTGAGAAAAGAAACGAATTTTGGGTTTGCAAAGAAACTGGGCATATTGCCAGACAGTGTCCCAAAAGGATGAGCAATACACAGAGTGGTGCTAGGAAAGAAGTGGGTTGTTTGTGTCTCCCTGTAAACATGAGAGAACACATGCACCCAGTCACTGTGAATGGTGTACAGACACAAGGGTTAAGAGACACAAGGGCATCCCTGACGTTGGTAAAAGGGGATCTGGTAGAGTCTGGTCAGTTTATACCCAATAAATTTGTAACTGTACATGGGTTCACTGGGGAGAAGAAAACACTGCCACTCGCTAGTGTTCTCCTAGACTGGGGTGAAACGGGGAACTGTGCAACAGGTTGCTGTAGCCGAAACTTCAGCAGTTGATGTCATCTTCGGAAACGATCTCAAACAGGGGATGGTGTGTGCAGTTACCCGTAGCCAAGCGGCAAGGGAAAATTGTAGTTTCCTGAACCCCGTAGAAGCCACTGTGGAAACCACTGGGAGGCTGGTTTCCCAGCCTGTGTCTCTTGATATAGAGGCTAATGAAAGGGGGGTAGAAATTTTCCCAGTAGCAGTTAACTAAACAGCTACAGAGGATTACTCCGAGGAAAGAGAGGTGACCCATTGTCAGAGGGTTAAGGATGGCAGTGATCCTGAGTGCCCTGACGCTAGAGCTAGGAACCCTAATTTAGATACTGAAGGGGACCTGTCCCATACCTTGGGAATGTGTATGGAGTTTGCAGCTGCACAGAAAAGTGACCCTAATATAGAGAAGCTGAGAGCTTAGGCAGACTCTGGCGAAGCACAGGGAGGTGACAGGAAACAAAGTTTATTGGGAAAATGGACTGATGCATACGCAGGATGCTAAGACAGAGGGAGGGGTGATAGGCAGGTAGCTTGTCGTTCCCCAGGGGTGCCGTGAGCAGTTGTTCAAGACTGCACACGCTAGTCCCTTGTCTGGTCATCTGGGAATCATACCCACTATGCAGCGGTTGGCCCAGAATTTCTATTGGCCCAATTTCACCCAGCAGGTGAAGGAGTACTGCAGGTCTTGTCACCAGTGCCAAGAAATACGGAATGTGGGTAAGAAAACCCAAGCCGCCCTAATTCCATTGCCCATAGTGCAGGAGCCATTCCAGAGGGTGGGAATGGATACTGTGGGGCCTTTAAATACCCACAGCTCCTCTGGGAAGAGGTTCATCCTGACTGTGGTGGATTATGCCACCCAATACCCAGAGGCAGTCGCCCTATCCTCATTGAGGACAAAGTGGCAGATGCCTTACTTGGGATTTTCTCCCATGTTGGGTTTCCGCAGGAAGTTATCACCGATCAAGGAGGTTTGTTCATGTTGGACCGGATGAAATGTTTGTGGGAGAAGTGTGGGGTGGTACAGAGATACACAACACCTTATCACCTGCAAGCCAATGGGCTTGTGGAGAGATTGAACGGTACCCTAATGTCAATGCTCCAAGCGTTTGCTGAACTGCATGGGAGTGACTGGCAGAACTACCTTCCCCACCTGTTGTTCGCATACAGGGAAGTGCCCCAAGAGTCGACAGCGTTTTCCCCCTTCGAGCTCTTATATGGATGCCGGGTACGTGGGGCCCCTAGACTTGATCTGGGAGGACTGGGAAGGCAAGCATGCCATCCAGGGAACTCCCATAGTGGATTATGTCCTTAGGTTTAGGGAAAGGCTGAAGGAGCTTATGGGGACAGCCCAAAGTAACCTGGCAGCTGCTCAACAAAAACCAAAAGTGTGGTACGACCGCAGAGCCAGAGCTCGCTCGTACACGGTGGGTCAGGAAGTCATGGTCCTCATCCCAGTCCGGAAGGACAAGCTGCAGGCTGAGTGGGCAGGACCGTACAAAGTAGTCAGAAAGGTAAATGACGTGAACCGTATCATAGAGTTACCTGACAGAAGACAGAAAGAAAGAATGTACCATGTCAACATGATGAAGCCATATGCTAACAGGACTGACATGGTGTTTGCAGTGTGTAGTCTTGGGGAGGGGACAGATGAAGGAGACCCCCTTCTGGACTTGCTGGAAGAAAGCAAGCAGGAATCCTCTGTGGAGGCAGTTAAACTGTCACCCCAGCTGGCCCCGGACAAGATCCAGGAAGTAAGGGAGGTTTTAGCAGATTTTGCCCCACTGTTTATCGCCAAGCCTGGACTAATCCACTTAGCAACGCAAGATGTGAAGACAGGGACACAGACGCCCATACAGCGGACAGCATATCAGGTGTCAGAGGCTGTCCAAAAGGTCATTAGGAGGGGAGGTGGAGGAAATGATGGATTAAGAGGTAATCTAGAGATCCCACAGCCCCTGGGCCTCACCTGTAGTCTTTGTGCCCAAGCCAGATGGCTCTGCTCATTTTTGTGTGGAGTGAATGCAGTCACAAAGTCAGACGGCCACCCAATGCCAAGGACGGACAAACTCCTGGAGAAGTTGGGAGGGGCGACATACCTTACGACTACTGACCTGACAAAGGGGTATTGGCAGGTAGAGTTAACTGACAGAGCTAGGGAGAGGTCGGCCTTCATCACTCTGATAGGGTTATTTGAATTCAAAGTAATGCCTTTCGGAATGAAGAACGCCCTGGCCACTTTCCAAAGGTTGGTGGACCAGGTGTTAAATGGTGCTGAGGAGTACACTGTGGTGTACCTGGATGACACTGCCATCTTTAGTGCCAGCTGGGAGGAACACCTGTCCCATCTTAGGGAAGTGCCGGGCAGGATACATAGGGCTGGGCTCACTGCCAAAGTTGGAAAGTCCCAGGTGGCCATGGCTGAAGTGGCATACCTTGGGCATGTTGTAGGCTGGGGACAGCTCCGTCCTAACTAAGTAAAAATAGAGGTGATCAAGGCATGGCCCAGACCAGAAACGCAGAAGCAGGTCAGGAGTTTTCTAGGGACAGCAGAGTACTATAAGAAATCTGTACCCAATTACAGTGCTCTGGCTGGTCCTCTATCTGACCTGGTAAAGAAAAGGGTGCCTAAGAAAATTACCTGGGAACCAGCCTGTGAAAAGGCCTTACCAGACTGAAGGAGGCACTGTGCAGTGCTCCTGTGTTGACAAGTCCCAACTATAGCAGACCTTTTATAGTCCAGACTGATGCCTCAGACATGGGTATTGGGGCAGTACCGAGTCAGACATCCAACCAAGGGAAAGATCACCCGGTAGTGTACCTGAGTAAAAAGTTACTTCCCAGGGAGCAGGCATACTCTACTGTGAAAAACAGTATCTTACCATGGTGTGGGCCCTGAAGAAATTAGAACCATACTTATATGGGCAGCATTTTGAGGTACAAACTGAACACAACCCCTGGTTTAGCTGACACAAATGGGAAAAACGAATGATAGACTATTAAGATGGAGTCTTGCTTAGCAAGGGTATGACATGACGATCTTACATAGGGCTGGAGCAACCAATCAAAATGCAGATGGCTTGTCATGTCTATATGAGGAATGAACTGACTTAGGGAGCTCATCCCATGCAGGGGATAGAGCCCCCACATTCAGTCTAGGTGGGGAGGATTGTGACGCTCTACCCCTTGCTTATGGTTATTGTACGATATTGGTATTATAAACACATGGTCTGTGTATGACATTTCAGTGTGTGAGAAATTTGGCCTGTAACTTTAAGGTTTCAGTGGCTGAGAACTACAGGATGTAAGTAAACAGACCAGGAGGAAAACAGTTAATTGAGGCATCCTTCCAGAGGCAGTTTATTGCCTGCTGCTGCTTTTGAAGTTATAACTTAAATACGAATTTTATGACCTTTCTAGAGAAAGATAATTGGGCTAGTTCCTCTCCGTTTAGCAACTAGCTGAAGAGTAATAAAATACCTCAGATCTCACTGGCACAGGAAATCAGCCAAGGGACATGACAGATGTGGAAATGTTAAGATCAAAGGGAAATGTTTAATTAAAGGATGCCATATTTAGGAAATGTTTTTTTCTTCTGATGTACCATTACTTTTAAAGTACCTCCTGGTAGGAAATTATGTTTGTAAGAATTAATTCTAAAAGGAGGAGCTAGATGACTCACCAAGGGGGTGGGGAGATAGAGTTGAAAATGTATCATTGTTTCTGAAATGTGTGATATCATTCTTGGGACTCAGAGAAAGACAGTTATCTTATTTAACAAGCACTTAAAGGAAACACTTTAGTGTCTGTGGTAGTGGTTTGGATTTCTGTAACTTTCCTTTTTATTTGTAGATGACTGAGATTTGTGATATTTGTTCTGTGTGTTATTTTACCTGTTTTTATCATATTCTAGTAAATCACATTTTCTTTAAGATACTGCCTGGGTGTCTTCTGTTTCTTTTTGCATGTGAAGTGCCTGTATTTTAAGTCTGACAACTGTTTAAAAGGCTTGATGTTGCTACTAAGCTTGAAAAAGGTAAGAATATACCTAAAGTCTCTTACAGAGTTTTTTTAAGGGTTCATTTTGGAGACCTGGCTAGGCGCCCCTGGCAAAGGGGTGTACCTCAATCCCCAAAGAGGGTACATATCTGAGCCTGTAGATTGGGTATGCTAGCATAAGGTTCACAGTTTGAACCCCCCCAGAACTCGAGGTTAAAGGTGATACAGACCCAAAGCAGACAGAAGGGTTACCTTGTCTGTTACTTGTTCACACTATTGCACTCTGAGGTTGGCACTGTGGGAGCACAGGGCCTGACCTGTGGAGTGTGTTTGTGACAAGCAGGCCCTGCAGAACGTGAGGGCAAACCTAGCCCTATGCCTAGAGGCAATGTCCAGACTGTAATGCTTCGTAAAAGTATGGACTGAACTCCGGGTTGCTGCCACACAAACCTCTGCTGCAGAAACATTCCGCAGGAACGCTGTGGAAGTAGCCATGGCTCTAGTAGAGTGACCTCTGACCTCCCCGGAAGAGGTTTTTTATACTTCTGATAACAGAAGCGGATGCAGTTAGCGAGCCACTTAGATAGGCACTGCTTAGAGGCTGCCAATCCCAAGGATTTGGGGGCAAAGGAGACAAAAAGCTGATCAGACTTTCTGGATTCTTTGGTTCGGTGGATATAACATCTGAGGATTCTATGAACATCCAAATTGTGAAGAACATCCTCTCCCCATTCAAATGAACAGGATAATAAACCGGGAGTTCAACCATCTGGTTTAAAATGAACTCAGAAGACACCTTGGGAAGAAACTTAGGATTAGTGTGCAGGACCGCCCGGTCCCTGTGAAAAATCAAATAAGGCTCCTTATGCATCAGGGCCTGAAGCTTGGAAATCCTATGAGCAGAAGTAATGGCAACCAAAAATAGTGCCTTCCAGGAAGGGTAGAGCATGTCACAGATCATCGTTGGTTCAAAAGGAGGAAGCGTAAGCTTCTCTAACACAAAATTTAAATCCCAAGGTGGGGCAGGATTACGGATGGGGGGGGGGGTTAAGATGGAGGATCCCTTTCAAAAAGGTCTTAGAGATCTCCTACTGTGCCACAGGTTTCCCTCCACCAACACATGATAGGATGAAATGGTCGACAGGTGAACCTTAAGGGATGAATACAACAGACCAGAATCAGACAGGTGCAGGAGGTACTCCATAACCTGGGGAACTGGGCAAGTAAAGGGATCCCAGCCTTTAGATGCTGCCCAAATGGGAAAAATGCTTCCATTTCATAGTATAGGTAAATCGGGTGGAGGGTTTCCTCACCTCTACCAGGACCTGAGCAATCTTTTGGGAGACCCCAAAACGAGACCTGATTATGTCTGAAGGAGCCACGCATGAAGATGCAGGGTCCTGAGCCCTGGGTGTACCAACCTGCCTTGATCCTGAGCCAACAGATCCTGCCTGAGAGGTAAAGGAACTGGGGGTTCCACTGTGAGCTACTGCATTAGCGGAAACCAGATTTGCCTCGACCAGAGCGGAGCTATCATGATCATCCATGCTCCCTCTGCCTGGAGTTTGAGTAGTACCCTCTGCAGAATGGGGAAGGGAGGGAAGACGTATAAGAACTCCCCTGTCCAACACAGCAACAATGCATCCTGCCAGAAAGCTGCAGGCTCTTGAACGAGCGAGCAGAAGCTGGGAAGCTTTGCGCTGAATGGGGAGATGAACAGATCGATGTCTGGGCGACCCCACCTCTGAAAGAGAGAGTCTGCTACTTCCTGACTTCATTCCCATTCATGCGTGAGAGATGACATCTGACTGAGGCTGTCTGCCAGGACGTTGTGAATGCCTGGAACATGCACGGCTGTGCAAAATAGGTCGTGCTGGACTGCCCAATTCCACACCTGCATCACCTCCCTGCATAGGGGGTAAGACCAGGTGTCTCCCTGCTTGTTGATGTACCGGACGACCGACATGTTGTCTGTCTGGATCGGCAGTGAGCCTCTTGATAGGATGGTCTGAAAAGCCTGAAGGGCGTAAGAACTGCCCTCATCTCCAGAACGTTGATGTGCAAAGACATCTTCAGCTGGGACCATGAACCCTGGGTTTGATGGTCCCTCAGGTTCACACCCCAACCCAGACAGGAAGCGTCTGTGGTGAGGGTCCAAAGAGGTGGGGAACTTTGAAAGGGAAGTCCCCTGGACAGATTCATAGGGTCTAGCCACCATTGGAGATCCCTCTTGACTGCGCAGGAGACCAGAACAGGATGGTCCAGGTCATCCAAGCGCTGGTCCCACTGAATGCGTAACGTCCACTGGGAGATCCGAATATGCAACCTGGCTAAAGGTACCATGGAGATGGAGGCTTCCATCAGGCCCAACAAGTGGAGCAATGTCCTGGCTGGAAGAAATCTGGAAGAGATCACTAAGGTGACTTTACTTGGTATAGTAAGACAAAGTAGGCTATAGAGCCCATTTAATTGTCTCCCACTCCTAATGGGTGGGGTCCTTTTTACTTAGTGACATTACCCAAGCGATTTAAAATCAAATAACTGTCTAATCTTCTCTTGAATTGCTCGAAACATAGTGCCATTACAATATTAGCTGGCAGATTGTTCCATAGTCTAGATGATCTTACAGAGAAAAAAATCTGTTTTTTAACAGTCTTAACCCTTGGAACATAAAGCTGTCTCTTGTGAGACCTCACATCCCTTACTGGTATATCTTTAAAGCTGAAGCCACATATTCTCATCAAATCTGAATTTTGCAGTATTTTATATGTCAGAAATAAATCTCCTCTCATCCTTCTAGTCCCTAATGTAAACAAGCCAAAGTCATTCAGTCTAGTCCTGTAATCTTTATTACTGAATCCTACTACAGATTTAGTTAATTTCCTTTGTGTTTTTTCAAGTAAACCAGTTTCCTTTTTTAAATAAGGGCTCCATAAAGAAGAACCGTAATCAAAATGCGGAATTATACAAGATTTGTATAATTTCATTAAACACTCCTTATCTCTGGAAATGAAGGTTTTCTTTACAGTTCTTAGCAATAGTATTAGATACATGGTGAGTATGATCAACAGTTGCTAGCTCAGTGTTTACCCAGATCCCCAAGTCAAGTTCCTTCTTTCAACTTTTAAGTGTTTTACCATTAAGTTTATATTCATATCTCGGATTATTTTTCGCAATGTGCAACACCGTGCATTTTGTTTCATTAAATTCCATTTTACTACAACTTCCCCAAGATGCAGTTTGTTCCAAGTCTTGGCAAAATTCTTGACAGTTCTGTATTGCGTCCACTTTATGTCCTATCTTGGTATCGTCAGCAAATTTCAAAATTATACCCTTTATTCTACTCCCCATGTCACTAATAAACACAGAAAACAAAACTGGTCCAAGCACCGATCCCTGGGGCACTCCACTGGAAACATTCACCTCACTGGACAATACACCACTGATCTTGACACATTGTCTACGTTCCGTCAGCCAGTTTTTTAATCCATCCACTTGCTCCTGAAGAGTCTCTGCCCTGTCTGAGGGTAGAAAGGCTCTGCACTGGACTGTGTCCAAGACCACCCCAATGAACTGAAGGTGCTGGGAGGGGATCAGAGATGACTTGAGGAGACTGACAGTGATCCCCAGTCGGGAGAAAAGGTCCAAAGTGACCGAGAGGGAGTCCAGAAGACTGTCCTTGGACGGGGCTGTCAACAGCCAGTCGTTCAGGTAGGGGAACACCGCTATACCCTGACAGTGTAAGGCTGCTGCCACCACCGCTAGGCACTTGGTGAAGAAAAGCCAAAGGGGAGGGCTGTAAACTGGAGGTGCTCCCCCTGGAAGCAGAACCGCAGGAAACGGTGGTTGCCCGGGAAAACCGGAATATGCAGGTAGGCATCCTGCATATCTAGAGCACAGAGCCAGTGGTCCTTCTGTAGAAGGGGCAGGAGGCCCTGCAGTGTTAGCATGTGGAATGTTTTGTACTTGACAAAAAAGTTCAGACTGCTGAGGTACAGGATGGGTCTGAGGTTGCCCGTCTTTTTCGGGACCAGGAAAAAAATGGGAGTAAAATCCCTTTCCTCTCTGTGATGTAGACATAGGTTCTACCATTGCCTTCAGTTTCAGTACCCCGATTTCTGTCTCGACTAGTGGAGCCTGGTGCGGAGAGTAGTACGAGCGACCGGGAGGGGAGCCTGGAGAAGACTCCAGAAACGCTAGCGTGTGCCCTCTTGAAATGAGCTGCAGGACCCATGCATCTGAGGTGATGCCCTCCCACTCCTGGATGAGAAGGGCAAATTCCCCCCCACACTGGCTCCACGTTTTGAAGTGGAGGGGAGGGAGAGAGAAGATGGGGTGAGTCAGGATGCAGAGGGGCGAGGGGGCAAAGACACTCCCGCTGATCTCTGGGACTTGGTGGCCGGTAGAGAGGAAAAAGAAGAGCCTTTAGCTCGCCTTTTGGTCTGTTTCTTTGGGGCAGATTGCTTCCCTTGGCGCTTAAATCAGCACTGAAAGGGCTGCTTTTTGGGGGGGGGGGCTGCCCTATATGGAACGGACCGATCTGATAGCCTGACCACTATCCTGAAGGACCATGATCAAATCCTTAGTATCCCCTCCAAATAGGACTGCTCCCCGGAAGGAAGCATCCTGAATGGCTGATTGCATATCCGCCGAAAGCCCAGAAATACGAAGCCAAGCGTGCCTCCTGAGACTAACTGCAGTAGCAGAGGAGCCGGCCACCGCGTCCACAGAATCATAGGTGGCCCGAAGAGCATGTTGGTAGGAGATTTTGGACAGGCAAAGTTCTTTAGTAATCTCCTCAAGATCTGAGTCCTCCATGGACAAGATCTTGGCCTCAAGCTTAGCCATGGTGGCCTTCTGAATGGACATCATGTGTGCCACATAGTTTAGAGAGCGCAGGGCACATGTGGTGGAAGAATAAACCTTCTTCCCAAACTGGTCCAACTGCCTGGACTCCTTGTCTGGGGAGACGTGCTCATGTGCTTGGGGTTAGCCGAGCGGTCATGAGCGGCAGTAATGACTATTAAGTCTGCCTTAGGATGAGATTCCAGGAAGGGGACACCCTCGGGACAGTGGTAAATCCTGTCTGTCTTCTTAGGGACAGCAGGAATGAAATGTGGCAACTGCCAAATAGTGGTGGTAAGGCCTTCATGTGGGATTTTCCAAGGAGGAAGTGGCATGGGGAGGTGGCTTTTAGATCCAAATGCTAGGCTAGATGTTTCCTCTTCGGGTCCCGATCCTCAGTGTTCCAACCATTTGTGTGTTGGACTATGCAGAGGAGTTCGCTAAAGGAGTGGTCCTCCGGAGGAGACTTGGGCGACTCCTTGCCCTTTGGGGGAGAGGACAGCTCATCTAAGGAAGACTCTGATGTGTCATGATCAGAGTCAGGGGGCTCTTCCCCCTCCGGACATTCAAAGTCCAGGAGGGTGACCTCTTGTGGGGTGGTGCCCGGAACATGCACTGTGGAATGCCGTGAACTAGCAGGTGATGAAGAGGGAGGGGGCACTGCCACCAGGCTAGTTAGCCTATGTTCTAGATCCGAGACTAGCAGGGACCTAGTGTCCTTCCTCCATGACTGGATAAGAGACTGGAAGTCTCTGGTTGAGGAGGAGGAGGCAGGCTGGCGGGGGCTGTATAATAGTGTGCCCCCAAACCCAGATACTGTGGAGGGGGGTACCCTTGACAATATGGGTATCCCTGCTGATAGCCAGGAAAAATAACCCTGGGAATAATGGGGTGTTGACGGGACCGATGGCAGACAAATGGGGGTCTGGTGTCCAGTGAAAAGAGGGGAACCAGATGACAGGTCTTGATCTGGTGGCCTGGAAGGGTTGAGAAAAATACCCGACATAAAGACAGTCAACGTTGGGACAGTCGTCGTCGGGGTGACTGACGAAAGGGGAGTGAATGTCAGGACATCTGGTACAGGATGAGCTGTCAGCCCCATTGACGTCAGACCCTGCATGAGGGGCTGAGAAGAGGGCCCTGATGGAGGAAGCTGGAGTGAGAAATCCGACAGTGCTCCTGACATCAGAGGAGGAGCCGCAGGCGGAAGGTGAATAGACGCCAGGGTAACTAGAGGGCCTGGTGAAGGGAGAGTATCCCGGGGAGGGATCTGGGAAGCCACCAGAGGAGTGGGCGAAGAAGGGACCACTTCTAGGTGCCCCTCTTCCTCCTCCTCCTCTGCTCCAGACATAGGCTGCGGGACAGGAGATACCACCGGGGGAGGTGGAGAGGAAGTCTCCCACCCAGGCAGATCCCAGGGGCAGTGCTGACTCAAGGAAGCCAGCACGCTCTGCTGGTTGTCGCGTCAGGTGAGACGGCAATAGCCCTCAATGGGTGAGCGATGCCCAAGCGGTCGTCTGAAGGTAGAACAACTGACTGAAAGGATGAAACTGAGACCGGGTGGAGGAGGCGGTGGGGACCTCAACCAGCTTATCGGTCGGAGTCGAGTGGACTATGGGTTGCTTCTGGTGGAAGTCCGACTTATCGACTGCCAAGCGGGCCCTGGAGGAGCCGGGGTCTGACTTACCGGCAAGGGCTGGGCATTCGCTGGAGAAGCCAGCGAACGACTTACCAGTCGAAATAGGGAAGAAGATGGCTGAAGCACTGGAGGTCATTCCCGAGGCTGCCTGGGTCACCCTGAGGGTGGGCAGCGGGGAAAGGGCCTTGCTGGTCAAAGGCTTACTAGTAGAGGATCAGTCCCGGTCCTCTGGATGAACCTCATCTCTGTGCCTCGCCTTGTCTTTTTTCTTCTTTTGTTTAGAGTCCAATGAAGGGGAAGAAGCTATGTCCCAAAGTTTCTGCATCTCCTTTTCAAGGGTAGCCATCCTGGTTTTAAGGAGATGGGCCTCCAGAGCCTGCTATAGTCATTTGCAAGTGGCCTGGTTAAAGGGCTGGCAGCTGGGATAGGCCACGTGTCATGGTTTGGGCCCAGGCAGAAGAGACAAAGACGATGGACATCCTTGTGGGGAATTTGCGCCCCACACTTGTCGCACTTCTTTGCCTTCGGAGTCGGAGAAGACGCAGAAAATGTAAAAAAAAGGACTAATTCGATTAAACAAATATGAGAAAATGTTGATACACAAAGCTGCAGTTTACTGTGAGGAACTAGTGCAGGTCGATAGCGGGAAAAAACTGGAAGGCGGGTGTGGGGACCGCCCACTATATAGAGTCACGCTGATGTCTGTCACGTGACGTCGGGTGGGTGGACCCCCACCAGACACTACTGAAAAAGTTTGCTGTGAGGTCCTGATGCCAGAGGGTGCAGCCCTACATGTTATGACCTACGGCAGGAACCCTTTCAAAGTAAGATCTACTGTTGCAGGTTAGCAAGGCCCCCTGTCCTCTGCAGCAAACTGATGTAAATTCTGCGGCAGAGACTCTGAACTTCTGCGGCACATTTATATATAAATAATATAGAGCCAGCTTTGCAGTTTTGGGGGACCCCAGCAAGGATGGCCTGTAAGGAGGATCTCCAACTTTCAACACATAAATGTAAGCAACATAATTTCCCTTAAACCTTCAGTTTTATTCTTTGCTTTTCAGAAGCTGTCCTGGCTTTCCATGTTTATGTAATTCTATTTAGGGCTTATTGCTATGTCATGCAACATTAATGGCTACTGGCAGGCACTGTCTCAATGTACTGGCAACAACGCAAATAACTTAACAGTTGTTCTCTAAGGGACAGTTTGAAGTAGACTAGCTGTGGAGCACCCAAGACTCCCCTCCTCTGTGAACACCTATCAGGGGCCCCATACACAGTCGCAGTTGGGGGTGACAGGCTATTGATGCATACAGAGACTTCCCCGTACTGCCTCCCTGAAAATTGCCATATATTAAAAATATAAAACATTAAACATCAGCAGTGTCAGCATGATTATTTCTATCGTTTTCTCTGTTTGTTTCACTCTTTCCTTGTTTAGTTGTCACATTTTGAATTAATTATCTTTAGCTTTGTTGTCATCTTTCTTACATTGGCTTCATTTTTGTATTTTCTTTCATGTGCACCTCACTCCCCTAGCCTGATAGCCCTGGCATCTGCAAGGCCCTCTGACCATAGGCTGTCCTACAGCAGGTAATCTCCGGATCACACCCAATCATGGGTTGCCCTCATGGAACCTCGATGCACTACTGCTAGCCTAATAGGGTGGCTCAGCTAACGTTTTGTAGTTTCCTTTTTTTTTTTTTGCCTCTATAGTCTCACTGTCTATGTTTCTAAGTCAGGCAAAGTTCCCCTTCCCCGGAGGAAAAAATGGCAGCAGTGCTCCCACCTCCACTTCAGACCAGGACACCAGACTAAAATGCTGCAATGCCCTCTGCTCTCTTCTCCCTCTCCAGAACCTTGTAAAAGAAAAGCTTTCTCCTCCCCCACCTACCTAATGGCAGTAATACTACCTCACCCCCCCAATCTACATAATGACAGCAATAATCTGTCCTCTCCTCTCTTCCCCAGACCTGATCGCAGCAGTGCTCTTTCCTTCGCCTTCCCCATAATGGTAGTAATGCTCTTTGCAATCTCCCCCCAGCCTAGACCTAATGGCAGCAAGATATTTTCTCCTCTCCCTAACATGATCCTGCCCCCAAAAAGCTTTGCTTGATCCCAGTTTTTAAAATTCAGTGTAGCCCACCTCCACCCATCTCAGCACCACTACCCACCCAGGAAGGAAAAGGATGGTATTTGCAATGCTCTCCAAACAATTTTATCACAGAATGTTAGCACACTGGGGGCTGGCTGTCAGACTAGGGAAACAGAAGAGACAGGGCTGCCAGTTAAACAGAGCCACAACTGGATTTATTCAAATTGGGGGTGGGCTACTCTGGATTTATTCTTTTGTAACCTTACCTGGTTACCAAAGAATAGAAAAAAAATGACTACTGTATTGGTCAAGTTATTGGTGCTTAAAAAAACTTAGAAGCTGCACTGATGCTCTGAGTAAATGGGTTAGGTACTAAATCCCGACATGTTTAATCCCGTCACCGATTTCCCAACTCATCTTGTGCCCGACAGTTAATATGCCTGACTGTTGAAATCCCGATTGACTTTATAAAAAAAAATAGCAGGATTCCTGACTGTTTTCCAGGAAAACGTGCCGCACTGTATTTGCCGAAAATCGGGTATTGAGGTACTGAGCTGGCAACTTCTAAAATTTTGCCAAAATCCTGTCATTGGAAAAAAAAAAAATAGCAGCACTACTTACTGTTTTCACGGAAAAGATGTGTCGCACTGTAATTGCCAAGCTGTCAACTTCTATAAAGTATAAATATTAATTCAGCACAAGGCATCGAATGAGAAGCAGTACTGAAGTAAAGGTTTTCCTGCAGCACACCGCAATTTCAGTGTGGTATGCTCCCGCCCCCACCCTCACCCCGTCCATGAAATAGATCACAGGTTGGTACACTGATAACCAGCTGTGTGTATGCTACAACAGTCTCATCTATAGTGGAGTCTGGATTTGAAAAATAATGCATCTTTATTTGGTGGATCAAGTCCATTTCAGTAGATGTTTCAACAGTTTGTTTTTTCTTCAATCCAGGCAATGCAGATGTAAAAGCGTACCCAAGAACTGTAGACCAGCAGGGCATCCATTGGAATTTCGGCAGTTGCTTTCAGTGACAGGCACTGATCACAGCTGTAAATAATTACTTTGTGCTGCGCAAGTCAAAATTGGGGTGAATGAGCACAGCTGAAACCAAACAAAAAACAAATTTAAAACTTGTATCCTGGAAACGTTGTAACAGCTGAAAACAAACAAGCTTTGGTCAGGTTCAGAAGTTTTTTTAGGAGGGGAGGCAGACAGATGACTGAATGGCTACAGTATTAGGATCACGGTTTTCTTACTTTCTGTTTAAACTGTTGGGATTTCGTAATTCAGTCAATTGTCATTTCGGGCACTTAACTAGTCGGGATTTAGGTGACGGGATTTTCAATGTCGGGAACATGGGTGTCGGGATTTAGTACGTATCCCGAGTAAATCTACTTGTCCCTCAGTGATATTTTCAACTGTGGTACAGTAAGCTTGAAATCTGTCTTGCCCACCCTTGCATATTGTCCTGGAGCAACATATAAATGTTAAAAAATTAAAAAATGTTTCATCTGCAATGTCTTTATGACTTTCTCTATTTTCTCAATTTGTTTTTCTCTTCCTTTATTTAGTTTCTAAATTTTACATAAACAATCTTTAGCTTTTCACTTTTCTTACCTTGGTTTCTTCTTTATAATTTCTTCAGTCTATCCAGCATTCTCTCATTCTTTTCTTGCCCAACAATTTTTTATTTACTTAGCTGTGCCTTTGCTTGCATTTTCTATAATTTACATATTTCTTCCCTAGGCAACAGAGTTGACCCATCAGGTTGGCAACCTCACAGCCCCATCCACAGCAACCACTTGTGCGCTAAACCCCATAAGAATAGCCATGGCCCAGAGTTTTCCACAATTCCGCGGTCGTGGCTAACCATGGAATTAACCTCAGAAGTTGTGGCTGACTGCGGAAGTTGCAGACCACAGCAGAAGTTGTGGCCACCGCGGAAGTAACAGCCGATCACGGAGATTTAGAATTCAGAAATTGGTCCAAGCACTCGCCTTAAGTTTCCCTCGATCTCCTTGGAAAACAGATTGCTTGCCTAGAGTGGGGAAGTTTGTGAATTCAACAGCTGCAGGAGGATCAGACCAGGATGAACAGCCAGACCCCAACCCATCTCAATGTCTCATTTGCTTCTCCGGCAACAGACCACAGTTCCGAGTCTGTGTCTTTTTAATCTTTGTGGAAATCAGCACAAAGCTAGGGCTTTGCTGCGCTGAGATGCACTTGGATCAGGAAATTTAAAATTCAGAACTGCCTGTGGGTCACCGCGGGGGGAACCTAACGTTCCTCTTGGGTACTGGTACGGCTGGGGGCGAGATAACGGGGTTTATCAATGGTCATAGCACTCACCTGAAGGGTTATACCAGCAGGAGGAACATACCAGGCTATGCAGGTTACCTCACTGATGAACAAATGTGCTGCCTTTTTTTTGGGGTGGGGGGTGCTATTCAATGCGGATCGCGGTTGTCAGTAGAACAGCTGAGATGCCAAAAAGAAAAAGAAAGTGTCATCAGTTCACGGTGCAGAAGGCTTCCTTCGGAATAACTGTTGTCGAACTAGTCAGGCTGGAAAAAAATATTGCTTCCTTCATAAATTCTGTTTCTGTGTACACCGTCATTTTATTCAGTGTACATACATGCCCCGAGCACAACAGGATTTACTGAACTAACCTGCTATTATGAATTGACAGTGCACACAGAAACAGATTTTATGAAGATAAGCAATGCTGTTTTCCAACCTGACCATTCTGACAGTAACAGTTATTATGAAGGAAGTCTTCTGAACCATTAACTGATGATGATTTATTTTTTGGGGAGCGACTCAGCTGTTCCATTAACAACTGCGACTCCTGCTGAATAGCCACCCCCCAAAATACCAGATATTAAAAAAATAAATAAAAGAAAAGCTGGCCTCTCTCTCATTCCTGTATTATATATACTAGCCATCAATGCCAAAAGCTAGCTTAAGGTATTAAAACTTGCACCATAAACCCGCACTACCTTCTAAACTTCTGCCCTGTTAGACTTCTGGCTTTGAAGGGTATACGCACGGGAAAGTCTAACTACAGTTATTTTTGTTTAATTTTCAGAACATGTGCCCTGTACAGTTTTTAAAAAACTTTAGATCAATGACAAAGCAGTGGACTATCAGGATAATACAAGCAAGATGGTTGCGGTGCTGCTTCACTCCCTGCTGCTCCGCGTTCAGCAGCATTTGGAAAACCAAAGTTTAAAGTGTTTTATTTCTTATTGCCTGAATTAGCTGAATGAAACTTATATTATTTTTTCCCTTTGTACTTAATTGTTCGCTTTTCTAGTATCGGGAGCCATTGCTTTTTTGTGCATTTGCTACTTGAAGCTTCAGTCTTATTGAGCCTCGAAAAGATGGCTGCAGTGTTGCTCCGCACCCAGCCACTCCATGCTCTGCTCTCCGTTCTGTATTTTTAGGCTTTCATTTTAAATCTGCTGAATGAAGCCTGTGGTAATTTGGTTTAAGGTTGATAAAAATTAGTTTCCACCATAAGTTAAAATGGAACAGAGCAGCTGTGCGGTTGAGTTTCACCCGGTGTTGTTTTGGTCTAAACAGTGGATTAACGCAAAGGAGGCAGGACACATGGAGAATCAAGGAGAACAGAGAACTCCATGCCGATATGCTAGTTTTCTCTCTAATAAAAGGTGCTTATGTGAGCTAATGGAGAACAGCAAGCTTTAGCAGGTGAGGACTCATGGGCATCTTAACCGCCAGGCTCAAGAAAAGGGAGCCAAGATTACGTACCTCCAATATTCTCTATAAACCTCACAAGAGATGCTCTTTATAGCGATACATAAATGGAGGCCAGTGGGATGGTAGTTTTCCCTATGAGGTGCTTTTGTTTTCCAGTGTATTTTAAGAACTAGAGGAAACAGTATGTACACTTTTGTGCCGACTCAATGGTTACCTTCTTGGTTCTGGCAATTTGTATTTTACCAAATGTGGCATTTGTAGATAGTGAATTTTGTTTCTGGGCCACGCACTGTATTTGAGGTCTGGCGATTTGTTTATTTTTGTAGCAAAGTTTCACCATCAGATCGGCTGTTCTAAACTGCTTCCTTGAGACGCAGATCTGCAGAGCAAGGTGAAGCAGATCTTTGCTGTAATTGTTTTTTGTAAATGTTAAAAAAAAAAAAAAAAAAAAAAAATTAAACATGTCAGGATGGCACTTAGTGACACACATTCTTGTGGTAACATTCTGCCACCGGTCATAAATTCATTTTATTTTACACAAGAATTGATTGCTGTGTAAATTCATGGTTTCTTCAGCTAAATAGAATAGAATATAGACTGACTCCTTTATTCACATAATAAAATCCATCTGCAAATCCCACTTGTCATGTTTAGCTTCTGATTTATTTTTACCTTTACAAACAACAATTATATATTTTATTTGTTTTATATTTGCCTTCCCCACCACAAACTCCAAACCCCCCAACAGCACATAGCATGCTAATGTCTCAGTTTCTGTAGTACGAGCCATTAGTGTTATTACTCACTAAAAGCTAAATCCAAGAATTTTCTTTTTCTAATTTGCAGCAAAAATGGAATGCCTGATCAAAAACAATACCTACTTTTTCCCCTGATTAACTTTACTAATGTGCAGCTCCAGTGCAGAACCTAGGTGACTATGTGTTACTGCGCCCCCAGCCCCCACACATACTGAGTTGCTGCAGTTCACACACCCATGGAACAAGACGCAAACAATAATTCATCATGGAGGCCATATCACCAAATAAGATTAGTAACTTATAGGGCTGACAGAAATGGAGACATCGGTATGCTATTTATGTACTGTATATACCTGAGTTGTGAACAAATGAGCAAAGAAACCACACAATATTAGATGCAGTTTTTATTCAACTAGAATATAAAAACAGACACACACACAATTTTATTATTATTTTTTATTTATTTAACCCTGAAAATCAGAAGACCATCCAACAATGTCTTCTGATTTTAAACACTGAACCCAAATCTGCAGCATGGCCATTTTTTCACACAACCTCATGAACACAACAGCTGCTGTTTCCCATATCCTGGCCAAAAAGCAATTTTGCACTTGTGGTGCAAAATTACATTGTGTCCAGTACTTTATAAATGACACCTGCCATGCTCAGAAGGAAGGGTCATAAAAAGACTTCTGAATTTTGGGGTTAACTTTTAAAAAATATATTATTTATAAAAATCTGAGGGTCTATTTTGTGAATAAGTTGTTTTGTATATTCCACCATCCCATTTGCAATAGCCAGTGCCATGCCATGGACACAGTGTCCGGACGCTGAAACGTGGCAATACATTGTTGCCGTAGAAATTACAAACCTGCAGCAAATGGTAACCCTGCCGCAGAATTTGGCCACAAAGTGCATGAAAATCAGGGCCCTGAGAACAGCAAATTGTTGTCTCCCGGAGACCACTTTACCCTCATGGTTTTAGAACAAGTAAACCCCACTACTGCCCATCTCAGTCCCACCACTTTCCTAACAAGCCTTGAGAATGCCATTGAGTGGTCTTGTAGATTTTAATGTTATGTCATTATTCAGCCAACACTGTACAGTGATCCTCTGCCTCTTCCTGCCTCAAAAGTATTGTGAAGTCTTCTCTTAGACATTAGTCTGCCCCTTCATAAAACAAGAAATACCAACCCTGCATATCTAAGTGTAACCCCCCTGCAAATGGGGGTTCCCAAAAGACTTCCAGGAGCTTGCTTGAATGCTCCAAGCCTGAATGGTGTTTGGCATTTAAGCCATTTATCAGTGAGTGTTTTTAGAGCCTCTGGTACTGTCTCTTTAAGAGCTGTCTGCTTGCAGACATAATTAGTTTGTATGGGGGGACTGTGTGCTTCTCTGAGTACCACTCGAGCTGCTGCCAATTCACTTCATTTTGCAGTCACTAGGAGTGCAAGGGAACCTATCTGAAAGATGTAACTGTTTGCCAGAAATTATTTAGAGTAATAATGAAATTACAGTTTGTCTAACCTGCTTTCTTTGCAGTCAGAACTGTGTCTGCTAGTTCCCCATTCTAGTTTTGAACTGCTGAACTGGACCAATCAGTGTGGGGTAAGCTAGCTCTAAAATGGTGCCTTGGACGAATCAGAACTTGGACTCATAATCTGAGCCAGCCACAAGAGGATTGTATGGGCAGTGACTCTGGGAGATGTAGTTTAGACTTCAGTGCCTTTTTGGACCAACAGCAGCAGTCTATTGTGAGTGACAGCCAATCCAGTCAAGAACTGGGAGGAACTCAAAGGAAGTGCCCGGTTTTGTCGGTTGGAGTTTGAGTTGAGCTTTGGCAGTGAAGAAGGAAGGAGCCCTGTGCTTTTTCAGTGTGCAGTTTTAGTCAAAAAACGTGTGTAAGGCCCAGAGTTCCGGTCTGCAGCTTGTTAGGACTGAATCCGTCCTGTGAAAAGAATCAAAGGATCTCTGAAGAGTAGAAACCAGGCTCACCCTGTAGAAGACTGGAGGAATTGCTGAAAATTGCACTCGGTCTGTCAGGAACTGAATCTGCTGTGTGTTCTCCCGGGTATTGTGCAGTAATTGCGATCGGGATACAGATGCAGCCTGCCTGGTATAGTGCTTTCTTTATATGGATGTGTGAAGAGGTTTGTGTACCTCAAGTGAGCCCTGCTGACATTGAAGGACCCTATCTTATTTGGAGGTCGTGAGTACTAATTCAGGGTCGCTCCCTGTTGAATTGCCACATTAAATCCAAATGGAATTACTGTACTGCTGACTGTTTAATTCTCCTTTCTCTGTGAAAGGGCCCCTACCAGCTGCCACGGTTTGGACTAGCCACTAGGGCTTGGGTACCCAGGGACAGTAACTGATAGGGATAGGCCTGTGCACAGAGCCATAGGTGATTATTAGAGTGATAAGCTAATTAACCTGATTTCCCCTGTCCTTGTTATATCCCCTAAATAAATCAGAGCTGCTTGTTTCAGCAAAGTTATACTGCCTGAGGTATTTGTCTATGTTAAAGTACTGTACTGTGATTGTTGCACTGTATCTCATTTCACAGGAGGTCCCAGTGCCGGAACCAGACCTGGGGGTAAGTGTATACTGTGAAGGTAATTCTGATATATTGTGTGGGCCACTAGTGGGAAGAAAGGGGGGTTGCAGTGTCCCAGAGGGCTGTGACCAAGTTAGTTTAACTATTGCAAACCCTGACCTCTGGGTGCAGGCACCCGCCATTGGATCCAGGCCCCTCAACCTGTTAGTGGCAAATCAGGCAGGGGTAGTAGCCCCTGGGATAGCGCCATCTAGGGGTTACATAAGTCCCAAGAGTCATTCCACCCAGAGCCTCATTGAGTCATTCTGTTTTTTATATTGGCACCCTTTTCTGGTCCAACAGTGTAGGACAATCCTCTGCCTCTTCCTATTGCTGCTGGACCCAAATGCTGGATTCATGCCCCAGTATGATTTTGTGTGGTCCCTACAAAGCACTGCTGGGATAAGAAACAAGCATTTGTCAATGCCGAATGTTTGCTTGCTGGCATTGGCAGTGTAGGCGTTAGAGAGATGCATATTATGAATGGCGTACTGAACTGAAGCCAACCCCAACACCACCCTGCAGAGACTGACAGGCATTAGGGTGTGCCTTTGGGTCGTCAGGTATAACGGCCACACCATTTCGCCACACCCTAACCTGCAGACACCGAAAAGTGTCACGGTGTGCCTTGGTGTCTTTGGGCCTCATGCTCACCCCATTCCATAAGGAAATATGGTGAGATGGGTGCAGTATAGGAGAATGGGGTGAACTCTGGGGCCAAAGAGTCCAAGGCACACCTCGATGCCTGTCACTGGTTGCAGGGTGTGGGTGGGGGTGGAATGGTATGAGCATTACAGGTGACAATCCCAAGTCACACACCTGATGCCTGTCAGTCTCTACAGGGCGGGGTGTTATGGCCGGAAACCCTAATGCCCCAGGCGTTCATTGGTATTTTCACTCCAATTTTTCAACAAGGGTTTTTTGTGAACCCCACCTCATGAACAGTGGCAATATCAGTTCATTAGCCGAAAGCTGATTTTGCACAGTGACTACGCCACTTGGCACCACAGGTGCGAAAACACATTTCAAACAGGATGTGTAAAATGACAGCTGTACTGTTCATGAGGAGGTGTAAAAATGGCAATGTTGAAAATCCAGAGTGAAAATATAAAAAAACTGGTAAAGTCATGAGCATGCGTAGAAACTGCGCAATGCACACCCGTAATGTAATTAGTTTGGACACTGTTTACAGCAGATTGTCAACACAGGCATTTTGGAACCTCCGCTCATGAACACTGTCACTGTGATTTTCGTAATCTGTCCCGAACACTGATTTCCCACAGTGACCTCGCATTTCAGAGCTGGAAGTGCGAAAACACATTTTGGCCAGGGTGTGAAAAATGACAGCTGTACCATTCATAAGGAAGTGTGGAAAGATGCCACTGTAGAAAATCGAGACTAAAGATATTACAGATTTGTGAACTTATGAGGGTGTGTGGAAACTACGCAATGCACGCTCGTAACACTATCATTTTAGGGACTTTTGTCACCAAATTTTCAACATAGCCATTTTAAGACCTCTGCTTATGAACAGTGTCACTGTGATTTTCTTAATCTGTCCTGAACATTGATTTCACACACCGAATGCACCATTGTGCGCTACATATGCGAAAACACATTTTGGGCGAGATGTGAAAAATGACAGCTGTACTGCTCATAAGGAGGTGTGGTAAAATGGCAATGTTAAAAATCTGAAGTGAAAATATTAAAAATTCATGAAGTTATGAGCATGCATAGGAACTGCGCAACACACACTTATAAACCAGTCATTTTTGGGAATTTTTTCACCAAATTTTCAACATAGGGTTTTGGGGGGGGGCCTACCTCATGAACTGTGACACTGTTGTTTCGTTACTCGGTCCCGAAAGGTGGTTCCACGTAGTGACTGCGAAATCACCTTTCAGACAGAATAACAAAATGACAGTGAATGAGTTCATGAGGTGGGGTCCCAAGAACCCCATGTTGAAAATCTGGTGAAAAAATTCCCCAAAATGGCCGAGATATGCAACAAAGTTGAACAAAAACCATTTATGCCATTATACAGCTTACTGGCATTTTTTTAGTTTGCGGTCAACTTTGAAGAGTGCAGACGTGTTCCCATTCCACTGAAGATCGTCGCGCTGGGCTCTGGAGGTAAGTATGGGATGTGGGGAGAGGTGAGTCGATGAGGGATTTTTTTTTTTTCAGGTGTCTTTTTTTTTTAATTTTAGAAGACAACGCGGGACTTTTGCCATGCTGGGGTGGGCTCCCAGCGTAGCAGCTAGAAGTTAATTTTTTGGAAGGGTAGTGGAGCCAGCGGAGTTGGGCACCCTCGTTGGCCATAAGGACATTTGCCACGCTGGGGTGGGCCCCCAGTGTGGCAACTGGAAGTCGTTTTTTTTTTGTTGCGGAGGGGTTCAGCGGAGAAGACGGGGAATTGGGCATCCTGTCACCATAAGGGCTTTTGCCACGCTGGGGTAGGCTCCCAGCTTGGCACCCGGAAATCTGTTTTTTTTGGGGGGAGTGGAGCCAACGGGGGATTGAGCACCCCCATCTGCCATACGGGGCGTGGGTAGGGGGAGTGCATGAACATGTAGGGGTGGGCATCCAGCATGCTATGTAGGTGTTCGGAGGGGGGGAGGACTGTCTATGACAGTTCAGATGCAGTATGATGTGTAGGTAATTTGCATACTGCCTACACATTACCACCGCTGATTGCAGTGGTTTTTCGTTTTCAACTGTACGCCACTGCATTTGAAGTGCTGTCATAGACAGCTCTGACATTTACTAGTGTGGTGAGACAGCGCCTGCAAAAGGGAGCAGGGCACTGGAAGCTGAGTGGCACACCTATGAAAATTTGTATGGTGGCACTATGTTTCTTGCACATGCGTGCAAGCAAACATAAAAAACATTCTGGCCCACTAGCAATGATAGGAAAAGGCAAAGGATTATCATGCTGCTTTGGACCAAAAATGGGGTGCCGATATAAAAAAAAACAAACAAAAAAAAAAAGGGCGACTCTAGGGGGGCTCTCAGCGCTGGGTGGGGATGGTTTGAGGGGTTGGGGTGAATTTTAGTTCTTATAAAGCTACAAGCAGGCAGAGAAATTGCTTGAAAAGAATGGTGTCAGTCTGTCTATCTTACTGAGGCAATTTCTGCAGCAGGTCAAAATTTCTGCTGCAATCACTGCGTGCTGCAGAACCAAGAAAACAGGTGGCCTTGCAGGTGAGTAACCTGTGTTTCTAGGAACGTAGCTATGATGATCTATCCACACTTCTGGCAGACTCCTAGCAGTTCTCCAGGAGGGGGGAGGGAGGCAAGGTGCACACCCCCTACTTGGAGAACAGAGATTGGAGAACTGAGGCCCCAAAACCAGCATCCCAGCGTGACTCGAGGTCGATGTCGTAATGGGAAATGAAGGTGTGTGCTGACTTCCAGGTAGCAGCCCTGCAGACTTCCTGGATAGGGACGTTCTAGAAGTAGCCCCCGTAGCAGAGATCAATGCAGGATGTGATCCACCCACCAATCGTTCACTTGGCTGCAGGTCTGCCAGGTGTGGCTTCAGCGTAGGTGACAAACAGCTGGCGAACCTCTCCTCGAACTCCAGCCATGTGCTCTTTGTAATAAACAAGCGCTTACCTCAGGTCCAGAGTATGGAGCCTGTGTTTGGCCTCCAAGGCGTGGCTGGCGAAGAACACTGGAAGAGTCATCACCTGGTTCAGGTGAAACTCTGACACAACCTTTGTGAGGAACTTTGGGTTGGAGTGCAGGACAACCTTGTCCCTGTGGAAGACCAGGTAAGAAGACTCCACCGAGAGCGCCTGGAGCTCACTGATCCTTCTGGCTGACGTTATAGCCACCAGAAAGGTGGTCTTCCACAATAGGCGAGACATCTCACACCTGTACATCGGTTCTAATGGGTTGCCCATGAACTCTGCCAAAACCAGCAACAAGTCCGACGGTGGTGGTGGTTCACACATTGGAGGGGAAATGTGGTCAAAGCCTTTGAAAACACGCCAGACCACCTTGTCTTGTGCCATCGACTGCTGACCAGCCCGCATCCGGTAAGCAGAGATGGCTATCAGGTGCACCTTAAGGGTCATCAACCGAAAGCCCCCCTTTGGAGAGAGACCACAGATAATCCAAAATGTTGGCCACTGGACAGGACAAAGGGTCCAACCCCTTGCCCTTACACCAAATGGAGAATCTCTTCCATTTGAAGGCTTTCTGGTCAATTCCCTTCTAGATGCTTCTACTACAGTGAAAACATCTTTAGAGAGATCCAAAGCCTGGAAATCTAGCTGCTCACGAACCTGGCTGTCAGGTGCAGGGATTGAAGATCTGGGTGGAGTACCTTTCCCTGATCTATGGAGAGCAAGTCCGGGTGTGTGAAAGAGACGCCTCAGGAGCCTATTGCTGAGGCTGAGAAGACCAGAGTACCAAAACTGTCAGGGCCACTCTGGAGCCACCAGGATCACCTGTGCCTTGTCCCTCCTGACCTTTAGTAGCACCTTGTGTATCAAGGGAAGTGGACGGAAGGCGCAGAAGTGGTCTAGGATCCACGGCCTCGGGAAGGCATCCCCCTGCAGTGAGCCCTGCTGAGGTTGGTGGGCACAGAACAGCCTCAGCTTTGCGTTCACCCTGGTGGCAAACAGGTTCACCTGAGGGGTGCCCGACTGGGAGAACAGACTGTGAACTACCTCTGGATGGAGAGACCACTTGTGAGATACCTCACCCACCCGGCTCAGGGCAGCCGCCAGCTGGTTGGAGGTTTCTGCCACATGGATGGCTAGGAGATCTGCCTCCTGGCTGTGCACAATGGTCTAGATGTGGACAGCTTCCTTGCACAGGGGCAAGGAGTGTGTCCCACCTTGCTTGTTGAGGTAGTACATGGTCATGGTGCTGTCTGTCTGGACCTGGATCACCTGACCCCGAACAAATGGAGCGAATGCAGTCAGCCTCAGCCCAACCACACAGAGCTTCAGCAGGTTGAGGTGGCATCGGCACTCCAGTGGGGTCCACAATCCGTGGATTCTGTGGTCCCCCAGCCCATGAGAGAGGTGTCGGTCGTCAGAATGACCGTCGGCTCGGGCAGACAAATGGGATCTCTGCCTGCAGATGCTCTGGGATGAGCCACCACTGAAGGGCATACCACATCCTCTGGGTCACAGTGACCAGTTGGTAGAAGTGACCTTTGCACTGAGACCACTAGCTGGCAGGCTCCAATTGCAGGGAGCACATATGCCAACGAGCCCATCGGATCATACTGGTGTAGGCCGCCATGTAACCCAGAAGGTGCAGGAAGTCCCTGGCAGGGCACAAGTGCCCAACCAGAAATGATTGGGCGAAGGAGCAGAGAACCTTCGCCCTGTCCACCGGGAGCTGGGCTTTGGCTCAGCAAGAGTTGAGCTCTGCCCAGATGAAGCTGATCACCTGCAAGGGCACAAGTTCCGACTTGGTCTCGTTTACCAGGAGGCCAAGGTCGATGCAGGTCTGGAGGGCCAGGTCCCTGGACTGCTCCATCTCCTGTCTGGGGGGACCTGCTATCAGCCAGTCATCCTGGTAGGGGTACACCCAGACCCCTCAGTGCCGAATGGCATGGCCTGGAACTCGTAGAGGGTTCCCTCAGTTCGGAAGCGGAGGAACCTTCAGTGAGAGGGGCAGATCAGGACATGAAAGAACTCGTCCAGCAGATCCAGGGAGCAAAACCACATGTTTTGCTCAAGAGATGGTATGATCTGAGTTACCATCCTGAAAGTGCGAGACCTAAGGAATTTGTTTAGGTCGTGCAGATCTAGAATGGGGCACCAGACCCCATCCGTTTTGGCACCAGGAAACACTTGGAGACAAACCCTGGGAGTTCCGGAGGATCTGCTATCCTGACCACGACCTCCTTGTGAAGGAGCTGGACTATGTTGTCTCCACAGCCAATCGAGTGTCTGTGGATACCAAGTCCTCCCATGGGGCGTGGGCTTAGCTGGGAGGGTACTGCTCAAACTCCAGAAGCAGACCCTGACTGACTACTTCCAGAACCCACCTGTCCATGGTGACAGCAGACCAGATGGAAAGGAAGTGGCAGAGCTGACCCCCCACAGGAGGCATGATGGGCATGAGGGTGGCACCCTCCCATCCTGTCACTGAGCAGACTTAGAGAAGGAGGATCCAGCTGAGGAGCCACCGGGTCTCTACCCTCCGAATGTTCGGACCATCGAGGCCATGGACTTGTGCCTAGGTCACCAGAACTCAGCCTGCTGGCCAGACTGATGCTGGGCTGGTTTTGTCGCAGGAGTGAAGGACCAAAATGGCTTGCACTTCTGCTGCTTAGAGCCCTTGGGATCCCTCTGTGTGGATGTAACAGAGTCCAAGGTGGCACTGGACTTTTCAATATGCTGGTGACCCTCCACACCCAGCCCAAACAGGCTGGTGCTTAAGAACAGAACATCCAACAGCTTGTGCAGAGTGTCTGCCGTGAAGGTCAAGATCCACAACCAAGCCCTACGGCGCATGGCAACTGCAGCCACCACCAAGAGGGAACAGGAATCTCCAATGTCCAGAGCCATCTGAAGTTGCCTGCTTGGCCACAGCCCAGCCCTGGTCTCTGACCTCCTTCACCATGGTCTGGAGGTCTGCGAGAAGGTGAGGAATCCCTGATCCAGGGAGCCCAAGATGACATGTGAGAAGTGTGCCATCATGACGTCCGAGCTCGCCTGCTGGAGGCCGAGCAACGAGGCAGCACAGACCTTTTTAACCAAGTGGTCCACTTTTTTGGACTCCTTCTCCGGCAGTCTGTCGACATCCCCTGTACTGCCCGAGCACCGAAAAATGGAGTCGGACACCAACCCCTCAGCCGATGGGTGCTCCATGAATCCTGAGAGGATGACGGTGGGCACCGCATATTTGCAGGCCATCCGGGCTGAGGGCACAGCGCATGAGGCGGGGAGCTACCAAAGCTCCAGGGCAGGGCTGATAATGGCCTCGGCCACTGGGAACAACTCCAGAGAGTCCTCTTTGTCCAGAATCTCTGTAATGGGATAGTGACCCCCCTTCTAGACAGGCTCCAGTTTCATCCCCGTGGACTCGGAGATGCCCAAGAAGGAAGTGGGCCCTTCCTCCGTCGAGAGATCCCCCACCGACTGCATGTCGACTGGTCAGGAGTGCAGTGAGGAATGCTCAGACTCAGAAGAGTCCACATAAAGTGGCTGATCAACCGAGTCACTCTCCACCCACCGCGGGCGGTTAGGTGTAAGGGTGACCGACAGCCAATGGGGAAGCCCCTGAACCGGCCGAGATTCCTTAGTCGGAGCCCCAGCCGGTGGCTGTTTGGGTGGCAGCTCCACCACAATCGGTGGAGAGGCCAGCTTCGGTCAAACCAAGATGGTATGAACTGGCTCCGCTGGTGAAGGAACAGTGTTGACTGGCCCTGCCGTTGGTGTTGGCCTGTCAGGAGATAGCCAAGTGATGGCCGGTGTAGGAGCCGAGGTCGACATCGGACCGGCCAACACCAACTGTTGCCACATTAGGTCTTCATAGCATCGATGCTTATGCCGAAGCCTCTCCTCACCTGAGGACGACAAAGATGATAAAGAGTGGCTGCACTGCTTCCCATGGCATCAAGAATGGGACTGCTGATGATGGCGGGGTCTGCTTGACACACTGGATGAGGAAGACCTAGACCTCAACCTCAGCTGCTGGGGGTGCCACCGGCAGATCTCACAGGGAGCTGGGGAGAGACGCGGCTCCTCCTGGTCTAGGCTGGTGACTGGAGGGTCCCGCTCAGCAGACTGAGCCACCCCTTTGTTGGTCACCGGCAGGACTGGAGTCCTGAACAAGGAGTTGTCAGCCTCTTCTAATGAAAACTGGCCAAAATGGTCGAGAAATATCTCAGCCGCATAGTCAGCCGGCGTCTCGACCAACTGGCCCGATGGGGTCTCTGTGAAACCAGTGGCCAAGGCCGTGGTTTTGACCGTGGTCAGCAGGCTGAGTCACCCCTTTGGTGGTCACTGGCAGGACCAGAGTCCTGGACAAGGAGTTGTCGGCCTCTTCTAATGAAAAATGGTCAAAAGGGTCGAGAAATATCTCAGCCACATAGTCAGCCGGCATCTTGACCAACTGGCCTGATGGGGTCTCCGGGAAGCTAGCGGCCAAGGCCGTGGTTTTGACAGTGGTCAAAAATGACAGCTACATAAGAACTTACTGTAACAGTAGATCTTCAAGACAGGTTCCTGCAGTAGGTCTTCACATACTGGACTGCGCCCCCTTGGCGTCAGGACCGCATGGTAAATTTCTAGCTAGCAATCATTAGCATGGGACCGCCCCTGGCGTCACCTGATCGAGCATCAGCGTGACAGTATATAAGGCGCCCATGCCCACCCTCCAGTTTTCTCACCATAGACCTCCAAAGAGGAAACAGGAGAATGGAGTAAAAACAAACAGAAAAAAAAACTTCTTAGGCCCTGGGCTCCGGAAATGAAGCCTTGGTAAAGAAAAAGAGGATAAAACAGGAGCTTGGGGAAAGTGTGTGGGAAATCTAGACCTACTGCAGGAACCTCTCTCGAAGATCTACTGTTAAGGTACGTTCTTATGTAACTGTCATATCTTACTTCGAGAGGGTTCCTGCAGTAGGTCTTCACATATAGGAATGAATACCAAGCAGTCAAAAATATTGAAGGAGTCTGAGACTAAGTTCCGGGAGGAAGGAGCACCTGCCCACTAGAAGGCTACTTAGGAAAGAAGGCCCTGCAGAACGACGAGGCCAAAGCCAGCTCTACGCCTAGAGGTAATGTCCAGACTGTAATGCTTGGTGATGGCATGGACAGAGGATCAAGTGGCCACTGCGCAGTTATCGGCAATGGACACATTTCTGAGAAAGGCCATCAAAGCAGCCATGCCCCGAGTGGAATGGCCTTTCACCTCCCTCAGAAGGGGTTTCTCGTACTTCTGGTAAATGTATGAGTAGCAGTTAGCCAACCATTTTGACAAACCTTGTTTGGAGATGGCCTTGCCCTGACATTTGGGAGCAAAGGTCACAAACAACTGGTCAGACTTCCGAGCCTCTTTGGTCCTAGAGATGTAACATCTCACAATCCTGTACACATCTAAAGTGTGCAAGAGGTATGCCCCCCTGTTGGAATACTGTGGGTAAAATACCAGCAGTTCAACATTTTGGTTCAAAGTAAATTCCGAAATAACTTTTGGAAGAAAGGAAGGGCTAGTCCTCAGAGCCACCGAGTCTCTGTGGAAAATCAAATAAGGCTCCTTGCAGACAAGGGCCTGAAGTGCTGAAATCCTTCGAGCTGAAGTTAAAGCGACCAAATAGAACATTTTCCAGGATAAATAACGGAAGTTGCAACTTACCGCCGGCTCAAAAGGGGGCAAAGTAAGTTTTTCTAAAACAAAATTTAAATCCTGGGGGGGAACCAGATTCCAGACCGGAGGCTTAAAGTGGAGTATCACCTTAAGAAAGGTTCTGGAGACCTCCAACTGAGCAATAGTTTTGCCCCCCACTGGAAGGTGGTAGGCAGAAACCGCAGATAAGTGGATCTTCAGAGAAGAATAACTGAGACCCGAATCGGACAGGTGCAAGAGGTACTCAAGGACCTGGGGAGCTGAGCAAGTGAATGGGTCCAGGCCTATGACCATGGCCCAGATAAAGAATCTCTTCTACTTCATAGCATATGTGGATCTGGTAGAGGGTTTCCTAGCCTCTACTAGAACCTGGGCGACTCCAGAAGAGATGCCATAATGAGAGACAGCTATGTCCAAAGGTACCACGCATGCAGGTGGAGAGACTTGAGGCTCGGGTACACCAAGCTGCCCTGCTCCTGAGACAGAAGGTCATGGGAGAGAGGACGAGGTACTAGGAGTTCCACAATCAGCTGTTGCAGCAGAGGGAACCAGATCTGCTGAGGCCAAAAGAGGGCTATGAGGATCATATGAGCCCCCTCTGCCTGTAGCTTCAGCAGAACCTTCTACAGAATTGGAAAGGGAGGGAAAGCGTACAGAAATCTCCCTGTCCATGATAGAGAGTGCATCTAGCGTGAAAACACCACACCCGGGAATGAGCAAGCAAAAGCTGGGTAGTTTTGCGTTGAATGGGGACGCGAACAGGCCTATCTCTGGTCGACCCCAATGGAGGAAGAGGTCCTCCACCACTTCCTGCTTTAGCTCCCACTCGTGAGCCTGCACTATGGTGCAGCTGAGACTCTCCGCCAGGACGTTGCTCACCTTGGAAGGTGGACCGCTATCGAAGACAGGTTGTGCTGGACTGCTCAGTACCACACCCGCATCGCCTCCCTGTAAAGGGGGTATGATCGGCTGCCTCACTGCTTGTTGATGTACTAAATTGTAGCTGTGTTGTCGATCTGGACCAATAGTGTTCCCGGTATCAAGAGCTACTGGAATGCTTGGAGAGCACAGAGCACCACTCTCATCTCCAGAATACTGATATGTAGATGTTCCTCTAGTGGAGACCATGTCCCCAGAGTTTGATGGTCTCCCAGGTGTGCACCCCATCCCTGGCCTGAGGCATCCATCATCAGGGTCATGGGGGGAGGGGGGTGGAAGGGGATCCCCAACGAAAGGTTGGAAAGATCCTGCCACCAAAGGAGATCCCTCTTCAGGCTGCTGGAGACTAAGACCATGTGGTCCATGTCATCCAGATGTTGATCCCACTGGACCCAAAGGGACCACTGGGTCACCCTCATGTGCAGTCTGACCAAAGTGACTGTGGGTATGGCAGCCGCCATCAGAGCCAACCGGCAGAGGACAGAGCGTGCCTTAGTCCACCGAGAGGGGGATACTAACGTTGCTTGTTGCATCAGTGTTTCCACCCTGTCTGCAGGCAAGAAGGCCCTGCCCTGAACCGTATGCAGCACTGCGCCGATAAACTGAAGCTGCTGGGAGGGTAAAAGTTGAGACTTGGGAACATTCACAGTGATGCCAAGTCTGGAGAATAGGTCCAGGGTGGAGGAAAGAGAATCCCTCAGACTGTCCTGAGACGGTGCTGACAGCAGCCAGTCATCCAGGTAAGGGAACACATAAATCCCCTTGAGGTGCAAGGCCGCAGTCACCACTGCTAGGCACTTGGTAAAAACCTGTGGTGCCAAAGAGAGGCCAAATGGAGGGCCTTGAACTGATAATGGTTCTCCTGAAAGAAGAATCTCAGAAAGTGGCAGTAGGCCTGGAGGATAGGGATATGCAGGTAAGCATCCTGCATCATATCCAGGGAGCACAGCCATTGGTTCTGTTGGAGCAGGTGCACGAGTCCCTGGAGTGTCAAGATACGGAATCTCTTGTATTCTACAAAGAAATTGAGTAGGCCGAGATTCAGAATTAGTCCAGATCTCCCATCTTTTTGGGAACTAGAAAGAAGTGGGAGTAATATTCCCTTCCTATTTGCCTTGGCAGAACTGACTCTACGGATGATTTTTTAAGTAGAGCCTGGATCTCCTGATGTATAAGGCTTAGATGGCCTGACGGGTAGTGAGACCTGCCCGGTGGGTTGTCTGGAGGTTTGTCCAGGAAATCAATTGAGTGTCCTCTTGCTACTAGCTGTGGGACCCAAGCAACTTCGGTTACCGTCTTCCACCCTTCCAGGTGGAGGGTGAACCGTTCCCCCACTGGTTCTGCGGGGGATGCGGTGGGAAGGGGGGAACCCCTTGTGTCAGGACGCTGAGGGGAGTGCCGCGTTTCCGCCTCTGACGGTCTTTTGGGATTTTGCCTGAGGGGTCTGGGAGCCAGAACCGGTGGCGTGATGCTTACCCTGCTGCCTACCTTGGTTCTGCCTGTTCCACCTCTTCTGAGGGAGATGAAAGGACTGCTTGGGCTTTTGTCTCGAAGGGTACATAGAGTGGACATCCTTAAGTGACTTTCTGCTTCCTGTAGCTCCTTGATAATGTCCTTTGAGTCCCCCCCCAAACAGGTTGGGGCCCCCAAAGGGGGCATCCAGTAGGGTGCTCTGGACGTCTTGCGCCAGTCCCGCAAGACGGAGCCAAGCCAGGCGCCTCAAGCAAACACCCATGGCAGTGCAACGGGCCATTGAATCGACAGTATTTTAAGTGGCCCTTAAGACATGGCGGCAAGAAGACTTATTCAGTCTTACCGTCTCCAACAGCCGATTTCTGAGGTCCTCATCCGGAATCTCCTGCAAGTACTTCTCCAAGTAGGACAATGGCAACTTCTGGAAGGACACCATATGGGCTACATAGTTTAATGACTGGATGGCGCAGGTTGATGAAGTATAGACTTTGCGTCCATACTGATCCATTTGTTTGGATTCTTTATCCGGAGGAGAAGCACTCAGGTGTTTTGGCTGTGCCGACCTGTCATGGGCCACAGTGATAACCATGGAGTCGGCCTTTGGTTACTTGGTCAGATGACAACCCCTTTTGTGGGGTGATATGTTCCATCAGCTTTTTTGGAGACAGCCGGAATGGAAGACAGCTGTTGCCAAATTGTAGAGGTACAATCCTCATGCGTCCCCATCCATGGGGGAAATAGGGAGGGGGCTGTGCTAGTGAGGTCTAGGTTCTCTGCCAGATGCTTACTCTTGGGGTCCAACTCCTGAGACGTCCAGCCACAGGCCTGTTTGATGGACCTTAGGAGCTCTGCGAAGGATGGCTCCTCCGGTGGAGACTTCAGGACTCCTTGGGCTGGGGTTCAATGGGGGAGTGAGATTCCAAATGACCAAAAAACTCGGGGTTCGAATCAGAGGACTCTGGTCTGCTGGGTGGGTAAAGGTGTGACTTCTGGGACAGTCTCAGTCACCCATGCTCCTGAGGGCTCCATGAAATGCCTGCCCAAACCCCTATCAGATACCTGTCCCAGTGGGGAAGGGCTTCAGGTAATGACTCTATGGGTCGGGGTGGGAACCGCAACCATATGGGGTTGTCCCAGTTCTTGCAAGAGTTGGGATTTTGCATCCTGCCACCAGGCCAGAATAGTAGTGGGTGTTTGCGGCTGGGGAGGGGGAGGTGGAGGAGGCCGATACCCTGGGTACCCTGTAGAGTAAGGAGGGTAGCCAGGAGGCTGGTACCAATACTGCTATGGCTGGTGTCCCTGATAGTAGTGACCCGGTGTCGGAGCTGATGGCGGTTACCATGGCGTCAGGTAATATGGAAACTGAGGTAGCGGATAGCTGGGATAGTGATCAAAAGGACCCGACGGAGGTGGGGCAGAAGGTTCGGGGATAGGCGGTGCCGAGGGACCACAGGGTGAGGCAGAGTTCATCGGCAGGCCTGGGGTCTCTATTGTGACCCCAGATGGGCCAGAAGGTGGCTCCAGCATCGGAGCAGGAAGACCTTGGTCCATGTCAGGAATTGTTATATGGACCAGGAGTGGCCTGACGCCGGGGGAGGGACCCGACGTCTGGTCTGAGGGAGGCGAGGGAGGCAAAGGAATGGATAGCCCCGTTGCCTGATCCAGTCCAAAGGCTGGACTTTCAGAAGGAGGGCCCAATGCAGGAGAGGTCTCCTGGACAGTCACACTCGATTCCCTGGTCGGGGAAACGAGGCGTTGGACAAGGTCAGTAAATCCCGCGAAGGAGAACCCTTGCGGGACGAAGGAGGGCTTGGAGGCTTGCCCTGCGCGACACTGGAAACCACAAGGATATCCTATGGGAGGGCACCCACTGGGCAGACATCAGGCAAGCTGACAACCGACTTATCGGCGGAGACCTGGCAGGCGTTGGAGGACCCAACATCCGACTTACAGGAGGCAGTAAAGCCTACAACAGCCGGGAGGCTGGAGTCAGGTGGAGTGCCCGGGGGAAGACTTAGCAGCAGAGCCTTTGACATGACCCGAAGTGTCCTCCAGAGAGGAACCCCCTAACTGCTCACTGACCAAAGCAGGAGTGGGAGAAGGCGTCCAATCTGCCGGGACGGATGGAGACCCTGGAGGTGGGGTATTCACTGATGTGGAAGCCTCACCTGCTGTGTTGTCGGCTGTCTGACGATGAAGAGATGGAGGATGATCCTGTTCCAGAGCTTCTCCTTTCGCTTTTTCTCAGGAGTGGGTGAAGAAGCGTGTCCTCTCAGCTCTTGGAGCTCTTTTTCCATCGATGCCAGGCAATGCTTTAACAGGTGAGCATTGAAGCCTTCTGGCAACAGGTGCACGTGGCCTGGTTAAAGACCTGGCAGATCTCACAATCTGCCACCTGGTGCATGGGGCCCAGGCAAAGAACGCAGCGAGAGTGGTCGTCCCCATGCGGAATTTGAGTGCCACACTGCAAGCACTTTTTCTTTGATTTACGCAAAGACATACACTAAGACTACTGGAAAAAATGGGGCAAAAAAATTGCACTTTATGGAAAGAAATGGCGGACTGAGCTAGTTCACCGTGAGGTCCGACCAATTCAGGTCGACAACGGGAAAGAACTGAAGGGTGGGCAGTCCCCCCACTAATGATTGCTAGCTAGAAATTTGCCGTGCGGTCCTGATGCCAAGGGCTGCAGTCCAATATGTGAAGATCTACTGCAGGAACCCTTTTGAACTAAGATCCTGTGATTCCTGAGACCGAGAACGTTCGCAGTCCCAAGAATGTCGACGGTGAGTTTTCTCCTTTTCTTTCTTGGACTCCTCCTTGCGGGAGCAGGAGCTGAGCAAACCCGAAGTGCCCTGTCCCTTGGTAGGGAGAGACTGGCACAGCTCCTTGAAGGAGCCTGAATAAGTGGAGCCCCACCTGAGTGGAACAAAGGCAACGGCCGAACAAGACTGTGCGGTGGCCCGAGCCACCTCCTTCTCCTCAAAGGCCTTAAGCCGCTTCGGCTGCTCGGCAGACCCCACAGCCGCAGAGGCCACCCAACAGGTGTCCTTGGATTTGACCGGTGGATGTCATTTTCTGGGCGGTCCAACTTCAGACGAGTGAGGCGGTCCTCAATGACCGATATGTGAAACAACCGGCCAAAATTGAAGGCCTGGGGATCAGGCTGATGACCCAGGCAGTAAACGCACATGGCGTGGGGGTCAGTAGGGGACATCTTCTGCCTGCACAGGTACAAGCAAAATCCGGGCAAGGATTTTTCCTCCATCGAGGTCATGATCGATGATCAAACTGAAAATGAAACTCTAAAGAGTTAAAAGTTTTGGAAGTAAATCTGAAGATTGTAGCGCTAGGGCCTACTCAACACGGGAGCGGTAAGGCGGGAACCTGCTTCTTCCAGTGGAAAGGAAGATGTGGCATCATGGGACGGAGCTGAGGGTTATACCACTTGTGTGGGTGGGAGGAGCCCACTTGAAGACTTTCCAACAACATTTAAAGGGGAAAGGACACTGCCAGAACGTGTGGATAGAACAACATATCCATGTCCCTAGAAATGGCATAGAACTCATCCTTTATCTTGTGTAACTTTTAAAAAAAAAAAAAAAAAAAAAAGAATTACGGGCCAGGGTCTCTGCCAGGACCACACAGAAATCCAAAGTATAAAATCACTTCCAGCCAGAGGTGGCTCTACATCACGGCCTGCCAGGGCACGTGCCCCGGTAAAAAAATGCTGTGCCCCAGTTGGTGCCCCACATGAGGCAGAGCTTCCCCCATAGTAACAATATATCAGTGCCCCGGCTGCCATCTGTTGTGCCCCAGCTGTGCCCTGGTAACCATTTGTGGCTAGAGCTGCTACTGCTTCCAGCTGCTTTCTCTCCTTGCTAAATTCCTTAAAAAATCCATCACTTCTGCAAGGTTGACGTCAGAGGCCAGTACTCCAGCTTTTTCCTTCTGAGATCCTGGGCAGCTGTAAGTTCTCCAACAACTGATTTAATTCAGTGTCATTTCTGAATACTTCTGTAGAGTACAGATTTTTGTAGAATTTCATGAAGGATGCACTGATCTTCTGATCCCTCACAGTCTTTCCATGTGTCTTGCTGCCAGACTCCCAGAATCTGATCGGAGGCAGCGGCTTGTTTAAGGCATAGTGCTAATATTTTGATGCAGTGCAGACCGCTGGCTATGTAGTTTAGCTTTGTTTTCCTGCAGGCAACTTCGGCGGAGTGCCATAGGTGTTCATTACATGCCTGCTCAGCATCACCCTATTTCTGCCAGGCTTTGTCTGAGCTAGAGGTAGTGCTCCAGACAAGGGGAGTACTGACCAGTTTTAAGGAAATACTCTTCAAAAAAGTATTTAATGAGTACCAATAGTCATCCCCACATCTGAAAATGCTATATACTCAGCAAAAGAGTGCTTTGTAGCACTTGTTGCTTCAAAAGGAACATTTTTATTTCGGGTCTGATTCACTGTACCTAACCATAATTTAATTTTACTTGCCTAATTTAAACAAGCATTTGTCAATGCCGAACATTGTCTGCTTGTTAAACAATTTGTTTTTTGCAATTCTAACCCCACATTTTGAAGATACTTTTGTTTTAGGATTCGCCTTATAGACATGACGTGTGCCATTTGTAGTATACTGGCCAAAATGTCATTTCACACCAGAGGTATGAAAACACATCTCATCCAGGATTTTAAAAATTACACGCCACATTTATGAGGTGGTATGGAAAAATGGCTATGTTGAAAGGTTGGAGTCAAAATATTGAACATTTGTGAAGTTATGAGTGAACGTTGAACTAATGTAACATTCAGTCATAACCTGAGCATTTTACTGTATTTGTACACCAAATTTCCAGCACAGCCTTCTTATTACCCCACCTAATGAATGTGGTAGGTGAAAATGTTCAAATACCCGGCAAAATGTCATTCCGTGCCACAGGTATGAAAACACATTTTGGCCAGGATTTGAAACATTAAAGCTGTCACATTCATGAGGTGCTATGAAGAAATGGCTATGTTGAAAATGGGTCAAAATATTGAACATTACCAGTTGCAAGGCTGTGTTAGTAAATTTCAACGTAGGCTCATAACTTTTTTTTTTTATATTTTTTAGCCCAAATTTTCAACATAGCCTCTTATGATTCCACCTCATGAACAAGTGCGGAGAAAATTTTCAACTCCTGCCTGAAAGGTGATTTCGGGCAGTGACTGCGAAATCACCTTTCAGGACACAGAAACACATTTTGGCCAGGATTTGAAAAATGACAGCTGTCACATTCATGAGGTGCTGTAAAGAAATGGCTATGTTGAAAATTTGGGGTCAAAATATTAAAAATAACTAGAGTTATGAGCTTGCGTTTGCAAAGTTCAACACAGGCTCATAACTTTGCTGTTTTTTAATATATTGACACCGAATTTTCAACATAGCCTTCGAATGACCCCCACCTCATGAAAAAGGGCAGAGAATTTTCAACTTCTGCCTGAAAGGTGATTTCACACATCAAACATGAACTCGCCTTTTGAGACAGATTTTCCTGATATCACTGTAACTGTTCATGAGGTGGGGTCCCAAAAAAGGAATGTTAAAAAATGTGGGGAGAATATTAAAAAAATGGCCAAGTGATGCCACTAAGTTCCAAACCCCACTGAAATACACTGAACCACATACCCGATTTCCTCAGTTTACGGTCCGACGGCTCTGAAGAGTGAAGATTACGGCGTTGTACCCCTGTTGGGTAAGTAAGGGCTTGGGGGTGTGTGGGGTGGTAGGTGCTGAGATGGAGGGTCGGGTGGGGGGTACGAACGGCCAACAGATGGATGGTTTTCTGTTTTACAGGGTTATAAAAAAAAGAAAAAAAAAAGACAAGGGATGGTTTTCTATATTTCAGGTAATAACAATGGGGGATTGGGCACCCCAATGTCAGTTTGATGTTTATGGGGTGGGTGAATTGGTGGGTCCTAAGAGGGAAGGTTAGGTGGGGGGGCAGCTACTGGGAGCTTGCAACAGACACTGATGGACTTTTTTTGTTGTTACAAGCAATTTGTATCAATAAAATAAAAACTATGAGGGAAGACACTTGGGAACTGGGCACACCCAGTGTCAGCGTTATGTTTGTTGGGGGTAAGATGGGGTGATGGGTGCTCAGAGGAAGGGTCGGATGGAGGGTAGGATAGTTATAAGGGCGCAAGCTAGACATCGATGGACGGTTTTCTTTGTTACAGATTACAAATACAAATAAAATAAAAAAAACTACAAGGTGGCGACAGTGGGGGATTGGGCACCCCCATTGTCAGTGTTATGTTCGGGGGGGGCTGAGAGAGTGGGTCGGGTGGGTTGGTGGTGGGACAGTTACAGGGGGGCCAGCAACGGACATCGATGGACGTTTTTCTTTTTACAGAATGACAGGCTCCTAATGTTGAAATCTGCTCAGCTGTTTGCTGACTGGCTTCATGCTTATCAAAGGACCAAAGCCCTCTCTGATTACAGCCATTTCAGTCCTTTGACGTGCACAAAGTTTCCACCCAGCAAGCAGTGAGTGATGTCAGGACCACAGTGCGTGGTCACTGGGGTAGACTGCCGAGACCCTGCTTTTCTGAACTGCAATGGACTCGGCAGTGACACCCCATTAAATCCCATATCCTTGCCACAAAACACTGGGTGCACAAGCACAGCAAACGTAAAAATGCGGAGTAAATTACTCTTGCCTGCTAAAATTATCTGGAGCACTGGGGGGAGGTGTTGAGCAACTTCTCACAATTCTTCTGTTTCCTTCAGCTTTTGTTTTGTCTCTTTCATGGCAATTAGTTTTCCTATCCCAGCGCATTTAAGAATTTCTCAAGCTGCCGCCCAGGAGGTATCACTTTGGTACTGTGCTCCATGACGTCTGAAATAAGGTCCTGGATTTCCTGTTGGTGCTGCTCACCACTTTGTGAAATGAAGCTGCTGGATTCTGCTGTAATGTCTAACTTCACTGGGGAGTGGTTCAAAATCACTGTTGGTAGGATGGGGCTGTTCATAAGCCCAGGGACAGTGGCCATCAGGACTAACCATTAATCTATAAAGAAGCCTGACTTGTGCACACTGGATCTGGAAGTATAACCCTTCCTAGTGGGATTTTGCAAATGCCAGCTATCAGGCCCTGTGGGGCACCATCCTCGTTCATTTACAACAAGCATTTAGTATGCCCTCCAAAGGTGACCTCCAAGGAGAAGATATCTAGAGGATGCGAGTGTTGGCCATCTTTAATGACCCGAGTCATTAATTACGAAGTTGGACAAGACAGCTATTTTAAGAACCTCTAGAGTAGTGTGACGAATACATCTTTGCTGAAAACTGTATGATGGGGATCTTTTTCTTGCTGGATGGTGGATCCTGCAGTGTCATGTGTTACTAACACACTGACTAGTTTTAAAGTCAAACAGAGTGCACCTTATGTGTTCTGTTATAAACTTGAAAGTGCTTGAAGTTGAAATCAAATATACCAACTAGAGCAGGTGATTTCGCTGATGTGTAGGATTCCCTGGCGGTACCCATATTGTACATCACAGACATGATTTGTACTTTCATAGGACACTGGGCTGTTTGGAAAATATAAGGGGCTGGAGTGTTAATTTTGTAAAAATTTACTACAGATGGGCAAACAATCTCTCTGACAAGATCAAGGGGACCTCATCCTTCAAGCACAAACTAATTAAAATTATACAATGGGGTCTGATAATTCTTTAATCTGACGGGCTGACTGGCACCTTTTACCCATGGTAAATCATAAGATATACCAATGGGAAAAGGTGCCAGCCGCTAGTCAGCCGCAGCAACCCCCCCCAACCCTGAAATCACTCCGACCATGGACTGACAAAGATCGCCACAGATGGCGAGATCCTCACTCAGTGAACTGCACAGTTCACAAGAGCGGCCGTTCCCAGTCTGACCCCCTTCAAATGGACTGTATTTTTACTTCCCACACCCCAACAGTCCCACTTTGTGGACCACAAATCTTTTTTTTTAAATGTAGCCTCAGTACAAAGTGAAACAGAACAACCACCTCATCTCTCTCCACAAGGTTCCGTTCCATGTCCCATTCCCAACAATAAGGACAGCTGGCACCGAAATGTAGCCTCCGTACACAGTCGAACGAAACACTCGCCTCACCTCTTTCCACAAGGTTCCGAGTCCCATTCCAGTGTAATACATTACTGAATACTTCGATCCGATTAACTACAGCACATCCTCCCCAGATACAAAATTCAAAGTAAAACCGGAACCGCTAAACCCTCAAGAAGCAAACCTGAAAGTTCATAACGGCAAGATCCCCACCAGCACCTCTCAAACATATAGAAAGAAAAAAATATCAGGCTCTGTCTGTAAAAAAATGAAAAAGCAACTAAAACTATTATATCTCATAAGGGCAAGGTCCCTACTCACTAAACATATAGTAAAAAATGTCACACTGTAAAACCAACCGAAGCTACGATATCTCCTAACAGCAAGGTACGGTAGAAAATGTCAGACTCTCTGTTTAAAAAAATGAAAACAAGCAACTGCAACTACGCACTCTTTTCTTATAAACTACATTCAGTTGTAGGATTTGGGGGGGGCAAAACAAGTGAAGCTTGGCATGCTTTCGCTTCTTCTAACCATATGAGAGTGAGGGATTATACTACCTGGAAACATGGAAAGTACAGTTATGTAAGAACGTACCATAACAGCAGATCTTTGAGAAAGGCTCTTGCAGTAGGTACTAACTGATAGGACTAAGCCGCCAGGCACTAGGACCACATGGAAAACATTAGCTAGCGGTGTCTGGCAGGGGACCTCTCACCCATCATATGACTGACATCAACGTGGCACAATATAGTGAGCAGTCCCCACGCCTGCCCTCCAGTTCCCCGCCAGAGACACAGAAAGGTGCGACAGGATACAGAAGTGGGCTCCTGGAGCTTATAAAGCTATGAATGGAGAAGTACTAGAAGAAACCCAGCGGGAAGGTGGGAGGGAAAGCAGTACCTACTGCAAGAGCCTCTCTCGAAGATCCTCCCTAAATGTTTATATGTTGTGGGCGGCAGGGCCACCAGAGAGTATGAAAGACTACAGCCAAGCTACCCACCACCCCCAACCCCAAATTTTGGATGCAAGTGCAACACTAACTGATACTGGAAGGGATTAAACTTAACTCTGAACCAGGAGTCTGTAATAAGAATCTTATCCCCAGGGGATAAGATTCTTATTACAAACTCCTGGTTCAGAGTTAAGTTTTGCTGCCACAAGCCAGCAGGTAAAGTGACTAGGAAAATCCAGTAGCCAGACTCTTCCACTGGCCCTGCTGGTGTACTTACTGTAGTGTTACCTGCTTCTCCACTACAAGCATGTAGTGTGTGTGTGTGTGTTGGTGCTGGTGTTACCAACTAATCATGTGCAAAATATAGGTTTACAAATGACACCAATTCTGTGTCACTATATACTGCACTTCTTTCCTCTTTATGCAAAGTTGCCAACACAAACCTAGATACAGACTGCTTCCTGGGTTTGTAGGATTATGTAACTGCAGTACTCTGGTGTGCAGTGCATGCCTTACAGCAAGTGACACTTGCAACATTGCACTTTGCAAACTTGATTCAAACTAAATTGCACTGCTAGTCAATACAAATGCATAAAGCAAGTCAAGTCCACCACACAACACAGTGTCACTGCAAAACCTGTCAACTTACTAAATAAACCCATACATAGCTACACTGTAGACAGAATGCACAGACAGTACTGGGGGACGTGGGACCCTTAAACAGCACACAGTTTATTCAGCTTTTTACTTAATTTTTTTATTTAAGTTCAGTACGGTTATTTTGTGGACAATTTATAACTTAAATAACTGACTGGACTGATGTAAACTATCAGTACTCAGCCTTGTGCTGCAGCTAGACACATCCCTCATTGCACACACAACACTGCAGTCAGATACTAGCTATAGGATCTGACGCTACACAGTGGAGAATGATACTGCCAGTAGCGGCCTCCGAGTTTACAAGGTAGCTCATTCAGACTTAGTTCAGACTTCCGTGTTGTTGCACAAAATTTCACACACCCATTACAGAACAAAACTGAGAACACAAGATGATGTGAAAGAACACTGTCTGGTTTCTTGATTTAGTTCATTGATGCCACATGGTGGAGCTGAGCAGAGCATGATACTAGTCGGGCCCTCAGAGTGACATGCCACATGGCACCGATGACAAATGGTAATTTTTTTATACACTTTTTTTTTACACTTTCTAAAGATCATACATTTCTTGATTAAAACTTCGACATACACTACAAGATGAAAGATAATTTGTTCGGTAATGTAACATACTAACACCACTAATATCACTGAGGATCTAATGGCGCCATGCAGTGGGGAATGATAATGGCATAAGAAGAAATAAATGTATTATTAAAATTAGTGTCACTCGCACACGCAGATGAAAAAACAGTACTGACAAAAATGTACAGCCCACCACAGATAACTATCATAGTCCGCACACACTCCTACTCAGCACAATTTTTACCTATCAAATGAAGCAGACATACACAAATCAACTTAGGAAGGAAATCTAACTATGTTGAAAGTAAAATAGTTTTTTTTAGTCACGATCATTACCGTATCTCCAAGAAAATAAAAAAAAAAGCACTCGCTGCCACGGATCCATCCTACCTGCCCACCATCTGCCTGCCGTGCTCTGAAAGGAGTTCCCGCCAGTTAACCAAGTGTAGGATCAGTCTGAGAACTTATAGCCAGTCACTAAATAGCATCTGGGTGGGCACCGGGGAGGCAGCGCATGCGGGCGTGACAAATCGCTTAATTTCACCAAGGGACATCGGGGGGGCATGCAAAGGAGCTATTCTTTTTTGTGGGAGGCGGACCGCATAACTTTTTTTTTGGTTGGGCGGATCTAAGCTTTGGAGGTCACGGTTTGGAGAGGAACCAAAACAAAATGACACATGCAGTCAAGCACTGTAGAAGCGTATTTGATACGCTATTAGTGTTAAAAATGGAGTGTAAATGCCGTTTTTACAAGCGTAAATATAACCTGTACACAGCTTATCTGGAGCCCTGCCTCCACTGGTACATGTGCCATTCTAGAGAAAACTCTGAAGCGAGCAGTGGCTATGTCAGTAGGTGCCACGCATGCAGGTGAAGGGACTCAAGGCCTGGATGGACCAGGTTGCCATGCTCCTGAGTTAGAAGGTCTTGGCAGATGGGCTGGGGGTTCCATTGTCAGTTGCTGAAGCAGAGAGAACCAAATCTGACATAACCAGTAGGGAGCAATCAGGATCATATGTGCTCCTCTGCCTGTAGTTTCAGTACCTACTGCAGTAATGGAAAGGAGGTACAAGACAAGAATCTCCCTGTCCAGCACAGAGACAGTGCGTCTCGACAGAAAACATCATGCCCTGGAGCGAGCGAGCAGAAAGTTGGTAGTTTTTCATTGGATGGGGATGCGAACAAATTGAGGTCTGGTCGACCCCAACTGGTGAATATTCTGTCTACCACAGACTGTCTCAGCTCCCACTCATGGGCTCTGACTTGAGTGCGGCTGAGTGTGGCTGCAGGGACGTTTTGAATGCTGGGGACGTGCATTGCCATGAAGTGGAGATTGTGCTGCACTGCCCAGTACCATACTCGCATCGTTTCACGACAGAGTGGGTATGAGCGAGTGTCCCCTTACATAGAAACATAGAATTTGACGGCAGATAAGGACTGCTTGGCCCACCTAGTCTGCCCATTTCCCTACCTAATGGATAAGCAGCAGATCCTAGTTAACCAACAGCCTACTTCCTCCTAACCCCCACTAGAATTGCCTTATGTCTGTCCCATGCATTCTGAATCACCCCACTGTTTTTGACTCTATGACCTCCTCAGGAAGGCTGTTCCATGTATCCACAACCCTCTCTGTGAAGAAATACTTCCTCACATTACCTCTGAGATGTACCTCTATCTTCAAATTGTGCCTTGTTTTGCACATCTCTTTTCTGAAAGATGCCACCCTCTTGGACTTTGTTGATTCCCTTGAGGTATTTGAAAGTTTCTATCATGTCCTCTCCCTCCTTTCCTCAAGGCTATACATCTTTAGTTCCTTTAGTCTTTCTTCATATGTATTCTGATGCAGACCCCTGCATCATTTTGGTTGCCCTCCTCTGGACAGCCTCCACCCTGTCTATGTCTTTGCTGAGATGGGGTCTCCAGAACTGTACACAGTACTCCAGATGTGGTCTTACCAACTGTCTGTACAGAGGGCCAACAACTTCCTGTTTTCTACTGGTGATGCCTCTCTCCCTATGCATCCCAGTATACCCCCAGCCCTCCTTACTGCCTTCTCACATTGCTGGCTCACCTTTAGGTCATCTGATATAACTACCCCCAGGTCCCTTTCCATTTTTGTTGTTGTCAGTATCTCACCCCCCATTGTGTACTCTTCCCCTGGGTTTTTGTCTCCCAGGTGCATTATTTTGCACTTCTTTGCACTGAATCTAAGCTGCCATACATTTGACCATTCCTCCAACCTTGCCAAGTCCCTTTTCATCCTTTCCACCCCACCTTGTGTATCAACCCTGTTGCAGATCTGTGTGTCATCTGCAAAGAGACATACTTTCCCTTCCAGTCCCTCCACAATGTCACTTATAAAGACTTGTTTGTTTATGTACCAGACGACACACATGTTGTCTATCTGGACCATGAGTGATCCCGGCTGGAGGAGATGCTGGAATGCCTGTAGGAGGTACAGCACAGCTCTCATCTGCAGTACATTGATATGGAGCGAAAGCTTGCTCTGAGTCCAAGAATCTTGGGTCTTGTGGGTTCCCAAATGGGCTCCCCATCCCAATCCCGAGGCATCCATTGTCAGGGTCTGAGAGGGAGGAGGGGGCTGGATGGGGACACCTTTTCGAAGATTGTCCAGGCTCTGCAACCACAAGAGGTCCCAAGCCATCGGGGTGGAGACAGAGATCATGAGATCCAGGCTGTCTGATCTCTGGTCCCACTGTGTGACCCGGATATGGAGCCTGACCAGATGTATGGTCAGAATGGCAGCTGCCATGAGACCTAGCAGGTGAAGGATCGACCTTGCGGAGGTCTGCCTCTGGGAAGCCACCAGATGTGCTCCTTGATGGAGAGTCACTGCTCTGGCTGGCAGGAGAAAGGCTCTCCCCTGGACTGTATCCAACAATGCCCCAATGAATTGAAGGCATTGTGAAGGGATAAGGTGGGATTTGGGAAAACTGACTGAAATGCCCACCTGCTGGAAACGGTCCAGGGTACTGGATAGAGACCTGATAAGACTGTCCCTCGATGGAGCTGAAAGAAGCCAGTCGTCGAAGTAGGGGAACATATGAAAGCCCCGTTTGCGTAATGCCGCAGCAACCACCGCTAGGCACTTCGTAAATACTCTGGGTGCTGACGACAGGCCAAAGGGGAGAGCTTTGAACTGGCAATGTTCTCCCTGAAAAGATTATCTGAGAAAGCGGTGGTGGGACGGGAAAATGGGGTTATGCAGGTATGCATCCTGTATATCCAGAGCACGGAGCCAATGTCCGTGATGTAGCAAGGGAAGAAACCCGGCAGGGATAGCATGCGTAACCTCTTGTACTCTATAAAGAGGTTCAGACGGCTGAGATCCAGTATTGGTCTGAGGTCGCCCGTCTTCTTGGGGACTAGGAAAAAGTGTGAGTAGTATCCCCTGCCCATGTGACGCTGGGGAATGGGTTCTATCACAGCTTTCTGCAGCAGAGTTGATTTCTTCTCTGATCAAATGGATGCAACTCGGAGGATAATAAGAGGGACCTGGAGGATGCTCTGGCGGTCTCTTTAGAAACTCGACTGTGTACCCTTTGGCTACGAGTTGGAAGTACCCACGAGTCCGCTGTGGTTGCCTCCCAGCCCTGTAGTTGGTTTGCAAACCTGCCTCCTACCAGTTCCCCATGATCTAGGTCTGGGGTGGGAGGGGTTGGAGTGAGTCAGAAGGCGGTGGGGAGGGTGGACGGCGCGGTTCCTGAGGTTCTATGGGATTTAGCTGGGGGAGCCGTGTCCACCGACAATGCCCGACATTTGTTCTGATGTCGGTTCTGCTGTTGCCTTTGCTGTCATCACTGCTGCTGACAAAAGGGCTGCTTAGGCTTCTGACGGAGTTTGTTCATAAACTGGACAGAGCACAAGGCTTTGCTCTTGTGCTGTAGGTTCATAATAGTATCTTTGACATCCCCTCTGAAAAGGACAGGGCCCAGGAAAGGGGCATTCTGGATGGCTGATTGAACCTCGGGTGCCAGGCCGGAGATCCTCAGCCATGAGTGTCTATGTAAGCTGATTGCTGTAGCTGTACCCCTTGCAGAGGCATCTAACGCGTCACAGGTGGCCCTCAGCGTGTGCCGACCTCACCATACCGGCCATGACTTCCTTAAGCTCAGAGTCAGGAAGTTTCTCCAGCTTGGATTCTAGCTGACCCAGAATGGATTTCTGGTAAACCACCATGTAAGCAACATAATTCAGTGCTCTAATGGCTAGGGTGGATGAAGAGTAGAACCTTTTCCCAAACTGATCCAGTACCTTCGACTCTTTGTCTGGAGAAGTACTGAGGTGTTTTGGTTTGGATGAACGGTCAAGGGCAGCACTAATGACCACTGAATTGGCCTTAGGATGGACACTAAGGTAGTCCTTCCCTTCTGGCGTTTGGTACATCCTTTCTGCCTTCCTTGCCACTGGTGCAAGGGAAGCAGGTTGTTTCTATATCGTGGAGGCCAAATCCTCGTGAGGGCCTATCCATGGTGGGATGAAAGTCAGAGATTGATCTGATAGTTCCAGATGCTCCATGAGCCTCTGGCATTGGGTATTTTGTTCCTCTGTGCGCCAGCCATAGGCTGCCTGGATCTTTTTGAAGAGTTCCATAAAGGAAGGGTCCTCGGGGGGGACTTTGAGGAGTCCCTCGGTTTCGGCTCATCTGGGGAAGGGGACTCATCATCTGATCTTGAATGGGCAAAGTCAGATTCAGATTCCGATGTCGGGCTGTCTTCGGGAGTAATGAGTCTGGGTAGAGGGATGTCCACAGGTATCGAGAGGTCCACGCATCTCGAGATTTCTGCGGGCCGCACTGGTTGAGGCAAAGGCTCAGCAGACCTACCTGACGTCGAAGGCCTGGAGTCCGTCAATGGAGGATGTCTGTGTGTCAGTTCTCTGGTGACCGGAGGCTTATGTTTCTCAAGCTCCATGAGCTGAGATTTTGCTTCATCCCACCAGGAATGAAGCATCGCCTACAGGTCCACCTGAGGCTGGGGTGGTGGCTGATGTCCGTACCCTGGTGTCAGATAGCTCGGCACCTGGTAATAAGGTGAAGGGAATCCCGCTGGAGGATAGCCCAGTGATGGGTAATGCGAGTACCCCAGTGTCGGATACCCTGAAGAGTATTGTGGTGCCAGGTAGCCAGGCGTCAGGTAGCACTCAAAGGGCCCGGTGATGGACCTGGTGGAGGCTCCAATGAGGGAGCCAAGGGGTCCAATGGTGGGTCCAAAGGGCCAGAAGGAGGGCCCAATGGCCTGTCTAAAGGATCCCTAAGAGGGGTCGGCGTCAGGCCTGATGGCGTCCCAGAGGGGCATGAAGGACCGGTATTACCATCGTCGGGTCTGGCGGCAAGCCAGGCGTAGGGCGATCCAGCGTTGGCAGTGGAATGGTGCCTTATGGAGGTCCCTCTCCCTCCTCTGGATCCCATGGAACTGGGGAAGCCAGAGGAACTACCTCAAGAGGTGGAGGGGGAGAATCCCAAGTGGAAGGAACCTCTGGGATCAGCTGTGGCTCGGGTGGCAGCTGGTCCAGTTCCTCGATGTCAGGCCTGTTGTTGGGGACTGCCGGAGGAAACCGGGGCTTGGCGCATGTCGAAGTAGCCGACGTGCAGCTTATCAGCCATGGTCGCATGATCGTCAGAGAAGCTGACGATCAACTTACTGGCCATATTACTCACTGTAGATTCTGTAATCTTGAGGGGTCTAAGTAGTAGGTGTCTCCTTTACCCCGGAGACTCCCATCAGAACTGAAATCGGTCCCTGGCGGGAGGGGAGGGCGGCTGCTCCACGGCGGCAGAGACAGTCTTGGCTGGAGGGACATCCGTGTCCATGTCTGAAGGAGGGAGCTGTGGACAGGATGGAGACGTTCCCAGTTCCGTTGTCTCTCCTTGTCCTGCTTCTTATTGTGATGGCTCTCTGGGGAAGAGGATGAACTCCTGAGTTTCTTCAGCTCCTTCTCCATGGATGCCATTTTTAATTTTAATATATATGGGCTTCCAAGGTCTACTGATGGCATTTCCATGTGGCCTGGTTGAAGCTCTGGCAGGCCTCACAGTTCTTGGTCTTGTGCTTTGGGCCCAGGCAGAAGAGGCAGAGGGAATGGCCGTCTTTGCAAGGAAGCGGAGTTCCACAGGAGTTGCACTTGTTTTTATGCGAATCAGGAGACGTTGGAGACATACACGATGTGAAATAACACAAATACTTTATGAGAAAAAGAAATAAATGAGAATAAACAAGTAGAAATACTTATCCAAAATGGTGTCGACAGAAACAACGTTCTCCGTGAGGTCTGATGTGCGCAGGTCGATGGCGGGAAAGAACTGGAGGGTGTGTGTGGGGGGACCAGTTACTATATATTACCACGCTAATGGTCACGTTGAAGTCAGATGGGCAGTCCGCAGCCAGACACTACTAGCTAAAGTTTTCTGCGTGGTCCTAGCACCTGGCGGCTTAGTCCTATGTGTTAGTACCTACTGTAAGAGCCCTCTTGAAGTAAGATCAATTTTTTTTGGCAGAACAATATTTTCAAGAAAAATTATTTTAAGTACTAAAAAAACAGTATTTTTTTAATTTTTTTTTTTACTATAAAAAGTAAAGGGAGACATTGTATAATTGCAATAAACCTTTTATAGGTACATCAGGGAGCGAAGGAAGACCAAGGGAGGGTTAGTGAGGCTTAATAAAGGGAGGGAGGGTGGGCAGAGGGTGACTGTGAAAAGGCAGAGATACTAAACAAATATTTTTGCTCAGTATTTACAAAATAAGAGGGGGAGGTACCTAAAACAAACAGCAGAAACACTCTGGATACAGAAGTTGATACCAGCCCATTTACAGAAGAAAGGGTTTTGAAAGAACTCTTAAAACTGAAGGTGGACAAAGCAATGGGGCCTGATGGGATTCATCCCAGAATTCTAAAAGAACTTAGGGTAGAACTAGTGACACCACTGACTACCCTTTCAAATCATGGGAGGATGGGTGGTACCCGAGGACTGGAGGAGGGCAGATGATTCTCTTCACAAAAATGGGAGCAAGGCAGAAGCAGGAAACTACAGACCTGTTAGTTTAACCTCAGTGGTAGGGAAAATGATGGAATCACTCTGAAGGAAAGAACTGTTGAGTATCTAGAGGCCAGAGGGCACAGGACCCAAGGCAGCATGGATTCACAGCGGGAAGGTCATGCCAGACAAATCTGATAGATTTCTTTGACTGGGTGACCAAAGTAGTAGATCGGAGGAGGCTGTGGACATGGCCTACCTAGACTTTAGCAAGGCATTTGACACAGTCCCACACAAAAGATTAATATACAAGTTAGCCAGCCTGGGAGTGTGTCTCAAGATGACAGCCTGGGTAAAGAATTGGCTGGAGAATAGGACACAGAGAGTAATAGTAAATAGAGTCCACTCTGAAGAAATGGGGGTTACTAGTGGGGTACCGCAGGGTTCAGTATTAGGACCGGTCCTCTTCATTGTCTTTATAAGCAACATTGCAGAGGGACTGGAAGGAAAAGTATGTCTCTTTGCAGATGACACAAAGATCTGCAACAGAGTTGATGCACAAGGTGGGGTGGAAAGGATGAGAAGGGACTTGGCAAGGTTAGAGGAATGGTCAAATGTATGGCAGCTTAAATTCAGTGCTAAGAAGTGCAAGGTAATGCACCTGGGAAACAAAACCCCCGGGGAAGAGTACATAATAGGGGTGAGATACTAACAACAACAAAATGGAAAGGGACCTGGGGGTAGTCATGTCAGATGACCTAAAGGTGGGCAAGCAATGTGAGAGGGCAGCAAGGAGGGCTGGGGGGATACTGGGATGCATAGGGAGAAGCATCACCAGTAGAAAACAGGAAGTTATTATCCCTCTGTACAGACAGTTGGTGAGACCCCAGCTGGAGTACTGTGTGCAGTTCTGGAGACCCAGTCTCCGCAAAGACATAGACAGGATGGAAGCTGTCCAGAGGAGGGCAACTAAAATGGTGCAGGGTCTGCACCGGAAGACTTATGAAGAGAGACTTGAGGAGCCAACATGTAGCCTCGAGGAAAGGAGGGAGAGGGGGACATGATAGAAACTTTGCTACCTCAAGGAAATCAACAAAGTCCAAGAGGGTAGCATCTTTCAAAAAAAGAGGTGCAAAGAACAAGGGCCACAATTTGAAGATAGAAGGGGGCACCAGAGGTAACTTAAGGAAGTATTTTTCACATAGAGGGTTGTGGATGCATGGAATGGCCTTCCGGAGGAGGTTGTAGAGTCAAAAACAGTGGTGGAATTCAAGCATGCATGGGACAGTCATAAGGCAATTCTAGGGGTGGGGGTAGGAAGAAGTAGGCTGCTGGTTAACTAGGATCTGCAGCTTATTCATTAGGTAGGGAAATGGTCAGACTGGGTGGGCCAAGCGGTCCTTATCTGCCGTCAAAATCTATGTTTCTATAACCACTCCAGGGTGTGGGTTATGCTGGGATTTACCCACGGCTGACCTAGTTTGACCACTCGGCCTGCGGCCTTGTGTCCAAACCAGGCCAGCCGTGGGTAAATCCCAGCATAACCACACCAAGCTGTGGTTTATTGCTTAAATGGAAGCTAGTACACTCACACACAGAACTGGAATGCTGAAGGGATGCAGCATAGAGCCAACAGACAGCAAATGATACTGTAATTTAAAAGAAACAATACCCACTAACTGTGTTCCTACAAGAAACACGTGAAAACTGCAGCCACACAAATGATGCAAAGAGACCAGGTAAGAACTGCTGCAGGAGTGGGGCATCAGCAGAAAATGAATCATTGTGCAGACACTAATTAAGAGAAAATTAAAGTAGAACAAATGTGGCGCTATCTGGAAGGAAGAGCACTGATAGTAGCAGGCACATAAGACAATTGCAGGATAGCCCTGGTAAACATTTATATCCTGAATATGCACACATGTGAACTCCACTCCAACATTCAATGCTGGATTTTGAATTTCCCAGAACACACTGTGCTGATTGGTGGGGACATGAAAACAGTATTCAACCCGATGACAGATGGTACCAACCTGAACAGAACATTACTGTAAAAATTGCATCCTTGTTGACACATCACATCCTGGGGGCATGCCGACACTAGCTTGGTTGCATTTTTACACCCCTCTGAGTACCTGTCATCGCAGTCACTGTGCTGTACGCGTGGGTTGCTGCACTGATGAGATGCTGTCCTTTGGATGAGACGTTAAATAAAAGTCCCTTCTGCCCATCTCTAGTCACTGTCCAGGTGGAAGTTAAAGGTCCAGCGCAGAGGAAGGGTCCACATTTGCACCACATCTCTTGGCGCTGAAGCCTGAAGAGGCATCTGCTCTGATACTTATGGCACTAAATTTTAAGCAACCCCCAAAACATTACTGTCACCGCAAATGCTGCCGAAAGAGTGCAGAGGAGCCATCACACCATAAGAATTTTCCATCAACCAAACTATTTTGAGACACCCACCACAGGCAGGGAACATGTCAGAAATAGAAGTGCTGGTACTACCGGCATGAAGAAATCTGCTGTATCCTCCCTTGAAGAAGACATCCCTCACACTTGCACAGCCAACAACCTTGAGGCAGACAATGGATCCTGATTTTCATAGGCCTGAGGTCTTACCAATGTAGAATTTTGGGAGTATACACCAGATGCCGAGAAGCCCCCAGAAATACATTGTTTAATTTTGGAGACTCTGAAGTTTGAAAATTCTACTACTAACTGCAAAATTATAAAAGGAAGCATGAAGGGAGGGGTGGCAGCTGCTGACACTTACCCAGGGGCTGCATCTCGGGCAGACGAGATAGACTGATAGGCCTAATCTGCTGGCAGCTATGTATGTATTTTTGCAACAGTGAAAACCTTTTGAAAATTACAAGGGGAGGGGGCTTCACAAGCTTTCTGAGAGCAGTCCACAAAATGGCTTTGAGTTAGCAGATTTGATTTTTTCCCCTCTGGAATAAGCCATCAGGGTTTGTTCTCCAATCATATGTACCTGCAGTCTGATCTCCTGCGGGGAGGCTGATAAGATGCAGGTCACTCTTCTATATGCAACACCCACTCCATGGTGACCGCCATGATGGGGAAGGCAAATCTTTTTGAACTCTCCTTAACCAGGATATCTACTAGGAAAGACCTCCAGTAAGTTGCTGAGGACATCAAATTTAAAAAGCACACGTCGCCGAGATAAATTACATTAGCAGCCAATAGGCCATTTTCACCATGTTCATTTGAGTTTTCATCCACATGGTAATACTGAGTGGCCAGAGCCATCCAAGGGAAACTTGGACCTTGTGGCAGGGACAGCTGGAGAGACACTGCCACCTTCTTGTCCAACAGAGGAGCTGCAGTGACCAACAAATGCATAACTTGAGAAACTTTAGAGGAACATTCAGTATTCACAGGTTCCCCTGGAGGTTGACTCAACAGAAGGGTGATCTGACATGAAGGATCTGAATGGGCCGTAGGGTGCCAAGACAGATCCGGCAGACTACCAGTTCCCACCACGGTGGGAAAAGACAGGAAAGGCCTGTATAGGAGGTGGAGCAACCACTGAGGCATGAACCAGTGGGGCTAGTTGGGAGCACCCCACTATCAGTGACCAGTTTTGGACTGATACCAAAAATAAGATTGAGGATAGGAATGCAACCAAGTCCTCGACTGAGATTGATACCTCTTTTTATTGCAAGGCGACACAGCTGATGACACATCAGAGCTGCTGGTATGACGGGAGCAGAGGCCATCAGAGTGAAAGTGACTGACAGAGGCCCATTAGGGTTGGGATGTCTGGCAAAGGCCCCACTAAATTTGATCTACCAGCACCCAGGTTGACCAGAGATGGAAACACCAGAGAAGTGTTTAAGGGAGTTGGGGTGGGGGGTGCACTGCTTCTAAATCTTTCCTGTCATCTGCCAAGCCCTCCCTTTTCAAAGAACCTTTATTAATGCAATGCCTTTTCTAAATGATCAGGCTTTCAAACTCTTTTGCATACAGAAACGCTTCTACTTGCCACTGTCGTTTGCAAACGATGTAGTGGCAAGCAGAAGCCTTTCTATGTGTGGTAGTGCTCAAACACTGTTGCAGGCAATAAGGATGGGCTATAAAAAAAGCCCAAAGGTTTCGGTAATAAAGGCATTGCATTAACAAAGGTACCAGATAGCTGGCCCGCCGGCACAGCAGTTGGATTTCCGTTTGTGATGCCGGCAACCCAGGTTTGGGAATGGACCCGGGCTGTCGGAGGGCTGGCCGGGGGTAGCAGGATTTAGCTTTCTCTAGACTGCTCTCCTTCTCCAGGGGGGAGGGTGGTGCACGTTTGGTGCAGAAGAGACACCTGGTAGCGGCTGGGTTCATCTCACTGCATTGACACCAGTTTCTCTCTGGGGCGGGGAGACACTGGCAGTCACTGCAAGTCCCCGCCTCAGCTTAAGGGGAGAAAATTCTGCTCCAGATGTTTCCTTGAAGCCCTGCCCCGGACTTCAGTTAGTCTCCTAGCCGGGCTCTCCCGACCAGTCACAGTTTTGCGGCACTGGTAGCCCGACGGTGCCGTGACCCCACCCACCGGGGGGCAAGCCAGGGATGACTAGGAGAGCTCCGGCGATCCAGGAGGTGGAAGTGTGAAGGGGCGCCGTGACCAGGGTGAATGACATGACGGTCCGGAGCAGCCAAAAAGCATAGTAAATAAATAAAAAAAAAATACAAAGGTACCAGATAAATACTGTTAGGGCAAACACTGTTTACAAAGAAGTCCTGTGTAAATTTGTTACCATAAAACAGATATTTTACCGACTACAAAACGAGTTGCAGGAAAAATAGAAAGCAGTTGAAAAAACCTTGCAAAAATCCAAACTTCACTGTAAGAGCTGTATATTGAGAAACCTGTTCTTTCAGTAAAAAGAGATTCAAAGTAGTGGAGGTGGACTCCACATGGCACTCGACTGGGTGGCAGGAGAAGTCATGCTCTGCAAACTATTTTCAGAACCTGAGCATGCTCGGTGGAACTGCCACAGGCAGGGTAAGTGAACTAAGTCGATTACAATAGCTCATCGCACTGTCTGTGTAAAAACTGTAAGGGGAAGGAAGTAAAATTACTCACCGGCAATCCGAAAATACTGATCAAAAAGTCCCACATTCACAGACACCATATCATTCAGCTTCAACACAAAGCAGAAAGACAGATGGTAATCGCTTTCATCATAGTTGGAGGGTTTTACATTCCAGAAACCTAACAGAGAAAACAACCCCACAGTTTCTCAGACAGGTTTTGTATTCCCAAGAGGCAAGCTCACAGTTTTGCAGTTACAGGTGTGGAAGTGCTATTAATACAGAAAGTCGAAGACTGTATGTGGCTTGTTTGGTCCCAATGGAAAACACTATAAAATCTAGTTCTCTACAAATTTAAAAAATGGGAAAGATTACTGTTTTTTCCATTAAATTAATGCAGTGGGCGTTTAGTACACTCAGAGTTCACATTCTTAAGAGGCAGTCTGCTGAACTGCAGTGCACTGGATCCATAAAAGGATACTACTGGAGAAATATTAGCCAAAGTGTTTCACTTTTGTGTATCTCTCTAAACCACAAACATGTTATTTTTGCAGTTAATCTATTTTCTCCCACAGGCTTAGCTTTTCCATCGACCCCCAGCGTCCCAGGGACTTGCCTCCATCTCAATGCTTCCCCCACAGCTTGTGCCTTACCGCTGACAAACAGATCCGGTTCCAGGAAAGGGCTCTGTAGATGGTGCGGAGCCTGCGAGGGATCAGTATCATCCCGCACTGCACCTTAACATTTTCCTCTTTTCTCCCCTGGAGGAAAGCATGTGCAATGTTGTCCGGACGTGCCCACGCACGTTACTGTGTGTGAGACGTCGACGGCTGCAGTCCCTCCATTCCCTGAGTTGTGATCCCGAGCTGCCTGCCTCCAAGCCTCTGCTGCAGGGCAGACAAGCACTGGGCGTGACAGCCCTCCCTCCCCATAGAAGGAGAGCAGTCATCTGGATGCTTGACACTCCTCTCCCCAGCCTACCCCCTGTGACCCAAGTCAATTCCTGAACTTGGGTCGCCAGCATGGATAAAGGTAAGGCAGCCAAGGCGTCTCACTCTCTTCACCACTGCGCTTGCCAACCACAAATATTATAAAGCCTCAATCCCAGTGCAAAGCATCATGAACACGCAAATCCTTGGACAAAGCAGGACGACAAGGCTTCTGCAGAACAAGCACTGCCATTAATTAGTGCAGGGCACGCAGCTGTTGAGCAGAAGATGGTACTGGCTCCCACACTCCTACGTGACTCCATCCCAATTCCACACCTAGCCCTTCTTTGTCTACAGTTCAAACCAAGTGGACAGGCAAACATGAATAAATGGATCTAGAATAGATAGTGATGTTAACACAATGCGTGGGTTTCTTATTTCAATACTGAAATGAGTAGTTTTGCATTTAAATTTTCAGTTAAACAATATATTACAAATGCTGATACATCAGTCCTTCCCCCCTCCCCACCAATATACTGTAGTAGTTTCCTCTTCTCGTACCTGTCCACCCAGTCTGGCCGCTACCTTAGTTGTACCATGCTCACTCCATGTGGCACTGAGAGTGCCAACAGCGATCTTCAGGATGGCAGCAGGGTTTTCTTCCCTGCGTTCCCTGTACCCTATGGAGGTGCTGGACCACAAAGTTGACGTGAATGCAGCATCTCTCCCCTCATAGCAGTCCAAGCTCTCCAGCCTACTGTCAAGAGGCTGCAACAGTGGTGGCAGAATGTGTGGCCAACCCTCTGCAGCCGGGATATGCTGCCTTGGACTAGTGCAGCATTCCAGATCCACTCTTAAATCTGGGTGGCCAGCAGGGTAGCACAATGTGCTGCTGGCGAGCCATCATTGAGTCCCCCAAACCCCGGGAGACAGAGTCTGCTTTCTGCATAGACCCTGCCCCCACGCTGGGGAACAGTGGGTGATAGAGACAATTTAGTGTGGAATCACCACTGGCCAAGACACAAGTTTAAAAATCCACTATGTGACCCAAATGTTCCAGTAGTGCATAGTAAGTTACATCTCATGGGTTGCAGGAAACTTCCACTGGCACAGCATTTTCTAAACACCACAATGGGGTGAGGGCAGGCAGCTTTCTCCCAAAACAGTCTGAAGCCATTTGTCTTTCTGATTCAGAGATGAGCCACTAACGTCTAAAGCAGTGTGCGAACATGGCTGCCACCAACTGTAGCGGGCAGGCTTCTAAATTACACAGCATTTGTACTGAACTTATTAAATCATAGTGCATCCCTGGAAGAGTTCTTACTGGTTTGTTCAATGAACTGTGCCGCAGAGTCCTCCAGCATGAAGTACACTGCCTTGGTGGAAAGCATAACACAAGCTGACACTTCCAAATCCGGCATTTTATAAAATATCACGGAAGACCACATGATGTGTCTCAGCTCTTCGTTCTCCACCTATATAAAAAAAAATTTATTACATATATATATAATTTTCTCTTTTTTTTATTTAGTATTGCATTACACTCCATTGCTCATCTCAGCTGGCCTTCTTTCCATCTTGACCTCATACCCAACCCCATCACCTCTCTTCTGTAGGACCTAGCACTGTGCCTGGTCCTCCCTGTCTTACTTTCCAGGGTGGGGCTGCCAGAGATGAACCCTCCATTGACAGACTTAGAGCTTGGTCTGGCACGAATGCCACACAGGTTTAGTGACTAGGGGAGGACATCATTTTGATATAGCTAGTAGGTTTTTTATATGCTGCTGTTCTCAACCCCTAAGATGCAGATATACTGAGCTCTGTGGACACATGTGTAAAACACTGATGAGTGTCAGAGCACGTCAGTGTCCCTCCTCCCTGCTCACATCTCCAACTGCATTGCCTGACCATAGGGCAGTAGAGACTGCATGCCCTCCCTCCCACAGAAGGACACCATCCTGCGGGATGCTCAACCCCCCCCCCCCACTGGCCCTCCGATAACTCAGGCACAGCATCCACAGTGGGCTGGCCCTCATTATGTAACATTTGTTAGGACAGAAGGGGCCTCGCCCATCTAGTCCCCCACCCCCAACACCATTTCTCAATGATTATACACTCTAATCCAGGTAGGAATCCAGCCTCCTTTTAAATTATTTCATAACACCAAAATTTAAATGATGTTCTTACCGTAATTATTGCTCTTCCAGAACACATCTTTACCGCTGATTAGCACTAGTGGGGTCTCAGCCAGAGGCACTAGGACCCCAGTGGGAGCCAGAATTTTTGGGAGAGTTGGTGATGCAGTAGGCACTGTGTGCACACCATCGCATGTGCCCACTGGTATATAGCAGCACCAGCCCCCAACTGCCTCACTACCATTTTTATGTTGCTTGCACGCATGTGCAAGAAACATAGTGCCATCATCCAAGTTTTCGGAGGTGTGGCACCCCATCTTCCAGTTCAGTCAGTGAGTTTGCAGGCGCAGCCGCAGTTCTCCAATGACTGCTGCAGCTGTCTATGACAGCAATCGAAAATGCAGTGGCATACAGTTGAAAGGGAGAGCTCCGCTTCAGTGAGCAGAGCTCCCCCCCACACACACGCATGCATATTGCGTGCTGATGCACTCCCTCCCCCTCCCACGCACACACTGCATGGCTGACGAGGGTGCCCAATCCCGTTGGCTCCATGCCTCCCCCCACAAAAGTTGTCCAGGTGCCACGCTGGGAGCCCACCCAGTGTGGCAAAATGTTTTAGCCGACGGGGTTGCCCAATCCCCGTTGGCTCCACATGGCTGCACCCCAAAATCTTTTCCAGGTACCACGCTGGGAGCCCACCCCAGCGTGGCAAATCTTGTTATAGCTAACGAGGTGTCCAATCCCTCTGTCAGCTCCAGACCCCAAACAGCCTTTCCTGCCATGCTGGGAGCCCACCCCAGCGTGGCAAACATCCCGCGCCATCTGAATTAAAAAAAAAAAAAACCTGCAACCAAGAAAATGTTCCCTCACCGTCTACCTGCTCCCCTAAACCCGCAGACCCACCCACTGCACCCCTGCCTCCCCACACCCCCCCTCACTCCATACTTACCTCCGGAGCTCGGCGCGACGATCATCGGTGGACTGGGAACACGTCTGCACTCTTCAAAGCCGACCGCAAACTGAGGAAATGCCGGTAAGCTGTATAATGGAATAAATTAGTTTTTTTCAAGTTTGTTGCATATCTCAAGGCATTTTTGGGAATTTTGGGCACAAATTTTCAACATGGGGTTTTTGGGACCCCTCCTCATGAATTCTTGCACTGTTATGACGTTAATCGGGCCCAAAGGGTGATTTTGCAGTCACTGCGCGAAATCACCTTTTGGGACCGATTAACGAAACGACAGTGCCAGTGTTCATAAGGTGGACTCTCAAAAAGCCTATGTTGAAAATTTGGTGAACAAATTCCTAAAAATGACTGTTTTACGAGCGTCTGTTGCGCAGTTCCTACGCACTCTCGCAAGTTCGTGAATTTTCATTATTTTCACCCAGATTTTCAACATTGCCATTTTACCACACCTCCTTATGAGCAGTACAGCTGTCATTTTTTCATGCTGCCCAAAGCGTGTTTCCGCACATGTAGTGCACAATGGCGCAGTCGGTGTGCGAAATCAATGTATGGGACACATTAAGAAAATCACAGTGACACTGTTCATGAGCAGAGGTCTTAAAATGGCTATGTTGAAAATTTGGTGAAAAAATTCCTAAAAATGACTGTTTCACGAGCGTGCGTTGCGCAGTTCCTACGCACGCTCGTAAGTTGGCGAATTTTCAATATTTGCACTCCAATGACTTCCAAATATCTATACAGCACATATAAGCAAGCAACATTCGGCATTGACAAATGCTTGTTTTGTTACAGGAGGTAAGCAGCATAACCTAATGAGAACCTATGCACTTAACCTAAGGGCATAAGATAACCCTGGTGGCCAGTATAAGAACAGACACCAACACAGCAAGACAGTGTCTTCACAGCCCAAACTAAGTATAAAGAGGTGAAGACCAGCACAACCATACTGGAGTGAGTCTGGGGGAAGGCGTGGGAATTAATGGTGAAGATATGCGCATGTCTGCTGTGTCCGCTGTGTCCACGGAGTACAGGGACATAAGGGCTTGGTGTAAATACAGCCAGCAAGAAGGTAAAGTTAAATGACTGCATGATGTCACAAAACAAGGGTAAGCATGGCAGCAAATCTAAAAGAATTTGCATCAACTGCCAAATGTTTACTGAGGCACCAGCTTGCAAGGATTTTGTAAGTGAAAATTGCGTATTAATTGCAAATTTAAGAAAAGAAATTGATAATCTTTTACAATGGCTAGTGACTCAAAAAGAAATTACCTGCATTGAGAGATTTATAGATCAAGCTGTACGTGACACTACAGTGCCTGAATTCCAAATTTCTAACATTAAAGTTGAAAAGTGTCGGAAGAGGATAATCTAATTTAAGTGGGGTGGGGGGCGGAGGAAGTGCCTGTAATGCCTGAGGTTAGCACCCCATGGTCAAAACCTAAAAATCCATTAAAGAAGTGTTGTACTACTTGCAGTAAAAATACTTCACCAGTTCAAAATATGTTTGATTGCTTGAAAGACAATATAGACTCTGGAGATAATTTTAAACAAAATCCCCAGGGTACTCAACAACAGTACATTCTTGCAAATAATCAAAACACACTGTTATCTGAAAAAGGCCTGACCAAAGATATATTAGTTATAGATGATTCTATTATTAGAGGCATGGATACTGTGGTATGTGAAGGCAGGAAAAGCAGCACTACTGTCAGCACCCTTTCAGGAGCTAAAGAAGGCGATGTGTCAGACTTATTGGATGGGATTATGGAGAATACAGAGAACCCATTAGTTTTAGTACACATCGGTATTAATGATGTATATAAAACTAGCCAGAATGCATTTCAGACTAAAATAACTGACATAGCAACAAGAATCAAACAAAAAGGAGGAGACTTAATATTCTCAGGTATATTACCAACACATGGGTATCTCAATTACAAAAATAAAGCAATTAAGTCAACAAATGACTGGCCAAGAACTTTCTGCATAAATAAAAATGTGGGTTTTATGGACAATTCCACTACATTTAGCAACAAATCCCTATGTAAACCTGATGGTCTGCACCTCAGCTTAGCAGGATCCAGGATTTTAGGTAGGAAACTGAATAAAGTGATTGATTTTCATTTAAACTGGTGCAAGGGGGGCAGCCCACGTCAGTAAGGCATTCAAACATGAATACAGTATTGGATCAAAATAATATTATGGGTTGGAAAACGATACTTATAAACTCCAGAAGTCTTATAAATAAATATGATGAACTTAAAAGATTTCATGCTAACACATGATATACATATAGCATGTATTACAGAAACCTGGTGGGAAATTAACGACTCCTGGGAGAAATCAATACCAGGTTATAACTTATACCACAAATCTAGATCTTATAGAAAAGGTGGGGGCATTGCAATATATGTACATAATTCCATCAATAGTATACAATTGCCTTATGACAACCCTGAAGGTGAAACTATCTGGCTTAAGTTAATACCATCTAGTGGCCCTAAAGTCATAATTGGGCTTTAGAAAATGGTTAAAATGATTTCAGCCTTCTGATTGGCTGAGGGTCTTCTCTAGCTGGGCATCTATCAGACAACAGATGCCCAGCTATTAAAAGTACCAGCCCAGCCAACCCCATCACCACAATCACGCTGCCCAGCCTGCCATGTAATTGGTCGAAAACCCTCATTTTGTATTTAAATGTCTGCCATTTTTTTCTCGCTTAGCGAGACACGAAACGCTGCCTCGTCACTGATCCGTCACCAATTCCCGAAACAGCAGCCAGCAAAAGCCCACGAATGTACCTGCTCTTTACAGGTTTACTTTCTTTCTGCCACCTCATTTCACGTCCTCCTACAAAAATCTACGGACCTTCCCTGACGCCCTGCTCTCGGTTGCTGTACAGCGCTGCCACCTGCCCGCCACCTTAGCTCCTCTCATACAGAAGACTCCACTCCGTTCTGCTCCCCATTTCATATTGTGCTGCACAGCAAAGAAGGAAACTGCAGTCTTGCAGTGTTGCCAGTCTCTCCAACAAAACTTATTTGATCTCTCGCTTCTGTTTCATCTCCATGGCAGCACAACGTTCACCAGTTTGCAATCGCTCTGCCCTGAAAATGAGGTGAGAAAAAATAACTGGGGTGCGAATACACTGCTCTATACCGCGACCCCCCCACTCGCATACTTCCAGGCTCATGCAGTCAGCATATGCTCACATACGCAGCACAGGGATAAATGACAATCTGAATGGCAAGCATCAGTTTTATTCTAAAATAAAAAAATAGTTAGCATTCTGCTGCCTCTCCTCGTCCCTCCATTCAGTAGTTTAGAGAGTCACGTCATCGGGCACGTGCGACGTAACGGCTGGATCTCCCATAGAACTGCACATCAATAAAGAAAGAAACAAAACAGCCAAGACGGTACAACAAAGAAAAAAAGGCTGCAGATATGCTCAGTACATGGGACCATGTGTTGTGTGTGTGGGGGACTTGAATTCAGCAGAATGGCTAGCTACAGCCCAATACTGTACTTCCTGATTTACATAACAAGTCAAATAAATGGGACACAGGTAACAGCCGTAACTTTAAAACTGCAAAAAAACTCCTTCATGTGGGGCAGAAAACGGTTTGTGGTGGTTATTTATTTTTAGGGGAAGGGATTGTATGTTTTTTTTTTTTTAAGAAGACTGCTCATGAGAAAAACTTAATGCAATGTCATGTTTTGGGGGGGATACCAGAATGGCACTGTAGTGGGAGTGTAAACAAAAGATAGAATAGCACAGAAAGGAAGGGACTACTTTAACAGCAAAACACTTAAAAGTAACTCTTAGTACGTTTTTCTAATTATTTCTTTAATTTTGTAAAAACCCACACAAAACTGCCAACAGTAGCCCATTTTCTAAGCGCAATAATACCCTCCAGGGTGGGCGTATTGTGCTATACGGACCTTCCAGGGTTATATAGGCACCCCTCTCGCCTGCGCGCTGGCCCTTATTACACGCCTCTCGGCGGTCCGGTATAGCACAATACCGCCCACCCTGTTGGGTATTATTGCTTACTTATTATAGGCCACCATCTAATATCCATGATAAAGATGCTATTTTTTTAGATTTGCTCAATAATTTGAATCCAAAAGACAACTTAATAGTGTTGGATGACTTCAATCTCCCTAATATAGACCGGAAGTCAGTAAAGGCGGGTAATAAAACTGAACAATTATATTTGGATGCATTTGATCAGTTGGGTTTAGAACAACTAGTACATGAAAACACCAGAGGAAATAATATTTTGGACCTCATATTAACAAATATGAGTGACTTAATAAATGAGGTAGATTCTACCCCCTTTGGGTAACAGCGATCATTCTAAAGTTCAGTGTATGACAGGAGCATTGGATTTAACTCATAATTTAAATTTATGTTCCAAATCTGAAGGAGCAATTAAATTCAATTTGACAAAAGCAAATTTCTCCTGCATTAGGCAAGATCTGGCATTGTGGGACTGGTTTAGCGCTTTTGAAGGAAAAAAACACTGAGGATATCTAGATTGCTTTTCTTAACAAGCTTAATAAGTTAATTGCATATTCCAACTAATAAATCTAAACAAATGAGAGGTAAAAAACCTAATCCAAGCTGGCTAAATAAACAAATCAAATGCTTAATCAATAGTAAAGATAGATTATTTAAGAAATACATGAAGGAAAAAACGCTGAAGAATTACTTAGCATATAAAGAACATGTTAAATTGCTTAAGTTAACTATAAAAAGAGCAAAAGCACAGCAGGAGATTATTTTGGCCAATAAGATTAAAGATAATAAAAAATATTTTTTCTCGCATATTAACAGTAAAAAGATTAATCATTCAACAATAGGACCCTTCAAAGAAAATAATGGTGAAATGCTTAATGGACAGGAGACAGTTAACATACAAAATAATTACTTTTGCTCAGTTTTTAATCGTGGGAATACACCTCTTATTTTTGATACCTCGACTTCTTTAGATGGAAATATTAAAATAACATCTGCAGAGGTAAAGAACAGATTAAGTAAATTAGACATCAACAAATCTCTAGGCCCAGATAACATTCACCCCAGAATTTTACATGAACTTGCTGACCATTTGGCGGATCCACTGAGCTTTCTATATCAAACATCCCTGGATACTGGTGAAGTTCCTCAAGCTTGGAGGAATGCTTTGGTTGTTCCTCTCCACAAAAAAGGATCTAGATCTGAGACAGCCAATTTTAGGCCCATTAGTTTGACATCATTACTGGGTAAAGTTATGGAGGATATTTTAAAGGATATTATAGTTGATTATATAACAACAAATAATTTATCTGATCCTGCGCAACATGGTTTTATTAAGTCTAGATCATGTCAAACTAACTTCTTATCCTTTTATGAAAATGTCAACACAGAATTGGATAATGGCAAACCAATGGATGTAGTTTTCATGGATTTTGCCAAGGCTTTTGACAAGCTAACTCATGAGGAATTAATACAAATTTTGATTAAAGCAGGAATTTATAGCAATGTCGTAAACTGGATAGTTAAATGGTTGACTGGCAGAAGGCAGAGAGTGGTGGTCAGGGGTGTGATGTCAGATTGGTCTGCAGTCACCAGCGGGGTACCTCAGGGTTCAGTATTGGGCCCTTGTCTTTTTAATGTCTATATTTCATCTTTGCAACTCAGTAGTCCTCATATATGGATTTCTAAGTTTGCTGATGATTGTAGACTAGGTATAACTGTGACTTCAACAACCGAGGCATTTTCTTTGCAACAGGCCATAAATGAAATTTATGAGTGGACTAAAATTGGCAAATTGGAACTCAATATCTCTAAATGCAAAATTATGCATTTGGGCCGAAACAACAGCAAACATATGTATTGCACTGGGAACAACATTCTGGTATCAACATCTGAAGAGAGAGACTTGGGTATCAAAGTTACTTCAGATTTAAAGTTTAGTTCACACTGTAAACAACAGGTTAAAAGACCAAATCAGAATTTAAATTGTATCTTGAGACAGATTTCTACCAGACATGAGAATGTGATTTTTCCATTGTATGGCGCCCTGGTGAGACCGCACCTGGAGTACTATGTCCAACTGCGGTCCCCCCAGTACAGGGAAGACATTGTGAGAATGGAGAGTGTACAGCGCAGAGCGACAAGATCAGTGTTTGGACTAAAAAACCTGCCCTATAAGGAGAGATTAACTAAACTTATATTCATTATACTATAGAAAATTAAGGGGAGACCTCTGTATGATGTTTAAAATATCACAGGACGTTACATTAAGGGAAGATCTTAAAATGTCATACAGAACAGGTTGGTCTAGTGCTAGGAAGCATTGTATGCAACTAGACCTGCCTAAAGGGAATACTAATTTAAGGAAACATTGGTTCACTGCAAGGGTGGTGTCAGCATGGAATGGCCTGCCAGCAAATGTGGTGGCAAGTTCTAACATTGACATGTTCAAGTCTAGATTAGACAACTATCTATATGATAAGACTACTACGTTTTAACAAAAATAAATGGCGAGCATTATGGACGAAAGTCCCATAGTTTGATATGACTTATGAGACTAATGGGACTTATAAGATCCAGAATTACATTAAGAACATAATTTTAATATCCTCCAAGAATCAAGTCTTCACCATTGATTCCTACTAATGGGTCAGAGTACCAAGATCAGAAAAAGTTCCCTGGACTACAGCAAGTAGAGCTGAGGGTTCACTCAGGATAGCAATCAATTCAGGATTCTTCTGCCAAAAGTGGCATGCTACCTGACATGGATATCCAGGGCACAGTGCTCAGTAAAAGTGTGCACTGTGTTCCAAGTTGCAGCTCTGCAAATTTCTCCTACAGGCATAGAGCATATCTGTGGCAGGGGTGTGGCAACCACTCTGATGGAGTGGTCACATATGCTGCCCCCTAGTTTAACCTCGGCCATGGCATAGCAGTGGTGAAGGCAATTCACACTCCAGGCAGAAATGCACTTGATTGTAGCAGGCTATCCCCTCCGATTTGGATTAAAGGAGACAGCTGTCTGGATGGTCTGAAGTTCTTGGTTCTGTCCAGATAAAACCTAAGGCTCTCTTAACATCCTGTGAGTGGAGAGTCCTTTCTTTCTCATTCTGGAAATTGGCAAAATAGGTACGCAGGACTAAAGCCTGGTTAAGACGGAACTCCCACACCACTTTCAGCAGAAACCTAGGGTGTGTACAGAGAACTACCCTGTCTTTTTGGAAAGCAGTATATAAAGGATCTGTGATCAAAGCATTGATTTCAGATACCCTGTGTGTAGAGGTGACAGCCACCAGAAATGCTGCTTTCCAAGTTAAGAACCTTAAGTCACATGTCGCAATAGGCTCATAGGGCTTGTGGGGGAGCATATCCAGCACAAGGTCGAAGTCCCACAGGAGCTACTGGCTTCCTGATGGGAGGCCTGGCATGTAAAATGCCCAAGAGGAACATCGAACAGTGGCAGCTGTGCCAGGCAAGAGTGTACCAACAGGCTTATGGTATGCTGAAATAGCTCACAAGTGGACCTTGTCTGTGGAATACTGCAGGCCAGCATCAAAAAGGTCCAACAGATACTGCAGAATCTTGTATGGTGGACAGCGAAAGGGGTCCATATGGGTTTTGGAGCAAGAGATGGAAAACATTTTCCATTTGACTCCCAAGTGGAAGACTTACGAGCAGCCAAAAGTATTTCACAGGCCCTCTGAGATACCTTGTACCTATTCACTTCTATCTGACTGCATCCTGACAAATGCCATATCCTGGACTTCCAGATCTGAACTGAGGCAGTTTGGCATTGAGATGGGATGAAAAAAGGTCCACATCTGCAGTGCCCCACTTGTTGAATAGTGATCTCGTGATGCCTGGAGTTAGTGAGCACTCATGAGGATCAACTTCTGTTCTTCTGAGCTCATCTGTCAGCGTGTTCTGGAGTCCTGGCAGATAGACTGCTTGGAGTAGGACCTCCTGTTCCAAGTGTTATTCTCACACACTCAATGTCTCCCTGCAAACAGAGTAAGAGTGTGCTCTTCCCTGTTTGTTAACATAATACATGGTAGACCTGTCTGTCTGAAGAAGGACTGTTTTGCGGCTGACTAAGCCCACTAAGGCTTTCAGACCTTACACAACTGCTCGCATCTGCTCGCATCTCCTACACAATACTGTGGAAATGGGTCTCTGCCAAGTCTCAGACACCTTGTGTCTAAAGGCTCTGGCAATTGTTTCCTCACCCCAACAGGGAGGCATCCACGGTAAGGACCACTTCTGGCTCTGGTGGGGAGAAACGGAAGCTCTTGAGGATATCATCCTTCACTGGCCACCATGTCAGGGACCTTCCAGGGATTGGGTCACCTGAATGGGGTAATTCTGAGAGTGCGATGCCTGTGGCCACTGATCAAGTGAGCATCCACTGAGTTGTCCTCTTGTCTAGAGACGCGTTAGTTGCACTGTGAACACCAAGGAGGTGACCAGATCCAGCATGTGTTGCGTGGAGTGGGCTTACACAGTCCTGGGTTCCATGATGTAGCATGCCATCTACAGGACTGCTTGTAGTCTGCTTTCTGCAAGAAAAGCCCAGGCCTTGGTTGTATCCCAAACTACTCCTATGAACAACAGTTGCTAGGAGAGTTTGAGCTGAGATTTGTTGAGGTTCAACAAGACTCCCATGTAAGTTAGGAACTGAGAGGCGGTGGCTGTTGCTTGTTCAGTCTCCTGTTTGGACAGGCTTGATAAAAGCCACTCATCCAAATACAGAACGACTCGGAGTCCCAACGTCTTTAGGTGCGCTGCCAGTACTGCAAAGCACTTTGCAAAGACTTGTGGTGCCAAGGAAAGCCCAAAGGGCAGGACTCTGAACTGGGGTACAATATGGGAAGGAAGGACTGAAGTGTGTAAGGGAGGAAGGGGAGAAGGGTAGTAAGGAGTCACTTTGGATGCAAATCCAGGATTCCAGGAATAATATTTTTAGAATGGGAGTGGTGTACAGGCCACCATCTCAGACAGATGAGTTAGACAGGGAACTAGCGGGACAGATCAGGAGGACCTGCGAGAAGGGTAGTGTGGTGATTGTGGGCCACTTCAACATGCCAGGAGTGGACTGGAGCACCCCAACAACCAGGAACAGAAGGGAGCAGGTACTGCTGGATGCCTTCCAGTACAGCTTCCTGCTGCAAATGGTCAGTGAACCAACCAGGTTAGGGAATACCCTTGACCTTGTGCTGGCAAATGGGGACTTTGTGAGAGAACTTACAGTGGAGGAACCGCTGTCAGGGAGTGGCCACCACTCAGTATGGCTCACACTGGATATGGGCAAGAAAGGAGTGGAATCTGGCACAATAGTGCTGGACTTCAGGAGGGCCGACTTTGGGAGGATGGGGGAAGTGGTAAAAGGGTACCTGGCCAGAATTCAATCTAGTATGGACACTAACCAGAGGTGGGAGCTCATAAAGCTGGGGATAGTGGAGGCAACCAAAACCTGCTGCAAAGCCCAGAGCAAGAAGGCTAGGGCTAAGAAACTGATCTGGTTAAGCAAGGAGGTTATGGAAAAGGTAAGGAAGAAAGAGCTGCCTTTAGGAAGTACAAGAAAACGGGGGGACAGGGAGGAGTACTTGACAGAATCGGACGAGGTGACAAGGGCAGTAAGGGGAGCCAAAGCATCTACGGAACTCAGGCTGGCACAAGGCATTAAGAAGGGGGAGAAGGACTTCTTTAAGTACATCAGGGAGAAAAGGAGCTGTAAGGATTAGGAAGGAGGGGGTTGGGTGGAAGCAGGGTGCGAGAAGGCGGAAGCACTAAATGAGTACTTCTGCTCAGTATTTACTAAAGACAAGACGGGGGTGACAGCCAAGGTGGGAGAAATGGCAGAAGCAGGGTGGGAAGTGGTGACAGATGGGGAAATCATGGAGAGCAGAGATCGAGAGGGTTTGAAGGCACTGAGCGTGGACAAGGCACCAGGCCCAGATGGCATCCACCCCAGGGTACTGAAGGAGCTGGCAGAGGTCCTTGCAGGACCTTTGGTAGACCTATTTAATGCCTCACTACATTCGGGGTGTGTACCTCAGGACTGGAGGATGGCTCATGTGGTGCCCCTCCACAAGAGTGGCCCCAAGGATGAACCGGGAAACTACAGACCAGTGAGCCTCACATCCATCGTGGGTAAGCTAATGGAGACTATCCTGAAGGAGAGGCTGGTGGCCCTCCTAGAGGCGAAAGGACTACAGGACAGCAGACAGCATGGTTTCACAGCGTGGCAGATCCTGCCAAACCAACCTGGTCGAGTTCTATGACTGGGTAACTAGGCAACTGGACAGGGGCCATGCAGTGGATGTCATGTATCTGGACTTCAGCAAGGCATTCGACTCAGTGCCACATGGAAGGCTGGGAAGGAAGTTAGTAGGCACAGGGGCGGGTGCAAAGGTGGTGAGATGGGTAGGAAACTGGCTGCAGGGAAAGCAACAGAGGGTGGTGGTGGATGGGGAGCTCTCACACCCAAGGGCAGTGACGAGTGGTGTTCCATAGGGCTCGGTGTTGGGACCAATGTTGTTTGGGATATTCATTGCAGACATATCATGGGACATCAAGAGCAAGATCAGTCTGTTTGCTGATGATACCAAGGTAGGCGCGGTGGTGGATGACCTAGGGGGATGGCAGGGGTTGCAGGATGATCTGGCAAAGCTTGAAACCTGGTCAGACACCTGGCAACTGGGCTTTAATGCCAAAAAGTGCAAGGTGCTGCAGTTTGGGATGAAGAACCCAAGGAGGAGTTACCAGCTAGGGGGAGTGCAGCTAGCCCAGACAGAGGAGGAGAAGGATCTGGGTGTGCTCATATAGGTCAATGAACAACTCGGCCTACTGTAGGACGGCAGCTGCAAAGGCCAACAAAATGCTGGGTTGTATTGCAAGGGGTATATCCTCGAGGAAGGAGGAGGTGATTCTGCCACTGTATAGGTCATTAGTTAGACCACACCTGAGTACTGCGTGCAGTACTGGCGCCTGTATCTGGAAGAGGGACATTGTCTGGAGGTGGCACAGAGCCGACAAAGATGGTCAAGGGGCTGGGGGGACTTATCATACGAGAGGAGGTTGAAGAGTTGAACATGTACTCACTGGAGGAGAGGAGAGACAGGGTGACATGACTGAAACCTTTAAATACATGAAAGGAATAAACAAGACGGGTACAAAGGGCTGTTCAAAGTAAGGAGGAAAGGCCACCAGGGGCCATGATATGAGACTGGAGCGAGGAAGGTTCAGGAGGAGATGAGGAGACACTTTTACAGAGAGGGTGGTGGCTGGGTGGAATGCATTACCTGCTGAAGTGGTATGCAGTAGAACAGTGGACTGCTTCAAGCGAGGATGGGACAGGACAGGGGAGGGTTAAGAAGGAAAGGTGGAAGGGAAGGGCAGCTGCAGAATAAGGGGTGCTAGCTGCACATTCGAGCAGACTTGATAGACCTCTAGGCCTTTATCTGCTGGCAAATTTCGTATGTTCGTAGTAACACTATCCCAGCACAACCTAATGGAGGTGTCTGTGGTGACTGAGGTGCACCAGTATGTGCTGGTATGCATCTTGCATATCCAGGGATGCTAGCCAGTCCTGAGGTTTCGGATCAAGTAGCACAGAACCCAGAGAAATCATTTTCAATTTTTTTGATCCATGAATTTGTTCAGATTTGGTCAAGAATGGGACGCTTGCCCCCTGATTTCTTTGGAACTAGGAAGCAGTAGGGGTAGAACCCTGTGTTCTGTTCTGACTCAGTCACTACTTCCATTGCCCTGTTGCTCAGAAGACCCAAACACTTCCTGCACCAGAAGCTCTCACATGTGAGCCAGCGAAGGGGGTTGCATTCTGGATGGATATTTGGGGGGGGTGTCTATTAGGAATACCTCTTTCAGATAATCCTGAGGACCCACATGTCTGTCATAATGGATTCCCACTGACAAAGGAAACTGGGCCAGAGAACCCCCCCCCCACCCAAACTGGGGAGGAGAGGTTCACTAGTTGCAGTGCAGGCAGGACCAGGGCAGTAGCTCCAGATAGTGGTACTACGTGCTTTCAGCTGCACCGTCGTTTGAGGTTGGGATGGCTGGTTTTCATTGTTTTGGGCTCCCGTGCCTCTTCCACAAAAAGACAGCTTGTTGTTAGAAGACCCAAGCCCTCTGGCTCTCTGGGAGTTAATTAGAACTGATCTGGAAGTCTTAAGGGTTGTTCTAGTTTCATTCGATGCTTTAAGAGACTGCACCACCTGCTGTCCGAACAGGTAAATGTCATTGAAGGGGACATTCACTACCTGTTGCTGGACATCCTGAGTGAAGTCAGCAGTCCACAGTCATACATGCCGCCTGGTACAGATGCCTGCAGCTGCAGAGTGAGATACTGCATCAAAGGCATCCATAGAGGCACTGAGCTGGTGACTGTTGAATTCAATACTTTAACTGTTAGCAGTATATCTTGTTTAGTCTCTGAATCTGGAAGAGTCTCTGCCAGAGACTTTAGCTGCTCCAAAGAGTATACTCATACTTGTAAAAATACCCCATGGTAGCTAGCTGTTCTCATGCTTAGGGTTGCTGAAGCATAAGCTGATTTGCCAATGGTGTCAAGCTTGCACGACTCCTTATTAGTAGGATGCGCTGTGCACTCCCTGGGCAAAATGGCCTGGTCATTTCCAGCGAGAATAACAACAGCATCAACTATGGGCTGAGTGAAATACACTGCCTTATTTTTCGGAGCAGTGTATTTCTTGTACACCTGCTTGAGGACAGCTGCCACAGTGGCAGGCCTATGCCAAACCGCATCAGACAAGGTCCCCAGAGCAGGCTGGATAGGAGGAATTAACTGACCAGAATATTAAGCAAGTTTAGAAACTCCAGCTGGAGGCAACTAGCCATGTTAATGGCTACTGGCCTGAAATCCAATGCCAAATGCACGTTTCTGCGCACAGCCTGGAAATAAAGTTCTTCCTGAGGAACAGACACAGGAACTGGGTCTAAGACCTCCTGTCCATAATGAAAGTCATCATCCTCACTTTCAGAAATAATGAGGTCAGGATTGGACTCATCCTCATCTACACCATCTTTGAAAGGAGGACAGAAGAGAGAGTGGGGTCACAGAGCTGACAGCAGTGTGTGTGGCTGCGGCAACACCGGTGACATCGATCCCAGATGCAGGGAAGGTGCTGGAACTGACACTGCAGGCAGCATCTGAAGGCTTTCTGACACTGCAAGCCCATGCAACATTGGTCACCATGCCATATCCGACACCAGGTCAGGACCCGAGGGGCCCAAACACAGTACTAGACTCTACACATTACCTGGTGTCAATGACCCAGCCAGCACCAGAGTGACTAGCGGTGACAGGAAGGACACAACAGCACAGGCAGGACAGATGTTGGTGAAGCCGCTTGTGGAAAGGACCTGAAGACTGCTGTCACAGGCAAATTCACTACCAGGCCCACCGGCATCGCTGGCGATGCCAGCCCATCCGACCCAAAGGGGTCAGGGGCCTGCACCACCAGCAGTGTCACATGGGTCAGATGTTGCACCTACTGCTCCATAAGAGCTGCCCAATGGTTGAGCTGCTCACTGGAACCCTCACTAAAAGACAGAGGGGGTCTCCGGGCCTGAGACAGCAACCTCGATGGCATGGAAGTCCCAAGTGTCGCCAGACGACGGGGGGACCTCCAACCCCTGCAAGTCAAATGTACCAGAGGAGAGGATGGACCGAACACAGCTCCACTGCCAGAGCAGTCTGCCTCTTCACGTTTCCTACTGTCCATGGCCGTCGACCATTTACACGTGGTAGTGCTGAAAGAAACTGAAATTTATTTTTCTGCAAATAAACTAAACTGACACAAAAAATGAAAATTACGTACCTATCGTAATTCTTGATCTTCACCATTCATTACTGCTGGGTGTAAGCCAGAGGTGCGCACCTGCCACGGGAGTTTTTTTGGTTTTGTTTCTTGGAGGGAGGAGTCGGCACCGATGGTGCCACCCATGAGAGTGACGCACCACATGGTGTGCGAGGGGCGGCCGTTAGGCACCGCAGACTCCTCCTCCATCCCAGATCTGTAAGCCGGAGAGGCGAAATAAAAAGAATTAGAAGGATAAGAGCGAGGCAAAAGAGCAGAGGGATAGGTAAAGGAAAGAAAACAAACTGAAAAAGGAATAAGTCGAAAAGAGGACAGGAAAGAGGTGAACCCTACCCTAAGGGGCCGCAGGACCTCATTCCTTGGGTGGCTCTGAGGGAGGAACAGATAAGGGAAAGGAAGAAAGAAGGAAGGGGAAGAAGAAAAAGGGATAGTGGAAGGAAGGGAAATGCTGCCACAAATTTTAAGTGAAATTAGCTTGAAGCTTATCAGCTCGGAGCTAAAAAGCAAGGGAGCAAGGATCCCTTCAGACAACACTGGTTTAGATGGTTCAAGTGAACCTTCTGCTCAGCTTGGTACGAGACAGGCAGATTTCCCTACACATCCCACTATGCTATGCCCATCACTCAAGCTGAGAGCTCACAGACTGCCAGAGGCAAATAATCTGTTCCGGAGAGGAAGAGCCCCCAACTAGGCATGTGACAAAGGACTCTACTATTACACAGCCATATAAAGTGCTGGGGGGGCCCTAAGATAGAGCAACGCATTTTAGAGAAGAAAACTCCTCCTGACTCCCTGGAAGAAGGCAGGGGCCAAATGGTACCAGACCACCAGTTAAAGATGGTACTTTTTGAATCGGGCTATAATTGACATTGACTAGCCCTGGCCTGGCACTCACAAGGCAAGATTCAGAACACCAGCTAGGTCCAAAGACCAAGAAAGAGGACTGTCTCAGAACTAGTCCTGTTGGCTGGTAATTGAACTAATCTGTCCTGAAGGAAAAGTCCTCAAGGGAGCACCTTCCAGGAAAATCAGAAAGAGTTCCCTCAGATGGAAAAGACAAAACTGCACTCGCACTCCTCCTTCTGAAATCCCTCACTGTTTTTTTAGAGAAGAACAGAAGTCCAGAGGACCAGGGGATGTAACCCTCAATGACCTCGAGGAGGGAGGGAGGAAGGAGGGCGAGCAGGGGAGACACCCAAGAAATAAGGCCCATGAGGGGAAGGTGGGCGGGATTCAGTAATGAATGGTGAAGATACAAGAGAAGATCAAGAATTACAGTGGGTACGTAATTTTCATATCTTCCCTTGTCAGTTTTCACCATTCATTACTGCTGGGTGAGCACCAAGCCCCCCCGGAGGGGCCCTGATGTCCAGCCCTGAGGGAGCAGATCCCTCAGCCTCCCACTGGTGGAAAGCAGGAGGGGGAGACCCTAACCAATAGACTGAGGCAGTCTAAGGTTGCTGAGGACGAGGGGGTGTCCCCCGGGGTCGGGAGGACGGAGGATGCTCCTGAAGAATCCTCCTCCACCTGCGGGAAAAAAGATGGGTCCCCCGGAAAGTGGAGGAAGTCACCCTATGCCAGGTAATGGGTGACAGTCTGGACAGACGAAGCCATGCCGTCCACCTTATGTAGATCGCTGTCCCTACCAGTCTGGAAGCCACCTCATTGGCGTCATATGACGCCCTTCCCTGGTGCCTTGCAAGCTTAAGACCCTGCGCAGAGAGGGCAATGCCTTGTCTGGACTGCTCCGTATCAGGTATGGATGCCAGAACCTGTGCCGGCATCGACCGCAGATGCCTCTTGTAGGCAGCATGGTATGCCTGATATGAATCTATACACATCAAAACACGGGCTGAAGAAAAGACTCTTCGTCCCCACCGGTCAAATTCAGCTGGGTTGATCATGTGCCAGGTGCCAAGGCCCGGATGGAGTTTCTAGGGACGTCCAGCCGGAGGGCGGGTGAGGTAGGGAAGCTAGAGACTCGTGGGGACACAATACTGTCTCCTGCAGTCTGCCGGGGCTGGAGATGGGGTGGCTGGAGACTGCCAGGTGCGGAAAGACGCCTCCTGGAAAGGGATTGGCCAGGAAGGCACCATGAGGTGGCGAGCGCTGAATTCACTAAGGAATGCACATGTCTGCCACTCGGTATTATCCCTTCGAACAAAGGAAATACGAAGCTCCGAGACCTGCCTCGAAAGGAACCGCTGATATTCTGTGAAATCAGCATCGGAGGACAGAAGGTTCCTCTTCCTCAGAAGAGGAAGACGAGGAGGAAGTAGAGCTCGAATGATCAGAGGACTCCTGCGGCAGGGGGGACAGGCGGATGACATGTTCGTCCATGGCCCTGACATAAGAAGGGAAGGCTGCCACAGTAGCTCTGAATGTCTCTCAAGTTAAGGACCCCATAGGACCCACATGGCCTGGAAGAGAGGGGATGGCTGCAGAGGGATGGGTGAAGGACACCTGAGAGAATGTGCCTGGCCTCTGCCGGGGCTCTGAGATCCGGGGAACAATGCCACCATGACTGGGGACCCTGAGACCATACCGGGTTGTGAAGAGGTAACTTGAGAAGGCAAACTCCGGAAGAGCCCAGAAGGGGAATCTCCCGTAACGTGACTGAGGCTGCATGAATCCAGAAGGGCAACCCTCTTTGCCGCCACTAGAGTGCGCTCTCGAGACTTTGAAGGAAAGGCGGGTTCAGCACTGCAGACTCCTCCCCACACCCCGTAGGGCAATGGGGATGCGCTGCCGCTCCTCACCTTGACCTCTCAACCCCTCCGACTCTGAGGCAGCCCTCATCCTCGACACCAGTGTAGGAGCTCCCTGCTTTGCGGGCCCTTGGAGGGAGGCCACAGTAGCAGGGCTCTCTGCCCCTTCCCGAGGGGCCCCAGCAGCACCAGAAATGGCAGCTGCCTGGGCTCTCTCAGGAGAGGGTATCCTCTCCAGAATCCTGGAGCTATCACCCCTAGGGGATCCCGGGCCAACCCTAGACGTGGGACCCCCATGGTGAACCTGCTCCAGGGACTCAGGAAGAGGAACACTGGGCCGCCTGACACCCTGGCCTATAGAGAGTTCCCATTTGGAAGGATCGGGCTGCCAGTCCGGGTCCACCTCTGAGTCATACTCCTCCGAAGAGGAGTCGAGCAGACTGACCTCCAAAGAGGCAACCCCCAAAACATCTCTGATGACGGCACCAGGAAAAGCGCCGACGTAGGCCATGACAACGCCAACGGCACAGTTCAACTGCTGGGCCCTGTGGGAAGCGCCGAACCCAAAGTGGCACCACCAATGGTGCCACCCGAGTTCCCGGCGCCATAGGACGTGCCAGAACATACAGCATCACCACTCAGTGGCAGAGGGTCCACCAGTGCCAGGCCCTATAACCGGTGGGGCCGCGACATTGGGGGAGCCTGCACCTCCGTGGAGGTGACTGCCGGGATGGCACCAGCGATGCGACCCTGGGAGGAATTGCACTGCTCCTCCCACGCTGAAGAAGAGACCTCCTCCTTGGCAAGGCTGGAAGTGGAGGAGGCCTCCTCCTTGCCGGGCCATATAGACCCAGTGGAAGGGTCAAGAGATCTGGCCTGGGAGGTCCAAGGGCGACGTCGTCTTCCAATGTTAGCGAAGCCCTGCTGATCTTAAACGCACAGATTTCTAGTACATGGCGGTCCATGGAAAAACAGGCATTACAGTGATCCATATCATGGTTGGGTCCCAGGCACCAAAGACAAACATCATGTCGATCAATGATGGAGAATTGCCGGCCACAGGGGAACTGACGCAAAGTGGCATGGCCTGCCTTGGATTTACGCTTGGCCCCAGAATCGGACATGATGCGAACAAATTTCACAAAAAATAGCAAAAGATCCCTGCTCTGTCGAAAATATAAAAAAAGAACAGTCTTACTGGGTCAACTGCATCAGGATGAAGAACCGGGATGAAGGAGCAGCGTCGAGAAACTCGGTGTGGAAACAAAGCCTAATGGCGTAGCAAACATCTGAACTTGCGCAGCAGGTGCAGCCTCGATGGCAGGAGAAACAGAACTGGGATGGAGGAGGGTCCTGCGGCGCTAATGGCCGCCCCTCACACTATCTGGGTGGGTCACTTTTGTGGGCGTCGTCGTTCGCGCTGACTCCTCCCTCCAAGAAAAAAAAAAAAATTCCCATGCTGGGTGCGCGCTACACCCACCAGTAATGAATGGTGAAGATTGACAAGGGAAGATTAACAAACTCTAAAGTTAAACATTAAAACTGAAGAACTGAATGCTGTCGTCATATAGACTGTGAAGTTCTGACTCCCAAAGTGTGAGTGACATTGTCTCTGATGCACACTCAACAGCAGGAAAAAAGAATGGAGGTGGTTGGGGGCTGGTGCCACTGTATACCAGCAGGTGTGCACACATGGTGCGTACTGTGTCACCAGCCCTCTGAAAAGTTCTGGCTCCTGTTGGGTCCTACTGCCTCTAAGAACCACTAGTGGGAATCAATGGTGAAAACTGAGTCTGGAAGATCATACTCTCTCCTGATTGATGTATAAAGTAAGTAAGATGTGCTTGCATGTCTGTTGACATTTGATTCTCAAACTAGACAAAGGAGAGAGCAAGAAAGGGGAAGAGATTGATTTTACACAGGAGTGACCACTACAAAGTCTCAAGAGATATAGGAAGTACTGTAACGGGAGGGTAGTACCTCATTCAATATTCTGGCATTCAGTTGAATGCTAGACAGAGTGAAGTCAGATAAGATGGGGTCACAGACAAAAGAGAAACATCTGGGCGTACATGAATGCTCTGCAAGTGGCAAATCCCAGCCTGCTCGAGTCTGTCTCCAAAAAGAGATACGCATCTAAAGACTGAATAAAACTACACTACAGGTGAAGAGAGATGGTACAGTGCCTGGGTGCTACATCAGTGAGGTAAACGTGGGTACTGAAATACTGATTTTCACAGTTTACTCTTTCCTTTCTGCATGCCCCCAATGCAAAAAGACAGATAGTCCAAGCCATTTAAACGTACTTGGAGGCATGTGGATTTCTAAAGCCCAAGAAATAGGAGAAAGAACTGGATTTTCAAACTACCCAATCTGGCGGATGTTCAATCTGATTTCCAGAGAACATGGATCTATGTGCGCCTTGCACAACTTTTTTTTCCTTTGGCAATTTAATTTTACTGTTTTAATCATTAACATTCTGTCAATTCTTCAATCAGTAACACATTGTCTATTCTATTACACCCAGAGGATAGTGGGAGTGCGGAATGACCTGACAAAGTGTAGTTGAAGCTGCAACTATCCACAGTTTCAAAACCAAACTGGATGACTTTATTAATTCTGGATTACTGGCTAGTGTGTATGTGTGTGTGTGGGGTTGATGGCTTCATGGTCTACTTCCTATCTTAAATACAGTACTTAGTATAAGGCCTAGTATGTGAACAGTTTGTCATGAAAACAATGCTACACACAGCCTTCAAATACATTTAGCATAAGCAATAAAAACAGGTTACTCACCTGTAACAGTTGTTCTAGGGGCAGTATATGGTGTTCATCCACACTTCAGGCAGTGTCCTGAAGTGTGCTTAACAACTGTCTAACCGAGCTCAAAGATTGGAAGAGCACTAGCTGGCTGAGGTTAAATCCAGACAAGACTGAGGTGTTGGCTGGTGACCTCGGTCGTTTGGAGGCGGGTCTTGGAACTGGGCATCCTTCGGGTTTATGGCTTGATGGTGTCCAACTCACGACCTCAGACCGGGTACATAACCTGGGTGCTATTTTCGATAGCGGTTTGACTTTGAAATCTCAGGTCTCTGCTGTTGTTACATCTTCCTTTTTACCATCTAAGGAATATCGCCCAGGTGAAACACCTGGTTCCTCCGGCTGACTTTCCTACATTGGTCCACGCCTTCGTAACCACCCACCTTGACTACTGCAATGCCCTCTACCTAGGGCTTCCTGGGGTTGATATCCACCGCTTGAAGCTGGTGCAGAACGTGGCGGCCAGGCTTTTGACTGGTACATCTAGGACCAGTCATATTACGCCTGTGCTGCGCAAACTGCACTGGCTGCCAGTACAGTGGCTGATCACCTTTAAGGTTGGCTTCCTGACCTATAAAGCCCTACATGAACAGGAACCCCGGTATCTGCAAGAACTCCTTACTCCCTACTGCCACCGCTGCTCACTCCGATCTGTCGATGAGGGATTGCTAGAGATTCCCAGGGTTTGTTTAAAGACATCTGAGGCACATGCTTTTTCTTATGCTGCACCCACCCTGTGGAACTCTGTACCTCATCGGTTAAGAGAATGTCCGACCGTCACGAGTTTTAAATCTGACTTTAAGACCTATGTTTTATCAAGCTTTTCTGTATGATTTGAATTTACATTATTCTGTTTATACTGCATTTTACTGTAAAGCGCCTTAATAATCTGAAAGGTGCTTAAGAAATACATTTTACCTTACCTTACCTTACCCATTAAGGCTTGCTGGAAAGGTTTCACGCTCGCTCCACGCACCCATCTGGGTGGTAACTCCCTCGGCACTGCCCTGTGACGTCAGATCTTGCCCACTGGAAGCAAGACCGGTGTGCCACTTCCTAGGGGAGGTTGAGTGGCTCAGTGTGGATGAACACCATATACCACTCCTAGAACTACTGTTACAGGAGAGTAACCTGTTTTTCTAGGGATGTGAATACGGTGTTCTATCCACACTTCAGGCAGACTCCTAGCAGTTCTCTGGGCGGAGGGAGGCAAGGCGCACACACCCTACTTAAGGAACACAGATTGGAGAACTGAGGTCCCAAAACCAGCATCCCGGTGTGACTCAAGGTCGATGTGGTAGTGGAAAAAATGAAGGTGTGTGCTGACTTCCAGGTAGCAGTCCTGCACATTTCCTGGATAGGGACATCCCTGGAAGCAGCCACCAAGGCAGCAGTATGACAGGTGGAATGAGCCATTAACCCTATGGGAGGCTCCCTACCTGCCAACCTATAGCAGAGGTCAATGCAGGATACAATCCACCTGCCAATCATCTGCTTAGCTGCCGGTCTGCTTGGTGTGGCTTCTGCATAGATGACAAATAGCTGGCGAACCTCTCCCCTGAACTACAGCCACACGCTCCTTATAGTATGTGAGTGCTCATCGCAGGTCCAAAGTATGGCGCCTGTGTTCAGCCTTCAAGGTGTGGTTGGTGAAATACATAGGGAGATTGATCACCCGGTTAAGGTGAAAATCAAACACAACCTTTGGGAGGAACTTTGGGTTGGGGTGAAGGACAATCTTGTCCCTGAGGAAGACCAGATAAGGAGACTCCATCGAGTGTGCCTGGAGCTCACTGATCCTTCTAGCTGACATGACAGCCACCAAGAAGGCGGTCTTCCACAACAGGCTGGAAATTTCACATCTGTGCATTGGTTTGAATGGCCTGTCCACAAGCTTTGCCAACACCGGCACCAAGTCCTTAGGTGGTGGTGGTTCATGCACCAAAGAGGAAATGTGATCAGGGCCTTTGAAAAAGCATCAGAACAGCTTCTCTTGCGACATCGACTGCATACCAACCCGCACCCAATAGGCAGAGATGGCTGCCAGGTGCACCTAAAGAGTCGTTGACCAAAGGCCCGACTGAGACAGGGACCAAAGGTAGTCGAGAATACTTGCCACCGGACAAGATAAGGGGTCCAAGCCCTTGCCCTGGCACCAAATGGAGAACCTCTTCCATCTGAAGGCGTAGCATTTTTGGGTCGACTTCTTCCCAGAAGCCTCGACTACATGGAGGACATCTTTGGAGAGACCCAGAGCCTGGAACTCTTGCTGCTCAGGAACCAGGCTGTCAAGTGCATGGATTAAAGGTCCGGAAGGAGTACCTTTCCCCTGATTGATCGAGAGCAGGTCAGAGTGTAGAGGGAGATGCCTCAGGAGCCTGCTGCTGAGGCTGAGGAGATTGGGATACAAGAACTGGAGAGGCCAGTCTGGAGCCACCAGGATCTCCTTGCCTTGAGCAACACCTTGTGATCAAGGGAAACGGACAGAAGGGTACAGGCCTGGAAAGGGCATCCCTCTGCAGCATTCCCTGCTGAGGGGGTGGGCACAGTACAGCTTCAGCTTTGTGTTCTCCCTTGAGGCAAACAGGTCCACCAGAGGGGTGCCCCACTGGGAGAACAGGCTGTGTACTACCTCTGGGTGGAGAGACTGCTCATAAGACACCTCGCCCACATGGCTGAGAGTGTCTGCCAGCTGGTTGGAGACACTGGCCACATAGATGGCCAGATCACCGGCCTCCAGGCTGCACAAGAGGGTCCAAACATGGACAGCTTCCCTGCACAAAGGGAGTACGTCCAGCCCGGTTTTTGAGGTAGTACATGGTCATGGTGTTGTCTGTCTGGACCTGAACGACCTGACCCCGAATGTGTGGAGCAAAGGCTGTCAGTGCCAACCAAACTGCCCGGAGCTCTAGCAGGTTGATATGGCATTGGGACTCCTGGGGGGTCCTGAGTCTGTGGACTCTGTGGTCCCCTAGGTGGGCATCCCAGCCTATCAGGGAGGCATTGGTCATCAGGATAACCATCGGCTCTGGGCAGACAAACCAGATACATTCCTGCAGATGTTTTGGGACCAACCACCACTGGAGGGTGTCCCACATCTGCTCGGTCACAGTGACTGACTGGCTGAAGTGGCCCTTGAGCTGAGACCACTGGTGGGCCAGCTCCCATTGCAGAGTGCGCATTCTCAAGCAGGCTCATCAGACCACGCTGGTGCATGCTGCCATGTATCCCCAGAGGTGCAGGAAGTCCCAAGCAGGGCACAACTACCCAACCCGAAATGACTGGGCAAAGGAGGTTTGTTACAGTACAGTAGCTTCTTGTTGTTTTTACATTGTTTCTTGTGGATTTTACTTGGTAGAAGGTTATTTCTTTTCTTTCTTACTACTTCTAAGAGGCTAGCAGGGTATTGTTTTGGGGCTGTTGGAATTTTGAAAACTGTTTTGGTGGCTATAAGTGGGCTCATTTGTTTGATGTTTCACTGTGTAGCAGGCTGCATTTGTAGAGGCCTATTTTTTCTGATTTAAAACCTATTTGGTGTGATTTAACTGGGGCTGTTTCTTTGAATCAGAGACCTATATCTTCTAATTTCAAGCCTATTTTGATGTGTTGTTGGTGAAGCTGTTTGAATTGGAGACCTGCTTCTTTTGGTAGCAAACCTATTTTGTGGGCTTTGAGTAGAATTGTGACTCATTTTTGCTGGCTTCACTAGCTGCAAAGGTTAGTGCATAGTGGGGGAAGGGTGCTAATGGTCTGACCAGGGCCTCAGCTACCTGATTGTTTCTGGAAGACTTGGGTTGGTCCCACCCTCAACCCCTCACCCCACCCGCCCTGGTCCATGATTTCCTTTATACCAGGGGTTCTGACATCACTTCCTCAAATGGGCAAAGGATATGCACCTGTCATAGCAGAAGCAGACATCCAGGAAAGGAACAGCAGCGGGTGAAGAGGTGACTACTATCTCAGTGGAAGGGAAGTAACTGCAAATCTAGGAGCTTTCATTGTTACTTCTTTGCATTGCTACTGCACTGTGGAAATGAGCAGCAAGAGTTTGAAGAAGGTTGTGCAATGGCTACTTAAAGTCTCTTTTTGAGTTTGGATAGGAAGGTTAGGAATATAAAAAGCAGTTGCTCAATCTTTCTAAATGTGTACAACAAAGGAGGTAAGGGAAATTAAGAAAAGAATATTTTGCACTGATAGAGGGGGGAAGAGGGGAGACTTGGGGGAGTGTTTGGTATCCTGCATCTGGAAGGGTGGGGGGTCACTGGTGGGCAACGATAGCAATGGGTAGGGTGGTAGGCTGCAACAATTGCAGTGCACCAATCTTTCTAAAAATTGCCTGGAGTGTGGGAGGATGTTTAGTGTGCAACTACATAGAGATACTCAGAAAGGAGACTGAGGGTCTGCAGGAGGAACTAAGACAGTCAACACAGACTGGGGGTGGGTTTAACCCAATACTGGAGGGAGGAAGAATGGGAGATGAGGGAGGGTGATTTAAGCCAACAGTGGTGAGGAGAGGGTCAGAAGAAGGGAAGCAGGGGACAAGGGGCCCAGGCCAGGAAGAACAATTGCCGGGGAAACCAGGGCAGGAGACAAAAGACAAATGGAAGGAGGAGATAGGGACTTGTGAGGGGAGGCGAAGAAGTGGCAAAAGTCAGAGTGGAAAGGAGAGAACAGGTTACTATGAAGAGAGAGGGAGCAGGCATTTGTGAAGGGTCTTCAGAAAATAGTTTTGCACTGCTAGAGAGGAAGAAGGTGGAGGAGGGAAATGATGAAATTAAAGGAGTAATTGATAAATGCCTGGACCAAACCAGAGCGGGGGAAGTTCTGCTGGGAGAATTGCAACAGGGGCAAAAGGGGGAATAATGTGCAGGAGGAGGAAGAAGAGGAGCCAGAAATGAGAGAGGGAGATGAATGGAAGCAAGCAGGAAGTAAGAGTGGTGGAATCTTAGTGCTGGGGGCTCAATACTAAGAGGAATCAGGTGGGGTAGCAAGGGGGAGAGGCATAGTCACATTTGGGTGGAGGCCATGCCAGGAATGACAGCGGAAAGGGTGGGACAATCTGTTCTGAAATATGCTAGAAGGGGTAGGGACAAGCCTCATTTAATTATAAATCTTGGGATGAACGACCTGGCTGACAAGACAGTAGATACAGTCCAGAGGAGGTTTGAGGAACTAGGACAATTATGTGAGGGAGCAGGAAGATCAGTAACTTTTTCAGAGATACTTCCAGTGCCCAAGGCAAGCACAACAAGAAAGCTGAAAATAGAGGAATTAAAGGATGGCTAAGAACCTGGTGTTGTGCTAAAGGGTATTGGCGTTGGGGTGGGGTGGGAGGACCTGGGAGGACAGTAGTCTCTATGCCAAGGAGAGACTACACTTGAGTGAGGAGGGAAAGAAAGTGTTGAAACAGAGGATGGAGGAGTACATAGAGGAAGTAGGGAATTTAAATTAGGAGCGGGGGTGGCAACTGGGCAAGAGACATGCAGAGACCACATGTTGGGAAACCATATGAGCTTACCCCTCATAACAGTGACAAAGGACAAATGACAAGTACTATTGGTGCTGCTAGTAAAGGAGGGCAGGATCAGGAGGGGGCTGGAAGGTAGTTACCCTTAATGCTAGGAGCATTGGGAGGGAAAACTGCAGAGTTACAGGTGCTCATGGCAGAGGGAGAGGTGGACATTGCAGCCATCACAGAAACATGGGCCACCCAATACAATGACTGGGACCTATCTGTACTAGGGTACAGGTTATTTCGTAGGGACCGGGTGATTGGGAAAGGAGGGGGTGTGGCTCTATATGTGAAGGAAGGACTGAAGTGTGTAAGGGAGGAAGGGGAGAAGGGGAGGAGGGTAGTACGGAGTCAATTTGGATGCAAATCCAGGATTCCAAGAATAGGATTCTTAGAATGGGAGTGGTGTACAGGTCGCCATCTCAGATGGAAGACTTCAGGAAACTAGTGGGACAGATCAGGAAGACCTGCGAGAAGGGTAGTGTGATTGTGGGGGGCTTCAACATGCGAGGAGTGGACTGGAGTACTCCAACAGTCAGGAACAGAAGGGAGCAGGTACTGCTGGATGCCTTCCAGGACAGCTTCCTGCTGCAAATGGTCAGTGAACCAACCAGGTTAGGGAATACCCTTGACCTTGTGCTGGCAAATGGGGACTTTGTGAGAGAACTTACAGTGGAGGAACCGCTGTCAGGGCGTGACCACCACTCAGTATGGCTCATATTGGATATGGGCAAGGAAGGAATGGAATCTGGCACAAGAGTGCTGGACTTCAGGAGGGCCGACTTTGGGAGGATGGGGGAAGTGGTAAAAGGGTACCTGGCCAGAATTCAGTCTACTATGGACACTAACCAGAGGTGGGAGCTCATAAAGCTGGGGATAGTGGAGGCAACCAAAACCTGCTGCAAGGCCCAAAGCAAGAAGGCTAGGGCTAAGAAACTGAGCTGGTAGAGCAAGGAGGTCATGGAAAAGGTAAAGAGGAAAAGAGCTACCTTTAGGAAGTACAAGACAACAAGGAGAGGGGAGGACAGGGAGGAGTACTTGACGGAATCGAAGGAGGTGACAAGGGCAGTAAGGGGAGCCAAGGCATCTACGGAACTCTGGCTGGCACAAGGCATTAAGAAGGGGGAGAAGGACTTAGGGCAGAGTTTGGGAGGGTTTGAAGGCACTGAGGGTGGATAAGGCTCCAGGCCCAGATGACATCCACCCCAGGGTACCGAAGGAGCTGGCAGAGGTCCTTGCAGGACCTTTGGCAGACCTATTTAATGCCTCACTACATTCGGGGTGTGTACCTCAGGACTGGAGGATGGCTCATGTGGTGCCCCTCCACAAGAGTGGCCCCAAGGATGGACCTGAAAACTACAGACCAGTGAGCCTCACATCCATTGTCGGTAAGCCAATGGAGACTATCCTGAAGGAGAGGCTGGTGGCCCTCCTAGAGGCCAAAGGACTACAGGACAGCAGACAGCAGACAGCATGCCTTCATACGGGGCAGATCCAGCCAAACCAAACTGGGGGAGTTCTATGACTGGGTAACTAGGCAACTGGACAGGGGCCATGCAGTGGATGTCCTGTATCTGGACTTCAGCAAGGCATTCGACTCGGTGCCACATGGAAGGCTGGGAAGTAAGTTAGTAGGCACAGGGGCAGGTGCAAAGGTGGTGAGATGGGTAGGAAACTGGCTTCAGGGAAGGCAACAGAGGGTAGTGGTGGGTGGGGAGCTCTTACACCCAATGATAGTGACGAGCGGTGTTCCACACGGCTCGGTGTTGGGACCAGTATTGTTTGGGATATTCATTGCAGACATATCATTGGACATCAAGAGCAAGATCAGTCTGTTTGCTGATGATACCAAGGTAGGAGCAGTGGTGGATGACCTAGGGGGATGTCAGAGGTTGCAGGATGATCTAGCAAAGCTTGAAACCTGGTCAGACACCTGGCAACTGGGCTTTAATGCCAAAAAGTACAAGATGCTGCATTTTGGGATGAAGAACCCAAGGAGGAGTTACCAGCTGGGGGGAGTGCCGCTAGCCCAGATGGAGAAGGATCTGGGGGTCCTCATTACAGGGTCAATGAACAACTCGGCACAATGTAGGAAGGCAACTACAAAGGCCAACAAAATGCTCGGTTGTATTGCAAGGGGTATATCCTCGAGGAGGGAGGAGGTGATTCTGCCACTGTATCAGACATGAGTTAGACCATACCTGGAGTACTGTGAGCAGCACTGGTGCCCGTAACTGAAGAGGGACATTAAGTTACTGGAGGGGGTGCAGCGCAGGGTGACAAAGATGATCAAGGGGCTGGGGGACTTATCATACGAGAGGAGGCTGAGGGAGTTGAACATGTACTCACTGGAGGAGAGGAGGGACATGATTGAAACCTTCAAGTACATGAAAGGAATAAACAAGACAGGTACAGAGGGGCTGTTCAAAGTAGGGGAAGGGAGGGACACCAGGGGCCATGATATGAGACTGGAGGAAGGTTCAGGAGGGAGATGAGGAGGCACTTTTTTACAGAGAGGGTGGTGGCTGGCTGGAATGCGTTACCTGCAGAAATGATATCTAGTAGAACGGTGGACTGCTTCAAAAGGGGATGGGACAGGACAAGGGGGAGGGTCAATGAAGGGGAAGGGTGGAAGGGAGGGGCAGCTGCAGAATAAGGGGTGCTAGCTGCACAATCGAGCAGACTTGATAGACCTCTAGGCCTTTATCTGCTGGCAAATTTTGTATGTTCGTAGGAGAGAGCCTCCGCCCGGTCCACTGGGAGCCAAGCCCTGGCTCTGCAAGAGTCGAGCTTCGCCCGATGAAGTGAATAATCTGCGATGGCACAAGTTCTGACTTGGCTTTGTTGATCAGGAGGCCAAGAGAGATGCAGGTCTGGAGGGCCAGGTCCCTGGACCTCTCCACCTCCTGCGTGAAGGGACCCATAATTAACCAGTTGTGTCATCCAGGTATAGGTATACCCGGACCCCTCTGTGCCTCAGGAAAGCTGCCATCACTGCTATGTATTTGTTGAAGATCCTGGGGCCAAGGACAGGCTGAATAACATGGCCTGGAACTCGAAAATGGTTCCCACCGCCCGGAACCGAAGGAACTGGCAGTGAGACGGATGGATTGGGACATGAAGAAAAACATCCTGGAGGTCCAGAGAGCAAAACCACATGTCTTGCTCTAGAGATGATATGATCTGAGACATAGTGACCATCCTGAAGGTGCGCAGCCTGAGAAACTTGTTCAGGTCATGCAGATCTTAGATGGTGAGCCAGCCCCCAGTCCGTTTTGGCACCAGGAAGTACCTGGGAACAAACCTGGGTTTACTGGATGGCCTGGGATTGGATCCACTACCTCCTTCTGGAGGAGCTGGGCAATGTTGTCCCGAAGGGCCAACAGGACGTCCACGGACACTATGTCCTCTTGTAGGGCATGGGCACGGCAAGGCAGGTAAGCCTCAAATTTCAGAGGCAAACCCTGACCACCTCGAGAACCCAACTGTTTGTTGTGACAGCGGACGAGACGGAAAGGAAGTGGCGGAGCTGGCCCCCCATGGGAGGACCCTGGGGAGGCGTGATGGGCATGAGGAAGGCAGCCCTTACCCTGTCACTGGGCAGGATTGGAGGCGGAGGAGAACCCGACTGAAGAGCCACCGGAGTCTCATCCTCCAGACTTACGGAAGACCGTGGCCAGAGACTTCGGCTGAGGTAGCCAGGCCTGAGCCTGCTTTCCAGGCTGGACTGGTTTGACCACAGGGGCAGAGAGGGTCCAAAAAGGGCTTCTTCTGTTGCTTAGAGTCCTTGAGATCCCTCTGGGCGGATGTCACTGAGTCCAAGGTGGCACTGGACTTCTCAATGCAGGTGAGGTGCCCGTCGACCCCGGGCTCGAACAAGTCAGTACCCAGGAAGGGAACATCTGCCAGCTTCTGCTAGGTATCTGCCATAAAGGTCAAGATCCACAGCCAAGCTCTGCAGCGCATTGCCATTGCTGCTGCCACTGACTGGGCGCATGAGTCGCCAATGTCCATGGCAGTCTGGAGCTGTTGCTTGGCCCTGGTCCTGGAGCTGCTTGACCGTAGTCTGGAGGTCTGCAGAGAGATGAGGAAGAACCCCATCAAGCATTCCCAGAAGGGCATGAGAGAAGTGTGCCAGCAAAAGGGCCGACCCGCTTGTTGAAGGCAGAGATAGGGAGGCAGCACAAACTTTCTTGGCCATATGGTCCAATTTCTTGGACTCCTTATCAGGCAGCTTGTCAACGTCCTTCACGTTGCTCATGTGCCTGAACATGGAGTCAGCCACGAGACCCTCAAGAGAGGGGTGCTCTGTGAACCCCAAAGGAGAACCAATAGGGACTGCATACTTGCAGGCCATCGAGGCCGACGTTGTGGGGCAGGAGGCTACATGCTGCCACAGCTCCAATGCAGGACCAAGAATGGCCTCTGTAAACAGGAAGGCTTCCCCAGGGTAATCACCCCAGTCAAGGATCTTGAATAGCGGATACCGAGCCCGCTTTTGAAAGGACTCCATCGGGGAGACCCGTGGACTCAGAGATGAGGCAGAGAAGGCCCATAAAGGAAGTAGGGCCTTCCTCCGTTGAAAGATCCCCTGCTGACTCAACGTACACTAGACAAGAGTGCCAGGAGAAGCACTCAGACTCTGAGGATTCATCAAAGAGAGGTCGACCACCAGAATCCCTGCTGACCCTCAGGGGACGGTTGGGGTAGTGGTGACCAACAGACAATGGGAAAGGCCCAGAACCGGGCAGGCCTCCTTAGTCGGAGCAACGGACTTCGGCTGTCTCAGCGGCTGCTTCACCAGAATCAGTGGAAAGGCTGGAGGAGGCCTAGCAAGGACATGACGGGTTGGCTCCTGCCGAGGCAGAGAAGGCTGCAGCCTCTGTGGTGAAAGTCATGTAATGGCTGAGTTCGAAGCCAAGACAGGCTTCACCCCAGTGAAAATGAGTTGTTGCCACATCAAGTCCTCATAGCACTGATGCAGCATGTTCCAGAGCCTCTCTTTGCCTGTGGAGGATGAGGAATAGCGGTGGCACTTTTCCAAATGTCAGGAGTGCGAGCGTCAATGTCAACGCGGACTACCCGACTAGGGTCTCCAAGAGCGAGACCGCCATCTTGATCGTTGGGGTTGCAGATGGTGGGTCTCATAGGGGGCTGGTGAGAGCCGGTTCTCTTCCTGATCTGGAGACTCCTGGTTGAGAGGTGGCAGATCAGTAGACTGGTCCATCCCTCCTTGAGTGAGTGGTAGGACCGGAGTCCTAGAAACGGAGGTGTTGGCCTCTTCTGGCTATAATGGGTCGACCAGCTCTAAGAATATCTCAGCTGGGAGATTGACCTGCGTCTAGACCAACTGGCCTGATGGGGAGACCGTGAGGCCGGCGGCCTGGGCCGAGGAATTGACTGAAGTCAGAACCTCTGGAGAAGCATGGGAACTGGAGGTCTGAGAGCACTCCCGATCCCATGATCGATGGTGAGACCATTTCTTGGTCTCTTTTAGGTTGTGACCTGTACTTAGTGCCTGAGGGACCCTGCCCATGGGTGGGAAGGGCCTGGCTCAATTCCTTGAATGCCCTTGTGAAGGAAGCACCCAAGGAGAGCAGCAAACAGGCTGAAGCCAAGAAAGCTTGAGCCTGGGCCACAGCTTCCTCTAACATCGCAAGTTGTTCGACGGATTCCATAGGTGAGGAGACCAGCCGACGGGCATCCTTAGATTTGATGGGCGGATCCCGAGCATCCGGACTACCCAGAAGCAGGCAGGTAGGCATAGGAATCCTCTAGCATGGACGGATGAAAGGTGCGGCAGAGGCTGCAAGCCTGGGGATTGTGCTCATGGCCCAGGCAGTACATGCACATGGTGTGCGGATCCATCCGAAACATCTTCTGCCCGCAGGCACATTTTCGGAATCCTGGTGCAGACTTCACGTCATCCATACTGAGGACAAGAAGAAGTAGCCTGAAGACAAAGTTTTTGAAATACTCGAAGTTTTAATAAGCAAGGTGCCTTCTCAGTGCAAAAGTGGTAAGGAGGGAACCACCTTCTTCCAGCAGAAAGGAAGACATGACGTCACGGGGTGGTGCCAAGGGAGTTACCACCCAGGTGGGTGGGAGAAGCCAGCTTGAAAACTTTCAGGCAAGCCTTAAAGGGGAAAGGACACTTACTGAAGTGTGGATAGAGCATTATATCCACTTCCCTAGAAACTTCAAGTTATCAAATCAAACTTGTGTATTGTATAACAGTAGTAGTCAAAATCAAGTAACCATATGCAGACCAACATTTACTATGTAGTTAAAAAAAAAAAAAAATCACAATTACTAAACTAACAACAGTTCATCAGTTCCTTGGCTTAGTGATATTTTTAAATGGTACTGTAATGGAGAAGAAGATCCCCAAAAGGACTGCACATAGGAGTTGTAGCATTGGCAACCAACAGTAAGTAGAATTCAGATAAGTCCCCCATGCCTGTAAAAAGGAAGAAATTACCGTAGTAATATTATTTCTTCCAAGGTATTCTTCAGTATGCTTGACAGATGCAGTATGCCAGCTGGGTTCAGCTGCCACAGAGGAGTTTATGATAATGATTTTAGGCATCAGCCAATCAGAGAGCAGTAAGAATGAGTGCTGCCTGAGCTAAAGTGGGTGGTAAGTCAGATTCATTTCGAAGCTAAAGGGCAAAAGACCCCCAAAATACTTATCTGAACTACAGAAATAGTAATAAGAATAATAAAACTCCCATAACCAGAAAAGCTCTAATCATAAAGCTGAAACCGTGAAAATTTGGCCCAAAGAATGGGCTGCAGAAATAGGTTATGCAGGGGAGGATGAGTGGGAGGCCAAGCCTACTGAGGAATACCTTGGAAGAAATAATATTACTATGGTGAGTAAAAACAGGTTACTCACCTGTAACAGTAGTTCTAGGAGTGGTATATGATGTTCATCCATACTTTCTAGCAGTGCCTTTCGCTTTAAGACTTTGCCAGAACATCTTCAAGCTGGCTCCTCCCACCCACCAGGGTGGTAACTCCCTCGGCTCTGACCCATGATGCCAGATCTTGCCTGCTGGAAGCAGCGGTGTGCGCCAAAGCCAGGGGAGGCTGGGTGGGTCTGTGTGGATGAACATCATATACCACTCCTAGAAAGTGCGGTTATTTAAGAATTTACCGTAAAAGTAGATCTTCAAGGAACTGTCTCTTGTAGTAGGGTATTACACTTAGGAATTCCACCAGGTGCCACTATTACACGGCAGCTTCTTCCAGCAGTCTTCTTCAGGGACCGCCCACATGACATCACTTCCTCAGCCTCTGTATAAGTGTGGGCAGTCCCATGTATCTTCTGTTCCCCACTGGCTTCAGCACGCTAAGGTGAGGACCGAGGGAGACCGAGAGATCAGGAAGTCCCAACCCAACGTCCTGAGATCCTGGGACCCTGAGCAAAAGGTAGGGGGACGGAGGGCGGGATTGTACCTACTGCAACAGACAGTTCCTTGAAGATCTACTGTTATGGTAAGTTCTTTCGTAACCACACCTATCTTCTACAGACTGGTCTCTTGCAGTAGGTTATTACACTTGGAGAGTACCAAGCAGATTCTGCCAGATGGGAGGAGAGACAAAGCAGAGGCTGGGCAGAAGAGCGGGCTGGCAGACAGGAACGTTTGGTGAGAACGTCAAAAAGAGAGGCCAGCAGAGTCCAGGCAGAAGCCGTGGAGGAGTCACAGGAAATCCATGAGATGGCCATGAAATCCCGGTAGAGGGACGTCAAAATCAGTCGGAGCCAGGTCGACTCGCACCACACCCGGGAAGGCAGACATGCGAAGGGTGGGCGAGGTACGAACACTTCACAAGATGGAAGAGCAGCAAATGGTCAGGCAAAACGATGCAACCTGATGAGCGGGGGTCAAGAGACCATGGTGGAGAGCAAGTCCAGTAGAGCTCCTAAAGCGCAAAGGGCGCAGGAGGTGGTGGAGTGCACCACTGCAAGAAGCACCAGGAATTCCACAACAAGGAACAACCGAAGGGTCTCCAAGAGGGAGGATAACAGGAGTTCCAAATGATCCACAAAGGGGAGTGAAGCGTCCATGATCGGGAAACAAGCCTCCAAAGAAAGGGCAGACAGACCCCTGGGCACCTCCGAGGCTTGTGAGAGGAGACGGGAGAAGCCTGAGGAGCGGTCAATGAGCAGGGTGGGCCTGGCCCCCAGAGGGACAGGCACGGGATGGAGGGGCAGAAGTGGCAGCCCCTCTGGAAGAGCTACCGCGGTCCCAAGTAGCACCCCAGTAAGGGGGTCGGGAATGGGATGCTCCTCCAGCAGAGATGGAGGACAGGGCCCGGGGGGGCACGGTAGAGATCCTGGACAGACCACAGAGTGTGACCGGAAGCTTGGAGGGAATCCAGAATGGCCTGGATACCAGCACCAAACAAATTGTCATCACAGAAAGGGGTGTCAGCAACTGACAAATGGACTTTCGGAGCCAAACCAGACACCCAAAGCAAGGCGTGGAGCTGCAAGGCGCCGCCAGTGGCAGACAGATGGGCAGATGCGTTGATGGCATCATACACCAAGCAAAGCAGGTGACGGGAAAGCGAGGAAACGGCGGACGGGGGCTGCACTAACTGGGCCGTCCCCGGGGAGGGAGGAAAGTTGGTAAGAAGGTCCAAAGTGGAGGCACTCAAGGTGCGGAGGTCCCGGACCATATGACCAACGTAGTTGAGAATGCGAAGCAACAAGGCACTAGAGGTGTAAACCTTCTTGCCAAGAAAATCAATGTGCCAGGATTCCTTATCTGGCAGCAAAGAACTGGTGTGTCAGGGCTGAGCGGTCTGGTCATGACCTGCCGTAATGACCACGGAGTCAGCCACAGCAGTGTCAGACAAATAGGGATGGTCCGACAAGGCCCTTTACAGCCAGTCAGGCCCACGTGGGGTGGACGGAGTGGAAGAGGGGTGATGCCATGCCTCAGTCATGCCATTCAAACAAGCAGGAATTAAGGGAGGGACGACCAGGACAGGCTCCTAGGGCAGGTTGAGGTAGGCAGCCATGTCCTGCTGACGGGAATCCTGCTTTGTTGAGGGGAAGCCAAAAACCTCCTGGATCTGCAACATCAGATTCGCGAAAGAAGCATCAGTCAGAGAGGAGACATCAAAAGGGGTGGCGTCCAGAATAGAGGACACGGAGAATGGGGAATCCAGGCCCCCATACTCCAGAAAGCCCACGTCAGAAGCGCCCTCCACAAAGGGATCCTCAAAGTCTGGATCCCCAGACTCAGACTCCTCATAAATGGGAAGGGGGAGACCAGGTGTAGATGGCCTGATCCAGACAAAGCCGTTTAGGCAGGGGGAAGGGGAATGCCAAGGCACAGGAACTGGAGACGGACTGTGACCCAAAGATTGCAGGACCTCACGGACAATGCGGGCAATGCCAGGCACCTGGGAAGGCAGGAGGTCCACAGTCAGAAGGCGCCCAAGGGCAGCGACCTGGGGAGGGGATGAATGGCAAGGAACATCAGGAACATCAGTCCCAGAAAGTCGGGGGAGGGAGTCCCGACCTCTGCGGACAGGCCCCGGAGGAGGGGCAAGGAACAGGGAGCGAGACAAAGGGAAGTCCTCATGAACCCCACTCGAGAGCAAGGGGCGTAAGAATGACGGAGGGGGGACCACCGCCAACGTGGCAACAGTGTGACGTTGCCAGGAAGGACAGGGGATTTTATTTATTTAGATTTTGTTGACTGGGTAAGTGCACTAGACAAATTCTGCCTATTTTCAGGCACGACCCGGGGGAAGGGGATACAGATGAATGCTAACTGACCTTGAACCAGATTAAGCTGTTGGTGGTATTTTGAGTGAATGAGGGAAATTTGGCCAGGACACCGGGGAAATTCCCCTACTCTACGGAGGCAGAGGACGCTGTAGCGCTGTGAGAGACTGTGGAGGAGCACAGTATGTCCCAGACCATGGATGAGGATGGTCAGGTTTTTGGAGCTCCAGAGGTGGTCTGCATTCAGCTTGGAGAAAGCGTTAATTTAGCACAGAATTCGCTTCCTGAAGTAATACTGGAGACATGCATGGAGCAACCTGTTCTGGTGGAGGCTGTTGGTGATTTGAATACTGAAGAAATCAGATTACAAAAAGAATTGGAGGCAAAGAAGTTCCAATTACTAGCTCTTATTTCCACTGCAGAACAGGAACATAATCAAAGCAGAACCAGGTTGGAGGAAGAAAGGAAAAGAGGAAAAGGTCAGTAGCTAGTCCCTTACTTAGTACTAGCAAGCGTTTATCTACCTGTATGGATTCCTGCTTTGTGGGAATATAACTGACAAAAGTGTGTGTTTTACTGAATGAGACAGAACTGGCAGCAGCTAATTTGGACTGGTCTCTAGACGATGCTTTATTAAAGGCAGGATGGTTGTATACGGAAATCGGGTGACTCCTGATCCTGCAGTTCCGATTCCAGGTTCTCCGAATAGCTCTGGGGGAAGTTTAGGTAACAGAGGTGGTCAAAGACTTACCTATGCAAAGTTCTACTGCAGCTGCGCAGATTGATACGGAGGCTGCGAGTTTAGATGCTGCGACAGACGCTGGAAACAGCTTTTGTTGAACAGTCGAGCTTCAGTCATTTTCAAAAGTGATTCCTTACCACATGACATTCAGGAAACCCTTTAACTGCTGTTACAGAAAAGGTAAGGAGTGAGGAGATGACATGTTAATACAAACGGAACGGAGACCGAGCTTAGATAACACGGAGAAAGTACTGCCGCCTATGCAAAACCAGGGCGCTCTAAAACTTATGCTGGGCTTTTTCACAAACCTGATAGCAGCTAAACGGAGGTTCTTAGTCCGTCTGCTATGTTGGGGAAGCTCCATTGTTCCTGATAGGGTATGGGTGGGAAAACCCTAATTAAAGACCGGATGGGTTTTACCCCTATGGAAGTCTATGCATTTATCCATGCACCAGGAGATAGGAACTATGATATCAGCTTTTGTCGATGGTGCTATTTGACAAGTTTTGAAGCTATATTATGAACAAAAGGACATGGAAGATTGGACTGATTTTTGGCCATTCCTATAACTAAACCCACTATTAAAACTATTACAGTGTTATTTAGGAATGAGGGGTTGATGTTTCTAATATTAAATTTTGTTAGAAAAAATGTTCTATAGTTGAACATCCTAAACCTATAATAGATGTGAATGGGTTTTGGAATGGTGGTTGGACCTTTAGGTTCAATTACAACAAACCGATAAAGGGATTCAACACCTACCTAGCTCCTTTCTTTTGGGCCGAGACAGGGTATATTGTTCTATGCAGGACAACCGAAAAGTTGCTATAAATGTGGTGATTTAACTCATTTAAATAATGATTGTGATGCAATTAAATGTTTTCTTTGTGGGTACTGGGTCACTCTGCAGCTCAATGCACTGCTCTCCCCATCTGAACCTGTGTGGGATGACACACATATTTTCAGGAATGTCCGTGGGCTGCCCATAATTTAGAGTCTGTTTCTGACCATGAGTTAATTCTTTTACAAGCTCAAGACCTCAGAGGAATGAGCAGACTTGTTATTGGTACACCTCCTCCGCCTCGGCATAGAGGACGAGGTGGAAGCAGTGGTTATTCCTCTAGAGGTAAGAAGGGAGCTAGATATGGGTAGACAAGGTATGATGATTCCCCTTACCCCCGAGTAACATTGAGGACCAGAGCCTTTGACACAGAGGTAGTAGAAACTCCTTTGCTACCCTCAAGGTTCTCCCAAGCGGTTTTGGCTCAGTTATCTATTCCCTTCAAGACAATAGGGAGGTAGTTATTCAGCAGGAAGAAGTCAGAACAACTTCACTACCTTACAAAGGGTGGAAGACCTAAACCCTAGGCAGGTACAGATACCTTTGTCACCTCTACTTCTTTTCTAATCGATTTTCAGCTTTTTCCTCGTGGGGAGAGCAGGTAGATAAAGAAGATCCTATAGAGGAGGTTTCACAAGTTTCAAGTCAAGTTTTCATAGAATCGATTTTTCAATCCTCACAAGATAGGGTGGTGCAGAAACGGGTTACTAGGTCAAGCAAGAAAATCATAAATAAACCTCCTTGATTCATTAAATTTAAGAGTGGCATGTTTAAATGTCAACAGTATTAAGTCTGATTATAAACGTAAGATAACTTTCGGTATCTTAAGTGAATTGGATTTTGATGTATTCATGTTACAAGACACTAGACTTCATACTTTAGCTGGAAACAGCTCAAGCATCTAAGGATTGGTGGTGGGTACTTCCATTTGGTCGATAGGATTAGAAACTTGTTGAGGGTGGTTTTTGTTTTCGCTCCACTACAGTTCAGGTTTTACGCTTAGTGGATATTGATCCAGGTAGAGCCTTATTGTTGGATGTGGTTATAAACACTTAAATTGTAGATTGCTTACCATATATGGTCCACAATCGAAAGCATTAAGAATTGATTTATTAACTAAAATTCAGCCATATTTATTTACTAGTAGACAGATTTTTTTGGGGGGGGTGACTTTAATATAAATTTTCAAATTCAGGGAAATAGGGATAAACAATATTGTGATAAGAACTTTTTAAACTTTGATTTTTCAGGCAGGTTTGAAAGATTTTCAATGTAACAAATCAGTTCCTAAAAGCAACCTTTTTAAAGGGAAGCTTTCTTCCAGGATAGATTTCTTATTTTGAAGCAAACAATAGAGATTTCAGAAACCTTTGTATTTCCCATGGAATCTTCAGATCACATGTTGATTGGGATTAGTATTGCAATTCCGCTAGAGAACCAGATTTAGGGTTTTGGAGATTGAATCTCCTTATTGGAAGATGCAGCAATTTTGTCAGGCCTTAAGATATTAATACAGGATAAGGGCTCTACGCTTTTCTCTATGAGGATATAGGGTTATGGTGGGAAGATTTAAAGTCCTTATTATTGAATTTTTATAGTTTTAGGGAAGTTTCAGGCTAGATCTAAGTATAAAGAATACTTAATATTTAGAAATACACTGGGTGAGTTATTATCTAGACAAAGTGAGGAAGGGGTGGATCTTAGTGAAGAGATTACTTTAATAAAACAAAAGATGAAATTATATCAGTATGATCGGTTATGTTCCCTTCAAAAGGAACAAACTTTTGGCACTCAAGGGAAAGCTGAAAGTGTTAATCCTTATGTTAGTTGTCAAAAACGACGGGAGAGGAAACTAATAACAGGCCTAAAACACCTCATGGCACTTTGGCCACTGATAATGTTTCTATTATGGATATTATTGTGCAACATGTAAAAGAAATGTTTGTTCACCAGTTGAATGTTCGTAATATACCTCTCAATTGCATCAGGCGGTAGCTTTACCTAAACTTACTGCTGAATTCTGTGATATTTTGATTGCTCCTTTTCTAATCTAGAATTGGATAGGGTGATTAAGGGTTTTGTAAAGGGATTTCACCAGGTTCTGATGGGTTACCTGCCAATTATATCAGTTATTATGGGAAATTATTCCGTAGAAATGTTAGACGCTTATAGATTTTTTCAGGAAGAATGGTTATTTGCCTAACAAAATGTATGAAGGATTATTGTTTTTTATTTAAATCAGGTGATTCAACAGATTTGACCAATTGGGCCACTTACTTTGTTAAATATTGATTTTAAAATATTTGCTAAATTGTTAGGAAATAGACTAGCATTGGTTATGGATGATCTAATTAATCCATCTCAATTTTGTTCCATTCCGGATTTAGTATTACAGATGCCCTGCTACTTCTTCGGGAAGTAGTGGAAGGGGATGGAAGGAATATTATTGGGAATGATTCAGGGTTTCTAGTAAGCTTAGACCAAGCAAAAGCATTTGATAGGGTGTCTCATTCCTTTTTATGGGAATGCTTATTGGCTTATGGGTTTCCGGTAGTGTTGTGGATTGGTTGAAAGTTTGTTATGGGCTTGCTTATGTAATCCCTTTGATAACGGTATTATGGGTCCGAAAATTCAGATATTGAGAGGGGTGCGTCAAGGCTGCCCTTTGAGCCCTCTCCTTTACGTAATTTTTATTGATCCCCTTATGAGATTATTGCAACAATCCCCGAAAATTTTGGGATTATCGGGGTTTTTTTCATAGTAGGTAAAGTACTTGCATATGCTGATGATATGTGTTTACTTATTCAAGATACTCAGTCTTTACTTATTGCTTTGAATTTAATTCAGGTAGTGGGGAAAATATCAGGGCTGCTTTGAACATGGGAAAAACTAAATGTATAGAATTATCAGGTTTCGGAAGATTCTAGGGTAATTGGAGGATGTGAGATGGCTACAAGTCCTTGTAAAATTTTAGGAGTTTATTTTGGTGGTACAGCAATGGCAGAGTATAATTGGTCTAGATTATTATCAGTGGGGAATGAAATGGTAAGTAGACGGAAAGTCGGAAAAAAAAAAAGAGTTTTTTTGATTAGATCCTTTTTGGCCCCGATATTTATATACATTAGCGCTATTTTTTTGTTGCCAAGGAAATTCGAAGCTTCCTTATCTAGATTGTTTTTACTTGTTTTTGGGGGAGCCGTTTGAACCCGATTAAAAGGACTGTACTCTACAAACAGGTCAAAGACGGCGGGGTAAATATGCTGAACCCTATATTATTTTATTTTACGATATTTTTATATGCAAATTTAGTTCCAGTAATAAAAGGTACTACTAAGCAATGGAATAAATGGGTCTTTCGATAATTAAAGGGATTTTGTTAGAATGGGAAAAGGATTTTTTATTCCAAAATAAAAGACGTCCCCGCTTAGTAAAGAGATGGAGGGTTTTTGATTGGGTAATTAAATGGGATATCAGTTATACTATGGTACAGACCTTTTCTAGGAAGCGTTTATATGAAGAATTATTGACAGTTCAGTTTCAGGTAAACCCTTTTTCTAATTTTTCTAGCGCCCAGCAAAAGTCAATATCAGTGTATGTTACGGACCCACTTAATCCCTGAACAGATGTGGGACACGGTGTGGTTGGGAGTACACCAGAAAATTAATGTTAAAGGAAATCAAAAACATAAAACAGTTTATGACAGATTTTGTCCAAGAGAAGGTTGCATAGAGGTTATAGAAACAATGGATCATTTATACTATTCATGTCCATATATTATTCAATTTTGGGACATTGTTAAAAACAGATGGAAGAGCAAGTTATCAATACCTCCTGCTTCTACATTGCTGTTTTTTGGGATTCCAGATTCTCATTTTACTCAGGAGCATATAGGTATGATTAGGATTTTGTTTGCTTTTTTTTGTATATTGGATATGGATTTGTAGATGTCGTTTAGTTTTGCAACAACAAGATATACCTGCTTTAGATTTATACTTTATTATAATACGAGAAATTAAGAAATGGAAGGGTATTGAATTAGCAAATGAAAACTCGAATGATTTGGTAATGCAGTGGTCTTATTTTGATTTTTTATAATGTTTAGGAAAAAAAAGGAAAAAGTGGAACAGGGGTAAGGAGAAGAAGAAAAATAAATAAATAAATAAATAAAATGTTTTATATCTCTCCCTTCTCCATTAGTAGGGTTGATTAGTTTTGTGTTTGTATACATTAATATAAAGTCAAGTCCTTGTTGCTTTGATTATTTCCTTTGTGAATTACAGATTGATTTATTATAAATTTGTATGTTAAGTTTAAGATTTCAATAAAAATTCCCCTACTCTGCTTCCTGTAAGCAGAGGGGTCCCATTTTTCATGTGGGACCAAGATGGCTGTGGAGGACCTGGAGGTGTTGGAGGCAGTGGAGCTGGTCTCTTTCCGTCTCTGTTCTGAGAGAGACCCCATCTTCTATGCCTATTGTGCTGCAATCTACTGAATATGGTTCTTCTGTGCCTTTGGATACTTCCCCTGCTGCTGTTGTGGATACTTGTGTGCAGTGTTTGCCCGTGGATCCTTCATTTATTCCTCAAACTGTGCTTACAACGTCTTCTAGCCTCTGCTACTATGGATATCGTGAGTCTTCTCCTCCTGTTTCTATGGATGTAGATCTGTTACTTAAAATCGAGGAACAGCGTTATTTCACTGCTAGACAGCGTTGTTAACCCTTAAGCCTCAGTCTGGTTTTGTACCTGCTGCTACTGACTCACCGTCTGGGAAAGATTGTTTTACTGTCTCTTCACCGATTCTGACACTTCCGCATTCTTTGCCTGTTGCTACGGACCCTCCTCACTCCCTACTGCCTGTACCTACTGCACCTCTTGCTCAGCTTTCTCCAGAAATTTCTTCTGTACAGGTGCCTGCTTCTGCTCTCCCTGATGCCTTGCACATGATGGACTGGTCTGTTGAGTCGGCCCTGGAAGCGGCTGGGTGGGAGAAGGATCCTACCGTTGGGACTTGTCGTTCTGGTTCTTCCCCGATCTGTACTAGGCCACCTGACAAACTGCTGGCCTCTCCTGTTCTGAAAGACGCTGCTGCTTCTCTTGATCTTTCTTTTCAACTGAACTTCTTCTGACTCAGAACCGACTTTGCAATTTGGTCCTGCTTCCCTCGCCTCAAGAACAACGGACTCTTTGGGACCCTGTGTCTTGTCCAGTTCCTGCTACTTCTACTGCTTCGCCCCTAAAACTTATGCTTGCATGCTTTCAACCCCTGTACATCAAGTCAAAAGACACAACGCTGTTCGGCTGCATTATTTTGGGGCTTACCTGACTTTCCTGACTGATTTTTTTGTAGGCTCGACTCTTTGAAGGATTCTATGCAATTTGCTGCTTTTGAGATTCATGCCTTAATTCATGTTACTTCAGAGTCTCATTTTGATATTAGTTTTAAAACTATCACTGGTTTAGAAAAGTTTTGGAGAAAATATCAGAGCTTAAACTTCTCCTTTATGGTCACCTATTTAATGCCATTCCTTAACTAAACCTACTCAGAAAACTGTTACTATATTGTTTCAGTAACGAAGGTGTCAGTCTTAATGATATTACTGTCTGTTTAAAACAAAGATGTACTGTCCTTTATGACCCAGAGGCTATCTTTGATTCTCAGAATATCTGGACGGGTGGGTGGAGAGCGAGGTTATGTCGCACTGGAGGTTGGAATACAGCATTCTAACAGCTTTATGCTTGGGAAAGACAAGGGAGTTCTTTACCCTGCCAGCCTAAAGCTTGCATACAGATATGGCTCTCAGAATCATATCAGTAGTGTCTGTGACAAGATTAAATGCTCTGTTTGTGTAACATTGGCCATGCAGGTTCCCAATGTGGATGAACCTCTTTAGCCCTTTGTGACGAATTGGAGCTACACTTTCCAGACTTGTACTTGAGCAGCTCACAACTCCCCAACTCTTGCTGATGGGGAAGAACAACGCTTGATTATTACTGTCGCACAACGCTCTCGCTTATCTGACACTCTTTCTAGACCTCAACATACCCCTCCTCACCCTGTTGTACCTGCTGTTGACCCCTCTCCTACTTTACATGAACGGTCTGCTCCTGTTTTGAAACCACAGACCTTACTACAGCTCTCCCCCCTTCCTCTGATCTTGCTATTTCTACCTGGAAGAGGTCCCTATTCCCTGTCTTGCCTAGTATTTCTGGGTCTTCCATGGATCCCCCGTAACCTTTTTGTTAGAGTTACACGAGATCTAAGAAGGGACTCTCCTCTCTAAGGCCCCTGAAACTTCTACTGTGACTCATATGAATAATTTGAGGTTTTACGCCACCCTCAGGACAACACAGACTCTGATACATCCTCTGTTCTTTCCTCCCACCCTGATGTGACTACGGACACTGAAGTGCCCATTGATAATATTGGTTCTCAAAAAAGGAAAGCTAAGGCAAAACTGAAACATAGGGAAGGTACCCCTAGGAAAGGTAGGTTAAGGTGACTTTTGTGTTTTTGTTTTCACTTTCCCGTTTCATGTCTTCTGCTTTCTCAGTGCATACTGTTAATGTTAACAGTATAAAGAAGCATGCTAAGAGAGATGCAGTTGTTTTTCCTTTTTATTTGGCTTGACAGCTGGTCTCATCTTTTTGCAAGATGTACGTTTCCATGCTCTTCCAGAAATTTCCAGGGCCACTCGTGTCTGGACCTCTGGGCTCTCTTTTTGGTCCTTTGGACAGGACTCTTGTTCTGGTTTGGGTATTTTATTTAGTATACCTGATGTTACTGTTGTTAAACTGTTGGATGTCTACCCGAGTCGGCTTCTGTTGTTGGATATTTTGATTTCTTCTGTCCTTTCCGGATTATTATTTACGCCTCAATTGAAATCCCACAGAATTGAACTACTGAAACTGATTCAACCCTATTTACACATCAATGCATGTGATTTTTGGGGTGATTTCAATTGTGGGTTATCCACTAAAGACAAGTCTTCTACTTCAAAGACTACTAAGTTGTTTTGTGACACAAATTTTCTGAAACAATTGCTCCATTCCACAGGTTTACAGGATGCATATTTATCTTTTACGGGTCGGCATACTCCTACTTTTCACAAAGGCCCCCTTGCAACCCGTATTGATTTTTTTTAATTTCTTCCCACCTAAAACTTTCTGATGCTGTAATTCAAGTTGCGGAATTTTCAGATCATAATTTATTATCTATTTATTTAGGCCCTTCCTTGACATCTCGTTTTGCCCCTGGCATTTGGAAACAGAATGCTTCCCTGTTATCTGATTCACGTTTGTTAAGTCACTTAACTGAGTATATTCATAATCGAAAGACTGTATTTTTTTATATGATGCCCCCTGGGATTGGTGGAGGGATACGAAATCTGGACTCGAACTTTATTTAAAATTTTAGTAAACATCATCATGATTCATTGTATTTCCTTTATCACACTAACAGACGATGTCTTCAAAAATTACTTACTTTATCTCATGAAACTGGCCATGATTTTTCCACCCAAATAAGTACTCTTAAAGAGCGCATGATGGATTATCACCTTCTGAAGGCTACTTCTGTTCAGCATCAACAGCGTTTTGGGACCTCTGGTACCCGTGATGCAGTATGTCCACATGCTTCTATTCGGCGAACAGTAGAGAGTAAAACCTTTACTACGCTGTTTGAGGACAGTTTCACCAGCTATTGATATTTTGGATATCAGGCAACGTATTACCTGTTATACACAAAACTGTTTGGTCTCATGCCCCCCGCATCCATAATGGACTACTTTTCCTTTTTACAACTTCCGATGTACCTTCTTCTGTTGTAGATATGTTAGATACTGAGATACAAGCACATGAAATTGAAGCAGTAATCAAGTCTTTACATCCAAGAGTGACATCGGGCCTGGATGGTCTCTCCAGTGAGCTGTATAAATTGTTTTCTGCTGACCTGAGTTCTGAATTGGCTACAGTTTATAATTCTATTCTACAGTGCAAACATCTTCCTCTAGACTTTAACATGGGTTGTTTATTTTACTTACATAAAAAAGGGGACAGAAGATTGCTCTCCAGTTGGAGACCTTTATGCCTCTTCAATCAATCAATCAATCAATCAAAATCTTTATTTATTCAGGCGAGCATCATTGAGCATAGCTCATTTACAAGATGGACCTGATTGGTCATAACAATATAAAGGTAAAATTTTTACACAAATACAAGATACAGATTGAATACAAAAAACAAAGACATTATAAATGAACAGATACAAGGATATTCACATATATACAAAGCAATGAGCCAAAGAAACTGGGTTATAATAAAAAGGAACAAAATAAGACAGTAATGAAAGATTAAAGCAAGGGGGATGGGATTTTGGGAATAAGGTCAGGTATGAGTTAAGTGGGTGAAAGCTACAAAACAAATTAAGGGTGGAAGTGCAAAAAAAGGGGTGTGGGAGAAAGGGGGGATAGGACTAGCCTTGTGGAAACAGTTACATGGCTCTGGAAAGAGACTAGTGTATAGTTTTTGAAGGATGCCATTGGAATGAGGGTATTCAACTTCAGGATCTTTTGAAGAGATTCCAAATAAGTGCTAGAGAGTAGCTGATTGCAGCCCTCCATGCCTGGTACAGGTAATAGGTATCTTCAGCATAATGAGTTTATTATTCCTTAGGGCATATGGTCTGGATATGACCTGGTAAACAATCTGAAATGTAGGATGGTAATTTGTTTGTTAGAGCTTTGTAGATCCATAGAGCAGCATTTTTGTTTCTTCTATGATGTAGGGATGTCCAGCCGACTTGCAGTATAGAGAGAGCAATGGTGGGTGCCGAAGGAAGGTCTGTAATGAATCTAGTGCTCTATGATACAAGGTATCCAGTTTGTTTAAGTGGGAAAGGGAGCAGTGACTATATAGGAAATCAGCAAAATCAATGAGGGATAGGAATGATGCCAGGATTAATCTTTGTTTAGAATCTCTGGTTAGGTAATGTTTTATTCTGTAAAAAAGGCCAAGTCTCTGTCTGAGCTTCTTCAGGAGATCTTCAATGTGGCTAGTGTAGTCAAGTCTATTGTCAATCCAAACCCCAAGATATTTAAATTTATCCACATAGTCCAGACTTTCACCAAGGATGGTAGATAATTGGGGAAGGGTGTTTGGTGTGAGAGTGGAAGAGAAGCTCTTGGAGGAGAAGAACATGGCTTTCGTTTCTTGACATTCAGTAGGAGTTTCTTTTCTAGTAATTTGTGCTGCAGCAGAGAGAACTCAGATTGTAAAGTTCACAGGCTTTTTGATGGTGTATGATTACTGACATATAGGACAGTATCATCTGCAAAAGGTGAATATTAGATTTGGTGAGATTAGAGTCAATATTATTGATATAAATGGCAAAGAGGATAGGGCCCAAGATGGAGCCTTGTGGTACACCTCTTAGGAGTGGTTTTGAGGTAGATAGGTCACCTTCATTTTTACATGCTGTAGTTTAGCGGAGAGGTAGCATCTGAACCATTGAAGAGAGACTGAGTCGAGGCCTATGGAATGTAGAGAGGAGATTAGTAGTTCATGGTCCACAGTATCAAAGGCTTTGCTTAAATCCAGAAATACAGCACAGATATTATTCTTTTGTCTAAATCAGTCTGCCAATCATTAGTAACTTTGCTAGGGCAGAGATGGTGTGCTGTGTGATAGTTCAAACCAGACTGAGCTGGGTTAAGGAGATTATTGGTGTCAAGGTAGGCACTTAATTGGCTGTTCACTAATTTTTCAAGCATTTTGGACAATACTGGTAAGATGGATATGGGCCTATAGTTATTGAGGTCCATGGGGTCACCTGCCTGAGTAGGGAAACACTTGAGCTGTTTTCCATATTGTAGGAATAGATCCAGTGGCTAGGGACAAATTGAAAAGGTGAGTTAGGGGCTGCTAAGGCGTGCAGTGCAACTTTTTGAAAATAGGGGTCCAGAGAGTCTGCACCTGCGCTTTAGTTGTATCCAAATGGAGTAGTAGGTCTTCTACTTGTTTTAATAGTATTGGCTTGAAGGAAAATGTGGAAGCAGCCTTTGTCCCTCAATAGACTGGAAGTTTAATTGTGACCGCATTAGATTTGCTGGAGAGGAGTCGAATGCTAGGCGGCTGTAGTGAAATGATTGTTGAAGGCATTCAAGATTTCTTGCTTGTCAGTGATATCCACATTGTTTAGGTGCACTTTGGGTGGTAAGACAGGGTAGAATCTTGTCCTAAGATCCCTTTATGGTCCCCCAGAATCTGTCAGGGTTATAGTAGGAGGCATCCAGTTCAGCTGTATAGAAGGCAGCCTTGGCATTTCTCACTTTTTTTGTGCAGGAGTTTCTGGCTTTTCTGAATTGAAGCCAATCATTTGGGTCCTTGGTCTTTCTTGCCCTTTTCCAGAGCTTGTCTCTAGCAAGCAATGCGGATTTAAGGTCAGCAGAGAACCAGCGACAAGATCTGAGCTTGGGTCTGACACTGGAGAGAGGTGCATGTATGTTGAGGGCACTTGTGATAATGTCATTTAAGACCTGTAGAGCTATCTCTATTGAAGCTGTGAGATAGAAATCTTGCCAGCGTGTGGTGTGACACAGATCATGGAGGTATCCTGTGATATTAAGGTTCTTTTTAGACCTTCTTGGGAGAAATTTTGCTGGGTTGGATGGCTTGAATGATGATCTTATACCAACTATGGGACAATGATCACTTATATCACTAAACAGCACTCCAGCATGAGAATACAGATGAGGCTTATTAACCAACATAATGTCCAGAAGTGTGCTGTTACTTTTGTTTTTTGGGTTAATCCTTGTTGGTTCTTTAATTAATTGAGTGAAACCATGAGTGTCACAAAAGGATACTAGGGGTGCGGATGCATTGGCTAGCCAATTTGAATTCAGGTTGCCTAAAATAATGGTATCTTCTGGGCCTAGTTTAATTATAGTGTCCAGGTGGGATAGGAGTTTTAGGCCTGCTGAGGGGGGCCTATAGCAACCAATCAATTGAAAAGCTGACATATTGGGAAGAGATATTTTAAGGGATAAGCATTCGAATTCCTTTTGGCTGTGATGTAATATTGAGGCTGGATGCAGAGATATTTGCTTTAACATAAATGGCTACTCCACCGCTCTGGAGGGACGATCAGATCTGAAGAGCTGATAGTTGGGAAGATTTATTTCTCTGTCATTTGTTGCAGATTTGAGCCATGTTTCGGAGATTACCAGAAAGTCAGGTAAGGTGTGTGCAACCCAGGCCTGTATTAATGAGAACTTTTTTAGGAGGCTACAGACGTTAATATGAAGAAAACTTAGGCCTTTCATGGTGGCTAAATCAGCTGGGGAGATAGAGCTTTCTGTGGGTCCAGGATTGATTTCAACAGTGCCAGCACAGATCAGCAGAAAGAAAATTAATTTAATGAGGGCTTCAAGTGATAGAAGGAAGGAATAGCCAGAGGATTTTCTCTTCTTGCTTGGGGTCCAGTATTTAGAGGGTCTTGAGCCTGCTGCATGGTTAGGTAAATTGTCAAATAATACCAGCTTGATGGACAGGTATAGGGGGGCTCTGTACTGCCAAGAATGGAGTTGGGGGCTTATGAAGTACAGAACTGGATGTGAGCCTTTTTGTGGGATACCCCAGGGATTATAGTGTAGAAGGGTAGTGTATACTTGAGGAATTGGAAGACATCCACTACGGAGAAAAGAGGGGGGCCAGCTTGAATAGCCGCCTTGAACACCAGGGCATGGGCTGTTTCAGTCTCCTTCTCAGGATATGAGGAAGGTGAGGGGCAGAACAGCATTAAGAGTAACAGCAGCATGGTGGAAGGTAGCTAGGGGTTAAAATACTAATGGTGGTATGAGTAGTGGAGTTCAGTATTGGCTAGAAATTAGCTATGGGCGGAGATCGGAGATTAGGCGGGAAAGTGTGTGACAAAAGAAACACCCAGGAGGGGAGGGGTGGACAAAATTTTATGGCTCTCCTGCACCTTTCTGGCTGTCTCTCCCGGCCTCCTGGTTCCCTTTTCAGCTTAGCGGTTGCCGCCCGCCCGCTGGCGTGGCTCGGAGCCCCTACAGTCACTGGGTGCTTGAGGGCAGGGCCGGCTGGAAAGGAGGAGACAGAGGAGAGGGCAGTCAGAAAAAGCACTTAGATTGCAGCAATCAAAAGATTCTGCAACTGGTGCTAAAAAAGATTTGCACAACAAAGACGGGGGTCAGCCTATGCGTCTAACCCAGCACAAGTCCCACCAAAGGACTGTAATCACGAAAAACAGTAATCAGTCAAACATTTTTACAATTTTACACAAAATAAAGGCAAAAACAGCTCTTTTTTGGAGAATTTTGCTATAAAAGAGCAGGAATCCGTCCAGTTTTGGAGGTGCAAGCAAAGCAAAAGTCAATGGGGAAGGCGCACCAATCAGAAGCAAGGCTCAGCTGGAGGTCGCCTTCCGATTGGATGCGGCTCTCCCGTACCTTTCTGGCTGTCTCTCCCGGCCTCCTGGTTCCCTTTTCGGCTTAGCGGTCGCCGCCCGCCCGCTGGCGGCTCGAAGCCCCTACGGTCACTGGGTGCTCGAGGGCAGGGCCGGCTGGAAAGGAGGAGACAGAGGAGAGGGCAGTCAGAAAAAGCACTTAGATTGCAGCAATCAAAAGATTCTGCAACTGGTGCTAAAAAAGATTTGCACAACAAAGACTGGGGGGTGGGGGTCGGCGCCTATGCGTCTAACCCAGCACAAGTCCCACCAAAGGACTGTAATCACGAAAAACAGTAATCAGTCAAACATTTTTACAATTTTACACAAAATAAAGGCAAAAACAGCTCTTTTTTGGAGAATTTTGCTATAAAAGAGCAGGAATCCCGGCCAGTTTTGGAGGTGCAAGCAAAGCAAAAGTCAATGGGGAAGGCGCACCAATCAGAAGCAAGGCTCAGCTGGCGGTCGCCTTCCGATTGGATGCGGCTCTCCCGTACCTTTCTGGCCGTCTCTCCCGGCCTCCTGGTTCCCTTTTTGGCTTAGCGGTCGCCGCCCGCCCGCTGGCGGCTCAGAGAGCCCCTATGGTCACTGGGTGCTCGAGGGCAGGGCCGCTTTCTGGCTGTCTCCCGGCCTCCTGGTTCCCTTTTCGGCTTAGCGGTCGCCGCCCGCCCGCTGGCGGCTCGGAGCCCCTACGGTCACTGGGTGCTCGAGGGCAGGGCCGGCTTTCTGGCTGTCTCTCCCGGCCTCCTGGTTCCCTTTTCGCTTAGCGTGTCGCCGCCACCGCTGGCAGCTCGGAGCCCTTCGGTCACTGGGTGCTCGAGGCAGGGCCAGCTTGGCTGTCTCCTCCGGCCTCCTGGTTCCCTTTCGCTTAGCTGTCGCCACTCGCTGGCGGCTCGGAGCCCCTACGGTCACTGGGTGCTCGAGGGCAGGGCCGGCTTTCTGGCCGTCCCTCCCGGCCTCCTGGTTCCCTTTTCGGCTTAGCGGTCGCCGCCCGCCCGCTGGCGGCTCGGAGCCCCTACGGTCACTGGGTGCTCGAGGGCAGGGCCGGCTGGAAAAGGCCTCTTAAATACTGATTTTAAAATATTGACCAAAATTTTGGCCCTCAGACTTTCTAAATTGGCCATATATGTGATTTCTACTGCACAATCTTGCAGCGTCCTTGGGAGATGTATTCAGGACCATCTAATTTTACTTAGAGAAATGATTGAATGTGGAAATTCTAATGTTTTACATGGTTTCATATTCTCACTGGACCAACGGCAGGCTTTTGATTCTGTACATCATGATTTTTTATGGTCTACTCTTCGATATTATAAAGTACCTGATTATACCCTGACTAGACTCTGGTTGCTATATCGGTCTGCAACTGTTGTCCCACTGGTCAATGGATGGAAGGGCCCTATGCTTCCTCTACACAGAGGGGTTAGACAGGGCTGTCCCCTTAGTCCACTTTTATATGTTTTTTTTTGGATCCCTTACTTCGTTCTATTAATTCGGCCCCAACAATTATGCTACTTCCCTCAGCCCCATATTCCGTGTTGGCCTATGCAGACGATATGAGTCTCATGGTGGCTAATGTTGCCTCCGTGAGTTCTGCATTATGGCATTGTTCCAAGTTTGGGTTGTTTTCATGCCTTAATCTTGATAAATGTGTAGGCCGTAGATTAGGTTCCCTTTGTAGATGAGTCTTCTGTTGACATTAGACTTTGTGATGACCCTATTAGGATTTTGGGCATTTTATACGGTACTGGTCCTTTAGATATCCTTAACTGGACTCCCAAATTAGATTATGCTCAGACTATGGTTGCACGTTGGAATTCATGGCAGATGAGTAAGAAAAAAAAGATTTACATGATTAAAACCTTTCTGCTTCCCCTTTTTCCCTTTCTGGCTTATATTTCCCCCCTTCCCGGCAATTTGAAACCAGATTGCTTAATCTTTTTAAGCCCTATGGGGTAGCCGCCTGAATCCCATTAAACGCCAGATCACCTATCTCCCTATTCGGGATGGAGGCCTAGCTATGGTCCAACCTGTTTTTTTTTATACTAGTTTTTTCTTGTTTTATAATATTAGACCCCTGCTGGTTAACCAAGATCGAGGTTGGGAACCTTGGTTTCTTGAATCCTGTGGTCCTTGGTTTCATAAATGGGAACTTAACAAATTGACGGTTTTAACACATTCCCCCCAGATTTCTGCTTATGTTAGGGATAGTTTTTTTCGTTTGAAACACTGGCAGATTACTAGCCATATGCTAATAACTGTCTCCAGAAAATCATTGTATAAGTATTTAGTGGACCATGTATGTTTGGAGATTGTTGTTTTTCCCAAATGTCCTACGCAACATCTCCCTGCTTTGCTCACTTTACTTCGTAATTCTAGGGTTCCCCAAAAGATGTGGGACTTGCATTGGCTTAGCTGCCATGAACGTATCAACGTCAAATGTAACCATAAACACAAATCACTACAGGACAGATTTTGTTCCAGACCTGAATGTCAGCAACAAGAAGAAACTATTTCACACCTTTTTTTTCATGTACATTTATTGTTCTTTTTGACTCTATTAGCTGCCAGATGGTGTGAACCCTTGTTTGCTCTCATTACTTATGACAATTTGATGTATGTTTTTTTCCCCCTCACTTGGTTTCATTGGAATATTAATACATTAAATTTGATTTTTGTAATAATCAAATGGCATGTGTGAAATGCTCATTGTCTGTTTAATTTACAGAATCAGGATGTGCCTCTTCTTACCATTATTCGAAGGATTGAACATGATTTGAAGGCCATATATTTTTCAGAGGCAGAGCATTTGCCGTCTGACTCTTTGCTGGAATTATGGACACTATTACCTTGGATAACTGATTCTGATTTTCCTGTTACTTAATTATTGTGTGTTTTATATTTTTCTCTGTATCATTTTCGTTTTTCTTTTTCTGTTCAGTTGATGTTCAATAAAAACTTCCCCTACTCTTTTCGATAAGTGCCATGGGATCGTTAACATCCACCTGAACTACCACCAAACAAGGCAGATGGGACCTAGGTTTAACGTCTCATCCGAAAGACGGATGATGATGGGGAACTCACAACAGGGATCGTCCCGGGGTGTGGAGCCCCTGCCATCAACGGGGGAGCCTCCCCGTCAATGGGGAATACAATAGAGAACGTTCCGTCTACGGGGAAAACATCCCCATCGTCGAGGAATGAGAAATGGGATGGCCCGTCGACGGGGGGAAGTAGTCCCGTTGACAAGGAATGCCAGTCGACGGGGAAGCGCTCCTGTAATGAGGAGGGAACAATGCTCGCTCTATTGACGGGGAGCAGCTACGCCGATGAGGAACATTCCATCGGCTAGGAACAGTGCCCGATTTGAGAAATGTGGTGTAGAGTGCTCCATCGGGCGAGGTATACGCTCCCAGCCGACGAGGGAGTGCTAAACTGAGGCTCCATTGATGGGGTGGAGCAGTTTCTGTTGACAAGGAACACTCCGACAACGAGCAGTGCTGGATGGAGTGTGAGAAGTGAGAGTCCCTCTCCCTCTTATGCCGGGAACGAGAGTCTCGAGCCGGGGAACCTTTAAAACGGGTCCCCGAGGTACGTTCCGGCAGGGTAGCCTTGTCAGCCATAAAAGTGTCCAAAGACCCAGCAGGATCATCAGGCTAAAGAGCAGCAGGGGTGCTGTGAGTAGTTCACAGGCCTGCAATAGAAAGCTGGATTCATGTTCTCATTGAAAACTGCAACACAGAAGAGTGAGCTAGCTGTTGTGCAGGCTGAAGCCGGTGGAAAAATGAACAGATGGTACATGGGACCGCCCACACTTATGCACAGGCTGAGGAAGTGATGTCATGTGGGCGGTCCCTGAAGAAGACTGCTGGAAGAAGCTGCCATGTGATAGCGCCACCTGGTGGAATTCCCAAGTGTAATAACCTACTGCAAGAGACCAGTCTATAGAAGATCCACTGTTACAAGTGAGTAACCTGTATTTCTAGGAGCGTGGATATGATGTCCTGTCTGCACTTTCTGGCAGACTCCTAGCAGTTCTCTGGGAGGAGGGAGGCAAGGCGCACATCCCCTACTTGGGAAATAAGGATTAGAGAACTGAGGCCACAAAACCAACATCCCGGCATGACTCAAGGTCGATGTTGTAGTAGGAAATGAAGGTGTGTGCTGACCTCCAGGTAGCAGCCCTGCAGACTTCCTGGATAGGGACGCCCCTGGAAGCAGCCACTGAGGCAGTGGTATGGCGGGTAGAATGAGCCCTAAGCCGTACGGGAGGCTCTCTAACCGCCAACCTATAGCACAGATAAATGCAGGATACAATCCACTTGCCAATCATCCTCTTGGCTGCCAGTCTGCCAGGTGCTGCTTCAGCATAGGTGACAAATAGCTGCTGAACCTCTCCCCGAACTCCAGCCATGCGCTCTTTGTAATAAGCGAGCGCTCGCCTCAGGTCCAGGGTATGGAGTCTGTGCTCGGCCTCTGAGGTGTCGTTGGTAAAATACACTAGAAGATTAATCACCTTATTAAGGTGAAAATCCAATACAACCTTCGGGAAGAACTTTGGTTTGGGGCACAGGACAACCTTGTCCTTGTGGAAGACCAGGTAAGGAGACTCCACTTAAAGTGCCTGGAGCTCACTGATCCTTCTGGCTGATGTGATGTCAACTAGGAAGGTGGTCTTCCACAACAGGAGAGACATGTCACACCTGTGCATCGGTTCGAATGACTTGCCCATGAGCTTTGCCAAAACCAGCAACAGATCCCACAGTGGTGGTGGTTCATGCACAGGAGAGGAAATGTGGCCAAGGCCTTTAAAAAAGTGTCAGACCACCTACTCCTGTGCCACTGACTGCTGACCAGCCTGCACCCTGTAAGCAGAGATGGCTGCCTGGTGCATCTTGAAGGATGTCGACCGAAGGTCCGACTGAGAGGGACCACAGGTAGTCAAGAATGCTAGCCATGGGACAGGACAAAGGGTCCACCTCCTTGCCCCTGACACCAAATGAAGAACCTCTTCCATTTGAAGGCATAGCATTTCCTGGTCAGCTCCTTCTGAGATGTCTCCACAACAGTGAGGACATCTTCAGAGAGATCCAAAGCCTGGAACTCTAGCTGCTCAGGAACCAGGCTGTCTGGGGCAGAGACTGAAGGTCTGGAAGGAGTACCTTCTCATGACTGATGGAGAGCAGGTCCATGTGGCGAGGAAGACGCCTCGGGAGCCTGCTGCTGAGGCTGAGGAGATCGGGGTACCAGAACTGGCGGAGCCCATCTGAAGCCACCAGGATCACCTGTGCCTTGTCCCTCCTGGCCTTGAGCAACACTTTGTGAATCAAGGGAGGGGGAGGGAAGGCATAGAAGAGGCCTGGTGTCCAGGGCCTCGAGAAGGCTTCCCCTTGCAGAGTTCCCTGCTGTGGGGGGTGGGCACAAAACAGCCTCAGCTTTGCGTTCTACCTGGAGGCAAACAGGTCCATCTGAGGGGTGCCCCACTGGGAGAACAGACTGTGTACAACCTCTGGGTGGAGAGACCACTCATGAGACACCTCGCCCACATGGCTGAGAGCACCTACCAGCTGGTTGGAGGTCCCTGCCACATGGATGGCTAGAAGACTGGCCCCCAGGCTGCGCACGTGGGTCCACACACATGGAGAGCTTCCCTTGCACAATGGCAGGAAGTCTGTCCCAACCGGTTTGTTGAAGTAGTACATGGTCGTGGAGCTGTCCATCTGGACCTGGATCACCTGACCCCAAATGTGAGGAGCAAAGGCAGTCAAGCACCAGCCGAACTGCTCGGAGCTCCAGCAGGTTGATGTGGCACCAGGACTCCTTGGGGGTCCAGAGCCCATGGACTCTGTGTTCCTCCACATGGGCACCCCAGCCCATGTGAGAGGCATCGGTTGTCAGGATGACCATCGGCTCTGGGCGAACAAATGGAATCCCTTCCTGCAGATGTTCTGGAACTAACCACAACTGGAGAGTGTCCCTCATCTGCTGGATCACAGTGACTAGCTGGTCGAAGTGACCCTTACTCTGAGACCACTGGCTGGCCAGCTCCCACTGTAGAGAGCGCATTCTCCATCAGTCCTATGGACCATGCTGGTGCAGGCCGCCATGTAACCCAGCAGGCGCAGAAAGTCCCAGGCAGGGTGCAATTGCCCAATCAGAAATGATCGGGCAAAGGTAGAGTCGAGCTTCGCCCTGATGAAGCTGATCGCCTGAGAAGGCACGAGTTCCAACTTGGCCTCGTTGACTAGGAGGCCAAGGGAGATGCAGGTCTGGTGGGCCAGGTCCCTAGACCGCTCTATCTCCTGCCTGGAGGGACCTGCAATCAGCCAGTCACTGAGGTAGGGGTAAACCCGGACCACTCAGTGCCTCAAGTAGGCTGCCACCACTGCAGTGCACTTGGTGAAGACTGTGGGGTCCAAGGACAAGCCGAATGGCATGGCCAGGAACTCATAGAAGTGCTGCTCGGAAGTGGAGGAACCTTCTGAGAGATGGACAGATTCGGATGTGAAAGAATGCATCCTGATGATCCAGGGAGCAAAACCACGTGTTCTGCTCTAGAGATGGTATGATCTGTGACAGAGTTACCATCACAAAGGTGCATGACTTGAGAAACTTTTTCAGGTCGTGCAGATCGAGAATGCGGCACCAGCCCCCCGTCCGTTTTGGCATCAGGAAGTACCTGGAGACAAACCCAGGGCGTTCTGAAAGATCCGCAACAAGAACCACTACCTCCTTGGGGAGGAGCTGGGCAATGTTGGCCCAAAGAGCCAACAGAATGTCTGTGGACACCAAATCCTCCCACAGGGCATGAGCTCAGGAAAGAGGGTACTGCTTGAACTACAGAGGCAGACCCTGACCGACCACCTTGAGAACCCACCTGTCCATGGTAACAGCAGACCAGGTGGAAAGGAAGTGGTGGAGCCAGCCCCCCATGGGAGGACCCTGGGGATGTGTGACGGGCATGAGGGAGGCAACCCTCATCCCGTCACTGGGCAGGCTTGGAGGAGGAGGAGGAGAGCCTGGCTGAGGTGCCATTGGAGCCTCTCCCTCCAGACTTATGGACAGCCAAGGCCACTGACTTGGGCCGAGGTCACCAGGCCTGAGGCTGTTGCCCAGCTTGGGACTGGGCTTGTTTGGCTGCAGGAGTGGAGGTGGACCAAAAGGGCTTATTTTTCTGCTGCTTGGAGCCCTTAGGGTCCCTCTGATTGGATGTCATTGAGTCCAAGATGGCACTGGACCTCTCAATGCGGGTGAGGTGGCCCTTAACTCTGGGCCCAAACAAGTCGGTGCTCAGGAAAGAGACATCCACCAGCTTGTACTGGGTATCAGCCATGAACGTAGAGTTTCCCAGCCAAGCCCTGCAGCACATAACCATTGAGGCAGCCACGGAGCGGGAACAGGAATCCCCAATGTCCATGGCTGCCTGGAGCTGTTACTTTGCTACAGTCCGACCCTGGTCCCAGACCTGTTTGACCATGGTCTGGAGGTCCGCCGGAAGATGAGGAAGCACCTCATCCAGGGTGCCCAGTAGGGCATGGAAGAAGTGGGCCATGAGAAGGGCCGAGCTCGCCTGGCAAAGACCAAGCGAAGAGGTAGCACAGACTTTTTTAGCCGCATAGTCCAGTTTCTTGGACTCTTTATCAGGTGGCTTGTCAACATACCCAGTGTTGCCAGAGTGCCTGAACACAGAATCGGCCACCAAACCCTCAGCAGAGGGATGTTCTGTGAATCCCAACCAGGGGCCGGTAGGGACAGTGTACTTGCAGGCAATCTAGGTAGACAGAGCAGGGTAGGAAGCAGGACGCTGACAAAGCTCCAAGGCAGGACCAAGGATGGCCTCTGCCACCGGGAAGGCCTCCCCAGGAGTATCTCCATGGCCCAGGATCTCAGTCAAGGGATATCAAGCCCATTTCTGGACAGGTTCCATTTTCATACCCGTGGACTATGACATCCGGCGGAGAAGGCTAATAAAGGAAGTAGGGCCTCTGTCTGTTGAGAGACCCCCAACTGACTCCATGTCGACTGGATGAGAGTGCAAGAAGGTACCCTCCGACTCCAAGGAGTCGTTAAAGAGGTGTCGACTGCTAGTCCCCACTGACCCTCCACGGATGGTCAGGAGTGACAGTGACTGATAGCAAATGGAGAAGCTCCTTGGCCAGCTGAGACTCCTTGGTCTAAGCACTGGATTTCGTCTGTACAGGTGGCGGCTCCATGGGAATCGGTGGAGACACTGGGGTCGGCCAAGTCGCGACCGTCTTGGTCAGCTCCTGAGGCGGAGAAGGTGGCAGCCGTTGAGGTGAAAGCCAAGTGATGGTTGGTGTAGGAGCCAGGACCAGATTCATACCGAACAACACCAGCTGTTGCCAAATAAAATCCTCATAGCACCAATGCAATGTGCGCCAAAGCCTCTCCACACCTGAGGACAAGGATGAAGAACAGCAGTGATGCCACTTCCCAGGGTGTTGAGAGCGAGACCGTCGACGTTGTTGGGAACCACTCGATCCCCGGGAAGAGGAAAGAGACCTCAACCGCGACCACCAGGGAAACCTATGGCGGGTCTCAGAGGGAGCCGGCGAAAGCTGAGGAACCTCCGGGTCCTGGTCAGTGACCAGAGGCGGCAGGTCAGTGGACTGATACGTCCCTTCAATAGTCGGAGTCACGACCAGAGTCCTGGAAAGTGAAGTGTCTGCCTCTTTAGGCAACAACTAGTCAACCGGCTCGAGAAAAATCTCTGCCAGAAGATCGACATGCATCTCGGCCAACCGGCCCAAAGGGGTTACTGTGGAGCTGGTGGCCTGGGCTGAAGATTCGACTGAAATCAGATCAGGAGAACGTGGGAATCTGAAGCTCTTGATCAAGAGTGTTCACGATCGACGGTGAGACCATTTCTTTTGGTCTCTTTTCTCGACTTGGATTTGTGCCTAGAAGACAGGCCCTGACCGAAAGGCGGTAGAGACTGACAAAACTCTTTAAATGACCCTGTAAAAGAGGCGTCCAGCGAAAGTGGAACAACAGTCAAAGCCGAGGAGGTGTGAGCTGCAGCCAGGGATGCCACCTCCTCAAACGCCACTAGCCGTTCGGGTGGACCCCGCAGCTGCGGAGACCACCTGATGGGCATTTTCAGATTTTACCGTGGGTACCATTCACTCGGACAGCCTAAAGTGAGTCGAGCTTGATGGCCCTCGAGAACCGAAAGGTGGACCGACAAATGTCGCAGGCCTGGGGATCGTGCTCATGACCCAGGTAGCAGATGCACATGCTGTGCGAATCCATTCGGGACATCTTCTGCCCGTAAAGGCACTGATGGAACCCCGAAGAGGACTTGTGGTCGACCACTGCGGTCGCGATCGAAGATCGAGCCTGTCGACAAAGTCTTGTAATAAGTTTTGGGAGTAAATCTGGAGATTTAGTAGCAAACGGACTACTCATCGCGAGTGCTTCTTCGAGCGGAAAGAAACATCTGGCATCATGGGGCGGAGTCGAGGGCGTTACCAACAGGGTGGGTGGGAGAAGTCAGCTTGAAGATGTTCCGGCAAAGTCTTGAAGGGAAAGGCACTGCCAGAAAGTGTGGCTAGATCATCATATCCACATCCCTAGAATTTTTTCTTCTCACACCAAGAATTCTTCAATATGCTTGACAGGTGCAGACTACAAAGCAGTGCAGCTGGGAGGCAGCTACAGAACCTACTTAGGAAAGAGCTTCTGCAGGACTGCTGTGCCAAATCTGGCATCTGATCAGGACTGTACATCCAAGCAGCAGTGTTCTGTGAAAGTGTGTACAGTCTTCCAGGTAGCTGCTTTTGCAGATGTCCAGCAAGGGTATGTCTCTTGCAGCTGCCACAGAGGCTGCAGTGGACCAAGTGGAGTGGGCCCAGAGGCCTTGAGGAGGCTGCTTACCAGCCTTACTGTAACAGAACTGAATGCAAGAGACTATACAATGAGAGATAGTTCTTTTTGAAGCAGGCCTGCCCTTCCCTACCTCGCCATAGGTAAGTAAAAGCTGGGTATGCAAAGTCCTCAGCTGCTTGGTGAGCTCCAGGTAGTAGGTCAGTGCCCTTCTCACATCCAAACTATGGAGCTTATGCTCACCAGGAGTGGATCTGTCTGTGAAGAAGACAGGAAGTGTTATGGGCTGGTTCAAATGGAACTCTGATACCACTTTAGAAAGGAATTTCCTATTTGTCCTGAGAAAGTACAGTTATGTTAAGAACTTACTGTAACAGTAGATTTTCGAGAAGAGCTCTTGCAACAGGTTAGGACTGAAGCCAGCAGGCACCAGAACCCCACAGAAAACTTCTAGCTAGCAGTACATAGTGGGGGGACTGCCCCCTGACATCAGCCCGCCCCCGATGTTTGCCTATGGTATAAAAGGGGCAGTTCAGCACCACCTCAGTTCTCCTGCCAAAGACCCCGGCAAGCACAAACCAAGGTGTTCCTCTGAAACTGAGGAAAATGTAACAGTGATGGAGTAGCAGTTACCAGGGGGATGGAGGGAGGGAAAGCAGCACCTGCTGCAAGAACTCCTCTCAAAGATCTACTGTTACGGTAAGTTCTTACGTAACTGTACTATCTCACTTTGAGGGGGCTCTTGCAGCAGGTTACACCATTAGAACTGAGTCCAAAGCAGTAAAGGACTGACTCCAGTCAGCTGGGAGGAGGTAGAGGTCAGCGTAAGACTCTAAAGAAAGCAGGCCCTGCAGGATTGCCAATCCAAAACCTGTCCTGCGCCTAGAAGCAATGTCCAAACTGTAATGCCAGATGAAAGTGCGGATAGAACTCCAAGTGGCCGCTGCACAGGTATCGGCAATAAACACGTTTCTGAGGGATGCAAACGAAGCAGCTACACCCCTGGTAGAATGGCCTTTAACCAGGTCTGGTAAAGGCTTGTCGTATTAGCGGCAGCAATAAACTATTTATTTACTTAAAAAGTTTTACCAGGAGGGCAGACTGAGCAGAGTACTGCTCGATTCCAGGTGTGTCCTGGGGGAAGGGAAAATACAGTGACAGATGTATAGCACATGAGGAACAAAACTGGAACACAATATACGGTGGTATATACAAACATGGCTAAGCAGAAATAAGTTCATTTTTACATACATTAATTAAATACATAGCATAGCAGCACTTGAAATAACAACTAGTACGAAGACAAGCCACAATAAACAATGCAACCGTTCGGACAAGTATTGTTTTGAAACTGAAGCCCCCTCTTTTCTTGGGGCAAAAGAAACAAATAACTAATCAGTTTTTCTGACGGCTCTGGAGCAGTCTAAGTAATAACAAAGCACCCAGTGGATATCCAGAGTATGTAGTAATGTCTCCCCAGGATTTGAATACTCTGGATAATAAACAGGCAGGTAGATGTCTTGATACAGAGTAAACTCAAAACACCACCTTAGGAAGAAACTTAGGATTGGTCCTCAAGGACACCCTGTCCTTGTGGAAAACTAAACAAGGCTCTTTACATATCAGAGCCTGAAGCTCAGAAATTCATCAAGCAGAAGTAATAGCAACAAAAAACAATGCTGTCCACAACAGAAAGTGCATCTTGCAGCTTACAGCAGGCTCAAAGGGAGGCAACACAAGCATTTCTAAAATAAACAAACGATCCCGTGGGGAACGGGGTTCCTAATGGGAGGTTTCAGATGCAATATGCCCCGCAGAAAAGTGCAGGAAAGATCGAGCTGGGTGTGAGTCTTGCCTTCAACAGGTGCATGGTACACAGAGACGGTGGAGAGGTACACCTTAATCGATGAGTAACTCAAGCCCGAGTCAGATAGAGAGGGGAGATACTCTAGAATGAGATTCTCCGGACAAGTAATGGGGATCTAGGTGATGAGCAGTGGCTCATATGCAGAAATGGAAATTACGTACCTACCGTAATTCTTGATCTTCTCTTGTATCTTCACCATTCATTACTGCTTGGGTGTAAGCCGGGGGCGCGCACCCGCCACAGGAGTTTTTTTTGTTTTGGCGAGGTGCCAGTGCCAATGGCGCCGCTCCCAAGAGCGACGCACTACATGGTGCGCGTGGTGGTGGCCGTTAGGCGCCGCAGACTCCTCCTCCATCCCAGTTCTATAAGCTGGAGAGGCAAAATAATGATAGGAAAAAAAGGGAGCGAGGCAAGGGAGACGAGGGATAGGTAAAGGAAAGGATATAAACTGAAAAAGGAATAAGCCAATAGAGAACAGGAAAAAGGAAACCTACCCTATGGGACTGCAGGGCCTCACTCCTGGGGCAGCTCCAAGGGAGGAACAGATAAGAGAGAGAGAAGAAGGAAGAAGAAGAGAGAGGGGGATGTTGGGAGGAGGGAGAAATTCTGCCAAATTGTGAGAAAGGCTTGAAAGCTCTTAAGCTCAGGACCAAGGTAAGGGAGCAAGGATCCCATTTAAGAAAACTGATGAAGAAGGTTCAACAGGACCTTTTGCACAGCTTGGTACACAAAAGGCAGAATCTCTGCACCTCCTGCCATCCCCAACCCCTTACACTCCAGCTGAGAGCTCACAGACTGCCAAGCAGAAAATCTGTTTCGAAGGAGAGCGCCCAACTAGGAAGGGGAAGGAAGCCCATTAGCACCCTGTTACGTGCTAACACAGATGTGTGTGTGTGAGTATGGGGGTATTTGAAGCCCTACAGAGGGCACCCCTTTGTGGAAAAGGACAGAGTGGGAACTCCGTCTGACTCCCCGAAGGCAAGGCAAAACAGATCACCAGTTCAAGGCAAATGGAGTACCAGGATAGTGTTTAACTAGCAGAGGCTGGGGCAAACAGGAGATTGAGACATGTCAGAGGGGACCTAAAAAAAAAAAAAAAAAAAAAAGGAACTGAACCATGTAAGGAACGGTTTCTTTAACTGTAAATTGAGCAACATGGCTTAAGAAGGAACCAAGAGGTCACCCCCGCCCCCCGGGGCAATCAGAAAGAGTTCCTCAGGATAGGATAAATTCTACTCGTTCTCCTCTCTTCCTCAATTAAAAAGGTCTGTTCTGAGAGAAGAATGGAAGGTTCAACAAATGTTTTTTTTTCCCCTTTTTTTTTAGGTTTTAAGGCCCTGAAAAGGAGGGAGGAGGAACGAGCAGGGAGTAGGAGACGCCAAAGGAGGAGTCCCGTAAGGGGAAGGTGGGCGGGTATCAGTAATGAATGGTGAAGATACAAGAGAAGATCAAGAATTACGGTAGGTACGTAATTTCCATATCTTCCCTTGTCAATCTTCACCATTCATTACTGCTTGGGTGAGTACCAAGCCCCCCCTGAAGGGGGACTAGTAAAACCCTGAGGGAACAAGACCCTCAGCTTCCTGCTGGTGAAAAACAAAAGGAAGAGACCCTGGCCTTACAAGACAGGGAGCCTAAGGATGAGGAGAGCTAGGCGGTCCCCCCCGAGACGAGGAGACGGAGGAAGCCCCTGCAGAAGCCTACTAGCCCTGGTGGAAAAAAGGCAGGTCCCTCGGAAGGCGGAGCGAATCACCCTACACTGGGCCAGGGGTGACAATCTTGACAGACGAGGCGAGGCCGTCCGCCTAATGCAGGTCACTGTCCCCACAAGCCTGGAAGCCACCTCACTGGTGTCGTAGCATGCCCTCGCTTGGTGTCTTGCCAGTTCCAGGCCTATAGCGGAAAGGGCCACAGCTTGTCTGGATTGCTCCGTATCAGGCATTGATGCTAGAAGTTGAGAGAGCAGCGACCATAAGTGCCTGCTGTAGGCAGAACGGTGAGCCTGATGTGATGCAATGTACAACATTGCACAAGAAGAAGAGAACACTCTTCGCCCCCACTGGTCAAACTGAAGGAAATCTGAGTCTGGTGGATGGTCATGAGCCATGCGGCGGCACTCGGAAGGAGTCTCTAGGAACTCCAATCCTGATGGTGGATTGGGGAGTGTACTTAGAGACTCAGACAGGGCACAATACCTCCTCCTGCAGTCTGCCAGGGCTGGGAAAGGAGTGGCTGGAGACTGCCACGTGCAGATATACGCCTCCTGGAAAGGGACAGGCCAGGATGGCACCACCAGATGCTGGGCACCGAATTCACCAAGAAATTCACACATCTCCTGCTCAGTACTGTCACACCTAACAAAGGAGATACGGAGGTCCTCAACCATCCTTGAAAGGAATCACTGATAATCTGTGAAATCAGCGTTGGAGGAAAGATGAGCAGAGGGTTCCTCTCCCTCCAAGGAGGGAGCCAAGGAAGATGGGGAACTCGAATGCTCAGAAGACTCCTGTGGCGGAGGGGACAGGCGAAATACCCGCTCATGTATGTGTCTAACATATGACGGGATGGCCGTCACAGTGCCTCTGAATGTCTCCCACGATAACGCCCCCGTAGGACTGACATGGCCTGGGAGAGAGGGTGGTGGCTGCAGAGGAATGGGAAAGGGGCACCTGCGAATAGGCAACTGTCCTCTGCCAGGATTCTGAAATCCAGTGAATGAAGCTCGAGTTGGCAGGGTCCCTGAAATCAAACCAGGTCACAAGACGGAACCCTGGGGATGCAAACTCTGGAACAGCCCAAACAGGGAATCTCCACTGTGATGTCCCTGAGGCTGCATGGGTCCAGAAGGGCAACCCATGGTGGTGCCACTGGAAGGGTCTCCCGAGCCCAAGAAGGAAAGATGGGGTTCAGTGCTACGGCTCCGTCCCGCACCCCAAAAGGTGGCAGAAGGAAGCCGACACCCCTCACCCCTACCCCATAACCTCTCAGACTCTACGGACGCCCTCCTCCACGACTACACGCAGGGGTCTGTTGACCCCGAGTGGGGTCCCCGGGAACAGAACCACCAATCCACCCCGGGAAGGTGCAGCAGCACCAGGGCTGGCAGCTGTCACCACCTCCCCTGTGGGGACAGCCTCCCCGACCCCAACCCACCCTCCCCAAAGACCCAAGCCACCCACAGCCTGGAAGTCCTCGAAGGAAGAATGTTCTGGAGACTCAGGGATAGGGGTTGCCTGACACCGCGCTTCCCAAAGGACTCTGACTCCTAAGAATCGAGGTGCACGATCAGCTCCACATCTGAATCGCCCTCTTCCAAGGAAGAGTCGATCAGCAGGACCTCCACGCTGGCTACCCCAAGAGTCCGCAGGGAGGCAATGCCGCAAACGCGTTGGTGTCGGTCACGAAGCCGGCCACTTCCCGCACATCACCCATGGCACCGCCATCTGGCCTCATCCCAGTAACGGCCTGGTCGAATCCTCGGCGCCAGAAACCAACACAGAGCCACCAGCAGAGTCGACCAGAGAAGCAGCGCCACAAACGGCGCTGGAAAACTAGCCAGCATCACAAGCGGGGTTGCCCCGATCACCAGCACAGAGAACTGCACTGGGATCAAGGACGACACCGGCAGGCATCGCCGAGGGTCCACCAGTGCTGGATCCCACAACCGTGGGCCGCGACACTGGGGAGTGAGCACTTCCGAAGTGGTGACTGCCGAGGTAGTGTCTCGGCACGACCCCAGAAGGGGCCACGATGTTCCTCTGACACTGCAAAAGAGGTCTCCTCCTCAGCAAGGCTTGAAGATGAGGAGGCCTCCTCCTCAACAGACCGTATAGGCCTGGGAGGGGACCCAGAGGAAGGGCCTAAAGTTCTGGTCTGGGAGACCAGAGATCGATGCCATCCTCCGAAAGTCGACAGAGCCCTACTGACTTTGAATGTGCGGACTTCAAGAACACAGCAGTCCATCGAAAAACAGGCACTGCATCTATCCATGGCATGGTTAGGTCCCAGGCACCGAAGGCAAACATCATGCCGGTCCATCATGGAGAAATGCCGGCCACAGGAGCACTGACGCATGGGGGCACAGCCGCTTCGACTTCGGCAAGCTCCGAGCGGACGTGATGCGAAATAAAATATAACACAGAAAATGCTCCCGACACCGTTAAGAAAACAAATGGAATGAACTTACCGGCGTCGGGAGAAAACTGGGATTGAGGAGTCGCTGACGGTGTCAACGAAGACGGTCGAAGAAAGGCCTAGTGGCATACTTCGCACTGAAAACTCATGCAGCAGGTACAGCCTTGACGGCAGGAGAAACAGAACTGGGATGGAGGAGGAGTCTGTGGCGCCTAACGGCCGCCCCTCGCGCACCACATAGTGCGTCGCTCTTGGGAGCGGTGCCATTGGAGCCGACTCATCTCCAAAAAAAAAAAAAAAAAAAAACCTCCCGTGGCGGATGCGCACCTCCGGCTTACATCCAAGCAGTAATGAATGGTGAAGACTGACAAGGGAAGATCCACTTCCACTTCATGGCGTAAGTGGCTCTAGTGGAAGGCTTCCTGGCTACCGCTAGAACATCCGCCATCTGGGGAGACACCGCAAATCAGGCAATTGCTAGGTCTGCAGGAGCCAAGTGTGAAGGTGCAGTAACTTGAGGTCCAGGAGGACTAAGATGTCCCACTCCTGTGAGAGCAGATCAGAACACAGTGACAGGGGGGTCCACTGCCAGTTGCTGTAGGAGCGGAAACCAAATCTGTTGCGGCCAGTAAGGGGATATCAGGATCATCTCCGCCCCTTCTGATTGCAACTGGAGCAGAACTCTCTGCAGCAATGGAAAGGGAGGGAAGGCGTACAGAAACGTCCCTGTCCAAGAGAGGGACAACGTGTCTCGCCAGAAAACACCAGGCCCTGGACCTAGCAGGCAGAAACTGGATAGTTTTTCATTGGATGGGGACGCGAAGAAGTCCAGTTCAGGATGGCCCCATCTGTTGAATAGATCTTTGACCACAGAGGGAAGAAGTTCTCACTCATGAGCCTTGGACTGGGAATGGCTTAGGCTTTTGGCCAAGGTATTTTGAATGCCTGGAACATGCACAGTAGTCATGTCCAGGTGGTGCTCTATGGCCCAATACCAAACTCTCATGGCCTCCCTGCAGAGACGGTAAGAATACGTTCCCCCCTGCTTGTTTATGTAGAAGACCACAGACATATTGTCCGTCTGGATCAAGAGAGGACCCAGAAGTAGGGTCTGGAAGGCTTACAGAGCATACAGGATCACCTGCATCTCAAAAACACTGATGTGGAGATGCTGCTCTAATGGGGACCAGGTCCCTTGAGTCTAACGATCTGCTAGGTGAGCACCCCAGCACTGGCCCAACGCATCTGTGGTCAGTACTTGTCGAGGTGACTCTCACCGAAAGTGGACCCCCTTGGAGAGGTTAGAGGGGTTCGTCCACCACACTGAGTTGGATACAGACACTGGTTGATCCAAATCATCTGTGCATTGATCCCAGTGGACCCGAAGGTTTCACTGGGTCACCCTCATGTGCAAGCGAGCCAGGGGCACTGTAGTAATGGCTGCTGCCATATGACTCAACAGCCTTAGAAATACTCTGGCTGGGACGTGGCAAGACGACAAGACCAACTAAGCCTGTGTTTGAAGGTGTTCTGCCCGGTCTGGGGGGGAGAAAGGCTTTTCCTTGCATGGTGTCCAAGATTGCCCATATAAATTGAAGTCTCTGACTTGGTCAAGAAGAGAATTTGGGGAGACTAGGTTATCTCCACATCCCAAAACAGAAAGAAGGTGGTCTCCATGGTTCTGAGCAACCATTCCCTGATGGGAGCTGTCAAAAGTCAGGCATCTAGGTAAGGGAAAACATAATGGCCTTCCCTCCTTAAGGCCACTGCCAATACTGTGAGGCACTTTGTAAAGACTCGAGGGGCCAAGGACAGGCCGAATGGCAGAACCTGAAACTGACAGTGGTGTCCTTGGAAGCGGAAGAGAAGAAACCTTCTGTGGGGTGGAAACACCAGTATGTGAAGATAAACATCCTGTATGTCCAGAGAACAGAGTCAATCCCCTTGATGAAATAAGGTGAGAAGGCTGGGGAGAGTGACCATCCTGAACTGTCTGTATTCTATGAACTGGTTCAGGTGGCTGAGGTCCAGAATGGGACGCAGATCTCCTGTTTTCTTTGGAACCAAGAAGAAATGCAAGTAGAATCCTGTCCCCCTCTGAGCTGGTGGGACAAGTTCTATGGCCTGTTTTCACAGGAGTGCTTAGGTCTTGTCTTGAATGAGGGAGATGTGGGCTGGAGAGTAATGGGAGGAAGCTGGAGGATTGTCCAGAGAGATCTCCAAGAATTCTAGGGTATGCCCCTGTTCCACTAACTGCAGAACCCACTGATCCGAGGTTATTCTGCGCCAACCCTCTCAGTAGAGAGAGAGAGAGAAAATAACCCCCCACTGCTTCTCCCAGAGATTTGGCTGGGGGGAGGCGGGTTGGGAAAGGAGTCAGGCTGAGGAGCCGGGGACAAGCAACGTGGCCTGGGAGCTCTGGGGGAAGAACCTCCTGTGACTTGAGAAGTAGCCTTTCTCTTAAAGGAACTTCTGGACTGTTGGCCTCTGGGCTGTTGGTTCAAGATGCAAGGAAAGGACTGCTGATGGGATGATTCAGGCTGCTACTGGTAAAGTGTATGGACCGAATGGACAGCCTTTCCTGATTCCTGAAGGTGAGTGATTATATTTTGAGAATCCTCGCCAAACGAGACAGGGCCTCTGAAGGGGGAATCCAATATCTTAAGACTGGACGACCGACGCAAGTTCCTTTAGGTTGAGGAGTAGGCTCCCTAAGAGTTGGCGTTGGGGGCTTGCTAGGGGTAACCTGCTCCTTAGACGGACTGGGAGGACGGCCCCTCGGAGTCGGAGTTGAGGGCTCCTTCAGGGCCTCCTTATCTTTAAAGTATGCCCACCAACCACCAGGCCACAAAAAGGGCATTAAGGTCAGCGGGTGGCTTCTGAGACATGGCCGGGGGAACCAGCATCTGTGGGGTCGGCTAGGAAGGCCCCGGCATCGGTTCTTTAGGTTGTGGTAACACTGGCATCGAGTTGACCGGTGTTGCTACCTGTGGTAAGGAACCATCTGGTGCTGGTGTGACTGGAGTTGAGAGGTTGGGCATCAGTTTCCTGGGCATTGGCTGTGTGAAGACAGGTCCTGCCGGTGAGAGCAGGGGATTAGGAGACGACGGCTGAGGCATTGCCAGAGTCGGTGGCAGGGAGGACGGCATCGATGGGACAGGCGTGCGGTGACACCAGTCTGGTGAAGCAGCCGACTCCAGCCTAGAAGGAGAGGCCTGACCTGGGGAGTGGACTCCCAAGCAGGTAGAGGTGTCACACTTGCAGGGGAGGTGAACGCATGCCCCTGGCATCACCCAGAGGGATCAGTCCTTGACGTGGGAACTGACTTGGCAGATGCCTTGACCGGAAGGGTGATGGTCAAACACCTGCTACCCGAGGAAGACCCTGTTGAGCCACCCAATTGAGGACCCACCTGCTGAACAGGCCTGAGCTTCAGGGGCTGAGAGGCTGGGGACGAAGTCCTGAATGCCAAAAAACCACCGCTGGAGACAGTCAGGAGAGTGGGTGGTTTTACCACTGGGAGCTCGGAGGTAGACAGGGGTGCCGGAGTGGAAGGGGCCGAATTCTCGTGGGAGGAAGACCCATGTTCGGTGTCCAACTTGTGCAGGAACCTGGAGCAGGAAGCTGATTTGGGGGGGGGGGGGTTCTCCCGGTGCTTCCCCTGGTGCTTGTGCTTTCCCGAAGATTTCTTCACCTCCTTGGCTGAAGAAGAAGTGGAGGCCCTGGAGGCTGGGGAAGAGGAGGTACTCTGATGAAGCTTCTCCTCCATCGCCATGAGTTTATGTTGTAGCAGGAAGGCTTCCAGGGTCTTCTGGCAGTGAAGCTGGGTGCATTGTTTAAAATACTGGCAGTGCTGGCAGGCCTGTGTCATGGTCCAGACCCAGGCAAAGCAGGCACAACGAATGGCCATCCTTGTGGGGAAGCTGTTTTCCACAAGTGCACTTCATTTGCTGTCGCTCAACAGACAAGGAAGGAGAAGACGACATGCACAGATCACTGTAAAATTGAGAAAAAATGAGAAAATAGTAAAGCGCGGGTAACGCAAATAAAATGGCGGTCGACTAAAGAAGAAGGCATCCGTGATGGTCCGACTTGCACGGGTTGACAACGGGAAAAGAACGGAGGTGGTGCTGGAGGACCGCCCCTTTTATACCAAAGGAGAATGTCGGGGGAGGGACAATGTCAAGGGGCAGTCCCCACTATATACTGCTAGCTAGAAGTTTTACATGGGGTCCCGACACCTGCCAGCTTCAGTCCTAACCATGTAACCTGCTGCAAGAGCCCCCCTGAAGTGGGATCTATCTTATCTTTGTGGGAGATGATGTAGTCCAATGCAGAGAGCCTGCAGCTCCAACATTCTTCTGGCTGAGGTAACTGCCACCAGAAAGACAGTTTTGTAATAGATGTACTTTAGCTCTGCTGTGGCCATGGGCTCAAAAGGAGGCTCCATGAGTCTGACTATGCAGAGGTTCAAGTCCCTGGGAGGGACAGGTTCCCTAAGAGAGGGTTGAAGGTGTAACAGGCCTTTGAAAAATTTCTTGAAGATGGGATGGGAGATCAAGGACTTTTCTGTCCCAGTCGAAATAAAAGCAGACATAGCTGCTACATGGACTTTCAAAGACGAGGCACATAGACCCGAGGCCTGTAGATGTACCAAGAAGTCAAGCACTAAAGAGAGAGAAGCTTTCAGTGGGTGAATATGCCTATCCTTATGCCACAGGGGAAACTCTTTTCCATTTTGAAGCATAGGTTTTTTTTTTTAGTACTAGGATTCTTAGCCAAGCAAAAAATCCTTAGGGCCTGTTCTGAGTACTGTGAGTCTGGGTACTCTAGCTCCTCAGGTACCAGGCTTTGAGGTGAAGAGACTATGTTGGAGTATGTTATCCCTGTCAAAGGTAGAGTGAGGAGGACACTGAGGATTAGTGGGAAAGGAGGGAAAGTGTACAGAAACTTCCCTGTCCAATCCAGGTTTAGGGCATCCACAGGTACTGTGCCTAGGTCTGGAGGCCTGCAACAGTACAGGAGTAGTTGATGATTGAGGCTGAAGGTTAAGAGATCTATCTCTGGAGTGCTCCACCTTCTGAAAACTGTGGCCAGCACCTGTTTGTTCAGGGTCCACTTGTGGTGGCCCTGACTGATGCGGTTCAAGAGTATCTGCCAGCACAATGTCCTTGGCTGGCAAGTGAATGGCCAATAGCTGAATTTCCCAAAGAACAGGCCAGAGACCAAAGGTTCATGGCCTCAGTGAAGAACTTTGTGGATTTGGTGCCCCTTTGCTTGTTGATGTAGAACATAGCTGTGGTGTTGTCTGTTCTGATCTGAACAGACTAGCCTTTTAGGAAGGGAGCAAATGCATTTTATTGCCAAATAAACAGCTCTGAGCTCGAGGAGGTTTATATGGTAAGTAGACTCCTTGAGGGACCATGTTCTGTTTATGGACTGGTCTGCCAGATGCGTTCCCCAGCCCAAAAAGGAGGCATCTGTAGTAAGTATTCTAGAAGGTTCTCTTTGCTGAAAGGGAACCCCTTCCCTGAAATTCTGTAAGTCTTTCCACCAGTCCAGGGCTTGGAGCAAAGTCTTGGTGACTGGAATGAATTTTTTTTTTTTTTTGCAGGGCTCTCCGCCAGATTTCGGCCCCGGTCTTCTACCTACTGCCAATTACCACAATCCCCCGGTCACCCGCAGCTTTTGCCCCAGAAGGCGGGGCCGCAGAACTGGTCCCCTATACAGCCCGCGGGACCAATATCTAGTTGGGGGATCCGGCGACGGAGGCTAATTGAAGCCCAGGAGGGCTTCATAGAGGCGGAGAGACTCTGATTTTCCAATTTTGACCCCTGAAGAGCCGGACATGCAATGACGTCAATGCACTGACATACTGACGTGCAGACGTCCGCCGGCTCTCCACCTCTGTAGATGCTCTGCAGTTGCTCTAACACCCAGCCTCCGCTATGGTGTCACTGCAGTGCGGCAGATATCCCACACCCACCCCAAGGAAGGAGAGCTGTCGCGGGACACTCAATCCTTCCTTCTCCATGCCAGCCCCCGGCAGCCCGAGTCCGTTTTCGAACCTGGGTCGGCGCGGTGCGTGGAATGAGTTTTTACATAGAGTCCCTTTTCTGGGACCAGAGAGACCCGAGATGATACTGAATGTCCCTCATCTGAAATCTAGCGCCTGGTACCACAGCTGTGGTAGAAGCCATGTGGCCAAGAAGCCTCAGGAAGTGTCTGGCTGGTCTTGGCTGGCCCAGGACAAAAGAGTTTGCTAGGTTCTGAAGGTTGTATGCTCTGTCAACAGGGACCAGGGCATTTTCCTTTTGTGTGTCCAGCTCTGCCCCAGTGAATTCCAAAAGCTGAACTGGTTGAAAGTTGGACTTCTGAGTGTTGATTAGGAAGCCCAGGGATTCCGGGGTATTCTGAGTTAGTCTGAGAGTGTCTCTGACCTCTTGTAGAGACTTGCCCACTACTAAACCAACTGTCCAGGTAAGGGAAGACAGACATCTGTTGTCTTCTGGGGTAGGCTACCACTACTGCCAGGCACTTAGTGAACACCCTGGGCACAGAAGAAAGGTCGAAGGACATTGCTGTAAACTGGTAATGGCCTGAAGGCAATCTGAACCTGAGGAATTTTCTGTGGGACTGCCTGACTGGAAAGTGGAAACAGGCGTCCTTCAGATCTAGGAAGGCTAGCCAGTCTCCCTTTTGAGGGATGGAATCACCACAGCCAGGGTGACCATCTTGAATCTGGAACTGATGATATGTTTGTTTAGGTACCTGAGGTCCAAAATGGGTCACAAATCCCCATTTTTTTCTGAGTTAGGAAGTATCTGGAGTAAAGACCCTTTCCCCATTGGGAAGGGGGAACTCTCTCCACTGTTTCTGTAGACAGAAGGGACTTTACCTCTAGCTCCAGCAGTAGGTTTTCTGTAGGAGTTAGGGGTTTTAGTGATCTGTGACCCTGTTGAGGGGGGAACTTTTTGAACTGCAGGGTAAGACGTTGACTCACTACCTCTAGTACCCACTTGTCTACGGTAATGAGATGCCAGTGAGGGGATAGCCTTCCTCCTACTGGGAGAGAGGAGGCGACCTCACTTTTGTAGTCAGAGGATTTGTTTGGACTGAATGTTAGAGAGGGGAAAGGAACCAGACCATCTCTGACCTCTCCTACCTCTTCCCCTGAAGTAACCCCTCACCTGAGAGTAGACTAGGGGCATGGATACTGGCATAGAGTAGAAGGCCATGGGGTAGTAGCCTCTACCTCTGCTTTTTCCGTACTCTGAGGCTTCTGGGAAGTGGTAGTCAAGGCTCCGATTTTTCTGCAGCAGTTTGGGTCTAAATTCTGTGCCAAGTCCCCTTGCTGCCGCAGACCTTCTGTGGCATTAGTTTCCCATTTCTGAGGAAATTCTGCAGCAGTAGTTGGGGGCTTCGGTAGGAGTCAGAAACCCCCACCACCACCACAGTAGTGGAAAAATGTTAGTTTTTGGGCTGGTACCTACAGACCAGAGAAAGTTGTCAACTGATTCCTGAGTTTTTACTATTAGAAAGTAAAAAAAAATCCACCCCATCAATCTCAGCCCCATCACGCTGTCCACCCCACCCTGAGAGTTCCACCCTTCCTACATGGGCTGCATCCTTGCAGTGTCCTGGGTGAATGCACATGTGGTGTGTGGTCAACCATGCTGCAGCGCGCTCGCTAACCAGCTCCCGTGAGCCGCTTGAGCGATACTGGCTCCTACTGACCCCCAGAATGCAGCACTTTCCTTTGTACACCCTGAACCCACTCCCTCGGCCTCTGCTCCTGTTGTCCCAAGCTTGGGCACGAACCTGGGTTGCCAGCGTACCGGGCGATCCCCTATTGCCCAGCGCCATAGAGCATATTCTACATTTCATGTAAACCAGTTCATGTAATCTGCAGAATATTATTATTCCGCAGTTCATGTAAACCATGGAATAATATTCACAGTTCATATAAACCGCGGATTATTCCACGTTTTTCTGCAGTTCACATTAAATTCCGCTGCAATTTCCGTGGCCGCAGAATTGTGGAGAAATCGGGGCCTTGGTGGTAGTTTTGTCTTTAGCTGTATTACTTTGGTAGGTGGATTTGTATTCTTCCACCTTCTTCATATAAGTTTCAGTCTTGTCCCCAAATAATGAATTATTTTCGCAGGGAAAATCCATAGCTTTATTCGGAGTGTCCTGTGAAAGAGTGGTTGCCCTTAGCCAGGCATGGCGCCTAAGGGAGAATGCCTGGGCCATGGCTCTGAAGGCATTGTCATTAGTATCCACTGCCATGTGAAACTGGTATTTCGTGACTTTCAAGGCCGCTTTGACAGTTTCTGTCAGGTCCTGGGCTACTTTGTCTGGGGCCTGTTGGCTTATAGCTAACAACAAGTTCCAGAGAGCTTTTTGACACTGGGCTGCATAAGCATTTTAAGTATAGTAGATAGGCGAAGCAGCAGGGAGGCTGTTGTATAAGATGTTTTCCCCATAAAATCAAGCCTTTTAGATTCTTTTCAGGGGGCTGTGAAGAAAGGGGTGCTTCAGCCCTGTCACAAGCAGCAACCGGTTAAACCCCTTCATAATCGGGGTAAGTATACAGGAACTCAGCATTAAGCCTTTCCAGTTGATACTTTTTCTCAATTTTCCTGTCCACTGCCGGACTAGAAATGGGGTTTTCAAGTACTTTAAAAGTTGCCCTGCGAAGTGATTTATGTATGGGCAAAAGCAGCTTCTTGGAAGGAGGGAGATCCATCATATCTAAAAAGTCCTCCTCCACCTCTTGGTCTATATTAGTTTTGTGTATAGTGAGATCAAGGGTGTCCACCATACGCTGAATGGAAGTAAAGTGAGAGGAAAAATCCTCCTGCCCATTAGTGGGACCACCAAACTCTGGATCAGGGGGAGCGCCTGGATCTAAGGGTTCATCACCCAATCCATCATCATCACCCATATGATAAAAGCCCTGGGATGTCCAGAGTTTGACATATGAGGGGCATTAGGGTCAGGAGGGGCATTATAAATATTCATTCAATGATATTTGTGAAGGGGGCCCTTTAAATAATACAATTTCACTCTCAAGTAGGTCTGTTGTGATTGCTCCATCTTTCTGATGAGACGTTAAACCGAGGTCCCATCTGCCTGGATTGGTGGTAGTTTAGGTGGATGTTAAAAATCCCATGGCATTTATCGAAAAGAGTAGGGGAATTTCCCCGTGTCCTGGCCAAATTTCCCTCATTCACTAAAAAAATACCACCGACAGCTTAATCTGGTTCAAGGTCAGTTGGCATTCATCTGTATCCCCCTCCCCCGGGTTGTGCCTGAAAATAGGCAGGATTTGTCTAGTGCACTTACCCAGTCAACAAAAACTAAATAAATAAACTAAAAAATAAATGTATTACCCCGTGTTTCATTCCCATAAAGAGCCTGCTCACATGGTTCTCTTTTTTCTTATTTTATTTTTCTCTTTTCGTCTTTTCTTGTTTCTGTTAATACACAAAATTATAATTTTCTTTGTACTCATTATTAGTTACATTATCATCTTAACATTATATATTTATACTGCATATCATATCACAATAATGCAGTATCCTTGTGTTATACACCAATCTGTGTTTTTTGCAAGGCTTTGAACATTCCGATACGTATTTCTACTTTTTTATCTTGCAGAGACATAAAACATAATTCTTTCTGTTGTACTGTGTGTCAATTGTGGAAAAACTTGCTGAAATATTTAGTTTCTACGGTTTAAAAAACCTGTACCCCTGTATAGCTGAATAAGCAGCCTACCTTTGAATGTTTTTAGACTTTCTTAGGCTCGTTAGAGATTCTGTGGATACACAATTTTAGTATTTCTCTATTAGTAGTTTATTCCTTTGCTTGCACTTTTGCTTTAAACACTTTCTAGTGTTTTTTTGTTGTTAAATCCACTTACTGTGTGAAATTAGTCTGTTTTCCAAAAGGATAATTGCTAATACGACACTTCAAGATGGCCGGGCGGCTTCTCTTTAGTGACGTGCTGTTTTGTCTGTTCACCTCTTGTGCCCGTTTTGTAAGTTCCCGCGGGATGATGCACATGCATGATGATGTCATTCCCACACTACCGTGCATGCGCGGAAGTACCGCTGATGCAGACAGTAGCTTCTCTCTCACTAAGTGAGCGAGTCAGGATGCTTATAAAACGGGCACTAATTTCTGCAAGTTCTCTTCACTGGTTTCAACACATTCTTTCATCTTTTATGTACATATTCTTAACATTTAAGTTTCTTATTCTGCGATGCTAAATGATAACTGTCTGCATTACATGTCACCTATCTGTAGGTTAAGCATACAAAGGAGGTCCACAGTGGTTGGACATGGGTCATTCTATAACCCCTAAATATGTTTATATTTTCTTTTATTTGTTTACAATATTAAAATAGTTATGTACTTGCTTTTAAAATATAGACATAGTTAGTATTTTACCAATAATGCACCTGGCCAAACTTTTAGTGAACTCACAATGTATTAAATTTCTTAAAAATATTTAAGAGATACAGTAAACGCCTAGATAAAGATGTGCTTTAAAAATGAACAATAAATACTAAGTAGATAAGGAGAAGATGAAAAACAATATATGAATATAACAATTATAACACTGAAATGTCATGACAGGTAAAGAATGCAATGGAAACAATGTAGGATGCACACATCATATTGCAAGGGTCAAGAAGTAAATGGAAATTACATACCTACCCTAATTCTTGATCTTCTTGGACAAAGTCTCCACCACTCATTCACACTAATTGGATCTATGCCGGAGGCGCTAGGACCCAGCAGGAGCAAACTTTGCAGGAGGGTCGGCGCCAGAGATGGAGCCGTGAGGAAGCAGCACCATGAGCCGTGGCTCGTGCAGTAAAGACAACCTCGACGTCGACCCTCCAACCACCTCAGTACCTTTTTTTCCGAGGAGGTGCAGCGTATCTAATCTAGAGGTCTAACCTAACAAAATTGGACATAAGACAGTCCGAATAACCCGTGTAAGAAGGGTCAACAATAAAGTCTTCACAGCCTAGCAAATGAAGGAGTGAAGACCAAAAACAGAGACGTGAGCTTGGGGGATGGCGGGTGGGCGTGTGAAAGAGTGGTGGAGACTTCGTCCAAGAAGATCAAGAATTACGGTTGGTATGTAATTTCCATATCTTCCTGAACATAAAGTCTCCACCACTCATTCACGCTAATGGGAGAGTACCAAGCTAAAAAAAACGAGATGGGCAGCAAGAGAAACTAAGAGCTCACATACTTAGGACAGAAGTCCGTTAAAAACAGTCCTACCAAACGACAGATGTTGTCTTTCATGGACGCCTAAAGCATAGTGCTGAGCAAAAGTATGCACTGAGCTCCATGTAACCGCATTGCAAATATCTGCAATGGGCAAGTTGCGGATTTCCACTAGCGATGCCATGACTGCTCTAGTAGAGTGAGCATACACTCTGCCTTCTAGCTTAACCTGTGCCATACACTAGCAGTGGAGGAGGCATGCTACCACCCACGCTGAAATGCACTTAATAGTGACAGGCTGACCCAGCCGGGTCTCACTGAAAGAAACAAACAGTTGTTGAGCCTTGCAAATTTCTTTTGTTCTATCCAGATGGAATCGTAGTGCTCTCTCAACATCCAAAGAATGAAGGGTACATTCCCCTTCATTCTGAAAGTTAGCAAAGTAGGTAGGTCGGACTAAAGGTTGGTTTAGATGAAATTCTGAGACAACCTTAGGAAGAAACTTAGGGTGAGTCCTAAAATACAGGTTACTCACCTGTAACAGGAGTTCTAGGAATGGTATATGTTGTTCATCCACACTGTTTGGCAGGTATCCTTGCCGCTTTAAATCTTGCCGGAAGGTCTTCACGCTGGCTCCTCCCACCCACCCGGGTGGTAAAACTCGGCTCCGCCCCATGACTCCAGATCTGGCCGCTGGAAGCTCAGGTTGTCTGTCGAGCCGGGGAGGCGGGTGATCGTGTGGATGAACAACATATACCATTCCTAGAACTCCTGTTACAGGTGAGTAACCTGTATTTAGGACATGGATATGTTGTTCATCCACACTGTCTGGCAGACTCCTAGCAGTTCTCCGGGAGGAGGGAGGCAAGTGCACACCCCTACTTAGGGAATAGAGACTGGCGACCGAGGCCCCAAAACCAGCATCCCGCGTGACTCAAGGTCGATGTGGTAATGGGTGATGAAGGTGTGTGCTGACTTCAGGTAGCAGCCCTGCAGATTTCCTGATAGGACATCCCTGAAGCAGCCAACGATGCAGCAGTACAGGTAGAATGAGCCTATCCCTCTGGGAGGCCCCATGCCCGCCAACTTATAGCAGAGATCTATGCAGGAGGTGACCCACCTGCCTATCGTCACGCTTGGCTGCAGGTCTGCAGGTGCGGCTTCAGCATAGGTGACAAACAGCTGGCGAACCTCCCCGAATTTCAGCCGTGCGCTCATATAATGGCGAGCGCCCTTCTAGAGTCCAAGTATGGAGCCTATATTGACCTCGAGTGTGACTGAGGTAGAACACTGGCAGAGTCAACACCTGATTAAGGTGAAACTCCGACACCACCTTTGGAAGGAATTTCGGTGGGGCGAGGATAACCTTTGTCCCTGTGGAAGACCAGGTAAGGAGACTCGATGCAGAGCGCCTGGAGCTCTCCCATTCTTCTGGCTGACGGATAGCCACCAAGAAGGCGGTCTTCCACGACAGGTGAGAGAGTTCCACCTGTGCATTGGTTCGAATGGCTTGCCCATGAGCTTTGCCAGTACCAGCAGTAGATCCCACGGTGGGAGATTCTCGCACTGGAGGAAATGTGATCAAGGCCTTTGAAAAAGCACCAGACCACCTTTCCTCCTGCGCCATCGACTGCTTCCCGGCCTGCGCCTGGTAAGCAGAGATGGCTGCCAGGTGCACCTTAAGGGTCGTCGACCTAAGCCCTTGCTGAGAAAGGGACCAAAGGTAGTCCAATATGCTCGCCAAGGAACAGGAGGAAGGGTCCAGGCCCTTGTCCTGGCACCAAATGGAAAATCTCTTCCATTTGAAGGCGTAGCATTTTCTGGTCTACTCCTTACGGGACGCCTCAACTACATTGAGGACCTCGTCGGAAAGACCCAAGGCCTGGAACTCTAGCCGCTCAGGAACCAGGCCATCAGGTGCAGGGATTGAAGGTCCGGATGGAATACCTTCCCCTGACTGACTGAGAGCAGGTCTGGGCGATCTGGAAGCTGCCTCGGGAGCCTGGAGCTGAGGCTGAGGAGATCTGGGTACCAGTACTGGCACGGGGCCAGTCCTGGGGCTATCAGAATCACCTCGCCCTGTCCTCTGTTTTGAGAAACACCTTGTGCATCAAGGGGAACGGGGGAAAGGCGTAGAAGAGGCCCGGGGTCCACGGCCTCGAGAAGGCATCCCCCTGCAGCGATCCCTGCTGATGGGGGCAGGCATGGAACAGCCTCAGCTTCGCATTCTCCCTGGAGGCAAACAGGTCCACCTGAGGTGTGCCCCAATGGGAGAATAGATCTTGTACTACATCCGGCAGGAGAGACCACTCGTGGGACGCAGCCCCTCTCCGGCTTAGGGCATCGGCCAGGGTGTTGGAGGCTCCTGCCACATGAATGGCTAGGAGATCCGCCTCCAGGCTGCGCATGAGTGACCAGATGCGGAGAGCTTCCTTGCACAGAAGCATGGAGCGCGTCCCGCCCTGGCGGTTTAGATAGTACATGGTCGTGGTATTGTCCGTCTGGACCCGGACCACTTGACCTCGAAGAAACGGAGCAAAGGCGGTGAGAGCTAGGCGGACCGCCGGAGCTCCAGCAGGTTGATGTGGCATCGGGACTCCCCGCTGGAGACCAGAGGTCAGTGCGCCGGTGTTCCCCAGATGGGCACCCCAACCCATCAGAGAGGCATCGATCGATAGAGACCGCTGGCTGGGCAGACAAACAGGATGCCCTCCTGCAGATGAACTGAAACGGTCCACCACTGGAGAGCTCCACCATCCCCTGGTCACTGTCACCAGCTGGTCCAACGGATCGCAGCGCTGGGGACCACTGGTGGCCAGCCCCCACTGAAGGGGGGGGCGATGTTCCAGCGCCCAACGACCACGCTTGGCACAGGGCCGCCATGAGACCCAGGAGGTAGGAAGTCCCGGCAGGGCGCAATTGCCCAACCAGAAATGATTGGGCAAAGGAGGAAAGAACCTCGGCCCTGTCCGCTGGGAGCCGTGGTTGGCCTCGCAGAGTCGAACTCTGCCCCGGGAAAAGAATCACCTGCTTCGACTCGCTCCGACTTGGCCTCGCTGATGAGGAGGCCGATTTGAGAGCAAACCTGAGGGCCAGATCTCTGAACCGCCCCACCTCCTGTCTGGAGGGGCTGCTATCAGCCAATCATCCAGGAAAGGGTAAACCCGACCCTCGGGCGCCAGGAATGCTGTCACCATTGCCATGCATTTGGTGAAGACCCTGAGCTGGAGATAAGCCAAAGGGCATGGCTTGGAACTCGAAAAGGGATCCCTCCGCTTGAAAGCGAAGGAACCTCTGATGTGACGGACGGATAGGGATGTGAAAGAACGCGTCCTGTAGGTCCAGAGAGCAGGAACACACGCCGTGTTCCAAGGATGGTATTATCTGAGCCAGAGTGACCATCCTGAAGGTTCGAGACCTTAGGAACTTCTTTAGGTCGTGTAGGTCGAGAATGGGGCGCCAGCCCCCCGTCCGTTTCGGAACCAGGAAGTACCTGGACACGAACCCCGGGTTTGAGGGAGGGTCCGCCACCTCTCTTATCACCTCCTTCTCGAGGAGGAGAGCGATGTCGGCTTGGTGAGCTGACAGCGAGGCTTCAGACCCCGAGGCCCCCCGAGGTGCGACGGCCCTGAAGGGTGGGGCCTGCTCGAACTCCAGAGGCAGGCCCTTTCCCACCACCTCCAACACCCACCGGTCTGTGGTGATAATGGACTAGGCGGAAAGAAAGGGCGGACGCTTCCACGGGGGCACTCTGGGTGAGGCGACGGGTTGGGGGCTACACCTCAACCCGTCACTAGGCAGGCTTGGAGGAAGGACAGGCCGAGGGACCTCCAGGGCCTTTACCTCCCTGCTTCCTGGAGGAGGAAGCCGAGGACTTGGGTTTGGGATGCCAAGCTCCAGCCTGCTGGCCCTGACGTTGCTGGGCCAGAAGTGCCGCGGGCGCAGAGGGACGAATGGGCTTAGGCTGCGGCCTTTGTCCTTCTGTGCAGATGGGACCGAGTACAAGGTAGCATTGGACTTCTCGATCCTCTGCAGGTGACCTTCCACCCCAGGGCCGAAGAGGTCGGTTCCCAGGAAGGGGACATCCGCCAACTTGTGCTGGGTATCCGAAGTGAAGGTGGATATCCTCAGCCATGCCCGACGGCGCATAGCCACTGCGGCCGCTACTGACCTGGCACATGAGTCTCCAATGTCCAGAGCAGTCTGAAGCTGCTGTTTGGCCACTGCCCTGCCCTGGTCCTGCACCTGCCTGACCGTGGTCTGCAGGTCCGCCGGAAGATGAGGAACTACCTTGTCCACGGAGCCCAACAGGGCATGAGAGAAATGTGCCATGAGTACGGCCGAACTGGCCTGATGAAGGCCGAGGGAGGATGCAGCGTAGACTTTGCGCCCAGCATAGTCCAATTTCTTGGACTCTTGTCGGGAGTTTGTCCACGCCCTAGTGTTCTCGGCGCCGCCGAAAACGCTGTCGTACCAGCTCCTTGGCTGAGGGGTGTTCAAAACCGACAAGGAACCGTGGACCGTGATACTTCCTGGCCATCCTGGCCGAGGGCGCAGGACAGGAAGCAGGGCACTGCCAGAGCTCCAAGGCCGGGCCCACTATGGCCTCGGCCACCGGAAAGGCCTCCGTAGGGGAATCCCCTCAGTCCAGTATCTCCGTGAGGGGATACCTGGCCCGCTTAGACACAGGTTCGAGCTTCATCCTGGTAGACTCCAAGATGAGCTGAAGCAATCCCAGATAAGACGAAGGGCTATCGTCCATCGACTGACCTCCAGAGGACTCCAAGTCTACTCGCCTGGAGAAAGGGAGGACGCTGCGGACTCGAAGAGTCCGCAAAGAGCTGCCTCGGCCTGAGCCACCTCCACCTGCCGAGGTTGATCGGAGTGAGGGTAACAGACAGCCATGGGGCAGTCCCTGAGCCGACCGAGAGTTCTTGGTCGGAGCCCCAAATAATGGCTGTGGAGGCAGAGGTTCCACCGAATCGGTGGCAGGCTGGTTTTGTCGAACAACCGCCTGGGAACAGGCCTCGGTAAGACTGAGGGATGTTTCGCCGCCTCCGGTGACAGCCACTTAATGGTCGGGAAGGCGCAGCATTGGCTTGTTCCCGTCAGAAGGAGCTGTTACATGAGGTCCTCGATTGTCGCATTTAACTTACGCCGGAAGCCCCTCGTCCGAGGACGAGTGACGAGTGGCGGCGCTGCCATCGCGGTGCCGAGACCGCCGTGATGGCGGATCGGCTGGACCGCCAAGAAGTCCAAGACCGAGACCGAGAACCTTGGCTTTTCCAAGGACGGTGCAGGAGGGATGGTGGAACCGGCCCCTCGGCTCGAGGGTTCACCCAGGGCTCAGGAACCGGAGGCACTGGCAAGCCCACGGATCTCAACTCCCACCGGGGAACCGTGAGAGGATTTTGTCTTCGTGACGACAACCCGTCCAACGGGTCGAGAAAGATCTCGACTGTGCCGACGGGAGTCTCGGTCAACTGACCTGACGGGACACCGTGAGACCAGTGGTCGGGTCAACGATCGATCAAGTCGGCGGCCGATAACTCGGGAGAGGGACCTTTCCGGCCCCAAGAGCGAGACGAGGGACTTACTCTTGTCTTTCTTCTTGGACAGAGAAGAAGGTCCAGCAGACGCTGGTCCCTCCTCAGTGGAGAGGACAGACAAAGCTCCTTAAAGGAAGTTGTAGAAGAGGAACCCAGGGAGAGCGGACAATGCCACGGTCGAGGAAGATGCGCTGCCGCGCTCCTTCTCTCGAGGTCACCTGTTCTAGCTGATCCGCCGAGCCTGCCACCGAGGAAACTGCCGACTGGGCCTCTTTTGACTTCACCGGAGGAAAATGTTTCTCAGGGCACCCCAGTTGTAAACGGGCAGCACGGTCTTTGAGGACGTGGGCTGAGAAGGAAGAGCACAGGTCGCAAGCCTGCGGGTCGTGCTCAAGGCCTAAACAGTAGACACACGTGGAGTGCGGATCCGTCCGAGACATCTTCTACCCGCAAGGCATCTCCGAAAACCGGGAGTCGATGGTCCACGAGCCGAGGGATAAAAAGACCGAAGTCTAGGAATGCAAAAACTTTAAATTCGAAACCGAAGAATTAGAACCAGTCTTATACGCAGAGCGTTAAGGAGGGAACCTGAGCTTCCAAGTGGTAAGGAAGATCTGGCGTCATGGGGCGGAGCCGAGAGTTTTACCACCCAGGTGGGTGGGAGGAGCCAGCTTGAAGACCTTCCGGCAAGATTTAAAGCGGCAAGGATACCTGCCAGACAGTGTGGATGAACAACATATCCATGTCCCTAGAAAACTACTTTGTCCTTGTGAAATACAGTGTACAGGGGGGGGAGGTCTGTGACTAGAGCATATATTTCAGAAACTCTATGAGCCGAAATGACGGCCACCAGGAAGGCCGTTTTTCAAGTGAGGAACTTCAACTCGCAGGTAACTACAGGCTCGAAAGGTTTCCGACTGAGCATGTCTAGCACAAGTTTAATGTCCCAGACTGCGACTGGACGTCTGATAGGAGGTCTGGTATGCAGAATACCCTTAAACCTCTTAACTACAGGTAACTGAGCCAGAGACAAAGAATGTACAGCCTCATGATAAGTTGAAATGGCACAGAGAAACAGTAGAGTACTGCAGACCTGAATTTGAGAGGTCTAAAAGGTACTCCAAGTCTTTATTTGGTGGGCAGAAAAAAGGGTTTGAAGAAGATTTTGCACACCAGATAAAGGAACTCATCCGTTTGACTGTGTAGGTCTTTCTAGTGACTGGTTTATGCGCAGCCAAAAGAATATCTGAAACCCTACGGGAAACACTGAACCTATTCACCTCTACCTCTTCAGAAGCCAAGCGTGAAGGTGCCCCTGGATCAGATGGTTCATCTGAAGGGAAAGTGCCTTCGGGAGGGTTGCAGACAGACTGTTGAGCAGTGGGAACCATCTCTATCGAGGCCAGAAGGGAGCAATGAGAATCAGTCTGTCTCCCTGAGACCCGAATTTGAGAAGTACCCTCTGAATTAGAGGAAGAGGAGGAAAGGCCTATAGAAAGCATTTTGTCCACTGCAGCCTGAACGCATCCTGACAGAAAATTACAGGTCCTGGATTTCTGGAGCAGAAGAGAGGCAGTTTTGCGATGAGTGGGGATGCAAAAAAGTCCAGGTCTGGAGTTCCCTACTCTTTGAAGAGTGACTTGAGCGACAGTTGAAGCGAGAGACCACTCTTGAGGATTTGTCTCTGTTCTGCACGCCCGGTAGGTAAACCGCGTGGATTAGAGCCTTGTGCTGCAGGCACCATTCTCACACTCTCATAGCTTCCCTGCATCATGGGTAAGAGTGTGCACCACCCTGTTTGTTGATGTAATACATCACTGCATTGTTGTCCATTTGAAGGAGAATGTTCTTGTGACAGAGTATGTCCTTCAAGGCCCGGACTGCATAGAGGACAGCTCTCATTTCCAGGATGTTTATGTGAAGCAGGGACTCGTCCTGAGTCCACGTACCTTGGGTGTGGAGATTCTGGCAGTGAGCTCCCCACCCGTTCAGGGACGCGTTGGTGGTAATGGAGATCTGGTGATTCAGAGCAGCAAAGGGATACCCTTTCAGAAGGTTGTTCTCCTGCGACCACCAGGCGAGTGACCTCATTAGAGGTTCTGTCACCTTGATGGAAAAGGACTGAGGGTAAGTGGTTGGGGACCACTGAGTACTGAGCATCCAATGAAAGATTCTCATGTGGAGACATGTTAGGGGTACAGTGAACACCGAGGATGCCATGAGACCCAGCAACCGTTGCATCAAGACAGCTCGAACCGAGCTGTTTTCTCTGATGTATTGGGCCATCTGTAGGATAGCGCTCCTTCTGCCCTCTGGGAGAAGAGCTTTCGCAAAGGAGGTATCCAGAAGTGTTCCTATGAAAAGGAGTTTCTGGGAGGGCTGCAACTGCGATTTGTTGCGATTTAGCAGGACTCCCATGGACGTGAGGAAGTCTGAAGCCTTGGCTATGGTGTCCAGAGTTCCCTGCCTAGAAGGGCTTGCTAGAAGCCAGTCGTCCAGATATGGAAACACTTGAATTCCGATTTTCCTGAGATGTGCTGCAAGAACTGCACAACACTTTGTAAAAACTTGCGGCGTCGAGGATAGCCCAAAGGGCAGAACTCTGAACTGATAATGTTGACCCAACGCCACAAACCTCAGGTATTTGTGATGCTTTGGGTCTATAAGAATGTTTTGGTAGGCATTCTGCATGTCCAGTGAGGCTAGCCAATCGTGTTGATGAATCAGAAGTAGAAAGATACCTAGAGATATCATCTTGAACCTATCCTTGTAAAGGAATTTGTTCAACTTTCTGAGATCCAGAATGGGGCGTACGTTTTCTTCGGAACTAGAAAGTAATGGGAGTAGAAACCTGTGTTTCATTGGTCCGGAGGAACTACTTCTACTGCCCTGTTGTTCAGAAGGCTCTGCACCTCGGAAGCAAGAAGGTCTGACTGTACTGACGACAGCCTACGCTGTAATTTGGGGGGGATGATCTGGGGGGGATTTCTGAAAGATTGAGCGAATACCCCTCGTGGATTATCCAGAGAACGCATTTGTCTGATGTTATAGACTTCCACCGGTCATAGAACTAAGTCAGCTGTCCTCCCATCACTGAGGAAAAGTCCCCCACGGGCTGTTGAGGCAGGACCTGGGCCAAGAACTCAGAAGGTAGCACCGAGCGCTTTGAGGCCTTGTGCCTTCTGTTGCGTTTTCTTCTGTGGCTGTAGGGTGTGGTTTTTGTTAAAGCCTCCCCTGCCTTTGCCCCGAAAGGATTGACATTTGTGAAATTGACGCTTAATGGCACCCCCCCCCGGGAGGGGGGGGTGGATGCAGGTCAAGCTGTCTTAATGGCTGACCTAGTCTTCTGTGTGACTTCCAGAGCTTATTCCACCTGGGGTCTGAACAGATACACACTGTCGAAGTGTAAGGCCATGACCTGCTGCTGGGCATCATTTGTAAAGCCCGAAGTACGTAGACAAGAGTGGCAACGAGTACAAATACCCACTGCTCGAGAAGCAGCATCGAAAGCATCCATTGCAGCTTTAACCTGTTGGTTATTGGACTCGATGCCCTGATTATGGTGTGATGTAGCTCTGAATTAGTTTCCGACTCAGGCAGAGCTTCTACCATTTGCTTGAGAGAATGCCAAAGGACATACTCATACTGAGAAAAATTGCCCTGGTAGCTGACAATACACATACCCAGGGTGTAGGTAGCAAAGACTCTCTTACCTAAGGTGTCTATCTTACAAGATTCTTTATTTATAGGCTGGGCTGTAGATGCCTGAGGGAGGACGGTCTTGTCATTCTCTGCTAAGACTACAATGGGATGAGCAAAAGCTTGTGAGGCCAATATGGGTCGATCCTTGGGAGCAGCATACTTCCTATCTATGGATTTAGCCACGGAAGGGATGAGAGCAGGATTGTTCCATACCATCTGAGAAAGGGTCTCAAAAGATGGTTGTACCAGAGGAGTTAAATCCATAGGGATCTCTGAGACATGTAGGTATTGGAGTCTTAAAAGCTCCTCAGGATTGATTTCTGCAGTCTGGAGAGAAAGAGTGGAATTTAAATTTTTCAGCAGAGACTTAAAGTAAAGGTCTTTGACCATAGGCTCTGCAGCAGGATTAATCCCTGCTCCTTCAACATCATCACCCATGCGAAGATCTGAGTCAAAATAATCTCCTGAGAGTCCAGGGGGGACTGTACGGACGTGAAAGGAGTGAAAATCAGAATGGAAATTAGAAGAGGAAAGAATTGGAGTCGAAAAGCCCTGGAAGTTGGATGGCGCCGCATCAAGCATCAGCGCCGATGAAGAACATGGCGCCGAACCCAAGGAAGTCAGCGCCATCGGAAACAACCCAACACATGGTGCCAACAAGGGCCACAGCGTCAACAGAGCTTCAGAAATACATGCTCTGGTCACAGACCCCCTCCATACACTGTATTTCACAAGGACAAAGTAGTTCTTAGGACTCAACCTAAGTTTCTTCCTAAGGTTGTCTCAGAATTTCATCTAAACCAACTTTTAGTCCGACCTACCTACTTTGTTAACTTTCAGAATGAAGGGGAATGTACCCTTCATTCTTTGGATGTTAAGAGAGCACTGCGATTCTATCTGGATAGAACAAAAGATATTCGCAAGGCTCAACAACTGTTTGTTTCCTTTAGTGAGACCCGGCTGGGCCAGCCTGTCGCTATTAGGTGCACTTCAGTGTGGTTGGTAGCATGCCTCCGCCATGACTATTCTATGGCACAGGTTAAGCTAGAAGGCATAGTGTACACTCACTCTACTAGAGCAGTCGCGGCATCTCTAGTGGAAATCTGCAACGTGCCCATTGCAGATATTTGCAATGCGGCTACATGGAGCTCAGTGTATACTTTCGTTAAGCACCATGCTTTAGATGTCCATGCCAGACATCATCTGCCATTTGGTAGGACTATTCTTAATGGACTTCTGTCCTAAGTATGGGAGCTCTTAGTTTCTCCTGCCGCCCATCTCGAGGGTTTATTAGCTCGGTACTCTCCCATTAGAGCTCACGTCTCTGTTTTTGGTCTTCATTCCCTCAATGGCTAGGCTGTGAAGACTTTATTGTTGACCCTTCTTACACGGGATATTCGGACTACTTATTTATTTATTTGCTTTTGTTAACCGGGTAAGCACACTAGACAACCAAGTGCCTATTTTCAGGTGCGACCCGGGAGTGTTACAAGTAAAGTGAGTACAGGTACAGTGAGGGAGACAATGCATCAAGCAGAAAAAAAAAAAGGCATCACAGGGATTACAGTAGGTACAGGATACAGAGAATACCAGGCATCACGGGGAAATTACAGACGGTGCCAACAATAATTAGAATAACAAAGTACAAAAACAGTACGGTATTGGTACATGGGGCAGTAAGACAGTAACAGGCGACTTACTAGCACAAAATAATTCAGTGGAGATTAGTACAGGGAGGACTTGAATAGAAGGCATACTAGGGAAGCTTACAGAGGGTATAAGGGGCTACCAGGGGACAGCCTTGGGAGGCATGACAGTATCTAAGAGCAAGTGGGACGTGAGCAAAGCGGGGAAGTGAGTACAGGGGTGGGAATGGGAGTGTGTAAGACGTAAGATCAGGGGGGAGAGAGGTAGTCTGGAGGTCCACAGGAAGTTGAGGAATCACCTCATCCAGAGTGTCCAACAGGACATGGGAGGAGTGTGCCATCAAGATGGCCAAGCTCACCTGGCAGAGGCCTAGCGAAGAGGCAGCAAAGACCTTCCTAGCCGAACGGTCCAAATTCTTTGACTCTCTGTCCGGCGGTCTATCAACGTTCCCGGTATTGCCCGAGCGCCACAACACAGTCAGCCACCAACCCCTCAGCCAAGGGATGCTTTGTGAACCCTGAAAGGATACCGGTGGGCACCGTATATTTGCTGGCCATCTGGGCTGAGGGCGCAGGGTAAGAGGCTGCCAGAGCTCCAGTGCAGGGCCAATAATGGGCTCGGCCACTGGGAAAGCCTCTGTTGGACAGTCTCCTTTATCCAGAATTTCCGTAAGGGGATAGCAAGCCTGTTTTTGAACGGGCTCCAGTTTCGTCCCCGTGGACTCGGAGATGAGGCACAGAATACACATGAATGAAGTGGGGCTTCCTTCGCTGAAAGATCCCCCATCAACTCCATATCCAGTGGACAGGAGTGCAAAGAGGAATCCTCGGACTCCAAGGAGTCCGCATAAAGTGAGCGACCACCTGAATCACTCTCGACCCGCCATGGGAGGTCAGATGTAAGAATGACCGACAGCCGATTGGGAAGCCCCTTAGGCAGCCAAGACTCCTTGGATGGAGCCCCGGTCAATGACTGCTTGAGTGGCAGCTCCACCAAAATCGGTGGAGAATCAGCTTCAGCGGCAGAAATAGTCTGACCGTGAGTCATTGGGGAAGAACGGTGTTGGGCTTTCGGGCGTGCTAGCTGGTGTCAGCTTCGGCCCGGTCAATACTAACTGCTGCCACATAAGCTCTTCATAGCATCTATGCCAACTTGCGCTAAAGCCTCTCCTCACCTGAGAAGGATGAAGACTAACAGTGGCAGCGCCACATCCCATGGTGCCGAGAGCGAGACCACCGATGTCGGTGGGACCTGCTTGACCCAGAGGATGCAGATGACGGAGACCTCAACCACTGGTGGTGCTGATGGGGGCCTCAGAGGGAGCTGAGGAGACCAGTGACTCCTCATGGTCTAGGTCATTGACCGGAGGGTCCGGCTCAGGTGACTGGACCACCCCTTCAATGGTCATCGGCAGGACTGGGGTCCTGAAAAGAGAGCTGTCGGCCTCTTCAGACGACAACCAGTCTACAGAGTCAAGAAAGATCTCGGCTGCATCGTTGGGCAGTATCTCAGCCGACTGGCCCGATGGGGTTTCCGCGAAGCCAGCAGCCATGGCTGCGGTTTCGACTGTAGTCAAAACTGAAGATTCCTGAGAGCGAGAACGCTCCCGGTCCCAGAATCGTCGATGATGAGTCTTCTCTTTGTCCTTCTTGGACTCCTTCCTGCATGAGCGGGAACTGTGCAATTCAAAAAGGGCCCTACCCCTTGGTCGGGAGGGACTGGCACAGCTCCTTGAAGGAGGCTGAATGAGTGGAGCCCAACTGGAGTGGAACGAAAGTAGAGGCAGAAGAGGACTGAGCGGTGGCTTGGGCTGCCTCCTCCTTGAAGGCCTTGAGTTGCTCTAACTGCTCAGTGGACCCTACAGCTGCGGAGACCATCCAATGGGTGTCCTTAGATCTGACCAGCTAATGTTTCTCCAGGCGACTCAACTTCAAGCGGGCAGCGCTGTCCTTGAGGACCGTTGGATGAAATGACTGACAGTGTCGCAGGCCTGCAGATCGTGATCGTGGCCAAGATAGTTGACGCACGAGGTGTGGGGGTCGGTACATGACATCATCTGCCCTCATGGGCACCGGCAAAATCCAGGCAAGGATTTATCCTCCATCGCAGTCGTGATTGAAGATCGAGCTGAAGATGAAACTCGAATGAGTTTTAGTTTAAGTTGTGGAAGTAAATCCGAAGATTTGAGGGCCAGGGCCCACTTAACATGGGAGCAGTAAGGATGGAACCTGCTTCTTCCAGCGGAAAGGAAGATCTGGCATAGTGGGGCAGAGCCAAAGGAGTTACCACCCAGGTGGGTGGGAGGAGCTAGCTTGAAGACTTTCCAGCAAGACTTAAACGGAAAGAACACTGCCAGTTAGTGTGGATAGAACATATCCACATCCCTAGAAGTATAAGTTACTTGTGACCATAGTTCTTCTACTAATATTTACATCACATCCACACTTAGGTAGTTTTCCACTGAGCAAGCTCAGTAACCAGAAAAGTTGTTAAGCTCGACTCCTCCTACCACTCAACCATGTGGCCCTCTGACTCCACCCCACTGCATTCAGGCAGAACAGTTATGTGCTCACTGTAACAGCAGATCTTTGAGCGAATCTCCTTCATCAGGCCACACCTACGGAACATAAAGTGGCCAGGAACTAGGACCTCACAGAAAACTTTTGCAAGCAGTCCACTAGGGGTCACCCACGATGATATCGGACACTGGCTACTACATAAATGTGGGAGGCCCCTTTCCTCCTCAGTTCCCTGCCAGAGATTGTGCTCAGATGATTGGGTTCTGCCCATCAGACAAGGCAGAGAACAGCAGGTAGATCCTCATGGAGAAGGAGACAGTACCCACCTGAGTCTCAAGATCCAGAAAGGTCCATCTGGCCTCTATTTCGGCCTTCCATGAACCTCTGGATGGAAGATTACTGTATCAACATCATCTCGCCAAAATGTTTCTAAGAGGAATGTTACATATCAAACCTCCCATTCGACGACCCATGCCTCCGTGGGATCTGGATTTTCTTTCAGAAAAACTGACCCTTGAACCGGCGGCCACTTGTGACCTCCGTTTGCTTTCTTGGAAGACATTATTTTTAGTGGCCATCACTTTAGCTCGGCATATCTCCAAGCTTCATGCCCTCATGTGTAAAGAGCCTTACTTAATTTTTCATGAAGATAGAGTGGTACTTTGGACAAATCCTTCCTTCTTACCTAAGGTGCTCTCAGAACGCACCTTAAATCAGTCCATGGAGTTGCCTGTTTATTACCCTGAGCACTCCATTCGGGGGGAGAATACCTCTTACATACCCTAGATGTCCACCGTACTCTTCGATACTATACTAATCGTACTGAATCAGTTAGAAAGACCTCTCAACTTTTTGTTACCTTCGCCTCAACCAGGGAAGGTCTCCCAGTCACTAAATGGACCCTCTCCAATTGGCTAGCACACTGTATCACGTTTTGTTATAAAAAATATGACAAACCATTGCCAGGACCTGTCCAAGCCCATTCTACTCTGTCTCAGCAAGCAAGACCAGGTAATCCAGGACAGTAGTCAGTGGACATGAGTAGGGGGTCCAACAACCGTGAAGCAGCCCAAATGGAAAAGCGTTTCCATTTAGCATTATAAGTTTCCCTGTTTGCCGATTTATGTGATGCTAACAGAATATTGGCCACAGGTGAGGAGACCTGAAGACAGGCTATGAAAGCATCCTCAGGAGCCAAGCGTGAAGGTGTAGTGATCTCAGGTTGGGATGAAGGAGGGTTGGTTCCCTGATTCTGAGTCAACAGGTCTGGCAATACTGGTAATGGAATGGGTTCTGCCACTGAGAATTGTTGAAGTAGGGGGAACCACACCTGCCGAGGCCACAAAGGGGCTATGAGGATCATGGTGGTAGGTTTGAGTTGTAGTTTCAGCAGAGTTCATTGTAGGAGTGGGACAGGGGAAAGCATATAAGAAGAGTCCTGTCCATGGTTGGGACAGGGCATCTGTAGACCATCCCTTTTTGCTTGGGATAATGGAACAGTATCTAGGAAGGCAGTGATTGATGGGGAGGCAAATAGGTCGAGGTGCGGGGTCCACCACAAGTGAAAGATTCTCTGAAGAACTTCGTGATGAAGTGTCCATTCGTGCATAGAGGACTGGCGACTGAGAATATTGTGACGTCCTGGTAGATGGACGGCTATTAACGAAAGGTATTGCTGTATGGCTGCTTCCTGCCTAACTGCTATCGTCTCTCTGCAGAGAGTGCGGGACTTTGTACCTCCTTGTTTGTTGATGTAATATACCACTAAGGCATCGTTGATGTAAGTGAAACGGAAAAATTCTACTTCTAGCTCAAATTCTCGTAGATGACTGTTGCTCTCTGCACTAGCTGCTGCATGCGAGCTGAAGACAGAGGGAAAATGAACTGAGGATACCAGGGACCTCCCATTCTTATATAGGAAGCAGGAAGATGATGTCATGAGGGCAGCCCCTGGAAAAAAAACTGCTAGAAGAGAGCTGCCGTGCACCACAGTGCCCTCTGGTGATGACCCAAGTGTATTACCTGCTGCAAGAGATTATCCCCATGGAAGATCTTAGGTTACTACCCAGTATTGACAGTGTAGTGCACTATTATGGGGCATTACACTGTTAAGAAGCAAAACCTGGCTTGGTACCTTTCTTGCAACCCATATGTAAATTAATAATGTGCAATATTCTGTTCCTAGCAATGTGCAATATTTTATATAAACAAAATTTTCTAAGATGCCTTTCCTTGCTCTGACTTCGTCAGGTGTTACCGAGCCAATACTGATAACTGTGTGTATATTGGGGCATATCATGGTTCTCCATAAATTTAGGGCCCCAGAGCCATCAGTTCACTGGAGGCTCCAAAACTGTAAAGCTAGACCTGCTTTGAAGGGGGGGGGGGAGGATGGGACTGATGGACCTCCTGGTCGGTTGGTGGAGTGATGGGCTTGGGGGGGCTTGAAGCTAGAGCGAACTGGTCTGGCTTAGGAATCTGGCCTGTTGGTGTGACTTGTGGGGAAGTGGAGCGATGGGCCTCCTGGTGTCTGGTGGAGAGGGTTTGAAGTGAAGGCATACTGGTGAGGCTGGGGGTTTATGCTGTGGGGGCACTGTGGAAGTAATGGTGACTGTTAACATTGTGTGCTGGGGGAGGCCTGGAGCTGAATCCAGGCTTGCTGGTCTAGCTTTGGGATCCAACCTGAATGTGGCTGGGGGAGTTTGGATCGATGGACCTCTTACTTGGCTGGGGAAGGTGGAGAGAAGGGTCTATAAGGGAGGCTTGAATCAAATGGAGCTGGTCCAGCTTGGGAATCTGGCCTGTTGGTGTGACTTGTGGGAGAAGTGGAGCAATGTGCCTCCTGGTCTGTTTTGGGGGTGGGGTTGGAGAGAAGGGCTTACTGGTGTGGCTGGGGGTTGTGTTGGATGTTGGGGAAGTAATGGTGCCTGCTGGTGTTGTGTGTGTGTGGGGGAGGACTTGGAGCTTAAGTGTTGCTGGTCTGGTTTTGGGATCTGGCCTATTAGTGTAGATGATGGGGGGTTGGATGGATGGACTTCCTGGTTGTTTGAGGGGTGGGTGAAGGGCCTACTGGTGTGGCTGGGAGGGGGTACTTGGATTGAAAAGATTACTGCTGTCGCTTGGGAGTTATTTTGGAGTGAATGGTCTGTTGGTCTGTCTTGAGGAGCAACCAAGCCAGGGCAACCGGTCCTTCACTCCAAGCCTCCTATTAACCATGGCCCTTCAATTCAAAAGCTGGGGGGGGATAGCATTTGTATGTGGTAGTGGGGATTGAGATTTAAAAATTATGTTTAGGGATGTTAAAATGCATGTGGACCTTGTGTGGTCTTGAGTGTGGAGATTAACAGTTCAGCTTAAAATGGAGCTTTTTGGGGGTAGGGGGCCATAGTCTTGGAAGTGTTTTTGATTGACAAGTATACTGCATTGTGTGTTCCAGACAGGGTGAGACAAATCAGGTAGCCAATGGCCACTAAAAAATTGGCTTGGCTACCAGATTTCAGAAGTTACCAGCAGATGGGTTACCTGCTCATAGAAGTGATTTTTGATTTTTTTTTTTTTTAAATGATGGACATTAAAAAATATTGATCTGGCTACCAGTTTTTAAAAGCTAGGGGCCAAGCTGACCAGCAGCTCACAAACTGATATGTCCCACTCTGGTTCCAGACTAAGGGTACTGCTTCTTGTGGTGGTTGAGGGGAAGGGGGATTGGAGCATAGGACCTGCTGGTCAGGCTTGGGCTCTTCCTGACAGGTACCACAAATGATGAAGGCTCGTTAGAGCTGAAGAGCAGGGGCTACGGTTGGAGCTTAGGGCGAGCAGACTGCTGTAATTGCTACTGTTAGCATTTATTCTACAATGAGGAACAGCGAATACTCTGTGAGTCAGTAAAAGAAAATTGCCTCACTTGTCCTGCAGTCTATATAGTTTTTGGTGAGTATGCTGTCACTGGACATTTTGTGATCTGGCTTGAGAAATGCCCAAGCCTGACCAGCAGATTCAGTGCTCCAAACCTTCCACCTTCAGTTCTTTTTTTTTTTTATAAATTTAAGTTTATTGATAACCATCGGGTACAATCAATATGAGTCAGTCAAGCAGTCTCAGTTTCTTTTACATATGTACAATCCATCCATAAAAAAGGAAAATAGACAATAATAAAAGCAAGGTGACCCTCATCCATTCTATATCAAGCCACAAATCAGGAACCTTAGGGTCATTGTGAAGCTTATCACTTTGTGCTCTTCCTACCACAGAATGGTCCGTCCCTTAAGCGGCTGCCCACCTCTAAGACCGCTTCTAGGTGGTGTCCTACTTAAACTTAATAGGTGTCATGCCGAGGACAGAACTTCAGGGAGGTCGGGTGGACCCCACCCTCACAGTCGTCCCCCACCAGACCTCCCATCTCATCCATCTCCGAACACATACAGTGTCTTATGATTTATAAGTTATTTCTTCCATTTCTGCAATCCCCTGGACCAACTCAATGCAAGTACCCAAGCTGGGTAGGTCTTTTTTCGACCACAACCTGGTGATAGTTTTGTGGGCCACCGCTAAGAGGAGGGACCAAAGATACAATGTGTCAGCTCCAGTCAGGTTTTGAGGGGGTACCCCCCAATATAAGGTTTGTTCAGTCTAAGTTGACGTCCAGGGAAAACAACTCTGCAAGTGCCTGCGACACCTTCCTCCAAAAGGGCCCGAGCCGGGGGCAAAGCCAGAGAACATGTAAATAATTCGCCTGTGTTTCCCCACACGATCTCCAACATTTTGAGTCCCTGTCTGAGGTCCTCTTACTCAGTGACGGGGGGGGAAAGTAATGTATCCTCACCTTCCAGCTAAATTCCTGCCACAAGGGTGAACAGGTAGTTTTGGAGGCCAGTTTAAATACTGACTCCCAGTTAATTTCCTGTGGCCCTCCCTGTCCTTCCTCCATCCATCTCCTTTTGACCCCATCTAATGGATCCTTTCTCAATCCCACCAGGGCTTTATAAAGCGTAGAAATGAGACCTGATGTTTTCTGAGAGGTTAATATTGTGTAAAGGGTCTCTATACAGGGGGTCGCCCTGTCTCGTAGAAGATCCCTTTTTCGACAACGGAGGGTATAGTCCCTTGCCTGTAGGTACCTGAAGTGATCAGCATTACGTAGACCATGGTTACTGGTCAGGGTTCTAAAATCCACCACTTCGCCCCCTACCATGAATTGCCTGATATAAGTTAAACTTCTCTTCTCCCAGGCTCTAAAAGTGTGATCTAAGAGGGATGGAGTGAAATCATTGTCCCATGACAGCCTGTGCAGCAGCCATAGGGAAGTTTTAAGTTTGTATTTCTGACAGGTCCTAAGGGTAGCCCTTAAGGTGTCCCTGGTGGACATTAGGGAGGTGGGGATTGGTTCTGGCCATACTCATCTGCAAGACCCTAGCTCCCAACAGTGGGCCCCGCTCCTCCTCCTCCAGTGTTTCCATCTCCTTCCAATTGGCTACATAGGTGGGAATAGACCAGTGTAGCGCCCTCTTAATTTGTGTGGCCAGATAGTAGTCTTCGAGATCTGGTAGGGATCTACCCCCTTTTACCCTAGACTGTTGAAGGATTTGGGCATTCGCTCTAGGTTTTTTATTGTTCCAAACGAACTTCGTGATCATTTTATGCCATTTGTGAAAATGGGTTCTACAAATAAAGGTTGGGAGGCATTGGAACAAGTATAAATATCTAGGTAGAATATTCATAGTAATAGAGTGGATTCTCGAGTATAAAGGGAGGTTTAGCAGGGACCACCTGTCCAGGTCTCTTTGCACCTGGGTAGAGAGTGGGACAAAATTGGCCCCAAAGAGGTGAGAATTATGTTTAGTAAGATAGGCTCTTAAGTATTTCATTTTGCCCGCCTGCCAGTTAAGTGGTAGAAACTCTGATATTCTAAAGTAGGGGAGATTAGAAGCACAAAACCTCAGTTTTGGCTTTATTAAGAACGTACTCAGTATTTACCATACTCAAATAACATTGACTATATTCGGAATTGGAGGTCTCTGGGTGTGACATGCAAAGCAAAACATCATCCATATAATGATATTCTCCACTGCTGGCCTCCGACCTCAACCCGTACCCTGGGGCAAATTGCTCCTGCAAGGGGCTCTATGTAGAGGGCAAATAACAAAGGGGACAGGGGGCAACCCTGTTAAGTGGCCCTGCCCAGTGCAAATCTACCAGAAACACCCCCATTTACTCTGACATATGCTTGTGGGCCCGAGTAAAGGGACTTAATACTGTTAATAAAAAGTTGTGGGAACCCCATCTGCTCCAAAACCGTGAATAGAAAAGGCGAAGAGACTTTATCAAAAGCCTTTTCAGTGTACTTTATCAAAAGCCTTTTCAGCATCACCTTCAGTTCTTAACTTCAAAAGCCAGACCATCTTGGTCTGAATCTAACTTAAGATTGTTAAAAAAGTGATATATTGTCCAGAGATTGTCTGAAACATGTGCTTTTAATAGTTTGTAGTGCAACACTTTGTTTTCTAATTGTTTTGTTTACATCCTGTTTATCTTCTTTGTCTAAATTTGTATTTAGAAACTGGTTTGCTCTCACCTCACCCCCGCCTTCAATTCAGCAGCTAGAAGAGCTGAATTGGGACTACACAGCCTGCTAGTGTGGTCGGGTTGGAGGGTGGTGAGAGATGGGCTTCTTGGTCTGGCTGGCGGGGGCTGTTTGGAGCACAGAGCCTGCTTGTGTAGCTGGAGGGGGGGGCGGGGATCTGGAGTGAAGGGCCTGTGGTCTAGCCCAGGGAGTACATGCTCTACTTTCTCTCTAGATTCTCTCCTCTGACAAACCTAATTATGGGGAGTTTGCATGTAGTATATTGTCTGGGCAGAGTTTTACACATTTGTGTAAACCTTCTTTTCTTGTTGGAAGTAAAAGGTAGTGGATGTCCTAGGCACAAGTTTAGCAGTGATGGGGAGGTGTTTGACAGGGTGCCAGGTGACTCCCTCAAAATATAAAATATGGAAGGCTGCAGTCTTTGGGACAGGCTCAGAAAAGGTGCTGCACTACATTAAAAATCAATCTGTCCGTCTTTGGGTCAGGCTCAGAAAGGGTGCTGCAGTAAATTAAAAATCAATCTGTCTGCCTCTCCCTCTGGCTGCTTGTGGTTTGCTGCATTGTGGGAAGCACTCGAGAGAGGTGGAGGTAGCACTGCACCAGAGGGAGGGAGGGTACGAGACACAACTGGAGCGTAAGTGGAAAACCAAACTGCAGGTAATGATCTGCTGTTATTATTTCTCTGTTGGATCCTCACCCTTTCATGATCTCACTCCACAACATTTAAGGCATGGGCCCAACCCCAGTGTGGAATTAGAACCCACAACCATCCGGCCTGAGGGGTGCTACCAACTGAGCCACACTGACACCTGCTAGCCAATAGCCACAGTTTTACATGAGACAAGAGATACAGCGACAGACAAAAAAATTCATAAATTGTGACAGCCTATCTCATCTCCAAAATGGTCTGGTCCCCCCCTTTTTTTTTTAAGCAGCATGTGTAAATCCTATGTGCAGTAAAGTCGCCAATGTGAAATTTTAGTGGCTGAATTTTCTGGATTAGAGATTTATGCGGTTTCTGCTCCTTGATATTGATCAAGAAGCTGTTTTAGTTTTGACTTTTTTTTAAAGAAAATAAAAAACTAGTTATTTTAATAGTGATACTGGTTGTAACAAGTCAAGGAAGGCCTTAAAAGCAGCCAACTAGTGTCAAAATGACCCTCAAAATACACTAGAATGCATCTAAAACATGAAAGCTTCTGGGGGGCACCCCACCTACTGGTTGGGGGGGGGGCATGGTTCATGGCCTGAGATCCCTCACTTCTAAATTTAGCACTACACCACTGGTCCTTTGTGCGGTGTATACAGTACCTGAGTATTCCATGTACATCTAGAGTACAGAGCAATGCTTCCCCAGGACTGGCATGCTCAGGAAAATAAACTGTGCACCACAATTCCTGCACCCCTCCTCTCCGTGTGCCAATGTAGTTCCACCAGAAGCACATGCAGCAAACAAGGCACCACGGAAAACTGAGTAAAAATCTTTTATTACGTAAAATTAAAAAGGTACAGACCACCCCAAGCCCTGGACAGACAGCCTCAACCAGTTTCGCACGCCGTGCATCCTCAGGAGGTACTGCCCACTTGAAAGAACACCCTTATATAGGCGCATAGACTCCTTAAAGTGACATTGCTACAAATAAACTACATAATATCGTGAAGCAAACAAAATGACTAAAGTGCATATGCATCTCCTATTCATTTCACAAATGTAGAATCACGTAGGAAATTACAAGAGTACTGAAAAAGTGTCATGTGCATATTAGACAATATAAATGTGTCACCATATAATGGTAAATGTAAAAAGGGTAAAAAGAACTACTCTATCAAGACCCATAAAGGTTTAAGGTGATGCATGTTATTGTGACGATGGAACATAATTCATATTATATCACTGCATTATAATTATATTCTAAACACACCATTGATATAAACTATGCCATTTACTAATAAATACATGTATAAAAAGCCAATTTACAAGGAAGCTAATACAAATTCACACCGCACATTATACCTTGTGCTTATAAACACAGCTCACAGTATCTGTCGAGGTTCCATAGAGAAAATGTAAACATAGTGCTCAAACTATTATTCTGAAACAGTAAGCATATTAATGGACTCACATATGTAAGAAAGTTATCAACCAACTTAAGATAACCACTAATTCATATATGCATAAACATATACTAACCACTACCATGGCATGGCCACTGCACCTCACAATCAATACATTATTTAAATAAAATAGAACTAAGCATTGCACAGGAATCAGTTCACAGCCTAACAGCAAGATCAAATTAAAAAAGTAACTAACGAAGAGGTATACCCCAGCCTGCAGTGCTGTGGACCACATAACTTCCAACTGGTACATGTGTATTAACTGTACTCTATCAAGGCAAAAGGCCAGACTTGATAACTTTAATCAATCCAAAACTCAAAACACCAAAGGCACATATAAGTGTCTGAGAAGAAAAAAATACTCACCTTAGTAATGTTGTTTCTTCTAATGGAGTCTTGCTATATTATGACATATGCAGTGAGTCCCAACCTTCGAACTGCTCCGGAGGTGACAGAGTTAACTTTCCATGCCAGGCATGGAACCTTGAGTGTGAGCGCGGTTGAAAACTCTGTCTGTTGTTCTTCAAACTCAAACTGTCAGATCTTTACGAGCAAAACTCACTAAGGTTCTGTGTGGAAGCCGTAAACCTACACTAGCCAACTGGCTACTAAATATAAGAACACGCTTTTCTTGGTCCCAAAACAAAGACTCAAGTCAGGGGATCCAAAAAATTAAAACATAACACCCAAACACCCCAAAGGGGAAGGGTGAAAAATAAGGTGGGCATCCACAAAGTGCCAACACTACACTGCCCACCCACATCCCAAAAGTAGAGGTTCTGAGAGGGGCAGGCAGGGGGGGAGGTCATAAAATAGCAAGACTCCATTAGAAGAAACAACATTACTAAGGTGAGTCATTTTTTCTTCCAAACAACATGAAGTCTTGCTATATTGACATATGCAGACTACACAGCAGTACTCTCCATGGAGGAGGGACAGAACTACTTAGGAAATAGGCTCTGAAGCACAGTTGTGTTAAACCCCAGCATCACTTTAGCCTGGATGTCCAGGGAGTAATGCTTGGTAAAAGTGTGAACTGTTTTCAGGTAGCTGCTTGACATATCTCTAGGATAGGGATGTCCCTGGCAGCAGCCAGAGACGCAGCTGTACCTCTGGTAGAGTGAGCCCTCAGGCCTGAGGGAGGAACCTTACCAGTTTCTCATAGCAAAATTGGATACAAGAGACAATCCACCTGACAATGGATCTTTAGTGGCAGGTTTCCCTTTACCAACCTCACCATAAGTGAGGAACAGTTGGAAGGAGTCAAACCTGTGACCCTTGGTACGTTCTATGTAGTAACTAAGGGCTCTTTTGACATCTAAACTGTGCAGTCTCCTCTCGCCAGAGGAGGAATGGTCAGTGAAGTACACAGGAAGAGACATAAATTAAGGTGGAAGTCTGAAACCACCTTAGGCAAGAACGTCCTGTTAGTCCTGAGGACCACCATATCTCTATGAAAGGAGATAAAATCAGGTTCCACTGACAATGCTTGTAATTCACTTATGCGCCTGGCAGAAGTGATGGCTACCAAAAACACAGTTTTCCAAGTCAAGTACTTAAGCTCTGCTGAAGACAAGGGCTCAAAAGGGGGTTGCATAAGCTGAGCAATGCAAATATTAAGATCCCAGGCAGGGGCAGGGTCCCTGAATGGGGGGTTGGTGTGAAGCAACCCCTTGAAAAACTTGGAGAATACAGGATGAGCCGAAAGAGAAGAGGGTTTACCTGCTGATAAGAAAGCAGACACGGCTGCCAGGTGCACTTTTAGGGTAGCTGGTCTCAGCCCCAAAGTATTCAAGTGCACCATATAATCCAGGACTGTGGGTAAGTCAGCAGACTCTGGAGAAATATGCCTGCCAGAGCACTATATGAAAAATCTCTTCCATTTGGAATTATAAGTAGTTCTGGTGGAAGGCTTCCTAGAAGCCTTCAAGATATCCAATACACCTTGGGAAAGGTGTAGGTCAGCAAACTCTAACTCTTCAAGAGCCAGGCCTTGAGATTGAGACATTTGAGGTTCGGGTACCAAACTCTCCCCTGGGCACAGGTTAACAGGTTGTGATTCCTGGGAAGACACAGGGAAGGTGGACTGCTAAGGACATAAGGAGTGGGTACCAGGCTGTCTGGCCCAATCTGGAGCAATCAGGATCATCTTGCAGGGTTGAGATCTGATTTTGACTAGCACCTTGAACAGAAGAGAGGAAGGGGAAAAGCAGAGAAACTTCCCTTCCCAACTGAGAAGGAAGGCATCCAGAGGGACTGAGCCCAACACTGGGGCCTGCAGCAAAAAAGGGGAAGTTGGTGATTGTCTGGGGCTGCAAAAAGATCTATTGCTGGGTGCCCCATCTGGCAAATGCTACCTCCAGTACTAGGGGATCCAGTGACCATTCGTGATGGCCCTGGGAAATCCTGCTGAGAGCATCTGCCAGGACATTGTCCTTGCCTGGGAGGTGAACTGCCGTAAGGGAGGTGTTCAGGGAATAAGCCAGAGACCACAACTTCATTGCTTCGGTGCACAAGGCCGTAGACAGAGTGCCTCCTTGCTTGTTGATGTACCACATTGTAGTGGTGTTGTCTGTTCTGACCTGTACGACTTTGTTCTGAACAGATGTGGAAAAAACTTGAAGTGCTAGAAAAACTGCTCTGAGTTCCAACAGATTGATGTGGAGCAGAGATTCCTGTGGGGACCACAATCCCTGGTAGTGAGATCGCCATGTGAGCTCCCCACCCCAAGAGGGATGCATCTGTAGTAAGGATTAAGGAGTGAGACTGAGGGTGAAGGGATCCCTGTCTCAGATTGCTCTGGTCCTGCCACCACTGAAGGGCTTGGATCAGGTTCGAGTCACTGGGATCAATTTGGTTAGAGGGCTTTCCTTTGAGACCAAAAGGCTCTCAAATGGAACTGGATGTCCCTCATCTGAAATCTTGCTCCCTGCACTACTGCTGTAGAAGCAGCCATGTGCCCCAGGAGCTGCAGAAAATGCCTTGCTGGTCAAGAGACCTGCAGGGTGAAAGAGGAGGCCAGAGAGACCAGGGTCCTTGCTCTTCCAGAGGGAGGAAGGCTCTGGCTCTTCTTTGTGTTCAGTTCTGCACCTATGAAGGTGAGGAGCTGGACAGGCTCTAGAACTGACTTTGGAAGATTGAGGAGGAAACCTAGAGATGTGAGCAGTTGCTGAGTTACCTGAAGGTGAAGTTTGACTTGTTCTGGAGACTGGCCTACTATGAACCAGTTGTCCAGGTAAGGAAAGATGGCAATCTTTTGCCTTCTTAAGTGGGCAACTGCTACTGCCAGGCATTTTGTGAATACCCTCGGGGCAGAGGTGAGGCCGAAGGGCATTGCTCTGAACTGGTAATGGCCTGAGGGCAGCTCGAATCTGAGGTACTCTTACGGGGAGCTCTGATACAGAACATGGAAGTAGGCATCCTTGAGGTCCAGGGACGCTAGCCAGTCCCCTGGCCTTAGAGAGGGTAAAATAATTCCCAGAGTCACCATTTTGAATTTTGGTTTTAAAAGGTGTTTGTTTAGGTATCTGAGATCCAGGATGGGCCGCCATTCTCCTGTCTTTTTTGGGGTAAGGAAGTACCTGGAGTACAACCCTTTGCCCTGGTGTAGGGGTGGAACCCTTTCCACAGCTCTGAGAGCCAGGAGGGTAGAAACTTCTGTTTCTAGGGCAAGTGCCTCTGATGGATTTGCAGGTGGAAAGGACCTGGGTCTCATTTTGGAAATTGTCTGAAGCTGAGAACCAGTCCCTGGCTTACTACTTCCAGGACCCACTTGTCTGATGTTAAAGACTTCCAGTCCTGGACAAAGTAAGCCAGCCTGCCCCCTACAGGTAGTAGAGAATCGGCCCTGGCCACCCCATCAGGGTGCCTGCTTGGCAGGGGCTTTGGGCTGAGGGGTGGAAGCAGGCTTGCTTGTACCCCGTCTGCCTCTCCCTCTAAAGAACCCCCTCTGGGCATAAGCAGAAGTGGAGGCCTGGACTTGGTAAAAAGGCCTATGAAAAGGCCTGCCCCTGCCCCTGGGATGCTGCCTTTGAGGAGTGGCCTGCCTTTCCTTGGCCTGTGCACTCCTATAGGTGGTCCTATATTCATCCATTTTTCATGTAATTCTCTGTCTGCTCCCCAAACAGAGAATTGCCTCACAACGGAAAATCCATGGCCTTAGACTGGGTATCCTGTGACAGGGTAGTACATCTGAGCCAAGCCATTCTGCAAAGTGCCACAGATGTAGCCATGACCCTTGATGACACATCATTAGAGTCTACTGCAGCATGAAATTGCACCTTGGATGCCTCAATACCATCCGCAGCCACCTGTTCCAGCTCCCTGGCAAGCTGGTCAGGGACCTGTTTTGCCAGAGCCAGCAGAGTTTCCCATCTGGATTTCTGGTACCTAGCAGCATAAGCCATATAATTTGCCTGTCTGAGTCCCAAAGATGCTGCCATGTACTGTTTCTTTGCCATGGCATCAATCCTCCTGGAGTCCTTTTCAGTGGGGTGCGAAGCTAGAGGAACATTTGCCTTGTCACAGGCTGCAGCCTGCACTACCCCCACATGGCTGCATTGCTCTGTGAGGAACTCCGTATCAGAGCCTGATAATGTATACCTCTTGTCCATCCTTTTATCAACAGGAGGTATAGTGTGAGGAGTTTTTAGAATTTTTACTGTCTGTTTCCGAAAAGATTTATGCAAAGGAATAGACAGTCTCCTACACTCTGGAATATCCATCATTTCTACATAATCAGGCTCCTCTTGGTCATCGACAGCTTCCTCAACAGGGAGCTGGAGAGTTTCAGCAACTTTCTTATAGAACATAAAATGAGAAGGGGACTCAGATAGCCTGGGAGGAGAAAACCTGACGGTCTGTCTGGAGAGATGTCCGGTTCAATGGGCACATCCAGACCTTCAAAACCACATTCACTCTCCTCATACTCCTCTTCCCCCTCCTCCGGTTCATAAAAATCCTCAAAATCATAATCTTGAACCGGTGGAACCGGACGAACCGAGCACTTCCCTGATGGTGTCGGGTTCGGTCGGAACCGGGGAAAGTGACTGGACAATTTGAATTGCTTTAGCTATTTCCTCAGCGGTTGGAGAAAGAACTTTTGGCTCCCCACTAGCTGACTTTCTAGTCCTTTTAGTTGGAACTGGCTCCTCAGAGCTGGCTCTTCGTTTGGCCGAGGAAGTATGGCCCTGGTCAGAGGGCACTCCCTCCGGTTTGGTTGGAACCGAACCGGGCTGGCCATCCGGGTCAGCGGACTTTTTGGCCTCCCTTTCCCTGAGCCTACCAACTCTCTTTTCTATGGTGGCAGCAGGAAAATTCTTACAAATCTGGCAGGCTGCACTGAGGTGGTCAAACCCCAGACAACACACACAGGTGGTGTGTGGGTCAGCCTTAGCAAAGGCTTCCCCACAAACACTACAGTGCTGAAACCCAGTGGGCCCGGTTTTTCTTTTGGGTTTCTCAGACATAGTGCCAGCCTAACCAAACTTGCCGTTTATGGCAATCCGCCAACAAGACTCTCTTATCGGTTCCCAACCGTGTCATTGGTCGTGGAAAAACGTAAATGAAATCCTGCTTTTTAAAACCGATAAGAACTCGGAACCGCTATTCCAATAAGGACTAGTAAAGTTTGAGAATAACCTGATCGGTTCAAACCGAACCGAAAAGCGTCTACAAGTTCCACACAGAATAAAATAAATGTAAGCCTATCTATTACTTACAATACCACAGACAGAGCTTGAACCAACCGGTTGCGGTTTAATTTCGGTCAAAAAAAGATAAAATAATACTTTTTAACCGACAAACGAACCGAGCAGAAGGAGAACTCTCCGGAGTGACTGTTCAGTGAGGCGGAGTAAAGAATCTGACAGTTTGAGTTTGAAGAACAACAGACAGAGTTTTCAACCGAGCTCGCGCTCAAGGTTCCATGCCTGGCATGGAAAGTTAACTCTTTCACCTCCGGAGCAGTTTGAAGGTTGGGACTCACTGCATATGTCATAATATAGCAAGACTTCATGTTGTTTGAAAACAGTGAATAGCAATAACCCCAATATTGGTGTATACATCCACTAAATGTGGATCCAGTCTATTTTTCCTAATCATAGAAACATAGAATTTGACGGCAGATAAGGACCGCTTGGCCCACCCAGTCTGCCCATTTCCCTACCTACTGGATAAGCTGCAGATCCTAGTTAACCAGCAGAGTTAATCAGAGGCATAAAGTCTATTTCATCATTAAGGCCTGGCGGCTTCGGCCTCCCCAGTGTATAGATCCAAAATGCTTCTTGTTCCAGCCATTTAGTATCGATGTCTCCTCCTCTAGGACCTAACCTGACCACCTCAATCACACAGAATTTGAGTTCCATATTATCTGTGTGTGTCTGGCTACATTGTGTTGTAAGTGCATTTTTCAGGTCTCTGGTGGCTATTCTCCTCATGTGTTCACATATTCTTGTTTTCAGTGGGCGTGTAGTTTTGCCAATATAAAATGCCCCATAACAACATGTGGCAAGATAGACCACATTCTCAGTGATACATGTAGCAAATGTACTAGACTCAAAGTTTTTGTGTGCATTAGCAGTAGTGAAAGTGTTCTCTTTATTAATCATACTGCAGAATTTGCAATTTCCACAGGGGAAAGTCCCCTTGGACTTTGGTGGTAACCAACTGCCTACCCCCTGGGTTGTGTTTTTTCATGTTTCTTGATGACTATGTACTAATTTATCTCCGATGTTGGTACCCCTCCTATAGGTGGCCCTTGGAGGTGTGTGGCTGATCTCAGAAAGTTGTCCATCGAGACCCAGAATACCCCAGTGTTTCCGTAAAATGCCATCAATTGCATATGACTGTCTATTGAAGGAGGTCACAAAATTCATTCACTCTTGTTTAGGTTCCACCACCCTAGGGAGTAAGATGTCTTCCCTACAAATGTTAGCTACCTGTTCCATTGCTTCTGTTACTAAAGTCTTTGAATAACCTCTGGCCTTGAACCTAGCACACCTTTCATTCCCATGTGTTCTAAAACTTTTTTTTGGTACTGCAATTGCGTCTGACCTTTACATAGAAACACAGAATTTGACGGCAGATAAGGACCGCTTGGCCCACCCAGTCTGCCCATTTCCCTACCGACTGGATAAGATGCAGATCCTAGTTAACCAGCAGCCTACTTCTTCCTACCCCCACCCCCTAGAATGGCCTTATGACTGTCCCATGCATGCTTGAATTCCACCACTGATTGTGACTCCACAACCTCCTCCGGAAGGTCGTTCCATGCATCCACAACCCTCTCTGTGAAAAAATACTTCCTTAAATTACCTCTGAGCCACCCCCATCTTCAAATTGTGCCCTCTTGTTCTTGCACACCTCTTTTTTTGAAAGATGCTACCCTCTTGGACTTTGTTGATTCCCTTGAGGTACTTGAACGTTTCTATCATGTCCCCCTCTCCTCGAGGCTATACATATAAGCTCCTTTCGTCTCTCTTCATATGTCTTCCGGTGCAGACCCTGCACCATTTTAGTTGCCCTTCTTTGGACAGCTTCCATCCTGTCTATGTCTTTGCGAGATTGGGTCTCCAGAACTGCCAGTACTCCAGATGGGGTCTCACCAGCTGTCTGTACAGAGGACAATAACTTCCTGTTTTCTACTGGTGATGCCTCCCTATGCATCCCAGTATCCCCCCAGCCCTCCTTGCTGCCCTCTCACATTGCTTGCCCACCTTTAGGTCATCTGACTACCCCCAGGTCCCTTTCCATTTTTGTTGTTGTTAATATCTCACCCCCCATTGTGTACTCTTCCCCTGGGTTTTTGTTTCCCAGGTGCATTACCTTGCACTTCTTAGCACTGAATCTAAGCTGCCATACATTTGACCATTCCTCTAACCTTGCCAAGTCCCTTCTCATCCTTTCCACCCCACCCTGTGCATCAACTCTGTTGCAGATCTTTGTGTCATCTGCAAAGAGACATACTTTTCCTTCCAGTCCCTCTGCAATGTCACTTATAAAGACATTGAAGATGACCAGTCCTAATACTGAACCCTGCGGTACCCCACTAGTAACCCTCCTTTCTTCTGAGTGGACTCCATTTACTATTACTCTCTGTGTCCTATTCTCCAGCCAATTCTTTACCCAGGCTGTCATCTTGGGACCCACTCCCAGGCTGGCTAACTTGTATATTAATCTTTTGTGTGGGACTGTGTCAAATGCCTTGCTAAAGTCTAGATAGGCCATGTCCACAGCCCCTTCCTGATCTACTACTTTGGTCACCCAGTCAAAGAAATCTATCAGATTCATTTGGCATGACCTTCCCGCTGTGAATCCATGCTGCCTAGGGTCCTGTGCCCCTCTGGCCTCTAGATACTCGACAATTCTTTCCTTCAGAAGTGATTCCATCATTTTCCCTATCACTGAGGTTAAACTAACAGGTCTGTAGTTTCCTGCTTCTGCCTTGCTCCCACTTTTGTGAAGGGGAATCACATCTGCCCTCCTCCAGTCCTCGGGTACCACCCTCCTCCCATGATTTGTTAAAAGGGTAGTCAGTGGTGTCACTAGTTCTACCCTTAGTTCTTTTAGAATTCTGAGATGAATCCTCATCAGGCCCCATTGCTTTGTCCACCTTCAGTTTTAAGAGATCTTTCAGAACCCTTTCTTCTGTAAATGGGCTAGTATCAACTTCTGTATCCAGAGTGTTTCTACTGTTTGTTTTAGGTATCTCCCCTCTTCATTTGTAAATACTGAGCAAAATATTTGTTTAGTATCTCTGCCTTTCACAGTCTCCCTCTGCCCACCCTCCCTCCCCTTTATTAAGCCTCACTATCCCTCCCTTGGTCTTCCTTCGCTCCTGATGTACCTATAAAGGTTTATCCCCCTTCTTAACTGAGTTGACTATCTTTTCCTCGGTTTGGGCGTTGCTGTTCTGACTGCCTTCCCAGCCTCCTTTGCTTTAACTGATACAGTTCTCTGTCCTGCTCCTTCTGCGATTCCTTGTACTTCCTGAATGCTTTTTTTCTCTTGAACCTTCACTGCCACTTCCTTTGAGAACCATAGTGGTTTCTTACATCGTTTTGTTTTATTTGCTTCACACAAAGGCTCGTTACCTCTGTGATGGCAGTTTTTATTATTCCCCATTGTTCTTCCACCCCTCCTTCCTGCCCATTTGCTAGTGCATTCCTTAGGCACTCACCCATTTTGAAAAAGTCAGCCCTCCTAAAGTCCAGTCGTTTGCCTTTGTATGGCTTGACTCTATTGCTGTGCTTATTGTGAACCATACTGTTCGATGGTGCGCTAGTTCCCAGATGGCTACCCACTTCTACATCTGTGATCCTCTCTCCATCTCCATTTGAGAGAACCAAGTCTAAGATTGCTCCCTCTCGAGTGGGTTCCAATACTAGTTGTCTAAGGCATGCCTCCTGTAGGGCATCTAGAATAACCCCACTCTTCGAAGTGGCTGCTGCAACTGCACTCCAGTTAACAACTGGCATATTCAGATCACCCATCAGCAATATCTCCCCTTTTTCTGCCATTCTAAGTATACTTTCTATCATTTCCTTGTCCATTTCCTCCCCCTGAGAAGGGGGTCTGTATACAACCCCTGTGCAGATTGTGGTGCCATTGCCTGTCTCCAAATTTACCCATACTGCTTCTTCTCCTCCCTGTTTACCCTTTTATTCTGTTGCTTTTATTCCTTCCCTTATGTAAAGAACTCCTCCTCCTCCTCCTCCTCTTTTACCCTCCCTGTCCCTCCTGTAGATAGTGTATCCTGGTATGTTTACGTCCCAGTCATGGTTTTGTGTGTACCATGTTTCTGTGACTGCCACGATATCCAGATGTTCCTCCTCCATCAAGGCCACTAATTTAGGAAGCTTGTTACCCAGACTACCGGCATTGGTACTCATTGCTCTCCATTTTTTGATGGCTTTACCTTCTGTTGCAGCATCCCCCAGTGACCTTTCTACTTGGTCTTTTCTCATTTAGTACCCTGTTTTATACGGAGAGGCTGGGATTTTCCTGCTGCTTATCAGTGCTCTCCCTTTGACTAGTTTAAAAGCTTGCCAATGAAGCATTTAAACCGACTGCTCAAAGACTTGTTCCTTCCTGGACAGATGCAAACCATCCTGCCAGTATAGGCTGGTGTCCTCCAGGTGGAACCCCAGTCCCCAATGAAGCCAAACTCCTGTGCTCCACACCATTTTTTCAACCATTCACTAAACTGCATGGTGCTAATTACCCTCACCTCCCCCATGCCACTGACAGGCAGCACCTCTGAGAAGGATACTGTGTGTGCTACTTGTCTTAGGCCCCTCCCCAACTCTACAATGTCCTCCTGCACTGCTCTAATCTCATGATGAGCCAAGTCATTTGTCCCTAGGTGGACAATTACGTCCAGCTCAGACTCCCTTGCAGCTGTTCTCGTGATCCTGAGGATGCGCTTCCTGTCCCTCCAAGCCATGGGTCTCTACAGAGTAGTTTTTTTACCGTCTTTACATTTATCATTATATGGTGACATATTTATATTGTCTAATATGCACGACACTTCTTTAGTACTCTTTTGTAATTTCCCACATGATTCTGCATTTGTGAGACGAATAGGAGATGCATGTGCACTTTAATAATTTCGACTGCTTCACAATATTATTATGTAGTTTATCTGTAGCACTGTCACTTTAAGGACTGTATGTGCATACATAAGGGTGTTCTTTCAAGTGTGCGGCACCTCCTGAGGATGCACTGTGTATGAAACTGGTCGAGGCTGTTTGTACCCTTCTAATTTTACTTAATAAAAGGTTTTTACTGAGTTTCCCGTGGTGCCTTGTTTGCTGTATGTGCTTCAGGAAAATAAACTGGTAGGTGGATGCTTTGATTTAAAGTAAACTCAGACACCACCTTTGGTAAAAACTTAGGATCAGTATGCAAAGATAGCCTGTCTTTGTGGAAAATCAAGAAAGGAGACTCACATATTAGAGCTTGCAGCTCTGAAATCCTTTGAGCAGAAGTAATGGCAACCAAAAACGTTTTCCAAGAAAGAAAGCAGGTAGTTGCCGTATTGGTCCTTGTACAAAAAGATAAACAAAATGGATGGCTTGATGCCTCTTACTGGACCAACAAATAATTTTTACAAAATTTTTGTGCTTTCAGACTACACAGAGTCCTTCGTCGGAAACATGGCAGTTAAGGAATGATAACATTTGAAAAGCTCAGAACAGAATTTACATTTGGACATGGACGTCTTATCTGTTAAGATTTAAGGCATAGGCCAGAGACCAGACCAGAGAACAGGCCAGTCCTACAGATTCTAACAGAATGGAATGCATGTGACAGCAGAAGTCTTAAAAAAAAAACAAAAAAAAAAAAACAAGAGAGAGAACGTGTGTGTTCAGCACAGCAGTACATCTGTGTGTATTAAGCTGAGAAAAAAAACAGGAGTTGGGAGTTCAGATTATGAAATGGGTCATGAAACCAAAGTCCATACTCATAACACAACAAAATGGAATGCACGTGACAGCAGAAGTCTGTAAAAGGAAAACAACAACAACAGAGTGTGTGTGTGTGTGTGGTCAGCACAGCAGTTTGTGTGTATAAATCTGAAAAGAAAACAGCAGCTGGAGTTCAGATTGTGTAATGGGTCATAAAACCAAGGTGAAACTGTGAAACAGAAGCCGATGGAAGCAGAGGCAAAAAAGGTAGACAGCTCATGGAGCGGTCAAGGCACCACAGCCCCAGACACAGTGAACACAAAATGAGATGCTAAAGACCTATCCAGAGCAGCCATGAGAACCACTGGGCCAGTCCAAGGCAGAGAGGAAGCAATCATGTGGCAGAAGAAGCCAGACAATACAAACCTGCCAGTCTTCAAACCACGTGGTTAGAGCAACAGCCATCAGAGACATAAAACCCAGAGAAGGGGCCATTGAATAATCAGCAAGGCCTCCAACATTACCATATGAGAAGCAAAGAACCCCGCCCACAACAGAAAGAAGGGGTAGAGGAGTGCTCACAAAAGCATACCCAGGAAGAATGTTGGTGTACAAACCACTGCAGCCTCAGGCACCCAACAAACGGTGGTTATGTTGAATACTAGGATGCTCAGCCTATGATGGCTGCCCCAGCCCCAACATCTGGAATAGTAGGACCTGCACCCCAACATCAACATACTAAGGAGATGAAGGAGCTAGGAGGCTGTGTGGCCCATGAATGCTCTTATGTGTTTAATAATAACAAATCTTAGCTCCTGAGAGGATATATTTATCAAGATGATGCTTGAAATCTTCTTTCGATCCACTAGTAATAACCTCTGTTGGTAATTTATTACAAGGATTCACCGTTCTCAAGGTAAAAAAGTATTTGCGTGGCATCAAACTAAATTTTCTCCCATATAACTGTAGAGGGTGATCTGTGGTGTTATAGTTATTTTTAAATTCAAACCTCAATGTAGTTAGTAAGTAGGGATCCTGAATAATGTCATGCATAAACAAAAGATCACCTCTGAGATGCCAGCTGGTTAAGGACATAAGGTTCAGAGATTTAATTATTGATTCATAAGAATCATTATGCAGTACCTTGATTTGTCTGGTGTATTTCCTTTGTACTTTCTCTAATAAATTAATATCAGAGTTCCTAAAGGGGCACCACAACTGTGAGGCATACTCAAGGTCGGGGAGAACATATGCTCTATTTAGAGGCATCATCACTCTACTGTCCCATGATTTTATATTTCTTCTTATTGACCAGATAGCTCTAATGGCCTTGAGTATGACCTCATGTACAGTATCTGAGTAGATGGAAGGAAGTCCACATATATAGTAATCCCAAGATCTTTTTCATTGGTTGTTGAATTTAGTATTTTACCATCTAATCAGTATGTAAATAAGGGGTAATTTTGCCCCATATGCATAACTTTACATTTACCAAAGTTTAGTTTCATCTCCCACTTAGTAACCCAATTTGAGATTTTATCTAAATCATTCTGAATAATTGCAGTATGCTCAAAGTCAGCACAGGGCCCCCTGATTTTGACATCGTCGGCATATTTTATAGCTGAAGAGACACAATTGTTTGTTAGATCGGCTATGAACGTTCGAAACAAACGGGCCAGCACCGAGCCTTGTAAGACACCACTGGTAACCTTACCAATATCGAACAGCTGACCAGTGATCAGAACACGTTGTGTTCTGTTCGATAGCCAATTTGCAAACATCATGAAGCGGGAGGGAACAAAACCCTAAGATGTGTCAATGCGACCACGATCAAAAGGAACTGGATGGCAAAAAGCCTGGGCAGCATCTATGATTGCAATGATGGGGCAGAGTTGCCAATGGAAGACAACAAGTGAGGCTGGAGGCTCCTAAACTACAGTCAAAAAGTGCAGCACTGTGGTTTGTGAAGACACCAGCAGGTACCAGCTAAGGAACACAGTGTTAATCATATTAAGATAGACAAGTTCAATAACGGAGCATGAATCTCTAACAGTACCCAAACAGGAACTAGCAACCAGTTGGAGAGTCACAAGCTATGACTAGACCTGAAAAAGAAGAAGTCGACAACACAATTTGAACACAGTGCCAACAGTTTTAGAAGTACTGGATCAAAGGTCCAGGAAGCCAGACAATGTTGATAACAGCAATGACAGAAGCAGTGCCAACAGTGAGCTAGATGGCAGCAAGGGTTGCAGCAGGCTGAGAAGCAATTCAGAGAATGGGGACAAAATCCACAGTGGCAGGAGCACTGATGACACAAGCCAACACTGATGATGTGTTAGGTTTTTTTTGTTGTTAAATATTCTTTGGTAACTGGGTAAGGCAATCGTGTCCCAAGTCTCGTTTACAGGGGCAACCAGGGAGCACTAGGGAGGCTAAATGACTTGCTCAGGGTCACACAGTATGCAAGTGGAGGTTGTGGGAATCAAACCCAGATCTGCTGGATGTACCAAACTCATTCACAGCTCGCTGTTCTAACCTCAAGGCTATACTGCCAGCCTAACTATGACCAGGCTGGCAGACAGTTGTCCCAATGATGACTGGGGAAGGCCTTAATCCATAAAACCCCAGACTGCATTGTGCCATAACAGCAGGGGTAGTACAACAAGGGGAAGGCTGACGATGACAAGCTCCACTAATGGTGCAGGTGTGAAATCGATGACAAGAACGTCAACAGCAAAGTTGGCATCAGTCCCTGGGGTAACACAGAGAACCAGAGCTGAAAAAATAGTAGGAAAGGCAGCAAGGGGCAGCTGGACAATTACCTGTAAGCAAACATTTGTAGAATAGTATTAGGACCCCAAGACAGAGCCTGCAACAGACTGAGGCATCACAGTGACAGGCAGAATGGTACAAGTGGGGGAGACAGCGAAACACTGACGGTATGGATGGCAGCAGTCTCTGGAGTAAAAGACAGAACACTGCCAGAACAGCAGTAGGAGTGACAATGAGGCTAAACCTTATAATGACCTGCAAGCAGAGAGCAGCAGGCCGTAATAAGAACCTGAGCCCAGACCTAGCAACAGCCTGTGATGTCATAATGATGGCCGTAGCAGCAGGAATGGAGCAGATGAAGAATCGACAGCACAGACAGCAACAACCTCTAGAGTAAAACAGAGAACAGAGCGAAAACAGCAACAGGAACATCACTGAGACAAAGCCAAGCAATGACCAAGAAACAGAGGTGCAGGAAAAATTAAGGACATAAGCACAGAGCCAGCAACTGACCTTGTTGTCATAATGATGGTCAGAGTGGCTGGAGCTGAGGACGAGAATGTCGACTGCAAAGATGTCAACAATCTCTGGAATCAAACAGAGAACAGTGCCATAAACTGCAGCTAGAGCTTCGATGAGGCCAACCCTGGTGATGAGCACTGAGCAGTGAGCCGACATAAGGACACCAATCCAGTGACAGCAACCAACCTTGGCATCATAAGGACAGTCAGAGCAGCAACAAAGGCTGAGAACTCAGCCAGAACTTACCCACAAGAGACCTAACAGCATGTCACTGGGACCTGAAGGGAGAATATCACCAATGGCTGACACCCAAGAACGACAGCACAGTGAGAAAAGAACGGCACAACTCTGAGTTAGCAGTTGTTTCTGAAAAGCCGGGCCCCAGTATCACTTTTCCTCGGGTCCCACAGGAACATTTATAGGCAGGTTCCTATGTACCAATTTTCCAGCAAGTCCCCAGTATCAATTTTCCATGTGTGTGCCCATGGTATCGGTCATCCAGGTGGTCCCCCAGTATCAATTTTCAAGGCGGTCCCCCTTATTAATTTTCCAGGTGGGCCCCCTGTACTACAGTGTGACCCTGTGCAATGCTGTTTTTGTCTGTGTTAACTGTTTATTTGATGATCTGAAAGATATTTCAGCAATACTTTTGCTTTAAATGCATATAGAAGACAGATAATACTTGCCAAAATACATTATACATGTTACAGATTTATAGAAATACAAAAATCACACATACTTCCATGATACAGACCACCATGGGATGTACAGTATATGTAAATCACCATGACAATTTAGACTGGTTCTGCTTTAAGCAGGAATGTAGTTGCCAAATGGCTTCTCATACAATCAGCAAAGGCTGGGAACAGAAGACAGACACACATTTCATCATACTCAGAACTCATCAGTATGCCTCATCTGAATTTCACCCCAGGCAGAAAACAATCCACCCCTTACGTGCTCTTATAGTTTGGGTCATTGTGGGCCCCAAGATAATAAAGTAAGTTAAAAAGACAAAGAACATCAGCACAAAGGCACTGAGGCAAGAGCTTCCCAAAAAGGGCACTGGCAACAAGGACAGGTTTCAAAGAAATACAAAATCACACCCCGTAATGCAAAGCATCATGGGATGTATATGCAAATCACCATGACAATTTAGGCCTGTTCTGCTTTTTAGGCTTATAGAATGCCTTTAAACTGCATGATTGTCAAGCATTCAACAGTAATTGCAGTTTAAATATATTACCTCAGCAACATTGCTATGGAAAAATTCCACAACAGCTCTCCCTTTACATTCGACCACATACTGAAGAGATGGGGAGGTAGAGAGGTAGAAGGGGCACCGGTTTTCTTCTGTCAGTTTCTGTAGTAGGGCATCAGAGGGATACATGAATGGCAGAGATAGATGAGACGGACAGTGTTCAGGAGAGCTGAAAAATACAAGCACTAATGTAATTTCCATAAAGGTACTGCTTTGAACAGTAATATTGTAAGAGAAATAGGTTAATCCAAAAAACAATGTCAGCAAATGTCCTATAAAGCATAAAGATATTGGGGAAAAATAATTATATGTGCAGTTCTGGCCAATGTCAGAGGTCGAAACTGACACTGGCCCACGACCCTAATGCTGATAAAATTTGTATCAGTCGTCATGCCTGAAAATGGTCCCAGGGACCAGTGTACTTACCTGGTAAACAAATACATAAATCAATTAGTACAATTTCAAGTTAACTAGCCCTGCTGAGCAGTATAGGCTAAATTAACATTTCAGTGAATACACAGGTTGGGCCAGTGGAAATGTTTGTTGGGCCTGTAAATTGTTCAAGTTGATTAGCAGTTAGAACAATGAGTAGCAAGCAAGCTTGGTACATTCAGAAGACCTTGGTTGAATGTCCAAAACCTCCACTTGCATATTGTGTGACCCTGAGCAAGTCACTTAACCTCCCTATGCTCCTAGGACACACTTGTAAATGAGTTTCAGCTTGGTGTGCCTTTCCCTGCCTAAAAATGTACAATCAAAAATAAAATGATAAGTTAATTCACTGCAAACAAAATCAATACGTTGATATGAACATCATCCATGTAGGATCGCTTCTCCTATGGATTTATTCCTTTACAAGGCCAGCGAAGTATGTGGCCACCTAAGTGGCAGCCAAACTCCACTGTAACACAGTAATGTAGGGACCACAGGAACGATAATTACATCACACCCCGCACACTTCACACAACATAAAATAAGTAGTTTGTATTGCGGTTTGCTTCTCGAAAAGCACTACTTGCTAATCAAGTGCAGCCTTTATTAGCAGAAGTTATTTAACGCTTTGCAAGTAAACATTTCCAAACTGTGGTACTCCCCTCCCCCACCCCCACTGCAAATGTGGTAAAAAGTACCAAACTGTGGTCATTTTTCTTATAATTTGACACTTTTTTATTCACAACTGAACTCTTTCAGACTAACTTGTAGATTAAAATAAACATTTAGTGAGACTGCTTCTCAAACCTAGCTGGTAGCTAATCAAAATGTTGTCGATTAGCAAAGACTGCTAATCAAGTTTCCAAACTAATTTATGCCTTTCTTCATAAGCAGGAATCACCAAGCAAGCTGTGCATATGCTAACACCCTACTTCACAAGAACCGTGATCCCCTTTGTTAGCAACATTTGCCCAGGCTTACCTTGAAGACGTGTACTGTCTTCACATCCACTGCCTCCGCTAGCAGGCTGTACCATAGGTTTGCCAGCCTATGGAGGATGAAGTGCCTCCTAAATTTACCATCATTTTGCTGCTGGGCATGTCCCATCATCCTGGTGGGGCGCACCCGATCAAACACCTCCATCTAGTCAGATGCTGTCATTATCCTTCAGTATACAGAAGACTGAGATCATGTCTCCTCCCTCCCCCATGACCTCCTTTCCTCCATGGCTAACATGTTAAGCGTCTCCTCACAGGTTCATCCTCCACATCCCTGATTATTCTTCACAGCCCTTCACTGCTTTAATGTTCTGTTTGTATCGGGAAGCCCATGACTGCACACAGTACTTTAGATTTAATTTCTAATATTTAACAAAATAAATAAATAAAAATTGACTTACTACCTGAAAAACAAGCAGTAAAATGCAAAATGCAAATATGATATTTCTGTGTGTATATAACTATACAAGGAATGATCCACGGTCAGATGTGTGGCAACTGTGACGAAGTACCTTTGAAAATGAGCCTCTGGCTCAAAGGTTTGTAAACTGATGTACAAATAAATAAATAAATACTGTAATAACCGAATGACCTGTGCCTCGGGCCGTTAACCACTCATGAAGTGACGTTCTTACAGTACTGATGCACACCCAAAGTGGATTATCACACATACAACATTTGTAAAATGGTCAGAAATGTTTATATATGTATCTAATGCTGGCAGTAAGGTAAAGAAAAGCCGCTATGAAGCAGGTATTCTGTGAGGATCCAGGGATCAGGATCTATGGTATAGAATGCCCTGTAACCATGCTGAGGACGCTGCCCAGATGGGGCAGGAGGGTGGTCTGATGGCATGTTAGGACATCAGCAGTTGGGAGCAGCTGGGTTTCAGCTTAGGTTCCCATAATGGACAGTTGTTGGGAGGTGTTGCTGGAGCATCGAGGCCACAAATGCTTCGCCCCAATGCATTCAAGATATACTCTGACAAACTCTGATTTGCTTTCACAGCCTTATGTCCAGAGGGATGACTTAATGATCACTGATTAGACTGAAAGAGAGTGACAGTTTGATACTTCCACATATAGAGAACAACTAAAACTGCCTGCTAGGGAGAGCAGACATGTGAAAAGGAATGAGATCAGGAGAACACTGGTGCCAGCAACTGCTGTGACCAGTGATGTGTAGTTATTGGGGGGAACAAACCATAGGTCCAAAAACATTCCAGGGTTTTAAATAATTGATTAGCAGTTTTTTCTTGGGACTATACTAACTGTACAGAAAGTATTTATATAGATTTTCTAGAAGTGCTGTGTTTGTTAAACACAGTGAGGCAAGAGCTATGCATTTTCACAAAGATTTAGTACTTTTATGGGCAAAACGCTAATCAATTTTTAGAGTTATATAAATCCCTGCATTCACGTGCTAGAAGAATAAATAAGTGTGTCACTGTGATGGGCCCCTCCAGTCGAGAACCACCCTTGATAGGGAGGTTCCCAGGCATCACCCAAGGTAATACGCCTGCCCCTCCCCCGACAAGGGTTAGGGCAGTGAGTGCCACACACACAAACTTCAGCACCCTCTGTGCAAGCACTTCTGTGTCGGTATTCTACTTTGTCTGACAAGACAGCGCCCAAATTAGTGTAAAGTCGATGATGTGCCACATAAGCATTAAACCCTAATGAACAGCTGGCCCAGTGACATGGAGGGCTGAGGTGCTGGACGCCTTACCTCCTCCAACGCGGCGCCAGCAACCTGGGTTCAGAAACAAGCCTGAGTCACCGGGGGTCGGCTGGAGGGGGGTTGGATTGAGCTGCTGCTGCAAAGCAACTCTTCTCTCCCAGGGAGGAGCGTGGGCTTCCCCAGCTTTTGGCTGCCACCAGGTGGAGGCTACGTGGCAGGCAGCACCAAGCTGAAAAGGAAGCCAGGCATTAGGCCGGGTGGGAGGAAGGGTCAGTCACCAGAGCAAGGGCTTCATGCATGCCTCCACACGCATGCACGACCGTGTTCTGGGGTCCCGGGATAAGGGGGTGGAATGGAAAATGGGGCACTGGGGCAGCCCAATGAAGCCCTGAGAACAGGGGAGATTGAGATCCTCCGAGGGAGGATAGCAGCTTCCTGCCCCACAGCCCCGACAGTAAAAAGCTAAAAAAATACAAAAAACCAAAACTCCAAGGAACAGTACAACACAGATTTTCCAAGGTTCCAGGGACTCCCCACAGCTTTTGATTTCCCTACTTTCTAGACTGTAACACCAACAGATGCATTAACGTGTTTCCTTATTTTTTGAAAATGATATACAACAAGTGAGACCTTTAGCTTCCAAAGCTCAGACCGGGGCACAGCACCAGACTTGTAGCTTGCTCTACCCATGGCCCTACAGACCAAACACGAAACAGCAGACCAGCTGGGCATGGTGTAGGACCTGTAGCTGGCATCCTGCTAGGTACTGTGGGCCCTATGGGAAACAGCTGACCCACTGGGAATAGTGCCAGACCTGTAGCTTGGTTTGAACAAAGCTACACACCACATCAGGTAAGGTAAAAGGCTTTTAGCTTGCTTCCCACAGTTCCCTGTGGGCCCTATGCAAAGCAGCAGCTTCAGATACAGCACAGCATGTGTAGGATGCTTTGTGTAGGGTCCTGTGGGCCCTATGCGAGGCAAAAGATCCACTGGGTAAGTCTGAAACTTGCCACTTTGGTGGTTGTGAGGGGTGGTGGCAAGGAGCCCATCCCCAAAATTTGGGCTTAAAAAGTCACAAAATGTTAATGCAATGGGTGATAGAAGAAAACAGTGAAAACTATTCTAAGCCCCTGCACGTGTGCAGTTCATGGTTTTTGGACGCAAGTTTTTTTTTGGGGGGTGGTCAATCACTCTTAACTTTTTTTTTTTTTTTTTCAAACTTAAGGGTTGGGGTAATCACCCCCTTCCCCCATTACTACGTGTGGTCTTTGAGTGTGGTGTTGAAACATGTTTTTGAGATACCAAATTCAAGCTTTTGTTTTTTTTGGTTTGAAAATAAATAAACGAAGTCCAAGACTAGGTTTTTTGCACAAAGGTTTTCACCCTCCATGACAGACCTTGGCAGCTATCAGTCATGTCCCCATCTCCAGTGGTCATCCCTTACCATCTCCACACCGGCAAAACCATATCCACGTGGATTTCACCCCCCACAGCAAGGATGGAGAGGCCCCCTTCCCCGAGAGACATATCCAGTTCCTGTCTCTGGCCCCGGAATGGCAGGGTGGACCACCGCAGCATGGGTAGGACTTCACAAAGCCCAGGTCCCCATTTTTTCCTCTTTTGTTGTCCCGCCCCTGCACTGCGGCGCCAGTACATGTGCATGGAGGTATACTCATCTTGCATCACTGCAGCTCACTCCCTTCAAGATGCTTGCATCTGCACTACCAGCAGGCCTCCACTGGGTGGCAGTCAAGGGCTGAGACAGCTTGGCCACCCTCCACAAGAGAAGAGAGCTGTCCCAGGGAAACTCAATCCGCTCCCACACCGCCAACCCCCAGCAACCTGTTCTTGTTCCCTAAAATGTGCAACCGGCACAGCAGGAGGTAAGGCGCTTAACGCCGAAGACCTCTTTGCCAACGGGCCGGGCCGGGCCCAGCCTAACCATGTCTTGTATTTTTTCAGGCTTAGTTGCTTTTAGTGTATGTTTTAGAATGGCAATCAGCAGCATGGAACCGAAGTTGGAGATGGTGACCATCAGCGGTGCAAAGAGGGCTGTGCCAGCTGCCGACCTCAAGACTGTTGAAATTACATGTATTAAGGGAAGATGGCATGCTTGCTAGAGGATGTTGGTTCAATCTGTGTGAAGAGTGCTGGACTTATGCACAGTGGGTGGGGGGAAGTAAGTGAGATATATAGTGTGGGGGGGGAGATGAGGGTCTGGTGTATGTATATATGTATATATATATATATATATATATTCTTTGCAAAAACCTACATTAATGCATCAGTTAGGGTTCAAAGTAAACCAACAAATGTAGGGAAATGTGGCGGAGCCGTAACTCCTCGCCACCACCCCACAAGCAGGAAAAGGAAAAAAATTACGGTTTTCGCTGTCTTAACTCTTGCGTCTTCCTTTGGGTTCTCAACCCTAACACTCACCCCACTGTAAGTCAGCCTTCAAACATACAGAACTGTGTCTCCCTACGTGTTGCCAACAACCGGTAGGCCCTGCCTGAAGAAAGCATATCACGTCACCTTATTTGATCATGTAATGGGGTGAGCGTTAGGGTTGAGAACCCCAAGGAAGACCCAACCCCTGATTCGCCAAGAGTCAGGACAATGAAAACCATGTTTTTTCCTTTTCCTGCTTGAGCGGTGGGGGCAGTGAGTCGGGTCTGGAAACCCTAACGCCATATTTGCCTACTTTTGTTGGTTAAATCTGAACCCTGATGCATTAATGCCATTTTTTTTCAAAGAATTTCCTTATTTTTTTGAGATAGCAGAATTGTATCCTCGGGACCTGCATGAACACATCCATCAGGCTAGGCTTCCATCCCTCCTCCATAAATGCACACATCCATTTGGCTGCGGAAGCGCAGGGCCCTCCAGGTCCTGTGCTTCCATGCCGCCAGAAAAGCAATTTATGTGCATGGTTGTAATCGTTTTTTGTGGGACTCATATCAAAGGAAAACATATATTAAGTGTCCTGTTAACTGCCAGCAGTTTATTGTATACTGTATGGGCAAAAATGTGGATTTCGCTTCATTACCCATAAGTCAGTAAATGTTTGTCAGTCTGCTGGGATATTTGCTATGGTTGCAGTGGAAAATGAGATATACCTTTGGTGCATTTTCGATGATGACTGCACATTCAATGTGGATTTGGCACCATGGGGAAGACTGAAGGTAATTTTGGGGTGCAGTGCGTACCTTATGAATGTTTAGGGGAGATTATGCGTCAATGTTGTAGTAGTTATGGACACTTTTACTTTTTTTTTTTTTATATATCTACATTATCCATTAACTCCAATTCTTGACAGACTTATGGCTTGTTAACACTGCAATGTTATCCTATGGGAATTTCCATTGTTTAATTGTTGTTTTTTCATATGGCCCAACCTTTTTTTGGGGGGAGGGGAGGGGGTATTATGTGTTAGTGCTGTTAAAGCTACAATGTTATCCTACAGGAAATTTTTTTTCTTTTTTTGTATGTATATTTTTTTTAATATGGTTCCTAAATGTGTGGGGTAGAATTATGTGTTAGTGTTATAGTACTCACTGAGACCTTTCTTTGAGACTTAGAATCCTCTTAACTTTACAGAGTGATGGAGGTACAGCTTGTTACAGTTGCAGTGTTATCATATATAAGGAAATTATAATTTTTTTTAATCTTCATGTTTTATATTGCCCCTAAATTGTTTTGGGGGTATCATATGTTACTGTTTAGTACGTGCTAAAACCCTTTTTTTCATGTACAGACTGTCTCTTACCTCCAAAGACTGATAGACTTACAGCTTGTTAAAGTTGAATACAATTCTATGGGAATTGCCATTTTTAAATTTTTATGTTTTTATAGTGCCCCTGAATCAGCCCCTGTCAGTGTTGTAGTACTCATTAAAACCTTTCGTCTGATATACAGATTGTCCCTTAACTGCAAATTCTGACGGAGTTATTGCTTGCTAAAGTTGAAATGTGGGGAAAAAAGCCCAAATTCTTTTTTTTTTTTTTGTAATAAGGTATCCTTTTTAATGAGACTGTGTTGTTCCCATGAAACTGGAAATTACATACCTACCATAATTCTTGATCTTCTTGGACGAAGTCTCCACCACTCATTCACACTGATGGGATCTATGCCGAAGGCGCAAGGACCCAGCAGGAGCAAACTTTTTTGCAGGAGGGCCGGAGCCAGAGATGGAGCCGTGAGGAGTGGCGCCGTGAGCCTCGGCTTGTGCAGCAATGAATATCTCGGCGTCGACCCTCCAACCACCTCAGTACGTTTTTTTCCGAGGAGGTGCAGCGTAAATAACCTAGAAGGATAGCCTAACAAAAACCGGACCTAAGATAGTCCAGACGAACCGTACAACAAGGGTCAACAAAGAAGTCTTCACAGCCTAAAGATTGAGGGAGTGAAGACCAACAACAGAGGTGAGCTCGGGGGATGGTGGGTGGGCGTGTGAATGATTGGTGGAGACTTTGTCCAAGAAGATCAAGAATTATGGTAGGTACGCAATTTCCATATCTTCCTGGACATAAAGTCTCCACTAATCATTCACAATGATGGGAGAGTACCGCGCTAATAAGCCCCCGAGGGGGCAGCAGGAGAAACCAAGAGCTCACAATTTTAGGACAGAAGTCCATTAAGGATGGTTCTGCCAAACGAAAGATGTCGCCTGGCACGGACATCCAGGGCATAGTGCTTGACGAAAGTATGCACTGAGCTCCAAGCAGCCGCACTGCAAATATCTGCAATGGGCACGTTGCGGATTTCCACCAGGGATGCCGTGACTGCTCTAGTAGAGTTAGCGTACACTCTGCCCTCCAGCTTAACCTGCGCCATGGAATAACAATGACAAAGGCATTCCACCAGCCATGCTGAAATGCATCTGACAGCAACAGGTTGACCCAGCCGGGTCTCGCTTGAAGGAAACAAACAGTTGTTGAGCTTTGCGAATTTGTTTTGTTCTATCTAAATAGAAACGCACAACTCTTTTAACATCCAAAGAATGAAGGGTACGCTGTCCTTCATTCTGGAAGTTCGCAAAGTAAGTAGGTAGGACTAAAGATTGGTTTAGATGGAATTCTGAAAAAACGTTAGGGAGAAACTTAGGATGGGTTCTAAGAACTACCTTGTCCTTATGAAACACAGTATACAGAGGGTCTGTGACCAAAGCATGCATTTCAGAGACCCTGCGGGCCGAGGTAATGGCCACCAGGAAGGCCGTTTTCCAAGTGAGAAATTTCAGCTCACAGGTAGCTAGAGGCTCGGAAGGCTTTCGAGTGAGCTTGTCTAGTACAAGATTAATGTCCTGGGCTGCGACCGGATATCTGACAGGAGGTCTGGTATGCAGAATACCCTTAAGAAACCTCTTAACTACTGGCAACTGAGCCAGTGACAAGGAAAGTACTGGCTCATGACAAGCTGATATGGCACAAAGGTGAACTTTGACTATAGAGTATTGTAGACCTGAATTTGAGAGGTCTAAAAGGTACTCTAGAACTTTATTTGGTGGACAGGAAAAAGGATTCAAAGAGGATCTTGCACACCAGAGAGAAAAACGCTTCCATTTGTCTGTGCAAGTTTTTCTAGTGGCTAGCTTACGTGCAGCCAAAAGAACATCTGAGACTCTGTGACAGAAACTGAACCTGTTCACTTCTATCTCTTCAGGAGCCAAGAGTGAAGGTGAAGCGAACTCAGATTGGGATGGACCACAGGTCCCTGAGTCAGAAGGTTCGTCTGAAGAGGAAGCACTTTCGGAGGAGTTTCCAACATACTGTTGAGTAACGGAAACCATATCTGTCGAGGCCAGAAAGGAGCAATGAGGATCACTTAGTCCCCCTGGGTTCAAACTTGAGAAGTACCCTCTGAATCAGAGGAAGAGGAGGAAAGGCGTAAAGAAAGCATTTTGTCCACTGCAGCCTGAACGTATCCTGACAGAAAATGCCAGGCCCTGGATTTCTGGAGCAGAAGAGAGGCAGTTTTGTGTTGAGTGGGGATGCAAAAAGGTCCATGTCTGGAGTTCCCCACTCTGCGAATAGTGACTGAACTACGGTTGAGTCTAGAGACCACTTGTGAGGATCTGTCTCTGTTCTGCTGAGATGGTCTGCCAGTTCGTTTTGCACTCCCGGCAGGTAGACCGCCTGAATTAGAGCCTTGTGCTCTGGACACCATTCCCACACTCTCATTGCTTCCCTGCATAAAGGGTAAGAGTGTGCACTGCCCTGCTTGTTGATGTAATACATCACTGTTTTGTTGTCCGTTTGAAGTAGAATGTTCTTGTGACAGAGAATGTCCTTCAAAGCCCAGACTGCATAAAGGACGGCTCTCATCTCCAAGACATTTATGTGAAGCTGGGACTCATCCTGAGTCCACGTACCTTGAGTGTGGAGAGTCTTGACAGTGAGCTCCCCACCCCATCCGGGACACATCTGTGGTAATGGAAATCTGATGATCCAGGGGAGCAAAGGGATACCCTTTCAGAAGATTGTCCTCTTGTGACCAACAGGTGAGTGACCTCTTCATAGGTTCTGTCACCTTGATGAGAAAGGACTGAGGGTGAGTGGTTGGGGACCACTGAGTACTTAGCATCACTGGGAGGTTCTCATGTGGAGGCGTGCTAGGGGTACAGTGAACACCGAGGATGCCATGAGACCCAGCATCCGTTGCATCGAGATAGCTCGAACCAAGCTGTTCTCTCTGATGTATCGGGCCATCTGTAGGATATCGCTCCTTCTGTCCTCTGGTAGAAAAGCTTTTGCACAGGAGGTGTCGAGAAGAGTTCCTATGAAAAGGAGCTTCTGGGAGGGCTGCAACTGTGACTTCTTAAGATTTAGCAGGACTCCCATGGACTTGAGAAAGTCCGAGGCCGTGGCTACGGCGTCGAGAGCTTCTTGCTTGGAAGGGCTTGCTAGAAGCCAGTCGTCCAGATATGGGAACACTTGTATTCCGATCTTTCTGAGGTGCGCTGCGAGAACTGCACAACACTTTGTAAAGACTTGCGGCGCTGAGGACAGCCCAAAGGACAGGACTCTGAACTGATAATGCTGGCCTAAACCCACAAACCAGAGGTATTTGAGGTGCTTTGTGTGGATGGGAATATGCTGGTATGTAGGCTGCATGTCCAGGGAGGCTAGCCAGTTGTGTTAATGAAGCAACAGTAAGAGGGTTCCTAGCGAAATCATTTTGAACTTTTCCTTGGGGAGAAATTTTTCCAATTCTCTGAGGTCCAAAATGGGGCGCATGCCCCCGGTTTTCTTTGGAACCAGAAAGTAATGGGAGTAGAATCCTTTGTTCCATTGATCCAGCAGAAAGTACAGTTACGTAAGAACTTACCGTAACAGTAGATCTTCGAGAACAGCTCTTGCAGCAGGTTACACCATTAGGACTGAAGCCGGCAGGCGTCAGGACCCCACGGAAATCTTCTAGATAGCAGTCTTCAGCGGGGACCGCCTCCGACGTCGGTCCTGCTCCCGACTTCAGGCATAGTACATAAGGAGGCGGTCCCGCCAGAATCCCCAGTTCTCCCGGCAGAGACTTCCAGCCGCTGGATGACATCAGAATTGGAGACCGAGGATCCGCCCTCAGAAGGACAAAGGAAAGAAAGTTCCTGCCAAAGCCTGGTTAGGCCTAGCCTCCTCCAAGGGGGAATGGTGGGCAGGAAGGTACCTGCTGCAAGAGCTGTTCTCGAAGATCTACTGTTACGGTAAGTTCTTACGTAACTGTACTATCTTACTTCGAGATACAGCTCTTGAAGCAGGTTACACCATTAGGACTGATTCCCAAGCAATAGCGTCTAAAAAAAACACTCTGGGAGGAAGCATAGCGGGGAGATCCTAAAAATCCTGACGCTAGGACAGGAGACCCTATAGCACGGTGAGGCCGAAACCTGCTCTCCACCGTGGGGCGATGTCCAGGCTGTAATGCCTAATGAAGGTGTGTACTGAGCTCCATGTGGCTGCGGCACAAATGGCTGAGGTGGAGACGTCCCGCAGCGCTGCGAAGGAAGTAGCCACCCCCCTAGTCGAGTGGCCCCAGACTGTGCCCGGAAGGGGCTTCTGTTTGTTGTTGTAGCAAAAAGAGATGCACTGGACGAGCCAGCGAGAAAGGGTCTATTTTGAGACTGGTTGGCCCAACATCCTCTCAGCGAAGGAAATAAACAGCTGCTCGGAGTTGCGATGCTGTTTGGTCCTGGTCAAGTAGTATCTCAAGGAGCGGTGAACATCTAGGGTGTGAAGCAATGCCTCTCCTCTATTGGTGTACCTGGGGAAGTACACCGGCAGATCAATGTCCTGATTATGGTAAGGGCTGAGACCACCTTAGGCAGGAATTTAGGATTCGTCCTCAGAGACACTCTGTCCCGGTGGAAAATTAAATAAGGTTCCTTACACATGAGGCGTGTAGCTCAGAAATTCTCCTTGCTGATGTAACAGCAACCAAAAATAATGTTTTCCACGTCCAGAACGCAGCTCGCAATCTGCGGCAGGTTCAAAAGGGGGCAGCGTGAGCTGCTCCAGGACAAAGAGTAGGTCCCAAGGAGGGACGGGATCCTTGATGGGTGGCCTAAGGTGTAACACCCCCCTCAAGAAGTCACGAGAGGCATCGAGTTGTGCCACTGTGCGTTGACCTATTGGGTAGTGGTAGGCCGAAATCGCACAGAGGTGAACTTTAATCGAGGAGTAGGCAAGGCCTGAGGGAAAGCAGGTATTCCAGAACTGATTTCTCTGGGCATTCTAAAGGGGAGAGGCCACATGCCTGAGACCACAGGCAACACCGGTGCCATTTCATGGCGTACGTCGCATGTGTTGCCGGCTTTCTGGCTGCAGAAAGGACTTCCGCCACTCTTTGCGAGACCCCATGTTGCATAATGGCTATGTCTCGAGGAGCCAGGCATGCAAGTCCGGATGGACTAGCGAACCCTCCTCTTGAGACAGCATGTGGGAGCTGATGGGCAACGGGAGTGGAGGTTCCCGGGACAATTGAGTCAGCATGGGGAACCAGATCTGTCTGGGCCAGAAAGGCACTACCAGGATCATTGTTGCGTGCTCCCTGCAAAGTTTGAGAAGGACTCTCTGGATCAATGGAAAGGGAGGGAAAGCGTAGAGGAATCTGTCTGCCCAGGAGAGGGACAACGCGTCTCGCCCAAAAACACCAGGCCCTGGATCTAGCGAGCAAAAATTGGGCAGTTTTGAGTTGGATGGGGAAGCGAACAAGGCCAATTCTGGAGTGCCCCATTGAAGAAACAGATCCTCTGCTACCTCCTGAAGAAGTTCCCACTCATGGACTCTGGCCTGGGATCGACTCAGGCTGTCTCTCGTTGTGTTGTCCACTCGGGAAGGCGTGAACTGCAATCGGGCTCGCGCTGTGTCGACTATCCATTCCCACACTCAAAGCTTCCCTGCAAAGGGGGTAAGAGTGTGTGCATCCCTGTTTGTTGAGGTAATACATCACCGCCGTATTGTCTGTTTGAAGCAGAAGAGTACTCGGTGGGATTTCTGACTGGAAGGCCTGCAGGGCATAAAGGACCGCCCTCACCTCCAGAATGTTGATATAGAGGTGAGCTTCCTGAGGGGTCCACGTCCCTGGGACCTCACCCCATTCAGGTGTGCTCCCCACCCCAGCCCTGAGGTGTCTGTGGAGAGGATTACCTCCGGGGACGGCGCTGCAAACAGAACACCCACAGAGAGTGTCCCTGGGTCTAGCCACCATTGCCAGTCCTGATTCACGGCCTTCGTGATTCTGACCGGCTGCTGCATGTGGTCTTGCCTTTGATCCCATTGCACTTTTGGCATCCACTGGGTTACCTGCATGTGAAGCCTTGCCATTGGGATGGTTGGAATGGCGCGAGTCATGTGTCCGAGCAGGCGTGGGACCAGTCTGGCAGGGACAGTCTTCTTTGCTGAAAGGTCCCTGATGAGGGACCTGATGTGCCCGCCTCTGTCCTCGGAAGAAAAGTTTTCCTTGGACGGTGTCCAGAACTGCCTATGAACTGCAGCTTCTGGGACAGTACCAGGAGAGACTTCTCGTAGTTGATAAGAATACCCAGTGACTGAAAAAGAGCTTGGTTGTTCTGGATGGCCAACAACAGCGCCTCTCTGGAGGCGGTCATGAGAAGCCAGTCGTCCAGGTACGGGAACACATAGTGGCCCTGTCTCCTTAGAGACACTGCCACGACTGCCATACACTTGATAAAGACCCTGGGGGCCAATGACAGTCCAAAAGGAAGTGACTGGAACTGAAAGTGGTTGCCGAGGAACTCGAAGCGCAGGAACCTCCTGTGCACTAGAGCAATGGGGATGTGCAGGTAGGCGTCCTGCATGTCCAGTGACGCTAAAAGGCATCCTTCTTCAGCATGGGAATAAGCCCTTGGAGGGTCACCATGCAAAACCGTTTGTAGGCAACCGACATATTGAGGTCGCTGAGGTCCAAAATTGGACGGAGGTCCCCTGTTTTCTTTGGAACCAGAAAGAAGTGGGAATAGTAGCCTGCTCCTCTCTGGTTCTCCGAGACGTACTCCACTGCTCCTTTTTGTAGAAGCATGAGTACTTCTTGCCTGATAAGCAATCTGTGCTGATCTGAGTAATGGGAGAACAGAGGAGGCCTTGTGGGTGGGTGGATGGTCCACGAATTCTATAAAGTGGCCTTTTTTGACCAATTGAAGAACCCACCTGTCGGTGGTAACAGACTGCCACCCTGGCAGGTGGTCCACAATTCGACCCCCGACCTTGGTGTCCCGTTGATCCTGAGGGGCAGGGGCCAGGACGGAGTCATGCTGTGGCGGCTGAGGGTCCTGCAGGCTGGGCCGACTTGGCGGGGCGTTGGCCTCTGCCTGAGGACGACTTCCCCTGGGCTTTTCGGGAGAAAGAGCCCCTCTGTTGCGGACCGGAACGGGACTGTTGTCTCTGCGTCCAGCCGCAAAAACGGCTCTGGTTCCTATGAAAGGAACTGGGCCTGGGTCTGTACATGGCTTGGACAGACCTCACGGCCTTCCCAGCCTCCTGAAGCTTGGTGAGAACCTTCTCCGAAGACTCACCGAAGAGAACTTCGCCGTGGAACGGGGCGTCCAGAATGTTCTTCTGGACGTCCGGGGTGAATCCGGAGACACAAAGCCATGAGTGTCTCCGGAGGCATACGCCTGAGGAGTCCACGGAGTCATATGCAGCTCAAAGCACCTGGGTTCCCACGTCTGAACCCGTGCGGAGGAGCTAAAGCAGTTCTTCCTTCTGCTCACCTTCCAGCATCTTTTCTGCCAGCTCTAGTCCCTGCTCCCACAAGGCATTCTGAAACTGGACCATGTGGGTGAGATAGTTGAGGGACCTAATGGCGCAGGTTGCAGCTGCGTACATGCGCCTGCCCATCGCGTCCAATTGCTTGGACTCTGGGTCCGGTGGCAGGGTGCTCAGATGTTGCGCCTCTGGGACCGGTCATGTGAGGCTGTAATGACCAGGGAATCGGCCAGAGGATGAGATGCCAGGTACTGATCCTCCCTAGGGGCCTTGTACAGGCAGTCAGCCTTCTTCGGCATCGCCGGGAGTGAATGTGGACGTTTCCACGCTGCCTTGGTGATGTCCACGAAGGTGTCTACCAAGGGTGGTACCACCACAGGCTTTGGGTCCTTTTGCCGAAGATAGCGTGCAAGGCGTAGCCTCTCGGGGTCAAGTTCCTCTGCGTCCCAGCCCATATTCTCTTGGATGTGACTCATAATCTCAGAAAACGATGGGTCATCCAGAGGAGAGCTTTGAGCTCATGTGGGTCCAGAGAGGGCGCTGATGGGAGAAGGGATCTGGATCCGTCTGAGAAGTCCGATCCGAGTCCTCCATCGAAGGCAAATGGAGGCATCTTCTGGGTCTCTTGGGGCTGGGTGACCCTGAAGAAGATCTGGACGGATGTCTCCTCTTGTCTGGTCTGCCCCTAGGAGATTCTGCAGGCTCCTGGGGAGAAGGTACTCGGTCTGCTGCCCCGGATGGGGTGGGAGGCGCTGGGGCCGGTGGAGTCACGGGTGGAGGAGGAGGAAGAGGAGGAGTGTGGAACCACATCCTTCTTTATGGTATCCCACCAAAGGTAAATAGCTCCTTGACCTCAGAAATATTGAGGCCAGGCGGGCCAGGCGTCGGTGGTCGTGCCGGGTTCCGGCGTCGGCCCCCCAGGGGTCTCTGGTTCAGGAGAGGGTTCCCTCTGGGGTTCGACAGGACTGGGTTCGCCCGCCTGGTCCTCGGGCTGAGTCAACTCCTCCTCCATAAGCGCCTCCTGGCCGACGTCGGTAGGTGGCGTAGGGGTTCCTCTCTCTTCTGGGATGGGCATCGGTCCCCCGGCCGGCGTCCGCAGAGGAGAAGGCCTAACCGGTGATGGGCGTCTGGCAGTCGTTGAGTCCCGGGACCGGTGGTGCTTGGCCGACGTCGGGTCCGACGTCCTCTTGAGCGATGTCAGCTCCTTGGTTTTCCGCTGCGGTGGAGGAGGCAAGGAGACCGACCAGACGTCGGGAGCCGGACTTGTGGTGATGGCAGTCCCCTGACCTCGGCGAGGCCTTGGATGAAGAGGAAGAAGGCCTGGAGGTCGAAACAGGCTGCAGAGTGGAGGAACTGGAGGATGACTTGACCGCGACTGGGGGAGGCTGAGAGCGGGCCCGGGAAGGTGAGCGGTCGGACCGGGAGCTGGAGCTACGAGAGTCGGAAGCCTTAGAAGGGATTTGACCTCACCTCTCCTGTGCTTTTAGAGTGTCATGGCTTTCTGTGACGATTCCCCTTGAGGCAGAATCCATGGCCTTCAATCTCTCTCTCTTCTAGAAGGTAAGCTTGGAGGGCCTTCTGGCGATGGAGCTGGGTCCGACTCTTAAAGCCTTGACAGAAGAAGCAGGCCCGGGTGTCGTGGTCCAGGCCTAGGCACCGCACGCAGGCCGAATGCGGGTCTTTAAAGGGAATTTGCTTCCCACAGGCGCACTTTGATGGATGGCTCTCCGCGGATGTTGGAGAGGACATCAGATGGCAGATGATTCAACGAAAAAAGAGTTGCCAATTTGAGAAATGGGAAAAGAACTTTTCCAGGCGTCACGCGCTAGGTACTGACTGAAGTGTCGAGACATGCAAGTCGACGGCGGGAAAGAACTGGGGATTCTGGTGGGACCGCCTCCTTATTTACTACGCCTGACGTTGGGGGCGGGACCGATGTCGGAGACGGTCCCCGCTGAAGACTGCTAGCTAGAAGATTTCCGTGGGGTCCTGATGCCTGCCGGCTTCAGTCCTAATGGTGTAACCTGCTGCAAGAGCTGTACCTCGAAGTAAGATCTATTTCTGTTGCCCTGTTGTTCAGAAGGCCTTGGATCTCGGAAGCGAGAAGCTCTGACTGAAATACTGACAGCCTGGGCTGTCATTTGGGGGGGATGATCCGTGGGCCTCTGAAAGATTGAGGAAATACCCTTTGCGGATTATTCAAAGGACCCATTTGTCCAATGTTATGGACTTCCACCGGATGTAAAAGTGAGTCAGATGACCTCCCAACGCTGAGAAAGAGTCCCCCTCGGGCAGCTGAGGTGGGACTTGGTCCAGGAACTCAGAAGGCGGCACTGGGCGCTTTGGGCCCTAGTGCTTTCTGTTGCATTTTCTTTTGAGGCTGGGGGGGGCTTGGTTTTTATTAAAACCTCCCCTTGCCCCGAAAGGACTGACGGTTGTGAAATTAATGCTTATTAACACCACCCCCGAGAAGGGGCAGGAAAAGGTTGAGCCAATTTAATGGCAGACCTAGTCTTTTGTGTGGCCTCTAGAGCTTGCTCTACTTGAGGACTGAAGAGATGCATAATGTCGAAGGATAACACCATGACTTGTTGCTGGGCATCATTAGTGAAACCTGAAGTGCGCAGCCAAGAGTGATGGCGGGTACAAGGCCTGCGCCACCCTCAGAGGCAGTGTCAGAAGCATCCATGACTGCTTTAACCTGCTGGTTGTTGGACTCTATATCCCTGGTTATGGTTTAAAGAAGCTCTGAATTAGTGTCCCACTCGCACAGCTTCTACCATTTGTTTGAGCGGCCCAAAGAACATACCATATTGACAGAAATAACCCTGGTAGCTGGTAATACGCACACCAAGGTGGATGCAGCAAAGACTCTCTTACCTAAAGTATCTATCTTATTTATTCTTTTGTTTATAGGTTGGGCTGCAGTAGCCCGAGGAAGGACGAACTTATTATTCTCTGCCAAGACCACAACAGGATCCAAGGCTTGGGAGGTCAAAATGGGCTCTAACCTGGGAGCAGTGTACTTTCTATCCATGGACTTAGCCACAGAAGGAATGAGGACGGGATTATTCCATACCATTTGAGAAAGCGTCTCAAAGGAAGGCTGTACCAGGAGTTAAATCCATAGGGATCTCCGGGACATGAAGGTCATGGAGCCTTAAAAGCTTCCCAGGATTGACATTAGTAGTCTGGAGAGAAAGAGTGGAATTCAAATTTTTCAGCAGAGACTTAAATGAGAGGTCCTCGACTACAGGCTCTGCAATAGGATTAGACCCTGTTCCTTCCACATCATCACCCAGCCTAAGGTCTGGGTCAGGCTCAATATCATCTCCTGACAGCCCAGGAGGGACTGCATGGATAGGAAAGGAGTGAAATCAGCAGAAAAAGGGGTCGGAGGTGAGGAGCCCTGAAGAGCGGAAGACGCCACCCTAAACCTCGCATTGAAAAGAGCAAGGCGCCGCCTGACCCGGGCGCTGCATTGTGCCAGAGACCCGGCGCTGACAAACTGCATGGCGCCGATGCCGTATGGCACCAAGGATGGCGAGACACACCGCACAGGATGGCGCCGAGTGACCCATCGACGCCAAGGTGCCGAAACCAACACAGGGCTCTGAAAACTAGGATTTGAGGAGAAGAAGGAAGAATACCAGGAGATAGAGGCATTGGTGTGGCCCACTGCGCCCGCAGCCACGTGAGGTGGGAAACACTTGAGCATGGAGTCGACGGCACCAAGAAGGTGCCGCACGACTAGGGAAGCTCAACCACCTCTACCCGATCCCCCGAGGGAGTGACCGGGCCAGGCAGCTGGACCAACCTCTAAGCCCACTGCTTCATCAGAGTGGCCCACTGATGAAACTGCTCATCTGAAGCCCTACCAGAAGGCGGGAAGGCCTGATGTCAAGAGGTCGGTGACCAGAAACAGAAACCCGCGACTCCAGAGGAGGAGACCGCAACTGACCCCAATGACCAGCCATCAACGCAGCAGACATACCAGAGGGTGATCTCGAGTAATGCCTTCTCTTTGTTGACCTGTGGGACGAAAAAGAGCTCGAGGCGAATGGTGCGAGAATGCAACCGTTTCTTTTATGCTTCCAGGGACCGCCTCCACCCGGTATTGGACCGTCTGTTGTCGGACCTCCTCTGGAGAGGGCGCAGATCGACCCAGCCTGGCTGACTGAACAGCTTCATAAGAAGTGTCCCTACCATCACCTGACCCGCTCATGGTCGACTCTGTCAATGTAGGCTGATACTTCTTCTTAAATAAGAACAATTTATAGAAAGCGGTACTTATTCGAGATATATTACAACATAGTAAATTGAAAACTATGCTGCTAGTTTGAAGTCTGACTCCTGGTGGGCGAGCGACGCCGTCACCGTGAGCGCACTCGACAGCCGGGGAAAAAGGAACTGAGGCAGTTGGAGGTCGACGCCGAGACAGTCACTGCCACACGAGCGAGACTTCATGCTCCATCTCTGGCACTGGCCTCCTGCAAAAGTTTGCTCCCTGGCCTCCTAGCACCTCCAGCGAGATCCCATCAGTGTGAATGAGTGGTGGAGACTTTATGTCCAGGAAGATCAGGATTCCTTAATATGAAAAAAGAATGTGGAAAAAAAAAACTAAATCCAAATTCTTTTTCCATAACAAAGGAATCCTTTTTCGTGAGATTGTCGTTCTCACGAAAAAAGAATGTGAAAAAAACCTGAGTCCATATTTATTTTTCGTATGAATGAATCTTTTTTCATGAGACTGTGTTCTCATGAAAAAAGATACCCTCATACAAAAAAAGAATGTGAAACAAAAACCTAAGTCCAAATTCTTTTTTTCGTGTGAAGGTGATTTTATTTCATATGGTCCTATTCTTCTTTTGTATGGCCATACGAAAAAGAAAATCATTTTATGAAAAAAATATTTTTTAAATGTGTTACAAACACATTTCTGGGTCATTTTTCTAAAAGCTAATGACAGAATCTAGCTAATGGGGTCCCGATTAGCAAGATACATATGTCTGTGTGTTTCCATGACACAATTTGTATGGGTTTTCAAAAATTAAAATGTTTTGAAAAAAATGGAAACAAGATGGCAGCCATAACTACAGTTTTCAAATACTGTGTTTATTTTAAACTCTAAAGGTAAAATCTTACTGGGGCTTGAATAGAAAAGTGCCTGTTACAGCATAAACTGTTTTATTGCATTTAAAAAACGCGATTTAAATCACAAGTGAATTTGTGACCCCATCTTTAACTTCTGGGTCATATTACAGTTAAAAGCAGCCCTCCTGCGAGAGGGCAAGCGTTTAAAACTTGTTGCATCACCCTACAAGGTTGTTGTGTGTAAGAACATACTATTTCTAGAATCAAACTTGCCATTTTTTTCAGTTTTAAGTTTGTTTGTATTGTCATTCTGAGCCCTGAGATCACAAGTCACCTGACCAGGAAGAGTTGAAACTGTAGTTCCTCAGCATAGTCTTAAGAACTACAGTTTTCAAATACTGTGTTTATTTTAAACTTTAAAGGTAAACTCTTACTGGGGCTTGCATAGAAAAGTGCCTGTTACAGCATAAACTGTTTTACTGCATTTAAAAGCGTGATTTAAATTGCAAGAAAATTTGTGACCCCATCTTTAACTTCAGGTCATATTACAGCTAAAGCAGCCCTCCTGTTGAAGCGCTGAACGCGTCGCGTAAATTGCGTGTTAAGCGTTAATAAGCATTTTTCTGGGGCAAGATTTAAAGATCATATAAAATCAGTAAATTAGTAATCCTGTATAGAGAAGACAGTTTGCGTGATAAACGGACTAAACACCACCGGATTATTTTCTGAGGTAAAATTTTGATCACAAACTTTAGTTGGCCTATTGTTTGGAAATAAAAATGGAGAAAAACATAATTTTTGAAGGTAAAGCAGGGACTCAGTGCACTGAATGTGATATGTACCTGTTTTCAGATATACCTATAATTGACTTCCATTTTACCTGATTAAAGAGTAAACAGAATGCAGAAATGAGTATTGAACTATCTTTATTTAGCACAAGGTTAAAGGCCCTAGAAATCAGCCAACAGAAATTAATAACGAAAATGGTTAATGAAGAATGTGACAACTTATCCTGTGAAAATGAGACAATGAATGCAAAAGTAAACAACATAGTATTACAACAACAATTCCCAGCCATTCCCCACCATAACTATTCAAAATAGCAATACATAAAAAAAAAGACCTAGAGATATGGACATTCAAGATAACCTAGACAATGAATGGTATGAGGTCCAAACTATAAGACCCCTAAAAAAGAAAGGCAGGAAAGCTGAATGCTTTACTATACTACTATTGAATAGTTTTGACCCACTGATTACCCTACTAGATGGGGATATCATACCACAAACTGAATCAATTCAGATACAAGAAAATACATCAAACAAGGAATGTTCCAAAAACAGAAAGTGACAATGGCACCCAAATCAGCAGACAAAGCACGAATCTAACGTAGGAACACACACTCCAAACCCTTTTCTAATAACGTTATGATTAATACAGAGATAACAGCTTCATTAGCTATACATCCATTACTGGGAAGCCAATCAGAGCCAAATAATGAACAGGAATTACCAGCAATTGATACTGAATAAAATCTAGATCCAAACCCACCAAAACAAATATTCATTCTAGGTGACTCAATAATAAAGTACACAGATAGATACACAACAAGAGGAAATAAAGAAAATGTAACTAGTTGTAGTTATAGTGGGGCACTATAAAAGACATAAAAGAGATTCCAGGGATACTGAAAAATGTGAGTCGGAAAAAAAATGTTGTACTACACGTCGGAACAAATAACATCGGAAAGCAAGACGCATAAGAAATTATTTCTGATATGGAAAACGCTATTAAATGTATCCAAGAGTATGATGCAACTCCCATTATTTCTGAAATGTTACCAATATCTAGGGCAAGCCACTATAGAACTAGAAATATTAAATCATTTAACAACTGGCTACGCAGGTGGTATTTAACAAATAATATCTTTTGTATTAAAACTTGGGAGAAATTTGAGAACAAAATGAGGTATATGGTTATGATGGGTTACATCTAAACAAACATGGTTCAAGACTGCTGGGTGTAACATTTGCGATGCAATTGATGTTTCAAAAAATAATAGGAAAGGCGGAACAGGGATACCATTTTGAGAATAGATTAGAGATACAAAACCCAAAACCAACTAAACAAATACACAAGAAAGTAAGTAAGCGTTATATTGAAAACAGGTCTAAATTTCTACTAACAAATGCAAGGAGTCTACATGGTGCAAAAGCGACGAATTTCAATATATTTTTAAATAATGAGGAAATAGATATAGCCGCTGTAACTGAAACATGGTGGAACGATAACTCTGAGTGGTGTAACAATATATCAGGATATACAACATATTTCAAATATAGAAAGGATAAAAAAGGAGGCAGTGTGGCATTATTTGTTAAAGAAAACATAAAATCAATACAACCCGTGGATGTAATTAATAGTACATTAAGTGAAATTATATGGGTAGAAATATTATGTGACAATACTCCAAAACTACTGATTGGTCTATGTTACAGGCCACCTGACTCTAACTTTACAATAAACCAGGATATAATAAATAGTATAAATGATAAGTCAAATTATAAGAAAATAATTCTAATGGGGGAGTTTAACTTTCCAGGAATAAATTGGAATGAAAACATTGGTAGTAACAATATTGAAACTCTGTTTGTGGATACATGTACAACAAATGGATTGTACCAAGTAATAAATCAGCCCACCCGCAACAATAATATTTTGGACCTAGTATTGACAGACATGCCTGATAAAATAACTAATATAATGGTTAAACCTCCATTACTATGTAGTGACCAAATGATAATTACCTTTAATAACTCTACATGTTTTAAACCAGTTTTGGGTAAAACAGTAGTTAAAGATTATAACAGAGCAAATTTAGTTAAGATTAAACAGATTCTATTAGAGTGGAAATGGGACAACAACATAGATTGCAGTAACGCATTATGGAACAAAATCAAAAATAAAATATAAACTTAGAAAATAAATATGTACCAAATAGAACCTTGTACAATAAAAGAGGTAAAATCCCACCTTGGATGACCCCAACTATTACAAATTTAACAAAAACGTAGACTGTATAGAGCAATGATATGAGACAGTAGTAAATATAATATCTGGAATTCCAAGATCTCACAAAAAAATGTAAATACAAAATTAGAATGATGAAAAAAAATTTGAAACAAAGCTGGCATACATTAAGGATGGTGGAAAAAGTTTTTATTCCTATATAAATAATAAAAAATCAAACTCTAGAAATATAGGTCCACTGGTGATAGAAAATAGTGAAATATCACTTCAAGATAGTACAGATGAATTCAACAAATACTTTTGTTCAGTTTTCAATACTAAAACATATCCATCAATAGTCAATAAAATTCCAAAAGATACTTTAAATGAGATAACTAAAAAAGAGATTACGGACAACCTAAACACAAATAAATCACCTGATCCAGACATGTTACATCCTAGGTTACTTGAAGGAAATTAAAGAATGGATACTTAACACACTACATAAACTTTTTAACATGTCGCTAAATACAGGGCATGTCCCAATGGACTAGAAAACTGCAATTTTCACACTTTATTTTTAAAAAGGGAGATCGATCACAAATTTCAAATTATAGACCCATTAGTTTAACAAGTATAGTAGACAAAATGTTTGAAACAATATTAAAAACTGGGATTGAAAGTTACCTAAAAGTAAAAGGATTAAAAGACAAATCCCAACATGGTTTTCAAAAACAGATCCTGTCATAGAAACATAGACTTTGACGGCAGATAAGGACCGCTTGGCCCATCTAGTCTGCCCATTTCCCTACCTACAGGATAGGCCATAGATCCTAGTTAACCAACAGCCTATTTCTTCCTACCCCCCACAAGAATTGCCTTATGTCTGTCCCATGCATTCTTGAATTCTCCCACAGTTTTAGACCCACAACCTCCTCAGGAAGGCTGTTCCATGCATCCACTACCCTCTCTGTGAAATAATACTTCCTCACATTGCCCCTGAACCGCCCTCCCTCTATCTTTAAATTGTGTCCCCTTGTTCTTGCAAGTCTCTTTTTCTGAAAGATGCTACCCTCTTGGACTTTGTTGATTCCACTGAGGTACTTAAAAGTTTCTATCATGTCCCCCCTCTCCCTTCTTTCCTCAAGGGTATACATATTAAGCTCCCTTAGTTCTCCTCATACGTTCTCCTGCAGACCCTGCACCATTTTAGTTGCCTCCTCTGACTACCTCTATCCTGTCTATGTCCTTCTGGAGATGGGGTCTCCAGAACTGGACACAGTACTCCAGATGGGGTCTCACCAACTGTCTGTACAGAGGATAACAACTTCCTGTTTTCTGCTGCTGATGCCTCTCCCTATACATCCCAGTATACCCCCAGCAGGGGTGTAGCCAGGGATTTCAGATCTGCACACCAAGTGGACTCACTGCTACCTCCCCCCTTGTTAAGGTGTGCCCCCCCTTGGGTGCAGCCAGACAATAAACAAATGTACACCAGGACTGTGTTTGTTGCCTCATTTGACTAATAAATACAACTTTTGTAACTCATGACAATGATTGTTGCTATGCATGGGTAAATAAATGCCATGCATTGCTCCCTAAGACACCCACATACCAGCCCAGAGTCTATAAGTTGTATTGTCCTTGGGATGCAAAGACAGTATTAGTGACCAGTCCTTCTAGTTTTGACTCCTATGAATAAAATTACAGAAAGGTTCAGCATTTTCTTTTTTAGTTTTCATGGAAAAAGGAAGCAGTTCAAAGCCTATTTGCTACCCCCTTAAAAAAATTGCACACCATGGAGTACTTGGAGTATGCCTGGCTCACCCATGACCCCAGCCCTCCCTACTGCCTTCTCACATTGCTTGCTAACCTTAAGGTCATCTGATATGATTACCCCAGGTCCCTTCCTTTTCTGTTGTTGTTACTACCTCCCACCCATTGTGTATTCTTCCTGGTTCTTGTTTCCAGGTGCATTATTTTGCACTTCTTTGCATTGAACTTAGCTGCCATACCGCCTGACCATTCCTCCAACCTTGCCAAGTCCCTTTTCATCCTTTCCATGCCTCCTTGTGTATCAACCCTGTTGCAGATCTTTGTGTCATCTGCAAAAGGCATACTTTTCTTCCAGTCCCTCTGCAATGTCACTGATGAAGATGTTAAAAGGACTGGACCCAAAACTGAACCCCGCGGTACCCACTAGTAACCTCTCTTTCTTCAGAGTGGACTCCATTTACAATTATCTTCTGTGTCCTGTTGTGCAGCCAATGTTTTACCCAGGCTACCACCGTGGGACCCACTCCCAGGCTGGTTAATTTGACTATTAATCTTTTGTGTGGGACTGTGTCAAATGCCTTGCTAAAGTCTAGGTAGGCCATGTCCACAGCCCCTCCCTGGTCTACTACTTTGGTCACCCAGTCAAAGAAATCTATTAGATTTGTCTGACATGACCTTCCCACTGTGAATCCATGCTGCCTTGGGTCCTGTGCTCCACTGGCCTCTAGGTACTCAACTATTCTTTCCTTCAGAAGTGACTCCATCACTTTCCCTACCACAGAGGTCAGACTGACAGGTCTGTAGTTTCCTGCCTCTGTCTTGGTCCCACTTTTGTGAAGGGGAATCACATCCGCCTTCCTCCAGTCCTCGGGTACCACACCATCCTCCCATGATTTATTAAAGAGAGTAGCCAGTGGTTTCACTAGTTCCTCCCTTAATTCTTTTAGAATTCTGGGGTGAATTCCATCAGGACCCATTGCTTTGTCCACCTTCAGTTTTAGGAGTTCTTGCAGAACCCTTTCTTCTGTGAAAGGACTGGGATCGACCCCCCTATCAAGAGTGCTTCTGTTAATTAGATTAGGCACTTTCCCCACCTCTTTGTGAATACTGAGCAGAAATATTTGTTCAGTATCCCTGCTTTTACTGTCCCCTCTGCCCACCCACCGATCATTCTATTCAGCCTCACTATCCCTCCCTTTGTCTTTCTCACATTCGCTGATGTACCTATAAAGGTTTTATCCCCTTCTTAACTGAGTTGGCTATCTTTTCCTCAGTTTGGGCCTTTGCTATTCTGACTTCCCTCCTGCTTCCTTCTGCCTTAACTGGTACAGCTCTCTGTCCTGCTCCTTCTGTGTTTCCTTATACTTCGGAATGCTATCTTTTCTTCCTGACTTTCAGCCACCTCTTTTGAGAACCATAGTGGCTTTTTCTTTCATTTGGTTTGTTTATTTGCTTCACACAAAGGCTTGTTGCCTCTGTGATGGCAGTTTTGATGATTCCCCATTGTTGCTCCACACCTCCTTCTAGCCTGTTTGCTAGTGCTTTTCTGAGGCACTCTCCCATCTTGCCAAAGTCAGCCTCCTAAAGTCCAGTACCTCACTTTTGTATGGCTTGACTCTGTAGCTGAGTTTAACATGAACCACACTGTTTGATGGTCACTTGTCCCCAGATGGCAACCCACTTCTAGATCTGGAGATCCTCTCACTGTCCCCTGCTTGAGAGCACGAGGTCTAAGATTGCTCCTCACGAGTGGGTTCTGAAACTAGCTGTCTAATGCCTGCCACCTGTAGGGCATCAAGAATGGCCCTGCTCTTGGATGTGGCTGAAGCAAATGTGCTCCAGTTAACATCTGCATATTCAGGTCTCCCATCAATAGTATCTCCCTTTCTCTGCCATTCTAAGAATGCCTTCTGTCATATCCTTGTCCATTCCTCCCCTGACATGGGGGGTCTGTACACAACCCTGTGCGGATTGTGGTGCCTTTCCAGTCTCAAGGTGACCCACAGTGCCTCCTCTCCTCCCTGTTTACTCTTTTGTTCAGTTGCTTTTATCCCTTCCTTTACATAGAGCTACTCCTCCCCTCTTCTCCTGCCTGTCTCTCCTGTTGATTATGTACCCTGGCATGTTAACATCCCAGTCATGGTTCTCTGTGTACCATGTTTCTGTGACTGCTACGATATCCAGGTATCCCTCTTCCATCATCAAGGCCACCAGCTCAGGAGCTTGCTGCCCAGACTACGGGCATTGGTACTCATTACCCTCCATTTCCTGATGGCCTTACTCCTTTGCCCCATCCCTGTCCTTCTTGCCTTTGTTACTTTCTCCATTTACCCCTGCCCTTTCCCATCGACACCTCTATGTTGGTGTTTGCCGACTTACTACCATGATTATTTGGGGGCTAGGATTTCCTGTCCTTTCCAGTGCCTCCCCTTGGCTAGTTTAAAAGCTTGCCAATGAAGCATTTAAACCTATCACCTAGGATCCTGGTTCCTCCCGGACAGATGCAGCCCATCATGCCAGTATAGGCTTGCATCACTCCAGGTGGACCCCAGTCCCCAATGAAGCCAAATCCCTGAGCTCCACACCAGTTGTTCAACCACTGATTGAATCCCATGGTGCGGAACACCCTAGCTTCTCCTATGCCATAGATGGGCAGCGCCTGAGAAGGTTACCGTATGTGCTACTTGACCAAGGCCCTCCCCAATTCCACAAACTCTTCTTGCACTTCTCTAATCCTTTCTTAGCCAGGTCATTTGTCCCTAGGTGGACAATGACATCCAGCTCCCTCCCCTGTGCAGCTGCTCCGCAATCCTGAGGATTCACTCCTGTCCCTCCAAGCCATGGCGCCAGGCAGGCACCTACCTCCTCTCCCTCCTCCCCAGTTCTACTCTTTCCTAACAATGGAGTCCCCCACCAGGAGTTGTTTCCTTCCTGCAGGGTCCCGACACCCTCCTGTGGGTCTCCCTGTGGAGGTTCCCAGCATCCTCCTTGGTCTCCACTGCGGGTGCCCACAGAGGAACCACACTTTGCCAGAATGGCATAGGAATTGTGGAGAGGTACAACTGGAGGGATGCGCCTCTGTTCCACCCTCACCTCCCTGAGCCCACTGTGGTCCAACTGCTCCTCTTTCTTGGCAACCTCTGAGGCAACGGCAGTGGCACTGGTGGTCCCTGGATGGAAGAGGAGGTCTCAAATCCTGGTCAACTCAGCCTGGAGATGAGCAACCTCCTCCTCAGCCCAGAGAGGTGCCTGCAGATGGGACAACACCGCATCCTCCAGAACGCCTCCGGAAGACTGCTGCCCACAGCCACTGCACTGCACCACTCCAATCATGTCTTATTTCTGGCCCTTAACTGTTTTCAATCCTTACTCTTTCCTCTGTTTTTTTCTCTCCTTACTTTCTGCCTGTGTGCCCTTTAAGCTCCTGATTGTCCTGTTCTGAGACAAGAACATCCTATATTTCTCAGTGGACCACTTACTTGCTCAGAGGCAGACCTCCAGCAGTTAGAGGGGGCCAGAGAGCTACTCCTGCCCTTCTAGGATGGTGGGTCTTTGGTGGTTCTGTGATCACTCACTTCCTGCTCCCAAACAGGAAGTTCCTGTTGTCAGTCAAATCCTGTGCCTATAAAAATAGAACTAACTTTGGGTGGGGGGGGAGTGAAGGGAAGGAGGGCAATATAGTCCCAGCAGAGAAGTCCAGTCACACAGCAGTCCTTTCTCCTGGTGTCTTCTGCCAAGATATTAGCAGAATCTTTCTAAGGCAGTCTTTAAATGTAGCTTCCTTCTAGCTAAGCCACTCCCCCAATTACTAGATCTTTCTACCAGTAATTCAAACCTCACAGCAGTTAAGTCCTTTCAATCACCTGATATTTACACCTATAACTGTTCAGATACCCATTCAGTTCAGTTAACCCAAACACACACACACTTTTTTTTTGTTTTGTATATTAATTTTTTTTTTACCCTAAATTAAAGGTCCAAGTACAAAAGTTCTTCTACTTTAGTCCCAGCAGAGAAGTCGAGTCACACAGCAGTCCTTTCTCCTGGTGTCTTCTGACAAGATATTACCTTCCTGTCTAACAAGTAACATGTTTTTTTATGAATATGTAAATAAATGTATAGAAGATAATAAAGCTATAGACGTAATTTATCTTGACCTATGTAAAGCATCTGATAAAGTGCCACACAGACTATTAATAGATAAAATGGACAAACTTGGTACTGACAATCGGATCACAAATTGGGTAACTGATTGGCTAAAAAATCGTACTCAGTGTGTTCGTATAAAAGGTCATGTGTCAGGCATGAGATTGGTGATGAGTGGGGTGCCTCAGGTATCGGTCTTGGGACTGATTCTGTTTAACATATTTATATCAGATATGACATCAAATTTAAACAGTTTAGCCATAAAATTTGCTGATGACACTAAACTAACAGCCCAGGTAGATACTAAGGAAGATTAACCAGAACTCGAAAATGACTTAAAAAAAAAAAATAGAATTATGGGCTGTAAAAAAAACAAATGACATTCAGTAATGAGAAATGCGCTGTTATGCATTTCGGAAAAAATAACTTGCATCATGGTTACACATTAAAAGGACAAATAATAAAACCTGTACATCAACAAAATGACTTGGGTATTATAATAGACTAACATTTCATGCACATTACAATAACATTATTAATAAAACAAACAGGCTAATAGGATGCATAAAAGAAGCTTTACTTCAGAAATAGAAAATGCATTATTCCACTCTATAGGGCCTATGTGAGGCCTCATTTGGATTACTGCTCTCCTTGTGGAATCCATACCTGAGAAGGATGTAAATAGAATGGAGGGGGTGCAGCGGAGAGTTACCAAAATGGTGGAAGACATATCGACCATGAGCTATGATCAAAGACTAGACTAATTAAAGATGTATTCCCTGGAGCAGAGAAGAATAAGAGGAGATGTACTTTTTATGCATAAATTATGTGGGGGAGGAAGAGTTACTAACACTATTAACTCTATCTTATAATAAACATAATTGTAATTTAAGAAGCCACAGATATCAATTATCTCTAACATACCCATAAAATAATAAAAGGAGATCCTTTTTTACCCAGAGAATAATAACCTTGCGGAACTCATTACCTAATTCCTTGTTTGATAATAGAGATCACAAAATCTTTAAGCATAAACTCGATTCAATCCTGTTAAAATAAACATGGAAATTACCAGCTTGGCTGCAGACATACCAAAATGGGCCTCGGCTTTCTGTATGTCTATACCTCCTAGTATAACTCCTAGTATAAGAAAAAGGAATTTTTTCTCAAAAAACAGGATTACCCCATACGAAACAGAATCATTTTTTGTATGGCCAAATCTTTTCCCGTATGACACAGCTATCCAAAAGAGCATACTGAGCATGCTCAGAACCAACATTTCAAATCCTTTTTAACTCTGAAATGGATTTTTTTTTTTTAAACCAATGAAAGGTACCACTCTGATGGGGAAGCCCTTTTTACACTAAAAATTTCAGACTAAAAGTCCGAACTGTCTGGGCACTAGGTGATGACAAAATACAGCAAAAAACAAAAAACGCCTACTTTTTCATTATCCACATATCCAACCAGAATGAATCTTTGCTCATACAGGACCTTTCCTCAGAGACCATCCATGCAAATTTTGTGCAAATTTGTTGCACAGGGTGAAACGATTAAACTGCAAAGTTAGGAGTTTACCATTAACCAGCCTACTCTAACTATAGTGGTGCTACCATGCCACGTTAATATATATCTATATATGTACAGAGGGTGGGGGTTATTTAAATGTGGCTGGGAGAGGAGGGTGACATGGATGCTAGAAACTGGGTGAATGTTTTTTTTTTTTGTTAAATATTTTTACAGTTGTGCAATCAGCAGTGAATGAGTTTTTTTCTTTTCCCATTCACTGACTTCTAAGTCAATTATGAATGAAAACCATCACGTTCAGGGAAGTTTCCAGTGGTGGCAAACATGATAATTCTGGTTTCTTTTCATTTGTGATTTGACTTGAAAAGTCAATCATGAATACAAAAAAAAAATCTGGTCAGATCCACCACGGCTGCATAATGAAGTTAGTAAAGTTGTGTGGAATTGTTAAGGAGGTATGGAGAAACAACACAATGATTTGTAAGTAGTAAGATTTGTTTTAGTTTCTGTTCCAAGGAAGGCATACACGTTATTAGGAAAATATATGGAGGTGTACATTTTAATGAAAGGAATAGGAAGCAATATAGGTTTACAAGAGAACCCCAGAGCAAATGCCACTGATGTATGTGTTATCCCAGATGATATTGGCTGGACAGCCACATTTTAAAGAAAACACAATTGTACATGCCCCAGTGATGCTAAGCATCATGGGAAACATATGCAAATCTCCATGATGGTACAGAAGGTGGCAGTACATGAAAAGTAATGGTGGCATATGTTCAGCCTTGGGATTATTTACACAGTTTTTTTTTTTCAGAGAAACAGGGTGTTTGTCCATGAAATATTTAAGCACTGTGTTGATGTCGGAAGTCAGGTTTAATGATGATGGACTGTTAGAGAAAATGTGATGGCAACTTTCAGAGGGGTCGCTTTTGACAAGGACAAGGTAGTTATGCTTGTGATAATGGGAATATTAAGAAAGTATGAGGTATATGCAGAAGTGGAGTACAAATATGCACAGTTTCATAAGTACGTGCTCAGAGTGCAGGCAAACGTGATATGCGGGTTTGTTTTAGAAATGGGTAAAATAGTATACATGCAATCGATAGAAAGAAAGAGAATTACATAAACATGCAGGCCCTGTCCACACTATGCTCGAAAAAGCTGTAATGGATTCCAACCTTTACAGACTGTAAACATTACAGTGTGTTCACACTGCCAATGAACAGTGTGGATAATGGTTTGAAAACATTACAGCCTGTCCACACTGAGTGCGACTGTGTGTGTGGTCTCAACCCTGTAGTAACAATGCACATCCCATGGTGCACTCGGTGATGACAGCTGCATTTTGAGATGCCCTCCTACATGTCCTATGGAGTACTGTGTATATAGCATAGTCATATTATGTAAATAACCATATTTCACTGTTATGAGACACACTTATGTTATGGAGGTGACAGAGAGCGGTTCAAGGGAGGGGGAGATCCGTATGTTGGAATCGGGGGCCACGTCAGAGAGAGGGAGGGGAGGGAGGGAGAAAGAGAGAAAGGAGGGTGACAGGGCATCAGTTCTGCCAGTATTAGGGCACCTGGGCACAACAGACGTTGATGTACTGCTGCTATATGGCTGAAGGCAGACCTTCTACTACTGCCTTCAATGTTCCCCACTGCTACACTGTACACAGTGCCACACGTCTATTGTCCACCACAGCAGTGCTCCACAATGCACTCAGGAGCTCCACTAATGTATGTGTTCACTACTGGCACTGCTCTGCAGGTAGTATTGCTGCCACATCACACATGGGCAGGCAGGGTACCCCAACACTGGCACAGTGAGAAGAGTAATCAAAGACAGTACACGGGTACCATCAGGAGGTGGCCCTCGGGGAGGTAAGTGAGGACAGAGACGTAGGTTAGTTGGGGACATGGGGGTACACACGGGGGGGTGCACATACAGCTGTCAGGTTACTGTGGTATGGAGGCATCCCAGTATTGCAGCCTACACCCGTGCTCCACACTGCCATCTGCATATGTCCTGGTAGCCTCCAACCTCCCTGCATGCAGTGAAACAGTGCTGCAATGCATGCAGGTATAGTGGGAGACTGGAGGCTATACGATGGAGCGTTTAGACACAATTGCAATTAAAAACTGATAAAGGTGCAAAGCTGTAAATAAGTGTGAATTATCATGCTGATATGCACAACACATAAACTGGTTCTTGGAAGCATAAAGATTGGGGATGGCTCAATTAAAGGAGTAGTACACCCAGAAAGTAAAAAAAACATATGTTATGTAGAGTGTTTTGATATGTATGTTAAATCCTAGTGTGTCCTTCCCTCTGTCTGCTATTTGGAGTTTTTCCTAAATTGCCTGCTAGCTGTATGGTAGTTTTACGACCCCTGAGGATCTCCATAACAAATAGTTTTATTGGCTTTCTTTCTCCCAGGATGCCCCCTGTCTCATGTGACAGTGATTTTAGCCATGCCCTTAGATTTAGCAAGTGTACTGCTTTAAAATTAGTTTAGCAACAGCAGAGCCTTGTAACTTCTTATCCAGGGAGCACAAATGGCAACAGTTAGTTTAGCAGATACCTGAGAGCCAGCTAACTGGGGTTTCTGTAAGACAACAGCTACTAAATTGCTCTAATTCACTATTTTTGTTTTCTCTGCGCATCAGGTCTAGCTGGCAGGAGTGTTGTAACATCAAAAACACAAATAATGAATTAGAGCTATTTAGTAGCTGTTGTCTTACAGAAACCACAGTTAGCGTGTTCTTCTCTGTATTCATAATTGACTGAAATGTTATTTAGGCTAACTGATAAGAAATACAAGGCTCTGCTGTTGCTAAACTAATTTTAAAGCAAACACATGCTAAATCTAAGGGCATGGCTACATCACTGTTACATGAGATGGGGCATCCTGGGAGAAAGCAAGTTAATAAAACTATTTGTTATGAGATCCCCAGGGTCGGAAACTACCATACAGCTTGCAGGCAATTTAGAAAACTCCAAATAGCAGACAGAGGGAAGAACACATTAAGATTTAACGTGATATATCAAAACACTCTACATAACATATGTTTTTTGCACATTCTGGTGGACTACTCTTTAAAGTCCACCCAGAATTTGCAAAAACATATGTTATGCAGAGTGTTTTGATTTGTATGTAAATTCCTAGTGTGTCCTTCCCTCGGTCTGCTATTAGGAGTTTTTTCTAAATTAGGCTGCTAACTTTAGGGTAGTTTTGTGACCCCTGGAAATCTCCATCACAAATAAGTTTACTGCCTTCTGCCTCCTACAATGCACCCTGTCTCATGTGACAGTGATGTAGCCAGACCCATAGATTTAGCATATGCAGTGCTTTTTAAAATCAGTTCACAAAAGCAGAGCTTTGTAACTGTTCTTATCCAGTGAGCACAAATGGCAACAGTTACAATTTAGCAGATGCCTGATAATAACCTAACTGGGGTCTCTGTAAAAAAAACAGCTACTAAATAGCTCTAATTCACTATTTGTGTTTTCTGGGTGTGTCATGTCTAGATAGCAGTAATATGTGTTTCCATTTAAAAATTTAATTGCATCAAACTACACAATAAAAAGCACAGAAATTGCCCCATATTATCACTGCTATAATTAGTAAAGACTATAGCAGTTTTCTTACAAAAACTCGCCAGTTAGCTCTAAAGTATTTGCTAAACTGTAAATGTAGGTACCAGCATTCTTTTTTTTCTTTTTTTTTTTTTTTAAACTAGAGAGATGCACTAAAATACAGGTTACTCACCTGTAACAGGAGTTCTAGGAATGGTATATGTTGTTCATCCACACTGTCTGGCAGGTTCCTTGCCGCTTTAAATCTTGCCGGAAGGTCTTCAAGCTGGCTCCTCCCACCCACCGGGTGGTAAACCTCGGCTGCGCCCATGACGCCAGATCTAGCTCACAGCCAGGTTGTGCGTCGGGTTGCAGGAGATTCAGGTGGGTCGTAGGATGAACAACATATACCATTCCTAGAACTCCGGTTACAGGTGAGTAACCTGTATTTCTAGGGACATGGATATGTTGTTCATCCACACTGTCTGGCAGACTCCTAGCAGTTCTCCGGGAGGAGGGAGGCAAGGCGCACACCCCCTACTTAGGGAATAATGACTGGAGAACTGAGGTCCCAAAACCAGCATCCCGGCGTGACTCAAGGTCGATGTGGTAATGGGTAATGAAGGTGTGTGCTGACTTCCAGGTAGCAGCCCTGCAGATTTCCTGGATAGGGACGTCCCTGGAAGCAGCCACCGATGCAACGGTATGGCGGGTACACGAGCTCTTATCCTCTGGGAGGCTCCATGCCCGCCAACCTATAGTGAGATCTATGCAGGAGGTGACCCACCTGCCTATCATCCGCTTGGCTGCAGGTCTGCCAGGTGCAGCTTCAGCGTAGGGTGACAAACAGCTGGCTAATCTCTCCCAAACTTCAGCCATCCGCCTCCTTATAATAAGCAAGCTCTCTCTAGGGTCCAGAGTATGGAGCCTATATTCGGCCTCCAAGGTGTGATTGGGGTAGAACACCGGCAGAGTCAACACCTGATTAAGGTGAAACTCCGACACCACCTTTGGAAGGAATTTCGGGTGGGGGCGCAGGACAACCTTGTCCCTGTAGAAGACCAGATAAGGAGACTCAATGGAAAGCACCTGGAGCTCTCCCATCCTTCTGGCTGATGTGATAGCCACCAAGAAGGTGGTCTTCCACGACAGGTGACAGATGTCACACCTGTGCATCGGTTCGAATGGCTTGCCCATGAGCTTAGCCAATACCAGCAGTAGATCCCATGGAGGTGGAAGTTCTCGCACCGGAGGGAATATGTGATCAAGGCCTTTGAAAAAGCACCCGACCACCTTCTCCTGTGCAGACTGCTTCCGTCCCGCGCCTGGTAAGCAGAGATAGCTGCCAGGTGCACCTTAAGGGTCGCCGGCACAGCCCTTGCTGAGAAAGGGACCATAGGTAGTCCAGAATGCTTGCCAAGGAACAGGAGGAAGGGTCCAGGCCCTTGCCCTGACACCAAATGGAGAATCTCTTCCATTTAAAGGCATAGCATTTTCTGGTCGACCCTTACGGGAAGCCTCAACAACGCTTGAGGACCTCGCCGGAAAGACCTAGGCCTGGAACTCTAGCTGTTCAGGAACCAGGCCGCCAGGTGCAGGCACTGAAGGTCCAGATGGAATACCTTCCCTGATTGACTGAGATCAGGTCCGGCAGGCTGGTAGCGCCCGGGAGCCTGGAGCTGAGACTGAGAAGATCTGGATACCAGAACTGGCGGGCCAGTCTAGGCTACCAGAATCACCTGCGCCTTGTCCTCCTCACCTTGAGAAGCACCTTGTGAATCAAGGGAAATGGGGGAAAGGCATAGAAGAGGCCCGGGGTTCACGGCCTCGAGAAGGCATCCTCCTGCAGCGAGCCCTGCTGAAGGGGCGGGCATGAAACAGTTTCAGCTTCGCATTCTCCCTAGAGGCAAACAGGTTTACCTGAGGCATGCCTCAGTAAGAGAACAGATCTTGTACTACCTCCGGCAGGAGAGACCACTCGTGGGATGCAGCTCCTATCCGGCTTAGGGCATTGGCCAGAATGTTGGAGGCTCCTGCCACATGGATGTCAAGGAAATCCGCCTCCGGGCTGCGCATGAGGGACCAAATGCGGAGAGCTTCCCTGCACAGAGGCATGGAGCGCATCCCGCCCTGGCGGTTCAGGCAGTACATGGTCGTGGTATTGTCCGTCTGGACGTGGACCACTTGACCCGTACAAACGGAACGAAGGCTGTGAGGGCTAGACGAAACGCTCGAAGCTCCAGTAGGTTGATGTGGCATCGGGACTCCCGAGGGGACCAGAGGCCATGCGTTCTGTGCTCCCCCAGATGGGCACCCCAACCCATCAGAGAGGCATCGGTGGATAGAGAGACCGTCGGCTCGGGGCAGACAAACGGGATGCCCTCCTGCAGATGAGCTGGAACGATCCACCGCTGGAGAGCATTCCACATCTCCTGGGTCACTGTCACTAGCTGATTCAAAGGATCGGAGCGCTGTAGCCATTGGCTGGCCAGTCCCCACTGTAGGGGACGCATGTGCCAACGGGCCCAATGGATCACGCTGGTGCAGGCCGCCATGAGGCCCAGGAGGTGCAGGAAGTCCCGGGCAGGGTGCAATTGCCCAACCTGAAATGACTGGGCAAAGGAGGAAAGAACCTCGGCCCTGTCCACCGGGAGCCGTGCTCTGGCTCGCAGAGAGTGTCAAGCTCTGCCCCGATGAATTGGATCACCTGCTTTGGCACGAGTTCCGACTTGGTCTCGTTGATAAGGAGGCCAACTTGAGAGCAAACCTGGACAGCCAGATCCCTGGACCGCTCCACCTCCATTCTGGAGGAGGCAGCAATCAGCCAGTCATCCAGGCAGGGGTACACCCGGACCCTTCGGCACCGCAGGAATGCTGTCACCACTGCCATGCATTTGGTGAAGACCCTGGGAGCTAGAGAAAGGCCGAAGGGCATGGCCCGGAACTCATAGAGAGACCCCTCTGCCCTGAAGCACAGGAATCTCTGGTGGGACGGACGGATTGGGACATGAAAGAACGCGTCTTGGAGGTCCAGAGAACAGAACCACATGCCTCGTTCAAAGGATGGAATGATCTGAGCCAGAGTGACCATCCTGAAGGTTCGAGACCTTAGGAACCTGTTCAGGTTGTGCAGGTCTAGAATAGGGCACCAGCCCCCCTGTCCGTTTCAGGATCAGGAAGTACCTGGACACAAACCCGGGCTTGGTGGAGGATCCGCCACCTTCTGATCACCTCCTTTTCAAGGAGTGGGCAATGTTGGCTCGACGAGCCAACAGGGAGGTTAGGACCCCTAGGCCCCCGAGGGGCTATGGCCAGAAGGGCAGGGCCTGCTCGAACTCTGAGGCAGACCTTTCCTACCACCTCCAACACCCAGTGGTCTGTGGTAATAGTGGACCAGGCGGAAAGGAAGTGGCAGAGCCGTCACCTCACGGGGGAACCCGGGGGGAGCGATGAGGCTGGGGGTGACACCCCTCAACCCGTCACTGGGCAGGCTTGGAGGAAGGACCGGCCGAGAGACCTCCTGGGCCTTTTCCTCCCTGCTTCCTGTTGGAGGAAGCTGCAGGCTTGGCTTTGGGGTGCCAAGCGTGAGCCTGCTGGCCCTGATGCTGGTGTTGCTGGGCCGGACGTGCCGCAGGGGCAGAAGGTCGAAAGGACTTATGTTGCTGGCGACGGCCCTTGTCCTTCTGAGCGGACGCGACCGAGTCCAGGGTAGCGCTGGACTTTTCGATCCTATGGAGGTGGCCTTCCACTCCAGGGCCAAACAGGTCAGTCCCCAAGAAGGGGACGTCCGCCAATTTGTCCTGGGTATCCGCCGTAAAGGTGGATATCCTCAGCCAGGCTCTGTGGCACATGGCCACTGCGGCCGCTACTGAGCGGGCACAGGAGTCTCCAATGTCTAGAGCCGTTTGGAGCTGCTGTTTCGCCACTGCCCTTCCCTGATCCCGCACCTGCTTGACCGTAGTCTACAGGTCGGCCGGGAGATGAGAGATCACCTCATCCAGAGAACCCATGAGGGCGTGGGAAAAGTGCACCATCAGTACGGCCGAGCTGGCCTGATGGAGGCCGAGGGAGAATGCAGCGTACACCTTGCGCCTGGCATCCTTGTCGGGGGGCTTATCCACATCCTTAGCGTTCCTGGAGCGCCGGAAAATGGTATCGGTGACCAACCCCTCCGCAGAGGGGTGTTCCAAAACCAGACAAAGAGCCAGTGGGGACCACATACTTCCTGGCCGAAGTGCAGGACAAGAAGCCGCCGCCAAAGCTTCAAGGCTGGGTCAACAATGGCTTCAGCCACCGAAAGGCCTCCGTGGGAGAATCCCCAGTCCAGCATCTCCGTGAGGGGATACTTGGCCTGCTTGGATATGGGCTCGAGCTGCATCCCGGTGGACTCTGAGATGAGCTGAAGCAGACCCATGAACAATGATGGGCTCTCGTCCATCGATTGCCCCCTGGAGGACTCCAGGTCAAGGGGCCTGGAAAACAGGGAGGAGTCATGCCAGACTCCAAGGAGTCTGTGAAGAGCTGCCTGGGGCCTAAGCCACCATCCACCTGCCGAGGACGGTCGGAGTGAGGGTGACTGACAACCGTGGGCAGACCCTGACCCGACCGAGAGTCCTTGGTCGAAGCCCCGATTTCGGTTGGAGGCTGAGGTTCCACCACAATCGGTGGGGCAGCTGGTTTTGGCCAAACAACCAGCCCAGGCTTGGGCACCTCGACCATCGCGAGGGGTTGTTTCGGACTTTTGGGTGACAGCCACTTAATGGCCGGGGAAGGCAATGGCATTGGCTTTTTCCCGGACAAAAGGAGATGCTGCCACATTAAGTCCTCGTACCGTCGATGCAATTTGCGCCAAAGCCTCTCCTCTTCCGAGGAGGAAGACGAGGACGAGCGGCGCCGCCGCCTTCCTTGGTGCTGAGACCGAGACCGCTGATGTCGGTGGAATCGGCTGGACCGAGACGAGGTCCGAGACAGAGACCCTCGGTGTTTCTGAGGGTGGGTCTGGGAGGGAGCCGGGGACACCCACTCCTCCCTCGACTTGGAGTCTTGACCGGGACTCCGCACAGAAGGCGAGGCAAGTCCTCAGTTTCACCGGGGAACCGGTGATGAAGGGTTGTCGGCTTCACCAGTCGACAACTCGATCCGACAGGTCGAGAAAATCTCGACCTGCTGATGGGTGTCTCGCTGGCTGACCTGACGGGACACCTTCAGTGTGGTAAAGCAAGATGGCGACCACGCTGGGTCAGCCACTTTAGACTACCAGGAGTCAAAGTTAAGTTTTAGTTTTAGTTAATGTTTAGCGTTATCATGTTTAGCGATAAACAATTTTATGCTTGTAGTTTTGTTTTAGGTTAAATTACTGTATCGTTATGTATTGCTAAGTACCATTAAGTGTGTCTTTTGCAACTTGGATACCTGACCGCTATTACTGCTCCGTTTGAACTAAGAACTGTTTGACGACTGACTTTGTTCCTTGCCTGTTTTGTTTTGCTGGTTTTCGCAGTCTCGCCAGGCTAAAGGAGCTCGGTTTTGGAGGTCGTGTTGGAGCTGTGGAGTTGTGGATCTGTCCTGTGGGAATCAGCGGACTCAAGCGGGATTATTCGTTTGGAGTAGTCTGGAGGAGATTGGACCGAGGATTTGCAGCGCGTTGGGGCGTTTACTGCCTTTTTGTTTCTGATCGGATTAGGAACTGCCTCGGCTACAGTGTTCTGCTGTGACTGCCGCCGTTTCGGTCCTCGACCGGAGCAGGAATGGCCTCGGTTTCTCCCTGGGAAGCTGGGGGGACTGAGGCTTCTCCTAAGCCACCCTGGGGCTCAACTGTTGGGCTGACTCTCAAGGTGTCTGTAGCTACTGGTCGTTGACTGGCCGGAGGTGTCTGCCTTTGTTTGGTGGATGGGCTGCGGTGTTTGACCGTGATTGCGGTCATTCCCGAATGGCAGTTTGGCTCCTGACTGTGCTGTGGGGATTATTTGAAGAGCTGTTTGTTTTCCCCAGTCTTGATTCGAACTCCTGCTATTCGACCAGGCTGTTGGAAAGGCTATCTCCTTCTCCCGTTTGGACCTATTCTGACTCTTGCCTGTGTCTGGATCTACTCGAGAATTTCCTTTTTGTTTCTGCTCCTGGACACGGGTGGTGAGATTGTGCTATATTTCTATTTTCAAATGTTTACCCCCACTATGTGAGAGATGGTATCGGGGAATACATAACATTTTTGGACTGTTGCACGCGAGAGGTGCTGCATTGAACTTAAATTTTAAAACTCCTGTTCTTCTTTTAGTTTAGGTCTAGTATCCAGTTGCATTTGATTACACTGATACAGTGTTACTTTGAATATTTTGATATTTTTATCATGTTTTGTTATTTGGGTTCTTGGGTTGGGTTCTAATTTGTGATAGGGTGGGTTTTACCTTACTTTATTATATTGTTTGTTTATTTCTCCTCCTGTGAGAGAGAGTGAGAGTGTTTTTATTTACAAGTTTTTATATTATAGGTTTTGTTTATTTTGTTTTATATTTGGGTTGTCTAAATGTGTTGGACAGGCGTAGAGACGGTTGGGCATTATTCCCCTACTAGGCTCAAGGAATTACGTCCTTTTGAATGCCCACCATTAACATCCGACATCTATTTTAGATGTCGTGCATTGGGCATCTTGAAGTGTGGACGAAAATGGAGAGTTGGGCCTGGTGGGGGACAGGAAAGGGGAGGACGGATTGGGGTTTTGGGGTCCAGGAGATGCCCTGGGGCGAAATGGGATCAAGACAGAGGTTACTCTTGTCTTGTACCCATACCCAAGGGCTCCAAAATAATTGGACAGGTGCCGAGGTCTTCCCCGACAGCTCATCCCGCCATGGCGGTGTTATGCAATGCCAGATCAATTAAGAACAAGACAGCTATTATTTCTGATCTTGTTGGATCATCTGATCTGACTTGCATCACCGAGACCTGGCTGGATGAAAATCCAGGCCCTGTTTTGGCCTTGGCAACTCCAGCCGGGTTCTCGGGGATACACCGTCCAAGGCTGGATCGTAGGGCGGGCAGTGGCCATTATGTTTAAATCTGAGCTGGGCCTTGTGGATGTGCCATGTGAAATACCAGTTCCTTTGAATATATCCTGGGAGAGGATGCAGGCTGCGGATTCTCCTCGCTCACCGTCCACCAGGTGACGGTGGAGCATTTCTGCAGGAGATTGCGACTTCATCATCAACCTGGTGCTGAAGTTTGCCAGACTCATACTTCTGGCGTACTTCAATGCCTGGGTCGATGACAACTCTCTCATTTCGTCAAAATTCCTCCAGCTGATGAATATGCTGGGCCTGACACAGGTTGTTACCTCCTCTACCCATATAGGGGTCATTCATTGGATCTGATTTTTCTCATGGGTATGGAGATCTGATTTGGGGTGGAACCAGTCAGTTGGTCTGACCATTACACCATAAGGTTCTGCTTCATTGCCCCTCTAATAGGTCTGCCCCTCACGGAGATGGTTCAATACCGCCTTTAAGGGGTGTTAACCCCAATGACCTAATGGCGTGTTGGATCTCATCGAGCTTGTCGGAGTGAATGCATGAGTCCAGATGATCTTGTACTGGCCTATAATAAGGCCGTGGGAGATGCTCTGGACAAAATTGTTTGTGTTCGGCCTCACCTTCTGCTCCAAGGAGCCCGTGGTTTGATGGCTCCTTGAGGGAATTAAGGCGAGTTGGCCAAAGGCTGGAGAGAGTCTGGCGGAGATTGGGCCTTGATGCCGACAGGCTTAGATTGATGGCACTTTGATTACTATCAATCAGAAATCACTCGTAAGAAGGCAGAACTCCTGTCCAGAGAGATTTCTGCTGCACAAAATCGACCGGCTCAGCTTTTCCGGACTGTGGACAGACTGTGCAATCCAGTCTGTCTTCAACCCAGAGAAGCATTCTCTCAGCTAAGATGCGAGGAGCTTGATCGGTTTTTTGTGGATAAGGTTGCCGACCTCAGGTCCGGTATCGGCCCGACCTCTCTTATGGGGGATTGCGATGGTCGACTAGAGGTGGCTCGTCCTCGGTCTGTCTGGCTAGACTTTCACCGGCCGGAATTTATTAACATTGTGAAGATCATCCAAACTATGCGACCAACTACTTGTAGTTTGGATCCGGGTCCTACACCGCTTTTACTAAGTTGTGTAGAAGCCATCTACCCAATCCTTGCAGACATTGTCTGGAAATCTTTGGAGAGGGGGGGTTTTCCTGACCCCCTTAAGGAGGCAGTAGTTCGACCACTCCTTAAAAAATCTTTCTTAGATCCTGACTGCCTAGCTAACTACCACCCTATCTCTAACCTGCCATTTGTTGGTAAGGTTATTGAAAAGGCAGTTGCGTTGCAATTGGATGATCACCTTATATCTCACAATGTCTATGATACTCTCCAGTCTGGCTTCAGGAAAAGGCATAGTACAGAGACTGCCCTTGTCCGGGTATTGAGTGACCTCCTTATGGCCCGAGATCGAAAGGCACGTACCATTCTGGTCCTTCTCGCCTATCGGCTGCATTTGATACTGTAGACCATGGAGTGCTATTGGAGCACCTATGGTCTTTTGTGGACTGTCTGGTACAGTCCCTAATGGTTTCGCTCTTACCTCACAGGCAGATTTCAGAGAGTTGTCACTGGAATTTATTCCTCTCACTCTCACTCTCTGCCTTGTGGGGTACCACAGGGCTCCATTTTAGCTCCCATGTTGTTTGCAGTTTACATGCTGCCATTGGGAGAAATCATCAGGCGATACAGTTTGGGTTTTCACTGCTATGCAGATGATACTCAGCTGTATCTGTCCTTTCTCCCCAGTCAGGGTGATGCACTCTCTGTACTTAACAACTGCCTCGAAGAGATCAGACTTTGGATGAGTTCGAGCTGGTTGAGACTCAATCCGGACAAGACCGAGGTATTGGTGGTGGATCCAGGTCATCCGGGATGGGTGGGAGCTGGACAGCCATCAGGTTTATTACTTGGTGGTTACTGCTCTCACCTCTGTGCAGGTGCTAAAATCTGGGTGTTATTTTGATGATGGTTTGACCCTGAAATCTCAGGTGTCTGCTGTTGTCAAATCCTCTTTTACCAACTGAGGAATATCGCCTGGGTGAAACATCTGATCCCCGGTGACCTTCCAACATTGATCCACGCCTTTGTCACTACTCATCTTGACTATTGCAATCCCTTTACCTAGGGCTACCTGGGGTTGATATCCGCCACTCCAGCTAGTGCAGAACGCGGCAGCCAGGCTTTTGACTGGTACTTGAGGACCAGTCATATACGCCTGTGTTCGTGAACTGCACTGGCTGCCTGTATGGTGGCGATCGCCTTTAAGGTTGGTTTACTAACCTTAAAGCTCTACTACCATCAGGGACCCGTTACTTGAAAGATCTCCTGATTCCCTACTGCCCTCCGTCCTCTCCGCTCCGCCTAACGAGGGATTGCTGAGATTCCCAGGGTACGATTGAAGTCATCAGGATCTCTGCATTTGCTTTTTCGGCACCAACCCTGTGGAATTTTCACCGTTGGTTGAGAGAATGCCCAACTGCTAATTTTAAGGTTGCCTTAAAAACATATTTATTCAAATTAGCATATCCTGTTAGTTCTTGGTTAACTTTAAATGTTTTAAGATCTGGATTTTATTGATTTAATGTCTGTACAGCGCTTTGAATTTGAAAAGTGCTTTATAAATAAAATTGAACTGAATTAGCTGCAACCTCGACCGAAGTCGCGTGTTGACTGTCCGCGGTAGGGGACCTCTCCTGCTCCCACGAACGTCGACGGTGGGACTTACCCTTCGAGTCCCTCTTTTTTGACCGAGAAGAGTGTCCCGATGACCCCTCACCCTTCGTGGAGAGGGACTGGCAAAGCTCCTTAAAAGAAGCTGTGTAAGAGGATCCCAGAGAGAGCGAGATAAATGCCGCAACCGAGGAAGATGAGGATGCGGCCCAGGCCCTCCTCCTCGGAAGTTGCTCAGTTGAGCCAGTCACCGACACTGCCCAACGGCCTCCTTGGACTTCACCAGTGGATAACGCTCTCGGGCACCCAAGTTGTAGCTGGGCAGCGCGTCTTCAAGGATGTTGGTCAAAAAGACCTGCGAACTCGCAGAGGCTCATGGATCATGGTCAAGGCCGAGGCAGTAGACGCACGTGGAGTGTGGATCCATCCTGGACATCTTCTGCCCACATGGGCACCGCCGAAAACCGGGAGTCGATTTGTCCATCGCAGCCATGAAGGAAGAATTTGACCGAAGTCTTAAAAACTTTAAAATTATTTTCGGGTGAACCGAAGAGGTAGGATCCAGTCTATACGCAGAGCGTTAAGAAGGGAAATACAGGTTACTCACCTGTAACAGGAGTTCTAGGAATGGTATATGTTGTTCATCCACACTCATTGGCAGTATCCTTGCCGCTTTAAATCTTGCCGGAAGGTCTTCAAGCTTGCTCCTCCCACCCACCCGGGTGGTATAACTCTCGGCTCCGCCCCATGACGCCAGATCTGGCCCGCTGGAAGCTCAGGTTGTGCGTCGAAGCCGGGGAGGTCGGGTGGGTAGTGTGGATGAACAACATACCATTCCTAGAACTCCTGTTGCAGGTGAGTAACCTGTATTTCTAGGACATGGATATGTTGTTCATCCACACTCATTGGCAGACTCCTAGCAGTTCTCCGGGAGGAGGAGGCAAGACGACACCCCCATATACTTACTTGGGAAAGAGACTGAGAACCGAGGCCCCAAAACCAGCATCCCGGCGTGACTCAAGGTCGATGTGGTAGTGGTAATGAAGGTGTTTCTGACTTCTAGGTAGCAGCCCTGCAGATTTCCTGGATAGGGACGCCCTGGAAGCAGCCACTGCTGCAGCAGTATGGCGGGTAGAATGAGCTCTTATCCTCTGGGAGGCCCCATGCCCGCCAACTTATAGTAGAGATCTATGGAGAGGTTACCCACCTGCTTATCGTCCGCTTGGCTGCAGGTCTGCCAGATGCGGCTTCAGTGAGGTGACAAACAGCTGGCGAACCTCTCCTGATTTCAGCCTGGCGCCCTTATAATAAGCGAGCGCCTCTAGGGTCCAGAGTATGGAGCCTATATTCGCCTCCGAGGTGTGATTGGGGTAGAACACCGGCAGAGTCAACACCTGGTTAAGGTGAAACTCCGCCACACCACCTTCGGAAGGAATTTCGGTGGGGGAGGACAACCTTGTCCCTGTGGAAGACCAGGTAAGGAGACTCGATGGAAAGCGCCTGGAGCTCTCCCATCCTTCTGGCTGACGTGATAGCCACCAAGAAGGCGGTCTTCCACGACAGGTGAGAGAGAGCCACCTGTGCATAGGTTCGAATGGCTTGCCCATGAGCTTTGCCAGTACCAGCAGTAGATCCCACCGGAGGTGGGGGTTCCCGCACTGGAGGAAATGTGATCAAGGCCTTCGCTGAGCCAGACCACCTTCTCCTCGCCATCGACTGCTCCGGCCCGCGCCTGTAAGCAGAGATGGCTGCCAGGTGCACCCTTAGGGTCGCCGACCAAGCCCTGACTAGAAAGGGACCATAAATATCCAAGATGCTTGCCAAGGAACAGGAGGAAGGGTCCAAGCCCTTGTTCTGACACTCAAATGGAAAACCTTTTCCATTTGAAGGCATAGCATTTTCTGGTCGACTCCCACGGGACGCCTCAACTACATTGAGGACCTCTCGGAAAGACCCAAAGCCTGGAACTCTAGCCGCCAGGAACCAGGCGTCAGGTGCAGGGATTGAAGTCCGGATGGAACACCTTCCCTGATTGGACTGAGAGCAGGTCCGGAGCAGCTGGAAGCTGCCGGAGTCCTGGAGCTGAGACTGAGGAGATCTGGGTACCAGAACTGGCGAGGCCAGTCTGGGGCTATCAGAATCACCTGCGCTTTGTCCCTCCTCGCCTTTGGAGAAGCACCTTGTGGATCAAGGGAAATGGGGAAAGGCGAAAAGAGGCCCGGGGTCCATTGCCTCGAGAAGGCATCCCCTGCAGCGAGCCCTGCTGAGGGGGCGGCATGAAACAGACTCAGCTTGCGCTCCATGGAGGCAAACAGGTCCACCTGAGGTGTGCCCCAAAGGGAGAACAGATGCTGTACTACCTCCGGCAGGAGAGAGACCCTAATGGGATGCAGCCCCTATCCGGCTCAGGCATCGGCCAGGGTGTTGGAGGCTCCTGCCACGTGAATGGCTAGGAGATCCGCCTCAGGCTGCGCACGAGTGACCAAATGCGGAGAGCTTCCTTGCATAGAAGCATGGAGCGCGTCCCGCCCTGGCGGTTTAGATAGTACATGGTCGTGGTATTGTCCTGCCTGACTGGACCACTTGACCGGAGGAACGGAGCAAAGCGCGTGAGAGCAGGCTGACCGCCTGAGCTCCAGCAGGTTGATGTGGCATCGGGACTCCTGGGACCAGAGGCCATGAGCCCGGTGTTCCCCAGATGGGCACCCCAACCCATCAGAGAGGCATCGGTCGACAGAGAGACCGGCGGCTCGGGCGGACGAACGGATGCCCTCCTGCAAATGATCTGGAATGGTCCACCACTGAGAGCGTTCCACATCCCCTGTGTCACCGACACAAGCTGGTCCAGGGATCGCAGCTGTAGACCACTGGCTGGCCAGTCCCCACTGAAGGGGACGTGATGTTCCAGCGGGCCCAACGGACCACGCTGGTACAGGCCGCCATGAGACCCAGGAGGCGCAGGAAGTCCCGGAAGGGCGACATTGCCCAACCAGAAATGATCGGGCAAAGGAGGAAAGAACCTCGGCCCTGTCCGGGAGCCGGCCTGGCTCAAGAGAGTCGAGCTGCGCCCGATGAATAAAATCACCTGCTTCGCCTCGAGTTCGACTTGGCCTGGTGATAAGGAGGCCCAGTTGAGAGCAGACCTGGAGGGCCAGATCTCTGACCACTCCGCCTCCTTCCTGAGGGAGCTCTATCAGCCAGTCGTCCAGGTGAAGGGTACACCCGACCCTGGCGCCAAGAGAATGCTGTCACTGCCATGCATTTGTGAAGACCCTGAGCTGGAGATGTCAGGGGCATGGCTTGAACTCGAGAGATCCTCCGCCGAAGTTAAGGAATCTCTGTGAGACGGACGGATAGGGACGTGAAAAACGCGGCCCTGCAAGTCCAGAGAGCAGAACCACACGCCTGCTCCAAGGATGGTATTATCTGAGCCAGAGTGACCATCCTGAAGGTTCGAGACCTAGGAACTTGTTTAGGTCGTAGGTCGAGAATGGGCGCCAGCCCCCGTCTGCTTCGAACCAGGAAGTACCTGGACACAAACCCTGGGTCTGAAAGAGGGTCCACCACTTCTTACCACCTCCTTCTGGAGGAGGAGGACGGCGTCGGCTCGACGAGCCGCCAGTGAGGCTGGGGATCTCGAGCTCCCGAGGGGCGACGGCCTGAAGGGTGGTGCCTGCTCAATTCCAGAGGCAGGCCTCTTCCACCACCTCTAAGACCCACCTGTCCGTGGTAACAGCGGACCAGGCGGAACGGAGTGTCTGAGCCGCCCCCACGGGGGACCTAGGTGGTGACGGGATGGGGGCGACCTCAGCCTGGCCACTGGGCAGGCTTGGAGGAGGGACCGCCGAGGGACTCCTGGGCCCTTTTCCTCCCCTGCCTCCTGTTAGAGGAAGCTGCTTTGGTTGGGATGCCAAGGTCGAGCCTGCTGGCCCTGACGCTATGTTGGGTCATGCCGCCGGGGCACAGAAGGACGAAGGGCTTAGCGCCGGGTTTAGTGCCTTTGTCCTTCTGAGCGGAAGAGACCGAGTCCAAGGTGGCATTGACTCTCGATCCTCTGCAGGTGACCTTCCACCCCAGGGGTCAAGAGGTCAGTCCTCAAAAGGAACATCCGCCAACTTGTGCTGGGTATCCGAAGTAAAGGTGGATATCCTCAGCCAAGCCTCGCCGACGATAGCCACTGCGGCCGCCACCGCCATCTGGCACATGAGTCCCTACATCCAAAGCAGTCTGAGCTGCTGTTTGGCCACTGCCCTGCCCTGGTCCCGCACCTGCTTAACCGGAGTCTGCAGATCGGCGGAAGATGAGGGATGACCTCATCCAGGGAGCCCAACAGGGCATGAGAAAATGTGCCTGAGGACGGCCGAACTGGCCTGACGAAGGCCGAGAGAGGACGCAGGGTAGACTTTTCGCCCGACATAGTCCAATTTCTTGGACTCCTTGTCAGGAGGTTTGTCCACATCCCTGGCGTTGCCGGCGCGCCGGAAAACGCTTGTCGGTAACCAACCCTCAGCAGAGGGGTGTTCCAAAACCGGACAAGGAACTGTAGGACCGTGATACTTTCCTGGCCATCCTGGCCAAGGCGCAGGGCAGGGAAGCAGGGCGCTCCAAAGTTCCAGTGCTTGACCCACTCTGGCCTCGCCACCGGAAAGGCCTCCGCCGGAGAATCCCTCGGTCCAGAATTCCGTGAGGGGATACCTGGCCGCTTGGAACGGGTTCGAGCTCCATCCCGTAGACCCGAGATGAGCCAAGAAGTCCTAGAAGGACCGACGGGCTATCGCCCATTGGCTGACTCCTCCTGAAGACTCAAGTCCAGTCGCTTGGAGAAGAAGGAGGAATCATCTTCGGACTCGAAGAGTCCTCGAGAGCTGCCTTGGCCTGAACCACCCTTCACCAGCCGAGGTCGGTCGGGAGTGAGGGTAACTGACAGCCGATGGGGTAAACCCTCAGCGATCGAGAATCCTTGGTCGGAGCCCCCACCGGTGGCTGTGGAGCGGAGGTTCCACCGCAATCGGTGGAGCAGTTGGTTTTGCCGAACAACCGCCTGTATAGGCTCCTCGGCAAGTCGAGGGTTGTGTCGGGCTGCCCGTGACAGCTACTTAATGGTCGAAGGCGCCGAGTCGGCTATTCCCCGCCAGGAGGAGTTGTTGCAACATAAGGTCCCCGCATTGCCGACGAACTTACTGGGCCCCTCATCCGGTGGAGGAGGACGACGAGCGGCGACGCGGCCATCATGGGTGCTGAGGTTCCAGACCGCATTGCTGACGGTGGGAACGGGCTGACCGCCGAAGAGGTCCGAGACCGAGACCGAGTCCGGAATTTCCGGGTCGGCAGGAGGTGTCGGCCGGAACCGACACTCCTTCGCCTCGGAAGGTCCATCCGAGGGCTCCGAACCGAGGCACAGGCGAGCCCACGGGATCTCGCACCTCCTCCGGGGAACCGGGAGAGGGGAATTCGGCTGCTAAAGGCGACAGCCTGGTCTAATGGGTCGAGAAAATCTCGACTTCATCAGTGGGAGTCTCGGTCAACTGACCTGACGGGACACCGTGAGGCCAGTGGCCGAGCCGAAGCGGTCGATCGGCCGACGGTCGACGGCCCGGGAGAGGGACCTTTCCCGCCCCAAGAGCGCCGACGGAGGGACTTTACCCTTTGTCCTTCTTTTTGGACCGAGAAAAAGGTCCAGTAGACGCAGGCCCTTCTCCTTTAGTGGAGAGGGACAGACAAAGCTCCTTAAAGGAAGCCGGTAGGAAGAACCCAGAGAGAGCGGGATAAATGCCGCCGCCGAGGAAGATACGCTCACGGCCCTTCCTCTTCGAGGGCTACCATCCGCTCTAGTTGATCCCACGAGCCCGGCGCAACATGACACCGCCAACCGGGCCTCCTTGACTTCAATGAGGGAAACGCCGGACGCGCCCAGTTGCAATCGGGCAGCACGGTCTCGAGGACGAGGTCGAGAAAGATGAGCACAGGTCGAAGCCCGCGGGTCGTGCTCAAGGCCTACCAGTAGACACAGCGTGGAGTGTGGATCCGTCCGAGATTCTTCCCTGCTATGGGCATCTCCGAAACTGGAGTCATTTATCCATCGGAGCCGCGAGGGATCAAGACTGAAGTCTTTGCAAATATTATTTTTAAATCCGCAAACGGAGAAATAGGAACTAGCCACAAACGCAGAGCGTTAAGGAGGGAACCTGAGCTTCCAAGCGGTAAGGAAGATCTGGCGCCGGGGCGGAGCCGAGTTATACCACCCGGGTGGGTGGGAGGAGCAAGCTTGAAGACCTTCCGGCAAGATTTAAAGCGGCAAGGATACTGCCAATGAGTGTGGATGAACAACATATCCATGTCCCTAGAACCTGAGCTTCCAAGCGGTAAGGAAGATCTGGCGTCATGGGGCGGAGCCGAAAGTTTTAACACCCGGGTTGGTGGGAGGAGCCAGCTTGAAGACCTTCCGGCAAGATTTAAAGCGGCAAGGAACCTGCCAGACAGTGTGGATGAACAACATATCCATGTCCCTAGAAGCTTGTTTACAGGTGTGACCTGGGAGCACAAGGAAGTTAAGTGAGTTGCTCAGGGACACACAGTACGCACATGGAGGATGTGGGATTCAAACCCAGGACACCAGGTTTGCAGCTCAGAGCCTTAGACCACCGCACTACACTGCTTTCTCTATTCTAATAGGTAGAACTGGCAGCTAGTGCTGATTTTGCTCTGTGACATGATTTTCAACTTTTTTGGTGGGGGGGCTTACAAATGTGAAGTATCTTTTTAATAAAGTATAAAGATAAGTATGTGCGAGTTATTTAGTTTGGCGAATATTTGTTTTATTACTTGAAAAAGTGGGATACACTAAACGTGTAGTGCAATGACCCACTGTAAAATGGGATCAAATGTGTAGCTGAAATAGTCACTGTCATCCTGTTGTTTTCATGCTATACCACACACAGGAGACAAAGTAACTTTAAAGTATTTTGCAGTTTCTAGGCTGTAGCTTCATACCATACACATCATTTGTATTAAAAAAAAAAAAAAAATGAAAATCATGTCAGAGAGCAAATTCAGCACTAGATGCTAGTTCTACCCAGCAGAATTCTGGTACCTACATTTATAGTTTAACAAATATTTGACATCTAAGTGAGTGGGTTTTCTATAAGAAAACAGCTAGAGTCTTAACTAATTATAGCACTAATGATATGGGCAATTTCTGTGCATTTATGGTTGTATATAATTTGATGAAATTAAAAGTTTTAAAATTAAAACACTCCTGCAAGTTAGACCTGACACACAGAAAACAACAATAGTGAATTAGAGCTTAATTTAGTAGCGGTTTTCTTATAGAAACTCCAGTTATCTAGCTCTCAAGTATCTGCTAATAGGCCAATTTAGGAAAAAACCCTAATGGCAGACAGACGGTAGGACACACTAGGACTTAACATACAAATTAAAATACTTTGCATAACATATGCTTTTGCAAATTCTGAGTGGACTACTCCTTTAACTGCAAGCCCAGTAAAAATATACACTGCCGCCTCTTGCTATACTGACATGCTTCAGATGATGCAAACTACAGAGCAAGGTGGTGGGGGCAGGGTTGGAGGACAGGTCTGAATAACACCATGTACCCACCAGGAGGGACTTCTCCATCTTTGGAATGTATTTGTGAATATGTGTGACCAGGAAAGGCATGTAAGCTGAGCCAAGGCTGTTTAAACAAGTGCTGTATAAGGATGCAGTTTCAGGCTTTTCTTTCCTTCTGAAGCTTAAGCTCTGATGCCCCAGGCAGCTCTCAAGGTCAATTGTTCCAGCATGATAGATCCACCTTATGCCCCTCCCCATTACGAACCAAAAAAAGGTGGGTGGATCTTTATGAGCTTCTTGGTGGCGTGTGGGGTGGATCTTACTCCCCCAAAAACTAATGCTGCCTCCCACTACTCAGGTTCCAGTTCTTGTACCTCCCACTTAAGAAAGAAAATAGTGCACTGCAACCACTGACTAACATGAAAGCGTATTTATTTGAGGGCGGAAAACATTTCTTGGAGGAGGGCACGTGGAGGAGACTATTTACACCTTCAGTCAGTTCCACAGACAGAAAATATGACATCACTCCTTTTGTACATGCAAAACATCTGGCAGACTCTGCTTATGCAGCCTAAAACAAACAAAAAAACACTGCTTTTTTTTTTTAGCTGGCTTTACTAGTCTCTCTGCAAGAGTGGATTTGGATGTTTTAAACTATTACATCTTTTAAATTGTTCCTTTTTTATCGAGAAACAAACAAAAGGGGCTATTATCTAATGAAACTAAAGGTTTCATGTGAATTTCAGGTATCAGATTAATTTTTTCATTACCCAAGCTCAAAAAAGTCTTAAAATTGGTGATTTTATGTAACTTGTACAATCAGTAAAAACCAAAGGGCCTATTGTTTTACCATGCCAAAATAATATAGAATAAATGCTAGTAAACTGTACAAGAAAATATTGCCATCAAGGGGATCTAACAAGTCATAAATCGAGAGTCCAAATGACAAGTGGATTTATGACCTCTTTAAATCCCTGAAATGACATTTTCATTTATTCTTTGGTAACCAGGTAAGGCCCAAAGGACACAAAACTCATTTTCAGGTGTGCCCTGGGAGCACAGGAAAGTGACTTACTCAGTGTCACACAACATAAGTGGAGGCTGCAGAAATCAAACCCAGGTCTGCTGGATGTGCCAAGCCCGGTCACAGCTTGTTGCTCTAATCTCCAGGCTATACTGCCACCCTCCCCATCTGTCATTTCCCACATATACAGCACCATTATAGTGCTAGTCTGTCCAGAAAAGTGTGTGGAACGCTCCCTGGACGACTGGCATGGGATGGATAAATTCTGGACATCCTCTGTCTTCCCTGCCTGTGAGCCGAGTCCCACCTCACTTTCACAAAACACTCTGCTACCAGCAGGCCTCAGTACAGGAATCCAGGGCTCCCATAGGAAAGTACAGTTACGTAAGAACTTACCTTAACAGTAGATCTTCGAGAAGAGCTTTTACAGCAGGCAATAACTATTAGGATTATGCTGCCAGGCACTAGGACCCCATGGAAAAATTCTAGATAGCAGTCTATGGCAGGGGACCGCCCCTTGATGTCGGTCCCGCCACCAATGTCGCACATGGTATAAAGGGGCAGTCCCCCAGCACCACCTCAGTTCGCCTGTCGGAAACCCGGCAGTATGAAGGATGGGGAACCAAGGAGGTTCTAACATCCCCTAAAGGGAGAAGAAGTAATACCTTCCAATGGGGGGAGAGGGAGAATATGATGCCAGCTGCAAGAGCTCTTCTTGTAGATCTGCTGTTACAGTAAAAGTTCTTACATAACTGTAGCATCTCACTTCGAGATAGAGCTCTTGCAGCAGGCAATAGCCATTAGGACTGAGTTCCAAGCAGTACAAGGACAAGATCCAGGTCGGATGGGTGAAGGATATAGAAATCTATGGTAGCTCTTAAGAGAGCAGTCCCAAGAGAATGGCTAAGCTGAAGCCTGCTCTCCTTCTGGAAACAATGTCCACACTGTAATGCTTGATGAATGTGTGGACAGAACTGCAGGTGACTGCAGCACAGAGATCTGCTACAGACACATTTTTGAGGGGTGCAAACAAAGTGGCAACACCTTAGTGGAGTGACCTTTTAACCAAGCCCGTAAAGGTTTGTCATACTTTTGGTAGCAAATAACTATGCAATCCACCAACCATTTGGACAAAGTCTGCTTAGTCACTGGCACCCCTAGCATTCTTGGGGCGAAAGATACAAACCGATCAGATTTTCTTAAAAACCTGGTACGGTCAATGTAAAAATGAAGAACTCTGTGAACATCTAGAGTATGCAACAAGGCTTCCCCTCTATTTGAGTACTCTGGGTAATAAACTGGGAGATGGATGTCATGATTAAGGGTGAACTCGGACACCACCTTTGGGAGAAACAGGATTTGTGTGCAGGGATACCCTATCCCTGTGGAAAATCAAATAGGGCTCTTTACACATAAGAGCCTGAAGCTCGGAAATCCTTCCAGCAGATGTGATGGCAACTAAAAACAGCGCTTTCCAAGACAGGACGTACAGCTTGCAACTTGCAGTTGACTCAAAGGGAGGCGATGTAAGCTTCTCTAACAAAAATAAGAGATCCCATGGAGGAATAGGGTCCTGAATGGGTGGCTTAATGTGCATCATACCTCGCAGGAAGGTGCGCGGCAGATCAATTTATGCCAGGTTCCTACTATCCACTGGTACAAGATGAGCTGACAGTGTAGAAAAGTGTACCTTTATGGATGCGTAGCTAAGACCTGCATTGGAAAGGGAAAGGAGATACTTGAGGACCGAATTCACTGGACAGGTAAGAGGACTGGGCAGAGGAATTGAGGTTCTACTGCCAATTGCTAGAGCAATGGGAACCAAATTTGCCGAGGCCAAATGGTGCAATGAGAATCATACCTGTCCTTCCACTTGAAGTTTGAGCAGTACTCTCTGAAGTAGTGGGAAGAGAGGGAAGACATAAAGAAACCTCCCTGTCCAAGAAAGGGACAACGTGTTTCACCAGAAAACACCAGGCCCGGATCCAGCGAGCAGAAACTGGGCAGTCTGGCATTGAACAGGGGCACAAAGAGGTCCAGTTCTGGAATTCCCCATCTTTTGAACATTGTCTACTACTTCCAGTAGTAGTTCCCACTCGTGGGCCTGAGACCAAGAGCAGCTTAGGCTGCCAGCTAACGTGTTTTGTATTCCTGGAATGTGCACCGCTGTGAGTTCCTGATTGTGCTCCACTGCCCAGTACCAGACTCTTATGGTCTCTCTGCAAAGGGTACAGGAGTGACTGCCCACTTGCTTGCTGATGTAAAAGACCACCAACATGTTGTCTGCTTGGATTAATAAGGGGCCTGGGAGAAGGTCTGTCTGAAATGCTCTCATCTCCAACACATTGATGTGGCGGCTGTGTTCCAAAGAAGTCCACATTCCTCTTGTTTGATTTTCTTTGAAATGCATGCCCCACTCCAGTCCCGAAGCATCCGTTGTTATGATTTGCTGAGGACTGGGACTTTGAAATGGAGCCAGTCTTTTGTTGGGAGGGGGTTAGCCACCATTCCAAAGTCTGATGCACAGCACTGGAGATCTGAACTTGCTGCCCGAGATCATCCAAATGCTGATCCCACTGTACCCTGAGGTTCCACTGAAGCACTCTCATGTGGAGACGAGCTAAGGGCATTGCTGTGATGGCAGCTGCCATGTAGCCTAGGAATTGCAAAAGCACTGTGACTTGATATCTGGCCTGAGTAGGCGATTTTCCGAGCCAGCACCTGCAGGTGATCTGCCTTCTCCAGGGAGGAGGGCCTTCCCTTGACAGTGTCCAAGACGGCCCTCATTTATTTTAATCTTTGACAGGGCCAGGGGATGACTTGGGAAGATTTAAGGTGATTCCCAGGGCTTGGAACAGTCAAAAAGTACTTTCCAGTGTGTGATGCAGCTGGTCCCTTGTGGGAGCTGTCAGAAGCCAGTCGTTGAGGTAGGGGTAGATGTAAAGTCCCTGCCTCCTGAGAGCTGCTGCCACCACCGCCAGGCACTTGGTGAATACTCGAGGTGCTGAGGAGAGGTCGAACGGCAGTGCCCAAAACTGAAATTGCTTGCCCTGGAAGGTAAAGCGAAGGTACTTTCTGTGGGACGGCAGGATTTTTATATGCATGTATGCATCCTGCATGTCCAGGGAGCAGAGCCATTCCCCTTGATGTAGCATAGGCAGCAATCCTGGCAGTGTCAACATCCTGAACCTTTTGTATTCGATAAAATTGTTCAACTGACTGAGATCCAGGATGGGACGAGGTCCTTGTATTTTCTGGAACTAAGAAGAAGTGGAGTAATAACCCTTCCTCTTTGATTCAAGGGACTACCTGGATTGCCTTTTCGCCAGTGAGGGCTTGGATTTCTGCCCGAATGAGGCCTGCCTGGGATGGGGAACAATGAGTGGAAATCGGAGGGCTGTCAGGAGGTATTTGCGTGAACCCAGAGCGTGAACCCTTTCTATTATCAGGAGTACCCACTGATCTGCCATAATGCTGGACCAACCTGTGAGGTACAGGGAGAACCGCCTCCTACTGCCTCCCCTGTAGCTCTGCTGGAGGAGGGGGTCTGACAGAGAGTCATGCCGAAGTTATTGGAGTGAGCAAGGGAGCTCTGGTGTTTCTGGCACTCCTTGGTCCCTGTGCCCCTGTTGATAAGGCTATGCCTGAAAATAGGCATCCCTATACCTAGTTCACCCACCCGGTTACCAAAAGCAAATAAAGTAGTGGGGTGCGTTTTCTTCTGTAGCCCCCTCTTTGCTCCTGTCGTTTCCCCTGCTGGCCTTGCTGCCTGCAAAAGAGATGATACCTGGATGGGGTTGGCTTTGACTTATACATCTTGTGGACATCAGAAACTGCTTTTCCAGAGTCCTGCAAGCCTGTGATCATCTTCACTGCCTCCTTGCCAAAAATAACTGATCCTTGAAAAGGGGCATCCAGGATAGCATCCTGCAAATCCTGTCAGAAGCCCGAGACCCTCAACGAAGAGTAGCACCAGAGGCATATCCCTGTGGCAGCTGCTCTGGCAGCAGTGTCTACCGAGTCATATGAGCACCTGAGGACGATTTGCAAACATCAGCACCAGACTGTAGGGTGGCTAAGAGCTCCAACTTATTAGCGGAGTCAGGTTGTGACCCAGCCAGGTCCACAGCCTTGTTCCAGAGAGACTTCTGATACATCACCATGTGTGCCAGAAAATGTAATGACCAGACCGTACAGGTAGCCAAAGAGTACACTTTCAGGCCAACTTGGTCATCTTTTTGGACTCCTTATCCTGTGGTTGGGAGCTCATATGCTTCAGCTGTTGAGTCCATGTGTGGCAGTAAAGACCACAGAGTCCACTTTGGGTTGCTTTCTCAAATGTGGTTTCTCCCTAGAAGTCCTATATAAGTGGTCGGCTTTCTTAGCAACTGCTGAGTTCGTGGAAGGGTGCTTCCAGGCTAGTTTTGTAATGTCCTGGAAGGGTTCCACTAATGGGTGGGATAACCAAGGGTTTTGGGTCAGAGGCCCCTAAGAATATCGCCAGATGGCGCCTATCGGGGTCTAAATCTTCCGTCTCCCACTGGTTAAGGAACTGAATGTGCCTCATCATATCTAGAAAAGTGAAACAGTCCGGAGGAGACCTTGGGGAATCCCTCCTCGGATCCAGAGATGGAAGAGACAAGTCGTCTTCTGACGAGTCGTAAGAGGAGGAACCTCCGGTGGACTCTTCTGAAGATGTAGACCGGCATCCACTAGATTGACTCCAGCATCTAGAGGAGGATCTGAACGATGGATGACGACCGTGTTTCCATCGTCGGGGAGATTCTTGTCCATCGCTGCCTGGAGCAGGGTGGGCTGGATTCCGGGTGGCAAGGTGATCTGCAGGGAGGAGGGTCGGTTGCCTAGGCAGAGCTGGAACAGGCATCCCTGTGGGAGTGGGCGGCTCTGGTGGTCTGGGTAACAGATCCCTTTGATAGTGTTCCACCAACTAGTGAATAGAGCACCAACTCGGCCAAAGGGACCATGGGGCCCAGTTGTGGGTCTGTCTTCGGGTAGGGGCCTGAGGGCCTGTGTTGGACCTTTCGTTTAGTCCCCAACATAAGGTCTGATGGTGCTGCTGTGTTCGGGTCGGGTCTGGCAGTCTCTCATCCCTGGTGTCAGGTGCCCTGGGATCTGGTCATCGGTCTCAAGGGGAGGTAGTGATGGAACTACTGGCGGCTGGTCCGATGCTCTCTCAGAGGCAGGTGTCAGGTCCTCCCCGACATCCGCCTGGTGGTCGACCTTTTTAGAGCCCTATGGATCAGACAATGGCTTGGAGGGTGTCATCTGTTCTGTAGTGAAGTCAAAGGGTATTGTGGACTGTCATCGGTTTGGAGCCCCAGCTGATGATGGCTAGGAAGGCGAGCATGGTTTCTTGTGGCGCTGGTATTCCTGATGTATCTTGGTATCACTGGAGCCTGTCATCTTGTGTGACGACCCAGAAGCAACGGCCTTGCAGATGGCAGGTTCCAACCTGCCGCCCGACAAAGTGTGAGAAAATCCTTCTGGCTGAGACCCTAGCGAGACTTGTGGTGCCTGACATCCAGGGAAAAGGGGCCTGGGAATTCTTAGTCCGAGACTCCACGCCTGGCATCTGGGTGGAGTCGGGAGGCTTCCTCGATGGTAGCCCATGGAGAGCAATGGAAACTGGACCTTGCGGGGAGGTAGAACTTTGGAAGCCTTGTGGGGAGACCTGGGATGGGATTCTGACCTGGACCTATCCCTCCTTGGCCAAGGAGGAAGACGAGCAGTACCCAGAGTCAGTCTTCTGCATAGCAGCCACTTGCTGTTCAAGGAGGCATGCTTTTAAAGTCTTCAGGCAGGGGGATGCAGGTCCTCCTATTGAAGCTAAGGCAATGCGGGCAGGTGACTGCCTGATGGTCGGGGCCTAGGCACAGAAGGGCAGGCCAAATGTCTGTCTTTTGCCAGGATCTGCTTGCTGCATGGGCACTTTGATTTCCACCGCTCTGTTATGAAGTTGGCAGGGTAGACATACACGACAAATTTGGTTAGATTTGACAAAAAAAAAACAGTAACTGCGTTAAGTGTGAAAACATGAAAACTGCCAGCAGAAAAAGGCCATTTGGTCTATCAAGTCTGCTCGATTTTGCAGCTAGCAACCCTATTCTGCAGCTGCCCCTCCTCTGAATCTCCCTTTTACCCTATCCCAGCCCCTCTAAAAGCATCCCACTGTTCTACAGGCCACCATCTCTGATGGTAGTGTGTTCCAATCTGCCACCACCCACTCAGTAAAAAGTGCCTTCTCAATTCCCTCCTAAACCTTCCACCCTCTAATCTCATATCATGGCCTTGAGTGTTCATCCCCACCCTCCCTTTGAACAGTCCCTCTATACCAGTCTTGTTTATTCCTCTCATGTACTTGAAGGCCTCTATCATAACCCCTCATCCCTTCTATCTTCCAGTGAGTACATGTTCATCTCTCAGTCTACTTTAGTATAGTAACTCCCCAGATCCTGGATCATCTTTTTGCTCTGCGTTGCACCCCTTCTAGTAATCTACTGTTCCTCTTTAGGTCACGGGCACCATTCTACATGCAGTACTCTAGGTGGGGTCTGACCACGATCTATATAATGGCGAATCACCTCCCCTCCTTGAGGTTATACCCTTGCAATACAACCCAGCATTTTGTTGGCCATTGCTGCTGCCTTCCTACACTGTGCAGAGTTGTTCATTGCTCCCATAATGAGCACCCCCCAGATCTTTTTCTTCCTCAGTCTCAGCTAGCTGTATCACCCCAGATGGTAGTTTCTCCTTAGATTCTTTGCCCTGAAATGCAGCACCTTACATTTCCTGGCATTGAATCACAGTTGCCAAGTATCCAACCAGTTTCCAGCCTTCCCAGATCTTCCAGCAAACACTGTAACCCCTCCCCCCCATGTCATCTACCACTGTTCCCATCTTGGTGTCATCTGCAAATAGACTGATCTTGCTCTTGATGCCCACCGAAATGTCTCAATAAATATCCCAAATAACACCGGCCTAATAACGAACCCTCATGGAACCCCCTTGTCACCGCTCTTGTGAAGAGAGAGTTCCCATCCCACCACCACTCTGCTACCTTCCATGCAGCCAGTTCTCCACTCATTCCACCATTTTTGCTCCTGTCCCTGTGCCCTCTAGCTTACTTCCAAGCCTCCCATGTGGCACCAAATCGAATGCCTTACTGAAGTCCAGGTACAGGACATCCACCGCTTCACCCTTGTCCATTTGCCTAGTCACCCAGTCATAGTATTCTACCAGGATGATCTGGCAGGATCTGCCTGTGACAAAGTCATGCTGTTTACTGTCATGCAACCCACCGAACTCCAGCAGGGCCACCAGCCTCTCCTTCAGGACAGTTTCCATTAGTTTTTCCACAATGGATGTAAGACTAACTGGTTTATAGTTCCCCGGTTCATCCATGGGGCAGCTTTTATGGAGGGAAACCATGTGAGCCATCGTCCAATCCTGAGGTACACACCCAGAATCCAGTGAGTCATTAAATAGGCCCGCCAAAACCTCTGCTAGCTCTTTCAGTACCCTGGGGTGTACACCATCCAGCCCTGGTGTTTTATCCACCCTTAGTGCCCTTAACCCTCCAGCACTCTACCTTCTGTGATTTCCCATCCTTCATACCTTCCCCACTGTTCCTATCCCCCACCAAGGTATCTCCCTCCTTCTCCTTAGAAAAACTAGGCAAGAAGCGTTATTCAAGTGCTTCTGCCTTTTAACTCCCTTTTCCACCTATCCTCCCTCCCTCTTGATCCTTACTATCTGGTCCTTACAACTCCTTTTTCCCCTGATGTATCTGAAGAAGTCTTTCTCCCTTCTTTAATGCTCTGCACCAGCCGAGTTCCCTGGAAGCCTTGGCTGCCCTTACTTCCCTGGTCATCTCCTTTGCTTCCTTCAGGTACTCCTCCCTGTCTTCCCCCCCTCACAGTTTTTTTGTATCTCTTATGGGCGGCTCTTTTCTTCCTTACCCTATCTATGACTCCCTTGCTTATTGAGCTAGGTTTCTTTGCCCTAGTCTTTTTACTCTGGGCCTTGCTGCAGGAATTTGTTGCCTCTTCTATCCCTAGCTTTATATATTCATGTCCATACGAGGCTGAATTCTGGCCAGGAATCCTTGTATCACTTCACTCATCCTTTTGAAGTTGGCCTTTCTAAAGTCCAGCACCTCTGTGCCAGATCCCCCCCTTTCCCTACCTATATGCAACTGGAACCACGCTATCCAGTGGTTGCTCCCCGACAGAGGTTCTTCTACCCTCAGTTCCCTCACCCACTCCCCATTAGTCAGCACGAGGTCAAGGGTGTTCCCTTCCCTAGTCGGTTCGCTGACCATCTACATCAGGAAGTTATCCTGGAAGGCATTCAGCATTACCTGCTCCCTTCTACTCTTGGTGGCAGGGGTACTTCAATCCACTCCAGACAGGTTGAAGTCTTCCACTATCACCACCCCCCATTCCCACAGTTCCTCCGGATCAGTCCCACTAGTGCACTATCTTTCTCTTCTGACTGGGAGGGTGGCCTGTACACCACTCCCAACCTTAGTGTCTTATTTCTGGGATCTTGGATTTGCATCCATAGTGACTCTATCTCCCTCCTCCCCCTCCGCACACTTCAGTCCTTCCCTCACATAAAGCACACCCTTCCCTTAACTCCATCCTTGAGGAATAGAAGAAGAATCAGCATTTTATATAGCTTTTCATAGCACAGTATCCCAAAGCACATTTGAACCACCAGGTCCCAGTCATAGTATAGTGTGGCCACGTTTAGGTGATGTCGGCCATGTCCACTTCTCCCTCCGCCATGAGAGCCTGTAGTTCCGCAGTTTTAGTTTCAAGCTCATAGCATTCAATGAGACCATCCTCCATCCCTTTCTCCCCCTCCTGCCCTCCCTTTATGGCATCCCCTGTAGTACTTCCTAATCCTTTTTCACAATTATGGGGGTAAGCCCATATGGTTTTCCAACCCGAGGTCTCAGAGGGCCTTAACCTCTTGCTACCCTCCTCTCCTATTTTAAATTTTCTTTTCTTCTATGTACTCACTAATCTTTTTGCTTGACACTTTCCTGCCATCTTCGTTTAAGTACAGTCGATCTTTAGCGTATCAACTGCTGTCCTCCCAGGTCACCCAACCTCCTACCAGCCCATACCCTTTTCCTGATACCAGGTTCCCAGCCATTTGTTAATTCCTGTATTCTCAGTTTTCTGCTGTGCTTGCCCTGGGAACAGAGGGCACTGAGAAAGTAACTGATCTTCCTGTCCTCAAGAACTGGTCTAGTTCTTCAAACCTCCTCTTCACTACTTCTACTGTGCTATGAGCCATGTCATTTGTTCCCAACTGCAGAATTCGAGGTTTTTCCCTACCCCTTCTAGCATACTTCAGAACAGATTGTTCCACCCTTTCACTGTTATGCCTGGCATGGCCTCCACCAACACCCTACTTGCCTCTCTCCTTCTCACCCCACCTGACCCTTCTTAGTATGGGTCCCCTAACACTAAGATTCCACCCGTTCTCCCTCTACTTTCTTCCCTTCCTCAAACCTTACACTCTTGCTCCTTCATCCTCCAGCACCCTGTTACCCCCTACTGCCCCTGTCTACTTCCCTCATCAGTACTCCCCTGTACTCATCCCATCCTGACACTCTTCAGTTACTCCTCCATACTCACCCCATCTCATTGCCATTTTCCCTCCATTACTATGGAATGCTCTACCTAAGCTCCTTCTCCCACATCCATCACTTTTGTTAAGGGCCAATACCTGTTTGAGCCTGCTGTGTATCTATGCTAATTTGAGCCAGCACCCATGCCCGCTGTGCCCCTGTAGTGGTACCTCCCCCCGGTCCCCAGTGTGGCCTGCTCTCTCCACCTCCTGCCCTTCCTTCATCCTGTCCTCTACCTGGCTATATTCAGTGCTTCTCCTTCCCATTTCCCTCTTTAGGCCTGATAGCTTAGCCTCCAGCCTCCCTAGCCTTTGACAAACTGGGCACTCCTGCAGCCTCCACAGTTTGCTCATGAATATGGCTGCTCCACAGTAATTACACCCCATGATCCTCCCTCCACTGGTCCACCCTCCCCTTATGCTGCCAGTGACCCTCCCCCTGGCGTGCCCCCTTACTCTGCCTCTTCCACCAACTTCCACAATTCTTTCCTATGATTCATTCTCTCCTCTCCCCCCCTGTGCCCCCCTTGCTCCATGCTCCCAAGCATGGCTCAATGTTACACCCTAACTAAAACCTCAGAAACATGCTGCATCCCAATTGTTCACCACAGGTAATTACTGGGAAGCATTATTCATTCAAAAGCTACAACAAAGGCTAAAATAAACATTATCAAGGTAATCATTAGTTAGCTCAAGAAATGATACAAGTACCCCCCTCAATGGTTACAGCACTGTGTATCTGAACCAGAGGCACAGATAATTAAAACAGATTGAATCAGAATCCCTGTTCATTAACCAGTCTCTCAGAGTCTCTGTTATGATGAATTCCAGCCCACTGCCTGCTAAAACTAAACAAACTCTAGTCAGAGCCGATATGGCTGCGCCAAGTTCGTATCTATCTGGGTAGCAGAGCGGCAGCAGCACGGCTCTCAGAGCAGTGACGATGGAGATATCAGTGTGGCGGCAGCACAGGCCATGGAGCTGTGGTGGTGACATCAGAGTGCCGGTTTCAGATCAGCGATGGTTTGCCAGTTGAACGATGGCGGTAAAACTGGCAGCGGAAGTGCAATTGCGAAGTAGTGCACTGTGGGGAGGGGGGTGACCATGCTGTGAAGGGAGCTCTGTCACGGAGGACAGTGCCTATGGAGTCAGCACTGTCATGATGTTGCCGCATCACTGCAGGAGAACACAGGGTCGTGTTCCAGAGGTGACACGCTGTTCTCCTACAGTGATAGCAAAACTTCTGCTAAGCTCTGCCCATGCAGCTGTAAAAAGTACACAGGTCATTAACCAGTCTCTCAGAGTCTTTTTTTGTAGACTTCCAGCCCACTGCCTGCTAAAACTAAAAAGAAGTACAAATTACCAGAGCAACAGTACCTTGTTTCCAGAAGAAACCACACCCAGCCGACTCTGCCCTTGCTCCCGATGCTCTCCTTCTACTCCCTCCTGATTTGTTAATCTCTCTTCTGGGAGTGGTTTACCTCCATTTAATAGGGAGGCGGTGCGTGGCGGATGGGTGGGAGAAAATTAAAAGCCCAGAGCTCTTTCGGGTGTGCAGAATGTGGCTGGGCTAGGTCTTTTAAGGCACAGCCGCTCCCTTAAACCTGGCACCCTTGTTCTTGACTGGCTCCTCCAGGAACCCTCTCCTGACTAGCGATTGGCCCAGCCTTAGAGCCTGTGTCTGGCCACAAAAATGGCAGTCAACTGGTAGCAGGAGACGTCTGAGGAGCTGAGATGCACGGGTCGACGGCAGGAAAAAACTGAGGTGGTGCCGGTGGACTGCCCCTTTATACCATGGGCGTTGTTGGGGGCGGTCCTCCACTACAGACTGCAAGCTAGAATTTTTCCGTGGGGTCCTAGTGCCTGAAGGCATAGTCCTAATGGTTACTGCCTGCTGCAAGAGCTCTATCTCGAAGTGAGATATGCAGTTTCTGTGGCAGCAATGGACTTGCTGCAGCTGTGACACTGGACCAGCCCCAGGTTTTTGTTTGTTTGTTTCAGAAAATAATACTTTTTACTACAAGAAACTATGAATTAAGCACCAATGTTGAGCTGGGAGTTTTTTGTTTTGTGGCCTAGATGTGCTGTTCCTCATCTCCCACCCTGATCATCGGGGTCACAGCAGCTCCTCTGGCCAGAAGCTCAAGCAAGTGGGAGACACACAAAAAAAAAACTAAAAACTAAAACACAGGACATGCTGCTGGTCAGTCCAAGTCCCCTCGAAAACAAACCCAAACAAAACACAATTTATGGCTATACTCTATTTTAAATGTCTGTTTCAATGTAACTAATTATTGATTGCATGCAAGAGGGTAATTGTAGTCAAGTAACACTTAAAATAAAGCATGATCCAAGTTATATTATTAGAAATTGCTTACTGGGAAGGCACACTGAGCCACAGACTTTTTCCGGGAGCAACACAGGGAGGGGGTTACACAAAGGAGAATAATACATAAATCGGAAAAACAATTCAAGGCAGTTAACACAATGCAGGCAAATGACAAACTGCAAAAATGATGTGACGTGTAATAAACAATGAAATATTGATAAAAAGGTTGTGCAAAAAAAAGCACAGAGCAACTGTAGGAGGGAACAAAAACTGTATTTAGAGCACCTGCTCTACTAAGAATGTGAGGTGAATGACCAGTGACTACAGACCGGCAGAGTGAGAGAAGGCTGGACAAGGATCAGATGCAGGAACAGGAGGACGCAAAGTCAGCCTTTAGGAGCTGGATGAGAGGGGGAGAAGGGGAGAGGTGGCGCTGAGGAGGGAGTGTTACAGTGGGGGGGAGGTGAACAGAGGAAGCAGTTTGACTGGTATAGGTTTTGCAGTGAGGGATATAGAAGGAATGAGACTCAGCAGAGTGGAGAGGGTTGGTGGATGACGGGGGGGCTGAAGAGGCACAGCACTCAGGTAAGCATGGCAGAGTCACTCTTGTAAACTAATCAGAAACGAAGTCTCAAAGTAAAGAACACTGCTTACCAATAGACAGCCTAAAGCAATAATACACTGAGCCCAAAAGTCCTGTGTTTTGTACTTTTAAGACTTTACTTTTGATTAATTAGTAAAGTCAGTAACTCTGCAATACTAGCGACTGCTGTGCATCGTCTTTTGTGTTTATGTGGCTGACATCACAGTTGACATCAATGCTGTGGCACTGTGGTTGTCTGGCAGAAGGTGCACAAATGGCTAACAGCCTGCTTCCTCTCTTTGCTGGAGCCAAGAGCTTTACCTCTGATGTGCCCTGTGTTCGCCCCCGGGCAAGAAAGCAAGCTAAGTCTGCATGTAAACATCAGTGTTCTATGTGGCAGCACAGAGCACTACTGCCACATCTGTGGACTGGCAACTGACCTTAGATTTTTAATGCTCAGAATCACCAGTACATCTCGGTTTTGAAAGCTGTTACCTGTTTGTCATAGTCTCCAGGCTGCTGACCTCCAGGGGATATTTTCTTGCTGACACTAGTTTTTTGGGGTTCTTGAAGACAACAATTGTTTTCACATCCTGCAGACATGTTCTCAAGAGACTGTACACTCTCAAAAAATGGAACTTCTCATGAGGCAAAACAAACACTGCGGTGACAGAGTAGTGTCCAATCAACAGCTCAAGCACATGGCCATCTGAAAATGCACCTTCTTGTTGAACACTGGAACTGTACTTTGGATGCAGGAGCACAGAAGCCAGTGGAACTCTGTGAAGTTTAAAGGTGTTGTGCATCCTTTCCGAGTCCATAACTCCTTCGGACAGTTTGTAAAAATCTACCTTTATTACAAACATATGTTGAGCTGTTAATAGTGCCAGACAAGGTTCATAGACTGATCCAAACTGGCCACCTGGTTCATACAGGGTTGAGTAAATATCAGAAGACAGACTGTTTTTTGTCCACGATTTGTTGTTCAGAGAGTCTGGCTGATGTAGACCATTCTGGCTCTGCGAGACTGTTCGCTCACTGCACAAGAGATAGACTGGAAAGCATCCCCTCAGTTCTGTGTCGCCTGAAGAAAATGGATAGACTGCCATAAGCTGGTCAACAAATTCCTGTAAGGTTATACTGACTGAATACAATCGTGAGTTTGGGATCACAGAGTTCAGAGAGCAGAACTTACACAGACTAGAGAAAAAATCTTTTAAATTCTGAGAGTCGGAGAGAACACAGAAGGAGCCATGGCTGGCTTTCATCCTGAGCAACAAACAGGTTTCTGGAATCGGAAAACCAACCTCTGTAAGGTCCGTGTATGGGAACCACAATGCTAACCGTAGGTTACTCAGGATACTTTGCATGTTTCCTTCAAGGTCATGGTGAAGGATCTGAAACACAGCCATTACTCTGCTGGTTAGAATGATACAAGACGCAAATGTATGCAGCCCTTGACTAGTCTGTATAATGAACCCCCACAATACTTTGGCTACCTGATTACAGCCAAGCCCTACATTTTCAGAATCTGCAGGTGCCAAGCCTAAAGAGGAGGTACAGTCCAAAATCTGTTCCCCTTTACAAAGACCCATTTCAAAATAGCCATCTTCTGCATGTGCCACTTGGGAGGTACTGCTGGGTTTCTCATTATGCTCCTCCTTCGTTGCTGCATCATATGATCTGTGTACGGCCTGACCAACCTTTTCAGATAAACGTGTAACAAAGTCCTGGTTGCTGGCAGTGTATGATGCACATGAGAAAGGCAGTACAACAGTCATCTTTGGATCAAACAAAGTACTTTCTGCTTCCTCTGGATGGCCAAAGCTGAAAGGAAAAGTGAAAGACAAGAATTATCAACTTGATGGTGATAACAATAAGCACTTCCTAGGAAAACATGTTCACCACTTATCAATAACTGCTGTTCTCACTGAAATTAATCTTTAGAGGAACAATCTATCAACATATTTGTGGTTAGTTTTCAGACAGTCTCTGTATTGAGCACTCCTTTTCATACTTGTGCACAAAAATATGACACCAGGATCTCTGTCCCCCTAGATTTCAGCTCTTCTGCCTGCTTGTCCACACCTTATATCACAGTCCTCTGTTTGTGTCATCAAGATCTGTTGTTGCAGAAATTATAATCATGAAATTAAAAAGAAATAAACTGGTATAGAGTGGGTAAGCAAGTAATAACACACGTTGGGTAGTGAATCCATAATAACCCCACAAACTGAAGACGTGAATGATCCAGGAAGGAGTTTCAGTTTGCCGCCATCAGAAGGACATTGCAGGAGTTGTAAGGACTTCCAGCTACACCCCCTCCCCACCGCTCACTGACCATCAGCTCGCCAAATACCATCAACTAGGTCTGGATGGTCCCTTAAGACATAGACCCCAGTCTTTTCTGCACCCAATCGGGAGCCTGCAACCAGTAGGGGACATGGCCTACCTCCATCTGAAATCGCACTGCTACACCAGTGGCCCTCCACACTGTGGCCCTCTGTGCCAATGGCCACACAGTACAAAAGGCATCTACTGTGGGAGTGGGAGGCAGCCGGTGGCCAGGTAGGCTGCCTGAATGTAGTCCCATGTAACCCTCAATGGATTCCAAGTGACTATAGGGTACTGTTGTGCCCTCAAGTGTATTAGCAGTTTCAAATCTAAGCTGTATGGTAGTCAACATGTATACCAAACCAACAGCCTTGCACTAACACTACACCAAGAGTAAACTCACATATTGCATGAAGTAGTATAAGTATTTCATTATCTACTTGCATGGCAAAAGTGCAAATAAGCTCTAAGGCGTAACTCAACATAGTTCCATCTCAGCTTACTTGCACTCTTGTTGTGTATATAGATAAATACTGGTACCTTTTACATTACTTCATGGGATATGCAAGTTTGTCCTCAGTGTAATGTTAGTGCGAGGCTGTTGGTTTGTTACTGGTCTTTATTATTGCATGCCGCATGACTACTGTCTCTAAATGACCCTTCTTTGGTGCAGTAGAACTATACATATACCATACATACTCGCGTGTTAAGTCGAATTTTTAGTGTCAAAAATAGAGCCCACAGTAACTGCTGTTTCAGGTGCTGTGAAATGGAGCAGACTCACTAGACTGTAATGCCTTGTTCTGCTAGCTATTTCGGATGTTTGGATGTAAAATCTTACTTCACCACCATCAGAGCTGGGATACTAAGTATCTCCTTGCCCCCTTCTTGTCTTGTATTAGGCTGTCTTATTTCTTGAAAGACTTTGTTGGATTTATTTTAATGTAGGCCCTCAGTTAAGGTTCTGCCTAATTTTCCTTTTGGCCCCCTCTCATCTTCTTACCGCAGGTGACACTGAACTTATTTATTTATTTCGTTGTTGACCGGGTAAGTGCACTAGGCAAACAAACGCCTATTTTCTGGCACGACCCAGGAGATTACATACATGAAAAGCATTACAAACAAAGGTACAACAGCAACTTAACTTTGGGCCTGGGTAGACCCCATCCCCAACCTAACTCACCCTCCTGCTATTAACAGTCTTAAAATTGCTCACTGCACATCAGGAGTTTGATTCCTACCTTGCTGAGCTAACAGTGTGGACAACCACTTTAATCATTATGTGCTAGGGATAGCGGAAATGTGGCTAAGGACGTCCATCCCTGGCAATCTATGCACCCTGCCTGGGTATATCTTTATTAGAAGTGACTAAACCACATCAAACAAAACGGAAGGCACCATGTTTTACTTTAAATCTCAACTTAATGTTATCACGACTGGTACCTCTGTCACTCCTGTGGCTGGTACAGAACTCGGCCATGCTGTCCTCTTGTTCGGGTATTCCAAGAAATTACATCTCTTCTGTGTTTACATCCAACCTGCAGGCAGCCAGCAGGCACTAACACCCCTCATTAGCACTGTTGGTCCACTTGTAAAAATACTGAAATTAATGATCTGTCTCTCAGTAAGCTTCAGTTTACCCAAATTATTACAGAACCTTAAGGGCTATCAAATAAGGGAAGCACTGCCTTATTAAATGACTGGATACTCACTCCCACGGTGTACACTATTATTTTCTCAGGAGTGCTTCAGGATGCTCTAAGTGACCACTCCCCAGTCTTCTGCGTATGGAAGGCTAAACTGCCAAAGTCCCTCCCAAGCAGATCCCTCTCCATAATTTCTCACATTTTGATCGTGCCATTTTCAAACAGGAGACTCCCTTTATGGACTGGTCACATCTTTGGACCACTGATGATGTTAAGCTGGCCGTTTTCCACTACAATAATGTGTTTTCCTGTCTCTAGGACAACTATGTCCCTTTTACAACTAGGCGAGTTTGAGGTCTGGTTACAAAGTGGTTGGACCCACTCCCTTTTGTTCTTGAGCAGAGACAGGGATAAGAAAAATGCTGGTCGAAATGTAAGGCCTCAAAGTCAGTCTCTGACTGGTTAAGATACCAGTCTCTTAAAAATAACTTTAAAAAGGCCATTTGGCATAATAAAACTTTTTTACCTCAAGTCACTCCTTGTCTCTACATCTGATGACCCATACCAGTTTTGGAAAGCCATCAAATAAACTTTGGGTCAAGCTGGCAACCTCTCACCATATGATACTGACATAAGTGGGGTTAAAAGTAATAATCCCTTCACTATAGCGAATGCCTTCAATAATCATTTCTCTGACCTTTCAGCATATACTGGGTCCCCACTCCCTTCCAATCTGGCCTCAACCCCAGGGGAAAAACATGGATCCCCAGGGACATCACCATTTTTTTCATGTAGGTTATTTCCACCTGGGCACACCGAGGGTGGCTGAGATCAGCCCCATCCCGGCCTCCCAGGTCTGTCTACTGTCTCTCAGACTCTGCCGAGCTCCATTCCCCCACGGATTTCCCCCGTGGCAGGGCTGGGAAGGAGAGGAATATCTCCCCCCCCCCACCCAGGAATTCAAAATCCAGATTGGGGTATCGGCGAGCCGGCGACGGAGCAGGACGAAGGCAGGCAGCAGGCAGGGCTTCATGTAGCCCATGGTGACCATTTTCCTCTTTTCCTCCCTGATGCCACAGTGCTGTAAGTGTGCGTGCATGGAGGCATGCATGCACCTACGTAGCCGCGGCCCCTACTTGCTTCTCGGGCACTTGATCCTGTCCCTTCCCTGCCACCCCCTGGCAACCTGTGCTCATTCCTGAATGCGGGTCACCAGTATGGCGAAAGGTGTGGCGTCCAGTGTCTCAACCCTCAGCTTCACCAGGCTGGCCGTCATCCCCGTTTTATCTCAGATCTACCAAGTTTCGTAAACACCTACAGCAGATTCTAACATCCGAATCTGCGGGCTCAAATAGAACGGAGCTCAAATTACTTAGGGCTACTGCCCTACCAATCAACAGAATCATCAATCTGTCTTTAATGTCTGGGGCTGTGCCTGACCTATGGAAGCTATTCTATCCTGTAACAGTTTTCAAGAAAGGAAATGCTTATTAGCAACTATAGGACATTCCTTTTGTACTTAACAAAATTGCAGAAAAAATTTGTTGCCCCAACTTACTATTTAACCACTCAAGTCTCCTGTCTTCTACGCAGCATGGTTTCTGTAAGGGTCACAGTACCACTGCAGCCATTCTATCCCATACCACTGATACTGCTAATGCCAGGCTAGAGATGATATTATAGGCACTGACCTTACCAAGGCCTTTGATCTTATTGATCGTTTCTTACTGTACACTAAGCTATTGCAGGTAACCTGGGCGTATGCTTCTCAGCGTTGCTCTGGTTCAGAAACTACCTGAACAGGTACCAACGAGTCAAGTTTGAGTGCTCTGTCTCATAAACAGCTGCCCCGTGGTTGGGGTACTGCAAGGCTCCATCCTAGGACCTCTCCTTTTCTCCCTTCACATTAATAATATACATCACTATATCTCGCACAGCACTCCTATCCTTTATGCGGATGCTAGCTCTAATAACAATACTGATATTAATACTCGGCTGTCATCTGACCTTCAGGAGGTCCAAAACTGTTGGCTCCTTAAAAATAAGCTTCTCCTGAATACCACAAAACCCAGACTATCCTATTTAGCTTGGCTCCAAGCCTTAAAACTGCCTGTTCCCTGCCCTCCCTTTCTGTCTTGTGTAGTGATGGAATCCCTATAGTATTGGTGTCACCCTTTAATTATCTAGCAGCAGCATTAGACCCAACCCTGGACCTCTCACTGCACATGACGGGCATCTGAAAGTCTGTAGATTCCAGGCTGAGGCTTTCTTATAAGGTCAGTCATAACTTCAACCCAAAAGCTTGAATTGCCCCTGCCCGTGGTATACTACTCCGTAAGCTTCTCTATGAGATGTCTGTCCTCTTGGCCTCTCCTAAAACAATATTACAGAAATGGGATGTGGCGTATAACAATGTCTGACATTTTGCCTTGACTTCAAATCTCCATGCCATCAATGTACTCTGTATTCCAAACATGGGTGGTTCCCTCTTGCACTCCTACTGGATCTCCCGTTGGGTGGTGTCATCTTCAACAGCCTTTATAAGCAGATTCCAATATTGCTTGCCTTGCTCCTCCAGCCTTCTAGCTGTACCTACCAATTGTGATCTTCCACTTATGGCCTGCTATTCATGCCAAAAAACAAAAACAAAACTGGGTGATATTGCATTCTCTTGTTTAGTCCTATGACTATGGAATACCATTCTAGCTGCACTTTGTCAGTGCCAGACGTTTCAGACTTTTTGGAATGGCTGCCGTGATTATCTTTTCAAATGATCAGTATTCTCCTGCACACAGCCACTCTACATAACTGTAGACTACATACTCAATCCAGGCCTCTGCTACTGTTTTGCATTTGTTTCTACTCCCTACACTTGTTTTCCTGCCCTTCGTATTATAGCTTGATGCTTGCTTTGTCCTTCATTCCTTTTGAACATTATCAGTTTGGTATAACTGTCCATACCAGTGACACTTGCCTTATATTGTATATGTATGTATTACTGCCTGCCTATTGTTGCATTTTACCTTGTTCACATGGCATTATACTTCCTCACTCCTGTCCCCCTCGATTCTGCAGCAGTTTGAAAAATGCTCCCGACGAGTGTTCATACAGTCAGGGCTTTTAGATGTTGCAGGATAGCTTCTTGCATTGTGAGTGGTCTTCTGGTAGGGCAGGAAATCTACTCAAAAGCAGCTAAGAAATTACTTGGCACCGTTGTGAGTGGTGCCAGCTGTTTACATGGCCACACGACCAACACCACTATGCAATCCCAAGAAAAGAAGGGTCGCGATGAAACACAATGCATCCAGATACTGTGATGCAGAATGTGTTCACATGAGTGAGGCGGCAAGGGTGTAACAGCTCTGCACTACTCACAGTGGTGTAGAACTTGCCGTGTGAATGAGCCTTTTGCTGTTACCCCTCAGGTTGTGCCTAAAAATAGGAAATTAATTATCTAGTGTGATCAACTGGCTAATAAAAACTAAATAAACAAATGCTTTGCACTTTTAAAGACCAGGAAGAACAGTTCATCAAAGAACCAGAGGATTAGCGGTTTACAGAGGGCTGGAAACAAGGAACATTTCAAAAGGTACTGGGCTGTAACTTTTTTTAATACCACTTTCAATAACAGCATGAAAGGGAACTTTCCAGACTGTACTTGTTAATTTCATTTTTTCCTTTAAGACAGGAGTTTTCTTTCCAATGGTGGCCAACTAAAGGTTCATGGTAACCTACAAAAAAGGATAATGTGGTGCACAGAAAAGGGTCCCCCCCCCCAAAGGGGCTTTCTATCAGATGTAGGACATCAGGAAAATGTAAGAACAAAAACTGACGCACTTACTGGTGAATGTAAAAAAGTTTTAATACATTGGGCCAAAAACACACCAGCAAACTAATACCCCATGCTACACAATCATTCACTCACAGATATCCCCAATAATTTGGCAGCACAGTAGTTCACCACTCTTCTATGAATGCTTGACATGGTGGTAAACAAAAGCCCCAACACCCAAATGTTGCTGATTTTAATGTACATTTCCTCCTCATTCCAATAAGCCTGTGTTAGTAATGGACATGCAGCTCCTAATCTGCAGGGAGCTACAGTGCGCAATGGCTACTGCAGCTCCCACGCTTATCCTCACCTTTTGCGAGTGCTTCCACATTCTTCTACCAATTCCACAGTGTGTTTATTTGCCAGATGTTCCACCTTGGAAAAGATAAAACAATAAGTACCACAGTGAAGGTTTTCTGAATAGTAGCAAAAATACATATTTTTATATACCGCCCCCAAACCATTGAGCTACTCCTGCTGTCAGGTTTTATCTTGGCAAACATTCAGCCCCGTCCATCACTCAACCCACTGAGATCCACACTGGGCAAGGCCTGGGACTGCCAGCAACCTACACACTGATGGCCCACAGTCCATGAGTTACCCCTTTTTGTTTTGTCCCCTGGTCCCACCCACCTCCCACAGAGCACCAGTCAATGTTCAGACAACCCTCACAAGCATGCAGCTTCCCACTCTGGAAGAGACAATCTTCCTGGCCCACCACAGGGGCTGTAGAACCCAGCACCAGGCTCCCTGAGTTGCCCAAACAGGTCCTAAGCCTGCTCCCAGACCTGGGTTGACAGCTCTGCTGATCAGCTGGGAAATGGGATGGCTCCACCAAAAATATTCTGTCAGATGGCCATAAAGTAACAACCACTGATGAAACCCCGAGCTGTAAAAGCAGGTTACTCACCTGTAACAGTAGTTCTAGGAATAGTATATATCATTCGTCCACACTGTTTGGCATGTCCTTTTCCCTTTAAATCTTGCTGGAAGTCTTCAAGCTGGCTCCTCCCACCCACCCGGGTGGTATATACCTCAGCTCCGTCCCATGACGCCAGATCTTAGCCCACTGGAAGCCAGGTTGTGTGGTGAGGCGGGAGGTCGGGTGGGTCCGTGTGGATGTATATCTACCACTCCTAGAACAACTGTTACAGGTGAGTAACCTGTTTTTCTAGGATCGTGGATATGTTGTTCATCCACACTGTTTGGCAGACTCCTAGCAGTTCTCCGGGAGGAGAGAGGCAAGGTGCACACCCCCCACTTAGGAAACAGAGACTGGAGAACTGAGGCCCCAAAACCAGCGTCCGGCGTGACTCAAGGTCGATGTAGTAATGGGTAATGAAGGTGTTTGCTGACTTCCAGGTAGCAGCCCGACAGATTTCCTGGATAGGGATGTCCCTGGAAGCAGCCACCAATGCAGCATTATGGCGGGTAGAATGAGCTCTTATCCCTCTGGGAGGCTCCTTGCCCGCCAACTCGTAGCACAGACTTATGCATGATGTAATCCATCTTGCTATGGTCCGTTTGGCTGCAGGTCTGCCAGAAGCGGCTTCAGCGTAGGTGACAAACAGCTGGAGAACCTCTCCACGAATTTTTGCCATCCTCTCCTTGTAATAGGAGAGAGCACGTCTCAGATTCCAAGTTATGGAGCCTGTACTCGACCTCTGAGGTGTAATTAGGGTAGTATACTGGCAGAGTTAACACCTGGTTAAGGTGAAACTCTGACACCACCTTCGGAAGGAATTTCGGTAGAGGCACAGGACAACTTTGTCCCTGTGGAAGACCAGATAAGGGGAGTCCACCGAAAGCACCTGGAGTTCCTCTGTCCTTCTGGCAGATGTGATAGCGACCAGGAAGGCCGTCTTCCATGACAAGTGTGACAGTTTACACTTGTGCACTGGTTCGAATAGCTTGCCTATGAGCTCTACCAGTACCAGCAGTAGATCTCACAGAGGTGGAGGTTCATACACCAGAGGGGATATGTGATCCAGGCCTTTGAAAAAGCTCCAGACCACTGTCTCTTGCACCAATGTCGGCTAACCAGCCCGCGCCCGGTAAGCAGAAATGGCTGCCAGGTGCACCCTAAGGGTCGGTGACCACAGACCCCCTCTGGAGGGAGACCAAAGGTAGTCGAGAATGTTAGCCACAGAACAGGATAAGGGGTCCAGACCCTTACCCTGACACAAATGGAAAACCTTTTCCATTTGAAGGAATAACATTTCCTGGTCGATTCCTTTTGAGATGCCTCCACCACGGTGTAGACATCCTCGGAAAGATCCAAAGCCTGGAACTCTAACCGCTCAGGTACCAGGCTGTGAGGTGCAAGGATTGAAGGTCCGGATGGAAGACCTTTCCCTGGTTCAGAGATATCAGGTCCGGGTGTTTACAAAGCCACTCGGGGGGCCTGCAACTGAAGTTGAGGAGATCTGGATACCAGAACTGGCGCTGCCAGTCTGGGGCTACCAGAATCACCTTCACCTTGTCCCTCCTCACGTTGAGTAACACCTTGTGGATCAAGGGAAATGGAGGGAAGGCGTAGAGGAGGCCTGGGGTCCACGGCCTCGAGAAGGCATCCCCCTGCAGCGAGCCCTGCTGATGGAAGCGGGCATGAATCAACCTCAGCTTGGTGTTGTCCCTGGCGGCAAACAGGTCCACCATCGGTTTACCCCAACGGGAGAACAGGCTGTAAGCTACCGCTGGATGGAGAGACCACTCATGGGATGTCTGGCTTATACGGCTGAGAGCACCCGCCAGCTGGTTCGAGGCTCCTGCCACATGGATGGCTAGGAGATCTGTCTCCAACTGGCTTACGAGGGTCCAGATGCGAAGTGTCTCCTAGCACAGCAGACAGGAGTGCGTGCCGACCTGTTCACTGAGATAGTACATGGTTGTGGTATTGTCCGTCTGGAATTGAACCACTTGACCCTGGAGCTGAGGAGCGAAAGCTGATAGTGCCAGTCTGACTGCTCTGAGCTCCAACAGGTTGATGTGGTATCGGGACACCTCGGGGGTCCAGAACCCATGAGTCCTGTTGTCCCCCATGTGGGCTCCCCAGCCCATGAGAGGCGCACTGGTCATAAGTACGACCGTCGGCTTGTGGCAAATAAACGTGATCCCTTCCTGCAACCGGTGTGGGGCCGTCCACCATACGAGAGCATCCCACATCTTCTGGGTTACAGTGATCGGCTGGTTGAAATGACCATGGTGCTGAGTCCACTGGGTGGCCAGCTCCCACTGCAGGAGGCGCAAGTGCAACCGGGCCCAATGGACCACTGAGGTGCAGGCCGCCATGTAACCCAGAAGGCGCAGAAAGTTCCGGGCAGGGCGCAAGTGCCCAACCAGAAATGACTGGGCAAAGCAGGAGAGAACCTCCACCCTGTCTACCGGGAGCCAAGCTCTGGCTTGACAAAAGTCGAGCTCTGCACCGATGAAGCCCATCATTTGGGAAGGCACGAGTTCCGACTTAGCCTCGTTGAAAAGGAGGCCGAGTTGGGAGCAGGTCTGGAGGGCCAGATCCCTTGACCTCTCCACCTCCTGTTGGGTGGAACCCGCGAGGAGCCAATCATCGAGCTAGGGGTAAATTCTGACTCCCCAACGCTGGAGATGAGCCGCCACCACTGCAATGCATTTGGTGAAGACCCGAGGGGCCGATGACAGGCTGAACGGCATGACTTGGAACTTGTACAGGGTCCCTTCGACCTTGAAGCGAAGGAACCACTGATGGGACAGACGGATTGGGATGTGAAAGAACACGTCCCACAGATCCAGTGAACAGACCCACATGTTTCGCTCCAAAGATGGTATGATCCGGGACAGAGTGACCATCCGAAAGGTGCGTGACCTGAGAAACTGATTCAGGTCGTGGAGATCTAGAATGCGGTGCCAACCCCCCATCCGCTTGGGCAACAGGAAGTACCTGGAGACAAAGCCTGGGTCTGAATACGGATCCGCCACGACAGCTACTGCCTCCTTGAGGAGGAGTTGAGCAATGTCGTCTCGAAGAGCCGACTGCGTGCATGCGGAAATCTGTTCTTCCCGAGGGGCGCAGGCTCGGCTGGGAGGGTACTGCTCGAATTCCAGAGGCAGTCCCTGACCAACCACTTCTGAAACCTACCTGTCCATAGTGATAGTGGACCAGGTGGAAAGGAAGTGGTGGAGCCAACCCCCAAGGGAGGACCAAGAGCTGGCGTGACGGAGATAGGGGTGGCAACCCCCACCCCGTCACTGGGCAGGCTTAGAGGAGGAGAAGGTTCCAAGACCTGAGCCACGGCCTCCTTTGCAGGCCTGTCAGGGTCCAGGCTTGGGCCGAGGGTGCCAAGCTTGAGCCTGCTGCTGATGCTGCTGTCTTCCTTGGTAGGAGGACTGCTGAACCGCAGCGGAAGTGTGCCGAAAGGGCTTCTTTTTCTTCTGCTGGTTTTTGCCCAAAAAACCTCCTGGCAGAAGTGGCGTCCAAGGTGGCACTGGACTGCTTAATGCGCTGTAGGAGACCAGCCACCCCGGTCCGAACAAGTCAGTCTCAAGGAAAGGCACATCAGCTAACTTATGCTGAGTATCTGCCGGGAAGGAGGATAACCTCAGCCAAGCCCTGTGGCGAGAGGCCACTGTGGTGGCCATCGAGCGGGCACAAGAATCCCCAATGTCCAGGGTCATCTGGAGCTGCTGTTGGGCAAAAGCACTGCCCTGGTCCCAGACCTGCTTAGGCGTAGTTTGCATGTCCGCGGGAAGATGTGGGAGGACCTCATTTTATGACCCGGGAAGGGCATGAGAGAAGAGTGCCATGATGACGGCCAAACTGGCCTGACGAAGGCCAAAGGAGGAAGCCGCATAGACTTTCTGCGCCAAATGGTCCAAAAGCTTGGACTCCTTATCAGGGGGATGGTCAGTGTCAGCAGAACTGCCAGTACGCCTGAACACAGAGGCGGTCACCAGGCTCTCGGCTGAAGGGTGCTCTGAGAGCCCCGCAAGGCACCCCATGGGCACCGTGTACTTGTGAACCATGCGGGCAGACGGTGCTGGACATGAGGCAGGGCGCTGCCACAGTTCGAGTGCCGGACCAACAATGGCCTCAGCAACAGGAAAGGCCTCCGTCGGGGTGTCCCCTCTCTTCAGGATGTCCGTGAGAGGGTACTCCGCCTTTTTCTGAATGGGTTCCAGGGGCATCCCTGTAGAATCAGAGATGAGACAGAGGATCCCCTGGAAGGAGGAAGGACCTTCCTCTATCCCTGTGCCAACGGGCAACTCATCATCCCCTGGACGTGAGTGGAGCCCACTGACGTCCAAGTCCGAGGAGTCGGGATACAGCGGTCTGCCGCCCAAATCACCCTTGACCCATCGAGGATGGTCCGGTATCTGGTCAGCCCTCTTTTGACGGAGCCCCTTCCACAGGCTGCTTTGGCTGCGGCTCCACCAATATCGGTGGGGAGACCGGCAAAGGCCAAACCAGAGGACGGGCCGGCCCCACAGGTGGGGGAACCAAGGGCTTTGGTTCCGAGGGGGCCGGATTCAGCTTCCAGGAGGCTAAAGCCAAGTAATGGTTGCAGGGTAGTGGAGCCAGCTTCTCCCAGTCAAAAATCTGTTGCCACATAAGGTCCCTCGAGCAACCAACGGAGTTTCCGCTGGAGCCTCCACATCCAAGGAGGATGAGGACGACCTGTGGCGTCGACTCTTCTTGGAGCGCTTATGGCTCCTCCTTGACCTTTCGGCCGAGGGTGTTCTAGACCTCGACCGAGATTGGACAGGCCGACTCGGTTGCTCGGGAGACACCGGAGGGATCGGTGAAAACCAGGGTTCCGGAACAGGGACCTCGATGGGAACACCAGTAGGTTGGGTCTCCTCATCTGGGAACACGAGGACTGCAGTCCTCTCCAAGGAGTCTTAGGCAACGGCTGGCGACACAGTGTCGACTGGGTTGAGAATAATCTTGACCTCATCGGCTACTTTCTCGGTCATCTGGCCACACAGAAGGTCCATGAAGCCTGCGGCCGAGGAAGCAATTTCGACCGAGGTCGAGACCGCATGCTCCTGGGACTGAGACCTCTCTCGATCCCAAGAGCACCTTTGTCAAAACGAAGACAAGCTAGATTCTTTATCCCTCCTTCGAGAGCGAGAGGAGTGTGAGTCCACAGGCGCCTCACCCCGGGTGGAGAGAGACTGGCACAACTCCTTAAAAGAACTTGTAAAGGTGGAGCCCAGGTTGAGTGAAACAAAAAAGCTTCGACATGCCGAAGCGCGGGCGGCTTCTTCTTCGAACGCCTTCATGCATTCCAGCTGCTCAGCAGAACCTGCGGATGCAGAAACCACCCACCTAGTCTACTTAGACTTCACCGGAGGGTTCCTTTTCTCCGGTCTCCCCAACTTCAAAGGTGCCAGGCGGTCTTCCAGGACGTTGGGATGAAAGGCCAGACAAAAACTGCAAGACGAGCTGTCATGATTGACACCTAGACAGTAGGCACACGTAAGATGGGGATCGGTGCATGACATCTTCTGGTGGCAAGGACACCAGCGAAATCCTGGAAAAGATTTCTCTTCCATGATCGAGGATGCAAAAGCGCGATCGCTAACTCAAAAGAGCTTTAATTTCAGCAAAACCAAAGTTTTGAAAGCCAGGGCTATGAAATAAGTGAGCACAAGGGAGGCAACCTGTATCTTCCAGCGGAAAGGAAGATCTGGCGTCATGGGGCACAGCCAAGGTATATACCACCCGAGTGGGTGGGAGGAGCTAGCTTGAAGACTTCCGGCAAGATTTAAAGGGGAAAGAGGCATGTCAAACAGTGTGGATGAACAACATATCCACGATCCTAGAAATGATATTTGAAAAAGGTAGGCATTCACTACTATAGTCCACAATGCACCCTGACAGTCAACGTTAGGGATTGATAATCTGTGTTCTACCCCTTCAACAGGGTAAACTCTGATAGATTGTGAGAAAGAACATCAAGAATGGAAGTGCTGTTTTCAGCCTAGGGCTCAGAGGTAAGCAATCTGGTCTTGCAAGGAAACAATATTAGAATGACCTGCTTGCTCTGGGTGGAAAAGGGTGCAGTGTTGAGTGTCCTGCTCCTGCAGGCCAATTTGAGAAGTGGGTGCAGGCCTGCAAGCAACATCTGGCCACTGTAGTGGGATGCTGTATAAAGAAACATAGACAATGACAGCAGAAAAAAAACGATAGTCCATCCAGTCTGCACGTATTACTCTACCATACTCTGGGACCAAGTGTCTCTGTAGGGTCTAACACTAATCCCCCTTGGTTCTCTGTGTTTCTAACTCTCCCTCGACCCTTGACTTTATCCCAGATGTGTTTGAAGTTGTTTATTGTTTTAGCACCCACTACCACTGCCGGCAGACCATTCCATGGCTCAACCACTCTTTCTGTAAAATAATATTTCCTCACATCCTTTTTAACCCCCCCCCCCCCACCAAGTTAACCTCCACTTGTGACCCTGTGTCCTATCTTCCCTGTTCCTGGCAAACAGTTCCTCACAGTCCACTCTGTCATTTCCTTTCAGGAACTTGAAGGACTATCATATCCCCCCCTTTCTCTTCTGGTTGGTTTGAGTAAACACATGTTTAGTGCCTTTAGCTGATCCTTATAGGGTCTGCCCTCTTGACCCTGAATCATCTTGGTCATCCTACACTGTACCTTCTCTAGCCGGTCACTGTCCTTTTTTAGATGGCGACTCCAGAACTGGGCACAGTAGTCCAGATGTGGCTTCACCAGCGACCTATACCGTGGTAGCAGTACTCCCTGCTTTCTACTGATAAACCACCTCCTGATGCAGGCCGGCATCCTGTTAGCCCTGCTGAAGGCCTTGCCACATTGGCTGGTTTGTTTAAAGGAGCCACTAATGATGACTCCTAGGTCCCTTTTCTGATGTTGTGTCCAGCTTGACCCCTTCCCAAAAATACTCTATTCTGGGTTTTTGTTCACCAAGTGCTTAACTGCATTTCTTGGCACTGAATTTCAGCTCCCCAACATTCGACCAATTTTACAACCTTTGCAGGTCTCTCTGCAACTCCCTTAACCCCTCCATGTTGTCAACCCTCCCACAGAGTTGAATGGCAACTGTGAACAGACACATCCAGCCCTGTATTCCCTCTATTATGTCACTGATGAACATACTGAAGAGGACTGGGCTCAAACCAGATCTCTGTGGTACTCCGATGGTGACATCTCTCTCCCCTCTAATCTGACCCAATTCACCACAACTCTTTGCCGCTTCCCATCCAACCAGCTCCATAACCACCTTATTATTTCCTCAGCTGTTCCCAGATACCCCAGCTTCTTCAGTCAATGTAGAATAAATCTACTGCATGCTCCTTATAAAAACAGAATTTGCTGACAGATAAGGACCACTTGGCCGACTAAGTCTGTCCATTTTTCCCTACATACAGTATCACCGCAGATCCTACTTCATCTCCAACCTATTCTCTCACCCCCCCTCCTTTCCCCCAAGATTCCCTTATGACTAACCCATGCATTCTTGAACCCCACCTCTGTTTTCACTCCCACAACTTCCACTGGAAGACCATTCCAGGAATCCACCACTCTGTGAAGAAGTACTTCGTCACATCTTTCCTGAATCTACCTCCTTCCCTCCAGCTTCATAGCATGTCCCCTTATTCTTTAGCACCTTTTTTCCTGAAAGACACTTCCCTCCTGTACCTTGTTTACACCCCCCCACCTCAGTAAGGCATTTAAAGGTCTCTATCATATCCCCCCCTCTCTTCCATGTTGTACATATTTAGGTCAGTTAGTCTCTCCTCGTACGGCTTCTGATGTAGAATCTGCACCATTTTAGTTGCCCTCCTCTGGACTGACACCACTCTGTCTATGCCCTTCTGGAGATATGGTCTCCAGAAATGGACACAGTTCTCTAGGTGGGGTCTTACCAGTGAGCTATACAGTGGCACCACCTTCTTATTTCTGCTGACGATACCCCTCCATATGCACCCCAGCATCCCACTAGTCCTCCAAACTGCCTTGTTGCACTGCCTGGCCACCTACAGGTCATCGGATATGACCACCCCAAGTCTATTTCCTGCTTGGTGGTCATCAGTACCACCCCACCCATTTTGTCCCCCTCGCTTTCTGTGCCCCAAGTGCATCATTTGCACTTTTCTGCACTGAAATCCAACTGTCATACCCTTGATCACACCTCCAGCAGGTCACTGCTCATCCCTTCCACCCTACTGCAGCACTTGGTGTGATCCGCAAACAGGCAGACCTTCTCTTCCAGCCCGTCTGCAATGTCACTTATATAGAGGACCAGTTGCAGCATCGATTCCTGAAGCACCCCACTGATAACCCTCCCTTCCTTGGAGTGAACGCTGTTTACCACCATCCTCTGCTGCCTATCCTCTAACCAATTTTTTACCCAGTTTATCACCTTTGGACCCACTCCTAAGCTATCCAGCTTGCTTACTAGTCTCCTATGTGGAACAGTGTCACATGCTTTACTGAAATCTAGGTAGGCCACGTCTACCACACCACTCTGATCTAGTTCCTTGGTAACCCAGTGAAAGAAATCTATCAGATTTGTTTGACAGGACCTCCCTCCCATGAATCCATACTGCCTCAGGTCCTGTAACCCAATGGATTTAAGATATTCCATAATCCTTTCTTTCAGCAGTGATTCCATTAACTTTCCCACCACCGATGTCAGGCTGACTGGCCTGTAACTGCCAGCCTCTTCTCTGCTACCACTTTTGTGAAGTGGGACTACATCTGCACTCCTCCAGTCCTGCAGGACCACTCCTGTTTCCAATGAGCTGCTAAACAGGACCGCCAGAGGTACAGCCAGTACCTCCCTCAGCTCCCTCAACACCTCTGAGTGGACCCTGTCTGGCCCCCATTGCTTTGTCCACTTTCAGATTTGCTGGAACCAAGTGGGTCCCCAACCCGTACTCCACCTACTCTTTCAGAATTGGCGAGTACCATATCTAGAATGGCTCACTGTCTAGCGGAATCCCTAGCCTGTTGTTTCCATCATGCTGTCCTGCAAGACATCAAGCAGGGCATGGCTTCTGGAGCTCCTGGCCACTGAGATGTCCCAGTCGATGTCTGGCAGGTGGAGATCTCTCACTATTACAACTTCCTCCTTTGATGCCCCCTCCCTATTTCAGCACCTAGTTCCTATCTCTCTTCTCCTTGCCCCAGTGACCTGTCAATCAATCAATCAATCAATCAAGTCTTTATTTAACCAGGCGTTCATCGTTGAGCAGAAGCTCATTTGCAAGATGGACCTGGGTGGAGCATGAACAATTGTATATACAGGTCAACACAGGTATTTACAAGGCAATACAGATAATACTCTTTACAGAGAGGAAGAAAAAGAAGTTCATATGTACATAGAATTATACAGATATTGTACAGATTACACGGTATTTACATACATAGAAGTGTCTATAGGAATATAAAGCAGGTTATCTAAGGTTGCAGGAGGAAGTAACGGAAGAAAAAAATAAAAATAAAAATATACACCAGGTAGAGGTGAAGGTAGGGGGGAAGAGAGGGAGGGAAGTAGGGGGAGAAAGGCTAGGAGGGCACGGTGCACAGAAAGGAGTTGGTAAAGCTGGATGTAGAGAAGGTGGATGGAGAAAAGGAGTATGTGTGAGCCCCGGGATTGAATGCTATAAAGTACGGGGCATGGTAGGATGTCACAACCCAGGGTAGTGAGCTCCTATCCGAGGTTGGGAAAGGAAGAATAAGGGGATGGATGGGCCTAGTGTTGATAAGACAGGGGGATAAGAGAGAGAGAACAATTAGGCTGGTGAGGAGCAAGCTGGGGGGTCAGTACTTAAAATTGGGTCTAGGCGTGGCTATATACCAGTGCAGACACCGGTACTGGGTCTGAGTGGGTGAAGCAGTTACATACTTCTCTGATTGTACGGAACCTGTAAACCCTCTTTATGCAAGTCTTCCTGCTCGACAACTGTTTGAGCTGAACTTCCAGTGGTTCTACCTCTCCCTTCACTCCAGTGGTAGCATCCTTTACTGCCTTAATCCCTTCTCTGATATAGATGGCCACACCACAACCTCTAACAGTCCCGGCCTCCATCATGTCTGTTTAATGTGTAGCCTGGGATCGCTATGTTCCAGTCGCTATTCACACTGGCCCAACATTCTATGACAGCCACTAGATCCAGCCCAGATCCTGCCACCAAAGCCTGCAGCTCATTAATCCTATTACACAGACTCCTGGCACGAGGCTTAACACCCTCCAACATGCACTTGCACCTCTGTTGGTTGCAGCTTGCCCTCCCCCATCACCCATCTGGAATATCTTATTTCTAGTATTTCCTCTTACTTTCATGTCTATTGTGTCTACAGTGGCCTGTCTACTGGACTTATACCTCCCATTTTGTGTCTACTGTGTCTACAGTTCCCTGTCTGCTGGACTCATTCCTCCCATTTCATTGTGTATTGTGTCTACAGTGCCCCATCTGCTGGACTCATTCCTCCCATTTCGTGTCACAGAAATATAGACTTTGACAGCAGATAAGGACTGCTTGGCCCATCCAGTCTGCCCATTTCCCTACCTATTGGCTACGCTGCAGATCCTGAGGTAGAAGACTTGGTTTGCTGGCCAAGGCACCTAGATTAAGCTGAACTCTTTCCTTCTAGACTGCTTGAAAGGACAGAGCAGAAAACCTTACCAGAGCAAGGGAAAGGATTAAGACTTCTTTTGGCTAAGCAGATTTACTGTGCGTTGTTTTTATTTTGTACTCACAGGGATTGCTACTGTTTGTTGCTAACATTTCAGTACTTTATTTTTCTGATTCAAATTGTTGTTGCTGGTATACCTTCTTCTGCATTATTACAAGGTGTGTGCTAACAGATTACTGCTGTAATCTTCTGATTCAAATTGTCTTTTGCAAGGTATATCTTCTGTTGCTGCTTTTTTTTTTCTCTGTAGCAAAGTGTTTCTTACAGGGTATATCTTCTCTGAAATTATTACAGGTGGTGTTTACATTTTTGTGACTTTTTTATCATTGGGCTAAGCAAAATTACTGTTTGCCACTGTTTTATTTTATTCTTTTTTTTGTTGAAAAGGTTCGCTGTCTCAGAGGTGTTTCAGTCTCCTTCTCACATTGAAGGAGCTAACTGCTTTCCTCCCACAGGTGTGTGCTAACAGATTACTGCTGTAATCTTCTGATTCAAATTGTCTTTTGCAAGGTATATCTTCTGTTGCTGCTTTATTTTTCTCTGTAGCAAAGTGTTTCTTACAGGGTATATCTTCTCTGAAATTATTATAGGTGGTGCTTTACAGGTTTTACAGTTTTATCTAACATTACGATAAACTTTCAGGGTTACTGCATTTGTTGTTGAGTGATTGTTTCTGCTCTTACCTCCTTGTTCTTTCATCCATGGTTCTTTTTTAGCAGGGGAAGGGCCCAGTCACCCACCCCCATCCCCAACCACCCCACACTATACTCCTTTTATAGGGTACCACAGTTGTAACATTTCCTGTGGCAAAGAAGGAAGGGGCAGATCAGTGGGGCATCCACAAGGTGAGCTCATTTACAGGGGCACTAGTAATTTAACTTGTTATAACAAGTTATACGAAAACAAAACACAAAATCAAACCATTACTAGCATTTTTTTTCCTTCTAATTACTCTGAACAGGTTATAAACCCAGCAACTTATCTGGAATGGATATCATTAACTGCAGGTACTGAGGAACACTTTTCAGAAGGACAGTCTTACAGGATTTAGGACACTGTCCTACATGCTGGGTCATTGGAGATCTTAGGGCTCAGCTTCAGGCAGCACGGGCAGAGACTGGGCACCTCAAATTTCATACTCAAGAGGAAATACATTATAAGAACCACCCGCCATTTCCCCAACATCTAACAGAAGCACCTCGACTGCAGAGGGTAGTTGGTCCGGGAGGTTGGCAGGTGGTTAGGAAGGGCAAATTGGGTGCCCCATCACTCAGTGCTCTCCAACATATTACCTCCAAAAACCATATAAACACTACAAGCAGGTATCTGACTCTATCTCCGAAATCAAACAAAGGGGCAGAGGACACTGCAGAGCAGGACACTGCAGCACAGGAGCTAGCACAACAAAACTCACCCAAATCAGAAACCAAAACAAAAAAAAGCAAAAAGGAAATCCAAAAAACTTATGATCATAGGAGACTCCATGACTCGGGAGCTGATACCTATCTCCAGCCAGGGGTAATGGTCAGATGTCTCCCAAGTACATCAGCGTGGAGAGACACTGACCGCATTGCTAAAATTGTTCAGGAAGCAGGAGAAAACATTGATGTCCTAGTACACATAGGGACTAATGATCTCGCCAGCCGGTCAGCTGTGGAGACCAAGGAACGCCAGACCAGGCTGGGTGACAAACTATCATCCATTTCGTCCGGCATCTCCTTCTCTGAGATCCTGCCAGTCTGGGAGAAGGGGGCAGATGGATGGAAGGTCAGAGAAGGGGAGATAGGGGAGCTAAACATGTGGCTCAAGGGCTGGTGCCAGGAAACAGGACACAGATTTGTAGGGAACTTGCAACAGTTTTGGGAGCGAAACTTCTTTAAATTTGATGGACTGCATCCGACTAAGGAGGGAGTCAGTGCACCGGGGCAGAAGTTTGATGTATTTGCAGAATATTTAAACTGCAAATGAAGAGAGGTGCAGCATCCCATACGTCAAATGGGAAGAACACCCCTTCCCCCTCAGCTAGTGGTCAAACAGGGATTCAGCATGTTTGCAGTTCATTTGCATCACCAGGTAAGAAAAAGGTCCGTCTCCCCATACAACGATAGGGAAATGCCAGACCTCACCCAACAACTAACACACTCAATCTAGCCAATGGAAAATCATGTACACAAATGCTCACAGCCTGGGAAATAAGATCCCAGACCTGCAGGCAATAATGTCAGAGGCTAAACTGGACATAGTAGCAATTAGTGAGACGTGGTTTACCAGTAACAACACTTGGGAGACTTCAGTACCTGGCTATGTACTGTTCAGAAAAGACAGAGGTGCAAAAGGGGGGAGGAGGAGTGGCCCTGTATGTCAATGAAAATATCAAAGCTACAGAAATTCAGAATACACATAAGGAGCCAGAAGAACTGTGGGTCACTCTGGAAACAGGAAATGGGACAGCCATAAGAACTGAGCTTGTTTACAGGCCCCCAGACAAGGGGGAGGACACAGACACATTACTGTTAGAAGATATACAAAACATGACAGCTAAAGGGGAGGTTCTGATAATGGAAGACTTCAACATGCCAGACAAAGACTGGTCAATACCAGCAGGAACATCTGCCAGAACTAGACACATGGTGGATTCCCTGCAGGGGGAGGGCCTCAAACAACTGGTACAACAACCCACAAGAGACAGGGCTATCCTAGATCTAGTACTGACTAACAGGGAAGGAATCACAGATCTCCAGGTAGAAGGTCACCTGGGGGCCAGTGACCATCAGATGGTATGGTTCAATTTGGCCACTACAACTAAAGCATCCCATTCCAATGCAAAAATATGGGACTTCAGAGGAGCTGACTTTGATAAGATGGCCAACAGAGTTAAGCTAGCTCTGGCAAAAAGAAACACAGGTGAGGGGGTACAGGCAAAGTGGGAAAGCATTAAAGATGCAATACCTGAAGCAACATCCCACTGTGTTAGACAGAAAAGGAAGTGCAAAAGAAGAAGGAAACCACTTTGGTTCTCAAATACAGAAGCAGAAAAGGTCAGAGCCAAAAGGCTGGCCTTCAGGAAATATAAGGGAACACAGCAGGATGAAGATAGGGAGGCATACCAAACTGCCCTAAGGGAAGCAGGGAAGGCAGTAAGGCAGACAAAGTCCCAAACTGAGGAAACACTAGCATGAACAGCAAAAGAAGGTGACAAGACTTTCTATAGATACATTAGTGAAAGGAGACAGTCCAGAGGGGTATTGCTAAGCTCAAAGGAGAAACGGGAGCGTGTGAGGAGGACAACCCTGTAAAAGAATCTATTCTAAATAGATACTTTTGCTCAGTATTTACTGAAGAGAAGATAGTACAGGACCCATAGCTCAGCACCATGGACACAGGGGGGAGGGAGGCAAGCACTACTCCCTTCACAAAAGAAAGGGTCCTACAAGAGCTCGCTAAGCTCAGGGTGGACAAGGCAATGGGACCTGATGGCATACATCCCAGGGTACTTAAGGAGCTAAGGATGGAACTAGAAGAGCCATTAGCAGAACTGTTTAGTGAGTCTCTGAGCACAGGAGAGGTCCCAGAAGACTGGAGAAGGGCTCACGTGATCCCACTCCACAACAGTGGTAGCAGGGAGGAGGCAGGGAACTACAGATCAGTCAAGTCTTACCTCAGTAGTGGGCAAGATTATGGAGGCACTCCTTAAGGAAAGAATAGTGCAACACCTGGAATCCATAGGGGCACAGGATCCAAGACAGCATGGGTTTACAAAAGAAAGGTCCTGTCAAACTAAATCTCAGATTTCTTTGACTGGGTAACCAGAGTGGTGGACCAAGGGGGAGCAGTTGATGTCGCCTACCTTGACTTCAGCAAAGCTTTCGACACTGTTCCACACAGAAGATTGATAAATAAGCTAGGTAGGCTCGGGGTGGGTCAGAAGTTGGTCAACTGGGTGGCAAACTGGTTGACGGGCAGAAAACATGGAGTGGTGGTAAATGGTATACAGTCAGAAGAGATGCAAGTCACAATTGGGGTACCTCAGGGATCAGTCCTGGGGCCAGTCCTCTTCAATATCTTCATTAATGACATTGCAGATGGACTAGAGGGTTAGGCTTGTCTGTTTGCAGATGACACCAAGATCTGCAACAGAGTAGATGATCCAGATGGGGTGGGCAGAATGAGAAGCGATCTGGACAAACTAGCAAAATGGTCGGAAGAGTGGCAACTGGGATTTAATGCAAAGAAGTGCAAGATCATGCACATAGGGAAGAGAAACCCTGAAGCCACCTATAGGCTGGGAGGGGAGTTGCTGGCAGTCACAAAGGAACAAAGAGACTTGGGCATCATCATCACCGATGACCTGAAATCATCCAAGCAGACCTCTAAAGCAGTAGGTAAGGCTAGGGGGATGTTAGGGTGTATTAGTAGGAGTATCACAAGTTGTAAGAGGAAGGTAATAATCCCTCTTTACAAGACACTGGTTAGGCCCCATCTAGAGTACTGCGTGCAGTACTGGAGGCCACACCATCACAAGGACATTAACCAAATTGAGGCAGTCCAGAGAAAGGCAACCAAAATGGTGCAGGGGCTGCATCAGAAGACATATGAGGACAGATTAACGGAGCTCAATATGTATACCCTAAAGCGAAGGAGGGAGAGATGCGATATGATCGAAACATTCAACACCTTAAGGGCATTAACGAGGTGAAAGAGTCTAACATGTTTCAGTATAAGAAAAATAGAAGGACAAGAGGACACAGCATGAAATTAGAGGGAGGCCGATTAAGGGGTAATGTGAGGAAGTTCTTTTTCACAGAAAGGGTGGTGGATGCATGGAACTGCCTACTTCAGGAAGTGGTGGCTATGAATACAGTGCAGGGCTTCAAACAGGCATGGGATAGACATAAGGGAGCAATACAGATGAGTATGAATAGATAGGCCACTGACAGAGCAAAGGCCGATGGCACATTTATAAGGTAGAAAAAGAAAAGGGCAGACTGGATGGGCCTTGCGGTCCTTATCTGCCGTCAACTTTTATGTTTCTATCCTAGTTAATCAACACCTTACGTTGTGGTGTGTCTATTGTGTCTACAGTGCCCCATCTGCTGGAGTCATTCCTCCCATTTTGTGTCTACTGTGTCTACAGTGCCCCATCTGCTGGACTTATTCCTCTCATTTAGTGTCCACTGTGTCTACAGTGCCCCATCTGCTGGACTCATTCCTCCCATATCGTGTCTACTGTGTCTACAGTGCCCCGTCTGCTGGACGCATTCCTCCCATTTCGTGTCTACTGTGTTTACAGTGCCCTGTCTGCTGGACTCATTCCTCCCATTTCGTGTCTACTGTGTCTACAGTGCCTTGTCTGCTGATCTCATTCCTCCCATTTCATGTCTATTGCGTCTTTAGCGCCCCATGTGCAGGACTCATTCCTCCAATTCTGTGTCTACAACGCACCACCTGCTGGACTCACTCCTCCCACTTCATGTCTATTGCGTCTACAGCGCCCAGTCTGCTGGACTCATTCCTCCCCTTTCATGTCTATTGTGTCTACAGCGCCCTGTCTACTGGTCTCATTCCTCCCATGTCATGTCTACTGTGTCTACAGTGCCCTGTCTGTTGGACTCATTCCTCCCATTTCATGCCTATTGTGTCTACAGTTCCATGTCTGCTTGACTCATTCTTCCCATTTCATGTCTATTGTGTCTACAGTGCCCCATCTGCTGGACTTATTCCTCCCATTTCTTGTCTACTGTGTATACAGTGCCCCGTCTGCTGGACTCATTCTTCCCATTTAATGACTATTTTGTCTACAGTGCCCTGTCTGCTGGACTCTTTCTTCCCATTTCATGTCTTTTGCGTCTACAGTGCCCCATCTGCTGGACTCACTCCTTTCTTTTCATGCCTCTTATGTCTACAGTGCCCCATCTGCTGGACGCATTCCTACCATTTCATGTCTACTGTGTCTACAGTGCCCTGTCTGCTGGACTCATTCCTCCCATTTCATGTCTACTGCGTCTCCAGTGTCCTGTCTACTGGACTTATTCCTCCCATTTCATGTCTATTGTGTCTACAGTACCCTGTCTGCCAGACTCATTCCTCCCACTTCATGTCTACAGTGCCGTGTCTGCTGGACTCATTCCTCCCTTTTATTATTCAATGAACACCCTGCCCCCATCCCAGGGGGAGTCCTGTCTAGGTTCCCCAATGTACCTCCCTCAACAGAGGAATCCCCAGTCGCAGCCTCCTCTGCATCTACGGGTAGTTTAAATGTCTGTCAATGTAAATCTCTGGATTCTGCTCCAACGCACTAGACCCTTTTCCTGCCGGGTGAAGGCCATCACCTCTGAAGCGCTTTCTGTTCCAAAAGCTCCCCCAATCCCTATAGAATGGTGCTTTGTTTCCTGATACCACCCCTTCAACCACACATTGAACTCCTCGATCTCAACCTCCCATACTCTATCCTTCCCCTTTTCCCCACCTCAGACAGAGTGGACCTCAGAAAAGGCTAAGGAAGCCAAGTACCTCTTCAATCTGTCCCCAGCCTCTGAAGTCCCTCTTCAACATTTCCACAAGCCAGTGCGCAAGATCTCTGGTACCAAGGTGTACCAGCAGTCCCTGCCCCTCCCCCCACACTACCTTCCCTATCCTCTCCCAATCTCAGATAGAAACACAGAATTTGATGGCAGATAAGGACTGCCTGGCCCACCTAGTCTGCCCATTTCCCTATCTACTGTATAAACTCCAGATCCTACTCGATCTGCAGCCTACTTCCTCCCTCCCGTCCCTAGTGTTGCATTCTGCCTGCCTCATGCATTCTTGAATTTGCCTACCATTGTTGCCCCCACAACCTCATCAAGGAGGTTGTTCCATGCATCCACCACCCTTTCTGTGAAAAAATACTTCCTTACATTGCTCCAGAGTCTTCCCCCCCCGCAGCCTCATATTTGTGACCCCTTGTTCTTGCACATCTTTTCTGAAAGATGCTGCCTTCTTGAACTCTGTTGATCCCTTTGAGGTCTGAATGCCTCTTATCACATCCCCCTTTCCTCCAGTGTATACATAGAGTTCCCTCAATCTCCCCATATATGGTTTCTGGTGTAGCCACTGAACCATTTTCCTTGCCCTTCTCCGGACTGCCTCCACTCTGTCAATATCTTTTCAGAGAGGAGATCTCCAGAACTGCACACAGTACTCCAGACGGCTGATGCTCCAGGCAAGCCTCTGACCACCCCCTCCCACCATTTTCTCCACCTGTCAAACCATACAGTCTCCTATCACTAGAATTCTCCTTGCCACCTTCTGCTCCCCTCTTGCCCACAGGTGTCACCACATCTCCTGTCCTGACAGCACCAAATGATCCATGGTCACCTCCACCTGAGTAAGGCACCTGTTCCTCTTCTATGAGCGCAAAGCAGTTAGCCATTGATAACTCATGGGAAGAGCAGACTGCTGTGTGACTGTCCTTCCATACGACCTCCTATCCCCACCACTGCCCCCCTCCACCCCCCCCGACCAGTGGGCCTCTGGGGAACTGGGGGTACAAGGGTAGGCACCAGCTTAATTCGAGCATTCAGTACAGATTCTAAGGTATTACAATTTCTCTGTACACCACAGCATCACCACGTACCGATGTTTCCAAAATAAACTTAAAGCAATATTTATTAATTTAAACTAAGTATGGCTCAGCAGTATATCAACATGAACCATATTAGACCCTTAAAAGTATGCTATTTACCCATACCAATTAAATTAGTTTTCATTCAGAATAATTAAACCCAAACTGTTATTTACACAGACAGTTGCTCAGTCTTGTGATGCTAGATGATTTACTGACACACTGTATTAATAATTGAGCTAAGCAGAATGTCACACCTGGGGTAGAGAGTCTCCTGCAGACTGCCACCTTATGCTCTGGACTGCAGCAGAGGACATATTTATTTATTTGAATTTTGTTGACCGGGTAAGCCCACTGGGCCTTGGGAGGCCCCTTTTCAGGGGCGACCCGGGATTAATTAGAGAAAGAGAGAGATCACAGACTGGCTGAATACAATACATAATGTATAAGAGCAGGCAGTTATACAACGCTTAAGACTAGTTACAAGGACTCAATTGTGGTTCGCATACATTCTATTCTAAACATTTAATATATACTTTTATAGGGTATGATAATTGCTTTGTCCCCGAACAGGTTGGGATCAGTTATTTTGATGAGCATATAGACACTGGAAGATTTGTTTGGGTTTGCTGTTAGCTTCCAGGTAGGGGTATTTCTGGGGCATGCTATGCATCTATGTCAATGGGTCATTCAGCGGCAATGGTTGCAGAAGCTTCTTTCTACTAAGTGCACTTTTAGGCCTTTTTTGAAGACCTTAAGTGAGGAGCTTTCTTGTATGCTGCTCGGAAGGGAGTTCCAAATTGTTGGGATTGACTTGGCAAAGAATCTTTTCCCTGCTTGTCTTAGCTCTAGGGATCTCGAGGAGAGTCTGTTTAGATGTTCTGAGTGGGCGCCTGTCTGGTTTTGTCATTAGGAGATCTTTAAGACTAGGTGGGGCTTTGCTGCTCCTCAGTTTGAAGGCTAGGGATAGTGCAGAAAGTTTCATCCTTCCTTAGAGTGAGGGCCAGTTCAAGGTTTGGAGTCATTGACAGTGGTGTTCTTTATTTGCTGCCCTTATGGCGAACCGCCCTATTGCATGATACAAGGATTTGAGATTTGACAGACAGAAAACAATGTTTAACTACTAGCTAACAATGCCCCCTTCATATCTCACTCTCCCCGACAAAAGTCACACAGTCCAGAAGAGCCGAACAGATAGCAGGGTACTCAGATAAAACACTGTCCTGTCAGCAGCTATCGGTTCTTGCTGCCACTCGGCCCGACTAGATCAAACAGTAGGTTCCTAACAACAGCTGTTCACAAAGCTAAGGAAACATGAACACTGTTTTAAATGCACTCCCTTAGCTAACCATGCCCCCTTCAGCATGCCTTGCTCCCGAATGAAACAAAAGCCACACAGTCCAAGAAGCAGCCACGCACAGAGCTGGAACAGACAGCAGGGTACTCAGGTAAAATACTGCCCTGTCAGAAGCTATCAGATCTTGCTGCTACTTGGCCTTGACTGGTTTGAACAGTTCGCTACTCAGTTCAACATATGCATATGCTGATATGCAGCACTGTGGATACCCTGTACACATGCTTCTCCTGGACCACTTGAGGAAAAATACTTTTCAGGACACCAGGGAATATGGTACCACCAAAGACATCTAGGTTAGCCGGCCTGATGGCACTGAGGGTTGAGGCGCTGGACACACCTTGCGCCACGCTGATGACCCGGGTTCGGGACCGGACTCGGGTCATCGGGGGTCAGCAGAGGAGGGGAGGACTGCGTGTCCTCAGGACTGCTCTCCTCTCCTGGGGCAGGTATCTGGGGGCGCACTGGTCTGCAGTGACCCCGGTGGAGACCGGAGGTACCACAGTAGCATGCCACTTACAGGGGTGAGGCAGTGGCAGACATCAGTTGAGGGCCAACCCTCAGTGCAGACATCATTGCATGTCTGCGCCTCACTGAGGACGTAATCAAAGTGGAAAACCCTGGTTTCCTGAGAGGCGATGGTGGGGGCTCGAGTTGCTGATCCCACACGCCCAATACCAGACCCGATCCCGACTTGACTCTCCGTGGTCCCCGCTTCTCCCGTTCAGGGCCACGGGAGGGGGAAGGGGGACCCAGCATCCGATTCCTCAGTTGGGGGAAGGTCACGGTGGGTGGTAGAGGCGACACTGAGTGGGTCCCCACCAAAGAGATGCCCAGGATGCTGGCGACCGGAGTGAAAATGAATTGACAAAAAAAAAAAAAATGAAAAGGACATCTAGGTCTGTGCTGTTGGGCACATAAATCACAATAAAGGAGTAATGAAGACAATGACTGGAGCCCTTCACAGGTTCCACATAGATTACAAGCTTGTCCTGGGATAGCAGGGCACGGAAATACAGGTTACTCACCTGTAACGGTAGTTCTAGAAGTGGTATATGTTGTTCATCCACACGTTGCGGCATGTCCTTTCCCTTTAAATATCTTGCTGGAAGTCTTTAAGCTGGCTCCTCCCACCCACCTGGGTGGTATAACCCTCGACTCCATCCCATGATGCCAGATCTTGCCCGCTGGAAACAGTGGTTGTGCGTCGAAGCCAGGGAGGTCAGGTGGGTCCGTGTGGATGAACATATACCACTCCTAGGACTAATGTTACAGGTGAGTAACCTGTGTTTCTAGTGATGTGGATATGATGTTCTTATCCACACGTTATGGGAGACTCCTAGCATTTCTCTGGGAGGAGGGCAGCAAGACGCACAACCCCTACTTCGAAAATAGAGTTTGGAGAACTGAGGCCCCAAAACCAGCATCCTGGCGGGACTCTAAGTTGATGTGGTAGTGGGAAATGAAGGTGTTTGCTGACTTCCAGGTATTAGCCCTGAAGATTTCCTGGATAGTGACATCCCTAGAAGCAGCCACCGATGCAGCGGTATGGCAGGTGGAATGAGTCCTTAGCCCTCCGGGAGGCTCCTTACCCCACCACCCTATAGCAGAGATCAATGCATGATGTAATCCATCTGCCAATCATCTGTCTGCTTGCAGGTCTGCCAAGTGCGGCTTCAGCATAGGTGACAAACAGCTGGCGAACCTCTCCCCGAACTTCAGCCATGCGCTCCTTGAATAAGCAAGTACCTGTCTCAGGTCCAAAGTATGGAGCCTGTATTCGGCATCCGAGGAGTGACTGGGGTAGAACACTGGTAGAGTCATCACCTGGTTCAGGTGGAACTCCAACGCAACCTTTGGAAGGACTTCAGTTTGGGGCGCAGGACAACCTTAGCTGTGTTTACACAGTGGCATTTGCACCGCAGCAACCCAGTTGCATGTTTTATTTGGTTCCCTGAGCAGAGATGTAGTTAGACAGAGCAAGGGAAAAGGATCAGCAGGAGGGAGCAGAAAATAAAATCGAGTTAGAAAACAAAATTATAGATGTGCAATATTTAGATTAACATATATCTAAGCCTTTGGTTTGCACCTCTGCTGGCACAAAAGGGGGTCATAAAAAAGGTAGAAGGTCATAAAGCGAATCAGAAACTCAGAGACACCTAGACACTGAGCGCAACTGCCAGCTAAGACTCAGGACCCTGTGCTGTTAACACCTTGTCAGGGCAGAGAAACTTTTTATGTAAATGTCATGTGGAACCAACCTCTAAATTAAAATATTTTTTTCCCTACAATATCCTGGGAGTGGACTGAATTCCATACTCCAAGCAATGATTCTGATCACTGTAGACATGACTACCAAAGGCAGGCTGATATACCTAATGGAAAGAAGTTCTGGGACAGCACTGGGCAACCTTAATGTGTGTGAGCCATAACTCTGAGGGTACACACATAAGGTGGCATACAGACAACAGGCCAGAAAAAAAAAAGTCCATTAAGCCATTCCCCATGTAAAACTGTCCCATGGCAGCAGTAAACAAATTTTGTGCAAATTACTTTAGAGTAAGCACAACCATCACACCCCCACATACTCCTGCAAAATGGGTGCTTCTGCAGGAACTTGGCAGAATAGGCTAGTTGCATGCTTATGCTTGGGTCACAGAACTACTCCCCTAACCCATACATGAACTGAGAAAGTTCCTGGAGATAGCAATCGGTAGTACATTCTAACAGGATCAACAGTGCAGGGTGGTAAATAGCAAGGTAAACAGAATCACGGCATGCATCAAGAGGAACTTCATAAACAAATCAAAAAATAGTATAATGCCCTTGTGCAAATTCTTGGTCAGGCCCCATCTTGAGTACAATGTTCATTTCTGGTCCCTATATCTAAGAAATACAGGTTACTCACCTGTAACAGGAGTTCTAGGAATGGTATATGTTGTTCATCCACACTTGCTGGCAGGTTCCTTGCCGCTTTAAATCTTGCCGGAAGGTCTTCAAGCTGGCTCCTCCCACCCACCCGGGTGGTAAAACTCTTGGTTCCGCCCCATGATGCCAGATCTAGCCCGCTGAAGCCGGGGAGGTCGGGTGGGTTGTGTGGATGAACAACATATACCATTCCTAGAACTCTTGTTACAGGTGAGTAAATACAGGTTACTCACCTGTAACAGGAGTTCTAGGAATGGTATATGTTGTTCATCCACACTATCTGGCAGGTTCCTTGCCGCTTTAAATCTTGCCGGAAGGTCTTCAAGCTGGCTCCTCCCACCCACCCAGGTGGTAAAACTCTCGGCTCCGCCCCATGATGCCAGATCTAGCCCGCTGGAAGCCAGGTTGTGCGTCGAAGCCGGGGAGGTCCGGTGGGTCGTGTGGATGAACAACATATACCATTCCTAGAACTCCTGTTGCAGGTGAGTAACCTGTATTTCTAGGGACATGGATATGTTGTTCATCCACACTATCTGGCAGACTCCTAGCAGTTCTCCGGGAGGAGGGAGGCAAGGCGCACACCCCCTACTTAGGTATAAAGACTGGAGAACCGAGGCCCCAATCAACATCCCGGCATGACCCAAGGTCGATGTGGAAGGGAGACCGGTATATGCCTGCTTCCAGGTAGGAGCCCTATGGATATCCTGGACAGGGGTATCCTCGGAAGCAGCCACCGATGCAGCGGAAGGGTGGGTAAAATGAGCACTTATCCCTCTGCGAGGCTCCATGCCCGCTGACCTATAGCGGAGATCTATGCAGGAGGTGACCCACCCGCTCGTCGTCCGCTTGGCTGCAGGTCTGCCAGGTGCGGCTTCAGCATAGACGACAAACAGCTGGCGAACCTCTCCCGAACTTCAGCCCTACGCTCCCTGGGAAAGGCAAGCGTTAAATAGAGTCCCAATGGATCCTATATACGGTCTCCGAGGTGTGAATGGGGTTGAACCCCGGCAGAGACAATACCCAGTTAGGGAAAAGACTCCGCCACCGCCTACGGAAGGAACTTCGGGTGGGGCGCAGGACAACCTTGTCCCTGTGGAAGACCAGAAAGGGAGATCAAGGGAGCGCCTGGAACTCTCCCGTCCTTCTGGTTGGCATGGTAGCCCCAAGAAGGTGTTCTTCCACAACAGGTGGGGAAACTCACACCTGTGCAAAGGTTCGAACGGCTTGCCCGTGAGCTAAGCCCATACCAGCGTAAGATCCCCCAGAAATGGGGATACTCTCCCCAGAGGGGAGGTGTGATCAAGGCCTTGGAAAGCGCCAGACCACCTTTCCTGCGCCACTGACTACCTTCCGGCCCGCGCCCGGAAGACAGGAGTGGCTAACAGGAGCACCTTGAGGGTCATCGACCGAAGCACTAGTTCAAGAAAAGAACAGACCGCAGATAGTCCGGAATGCTCACCGAGGAACAGGAGAGGGGACCAGGCCCTATCCTAACACCAAATGGAGAACGCTTCCATTTGAAGGCGAGCATATCTGGTTGACTCCTGGCAGGACGCCTCAAAAACGTCGAGGACCTTGCCGGAAGACCCAAGGCCTGGCCACTAGCCACACAGGGACCAGGCCGTCAGGTGCAGGGATTGAAGGTCAGATGGCGTACCTTCCCCTAACAACAGAGATCAGGACCGGGTGGGCTGGAAGCCGCCTCGGGAGCCTGGGGCTGAGACTGAGGAGAGCTGGATACCAGAGCTGGCAAAACCAGTCTGGGGCTACCAGAATCACCTGCGCCTAGTCCCTCCTCACCTTGCCTGAGGGTCAAGGGAAATGGGGAGAGGCGTAGAAGAGGCCCGGGGTCCACGGCCTCAAAGGCATCCCCTACAGTGAGCCGTGCTGAGGGGGCGGGCATGAGACAGTCTCGGCCTCGAATTCTCCCTGGAGGGAAAAACAAAGGTCCACCCGAGGTGTGACCTAGAGGGAGAAAGATCTTGTGCTACCTCTGGCAGGGAAACCACTCGTGAGGCGCAGCCCTTATCCAGCGTAGGGCATCAGCCAGGGGATGGAGGCTCCTGCCATTGAAAAGGCTAGGAAACAGCCTCCCGGCTGAGCGAAAGACCCAATGCGGAGAACCTCCTTACGTGGAGGCAAGGGGCTCATTCGATCCTGGCGGGATAGGTAGCACATAGTCGTGGTGTTGTCCGCCTGGACCTAACCACTAGACCCAGCACAAACGGAGCGAGCCGTGCAAGCAAAGCGGACCGCCTGGAGCTCCAGCAGGTAGGAAAGACATCGGGATTCCCCAGAGGACCAGAGGCGATGCACACTGTATTCCCCTTGATGGGCACCCCCACCCATCCAAGATGCATCAGTCGGAGAAGACCGTCGACTCGGGGTGGACGAACGGGATGTTCTCCTGCAAAGGAGCTGGAACGGTCCGAAGGAGAGCATTCCCTAACCCCTGGGCTGTTGTCACGGACTGGTCTAAAGGAACGCAGCGCTGTGACCGCTGGCTGGCCAGCCCCCATTAGGGGGATGCATGAACCGGCGGATCCAAACAGACCACGCTGGTGCAGGCCGCCGCAAGGCCCAGGAGATGCAGGAAGTCCCGGGCAGGGCGCAATTGCCCAGTCAGACCTGACTAGGAAGGGAGGGAGGAAGAAATCTTGGCCCTGTCCGCCAGGAGTCGAGCTCGGACTCAAGAGTCGAGCCTCGTCCCGAAGAAGGATCACCCGCTTAGACACGAGTTCCAACGTGGCTTCAATAAAAGGAGACCAGTCTGAGAGCAACCTAGAGGGCCAGAACTCTGGACCGTCCCCCTCCATCTGGAGGGGTTGCAGTCAGGCCACCATCCGGGTGGGGTTACGCCCGGACCCCTCAGTGCTGCAGGAATGCTGCTGAGCAGAGACTGAAGGGCCTGGCCTGGAACTCGTAAAGAGATCCCCCGCTTAAGAAACAGAGGAGTCTCCCAAGAAACAGACGGAACGAAGTGTAAGTACGTCCTGGAGGTCCAGGAAAGAGCCACACGCCTCGTTCTGAGGATGGGATATCTGAGACAGAGAGACCATCCCGTCGTGCGGATCAAGAATGGGGCGCAAGCCCCCCGTCTGTTAGGGACTAGAAATACATGGACACGAACCCAGGGTCTGGAGGAGGATCTGCAACCTTCCTGATCACCTCTATCTCAAGGGGCCAGGCAAGTCGGCTCGGCGGGTCAACAACAAGGCTGCGGACTCCATGGCCCCCGAGGGGCAACGGCTCGAAGGGGTGGGGCCTGCTCGCAAACCAGAGCCAGGACTTTCCCCTAGCACCTCCGATATCCAGAGGTCTGGGAAAGTGGACCAGGTGGAGGAGGGGCGGAGCCGTCTCCCCATGGGGGAACCCGGATAGGGGTGACGGGGCTGAGGACAGCACCCCTCAGCCCATCACTGAGCAGGCTTGGAGGAGGGACTGGCTGAGGGAGCTCCTGGACCTTTATCTCCCGTTTCTCCTTTTAAAGGAAGCCGCTGGCTTGGGGTCAGGGCATGGCCTTAAGCCTGCTGGCCCTCATGCTGGAGTTGATGGGCCGGTCGAGCCGCAGGGGCCGAGGTATAAAGGGGCTTACGCAAAGGCTGCCGGCGGCCCTTGTCCCTCCGGGCGGAGGTCACCGAGTCCAGAGTAGCATCAGACTTCTTGGTCCCTTGGAGGTGTCCCCCCACTCCAGGGCTGAAGAGGTCAGTCCCCAATAAGGGGATGTCCGCCAACTTGTGCTGGGTCTCCGATGAGGAGGAGGATAACCTCAGCCACGCCCTGCGGCGCAAGGCCACTGCAGCCGCCACCGACCTGGCACAGGAATCACCTAAGTCCAGAGCAGTCTGAAGCTGCTGCTTCGCCACCGCCCTACCCTGGTCCCGCACCCGCCGAACCGTGGTCCACAGGTCAGCCGGGAGATGAGGGAGCGCCTCATCCAGGGAGCCCAAAAGGGCATGGGAAAAAAGTGCCATCAGTGCGGCCGAGCTGGCCTGCCGGAGGCCTAGGGAGGATGCAGCGTAAACCTTGCGCCCAACATAGTCCATCCTTTTGGACTCTTTGTCGGGGGGCCTATCCACATCCCGAGTGTTCGCAGAACACTGGAAGACATTATCGGTAACTAACCCCTCAGTCGAGGGGTGCTTCGAGAAACTGAGCAGAGAAACGACAGGGACAGAGTACTTCCTGGCAATCCTGGCCGAGGGCACAGGACAGGAAGTAGGCCGACGCCAGAGCTCCAAGGCCAGGCCGACAATGGCCTCGGCCACCGGGAAGGCCTCCTAGGGTGAACCCCCTCGGTCCAGAATCTCCATCAGGGGATAAGAGACCTGTTTGGACATGGGTTCAAGCTGCATCCCAGTGAACTCCGAGACGAGCTGGAGCAGACCAATAAAGGATTATGGGCTGTCGTCCGCAGAACGTTCCGGAGAGGACCCCGGGTCCTCCTGACTGGGGAACATGGAGGAGTCGACGTCGGACTCCGAAAGGGTCTGCAAAGAGCTGCCTCAGGCCTGAGTCACTCTTCGCCCGCCGAGGGCGGGCGGGAGTGAGGGGAACAGACAACCTGCGGGACAGGTCGTGACCCGACCGAGGTTCCACCAAAGACAGTGGGGCAGCAAGGTTTGGACGAACAACCGGCCCTGAAGTGGGCACCTCGACTGCCGCAAGCGGTTGTGTTGGCCATTCGGGCGGCAGCTGTTTGCTGGACGGGGAATGAATCGGAGTTGATTGATTCCCGGACAATAACAACTGCTACCACATGAACTCCTCGTAACGTCGACGCCATCTGCATCGAGGCCACTCCTCATCCGATGAGGGAGACGAGGAAGAACGGTAATGCCACTTAACTCGGTGCCCCGACTGAGATCGCTGAAGACGGCGGGAGCAGCTTGACCGAGAAGAGGACTGAGACCGAGACTCAAATCCTCGGGGAAACCGAGGGTGGGCCTGGGAAGGAGCAGGGAACGCTCGCTTCCTCGGCTCGGACAAAAGACCAAGGCCTGTCGCCCCGAAGGAACAGGCAGAACCTCGGCCTCCGCCGGGGGAACCGGCGAAGGGATGACGGCTCCTGCAGAAGACGGCCCGGAAGACGGGTCGAGAGACTCGACAACGTCAATGGGAGTCATGGCCGGCTGACCTGATGGGGACACCGTGAAGCCAGCAGCCTGAGCCGCACCCTTGACCGAGTCGAAAGTCGGCCAACAGGGGAAGGGGGAATCTCCCGCTCCCGCCAGCGCCGACGATGGGACTTAGCCTGCGACTCCTTTGGCCTGGGCCGAGAGGCAGGTCCCGGAGGTCCCTCTCCCTTCGAGGAAAGGGACTGGCGAGCTCCTTGAGCAAGCTGAATGAGGAGAACTCAAAGAGAGCGGGATAAGCGCCGCGACCGGGGGGGGGAAAGAGACTTGGTAGCCGCCCCCCCGGCGTGGAAAAAGATTCAGGTCGCCCAAGCCCCAAACGGGCCGCACGATCCTTCGGAGCGCTGGTCGAAAGGGCACAGTAAAAATCGCAAACTTGCGGATCATGGTCCAAGTCGAGGCAGTAAACGACGTGAGTGCGGGTCCTTCCTGGAGGTATTAACTGGCGCCCGGGAGCCGAACGACTATCCATCGCAGCAGCGAGGGAAGAAGACCAAGTTTTAGAAAACTTCCAACTAAATTGAGAAACTGAAAATCAGGAACCAGTCGGAAAACGCGAGAGCGCTAAGGAGGGAACCTGAGCCCAAGCGTGTAAGGAAGATCTGGAGTCAGGGGAGGAGTTGAGAGTTTTACCACCCGGGTGGGTGGGAGGAGCCAGCTTGAAGACCTTCCAGCAAGATTTAAAGCGGCAAGGAACCTGCCAGATAGTGTGGATGAACAACATATCCATGTCCCTAGAACCTGTATTTCTAGGGACATGGAAATGCTGTTCAATCCACACTTACTGGCAGACTCCTAGCAGTTCTCTGGGAGGAGGGAGGCAAGGTGCACACCCCCTACTTGGGAAATAAGGACTGGAGAACCGAGGTCCCAAAACCAGCATCCCAGCGTGACTCAAGGTCGATGTGGTAGTGGGTAATGAAGGTGTGTGCTGACTCCAGGTAGCAGCCCTGCAGATTTCCTGGATAGGGACATCCCTGGAAGCAGCCACTGATGCAGCAGTACGGCGGGCAGAATGAGCTCTTATCCCTTTGGGAGGATCCATGCCCGTCAACCTGTAGCAGAGATCTATGCAGGAGGTGACCCACTTAACTAACGTCCACTTTCCTGAAGGTCTGCCAGGTGCGGCTTCAGCGTAGGTGACAAACAGCTGGTGAACCTCTCCCCAAACTTCAGCTGTCCACTCCTTGTAATAAGAAACCGCTCTTCTAGGGTACAAAGTATGGAGCCTATATTCAGCCTCTGAGGTGTGACTGGCGTAGAACACTGGCAGAGTCAACACCTGGTTAAGGTGAAACTCCGACACCACCTTCGGAAGGAATTTTGGGTGGGGGGTGCAGGACAACCTTGTCCCTGTGGAAGACCAGATAAGGAGACTCGATGGAAAGCGCCTGGAGCTCTCCCATCCTTCTGGCTCACGTGATAGCCACCAAGAAAGCAGTCTTCCATGACAGGTGAGAAATATCACACCTGTGCATCGGTTCAAATGGCTTGCTCATGAGCTTAGCCAGTACCAGCAGTAAATCCCATGGAGGTGGCGGTTCTCGCACCAAAGGGGATATGTGATCAAGGCCTTTGAAAAAGCGCCCGACCACCTTCTCCCTCTGCCACCGACTGCTTCCCGGCCCGTGCCCGGTAATCTGAGATGGCTGCCAGGTACACCTTAAGGGTCACTGACTGAAGCCCTAGCTGCGAAAGGGACCACAGGTAGTACAGAATGCTGGCCAAGGAACAGAAGGAAGGGTCCAGCCCCCTTTTCCTGACACCAAATGGAGAATCTCTTCCATTTGAAGGCATAGCATTTTCTGGTCGACTCCTTACAGGAAGCCTCAACAACACTGAGAACCTCGTCAGAAAGACCCAAGGCCTGGAACTCTAGCCGCTCAGGAACCAGGCCATCAGGTGCAGCGATTGAAGGTCCGGGTGAAGTAACTTCCCCGTTTACTGATATCAGGTCCGGGCAGGCTGGAAGCCACCTCGGGAGCCTGGCGCCAAGGCTGAGGAGATCTGGATACCAGAACTGGCAGTGCCAGTCTGGGGCTACCAGAATCACCTGCACCTTGTCTCTCCTCATCTTGAGAACCACCTTGTGGATCAAGGGAAATGGGGGAGAGGCATAGAAAAGGCCCGGGGTCCACAGCCTTGAGAAGGCATCCCCCTGCAGCGAGCCCTGCTGAGGGAGGCGGGCATGAAACAGCCTCAGCTCCGCATTCTCCCTGGAGGCAAACAGGTCCACCTGAGGGGTGACCCAGTGGGAGAACAGATCTTGTACTATCTCCGGCAGGAGAGCCCACTCGTGAGATGCAGCACATATCCAGCTTAAGGCATCGGCCAGAGTGTTGGAGGCTCCTGCCACATGGATGGCTAGGAGATCCACCTCCAGTCTGCTCACGAGAAACCAAGTGCAGAGAGCTTCCTTGCACAGAGGCAAGGAGTGCATCCCGCACTGGTGGTTTAGGTAGTACATATTCGTGGTGTTGTCCGTCTGGACCTGGACCACTTGACCCCGTACAAATGGAGCGAAGGTGGTGAGGTCTAGTCGGACTGCTTGAAGCTCCAGCAGGTTGATGTGACATCGAGACTCCCAAGGGGACCAGAGGCCGTGCGCTCTGAGCTCCCTCAGATGGGCACCCCAACCCATCAGGGAGGCGTCAGTCGTTAAGAGTGACCGTCGGCTCTGGGCAGACAAACGGGATACCCTCCTGCAGATGAGCTGGAATGATCCACCACTGGACAGCGTTCCACATCTCCTGGGTCACTATCACTGGCTGGTCCAGAGGACCGGAGCGCTGTGATCATTGGCGGGCCAGCCCCCACCGAAGGGGATGTATGTGCCAGCGGGCACAATGGACCATGCTGGTGCAGGCCGCCATGAGGCCCAGGAGGGGCAGGAAGTCCCGGGCAGGGCACAATTGCCCAACCAGAAACGACTGGGCAAAGGAGGAAAGAATCTCAGCCCTATCTGCCGGGAGCCGTGCTCTGGCTCGAAGAGAGTCGAGCTCTGCCCCGATGAACTGAATCACCTGCTTCGGCATGAGTTCCGATTTGGCCTTATTGATGAGGAGGCCAATCTGAGAGCAAACCTGGAGGGCCAGATCCCTGGACCGCTCCACCTCCGGCTTGGAGGAGGCTGCAATCAGCCGGTCGTCCAAGTAAGGATACACCTGGACCCTTCGGTGCTGCAGGAATGCTGTAACCACCGCCATGCATTTGGTGAAGACCCTGGGAGCTGGAGAGAGGCTGAAGGGCATGGCCTGGAACTTGTAAAGGGATCCCTCCGCTCTGAAGCGGAGGAATCACTGGTGGGATGGACGGATTGGGACGTGAAAGAACGCGTCTTGAAGGTCCAGAGAACAGAACCACATGCCTCATTCCAAGGATGGAATGATCTGAGCCAGAGTGACCAACCTGAAGGTTCGAGACCTTAGGAGCTTGTTCAAGTTGAGTAGGTCTAGAATGGGGCACCAGCCCCCCATCCGTTGTGGGACCAGGAAGTACCTGGACACAAGCCCTAGGTCTGATGGAGGATCTGCCACCTCCCTGATCACCTTCTTCTGGAAGAGCAGGGCAATGTTGGCTCGACGAGCCAACAGAGAGACTGCGGACCCGCGGCCCCGTGGGCGATGGCTCGATAGGGTGGGGACTGCTCGAGTGGGGCAGACCCTTTCCTACCACTTCCAGCACCCAGCAGTCCATGGTGATATTGGACCAGGTGGAAAGGAAGTGGCGGAGCCATCCCGCCATGGGGGGAACCCAGGGAGGAGTGACAACATTGGGGGTGACACCCCACAACCAGTCACTGGGCAGGCTTAGAGGAAGGACCGGCTGAGGAGCCTCCTAGACCTTTTCCTCCCGGCTTCCTGCTGGAGAAGCAGCAGGCTTGGCTTTGGGGTGCCAAGTGCAAGCCTGCTGGCCCTGATGCTGGTGTTGCTGGCCTGGACGTGCCACAGGGGCTGAAGGCCGAAAGGGCTTACGCTGCTGCTGGCGGCCTTTGTCCTTCTGGGCAGATGTGATAGAGTCCAAAGTGGCGCTGTACTTCTCGATCCTTTGCAGATGACCCTCCACCCCAGGACCGAACAAGTCGGTACCCAAGAAGGGAATGTCTGCCAGCTTGTGCTGGGTATCTGCCATAAAGGCAGAGATCCACAGCCAAGCTCTGCAGTGCATGGCCACTGCAGCCGATACTGACCGGGCACATGAGTCAGCGATGTCCAGGGAAGTCTGGAGCTGCTGTCTGGCCACCGCCCTTTCCTGATCCCGCACCTGCTTGACCGTCGTCTGAAGGTCAGCTGGGAGATGAGGACTCACCTCATCCATGGAACCTAAAAGGGTGTGTGAAAAGTGTGCCATCAGAACGGTCAAGCTAGCCTGATGAAGGCCTAGTGAGGAAGCAGTATAGACTTTCCACCCGGAGTAGTCCAGTTCCTTGGACTCCTCATCGGGTAGCTTGTCCACATCCTGAACGTTCCTGGAACGCCAGAAAACGCTGTTGGTCACTAGTCCCTCCACGGAGGGGTGCTCCGAGAAACCGGAGAATGAACCAGTGGGAACAGCATACTATCGAGCCATCCTGGCTGAAGGTGCTGGACAAGAAGCTGGTCGCTGCCATAGCTCCAGGGCCAGGCCAACAATGGCTTCGTAATCCAGGAAGGCCACTGTGGGGGAATTCCCTCAGTCCAGTATCTCCATGAGGGGATACGTGGCCCATTTTGAAACGGGTTCGAGCTTCATCCCAGTGGACTCTGAGATGAGTCGAAGCATTCCAAGAAATGAGGATGGGCTCTAGTCCACCGACTGACCCCTGGTGGACTCCAGGTCAAGTGGCCTTGAGAACAAGGAGTCGTCATCGTTAGACTCCGAGGAGTCTGGAAACAGCTGTCAAGGGCCTGAGCCACCCTCCACCTGCCGAGGTCGATCGGGAGTGAGGGTGACTGACAACTGATGGGGCAAGGCCTGACCCGACCGAGAATCCTTGGTCGGGGCCCCAGTTTTAGGTTGTGGAGGAGGGGGTTCCACCACAATGGGTGGTGCAGCCAGTTTCAGCCAAACAACTGGTGCCCGCTTCGGCTCCTTGACTACAATGAGGGGTTGTTTTGGCCGCTCCGGTGGCAGCCACTTAATGGCCGGGGAAGACGACGGAGTCGGCTTATTCCCGGTCAAAGGAGCTGCTGCCACATTATTTCCTCGTAGCGCTGATGCAATTTGTGCCAGAGCCTATTCTCCGAAGAGGACAAAGATGAGGATGAGCGGCACGGCTGCTTTCCACGGTGCTGAGACCACCAATGTCAGTGGGATCGGCTGGACCTGGAAGAGGTCCGAGACCGAGACCTTCGATGTTTCCGAGGGTGGGTCTGAGAGGGGGCGGGGGAAACCCACTCCTCCCTCAGTTCAGGGACCTTAACCAGGGACTCTGGCACAGGAGGCAAAGGCAAGTCCTTGGTTTCCACTGGGGGAACCGGTGAAGAAGGGTTGTCGGCTTCTCCAATCGACTGCCCGTCTGATGCAGTCGAGAAAAATCTCGACTCGTCGATGGGTGTCTCATCCGGCTGACCTGACAGGGACACCGTGAAGCCAGCGGCCCTAGCCGCAACCTCGACTGAACTCGAGTGTCCGGGGAAGGAGACCTATCCTGCACCCACGAACGTCGACGGTGCGACTTACCCTTAGAGTCCTTCTTTTTGGACCGAGAGGAATGTCCTGAAGGCCCCCTCCCTTGGTGGAGAGGGACTGATAAAGCTCCTTGAACGGAGCCATGTAGGAGGAGCCCAAGGAGAGTGGGATAAATGCCGCAACCGATGAAGATGATGCTGCAGCCTGGGCCACTTTCTCCTCAAGGGCGATCATCTGCTTGAGCTATTCAGCCAAGCCCACAGCCACGGACACCGCCCAACAGGCCTCCTTCAACTTGACCAGAGGATAACGTTTCTCAGGGTGCCCAAGTTGCAGTCTGGCAGCACGATCCTCTAAGACCGTGGCCGAAAAGGACCTGCACAGGTCGCAAGCCTGCGAATTGTGTTCAAGCCCCAGGCAGTAGACGCATGTGGAGTGCGGATTGGTCCGGGACATCTTCTGCCCACAGGGGCACCGACGAAATCCATGAGTCGATTTGTCCATTGCAGCCGCAAGGGAAGATAAAGAGTGAAGTCTTGTAAATTTTAAAATTAGTTTCGGGTTAACTGAAGAGTTTGGATCCAGGACTAAAATGCAGAGCACAAAGGAGGGAACCTGAGCTTCCAAGCGGTAAGGAAAATCTAGCATCATGGGGCAGAGCCGAGTTTTACCACCCGGGCGGGTGGGAGGAGCCAACTTGAAGACTCCGCAAGATTTAAGCGGTGTAGAGTGTGGATTGAACAACATATCCATGTCCCTAGAAAAACAGGTTACTCACCTGTAACAGTAGTTCAAGGAGTAGTTTATGTTGTTCATCCACACTGTTTGGTATGTCCTTTTCCCTTTTCCCCTTTAAATCTTGCAGGAAGCCTTCAAGCTGGCTCCTTCCACCCACCTGGGTGGTATATACCTTGGCTCCGCCCCATGACGCCAGATCTTAGTTCACTGGAAGCCAGATTGTGCGAGTACGCAGCTGGGGAGGTCGGGTGGGTCCGTGTGGATGAACAACATATAACACTCCTAGAACTACTGTTACAGGTGAGTAACCTGTTTTTCTAGGATTGTGGATATGTTGTTCATCCACACTGTTTGGCAGACTCCTAGCAGTTCTCCGGGAGGAGGGATGCAAGGAGTACACCCTCTACTTCGGGAACAGAAATTGAGAACGAGCCCCAAAACCAGCATCCCGGCGTGACTCAAGGCCGATGTGGTAGTGGGTAATTAAGGTGTTTGCTGACTTCCACATAGCAGCCCAACAGATTTCCTGGATAGGGATGTCCCTGGAAGCAGCCACTGATGCAGCAGTATGGTGGGTAGAATGAGCTCTTATTCCTCTGGGAGGCTCCTTGCCCGCCAACTCATAGCACAGACCTATGCATGATGTAATCCATCTTGCAATAGTCCGCTTCGCTGCAGGTCTTCCAGAGGCGGCTTCAGCGTAGGTGACAAACAGCTGGTGAACCTCTCCACGAATTTCCGCCATCCTCTCCTTATAATAGGAGAGAACACGTCTCAGGTCCAAAGTATGGAGTCTGTACTCGGCGTCCGAGGTGTAATTAGGGTAGTATACCAGCAGAGTCAACATCGGGTTAAGGTGAAACTCTAATACCATCTTCCAAAGGAATTTCGGGTGGGGGGGTGCAGGACAACTTTGTCCCTGTGGAAGACCAGATAAGAGGAGTCCACCGAAAGCGCCTGGAGCTCCCGTCCTTCTGGCAGACGTGATAGCAACCAGGAAGGCCATCTTTCACAAGTGTGACAGCTCACACTTGTGCACTGGTTTGAATGGCTTGCCCATGAGCTTTGCCAGTACCAGCAGTAGATCCCACGGAGGTGGAGGTTCATGCACCGGAGGGGATATGTGATCCAAACCTTTGAAAAAGCGCCCGACCACTGTCTCCTGCACCAATGCCGGCTGACCAGCCTGTGCCAGGTAAGCAGAAATGGCTGCCAGGTGCACCCTAAGGGTCAATGACCACAGACCCCCTTTGGAGAGAAACCAAAGGTAGTCGAGAATGTTAGCCACAGAACAGGATAAGGGGTCCATACCCTTATCCTGACACCAAATGGAGAATCTTTTCCATTTAAAGGCATAACATTTCCTGGTTGATTCTTTTCGAGATGCCTCCACCACGTGTGTAGACATCTTTGGAAAGACCCAAAGCCTGGAACTATAGCCGCCAGGTACCAAGCTGTGAGGTGCATGGATTGTAGGTCTGGATGGAAGACCTTCCCGGTTCAGGGATATCAGGTTCAGGCGGTACAAAGCCACTCCGGGGGACTGCAGCTGAGGCTGAGGAGATCTGGATACCAGAAATGGCGCGACCAGTTTGGGGCTACCAGAATCACCTTCGCCTTGTCCCTCCTCATCTTGAGTAGCACCTTGTGGATCAAGGGAAATGAAAGGAAGGCATAGAGGAGGCCTGGAGTCCACGGCCTCGAGAAGGCATCCCCCTGCGATAAGCCCTGCTGAGGGGGGTGGGCATGATACAGCCTCAGCTTGGTGTTTTCCCTAGAGACAAACAGGACCACCATCGGTTTGCCCCAGCGGAGAACAGGCTGTAAGCTACCTCTGAGTGGATAGACCACTGCGTGGGATGCTGCTGGCCTATACAGCTGAGAACATCCGCCCAGCTAGTTCGAGGCTCCTGCCACATGGATGGCTAGGAGATCTGCCTCCAACCGGCTTACGAGGGTCCAGATGCAGAGCGCCTCCTTGCACCGCAGACGGGAGTGTTGCTGCCCTGTTTATTGAGGTAGTACATGGTCGTGGTATTGTCCATCTGGACTTGAACCACTTGACCCCAGAGCTGAGGAGCGAAAGCTGACAGTGCCAGTCTGACTGCTCTGAGCTCCAACAAGTTGATGTGGGATCGGGACTCCTCGGGGGTCCAGAACCCATAGGGCCTGTTGTCTTCCATGTGGGCTCCCCAGCCTATGCGAGAGGCATCTGTCAAACGACCGTCGGTTTGGGGCTAACAAACAGGATCCCTTCCTGCAACCGGTCTGGGGCGGTCCACCATTGGACAGCATCCCACATCTTCTGGGTTACAGTGATCAGCTGGTCTAAATAACCTGCGACGCTGAGTCCACTGGGCGGCCAGCTCCCATTGGAGGGGGAGCATATTCAACCGGGCCCAATGGACCACTGAGGTGCACGCCGCCATGTAACCCAGAAGGCGCAGAAAGTCCCGGGCAGGGTGCAAGTGCCCAACCAGAAATGACTGGGCAAAGGAAGAGAGAACCTCCGCCCTGTCCGCTGGGAGCCAGGCTCTGGCTTGACTAAAGTCAAGCTCTGCCCTGATGAAGCCCATCATCTGGGAAGGCACGAGTTCCGACTTGGCCTCGCTGATCAGGAGGCAGAGTTGAGAGCAGGTCTGGAGGGCCAGATCCCTGGACCTCTCTATCTCCTGTTGGGTGGAGAATGGGGTGCCAGCCACCCATCTGCTTGGGCACCAGGAAGTACCTGGAGACAAAGCCTGGATCTGAAGAAAGATCCGCCACGATAGCTACTGCCTCCTTGAGGAGGAGTTGATCAATGTCGCCTCGAACAGCCGACTGGTGCGTGTGAAATCCATTCTTCCCGAGGGGTGTGGGCTCGGCTGGGAGGGTACTGCTCGAATTCTAGAGGCAGTCCCTGACCGACCACTTTGAGAATCCACTTGTCCGTAGTGATAGCGGACCAGGCGGAAAGGAAGTGACGGAGCCGGCCCCCCACTGAGGACCCAGAGCTGGTGCGATGGAGACAGGGGTGGCAACCCCCCCCCTTTACTGGGCAGGCTTAGAGGAGGAGGAGGCTCCAGGACCCAAACCTCAGCCTCCTTTGAGGGCTGTTAGGGTCCAGGCTTGGGCCAAGGGTACCAATCTTGAGCCTGCTGCTGATGCTGCTGTTCTCCTTGGTAGGAGGACTGCTGAACCGCAGGGGAAGAGTGCCAAAAAGGCTTCTTCTTTTTCTTCTGCTGGTTTCTGCCCGAAGAACTCTTGGCAGAAGTGTCGTCCAAGGTGGCAATAGACTGCTCAATGCGCTGTAGGTGACTGGCTACTTCTGGGATGAACAAGTCACAAGGGACCACATGTGCACCACGTACTTGCGGGCCATGCAGGCAGATGGTGCTGGACATGAGGCAGGGCACTGCCATAGTTCAAGTGCCAGACCAACAATGGCCTCAGCCACAGGAAAGGCCTCCTTTGGGGTATCCACTCTCTTGAGGATGTCCGTGAGAGGGTACTCCGCCTTTTTCTGGATAGGTTCCAGGGACATCCCTGTAGAATCAGAGATGAGAAGGAGGATCCCTTGGAAGGAGGAAGGACCTTCCTCCATCTCTGTGCCAACGGATCCATCATCATCCCCGGATGAGAGAGAGAGCCTGGTGACATTCGGGTCAGAGGAGTCGCGTACAGTGGCCTGCAGCCCAAATCATGCTTGACTCGCACAAGGACGGTCCGGTGACCGTGACTGACAGACGGGAAATCCAGTATCTGTTTGGTCCTCTTTGGAAGGAGCTCCTCCCACAGGCTGCTTAGGCGGTGGCTCCACTACTATCAGTAGAGAGACCGGCAAAGGCTGAACCGGAGGACGGGCTGGCCCCGTGAGCAGGGGAACCAAGGGCTTCAGTTCCGAGGGGGTCAGCTTCGGCCGGGGAGGCAAGAGCCAATTAATGGCCGGGGAAGCAGCAGAGCCAGCTTCTGCGCAGTCAAGATTAGCTGTTGCCACATAAGGTCCTCGTAGCACCGAAGTTTCCGTCGAAGCCTCACCTCATCCAAGGAGGACGAGGGCGTCCTGTGGTGTCGCCTCTTTTTGGAGCGCTTATGGCTCTTCTTTGGCCATTCGGCTGAGGAGGTTGTAGACCTCGACAGAGATCGGGCAGGCCGACTCAGTCGCTCGGAAGACACCGGAGAAATCGGTGAAACCCGGAAGTCCAGAACTAGGACCTCGATGGGAACACCAGTGGGCTGTCTCCCCTCATTGGGGAACACAAGGACTGGAGTCCTCTCCAAGGAGTTGCTGGCCACGGCCAGCGAGAGGGTCGAATGGGTCGAGAACAATCTTGACCTCATCGGCCACTTCCTCGGTCGCCTGGCCAGACGGAAGGCCCGTGAAGCCTGTGGTCGAGGAAGAGATCTCACCAAGGTCGAGACCGCACTCCTGAGACTGAGACTCTCTTGGTACCAAGAGCGCCTTCATCGAGACGAAGACAAGCTGGGTTCTTTGTCCCTCTTTCGAGAGTGGGAAGAGTGTGAGCCCACGGGCGCCTCACCCCGGGTGAGGAAAGACTGGCACAACTCCTTAAAAGAACCTGTGAAGGTGGAGCCCAGGTTGAGTGGAACGAAAAAGCTTCGATTCACTGAAGTGCGGGCGGCTTCTTCTCTGAACGCCTTCATGCGTTCCAGCTGCTTGGCAGAACCCGCGGCCGCGGAAACTGCCCACCTAGCCTCCTTAGACTAAACTGGAGGATTCCTTTTCTCCGGTCTCCCCAACTTCAAACGTGCCAGGCGGTCGTCCAGGACATTGGGATGGAAAGCCAAGCAAAAACGGCAGGACAAGATGTCATGGCCGACACTTGAGCAGTAGATGCACGTGAGATGAGGATCGGTGCGACATCTTCTGGCCACAAGGAAACCGCGAAACCTGAGAAGATTTTCTTCCGTGATCGAGGACGCAGCGTGATCGCTAACTTGAACAAGTTTTAATCATGGTAAAACCAAAGTTTTGAAAGCCAGGGCCTATGAAATGTGTGAGCATGAGGGAGGCAACCTGTGTCTTCCAGTGGAAAAGAAGATCAGGCATCATGGGATGGAGCAGGGTATATACCACCTGGGTGGGTGGGTGGGTGGGAGGAGCCAGCTTGAAGACTGCGGCAAGATTTAAAGGAAAGGACATGCCAAACAGTGTGGATGAACATCATATCCACGATCCTAGAAAGGATAGTCACGTGATCGAAAATCCAAAGGACAGCAACAAGGTGGTCAAGAACTTGGGGAACATGAGTTATGAGGATCGACAAGCAGAACTGGGACTCTTCTCACTGGTGAAAAGGAGACTCAGGGAGGTAGTGTCACGGTATTTAAAATACCTGAAAGCCATATAACACCATCAGATCAAACACAGCTCCCCAAAATATCCAAGCATGAAAGAACAATAGGGCACACAATGTCGCCAAAAGGAGGAAAACTTAAGGGAAATATCAGAAAGAAGAATTTCTTGGAACAAGTGGTGAATATGTGGAATAAACTGCCAGAGCAGCTGGTATCAATTGATACTGTAGCTCCCTTTAAACTTTGCCTTAATGGTACTTTAAAGAAAATGAGACGACGGTATTTCCACTGTATTGTTGAGAGAGAAGGCCTTGACAGGCCAACGCTGTATCTTTGCTAAAATTATATGTTGATATGTAACATACAGCAGGTGGCCCATGGTGCACCCAAGATGTGCATACATAGACCCTGACGGCGAAAAAAGTCTCTTCTCCCATACAGTCTGCCCTTCCTACCCAACTATTCTCAGAACACAGAAATGGCCTGCACTGAAATTACCGATGAACTAACACAATATTGATACCAGAAGTACAAATTTATTATACCTCAGGCTTGTTCCCAAAGGGTCACCCATATGAAAAATAGTGTCAGCATACAGTATTTCAATTTTTGTAACAATTAGTCTCCATTATCAATGTTGCAAAAATATTGCAAAGTGTTAAAAAAGGTGTAGGGCAGTATAGTACTAACCTACCAGTCACCCCAGTGCTTCGGCTCTAACTGAGCTTTCCTAGTGGCAATGCCAGTCTTTGTTAATGTCCCTCCTTTATTTTAACTAAACCCACGTGCCTGTCCCATCCCTGCTTGAAACTGATTGATTTCGCCTGTATCACTTCCTGTAGCAGCTTACTCCACTTGTCCACCACACTCTCCACGAAGGAGTGCTTCCAGACGTTCTTTATGAATCACCAACCTGCCAGCTTTAGGTCCTGTCCACACTTGTGTTGTTCTTTAAAAACATTTTTAATAATGTTTTGCTTTCTGTTTTTTGCACGGTTGTTGGAGCATCCACACTGCATTCTGACACCGTGCTTGCCTGCTTGAGTCAGTTATGGAGGTTGCCTTAAACCATGTTACAGCATCTACACTACTGTTAACACAGTTTAAAGGCATCCGTGTTGGCCTGAAACCGTGCTAGAAACTTGCTCGATCAGCGTTCTAGCATGGTTTTAAATGCTGTTTGTAGTACGCTTTTAGCGTGCTACAGTGTGGACGCGAACCATGTTGCTGTTCTTGTAACATTACAAACTGCCGGAAACGTTAAAAGAATGAAAGCGTGGACAGGGCCTTAAGGAATTCCCTCTCATCATTGTATATGAACTCAGGAAGAGTTCCTTGACACCCACAATATTTATCCCATACATGTACTTGTATATCTCAGCCATGTCACCCCTTCCCTTCCTTCCTCTTTTCAAGGGTGTACATGTTTTAAATCCTACAGCCTCTCCTCGTATGTCATTTCCCCAAGGCCATGGATCATCTTAGTCGACCTGCGCTGTACTGCCTCCACTTCAGCTGTGAACTCCAGTACTCTGCATAGTATTACAGATGTGGTTGCATTAGTGACCTGTACAGTGGGAGGATCGCTGCCTGACTTTGTACTGTTTATCACTCTCCATATGCACCCCATTGTTCTGTCTGCTTTGCCCAATGCCCTGTTGTAGCGTGCAGATGGTTTCAGTGTCTCTGATATCATTACCCCTAAATTCTTTTTTCTATAGTTATCCAGCATACACACACATATTTCATACTGCAGTAGAGCTGTACAGAATGTGAAAATTCTGAATTTGTGGAATGTTGACAAAAGTTTGCAAAATTTTAAATGTCACAATTTTGTCAGAATTTTTAAAATGTATTAATCTGCTCATAACTCGGCCGGCCTTTGAGCTATAGCTCTAAGATCTGGCATGCATACCCTCTGGGAGCAGCTCAATTACATGCCAAATGTCAGGAAATTAGGATGGATGGTTTCAAAATTATAGGTGCTCACAGGTGGTCATTTTATTTTCATGGATATGTCATGAACCTTTTATCTGCATATACCTCAGGCACCTCTGGCCAGAAATCTTATATTTGGCATGAGTACTTGATGACAGGAGTTCTAACAATGTGGCACATTTCATGACATTATGATATATCATCTCAAAATTATATGTGCACAAAGTCTGTATTTTATTTTTTGTGGAAATTTCATGAACATTTTATCTGCATATAACTCATGCAACCTTTGGAGCTAGACATGTGTAAATTAGCACAAATAACATATCTGTAATGGTAACAGAATATTCTAAATAAGGAGAGAATTGGATTAGAGATGTCCAAGTTACAGAGGTTCAAAATATTACTATGTAATTTTGTGAAAATTCTAAACAATGTGGATATTTATAACTTCTCTGCTCTTGCAGACACAGACTTAACATCTGATGTGCATATCTGATGCCAGTGTATCCTGGTGTTTAACAGTTGGATAAATGGTTTAGCAGTTTTAAATTTACAGAGAAAAAAAACAAAATATTATTGATAACATTTTCTAAAATATTTATGGTAGCATATAGATGAAACATACAGAATTCTTTTTCGTAGAATTTAGCATTCACAATGCACGTATCACTACTTCATTTGACAAGCTGGGCAGAACTTTTTGCTGTCTTGTTGTTCTCTGGGTGACTATTTTGCCACCCCTTCTCTTGGTATAGCCAGATTGACTCTCTTGGTATAGCCAGACTGACTCAGTAGAAATACTGACCCCACTGATATCCTCTGTTCTTTACAGTGACAAAATCCCTAAATGAGTCACCTACCCCGTTTACTATCCAATTATCCTGTTGGAACAGCCAGAAATACAAGTTACTCACCTGTAACAGGAGTTCTAGGAGTGGTATATGTTGTTCATCCACACTCTGGCAGGTTCCTTGCCACTTTAAGTTGGGCCGGACAGTCTTCAAGCTGGCTCTTTCCACCCACCCGGGTGGTAAAACTCTCGGCTCCGCCCATGACGCCAGATCTAGCCAGCTGGAAGCCATGTTGCTGGGCCAAAGCCTGGGATGTCGGGTGGCTGTGTGATGAACAACATATACCACTCTTAGAACTCCTGTTACAGGTGAGTAACCTGTATTTCTAGGGACGTGGATATGATGTTCAATCCACACTGTCTGGCAGACTCCTAGCAGTTCTCTGGGAGGAGGGAGGCAAGGCGCGCACCCCCGATACTTACCTGGGGAATAAAGACTGGAGAACCAAGGTCCCAAAACCAGCATCCCGGCAATAAAGGTGTGTGCTGACTTCCAGGTAGCAGCCCTGCAGATTTCCTGGATAGGGACGTCCCTAGAAGCAGCCACCGAAGCAGTGGTATGGCGGGTAGAATGAGCTCTTGTCCCTTTGGGTGGCTCCATGCCCGCTAACCTATAGCAGAGATCTATGCAGAAGGTGACCCACCTGCTAATCGTCTGCTTGGCTGCAGGTCTGCCAGGTGTGGCTTCAGCGTAGGTGACAAACAGCCGGCGAACCTGAGCTTCCAAGCGGTAAGGAAGATCTGGCATTATGGGGCAAGGCTGAGGGTTTTACCACCCGGATGGGTGGGAGGAGCCAGCTTGAAGACTTTTCAGAGCAACTTAAAGTGGCAAGGAACCTGCCAGACAGTGTGGATTGAACAACATATCCACGTCCCTAGAATTCTTCCTTCTTGGTGCTCCAGACATTGTCTTCCCCCACTACATCTTTTTGAGTACCTCTAAGTCCCAGACTTGCATGTTCACCAGGCTCCCCGGATCATCTGTTTACTGTGTGTGATCCTTGTATATCCTGCATTTAGGTTGGAACTGTTGTCACTCTGTGCTTCCTTGCTCCAACTCAGGGGTCTACCACTGGTACGCTACCCAGCTCAGCTGTCCATTTCTTTGTGAAACTATGTATCGAACTCCTGAACCCGGCACTACCTACCTCTCATACCCCTATTCTTTAATTAGAAGCCCCCAGATAAGGCTGAGTGAAACTGGAAAATTCCAGTTTCATGGAATTTTCATGAAAGTCCATATTTTTCACAAAGACTCATAGCATTTGACTTTAAGTACAGATGCTATTTTGCAATTTCTGGCAGCAAGCAATTAATAACACTGACACATACAGTCTCCTTGTGAGATCTAAGCACCTATCAAATATAATGGCACTGCATTTTCCAGTTTTAGAGTTTCAGGGGTTTATAAATTTGCAGTTTGCATTCTTACAAAATTTAATTTTAAAATGTTGTGAAAATCTGGCTATTTTTAATTCAGTCCTGGTTAAAACTGTAAATATTAACTTAGTCAGAAATAACCATGTGGTATAGTAGTTTAAATGTTTCAAATCTGGTTAAATTTGAATATGTTGTTTTAAATTTAGAGTTGAAATAACTTAAATTTAAATGTTGGCAACGTGTTTAGCAAGCTATAATTCAGTCCCATTTGAAGCTAGAAATATGAAACACTGTACATATATACATGTAGTGATTTCCTGTTTATCTGTAAAATGTTTGGCTACCTATAATTCAGCCCCCTTTGAAGCCTAAGATTTAAAACACAGGGCATATACCCATGCTGTATGTTTACCTAAATCCTGAAACTATTGAGAAATTTGGATAAGAAAGTTTTAAATTAGATCAAAATAAGTGAAAATGCAATTTTGATTAAATGTTTGGCCACCCATAACTCTGTCCCTTTAAAACTACAACTCTGCAATTTGAAATATTTATGTATGGCATAATGAACTATCAAAATACCAAATATGGTGTTATTCGGATGCATACTTTTTAATATTGGGGAAATGACAGAAATTCATAATTCGGTGAAATTCCATGGAATTTTGCACAAATTCTGCACAATTCTCTTGGAATCGCAATGGTCATTACATGGGTGGAATTTTATTCGTACTGCTCTATACTGCACCCTTGGTTCCTTGTCCCAGTATCAGAAAACCTGCCATGAATGTCCAGGATGAAATGGCAGCACAGCTGCTCGTGCAACAGTCAATACACTGAAAATCAGGCCCTCCTGTCCTCCATGTTCACCCAGACTGACTGAATAGAAAATAAATCTATAACCACAGTAACCCACAAGACTTGGTAGATAATGCACAAGAGCTGACAGCACTGTGGTAGAGATGCGTAGCTTGGGCAAGCTTCCATTTCCCACTGTTTAGAGGCATACAGCTCTGGGAATTAAAATTTGTTATACAATCACTCATGAGTGTGGCTGCAGGAGGTGCCAGGATCCCTCAACTAAACTTTTAAAGGGGAACGCTCATGTCCCTTGAACACATGTGCTGGGACCTAGAGGTCCCGAATATGAAATCTGCAAAGGAAAAAACATTTTTAAGTTACTTACATTAGTGTATTTTCGCACTGACACTGCGGGTACCGATCTCGGGCTCTACAATTAGATTGGAAGCGGTAGTGTCAGTTTGGAAATGCGCTAATGTACTAAATAAAATATTAAAACCTATGCAGGTACTAGGTATCCGCAGCTGAGCCACTGGGTCACAGTCATCGAGGCTCAGCTGAAGGGGTGTCTGAGAGCACTACAGAGCAGGCATGGCGGGTGGGTGGGGTTGCAGGATAGCCAAATAAACTATAATATAAAGACACAAGCTAAGTAAGTAAATTTCTACTTCCTATGTGAATTTCTTAATTAAGAACTCCTAGCATATAAGTTTAGGGACTGAGAATTCCATTAATCATTAAAACTACGCAACTTCCACCCAAGAAGTCTGTGTCCTGTTTTCAGCATTTAGTCAATATGTCACCCTTGGACCACTACAGGCTGAATTCTCCAACAGCTACGTACCTGTTCTTCCCCTTCATGGCAAGGGATGGATGTATGCAAGCATGTCTGGGTAATTGTAGGATCCATTGGAGTCAAATTGTAGACAGGAACTGAACTGCTGACTAGGGCTTCTTTCATACAAACTATTTCTAGAACAAATACAGGGGGAATGAAAAAACAATATCAGAGCAGTGAAAAAAGATGGAAACAATAACAGAAAGGATATTTCTGATACTGATTCAGTACTATATCTTTTATTTTCAGCAATCCCTCCACAGTGTTCCACTACAGCCACTTACTGAAAACACAAACACATGAAAGTCACGCTCTGTTTTGATCAAGTTATTTCTTCCAAACTTCTGCCCTTGCATTAGGCTGGGGATTTCCCATCCTCTACACAAATCAACTTCCAATGGCCTCAATAGCGTGACCCTCATGGCAGGGCCTTCAGTGGAATTCCACCCCATCCCCACCAGAGTCACAATATGGGGTCGCAGGCCGTCACCTTTCAGCCTGCTAACGACTATTCTCGACCACTTGTAATGCTTACAAAATACCCTCCGCACAGCTCTTCCCAATCACTTCAATTCAGTTTGATTTCGTATAGCGTCTTTCACAAAGTGCATCACAAAATGCTTTGCAAAGGGCAGAATGAGAACAAGAACAACTAAAACATATAGTAATATAAGTAATCAGATGAATCACATGGAATATAAAGCACTTATAATTTACGTTCCATTGTAATACAGGATGTACACAAGTATGTTACATTACATATGTCAACAGTTATAAGCCGTGGAGTAAAGTTTCGTAAGTTTGATTTGAGATGATAGCTTTTGCCAAAGGATCTTATAACTGGGTTTAGTATATTATATATTCCCCCTGGATTTTTCCTGTAATTCTATGGCAGGCGTCTAGTTTATTCTTAAAACCCAGTATAGTGTCAGAAGCAACTATTTCAGATGGGAGTCTATTCCAAGGGGACACTACCTCTGATTTACCTGGCTGCCCCTTATTGGATTTATACAGCTCCCCTTCAGTTGGTAATTATGTGTTCTTGTAACTTTAGAAGGATCTCTTTTGAGAACCAACAGCCTTTAAACGCTCCACTCAGACGCCTCTGCCAGATATAAAATGAATCAGTGGCAGCAAAAAAGGCACCAGGCAACAGCTATAGTTTAAAAAGTTTTTTTTATATTTGTGCAAAAGTGCAAAACAGCTACATTTAGATAGCAAGCCATATGAACTGGGCAAAAACAAACAGCAACAGAGCTCCCGACCACGTTTCGCCTGTAGGCTTTCTCAAGGGATGCTGGTCAAATGGGAGAGTCATTATTTAAAGCTTTGTTAGCCAATCCAATAACAATGCTCATTTAAAGGTGCAGTGTACTCACAATTAATATACTTGTTCCTAAAGTGCCATACAGTATCTTATCCTTAATGTTCTCAATTCTTTTACTGGATAGGTACGAAACTTCATTAAATCATTATTTATAACTCAAAGAATGCTTCCTAAGCCAAAGGTCATAACAACCATTAACTTATAAAATGCTATTAGTTCATTTCACCAACACAGACTAACCACTTTTTCTATATGGTTAGACACCAATGACTCTCTTGGATACAGAGAACCCAGCATACAAGAGGTCCAATATATTCAGGTCTAACTCACATAGTTAAAGAATGTTCTTACATTAAAAAAAAAAAAGTTTTAAATGTCACCCAAATGGGTAACAACACAAACTCTCAACCTGATCTGAACCTCTCTATGCTGGCTGGAAGAGAGCACAAGAATCAAATCCAAAGTTCTATTTGGATTTTATCATATATTATACTGTGGTAGCCAAGTGCCAGATGGTACCTGTGGGGGTTGATAACTATGCTGAAGGAGATCTGCCAGATCGGAACACCTTACTTTATGCCACTAGCTGCCATTCCCAACACATAATACAGAATATTCCCAAATCCCAGTTCATAAGAATCAAAAGGAATTGCAGTAGTGCTGGGGACTGCATTAACAACTTCAGAGATCTGAGGGCAAGATTTCAGAGCAGGGACTATAGTACTGAATGTCTGGATCAGGAAGAAGAGGGAGTAAATGAGATGGCGAGAAGTGATCTGCTATATCAAAAGGAAGGGAATACAGTAGAGGAAAAACGAATGAACTTTGTCATATGTACCGTCGTGAAGTCGGCAGAAAACAGAAATATCACAAGTAGGTATTTGAATATTGTGGACTCAGATCCCATTTTTGAAGCGGAAGGGATGACGTCACCTCCGCCCAGGTTTAACTATAAAAGGAGTCACAATTTGGTAGATCTCCTTACATGTAGTTATCAACCCCACAAGTACCCATCTGGCACTTAGCTACCACAGTTGCACGGGGCAACCAGAGGTGTGGACGATGTAAATACTATCCATACATGGAAAACACAACATCTGAAAGTAAAACGCAAAAAGTTTTGAAATTCGCAGTTTTATATCTTATGACTCCACAAATGTGGTATATATGGCTCCGTGTATCTGTGGTAGTTTCTATAGAGAAACCAACTCGAACTTTAAAATCGAGAGCTGGAGAACATGTCACATTATAAATGGTGATTTAACCAATTCTTTGGCAGTTAATGTTAAAACAGCATCCCCACAGAGAAACATGAATTCAAATTCAGTGGTACAGAACGAGTGTTCTTCTGTAGGAGGAGGGCAGATCTAGATATCCTCATACTAGATAGATAGTCCATGTGGATTTTCCAGTTGGGAGGGTACTATGTGCCAGGTCTGAATGACAGAATCGACATAATGACATTCATTAAAAAGAGGAAAAGAAAACCACAGCCATACTTGTGATATATATTTTCTGTGGTACAGCCTGAAAGAACAGATTACTGACCTGTAACAGTAGTTCTAGGAATGGTATATGTTGTTCATCTACACTCTTTGGCATGTCCCTTTCCACTTTAAATCCAACCGGAAGCCTTCAAGCTGGCTCCTCCCACCCACCTGGGTGGTATATACCTCGGCTCCGCCCCATGACGCCAGATCTTAGCCTGCTGGAAGCAAGGTTGTGCGCCCTAAAGCCGGGGAGGTCGGGTGGGTGTGTGTGGATGAACAACATATACCACTCCTAGAACTACTGTTACAGGTGAGTAACCTCTTGTTCTAGGAGCGTGGATACGTTGTTCATCCACACTCTTTGGCAGACCCCTAGCAGTTCTCTGGGAGGAGGGAGACCAGGTGCACACCTCCACTTAGGAAACAGAGATTGGAGAACCTAGGCCCCAAAACCAGCATCCCGACATGACACAAGGTCGATGTGGTAGTGGGTAATAAAGGTGTTTGCTGACTACTGGGTAGCAGCCCGACAGATTGCCTGGATAGGGATGTCCCTGGAAGCAGCCACCGAAGCAGCAGTATGGCGGGTAGAATGAGCTCTTATCCCTCTGGGAGGCTCCTTGCCCGCCAACTCATCACACAGACCAATGCATGATGTAATCCACCTTGCAATGGTCCATTTGGCTGCAGGTCTGCCAGAAGCGGCGTCAGCATAGGTGACAGACAGCTGGCGAACCTCTCCCCGAATTTCCGCCATCCTCACCTTGTAGTAGGAGACAGCACGTCTGAGGACCAGAGTACGGAGCCTATACTTGGCGTCTGAGGTGTAATTTGGGTAGTATACCAGCAGAGTCAACATCTGGTTAAGGTGAAACTCTGACATCACCTTCGGAAGGAATTTCGGGTGGGGGCACAGGACAACTTTGTCCCTGTGAAAGACCAGGTCAGGGTAGTCCACCGAAAGCGCCTGGAGTTCCCCTGTCCTTCTGGCTGACATGATAGCCACCAGGAAGGCCGTCTTCCACGACAAGTATGAGAGCTCACAATTGTGCATGGGTTCCAATGGCTTGCCTGTGAGCTTTGCCAAAACCAGCAAGAGATCCCACGGAGGTGGAAGTTCACGCACCGGAGGGGATATGTGATCCAGGCCCTTGAAGAAGCGCCCGACCACTGTCACCTGTGCCAATGTTGGCTGACCGGCCCGCACCCGGTAAGAAGAAATGGCTGCCAGGTGCACCCCAAGGGTCGATGACCGTAGACCCCCTTTGGAGAGAGATCAAAGGTAGTCTAAAATGTTAGCCACAGAGCAGGATAAGGGGTCCAGACTCTTACCCTGACACCAAATTGAAAACCTTTTCCATTTGAAAGCATAACATTTCCTGGTCGATTCCTTACGAGATGCCTCCACCACAGTGTAGACATCTTCGGAAAGACCCACAGCCTGGAACTCTAGCCACTCAGGTACCAGGCTGTTAGGTACAGTGATTGAAGGTTCAGATGGAAGACCTTCCCCTGGTTCAATGATAACAGGTCCGGGTGTGAACAAAGCCACACCGGGGGCCTGCAGCTGAGGCTGAGGAGATCTGGGTACCAGAATTGGCGCGGCCAGTCTGGGGCTACCAGAATCACCTTCGCCTTGTCCCTCCTCACCTTGAGTAACACCTTGCGGGTCAAGGGAAATGGAGGGAAGGCGTAGAGGAAGCCTGGGGTCCACGGCCTTGAAAAGGCATCCTCCTGCAGCGAGCCCTGCTGAGGGGGGGGCATGATACAGACTCAGCTTGGTGTACTCCCTGGAGTCAAACAGGTCCACCAACAGTTTGCCCCAACGGAAGAACAGACTGTAAGCTATCTCTGGATGGAGTGACCACTCATGGGATGTTTGGCCTATGTGGCTAAGAGCATCCACCAGCTGGTTCGAGACTCCTGCCACGTGGATGGCCAAGAGATCCACCTCCAACCGGCTGACGAGGGTCCAGATGCGGAGTGCCTCCTTGCACAACAGACGGGAGTGTGTGTGCCGCCATGTTTGTTGAGGTAGTACATGGCCGTGGTATTGTCCGTCTGGCCTTGAACCACTTGACCCCGGAGCTGAGGAGCGAATGCTGACAGTGCTAGTCTGACTGCTCTGAGCTCCAACAGGTTGATGTGGCATCGGGACTCCTCGTGGGTCCAGAACCCATAGGCCCTGTTATCCCCCAGGTGGGCTCCCCAGCCCATGAGAGAGGCATCGGTCGTGAGAACAACCGTTGGCTTGGGGCGGACAAACAGGATCCCCTCCTGCAACCATTCTGGGTGGTCCACCAGTGGAGAGCATCCCACATCTTTTGGGTTACAGTGATCAGCTGGTAAAAATGACCGTAGCGCTGAGTCCACTGGGCGGCCAGCTCCCACTGAAGGGGGCGCATGTACCACCTGGCCCAATGGACCACTGAGGTGCACGCCGCCATGTAACCCAGAAGCTGCAGAAAGTCCCTGGTAGGGCGCAAGAGCCCAACCAGAAATGATCGGGCAAAGGAGGAAAGAACCTCTGCCCTGTCTGCTGGGAGCCGAGCTCTGACTTAACGAGAGTCAAGCTCTGCCCCGATGAAGCCCATCACCTGAGATGGCTCGAGTTCTGACTTGGTCTCGTTGATCAGGAGGCTAAGCTGACAGCAGGTTCTGAGAGCCAGGTCCCCAGATCTCTCCACCTCCTGAAGGGAAGAACCCGCCAGAAGCCAGTCATCGAGATAAGGTTAAATTCGAACTCCTCAACGCCGAAGATGGGCTGCCATCACTGCAATGCACTTTGTGAAGACCCGAGAGGCCGAAGACAGGCCAAACGGCATGGCTCAGAACTCGATTGGGTCTCTTCGACCTGAAGCAGAGGAACCGCCAGGGACGGACGTGATTGGGACGGAAAACGTGTCCTGTAGATCCAGTGAACAAAACCACGCTTTCGCTTCAGAGGTGGTATGATCTGGTTCAGACTTACCATCCAGAAGGTGTGAAACCTGAGATACTGATTCAGGTCATGGAGATCTAGGATGGTGTAGCCCCCACCGTCCACTTGGGCACCAGGCAGTACCTGGATACAAAGCCTGGGTCTACAGGCGGATCCGGCACTGGAGCTACCGCCTCCCTGTGGAGCAGCTGAGCTATGTTGTCTCGAAGAGCCGCCTGCGTGCGAGCTGTGATACTTTCCTCCCGAGGGGCGCGGGCTCGGCTGGGCGGGTACTGCTGGAATTCCAGAGGCAGTCTCTGCCCTACCACTTCTACAACCCACATGTCTGAAGTGATTTTGGACCAGGCGGAAAGAAAGTGGCAGAGCCGACCCCCCATGGGAGGACCCAGGGCTGGTGTGACGGGTGTAGGGGTGGCAACCCCCAACCCGTCACTGAGCAGGCTTAGAGGAGGAGGAGGAGGAAGCTCCTGGACCAGCACCGGCCTCCTTACGGGCTGTTGAGGGCCCTGCTTGGGCCTGGGGCGCCATGCGTGAGCCTGCTGTTGCTGACCTCCTTGATAGAAGGGCTGCCTGACCGCAGGAGAGGACTGCCGACAGGGCTTCCTCTTCCTCTTCTGCTGGTTCTTGCCCGAGGAACCCCTAGCAGAAGCGGCATCCAAGGTGGCATTGGACTGCTCAATACGCTGAAGGTGGCCTGCCACTCCTGGACTGAACAAGTCAGTACCAAGGAAAGGCACATCAGCTAACTTGTGTTGGGTATCCGCCGGAAAGGAAGATAACCTCAGCCAAGCCCTGCGGCTGGAGGCCACTGCGGCTGCTAAAGAGCAGGCACAAGAATCCCCAATGTCTAGGGCCATCTGGAGCTGTTGTTAGGCGACAGCACGGCCCTGATCACGGACTTGCTTGACTGTGGTCTGCATGTCCGCGGGGAGGTGAGGAAGTACTTCATCCAGTGACCCAATGAGGGCATGGGAGAAGTGTGCCATGATCACAGTCGAACTGGCCTGACGAAGGCCCAAGGAAGAGGCCGCATAGACCTTACGGGCAGAGTGGTCCATATTCTTGGACTCCTTGTCCAGAGGTCGGTCAGTGTCAGCCAGCCAAGCTGCCAGTATGTCTAAAGACGGAAGCGGTCACTAGGCTCTCAGCTGAGGGATGTTCCGTGAATCCTGGCAGGGATCCCATAGGCACCACGTACTTACGGGCCATACGGGCAGACAGTGCTGCGCAGGAAGCTGGATGCTGCCAAAGCTCAAGGGCCGGACCAGCAATGGCTTCTGCTATTGGAAAGGCCTCTATCGGGGTATCCCCCTCTTAAGGATATCCGTAACAGGGTACTCCGCCTTTTTCTGGATGGACTCCAAAGGCATCCCGGTAGAATCAGAGATAAGGCAGAGAATGCCCTGAAAGGAGGAGGGACCTTCCTCCAATGCCACTGACAGTGACTCCTCACCAGCAGGATGGGAGTGCAAACCGGTGGTATCCGAATCCGAAGAGTCGGGGTACAGCGGTCTCCCGCCCATGTCCCCTTCGATCCACTGAGGGCGATCTGGAGTGACCGTGATGGACAGACGCTGGGGAAGCCCGGTGTCTGGACGGTCCTTCGAGGAGCCCCACTGGGGCTGCTTAGGCAGTGGCTCCACCCTAATAGGTGGTGACACTGGTATGGGCCTAGCCAGAATGCGGACCGCCCCCAGGTGGAGGTCCAAGCCTCGGTTCTGAGGGGCCCGCGTAGGCCCTGAGGCGCAGGGTTACAGGCAGGACGGGCGAGCCGGGCTTCTGCCTGGCCAAAACCGCTGTTGCCACGTGAGCTCCTCATAGCGCCGATGGAGTTTCTGTCAAAGCCTCCTCGTCCGAGGAGGATGAGGACTGCGGCGCCTTTTTGCATGCCGTGGCCTTTCTTCATTTTCAGGTCAAGAAGATCGAGTCTCAATCGAGACCAACAGGGTCGGGTCAGGTCGATCAGGGAAACCGGACTCAGGGAAAATCGAGGTTCCAGTTCGATTCCGATCAAGACACCCACAGAGGCGCCCGTGATCGGGAAAGAGAGGATCAGGGTCCTCTCTAGAGAATCATCAACTGGAGTTGGCGAAAGTGGCTCGATCAGCTCCAGAAAAATCTCGGCCGGTTCAGCCGATGCCTCGGTGTCCGCCTGGCCAGACGGAAGATCCGTGAAGCCGGCGGCAGAGGAAGCAATCTCGACCGAAGTCGAGATCACCGTTTCCTGGGACTCAGACCTCTCTCAGTCCGTGGAGTGTCTTCTGGAGGAAGACTTCGGATCCTTGTCCCTCTTATGCAGGGCGGGAGGAGGCAAGCTCGAGGGCCTCCACCCCTGGTGGGAGAGACTGGCACAACTCCTAAAGGAACCTGAGAAGGTGGAGCCGAGGCTGAGAGGAACGAAGAAACTGCTGACCAAGCCTGAACAGCTTCTTCCTTGAAAGCCTTCATCTGCTCTAGTTGTTGAACTGCCCACCTCGCCTCCTTTGATTTCACCGGTGGGTTCCTTTTCTCTGGTCTCCCAGCTTAAGGCGTGCCATGCGGTCATCAAAACATTAGGATAGAAGGCTAAGCAAAGGTGCAGGTGTGGTGGTGTCATGACCGACACCTGGGCAATTTTACACAGGTAAGGCAGGGGATCGGTGTGTGATATTTTCTGGTCGCATGAACACCGTGAAACTGGGAAGCGACTTGTCCTCCATATCCGATACGCTATAATCGGAATCGACAACTCAAATGAGTTTAAGAGATAAATGGAGTAAAAACCGACGTCGAATCCAGGGCCTACTATTGCTAGAGTTAGCACGAGGGAACCTGAATCTTCCAGCGGAAAGGAAGATCTGGCGTCATGGGGCGGAGCCGAGACTTATACCACCTAGGTGGATGGGAGGAGCCAGCTTGAAGACTTCCGACAAGATTTAAAGGGAAAGGAACATGCCAAAGACTGTGGATAAACAACATATCCATGCTCCTAGAAATGATAATTCATTGGTGACCATGATGCCTAAGTCCCTTTCACATGCCAAACTTCTGAGAGTTTGGCTGCATAAATTATATGCAGCCTGGATATTATTATGGCCAAAGTGCATAACACTGCACTTGGCTATGTTAAACTTCATCTTGTGTGTTATGGCCCAGTCAATAATAGAGTCCAGTTCTATCTGAAATATCATTACATCTTCATCAGTTCTTATAATGGTAGTACTTCTGCTGTCATCAGCAAATTTTGTCATCCATGCATTTTCTGATGTCTTGAGGGGACACAAAGATATTGAAAAGTACAGGGCCTAATGCCGAGCCTTCGGGCACCCATAACATCCCCAAAATTTGATAGTGATCCTTTATACTGACTCTCTGCCTTCTCTGGCTCAACCAGGCTCTGATCCATTAATATTTGGTGGTTACACCAATATCCTGGATACTCCTAAATAGGCCATTGTGTGGCACTAGGTTGAAGGCCTTCAAGAAATCCAGGTAGACAACATCCACCGTAATCTGTCCTCAAGGGCCCTGCTTAATGTATCAATGTAGAACACTGAGGAGATTGTATTAATGTGTTACTGAGTAAAGGCCATCAGATGAGGACCAGGGGTTAAAGAAGGACCGATGTCGGACTAGTAATAGAGCATGGGTATGACAGGAAGGACTGGGGACAGGTGTGTGATACACGAAGCCAATCAAGGGGGACAGGTGCGGTGATACATTTAAGCCAAACGCTAATAATGGGGAGTAGGTGCAAAGGGCTGCAAGGGGGGGGGTGGAATGCGAGGGGTGGTGGAAGTGGATGGAAACGGATAAGGGTGGGTGCAGGCTGCAGAATAGAGGGATGTATGATGGGCGCCGTGGAGGGAGGGCGGCAGGCACAAGGAGAATAGTGAGTTGCAAGGGATGTGGGGCGGCTGTTTGGATGAATTTATTATGGAAACTGGGAGGCTGTCCAATTTGCTGCAGGCTAAGGAAATTGGAGGATGAAGTAATGGGGTTATGGAGGGAACTAAGAAGTGTGGGGGGGCCGAGGCAGGAGACACCCCACTAAGGAGGGGCAGGGAGATGCAGAGCGGGAACTGCAGAGCTAAAGATGGGGATATAAGGAGGATGAGAGGAGGTGAGCGGAGGTGCAGCAGGAGGAAGGAGTGATCAGGGAAAGAGGAAGGAGGCGATGGATACCATTGTAGGGTTATCAAGCAATAGGTCTGAAGTGTTGACAGAGGAAGGGGAGGTATCGGAGCTGTGAGACAGTGGGGAGAGAGGTAGGGAAGGTCCACGAGGCAGGAATTACGACTGGAAAGAGAGATGGGAGAGGAAGGGTAGGGTAGAAGAGGAGGGAGAGGCGGTAACAGGAGAGAAGGCAGCAGGGGGGGATGATGCTAGAGCACTAAAGGTGCAGATGAGGGATGTAACGAGGGAGCTAGTGGGGTTCCTGATGGAGTGGACAGGGATCACAGTGGAAGGGGGGGTCAGGATCAGAATGATGGGGTGTTGGTGCTGGGGACTCCATACTGAAGGGGATCAGATGGGAGGAAGAGGAGAGCACAGTCATATCTGGGTGGGGGGCAATTCGGGGACGACATGAACAGGGCAGGGCAGGCACTTCTCAAGAATCAGCAGAGGAGGATGAAACCACATGTGGTGGTGCGTGGGGAAAAAATACTTGGCTGGGGAAACAGTGGAGGTGGTAAAGGGAGGTTCGAGGAATTGGGTAGGCAGTGTGAGCAGGTGGGCGTGTCAGTGGCATTCTCCGAGGTGCTACAAGCACCATGTGCAAGTACAGGGAGAGAAAAAAAAGGATAGAGGAGTTCAATGGATAGCGGAGAGATTGGTGCTGAACCAGGAAATATGGACTGGTGTCAGACTGGGGCAGGACCTGGGACAACAGCGACCTGTACGCAGGGGACAGGTTACATTTGAGCAAGGAAGGGAAGAGCGTACTCAAACAGAGAATGGAGGGGGATATCTCAACAAGGGCGGATTTAAACTGGGAAAGGGGTGGTGAGGGGACCGCTGTTAGAAACAATGTCCAGAAAGGGGAGCATAGGGTACTCACCTCCCTAGTTAGAGGTGAAGGCAGTGAGGAGGGGGCACAGAGAGGATCAAAAGGTGGAAGAGGAATGGTAAGGTTGGGGAGGCAACAGGCTAGAAGGTGGTCTCACTGAACACAAGAAGCCTAAGGTACAGAATCGTGGAGTTACAGGCTCTCTGGTGGTGGAACTAGTGGACATAGCGGCCATCACAGAAACATGGGCCACCCAGTACCAGGACTAGGCTATGATGATCCCAGGGTACAGGCTATTCAGGAAGGATAGGGCCAAGGGAATGGGGGTAATCTATGTGAGGAAGGGATTAAGAGCATAAGGGAGGAAGGGAAGTGGGGAGGACAGAAGCTCAGTGGATGTAGTTCAGCATGCAAGGAATAGGACACTGAGGATGAGGGCAGTGTACAGGCCACCATCACAGAGTTGTGACCTGGACTAGGAACTGGCAGATCAAATTAAGGGTGAGCAGGAAGGAAGCACAGTGATGGTGGTGGATTTCAACCTACCGGGTGGACTGGAGCACACCTGCCACCATGAGTGCAAGAGATGGGAGAAGATAAAGATGTATATAGGGAAAAGTCCAGGGAGGTCACCAGACTGATTGAGAGGGGCAAAGCATCTAGAGAGCTGAGACTGGTGCAGGGATCAAAAGAGAAGAAAGAATTCTTCCATTACATAGGCAAGAAAAGGAGAAGCAAAGACCAGCTTGTGAGGATCAAGAAAGACAGGGGCGGGTGGAGAAGGGGGCAGGGCAGGCAGAGGTACTGAATGAGTACTTCTGCTCTGTGTTCCACGAGAGAAGGGGTGCAAATACCTCAGGCAAGTGGGGGGTGGGTAAGGGGGAAGAGAACGACAGATGTAGGGATTACAGAGGTTAGGGTGCTGGAGGGCATTAAGAGTGGACAAAGCTCCTGGGCCAGATGGCATTCACCCTACAGGATGGAGGGAGCTGACAGAGGTCCTTGCAGGGCAGCTGGCAGACCTGTTTATACCACCCTGGACACAGGATGTGTACCACAGGACTGGAGGATGGCCCATGTGGTGCCCATCCATAAAAGTGGGCCAAAGGATGAACCAAGGAACTACAGGCCAGTGAGCCTCACCTCGATCTGGGAAAGTCATGGAGACCATCCTAAAGGAGGCTCGGAGCTTCTTGGAGGCAAACGGTATCCAGGATGACTAGCAACACGGGTTTGTCGTAGGCAGATTGTGCCAGACAAATCTTTTTTTTTTTTAACTTTGTTTTACCAGGTGAGGCACACTAAGCTGAAAGCTTGTTTACAGGTGCAACCTGGGGCACAGGAAGTTAAGTGACTTGTTTAGGGTCACAGTATGCAAGTGGGGGCTGTGGGATTCAAACCCAGGTCTCCAGGTTTGTAGCTCAGAGCCTTAAACCACTGCACTACACCGCCTCCCTAGAGGTAGAGTTCTATGACTGGGTGACACAGGAACAGGACACGGGCCATGCTGTGGACGTCCCTGTACGTGGACTTCAGTAAGGCCTTGATTCAGTGCCACATGGGAGATCAGGCGGGACGAGGGAGTATGTGGGGGCAGGAGCAAAATGGTGACCTGGATCAGGAACTGGCTGAGGGGGAGACAGAAAATGGTGGTGGTAAGGGGAAACTCTCATCACTGAGAGTGGTGATGAGCGGGATACCACAAGGATCTGTGCTGGGACCAGTACTGTTTGGGATTTTCACTGCAGATATCTCAAATGGGATCCGGAGCAAAATCAGTCTGTTCGCAGACGATACCAAGATGGTAGCTGTGGTAGATGACACGGGGAGAGGGGAGGGTTTGCAGAAGGACCTGAATAAGCTGCAGGAGTGGGCAGATAAATGGCAACTGGGGTTCAATGCCAAGAAGTGCAAGATTCTGCACTTCGGAGCCCAGAACCCGGGGAGAGATTATCACTTAAAGGAAAACTACACCCAAAACTTGAAAAAATATACGTTGTGCAGAGTGTTTTAATTTGTATGTGAATTTCTAGTGTTTCCTTCCCCCTGACTGGTATTGGGAGTTTTTCCCAAATTAGCCTGCTAGTGTTATGCTAGTTTTACAACCCCTGGGGATCTTCATACCTGATAGTGTAATTGTATTTCTTGTTCCCACAGTGCATCTTGTCTCATGTGACTGTGATGTAAGAGAGACCCAACATTCAGCACACACATGCCAAACAAACTAAATATCTTGGAAGCTTTACAAGTTGCACAAAAATTGCCAGCAGCAAAGTTTTTCAGAACAGTAAAACCTTTAGGATGAGGGTGGTCAACAAGCTGAATTCTACAGATTTTAAAATATAGCCATCTCTATTGTTGTGAACTGATTGTAATGCAATGCTTTCTGCTGGATTTATGGGCTCTGCTACATCACCATCACATGAAACAAGGTGCATCATAGGACAAAGAAATGCAATAAAGCTATTTGATATGGAGATATCCAGGGGTCGTAAAACTACCCTAAAGCTAGCAGGCTAATTTAGGAGAAACTCCTAATACCAGTCAGAGGGAAAGAAACACTAGAACTTCACATATAAATTAAAACACTCTGCACAGCATATATTTTTACAAGTTTTGGGTGTAGTTTTCCTTTAAATGGGGTTCAGTTGGGTTGCTCCACAAAAGAGAAGAACCTAGGGGTGATCATAACAGGGAGCATGAACAACTGTTCAAGCACAGAAGGGTGGCGGCAAAAGCCAACAAAATGCTGGGGTGTACAGCTAGAGGGATCTACTCCAGAAGTAGGGAGGTCATCCTACCCCTGTATAGGTCACTGGTCAGGCCCCACCTGGAGGACTGTGTGCAATACTGGCACCCGTTCCTGAAGAAGGACATCAGATTATTTGGAGGGGGTACAGTGTAGAGCTACAAAGATAATCCAGGGATTGGAAGGTAAGCCATATGAGGAAAGGCTGGGGGAGCTGAATATGTACTCTCTGGAAGAGAGGAGGGACAGGGGAGATATGATTGAGACCTTTAAGTACCTGGAGGGAATAAAGAAGACTAATACAGAGATGATTTTCCAGTGGAAAAAGGGGAGAGACACGAGAGGACACCTACTGAGATTAGAAGGGGGTAGATTCGAGAGAGAGATGAGGAGACATTTTTTCACGGAAAGAGTGGTGCACAAGTGGAACTCCTTGCCAGGTGAGGTAGTGGCCTGCAAGACGGTACACAGCTTCAAGAGGGGTTGGGATAAGGTATGAGTAAGGGGTAACAGGATGGGGGGAAGGGAGGGGCAGCAGCATTATAAGGTGCTAGCTGTGCACTCGAGCAGACTTGATAGACCGTGAGGCCTGTTTCTGCTGGCATTTTCGTATGTTTGTAAAGAAACTTAATCAATCAATCAATCAAAATCTTCATTTACCCAGGCGATCACCATTGAGCAGGCTCATTTACAAGGCAGACCTGCAGTTTGCAAGGACGAGGGTACAGAATAGAGTACAAGTAAAATATACATAAAACAACAGTAGCAAGACGTATACAACAAAATATATACAGTGTAGAAATAAAGGTAAATAATATATACAGAGATGCCTTTATAATCCTATCCATCAACATGTTCATAGCCTGTAAAGGAGTCCCTGGGATATGGAAAAGCGCATGGGGAGGCAGGGATGCGTGAAAGATTCTGGGACACTAAGCAGGTGGTATCAGGGCATAAGAGTGGGCGATGGGGGGGGGGGGTGTTGTAGTGAGTACATAGTACCGGTGGCACTGGAATGGACTGAGGTGAACCGGTAGTACCGGTGGAACTAGAATGGACTGAGGGAGTGGGGAGTAATCTTGGTAAGGGAACACTTAGTTTGAATGGGAAGGACTTAGATTGAGTGGAAACGTCAGCTGGACAACTAGGAATGGTGGAAACAGTTACAGAGCTTCACAAATGTTTTGGCATACAGGGTCTTGAACATAGCAAGACTTAACAGGGGAGCCAAGTCTCAGCGATTTCTGTATCCTATTCCAAAGCGTGGGCAGGACAAAGCTTATGGCTGCTCTTTGAAAGCGGGTACCGACCCTAGGTACTTTCAGGGAAACCAGCGAGCGACTTCTCAAGGCATAATTCCCAATCAGGCTTAGTGGGAGACAGTCAGCAATGTATTGCGGGAGTTTGTTGGTGATGGCTCGGAGCGTCCAGAAGACTGCATTTTTATACCGCCTGTGCTGAAGGGAGGGCCAACCCACAGCTGCATACAGTGAACAGTGGTGGGTGGAAAAGGGGAGGCCTGTTATAAATCTCAGAGTTCTATGATACAGTATGTCCAATTTAGCAAGGTGTGAGGCTGGGCACTGGCCATATATGAAGTCAGCATAGTCAATTAGTGAGAGAAACGTGGATTGGACGAGCTGTCTTTTGGTGTCTGCAGTCAGGAGGCAATTTATTCTGAAGAAGAGTTCAAGCCTCTGCCTCGGGTTTTTTCAGAGTTCTTCTATATGTTCCACAAAGAAGAGTTTATTGTCTATCCAGACACCCAAATACTTGAATTTCGCACGATTCAAGATGTTCACCTAGTAAGGTGGAAGATAGGTAATGGACCACAGCGGCAGAATATGCCCCTGGCCAGTTGGTGAGAATAGCATTGCCTTGGTTTTTGGCATTAAGTCAACCAATCAATTTTTATTTTAAAAAGGTGCCTTTCCAAAACCAAGACGCCTGTACAATAAAATAAAACAAATAAAGTAAAATTACACATATTATATAAATTCCAATAAATATGAAACCAGATAAAAATACTTCAATTACCAAAAACCAGGTCAAACAGATAAGTTTTAATGTAGTTTTAAAACTCTGGGCCGGACAGGCAATCTACGTACCGATGAGGTAAAGAGTTCCACAGAGACAGAGCAGCAAAGCTGAATGCCCTTGCTCCCAATGTCTGCAAACGCACTTGAAACCTCAAGCAATCCTCATCGGGTGGACCGAGAGGATGGGAGGGACAGTACGGGCAAAAAGAGATCTTTCAGGTAGCTCAGTCCCTGGTCGTAGGGCCTTACAGGTTAACAAAGCAACCTTAAGGTGATCTGCCACTTAATTGGGAGCCAGTGCAGACCCCGCAGACACAGGCGTATATGACTGGCTCTTGAAGCACCAGTCAGCAGCCTGGCAGCCACGTTCTGCACCAGCTGCAAGCGTCGGATATCAACCCCCGACAGCCCTAGGTAAAGGGTATTGCAGTAGTCAAGGCGGAAGGAAACGAAGGTGTGAACCAACGTTGGAAGCTCATCGGGAGGAACCATATATTTCACCTGGGCGATATTTCAGATGGTAGAAAGAGGTTTTAATAACTGCTGACACCTGTGATTTCAAAGTCAGACAGTTATCAAACATAACGCCAAGTTCCGTGCCAGTCTGAGTTGTAGCTGGACACCTCCGAGTACAACGAAGGTGAACCTGCCAACACACCCGCCTCTGGCAACTCGAGTTCACAACCAACACCTCAGTTTTTTCAGGGTTCAACCTTAGCCAGCTCATATTCATCCAGGCCTGGATTTCAGCCAGACAGCTGTTGAGCACCGAAATGGCATCATCCTGTTCAGGGACAAAAGACATGCATAGCTGAGTATCATCTGCATAGCAATGAAAACTCAAGCCATATCATCTAATAATTGCTCCTAACGGCAGCATATACACTGCAAACAACATGGGCGCTAAAATGGATCCCTGTGGAACCCCACAGGACAGGGAGAATGGGGCTGAGGTACAAACCCCTAGTAGTAGTCTTTTACTGAGGAGCTGGTGCTGCAGGATGTTAAAGTCAATTTGCAGGTCGCCACAGGCAGCTTCAGGAGATTCATGGCTTATGTAGAGCAATGTGTCGTCAGCAAACAGGTGAATGCTTGCTTCCTTGATGCCTATATCCAGGCTGTTGATATAGATAGCAAACAGTAATGGTCCCAATAAGGACCCCTAAGGGACACCTCTTATCATCAGTTTAAGTGAAGAAAGCTCCCTTCAGCCTTGATTTGTTGCCTACCAGTGAGGTAGTCATGGAACCAACACAAGGAGGTTCGGTCTAGGCCTATTGTTTGTAAAGTGGAGTGGAGCAAACAGTGGTCGACGGTGTTGAAGGCCTTACTGAGATCCAGGAAAACTGCACAGATGAACTTTTTGTTGTCTAAGTCCCGTTGCCAGTCGTTAGTTACTTTTGCCAGGGCTGTAATGGTACTGCGCTTTGCTCTGAAGCCTGACTGCATAGGGTTTAGTAAGTTCGAATTGTCTATGAAAGATCTCAGCTGGGTATCCACAATTTTTTCTAGGAGCTTGGAGAGTATGGGGAGGAGGAAGATCGGCCTATAGTTATTTAGGTCACAGGGATCCCCTGATTTAAACAGGGGGATGACGTGAGCAACTTTCCATAATTGAGGGAGGGAACCTTGTGATAGGGACAGGTTGAATAAGTGAGAGATAGGTGCGGCAAGGATGTGATAAGCAATTTTCAAGTAATATGGGTTGAAGAAGTCAGCCCCGGCACTTTTTTTAGTGTCCAATTTTAGGAGAAGATCTTCAACTTCCTTTACAGAGGTGGGTAAGAATGAGAAGGTTACGATATTGTTACTCGGTTCCAGGAGCTTAGAGTTGATCTGTGGGTGTAGTCTGCTTACTGGTGCATTATCGAATGCTAGGCCTGCAGCCAACACAGGTCCTCACACAAGTTAGTCTGGCAGGCTCTTCCTCGCACGATCCCATGCTGTGGGATGTTTGTGTATCCACTGGCCTGAATGTGATGCTCTTGGTAATCCTTAATATAGTTCTCCATTATCTTACACAGAATACAAGTTAAACTGATGGGCCTGTAGTTCCCAACATTAGTTTTTAATCCATTTTTGTATATGGGTGTAACATAGGCCATATTCCAATCATAAAGAGTCACCCCTTGACTTAGGGATTCTTTAAATAGTAGCCCCACAGGTCCTGCCACCTCATCTGCCAATTCCCTGAGTAAGCATGAGTGTGTAGGAACAGAAATAATTTGATTCTAATAATTTATTATTATAATTTTATTATATTCTTAATTGCCATTCTATATCCTTATATTGCCTTAATTATTAAGTACTATAATCTGAACTCTAAAACAAGGACAATGCTGCTTAAGGCTTGCATACTGAAAGGGAGGAATGATGCCATGAACAAGAAAAAAGGGGATATAGCACACATGGACAACTTCAGAAAAAAAATGGTTCACAAATAGTCTGTTTAAATTGAATGACCCCATCTTTCAAGTACTAGCAGAAGAGCTTGACGCTGAGACTAAAAACTTGACATAATTTATGGCCTTGTTTTTCATGTACCAGCAAGATCCAGGTACACCAGAAGTTAAAACAGACTAAAATACACAGGCTTTAAGAAATTAAGACTTTTATTTATAGAAAATACACAAAAACTCCAATACATTTCAGAATCACACAGATTATTGGAAATACATGAACCTGTCGAGTGATTACGTTTTAAACTGATCAGCAAAGTGTAGTGTGATCTATTTACACACAATTCTGTAGCAACAAAGCTGTTAAGGCTAGAAATTACAGAGTGGTGTCTAAAGTAAGTTGATCTTACCACCTTTCAATGGAATTAGTCTTGAGTGTTTATCTAACAAGCAACATCTAGTTGTGTGGTTTGTAAGTCTTCTTAATGAACTCCAAAGCAATATGAGTCATGGATCGTTAACCACAAACAAAAGCAATCACTATCTTAAAGAAGTTTGCTAAGATGATAACGTTTCTAATGATAGCTGGTATGCCAAACTAACGTCGTTTGAACAGGAAAAGATTTACTTATGGAATCTGTAAATACTATTTAGATATCTATAAAGGAAAATGTTTTGCAATTTGTTTTATAAATTACAGATTTTATATTAGAATTGACACCATCATGTTTGGTCTCACATGAATCCTCTCTTTTAGCTGCATCTGAAAATGTAGGCTTTACATTTGTAACAAGGTGCACATAGATGCAAGAAAGTAAAATTGTTTTATATCAAAAATAGTTTTTGAAGATGAGGTCATACTGGGAAAAAAAATAGTTTAGGAGGGACTAACACTAACACCCTCAAAGAGTACTCAGACCAATCATAATTTGATGGTGATGTCGCCCAGTAAGAGGGACATAAATGGGATGCTGGCAAAGCCAGACCAGAACTGCCTGATCCTTTGGTGTGTGAGGACCTGTTGGCTGCCCTGACAATTTTGGATGAGTTTGGGACTTGTACTAGGCCAAAAGCCTGAAGCCACGCCTGCTTGGAACCAGCATTTGGGTTGAGCCATTGCCACCACCAGGGGGTGTTAGGAACAAGCTTGAAAGCCTGCACAACGCTGCAACTAAGTCCAGCTGCTAAAACTGCCTGTTACAGGAAGGATTCTCTTCCCAATATTGGATGAAGCAAGGCCTATGTTTTGCATACCGAGAATTTGGACTAATGTTTTGGAATTTCTGTTAAAAGCCTGAACAAGAGACTAACTTTGGCATTTATCAGCCAGCAAGCCTGCAGTGCTGTTAAATAGCAGTGAGTCCAGAGTTGCAGGTTCAAGAGCAGAAATGAACTGAAACAGAAAAGAGTCACATAGTCCAGTTACCAAAACAACATTGCTGTCCACAGAGAGAGACCGTTCTGCAGACTGTGCTGCTAGACTGCTAAAATCTTGCTGTCTGATTTTTCCCACTAAATCCTGAAGTGACTTTTGATGATTTGTGACGTCAAATAAGAAGGATCCAGCCTGCATTGCTTTATTGATGTCAGAAGACTCTACAGTTCCAATTTCAAGGGGAAAAGACAGAAGACTAAAGCCAAGACAACCACTAAAGACTTTTGTCATCCAAAATAAGAAGTTCTCACCAAGATTTTGAAAGTTAAAAAGTAGAAGACCACACCTACAGATAACTAAAACTTAAGTATTCCTTTAATTATGCCACTTTTGGTACTTTTATTTGGCTATCTGGGGTGGTAACTTGGTGCATTTTAGCTCCAAAACCGTGGGTATATAGGAAAGCTAGAATTTAGATGTAAAGAATTACCTCCTTGCATGCTAAAGTTTAAAACAATTCTTATACAAAGATATTACCTGAGACACTAGAGTAATGAGTTGCAAGTTGTCATAGTAAAAAGGTCATGATGTTTATAAGTATGCTGAAGAAACAGTACAATGTCATTTATTATGCTGAATATTGCTTATTCATTTGCATTGTTGAAATTTGTTTTATTTGAGTTACTTGATTTTCTAAAACCTATTTTGTTACATTACAGTTTTATGTTTACATTATTTTATGTTTGATATTTATGCTAATTATGAATATTTAGGACTTGTACATATGTGAATAAAATATATATTTATCTCCTATATAATCCAAAGTGTGGCAACAGTGATTTTCACCATCATTTTTGAATCTGGAGAGCATAGGACAATATACTATTTTAATATTATTATTTTGGTAATTTATGAAATAATTTTGGGTAAGCTCGAGGTGAATCCAAGTGCATTATGGTAAAAAAAAAAAAAGATATTATAGCCTTTGTTCTGACATCTCGGGGGCTCGCTCATGGGATGATTGTTAGTGAATAACAGTCCACACTTAGGTTGTATGAGAACTATTTTTACTGTTATTGTTTGCAAGTTACTAAATGGCATAAATAATATTTTTCTCTTCTTGTTTCTCGAGAATTTAAAGGTAGAATTGCTCCTAGACAGCGAGAAAAATATCAAAAGAAGTAATTATCTGGCAGTAAAGCTGCAAGAGAAAGGACTTTCAGAGTATCATACGGAAAGATTTGGTTCTTTATTTAAATTGTGCTGGATAAAAGGTTATTGACATTTCATGGTAACTGTTGTTAAAGTTTAGTAACAAGAACTTGAGACATGGCAGCTGCTATTGCAACTGTAGGTATGGTTCATGCAGATGCAGGGGCAACACTTTTAGAGCTGCCAATATCCTTTCATCATGGAGGAGCCATTAATACATCTGCGTCCAAGTTGTAGGCCAGAAGAAACAATTGAAGAATTAAATGAATTGAATAAAGGGTATGTAGATATGATTGAGAAACTGTGCGTTGACAAATTAAGGTTATGTAATGATGTAATACAGTTAAACAAACAACTAGGAGAGAGAGATCTCTTGAATACAATAGACTTGCAGGACAGATTCAATTGTTCAAAACACAGTTAGATATAAGTAATGTGAAAATATCTGATGGAGACTGTGTCCTAATTAACTTAAAGACTGACTCTGCTGCCTTAAAAAATTTGAATGAACAGCTAAAAGAGCAGTGCTTAGCTGTAGAGACAGAGCAGGCCAAAATATTAAAGACTAATGAGAAGCTCAGAGAGTGGGGCACAGATTCTGAAAGGGAAAAAATAAAATTAGCGCATGCTGATGAACAGGTTACCAAGGAGCTAACTGAAATGGTACAAATGTATAATGATATATGGGAACAATATGAAAGTGATAAGAAACAGTGGGCAGACAGGAAAAGGCACCTCTTAGCCAAATGGAAAGAGGAAACCTCGGAACAAAGAAGAATAAGCTGTTCACCCTAAGGTATCTACCCCAGGGTAATGAACAAGGGACTTATCCTTCTTGGTATTTCCATAGTGCGGAACCCACAAATGAACAGTCCCTTGCAACCACATTCACCAGTTCACTCTAGTGCGAAAAAGTTAAAACAAAAATAGTGCAAGAAGAGAAAATACATAAAGATAGAGAATCAGTGTACCAACAGGGACAAGGAGAGTAGCAAAAGGACTGGGCGACAAACAGAAAAGAGAGATGTGAAGGTGCAACCTCACAAATGAATTAAAGAAGGATAGCCAATGGAAAGAGTGGTGTACCTTTAGGAGCAACACCTCTGTAAACTAGGAAAAGAAGTCAGAGATTTAAAGGTCCAAGAAGGTGATACCAAAAGTGAAAGTAAAATTCATGTAAGAATACACACATCTGAGGAATCAGGTCCAGATAGCTCCTCCCCTGAAAAGGAATATTCCTGTTCAGAAGAGGAATCACATGATAGGCATAAAAAAAGATATAAAATTAGACAAAAAGAAGCTCCGATTCCGAAGATGACTCATCAGATGGGTCCAGGGAAAATAAAAAGATTTCTGAAAAGGAACAGGGGTATTTAAAATCAGAGACTGTTACACAAGCTTTGAAACTGGTAGATGAGAGGTATAATTCAAATTTGCAAAAGGAGCATTGAGCAGCATATGCAAAACAAAACAGTGTTTTGAATCTTTGTCTATAACTGATGAGGAGAACAGAGTTTTGTGATTAGGTGGTCTGTTGTTGATCTTTGAGCAGAGTGGTCAAGAATGTCTAGAGAAGTAGGAACAACCTGACAAGCTGTATAAATTCCTAAAGGAGGAGTTTGGTAAATATCACACTAAGGGGCAGCCAGACGCAGCCTACCAAATGCAATGTGGGTTGATCAAAGTCCTAGGGAATATTACTGCAGGCTGAGGGATGTGCACTTTGGAGCAGAAGATCACTTAGACAGTGCATATTACCAAGGTTTACCCCTGCTATCAGGACACAATTGGCACTTTCAGGCTTAACAGGAGACCCAGGGACATTCATTGGATTGCCAGACAGGCAAAACACATCTGGGACACTGGAAGAGGCATGACTCTCCTCCACAGAAAAAGGGGAGGCCCCACTCCCAAGGCCCACGTGTCTGTGGTAACTACCTCAGATACTTTGGCTATGGAAAGGAAGAAAGAGGTAACAACACTCAACCAGGAGAAACTGGGGAGCAGCCAAAGTGGTGCCTGACCCAGCAATAGTAACCAACCGACCAGCCTTGCTCTCCCCTGTGGTGGTTCCACCACCTGCCCCTGAGTCACAGTTCTTCAAAGCCCCTCAGCAATTCCCACCACCTCAGCCATACCAAAACCAAGGACCCTCCTATGGAGGTTATGATCCTGGTAGAGGGTGTGGCCGAGTTTATGAGAGAAGATACTACAGAGGATACAACAATGACTACAAAGGTGCCTATGGGGTGTCAAAATATAACAATGAGTAAGATGGTTACAGGTTCCAAGACAGACCTCGATCTGGTTCCCTAGTCATGGAGGAAATACAGGAATAAAGGATCAGATGGGAGACTTAAAATGCTTCTCCAACATTTGGTACCACCTCCTTCTCTGCCCCTGAGTTCCTTTTAGCCTGTGCAGAACCCACCCACCACCTCAAATGACAATGGAACCAATAATAATAGCCAGTGACTAGAGCCTTCTGTTCTTCCTAATGCTGCCTAGGTCAATGAAATAGCAATTGCTGGCAATGGCAACAAATTGCTAAGAAATTGGAAAATTAGAGTGTTAATGCAGAACCTGACCTTACCCTAGAGGTATCCTGAGTTACTGCTGCAGGTAGTGAGGGTGTCACAGTGAACCTGCCATGTTGCCAAGAGTTAAGAAAAATAAATTCTACCTGGGCAACTTAATCCCCCAAGGGGGGAGGGGCAGACAGGTTTTACTTTGACATCAACAGTGAAAACTACCCAAGTCATGAAGCTTTAGTTGACTCTGGCACAAAAGTTACCTTGATGTCCAGAAGCTTTTATGACAAACTAGTTGATGCAGTAGGTAACTATAAGGTGTTGAAAACCCTCTCTAATGGCTTACAAGTGGTAGGTTATTGGGGGCTCAACAGATCTTAGGTAAAGTTGACTGAAACTGAGGTTTGGCAAGATGGAAGTCAACCACCCGGTGTATATCACAGATAGAACTGGGGATGATTTATTGCTTGGAAATGATCTCCTGAAAATATTTCAGCCTATCATTGACTTATTTCCATGGAATTCTGTAGGCACAGGTAAACAGGTCCATTCCATTTGGGAAGAGTCTTAAGGCTGCTAAAACAATCAGAATCATGTTATCTTGAGAGAAATGATGCAACAGTTAAACTGAATTTTACGTTCTGATGTATCTGTACTAGGTGATCCTGAAAATTTGGCTCCATGGAGCAGCAGAGCTCCATGTGTTTTATCTGTCAAAGCATGATGTGGTAAAGTCTGAAATTAATGCAAGAGGCCTCACTTTCTTCTCCAAGGAAGTGGATCTATGCTATCTCAGAAGCATGCCTTGCAGTTGACACAGAGACATGAAATTCTGAGTACCCAACACCCTCTGGGGATGGTGGAAACAAACGTGGCCACTAAGTCACGGGTCCTTACTCTACAATATAAGGTCAGAGGAAGGTGTTAATGGTGCTATCAAAGCAGAGAATTTGCAGACAGTAAATTTGTGTTATGTTTAGGTTATGAGCACTGTTTAGTTAGTGAACTGTTTTACAAGATGTTAAAGAGGCAGAGGCCTAGTTTAACATGTGTAAAGAAACAGAGTGGTTGAAATGTCCTATCAGACCACTAGTGTGAAAAGCATACGTGATCTGTGCTCTGAACCTCCAAATAGGGCAAATGAAATACAACACCCTGTAAAGGCAGTACAAGGCCTAAAATCTCCATGAATCTGGGGCAGACATCCTTGTATGACTGGGTGTGTGTGTTAATCCAGCCAATGATGTTCATTGGACACGAATAAGGGGACCTTTATCCACATAAAGTGGCTCACAGGCCCTGAGGTCTGGACAAACTATTCCTCAAGTGTGCCAAGTGGTAAATGAGGTCACTCACAATCGTGACGTCATGACATTTCTTTTAGGTTAATGTAAAGAAAGGCCAAGAAATGCCTGACAAGACTGCACTTTGTGCTTGACAAGCAACTTAGTGAAATGGGTTTAAATCCACTCCACACCTTGCTAGGACATGAGCAGCAGTGTAATGCACCTCTTTAGCATGACAACCCAACAGTAGAGCCCATCACTATAAGAGCTAACTGTGAGTTAGGGTAGCCAGGGAACCTTATGATTTGGAGTTAGTTGTTCCAGTTATTGGGGAGTTACTAGAAGGCATTGTTTAGGATGAAACAGATGAAATCAGGTCCATACCAATGGTTTAATTGCTTTTACAAGTGATTTGTCCAGCGGATAAGGAAGAAATACAGGTATGTAAAGTTGAAATGACTACCTTGTACTGTCCATCTACGGTTAATGAAACAGAACAATTTAAAGAGGTTCATATTGATACTGAAATGTTTCTGAGATAATAGAAGATGAGGTAGAAATAGGTAAACATCTACCTTTCTGATTTTAAAGAACAAATTGGGCAAGTTATACAAAACTGTAATTGTGAAACAGAAGTGGAAAAAGAAAAGGTTTGTGAAATGTTCCTTCAGTTTAAGGAATGTTTGCAAAAGATGCTCATGATTCTGGGGTTAACTGACCTCCATTACTAGGGTCCCTGTAATGAATTTGGTAAAGGTCCAGTTGGTGTACACCACTACAGAATACCACTAGCATCTACGAACATATACAAGAGATACTGAGATACCTTAATGAAGCGAGGAATTATAAGACAGATAAACCTCTATTTATAACTCCCTTGGCCTGTACTAAAACCCACGGGAAAGTGGAGACTCACTATTGACTACAGAAAGTTAACTCAGTGTGCTTTTTTCTGCATGGGCCATGACATATCTGGACCAACGCTTGTCCAAAGTTCAAGGTGCCAAATAGTTCACTCACCCAGATATAGCAAATGGATTCTGACATTAAGAGTAGACCTAAAAGATCAAGGATGGAATGATCTGAGCCAAGTGACCAACCTGAAGGTTCGAGACCTTAGGAGCTTGTTCAAGTTGAGTAGGTCTAGAATGGGGCACCAGCCCCCCATCCGTTGTGGGACCAGGAAGTACCTGGACACAAGCCCTAGGTCTGATGGAGGATCTGCCACCTCCCTGATCACCTTCTTCTGGAAGAGCAGGGCAATGTTGGCTCGACGAGCCAACAGAGAGGCTGCGGACCCCGCAGCCCCCCGTGGGGCGATGGCTCGATAGGGTGGGGACTGCTCGAATTCGAGGCAGACCCTTTCCTACCACTTCCAGCACCCAGCAGTCCATGGTGATATTGGACCAGGTGGAAAGGAAGTGGCGGAGCCATCCCGCCATGGGGGGAACCCAGGGAGGAGTGACAACATTGGGGGTGACACCCCACAACCAGTCACTGGGCAGGCTTAGAGGAAGGACCGGCTGAGGAGCCTCCTAGACCTTTTCCTCCCGGCTTCCTGCTGGAGAAGCAGCAGGCTTGGCTTTGGGGTGCCAAGTGCAAGCCTGCTGGCCCTGATGCTGGTGTTGCTGGCCTGGACGTGCCACAGGGGCTGAAGGCCGAAAGGGCTTACGCTGCTGCTGGCGGCCTTTGTCCTTCTGGGCAGATGTGATAGAGTCCAAAGTGGCGCTGTACTTCTCGATCCTTTGCAGATGACCCTCCACCCCAGGACCGAACAAGTCGGTACCCAAGAAGGGAATGTCTGCCAGCTTGTGCTGGGTATCTGCCATAAAGGCAGAGATCCACAGCCAAGCTCTGCAGTGCATGGCCACTGCAGCCGATACTGACCGGGCACATGAGTCAGCGATGTCCAGGGAAGTCTGGAGCTGCTGTCTGGCCACCGCCTTTCCTGATCCGCACCTGCTTGACCGTGTCTGAAGGTCAGCTGGGAGATGAGACTCACCTCATCCATGGAACCTAAAAGGGTGTGTGAAAAGTGTGCCATCAGAACGGTCAAGCTAGCCTGATGAAGGCCTAGTGAGGAAGCAGTATAGACTTTCCACCCGGAGTAGTCCAGTTCCTTGGACTCCTCATCGGGTAGCTTGTCCACATCCTGAACGTTCCTGGAACGCCAGAAAACGCTGTTGGTCACTAGTCCCTCCACGGAGGGGTGCTCCGAGAAACCGGAGAATGAACCAGTGGGAACAGCATACTATCGAAGCCATCCTGGCTGAAGGTGCTGGACAAGAAGCTGGTCGCTGCCATAGCTCCAGGGCCAGGCCAACAATGGCCGTAATCCAGGAAGGCCACTGTGGGAATTCCCTCAGTCCAGTATCTCCATGAGGGATCGTGGCCCATTTGAAGCAGGTTCGAGCTTCATCCCAGTGGACTCTGAGATGAGTGAAGCATTCAAGAAATGAGGATGGGCTCTAGTCACCGACTGACCCCTGGTGGACTCCAGGTCAAGTGGCCTTGAGAACAAGGAGTCGTCATCGATTAGACTCCGAGGTCTGGAAACAGCTGTCAGGGCCTGAGCCACCCTCCACCTGCCGAGGTCGATCGGGAGTGAGGGTGACTGACAACTGATGGGGCAAGGCCTGACCGACCGAGAATCCTTGGTCGGGGCCCCAGTTTAGGTTGTGGAGGAGGGTTCCACCACAATGGGTGGTGCAGCCAGTTTCAGCCAAACAACTGGTGCCGCTTGGCTCCTTGACTACAATGAGGGGTTGTTTTGGCGCTCGGTGGCAGCCACTTAATGGCGGGGAAGACGGCGGGTCGGCTTATTCCCGATCAAAGGAACTGCTGCCACATTATTTCCTCGTGGCGCTGATGCAATTTGTGCCAGAGCCTATTCTCGAAGAGGACAAAGATGAGGATGAGCGACGCGGCTGCTTTCCACGGTGCTGAGACCACCAATGTCAGTGGGATCGGCTGGACCTGGAAGAGGTCCGAGACCGAGACCTTCGATGTTTCGAGGTGGGTCTGAGAGAGGCGGGAAACCCACTCCTCCCTCAGTTCAGGGACCTTAACCAGGGACTCTGGCACAGGAGGCAAAGGCAAGTCCTTGGTTTCCACTGGGGAACGGTGAAGAAGGGTTGTCGGCTTCTCCAATCGACTGCCCGTCTGATGCAGTCGAGAAAAATCTCGACTTCGTCGATGGAGTGTCTCATCCGGCTGACCTGACAGGGACACCGTGAAGCCAGCGCCCTAGCAGCAATCCGACTGGAACTCAGTGTCCGGGAAGGAGACCTATCCTGTACCCACTAACGTCGACGGTGCGACTTACCCTTAGAGTCCTTCTTTTTGGACCGAGAGGAATGTCCTGAAGGCCCCCTCCCTTGGTGGAGAGGGACTGATAAAGCTCCTTGAACGGAGCCATGTAGGAGGAGCCCAAGGAGAGTGGGATAAATGCCGCAACCGATGAAGATGATGCTGCAGCCTGGGCCACTTTCTCCTCAAGGGCGATCATCTGCTTGAGCTATTCAGCCAAGCCCACAGCCACGGACACCGCCCAACAGGCCTCCTTCAACTTGACCAGAGGATAACGTTTCTCCAGGGTGCCCAAGTTGCAGTCTGGCCTTGCGATCCTCTAAGACCGTGGCCGAAAAGGACCTGCACAGGTGCGAGCCTGCAATTGTGTTCAAGCCCCAGGCAGTAGGCGCATGGGAGTGCGGATTGGTCGGGACATCTTCTGCCCACAGGGCACGACAAATCCATGAGTCGATTTGTCCATTGCAGCCGCAAGGAAGATAAAGAGTGAAGTCTTGTAAATTTTAAAATTAGTTTCGGGTTAACTGAAGAGTTTGGATCCAGGACTAAAATGCAGAGCACAAAGGAGGGAACCTGAGCTTCCAAGCGGTAAGGAAAATCTAGCATCATGGGGCAGAGCCGAGAGTTTTACCACCCGGGCGGGTGGGAGGAGCCAGCTTGAAGACCTTCCGGCAAGATTTAAAGCGGCAAGTAAGTGTGGATTGAACAACATATCCATGTCCCTAGAAAAACAGGTTACTCACCTGTAACAGTAGTTCAAGGAGTAGTTTATGTTGTTCATCCACACTGTTTGGTATGTCCTTTTCCCTTTTCCCCTTTAAATCTTGCAGGAAGCCTTCAAGCTGGCTCCTTCCACCCACCTGGGTATATACCCCATGACATGCCAGATCTTAGTTCACTGGAAGCCAGATTGTGCTGAGTGCTAGCTGGGGAGGTCGGTGGGTCGTGTGGATGAACAACATATAACACTCCTAGAACTACTGTTACAGGTGAGTAACCTGTTTTTCTAGGATTGTGGATATGTTGTTCATCCACACTGTTTGGCAGACTCCTAGCAGTTCTCCGGGAGGAGGGATGCAAGGCGTACACCCTCTACTTAGGGAACAGAAATTGGAGAACCGAAGCCCCAAAACCAGCATCCCGGCGTGACTCAAGGCCGATGTGGTAGTGGGTAATTAAGGTGTTTGCTGACTTCCACATAGCAGCCCAACAGATTTCCTGGATAGGGATGTCCCTGGAAGCAGCCACTGATGCAGCAGTATGGTGGGTAGAATGAGCTCTTATTCCTCTGGGAGGCTCCTTGCCCGCCAACTCATAGCACAGACCTATGCATGATGTAATCCATCTTGCAATAGTCCGCTTAGCTGCAGGTCTTCAGAGGCGGCTTCAGCGTGGGTGACAAACAGCTGGTGAACCTCTCACAATTTCCGCCATCCTCTCCTTATAATAGGAGAGAACACGTCTCAGGTCCAAAGTATGGAGTCTGTACTGCGTCCGGTGTAATTAGGGTAGTATACCACAGAGTCAACATCGGGTTAAGGTGAAACTCTAATACCATCTTCCAAAGGAATTTGGTGGGGGTGCAGGACAACTTTGTCCCTGTGGAAGACCAGATAAGAGGAGTCCACCGAAGCGCCTGGAGCTCCGTCCTTCTGGCAGGCGTGATAGCAACCAGGAAGGCCATCTTTCACAAGTGTGACAGCTCACACTTGTGCACTGGTTGAATGGCTTGCCCATGAGCTTTGCCAGTACCAGCAGTAGATCCCACGGAGGTGGAGGTTCATGCACCGAGAGGATATGTGATCCAAACCTTGAAAAGCGCCACACCACTGTCTCCTGCACCAATGCCGGCTGACCAGCCTGTGCCAGGTAAGCAGAAATGGCTGCCAGGTGCACCCTAAGGGTCAATGACCACAGACCCCCTTTGGAGAGAAACCAAAGGTAGTCGAGAATGTTAGCCACAGAACAGGATAAGGGGTCCATACCCTTATCCTGACACCAAATGGAGAATCTTTTCCATTTAAAGGCATAACATTTCCTGGTTGATTCCTTTCGAGATGCCTCCACCACGGTGTAGACATCTTTGGAAAGACCCAAAGCCTGGAACTATAGCCGCTCAGGTACCAAGCTGTGAGGTGCATGGATTGTAGGTCTGGATGGAAGACCTTCCCCCGGTTCAGGGATATCAGGTTCAGGCGTGTACAAAGCCACTCCGGGGGACTGCAGCTGAGGCTGAGGAGATCTGGATACCAGAAATGGCGCGACCAGTTTGGGGCTACCAGAATCACCTTCGCCTTGTCCCTCCTCATCTTGAGTAGCACCTTGTGGATCAAGGGAAATGAAAGGAAGGCATAGAGGAGGCCTGGAGTCCACGGCCTCGAGAAGGCATCCCCCTGCGATAAGCCCTGCTGAGGGGGGTGGGCATGATACAGCCTCAGCTTGGTGTTTTCCCTAGAGACAAACAGGACCACCATCGGTTTGCCCCAACGGGAGAACAGGCTGTAAGCTACCTCTGAGTGGATAGACCACTCGTGGGATGCCTGGCCTATACAGCTGAGAACATCCGCCAGCTAGTTCGAGGCTCCTGCCACATGGATGGCTAGGAGATCTGCCTCCAACCGGCTTACGAGGGTCCAGATGCAGAGCGCCTCCTTGCACCGCAGACGGGAGTGTTGCTGCCCTGTTTATTGAGGTAGTACATGGTCGTGGTATTGTCCATCTGGACTTGAACCACTTGACCCCAGAGCTGAGGCAAAGCTGACAGTGCCAGTCTGACTGCTCTGAGCTCCAACAAGTTGATGTGGGATCGGGACTCCTCGGGGGTCCAGAACCCATAGGGCCTGTTGTCTTCCATGTGGGCTCCCCAGCCTATGCGAGAGGCATCTGTCAAACGACCGTCGGTTTGGGGCGAACAAACAGGATCCCTTCCTGCAACCGGTCTGGGGCGGTCCACCATTGGACAGCATCCCACATCTTCTGGGTTACAGTGATCAGCTGGTCTAAATAACCGTGACGCTGAGTCCACTGGGCGGCCAGCTCCCATTGGAGGGGGAGCATATTCAACCGGGCCCAATGGACCACTGAGGTGCACGCCGCCATGTAACCCAGAAGGCGCAGAAAGTCCCGGGCAGGGTGCAAGTGCCCAACCAGAAATGACTGGGCAAAGGAAGAGAGAACCTCCGCCCTGTCCGCTGGGAGCCAGGCTCTGGCTTGACTAAAGTCAAGCTCTGCCCTGATGAAGCCCATCATCTGGGAAGGCACGAGTTCCGACTTGGCCTCGCTGATCAGGAGGCAGAGTTGAGAGCAGGTCTGGAGGGCCAGATCCCTGGACCTCTCTATCTCCTGTTGGGTGGAGAATGGGGTGCCAGCCACCCATCTGCTTGGGCACCAGGAAGTACCTGGAGACAAAGCCTGGATCTGAAGAAAGATCCGCCACGATAGCTACTGCCTCCTTGAGGAGGAGCTGATCAATGTCGTCTCGAACAGCCGACTGGGTGCGTGTGGAAATCCATTCTTCCCGAGGGGTGTGGGCTCGGCTGGGAGGGTACTGCTCGAATTCTAGAGGCAGTCCCTGACCGACCACTTTGAGAATCCACTTGTCCGTAGTGATAGCGGACCAGGCGGAAAGGAAGTGACGGAGCCGGCCCCCCACTGAGGACCCAGAGCTGGTGCGATGGAGACAGGGGTGGCAACCCCCCCCCTTTACTGGGCAGGCTTAGAGGAGGAGGAGGCCCAGGACCCAAACCTCAGCCTCCTTTATGGGCTGTTAGGTCCAGGCTTAGCTAAGGGTACAATCTTGAGCCTGCTGCTGATGCTGCTGTTCTCCTTGGTAGGAGGACTGCTGAACCGCAGGGAAGAGTGCCAAAAGGCTTCTTCTTTTCTTCTGCTGGTTTCTGCCGAAGAACTCTTGGCAGAAGTGTAGTCAAGGTGGCAATAGACTGCTCAATGCGCTGTAGGTGACTGGCTACTTCTGGGATGAACAAGTCACAAGGGACCACATGTGCTCGTGCTTGCGGCCATGCAGGCAGATGGTGCTGGACATGAGGCAGGGCACTGCCATAGTTCAAGTGCCAGACCAACAATGGCCTCAGCCACAGGAAAGGCCTCCTTTGGGGTATCCACTCTCTTGAGGATGTCCGTGAGAGGGTACTCCGCCTTTTTCTGGATAGGTTCCAGGGACATCCCTGTAGAATCAGAGATGAGAAGGAGGATCCCTTGGAAGGAGGAAGGACCTTCCTCCATCTCTGTGCCAACGGACTCATCATCATCCCCGGGATGAGAGAGGAGCTCGGTGACATTCGGGTCAGAGGAGTCGCGGTACAGTGGCCTGCAGCCCAAATCATGCTTGACCCGTCAAGGACGGTCCGGGTGACCGTGACTGACAGACGGGGAAATCCAGTATCTGTTTGGTCCTCTTTGGAAGGAGCTCCTCCCACAGGCTGCTTAGGCGGTGGCTCCACTACTATCAGTAGAGAGACCGGCAAAGGCTGAACCGGAGGACGGGCTGGCCCCGTGAGCAGGGGAACCAAGGGCTTCAGTTCCGAGGGGGTCAGCCCGGCGGGAGGCAGAGCCAATTAATGGCGGGGAAGCAGCAGAGCCAGCTTCTGCGCAGTCAAGATTAGCTGTTGCCACATAAGGTCCTCGTAGCACCGGCTCCGCCGAAGCCTCACCTCATCCAAGGAGGACGAGGGCGCCCTGTGGTGTCGCCTTTGGAGCGCTATGGCTCTTCTTGGCCATTCGGCTGAGGAGGTTTGTACCCGACAGAGATCGGGCAGGCCGACTCAGTCGCTCGGAAGACACCGGAGAAATCGGTGAAACCCGGAAGTCCAGAACTAGGACCTCGATGGGAACACCAGTGGGCTGTCTCCCCTCATTGGGGAACACAAGGACTGGAGTCCTCTCCAAGGAGTTGCTGGCCACGGCCAGCGAGAGGGTCGAATGGGTCGAGAACAATCTTGACCTCATCGGCCACTTCCTCGGTCGTCTGGCCAGACGGAAGGCCCGTGAAGCCTGTGGCCGAGGAAGAGATCTCGACCAAGGTCGAGACCGCATGCTCCTGAGACTGAGACCTCTCTTGGTACCAAGAGCGCCTTCATCGAGACGAAGACAAGCTGGGTTCTTTGTCCCTCTTTCGAGAGTGGGAGGAGTGTGAGCCCACGGGCGCCTCACCCCGGGTGAGGAAAGACTGGCACAACTCCTTAAAAGAACCTGTGAAGGTGGAGCCCAGGTTGAGTGGAACGAAAAGCTTCGATTCACACTGAAGTGCGGGCTTCTTCTCTGAAACGCCTTCATGCGTTCCAGCTGCTTGGCAGAACCCGCGGCCGCGGAAACTGCCCACCTAGCCTCCTTAGACTAAACTGGAGGATTCCTTTTCTCCGGTCTCCCCAACTTCAAACGTGCCAGGCGGTCGTCCAGGACATTGGGATGGAAAGCCAAGCAAAAACGGCAGGACAAGATGTCATGGCCGACACCTAGGCAGTAGATGCACGTGAGATGAGGATCGGTGCGCGACATCTTCTGGCCACAAGGAAACCGGCGAAATCCTGGAGAAGATTTCTCTTCCGTGATCGAGGACGCAAAAGCGTGATCGCTAACTTGAACAAGTTTTAATCATGGTAAAACCAAAGTTTTGAAAGCCAGGGCCTATGAAATGTGTGAGCATGAGGGAGGCAACCTGTGTCTTCCAGTGGAAAAGAAGATCAGGCATCATGGGATGGAGCCAGGGTATATACCACCTGGGTGGGTGGGTGGGTGGGAGGAGCCAGCTTGAAGACTGCGGCAAGATTTAAAGGGAAAGGACATGCCAAACAGTGTGGATGAACATCATATCCACGATCCTAGAAAGGATAGTCACGTGATCGAAAATCCAAAGGACAGCAACAAGGTGGTCAAGAACTTGGGGAACATGAGTTATGAGGATCGACAAGCAGAACTGGGACTCTTCTCACTGGTGAAAAGGAGACTCAGGGAGGTAGTGTCACGGTATTTAAAATACCTGAAAGCCATATAACACCATCAGATCAAACACAGCTCCCCAAAATATCCAAGCATGAAAGAACAATAGGGCACACAATGTCGCCAAAAGGAGGAAAACTTAAGGGAAATATCAGAAAGAAGAATTTCTTGGAACAAGTGGTGAATATGTGGAATAAACTGCCAGAGCAGCTGGTATCAATTGATACTGTAGCTCCCTTTAAACTTTGCCTTAATGGTACTTTAAAGAAAATGAGACGACGGTATTTCCACTGTATTGTTGAGAGAGAAGGCCTTGACAGGCCAACGCTGTATCTTTGCTAAAATTATATGTTGATATGTAACATACAGCAGGTGGCCCATGGTGCACCCAAGATGTGCATACATAGACCCTGACGGCGAAAAAAGTCTCTTCTCCCATACAGTCTGCCCTTCCTACCCAACTATTCTCAGAACACAGAAATGGCCTGCACTGAAATTACCGATGAACTAACACAATATTGATACCAGAAGTACAAATTTATTATACCTCAGGCTTGTTCCCAAAGGGTCACCCATATGAAAAATAGTGTCAGCATACAGTATTTCAATTTTTGTAACAATTAGTCTCCATTATCAATGTTGCAAAAATATTGCAAGTATTTAAAAAAAGGTGTAGGGCAGTATAGTACTAACCTACCAGTCACCCCAGTGCTTCGGCTCTAACTGAGCTTTCCTAGTGGCAATGCCAGTCTTTGTTAATGTCCCTCCTTTATTTTAACTAAACCCACGTGCCTGTCCCATCCCTGCTTGAAACTGATTGATTTCGCCTGTATCACTTCCTGTAGCTTACTCCACTTGTCCACCACACTCTCCACGAAGGAGTGCTTCCAGACGTTCTTTATGAATCACCAACCTGCCAGCTTTAGGTCCTGTCCACACTTGTGTTGTTCTTTAAAAACATTTTTAATAATGTTTTGCTTTCTGTTTTTTGCACGGTTGTTGGAGCATCCACACTGCATTCTGACACCGTGCTTGCCTGCTTGAGTCAGTTATGGAGGTTGCCTTAAACCATGTTACAGCATCTACACTACTGTTAACACAGTTTAAGGCATCCGTGTTGGCCTGAAACCGTGCTAGAAACTTGCTCCGATCAGCGTTCTAGCATGGTTTTTAAATGCTGTTTGTAGGACGCTTTTACCGTGCTACAGTGTGGACTCGAACCATGTTGCTGTTCTTGTAACATTACAAACTGCCGGAAACGTTAAAAGAATGAAAGCGTGGACAGGGCCTTAAGGAATTCCCTCTCATCATTGTATATGAACTCAGGAAGAGTTCCTTGACACCCACAATATTTATCCCATACATGTACTTGTATATCTCAGCCATGTCACCCTTTCCCTTCCTTCCTCTTTTCAAGGGTGTACATGTTTTAAATCCTACAGCCTCTCCTCGTATGTCATTTCCCCAAGGCCATGGATCATCTTAGTCGACCTGCGCTGTACTGCCTCCACTTCAGCTGTGAACTCCAGTACTCTGCATAGTATTACAGATGTGGTTGCATTAGTGACCTGTACAGTGGGAGGATCGCTGCCTGACTTTGTACTGTTTATCACTCTCCATATGCACCCCATTGTTCTGTCTGCTTTGCCCAATGCCCTGTTGTAGCGTGCAGATGGTTTCAGTGTCTCTGATATCATTACCCCTAAATTCTTTTTTCTATAGTTATCCAGCATACACACATATTTCATACTGCAGTAGAGCTGTACAGAATGTGAAAATTCTGAATTTGTGGAATGTTGACAAAAGTTTGCAAAATTTTAAATGTCACAATTTTGTCAGAATTTTTAAAATGTATTAATCTGCTCATAACTCGGCCGTCCTTTGAGCTATAGCTCTAAGATCTGGCATGCATACCCTCTGGGAGCAGCTCCAATTACATGCCAAATGTCAGGAAATTAGGATGGATGGTTTCAAAATTATAGGTGCTCACAGGTGGTCATTTTATTTTCTGCGGGATATGTCATGAACCTTTTTATCTGCATATACCTCAGGCACCTGCTGGGCCAGAAATCTTATATTTGGCATGAGTACTTGATGACAGGAGTTCTAACAATGTGGCACATTTCATGACATTATGATATATCATCTCAAAATTATATGTGCACAAAGTCTGTATTTTTATTTTTTGTGGCAAATTTCATGAACATTTTATCTGCATATAACTCATGCAACCTTTGGAGCTAGACATGTGTAAATTAGCACAAATAACATATCTGTAATGGTAACAGAATATTCTAAATAAGGAGAGAATTGGATTAGAGATGTCCAAGTTACAGAGGTTCAAAATATTACTATGTAATTTTGTGAAAATTCTAAACAATGTGGATATTTATAACTTCTCTGCTCTTGCAGACACAGACTTAACATCTGATGTGCATATCTGATGCCAGTGTATCCTGGTGTTTAACAGTTGGATAAATGGTTTAGCAGTTTTAAATTTACAGAGAAAAAAAACAAAATATTATTGATAACATTTTCTAAAATATTTATGGTAGCATATAGATGAAACATACAGAATTCTTTTTCGTAGAATTTAGCATTCACAATGCACGTATCACTACTTCATTTGACAAGCTGGGCAGAACTTTTTGCTGTCTTGCTGTTCCTCTCTGGGTGACTATTTTGCCACCCCTTCTCTCTTGGTATAGCCAGATTGACTCTCTTGGTATAGCCAGACTGACTCAGTAGAAATACTGACCCCACTGATATCCTCTGTTCTTTACAGTGACAAAATCCCTAAATGAGTCACCTACCCCGTTTACTATCCAATTATCCTGTTGGAACAGCCAGAAATACAAGTTACTCACCTGTAACAGGAGTTCTAGGAGTGGTATATGTTGTTCATCCACACTCTGGCAGGTTCCTTGCCACTTTAAGTTGGGCCGGACAGTCTTCAAGCTGGCTCTTTCCACCCACCCGGGTGGTAAAACTCTCGGCTCCGCCCCATGACGCCAGATCTAGCCAGCTGGAAGCCATGTTACGCGTCAAAGCCTGGGATGTCGGGTGGGCTGTGTGGATGAACAACATATACCACTCTTAGAACTCCTGTTACAGGTGAGTAACCTGTATTTCTAGGGACGTGGATATGATGTTCAATCCACACTGTCTGGCAGACTCCTAGCAGTTCTCTGGGAGGAGGGAGGCAAGGCGCGCACCCCCGATACTTACCTGGGGAATAAAGACTGGAGAACCAAGGTCCCAAAACCAGCATCCCGGCAATAAAGGTGTGTGCTGACTTCCAGGTAGCAGCCCTGCAGATTTCCTGGATAGGGACGTCCCTAGAAGCAGCCACCGAAGCAGTGGTATGGCGGGTAGAATGAGCTCTTGTCCCTTTGGGTGGCTCCATGCCCGCTAACCTATAGCAGAGATCTATGCAGAAGGTGACCCACCTGCTAATCGTCTGCTTGGCTGCAGGTCTGCCAGGTGTGGCTTCAGCGTAGGTGACAAACGCCAAGTAACCTGGAGCTTCCAAGCCGTAAGAAGATCTGGCATTATGGGGCAAGGCTGAGGGTTTTACCACCCGGATGGGTGGGAGGAGCCACAGCTTGAAGACTTTTCAGAGCAACTTAAAGTGGCAAGGAACCTGCCAGACAGTGTGGATTGAACAACATATCCACGTCCCTAGAATTCTTCCTTCTTGGTGCTCCAGACATTGTCTTCCCCCACTACATCTTTTTGAGTACCTCTAAGTCCCAGACTTGCATGTTCACCAGGCTCCCCGGATCATCTGTTTACTGTGTGTGATCCTTGTATATCCTGCATTTAGGTTGGAACTGTTGTCACTCTGTGCTTCCTTGCTCCAACTCAGGGGTCTACCACTGGTACGCTACCCAGCTCAGCTGTCCATTTCTTTGTGAAACTATGTATCGAACTCCTGAACCGGCTACCTACCTCTCATACCCCTATTCTTTAATTAAAGCCCCAGATAAGGCTGAGTGAAACTGGAAAATTCCAGTTTCATGGAATTTTCATGAAAGTCCATTTTTTCACAAAGACTCATAGCATTTGACTTTAAGTACAGATGCTATTTTGCAATTCTGGCAGCAAGCAATTAATAACACTGACACATACAGTCTCCTTGTGAGATCTAGCACCTATCAAATATAATGGCACTGCATTTTCCAGTTTTAGAGTTTCAGGGTTTATAAATTTGCAGTTTGCATTCTTACAAAATTTAATTTTAAAATGTTGTGAAAATCTGGCTATTTTAATTCAGTCCTGGTTAAAACTGTAAATATTAACTTAGTCAGAAATAACCATGTGGTATAGTAGTTTAAATGTTTCAAATCTGGTTAAATTTGAATATGTTGTTTTAAATTTAGAGTTGAAATAACTTAAATTTAAATGTTGGCAACGTGTTTAGCAAGCTATAATTCAGTCCCATTTGAAGCTAGAAATATGAAACACTGTACATATATACATGTAGTGATTTCCTGTTTATCTGTAAAATGTTTGGCTACCTATAATTCAGCCCCCTTTGAAGCCTAAGATTTAAAACACAGGCATATACCCATGCTGTATGTTTACCTAAATCCTGAAACTATTGAGAAATTTGGATAAGAAAGTTTTAAATTAGATCAAAATAAGTGAAAATGCAATTTTGATTAAATGTTTAGCCACCCATAACTCTGTCCCTTTAAAACTACAACTCTGCAATTTGAAATATTTATGTATGGCATAATGAACTATCAAAATACCAAATATGGTGTTATTCGGATGCATACTTTTAAAATTAGAGGGAAATGACAGAAATTCATAATTCGGTGAAATTCCATGGAATTTTTGCACAAATTCTGCACAATTCTGCGGAATCGCAATGGTCATTACATGGGTGGAATTTTATATTCCGCACTGCTCTATACTGCACCCTTGGGTTCCTTGTCCCAGTATCAGAAAACCTGCCATGAATGTCCAGGATGAAATGGCAGCACAGCTGCCGTGCAACAGTCAATACACTGAAAATCAGGCCCTCCTGTCCTCCATGTTCACCCAGACTGACTGAATAGAAAATAAATCTATACCACAGTAACCCACAAGACTTGGTAGATAATGCACAAGAGCTGACAGCACTGTGGTAGAGATCGTAGCTTGGGCAAGCTTCCATTTCCCACTGTTTAGAGGCATACAGCTCTGGGAATTAAAATTTGTTATACAATCACTCATGAGTGTGGCTGCAGGAGGTGCCAGGATCCCTCAACTAAACTTTTAAAGGGGGACGCTCATGTCCCTTGAACACATGTGCTGGGACCTAGAGGTCCCGAATATGAAATCTGCAAAGGAAAAAACATTTTTAAGTTACTTACATTAGTGTATTTTCGCACTGACACTGCGGGTACCGATCTCGGGCTCACAAATTAGATTGGAAACGGTAGTGTCAGTTTGGAAATGCGCTAATGTACTAAATAAAAATATTAAAAACCTATGCAGGTACTAGGCAACCCGACAGCTGAGCCACTGGGTCAGTCATCAGAGGCTCAGCTGAAGGGGTGTCTGAGAGCACTACAGAGCAGGCATGGCGGGTGGGTGGGGTTGCAGGATAGCCAAATAAACTATAATATAAAGACACAAGCTAAGTAAGTAAATTTCTACTTCCTATGTGAATTTCTTAATTAAGAACTCCTAGCATATAAGTTTAGGGGACTGGAGAATTCCCCATTAATCATTAAAACTACTCAACTTCCGACCCAAGAAGTCTGTGTCCTGTTTTCAGCATTTAAGGTCAATATGTCACCCTTGGACCACTACAGGCTGAATTCTCCAACAGCTACGTACCTGTTCTTCCCCTTCATGGCAAGGGATGGATGTATGCAAGCATGTCTGGGTAATTGTAGGATCCATTGGAGTCAAATTGTAGACAGGAACTGAACTGCTGACTAGGGCTTCTTTCATACAAACTATTTCTAGAACAAATACAGGGGGAATGAAAAAACAATATCAGAGCAGTGAAAAAAGATGGAAACAATAACAGAAAGGATATTTCTGATACTGATTCAGTACTATATCTTTTTATTTTCAGCAATCCCTCCACAGTGTTCCACTACAGCCACTTACTGAAAACACAAACACATGAAAGTCACGCTTCTGTTTTGATCAAGTTATTTCTTCCAAACTTCTGCCCTTGCATTAGGCTGGGGATTTCCCATCCTCTACACAAATCAACTTCCAATGGCCTCAATAGCGTGACCCTCATGGCAGGGCCTTCAGTGGAATTCCACCCCATCCCCACCAGAGTCACAATATGGGGTCGCAGGCCGTCACCTTTCAGCCTGCTAACGACTATTCTCGACCACTTGTAATGCTTACAAAATACCCTCCGCACAGCTCTTCCCAATCACTTCAATTCAGTTTGATTTCGTATAGCGTCTTTCACAAAGTGCATCACAAAATGCTTTGCAAAGGGCAGAATGAGAACAAGAACAACTAAAACATATAGTAATATAAGTAATCAGATGAATCACATGGAATATAAAGCACTTATAATTTACGTTCCATTGTAATACAGGATGTACACAAGTATGTTACATTACATATGTCAACAGTTATAAGCCGTGGAGTAAAGTTTCGTAAGTTTGATTTGAGATGATAGCTTTTGCCAAAGGATCTTATAACTGGGTTTAGTATATTATATATTCCCCCTGGATTTTTCCTGTAATTCTATGGCAGGCGTCTAGTTTATTCTTAAAACCCAGTATAGTGTCAGAAGCAACTATTTCAGATGGGAGTCTATTCCAAGGGGACACTACCCTCTGATTTACCCTGGCTGCCCCCTTATTGGATTTATACAGCTCCCCTTTCAGTTGGTAATTATGTGTTCTTGTAACTTTAGAAGGATCTCTTCTTTGAGAACCAACAGCCTTTAAACGCTCCACTCAGACGTCTCTGCCAGATATAAAATGAATCAGTGGCAGCAAAAAAAGGCACCAGGCAACAGCTATAGTTTAAAAAGTTTTTTTTATATTTGTGCAAAAGTGCAAAACAGCTACATTTAGATAGCAAGCCATATGAACTGGGCAAAAACAAACAGCAACAGAGCTCCCGACCACGTTTCGCCTGTAGGCTTTCTCAAGGGATGCTGGTCAAATGGGAGAGTCATTATTTAAAGCTTTGTTAGCCAATCCAATAACAATGCTCATTTAAAGGTGCAGTGTACTCACAATTAATATACTTGTTCCTAAAGTGCCATACAGTATCTTATCCTAATGTTCTCAATTCTTTTACTGGATAGATACGAAACTTCATTAAATCATTATTTATAACTCAAAGAATGCTTCCTAAGCCAAAGGTCATAACAACCATTAACTTATAAAATGCTATTAGTTCATTTCACCAACACAGACTAACCACTTTTTCTATATGGTTGAGACACCAATGACTCTCTGGATACAGAGAACCCAGCATACAAGAGGTCCAATATATTCAGGTCTAACTCACATAGTTAAAGAATGTTCTTACATTAAAAAAAGTTTTAAATGTCACCCAAATGGGTAACAACACAAACTCTCAACCTGATCTGAACCTCTCTATGCTGGCTGGAAGAGAGCACAAGAATCAAATCCAAAGTTCTATTTGGATTTTATCATATATTATACTGTGGTAGCCAAGTGCCAGATGGTACCTGTGGGGGTTGATAACTATGCTGAAGGAGATCTGCCAGATCGGAACACCTTACTTTATGCCACTAGCTGCCATTCCCAACACATAATACAGAATATTCCCAAATCCCAGTTCATAAGAATCAAAAGGAATTGCAGTAGTGCTGGGGACTGCATTAACAACTTCAGAGATCTGAGGGCAAGATTTCAGAGCAGGGACTATAGTACTGAATGTCTGGATCAGGAAGAAGAGGGAGTAAATGAGATGGCGAGAAGTGATCTGCTATATCAAAAGGAAGGGAATACAGTAGAGGAAAAACGAATGAACTTTGTCACCATGTACTGCCGTAAGTCGGCAGAAAACAGAAATATCACAAGTAGGTATTTGAATATTGTGGACTCAGATCCCATTTTTGAAGCGGAAGGGATGACGTCACCTCCGCGCAGGTTTAACTATAAAAGGAGTCACAATTTGGTAGATCTCCTTACATGTAGTTATCAACCCCACAAGTACCCATCTGGCACTTAGCTACCACAGTTGCACGGGGCAACCAGAGGTGTGGACGATGTAAATACTATCCATACATGGAAAACACAACATCTGAAAGTAAAAACGCCAAAAAAGTTTTTGAAATTCGCAGTTTTATATCTTGCGACTCCACAAATGTGGTATATATGGCCCGGTGCATCTGTGGTAGTTTCTCTATAGAGAAACCAACTCGAACTTTAAAATCGAGAGCTGGAGAACATGTAAGGGCCATTATAAATGGTGATTTAACCAATTCTTTGGCAGTTAATGTTAAAACAGCATCCCCACAGAGAAACATGAATTCAAATTCAGTGGTACAGAACGAGTGTTCCTCTGTAGGAGGAGGGCAGATCTAGATATCCTCATACTAGATAGATAGTCCATGTGGATTTTCCAGTTGGGAGGGTACTATGTGCCAGGTCTGAATGACAGAATCGACATAATGACATTCATTAAAAAGAGGAAAAGAAAACCACAGCCATACTTGTGATATATATTTTCTGTGGTACAGCCTGAAAGAACAGATTACTGACCTGTAACAGTAGTTCTAGGAATGGTATATGTTGTTCATCTACACTCTTTGGCATGTCCCTTTCCACTTTAAATCCAACCGGAAGCCTTCAAGCTGGCTCCTCCCACCCACCTGGGTGGTATATACCTCGGCTCCGCCCCATGACGCCAGATCTTAGCCTGCTGGAAGCAAGGTTGTGCGCCCTAAAGCCGGGGAGGTCGGGTGGGTGTGTGTGGATGAACAACATATACCACTCCTAGAACTACTGTTACAGGTGAGTAACCTCTTGTTCTAGGAGCGTGGATACGTTGTTCATCCACACTCTTTGGCAGACCCCTAGCAGTTCTCTGGGAGGAGGGGAGACCAGGTGCACACCCCACTTAGGAAACAGAGATTGGAGAACCTAGGCCCCAAAACCAGCATCCCGACATGACACAAGGTCGATGTGGTAGTGGGTAATAAAGGTGTTTGCTGACTACTGGGTAGCAGCCCGACAGATTGCCTGGATAGGGATGTCCTGAAGCAGCCACCGAAGCAAGCAGTATGGCGGGTAGAATGAGCTCTTATCCCTCTGGGAGGCTCCTTGCCCGCCAACTCATCACACAGACCAATGCATGATGTAATCCACCTTGCAATGGTCCATTTGGCTGCAGGTCTGCCAGAAGCGGCGTCAGCATAGGTGACAGACAGCTGGCGAACCTCTCCCCGAATTTCTGCCATCCTCACCTTGTAGTAGGAGACAGCACGTCTGAGGACCAGAGTACGGAGCCTATACTTGGCGTCTGAGGTGTAATTTGGGTAGTATACCAGCAGAGTCAACATCTGGTTAAGGTGAAACTCTGACATCACCTTCGGAAGGAATTTCGGGTGGGGACACAGGACAACTTTGTCCCTGTGAAAGACCAGGTAAGGGTAGTCCACGGAAAGCGCCTGGAGTTCCCCTGTCCTTCTGGCTGACATGATAGCCACCAGGAAGGCCGTCTTCCACGACAAGTATGAGAGCTCACAATTGTGCATGGGTTCCAATGGCTTGCCTGTGAGCTTTGCCAAAACCAGCAAGAGATCCCACGGAGGTGGAAGTTCACGCACCGGAGGGGATATGTGATCCAGGCCCTTGAAGGCGCCCGACCACTGTCACCTGTGCCAATGTTGGCTGGCCAGCCCGCACGGTAAGAAGAAATGGCTGCCAGGTGCACCCCAAGGGTCGATGACCGTAGACCCCCTTTGGAGAGAGATCAAAGGTAGTCTAAAATGTTAGCCACAGAGCAGGATAAGGGGTCCAGACTCTTACCCTGACACCAAATTGAAAACCTTTTCCATTTGAAAGCATAACATTTCCTGGTCGATTCCTTACGAGATGCCTCCACCACAGTGTAGACATCTTCGGAAAGACCCACAGCCTGGAACTCTAGCCACTCAGGTACCAGGCTGTTAGGTACAGTGATTGAAGGTTCAGATGGAAGACCTTCCCTGGTTCAATGATGATCAGGTCGGTGTGAACAAAGCCACACCGGGGGCCTGCAGCTGAGGCTGAGGAGATCTGGGTACCAGAATTGGCGCGGCCAGTCTGGGGCTACCAGAATCACCTTCGCCTTGTCCCTCCTCACCTTGAGTAACACCTTGCGGGTCAAGGGAAATGGAGGGAAGGCGTAGAGGAAGCCTGGGGTCCACGGCCTTGAAAAGGCATCCTCCTGCAGCGAGCCCTGCTGAGGGGGGCGGGCATGATACAGACTCAGCTTGGTGTACTCCCTGGAGTCAAACAGGTCCACCAACAGTTTGCCCCAACGGAAGAACAGACTGTAAGCTATCTCTGGATGGAGTGACCACTCATGGGATGTTTGGCCTATGTGGCTAAGAGCATCCACCAGCTGTTCGAGACTCCTGCCACGTGGATGGCCAAGAGATCCACCTCCAACCGGCTGACGAGGGTCCAGATGCGGAGTGCCTCCTTGCACAACAGACGGGAGTGTGTGTGCCGCCATGTTTGTTGAGGTAGTACATGGCCGTGGTATTGTCCGTCTGGCCTTGAACCACTTGACCCCGGAGCTGAGGAGCGAATGCTGACAGTGCTAGTCTGACTGCTCTGAGCTCCAACAGGTTGATGTGGCATCGGGACTCCTCGGGGGTCCAGAACCCATAGGCCCTGTTATCCCCCAGGTGGGCTCCCCAGCCCATGAGAGAGGCATCGGTCGTGAGAACAACCGTTGGCTTGGGGCGGACAAACAGGATCCCCTCCTGCAACCATTCTGGGGTGGTCCACCAGTGGAGAGCATCCCACATCTTTTGGGTTACAGTGATCAGCTGGTAAAAATGACCGTAGCGCTGAGTCCACTGGGCGGCCAGCTCCCACTGAAGGGGGCGCATGTACCACCTGGCCCAATGGACCACTGAGGTGCACGCCGCCATGTAACCCAGAAGCTGCAGAAAGTCCCTGGTAGGGCGCAAGAGCCCAACCAGAAATGATCGGGCAAAGGAGGAAAGAACCTCTGCCCTGTCTGCTGGGAGCCGAGCTCTGACTTAACGAGAGTCAAGCTCTGCCCCGATGAAGCCCATCACCTGAGATGGCTCGAGTTCTGACTTGGTCTCGTTGATCAGGAGGCTAAGCTGACAGCAGGTTCTGAGAGCCAGGTCCCCAGATCTCTCCACCTCCTGAAGGGAAGAACCCGCCAGAAGCCAGTCATCGAGATAAGGTTAAATTCGAACTCCTCAACGCCGAAGATGGGCTGCCATCACTGCAATGCACTTTGTGAAGACCCGAGAGGCCGAAGACAGGCCAAACGGCATGGCTCAGAACTCGTACTGGGTCTCTTCGACCCTGAAGCAGAGGAACCGCTGGTGGGACGGACGGATTGGGACGTGAAAAAACGTGTCCTGTAGATCCAGTGAACAAAACCACGTTTCGCTTCAGAGGTGGTATGATCTGGTTCAGACTTACCATCCAGAAGGTGTGAAACCTGAGATACTGATTCAGGTCATGGAGATCTAGGATGGGTGGCCAACCCCCCCCCCCACCGTCCACTTGGGCACCAGGCAGTACCTGGATACAAAGCCTGGGTCTACAGGCGGATCCGGCACTGGAGCTACCGCCTCCCTGTGGAGCAGCTGAGCTATGTTGTCTCGAAGAGCCGCCTGCGTGCGAGCTGTGATACTTTCCTCCCGAGGGGCGCGGGCTCGGCTGGGCGGGTACTGCTGGAATTCCAGAGGCAGTCTCTGCCCTACCACTTCTACAACCCACATGTCTGAAGTGATTTTGGACCAGGCGGAAAGAAAGTGGCAGAGCCGACCCCCCATGGGAGGACCCAGGGCAGGTGTGACGGGTGTAGGGGTGGCAACCCCCAACCCGTCACTGAGCAGGCTTAGAGGAGGAGGAGGAGGAGGAAGCTCCTGGACCAGCACCTCGGCCTCCTTTACGGGGCTGTTGAGGGCCCTGCTTGGGCCTGGGGCTCCAAGCGTGAGCCTGCTGTTGCTGACCTCCTTGATAGAAGGGCTGCCTGACCGCAGGAGAGGACTGCCGACAGGGCTTCCTCTTCCTCTTCTGCTGGTTCTTGCCGAGAACCCTAACAGAAGCGGCATCCAAGGTGGCATTGGACTGCTCAATCGCTGAAGGTGGCCTGCCACTCCTGGACTGAACAAGTCAGTACCAAGGAAAGGCACATCAGCTAACTTGTGTTTGGTATCCGCGGAAGGAAGATAACCTCAGCCAAGCCCCCTCGCGTAGGAGGAGGCCACTCAAGCTGCTAAAGAGCAGGCACAAGAATCCCAATGTCTAGGGCCATCTGGAGCTGTTGTTAGGCGACAGCATCGGGCCCTGATCACGGACTCTGTTGACTGTGGTCTGCATGTCACGGGGAGGTGAGGAAGTATCATCCAGTGACCCAATGAGGGCATGGGAGAAGTGTGCCATGATCACAGCTCTAACTGGCCTGACGAAGGCCCAAGGAAGAGGCCGGACAGACCTTACGGGCAGAGTGGTCCATATTCTTGGACCCCTTGTCCAGAGGTCGGTCAGTTCAGCCAGCCAAGCTGCCAGTATGTCTAAAGACGGAGCGGTCACTAGGCTCTCAGCTGAGGATGTTCCGTGAATCCTGGCAGGGATCCCATAGGCACCACGTACTTACGGGCCATACGGGCAGACAGTGCTGCGCAGGAAGCTGGATGCTGCCAAAGCTCAAGGGCCGGACCAGCAATGGCTTCTGCTATTGGAAAGGCCTCTATCGGGGTATCCCCCTCTTAAGGATATCCGTAACAGGGTACTCCGCCTTTTTCTGGATGGACTCCAAAGGCATCCCGGTAGAATCAGAGATAAGGCAGAGAATGCCCTGAAAGGAGGAGGGACCTTCCTCCAATGCCACTGACAGTGACTCCTCACCAGCAGGATGGGAGTGCAAACCGGTGGTATCCGAATCGAAGAGTCGGGGTACAGCGGTCTCCCGCCCATGTCCCCTTCGATCCACTGAGGCCGATCTGGAGTGACCGTGATGGACAGACGCTGGGGAAGCCCGGTGTCTGGACGGTCCTCTTCCGAGGGAGCCCCACTGGGGGGCTGCTTAGGCAGTGGCTCCACCCTAATAGGTGGTGACACTGGTATGGGCCTAGCCAGAATGCGGACCGGCCCCCCCAGGTGGAGGAACCGAAGCCTTCGGTTCTGAGGGGCCCGCGTAGGCCCTGAGGCGCAGGGTTACAGGCAGGACGGGCGAGCCGGGCTTCTGCCTGGCCAAAACCGCTGTTGCCACGTGAGCTCCTCATAGCGTCGATGGAGTTTCTGTCAAAGCCTCTCCTCGTCCGAGGAGGATGAGGATGTGCGGCGGCGCCTTTTTTTTTGCATGCCGGTGGCCTTTCTTCTATTTTCAGGTCGAAGAAGATCGAGTCCTCAATCGAGACCAACAGGGTCGGTCAGGTCGATCAGGGGAAACCGGACTCAGGGAAAATCGAGGTTCCAGTTCGATTCCCTCGATCAAGACACCCACAGGAGGCGTCTCGTGATCGGGGAAAGAGAGGATCAGGGTCCTCTCTAGAGAATCATCAACTGGAGTTGGCGAAAGTGGCTCGATCAGCTCCAGAAAAATCTCGGCCGGTTCAGCCGATGCCTCGGTGTCCGCCTGGCCAGACGGAAGATCCGTGAAGCCGGCGGCAGAGGAAGCAATCTCGACCGAAGTCGAGATCACCGTTTCCTGGGACTCAGACCTCTCTCAGTCCGTGGAGTGTCTTCTGGAGGAAGACTTCGGATCCTTGTCCCTCTTGCGAGGGCGGGAGGAGTGCAGGCCCGAGGGCGCCTCACCCCTGGTGGGGAGAGACTGGCACAACTCCCTAAAGGAACCTGAGAAGGTGGAGCCGAGGCTGAGAGGAACGAAGAAACTTCGGCTGACCGAAGCCTGAACAGCTTCTTCCTTGAAAGCCTTCATCTGCTCTAGCTGTTGAACTGCCCACCTCGCCTCCTTTGATTTCACCGGTGGGTTCCTTTTCTCTGGTCTCCCCAGCTTAAGGCGTGCCATGCGGTCATCCAAAACATTAGGATAGAAGGCTAAGCAAAAGGTGCAGGTGGTGGTGTCATGACCGACACCTAGGCAGTACACACAGGTAAGGCAGGGATCGGTGTGTGATATTTTCTGGCCGCATGAACACCGGTGAAATCCGGGGAGCGACTTGTCCTCCATATCCGATACGCTATAATCGGAATCGACAACTCAAATGAGTTTAAGAGATAAATGGAGTAAAAACCCACGTTGCGAATCCAGGGCCTACTATTGCTAGAGTTAGCACGAGGGAACCTGAATCTTCCAGCGGAAAGGAAGATCTGGCGTCATGGGGCGGAGCCGAGACTTATACCACCTAGGTGGATGGGAGGAGCCAGCTTGAAGACTTCCGACAAGATTTAAAGGGAAAGGAATGCAAAGACTGTGGATAAACAACATATCCATGCTCCTAGAAATGATAATTCATTGGTGACCATGATGCCTAAGTCCCTTTCACATGCCAAACTTCTGAGAGTTTGGCTGCATAAATTATATGCAGCCTGGATATTATTATGGCCAAAGTGCATAACACTGCACTTGGCTATGTTAAACTTCATCTTGTGTGTTATGGCCCAGTCATTAATAGAGTCCAGTTCTATCTGAAATATCATTACATCTTCATCAGTTCTTATAATGGTAGCAATTTCTGCTGTCATCAGCAAATTTTGTCATCCATGCATTTTCTGATGTCTTGAGGGGGGACACAAAGATATTGAAAAGTACAGGGCCTAGTACCGAGCCTTCGGGCACCCAACTTGTAACATCCCCAAAATTTGATAGTGATCCCTTTATACTGACTCTCTGCCTTCTCTGGCTCAACCAGGCTCTGATCCATTAATACTTGGTGGTGTTACACCAATATCCTGGATACTCCTAAATAGGCCATTGTGTGGCACTAGGTTGAAGGCCTTCAAGAAATCCAGGTAGACAACATCCACCGGTAATCTGTCCTCAAGGGCCCTGCTTAATGTATCAATGTAGAACACTGAGGAGATTGTATTAATGTGTTACTGAGTAAAGGCCATCAGATGAGGACCAGGGGGTTAAAGAAGGACCGATATCGGACTAGTAATAGAGCATGTGAGTATGACAGGAAGGACTGGGGGACAGGTGTGTGGATACACGTAAGCCAATCGCGGGGGACAGGTGCGGTGATACATTTAAGCCAAACGCGAATAATGGGGAGTAGGTGCAAAGGGCTGCAAGGGGGGGGGTGGAATGCGAGGGGTGGTGGAAGTGGATGGAAACGGATAAGGGTGGGTGCAGGCTGCAGAATAGAGGGATGTATGATGGGCGCCGTGGAGGGAGGGCGGCAGGCACAAGGAGAATAGTGAGTTGCAAGGGATGTGGGGCGGCTGTTTGGATGAATTTATTATGGAAACTGGGAGGCTGTCCAATTTGCTGCAGGCTAAGGAAGTGGAGGATGAAGTAATGGGGTTATGGAGGGAACTAAGAAGTGTGGGGGCAGGCAGGAGACACCCCACTAAGGAGGGGCAGGGAGATGCAGAGCGGGAACTGCAGAGCTAAAGATGGGGATATAAGGAGGATGAGAGGAGGTGAGCGGAGGTGCAGCAGGAGGAAGGAGTGATCAGGGAAAGAGGAAGGAGGCGATGGATACCATTGTAGGGTTATCAAGCAATAGGTCTGAAGTGTTGACAGAGGAAGGGAGTGCATCGAGCTGTGAGACAGTGGGAGAGAGGTAGGGAAGGTCCACGAGGCAGGAATTACGACTGGAAAGAGATGGGAGAGGAAGGTAGGGTAGAAGAGGAGGGAGGCGGTAACAGGAGAGAAGGCAGCAGGGGGATGATGCTAGAGCACTAAAGGTGCAGATGAGGGATGTGAGGGAGCTAGTGGGGTTCCTGATGGAGTGGACAGGGATCACAGTGGAAGGGGGGGTCAGGATCAGAATGATGGGGGTGTTGGTGCTGGGGGACTCCATACTGAAGGGGATCAGATGGGGAGGAAGGGGAGAAAGGCACAGTCATATCTGGGTCGAGGCAATTCCGGGGTTGACCGCAGACAGGGCAGGGCAGGCACTTCTCAAGTGCGAAAGCAGAGGGAGGATGAAACCACATGTGGTGGTGCACGTGGGAAAAAAATACTTGGCTGGGGAAACAGTGGAGGTGGTAAAGGGGAGGTTCGAGGAATTGGGTAGGCAGTGTGAGCAGGTGGGCGTGTCAGTGGCATTCTCCGAGGTGCTACAAGCACCATGTGCAAGTACAGGGAGAGAAAAAAAAGGATAGAGGAGTTCAATGGATAGCGGAGAGATTGGTGCTGAACCAGGAAATATGGACTGGTGTCAGACTGGGGCAGGACCTGGGACAACAGCGACCTGTCGCAGGGGACAGGTTACATTTGAGCAAGGAAGGAAGAGCGTACTCAAACAGAGAATGGAGGATATCTCAACAAGACGGATTTAAACTGGGAAAGGGGTGGTGAGGGGACCGCTGTTAGAAACAATGTCCAGAAAGGGGAGCATAGGGTACTCACCTCCCTAGTTAGAGGTGAAGGCAGTGAGGAGGGGGCACAGAGAGGATCAAAAGGTGGAAGAGGAATGGTAAGGTTGGGGAGGCAACAGGCTAGAAGGTGGTCTCACTGAACACAAGAAGCCTAAGGTACAGAACTGCGGAGTTACAGGCTCTCTTGGTGGTGGAACTAGTGGACATAGCGGCCATCACAGAAACATGGGCCACCCAGTACCAGGACTAGGCTATGATGATCCCAGGGTACAGGCTATTCAGGAAGGATAGGGCCAAGGGGAATGGGGGGGTAATCTATGTGAGGGAGGGGATTAAGAGCATAAGGGAGGAAGGGGAAGTGGGGAGGACAGAAGCTCAGTGGATGTAGTTCCAGTATGCAAGGAATAGGACACTGAGGATGAGGGCAGTGTACAGGCCACCATCACAGAGTTGTGACCTGGACTAGGAACTGGCAGATCAAATTCGAAGGGTGAGCAGGAAGGGAAGCACAGTGATGGTGGTGGATTTCAACCTACCGGGGGTGGACTGGAGCACACCTGCCACCATGAGTGCAAGAGATGGGAGAAGATAAAGATGTATATAGGGAAAAGTCCAGGGAGGTCACCAGACTGATTGGAGGGGGGGCAAAGCATCTAGAGAGCTGAGACTGGTGCAGGGGATCAAAAGAGAAGAAAAAAGAATTCTTCCATTACATAGGCAAGAAAAGGAGAAGCAAAGACCAGCTTGTGAGGATCAAGAAAGACAGGGGCGGGTGGAGAAGGGGGCAGGGCAGGCAGAGGTACTGAATGAGTACTTCTGCTCTGTGTTCACATAGAGAAGGGGTGCAAATACCTCAGGCAAGTGGGGGGTGGGTAAGGGGAAGAGAACGACAGATGTAGGGATTACAGAGGTTAGGGTGCTGGAGGGCATTAAGAGTGGACAAAGCTCCTGGGCCAGATGGCATTCACCCTACAGGATGGAGGGAGCTGACAGAGGTCCTTTCGGGGCAGCTGGCAGACCTGTTTAATACCACCCTGGACACAGGATGTGTACCACAGGACTGGAGGATGGCCCATGTGGTGCCCATCCATAAAAGTGGGCCAAAGGATGAACCAAGGAACTACAGGCCAGTGAGCCTCACCTCGATCGTGGGAAAGTCATGGAGACCATCCTAAAGGAGAGGCTCGAGAGCTTCTTGGAGGCAAACGGTATCCAGGATGACCAGCAACACGGGTTTGTCGCAGGCAGATTGTGCCAGACAAACCTTTTTTTTTTTTTTTTTTAACTTTTGTTTTACCAGGTGAGGCACACTAAGCTGAAAGCTTGTTTACAGGTGCAACCTGGGAGCACAGGGAAGTTAAGTGACTTGTTTAGGGTCACACAGTATGCAAGTGGGGGCTGTGGGATTCAAACCCAGGTCTCCAGGTTTGTAGCTCAGAGCCTTAAACCACTGCACTATACCGCCTCCCCTAGAGGTAGAGTTCTATGACTGGGTGACACAGGAACAGGACACGGGCCATGCTGTGGACGTCCTGTACGTGGACTTCAGTAAGGCCTTTGATTCAGTGCCACATGGGAGACTGGCGGGACGCAGGAGTATGTGGGGGCAGGAGCAAAAATGGTGACCTGGATCAGGAACTGGCTGAGGGGGAGACAGAAAATGGTGGTGGTAAGGGGAAACTCTCATCACTGAGAGTGGTGATGAGCGGGATACCACAAGGATCTGTGCTGGGACCAGTACTGTTTGGGATTTTCACTGCAGATATCTCAAATGGGATCCGGAGCAAAATCAGTCTGTTCGCAGACGATACCAAGATGGTAGCTGTGGTAGATGACACGGGAGAGGGAGGGTTTGCAGAAGGACCTGAATAAGCTGCAGGAGTGGGCAGATAAATGGCAACTGGGGTTCAATGCCAGAGGTGCAAGATTCTGCACTGAGCCCAGAACCCGAGGAGAATTATCACTTAAAGGAAAACTACACCCAAAAACTTGAAAAATATACGCTGTGCAGAGTGTTTTAATTTGTATGTGAATTTCTAGTGTTTCCTTCCCCTGACTGGTATTGGGAGTTTTCCCAAATTAGCCTGCTAGTGTTAGCTAGTTTTACAACCCTGGGGATCTTCATACCTGATAGTGTAATTGTATTTCTTGTTCCCACAGTGCATCTTGTCTCATGTGACTGTGATGTAAGAAGACCCAACATTCAGCACACACATGCCAAACAAACTAAATATCTTGGAAGCTTTACAAGTTGCACAAAATTGCCAGCAACAAAGTTTTCAGAACAGTAAACCTTTAGGATGAGGGTGGTCAACAAGCTGAATTCTACAGATTTTAAAATATAGCCATCTCTATTGTTGTGAACTGATTGTAATGCAATGCTTTCTGCTGGATTTATGGGCTCTGCTACATCACCATCACATGAAACAAGGTGCATCATAGGACAAAGAAATGCAATAAAGCTATTTGATATGGAGATATCCAGGGGCTGAAACTACCCTAAAGCTAGCAGGCTAATTTAGGAGAAACTCCTAATACCAGTCAGAGGAAAAACACTAGAACTCACATATAAATTAAAACACTCTGCACAGCATATATTTTACAAGTTTTGGGTGTAGTTTTCCTTTAAATGGGGTTCAGTTGGGTTGCTCCACAAAAAGAGAAGAACCTAGGGTGATCATAACAGGGAGCATGAACAACTGTTCAAGCACAGAAGGGTGGCGGCAAAAGCCAACAAAATGCTGGGGTGTACAGCTAGAGGATCTACTCCAGAAGTAGGAGGTCATCCTACCCTGTATATAGGTCACTGGTCAGGCCCCACCTGGAGGACTGTGTGCAATACTGGCACCCGTTCCTGAAGAAGGACATCAGATTATTTGGAGGGGGTACAGTGTAGAGCTACAAAGATAATCCAGGGATTGGAAGGTAAGCCATATGAGGAAGGCTGGGGAGCTGAATATGTACTCTCTGGAAGAGAGGAGGGACAGGGGAGATATGATTGAGACCTTTAAGTACCTGGAGGGAATAAAGAAGACTAATACAGAGATGATTTTCCAGTGGAAAAGGAGAGACACGAGAGGACACCTACTGAGATTAGAAGGGGTAGATTCGAGAGAGAGAGTGAGAGAGACATTTTTCACTTCGGAAAGAGTGGTGCACAAGTGAACTCCTGCCAGGTGAGGTAGGCCTGCAAGACGGCACACACAGCTTCAAGAGGTTGGATAAGGTATGAGTAAGGGGTAACAGGATGGGGGAAGGGAGGGCAGCAGCATTATAAGGTGCTAGCTGTGCACTCGAGCAGACTTGATAGACCGTGAGGCCTGTTTCTGCTGGCATTTTCGTATGTTTGTAAAGAAACTTAATCAATCAATCAATCAAAATCTTCATTTACCCAGGCGATCACCATTGAGCAGGCTCATTTACAAGGCAGACCTGCAGTTTGCAAGGACGAGGGTACAGAATAGAGTACAAGTAAAATATACATAAAACAACAGTAGCAAGACGTATACAACAAAATATATACAGTGTAGAAATAAAGGTAAATAATATATACAGAGATGCCTTTATAATCCTATCCATCAACATGTTCATAGCCTGTAAAGGAGTCCCTGGGATATGGAAAAGCGCATGCGTAGGAGGCAGGGATGCCGGCAGAAAGATTCTGGGACACTAAGCAGGTGGTATCAGGGCATAGAGTGGGCGATGGGGGTGTTGTAGTGAGTACATAGTACGGTGGCACTGGAATGGACTGAGGTGAACGGTAGTACCGTGGAACTAGAATGGACTGAGGAGTGGGGAGTAATCTTGGTAAGGGAACACTTAGTTTGAATGGGAAGGACTTAGATTGAGTGGAAACGTCAGCTGGACAACTAGGAATGGTGGAAACAGTTACAGAGCTTCACAAATGTTTTGGCATACAGGGTCTTGAACATAGCAAGACTTAACAGGGAGCCAAGTCTCAGCGATTTCTGTATCCTATTCAAAGCGTGGGCAGGACAAAGCTTATGGCTGCTCTTTGAAAGCGGTGCAGACCTAGGTACTTTCAGGGAAACCAGCGCACTTCTCAAGGCATAATTCCCAATCAGGCTTAGTGGGAGACAGTCAGCAATGTATTGCGGGAGTTTGTTGGTGATGGCTCGGAGCGTCCAGAAGACTGCATTTTATACCGCCTGTGCTGAAGGGAGGGCCAACCCACAGCTGCATACAGTGAACAGTGGTGGGTGGAAAAGGGGAGGCCTGTTATAAATCTCAGAGTTCTATGATACAGTATGTCCAATTTAGCAAGGTGTGAGGCTGGGCACTGGCCATATATGAAGTCAGCATAGTCAATTAGTGAGAGAAACGTGGATTGGACGAGCTGTCTTTTGGTGTCTGCAGTCAGGAGGCAATTTATTCTGAAGAAGAGTTCAAGCCTCTGCCTCGGCTTTTTCAGCAGTTCTTCTATATGTTCCACAAAGAAGAGTTTATTGTCTATCCAGACACCCAAATACTTGAATTTCGCTACGTATTCAAGATGTTCACCTAGTAAGGTGGAGATAGAAGGTAATGGACCAGCAGCGGCAGAATATGCCCCCTGGCCAGTTGGTGAGAATAGCATTGCCTTGGTTTTCTTGGCATTAAGTCAACCAATCAATTTTTATTTTTAAAAAAGGTGCCTTTCCAAAACCAAGACGCCTGTACAATAAAATAAAACAAATAAAGTAAAATTACACATATTATATAAATTCCAATAAATATGAAACCAGATAAAAATACTTCAATTACCAAAAGCCAGGTCAAACAGATAAGTTTTTAATGTAGTTTTAAAACTCTGGACGGACAGGCAATCTCGTACCCGATGAGGTAAAGAGTTCCACAGAGACAGAGCAGCAAAGCTGAATGCCCTTGCTCCCAATGTCTGCAAACGTACCCTGGAAACCTCAAGCAATCCCTCATCGGTGGACCGGAGAGGATGGGAGGGACAGTACGGGCAAAAGAGATCTTTCAGGTAGCTCAGTCCCTGGTCGTGTAGGGCCTTACAGGTTAACAAAGCAACCTTAAAGGTGATCTGCCACTTAATTGGGAGCCAGTGCAGACCGCGGAGCACAGGCGTAATATGACTGGCTCTTGAAGCACCAGTCAACAGCCTGGCAGCCACGTTCTGCACCAGCTGCAAGCGGCGGATATCAACCCCCGACAGCCCTAGGTAAAGGGTATTGCAGTAGTCAAGGCGGAAGGAAACGAAGGTGTGAACCAACGTTGGAAGCTCATCGGGAGGAACCATATATTTCACCTGGGCGATATTTCTCAGATGGTAGAAAGAGGTTTTAATAACTGCTGACACCTGTGATTTCAAAGTCAGACAGTTATCAAACATAACGCCCAGTTCCCGTACCCGGTCTGAGGTTGCTAGCTGGACACCTCCGAGCCACAAGCCCGAAGGTGAACCTGCCAACACACCCGCCTCTCGACAACTCGAGTTCACAACCAACACCTCAGTTTTTTCAGGGTTCAACCTTAGCCAGCTCATATTCATCCAGGCCTGGATTTCAGCCAGACAGCTGTTGAGCACGAAATGGCATCATCCTGTTCAGGGACAAAGACATGCATAGCTGAGTATCATCTGCATAGCAATGAAAACTCAAGCCATATCATCTAATAATTGCTCTAACGGCATATACACTGCAAACAACATGGCGCTAAAATGGATCCTGTGGAACCCCACAGGACAGGGAGAATGGGGCTGAGGTACAAACCCTAGTAGTAGTCTTTTACTGAGGAGCTGGGTGCTGCAGGATGTTAAAGTCAATTTGCAGGTCGCCACAGGCAGCTTCAGGAGATTCATGGCTTATGTAGAGCAATGTGTCGTCAGCAAACAGGTGAATGCTTGCTTCCTTGATGCCTATATCCAGGCTGTTGATATAGATAGCAAACAGTAATGGTCCCAATAAGGACCCCTAAGGGACACCTCTTATCATCAGTTTAAGTGAAGAAAGCTCCCCTTCAGCCTTGATTTGTTGTTGCCTACCAGTGAGGTAGTCATGGAACCAACACAAGGAGGTTCGGTCTAGGCCTATTGTTTGTAAAGTGGAGTGGAGCAAACAGTGGTCGACGGTGTTGAAGGCCTTACTGAGATCCAGGAAAACTGCACAGATGAACTTTTTGTTGTCTAAGTCCCGTTGCCAGTCGTTAGTTACTTTTGCCAGGGCTGTAATGGTACTGCGCTTTGCTCTGAAGCCTGACTGCATAGGGTTTAGTAAGTTCGAATTGTCTATGAAAGATCTCAGCTGGGTATCCACAATTTTTTCTAGGAGCTTGGAGAGTATGGGGAGGAGGAAGATCGGCCTATAGTTATTTAGGTCACAGGGATCCCCTGATTTAAACAGGGGGATGACGTGAGCAACTTTCCATAATTGAGGGAGGAAGATAGGGACAGGTTGAATAAGTGAGAGATAGGTGCGGCAAGGATGTGATAAGCAATTTTCAAGTAATATGAGTCGAAGAAGTCAGCCCTAGCACTTTTTTTAGTGTCCAATTTTAGGAGAAGATCTTCAACTTCCTTTACAGAGGTGGGTAAGAATGAGAAGGTTACGATATTGTTACTCGGTTCCAGGAGCTTAGAGTTGATCTGTGGGTGTAGTCTGCTTACTGGTGCATTATCGAATGCTAGGCCTGCAGCCAACACAGGTCCTCACACAAGTTAGTCTGGCAGGCTCTTCCTCGCACGATCCCATGCTGTGGGATGTTTGTGTATCCACTGGCCTGAATGTGATGCTCTTGGTAATCCTTAATATAGTTCTCCATTATCTTACACAGAATACAAGTTAAACTGATGGGCCTGTAGTTCCCAACATTAGTTTTAATCCATTTTGTATATGGTGTAACATAGGCCATATTCCAATCATAAAGAGTCACCCTTGACTTAGGGATTCTTTAAATAGTAGCCCCACAGGTCCTGCCACCTCATCTGCCAATTCCCTGAGTAAGCATGGTGTGTAGGAACAGAAATAATTTGATTCTAATAATTTATTATTATAATTTTATTATATTCTTAATTGCCATTCTATATCCTTATATTGCCTTAATTATTAAGTACTATAATCTGAACTCTAAAACAAGGACAATGCTGCTTAAGGCTTGCATACTGAAAGGGAGAATGATGCCATGAACAAGAAAAAGGGGATATAGCACACATGGACAACTTCAGAAAAAAATGGTTCACAAATAGTCTGTTTAAATTGAATGACCCCATCTTTCAAGTACTAGCAGAAGAGCTTGACGCTGAGACTAAAAACTTGACATAATTTATGGCCTTGTTTTTCATGTACCAGCAAGATCCAGGTACACCAGAAGTTAAAACAGACTAAAATACACAGGCTTTAAGAAATTAAGACTTTTATTTATAGAAAATACACAAAAACTCCAATACATTTCAGAATCACACAGATTATTGGAAATACATGAACCTGTCGAGTGATTACGTTTTAAACTGATCAGCAAAGTGTAGTGTGATCTATTTACACAATTCTGTAGCAACAAAGCTGTTAAGGCTAGAAATTACAGAGTGGTGTCTAAAGTAAGTTGATCTTACCACCTTTTCAATGGAATTAGTCTTGAGTGTTTATCTAACAAGCAACATCTAGTTGTGTGGTTTGTAAGTCTTCTTAATGAACTCCAAAGCAATATGAGTCATGGATCGTTAACCACAAACAAAAGCAATCACTATCTTAAAGAAGTTTGCTAAGATGATAACGTTTCTAATGATAGCTGGTATGCCAAACTAACGTCGTTCTGAACAGGAAAAGATTTACTTATGGAATCTGTAAATACTATTTAGATATCTATAAAGGAAAATGTTTTGCAATTTGTTTTATAAATTACAGATTTTATATTAGAATTGACACCATCATGTTTGGTCTCACATGAATCCTCTCTTTTAGCTGCATCTGAAAATGTAGGCTTTACATTTGTAACAAGGTGCACATAGATGCAAGAAAAGTAAAATTGTTTTATATCAAAAATAGTTTTTGAAGATGAGGTCATACTGGGAAAAAATAGTTTAGGAGGGACTAACACTAACACCCTCAAAGTACTCAGACCAATCATAATTTGATGGTGATGTGCAATAAGAGGGACATAAATGGGATGCTGGCAAAGCCAGACCAGAACTACCTGATCCTTTGGTGTGTGAGGACCTGTTGGCTGCCCTGACAATTTTGGATGAGTTTGGGACTTGTACTAGGCCAAAGCCTGAAGCCACGCCTGCTTGGAACCAGCATTTGGGTTGAGCCATTGCCACCACCAGGGGGTGTTAGGTACAAGCTTGAAAGCCTGCACAACGCTGCAACGAAGTCCAGCTGCTAAAACTGCCTGTTACAGGAAGGATTCTCTTCCCAATATTGGATGAAGCAAGGCCTATGTTTTGCATACCGAGAATTTGGACTAATGTTTTGGAATTTCTGTTAAAAGCCTGAACAAGAGACTAACTTTGGCATTTATCAGCCAGCAAGCCTGCAGTGCTGTTAAATAGCAGTGAGTCCAGAGTTGCAGGTTCAAGGCAGAAATGAACTGAAACAGAAAGAGTCACATAGTCCAGTTACCAAAAACAACATTGCTGTCCACAGAGAGACACCGTTCTGCAGACTGTGCTGCTAGACTGCTAAAAATCTTGCTGTCTGATTTTCCCACTAAATCCTGAAGTGACTTTTGATGATTTGTGACGTCAAATAAGAAGGATCCAGCCTGCATTGCTTATTGATGTCAGAAGACTCTACAGTTCCAATTTCAAGGGAAAAGACAGAAGACTAAAGCCAAGACAACCACTAAAGACTTTTGTCATCCAAAATAAGAAGTTCTCACCAAGATTTTGAAAGTTAAAAAGTAGAAGACCACACCTACAGATAACTAAAACTTAAGTATTCCTTTAATTATGCCACTTTTGGTACTTTTATTTGGCTATCTGGGGTGGTAACTTGGTGCATTTTAGCTCCAAAACCGTGGGTATATAGGAAAGCTAGAATTTAGATGTAAAGAATTACCTCCTTGCATGCTAAAGTTTAAAACAATTCTTATACAAAGATATTACCTGAGACACTAGAGTAATGAGTTGCAAGTTGTCATAGTAAAAAGGTCATGATGTTTATAAGTATGCTGAAGAAACAGTACAATGTCATTTATTATGCTGAATATTGCTTATTCATTTGCATTGTTGAAATTTGTTTTATTTGAGTTACTTGATTTTCTAAAACCTATTTTGTTACATTACAGTTTTATGTTTACATTATTTTATGTTTGATATTTATGCTAATTATGAATATTTAGGACTTGTACATATGTGAATAAAATATATATTTATCTCCTATATAATCCAAAGTGTGGCAACAGTGATTTTCACCATCATTTTTGAATCTGGAGAGCATAGGACAATATACTATTTTAATATTATTATTTTTGGTAATTTATGAAATAATTTTGGGTAAGGCTCGAGGTGAATCCAAGTGCATTATGGTAAAAAAAAAGATATTATAGCCTTTGTTCTGACATCTCGGGGGCTCGCTCATGGGATGATTGTTAGTGAATAACAGTCCACACTTAGGTTGTATGAGAACTATTTTTACTGTTATTGTTTGCAAGTTACTAAATGGCATAAATAATATTTTTCTCTTCTTGTTTCTAGAATTTAAAGGTAGAATTGCTCCTAGACAGCGAGAAAATATCAAAAAGTAATTATCTGGCAGTAAAGCTGCAGAGAAAGGACTTTCAGAGTATCATACGGAAAGATTTGGTTCTTTATTTAAATTGTGCTGGATAAAGGTTATTGACATTTCATGGTAACTGTTGTTAAGTTTAGTAACAAGAACTTGAGACATGGCAGCTGCTATTGCAACTGTAGGTATGGTTCATGCAGATGCAGGGGCAACACTTTTAGAGCTGCCAATATCCTTTCATCATGGAGGAGCCATTAATACATCTACGTCAAGTTGTAGGCCAGAAGAAACAATTGAAGAATTAAATGAATTGAATAAAGGGTATGTAGATATGATTGAGAAACTGGTTGACAAATTAAGGTTATGTAATGATGTAATACAGTTAAACAAACAACTAGGAGAGAGATCTCTTGAATACAATAGACTTGCAGGACAGATTCAATTGTTCAAAACACAGTTAGATATAAGTAATGTGAAAATATCTGATGGAGACTGTGTCCTAATTAACTTAAAGACTGACTCTGCTGCCTTAAAAATTTGAATGAACAGCTAAAGAGCAGTGCTTAGCTGTAGAGACAGAGCAGGCCAAAATATTAAAGACTAATGAGAAGCTCAGAGAGTGGGGCACAGATTCTGAAAGGGAAAAAATAAAATTAGCGCATGCTGATGAACAGGTTACCAAGGAGCTAACTGAAATGGTACAAATGTATAATGATATATGGGAACAATATGAAAGTGATAAGAAACAGTGGGCAGACAGGAAAAGGCACCTCTTAGCCAAATGGAAAGAGGAAACCTCGGAACAAAGAAGAATAAGCTGTTCACCCCTAAGGTATCTACCCCAGGGTAATGAACAAGGGACTTATCCTTCTTGGTATTTCCATGGTGCAGGACCCACAAATGGAACAGTCCCTTGCCAACCACATTCACCAGTTCACTCTAGTGCGGAAAAAGAGTTAAAACAAAAAATAGTGCAAGAAGAGAAAATACATAAAGATAGAGAGATCAGTGTACCAACAGGGACAAGGAGAGTAGCAAAAGGACTGGACGCACAAACAGAAAAGGAGAGATGTGAAGGTGCAACCTCACAAAATGAATTAAAGAAGGATAGCCAATGGAAAGAGTGGTGTACCCTTTAGGAGCAACACCTCTGTAAACTAGGAAAAGAAGTCAGAGATTTAAAGGTCCAAGAAGGTGATACCAAAAGTGAAAGTAAAATTCATGTAAGAATACACACATCTGAGGAATCAGGTCCAGATAGCTCCTCCCCTGAAAAGGAATATTCCTGTTCAGAAGAGGAATCACATGATAGGCATAAAAAAAGATATAAAATTAGACAAAAAGAAGCTCCGATTCCGAAGATGACTCATCAGATGGGTCCAGGGAAAATAAAAAGATTTCTGAAAAGGAACAGGGGTATTTAAAATCAGAGACTGTTACACAAGCTTTGAAACTGGTAGATGAGAGGTATAATTCTAAATTTGCAAAAGGAGGCATTGAGCAGCATATGCGAAAACTAAAACAGTGTTTTGAATCTTTGTCTATAACTGATGAGGGAGAACAGAGTTTTGTGATTAGGTGGTCTGTTGTTGATCTTTGAGCAGAGTGGTCAAGAATGTCTAGAGAAAGTAGGAACAAACCTGACAAGCTGTATAAATTCCTAAAGGAGGAGTTTGGTAAATATCACACTAAGGGGGCAGCCAGACGTGCAGCCTACCAAATGCAATGTGGGGTTGATCAAAGTCCTAGGGAATATTACTGCAGGCTGAGGGATGTGCACTTTGGAGCAGAAGATCACTTAGACAGTGCATATTACCAAGGTTTACCCCCTGCTATCAGGACACAATTGGCACTCGAGCTTAACAGGAGACCCAGGGACATTCATTGGATTGCCAGACAGGCAAAACACATCTGGGACACTGGAAGAGGCAATGACTCTCCTCCACAGAAAAAAGGGGGGAGGCCCCACTCCCAAGGCCCACGTGTCTGTGGTAACTACCTCAGATACTTTGGCTATGGAAAGGAAGAAAAGAGGTAACAACACTCAACCAGGAGAAACTGGGGAGCAGCCAAAAGTGGTGCCTGACCCAGCAATAGTAACCCAACCCACCAACCTTGCCCAAGCTTCCCCTGTGGTGGTTCCACCACCTGCCCCTGAGTCACAGTTCTATCAAAGCCCTCAGCAATTCCCACCACCTCAGCCATACCAAAACCAAGGACCCTCCTATGGAGGTTATGATCCTGGTAGAGGGTGTGGCCGAGGTTATGAGAGAAGATACTACAGAGGATACAACAATGACTACAAAGGTGCCTATGGGGGTGTCAAAAATATAACAATGAGTAAGATGGTTACAGGTTCCAAGACAGACCTCGATCTGGTTCCCTAGTCATGGAGGAAATACAGGGAATAAAGGATCAGATGGGAGACTTAAAAATGCTTCTCCAACATTTGGTACCACCTCCTTCTCTGCCCCCTGAGTTCCTTTAGCCTGTGCAGAACCCACCCACCACCTCAAATGACAATGGAACCAATAATAATAGCCAGTGACTAGAGCCTTCTGTTCTTCCTAATGCTGCCTAGGTCAATGAAATAGCAATTGCTGGCAATGGCAACAAAATTGCTATGAAATTGGAAAATTAGAGTGTTAATGCAGAACCTGACCTTACCCTAGAGGTATCCTGAGTTACTGCTGCAGGTAGTGAGGGTGTCACAGTGAACCTGCCATGTTGCCAAGAGTTAAGAAAAATAAATTCTACCTGGGCAACTTAATCCCCCAAGGGGGGAGGGGCAGACAGGTTTTACTTTGACATCAACAGTGAAAACTACCCAAGTCATGAAGCTTTAGTTGACTCTGGCACAAAAGTTACCTTGATGTCCAGAAGCTTTTATGACAAACTAGTTGATGCAGTAGGTAACTATAAGGTGTTGAAAACCCTCTCTAATGGCTTACAAGTGGTAGGTTATTGGGGGGGGGGCTCAACAGATCTTAGGTAAAGTTGACTGAAACTGAGGTTTGGCAAGATGGAAGTCAACCACCCGGTGTATATCACAGATAGAACTGGGGATGATTTATTGCTTGGAAATGATCTCCTGAAAATATTTCAGCCTATCATTGACTATTTCCATGGAATTCTGTGGGCACAGGTAAACAGGTCCATTCCATTTGGGAAGAGTCTTAAGGCTGCTAAACAATCAGAATCATGTTATCTTGAGAGAAATGATGCAACAGTTAAACTGAATTTAGTACGTTCTGATGTATCTGTACTAGGTGATCCTGAAAATTTGGCTCCATGGAGCAGCAGAGCTCACGTGCTTTATCTGTCAAAGCATGATGTGGTAAAGTCTGAAATTAATGCAAGAGGCCTCACTTTCTTCTCCAAGGAAGTGGACCATGCTATCTCAGAAGCATGCCTTGCAGTTGACACAGAGACATGAAATTCTGAGTACCCAACACCCTCTGGGGATGGTGGAAATGAAACGTGGCCACTAAGTCACGGGTCCTTACTCTACAATATAAGGTCAGAGGAAGGCAAGTTAATGGTGCCCATCAAAGCAGAGAATTTGCAGACAGTAAATTCTGTGTTATGCTTAGGTTATGAGCACTGTTTAGTTAGTGAACTGTTTTACAAGATGTTAAAGAGGCAGAGGCCTAGTTTAACATGTGTAAAGAAACAGGAGTGGTTGGAAAATGTCCCATATCAGACCACTAGTGTGAAAAGCATACGTATCTGTGCTCTGAACCTCCAAATAGGGCAAATGAAAATACAACACCCTGTAAAGGCAGTACAAGGCCTAAAATCTCCCATGAATCTGGGGCTAGACATCCTTGTATGACTGGGTGTGTATGTTGACCTAGCCAATGATGTTCATTGGACACGAATAAGGGGGGGACCTTTATCCAATAAAAAAGTGACGCCACAGGCCCTGAGGTCTGGACAAACTATTCCTCAAGTGTGCCAAGTGGTAAATGAGGTCACTACAATTCCAAGTAATGTCAATGATTTCTCTCTTAGGGTTAATGTAAAGAAAGGCCAAGAAATGCCTGACAAGACTGCACTCTTTGTGCTTGACAAGCAACTTAGTGAAATGGGTTTAAAATCCACTCCATACCTTGCTAGGACATGAGCAGCAGTGTAATGCACCTCTTAGTACATAACCCAACAGTAGAGCCCATCACTATAAGAGCTAACTGTGAGTTAGGGGTAGCGATAGGGGAACCCTTTTATGATTTGGAGTTAGTTGTTCCAGTTATTGGGGAGTTACTAGAAGGCATTGTTTAGGATGAAACAGATGAAATCAGGTCCATACCAAATGGTTTAATTGCTTTACAAGTGATTTGTCCAGCGGATAAGGAAGAAATACAGGTATGTAAAGTTGAAAATGACTACCTTGTACTGTCCGCTACGGTTAATGAAACAGAACAATTTAAAGAGGTTCATGCGATTGATACTGAAAATGTTTCTGAGATAACAGAAGATGAGGTAGAAATAGGTAAACATCTACCTTTCTCAGATTTTAAAGAACAAATTGGGCAAGCTATACAAAACTGTAATTGTGAAACAGAAGTGGAAAAAGAAAAGGTTTGTGAAATGTTCCTTCAGTTTAAGGAAATGTTTGCAAAAGATGCTCATGATTCTGGGTTAACTGACCTCCATGTTACCAGGGTCCCTACCGACCCCAGTAAAGGTCCAGTTTATGTACACCACTACAGAATACCACTAGCATCTTACGAACATATACAAGAGATACTGGATACCTTAATGAAGCGAGGAATTATAAGACAGATAAACTCTATTTATAACTCCCCCTTTTGGCCTGTACTAAAACCTACGGGAAAGTGGAGACTCACTATTGACTACAGAAAGTTAAATCAACAGGTGCCTTTTTCTCGCTGGCCCATGACATATCTGGACCAACGTTTGGCCAAAGTTCAAGGTGCCAAATAGTTCACTACCCTAGATATAGCAAATGGATTCTGGACATTAAGAGTAGACCCAAAAGATCAATTTAAACTGGCTTTTACCTTTGGAAGGAGACAGTACACATGGAATAGTTGTCCTTTTGGGTATTTAACCAGCAGATTTCAATATCTTTCAGCACAAGGCCATGCCTGATGCTGAAAGCAGAGGAAATCTGGTTTGTGTGGATGATGTATCAAAAGCAACACTTTTGAGGAACACTTAGCTGAGTTCATCAATGTGTTAAACCAGCTGAAAGCCACTGGTGCCGAGTTGTTCTTACCAAAGGGGCAATGGTTCAGGGATAAGGTAAACTATCTTGGGCATGAAGTTGGTCCTGATGGGCTATCTTCTCAGCATACCAAAGTTGAGACAGTTCAAAAAATTGGTCCACCCAAAACATTAAAAGTTACACAGTTTCCTAGGGATCTGTAACTACTCAAGACACTTTATCCAAGACTATGCAGAAATTGCCTATCCTCTCACCAGGCTGCTGAAAAAGTCAGAACCCTGGGTGTGGGGGGAGAGCAAGAGAAAGCCATGCAAGCTTTAAAAGATAGTCTGTCAAGCACCATGTCTTGCTTACCCACAAATGGATAAGGATTTTTATACAGAGGTAGGACATTCTAGTAGCAGCATCAGTGCAGTGTTATATCAGAAACATGATTCAGACAAACATGTTATTGCTTATGCAAGTAAAACTGTGAGTGATGTTGAGAAAAAGTTCTCAGATTGTGAAAAGGCATTGATTTCCACTGTTTGGGCAGTACAACGGTTCAAAACTTACATTTGTGGTAAAAATGTTGCTGTAGAGACTGGTCACCAACCCCTTACCCTTCTGGGGAGCCAGGAGCTTAAGGATGGTAATGTGTCTACCAGCAAAATTGTGGCCTGAATCTTAGCACTCCAGGGCCTACCCCTAGAGGTTAGGTGTGCAAAGAACAAAAGGAATACAATAGCTCAAGGGTTAGCAGACCTGGAGATGCATAACTGTACTGTAGATGAACTTCCGGTACAAGACCCTGACCTATCTTCTGAGTTGGATACGGTGTACCAACATTATAGGCACCACCACTATGATGAAAATGTGTGTGAAAATTTACCTAGAACCTATGTTGATTGTTGTTCATTTCAGCAAGGTGAAGACCGATGTTCTGGTTGAGGAGTGGTATGGCAGGATAATGTACCACGTACTCCTATCAACTACAAGCTCGGTCCTACGTCTAACCAACATGCAGAACTGGTAGCCATCTATATAACAGTACAGACTACAATACAACATAAGTTACAAGACACTGTAATTTGTGCTGACTCTGATTATGTTAGGCAGGACTTCCTTACACATTTACCAGTGTGGTAGGTGAATGGTATGATCAATTCAAGAGGCAGTCAGGTGATGCATGCAGACCTTATCCTAGCCATAGATCAGCTGGTTCAGGAACATAAGCTGGTTGTTTATTGGAAAAAAGTAAAAGGACACTCCAAAATTCAGGGACCAGACAAAACAGGAAATGACCTAGCAGATGCTCTGGCTAAGGAGGGTGCTTTAAGTGGAGAAGAATGGAACTTTGTCCCTCCTGTCCAAGCTAAGGTGTATGTGGTTACCCACAGACAAAAGCAACAGGAACAGGAAAATAGGGGTTTACCCTTGTATAGTGAGAAACCTGATTTAGTGAAAATGCAACAAGAGATGAAGTGGTAGGAAAATGTTATCGTTTCATTAAGGTTCCACTAAAAACATGATTTCTGACAATGACCTACAGGATAGCCAGGACCTGAGAGCCATGTATAACCAGAAGGATAAATTCCAATTAGGGAATGATCTCTTGATAAGAATTGGTAAAAACCCACACGAGGTCCAATGGGTGGTTCCCTTAGGCCACAGGGGAATTATGTTACAACATGCCCATGATGAACCATCGGGAGCACACAGGTGGGATAGGAGAACTTATGGAACCTTAAACGAGATAGCCTACTGGCCCTACATGCATGATGTTGTTGCAGGGTATGTACGAGGGTGTATAACCTGTTGCAGGTTCCAACCAGCTACTCCCAGACAAAGAGCACCACTACAGCCAAAAGGTATCGCTATACCTTGGTCAGACATCCAGACTGACTGGACTGGTCCTGTTACCAGATATTCAAGGGGTAACCAATACCTTTTGACTGTTATTTGTCTAGTCACAAACCGGGGAGTGCATACCTGCCCCAAATAACACTGCCGAAACCACTGCTTTCTTATTAATAAACCATGTGTTTAGTCAATGGGGATTACCATCAAGAGCAGAATCTGATAAGAGGTCCTCACTTCATAGGACAGGTAATACAGAATGTGTGGAAAATTCTAGGAGTACAGAGGAAACTACATGTGTCCCGCCATCCACAATCATCTGGACAGGTGGCACGCGCTAATCAAACAATTGTGTATATACTGATGAAATATATCAGTTCTTCAGGAAAAGACTGGGATGTAAAGTTACCACTAATTAATGGCCATACGGGCTACTCCTAATAAGTCTACAGGTGTTCCTCCTTTTGAAATGTCGACAGGAAGACAGATGGTGTTACCTTTATCTCTCCTGTATACCACAGGAAATGTAAATTCAGCATGTGCCACTACAACACATGAATATGTAACCCATTTAAAACAGCATTTGTGAGAAACCTTTGCATTTGCTCAAAAGAACTTAGAGAAAAGTGTTGAGGCTTCTAAGTCATATTATGATAGGAAAATTAGTCCAAAAGAGTATCAAACTGGTGCTAAAGTGTTTTACTTTAACTACAGTAGGGATAAAGCCAAGGTCAAAAAGTTTCTTCCAAGTTGGTAATGACCCTTTGTGATCACTAACAAAATCTCACCTGTAGCATACCAAATTGAATTAAAGCGGAAAAACACTGGAGAGGTGGTACCTAAATGGGTTCATATTAATCAGTTGAGGCAATATCGTGAATGCAACAAAACATGGGAAAAAGTTCTAAATGAATCTATCATTGGTGATCAGGAATTAGAGTCTAGCTAAAATGTTAATTGACATATTGACCTTTAAAACTGATGAGGAAAGGGAATTTGCTGTATGTGCGAAATGTTCGAAACAATGTAAAAGACTGTTGTTTTAAAAGTGTACATAGTTGCAATCATGCTAAATCATGTTAGTTCATGTAGTACTGTATATGATTCTATGCAAAAAAATACATTTCCAATTGTCATCCAGTGACGTCACATCTGAATGTCATATGTGATGATGCAATGCGCTGATGATGTCATAAATTACCCACGCTGATGTAACTTTGTGTTTCATGTTCAATTTCCCTGTAATGCTTAAACTATATACCCATATATAGTAGGGTTATAACGCTGAATTACAAAATGCATTTTTGCGGTGCATTTTTACTTCAAAAGGTGGGAAATGTAGGAACAGAAGTAATTTGATAATATTTTATTATAATTGTATTACATTCTTAATTGCTATTCTATATCCTTATATTGGCTTAATTATTAAGTACTATAATATGAACTCTAAAACAAGGACAATGCTGCTTAAGGCTTGAATACTGAAAGGGAGGAATGGTGCCATGAAACAGAAAAAAGGGGATATAGTATACATGGACAGCTTCAGGAAAAAAAAATGGTTCAAAAATAGTCTGTTTAAATTGAATGGCCCCATCTTTCAAGGACTAATAGAAGAGCTTGAAGCTGAGACTAAGAGATTATTGTCATGGAATCCTGACATAATTTATGGCCTTGTTTTTCGTCTACCAGTGAAATCCAGGTACACCAGAAGTTAAAACAGATTGAAACACACTGGCTTTAAGAAATTAAGACTTTTATTTATAGAAAATATACAAAAATTCCAATACATTTCAGAATCACACAGGTTATTGGAAATACATGAACCTGCCCAGTGATTAAATTTTAAACCTATCAGCAAAGTGTAGTGTGAGCTATTTACACAATTCTGTAGCAACAAAGCTGTTAAGGCTAGAAATTACAGAGTGGTGTTTAAAGTAAGTTGACCTTACCAGCTTTCAATTGAATAAGTCTTGAGTATTTATCTAACAAGCAACATCTAGTCGCTTGGTTTCTAAGCTTTCTTAATGAACTCCAAAGCAATATGAGGTCATGGATCGTTAACCACAAACAAAAGAAATCACGGTCTTAAAGAAGTTTATTAAGATTATAACGTTTCTAATGTTAGCAGGTATGCCAAACTAGCATCATTTGAGCAGGACATAATGTACTTCTGGAATTTGTAAATAATCTTTAGATATCTATAAATGAAAAAGTTTTATAATGTTTTTATAAATTACAGATTTTATATTAGAATTGACATCATGATGTTTGCTCTCAAATGAATCCTCTTTTAGCTGCATCTGAAAATGCAGGTTTTACATTTGTAACAAGGTGCACATGGATGCAAGAAAGAAAATGTGTTTTATATCAAAAATAGTTTTGAAGATGAGGTCATACCGAGAAAAAAATGGTTTAGGAGGGGCTAACACTAACACCCTCAAAGAGTACTCAGACCAATCATAATTTGATGGTGATGTCGCCCAGTAAGAAGGCCATAAATGAGATGCTGGGAAAGCCAGCCCAGAACTGCCTGATCCTTTGGTGTGTGAGGACCTGTGTTGGCTGCCCTGACAATTATAGATGAGCTTGGGACTTGTACTAGGCCAAAAGCCTGAAGCCACGCCTGCTTGGAACCAGCATTTGGGTTGAACCATTGCCACCACCAGGGGGTGGTAGGTACAAGCTTGAAAGCCTGCACAATGCTGCAACAAAGTCCAGCTGCTAAAACTGCCTGTTACAGGAAGGATTCTCTTCCCAATATTGGATTAAGCAAGGCCTATGTTTTGCATACCGAGAATTTGGACTAAAGTAATGTTTTGGAATTTTTGTTAAAAGCCTGAACAAGAGACTAACTTTGGAATTTACCAGCCAGCAAGCCTACAGTGCTGTTAAACAGCAGTGAGTCCAGAGTTGCAGGTTCAAGAGCAGAAATGAACTGAAACACAAAAGAGCCACATAGTACAGTTACCAAACCAACACTGCTGTCCACAGGGAAGATGTTTCTATAGACTTTGTTGCTAGACTGCTAAAATCTTGCTGTCTGATCTTTCCCACTAAATCCTGAAGTGACTTTTGATGATTTGGGACATCAAGCAAGACGGATCCAGCCTGCATTGCTTCATTGATGCCAGAAGAATCTACAGTTCCAGGTTCAAGGGGAAAAGACAGAAGACTAAAGCCAAACCAACCACTAAGGACTTTTGTCATCCAAAATAAGAAGTTCTCACCAAGATTTTGAAAATTGAAAAGTAGAAGACCACAGCTACAGATAACTAAAACTTAAGTATTCCTTTAATTATGCCACTTTTGGTACTTTTATTTGGCTATCTGGGATGGTAACTCAGTGCATTTTAGCTCCAAAACCTTGGGTATATAGATAGGCTAGAATTTAGATGTAAAGAAGTACCTTCTTGCATGCTAAAGTTTAAAACAATTCTTATACAAAGATATAACCTGAGACACTAGAGTAATGAGCTGCAAGTTCTCATAGTATAAAGGTCATGCTATTTATAAGTATGCTGAAGAAATAGTACAAACAATGTCATTTATTACACTGAATATTGCTTATTCATTTGCATTGCTTATTTGTTGAAATTTGAGTTACTGGATTTTCTAAAACCTGTTGTTTTTACATTAGTTTATTTTTACATTATTTTATTATGCTTGATATTTATGCTAATTATGAATATTTAGGACTTGCACACATGTGAATAACATATATATTTATCTCTTATATAATCCAAAGTGTGGCAACAGTGTCTTTCATCATCATGTTTGAATCTGGAGAGCATAGGATAATATCATATTTGAATATTATTTTTGGTAATTTATTAAATAATTTTGTGTAAGGCCCGAGGTGAATCTAAGTGCATTACGATAAAAAAAGTGATATTATAGCCTTTGTTCTGACAGGTGTACCCCATCCATTCCACGCGATTTATTAATCTTAAATTTAGCTAGTTTATTTCTTAATGTAGATTAGAAATCTATTTCACATGGTGTATTTTGATCTAAATTATTAACTGAATCCATGCTGTTGTTGTCTGGAAAACACTTAAAAAATGTTTATTGAAAATGTAGGCCAGTAATTTTCCATTACAGATGGTTTCCCCATCTGAGATAATGGGTCCTAACCTAGTTGCCCCATTTCTTGAGTTGTTAATATAGTTGAAAAATGCTTTTTTATTATTGTTTGCAAAATTAGCTACCCTTCGCTCCTCATTTGATTTTGCTGTTTTAATTGCTGTTTTACATTTTTTAGCTACTGTATATTCTTGAATTTTGAGGATCTGTACGGGGTTGGACTTTTCCGGTATTCCTGATAAACCCTTTTCTTTTTAATACATTTCTTTCAATTTTTGGATTGAGCCAGGAAGGGATCTTGCCCAGGGAGTTATATTTCATTTCGTCAGGTACATAGTGGGTGGTACAGTATATTAATTTTGTTTTAATGATGTCCCAGATTTATTGTGCACCTAATCCATTGAGTTCTTTTTCCCAGTTCCACCCATTTAGATGGTTCTTCATATCTCTGTAGTTTGCTCTGCTCCAACATTTAATCCTAGTTTGTCCTTTAGTTAATGGTTCCATTCCTGAGATACTAAATTCAACCAGATTATGGTCATTTTGACCCAATGGTTCCCTGCCCCTGTACAATATTTCATGTTTTCTCCCTATTGCTGAGGACTATGTCCAAAAGACTAGGGCCGCTTGTACTCTCCACCACAGGTTGTTTCATTCCACTGGCACTAATTATGTCAAGGCGGCATCTTTCCACTGGATTGGTTCCAGAATGGTTAATCCAATCGATATTGGGAAGATTAAAGTCTCCCAGTATTAGTGCCCTACCATTAAGTTCCATGGATTTCAATCATCTCACTAATCAATTATGGGCTGGTGATCTAAGGATCTGCAATAGACACAGTCCTCCACCACATCTCAACTGCAATGAATAAAGCCTGCCATCTCCTCACAGGTGCTGTTAGACTCGCGCACACCTGTGATCTCTATACCATGGCTGGCTGGCTACAGCTCAGTGGAAGTATCAGGTACCAAACCTGCCTCCTTGCAAAAAAAAGCCTCCTTAAACCTTCTACCACCAGGATTATGGAACCTACTGACCCCTTCCCAGAGCACAAAGCAAACCAGAAGCGCTGCCTTTCAGGTATTCCATGTGCCAAGGTGCCGCACTACCTTGGCTCAGCGGGGTTTCTCATACCAGGCTCCGCTCTGGAAAAATGCGTTACCTCAGGGCATCTGTGATGCAGCAATGAATGGCTCTTTTAAACATAAACTGCGCCAACATCTTCTCACCATGGGTACCTGTGCCTGCCCCCACTAAATCCCGCCTCAAGTCAGTAATCCCACTGCCGTAGTCTGCACTTACCCTCTAGCACTTCTTGACCCGGTCATTGTTTCACTGGGTAGCCCTGACCTTGCACTTCACTGACCCACCGTCCTCTCCTATGGTGCTGCCACACACCCCCACCTCTCTTCCCTACCCTTATCCCTCCACCTCCTACCCCCACCCACCCCTTCCTCTTACCATCACTTTCCATCTTCTCCCCCTTTCTCCTCCCTCTGTCTACTCTACTGATTTTTGTCTCTCCTTGACATGAGCATACATTATACAATGCCTCAGTATAGTGCAACCATGAACTTTATCTGTATTGTTGTACTGTAACATGTGTTTGTATATTTGATACCGAACCACTCTGTATTTGAATGTTTATGTATTACTCTGTACTTGTTAACTGATGTGGAACTAGTTAACGAGCATCTGCTTCACTGGTGCTATCCAAGATTTCAAAAATAAATAAACAAACTAAATTTCATTTTATTTATTTAGTTTTTGTTTACCGGGTGGGTGCGCTAGCCAGAAAGACTATTTTCAGGCACGACCCGAGAGAGTACAGAGACAAACTACAAAAGGACATCATGATACATAGCTCAAAGTGTAGGAACACTTTGATACATGGCACAGATTACATAACAGTAGCAATGTGACAAAGAGAGTGAGGTAGATTTAACAAAGTAAGCTTTTAAGTTAACTTAAGACAAAATACACTCAGGTCACAATGGGAAGTATGAGGGAGGAGATCAAAGTACAGTAATTAATATTTACACAAGACTATACAAAAATTATGCGACCAGAAACTGTACAAGGAATTAATGGAAAGAGATGCTGAGAGAGCGATAGACTCCAAACAAAGACTGATGAAGAAGGAGCATTGGGAGAAAGATGGAGAAGGCATAACCTAAAGGGAAGAGAAGGAAGTGGGGTAATAAAATGAAGGTGATGAGTAAGTGAAAGGTGGAGAGCTTGAATTTCACAGACGGGGTAGGCCCAAGGCTCCTAGAATGATGACAGTGAGAGGGTAGGGTTGGAGAGTAACGGCTAGGGTGGTTTGAAGCAGGAGCATACAAAGGAGGAGATGATGTTGGAGTTCTTTCTTAAAGGAGTTGTGGGATACAGATTGGTGCAAAGTTATAGGCAGTGAGTTCCAGTAGTGAGGTGCATGACAGGCAAAGGCACGACCACCTTTATTTGTGCAATGTCTCGGGATGAGGACAGGGATGTTTGCCACAGAGCACAGTGCATAGCTGGTTTTCTGGTAGGGAAGGATACAGGCCAGTGAATTAGGGATACAGGACCTGATGATTTTATCAGTAATGGACCCAAGCGCATGGGACCTTAGTTCAAGTCATGGAAGCCATCCTAGATTAGAGTAGAGGAGACAATGATGTTTGAGCCGGGGGGGAGCTGGATGCAAAGTGACAGATGTTATTGTAGGTGACATCCCACTTTTGAAGACTCGAGTTGGTGGTGGAGACATAAGTAGCAACCCGGTAGGTGAGAGAGGGAAGTAATATCCCACGGGCTATAGTGGGTCTGGCTGAGGGAGTGAGTGCATAGCTAGTTCAGTAGGTGATCCCGAGTTTGGAGTTGACCTGCTTACAGGTAGTATGAATGTGAAGGTCGCAACTCAGGGATGGGTCAAGAGTGATTCCAAATATAGTTGAATGAGTTTGCCACCCCAACAGACGTGCCGTCCACGAAGGACTGGGAGTGTTTGAGCTTGGGACTGGTGCCAAATAACACAGCTTGTGTCTTTGCTGAGTTTAGGACTAGTTTGTGGTTTACAAGCCACTGTTGTAAAAGCTGGTAATCACTGCAGAGTTTAGTATTAATGTCCACAATGTCAGTTGCGCTGCAGTACAGGATAATGTCATCTGCATATAGAAGGGAAGAGGTATTGAGAAGATTCGTAGTAATACTGTTAATGAAAATGGTAAAAAGCAGAGGACCTAGAATGGACCCTTCAGGTACACCAATGTTGACTGTGACCTTATCAGAGAGGGTGGAATTGAAATTCACGTATTGAGACCTATCAGACAAATAGCTCTCAAACCAGTAAACAACATTTTGCGTGAAGCCTAAAGAATTTAGGGTAGCAAAGAGGAGGGAGTAGTCAACAAGGTCAAAAGCCTTGGTCATATCAATAAAGACAGCTCCAGTGAGCCTGCCAGAGTCCATAGCCAGTAAGGTGTCACATGTGAGTTTGAGTAGAGCAGTGGTTGTACTATGACCCTTGCGGAAACCATGTTGGGCATCGGTTAAGAGTTTGTGTTTCAGTAAAAAGTCGGTGGTCTGAGTAACAACCATTTTCTCAAGAATTTTACTAAGAACAGGTAGGATGGCGATAAGATGGTAATTCAACAGGTCAAGTGGGTTGCCTTTTTTGAACACGGGGGTAATTCTGTCCATCTTCCAAATATCGGGGACAGTATTCTGACACAGAGAGAGGGTAAAGATTTTAGCTAGGGGTGCAGCTATATGGGGAACACCTATTTTTAGGAGCTTAAGATCTAGGTTATCAGACCAGACAGCTGTGCACTCCGAGATGTTACTTATGAGACTGAGAACCACACTGGTTGGGACAGACTTGAAAAGGAAAGTATGCTTGGAGGAGTTAGCAGGTGGGATGGGGTTTGATGAGGTATGGAAAGTGGAAGTATATTGGGTGAGGTCAGCAAATTGTTAAAGAAGTTTGCAATACTAAGGAGGTTGTTACAATGTGTGCCATTTAGAGTCATATTATTTGGAGTGGATGACTGGTTAGAGCCCAGGAAGAACTTTATGTGGGACCAGAATTTCTTTGGGTCCCCCTGGGAGTCTATCAGAAGGTTATTACAGTATGAGCTTTTTGCTTGTCTGATTTCTTTCTTACAGGCATTTCTTAATGCCCTGTACGTATTAAGGTCTGCAAGATTACCTGTTTTCTTATGCCGAAGCCACATTTTGTCCCTCTGTCTTAATTTAGATAATAAACCAGATTTTAGCCAGCGTGTTTGCCTGTTTCTAACCCTCCTAGTAACAAGTTTACAGTGGATTTCTTGCAGTTCAAGGAATTTCGTCAGGAAGATATTAAGGGCTGTCTGGACATCTACTGTGTTGTATAGAGGGGATCAGTCAATGCAAGCAACATCAAATAAGAAGGCCTGTGAGTCAAAGTTTTCAAAATTGCGGAAAGTAATAAAGCGGGGCTTAGCAGGTTCAGGCCTGCCTTTGCCCCAGACACAGAAAGTGGGGGAGTGATCTGTAATGGTGTTGGATAGAATTCCTACATCTACAATATTTTCGGGGTGGTTAGACATGATCCAGTCCAGCAAGGTGCTCGTATTGGAATGAAGAGCAGTCTGGTGGGCAAAGGGATAAGTTGATGTAGGTTAAAACTCTGTAGTCTAGTCAGTACTGTCATGTGTGAGTTACCCAACCAGTTTAAATATATGTCTCCTAGTATAAGGACGTCATAGTTTCCAGACAGAGTAGCAGTTTGGTCAAGAAGCTCATCCATTCCTTTTAGGCCATTTTTAGAGGGATTGTAAGCACAGACAATATGCAATTTCTTAGTGCCAAGGGAGAGGAGGACATGAAGTGCCTCACAGTAGTTCATTGGGTCAGAGTCAATTTTAGATAGCTAGAAGTGTGATTTATAATAGATGGCTGTCCCCCCTCCCCTTTTAGGGGCAGGTCTGTCCTTCCTCAGCAGATTATAGGATGGTAAAGCACACCGTGAGTTTGGCGTGGATGGCTTCAGCCAAGTTTCAGTGAGGCATAGTATATCAGGCTTATATAGTGCAGTCCAGGATTCAAGTTCCACAAAATTCTGCTCGAGGCTCCTGATATTATGGTGAGTTATACGAAGGCCTGATACATTAGAGATAGGAGCAGCTGATGAGGTTTGGGATCCCAGGTTAAGCTGTATATCCCCAGAGAGTAGGATGGCCAGTATGAGGAGGTACCATAGCTTACGATGCAGGAATGGAGAAAGGGAACCAATTTGCAGGGACCTGGAGTTAAGGGCAAGGTCAACCAGGCAAATCCAGGCCTTGCTTAGGAGTAGTGGTGTGGGATCGTGGCATACTACGGTAGTTACCAGCAAATTTGAGAAGGTAAAGTCATGGGGTTGATAGTGCAGGAGAACAGTTTCGGCAAGGGAGACCCCATGGATAGATAGGTGCAACAGTAGTGGCGTGGATAAGAGTAGCATTAGCAGCTCCTGTTTGATCATTTTTGGTCCTGACAATTAGGAGAGGGATTTAGTGGAAGACAGGAGAGATTGGTCAGCAGCTGGTTTGTATCACTAAGGGAAGATAAAATAACAGGGAGTAAGGGGGACAGAGGGGGAGCTCGAGGGAAAAATATGGCAGATCGAGACAAGAGGAAAAAGAACAGAACTAGGCAGGTGATGAGGATAAAGCCAGCAAAGATGGGATTTACAAGGCTATAGAGGGCAGCTTGAGAGCGGTAATAGGGCTAAAAAGGACAGATAGGCAGGTGATAAGGATAAAGCCAGCAAAGATGGGATTTACATGGGGTCAGGAATGCCAGTAGATTGAAACAATATAACTGAAACAGGGCAGTAGACCGGTGGCTGCAGTGTATAGGTCAGAAGTGGGCTAGGAATAGAGAGGAAAAAAGGGGGAAGAAAGATTACTAGACAGGTTCTACGGGAAATTAAGGAGAAAAAGATGAAGGGAGGGTCAGGATAAAGAGCGGCGATAGAGACAAAGCAGAAACGGCTATAAATTGAGCCATAGTATTCACGTGGCAGTAGGGAGGGGCAGAGAGAGCAATTAGTATTGGAGGAAGCTGTAGGAGGCAGGGACAGAGAGAGTATTTAATAGGAGGCCTGGGTGGGGGAGGGACAAAAATCCCACTGCAAAAATTCAGTCCCTGAAACCTGGAAATATTAGGTCTAAGCAGTGAGAGGCAGTTTGGAAGCCGGTTTACTTGCGTGCCGATCGGGAGCCTAGAGACAACCGCTCAGCTAATCAGGATTCCCGAACAAAAAGGCGCACCAATCAGAAAGCCGCCGAAGCGGTCTGGCTCAAGGGTGAGAAAAGTGGGTGTAGCTGCTCATGGGAGTCCGGGGAGTGGAATCATGAGGGCGGCTGTATTATGGAGTGGATCCTCGGCAATGGCGGCGGCCAGGAAACGGCCGCAGGTGCAACCACGAGCGCACACTCGGCGCAGCGCTTGCAGCTTCTGGAAAGAAGAAGACAAAAGACAATGTACTTAGAGGGGATTCTGAGACAGGGGGCAGGACAGCTGGCGGCAGACCAACAACGAGGGGTGGGGGTGCTAAAAGAAGACAAGGGCAGAAAATTAGCAATTCAAAGTGAAGGTAGGGAGCGGTAAGTGGTGAGATTAGCACAGTAAGAGTTTTGGCACAGGTAGGGGGATGGGGTAAGAGACAGGGCGGGTTTAGCAGCAGACTGCAGCGAGGGTTTGGGAACGGAGAGAGGAAGAATAGTGCAAGAGCAGAGGAACAGGCACAATGGAGATGCTTAAGGTGGGCGAAAAACTAGAGGTAGAGAGAGAGAGAGAAATTAGGCAGTTTTAGGTAGGCTTAGACAAATGCAGGGGTGTACAGTAGAAATAAATTTTTTTCCATAAAAACACAGTATCAATGAGATTTCAGAGCTCTAAAAAAACTGTAAGGGCCGATTACACAGGTAATGCCAGTGAAGCGAGATTAACATGTAGTACAATTTAAACATTTGCACAAAAGAGCAACAATCACTAAAAGTAAAACTCCCACTGCAAAAGTTAAGTCCCTGAAACCTGGAAATATTAGGTCTAAGCAGTGAGAGGCAGTTTGGAAGCCGGTTTACTTGCGTGCCAATCGGGAACCTGGAGACAACCGCTCAGCCAATCAGGATTCCCGAACGAAAAGGCGCACCAATTAGAAAGTCGCCGTAGCGGTACGGCTCAAGGGTGAGAAAAGCAGCTGTACCTGCTAATGGAGTCCGAGGAGCAGAACCAGGAGGCGGCTGTGTATTATGGAGTGGATTCTCGGCGGCGGTGGCGGGGAAGCGGCCGAGGCGCGCGACCCGCAGGCTCGACGGTGCAGCTTGCAGCGTCTGCTAATGAAGTTCGGGAGCGGAACCAGGAGTGTGGCTATATTATGGAGTGGATCTCGGATGGCAGCGGCCAGGAAATGGACGAAGCACTACTGCGACCACGAAGCGCCACTGGTGCAGCGCCATAGCTTCTAAGCACGGAGTCCGGGGAGCAGAACCAGGAGGGTGGCTGTATTATGGAGTGGATTCTCGGTGATGGCGGCCACTAGGAAAATGGCCGGAGGTGCCGCCGTATGCGCTTGCAGCTTCTGCTAATGAAGTTTGGGGAGCGGAACCAGGAGGGCGGCTGTATTATGGAGTAGATCCTCGGCGATGGTGGTGGCCAGGGAAACGGCCGGATAAATGGACTGAACAGAATCCAGGAACAGTGTACTTCGTTCTGTACTCATCCCTGGTGTCCGGTAACAAACCCCTATGGCAACTTTCTTTATTCCCGGTTGAATCAGATTAACCCAAAGTTGCTCCACGTTTTGGATGGTATCCTGTGTGGACCCAATCTCAAAAACTTCATATGTATCCTTAATGTATAATGCGACTCCTCCTCCTTTCTTATTTAGTTTGTCTGTACCGAATACTCTGAAGCCTGGAATAGTTTCCCCACCACTGTTCTTCATGCCACCAAGTTTCCGTGATTAACATAGAATTTGACGGCAGATAAGGACCGCTTGGCCCACCTAGTCTGCCCATTTCCTACCTGATGGATAAGCTTCAGATTCTAGTTAATCAACAGCTTACTTCCTCCCCCCACTAGAATTGCCTTATGCCTGTCCCATGCATTCTTGAATTCTCCACTGTTCCTGACTCCACAACCTCCTCAGGAAGGCTGTTCCACGCATCCACAACGCCTGTGAAAAATACTTTAACATTACCTCTGAGCCGTCCCCATTATCTTCAAATTGTGCCCCCTTGTTCTTGCACATCTCTTCTTCTGAAAGATGCTACCTTCATACTTTAATTCCCTTGAGATACTTGAAAGTTTCTATCATGTCCCGCCTCTCCTCCTTTCCTCAAGGGTATACATATTAAGCTGCTTTAGTCTCTCCTCATACAATATTCTGGTGCAGACCCTGCACCATTCTGGCTGCCTCCCTCTGAACAGCCTCCACTCTGTCTATGTCTTTACGTAGATGGGGTCTCCAGAATTGCACACAGTACTGCAGATGGGGTCTCACCAATTGTCTGTACAGAGGGATAACAACTTCCTGTTTTCTACTGTTGATGCCTCTCCCTATGCATCCCAGTGTCCCCCCAAGCCCTCCTTACTGCCTTCTCACATTGTTTGCCCACCTTTAGGTCATCTGATATAATTATTCCTAGGTTTCTTTCAATCTTTGTTGTTGTTATTAACTCACCCTTCCCACTGTGTACTCTTCCCCTGGGTTTTTGTTTCCCAGATGCATTAGATTGCACTTCTTTGCATTCAATCTGAGCTGCCACATATTTGACCATTCCTCCAACCTTGCCAAGTCCCTTTTCATCCTTTCCACCCCCCTAAGTGTATCAACCCTGTTGCAGATCTTTGTGTCATCTGCAAAGAGACATACCTTTCCTTCCAGGTGCTCTCCAATGTCACTTATAAAGATATTAAAGAGGACTGGTCCCAGTACCGAACCCTGTGGTACCCCGCTAGTTACCCTCCTTTCTTCACTGTGGACTCCATTTACTATTACCCTTTGCGTCCTGTTGTCCAGCCAGTTTTTTATCCAGGCTACCACCTTGGGACCCACTCCAAGGCTGATTCCAGTCAAGGCAAGATTGCACAAAGATGTATATTTTCTTGAGTTAATAATAAATGTAGTTCTTCAGCTTTGTTTGCCAGGCTTCTAGCATTAATTAGTACTGCCTTATTAGCATTTAATTCACTAATCATAGATGTTTTCATTGGATTATTTGTGTCCTTTATGCTGCAAGGATGGACATTTATTTTGCTCCTGATGTGCTGGGGATTATCCCTTAGTGTGGGTATAAAACCTCCTCTTCTCCCCCTTGATGTTAGTTTAAATCTAACTGTGCACCTGCGTTATTGATACGTTTACCTAATAAAGAGGCCCCTCTTGGGCTAAGATGTAGTCCATCAAATGCAAATAAATCACAGCATCCCTCAGACATGTCCCATGATTTAATACACAGGATGTTTTCTTGCAGACACCATCTCCTTAGGCTGTTAATTTTAAGCTTCCTTGTCCATTTGTGTCCAGCCTTGGGCACAGGCAGGATCTCAGATGTAATTAATTCTGCTTGTAAGTTCTGTTTTCTGTTTAAAATTCTTAAATTCCTGCAAGGCCAGGTTGATTGTTTTCTTGTGTTATTAGTGCCTGTGTGTAGAACTATAAGGGATTTGTTCCCTGCTGCTTTTAGTATGTTTGGCAGCATATTATCGATAGCTTTCATTTGTGCTCCAGAGACACTACAGTTGGCTATATTCTCTCTGTTCCCCTGTGTCATACAGCAGTCCACACATTTTATCATAGAATCTCCGAAAATGAAGATCTGCTTCTCCATCTCTTCTGCTTCTCTACCCTGGGATGCTGCTGTTTTGTCCCATGGCAATGTAGGTGCCTCTGAAGCCGCATTAGGCATTATTACATCTTGGGCCTCCCCTTCCCTTTTATTATCCATAGCTGTTGGCATGTTAATTTGCTTGTCGGACTACCCCCTTCCTCTCCAGTATCCACAGCATTTGGCATATCTGCGTGCATATCTGACTGCCCCTCGGTGTGTTCATTTAAATTAATCAGGGGTGTGTATCTGTTCACTATTTCTATAGAGACTTCCCCCTCCTGTCTCTCCTTTCTTTTCTTTTCTTTTTGTAAGCTTTATTGCTTTCAACAAAGCACCACTTCTATATATCATCTCTTTTTCTTCTTCATTTGTTAGAACTTTCACTTTGGTCACCATGGTTTACTGTGTGGACATGTTGTTTTCCCTCTTCTAAGTTAACATCTATAAACTGTTTAAGGCTTTTGATCTACAATTCAAGACCACAAATTCTAGATTTCAACGCCTTAATTTCTTTGCATTGTGAACATTCATGTGGGCCAAACTCCTCTATAGGCTCCAGGGTGTATTTCATATAGTTTACACACTTTATCCCCAATTTACCATCTTTTGTGACTGAAAAGGTGCTCTCCATTTTATTAACTTTGTAAGGTAAGAGTATGACCTAGTAATAATGGCTACAGCAAATACAGGGATGTAAACAATTGTTACACTGGTGTTTAATCAACTTAAACATAATCCTGTCTCTGCTACTCCTGTGGACACGTGCAGATGTGCTGCGTGTGTCTTAGGGCGCGTCTTCAGGCGCGGCAACCACCGCTTGCATGGGGGTGAGGCTTAAATGCCTAAGGATGCAGAAGTAAGCCGGTCAACTGACTGCCCACTCCGTATCCTCAGTTTTGCCAAAGTTAAAAATACTATAGCAGATGTGCATAAAAGTTTTACTTTGTGTCCCCACAAGGTCCCACTTAGCCCCAGGCAGTAGAATACTCATTTGGCATATGCTAAGAGTTGCAGTGACTTCCAGGTTTGTAGTTTCTCTGTCAGAGCATGGACTACAATCCCCATTGTTCCCCACTCGCAGACACTCTGCCTTGATCAAAAACAGCAATAGTGGCACCTAGAGTGCCTTGCACAAACACAGGACTAGCAAAACAAAAGTAAGCTTGCTAAAAACACAGCCGCACTCCTCTCGTGTGAGAAGGCGCTCAGTAATGCTGAGATAGGCATTTAGTAAGGACTTATAATGGGAAAGGGAATCAGCTGATCAAACTTCAGGGGGAAGTCCATTTCGTACCGTTAGTTAAGTGTAGGAAAAAGTATGATCACCAGCCACAACCAGATTCACAACAGAAATGGAACAGGTTACTTTTAGCAGAGGGAAGTGGGCATATCTTAGACACAAAGGATAGATTCAGGTCAGCAACGTGAGCTGGAGCCTGACCATGTAGGGCTCCAAAAGTCAGAAGAGCAACTCTGTAATGAATGCACTGCTTGACAGGAAGCCAGTGTAGACACTGGAGGATGGGTGTGATGTGATGTGATCTTGCCTATGCTTCCTTACCAAGAAGTGAGCTGCTGCATCTTGGAAACATTGGCGCTGACTGGTAAAGCTTTTGTTCTAAATCTACCTCTTACCACTTTTCTAACATACACCAACCTATTTATTTTTCATTAAAATGTAAATCTGTCAAACTTAATACCATGGTAATAGTAATACCGTGGTATTATGGAAGTAGCCACTTTTTTACAATAAATGTCTTCTCAAACTCTTGACTTGGGGTCAGTTGGGAGGAGTCGTCCCCCCCCAAAAAAAACCCAACAACCCCAACATTAGCTGAAAGGTCTGAAAGGCATGGTATACCATGAACCAGGGTTATTGCAGTATTGTAACATTCCCATAGCAGCAATACTGTGAATGTGGGATATCCCTACAACAGTATACATTTAGAATAAATACTAGAATAGTGTCATGTAGGCTGGCCCGGTGACACGAAGGGTTTAGGTGCTGGACATCACACCTCACGCTACGCAAACGACCCAGGTTCGGGAATAAGCCTGGGTTGTCGGGGGTTGGCTTGGGGGGCAGGATTGAGCAGCCGAAAGGCAGCTCTCCTCTCCCAAGGAGGAACCTGGTTGTCCCCTGCAGTACAGCTACCCCTAGGTGGAGGCCTGAGGGTAGTGCAGGTGGGTGGGTGGGTGGCACGAGTACGAAGGGTGCTGCGAATCTGCAGCGTGCGCATGCCTCCATGGCAGGGATGAGCGAAAACTGGAGGAAAAATGGCGCTGACCAGCAGGATGAAGCTGGACACTTGCAGGCTCCGCACCCGGCTAGCTGGGCATCTCCATGCCATCAAAGTGAGTCCCAGTGGACGTCGGGGTGACGGGGCTGGTGGGTCTGGTGGAAGGGGGTCAGTTGGCATCAGGTGGCAATAACAAAAATGTGGCTAAAAAAAAAAAATAGTGGCATGTACAAAGAAATAATGCACTCATAACCATAAACCTAAAGAAAGTGGATTTGTGATCTTTTCAATACCTCCATGGCATAATTTCATGAATACACAGCACTTTTCTAGTGACGCTTTTATTCAATACATTCTGTTACTTGAAAACCTGCTTTCTTTTTTTGTTAGAGATGTGAAAAATGTTCCTGCAGTGCAGAAGTCAATCCTAGTTAATCCTTAACAAGTTTACTGTTCTTTAATTTCTGCACATTATTGTGGCTAACTGGTAGCCAGGATGTTAGTCATGTGACCTACTGGTAGCCAGGCTAAGTTACCAGACTTGCAGATCAAGTGACCGTGAAGCAAAGCAAGATGGCTGCCACTGGACTCTGCACTCTGGAAGAGCTCCTGTCATTTCTCTGTGCTTGGAAATGGTCTGAAACCACAAGCAGTTGTAACGTCAGTTTTGAATGCTGCACCTAAATGTTTTATAGTACTTTAGAATGTTGCTTTCATAATGTGCTTACAGTTAAAGGCAACCAAGCTGTTTGAAAAACCATTTTTAGGAAAGTCTGTTTGTAGAATAGTGTGCCTTTTTGGAAAGTGAACACAAATGTTTTGAAATGGCATTTTTAGAAGTTTGTTACTTGTAAAGCATGCATATTTTGGGAAGTGAACCCAACTGTTTGAAACACAGTTTTTACAATCTTCTTGGGGTAAACAAACTGTTGAGAAACCTTTTTTAAGAATGTCTTTTGCTTCCAAAATTACAGCATGCTTTCTTTTTTTTTTGGGGTGAATTCAAACTAGGAACACTTCCTTTATGAAAGTGGTTGTTTGGAAGTTGAGAGAAATTTAAATAGTTAGTGATGTCATAAGTGTTTTATTTTAGGGGTATATAGACTTAATTATGAGGGTATATAGACATAATTTACGGATATATGGACTTAATTGAGGGGCATATGAAACTGCAAACTGGCAACTTTTAAATGTCTTTTTTTATTACTGCTTTACTGATCAATCATTTCAGCAGTACAATACATTTATAGCTGACAGAACAGGAATGCTCAAATACAGGCACTCAATGCAGATGGCATAAACACAGATGTATCAAATACAGCTTTTCCTGACAGCAACCTAAGTGACAACAGGCCACCTGAACAAAAACTAATAAAACATTTGGTCCCAACTCAATTCCTATGTCAAGTAATGCATTTCAGCAACACTACTGAATATTACCCAGATATATACTGTATATATCTAGAGCAACAAAAACCAGAAGCAAACAGGAGTACATGGAACTCCTTAAACAGATCAATCTAACCCAGATCATTCACTCTCCCCACTAGCTTTAACTCAATCTCAGAACCACTCTCTCCTAGATTGGATCATGACTAACAGGGATGATAGGACCACGGCAGACCATCTAACTCAATAAGTGACCATTCCCGTATTTACTGCAACTGGTCCTGCCACTGATTTCACCCACCCCCTAGGCTTACAACGTTCAGTAAATTCGACAACATAAACTTGACTGCTCTAAGAGTGGATGTAAGAGGAATTAGCTGGTCTGTGCTCTATTCACTTACAACAGTAGATGCAGCCTTGGGGTTCCCTACCACTGCTCTCTCGTCAATACAGGAGAAGCATTTACCCCTCACCACATGGCAGGTTGGGGGGGGAGGGGAAACACAAGGTGGTTTTCTAAGGATCTAGAGGCCCTCATGAAGACCAGGGACAAGTCCTGGGGTGTGTCCAAAGCTGACCCATCGGCTGTGAACTGGACCCCTACAGGAGACTCAGGAACCAATGCAAAAGCAAAACAAAACTCCTCATAGCCTCCTTTATTAAGGACCAACAGGCAGGGAGTCTTAGCGACCACCGAGGCTTCTGGACCTCTGTGAACTCAATTATAAAGCGGGTTCCTAAGAACATAGAGAATACTGGATGGGCAGCTGTGAGCAACCAGTGTGTTCTGCCACAGAGGGGTTCTGATTCCCTCTGACCCTGAGAGCAAAGCTTGAGAGGTCCGTGGGAATCAGAACCCCGAGGTGGCAGAACACACTGGTTATGCATAAGAAGTTGCTCATCCTGTATTTTTTATTATAGTATTGTGAAATGCGATTGTGTTTTTCATCTTTCACAATGAAACTGACGTGTGTAGTCTCCAGAGGTTCTAGAATGCTGTTCAACCATAGGATACATGACCTTTGAACTGTGGTACAATAGCATTTTACAAAGGATGGATTTCTATATATATAACAATGATCTACTATACACTATAACACAATACATCTCATCACCAATTCTGTCCGGCAGCAGTAGCAAGGATCTTTAACGACAAATTCTCCAACCTTGACCAGTACCTGAAACTCGCCCCACCGCAGCTAAGAACACTGAACATGTGAGCCAGGATGTTCAGAGATCTGGTAGTCCCTCATTTCATTTTAAGACTACGTTGCCAAATGAGGTCTGTAGGCTACTGCAGGCCCTACCAAACACAGGCAGTGCTGGAAGTGATGGACTAGGCCCTCAGTTCTTTCAAAAAAAGAGGTGTGCAAGAACAAGGTGGCACAATTTGAAGATGGGGGGGCGGCTCAGAGGTAATTTAAGGAAGTATTTTTTCACAGAGAGGGTTGTGGATGCATGGAACAGCCTTCCGGAGGAGGTTGTGGAGTCAAATACAGTGGTGGAATTCAAGCATGCATGGGACAGTCATAAGGCAATTCTAGGGGTTGGGGGTAGGGAGAAGTAGGCTGCTGGTTAACTAGGATCTGCAGCATATCCAGTAGATAGGGAAATGGGCAGACTGGGTGGGCCAAGCGGTCCTTATCTGCCATCAAATTCTATGTTTCTATAATGGTGTTTTCTATTTTTAAGATGATCCCAATTGTGGGGTGAAATGTCGAGGACTGCACCCATTTCAAATATCCTACCTGTAACCCACGTGAAACTGCCACTGTATCTTAGTACTGCCTAGCTATATTTAGTGGTCTCAATTTATATTGTCATCCTGCTGTGCTGGACTAATGTATATGGCTGTGTTCATCTCAAGCATTCTCCCTGTAACCTACTGTGTGCTGAACTGTTATTTTGAATGTCCTGCCATTTAATGTCTTTGTAATATGTGCCACCTAGATGGCCTGGGTTGTACCTGAAAATGGTCCTCTGGACCAGTGTACTTACCCAGTCAACAAATATATACATAAATAAAATAAATTCATCAAGGCAGTCCTAGGAGTCCACTGCCACTGTCATGGCATCCTTAACAGTTTGAATCTGAGTCCATTCCCAGTTTTGCAAGATCCCATCACATCCAGCGAGTTGTATAAGCTTTAAACCTATATTGTACTGTAAAAGTGACCTTTTCCACTAATTGCATTTTGTTGATAATCTCAGCCTGCTCTGTCTGTGTGGGTGGGTTCACATGGAGCCATCTTTTCGTTATGGCTTTAGCTGCCGCTGAAGTGAGTATTCCCCAAAGGTGGATACCATCCGGTCCCATCAATGATTTAGGCCCAATAACAGGTGCTCACAGGTCAGGGGTGTCCGGGATATTTAAACTGTGTGAAATTCGGCATCTCACTGCAGCCCAAAAGCCCTTCAAGTAAGGACAGAGCCAGAAAACATGAGCCTGGGTAGCTCCCTCCTCCCCACAGTGTCCCCAACAGTCTGCTGACATGTTAGTATCCCATTTTGCTTGTGTAATGGGTACTAAAAAAAATTTAATTCTTAATTTCCATACAAACTCTTGCCATGTAGGGGAAGAGGAGGTATGCCATACCATGTTCCACAGGTTATCCCAGTGTTTATCAGTTAATGTTCACAGCCTCATCCACAACCTTGCTGAGCTAAATGCCTGGGCTGGCCATTACAACCCTGATATTCTGTGCCTCATGGAAACATGGTTGAAACCTTCCACCCCCAACTCAGCCTTTGCACTCTCCAACTATAGCCTCCTGTGTCATGATTTTATAGGTAAAAAGTATGGGGGTGGTCTTGTGATATAATACAAAAGTCACCTTGACATATCCATAATCCAGTACGACATAGCTCCGCCCTCTGCCACCTGTGAATTCCTTCATGGGCTTCCTCTTCTAGGGAATGCAAAAAAAACTTCATATCATTTGTGCTTATAACCCTCCAAAACAAGGCATCAAGGGGCTCTCCTATCTGCTCGATAACATTAGCCCCAAAATCTCCTTAAATGAGGTACTTATCTGTGGTGATCTCAACCTAAACTGGTCTGGAGACAATGTCAAGCAGTACAAACCACTGCTGGTGATCCTTGGCCTTACCCAGCTTATTAGTGTGCCCACATGAAACCACCACCCTGGGAACAGAGGTTCACTCCTGGACTGGTTTCTAACCAACAGGCCCAACGGGATCTTGGTATCTGGTGTCCTTTCTGATTCAATATCTAACCACTCCCCCATCTACTGCGTCTGAAGAGTCTCCTCTCCCATAGTGCCCCCCAAGATCATACATGTGAGAGACTTTTCCAGCTTCAACCCAGCACTCTTTCTTCAGGACCTCACTATCTTAAACTGGGACCCAGTTCTCTCCACTAAGGACACCACATGCCATCTTGATAACCTTCTTAACATCCTTCCTTCTCAGCAGGATAAGCATGCCCCTCGCATCAGAAAGAGGGTCAGAGGCTCTGTTACTAAATGGTTACATGTGGACCTGCTCTCCCTCATGAAAGCCCGAAATAAGCACTGGGGTAAATTCAAAGCCTCTAGGGGATTGTCTGACTATCATGAATACCGGCAGCTCCGCAACGACTGCAAAAAAGCCATCTGGTCACTAAGAGCGAATACTGCCCTCTTATCCTCAGCTAGGGATCTCAGAAACTCGGCGCACTATTAAGACTGTCGCTTTATGGGGATAGTAGGTAGAGAGATCTGTGGATATGCCAATTGATGGCATAAATTGCAATAACACTTCTACCATTGCTAATGCCTTTAACAAGCAATTCACTGATCTCTCGGCATATATCTCTCTGCTGCTAACGACAAGTCATCTACCTCCACCCATACCTCCCTACCAGAACCCCTGTCTCACCCACCATTCTCTCTTAAGGCAATCTCAGTGAGAGAAACCCACAAGCTTCTCGCCAGCCTCTCTCCTGAGTGCTGGTCATGATGACCTCAAACCTAAGCTCCTAAAGCTTGGGGCCCCTTTACTTGCGTTCCCTATCTCCCATATTCTAAACTTATCCCTCACCACTGGGATCATTCCCCCAATCTGGAAAGTAGCAAAGGTGGTCCCTGTCTTTAAGCAGGGTGACCAGAAATACACAGAAAATTACCATCCTATAGCCACCTTGTCAACTGTCAGCAAGATACGGGAAAAGGTGGTGGAAGTGCAGCTGACAGATTACCTGACTAAATACACCTTACTGTCCCCTGAACAGCATGGATTTCGAAAAGGCCATAGCACTGGTACAGCCCTTGCTAAAGTCACATCTGAAATAAGGACTGCCATGGACCATGGCATGTTGTTGGGGGCTATCTTTGTAGACTTCTCTAAGGCCTTTGATCTGGTGGATCATACGTTACTTACGTAGAAACATAGAATATGACGGCAGATAAGGACCACTTGGCCCACCCAGTCTGCCCATTTCCGTACCTGATGGATAAGCTGCAGATTCTAGTTAACCAACAGCTTACTTCCTCCTGCTCCCCACTAGAATTGCTTTATGTCTGTCCCATGCATTCTTGAATTCTCCCACTGTTCTGGACTCCACAATCTCGTTAGGAAGGCTGTTCCATGCATCTACAACCCTCTCCATGAAAAAATACTTTCTAACATTACCTCTGAGCCGTCCCCCCCAATATCTTCAAATTGTGCCCCCTTGTTCTTGCACATCTCTTTTTCTGAAAGATGTTACCCTCTTGGACTTTGTTAATTCCCTTGAGGTACTTGAAAGTTTCTATCATGTCCCCTCTCTCCCTCCTTTCCTCGAGGGTGTACATATTAAGCTGCTTTAGTCTCTCTTCATGTGTCTTCTGGTGCAGACCCTGCACCATTTTGGTTGCCCTCCTCTGAACAGCCTCCACGCTCCACTCTGTCTATGTCTTCGTGGAGATGGGGTCTCCAGAACTGCACGCAGTACTCCAGATGGGGTCTCACCAACTGTCTGTACAGAGGTATAACAACTTCCTGTTTTTTTACTGTTGATGCCTCTCTCTCTATGCATCACAGTATCCCCCAGCCCTCCTTACTGCCTTCTCACACTGCTTGCCCACCATTAGGTCAACTGATATAATTACTCACGGGTCCCTTTCGATTTTTGTTGTTGTTAGTATCTCACCCCCCATTGTGTACTCTTCCCCTGGGTTTTTGTTTCCCAGGTGCATTACCTTGCACTTCTTTGCAGTGAATCTGAGCTGCCATACATTTGACCATTCCTCCAACCTTGCCAAGTCCCTTTTCATCCTTTCCACCCCCCCACCCCCGTGTATCAACCCTGTTGCAGATCTTTGCGTCATCTGCAGAGAGACCTGTTTTTCCTTCCAGGTGTGCTCTAATGTCACTTATAAAGCCATTATAGAGGACCAGTCCCAGTACAGAACCCTGTGGTACCCTGCTAGTTACCCTCCTTTCTTCACTGTGGACTCCGTTTACTATTACCCTCTGCATCCTGTTGTCCAGCTAATTTTTTATTCAGGCTACCACCCTGGGACCTACTCCAAGGCTGGCTAACTTGTATATTAATCTTTTGTGTGGGACTGTGTCAAATGCCTTGCTAAAATCTAGGTAGGCCATATCCACAGCCCCTCCCTGGTCTACTACTTTGGTCACCCAGTCAAAGAAATCTATTAGATTTGGCTGACACGACCTTCCCGCTGTGAATCCATGCTGCCTTGGGTCCTGTGTCCCACTGGCCTCTAGGTACTCAACAATTCTTTCCTTCAGAAGTGATTCCATCATTTTCCCTACCATTGAGGTCAAACTAACTGGTCTGTAGTTTCCAACTTCTGCCCTGCTCCCACTTTTGTGAAGTGGAATCACATCCACCCTCCTCCAGTCTTCAGGTACCACCCCATCCTCCCATGATTTGTTAAAAAGAGTAGTCAGTGGTACTTTGCACTAAACTTCCCTCCGTTGGTGTGTCCGACCCTGCCCTAAACTGGTTTTCCAATTATCTTACTGGCAGGCTACAGATTGTTAAGTACAATAGTACTCTCTTGGATCCTGCTCCTGTTGTGACTGATGTCCCTCAAGGATCCATCCTGGGCCCCATTCTATTTTCTATTTTCATCAACGACCTTCCAACGGTCCCCGCCTATAGTGCCACAACACTTTATGCAGATGATCTGATCCTCCTAATTAGCTCGGGTGATGTCAGTGCCATAAATCACAGTTTACAAGCTGACTTCAACAAGCTGCAGAACTGGCTCCTGACAAACAAGCTTGTGCTAAACATAAAGAAAACACAACTCATGCTTTTCTGATCCACTGCCACGCTCAAGCAGTGTCCTGTCCCACCAAACGTCTCGCGTCATGATGGAGTCCCTGTTGGCACTACATGCTCTTTTAAATACCTGAGAGTTACTCTTCACCTCAGTTAGACCTGTCTCTACATATTCAAAATGTATGCAGGGCAACAAACATCAAGCTTGGACTTGCATACAGGGCTTGTGGATCCCTTACAGCAGCTGCTCGCCTTGCCCTTGCTAAAGGATCGTTCCTTCCCTCTCCCAGCTGCGGACTGACTACCTTTACCCTCGCTACTAAAACTAGTCTCACAAAATGGGATGTGATCTATAATAATATCTGCTGCTTTGCCCTCGCTGCCCCTCGGCTTACCCATCATTGTGAGTTATACAAAAACCTACACTGGAGGTCCCCAAGTAATTATCGTTCCTTTGTCTTCGGCTGCTTCACAGACAAAACTGTCCGTAATGCCACTCCACCTGCCTTGTCTCAACTCCTCCAACCAGCTCTACCATCATACCAGTTCAGGTCAGCTGTCCTACCCCCTCCTTGTCCCAAAAACTCGTACTCTGGCAGGTGATCGTGCCTTTGCTGTCTGCACCCCTAGATTCTGGAATACCCTACCTGCGCCCATCAGACGTAATCCCACTATCCCATGTTTAAGAGCTCCCTCTAGTCGCACCTGAAGTTTGCCTCAGCCTGGAACTCTCCCTAGGCTGCTTGGTACCTCCAATCCCAGCTTGTACTCCAGCCACTTCCCTAGTTCATAACCCCTTCCCCCCAAGCTCAAATAGGGGAAGCATCCACTCTTATGGTTTCCTGCACCTCAGCACTTATCATCCTTATACTGGGACCACTACCCAATGTCCCACCTTAGAAGCCCATGTGTTATACCAAGAATTGTTATTACTGCTTGTATATTCTATCTTACCTTGATGTATATGCTCATCTGATCATCCTGTATGTGTTTATTTGTTTCACCCTGTTCAATGCCTGTATTTCACTATGTTGTAATTGTGCTCATTCTGCTTGTAAACCTACTCTTGTAATCTCCCGGGCTGCACCTGAAAACCGGCATTCCTTGTCTATCGTGTTTACCTGGTAAACAAAAACTAATAAATAAATAAATGTCACCCCCAGTTCGTCTTCCCACTTCAACTTTAAATAAGCAGCTGAGCAGCTTTGATCCGATATAAAATTTGCATACAGTAAAGTGATGCCCCCTTTTCCCTGTGTGGACCACCAAATGACTGTGAGAGGAGCAGTAGGGCTGAAGGCAGCTGGGTCTCCAGTTCTGTTTCAAATCAGCTTATTAATATGATCCCCGAGTTGAAAATACTGAAATCTGTCAGTGCAGATCCTCCCAAAGTTCTGTACACAGTGCCCTCTTCTAGAAGTTGCTCGACTGAAAATAAGCCTCCTCTAGCTTGCCTTCTAAACCAGAGATCAATGGCTGAAGGTATATATGTGTTATCCCACACTCACCACTTGTACTGCTAGATCGTCTCCCTTGTACGGCCCATAAGACATGCCTCACCGCCACCCCATGAACACTGTTTAGATCCCCATAATGGTGTCTCGCAGGAGTGCTGCACGGTCCTTGAGGAGGAAGAGCAAAGCCTGGAGCAGTATGGGGAGATCCTCACCCAAGTCTACTATTTTAGCTCTATAGTTTTCGTTCCCTCATAGCAATGCTACCTTCAGTTGGGCAGCTATCCAACACCCAATCAGAAGGTGGAGGGCTCAACCCCCCCACCAGGTTTCTTTGGCAGGTATAGAGTGGACTGTTGGACCCTGGGTTTGATTCCATGCCCTGCAAAGGTCAGGATCTGCTTGTGCCAGGCTGTGAAGTCTTTCAACGGGATAGGACAAGGGACACAGTGAAAGAGGTAGGTACCTGTGAAGTACATTCATTGTAACTGACTGCACTCTTGAGTGCAATAGCAGGGTAAGAGATTTTCAGGGTTCTTCCACCAAAGCAGAGTCTGAAGGAACTGCTCCATCACAGGTATCAGCTTTGAAAACTTGTTACTTCTTTAAGACCAGTTAGCTCTGAGTAGGCTTGCAGGTGTCGCATCCTGTACCTGACTCCTGGGACCACTGCAGTCATTGAAGCCATGTGTCCCAAGAGCCTGAGGATATGTCTGGCTGGTTTAGGCTGTCCCCCCGGACGAAAGAATTTGCCACTGAGAGGAAACTCTGAATTCTCTCCTGTGGGAGGAAGGCATATCTTTCTGGTTGTCCAGTTCCTATGAAGGTGAGTAGCTCGGTGGGTTCCAGGTGATACTTCTTTAGATTTACCAGGAATCCCAGAGACTTTAGTGTGTGCTCTGCGAGGGAAAGGGATTCCTTGACCTGACGAGGAGACTTTGCCACTATGAGTTAATTGTCTAAATGGGGTAGACAGCAACACCAGCTTCTGAAGTGTGCTGCTACTACTGTCAGGCACTTGGTAAAGACTCTTGGGGCTCAGGACAGGCCGAAGGGCATTGCAGCGAACTGATTGTGGCCAGAAGGGAGTTTGAATCTGAGAAACTTCCAGTGAGACCTCCTTAAAGGTATATGGAAGAAAGCATACTTTAGGTCCAGGGAAGCTAGCCAGTCTCCCTGATGTAAAGAGTATGACTAGTGACAGAGTGACCATTTTTTTTTTAACTCTATTTTTTTCTTCCCTACTGGAGCCCCACCAAACTCTCTCCGGCAACCGCCCAGACCAGGACTCTACCTCCCTGCATGACTCCGATTTATCTCCTCTCCCCCTCGGCACTGGAAATCCCCCGGGTCTACCCTCCGGGGAAGGGCTGCCCCTGTCTAGAGCGCTCTTTCTCAGAGGGTTGAAACCGGGCCGGTGAGCAGGCGGGGTGAGGAGACAGCTATGCCCGACTATTGGGAGTGTGGTCCTTGGGTGGGAGGCACCTTCATCTATCGGAGGGAGGTATGTTTCTTAGTTCCGCCCCTGTGGAGCCCGCTGCCAAGGAGCAACGCCGCCCGCAGCTCCACCCCCTGGCATATGCCACAAGCGCTCTTCGGCTACCCCTCAGCCTCCATGAAGTCGCTCGATTGAGCATTCGTCACTACAGCTCACCCGGGAAGAAGTAGCCTTCCAGGCGCTCAATCTCCCCGCCGACCCCCGACCACCGGATCCATTTCCTGAACCGGGCTGCCAGTATGGCGCAAGGTGTGGCATCCAGCGCCTCAACCCTCTGCGTCACTGGGCCAGCCCAGAGTGACCATTTTGAATTTGTTTTTTTTCAGATGTTTGTTTAAATATCTGAGATCTAAGATAGCTCACCACTCCCCAGTTTTCTTTTGTGTCATAAAGTACCTGGAATAGAGGACCTTGCCCTTTTTAATGGGCCAGAACTCTCTCCACTGCTCGTACAGCTAGAAGGTTTTATACTTCCAATTCCAACAGTGGAACCTGTGTTGGGGACAGAGGTCTTGACACCTGAGTACACTTGAGGTCTGGCATCTGCTTGAACTGTAGTGGTAGACCCTTCTCCACTATCTCCAGAACCTACTTGTCCGACGTAATGAGGGACCAGTTCTGAAAACAGTGGGAGAGTCTGCCTCCCTACCAGAAGCGGGGAGGCGACCTGGACAGTCACATCAGGACTTGAGACTGTTGGCTGGGTAGAGAGGGCCCTTCTCTGGCCCCTTCTGCCCCTGCCTCTGAAAGACCCCTTGTACTGAACAAAGTTAGATTGGGGATATGGATTGTAAGGCCTGGGGAAAAAAACTTCTGCCCCGGGCCGGGATCTCTGAGGGGCGGTAGGCTTAGGTTTAGAGGAGTTACTCTGCCAGAAGGCCTTGTACTCATCAACCTTTTTCATGTAGTCAGTCGTTCTGTAATCAAACAACGTGTTTTAATCACAGGGGAAAATCCATGGCCTGCCGGCCCAGTGGCGCTGCGCTGGTCATACCTTCGCAGCGCCAGTGACACGTAGTTGGGAACAAGCATGGACCGCCGGGGGTCAGCAGGGGTGGGGATGGGGAGGGGAAGGCTTCAGCTGTCAGCACCTGGTTGCCCCCTAGCGGAGGCTGGGGGACACAACTGCCACACTGCGGACAAGGGAGGAGTCGGAGCAGATGCTTGGAGGGAGACGCATGCGCGCTCCACTCCACAGGCATCACTGCGCGCCCCGACCCCTTGGGAATGTAAAAAAGGAAAAACACCAGCCACAGCAGTGTGATGGAGGGTGCCTCGCAGGCTCCGTTCCCGGCCAGCCACGGCACTGGTCCCTTGAATCCGGTCTTTGGTGGGGCGTTGGGGATCCCCGCTGGCCCCGCCAGAGGGGTAAGCCCTGGGGCCGGGTCAGTGCCAGAGGGTGGACGTTGGGAGACGGGGCTGGGGGTGCCCTCTGGATACAGGCTGGGAGTAAAAATTAATAGCTGCAAAAAAAGAAAATCCATTGCCTTAGTTTGGGTGTCTGGGGTTAGACTGGTAGTTCTAAGCCACGCGAAGCGTGTCGGAGAGATGGCATGGGCCACTGCCCTAGATGCGGCATCATTGTTGTCGTCTGGCATATGGAATTGGTATTTAGTAGCTTCCAGGGCAGTTTTTGTCATATCCACCAGCTCCTGTACCACAGAATCTGACCCACTGCGGGCAATGGCGAGGACAGACTTCCATAGGGCTTTCTCATATTTAGCTGTGAAAGCCATATACGAAGAAGTCTGATAAGCAGGGATGCTGTGGCATACATTTTCTTTGCTATAAAGTAAATTTTCTTGGAGTCCCTGTCCAAAGGTAAGGGGGACAGGGAGACCCCAGCTTTCTCACAAGCTGCCTGCTGCACTATACTCTCGTGGCTAGGGTGTGCAGACAGGAACTCTGTACCAGTTCTAGACAATCTGTATTTTTTCTCAACCAGCTTGTCAACCCCTGCAACCAAAGTGGGGGTTTGAAGCACTTTCATGGTATTTTTTCTGAACGCATTATAGATAGGGACGATCAGGGTCTTGGGGGTCGAAAGACCTCTCATCTCCCTATAATCTTCACCCTCATCGACATCCCAGATGGGCTCCTGCATAAGACAGTCCAGGGTGTCTAGCATATTTTGTAAAAATGTAAACATAGAAGAGGAATCCTCCTGGTCACCCGGGGGGCTCTGAATGGAGGGTCTGGAGACTTATGGGGCTCAAGGCCCTCAAAATCCATGTCAGGGGCATCATAAAAATGTTCTTCATCATCTGCGTCACCCTCACAGTCTCCAGAGGACAGAACTGTGGAAGAGTGCTTGCCAGCCCCAGTAAATATAGGTCCCATCTTTTGTAGGGTCTGAAAAAGTTGCCACGCTTTTGCCATGTCTTGCACAGATGGGAGATCCTGCGCACACTTTGGTTATATATGTTTTGCTTTTTCTTTAGCCTGTAAGCTGCCTATTGTCTCGCTATTGGCTTTTCCCAGGAGGAACAGGAGCATTTTTTTCTTGACAGAGTTTCTTTTTAGGCACTTCAGCAGCAGCTTGATCAAGCTTCCTTTTTTTCATCACTTTTATTATTTTTTAATTTGTGAGGAACTTCATCAGTTCCTTTGGAAGCTTTATTTTTGGCTGGGATCTGGAGGCTTCATCAGCACCCCTGCTTACATTTTTATTGTTATTACTTTTAGATGGCCCCCCATCAGTAGCCTTTGATTTATCCTCAGCCATAATACTTAATAGGTTTTTTTGCTATGTGCCAACTTAACAAAGCGAACCCAAGAATTGGACCACAACCAACTAATTGCAGGTTTTTGTGGAATGCCACGAGGCCAGTCCTGCTCCAGTTTAATAAACTCTACTTTATAATGCCTTTTTTTTTTTTTTTTGGTAGTACTGGGATCTATTCCAGTGCCAATCTAATAGAAAACCCAGTAATACCAGTCAACTGCACACAGGTTTCTGTTGATGCTGTGAAGCCAGTCCCATGATAGATGACACATTAGGTCCAGTTTTTATTTACTTACTGGTTTCTCTGGTAACGCCAATCCTCAGAGAACCCAGAGGCAACTGTCAAAGTTTGAATTCCAAATGGTTACCTCGCGGTAAAGCCCATGAGGTCTGAGGTAAAAAAAAACAAGGCAACAGACAAAAACTCGACAGTTCCTTCATGAATTATGCTAGAAAAGTGAAGGAACATCAAGATTAAGCATCCACGGTAAAAAACAAACAAAAAAAAGAATAAAATTTAATCAGATGCGGTCAAAAGTAAATAAAACAGTGCGGATGTGCTAAAAATAGTGTGATAGCATGGCGCTAACAAAAACGTACAACTTTCACTCAGCACACTAAATAAATGAATTTACGAGGAAAACTTTACCCAGATAAGCACTGGGAGGCTGTCAACAAGGTAAATTGAGAGGCACCTCAGAGGCAATGTTGCTCAGTCAGAGGAGAAAAAATTCTTAAGCCTTCTGGCTGCTCTCACTCAGCTTACTCCACTCCTGTTTTTTTTTATTTTTTTTTTTATTTTATTTATGCACCCTGCGTCCTGGAACTCCCTCTGGCTGCCTCTACTCACCGACCGCTCTACCGCCGACCTGGTCCCTTGCCTCCTCAGAGGGTATGTTACCCCTCCACCAACCTCCAACCGGGAACCCCACAGCTCTGAGCCCCCTGGGGCAGAGCCGCCACTCCATCCTGCGCTCTACTTATAATGTAGTGCTGGCCGAGGAGATGGAGGAGAGAGGGGCGGAGGCAAGGCCCGGTATTGGCGTGTGGTGGTGGCCCGGAGAGGAGCTGTCGCCTATACCGGTGCAGGGGGGATTTTTCCTGTGTGTTGTTACCCCCAGGAGCCAGACGTGCAGTGACGCCTGCACAGAGAAGCCGTAAGCATCAGCCGTGCTCCTCCCCCTACGTTCCAGGCACAGGTAGTACACCCGGTCTCCACCAGGTGTCACTACTGCACCGAGAAGCCCACGAACCCACCCCAGGGAGAGGACAGCGGTCCTCTGGATGCTCAATTCTCTCCCTCCCCTGCTGACCCCTGGTGGTCCAGGCTCGTTCCCGAACCTGGATCACGGCTCGAGGTGTCCAGCGCCTCAACCCTCACACCCCCGGGGCCAGCTCCCCTCCTGATTTTTGATTGGCTAATGCTCAAAGCTCATTTAAATAAAATTCTCTTAAAGAAATACCTCCAGGGCAGTTGCACCTAGCCAGCTAACTGCTAAAGTTACTGATGCCAAAGGACTCCTGGGGTAAGAATAAAGATTTAGAATGAAGGCCCAGTTTGATTTCCATGTATTTAATGGTAGGGAGGGAATTGCTGCCTCGAGGTGGGGGGAGACCTTAGGAAAGAATATTAACACTTCTGTTTTGCTTGTGTTCAGGGTGTATCCAGACAAAGTGATAAAGGCTTTGATCTCTTGCATGACCGCCTGGAGAAAACGTTCCAGGTCAGCCGAACACAAAAGCATACCTTCGGCAGAAAGGGCCGACTTGTGTTCTATCCCACCCAGCTGGATGTCCCGCATCAGAGGGTTAAGTCGAATACTTTCAGCAAGGGGCTCAATGTACAAGGCAAACAATATCAGGAAAAGTGGACATCCCTCGCGGGTGCCCCTCCCCAGCGGGAAGTTCTCAAGCGATATGGCTGCGTGCCTGAACATATGCTGTTGAGTTACTGTATATGGCAGAAATATAGCTAATGAAATGCTCGGCAAAACCAAACCTGGCAAAGACCTCCCCCAAACACATTCAAGAGAAAAGCCTTTTTGGCATCTAAACTCATCAAAAAGGCTGCTTGTTGAGTTCTGTTAAGGTGGTCAATTACATGTGTGGCAGCAAAAATCAGCACCACTCAAGGATACTTGTGACGCACTCAATTACATGTGCAGTGTGTCTGATATTATCCTGGGCCTATTGCCCAAGCACAAAACCTGAATGGTCTAAATGAATCAGTTGAGGTATTTACGATTCCAATCTCCATGTCAGGATGGATGTAAGCAGTTTATTTATACTCCATGTTTAAAATGGAAACTGTATGATAGGAGGAACAACTTGAGGGATCCTTGCCAGGCTTGGGGATTCAGAGATCACTGCCTGTGACCATGATGGGGCCATATGTCCTACTTCTCCTAGGGCTGCTGTGTACGCTTTCAGAAGGAGGAGAGGACCAGTTCCCTAATTTTTTTTTTAAACTCACCTCCCAATCCATCAACCCCCAGGCACTTTCTTGAGTCTGGTGATTTCTCTAATTTCTTGGATAGTGATAAGGGCTTTTTAAATGCCTTACCTGAAGCTCAAAAATGAAAATTACGTACTCATCATCATACAACTACAGTAACAGATGAATAAGGGAACATAGTTTAACCAGGAGTAGCACACTAAGCTGAAGCTCATTTCCAGATGCGACCTGGAAGCTCAAGGAAGTTAAGTGATTGGATCTCACAGTATGCACTTAGGCGGCTGTGGGATTCAAACCCAGGTCTCCAGATCTGCAGCTCAGAGTCTTAACTCACTGTGCTATACTGCCTCCTAATAATAAAGATAGGTTATTCACCTGTAACCATTGTTCTAGGAGTGGCACACACTTCACATCCACACTCTGGCAGTTCCACTGGAACAAGCTTCCCATCAGATGACTTTAGACTAAGCTCCTCCCACCACCAGGGAGGTATGTCTGATTGCCCAGTGACATCAGATCTTTGTGTAACCCCCAGGTGGCACTATCCCAAGGGCTACTACCCCTGCCTGCTTGTCCACTAACAGATTGAGGGGCCCGGATCCAATGGCGGGTGCCTCCACCCAGAGGTCGGGTTTGGAACAGTCAGGAACGACTTGGTCACAGCCCTCTGGGTCACTGCAACCCCCCCGTTTCTTTCCACTAGTGGCTCATGAATGTTCCCTACACCACCATTGCAACACACACTTTCCCCCAGGATTGACTGATCAGCTTGGTGCTGAGGACCCCCTGTAAAGTAAAATGCATTAACACAATGACCCATGCACAGTATGGTGGCACAAACACGCAGTTCAGACAGTATATTTTGCAAAACAAACTAATCTGATTTATTGAAGGGAGAATAACCAGGGCAGGGGAAATCTGGTTGATTAACTTAACCTCTGCTATTTCACAGCACTGTGCACAGGCCAACTCCCTACTAGTCACTGTCACTGGGTACCCAGGCAATAAGGGGCTAGCCTATTCAGTGCAGCCGGTTGGGGCCCTGAAGATGAAGACAAATGTTCAATACCCAAATTGATAATGGAGAGCCAGCAGGCTCAGTTCATGGGACCAGTGGAGCAGACTAGCCAAACTTGCCCTCAAAAGAACAATCTGACAGGGAGCTACCCTGATTTTGTACTCACGACTCCTGTAGAAAGATCCCTCTCACACCACTGCAGGACATAGGCCTGTGATCCGGCCACTTTGCCACACATTTATATGTAGAACAGAGGGGTACCATACCAAGCAGCTGCTTTAATTCCCGATTGCATTCACTCTACGACCCGGGTAACGCAACGCAGCTTCACTTTTCCTGACAGGCTGAGCGATGAAGCAGATTCTCCCGTCCTTTACAGGGTGAGCCTGGTAGGTAGCTGTCATGGATACGGCCTCCTCTACCTGCACACAACAGCGGATCTTGTTCGGCTCCTCCGGCGATACTGTCGCCCGACTTCTTGGCCTTCCACACGCGAAGACTCGACAGCGCAGGAGCCCAGCGCCCTCTCTCCTTACGCCAACAAATAACCGAAAACTCAGCCATTAAGCGGGAGTTACAATTTCGAGCGTGACCCGACTCTACTGGAGGGCTCCTGATGCCAATCTCCTCTACCTCCTTCTATTGGTGCAAATAAGGCGCCACCATCTGACTTCAGTTCCCAGCATCATGGGCATACCTCCCATTGGCAGCCGGCTCGCGAAAGAGTCCCAGCCCTAACTGGCTGCTCAATTCTCCATTTTAGGCGCCCCTTGCTCCTTATTGGACCCCATAGGCAGTCCGGGTCCAAAATGGAGGGGCAAAACGTACAAAGTCACAGCTACAAGGGAAAACAGGTTAGACAAACGACATTTCTTAATACTTAGTCAGCATATATTACATAAATCCCACAGCCCAATAAGGGGCTCACTTTGCCTACCTGTCGATGGCAAAAATAGAGCACTTACCCCGCAGCTCAGGTGGGACTCGAGCAGAAGAACCCACAGTCCCCTCCCTTTTAATGAACTGACTAGGTCAGCAAGCTGCCAGCTCTTAAAGAGACAGCTAGTAAACCCCCATTTATAAGGGGGTTACATCTGCACACTGGAAGCAGGGCTCCGTGTACCACTTGCCAGGCGGGTTGTGCACATGTAAACTGTATACCACTCCTAGAAAGTACAGTTACGTAAGAATTTACTGTAACAGTAGATCTTCGAGAGAGGCTCTTGCAGTAGGTAATTACATATAGGACTGACGTCGGCAGGCGGCAGGACCCCACGTAAAAATTTCTAGCTAGCAGTCCCTGGCGTGGGACCGCCCCCACGTCAGGTGACCAGCGTCAGATGACGTCGGTATAAAGGGGCGGTCCCGGACACCCGCCTTCCAGTTCTTTCCCGCCGCAGGCCCGGACGAGAGAGAAGCAGATATTTCCCTCAATGGAAAAGGAGCTGAAAAAACCTAGGGGGATGGAGGGCAGGAAGGTATTGCCTACTGCAAGAGCCTCTCTCGAAAATCTACTGTTACGGTAAGTTCTTACGTAACTGTACTATCTTACTTCAAGAGGGTTCTTGCAGTAGGTAATTACATGTAGGACAGAATCCCAAGCAGTCTGGAACAAACGAAAGGCACCGGGAGGAGGAACTACTCCAAGAAGTAGCAAAAACCTTGCAGACCTCAAGACAGGAGGCCTTGCAAGACCACTAACCCAAAGCCTGCTCTACGGCGAGAGGCAATGTCCAAACTGTAATGTTTCGTAAAGGTATGGACAGAAGTCCAGGTGGCGGCAGCACAGACGTCTGCCGCAGACACATTCTTGAAACAAGCTGCAGAGGCAGCTACTCCACGAGTGGAGTGACCTCTGACTTGACCCGGAAGGGTCTTGTACTTGTCATAACAGAAAGTGATGCAATGAGCCAACCACTTTGACAGGCATTGCTTGGAAACAGCAATGCCTTCCCTTTTGTGAGCAAAAGGGACGAACAACTGATCAGTCTTACTGAGATCCTTTGTCCTATCGGTATAGTATCTCAAAATCCTGTGAACATCCATGGTATGGCGCAAATATTCTCCCTAATTGGAGTACTGCGTGAAAAAGGCAGGTAACTCTATAGACTGATTTAGGGTAGACTCCGCTACCACTTTCGGGAGAAACTTATGGTTCGTGCGAAGAGCTACTCGTTCCTTGTGAAAAATCAAATAGGGGATTTTACACATAAGGGCCTGAGCTTGGAAATTCTTCGAGCAGAAGTAATGGCCACCAGGAAGAGCCGCCTTCCATGACAGAAACTTCAGATCTGCGGATGACGCAGGCTCGAAGGGAGGAAGGTAAGTTTCTGAGAACAAAGTTCAAGTCCCAAGGGGGAGCAGGAGTCCGGACAGGGGGCCTGAGATGAAGGACCCCTCTGAGAAAAGTCTTGGATACCTCCAATTGGGCAAAGGCTTTATCAGCGAAAGGAACATGGTAAGCTGAAATAGCAGCCATGTGAACTTTCAAAGAGGAATGACTGAGACCCAGGTCGAAGAGATGACGTAAATAATCAAGCAGGACGGCCACGGGACAAGAGAAAGGCTCCACATTCCTGGAAGCAGCCCAAATAGAAAACTTCATGGCGTAGGTGGACCTAGTGGAGGGTTTTCTAGCCTCCACCAAAATCTCGGCCACCTTTGGAGAGACGCCAAATCGAGACTGGGCTAGGTCTGCAGGAGCCATGCATGAAGTTGAAGGGACTTGAGTCCCGGATAGACCAGGGTCCCCTGATCCTGGGTCAGCAATCCTCGAGATAAAGGAAGAGAAAGAGGAGGAACCTCTGAGTATTGTTGTAGAAGAGAGAACCAGATTTGCCTGGGCCAGAAAGGAGCGATCAGAATCATTCTCGCTCCTTCCATTGCCAGTTTCTGCAGTACACGAGGGACCAGAGGAATTGGGGGAAAAGCATAGACAAATCTGCCCTTCCAGTTTAGAGACAGAGCGTCGCTCCATAAAGTGCCTCACTCTGGAGTGAGCGAGCAAAAGGTGGGAAGTTTTGCGTTTTGGGAACAGGCGAACAGGTCTACCTGTGGAGTCCCCCAAAGCTGGAATATGTCGTCTAGAACTTTTTGGTCCAGTTCCCACTCATATGGCAGAGCCGAGGAATGACTTAACTTGTCTGCCAGAGTATTGTCGACTCCTGGAACATGGATCGCCGTGAGGTGAAGGTTGTGAAGTGTTGCCCAATCCCAAACCCTCATAGCTTCCCTGCAGAGCGGGTAGGACCGAGTCCCTCCCTGCTTGTTGATGTACCACACCACGCACATGTTGTCCATCTGGACAGCTAGATGACCTGGAAGGATGTATGGGAGAAGGGCTTGGAAAGCATATAGTACTGCTCGTAGCTCTAGCACATTGATGTGGAGAGCTAACTCCAATCTGGACCATAAGTCCTGGGTTCAGTGAGGACCCAGATGAGCTCCCCAACCTTCGCCTGATGCGTCCGTGGTCAGAATCTGGGAGGGGGGAGGATGACAGAAGGAGACCCCCCGAAACAGGTTCTCTCGGACCATCCATCATTGCAAGTCTCTTGTCATCGGCAAGGAGATCAGCACCAGATGATCTAGGTCGTCTACGAGTTGATCACACTGAGAGCGGAGAGTCCGCTGAGAGATCCTCATGTGGAGCCGCGCGCGTGGAACCGTCGGGATGGCAGCCACCATAAGCCCCAAAAGACGGAGCACCGACCTCGCCGGAACCATCCTGCGTTCTGATAGCAGGGAAATCTGTGACTGGAGAGAGGCCACCCTGTCCAGAGGAAGGAAGACCCTGCACACTGTCATATCGAGGATTACCCCGATAAACTGAAGTCTCTGGGAGGGGTCCAGATGAGATTTGGAATGGTTGATGGTGATACCCAGGCAAGTGAAAACCTGCTGGGTGAGGGAGAGAAAATGCAGGAGCTCCTCCCTGGACGAGGCCTCCAGGAGCCAGTCGTCCAGGTAGGGAAACACTTGAACTCCCAAAGTACGCAGCTGGGCCGCTACCACCGCCAGGCATTTGGTAAAAACTCGGGGAGCTGAGGAAAGACCAAATGGGAGTGCCTGGAATTGGTAATGGTCCCCCTGGAAAGCAAACCGAAGGTACTTGGGATGCGAAGGACGAATGGGGATGTGCAGATATGCATACTGCATATCCAGCGCACAAAGCCATTGACCCGGCTGAAGAAGGGGCAGAAGGGTTTGAAGGGAGCACATCCTGAACTTTTTGTATTCTACGTAGAAGTTCAGGGAGCTGAGATCGAGAATGGGTCTGAGATCTCCGCCTTCTTTGGTACTAGGAAGAAATGGAATAGTAACCCGTCCGTGAAGGTGAGGAGGAGCGGGTTCTATGGCCTCTTAGCGAGAAGGGCAGATATTTCTTCCAGCCAAGGAAGATGAGTCAGTAAGGAGGACTTCAGAGGGGTAGCATGAAGGTTTCTGTAGAAACTCTATGGAGTGCCCCTCCGCGATAATCTGAAGCACCCATGAGTCCGATGTTATGCTCTCCCAACCCGGAAGGTGGAGGGAGAATCTCCCTCCTACCGGTTCCTCCGGGGAGTCCAGAGGCGGTGGGAGAGGGAAGGAGTCAGGTGGTGAGGGGCAGCGCCGCAGCTGGGGCACCCGCTGCCTTTTTGGGCGGCGGGGGCCTAGCAGCTCTTGAGGGCTAGCGTTTGATGCACTGCCTTCCTTGGGGGTTCAACTTGAGGCCAGCTGCTTCTGCGAAAAAAGACTGCGCTGTGGGGGATGGGACGTACATGGAATCCTCAGATTTCAAAGCCATCCCCTTCTCCTGCAAATTGGTGATGATGTCCTTGACATCACCGCCGAAAAGAACTGAACCCCTGAAAGGTGCTTCCTGGATTGCTGACTGCACCTCCGGGACCAAACCTGACACGCGGAGCCAGGCGTGACGCTGAAGACTTTCGGCGAATGCAGAGCTCCGCCCTGCAGTGTCCACTGTGTCGTAGGTCATCCTCAGGATGTGATGACTGACCGAACAAGCAGAACGGACTAGGTCAGCTAACTTCTGCTTGACTTGGAAGTCAGGTAAGGAGTCAATCTTAGATTCCGCCTGAGTAAGGACAGCCTTCTGGTAATCCCCCATATGTGCTACATAATTCAGGGCCCTAATTCCCAGTGTGGAAGAAGCATATATTTTTCTTCCATACTGATCCAGAAGGCGAGATTCCTTATCCGGTGGAGACGAGCTTAAATGTTTGGGGTGTGCTGACCGGCCGTGAGCAGCACTAATCACGACCGAGTCTGCCCGGGGGTGAGAATCCAAAAAATCTACACCCTCCGGGGCCTGGTATAGCCTGTTGGATTTCCGAGGAAGTGGGGCTAAAGCCGACGGTTGTTTCCAAATAGTGGAAGCAAGGTGGGCGTGAGGCTCGATCCGGGGTGGCACTAGAGTAGGGGCCATAAGGGCAGGTCCAGATGTTCGCGAAGTTTAACCCGCTGAGGATCTGGTTCAAAGAACGCCATTGATGTACTTCCTGGATCTTCCCTGAGCAACCTCGCTGAAGGAAGGATCTCGGAGGAGACTTCGGAGGAGTCCTGGCCGGGCTTGGACGGAAAGCGAGGCGTCGCTGCCCTCTCGGAGCATCCATCGGAGGAGAATCCCAGAGGAAGAAGAAGAAAAATTAGAAGCAGAGTAAGACTCCTTACTCGTCTAGGGGGAGGAACGGGTTCCTTAGGGGGAATCCCTGGACACGTGTCCTGCCCCTCTCTGGATCCAGAGGGAAGAGCTCCGGAATCCTGAGGCGGAGAGGGAGTGTGCCGTCTCGGGCATACGGGGGCCGGAGGTGGCACCATCGCCGTAAGGTGGCTCTCAACTTCCTTGGTGAGCTGAACCTTGGCCTCAGCCCACCAGGAAGCCAGAGTCTCCTGAAGATCCACCGGCGGCCTGGGGGGCGGTGGAGGAGGGGAAGGGGGATAATTGTATGGATTATACCCGTAAGGCGAGTATCCATAACCCGGCTGCGGGAATACCGGAGCCGGGTATTGCGGCGTCAGGTACTGCGGCGTCGGTGGAGCCGGCGTCGGGTACTGCGGCACTGGATACTGCGACCCGGGTAAGCCGGTGTCGGATAAGACGGCGGATACCCAGGTACCGGAGGAGCTGCCGGAGCAGATGGCCCAGTAGGAGGCGCCGGGTGGATCAACATTGATAGGCCGCGTGGGGTCGGCCGACGGAGGACGGATATCCCCCACCGGCGTCGGCGGGGCCAGTGTCGGGGCCGGCGTTGGGACCGGCATCCGGGGGGCCGGTTCAGTAGGAGGAGGGTCTGACGGCAGAAAAGAATCCCATGCATCGCCTGGGGATGGAGGGGAAAAGTCCCCGGGGTCAGGCAGGGGCGACTCGGGCTCTCCGGACGGCAGCAAAGGCTGCGGGGAACCTGGGACGACAGACGATGGAGGGTCTGTCATAGGCTCCGGCGCACGTTGGAGGAGCTGACGTGAGACTTAGGGACAGAATCCCGGCGGACACCAGAGGAGCCGGCGTCCGACTTAAGGGGTCCCTTGTCGGAGGCGGGCCGAGGGTGGGAAGTGGTCCGGTCCGAGGGGAACACGACTGTGCACCACCCCGAAGGGTCGGGCATCTTAGCGGTCTTCACCCGGCGGGCGTCGGAGGAGCCGACGTCCGGCTTATGGGAGGTGCCAGCACCAGTAGGCTGCAAGCCTGTGGCAGTACTGGGGGAAGAGGCCTCCTTTAGCCCGGAGGCGCCCGCAGGACCGGAACGCAGAGCCCGATGGGCGGGCCGACGCCTCCTCCAAAACCTTGGAGGCTGCCTTCGGGTGATCCCCCGGAGGGGACGTTACTTGAACCGCGACTCCGGCCAGAGTCGCGGGTGAGGAGACCTTCTCCCTGTGCCTTTCCTTGTCCCGCTTCTTGTGTCCTTCTGGGGAAGTCGACGCCTGCCTAAGCTTTTTCAACTCCTTCTCCATTGCAGACATCTTCTTTTTAATGAGATGGGCTTCCAAAGACTGCTGGCGTCTTCTGCGGGTGGCCGCACTGAAATCACGGAGCACTTGCCAAACTACGTGGTAGGGGCTGGCAAAAGGCAGAGAGAGTGACCGTCCTTGTGAGGCAGTTAGGCGCCACACGAGTCGCACTTATTCTTGGAAGGGGACGACATAAACCTACGTTCACCTGATGATACTGAAATAAAGTACTATTAATTTTCGTTAAAAAACGACGAAAGAACAGGGCTGAGCACGAACTTTACTGCGAGGCACTGCACGAGCTGACGGCGGGAAAGAACTGGAAGGCGGGCGTCCGGGACCGCCCCTTTATACCGATGTTGTCCGATGCTGGTCACCTGACGTGGGGGCGGTCCCTCGCCAGGGACTGCTAGCTAGAACTTTTTCCGTGGGGTCCTGCCGCCTGCCGACGTCAGTCCTATATGTAATTACCTACTGCAAGAGCCCTCTCGAAGTAAGAACAATGGTTACAGGTGAGGACCCTATCTTTCTAGGGGTGTGGATACAGTTCACTAACCACACTCTGGCCAGTTCCTAGCAGTTCTATGACAGACTTCACATCTGGCCAGAGGAGGGGCAATGCACCCCCTATATGGTTAACAGAGATTGGAGAACTGAAGTCTCATAAGCAGCATCCTGACGGGAGTCTAAGTTGATGGTGTGTGCTGTGCTTCAGGTAGGTGCCCTGCAGATCTGTTGGAATGATCCCTAAAGCCCTACAGGAGGTTCCTTACCAGCCAACCTATAGCAGAGGTTGATGCAAGGTGTGCTCCACCTGCCAACTGTCCACTTTGCTGCCAGTCCGCCAGGTGTAGCTTCAGTATATGTTACAAACAACTGGTAAGCCTCACCCCAAACTCCAGCCTTGCAATCCTTATAGTAAGATAGTGCTCTCTGTAGGTCCGAAGTATGGCACCTATGGTCAGCCTCCGAAGATGGATTGATAAAGTATACTGGAAGTTTTTTCATCTGGTTAAGGTAAAACTCCTATAACTTCCTTTGGGGGGAACTTCAGGTAGGGCCAAAAGATAACCTTGTCCCGAGGGAAGACCAGATAAGGGGACTCCAACAAAAGCACCTGAAGCTCACTAATCCTTCTGGTGAATGTGATAGCCACCAAGAGGGCCGTCTTCCATGAGAGGTGAGGCATCTCACACTGTGCATAGATTCAAATGGCTTGCCCATGAGCACAGACAGCACCGGCAGTAGGTCCCATGGTGGTGGTGGTTCACACACAGGAAGGGACAGGTGGTCCAGGCCTTTGACAAAGTGTCCAACCACCTTGTCCTGGGCCACCGTCAGCTTACCAGCCCGCATCTGGTAAGCAGAGACAGCTGTCTGGGGCACCTTAAGGGTTGTCACTTGCAACCCTGACAGAGAGGGACCGAAGGCACACAGGGGATCTAGCTCTTGCCCAGGCCCCATAAGGAGAACCTTTCCACTTAAATGCAATCATTTGCAAGTTGACTCTTTCTGGGAGACCTCCCCAACATGGAGCACTTTTTCTGACAGACCCAAGGCCTGAAACTCTAGCCGCTCAGGAAACAGGCTGAGAGGTGTAGGGATGTCAGGTCCAGGTGCAGGACCATCCCCTGTTGTCTGGTCAACAGATCCATGGAGGTCTGCAGCTGAGGCTGAGGAGATCCAGGTACCAGAACTGCCTGGGCCAGTCTGGGGCTATCAGGATAATCCGCGCCTCACCCTTCCGGGCCTTGACCACCACCTTGTGGACCAAAGGGAAGGTGTACATGAGGCCTGGGGTTCAGTGCCTCACAAAATAATCCCTCAATGGTGTCCCAGACCGTGTGTGTGTGTGTGGGTGGGGGGGCCACAAGACAGCCTCAGTTTCGCATTCTCCTGAAGGAAAACAGATCCACCAGAGGAGTACACAACAGGAAAAACAGGTGGTTCACCGCCTCCAGATTCAGGGTCCACTTGTACAATGTCTCTCCTACCCATCTGAGAATGTCTGCCAGCTGACTGTGAACTCCAGCGACATGGACTGCCAAGAGATATTGGTCCAAGTGTGCAGGGCCTTCTGACACAGGGGAAAGGACTGTGTTCTGCCCTGCCTGTTCAGGTAGTACATGGGTGTGGTGTTGTCTATCTGGACCTGCACGATCTGACCCTTGACTAGAGGAGCAAATTCAGTCAAAGCAAGCTGCACTGTATGGAGCTCTAGCAGGTTTATGTGGTGACGAGTTTCCCGTGGTGACCAGAACCTGTTGGCCCCATGATCTCCCAGATGTGCTCCCCACCACACCAGAGAGACGTCAGTCAAGAGCGTGATGGTCAGCTCTGGGCGGACAAACAGGATTCCTTCCTCCAAATGTTCTGGGACCAGTCACCACTGGATGGCGTCCCACATCAGCTGGGTCACTGTGACCAGCTGGTCCCAGTGGCCTAGGTGTCTGGCCCACTGACAGCCCAACTCCCACTGCAGGTGGCAAATCCACCAGTGGGCCCAATGGACCATGCTGATGTAGGACACCATGTACCCCAGCAGCTGTAAGAAAATCCCAGGCAGGGCACAAGAGCCCAACCTCAAATGATCGAGCAAAGGAGGTAAGACCCAGTGCCCACAAGGAGACAAGTCTTGGCCTCCGGGAGATGTAGTTTTGCCTCAATTAACTTGATCACCTGTCAGGGACCAATTCGGACTTTTCTAGATTGACCAAGAGGCCCAAGTCTTGGCAGATCTGAAGAGCCAGATCTCTGGACCTCTTGATGGTCTCTTTAGATGGCCCAGCCAACTGCCAGTCATTCAAGTAGGGATACACCTTGATGCTCTTGTGATGCAGAAATACTGCCATCACTGGCGTGCAGTTGGCAAAGACCCTGGGCATGTACAAGAGATCAAAGGGCATGAGCTGGAAATGGTACAGTACTCTTTTCGAATGGTACCAGCGGTGGGATGGACTGGGATGTGGAAAAACGTGTCCTGAAGATCCAGGGAGCAAAACCTCATGCCCTGCTCAAGAGATGGAATGATCTGATTCAGGGTGACCATCCCAAACTTACATTTCCAAATGAACTGGTCCAAATCATGCAGATCCAGTATGGAGCACCAGCCCCCCCGTCTGTTTCAAAATCAGGAAATACCTGGACATGTAACCCTGACACGAGCTATGGTTCTTTGCACAAAGAGCTGAGAAACACCCTGGAGTCTCAAGAAGTGTGGAGCCAGTAAGGCGGAGAAGACTCGACGTCCAGTGGCAGCTCTCTCCCAAACACCTCTAACATCCACTTGTCCATTGTGATAGCAGACCAACATGGCAAGAAAAAACAGGTTCCTCATCTCTAACAGTAGTTCTAGGAGTGGTATATGTTGTTCATCCACACTCTTTGGCATGTCCCCTTCTGCTTTAACTTTCACCAGAAGTCTTCAAGCTGGCTCCTCCCACCCAGGTGGTATATACCTCGGCTCCACTCCATGACGCCATGTCTTAGCCCACTGGAAGCCAGGTTGTGTTCGTCCGCAGCCAGAGAGGTCAGGTGGGTCCGTGTGGATGAACAACATATACCACTCCTAGAACTACTGTTACAGGTGAGTAACCTGTTTTTCTAGGAGCATGGATTTGTTGTTCATCCACACTCTTTGGCAGACTCCTAGCAGTTCTCCGGGAGAAGGGAGGCAAGGCGCACACCCCTTACTTAGGGAACAGAGACTGGAGAAAAGAGGCCCCAAAACCGGCATCCTGGCGTGACTCAGGGTCGATGTGGTAGTGGGTGATGAAGGTGTTTGCTGACTTCCAGGTAGCAGTTTGACAGATTTCCTGGATAGGGATGTCCCTGGAAGCAGCCACCAATGCAGCAGTATGGTGGGTAGAATGAGCCCTTATCCCTCTGGGACGCTCCTTGCCCACCAACTCGTAGCACAGACCGATGCATGATGTAATCCATCTTGCAACAGTCCATTTGGCTGCAGGTCTGCCAGAAGCAGCTTCAGCGTAGGTGACAAACAGCTGGCGAACCTCTCCCCAAATTTCCACTGTCCTCTCCTTGTAATAGGAGAGGGTTCATCTCAGGTCCAAGGTACGGAGCCTGTACTAGGCCTCCGAGGTGTAATTAGGGTAGTAAACCGGCAGAGTCAACACCTGGTTAAGGTGAAACTCTGACACCACTTTCAAAAGGAATTTCGGGTGGGGGCGTGGGACAACCTTGTCCCTGTGGAAGACCAGATAAGGGGAGTCCACCAAAAGTGCCTGGAGCTCCACAGTCCTTCTGGCAGACTGACAGCCACCAGGAAGGCCGTCTTCCATGACAAGTGTTACAAGGCACACTTTTGCATTGGTTCGAACAGCTTGCCCATGAGCTTTGCCAGTACCAGCAGTAGATCCCACGGAGGTTCACGCACCGGAAGGGATATGTGATCCAGGCTTTTGAAAAAGCACCCGACCGCTGTCTCCTGTGCCACCGTTGGCTGACCAGCCGGCATCCGGTAAGCAGAGATGGCTGCCAGGTGCACCCTAAGGGTCGATGACCAAAGACCCCCTTTGGAGAGAGACCAAAGGTAGGTGAGAATGTTAGCCACTGAACCGGACAGAGGGTCCAGGCCCTTGCTCTGACATCAAATGGAAAACCTTTTCCATTTGAAGGCATAACATTTCCTAGTCGATTCCTTTCTGGATGCCTCCACCATGGTGTAGACATCCTCAGAAAAATCCAAAGCCTGGAACTCTAGCCGTTCAGGTACCAGGCTGTGAGGTGCAGGGATTGAAGGTCCGGATGGAATACCTTCCCCCAATTGAGAGAAATCGGGTCCAGGCGTGTGCAAAGCCACTCCGGGGGCCTGCAGCTGAGGCTAAGGAGATCTGGATACAGTAACTGGCACGGCCAGTCTGGAGCTACCAGAATCACCTTCACCTTGTCCCTCCTCACCTTGAGGAGCACCTTGTGGATCAAGGGAAATGGAGGGAAGGCGTAGAAGGGGCCTGGGGTCCACAGCTTCGAGATGGCATCCCCCTGCAGCGAACCCTGCTAAGAGGGGCGGGCATGAAACAGCCTCAGCTTGGTGTTCTCCCTGGAAGCAAACAGGTCCACCATCGGTTTGCCCCAGTGGGAGAACAGGCTATAAGATACCTCTGGATGGAGAGACCACTCGTGGAATGTCTGGCTTAAGCGGCCGAGAGCATCCACCAGATGGTTTGAGGCTCCTGCTACATGGATGACCAGGAGATCTGCCTCGACTCACGAGGGTCCAGATGTGAAGCGCCTCCTTGCACAGTGGACGGGAATACTACAGCCCTGTTCATTGATGTAGTACATGGTCGTGGTATTATCCGTCTGGACTTGAACCACTTGACCCCAGAGCTGAGGAGCGAAAGCGGACAGTGCCAGTCTGACTGCTCTGAGCTCCGACAGGTTGATGTGACATCGGGAATCCTTGGGGGTCCAGAGCCCGTGGGCCCTTTTGTTCCCCATGTGGGGCTCCCCAGCCCATGAGAGAGACATCGGTCGTGAGGACAACCGTCGGCTCGGAGTGGAAAATTGGGATCCCTTCCTGCAGCCGGTCTGGGGCGGTCCACCACTGGGGAGTGTCCCACATCTTCAGATTTACAGTGATCAGCTGGTGGAAATGACCATGGCGCTCAGTCCACTGGGCGGCTAGCTCCCACTGGAGTGGGCGCATGTGCAACCGTGCCCAACGGACCACTGAGGTGCATGCCACCATGTAACCCAGAATGCGCAGAAAGTCCCGGGCAGGTCGCAAGTGCCCAACCAGAAATGATTGGGCAAAGGAGGAAAAAAAAACTCCGCCCTGTCTGCCAGGAGCTGAGCTCTGGCTTGACAAGAGTCGGGCTCTGCCCCGATGAAGCCCATCACCTGAGAAGGCATGAGTTCCGACTTGGCCTCGTTGATCAGGAGGCCAGGTTGGGAGCAGGTCCGAAGGGCCAGGTCCCCGAACCTCTCCACCTCCTGTTGGGTGGAACCTGCTAGGAGTCAATCGTCGAGGTAAGAATAAATACTGACACCTTGATGCCTGAGATGGGCCGCCACCACTGTAATGCCATTTGGTGAAGACCCATGGGGCAGATGACAGGCCAAAGGGCATGGCTCGGAACTCGTACAAGGTCCCTTCAATCTTGAAGTGGAGGAACCGCTGATGGGATGGATGGATTGGGACATGAAAGAACGCATCCTGCAGATCCAGTGAACAGAACCACATGTTTCGCTCCAACGATGGTATGATCTGGGACAGAGAGACCATCCGAAAAGTGCGTGACCTGAGATATTGATTCAGGTCATGCAGATCTAGAATGGGGCGCCAGCCTCCTATCCGCTTGGGCACCAGGAAGTACCTGGAGACATAGCCTGGGTCTGCTGGAGGATCCGCCACTGGAGCTACTGCCTCCTTCAGGAGGAGCTGAGCAATGTCCTCTCAGAGAGCCGACTGGGTCTGAGCGGATACACTTTCCTCCCGAGGGGCATGGACTCGGCTTGGAGGGTACTGCTTGAATTCCAGAGGCAGTCCCTGACCGACCACTTTGAAAACCCACCTGTCCGAAGTGACAATGGACCAGGCAGAAAGGAAGTGGCAGAGCCAGTGGAAGGACTCAGAGCTGAGGTGACAGGGGAGGGGTTGACAGCCCCCGCCCCATCACTGAGCAGGCTTGGAGGAGGAGGCTCCTGGACCTGAACCTCGGCCTCCTTTGTGGGCCTGTTGGGGTCCAGGCTTGGGCCGGGGGTGCCAAGCATGAGCCTGCTGCTGCTGCTGTCCACTTTGAAAGGAGGACTGCTGAGCCACAGGGGAAGAATGCCGAAAAGGCTTCCTTTTCTTCTGCTGGTTCTTTCCCGAAGAACTCTTAGCAGAAGTAGCATCCAAGGTGGCACTGGACTGCTCAATGCGCTGAAGGTGACCAGCCACTCCTGGGCTGAACAAGTTGGTCCCAAGGAAGGGCACGTCAGCTAGTTTGTGCTGGGTATCCGCCGGAAAGGAGAAGAGTCTCAGCCAAGCCCTGCGACGAGAGGCAACTGCGGCGGCCATCGAACGGGCACAAGAATCCCCGATGTCCAGGGCTGTCTGAAGCTGCTGTTTGGCAACAGCTCAGCCCTGATCCCCGGCCTGCTTGACCGTGGTCTGCATATCCACGGGGAGATGTGCGAGGACTTCATCCAGTGACCCTAGAAGGGCATGAGAGAAGTGTGCCACGATGACGGCCGAACTTGCCTGATGAAGACCCAAAGAGGAAGCCGCATAAACCTTCCTGGCTGAATGGTCCAAAAGCTTGGACTCTTTATCAGGAGGTCGGTCAGTGTCAGCGGAACTGCCAGTAACGCCTGAACACAGAGGCGGTCGCCAGGCTCTCGGCCGAAGGGTGCTCTGTGAACCCCGCAAGGGACCCCAGGGGCACCACATACTTGGGGGCCATGCGGGCAGACGGAGCTGGACAACAGGCAGGGTGCTGCCAAAGTTCTAGGGCTGGGACAACAATAGCCTCAGCCACAGGAAAGGCCTCTGTTGGGTTATCCCCTCTCTTAAGGATGTCTGTAAGATGGTAGTCCACCTTTTTCTGGATTGGCTCCAGGGACATCCTTGTAGATTCAGAGACGAGGCGAAGAATCCCTTGAAAAGACAAAGGGACCTTCCTCCATCTCTAAGCCAATGGTTGATTCATCATCACCTGGATGAGAATGCAAGCCGGTGATGTCTGAATCCAGGTATAGTGGCCGACCACCCAGGTCACCTTCGACTCGCCGAGAGCGGTCCGGGGTGACTGTGACTGACAACCGCTGGGGAAGCCCGGTGTCTGGTCTATCTTCCTTGGAAGGAGTCCCTCCCACAGGCTGTTTGGGCAGTGGCTCCACCACAATCGGTGGAGAGACCCCTTTGGGCCGAACTGATGGTTCTGCTGGCTCCGCAGGCTGAGGAACTGATTTAATCGGCTCCAAAGGAGTCGGCTTCGGCCTAGGAGGCGAAAGCCAGGTAATGGCCTGTGTAGAAGCTGGAGTCGGCTTGTGCCCGTTCGAAATTAGCTGTTGCCACATGAGGTCCTCATAGCACTGGAGTTTCCACCGGAACCCCTCCTCATCCGAGGAGGATGAGGATGAGCGATGGCGTCGCCTCTTTTTAGAGCGTTTATGGCTCTTCCTCGGCCTGTTGGTTGAGAGGGTCCAAGACCTCGACCAAGATCGGACGGGCCGACTCGGTTGTTTGGAAGACACCAGCGGCACAGGTGATTTCCCGGGATTAGGGACCACGTCTTCGATGGGAGTCCCAGCAGACTGGGTCTCGTCATCTGGGAAGACCAAGCTAGGGGTTCGATCAAGGGAATCATCGACCGGAGTCAGCGATATCGGATCAATCGGATCGATCATGCTTTCAACATCACTGATCGACAATTCGGTTGACTGACCAGACGGCAAGGCCGAAAAGCCAGCGGCCGAAGAAGCGATCTCGACCGCGGACGAGACCGCATGTTCCTGAGATCAAGATCTCTCCCGCTCCCAAGAAGAAGACAATCCCGGAACCTTCTCCCGCTTACCGGATCGAGAGGAGTGCGAGCCCACAGGAGCCTCTCCCTTGGTCGGGACAGACTGGCACAAATCTCAGAAGGGACCTAAGAAGGTGGAGCCCATGTTAAGCAGAATGAAGAAGCTCCGAGAAGTCTCTGCAGCATGAGCCGCTTCCTCCTCAAACACTTGCATGCAGTCCAATTGCTCAGCGGATCCCACAGCCGCGGAAACCGCCCACCAAGCCTCCTTGGATTTTACTGGAGGGTTCCTCTTCTCCTGGCCTCCCCAGTTTCAGGTGTGCGAGACGGTCATTGAGGACACTGTGATGAAATCCAAGACATATCGCATTTCGAGGTGTCATGGTCGACACCGAGGCAATAGACGCACGCGGTGTGGGGATCGATACGCGACATTTTCTGTCCGGAAGGGCACCGACGAAATCTGGGGGAGGACTTGTCTTCCATAATTGAAGCAGCAAACTTGCAATCACTAACACAAACAATGCAAATTTTTGTAATAACCGAAGGTTTGAAAGCCAGGACCTATAAAATGCCTGAGCACGAGGGAGGCAACCTAAATCTTCCAGTGGAAAGGAAGATCTGGTGTCATGGGGAGGAGCCGAGGTATATACCACCCGGGTGGGTGGAAGGAGCCAGCTTGAAGACTTCTGGTCCATCTTAAAGTGGAAGGGGACATGCCAAAGAGTGTGGATGAACAACATATCCACGCTCCTAGAACTAAACCATTTTCTCTTAGTTCAGTGCTGTTACACTCCCTAGTGTCGATTTTTATCAAGGCACTACTGTTTGCTCCTAACAATATAAATGCTTTTTCACTATTTTGTACAAGGTTTTTTGCAGGTTCTGGCTGGTAGATTGTGGAAAGCACAGTTATGTAAGAACTTACCGTAACAGCAGATCTTCGAGAAAAGCTCTTGCAGCAGGTTACACCATTAGGACTGAAGCCGTCAGGCACCAGGACCCCACGGAAATTTTCTAGCTAGCAGTCTTCAGCGGGGACCGCCTCCGACGTCGGTCCGGCCCCTGACGTCAGGCGTGAGTACATATGGAGCGGTCCCCACAATCCCCAGTTCTCCCGCCAGAGACTCCCGGCCGCTGGATGACATCAGAAGAGGAGACCAAGGATCCGCCACCAGATGGCCAAGACTAAAAAAGAACTTCCCCTCCCATAAGGTGAATGTTTGGCTACTACCTACCTCCATAAGAAGGGGGATGGTGGGCGGGAAGGCACCTGCTGCAAGAGCTGTTCTCGAAGATCTACTGTTACAGTAAGTTCTTACGTAACTGTACTATCTTACTTCGAGATACAGCTCTTGCAGCAGGTTACACCACTAGGACTGATTTCCAAGCAATAGTGGCAATCTTACACCACAGGGAGGAGGACAGGTAGGGATCACAACCCTACTCAAGCCTAGGACAGAAGTTCCTGAAGGACGGCTAGGCCGAACCCTGCTCTTCGCCTCGATGCAATGTCTAGGCTATAATGCCTAATAAAGGTATGCACCAAGCTCCAAGTGGCTGCAGTGCAAATAGCTGAGGTGGAGACGTTCCTTAATGCCGCAAAGGAAGTGGCCACCCCTCTCGTGGAATGACCCTTAACCACACCTGGTAAGGGTTTACTGCGCTTATCATAACAGAAAGTGATGCACTGGATAAGCCACCTCGAGAGAGAGACTGTTTAGAGACAGGAGCTCCTTTCAATCTAACAGCGAAGGAGACAAACAGTTGATCTGACTTCAGAAACTGTTTGGTTCTGGCCAGATAATATCTGAGGCACCTGTGTACATCAAGGGTGTGTAGAAGGGCTTCTCCTCGGTTGGTGTACTTTGGAAAATACACTGGTAAGTCGATATCCTGATTAAGGGTGAGGGCTGAAACCACCTTAGGCAGAAACTTTGGGTTTGTCCTCAGGGATACCCTGTCCTGATGGAAAACTAAATAAGGCTCTTTGCACATTAGTGCATGCAATTCGGAAATCCTTCTTGCAGAAGTAACTGCAACTAAAAATAACGTTTTCCACGACAGAAAACGTTGCTCACAATCTGTGGCTGGTTCAAAAGGTGGCAGCGTAAGCTGCTCCAGGACGAAGGGCAAGTCCCAAGGAGGAATCGGATCCTTGATAGGCGGCCTGAGGTGGAGGACTCCCCTTAAAAAGGCACGAGTAGTGTCCAATTGGGCCACCATCCGATGGCCTATAGGTGCATGGTAAGCCGAAATTGCACAAAGGTGCACCTTAATCGAGGATTAAGCCAGTCCGGACTGAAAGAGTGAAAGCAGGTAATCCAGAACCAGCTTTTCGGGACATTCTAATGGCGAGAACCAGCGCAGTTGAGCCCACAAGCAAAATCTATGCCATTTCATGGCGTACGCTGCGTGGGTTGCCGGTTTTCTAGCGGCAGAGAGTACATCTGCCACTTCTTGCGAGACCCCGTATCGCAACATGGCTATGTCTCTAGGAGCCAAGCATGCAGGTTCAAAGAACGCAAGTCCGGATAGACTAATGAACCCTCCTCCTGAGACAGCAGATGGGAGCTGATTGGCAAAGGAAGTAGAGGTTCCCGGGATAGCTGATGCAGAAGCGGGAACCAAATTTGTCTGGGCCAGAAAGGCGCTATCAAAATGAGCGTCGCCTGCTCCCTGCGAAGTTTTAAGAGGACTCTCTGGATCAACGGGAAAGGAGGGAAGGCATAGAGGAATCTGCCGCCCAGGAAGGGACAGCAGCGTCTCTCACAAAACACCAGGCCCTGGATCTAGCGAGCAAAAATTGGGCAGTTTTGCATTGGATGGAGTGCAAAAGGTCTAACTCTGGAGTGCCCCATCTGTGAAACAGATCCTCTGCCACCTCCTGTAGAAGTTCCCACTAGTGGACTCTGGCCTGAGAAGCGACTCAGGCTGTCTGCGACGGTATTGTCCACTCCTGGGACGTGTACTGCAATTAGGTTTGCGCCGTGCTGCACTACCCACTCCCACACTCTCATGGCCTCCCCGCAAAACGGGTAGCAGTGAGTGCCTCCTTGTTTGTTGAGGTAATACATTACCGTAGTATTGTCTGTTTGTGACAGGAGAGTACCCGGTGAAATCTCCGATTGGAAAGCTTGCAGAGTGTAAAGAACTGCCCTCATATCCAAAATGTTGATGTGGAGGTGAGATTCCTGGGCTGTCCATGTGCCCTGAGACCTCACCCCGTCTAGGTGTGCTCCCCACCCGAGCCCTGAGGTGTCTGTGGGAGAGAGTCACAGTCGGAGACGGCGCTACAAAGGGAACTCCCTCAGAGAGGTTCCCCAGATCTAGCCACCACTGCCAATCCCGAATCGCAGCGCTCATGATTAGAATTGGCTGCTGCAGATGGTCTTGCCTTTGGTCCCATTGCACCCTTAGCATCCACTGAATTACCCGCATGTGGAGCCGTGCCATCGGGACTGTTGCAATGGCCGCAGCCATGTGTCCGAGCAGGCAAAGGACCAATCTGGCCGGGACGGTCTTCTTCACCGACAGGTCCCTGATGAGGGATCTGATGTGTTCCACTCTGTCCGTGGGAAGAAAAGCTTTCCCTCTGACGGTGTCCAGAACTGCTCCTATAAACTGCAGTTTCTGGGATGGCACCAGGAGTGACTTCTCGTAGTTGATGAGAATACCCAGTGATTGAAAAAGGGACTGGGTACGATGAATAGCCATCATCAGTGCCTCCTTGGAGGGAGCCATGAGAAGCCAGTTGTCCAGATACGGGAACACGTAGTGGCCTTGTCTTCTCAGAGATGCCGCTATGACCGCCATGCACTTCGTAAAAACATGAGGTGCCGATGACAACCCGAAAGGAAGCGCTCAGAACTGATAATGACGGCTCTGAAACTCGAAGCGCAGGAACCTCCTGTGCGCTTGAGCAATTGGGATGTGCAGGTAGGTGTCCTGCATGTCTAACAACGCCAAAAAGGCGTCCCGCTTCAGCATGGGGATTAGGCCCGGAAGGGTCACCATGCGGAAGCGTTTGTAAACAACCGACAGATTGAGGTCGCTGAGGTCCAGAATTGGACGGAGGTCCCTTGTTTTCTTTGGAACCAGGAAGAAGTTTGAATAATAGCCTAGTCCTCTCTGGTTCTCTGGAACATGCTCTAAGGCTTCTTTCTCCAGAAGCGCGAGCACTTCCTGCTGTATAAGCAGGGGAGGCCTTGTAGGTGGGCTGCCTACAAATTCTATATAGTAGCCTTTTTCGACCAATTGCAGCACCCACCTGTCGGTGGTGATCGACCGCCACCCTGGCAGGTGACGTGCGATGCAACCCCCGGCCTTCATTTCTCGTTTATCCTTAGGAGGGGCGGGGGCCAGGAAGGAGTCATGCTGTGGCAGCGTTAGATCCCACAGGTTGGGCCGACTTTGTGACACGGTGGCCCCTGCCTGGGGATGACTTGGCCTGGGCTTTTCGGGTAAAGAAGCCCCTCTGCTGTAGGCCGGAACGCAGTTGTTGCCTTTGTGTCCGACCACGAAAGCGACTCTGGTTCCTACGAAAGGAACTAGGTCGAGACCTGTACATAGCCTGGACAGATCTAACTGCCTTCCCTGCGTCCTGAAGTTTGGTGATCACCTTCTCGGAGGCTTCACCAAAAAGGACTTCCCCGTTGTAAGGGACGTCCAGGATAAAACCGGAGATGCGGAGCCAAGAGCGTCTCCGGAGACACACGCCTGAGGCTGCAGCTCTGGCCGAAGAGTCCACAGAGTCGTATGCTGCTCTGAGCGCCTGGGTCCCCACATCCGAGCCCATACAGAGGAGGTTTAAAAGCTCCTCCTTTTGACCATCGTCAGGCATCTTCTCAACCAGGTCCTGTCCCTGTTCCCACAGTGCGTTCTGAAATTGAACCATGTGGGTGAGGTAATTTAGAGACCTGATGGCGCAAGTCGCAGCCGCGTATGTTTGCCTACCCAGGACATCCAATTGCTTCGATTTTGGGTCCGGTGGCTGTGTGCTCAAGTGCTGAGGTCTCTGAGACCGGTCATGCGAGGCCGTGATGACCAGGGAATTGGCCAGAGGATGGTTCACCAAATACTGGTCCTCCCTCGGGGCCTTGTATAGGGGGTCAGCCTTCTTCGGCACTGCTGGAGTTGAATGCGGACGCTTCCACGCAGCCTTGGTGACATCCGCAAGGGTGGCACTACCACAGGCTTTGGGTCTTTCTGCCGAAGGTAGCGGGCAAGGCGCTGTCTCTCGGGGTCTAGCTCTTCAGCATCCCACCCCATATTCTCCTGAATATGCCTCATGATCTCAGCGAAAGAGGGGTCATCCGGAGGAGACCATGGAAGGTCGTGTGGGTCTGGGGAGGGAATGCTGATGGGAGAAGGAGATCTGGAGCACCCTGAGGTGTCAGATCTAGAGTCCTCCACGGACGAGGTGTACCGGCGTCGTCTGGGTCTCTTAGGGCATGCGTGACCCTGAAGTGGATCTTGAGGGAGGTTTACCCCTATCCGAGGATCTGCCCCTAGGAGGAGGTGTTGGCTCCTTGGGGGTTGGTGACTGTCCTACGAGCCCCTTGGGTGGAGGAGGGGGTGTAGGTGCTGAAGGAGTAGGTGAAGGCGGAGCCGAAGTAGGAGGAGGGTGCGTGGCGACCACATCTTTCCTGATGGTGTCCCACCAGAAGGTGAAAAGCTCCTTCACCTCTGCCAAATTCAGGCCTGACAACGGGCCGGGTACCGGTGGCCTGTCGCCGAGGTCCGGTCCCCAGGGGTCTCCCGCTCCAGGGAGGGTTCCCGTGGGAGCCCGACGGCTCCAGTCGCCCCCATGGTCCTCGGGCAGTGGTGTCCTCCTCCGATGATACCTTCCGACCGACGTCGGTAGGCGATGGTGGTGTGGTCCTCCTCTCTGGGGTAGTCGACGTCGGTCCCCTGGCCGACGCCCTTGGAGGTGAACGCCTGGCCGGCGACAGGTGTCTTACTGTAGCCAGCTCCTGGGAGTGCCTGTGAAGTTTGGCCGACGTTGGGTCCAGTGTCCGTTTTAGGGACGTTAGGTCCTTAGTCTTACGCGGGACTGGGTCCAACCCACGTGAAGGCTGGGACACTGACCTGGCGTTGGAGTCCCGACGGCAGGAGGAAGACTTGTGGCACTCCCCAGACTTGGACGAGGCCTTAGAAGGAGTGGATGAAGCCGATGGCCTGGAAGTCTTGATAGGCTGCAGGGAGGAGGAGCCGCTGGAGGATCTGACCTGAACCGGGGGAGGCTGAGATTGAGCCCTGGAAGGGGAGCGGTCCGACCGTGAGCCGGGGCTTCGGGAGTCCGAGGCCCTCGACGGGGACCTGGGCCTTTCCTTCTCCCGGTATCTTTCCCGGTGTTTATGGGTCTTCCCTGACGACTCCCCCCTGGAGGAAGGTTCCCTATCCATGGCCTTGAGTTTCTTCTCCAAGAGAAACGCTTGAAGGGCCTTCTGGCGGTGGATCCTGGTGTGACTGTTGAAGCCCTGGCAGAAGGAACAGGCCTTGGTGTCATGTTCCGGGCCTAGACAACGCACGCAGGCTGAGTGAGGATCCTTGAAGGTGATCTGTTTGCCGCAGGTACACTTCGATGGGTGACCTTCCAGAGAGGTGTTTGCAGAGGACATCAGATGAATCAGGTTACGTATGAGAAAAGAAGAGCGTCGTGGTTCTAGTAGTCATGCGCTAGAAGTGACCGAGGCCGATGCTGATGTCGGCGGAAAAGAACTTCAAGAGGTTGTGGGGACTGCCTCCTTATGTACTCGCCTGGCGTCGGGGCAGGACCGACATCGGAGGCGGTCCCCGCTGAAGACTGCTAGCTAGAAAATTTCCGTGGGGTCCTGGTGCCTGACGGCTTCAGTCCTAGTGGTGTAACCTGCTGTAAGAGCTGTATCTCGAAGTAAGATCCAAGTTTATACCTTATTACACTACAGTCTGTGGAATCGGTGACTAATCTAGGTCACAATTAACTTTTAGAAACATGGACTAAGTTATATGCAAGATACACCTTCCTTTCCACAGGTTTTAGCTGGTGGGCATATCTGTTCACATTATGGACTCAACAGACATTAAGGAAACCCCATATACTGTATCATACTTGTTAGATCTTTTATCTGGCTGTTAAAAAAATGTGTACAGTTGCAGAGTTCTGTGTAACTCTTTAGGATCTATTAATGCAATGGTGTAATGCTTTGTTCATTTGAAAATTAATACAATTTAAGTGAACAAAAAAAAAAAAAAAATCACCCATGTCTAAGGCTGTCTGGAGCTGGTGTTTAGCCAGTGAATAAGCTTGGTCTTGGACCAACATAACTGACAACTGCTGGTCAGCAGGGAGGCCCAAGGATGCCATAGTGTAGACTTTTCCAGCTGCATGGTCAGTCTTTCTGCACTCCTTGTCTGGAGACTTATCCATGTCCCTTGGCCCCCGGATTTGTGGAAGGCTAAGTCAGAGGCCAGTACTTCAGTCGAAGGGTGGTTTGAGAACCCGAAAGGGGCCCAGTAGGGACTGCATACTTACGGACCATACGGGTAGAGGGTGCCAGGCAAGATGCTGGATGCTGCCAAAGCTCCAGGGCCAGACGCAAAACAGCCTCATCCATGGGAATGGCAATCACTGGGGATTTGTCCCTGTCTAGGATGCCTACAAAAGGGCACTTGCCCCTTTTTTGGACAAACTCCACAGGAACAGTCATGGATTCCAATATGAGTCGGATGGGAGCCCCAAATGACACCAGCCCATGGTTGCTGATCAACCTCTCAACCAAGCCCTGGTCAAGAATATGAGTCCTGGAGGGGACCAGGGACAATCTATCAGAGTCATTCAAGGGCCCCTCAAAAACAGCCCTTGACCATTACTTGCCGCGGACCACACAAGTATCCTCGGATTGGGTGATCTCCTCTGACAGCCAGCCTGCAAGCTGGTTACTGACTGGGCCTCCTTGGTCAGAGCACCCAGGTTTGGCTGCAGTGGCAATGGCCCCAGGAAGCAGTTGTGGGGAGCACCTGTGCTGTGTGGACCAGTGTGGGCATAACTGGCCACTGCCAGGTGACTGAAGGTCCAGGGGCAGAGCCCTGCCCCGCCATGGCCCACTGTAGCCAAAGAAACTTCTCACAGCACCTCTTCCACCGGGTACCTCTCCTCACTAAGGATAAGGAGGTCAAAGAGTGTTGATGTCACCTCTCAGTCAAGCGGGAGCACCTCGATCGAGACCTTGACCATCAACTAGACAGTCGACGTTGAGGAGAACCTTTCATTGGGTCATAATAGACCACATGCCTTGCTGTGTTTAGCGAGAGACCCCCTCGATGCTGGACCCAGTCAGAAGAAGTGCCGAGACTGAGGAGGTGATCACTGCGGTGGATGCCATTTCTTTCTCGAAGGCTGACAACTGGGATGCAGACTCAGCAGTTGCCACCGGGTTTTGTCTTCTAACAGCTTAGGGAGCACAAAAAGGCAAAGGTCACACCCGGCTATGTCGTGCTGCCTGCCCAGGCAATACAGGCATGTGGCGTGCAGGTCTGCGACCAACATCTTTTGCCGGAACTGCACACAAAATCTGAGCCCCCGTTTCCATGGTACATCGTTAATCATGACAGAGAGTCAGAAAGAAGTTGAGAAATAGATAAAAAAAAGACTTTGAAAAACTTCTAAATAAGAGGTTCGCTGATGGCACAATACCCAAAGTAGAAGCTGCTAAGGAGGTGACTTGTTCTTCCAGCAGAAAGAACGATCTGATGTCATGGGGTGGAGTCCGGGGAATTACAGCCTGGGGGGTGGGAGGAGCTTAGCTTAAAGACATCCAGTGGAAAGCTTGTTTCACTGGAACAGCCAGAGCATGGATAGTGAACTAACTGTATCACACCCCTAGAACCTGTATTTCTACCAAATGGGATTCAGTTCATTATGCACACTCTGGCAGACTCCTAGCAGTCCGCCGATAGGAGGGAGCAAGGCGCACACCCATTTGTCAAATAGAGACTGGAGGACTGAGGCCCCCAAACTGCTTCCTTATGATGCTGTTGAGGGATATGAATGTGTGTGCTTTAGCCCAGGCTGCAGCCCTGCGTATCTCCTCTCTGGGGATGTTATCAAGAAGTGGCTGGTGGAACAAGCCTTAAGCACCTCTCTACCAGCCAGCCTATAGCTGAGGGCAATGCATGATGTGATTCACCTGGCGACTGTCTGCCTAGCTGCTGGTCTGTAAGGCAAGGCTTCAGCATATGTAACAAACAGCTAGCCTTGTCACCAATTTCTGCCATGTGCTCCACATAATAGGCCAGCGCTCACCACTAATTCCTGACACATGCTCCACGTAATAGGATAGCACCCTCTGAAAATCCAAAGTACTGAGCTTATGGTCAACAGCTGAGGTCAAGTTGTTAAACAGGGAGGTTAATCACCTGTTTAAGGTAGAATTCTGATGTGACCTTTGGGAGGAACCTCATGTGGGGGTGAAGGACTGTATTACCCTTGTGGTAGACCAGATAGGGTGAGGGTTCACCGAGTGTGTCTGAATGGCTTGAATGTTTTTTCCATCAGCACTGCAATCACCAGCGGCAGGTCCCACAGAGACAGTCGTTCGCACTCTGGAGGGGTAAGTGGTCTAGGCCTTTGAGAAAACACCTCATCACCTTCTCCTGTGCCACCATTGGCATACCAGCCCTTTGGCCCTGATCTCCTGATTTACTGAAGGGCTTGGCCTGGAGATGCTGCTGAAGCTGATGCCTCTGCTACTACTGTGGCTGTTGCTAAACCTGTGTGCCCCAGTAGGGGGTCAAAAAAGGAACCTGACCTTTGTGGCCTACACCTGGGCTGCACTTGGGACAAGTGACCAATAACACCGAAAATAATGAGTCCAGGGTCATAATGAACTTCTCATTATGTATAGATGACCCTCTTCCCAGGGCCTAAAGAGATTCATCCATGTAAAGGGTAGATCTCTGAACTGTTATTGGATTTTCTGAGGGAAAGGACAAATCCACAATCAGGCACTATGGCATATGCACACCACCACTGCCAGCACATGGATCAACATGTTGGCCAAGTCTAGGGCAACCTGCAACTAATGCTTGGTCACCACTGCCCATGAAAATGGATCCCATGTAAATCTTGTTAGATCTCTACAGGGAACAGGTGGATGAGATCAGAGAGCCTCTTGAAGAGTTCACGGCTATATCAAGACATCAATGTCATACAGCTGGTGTGGCAGATGCCCATGGACTCAGCTGTATGGACATTGCGGCCAAGGTGGTCCTGTTTCTAGGACTCCTTGTCCAGCAGCTTGCCAGACTCCTCCAGAACCTTTGCACTGTGGAACACCACATCTGCCACTAGCCACTCTAGTGACTGATGCTCCAAAAAGCTGTACAGTCTGCCAAGGGTACCTCATATCTGCAGTCCACATGGTGCAGCGAGGCATTGCAGGAGGTTGGATTTTGTCAGATGGTGAGCAATGGGCCTGAACAGGAGGGGTGATAGGGAAGGCTACCCCCAGTAGGGAGTCTCTTTTAAGGATGTCCAGAAGTGGACAGGTCTCCTCCTTCTTCAAGAGGTACAGGGAACTCGGGGGTCGAGATGCTGTGGGTCAACCTCGGAATTATGAAGCAGGGACACCATTCGGGACTGGAGTGGTCACAGGCCTCGACACAGGAGAAGGACTTGGACAAAGAAATGCTGGAGGACATCAGCAAGATGGCTAAGAAGGGGGAGGTGATGCTGGTTAGGGACTTCAATTTGCCAGATGTAGAATGTAGCCAACCTGCTGTGGCATCAGTTAGAAGTAGAGACAGCCTGAACTCCCTACAGGGGGCATTCCTCAGGCAGCTAGTCAGTGAACCTACTCGGGGGTGGGGCAATACTAGACTTGGTATTTGCTAACGGGAACAGTGTTGTAGACATCAGAGCATGAAGACATCTGGAAACCAGTGACCATCGCACAGTGTGGTTTAATATAAGAATGGCAGCAGAAGCCAACTGCACAAGGGTGAGGGTCCTGGAATTTAGAAGGGCTGGCTTTAGAAAGATGGGGGAATGCCTCCGAGAGGACTTGGCAGGGGAAATGCCATGGGTGGGGTGGAGGGCAAATGGGCCAGATTAAAAGAGGGCACAGTAAAGGCAAAAAAAAAAGACTGTACATCAGGCAAATAAGCAAATGCAGAAGGAGGAGGAGACCACTGTTGTTCTCAAGGGACGTGGCAGAAAAGGCAAGAGCAAAAACAGTGTCATTCAGAAGGTATAAGGGAGACCCAGAGAGAGGAGGACAGAGACGTGTATCTGGGGAAATGGATGGAGGCAAGCAAAGCAGTAAGAAGCGCAAAGGCACAAGCTGAGGAGAGAATAACCCAGACAGTTTTGAAGGGGGACAAGACCATTTTCAGGCATTTAAGCGACAAAAGAAAGACAAAGGGAGGGACTGTATGGTTAAAAAAAAGAGGAAGGGGGCTCTACAATGAAGGACCAAGAAAAGGCAAACATCCTAAATAAATATTTCTGCTCCGTATTCACAGTTGAGGGGGGACGGGAGGGACCACAAACAGGCATCCTGTGCTTGGAGGAAAAAGAAGTGGACACCAGTCCCTTTTCTGAGGATATGGTCAGAAAGGCACTCGCTAATCTGAGAGTGGACAAAGCCATGGGGCCAGATGGGGTGCATCCAAGAGTGCTGAAAGAGCTCAGGGAGGTGTTAGCTGCACCCCTGCCAGACTTGTTTAAAAGTTCGCTGAAGATAGGTGTTGTCCCGGAGGACTGGAGAAGAGCAGACATGGTCCCACTTCACAGTAATGGTAGCAAGGAGGAGGCGAGTAACTACAGGCCTGTCAGCCTGACATCTGCAGTAGGGAAACTGATGGAAACACTATTAAAGGAAACAATCATGCAACATCGGGAATCCAACAGATTGCTGGGCCCAAGGCAGCATGGCTTTGCAGAGAAAAGGTTGTGCCAAACAAATCTAATAGATTTTTTTTTGTCTGAGTAACCGGAATGTTGCATCAGGGAGGGGTGGTGGACATGGCCTACTTGGACTTCAGCAAGGCCTCTGACACCGTTCCACATAGGAGGCTGGCAAATAAGTTGGATACCATGGGGGTGGGCAATGAGGTGGTAACCTGGGTAAGAAACTGGTTAAGAGGATAGGAGGCAAAGAATAATGGTAAATGAAGTTCGCTCTGAGGAGGAGACAGTGACCAGCAGGGTACCACAGGGGTCAGTACTGGGGCCAGTCCTCTTTAATGTCTTCAACAGCGATATAGCAGAGAAACTGCAAGGGAAGGTCTGCCTCTTTGCACATGACACCAAGATCTGCAAAACAGGGTAGACACTCCGGGGGTGGGGTGCAAAGGATGGAAAGAGATTTAAAACAACTGGTGGAGTGGTCCAAAGTTTGGCCGCTAAGGTTTAATCCAAAAAAGTGCAAAATAATGCATCTGGATCAAAGAAACCCAGAGGTGCATTACAAAATGGGGGAGAGACCTGCAATGACCAAGCAGGAAAGGGACATGAGAGGTAATCATATTAGATGACCTGAAAGTGGCCAGACAATGTGACAAAGCAATCGGGAGTGCTGGTGGGATGCTGGGGTGTATAGGTAGGGGTATTACCAGCAGGAAGAGGGAAGTGGTGTTGCCCCAGTATAAGTAATTGGTGAGACGCCATCTGGAGTAGTGTGTTCAGTTTTGGCGTCATCTCAGGAAAGACAGACAGTAGAGGCTGTCCAAAAGAGGGCTACCAAGATGGTACAGGGTCTGCATCAAAAGCCCTATGAGAAGAGGCTAAAGGAACTAAACATGTACATCCTGGAGGAGAGAGAGGGGGGATATGATTAAGACCTTTAAATATCTCATGGAGGTGAATCAGGTACAGGTGGGTGGTATTTTTCAGAGGAAAGGGTGCTCTAGATCAAGGGGTCACACTATGATGCTGGAGGGGGGTAGATTCAGCAGAGATGTGAGGAAACACTTCTTCGCATAAAGGGTGGTGGATGCCTGGAAGTGTCTTCCAGTGGAGGTAGTGAGGGCAAAAACAGTGGTGGGATTCAAAAATGCCTGGGACAAGCACAAGGGAATCATAAGGGATAGGAAAGAGGGTGGGTGTGAAAGTGTCATAGGCCTGAGGGGGTCTGCAGAGAAAGCAGCACAACAAAAAAAGGGCAGATGGATGGGCCAAGTGGCCCTTATCTGCTGTCAGTTTCTATGTTTCTATATTTCTTATGTTTCTATCTCTTGCAATAGAGTACTCAGAGCCACAGACGTATATTCCATGAAGGTGGCACTGGAGTACTGGTTCCACCGGGATCAGAATGACAGGTGGCTGCTGAATCAGTGGGGGGGCCAAATGGGAGCTCAGTTGGACCGGACCCACCCTGTTAAGGAGTGGGCTTCATTCAGCACTGGAATTCGAGACAGCAAAGGATCCTCTCCCTCAGTGGACTTGTCCCTGACATGGTCAACTATCCGACTGATTGGCACTGACACAGTGGGAGTTCTGTGGGCAGACCAACAGGCTCTATATGACCAACCATGTATATCCCCCCCAGCAGGGAAAAACACGGATGGTCCATCGACCAACAGCGAATCTTCTTGTGTTTTTGGCACCGAGACAGAGACTCACCTTTGAGCGAGTGGAAAGACGGAAGAAAGTTTTTAAAATTTAATTATGAGGAGTTGGGAGATCCACCATGTAATCCTCCTCCACTGACAGCAAGTCCATACAACTGCACCAACAGTCATGCAGCCACAGGTGGCACGCACATTTGTGTTGGCTTGCCCTGGTGCTCACCGAGTGCCTGCAAGTGAATGGCCTGCCACGAGGAACGATGCACCATACTGCGGGCCATGGTCAATCAGTACACACCACAACTGTCTCAGTCAGTTGCTGACATTGGATACCTGCACACCAGGCACCTCTTGAACCCCAGCTTCTTTCACTGTTCCATGGTTAAGATCGATGACACAGCAGGAAACTGATGCTGAGGAGAAAGAAATGAGTTGAAAGCTAAAGTAAAAGCTTCGCAAAAAAATAGCTAAATGGCCTGAAAACTACAGTAGCAGAATCCTTCTTCACTAGCAGGAGCGATGAAGGAGGAGGCCTGTTCCTTCCAGCGGAAGAAAATATCTGAAGGTAATGGGACAGTTGGAGGACCATATGGTTGGATGGTAAGAGTCATATTTGTGGACTGTAATAGACAGCAGCTTACCAACTGGTGCTCAATACGTGTACCGGTCTCCAATACATGGATAGCAAGATTACTTAAAAGAGCAGCTTCTTGTTAATAAATGCATGGGATTCGTTTTTGTTACTATTCACCCTACAAAAGAAGTGTTTACAGTAGTTGGCCTTTAAGTTGTGAGTGCAGGTGTGGCAGAGTCGATTGGCTGATGGGCAGTGTTAGTCACATATATTCTCCAGTTTCAGGCCAGACTCCCTGGAGAGGGGCCTAGCTAGAATGATGTATTACACTCCCTGTAACTGCATCCTATTAGGAGTGGGCTTACACACCCCACTTTTAAGATCTCTTTGCCACGGAAAAATCATGCAGGGTTGGAAACAAATTTCAGATTTGGAAATCTAATCTCAGAACTGGTATCTGATCAGAATCCAATGGATTAGGATCTAGGCTTTTCGAAAATCCTAAATTCTAACTTTAGGATCGGAATCCAATGCATCTGAATCCAGTATCCGTTTGCTGATCATCCTCATCCCTAATTTACATGCTTTTCTCAGGTGGTGAATGGCATCTGGCTTCACCTCATGCCTTACAATGCAACCAAGAAGGTGTCTGTATACTCTGCATGACTGGATACCTTGTCGACTGTGCAGCTCCAGTACAGAATGTTACACTCCACAAAATTCTCTGATTTTTAATGATGTACAGACAGTCAAGCTCCACAGCTTTTACATCCCATCCCGATAAACACCAGTGCGCTTTGCCTTGTTGCAAGTAAGCCCCATACCAAACCCACATGGTCCCCAGTGCAGCCTTTGGAAAGCAGACCTGGAAAGAGCCACACCCAGCAGCATGATACATACATGATTACCTTGGCTTGAGCTGGCAGGATGAGACAAAGAGGGAGAGGGAGGACGAGCAGTGAGAGAGGAACAGTTGGCTTTGGAGCTGGCAGTAACAGTGAGCCTGCAGTCCTCACTGATCTAGCAAAGAAAGCAAAGAAAGCACTAATTAGAGCATACTAAAGTAAAGCATCTTCTGAATCAGCTACAGAAACAACAAGAGGTAAGAGCAACACCAACTGTCCAAGTAATCTATAAATTTGGGTATGTGTGACATCTGTTTAATTACCCCAGTGTATTGTTTAATGTACTCTTTTTGAAATTATTCTAGTTATTCCTTCTATACTTACTGGGTTGTGTTTTTTCCATTGAAAAAGCTGTGCATTAAATAACCATAGTAGCTGAGTAGGTATTACAGCATTGAGTGGTGCATATAATAAAGTCTCTGAAATATTACATTCAGCAGTCCTGACTACTCTAGGCTCCATGCATAAGCAATTGCACTTCCTCTGTGGAAAAAAAGCCACAACGCAGTAATCATATAAAACAAAATACGGGGTGCAGTGTGTTTAACTCGAATTTAACACATGCCCTCCTTATTGGATGGCTGCCATAAACCCCTCTGGTTTCGCCCTCAGGGTTTATGTGCCACCCAACAATTCGGGAGTGCATTAAATTCTCATAACACACTGCACCCCATACTTTATTCTATAATAATAACTGGGTTAGGCTTTTTCCCATAGGGAAACCGTGGTGTAATTTGCCATTATAAAGGAGAAGCGTTTATAATGGCAAGCGATCACTACTTGATTTCCCTCGCTATCGCATGCCCAACCTATAGCTCTTCCGGTTTTCACTGCTCACCACCAGATTTCTTTGTCGGTCGAAACTGCACGCCGCCACTATCTCTAGGGTAAGTAACTATTAAAAAACATTTCTAACAAAAATCACACACGTAAGGGGACAACAAAACAAGAAAAGTAAACTGCTGCTAAGCGACCGAGGACTCAGCTAAACATCATCCAGACCGCAGCCGCACCAGACCATTTATTTTACATAATTGGCTGTGGCGAAAAAGGCTAACCCAGCAATTATATAAAATAAAATATGGAGTGGTGTGTGCAAACTCGAATTTTACACACACCCTCAGGGTTGGATGCCTGGATAAAACCCTTGAGCTTCGCTCTCAGGGTTTATATGCCATCCAACCCCTCGGGTGTGTGTAAAATCTTGTTACACAACACCACCCCATACTTTATTCTCTATTTTAAAGACCCCTTTTAATGCAGTCTTTAAAAAAAAATTTTTAATTACTAAGCAGTTCCAGAACCCAGTGATATCAGGTGAGCCGAAGACTACAACGATGCAGAATCAAGTTACTTCAACCACTTAGTGATTACAAAAATGAATACTGGCGCAGTGGCTGGGGACAATGCTGCATTAATGGGGAGCTAAATAAGGACAAAACAGGACTATTTAGTAACAAACACACACAACAACACCCTGGGGGTAAGTACAGGTTACTAGATAGTAGTAATACAGTTTAGTTTGGTTTAGTTTACCAGGACAGGCTCCATTGAGCAAGCTCATTTTCGAGGAAGTCCTGCGTAGGACAATATACAAGATATTTACAAGACAGAAATTGATACAGTAAATACAGATCAGGGAACAGATTTTGGCAGTGTAATATACAATAAAAGTACTAGTGTAGGATTTAGCAAAAGAATAATGGCAATGATGACAGCAAAAACTAGAATACTTAAGTATTACATTCAAGGTATCAAGAAGTTGTCACTTATGTTTGATAATCTCATTTAGTACAATAATCAAGGCATGGTCATGTAACTGCACCATTACACATATATTGTTCTCTACATAAGTTTTCGTTAGTAATTTAAATACAATACGGCTGACAGTAAAAAGCTTTATTTTTAGACAGGATTTGGATGACAAAATATACACTATTAGGACAAAGTCCTATTTACTGGATGTTCCTGAGGTTACTCATGTGTAACTATAGTTACGGATGCAAGTTTATCATGGATGAGGTTTTAATGACTCATTGTTTGTTCATGAAATCATTAGTAAACAGTAGTAAATGTTGTGGCACTGTCATCATTGCTACATTCTGATGACACTAGTGAAAGTCCTGAATAAAGATCAAATGCCATGAAATCAATGACGTGTACGACTGCCGTGACAAACTTACATCCCTAACTATAGTTCTAGGAGTGGTATTTTTTTTTTTATTTTATTTTATTTATTAGAATACAATCGGAATTACAAACCTTTGAGTCACAGACTCTTTTGCAAAGGCTCCACGTCGGTTACATAGGGTGGAGGGTAGACAAATACAGTAGAGAACATACATAAAACAGGCAGAATTTACAGAACTGAACAAAGGAGCAGTCCAGGCAAAACTTAATATATGGTGAGGCAGTTAGGCAGCAATCTTGGAATACCCGGCCAGGGATTTTGGAGAAATACGTGGGGCCTTGTGGGACCCTAGTCGAGGAAGTAGGGGAGGATGGGCGGTCAACTGGGTGAGCAGAGTTAGCCCAGATCGCATATGGCTCTCTCAAGGAGGTGAGCTTTGAGCCTGTTTTAAATTGAGAGATGCTGTGGGTCTGTGAGAGTGAGTGTGGTAATGCATTGAGCCAGAGAGGAGCTCAGTATCGGAAGGATCTTTGCCCTAGGGAAGTTCTACATTGAGGTACAAGGAGCGGAGAGCTTTGGAGAGCCTTGTATTGCACCTGTGGTGCAGAACTGATTAAGAGGAAAAGTCCGGCGGGGCTGAATGAAGGTGTATCTTTTTTGCGAGGATGCAGGTGTGGAACTGTAATCGATGTTGGAAGTTTAACCAACCAGATAACGCATAAAGATCACAGGTGTGGGTTAGCCTATCACAACCTGTAACTAGGCGGCAGGCTTTGTCCAAGACAATGTTTATCCTGTTAAGGGAGGTGGGTTCAGCAGAGCTGTATATAGTAATCCCGTAGTCCACAAGGGAGAGGATGGAGGAGGTGACTGCGAGCTGCATAGCCTGTGGGGTAAGCAGTGCTTGAGCCGGTACAGGATGCCTACTCTGGAGCTGATAGTGGAGGAGAGGAATTTGGGTATGCCTCTGGTATGAGGAGGGAGGTGTCTAGAGTGACACCTAGGTATTTGAAATTAGGCGTGTTCCAGAGGGGCACCAAGAGCGTTCTTGATGAGGAGAGCAGACTGACTATGAGGACTTTGGCGGTGGGCAAAAATCATGGACTTAGTTTTATTATAGTTGATAATTAAGCGGTGTTCAGTGAACCAGGTCTCTAGTTCCCAAGTGCTTGAAAGGCCTGCTGGAGGCGGTGATGGGTGAGGTGTTTCAGAACAGAACCCGCATCATCGGTGTAGAGGAGCAACTGACGCTGCATGCCTTAGGGCGGAGTTTAGAAAGAGGGTGAACAGCAGTGGGCCTAGAATAGACCCTGGGAGACCCCAGAGGAAACTGTTTTAGGGGTGGAGAGGGTGGTGCTTATCCTGACTTGCTGAGAACGGCCTGTGAGGTAATCCTTGAACCAGGTCAATGTCTCGGGACCACATTTAGTTTAGGGAGGACTTGAAGCAGAAGCTCGTGACTAACCGTGTCGAAGGCCTTGGTTAGGTCCACATATATGGCCCCGGAAATTGAGCTATGGTCGAGGGCTTCGTGTAAGAATGTGGTGAGCTCTGTGAGAGCGGTGATGGTACTATGGCCTGAGCGGAAACCATGCTGCTCCTGGCTGAGAAGCATATGCTTAGTTAGGTGTTCGGTTAACTGGTCAGAGACTATTCTTTCCAGGGCTTTGGAGAGAGGTGATAGTATTGAGATAGGTCTGTAGTTGCTGGTGTTAGTGGGGTGGCCGCTCTTCAGGATGGGATTGATTATGGCTCTCTTCCAGGTAGAGGGGAACTGGCTGAGGCAGAGCGAGAGGTTAAGAATTTTAGTGAGGTGTGGTAAAGTGGCATCAAGGGAGAGCTGCAGAAGTTTAAGATCAAGGGAGACATTGCTGTAGCGGGTATTAGAGATAGCCCTGGTAATATAGCATTTTGCCTCATGGCAGGTGATGACTCGAAGCCGGAAGGGGGGGGTATTGGTAGGACTCGAGGTGGGGGGGGGGGAGATTAGGAGGGAGGATGTGGGAGAGATCCGAGAAGGCCGAGTTAAGGGCTTCTGCGATAGTGGGATGATCATGAGTGACCTCACTATTAAGAGTGAGTTGCGTGGGGGTGAGGGAGCGAGATTTGCCATTGAGCTCCTTTATGTTGTCCCAAAATTTGTTCCCATCACCCCAGGTGGAAGTTAGGGTGTATTGGTAGTAGAGGGCTTTCGCCTGCCGCAAAGCCCATGTACATTTATTGCGAGCCTCCCTGTAGAGTTGTCTATCCAGGGTGCTTTGGGAGTCTATGGCCTTGTGCCAGAGGTTATCCCTTTGCTGAAGCAGGCTTAGTAGTGGGGGTGTGATCCATGGGGTGGTTCTGGATTTCACAACTAGCTTAGAAAAGGGGGCGTATAAGTCACAGGCTTTGTTGAAGGTGGTTATAAAGTGAGCCAGAGCGAAGTCAACTGACTGGGCAGTGTAAATGGGGAGCCAGTTGCTGTTAGTTAGGTGGGCTTTAAGGTTCTTTAAACCGCCCCTTTTGACATGACATGGTATACAGTTCACATCCACACTTTGGCAGCTCCACAAGCTGGTTCATCAGATGTCTTCAAGCTAAGCTCCTCCCATAGCCCGGCTGTATATCCTCCGGCTCCGCTCGTGACGTCAGATCTTTATACACTGGAAGCAGGGATCCATGTGCCACTTGCCAGGGAAGGCCTGATGGGTCGTGTGGATGTGAACATATACTACTACTAGAACTATGGTTACAGGTGAGTAACCTGCATTTCTAAGGGCAGAGATACAGTTCACAATCCACACTTTGCCAGACTCCTAACAGTTCTCCGGGAGAATGGGGCAAGGCATGCACCCCTATATGGTGAGCAAAGACAGGAGAACCGAGGCCCCAAAAGCAGCATTCTGACGTTGCATAATGTCAGTGCTGTAATGGGAGATGAAGGTGTGTGCTTTCCTCCAGGCAGCAGTCCTACAGACCTCATGTACAGGTATGACCCTGGAAGCAGCCACTGAGGCAGTGGTATGTCTGGTGGAAATGAGCTCAAAGCCCTCTGAGAGGCTCCTACCAGTCAACCTATAGCAGAAGTCGATGCCAGATGTCATCTACCTGCCAGTCTGCCAGACACTGCTACAGTGTGTTACAAAGAGCTTGCGAGCCTTACCCTGAACTCCAGCCGTGCGCTCCTTTTGGTAAGTGAGCACTCTCAACTGGTTCAAAGTATGGAGTCTACAGTGGGCCTCTGAAGCTGGGCTGTTAAAATTTGCCAGATTAATCACCTGGTTAAGGTGAAACTCTGAAATAACCTTCGGGAGAAACTTTGGGTGTGTGCGAAGGATGACCTTGCCTTGTGGAAGACCAGGTAAGGAGACCCCACTAAGAGCAGAGGCTCACTGATCCTTCTAGCTGACATGACAGCCACCAAGAAGGCCATCTTCCATGACTGATGTGACATCTCACACCTGTGCACAGGCTCACATGGCTTGCTCATGAGCTCAGCCAGCACAAGCAGGAGGTCCCAAGGTGGCAGTGGCTCACACACTGAAGGGGACAAGTGGTCCAGGCCTTTAGAAAGCACCTGACTACCTTCTCCTAGGCCACTGTCAGCTTACACACCCGCACCCAATAAGCAGAGATGGCTGCCAGGTGCACCTTAAAGGTTGTTGCTTGCAGGCCCAACTAAGAGACTGCAGGCAAGGGGATCAAGCTCTCTGCCTTGATACCAGACCGAGAACCTCTTCCAATTAAATGCATATCATCTGCAAGTCGACTCCTTCTAGAAGGCTTCCACAACGTGGAGCACATCTTCCGAGAGACCCAAGGCTTAGAGCTCTAGAAGCTCAGGAACCAGGCTGAGAGGTACAGGGACTGAAAGTCTGGGTGCAGGACCTTCCTCTGTTGTCAGGATGAACAGGCAACTGCCACAGAGGCCTGGTGCTGAGACTGAGGAGATCTGGGTAACAGAGCTGTTGTGGTCAGTCTGGAGCTATAAGGATCATCCGTGCCTTGACCACCACCTTATAGATTTAAGGAAGGAAGGGAAGGCATACATGAGGCCTAAGGCCCAGGGCCTCACAAAGACATCCCCCAACAGTGTTCCTGACTGTGGAAAGTGGGCACAAAACAGCCTCAGCTTTTTGTTCCCCCAAGAGGCAAACAGGTCCACCAGAAAGGTGCCCCACTGGGAGAACAGTTGGCTTACTACTTCCTGATGTTGGGTACACTTGTGCGAAGTCTCTTCCACCCAGCTTAGAGCGTCTGCCAGCTGATTGTGAACTCCTGCAACATGAATCACCAAAAAATGAGCACTCATGTTGTGCACAAGTGTCCAGGTGCTGAGGACCTCCTGATGCAAGAGAAGGGAGTGGGCTCTGCCCTGCCTGTTTAGGTAAAATATGGATGTGGTATTGTCTGTCTGGGACTGCACAATCTGATCCCTGATCAGAGTAATACATTTTTTGAGCACCAGCTGCAATGCATGGAGTTTCAGCAGGTTAATGTGGTGATAGGACTCTCGGAGGGACCAGAACCCAAGGGATCTGTGGTCTCCCAGGCGTGCTCTCCATCCCACCAGAGATGCGTCCATCGTGAGCGTGATGGGTAGACGAATGGGATACCTTCCTCCAGATGCTGGGGGACCAGACACCATTGGATGGCATCCTACATAGACCTAGTCACATGGACCCGGTTGGTCCAGATGACCTATGACCCGAGATCACTGGCGGTTCAGCTTCCACTGCAGGTGGCACATCTGCCAGCATGCCCAATGGCTGGTGGTGGATGCCATGTACCCCAGCAGTCTCAGGAAATCCTAAACAGGGTACAAGTGCCCAACCTGAAATGACCAGGCAAAGGAGGTAAGGTCCTGAACCCGATCTGCAGGGGGGCGGGCTCTGGCTCATAGGGCGTCTAGTTCTACCTCACTGAACTTGATCACCTGCAAGGGGATCAGTTCAGACTTTTCTGGGTTAAGGAACAGGCCTAATTCTCTGCAGGTCTGTGGGGCCAGATCTCTGGACTGCTCTAAGGCCTCACTGGATGGCCTAACTATAAGCTAATTGTCCAGGTAGGGATACACCCTTATGCCCTAGTGCCGCAGTAAAGCCAACACCACTGCCATACACTTGAGGAAGACCCTGGGAGCGGATGAGAGGCCGAAGGACATGGCTTGGATCTGACAGAGAACCCCTCTGCATGGAACCATAGGTACAGATGGACTAGGATGGGGAGAAAACAGGCCCTGAGGATACAGGGAGCAGAACCACATGCCCTGCTCCAGAGGTGGCATAATCTGGTTCAGAATGACCATCTGGAACTTGCACTTCTCGGCACAGGGTCATAATGTCGCAAGACATTATGCTGCAGCAATATACTGCACTACCAATATAGTGCAATATATTGCCAACGGCATATGTTTTTGTGTAACCCCAACCCCCCGCCTCTTTGCAAATGACAGGTGGTATGCTGTTTGAATCTGACAGCAGTACCAGGTGGGGACTGGGTTCAGGGAGGAATAGGTTACTCAGCACAAGGGCTAGGTTTGGCTACTCTGCACAGAGGCACCCAAGTAATTCCGAACACAGGAAGCAATAAGTGTAATGTCCAATACCAGGAATGGGATTCTAAAGTGTGGCTTTATTCACATCCAAACAGAACAACAAAGCATAGATGGACCCCCATGGGGCTACACTCATAGTAATACAGATTAAAAGAATCAAGAACACTTCTTCAACACTTCAGCCCTCAGGCTCTGAACCCACCGGGCACACAGCCCGGACTTGCACGCTGCTTTGGGTACACAGCCTGAACTTGTTCACTATCTGGGATTCCCAGGCTCGGCTCCCTTGCTGGCCACTCAGACACCTTCCATATGTCATGGAAACATTTTCTAGTGGCTCCCTAAACCACCTAAGAGTACCTCAGCTATATCAGGGAAACTTTCTTTTAATCCCACATCTGGGTACTTTCCTCAGGCACTGGCCAAGTACCTGAGAGAAAGTAAAGATGCCACAGAGCAAATCCACAGAGGTGAATTTGGTCACTATTGATGGGGGGGGGGTCTCCCACCTCTCACTTCCACAATTCATACCCGGCCATTTCTCTGGACATTAAACAACTCATTCTGTAAAGCTTGGCAACATAGATTAAGGCTAAATGTATGCCACATTTCCTCTACTTGTCTTGCTTTCCCATTGTGCTGGACTTGAACATACTTTTACTTGGCTTAGCCCATTGCTCTAGGCCTCCCACTGATTAAGCAGTCCAGTCCCCACTTTACTTTACTCTTTGTGCTGGACCTGAACCTACTTGAATTAACCGGCAATGTCTATTACACTAGACCTCCTACAAATTAAGTAGTCCAATCCCCACGTTCCAACAGTTCAGGTGAAAACACAGGCCCTCTGTCAGAGCGAACTCACCCTTTGGTTGCAGGTGCCCCACAGACGATTCCTCACAGGAATTTCTTTCCCACAGCTTCTGGTGCTGCAGCACAACTTGCAATAAGGCAGCTTCTTCCTTATCCGGAACCAGGAGGGTTGCCCCTGGAAGACAGGAAAACCTTTCCACCCCCATCCCCACAGGGATGGGGCACATGGACCAGTGACAGCGGTCTCCACCACTTCACAAACAGCTTACTGTGTTCCTCTTTTGGTGGAAACATGCACCTCCCTTACAATAGCTCTAAAACAGAGCTTAGGCTCTGAGAGCCTGTACACAGACTGCTGTGCTGCTCCTTTCTCCAAGACTGCACACAGACTCTGTTCAAAAATCCCCAACATTCTATCCTAACTTCCAACTGCAGCACTCCAGTGTGGCTCATGCAGCTGTGAAGAGTTCTATGGTGATGTCATCCCTCAGTCTCAGCTGAGACTGAGAACAGAGTGAGACAGTGTGAAATCCATTTAACTGGAGTTTCACAAGCTGCCTTCCCTGCCTACCACTAGGTCTTACTGGGATTCTAGTAACCCCGGGTAACAAAGAGGTTACATTTGTTTTAGGGGTGCTGTACCCCAACCCCTCAACTAAAATAACAAACTGGGCGGGGGGACTTAACAGTTAAATTTGCACAAACAGCGAAAATAAAATTTAAAAATCTATCGTCTGGTCCTGGGAATCGAAACCCGGTCCAAAATGCACTGCCTGCCTCCCTAGCTGCCTGTGGCTCATCCCGTTGAGCCACGGCAGCTGCTTGCCAGCCCCTGTCCCGGCAGAGGTCTTATCCTCTGCCTGGAAAGAGTGAAAGGGTGCACTACCACACATATTCCCTTTCACAGTTTTGCATTCTCTCGCTCTTCCCTACTGCGCTGTTCCTGTTGCGCAGTTTTGTCGTGTGCAATGAAGCTTGGGACATATTGACCCGGTAGGGTGCTTTTCCATGAAGTGGTTCAGATTATGAAGATCCAGTACGGGGCACCAGCTCCCTATCCATTTCAAGACCAGAAAGTACCTGCACACATACAGTATCCCTGACTTGCCAGGTCATCTGACACATGGGCATTGACTCCATTCACAAGGAGCTAAGCAACGTCCTCCCTGAGGGTACACAGCACATCCTGCAACATCCTGGACTCCCAAGGAGTGTGGAGTCGGTATGGCGGAACAGCCTCAAAGTCAACAGGCAAACCTCTGCCTACCACCTCTAGCACGCACTTGCCTGTAGTAATGATGGACCAATGTGGCAAGACTAAGGCATAGCCAACCTCCCACTGGGAGCTGGGTCATGGATTGGACAGGCAGGAGGATGGCACCCCCCGACCCGTCACTGGGCAGCTTTGGAGGGGGCACCAGCTCCTGGGGCCAGAGAGGCATCATCTCCCCTATACCTGCCACTTTTCAGCCCCTGGTCACCAAACTTGGGCTTGAGGCATGAAACATGGTATTGTCCCTGCTGGGGTCCATATCGAGGCTGGTGTGGCTGAAAGGACCGATACTGGAAGGTCTTATTCTTAGGCTTCTGGGATGATGCCACAGAATCTAGGATGGTACAGGACTTCTCTGTTCTAAAGAGATGTCCCTCCACTCCACAGTCGAAATTGTCAGTGCCCAGGAATGGGACACAGGACCATTTGTGCTGGGTATCCACAGTGAATGTAGAAAGCTGCAGCCAGGCCATGTGACAAATCACAATGGCCGATGCCATGGCATGGGCAGAAGAGTCTCCCATGTCCAGGATGTTCAGAAGCTGGTGGTTAGCCAGCGCTGGACCCTTGTCTCTGACCAACTTCACCTCAAACTGCCAGTCAGCAGGAAAGTGAGGGAGAACTTCATCAACCACTCCCAACAAGTAATAACTGCAGCTGGCCATCATGACAGTGTAACTCGCCTGGCAGAGACCAACAGAAGAGGGAGCACAGACCTTCTTCATAGCACGGTCACCCTTCTGAAAGGCTTTTCGTTTGGGGGCTTGTCCACATCCCGTTGGCCACTGGACTTCCAAAAGCCAAAGTCCAAGACCAGCCCTTCAGCCGATGGGTGGTCCAAGGACCCCAAGAGGGACCCAGAAAGGACTGCATAGCCAGGCAGGATAAAGGATGCTGCTAAAGCTGCAAGGCTGGTCCCAAGATGATCTCAGCCATGGGAAAGGAAGCCCCTGGGAATTTGTCCCTGTCCAGGATATCAGGTAAAGGGTTATTTAGCCCTCTTCTGCACTGGCTCCAAGGGCACACTCATGGACATCTACATGAGGTGGAGTAAAGTCCCAAATGACACTGGCCCATGGTTGGTTAACACATCATCGACTGAGCTCTGGTCGAAAGTGAGGGTCCTCGACAAGAGCATGGATGAACCCCTCAGAGTAGTCTGAGGACTACTCGAAAATGGCCATCGACCATTTGCTGCCATGAACTGCCTGGGTATCCTCAGACTGGGTGATTTCCACCGACAGTCAGCCTAGGAAGTCAGTGGAAGCTCGGGAGTCCATATTCAGAGCTCCCACCAAGGGCTGCAGTGGTGGCAGCTCCATTCTCAAGGGGCGAAAGGCAGACGCTTGGTACATCTGCCGTAAGCGAACTGACGTAGGCATAACTGGTGGGTGCCAGATGACCGAAGACCCCGGGGGATAGAGCCCTACCCTGCCCTGCAATGGTCCACTGCTGTCATAGGAGCTCCTCGCAGCAACGCTGCATCTTGCAACAGTGCCTCTCTTCAACCAAGGAGATCAAGAAGTGTTGATGGCTGCACCTCCCAGCCGAACAAAACTGAGAGCATGACCAGCATCTAAGTCTCGACCTCGACCTGAGGGCCATCGTCAAGGAGAGGCTTCTGAGGGTCATGGTAGACCATGTACCGAGTGATGTTAAGAAGCACTGGCCTCGAAGGCTTCACTGCTAGATGAGGCTGGTCCTAGAGTGCCATAGTCAAGGACACCGACTGAGCTATGTCCTCCCTGAGTGAGGGTTGGGAGCATCAGGGTCTGGAAGATTGACTCTTCATGAATCTCTTCCGACAGCTCATTGACAGGACTGAGAAAAGACCTCAACCACCTGCTCGACTGGCATCAAGGTAGGCAGGCAGGTCAGGGTACCAAGGAGCTCGGGACCATGCCCTCAATCGAAGGCAGTTCAACCAGAGTCAAGTGCTCGATTAATGTTGAATGGTTGGTAGAGTTGAGGGAATGGGAGGATCATGATCTCTCTCAGTCCCACAACCTGCACTGGTGGTACTTATGCTTCTTGCGCTGGTGAGAAGGGCTCTCCCCAAAGGTCTGGACAGCCTGACACATTTCATGAAAGTCATCCATGAAAGACACTCCAACCCTGGCCCCAGCTGGGAGTGGTGCTGAAACTGATGAGGAACTCACTGTGGCTGCAGCCGCCTCCTCCTCAACAGCTGCATGCTGTAGAGTTGACCCAGCAGCTGCAGAGGTCTTTTTGTGGCTCTTAGCTCGATCCGTGGGGTCCCATTCCGAGAATTGACTGAGGACAAGTCTGATCCATTGACCTTCCAGCAACACTGTAAGCATCGCCTGGCAAATGCCCCAACCCAGCACATAGTGCTGTGCTCCCAAAAAGTAAAGGCAGCACACGTAAGGATCAGTGTTTGATATCTGTCAAACCTTAATGCAGAACTTGAAGCTGAATTGTTGCTTCTTCTCTTCCATTGCAGAGATCAAGGTCGAAGACAGAGCCAGAATTAGTAGAAGAATGTTGAAATGAAGAAAGTGTTACTCACCAAGAAGCGCTAAACTCCCAAGGAAATCCTCAAATGCTGCAGAGCTGCGAAGGAGACCTGTCCCTTCCAGCTGAAAGGAAGATCTGACATCATGGGGTAGAGCCAGAGGATATACTGCCTGAGTGGTGGGAGGAGCTTAGCTCAAAGACTTCTGATGAATCAGCCAATTGCAGTGGAACTGCCAAAGTGTAGATAGTGAACTGCATCCATGCCCTTAGAAATACAATTTATTCACCTGTAATCATGGTGCTAGCAGTGGTATTCAGTTCACATCCACACTCAGGCAGTCTTCCTGAAGACAAGCATGCCATTGGAAATCTTCAAGTTAAGCTCCTCCCACCACCAGGGTCAAACATCCTCTGTTTCTGCCCCGTAATGTCATATCTTTGCACGCTGGAAACAGGAATCTGTGTGCTACATGCCAGGGGAGGTCAGGTGTGCCGTGTGGCTGTGAACTGAATACCACTACAAGAACTACAATTACATACGAGTAACCTATATTTCTACAATCGCGTATTCAGTTCATTATCCACACTCAGGCAGACTCCAAGCAGTCCTCCGTGAGGAGGAGGAGGCAGGGCGTGCACCCCTATTTGGTGAACAGCGACTGGAGGATCATGGACACTAAAGCGGTATCCCGACAGCTCACAATGTCAGTGCTGTAATGGGATATGAAGGCGCGAGCTCTACTCCAGGCAGCAGCCCTGGATATCTCCAAAATGGGGATGTCCATGGAAGCAGCTACTGAGGCAGCAGTTTGTGTGGTGGAATGAGCCCTAAGCCCCTTGAGCTAGTCCATACCTATCAACCTATAACAGAGGTCAACACAGGATAACCTCCACCTGGCAAATGTCAGCCTCACTGCCAATCCGCTAGGCGTGACTTCAGGGTATGCAAGGAACAGTTGGTGAGCCTCACCCAAAACTCCAACTGTGTGCTCCCTATAATATGACAGTACCCTCTACAGGTCCAAAGTATAAAGTTTGTGATCAGCCTCCAAGATTGGGTTTGTAAAGGGTACCGGCATGGGAGTGATCAAAACAGCCATCACAGAGGCAACAAGCCTTTGTGTAAAGCAAATCAATAAAACACAACGAAGGAAAAAAACGCTATAGTTCACAAAAGAGGTGGGAGGGAAGGTTAAGGAGAAAAGGACAGCATTCAGGAAATATAAGGAAACACAGAAGGAGCAGGACAGAGAACGTTATCAGTTAAAGCAGAAAGAGGCTGGGAAGGCAGTCAGAATAGCAAAGGCCCAAACCGAGGAAAGGATAGCCAATTCTGTTAAGAAGGGGGATAAGACCTTTTATAGGTACATTAGGGAGCAAAGAAAGACCAAAGGAGGGATACTGAAGCTTAATAAAGGGGAGGGAATGGGTAGAGGGTGACAGTGAAAAAGCAGGGATACTGAATGAATATTTCTGCTCAGTATTCACAAAGGAAGAGGAGGGAGTTACCTAAACCAAACAAGAGAAACATTCTGAAGACGGGGATCAATACCAGTCCATTTACAGAAGAAAGGGTTCTGAAAGAACTAATAAAATTGAAGGTGGACAAAGCAATGGGGCCTGATGGGATTCACCCAAGAATTCTAAAAGAATTAAGGGTAGAACTAGTGACACACTGACTACTCTCTTTAACAAATCATGGGAGGATGGGGTGGTACCCGAGGACTGGAGGAGGGCAGATGTGATTCCTCTTCACAAAAGTGGGAGCAGGACAGAGGCAGGAAACTACAGACCAGTTAGTTTGACCTCAGTGGTAGGAAAATGATGGAATCACTTCTGAAGGAAAGAATTGTTGAGTACCTAGAGGCCAGAGGGCACAGGACCCAAGGCAGCATGGATTCACGATGGGAAGGTCGTGTCAGACGAATCTAATAGATTTCTTTGACTGGATGACCAAAGTAGTAGACCAGGGAGGGGCTGTGGACATGGCCTACCTAGATTTTAGCAAGGCATTTGATACAGTCCCACACAAAAGATTAATACACAAGATAGACAGCCTTGGAGTGGGTCCCAAGGTGGTAGCCTGGATAAAAAATTGGCTAGACAACAGGATGCAAAGGGTAGTAGTAAATGGAGTACACAGTGAAGAAAGGAGGGTTACTAGCGGGCTACCGCAGGGTTCAGTACTGGGACTGGTCCTTTTTAATGTCTTTATAAGTGACACTGCAGAGGAACTGGAAGGAAAAGTATGTCTCTTTGCAGATGACACAAAGATCTGCAACAGGGTTGATGCACAAGATGGAGTGGAAAGGATGAGAAGGGACTTGGCAAGGTTGGAGGAATAGTCAAATGTATGGCAACTCAGATTCAATGCAAAGAAGTGCAAGGTATACATAGGAAACAAAACCAGAGCGTACACAATGGGGGTGAGATACTGACAACAGTAAAAATAGAAAGGAACCTGGGGGTAATTATATCAGATGACCTAAAGGTGGGCAAGAAATGTGAGAAGACAGTAAGGAAGGCTGGGGGGATACTGGGATGCATAGGAAGAGGCATCAATAGTAGAAAACAGGAAGTTGTTATCCCTCTGTACAGACAGTTGGTTAGACCCCATCTGGAGTACTGTGTGCAGCTCTGGAGACCCCATCTCCGCAAAGACATAGACAGAGTGGAGGCTGTCCAGAGGAGGGCAACCAAAATGGTGCAGGGTCTGCACCAGAAGACATACGAAGAAAGACTAAAGGAGCTTAATATGTATACTCTTGAGGAAAGAAGGGAGAGAGGGACATGATAGAAACTTTCAAGTACCTCAAGGAATTAAAGTCCAAGACGGTAGCATCTTCCAGAAAAGAGATGTACAAGAACAAGGGCACAATTTGAAGATAGAGGGAACAGCTCAGGGGTAATGTGAGGAAGTATTTTTCACTGAGAGGGTTGTGGATGCATGGAACAGCCTCCCTGAGGAGGTCGTGGAGTCAAGAACAGTGGGGGACTTCAAGAATGCATGGGACAGGCATAAGGCAGTCCTAGTGGCGGGTAAGAGGAAGTAAGCTGTTGGTTAACTAGGATCTGCAGCTTATCTGTTAGGTAGGAAAATGGGCAGACTAGGTGGGCCAAGCAGTCCTTATCTGCCATCAAATTCTATGTTTCTATGTTCCTATGATCACCTAACTAAGGTGAAACTCCAATATGGCCTTAGGGAGCAACTCTGGATGGGGAAGAAGGACAACCTTATCCTTGTGGAAGACCAGGTATGGAGACTCCACCGAGAGTGCCTGGAGCTCACCAATCCTTCTGGCCAACGAGATGGCCACCAAGAAGGCAGTCTTCTATGAGAGGTGTGACATCTCACACCTGTGCAGTGGCTCAAATGGCTTACCAATGAACATCATGGTCGGTGCCCCATCTATTGTCTCCTCTGTCTGCCAGCATCTCCAATCCCCCCCCCAAAATGCTAACTTTAATCCTCGCTATTTCACTTCTTCCCCACATATCCAAATCCGGCTCCTGACTGGGCATTCATGAGCGGCCCCCTACCATACCACAGTCGCCCTCCTCGCTGACTTCAGCCCGCTGGACCCATAAGTAATTCCTGCACTCCCTGATACCATCAGCTGCAGCTCTCTCAGCTTGAATTTTTGGGTGCCTAGGAAGCACTCCTCCCATTGGCCAGCAATCCAGGAAATAGCTCTGTTACTGATGCAAACTAGAAGCCTGTCTCTCTCCACTGTTTTCGGCTCTACTAACACAGCATTTGTAATTTTAGCCAAAACAAAAGTTGTTTCTAGGCGCTGTTATACTTTTTTCCATAGCATGCTATTTGTGAGCTATTGATGAAATGTAAAAATTCAGTTGTTTGCACTGCCTGCAGTTAGTCAGTTAATGTACTGCTGCTATTTATTATTTCAGCTGCTCACTCTGCCTGCGGTTAGTTCAGTTAATTCTCTTTGGGCAATAATTGCAGATTTCCCCTCTGGCTCCTCACTCCTCCTAATTTCCTCTCTGGCTTCCCCATCGACTTTCCCAGCCTAGCATTTAATGTGAGGCGACATCAATGTATTTTACTGCACTTCCTTGTCCGCACTGTATGTATTAAGTCTGCAGTGCTGCTGATTTGCTCCTCTCACATCAAATTACAAAGTTTATCCAGTGCTACTAATTGATGTATTGTTTTTTTTTTATTCTGTTTTATATTACCTTTGGAAATGTGTTGATTATTGTATATATACTTTTCTATAATACTGCATGGAAATGTGCTTTTGATTACTATACTCCCATGATCCCCTTCCCCCAGGACGCTCCGTGAGACGAGCAATTTTATATTGTTCAGTGTGCCTTTCCTAGTGAAATTTTTCAATAAATAAATAATTTTAGTTTGTTCTGCTGCGCAGGGCTCTGCTCCTCTAACTCTCGCCTTAAATCTCTGGCTCCTACGTTTCCCCTATCTTGAAGATCTTCCCCTGACTAATTGCTATCCCCTTTCTAACTAGCCGAGCGGCACCCTGAGCTCTGCCCGCCAGCCGTGCCACACTTTCCTGTGATTACTCCCCCCTCCCATTTGCTTCAGTTAACCTCTGATTTCCACAACTCACAGAGGGGAAAGGTCACCGCCCACTGATTTAGTGGTCGGCGCCCATCTATTGTCTCCTCTGTCTGCCAGCATCTCCAATCCCCCCACTGCTAACTTTAATCCTCACCATTTCACTTCTTCCCCACAGATCCAGATTCAGCCTCTGACCGGGCATCCACAGTGGTGCGGTCCCTTACCATCAAGACAGCTGCACTCCTCGCTGACTTCAGCCCGCTGGACCCACAGATAATTTCTGCACTCCCTCTAACATCAGCTGCAGCTCTCTCAGCTTGAATTTTCTCCCACCCACGTCATTCTTTAAATCCGCTTCCTCAACTCCTCCCATTTCAACCTAATCAAGGACTGATAGAACCCTTAAAGGGCCAACACCCTTAAAGCTCGAATGTTTAAAGTCTCAACTCAAGTGTTGCAAAGCAGCCCCTAACTGCCACAAAAACCTTCCTAAACTCCTCTTGCATACAACCTACGGGGCACACTTACACCCTGTTACCCTGCCCTTCTTTCTCCTAACATTTTTAAAGGGGGTAAATGACGTGACACCTCTGGCAGCTCCCCCTGACTGCCAATCTCCAAGTCTCGGTACTGTCAATCAAATCTCAGGCACTTTGCATAACTTGTGCAGATAGACCTCCAGCAATGTGATGAACCTACCTCCTCACCAACTCACTAGGCCTACGGCTCCCTCCATATGTCACTGCTACCATAATACTTTGCTCTCACACTATGTCTGAAAATAACAGTACATCGAGGCTCAGAACCAGAAAGATCACTAGAAAACTAGGGTCCTACTGAGGAAATTACTAAAAACTCATATGATCCTTCTCCTCTCAGGGAATATTCACCCCAACCCTAGTCCGCCTGCAGCAAGGAGTGCAAAGGCATGTGGCACCCTTAAAATAGCTTCTATTAATATATGTAGCCTCCACCTCAAGCTTCCGCAGCTCCAGGCCTGGATAGGGCAACACAAACCCCAAGTCATCTTCATCACAGAAACCTGGCTATCCCCTAAGATTCCAGATGCCTCGGTCATCCTGGATGGCTACTCTACTTTTCAACATGACCACCTCTCCAAACGTGGTGAGGGGTGCTTGGTATACCTGCGCAACGACATAAAAAGGCAGGTGATGCCAAGTAGCTCCATCACGAAAGAGGCGCAATTCCTATCTATCAAGCTTACTGTTGGTCAACAGAGAAAAACTATGGTTCTCACCACTGTCTATATACCCCCTAGCAAGCAGACAAAGGGCTTAGAGCAGTTCATCAACCATATGAATTAATTTAAACAAAACTGGGAACAAGTAGTAGTGGGTGATTTTAACACCAACTGGTTAGCCCCAGAGACAGCAAACATTAAGGACCAAATCTCTAGTCTCTGCCTAACTCAAATGGTCACACAAGAAACCAGGAGGAACTACCGCATAGGCTTGTGCTCAGTGACAGACTGGCTTCTTTCCAACTGCCCTTAACACATCACATAAGTGTCAGTCTTACCAGACTCGCTAAGTGATCACTCTCCTGCAATGTGCTCCTGGACTAATAAAGGTATCAAATCCACCCCGTCACACTCAATACTGAGCACTAAGGACAGGGTAGCTTAACAACTTCCGGCAATAATTCCACCAGACTGACTGGAGTGTTCTTGACAAGACACCTAAGGTCAATCAGGCACTGGATTACTTTATAACCTCTTTCACCAATGCCTGTAATATTTTTGCTCCTTTCCAATCAACAAAACTTAAAGAGCCACACAACCCCTGGCTCACTGGAGTCCTCTTGGAGCAAATGAAGATTAGGGATAACCTCTGGCACAAGGCTAGGGCCATCGGAAAACAGTCCAACTACACTGAGTACAGGGCGTCCTGGAACAAATGCACAAAATTGGTTACGAACGCTAAAGTCAATTACTACAAAGACTAGTTAACTAGCAACTGGGGTAGGGAATTTTGGAATGCCATAAAATCACTCACTGGCAGGAACTCTAAGACACTTCCTGACCTAATGGTCACCCCATCTGGCACCATACTGGAACCTAGGGAATTGGCAAATGCATTCAACACTGCCTTCTCTGTCCTGAGCAATGTCTTCCCCCTCTCCCCGAGTACCTAGCACTGCAGTGCCCTCTCAAACACAGTGAAGTGAACCACACCTCTCCTCAAAATGATGGAATACCCCTTTTTTTATTTTAAACAAATCAACAGGACCCAAACCATTAAATGTATCAAGAGGGTCCTTGGTAAAAACCAGACTGGGTAGTGATCAGATCGATATGAAGCTGGTAGCTGTCGCCCTCGACACTCTTGCAATATCAATCACCAAACTTTTCAACCTCTCCCTAAGAATGGCAGTCTTCCCAGAAAGATGGAAAACAGCTCTTGACAAGCTCGTCTTCAAAAGCGGAGACAGATCCCTCCTGGCCAACTATAGGCCCATTTCTATACTTCCCCCATTAGCTAAAGCCCTCAAGCGGGTTGTTTCGGATCAGTTAACTGAATACCTTAATAAATGCACACTTCTGTGCCAACAACAGCATAGATTCCGTCAGAATCATGGCACAATGACTGCGCTCACTGATCTCACCACTCACCTGTATAATGCTCTAGATAATGGGATGTCAGTGGGGTCCATATTCACGGATCTCCCAAAAGCCTTTGATACAGTGAACCATCATATACTGTTAACAAACCTTACAACCCTAGGCCTCTCCCATGAAACCGTTTCCTGGTTCAGCAGCTACCTGTCACACAGACATCAGTGTGTACGAATCAATGGGACAATCTCGGACCCTAAGGAAGTAACAATGGACATCTCTTAAGGATCAATTCTCGGCCCTCTGTTATTCAGCCTTTTTATAAACACACTCCATTCTGCCTGCCCTGCAAAAATGTTACTGTATGCCGATGATGCAGTTATCTCAGTCCCGGGAAAACAACTATCTGAAATATAAACAGCACTTCAAGACAGCTTCCTAAAACTTGAGACTATGTTTACAAAAAACAAACTTCTCCTTAATCACAAAAAGACAAAAGTTATGCTTTTTTCCACTCCCCACAATAAGAAAAGATTTTATTTTATTTATTTAGTTTTTGTTGACCGGATAAGTGCACTAGACAAATCCTGCCTATTTTCAGGCACGACCTGGGGAAGGGGGATACAGATGAATGCCAACTGACCTTGAACCAGATTAAGCTGTTGGTGGTATTTTGAGTGAATGAGGGAAATTTGGCCAGGACACTGGGGAAATTCCCCTACTCTTTTCGATAAGTGCCATGGGGTCTTTAACATCCACCTGAACTACCACCAATCCAGGCAGATGGGACCTCGGTTTAATGTCTCATCCGAAAGACGGCACCTCAGAAGTGCAGCACCCCTCTCATGCTGCACTACAGTGTCAGTACTGGGATATTAACCCAAGTGCCAGATGTGGGAACTGAACCCACAGGCCTCTAATCTCCCAGCTTCAGAGGCGAGTGTGCTACCTGCTGAGCCACTGACACTGCATGAGATCTGGCCCTTTAACTATCAGCAGCAAAGAAGGTCATGCACTCGAACAAGTAATTAACTTCAAATACCTGGGAAGTTTCCTAGAAGACAGACACCCTGTCCTTTTCGACCCACATTGACTATGTCCTGAAAACTGCTAATATCAAACTTGGTATACTGTATCGCCATAAACAAGTAATGTCCCCGGAGGCACTGAACCTAGTTGCCAGGAGCTCAGTACTTTCAATAATTGATTACGGACTAGTAATCTACAATGCTGGGTCGAACACAGCCCTGAAAAGAATAAAAACACTTCTCAACAAGGCCTGCAGACTGGTCTTGGGCGCACAACACTTGACCTATACATGTACCTTCTACTCAGAAACTAGTTGGTTACCACTACATCAGAGGGTAAAATACTAGGCATGCCTGGTTGTTAAAAGGCCCTACTAGGCCTCTCCCCTGCATCCATGGCAGGTATTTTCCAATGTGGTTTACCTGCGAACTCCACAAGAAGTGCATCTAAAGGCGTCCTCCAAGTCCCCTTCAGACGAACCTCATTTGCCCAGCGAGCACTATCCTACCAAGGGCCTCTGTACTTAAATGACTTCCCGGCCTCACTACTTAACTGTGAAAGCTAGGACCCTTCAAAAGGGAGCTCCGCCTTCTCCTAAGAGGTGAAACTGTGCGCCCACCCCTCATGAGAAACTCATGCCACACACGTCCTCTATTACCCACCCCTTTCACCCTTCCACTACGTCTCCACTGGACAACACCTTTGGTAGGCAGCTTTTCTAAAACCACCAGAAATTCCTTTCCTAAATCCTCCTATCTCTCTGAATAAATCCCCCTTCCCCACCTCCTCCCCTGACAATGCCTACATAGGCTGCTATTCTACCCCAGCTCTGCACTATCTTCCTCCTAATTATACACCTCTGAAGCCTCATAAATCTGAACCTCTTAATCGGCCTCCTACTCTCACATCGATGTCTAGGATAATCATACTACTCAGCACTTTTATAACTACTGTACCTGAAAAAACTGATTACTGTTATGTTTTCACCTGCTTGTAACCAACTGTACTGTTGTATGTAAGCCTTGACTTGGAATATTTGTTGTGTGTAACCCATGTCTTGGAACCTTTATAAATGAGCTCCCCAGTTCAAAGGTGTTAATCCAAAACTGAAAATAAATAAAATCAACAAAACCAGCAGGAAGTCCCATGAAGGCAGGGATTCACGCAGTGGAGGAAACAGGTGAAAAACATCTGACCACCTTCTCCTGAGCCACTGCCGATGTACCGTCCTGCACCCAGTACACAGTGATGACTGCTAGGCACACTGTAAGGGTTCGCCTTGCACGCCCAACAAGAGAGGAACCACAGGTAGTTGAGGATGCTCGCCATGGGACATGTAAGGGGATGAAGCTCCTTAGCCTGGCACCAGACTGAGAACCTCTTCCACTTAAATGTGCAATACTTATGAGTCGACTCCTTATGGGATACCTCCACAATGTGGAGAATGACATCCAAAAGGCCCAGAGCCTGGAACACTAGTCCTCAAGAGTGAGGTTGAGAAGTGCAGGTACTGAAGGTCTGGGTGCAGGATCTCCCTATTGTCATATCAGCATATCTAGATAGAGAGGCAACCTCCACAGGTATGCTCCCCATCCCACCAGAGATGCATATGTTGTGAGCATTTCGAACGGTTCTGGATGGACAAAAGGGATTCCCTCCTTCAGATGTTGTGGGTCCAGCCACCAATGGATGGCATCTCACATTGGCTGGGTCACTACGACCGGCTAGTTCAAGTGACCTAGATGCTGGGACCACTAATGACCCAGCTCCCACTGCAGGTGGCACATCCACAAGTAAGCCCATCGTATCACGGTGGTGGAGGATTCCATGTACCCCAGCAGCCTCAGGAAGTCCTGAGCAAGGTGCGAGAGCCCAACCTATAATGATCGGGCACAGGAGGTAAGATCCTCAGCCCCGTCTCAGGGAAATGGGCCTTGGCCTACAGAAAGTTTAGTTCTGCCCCAATTAACTTGATCACCTAAAAGGGGACCAGTTTGGACTTATCCGAGTTAACCAACAGGCCCAAGTGTTGGCAAGTCTGGATGATCAGATATCTGGACCACTCAACAGCCTCCTTGAACAATCCAGTTGTCAGTCACAAGACCAGGTAGGGATATACCCAGGCAACCTTGCACCTCAGGAAGGCTGCCAGCACTGCCATACACTTGGTGAAGACCCTGGGTGCAAATGAGAGACCAAAGGGTGTGGCCTGGAACTGGTATAGTACCCCTTCTAGGCAAAACTAGAGGTACCACCAATGGGATGGACTGGGATGTAGAAGAACGCATCCTGGAGGTCCAGGAAGCAGAACCACATGCCCTACTTCAGGGATGGTATAATCTGGTTCTGAGTGACCATCCAGAAATGAAAATTACGTACCTACCGTCATTTTTGATCTTCTTGGATGAAGTCTCCACCACTCATTCACACTGATGGGATTACGCTGGAGGCAAAAATATTCAGAAGGGTCGGCGCCAACGTAGGGCCACGCAGATGCGGTGTCCGCAAGACTGGCTCACGCCATATAGGCTACCTCGGGGTCGACGCTCCAACCACTTCAGTACCTTTTTTACCGAGGAGGTGCAGCGTAAACTAACCTAGTGAAACTAACCTATGTCAGACACAAGATAGTCCAAATGACTCGTATAAGAAGGGTCAACAGAATAGAGTCTTCACAGCCCAGCCATCGAGGGAGTGAAGCCCAGAAACAGATAAGTGAGTTTGGGGGATGGAGGGTGGACGTGTGAATGAGTGGTGGAGACTTTGTCCAAGAAGATGAAGAATTTTACGGTAGATACGTCATTTTCATATCTTCCTGGACATAAAGTCTCCACCACTGATTGGACAGTACCGAGCTAAAATAATCCCCCCAAGACGGACGGGCAAGAGAGAGGAGCTCACTCAGGACAGAAGTCCATTAACGATTGTCCTGCCAAAGGATGGATGCTGTCTGGCATGGACATCCAAAGCATAGTGCTTCACAAACGTGTGCACGGAACTCCAAGTAGCTGCACTGCAGATGTCTGTAATGGGCACATTCCGTATTTCTGCCAGAGATGCTGTGACTGCTCTGGTAGAATGGGCATATACCCTGCCTTCTAGGTTAACCTGTGCCATGGAGCAGCAATGACGGAGACATGCTACCAGCCACGTCGAGATACACCTGATGGCAACTGGCTGACCCAGCCAGGCCATGCTGAATGAGACGAAGAGCTGCGCTGACTTGCAGATCTCTCTATTTCTGTCGATGTAGAACTACAAAACTCTTTTAACATCCAGAGAATGCAGGGTACGCTCCCCATCATTCTGGAAGTTTGCAAAGTGGGTCGGAAAGACCAAAGGCTGGTTTACAAGGAATTCCAAGACTACTCTGGGGAGAAATTTAGGGTGGGTTCTGAGAACCACCTTGTCCTTGTGAAATACTGTATAAGAGGGGGGCTGTGACCAGAGCATGTATTTCATACACTCTGCGAGTGTAGGTAATGGCTACGAGGAAGGCGGCCTTCCAGGTCAGGAACTTCAACTCGCAGGTTGCTAGAGGCTCAAATGGTTTACGAGTGAGCATGTCTAGCACCCCAATCGGCTACCAGTCTCCTGACTGATGGCCTAGTGTGGAGTATACCCTTAAGGAACCTCTTGACCCAAAGCAACTGAGCTACAGATATAGTGTGTATAGGCTCGTGATAAGCAGAGATCATGCAGAGATGAACCTTCACGGTTGAGTATTGTAGCCCTGTATTTGACAGATCTAGTAGATACTCCAGGACTTTGCTTGGTGGGCAAGAATAGGGGTCCAGGGAGGACTCTGCGCACCAGAAGGAGAATTGTTTACACTTCGCCGTTTAAGTTTTCCTAGTGGATGGTTTGCACGCCGCTATAAGGATGTCTGAGACTTTGCGGGAGATGTCCAATCTACCCACTTCTATCTCGTCAGGAGCCACGCATGGAGATGAGGGGCTCTCAGGCTGGGATGGACCACTGAGCCCTGGGTCAGAAGGTCTGTTTGAAGGAGTAGTTGTCTCGGTGGAACTTCCGATAATCTGTTGATCAACGGAAACCAAATCTGATAAGGCCAGAATGGGGCGATGAAGATCATTCTGCCCCCCCCATGCCTCCAGCTTGAGCAGCACCCTCTGAATTAAGGGAAGAGGAGGAAATGCGTACAGAAAGTATCTTGTCTACTGCAGTCTGAATGTGTCCTGAAACAAAATGCCAGGTTCTGGATTTTTGGAACAGAATAGAGGTAGTTTTGAGTTGAGTGGGGATGCAAAAAGGTCCAGGTCCGGAGTGTTCCACTCTTCGAAGAGCAACTGCACGACGTTTGCGTCGAGACCACTTGTGTGGATCTGCCTCCATTCTGCTGAGGCGAGCCACCAGATCGTTCTGGACTCCTAACAGGTAGACTGCCTCAATCAGGGCTTCGTGCTCTAGGCACCATTCCCACACTCTCGTTGCTTCCCTGCACAGGGGGTAAGCATGTGCTCCACCTTGCTTGTTGATGAAGTACATCACTGATTTGTTGTCCGTCTGAAGGAGAATTGTTTTGTGACACAGGATGCCCTTCAAGGCTTGGACAGCGTACAACACAGCTCTCATTTCCAGTACATTTATGTGGAGTTGGGGACTTGTCCTGACTCCACAGACCCTGAGTGTGGAGATCCTGACAGTGAGCTCCCCAGCCAGTTAGAGATACATCTGTGGTGATGGTGATCTGTGTCTCCAGTGGAGCAAAGGGAAAGCCTTGAAACAGGCTGTTCTCCTGAGTCCGCCAAGTGAGTGACCACTTTAGAGGTTCCATCACTGTGGTGCGAAAGGACTGCGGGGGCGTGGTCGAAGACCACCGAGTACTGAACATCCACTGAATGGTCCTCATGTGAAGACAAGCCAAAGGCACCATGAACACTGATGACGCCATGAGACCCAGCATCTGCTGCATCGAGAGAGCTTGGACCGAATCATTCTCTTTGATGAAGCAAGCCATCTGAAGAATATTGTTCCTCTGGTCCTCCGGAAGGAAGGCCCTTGCACTGGAGGTGTCCAGGAGGGCTCCTATGAAGAGGAGCTGTTGGGAGGGCTGTAGCTGCAATTTTTCCAGATTCAACAGAACTGCCATGGAAATAAGGAACCTGGAGTCTGTGGTCACTGCTTCCTGTGTCCCTTGTCTGGAGGAGCTTACTAGGAGCCAGTCGTCCAGACACTTGAATTCTGAGTTTTCTGAGATGCACTGCAACAACTGCAAAGCACTTTGTAAAAACTTACGGCACCAAACACAGTCCAAAGGGCAGTACCCTGAAATGGTAGTGCTAGCCCAGGGCCACAAACTGAAGATACTTGTGGTGGCTTGGGTGCACGGGAACATGTTGGTAGGCATCCTGCACGTCCAGGAAGGCCAGCCAATCATTTTGATGAATCAGAGGTAGAAGCGTACCGAGTGATATCATCTTGAATTTGCGTACCGAGTGATATCATCTTGAATTTTCCCTTGAAAAGAAACTTGTTCAACTTCCTTAGGTCTAGAATAGGATGCATGCCGCCTGTCTTTTTTGGAACTAGTAAATAATGGGAGTAGAAACCTGTTTTCCATTGCTCCTGCGGAACTACATCTACTGCCCTGTTGTCCAGAAGGCCTTGAATCTCGGAAGCGAGGAGGTCTGACAAAGTGATCGACAGTCTGGGTTGTCGTGTGGGCGGATGATCCGGAGAGTTATCTGAAAAATTCAGAGAATAACCCTCGCAAATTATCCTGAGAACCCATTTGTCTGAAGTGACTGACTTCCACTGATTGTAAGAGTGAGTCAGACTCCCTCCCCACTGCCGATTTAGAGTCCCCCTCGGGCAGCTGAGGTGGGACCTGGACCGGAATTTCAGAGGGTGGCACTAGGTGCTTTTGGGACCTGTGTCTTCTGCTGCATTTTGTTCTGTGGCTGAGGAGCTTAGTTCTTGTTGAAGCCCCCTCTGCCTTTACCACGAAAGGACTGACGGTTATGAAATGGCCGGCGGTTTCCAGCCTTTTGAGGGGCAGCAGGGGCCGGTCTGGACATTTTTTTTTTTATACTTTATTGTTATTCAGTTTTTCACTGTGTACAACACACAAGGAAATTACATTCAAGTAATATCAATCTCAAGCACATTAGCATTAGTAATACAAATACAGGATTTATGTACTATCACTAGTTACCTCATAGTGACAGGGGTGTAGCCAGGGATTTCAGATCTGCACACCAAGTGGACTCACTGCTACCCCTCTCCCCTTGTTAGGGTGTTGCCCCGGGTGTAGCCAGATAATATACAAATGTACACCAAGACCGTGTTTGTTGCCTCCTTTGGCACAATAAATACAAATTTTGTATCTCGTGACAATGGTTGTTGCCATGCATGGTTAAAAACAAATGCCTTGCATTGCTCTCTAAGACACCCACGTACCAGCCCAGAGCCTGTAATACTGTATTGTCCTTGGGATGCAAAGACAGTATTAGTGACCAGTCCTTCTAGTTTTGACTCCTATGTATAAACTTACAGAAATAGTCAGCATTTTTTTTTTTTTAGTTTTCATGGGAAAAGGAAACAGTTCAAAGCCTATTTGCTACCCCCTTAAATAAAATTGCATATCATGGAGTACTTGGAGTATGCCTGGCTACACCCATGCACAGTGAGGGGTCTTGGTTCACTATTTTTAGGTTAATATCCTGTAGAATCCAAGAAGAGACCAACTGCAGCATACTCATGGACTATAATCAATAAAAGCATCCTAATAGTCACCTAGGTGCAAGCACCCACTGACACAACAAGTGTTTTATGAGTCCATGTAAATGCAATAAATGAAGATAACATTAAAGTACATGACTACACTGTTACAGAACAAACTCCTGGTATTTCTGGTACTCTGATTCAGATTCAAAAGGCACTGTTTCCTCATTCTACTACTTTGCTAAAGTCTAATAAGAAAGATAAAAGGGCTTTAAATATTTATACCAAGTATATATGATTGTTTAGTAAGGTTTGTTTTCTGATTTTAATTTGTAAGGCGCCTTGATATTTGAAAGGCACCACAAAAATAAAATTTATTATTATTAACAATGATTAACATCAGCATCACTATTATGCTTGAATAAACCCCTAAGAGCCAATCTTATGTAGTGGGATATACAACTTAACTACTTTTAAACCTAATCAGTAAGTGCTGGTGGACTTTATCTAGTGCTAGACTTTTAAACTCTAAGAGAACCAGTTCTCCTTAAAGTATAGCAATTGCAAGACAAACTTTTAAAACTGGCAACAAATCTAGCTGCTAAGGAGCAACGAGTGAAACAGCATTATTTTAAGAGAATAGCACAGAGTCACAAAGCCCCTTCAGTCTCCATCATCTTCCTTGTCCGAGGACCTAGGGCAGAGTACAAAGTCCTGTTTAATTAACACCAGTCATTTGCCCGCTTCTACCGGGTCTGAAAAAAATATAAGTCTTAATGGCATAGTAAAGCCTCAGTCTCGCCGGTAGCTGCACCGAGTGACTGATCCCAAGTGCACGGAGACCAGCATGAACAGCATCGAAGCTTTTGTGCCGCTGCCTCGTCAAGTAGCTCAGGTCTGGATAGAATTAAATACACTCACCAGTTTCCAGTTTTAGAAGACCCAAAGATTTGGCTGCATCCAGTACAGTGTCTCAAATGTGTGCCCTCACCATAACTATCATGACAGTGTGGGGAGTCTCCACTGTCGGTTTTCTTTGTGGATTCAAACGGTAAGCTTTGATGAGTTGCCCATGTAGGTCTAAACTGAGCTGCTTATTTAGCAGATCCTGAACAAATTATTGTAGGACATTACCCTCCATGGCTTCCGGGACCCTCAAGGGCCGAAGACTGCTAGCCCGCATATTGTTCCCCAGGGTTTCGAGCCTGAGTCACGTGGTCTTGTTCTCGGCTAAGATCCCGGCTACAGCTGCCACTGATGTGTTGGCTGAGCCTACCGCTATTTTGGCATCCGAAGCTACAGCATCCAAGTGGGACTCCATTGCGGTGAAACAGGTACCCAAACTATCGACCTTTCTGTCGAGATTCCGTGTGGCTTGAAGCACCGCATTGATGGAGGGTTCGGAGGCCCTGCTTCCCTCCGCTGCTAGGCCGCTGCCATGTGGCGTCTCTGCATCCTGTCTCACCTTGTTAGAGTCCTGCTGCGTCATCTGGCGAGTTTTCCCCATTTTGGTTGGTAAAAGTTAGTTTAGACTCACAGTGTTAATACCAGCTTTCACTTTAATGGCAAAAAAGTAAGAATTTCTCAATTATTTATACCTTTTTGGGTGTAATCTGGAGGAGCTTCTGTAAAGTGCATCAATCCTGTCTGGCTGCTGGCCACGCCCCATCTGGCCATTTTGACAGCCGTTCTAGTTTTCTGTGTGGCCTCCAGTGCTTGTTCCACCTGTGGGCCAAACAGATAAACCCCATCAAATGGTAAACTCATGACTCTTTGCTGGGCATCATTTGTAAACACCAAGGTTCATAATCACGAGTGGCATCAGGTGCATATCCCAGCTGCTGCTGCTGTAGAAGCAGTGTCAATGGAGTCCATTGCAGCCTCAAGTTGCTGATTATTGAACTTGATACCTCTAGTGATAGTTCGGAGAAGCTCTGAGGCAACGTCCAATTCCAGAAGAGTCTCCACAGTGGCTTTCAGCGAATGCCAGAGGGTATACTCATACTGTGAGAAATAGCCCTGGTAGCTAGCAATACGCATGCCATGGGTAGCGGCAGTGAAGACGCGCTTCCCCAAAGTGTCAATCTTATGAGATTCTTTATTTACTGGACAAGCCATAGACTCCTGAGGGAGGACGACTTTGTTGTTTTCTGCCAAGACCACTATGGCATCTGCAAAGGGTTGAGAGGCCAGGATTGGTTGATTCTTGGAGGGGAGGGGAGCATACTTCCTGTCTATGGACTTGGCCACAGAAGGAATAAGCGCCGAACTGTCCCACACCATTTGTGAGAAAGTTTCAAAAGAGGGCTGTACCAGAGTAGTTAATTCCACAGGGATCTCCAGGACATACAGATTTTTAAGGCACAATAACTTCCCTGGATCAACCTCCTAAGTCTGGAGAGAGAGGGTGGAATTCATATTCGTCAATAGAGATTTAAAAGACAGGTCCTCAACTGAAAGCTCTGCTGAAGTACAGGGCTTACTTTCCACTCCAATCGATAAATCTTCATCGACGTCGTCTCCTAATCGCAGATCAGGATCAGGCTCAAATCATCTCCTACTAGCCCAGGAGGGATAGTATAAAGAGGAAAGGGAGGAAAGAGATCATGAGGAGGTGCTCCCTGAATCAGAATCGAGGCTCCTGGCACCCGAGGCGGTGCCAGCCCCAGAAACGGCACCCGGAGAATCCAACCCAAGGATGAAGATCTGAAAACATGAGGAGGAGAAAATGGTACCAGTGCGGGCCCTGCACTGCAGCCACGTGGGGGCAGTACAAGAGCATGGCGTCAACGGAACTGAAGAAGGTGTCGTGTGACAAGGCTGACCCAACCGCCCTGCCCGCGGGTTCGAAGCCCCTAGGCTCAAAGGCCCTGGGGCAAGCTCCACAGGCTCGGGAAGTCGAGACAACCGCTGAACCCACTGCTCCCTGAGTCCAGAGTATGGAGCCTGTGCTCAGCCTCTGAGGTGTGATTGGTGAAGTACACCAGGAGATTAATCACCTGGTTAAGGTGAAACTCCGACACAACCTTCAGGAGGAACTGCGGTTGGGGTGCAGGACAACCTTGTCCCTGTGGAAGACCAGATAGGGAGACTCAACAGAGAGCGCATGGAGCTCCTCAATCCTTCTGGCTGACATGACAGCCACCAGGAAGGCGGTCTTCCACAACAGGTGAGATGTCACACCTGTGTGCATCAGTTCGAATGGCTTGCCCATGAGCTTTGCCAAAACCAGCAACAAGTCCCACAGTGGTGGTGGTTCACGCACTTGAGGAGAAATGTGGCCAAGGACCTTGAAAAAGTGCCAGGCCACCTTCTCCTGTGCCATCGTCTGTTGACCGGCCTGTGCCCAGTACAGCAGAAATGGCTGCCAGGTTGAGTTGTCAACCGAAGGCCCGACAGAGAGGAACCATAGATAATCAAGAATGATAGCCACTGTGCGGCAATTGCAATTCGGAACTCACCTGAAATAGAGGGAATACTAATCAAGGAACAGGCGCATAGGATAAACCTATTTGCAGACGGTATATTATTAACCTTGCCATCCCCCGAAACATCCATCCCAGCAGTGTGGCACCAATTAACCCTATTCGGGCAGCTGGCAGGTTACAAGTTAAATTAATCAAAAACTGAGGTCCTTAAGTTCTCCTACAGTCCCTCCTCAACTTTAAAAACCCGCTACCCTTTCAGATGGAACAGGGTTGTGATGAGATACCTAGGAATTAAGATACCATACAACCTTTTCCAGCTAGATATAGTAAATTACGAACCAATCACTCAACAGATAACTGCTGTCCTCGCAAGATGGACGCAGCAACCTCTAAGCTTTCTCAACCGCATTGAAACAGTGCAGCAGAATATTCTTCCCAGACTACTATTCTTCTTACAGACGCTCCCAATAACCCCCACAAATGTATATTTCCAGTCCTGGAATAAATTAATATCCCCGATTTATCTGGCATGGAAAACCACCGAGAATAAGATTTACTTCCTTACAACAACTACGGGACAGGGAAGGCCTCAATCTCCCTGACATGACACATTATGCTAGAGCAGCACATATCCGAACCTATTAAATCTCCTAACCAGTAGTTACCATGCCCACTGGAAAACACTATAGCACACTTTAATGGGAATAACTGACATAGCCCCGTGTTTATGGGGAAACCCACTGGGCTGCGTACCGTTAACGCAATACTCCAACTACTCAGCAGAACCACTCCGACATTGGATGCAACTCTCACACAAACTTCTTACGACCGTGGAACAACTGTACCCGAGGGACCTTACCCATGACACCCTCCTCCTCCCTAAGCAACTCTTGGAAACTGTTGGGAGCTGGGCCAGATATGGACTACGATATGTTTGGCAACTTGTCACGCCCACAGGCATATCATCCTTTGCTGGCATACAAACAACTTATAAGCTTCCAAATGGGGCATTCCCTCACTATCTCTAACTCAAAAGGCTATTACAGCCATACGAACAGGCCCTAATAGGGGTGGTAGAATCCCCTTCTGGTATGATAACTAGTGATATCCTGCCTTAAAGGCATGGAAACTGATAATCTTATAAGTGTTCTTTACAAAGCTCTTCAGCAATACTCTATAGACAACCTGGACTACATCAGACAGAGGTGGTCTAAGGAGCTCGGGGAGGATCTTGATACAGAAATGTGAGAGGCTAGCGCCTTACCCTAGCAGAAAATCTCCACTTCCATCTACTAGAAGGAATATGCCTGGAAAACAAGAGTCAGATTCTTTCAAACTCCTGATGTTACGGCAAAGTTCATGGGACCTCACCAAGGTATATGTTGGAGAGGCTGTGGCCAAATACAAGCAAACATAGTACATATAATGTGGACATGTGCACTATTAAAACACTTCTGGCAAAAAGTATTAGATGAAAGTAAGGACATTTTTGGTTCCCCTGCGCTCTAGTCCCCATCCTATGTCCACACAGCGACAACCACCCAAGGAATTAAGATCCCCCAAAAACAACATTTTAAGCAGACAATAATCTTTATAATGGCCACAAAAAAAAAAGTTACCAGACTGTGGTATACAACCACCATCCCTTCAAATGAAGGATGGTGGAAAACATTCTATGAGATGTATAATCTGGAGCACATATCAGCTAGAATGAACTCCTATCTCAAAAGCTTTGATAGCAAATGGAGATCATGGATAACTTATCAACTGGACTACTATACAGATTTTGTGCCCTAAAATGGAGCGCAGAAGGAAATGTAAAACCCCCATTGAAAGAGATGCGACACTTGAAGAGGTGGCCCCCCCCCTTCTCCATCTCCTCCTAAAATCAATTTAGAAAACAGAGCAAAGCTGATTGTACAACAGGTGGACAAGGCTATCTACAAGCTTGTTTTGTAACTTATGTGTTCATACCTAATTAATTTTCATTTACTGAGCAGTATAATACCTTTAGAACTGTACTACAAATTGCTGATATCAAATGTATTCAACAAAAGTCTGAAGATAATTAGTGCTATTCCTATTATAAGTGGGGGAAAAAAAGTAATAAAATTTACAATTAAAAAATAAAAAAGAATGCTAGCCACTGGACAGGACAAAGGTTCCAATCGCATACCCTGACACCAAATGGAGCATCTCTTCCATTTGAAGGTATAGCACTTCCTGGTCGACTCCTTCCACAATGGTGAAAATAGTTTCGGAGAGACCCAAAGCCTGACACTCCAGCCGCTCAGAAACCAGGCTGTCAGATGCAGGGAGTGAAGGTCCGTGTGGAGTACCATCCTCTGATTGAGGGAAAGCAGGTCCAGGCATAGGGGAAGACACCTCGGGAGCTTGCTGCTGAGGCTGAGGAGATTGGGGTACAAGAACTTGCGTGGCCAGTCCGGAGTCACCAGGATCACCTGCGTCTTGCCCCTACTAGCCTTGAGGGGCACCTTGTGGATCAAGGGAATCGGAGGGAAGGCATAGAAGAGGCCTGGGGTCCAGGGCCTCAAGAAGGCATCCCTGTGCAGCATTCCCTTCGACACTGAAGATGGGCGGCCACCACTGCGATGCATTTGGTGAACACCCTGGGGGCCGATGACAGGCCAAACGGCATGTCTTAGAACTCGTAGAGAGTTCCCTCTGCCCTGAAGCGGAGGAACCTTCGATGTGATGGACGGATAGGAACATGAAAGAATGCGTCCTGCAGATCCAGAGAGCAAAACCACATATTCTGCTTGAGAGATGGTATGATCTGAGACAGAGGTACCATCTTGAAGGTGTGAGATCTGAGAAACTGGTTCAGGTCATGCAGATCAAGAATGGGGCACCAGCCCCTCGTCTGTTTCAGGACCAGGAAGTACCTGGAAATGAACCCTGTGTTGACAGGAGGATCCGCAACTCTGACCACTACCTCCTTGTGGAGGAGTTCAGCGATGTCATCTCGAAGAGCTGACTGAGTGGGGCCGGGCTCAGCTTGGCGGGTACTGCTTGAACTCCAGAGGCAGCCCCTGGCTGACCACTTCCAATACCCTCCTGTCTGTTGTGACAGCAGACCATGCAGAAAGAAAGATATGGAGCTGGTCCCCCAAAGGAGGACCCAGAGTGGGCGTGACGGGCATGGGGGTGGTCACCCCCATCCCGACACTGTGCAGGCTTGGAGGAGGAGGATCCGCCCATGGGACCGCTGGGACCCTTCCCTCCGGGCTTACGGGCCACCGAAGCCCCTTACTTGGGCTGAGGGTGCCAAGACTGAGCCTGCTGCTGCTGCCCAGATTGGTACTGGGCCTGCTTGGCTGTAGGGCAGAAAGCCGAAAGGGCTTGCGCTTCTGCTTTCTGGAACCCTGAGATTCCTTCCGGGCAGTAGCAACAGAGTCCAAGGTGGCATTGGACTTCTTGATGCATTGAAGGTGACCATCAACCCCTGGACCTAACAAGTCAGTGCCCAGAAAGGGAATGTCCGCCAGTTTGTGCTGGGTGTCTGCCTTAAAGGTTGAGACCCTCAGCCAAGCCCTGCAGCACATGGCTGCTACAGCCACCACCAAACGGGAAGAAGAATCCCCAATGTCCAGAGCCATTTGGAGTTGCTGTTTTGCCACAGCCCGACCCTGGTCCTGGACCTCCTTGACCGTAGTCTGAAGGTCTGTGGGGAGATGAGGAAGCACCTCACCTAGAGAGCCCAGAATGTCTGTCAGGGGATATCAAGCACATTTCTGAACAGGATCCAAAGGCATCCCTGTGGAGTCAGAGATGAGACAAAGAATGCCCATGAAGGACGTGGAACCTTCATCCGTCAAGAGACCCCCCCAAGGGAAACCTTGTCAAGCGCACGAGAGTGCAGAGAGGAGTCCTCAGACTCTGAGGACTCCAGATAAGAGTGGCTGACCATGTGAATCACCTTTGACTCACCACAGGTGCTCAAGAGAAAGAGTGACCGACAGCCTGTGCAGGAGGCCCTTAGTGGATCGAGATGCCTCAACAGGATCCCCGAGGGAGGCTGTTAAAGTGGCGGTTCCACCATAATCGGCAGAGAGGCCAGTTCTGGCTGAGCCGGGAGGGCCTTCACCGGCTCCACAGGTGGAGAGACGGTGTCGGCCAGCTCCAGAGGAGTCGGCATCGGCCAAGAGGGCGACAGCCATGTGATGGCCAGCGTGGAAGCCGGGGTCAACTTCGGACTGGCCAACACCAACTGTTGCCACATAAGATCCTCATAGTGTCAATGCAACTTTGCGCTGAAACCTCTCCTCTTCGGAGGAGGACGAGGATGAATAGTGGTGATGCCGCTTTCTGGAACACCCAGAGTGGTGTTTGTGAGTTTTCTTTGACTTGTCAGTTGAAGATGACCAAGACCTAGTCCTCGACCACCAGGGGGACTGATGTGGGTGCTCAGAAGGAGCCAGGGAGACCTGCAGCTCCTCCAAGTCAGGGACCGTGAAGAGGTTCCCAGCAGGCTCGGTCTCCTCAGTAGGTGCAGTCAGGACCAGAGTCCTGAATAAGGAATTGTCTGCCTCATCTAGTGACAACTGGTCGATGGGCTCGATAATTATTTTTGACTGGCTCGTCGCCCCGCTTCTTAGCCAGCTGACCTGACGGGGGCACCGTGAAACCAGCATCCGAGGCCACAATTTCGATCGAAGTCAAAACTGGAGATTCCTGGAAACAAGACCGCTCTCAATCCCAAGAATGACATCGTCGAGACTTCTCCTTCTCTCGACTCCTTGGAATCCTTTTTATGGGAAGAGGAGCTGTGTGAAGCCAATGGGCCCTCTCCCTTGGTTGGGAGAGACTGGCACAACTCCTTGAAGGAGCCTGTAAAGGTGAAGCCCAGTTTGAGCAGGACGAAGACCGACGCTGAAGAGGACTGATTGGCAGCCCGAGCCGCCTACTCCTCGAAGGCCTTCATTTGCTCGAGTTGTTCAGAGGACCCCGCAGCCACGGAGAACACCCAACAGGCTTCTTTAGATTTGACAGGCGGGTTCTGTTTCTCTGATCAGCCGAGCTGTAATCAAGCAAAACGATCATCTAACATGTTCAGCTGGAATGAGTGACAAAACTCGCAGGTCTGGGTATTGTGATTGTGACCCAGAAAATAGATGCACGTGGCATGTGGGTCAGTGCAAGACATCTTCTGCCGGCAAGGGAACCGGCAGAACCCAAGTGAGGACTTGTCCTCCATCATTGTCGCAATCGAAGATTGAAGTGGTGAAACTCAAATGAATTTAAGTTTAAGTTTTGGTAAGTAATCTGAAGATTTAAGCGCCAGGGCCTACTCAACGCAGGAACGGTAAGGAGGGAACCTGACTCTTCCAAGCGGAAAATAAAATCTGGCATCAAGGGGCGGAGCCAAGGGATGTACCACCTGGGTGGGTGGGAGAAGCCAGCTTAAAGACTTCCGGCAACATATTTAAAGGGAAAGGACATGTCATAATGTATGGATAACAACATATCCACATCCCTAGAACCACGTTTTGTTCTAGTAGTAGTATGATCTGAGACAGAGTTATGATCCTGAAGGTGCACGACATGAGAAATTTGTTCAGGTCATGCAGATCTAGAATGGCGTGCCAGCCCTCGTTTGCTCTGGCACCAGGAAGTACCTGGAGACGAACTCTGGGTGTTTCCGAGGATCTGCGACGGGAACCACCACATCCTTGCAGAGGAGCTGGGCTATGTCGGTTCTTAGAGCTGACAGCATGACTGCGGAAACCAAGTCCTCCCATGGGGCACAGACTCGGCAAGGAGGGTACTGCTCGAATTTCAGAGGCAGACCCTGACCCACCACTTCGAGAACCCACATGTCTGGGGAGACAGCGGACCAGGGAGAAAGGAATTGGTGGAGCCGGACCCTCACAGGAGAACCCAGGTGTGATGGGCATGAGGGAGGCACCCCTCATCCCATCACTGGGCAGGCTTAGAGAAGGCGGAGGGCATGGCTGAGGCACCACCGGAGCCTCTCCCTCCAGGCTTGCAGACAGCCGAGGCCACAAACTTGGGCAGATGTCGCCAGGCCTGAGCCTGCTGGCCAGCCTCGGGCTGGGCAGGTTTGACCACAGCAGTGGAGGTGGACCAAAAGGGCTTCCTCTTCTGCTGCTGCTTGGAGCCCTTAGGGTCATTCTGGTCAGATGTCACGGAGTCCAAGGTGGCACTGGACTTCTCAATATCGGTGAGGTGGCCCTCAATCCCAGGTCCAAATAGGTCAGTGCCCAGGAAAGGGACATCTGACAGGTTGTGCTGAGTGTCCGCTGTGAAGGTCAAGATCCTCAGCCAAGCCCTGCGGTGCAAGGCAACTAAGGCCACCACGGAGCGGGCAGAGGAGTCCCCAATGTCCATGGATGTCTGGAGCTGTTTGGCTACAGCCCGGCCCTAGTCCCAGACCTGTTTGACCGTGGTCTGAAGGTTCGCTGGCAAATGAGGAAGCACCTCATCCAGTGTGCCTAGCAGGGCATGAGAGAAGTGAGCCATGAAGAGGGCTGGAGGACACCAAGTGAGGAGGCAGCGTAGGCTTTCTTACCGCATGGTCCAACTTCTTGGGATTCCTCGTAAGGCGGCTTGTCAACATCCCCAGTGTTGCTGGAGCACCTAAACACAGAGTCTGCCACCAATACCTTGGCTGAGGGTGCTCTGTGAGATCCCGAAGGGAGCCAGTGAAGTACCCGTGTTGTGGGCCCACGCTGGGCAGAAAGCACTAGAGGCATGAATCGGGGTACTGCCAAAGCTCCAGGGCAGGGCCAAGAATGACTTCTGCCACCCGGAAAGCCTCCGTAGGAGTGTCTCCTCGATCGAGGATCTTGGTCAACGAATAACGAGCCCGCTTCTGGACAGACTCGGTTTTCATACCCGTCGACTCAGAAATCAGGCAGAGAAGGCCCATGTAGGAAGATGGACCTTCGTCCGTCGAGAGATCCCCATGGACTCCACATTGACCGGACAGGAGTTTAGGGAGGATCCCTTGGAATCTGAGGAGTCGTTAAAGAGTGGTTGACTGCCCAAGTCCCCACTGACCCCCTGCAGACGGTCAGGGGTGATGGTGATTAACAGCCTATGGGGAAGCCCTTTAGACGGCTGAGACTCCTTAACTGGAGGGCCAGTCAGCGGCTGTGTTTTGGCTGCAATTCGACCACTATCGGCAGAGACGCCGGGGTCAGCTGAGCTGGGACTGTTTTGGTCAGCTCCATCGATGGAGATGGCATTGGCATTTTGGGTGACAGCCAAGTGATGGCCAGCGTAGAAGCTGGAGTCAGCTTGATGCCGGGAAGCACCAACTGTTGCCACATCAAATCCTTGTAGCATCGACACAGTTTGCGCTGAAGCCTCTCCTCACCCAAGGAGGATGGGGATGGAGAGTAGCAGCAGCACTGCTTCCCATGGTACAGAGAGTGTGAGTGCCAGAGTCGGCGGGACCGGCTCGACCCACAGGAGGAAGACACAGTCAGTGACCTCGTCTGCCGGGGGGGGACGTCAGCGGGGCTCAGAGGAAGTTGGTGAGCGCAGAGGCTCCTCCAGGTCTTGGTCATCGACCAGAAGTGGCGGGTCAGCGGACTGATCCGTCCCTCCAATGGTCTGAGTCAGGACCGGAGTTCTGGACAAGGAAGTGTCAGCTTCTTCAGTCAACAACTGGGCGGTCAGTTCAAGAAAATCTCGGCCGGAACTTCAACCAGTATCTCGGCCAACTGGCCAGACGGGGTTACTGTGGAGCCATCGACCTGGGCCACAGATTCGACTGAAATCAAATCTGGAGAAGAGCAGGAATCAGAGGCTCTCGACCGAGAACACTCCCAATCTCACGAACGATGGTGGGTCCTTTCTTTCTCTGACTCTTTTTTGGATTTAGACATAATTCCTTGAAGAACCCCATGAAAGTCGAGCCCAGCTGGAGCGGCACGAAGGCATAAGCCAAAGAGGACTGAGCTGCAGTCTGGGCCACCTCCTCCTCAAACCCTGCAAGCTGTTCGGCGAACCCCATAGCCACGGAGACCATCCAACAGGTGTCCTTGGATTTGACCGGCAGGTTCCAAAGCACTGGGCGACCCAGTTTAAGTCAAGCAAGACAGTCCTCCAGGACGATCGGGTGAAAAAAAACTACAACGGTTGCAGGCCTGGGGATCGTGACCATGCCCCAGGAAGTAGACGCACGTGGCATGCGGATCGGTCCTGGACATCTTCTACCCACAAGGGCACCGGCAGAACCCGGGAACAGATTTATTGTCCACGACGGTCGCAATCGAAGACTGAACTGAAGACAAAACTCATGAGAGTTTTAAGTTTTAGGAACTGAATCCGAAGATTTAAGTGCGAGAACCTACTCAATGCGGAAGTGGTAAGGAGGGAACCTGCTTTGCCCAGTGGAAAGGAAGATCTGATGTCATGGGGTGGAGCCGAGAGAGTTACCAGCCAGGTGGATGGGAGGAGCCAGCTTGAAGACTGGTTCATCAGATGTCTTCCGGCAAGCTCTTAAAAGGTGTAGATCTTCAAGGAGATTTCAGTCATCAGGTCAAACTGTAGGAACTTCAGTGTCAGTGAAGCAAGATCCACACGGAAGATTTTCAGCAGTACAACTGGGGTCACCCACAGACTTCACCAACCCTATAAAGGTGTGAACAGCCCCGCTCCCTCATCAGTTCTTTCTCCTAGAGACAAAGGGAGCATAGCTCAAGCCATGGGGGACTGAGGAAGGAACGGGGGGGGGGGGGAGGTGCCCAGGCTTATAAGAAAAGGATGGATACACCAGCTAGCCAGTTCCAGTAAGGAGCCCAAAAAGGGGGGATGGTGGGAGGGAAAACAGACCTGATGACTGAGATCCCCTTGAAGATCTGCTGGTACGTAAGTTCTTACATAACTGGTCTATTTTCTTCAGAGGTATCTCAGTCATCAGGTCACACTGTAGTAATGAGTCCCAAGCACTTACAGGTGCAGTCAGTCTGAGAGGGAGGCCAACCTTAAACTTAAGACAGGAGGCCTTGCAGCACAACCCTGCCAAATCATGCACGGGCTCTAGAGGCAATGTCCAGACTACAGTGCTTGGTAAACGTGTGGACAGTACTTCAGGTGGCAGCCGCACAGATGTCAGTGGCTAAGACCCCCAGAAACAAGCCACAGAGGCAGCCATGCCTCTTGTGGAATGACCTTTGACCACTCCAGGCAATTCTTTGCTGTACTTGTAGCAGAACACAATGCAATTAGCCAACTATTTAGACAAACATTGTTTAGAAACCTGAACGTCCTCTCTACCTGGGGAAAAAGAAACAAACAACTGCTTCGACTTTCTACATTCCTTGGTTCGGAGCAGGTAATAGTGCTTTACCTGGATTGGCATGCTATGGAAAATAAACAGGTGGGTGGGTGGGTGGAAAGACTGGTTCAATGTAAACTCAGACACCACCTTAGGGAGAAAATCAGAAGGCCTAAAGCTCAGAAATTCTTTGAGCAGAAGTAATAACTATAAATAACGCTTTCCAGGAAAGAAAGCATAGTTCGCAAGTTGTGGCTGTCTCAAAAGAAGACAGGGTCAGCTTCTCCAAAACAAAATTTAAATCTAAAGCCGGGACAGGAGAATGGATTGGGGGTTTCAGATGCAGGATGCCCATCAAAAAGGTACAGGAAACATCCAGCTGAGCTATGGTATGGTCACCCATGGGCTCATGAAAAACCGAGACAGCCAAAAGGTGCACTTTGAGCGAGGAGTACTGGTGACCTGCATCAGACAGAGGCATCAGAAAGTCCAGGATCAGGTTCATCAGTCGGGTGAAAGGGTCCAGATTATGCTTGGTAGCCCATATGGCAAATCGCTTCCACTTCAGAGCATAAATGGCTTGGGTGGAAGGCTTCTGGGCGGGCCAATAGGACATCCGTCACTCTATTAGAAACCCCAAATCTGGCGATGGCTACATCCTCAGGAGCCAGGCAAGCAGATGGAGGGACCTGAGGTTGGGATGAACCAGGGTTCCCTGATCCTGGGTCAGCAGATTCCTGCAGTGGGGGAGACGGACTGGAGGTTCTTCCGCCAGCTGCTGTAGTAGTGGAAACTATATCTGGCGAGGTCAGAATGGAGCTACAAGTATCATGCTAGCCCCCTCCATCTGCAGTTTGATGAACACCCTGTGAATCAGAGGAAACAGAGGGAAGGTGTAAAGAAACCTCCTGCTCCAAGAGAGGTACAACGTGTCTTGCCAGAAAACTCCAGGCCCTGGATCAAGCGAGCAAATATTGGGCAGTTTTGCATTCCGTGGGGATGCAAAAAGGTCCACCTCTGGATGACCTCATCTGTCGAACAGGTCTTCTGCGATGGATGAGAGAAGCTCGCACTCATGCATGCTGGACTGAATCTGTCTGAGGCTGTTCGCTACAGTGTTTAGCACTTCTGGGATGTGGACCGCTGAGAGGGACAGGACGTGGTCTAGTGCCCAATACCACCCTCTCATGGCCTCCCTGGCACAGGAGGTACAAATGTGTTCTCCCCTGTTTATGTAGTACACTACACTGAGGTTGTCTAACTGAATCAGCAGCTGGCCTGGAAGAAGATGGTTCTGGAAGGCCTGCATGGCATACAGAACCACCCACATCTCCAAGACAATGATATGCAAGAAGTTTCGATCTGGGACCAAGAGCCCCAAGTTTGAAAGGGACCCAGATGAGCCCCCCAATTCAAACCAGAGGCATCCATGGTGAGGATTTCCTGAGAAAAGGAGATCTGGAATGGAACCCCAGGCAACAGGTTCAGGGAGTCCATTCATTACTGGAGCACTTTACGGGCTGTGGAAGAGATCAGCACTAACTGATCTAATTCATCTGTTCGCTGGTCCCATTGCACTCTGCATTCAGAGAGCCCACTGGAGGATGCGCATGTGGAGCCTGGCCAGTGGAACGGTGGGGATGGCAGCCGCCATCAGTCCCAACAGCCTCAGGTACACCCTGGCTGGAATATAATAACTCTGTGCCATCTCCTGACCCTGGGCAATAAGACACTCTGCCCTGTTTTGAGGCAGAAAGGCCTTCCCCTGTGCTGAGTCTAGAACCACCCCTATGTATTGCAGCCTTTGGGATGGAACCAGAACCGACTTGGGCAGGCTGACGGTGATGCCCAGGAACAGGAACAACTGAACAGTTCTCTCTAAAATCCCCAGGAGCTATTCCCTGGACGGAGCCTTTAGGAGGCAATCATTCGGATAAGGGAAAACATACATTCCGTCCCTTCTGAGGGCCGCAGCTACTGCTGCTAAGCACTTGGTAAAAACCCGCGGTGCAGAAGACAAGACAAAGGGCAGCACTTTGAACTGGTAATGTTTGCCCTGAAAAAGAAACCACAGGACCCTCCTGTGAGGAGGAAACACCGAGATGTGCAGATAAGCATCCTGCATGTCCAGAGAACACAGCCAGTCACCTTGCCTGAAAAGGAGCATTAGACTTGGCAAATTTACCATTCAGAACTTTTTCTACTAGACATACAGACTGAAGTTCTTTAGGTCTATGATGGGACTCTGGTCTTTCTGCAGACCAGGAAGAACCTGGAATAGAACCACTTGTTCCTCTGCCGCCTGGGCACTGGCTTGATGGCCTGCTTCCACAGAATGGACTGTACCTCCTCCCGGAGAAGAGACAGATGGGCCAGGGAGTAATTGTAAAGCAGAGAAGGAGTCTCTGGGGGTTGCTCAGAAGCTCCAGTGTGTGACCCCTTTCTATGATTTGAAGAATCCAGGCATTAAATGTTATGGTTCTCCATTGATTGGGATGGAGGGAGAACTGACCTTCGACCACCACCTCTTGGTCGGGGATCGGAAGAGAGGTCTGGCAAGGAGTAAAGCAGAGGCGGATCCAGCTGCTGAGGCTGATCCATCACCTCTGGGATGCATGGCCATGGCTCCAGCATTGGAGGAGACAGGCAAGACGGCGGAGGCTCTGCATTTGCCTTGGGGCTGAGAGGCTGCTCCTGGTCTATTAGATGCCTTACAAAAGGGAGTGCACTGTCAGCTCTTAGTCTGCATGTGAACAGATTTAACAGTGCTGCCAGATGCCTGCAGGTTATTAATGATGTCCTGGACATCTGGGTCAAACAGTTTTGAGCCATTGAAGGGGGCATTAAGCACCTTCTGCTGAACATCAGTAGCAAAGACAGAGACCCTCAGCCAGGAGTGCCTATGGAGGCAAATACCATTTGGCAGCAGCCCTGGCAACTGTGTCTGAAATATCATAGAGGGCCCACAGCAGGTACTTGCTAACATCTTCAGCAGTCTGCAACCATTTGAGAATCTCCTGTTTCTGCGTACCTTCTGGGAGGGCCTGGGCAGCCACCTTGCCCTTCTTCCAGTTGGTGTTCTGGTACTTAACTGGCAATCCTCAGCCCAAGGATGGAGGAGGCATAACCCCTCTTGTCCCAAAGATCAATTCTGCATGACTCTTTGTCTGGGGGGAGGGAGCTATGGTGCTTGGGCACCTTAGACCTGTCATAGGCTGCCTTTATGACCACTGAATTGGTTTCAAACTGGGCAACATAATGTGGAAACCCCTGACGGGAATGATATAGTTTATCTGCCCCATGGGGCATAGCTGGCACCACGTCAGGCCTACGTCAGGATGCAGCAGTAGCATTCCTCAAAGCAGGAAAATAGGAGGAATGATCTTGGAGGAGACTCTGGGATCTCCAGAAAATCCACCAAATCCTTTCTGGTGGCATCCTCCTCCTCCTCCTCCTCCTCAGTATGAAAGTCCATGGCTGAGGACAGCTGCTTCACGATATTGAAGAAGATAGGGTGGGGGACTTCCGGTGACGTCATTCCTTTAATGGCAGCATAATCCTGTCAGTTCCTGAACCTCCCCAATAAACTGCCTCTAAAATACAGCGATTTTAAAGGAAAAATTCTCAGGAAGTACAAGCAGGTGAGCAAAAATGCCAAAGAGAGGCATGATAACTAAATTAAAACCAGACAAGGAGTGGGATGAGGGTGAATTTTCGGACACAGACTCGGGCAGCGAGGGCTCCCAGGCCTCGGCTTCATCATGCCACAGCAGATCCCAGGCGAAGCAGCTGCCCCTGACCACAATACAGAGACAAATGTCTCTGATGCTGTCGGAATTAAGAGATTTCCGCAAGGAGATGCAATCGATGGTGACTGCCCTCCGCACAGACATCACAAAACTGAAAAAGCAGCAAAAGACCTTGGAGGTGCAGGCCATGGAGGTAGACCGCAGGGTAGATAGCGCTGAGCATGCGATCTTGCAGCTACATCATGAGATCCAGGGACTGCAGGCAAAAGCGGAGGATGCAGAGAGCCACAGCAGGTGGAACAATATTCGCACATCGGGGGTCCCGGAAGGATTGGAGGGCCCCGATATGCTGAAGTTCATCAAGCAGCTTATCTAGGAGGCAATAAAGATACCCAGCACTCTCACCCTTGAGCTAGAGAGAGCTCATCGCACTCTAGGCCCAAAGGTTGCTCCAGGAGCTCGCCTACGCACCATTCTAGTGCGGTTTCTCTGTTTCCAAGAAAGAGAGTCAATTTTACACTCAGCCTGAAAACAAGGTGTGGTACTCTACCAATCGCAGTGACTGTACCTAGAAAACGATTGTGCCCCCGAGGTGATGAGCAGGCGAAAGCAATACATTCCTCTCATACGGGCCCTCAAAACTTTGGGACTTCCGATTTCATACCCCTACCCTGCTAAGCTGGTAATTCAATTCCCAGAAGGGGCCCAGACTTTTGATTCGGTGGTGGAAGCTACAGCGAAGCTTAAAAACAGAAGTATTAAGGTGTTACAGGGTCCTTCAGGCCAGAAGCAGTCCACAGCATCCAAGTTGTCGCAGCGTGTATGGAGCTCGGGGAGCAGGGAAGCATGCAGATGACAAGGGAAAGAAGCAATCCAGCAAATTACTAATACCCTCCGGCATCAGCCGCAGAATTCCCCTCCGGACATGCCCCCTCACGAAGACGAGTGGCAGAGGATCACCGTATTGAAGGCTGCAGAACTGATATCATGAAAGGAAGATTGTTTTTATCTGGAACTCTCTGATCTGCAGGTCGGCGACTGACAGGTTATCGCTCTATGAAGGGTTCCAGACATTCCAGAAGACATCCTCACCTTCCCGATCATTGAACTTGGACTTCCAGGGACATCTCTATCACTCACCGTCTACTCAGATAAGTCCCAGTCTTACTAAGTTTACTCTTTTCTATTTCTATTAACAAACTCTATGCTCAGTACCTCTGAACATATCGAAGCTATACTGGTACTAACTGTTCTGCCCTCCCCCTCCCCCCCACCGACTAATGTGAACGAAATGATCTCCTTCAGTTACAACCCACTCTGTAAGCCTTTCCTTAGGCCCAGGCCTGCCCATTTAACATTCTAACAGCCCTTCAGGTCTGGAGTTACGAAGGCAGGGGTCCTCACTTTTCTTATTTGACTGGGACAGAGGTTGTTAATATCTGCTCACTAATAACTAACTTATCTGGGGAAACTGGGGGGGGAGATGAGATTAAGGAAATCTTGGACAGTGCTGTTACAGTATACCGTAAACCTAATTTGGGAGGATAGGGTTCAGGGCACCAGGTACTACAAATACCAGATGGCCACACCCCACAGGGAGAGACAGGGATTAATTTGTGCCCACCTCCCTCACCCCTTTTTCGGGGATTCAGGGGCGGGATGATACAGGAATTAAGCCCGCTACAATGCCCACACATTTAGTTGAATTGGAGGGTTGCGCTCCTCAATCAATTAACCAACTACAGTACATAACTCTCTCTAATCACAGAGATGAACCAACAGGGAGGTACAGGAGAACTAGTGATGTACCCAACACTCGTACTTTATTTTTCCTTTTTACCCTCCTCCCCCTCCCCTTCTTTTTGTTCCCCCCACCCCCCACTGGCACTTGAAGTGCCTCAAGCTCCTAACACCAATAGGAGTATAGGTGCGTGCCTTGGATACACATCATGGTCATGATGAATGACCATTCTGATGGAAGTTTCATGATTCAGTGGATGACCAGCCCGGTTATGTTGGCCCAGTTGGCCCAAATGTTTACATGGTTCCACCGGCCCTGGGAGAATTGCTCCCTTTTAGGATTTCTTATTGGTCACCAAGTTAGTGAACGGGTTCATGTTCTAGTTGCTAACCAAAAAGTTAGGTGCCAGATGGCATCAGCTGCACATAAGTATTGGTTCAGGAATTCAAAGGGGATTTCCTCTAAGCAGCTGTTTGACAGTCACAAGTTCCTACTATGTCTGACAGAGGTTTTGACAAAATGTGTATTAACTGGTGTCTTTAAGTACTCTATTCTAACATGTTATGAGAATGAATAACCAGCATTTAACATTGTGTTCTCTGAATGTTAATTGCCTGGAGAGCTCCATTAAGAGGTCCAGGGTAATTATACTCCTGAAAAAGACCAAAGCAGAGGTGGTATATATGCAAGAAATGCATGTGACACAAGCTGAGCATGGAAAGTTAAAGGGGAAAGGTTTTTCCCCAGGTATTTTCATCAGCAATGGGGAGTGGGGGCAAGAAATGAGGAGTCGCCATACTGATCTCGAATCATACCCCATTTCGATTGGTGAAGGAATGAGCGGACCCAGAAGGTAGGCTAATAATTGCTCAGGGGTGGCTGCAGAAACAGGAGGTAACACTGGCAAACATGTACCTCCCCCCAGGTGCAAACACACCAACAATTAAGTTCCTACTTGATAAGGTGGTCGCTATGTCCAAGGGTGTCCTACTGCTAGAGGGTGACTTTAACATAGCCCCTAACCCTTCCTTGGACATCACAAGGGCTCAAAGAGGCAGGCAGCCCGCCTCACACAAATTCTTCAGGTGGTTCGCCCGGGAGATGGGCTGGCTGGATTTGTGGCAGTCTCTGCACCCCGGGGTCAGGGGATACATGTACTACTCAGCAGTTCATGTCACCTATACCCGCAGAGATCATTGCTATACACAAAAAGAAAACCTAGGTAAACTGGTGGATGCTAAAATGGGTGCCACAGCACATGTAGACCATGCCGCAGTGGTGACCACCTGGCTCTTGGGGGTCGGAGAGACGCTGCACTAGATGGAGGTTTAACCCGGACCATCTCAAAAGCGAACCCTTCTGGAAATTCCTTAGGGAAAAAATTGAGGAAATCATTGGGGACAATTCAGACCCGGACATCTTGGCATCTATTAGGTGGGACACCCTGAAAACTGTTCTTAGGAGTCACCTAATAAAATATACAGCCATGCTTACGAAAGCATGGCAAGAGAAGCAGAGACTGCTCGAGCAGACACTGTAGTTCCTACAACTTGCACATCAGCAGGGCGATTCCTCAGTTCTGACCCAGATTAAACAAATTAAAAAAGAACTGGATGACATATACATCCAGCAGGCGGAAATGTGTTGAAAGTGGCCAAAGTTTAGTGACCAGTGACCAAACTTTTATCAACAATATGCAATTGGCTAACCAACAGGTTGAGGAGATAGAAAGGTGTAAAATGGCTAGTGCAGAGGCTGCAAAGCGCTAGTAAAAGGTGAAGGTGGCTAGCAGATGACTACAAGATACCAACATGTAGATTAATGTGCCTTGTAAGTGCAGAGGTGTTTGGAGAGTAACTGTTGAAACCATGCAAATAATGATACCACTGTGCAAATTAATGGCTGTGTAGATGCCCAGGTTCAAAAGCTGTTGGGGCCCTTTAAATCACCGTAGAAAATAAGTGAACTGTCTTTAAAAAAATAAATGTTTTAAAAAGAAAATTAGCTTTGCTTTGCTCAGCAGAGATATTTTGTACAAAACCTTCCTTCAACCAAAGGTCATAGCCAAAATAAGGTTCAGCTGCTTCAAACCACTGCAGCTTAGATACAGTTCCTCATTTTATAATTTCTTTTTTTGTTTCATATGTTTATTAGTTGGCAGTTGACCATATACAATTCATAGCCAACAGCTATAAATAATCCATATATCACAGCCATATTCATTTTATAATTTGTTGTGTTTAAAAAAAATGTGTAACAGAGAGTTGATGAGAAACAATTATATCCTTGTTTTGGCCACTGTCTAATCAGCAAATTATTTAAAGTGAATGTGAAGTCCCCTCGTATGTTTTCTGTATCCTAAAGAGAGTTATTTTTGATAAATGTAAAATCCCCTGATCACTTGTTTTTCCATCTAAAGATTACCACATGTCTCAGCAAAGTGTTAAATGTATCTTATGACCGAGGTATCTCACGGCCATTGTACTTTTAAAACCTTGTCTCATAATGTTATCAAATGACGTGATGTCTAGGCTAAAATTTGCTGTAACAGTTGGGAATTTCCACCATGCATTTTGGGGGTATAAATACAGAACCTAAATGTCATGGCCAGTGTGTTTTTAGAGGAATATATACGGCTGCTATAGATGCTAGAATATCCAGAAAAGGGAGCGGTTCACTCTACTTTTCTGTACCTGTAGCCCTGGTGGTAAAAAGCCATCAGCTGTTTAGATTTGATCATGTTAGAGGTAAAATTGTAGGGGCTTATTTAGTATTAATAAATGGCAACTGATTTAAAATAACATTTGGTGTCAGGTGGCTTTACTGGATTACCAGGGACCACTAGCCAAGAACCTTGTGTTTTACAAATTGGCGAGCCAGCCAGGAGGTGGTTTTGGTTCTGGTCTTGGTAAATTTGGTAATGCCTAGTGTTTACTCTAAAAAGGGTCCACGCAGGTAAGGGTCATAACCTAACTGTGGGGCTGGGAAAAAGAGTCTAATGGACTCTGAGTGTTCGAGTGGACTTGAACCTATAGGAAAAGGTCTATGGTGCAGCTATAAGCTGGGTAAGCATAATGTACATTTATGTGGGGTTCTGAGGACCCCAGGTTTAAGGGTATGTGGAGAGATGTATTAAGGAAAAGTCTCTCAAACAAGTAAGGCAACTGCCCTTGTAATTTGTGCTTGCTAGAAGTATATACTGTTAGAGCCGACGATGGCTTTCACAGTTCAGACTGCTTTTAGAAGAGCGGTGTCTTATCAAGTAACGTTAGATAAGCAACATTTAGAGAAAGAAAAATAAACCACTGTAGATGCATACACAGTAGGTGTGATTACAGACGGGTCAATTTGAAAATTCCCTCCCCCCCCCATGTTCCCTATCTGTGTAGCTTCAAGTTTTTGTTCTTGTAACAATTTCAAGTTCCCTTGCCTCCTAGAGAGGCTCAAACATTTGATCCCAAACCCAGGTACTGGGGATCTCCACCAGTTGGATCTCAACCTAGTACCTAGTACTGCTACAGATTTTTAAACTGCAAACCAGAGCTCTGGGAAAAGACTTGGTTTGGCAGGTTACTGAAATGGCCGAAAAGAAACCTTTGAAAGGGTTAATAGCTGCTGCGTTTGGAGATTATCATGAAGGTCCTGCAGTCGTTTTTCTGAATCGGACCGGTGTATCAGAAAAGAAGAAGGAAAATACCTTGGCACAGGGTAAGTCTGAATTTTTTTTTATTTAAAGTTTTTTTTTTTATGTCTGTTTTATTTCTGTGATACATATACTAAACAAAGTAATGCTCTGTCTCTCTCTCTCTCTCTCTCTCACATGTTTTCCAGCGTATATCTGTGTTCTGTAATTATGTTCTGTTGTCAAGGTTGCAAGATAGCATTGACTGCCTTTGGCGCAGAACATGTTACAGTAAAAAAGACAAAGTTTCTTTGCCTCACATCTGACTGTTTTAATTAGTTTTATTTTTAATAAAACATTTGTGCTGCCTAGATAGGGTCAGTGAAGAACTTTTGTATGTAGTTGTTGGTTGGAGCAGGTAGTGCTGAAGGTGAAGAGATATGACGTCATAGATTGCAATGTGCAGAAAGATTTGTAGTTTGCAGGCAACATGCCAAGCCACTGCTAGGCGAAAATGTAATGTGTTAACAGCTATGAATGGCTTTATTATACTTCTAGTTAAAACCAGAAACTTTTTGCAAAATGGCAGAGTGCCATATTTTGGTTAGGCACCAAAGGTATAACCATATTATACTAGATGTGTCCACTTACAGATGGTATGTTGCACTGTATTTTAAAGGAGTTGGAAGGTGTTTAAAAAAATGTTTGTTCTGAAAAGATTTGGCAAGGAAATATGTATAAACTTGTTGGTTTAAAAGGTTGTCGGTGTTACAAGACAGGCAGGAGGCAGCACATATATCTAAAACACTTAAGAGTTTTCTAATGAAACTATGGGCATTACCCTCAGCAAACTGGTGTCAAATAATGTCAGTCTTATTTTGTGTTAAGTATTTCTTTTTGTGTGTGTGTGTGTGTGTGTACTGTCTTGGCCAGCAGTTTTATTTTGTGCTCTATTATTTAAAGATATTTTAATATCAGTAGTGTTCAAGGACACTACAAAAACAGCTGGGTTTGAGCGACCCCTGCGTGCACACTGTGTGACCTTTTGCATGTTATTTGACCTTCTTGTGTTTCAACATTTTATGTTACTACCAGTTCAAACTTGATGTGTGTTCCCTACTTAAAGCACAACTTTTCACACAAAATGCATGATTTCATGGAAGCACACCAAGAGTGAACCATACAATCTGGCTTTTTATTACAGAACTGGCATGCCAAGTAAAAAGGAACAAACTTTTTTTTTTGTTTTTTCTTCTTTCTGGCCTTGCGGTCAACACAGGCAATGCTCAAAACCTTCCTCCACAAAACGTTTGGTTGTAAGTACAACTCCTTTGTTCCTTAACAATATCACGTGATTCCCATACTATGCAAGGCACTCAAGCTGTAACGAGGAATTATTCATCATCTCCCTGAACTTTTTTTTTTTTTTACTTTTTATATATATATATAGATAGAGTACACTTTTAAAAAGGACTATTACAGCTGTTTTTGAGAGTTTACCATCTACAGTTAAAAGCAATGACTTTTGCTTTTATGTGTGACCATGGTGTAATTTTTTTTTTCCCTTTTTAAATGCATTCTAAGAGATACGTACATATGGTATTACCATCAATCCGGATCTTTTGTGAACTCAGCTGACATTTTGTCATGCTTAGGATAAGGGAACCCAGGGATGCTTTTTATTTTTAGACTTGTATGTTTGTTTTTGTTGTTTGTCTGTGTGTTTCTTCTCTTTCTTTTGGAGAAAAATAAGTTCTCCATCTTTATAGTAAGGTATGAAACTTACTAAATTAGTTGCAATATAATTCTGTTATAATTTGAAGTGGGGTAGGTGGGGACTGCAATGGGGCCACCCCATTACCATTTATCCAGTGGTACTGCACGACTGGTTACTAATATTGCCAGACCATTTCTGGTTTAATATCCATGTCACCATCCACAGCTAACATTTTTATTGCTACAGTAGTCAAGTTGTCTCTTCCACCAGTAGGAGCTGGAAGGGGGGCATACTAACCTTCCTTCCAGTGCAATACCCACAAAGGTTGCAAAGTACATCACTGTCTCCCCAAAGGGGTAAATAAAGAAAATGTGTATTTGCCAATATTATTTCTTATTTAAAAGTTTTGAAAAGACCGAATGTACTTTGACAGTATAACCTAGCTCAGTCCCTCTGCTTTTTCTAGTGCAAAACAGTTAAACCTCATACCTATCATTGGTACAAGGGCTTTTGCCCTCGGCAAGTAATCAGTTAAGCTGGAGGGAGGGTTGTGTATGTATTTCCACATATATTCATGTCTTTTAATTGTCTTTTCAACTTTCTTATCCTGTCAGACAAATATAAAACAACTTTCCATAGCCTTACAGCAATGGATGCATTTTTACCAAGACTGCAATGTATAAACTTAAACTGTACCACACACTCTCTGCAACTTATTCCATGGTTATGTTCAACCAGTGAATTCACAATACTTTAACATTCCTGGACTCTGAACTAAGCTTACAGGCTATATTTGTTCCGTGTTTAAAATGTATTTTATGCATTATGCTCAATACTGGAATTGTTCTATTGCAAAAATACTTATGTTTCACATTTATGTTATAATGTTTTGATATACATCTTGCTACACTGTAGCATGTGTGTATTCGGAAAAGGGCTCCACATGTATAAATGTTTTTAATGCCCATAACCAAACCTAGATACCGGGGCCAACACTGCTGACCCATCCCTACAATATGTTCCAAGCAAAACCCCAGACAAATTAATACTCTGTTTGTCTCATTACTCACAGGTACCCCTGAAAAATAAGTGCACTCTATGCAGGTTTTGTCATTTTAAATCTTAACAATCATAATATGCAGAATTTAGATTGTGCTCTAAACCTATGCTTCAAGCCTTACCTCACTCAGTACTTTGGAGTATTTCACTATACAGGGTAAAGAAGGTAGACCCTTTCACTTGTCACAGGTGCAACAGGCACTACTATTAGTCGGCATAGGCCAACAATATATATATTTGTCCCACTACTGCATAGTGTAACAGGCATATTGCCATAAACTACTGTATATGTTTGAAGCGTGTTATTGTAACATTATAAGATTTTATAACTCAGGTCTCAGTTAGGCCTGCTAGCAAAAGACAGAGAAATCATGTTCATCACTATAACCTCTTCTGTGATTTGAAAGCAGGGTGTAACCATAACACTGTCATGGATTCACAGATGGTCAAATGGTATAACTGGACCTCAGCCTGCACCCCCAAGTGTGCAGTTGACGTCCCATTTTTATTTTTCTCTTTCCAATTACCAGAATTTAAGCTCTATCACACTACTCTTTACAAAACAAAAAAGTCATTGGTTTAAAAGATTATTTATGTGTTCTTAACTCAGTTTCTAACACACTTTGCAAGTTTGCAGGTTTCCATGGTGTGGCACACATAAGATCTCCACGTTCAACAGCAGTAATACTTTCATCTAAGTTTATTTATTTATTTATTTTGCTTTTGGTGACCGGGTAAGTGCACTAGGCAAACAATGCCTATTTTCAGGCACGACCCGGGAGAGAACAGTTTACATAGTTGTCAAGACCTTCCTCTTTTTCCTGAAAAGAAAACTGTCACAGCTTTGATGTCATCACCATCTCTGTGCCTGACTGGTTCCATATAAGGACTATTGCATGAATCAAGTTATTATTACCTCTGCAAGTGTAATGTTTTCAGCAGAATTATACCTATTTGTAGAACTTTAAATTAACTAAAAAAGGTCCAGTCAGTTCAGACTCTGCAATCAAGCTTATTGTTCCTGCTTACTACGAAGTTAAGTCTGGGGTAGGGGCAATCCCCTAACTTCAGCAAGAAGATTTTACTTCAATTGATCTTCAAGCAAGACATCCATTTTCTTCACTGCTGCTTGTTTCAAACATGGCTGGTACTTTCTACAAACCTATTGCTCTATTGTGGACTGTGTTCTTCATGGTTTATTGTAAACTATTACTTTTTTATGGACTGTTAATCTTTGTGTCGGGGTGCAATCAACACAAATGTCATGCCAGTGTGTGTGTGTCGCTACTCCATTAAAAGGACTCAATGCACAATCTAATGCACCCCTGGCCAATGTATCTGCCAATCAGCCATCCAGCAGCCAGCAACATGAACACTGACTCTGCTACTATGCTGGTGTTTTATTTTTAAATTACTGTCTGCATTGCCCCATGTGCCTTATGGGGTTACCACCATTCTGCAAATAACATTTCACCTGTACTGTAACTACACCAACTTGTGGTTACTTATATGAACTTATGAACTGTTAATTTCATGGACTGTTATTCATATAAACTTTCTAAACTGGTTATATATGTTTTATAAGGACTTATCTTTCAAGAGACATTATCAACAAATTCTTAAATCAAGCGCCAAGGGTGTGCCACACCTCAACACCAGGTAGCATCTACCTTATCCACTCTCAAAGTTGATTTCATGAACTCTTCTTCATCAACAAAATCGTTATGTCATATTGTGTTATATGTGGTATCACATGTTAACATCTTTTCACATATTTCAATTGTGGTGTCGACATCCCTGAGTTCTGCACTACGTTTTAGAAGCTCACCATTTGTGCTCCATCTGTAACCACCCCCGTATCAACTCCAGAAAAGGATGGTTTTTATAAATTCCTTGACTATCTGTATGCTGGCAACCAGTTTTAAAAAAGGTTTTTCATGTAATCAATTATAAACTGTTTTTCTAGCTTTAAAAATTGTAGCTTGTATTATAATAGCTTAGAAATTATGTAAGATAAAAGTATTAAAATGCAATTAAATTAAGATCAAAAGTGTTTAGTTATACCAAACTTACATACTAATCAAAGTATTATCTGTGGGGGTTCAAGACTCCCCTTACCAGTCTTCCTTCACCCCCGTAATCAGAATTGTTAAAAGTGTTCCCAGTTAACACCAGGGCCCCCTAGCCGATTCACTGCTACTTCAGTACTTGAAACCCTTATAAATAATGTACAATTTATGCATATACCTGTTGTCTTAAATATCTCCCACTGAAATATGGCCAAGTTTAAACATGCATTCAAACTAATGTATCCTTATTTTATGTCTCCCTAATAATAGATGTAATAGCAGCCCATTATCAGAGATCACAAGATAGAATTGCAGGGCAGTAAGCTTTAAAAACATGTATTTAATAATTAGCATCTTTATTTTTATGTTTACTTTTGTGAAGGCTCGGGTCCCCAATACGGGTCCCTTGCCTTCGAGGTGGGGACTGGTGAAAGTGGCCAATGGCCAAAGTTTTAGTGACCAGTGACCAAACTTTTATCAACAATATGCAATTGGCTAACCAAAAGGTTGAGGAGATAGAAAGGTGTAAAATAGCAAGTGTAGAGGCTGCAAAGGGCTAGTAAAAGGTGAGGGTGGCTAGTAGACGACTACATGATACCAACATGTAGATTAATGTGCCTTGTAAGTGCAGAGGTGTTTGGAGAGTAATTGTTGAAACCATGCAAATAATTATACCACTGTGCAAATTAATGTCTGTGTAGATGCCCAGGTTTTTATTTTTTTTTATTGTAGAGAATCAGTTTTACAACCTTTGAGTCAAAGACTCGTTTACAAAGGTACCTCATCAATAAGGGGGGGGGAAGACAACAATAAAAGAAGAGGTTAGAACAGTGGAATGACAGAACATGTTAGATACATAAAAAAAAAAAAAAATATACACTTGGAGAGAGCAGACAGCTAGGCTGCGCTGGATTAAACTTGTGGAAGGTCCTAGCATAGGTAAAAACAACACGGGATTCAAATCGATAGTAAGTCATAAGTTAAGTAGGTAGAACATTGGTGTAACGATAATGGTTACAGTAGTCAAAGTGAGCATGACAGGCTAATATGTGGGTATATAGAGACCGGTGTGCTGGGAATTTGAAAGGGGATTAGCAGGGACCGCATAGGGCAGAGGGGTCAGGCAAGAGGCACTACAGGCATTCACAACATCGGCTGTCCATAATATGCTGGCGAAGAGCAATTTGAAGCCAATGCCAGGGATCTTGGAGATGGTTTCGGAAGGAGTTGAAACAGGACGGGCTTGGTGATGGAAGGATCTTTGGCACCGAGAGGTCCTTGCTCTGGGGACTATGAAAGTGGCTGTGGCGGCATACCGGGTTGGCAGTGACCTAGCAGCACGCTGCAAAGGACCAGAGACCCCAGGAGGGCAGAGTCCTGACAGGATTTTTGGCCAGAGGCAGGTTTGATAATTCAGTCTTCCTCAAGAGTGAGTATTTTAGCGGCAGAGTATAGTAAACAGGTGTGGGTTCTGCTGTGGGCACCGTAAGGAGCCTACATGCTTTATTAATAGAGGTCTGAACTTTGGATAAGGCAGAGGCATCAGCAGCGGCATAGACAGGGAGCCCATAGTCAGAAGCGATAATACCCGATGAGGTGATGGCTAGTTTTAAGGCGGTTCAGGGAGACAGTCTTATGCCATAGAGTAGACCCCATCCTGGAGTTTATAGCAGATGACAGTGTTGAGGTGGGCATGGAAAGTAAGGCCAGAGTCGAAGGTGATACCCAGGTACTTATAGGATACAACCTGCTCCAAAAGGTGGGGCGTGCTGGTGGTGATGTGGAGGGGAAGTTTCTGGCATTGTTTTGCCGATGGGCAAAGAGCATGGACTTTTTTTTTTAGGTTCAGGACTAGGCGGTGATTATCGAACCACTTTTCGGTTTGGAGGAAGGCGCTTTGCAGCATGCTTTGGAGTGGAGGGTCAGGGTGTGATGCAAGGATAACGCGCCATCTGCATAGAGTAATATTTTACTGGAGCAGGAGCTGGGAGGGTGTTCAGGAATAGGCTGAAAAGGGTTGGGCCAAGGATAGAGCCTTGGGGACACCCGAGGATACTGGAAGATAGGAGGAGGGTCCCATTTAGTTTGACTCTTTGGGACCTGTTGTGTAGGTAACGAACCATTTCAAGGGGCAGTTGCGAGACGGAGTGTACTGAGGGAGTTAAGTAGTAGGGTGGCACACTGTGTCAAGGCCTTGGACAGGTCTATGAAGACCGCCCCAGCAAGATGACCTTTGTCAAGTGCTGAGGAATGTGGTGGAGAATTCCAGAAGGGCAGTGGTTTGCTATGACCCGGCGAAACTGTGTTGTTCGGACACCAAGATTGTAGTTAGTAAGGTATTCCGAGAGCTGTGTTTTACTATTTTCGAGGGCTTTGATAGGGGGAAGGATGAGATGGGCTCTGTAGTTAGGCAGAGGCGTCCCGGACTTATGGATGGGGGTTACTTCTGCATGCTTCCAGGCCTTAGGAATTGGCCGAGGCATAGTGATTTGTTAATGATAAGCGTCAGTGGGGTGAGCATGACATCCAGTACGAGGCGAAGAATCCTGGAGTCGAGGGGGTCATTGGTAGGGTTCTGAGATGCGAGGGCCTTTAATAAGAAAGGTTTGGCATCGTGGGGTGAGATCACTTGGAAGGTTCAAATGGTGTTGAGGCCCTTTAAATAACTATAGAAAATAAGTGAACCGTGTTTAAAAAATAAATGTTTTAAAGAAAATTAGTTGTGCTTTGCTCAGCAAAGATATTTTGTACAAAACCTTCCTTCAACCAAAGGTGATACACAGACAGTGTCAGCAGATAAGGGCCTATGACCCACCCAGTCTGCCCATTTCCATTTGAGCTTGTAAGTTCAGTTTATGTTTTCCTAGCCTAGTCATAGCCAAAATAAGGTTCAGCTGCTTCAAACCACTGCAGCTTAGATACAGTTCCTCATTTTATAATTTCTTGTGTTTAAAAAAAATGTGTAACAGAGAGTTGATAAGAAACAACTCTATCCTTGTTTTGGCCACTGTCTAGTCAGCAAGTTATTTAAAGTGAATGTGAAGTCCCCTCGTACGTTTTCTGTATCCTAAAGTGAGGAAATAATACCTAACTCTGAATAGGAAAGAACTGTTCTACCGAAATCCCCCTCCCCCGAGACAGCGCACCACGAACCCCTGGATTATCCACCAAATTCGAGCCTGGCACACTATTCGTTAATCCCTACAGCTCATCCCATACCAAGTTTTGTTATCCCCAATAGGTCTCTTGGAGGGTTTCCTCCCTGGGTGGACCAATCACACCTTTAGTAACTGGAGGCATTTACACCTTACTAGCCTGACAAAGTTCCTCAAGGGAGCACAGTTTAAGACATTCACCGAGATCCATCAGGAATTTAACTTACAGCAATCTGATTTCTTCCGATACCTACAAATACATCATTACGATACCCTCCCAACTGTGGTGCGTAACCCGGAGGGACACCCATACCTGATAAAATTACTACTCCAGGTACTCTGAACTAGTGAGCTACCACACGCCATCTCGACCTTTTATAAATCACTGATGGAAACATCTAGGGTCAGTGGCAGCCGCCAGTCAGAGGTTAAGCCCGATCAGGGGCTGATGCTTTCTCCTGCGGGCGGCGGATGCAAGCTGGGTGGCTACCTAGGGTCAGCGGCAGCCACCAGTCAGAGGGTGAGCCCGATCAGGGGCTGATGCTGACCTCGAGAGTGAAGCTTGAGAAGACCAAGGGAATCAGAACCCCGAGGTGGCACAACATATTGGTTGTGCATACAGTTGTTCATCCTGTATTTTTTTAGTGCATAGTGTTATGTGAAATCTGCATGCGCAATTCTTTCGCTTTCAGAATTAAACTGACTCATGCAGTCTCTAGAGGTTTCAGAATGCTGTTGTACCACAGAAAGGTACAATCACATTCCATGACCTCTGAACTGTGGTACGACAGCATGTTGAAAGCGATGGAATTCTATACAGAACAACGCTCTAGTATTCACTATTTATATATAGGATAGTGTACGAATAATCATACACAACAATGTTTTTCACTCAAGAGTTTTCCATGGTACCAGGAGACCTCAAGAGCACAGCTCAAGAAGTCTCGTTACCACGGAAACCTCAAGAGTAAAACAACATCCGTGTTGTGTATGATTGCTCATACACTGTCTTTTTTTTTTTTTATTTAGATTTTTATGGAGAGAAGAACAGTGGAATACTGCAAATCATTCTTCGCAGAAACACATGGTATACAGAATTGTTACATATAAAATAAAATGATATACAGATGAATTATTAATGACCACTATATATCATTATCAACTTAAATAGGAGGGATCGGAAAATATTAGTTGAACATCCAAGACACTGCCACAGATTCTTCTTGCAGTGTCAGATTGCTATTAGAAACTGAGTTAGGGTAGATTAAAATGAGATATTATTAAAGTAGGTTGGAGGACTAACCATCTCTCCGTCGTGGCAGCGTCCCCTTTCAATCTGTACAGTGTGCGGTTCTTGGGACAAAGTCTGGATCTTCCGATGCTATATACCATACCCAGGGTTGCCATCTGGTTTTAAATTGCTCCTGTCTGTCTCGCATCCCCGCGGTTAACCGCTGTGACAAGGTGGAACAGGACCTTGTCCCACTTGTTATGGAAAGAGTTTGAATGCAGGAATCTGTTCTGTTCTTTCCTTTCCTGTCTCTTCTCTGTCTGCTTGCGCAACCAGATTTTCCTGTGAGACCTAAGATTTGATCACCCTGACAGTCTCGCAATTATTTGCCTCTCGCTATCTCTCAGTCTTCCCTTGCTATTTGTCTTTTCCTACCTTGAATATCTGCTGATATAAAAATATATGCAAATTATTGTATGGAAATGTAACAAATTGGGATCCCTTTTGTTTAGAAATTATATAGTGTTAATTTTTGAAATGTATATAACTGTGGTTTGAGATGACTGGAAAAAGCTACTGGAAACTCAAGCGGTTACCTCAGTGCAATTTTTAAGTCTTTTGCAGAAGAGCTGTGAAAAAGGGGCCTCAGCTCAGGGACACTGTATTCCTGCCTGCACCTGCCTGAAATATACAAAAACACTTTGGAAGAAACAGGATGCTTGTTAAGAATGGGGGTTGGAAGGACTTATAAGAGAGCTGAGCTGCAATTGCATGTTAGATGGACACAGAGATTGAAAAAAAACTCACATGGATCTTCTCTATTTTATTCTACCTTTGAAAATAGTTGTACAGAACAAGTTTATTTTATTTTTTTTTTACTGCTAGTACAAATAAAATACTTTTTGTGAATTCTACAACTGCTCCTGGTTTTTCCTATGCTTTCTGACCTGTGCCTCGACGACAGATGGTGTCAGCCTCAGTGGGATTTACGCTGTGCATACTCTAAGCCAGGAGTTTTGTGCGTGGGTACTGGACCTAGTACCAGGGAAGCATAGAGAAAGGTATGGATTCTGCAGCAGCAAGTCCAGAAGTGGTTACCAGGAAAATGGCAGCCAAACTATCAGAGACAGAAGTCCAAGCTGAGATGGTACAGCCAGCACAAGTTATGGAAAAAGAACAGGCAGTGACAGAACCTGAAAGCCTAATGGACTTTTTCAAATGGTGGGCTATACAACAAAGAGAGATGGAGAAGCACAGAGAAAAAGAGATTCAATGTTTAGAAGTGCAGAGGCGCAGCCAGCCCGGTGGCACAGAGGGCTGAGGTGCTGGCGCCTTACCTCGAACCATGCCGGCGACCCGGGTTCGGGAATGAACTCGGGACACCAGGGGTCAGATAGGATTAAGCATCCGAAGGACTACTCTCCTATCCTGGAGTGGGACTGGGGACTGCCTCGCTCAAGCAGCGGCCCCCAGTGGAGACTGGGGGCACTGCAGGAGCGGCGCGATGAGGGAACCTAGAAAACAGAAAATACCACTCGCTGGTGGCCACCAGATGACGGCTCACCGTCCCCCGATTCCTCTGGTGCCTTCGATGGGCCTCCTTCCCTCAGCAGCATCCCTGGGCCCTACTGAAGAAGAGTGCGCTGAACTCCCCACTGGTGCTTTCCCCCTCGGAGAAGGGGGACCCGCCCGGCGAAGGGTTACATCTGGAATATCCCAGGGACCAGCTACGGTGTGAAACGAAGGAGCTTGGGTAGGGCCGGTGGGGTCGGTGAGGACTTGGAAAGGGGCCTGAAGGAGTGGGGGTCGCCAGGAGCACGGAGGGGATTAACAAATAATGCAAAAAAAAAAAAAAAAGAAGTGCAGAGGAGAGAAGAGATGGAGCAAAAGGAGCAGCGATGGCTAGATGCCTTGGAAGCTATCAAAGGCAGAGGATCTGGCATAGATGCAGACGAGCAACAAAACACAAGCAACTTAAAAGTCATAAAACTTACAAAGTTGTGCCCCTCCGATGATATCGAGGCATATCTGACAACTTCTGAAAGAGTTGCCACAGCTTAATAATGGACAATCAGACTGGTACCCTATCTGACAGGGAAAGCCCAACTTGCCTACAGCAATATGGACACCACACAGTCAGAGAACTATGACGAGGTGAAAAGTGAAATCCTGAAAAGGTATGACATCTCGGAGAGACCTACAGGCAGAGATTTCGATCTCTGAAGTACAACTCAGTCGACAATCCTCGAGAAGCCTTCACCCAACTCAGAGAACTCCTGATAAAATGGCTCCAACCAGAGAGCAAAACAGCCCCACAGATCATCAACACATTTGCAATGGAGCAATTCATCAACATCCTGCCTACAGATGTGCAGATTTGGGTAAAGGAACACTGACCAAACAGTGGGGAAAAGGCTGTTTCTTTGGCCGAGGACTACCAAATGGCCAGATGCCACAGCAGCGAGGTAACAGTCAAGCACCGCTAAGACACTCTTTTTCCCATTTAAATTCCAAGCCTAGAGTTGGCCCGGGTGGCACTGAGGGTTGAGGAACTGGATGCCACACCTCGCACCATGCCGGCAACCCGGATTCAGGAGGGGACTCGGGTCTGCCAGGGGGAGGAGGACTGAGCGTCCCTGTGATTGCTCTCCTCCTCCAGGGAGGGTGGGGAGGGAATCCCAAGATAGTGCTGGCTTCTGGCAGTGGCTAGGGGGGTAGTGCATCTCACGCTGTACCAGTGGGGGTGGTACAGGCAGACGTCCGACATGCGGCATGCGGGAGCGCCTGCCGCAGTGTCCTTGGCATCACTGCACACCCGAACCATGGGGAAAAATGTATGGCTGAATCCTCCAGCGTGTCTGAGGATCCGCATGTGGCACTGCCCAAGACATTCCAGGAGCTCCCTCCAGTCCTGACCCCTTGGCCTTCCGCGCTTGGGATGCCCGCGATGTGGCCTGAGAGAGGGAGAAGGTAGAGGTGCAGCTCGGGCACGGCGCCCAGTGCAGGAGCCGCCAGCGGGGGGAAAAAAAACTCCAAGCCTGAAAAGAACTCTGGTAGAGGAAACAAATCTGTGCCCAAAGACATTATTTGCTATAACTGTAATAAGTGAGGCCATATTGCAAGAAACTGCCATAGTAATGAGAGTGGCACTGGAGCAGATTTGTACATAGCAAATTGGGGCAAGTACTTAACAGATGGGAAGGTGGGGGATAAGACAGTAAAGGGACTCACTGATTCAGGAAGCAGACCTTAATGCATGTTGAAGTGGTGGAAAAAACACTGTGCAAAAGGACCAGGTACTGGTGTCATCTGCATCCATGGGGACACTCGATACTATCCCACAACCCAAGTGACTCTGACCATCAAAGGTGTGTCGCAACAAATGAAAGTAAAAGGGTAGTACCTAAGTTACCTATACCTGTGATTACTGGAAATGACTTTCCAGGATTTTCTGAGTTAATCGAAGAAATAAATCCTGATGTTTCAGCAGCTGTGGTGACAATAGCTCAGGCAAATAAAATTTCAGACGATGGGGACACTTTTCCTTTCAGTGATTTTGATTTGGACTTGTTTGAGCACAGCTCCAAGATCTGGAAATCCAGGAAAGAAAGACGATGCCCGAAGAAACTGTGGCAACAAATGGCTGATGGACATGAAGGGTTAAAATACAAAAATCCTGAAACTAAACTGATAACTGATTGTGATTTTCTTTCAGAACAAGCTAACAATGTTTCTCTTCAGGGTTATTTTAAGCTGCTGGGGGTGAAACCAAACCAGGGTGGACCAATGTTTAAAAAATGTAATGGGTTACTGTACAGAGTTTGGGTTAAATCTCAGACACAGGAACAGACAGAACAATTGGTTATACCACAGAAGTATAGAACAGAGTTCTTACAGATAGCACATGATAGTCCTATGGCTGGTCACTCAGGAAGGGATCGCACCCTTGCTAGATTGTTGTACAGATTTTACCAGCCTGGAATTCATGAAGATGTTGCTACCTATTGTAATTCTTGTGCTGAGTGTTAGAAAGTAGCCCCAGTCACTAGAAACGACATGGTGCACCTGGTGCCCCTACCCTTGATGGATGTACTTTTTGAGAGAATTGCAATGGATGTGGTTGGTCCTTTAGACAAAAGTAAAAAGGGTAATAGATTTATCCTGGTAGTATGTGACTATGCTACTCGATACCCAGAGGATGTTCCAATGCGTACCGTTACAGCCCCAAAAGTGGCAGCAGAGCTTGCAAAAAGTGGACATAGCAAAATAAATTATTACTTATCAGGGTAGTAATTTTGGTGCTGCATTACTTAAGGAGCTGTACAGACTACTAGGTATCACTGCCATAAGAACCTCCCCCTATCACCCTCCGACAGACGATCTTGTTGAGCGTTTTAACCAAACCCTAAAACGTTCTTTTTGTGCATGACCACCACTGTAGCTCTTGTTGTTTAAGACTAAAACACAGTGTTACACAGTCTTGGGATAGCTACCTAATCTGCAGTACTATACTGCTTGCCTAGCTTCCCAGGGGCCATCAAACCTCTCTGCCTTCTTAGGTGTATATCCCTGTCATTTTTGCCTTTCTACCTCCCCTGCCCTATTGTAAGTGGACTACCGTGTCACTGTGGACCTAGCCGTGGCCAGCACGGTCACCTAGCCTTTGGCCACACAAACCAGTACAGTACCCCCAGGGCCGGCTTACTGTAGCTACCAGCTTTTCCGGATACCCTCAGTGGATGCTCGCCTCCCCGGCCCAGTTGGGGCTCTGCCTCACCCGTTCCCCAGGCCACCCCTCCCTTGCTCGCGACCTGGCCATCTGACAAAGGCATACAAATGGTGCACATGAATGTGCGCAGTCTCTTACCCAGTCTCGCTGAACTAACCGCCTGGGCTGACCTCTACAATCCCGATATACTGGGGATTACAGAATCCTGGCTGAAGCCTCACATCCCAGACTTCATGTGTGCCCTCCCAGGATACAACCTACTCAGGCGTGACCGAGACGGTAACAGGTGGGGAGGCGGTGTGCTGCTCTACTACAAGGGGCGCCTAAACATGTCTGTCATCAGACACCCTCCGCTCCCTCCCTCTGCCTGTGAGTTTTTGCACTCTCTTTCTCCTAGGCAACACCAAAAAGGTTCACCTGGTTTGCGCCTACAACCCTCCTAAGGGAGGCACACTTGGGTTCTCCTCCCTACTTGACTGTCTCAGAGACAAAGTTGTCCCAAATGAGTTGCTTGTCCTGGGTGACCTCAACCCGAACTGGCTAGGGGGCAATGCCAAGCCTCACGAGACTCTTCTGTCTGGTCTCGCCCTTAGCCAGCTCATCGCTGAGCCTACGAGGCTCTCCCCTCATGGAGTGAAGGGATCCCTCATCGACTGGGTTCTGAGTAACAGACCTGGCAATAAAGTCTCCTCAGGAATCCTCCCCGATACCATCTCGGACCACTCCACTACCTATTGCGTATGGGGCCTCTCCTCTCCTAAAATACCCAGCAAAGTGATCCAGATGTGGGACTATTCCTATTTTGACATTGACAACTATCTTGCTGATCTGCGTCTAGTGGACTGGTCCCGGGTCACTGCCTCTAATGATCCCTCAGTGGCCCTTGACAATTTCCTCGCTGTCTTTGGGTCCCTGCAAAATAAACATGCCCCACTCACCAAGAGAAGGGTGAGGGGTGCTGTCACCAAGTGGCTCCATGGGGGCCTCCTATCCCTCATGAAGCAAAGAGACAAGTGTTGGGCTCGATTCAAGTCCTCCAACTCCCTCACTGACCACCCTGAATGTCGTCGGCTGAGAAACTCTTGTAAAAGAGCCATCCGCTCAGCCAAGAGCAATTTCTGCCAGTCTGCCCTGCTTTCCACGGCCAAAAACCCGAAGAGTTTCTGGCAAAACATAAAAAGCTTAGTTGGCGGGTCTGCCAGAACCCAGGTCTCTGACCTGCTCATTGAAGGGGTGAGTTGCAATAACCCCCTTACTATCGCCAACGCTTTTAACCGTCAGTTATCCGACCACACTGTCCCGACCTCTCAACCCTCTGCTCCTCCCTCCCAACCCCCTGTCCCCATGGCCACCTGTCCCCCCCCCCCGTGCAACCCTCAGTCATCCTCCCTTCTACCTAAAAGCAGTCACTGTCCAGGAGGCCCAGTGGCTCCTCACAGGTCTCTCTCTCTCCTCACATGGGAGCTGGGTACGACGGTGTCGAGCCCAAACTACTCTGCTTGGGGGCTTCCCTCCTCGCTTGGCCTATCTCCCACATCTTCAATGCCTCCCTAATCTCTCATTCCATCCCACACGTTTGGAAGGTGGCCAAGGTCGTCCCGGTCCTCAAACAGGGGGACCCGAAAAATCTTAACAATTATCATCCCATTGTGATCCTGTCTGTTATCAGCAAGGTACTAGAAAAGCTGGTAGCCTCCCAGCTCACCCACTACCTTCAGAGCTACGAGCTCCTCTCGCCAGCCCAACATGGGTTCAGAAAAGCGCACAGCACTTCCACTGCCCTTGCGGTGGTTACCTCTGCTATCCGGCATGCCACCAACCAAGGCAAACTTACTGGAGCTATCTTTGCTGACCTCTGCAAAGCCTTTGACCGGGTCGACCATTCGCTCCTGCGATCCACCCTTGGGACCATGGGCTCCCCCCCCCCTCGCCTGGTTCACAAACTACCTTTCGGATAGGCAGCAGTACACAAACTTTAACAAGGTCCTCTCGGACCCCGCTACAGTGACTTGTGATGTCCCCCAGGGCTCTGTCCTCAGGCCCATCTTGTTTTCCCTCTTTATAAACGAGTTACCCTCAGCTTCTGCCTATGGGATCTCCACCCTGTACGCGGATGACCTCGTCATCCTGGCAAGCTCTCAGGACCAAAAGACCATAAATACCTGGTTAACCTCCGACTTTAACCATGTCCAGTCCTGGCTCAAGGACCACCATTAACCTCAAGAAGACTCAGGTCATGCTCTTTGGCTCCTCTGTCAAGTTAAAAGCCTGCCCTGCTTCTCCAACAATCCTAGGAGCCAATGGATCCCCATTGCCTGTTACTGAAGTGGTTAAGTACCTGGGGATTACTCTTGACCCTCAGCTGTATCTCACCCTGCACATCCGCAACACCTGCAAAGCTACAAATTGCAAGCTGGGCCTGGCCTACAGAGCAAAATCAGTGCCTCACCCCGCGGCTCGGACTGCGTTCTGTAGCCGGGGTCCTCCTACCCACGCCTGTTATGGCTCTGTATCTTCTGCCCATGTCCCTAAATCCAGTCTCTCTAAATGGGACACAGCGTACAACCATGTATGCCGCTTTGCTCTTGCTGCTCCCCGCCTCACTCATCGATGTGATCTTTACTCCCAGCTAAAGTGGCTCCCACCAGAGTCCCACTGCACCTTCATTCTTGGCAACTTTTTAGACAACATCATTCGTACTGTCACCCCTACTGCACTTGCCCTGTCCCTCATTCCTGCCGCTCCCCCCACCACCTAAGATCCAGCGACTCTCAGGTCCTCCTGGTTCCTTAAACCCGCTCTCGTATGGGTGACCAGGCCTTCCCTGCCTTCGCACCAAAGCTGTGGAACTCCCTGCCAGCCTGCACTCGCACCTCCCCATCACATTCCTGCTTCAGAACCTCCCTATGGGGCTTCCTGAAATCAGCCACCACGTGTGTCTGTACCCGAGCTTCTTCTCCTGGTACCTATCTCTGGGTGGCCTGTCCGTGGCTATAACCAGCACTTTGCCCCGCTGGACTCGCCCGTGTCTCCTGTCATACCCTGCCTGGTGCTCTATTACCCTCTAGTGACTGGTCCTGGATGGTAATCTACCTGATTCTTCTCTTACCCCCTGTTCTGACTTATCCTGCTGCCTTGTACTTTGGTATTCTTCAAGATTGTTGGGAGTCTACGGTTGCCTATTTCCTGTACTCCGCTGGATGCCAACTTACCTAGTTATCATGCTACCTCACTGATGATTTCCACTCATTGTGCTCAGTCAAATGTGATCTATGTCCCTCAACTATGTACCTTATTCGTATGTTACAAAAGTGCCTTAATCTATGTACCCTACTCGTATGATTTATCATGTGGTTGAACCTAATGTATGTTTAACCCTGTTTATGCCTGATGTTCATGTATTTGTACCACTGTAACCCTCCCGGGTCACGCCTGAAAACAGGCACTTGGCTGTCTAGTGCGCTCATCCGGTAAACAAAAGCAAATAAATACATAAAAAGGTTTGTAAAAGGGGAAGGGAAAGACTGGGACCAATACTTGCCTTACCTACTTTTTGCTTACAGAGAAGTGCGACAGGTATCAACAGGGTTTTCACCATTTGAAATGCTGTATGGTAGGCAGCCAAGAGGGCCACTAGATGTGATAAAAGAAACGTGGGAAGATAACCCCACTCAGAAAATCTATAACTTCTTATATATGTGCCCTAAGAAAGGAGCTGGCAAAATATGTTGAAATTGCCCTTAGTAATCATGTAGAGACCCAAAACCAGCAGAAGGTGTATTATGACCATGGGGTTAAAGAAAACGTTTTTGAGCCAGGTGAAAAGGTTTTGCTACGGTTACCCACAACAGAAAATAAACTGTTAATGAAGTGGCAAGGGCCTTATAGAGTGCTTAGACGTACTGACACCATTAACTATGAGCAGGGCCCCTACTTTTCTGCAGCACAGTGGGACCAAGTTCTGTGGCAAGACTACCAATTGCCACAGAACTTCTGCGGCGGTGGTTTGTAATTTCTGCGGAAGTTCTGCGGCACTAACAAACTGCCACACCACAGTGTCAGCTTGTCATCCTGACTTCACTTTCATGGCAGTGGTTATAGCAGTCAGGATGGTGGAAAGCACAGTAACAGACTTATAAAAATAATTTTATGCCTAAAAAAGCAAAACAAATGTCTCTCCCTTAAAGTCCTAGCCTGTTGCACAAATGACATATGCAGAGGAGATCTTATGTGATAAATAAGGTATTTCTATATGCATGCTATCTATCCCACTAATGAGGTTTCCACTGTCTATCACTTATATATTTGTATGTGCTTTCTACACCACTCATGAGGTTCCCACCGTGTATCACTTATATATTTATATGCAATCTGTAACATACATACAAATGTGTGTGTGTTTGTGTGTGTGCGTGTGTGGTGAGAGAGACAGATACTGTGTGTGTGTGTGTGTGTATATATATATATATATATTTTTTTTTTAATTTCCATGAACTTGCATCCTCATTCATACAGGTCTCATTGGAAACTGAATACAGAAGTTATTGCAAAACTCATTTTTCATGTCAATCTGCTTACTCTGACACACTACATAACACTATCAGGCCATGACATGCATGTGAAACAATTGTGAGATAGAGCTCTCCAGCCCATCACAATGTGTCCACCATGTGACAGAACACTGCACCATACCTTCCCAGGCTCTGAGCAGTGATGTGTTCCACCAATCCTTGTGCTGCCCAGCCAGCTCCCAGAGCTAATCTCTGAACCTGAGTTGCCGGCACGGAAACACAGCATGCTACCCCTGTGGCCCAACAGCTGTCCCTGCACACAACATTTCTCCATAACTTTTAGGTGATTCTATCAACCAATGACAATATGTAATCAATAACCCTGCACAAATGCACACAGTGCAATTATATATTTAACAGGTCTAGTCTTTCAACAGGTCTACACATTATTATATTCCAATTTTCTGGGTATAATTACTTTATTTTTCTTAAAAATGACAGTTAAATTCATTTTACCAGTTATTCATTTCAGATGGCATCTCTATACCTTAAAGGCACAAATAGGTTTGTACAAAGTGAGGTATGGACTTAACAAGTCTGTGCTGTTGACAAGGTTTTGTTTAAGTTGGCCATAGCGCAATAATGTAAGACTGGAAATTGTATTAGGCTCTAGTGCAGGTTGAGCAAATATCTCCATGCATGATGTGCCGTGCCACTATCTCTGGAAGTGGGAGCTGTGGTAGATAAGTGACTGTTCATTTCTGTTGCAGAATGCAGCCATTTCGTTAGCTAATGTATGATGTTATAGCAATGATAACATCACATTCTGAGCATATAGGGGGTTTTGGATATAAAAAGAGGGGAAGGGAATCAGATTCCATGGATAAACAGAAATATTAACAACAAATCACCAAGAAGAGTGAATTCTGCGGCACCGCAGAAGTTCTGCGCAAAATTCTTCGGCCGCAGAATTCTAGGGGCCTTGACTATGAGATTGAGACCCCTGACGGGAAAAATCCTACTAAGATATACCATACTAACCTCCTCAAGAAATGGGCTGAAAAAATGCCAAAAGCTATTTCGCGAGTCTTACCAGAAACTGATAAAGAAGATATTGATGTAGCTTATAATAGACTGGAACCAATTGTAAATGCTGATGCTGTAAAGCTGAATGTTTCCTTAACCTCAGAACAAACTGCAGACATTCATAATGTGCTAAAGACATTTAACAGTACTTTTACCACAGTATTAGGCCGAGCAAAAGGGGTTGAGCACATAACAGTGCCAAGGAATGCTCGTCCTATTAGGCAAAAGACACACAGGTTACCAGAGCGGTTGAACAGCTGACGTGGTTAAGGAAATACAAAAAAATGAAAGAACTGGGTATTATACAGAAGTTGAGGAGTGCTTGGTCATCTCCAATGGTAATTGTAAACAAAAAAGAAGGGTATGTTAGAAACTGCCTTGAGTTCAGGAAACTTAATCAAGTATCAGAATTTAATAGTTATCCTATGCCCAGAATAAATGAGTTGGTGGACAGATTGGGGAGTGCAAAGTATATTCGAACCCTCAATCTCACCAAGGGTTACTGGCAAATACCTTTAGCTAAAGAATCCAGAGATAAAACTGCATTTGTCACTTCTGTTGGATTCTATCAGTTCCCTACCGTGCCATTTGGTTTACATGGTGCACCAGCTACATTCCAGCAGTACATGGATGCAATTTTATCACCTCGCACTGGTTATTGTACTGCATACCTGGATGATGTCGTGCTGCACAGTCCAGACTGGAAAAGCCACAAGCAGTAATCCAAGCCATCAAAAATGCAGGTCTGACTATTAATCCTACCAAATGTGCATTGGGCATGCAGGAAACCAGATATTTGGGCTATGTATTGGGAAATGGAGAAGTTAAGCCAGAGGTTTCTAAAATAGAAGCTGTAGCTAACAGCCTAGTTCCTAAAACAATAAACATGTCAGGTCATTTTTAGGGTTGGCTGGTTATTATCGGAGATTTGTTCCCAACTTTGCAGAGTTAGCTACTCCCCTCACTGAACTCAAGAAGAAACAGTTTCCTAATAATGTGAAATGGACCCCAGAGTGTGATGAAGCTTTTCAAGCCATTAAGGCTGCATTATGTTCTGCTCCTGTTTTAAGATGCCCAGACTTTGAAAAACAATTTTTCTTACAGACTGTTGCATCAGAGGTAGGCCTAGGTGCAGTCCTGAGTCAAAATATAGATGGGACAGAACATCCTATTCTGTACATAAGTAGGAAGTTGCATGACAGAGAGAAAAGGTACTCCACAACTGAAAAGGAATGTTTAGCAGCAAAGTGGGCCATAGAGGCCCTTAAGTTTTATTTACTAGGAACTGACTTTGTACTTACAACAGATCATAGTCCTCTCTGTTGACTTAACCAAACGAAAGATAAACATTCCAGAATCACAAGGTGGTACACCTGGCACTACAGTCATTTAAATTCACGGTGATATACAAATCTGGTAAAGGGAATAGCAATGCTTATTTTCTGTCAAGATATGGATCAGGAATTGAAGGTTCTGAAAGTTGAAAAACAAATGTATGGGTTTGAACTTTTCCTGTTTGCTGTAATGTTACAGAAAAAAAGAATAATTCACATGTGCTTCATTTCTGAAAGTTAGCAGCAAGTATTAGTAGAGAATTAATAGAAAGTTTTGGAAACCTGTTTAATAAAACAGGTTCCCTCTCCCAATTGTTTCTACAGTCTTATGGCCGTATAATGGGGGGAGGTTCTTCCTCCTGCCAATCTCCATGCGCCCCTAGACATAAAGATTTGTGGTGCTCTGGGGGGAGTATACTCTTAGGGGATGTCTGCTTCTATGTTTCATGGTTACACTAACGAATTGTTGTGGTTTCATATTTTCGCACCATTGTCACAGCTTCCCTCATATTGCTCTGGTATACTTATTGAATAGTGATGTGGAAAATAAGCTGCTGAAGGCATGGTTGTATGATTATTCTCTTTCATATAAACGAAATAAAGTATATTAAATTGAAAAAGAAAAAAAAAAAACAGGTTCCCTCTAAAGGAGGTGGGTGTATGTGACAGGGTAGAATAGGACATTGTCCCAGTTGTTATGGAAACAGTTTGAATGCAGGGATCTGTTCTATTCTTTCCTTTTCTGTCTCTTCTCTGTCTGGTTGCGCAATCAGATTTTCCTGTGAGACCTAAGATTTGATTACCCCGATAGTCTCACAATTATTTGCCTCTCGCTATCTCTCAGTCTTCCCTTGCTGTTTGTCTTTTCCTCCCATGCATATCTGCTAATATAAAAATATATGCAAATCACTGTATGGAAATGTATCTGATATTGGGACCCCTTTTGTTTAGAAATTATATAGTGTTAATTTTTGAAATGTGCATAATTGTGGTTTGAGATGTGTCCAGTTTCCCTTTAGCAGATTATAAAGCTCTGCCACTAGAGGGACCTTAGTTTTTTTGCAGCGTGACTGAAGTAAGAGGATCTTTCTTTGTTAATTATACGCCCCCCTTAATCGGTCTTCACTGCTCATATTCCTTTGGCGATATGGCGCTTATTACTAATATATGTATGAATTTCTAGCCTGTTAGCTGGAAGCTTGAAATTTGTACCATTTTACTGCCTGTATTGTTTAGATTTGCTAAAGATTTATAGGCTATAGTGTTTGCTATTTTATTTTATTTATTGAAGTTTCGGATTACAACCTTTGAGCTAATGGCTCATTTGCAAAGGTTCCACGTCATGTTGGATGAAATACATACAAGACACATTCCCCATCAGTGAGGAAGGACACCAGTATATGAGGTCAGGTACATTAAGATAAACACTTAGAATAGACAAATTCAAGGCATACATATCAGGGAAAAACAGACATGGGTAAGTAAAGATTCAAGAAAGTGCAGGGGTAGGCCAGTTTCAGAAGACTGAAGAATTATAATGCCTAATTCATAGAACCGCACTACTTAAAAGAGTGGAGTGGTGAAAGAGCAGTAGGAATCAGGGCAGGGAATTGGAGAGAACAGGTTCAGGCAGGGACCCGAGGGAGCCAGGGTCCCCTTTGTCAGGAATGTGGGTTAAGGGGCGTAAACGCAGGTAATGTAGGAGATGGGTACTGTCTAAAGGGGTGGGGGGAGTGAAGTGATAGGGGGATGGCAGATTCAGTTGTCTTAGGGCGGGGTCTAAGAGGTGCAATAAGGTTGAGTGGTGATAAATATGGGGGAGGATGGGGGGCAGATAGGGAGGGAGCACAGGAATGAAAATTAAGGGGGATGAAGACAGGTGAGAAGTAAGGTGGAACAGGGACAAATGGGGGTGGGAGGAGTTAAGGGATAGGAACCATGAAGCAGTGTGGGCAAAGTGGAAGGTGGAGAGAGGGGTCAGTTGATGGGCATGGGTCAAAGGGATGGCGAGTAAACTCTGTGCCATTGTTCAGCAATCTACTGGTTATTGGAGCATAAGCAAGTCATTTGCCCAAAGAGGTGGGACCTGAGTCTTTGCTTGAATGGCCCTAATTTAGATTCAATTTGCAGGGCAGCCGGGAGAGAGTTTAGCCACTTAGGTGCATGGTAGCCAAAGGACCACTGCCCTTGGGCAGTATGTCAGAAGGGGACTTTGAACTGAGTATTGAGAGATCCTCTAGTTAGCCTGTGAGGGGCTGACTGACATATCATAGAGTGAACTCCTGGTGGGGTAAGACCCATTGTAGCTTTTTTGGCCAAGAGACAGAGATGGTATTGGATACGTTTCTCCAGGCTCAGCCAGCCTGTGAGTGTGCAGAGATCACACGTGTGGGTTAACAGCGGGACCCCCAGGACTAGTCAGCAAGATTTGTTTAGGGCAAGGGCTATTCTTTTTAGGGTCGAGTCTGATGCTGAGCTGTAGACAACAAGGCCATAATCAATTACAGAGAGGACTGAATTGGTTATAGCTAGTTTGAGGGCGGCAGGAGTAAGGCAATGTCTGTGTCGATACAGTTGCCTGATTTTCCTGCATACAGTCTTCGAGACATAGTCAACATGCAGAGTGTACGATAGTGTGCTGTCCTGGATAACCCAGAGGTATTTGAAATTATGTACCATCTCAAGGGTTTCATTTTGTTTGTTACGGATAGGTTAGTTGGGCCAATTTATATTTGCTGTGCGGGGAGGTGAAAAGCATGGTTTTGGTTTTCTTATAATTGAGCAGTAGCAGTGCATTGGTAAACCAGTCCTGTACAAGTCTGAAGTTGCACTGCAGACTTTGCTCAAGGGAGACGAGATCGGGATGGCTAGTGTAGAGGCCAGCATCGTCTGCATACAAAAAGATTTTTTTTTGGCATATCTTTGGGAGATTGTTCAGAAAAAGACTGAACAGCAGTGGACCTAGTATGGTCCCTTGGGGGACTCCTGTACTAACATTTTGTCTGTGAGGGTTTTGCCGATTTTAACCTGTTGGACCCAGTCGGTAAGATAGCTGTGGAACCAGCTCAGGGAGGTGCAGGACACAGAGGCCTCTCGTAGTTGGGCTAGTAGGAGTTCATGTTTCACTGTATCGAAGGCCTTAGTAAGGTCTACGAAGGTCCTCCCACTAAGCACCCTCGATCCAGTGACTCATGTCTGAATCCGGTGAACTCAGCAATGGCAGTCATTGTGCTATGTATCTTTCAAAATCCATGTTGTCCTTTGAACTGAATTTGATATTTATTGAGGTGGTCAACTAGCTGGTCATAGACTACCCTTTCCAGGGCTTTAGAGATTGGGGGCAGAATTGAGATTGGCCAGTAGTTTGTATGGGTGGTCTTATCTCCACTTTTGAAGACTGGCATCACAACTGCGGCCTTCCATTGTTTAGGGAGCTGACCAGTGATAAGTGAAAGGTTGATAATTTGCGTTAAGGGGGCCAGGACCTCATCTATGGTGAGAGTTAGTAGTTTCAGGTCTAAGCCGTCATTGCTGTGCCTGGATTTGCAATGTACTTGCAGGAGATATTTTTTGGCTTTGGAGGTTTTGATGACCCTAAGGTAGAACAGTGGGGCAGCGTATCAAGGGCGGGGTTAGAGGTTGTTGATGTTGTACTCTGGGGTTTACTGTCAAGGCTGAGGAAGCTTGGTGGGAGCACTTCACTAAGGTCGGTGAAGGTCCTATTGAAAGGTGTTTGCAATGGTTTTTGGGTCCTGGATTATATTCCCGTTCAGGTTCTGTAGGTCTGGAGGGGATTTAGTAAGACACCCTGTTAGTGTTTTTCTATTAGCCCAGAACTTGCGGCTGTCCCCCCAGGTGTTGTCGAGTTTGTTTCTAAAGAAGCGTGATTTGGCCTGTCGGATTGCCTGTGTGCATTTATTGTGGGCCAAGTGGTAGTTTTGGAGGGCAGATCGATTGCCTGTACTTTTGACTATTTGCCAGCGGTTGTCTCTAGTATGCATGAGGTCAATGAGTGAGGGGATTATCCACGACTTGTAGGTGCCTTTGACCTTTTTAGTGGTGATGGGTGCAAAAATATCACATACAGAGTTAAACACTGTAATAAAATATTATAATGCCTTGTCAGTGTCAGTTATGAAGTAGATGGGGGACCAGTCAATCTTGCAGAGGTGCTCTTTAAAGGAACCCAACTGCCCTCTTCTCAGGATTCAGGTAGTTACTTCTTTAGCTGGGAGTTTTGGGGACTTGTTCAACCAAGTGCAGAGGATAGGGGTGTGGTCGCCAATGGTGTCAGGGAGGACTGTTTTGGTGATTCGTTCAGGGCTAGAGTTTAAAAAAAATACTTCTCAGTCCTAACTCCCTGCTGGTGGCTGCCGCTCAGCGCTTTTTCCTCTGCTCTAACCTCTGACTGCTTCTAAGCCTCTATCGCTCACCCTGCCTGAATCTGTGCTCAGTCTGACCCTTCTCAACTGATCAGGCCTCTGCATCTCAGAAAGTGGCTCTGATTTACACCCAGCCCCTTTCACAACCCCCCTCCTGCTCTCTCCAACTGACCTCACAGTCTCATTTGACTAATCCCCTATTGTCTTTCTGGCCCCAGTCCCCTGCTGTTTGGCTGCCACTGCCAGCCCCCGCCAGCTGCTTGACTCCTACTACTATCCAGAATACTCTGCCCTGAACTAACCCATTCTGACTCCACAGCCACTGCAACTATGTTCCACTTGACACTTGGGACTGTAGGGGGCAGCTTCCTACTCGCCCTAATATCACTTGCAGGCCCGTCTGGCAGACCGTTCCCGCAATCCACATGGCCCAGCTTCAAGACGACAGTGCTAAACATAAATGGCACCATCACATCATGTAACAAATGTGCCTTCACCATGTACGGGGATTATATACCATGGACCCAAGATCTCCAGCTAATGGAACCCTCCCTGGTGGACTTTTTCCCAGGTTTTGTGATGCACTTTAGCACCATGAAAGTGCCAGTACCCAGCAAGAGAAAAAGGGGTCAGAATAACAAGCTCGTAATAAACCATCTCATCCACCTGGTGCTGCTCCTTCTCCTGCTCTCAAGAAATGTGTACCCAAAACCAGGCCCACCACCACGCAGTGTAAACCAGTCTCACAACACACTGGGACTCACTCTTGCCTGTATAAATATCTGCAGTTTACTCCAAAAGATGGACAGGTTGAAAGTATGGGTCACTCAGCATAACCCAGACGTACTCTCTATAGTAGAGCCTTGGCTCTCCCTCAAGGTACCGTACTCTGCTATCACACTGCCTGGATACACTCTGTTCAGACGGAAACTACTCTCAAAAAGAGGTGGGGGCTGTGTCCTATACATTAGTGATCCCCTTTAAGGTTACATACTTCCCGCACCCACCAGTGTTGACAACATCCAAGTTCTGATCATAAAACTTCTGCAAGGACCCCATAACAGGACACTGATGGTTCTCTCTGTCTACATCTCGCCTAAACTAACCATGGCTGGCACCAGTGACCTGATGGACAATGTGGGTACCCTGAGCCAAAACGCAGAAATCATGATGCTGGGAGATTTCAATATCAACTGACTCTCCCCCTCTGCTATCTCAATCAAGGATGCCTTATCTGCGGTCCACTTCTCTCAAATGGTCAAGACATCAACCAGAGTTAACTACAAACTGGGACCAGCACCCTCCTGGACTGGGTTCTCACCAATCATCCTGCCCACATCAGCAATACTGCTATTCTCCCTGATACACTGAGCTACCACTCCCCGTCACCTGTACTTGGTCCTACAACTACTGCAAGCCACCTCCCAGAACAATTACAAACCAGGTCACCTTGCACTGCTAAAAGCGGAGCTTCAGGGCCTTGACTGGACTGACCTCAATGAGGCCAACGACATAGACACGGCCCTTGACCACTTCATAAAGACATTCAATACCGTCTGTGACAAACATGCCCCGGTAAAGACAAGGAAAATAAAAGGGCACTGCAATGCCTGGATCACCCCGGATCTACTGGATCAGCTCAATGCCAGAGAACTCCTCTGGCAGATCGCGAGAGCGCACGGTACCATCACTAACATCCAAAAGTACAAACAAGCCTGAAATAAGTGCATAAAAGCCATCCGACATGCCAAAAGTGCATTCTACAAGGAAGCCCTCTCCAGCTCCTGGAACAACAGCAAGTCGGTCTGGGATAATCTCAATGACATAAGCAGCAAAGAACCCCAAAATGCCCCATCAATGCTCATGGTTGATGGAGCACTATCCTTGGACAAACAGCAAATTGCCAACGCACTTAATGACACCACAGACATCAGCAGTGTACTACCAGCAGACTACTTTAATCCCGGCTGACCCTAACACAGTCCAGCAACCACCCTCCAACAGACCGCTCTTCCGTTTCAAGGTAATTTCCAAATCTGAAGCAAGAAGGTACCTCGTGCGAGCTCTGGGAAAATCAAGACACAGCTGAGATACCCTGGACCTTAAGTTCGTCACCATGGCACTGGAAGAAGTCCTCAGCCCTCTCACTAAGATTGTCAACATCTCCCTCTGCCACTCCAACTTCCCCCCGCGATGGAAATCGGCATCAGTAACCCCTGTGCACAAAGGAGGTGATCAGACTCTACACAACAACTACAGACCTAGCTCCATACTCCCCCCTCCCCCCCAAAAAAAAGCTCTAGAGCAGATTGTGGCATGTCAGCTTGTGGAGTATCTGAACCAGTACTAACTCCTCTGTCCTGAACAACATGGCTTTCGACCAGATCACAGTACCATCACAGCATTACTGGAATTCACAGGTTACATCCACCCCTCCCTAGACCAAGGCCTTCTGGTAGGAGCAACATTTACTGGCCTAGCAAAAGCTTTTGATACAGTGCACCATGATCTCCTTCTGAATCAGTTATCTGCTATTGGGCTCTCTCTAGAATCCATTTCATGGTTCAACAGCTACCTTCACAACTGATTGCAAAAGGTCACGCTTGGAGACACCACCTCTGTTAGTAGACCTGTTCCACTCCAGGGTCCCACAGGGGTCAATCCTGGGGCCCCTACTATTTAGCCTTTTCCTAAACCAACTGCCTGCCTCCTGTCCGACCCGGATGCTCCCTTACGCAGACGATGCGGTTATCTTCATCAGAAACCCCCATCTGGAACAACTAACAGCAGAACTCCAAAGGGGAGTCTTGTTCACAGAGAAATGGTTTAAGGAGCATAGACTAATCATGAACTATAAAAAAACAAAGACAAGGTTGTACTCGAGCACCCAGAGTAAGTTCAAAGCATTACCCCTTGCGATCAGAAATGAAAGTGGTGACACGCTGGAGCACATCCAGTTTTTCAGATACCTGGGTATCACAATAGACTCCACTCCGTCTTATGTCCAACACACTGACAACACTGCAAAGGCTATCAATACAAGAATAAGGATTCTTTTCCACCACAAGCACTGCTTAAACTATGAGGCATTGAATCTGGCCATCAACAGCTCAATAGTCTCCACTGTCGATTATGGACTGGCTATCTATGGATCAGCAACTGACACCACCCTACAACGCATTTCTATCACGCTTAATAAGGCATGTCGCCTTCTCACAGGTGCTGCAGGACTCACACACACACACCTGTGACCTCTACTCACAGGCCGGATGGCTCCAACTAAAGGAAAGAATAAGATGCCAATCTTGCCTCCTTGCCAAGAAATGCTCTCTCAATCTACTATCGGCAGGGGCCCAGAACCTCCTAACCACGCACTCAAGCTCCCGTTTCACAAGGAACTCCGCCACCCAGATCTACAAAATTCCTAGACTCCGCACTGCCTTGGCACAACGCGCATTCTGTTACTGTGCTCCTCCCTCACTGGGCCAATGTCTTACCACCTGACATTTCTGGTGCTGCAACTATTGGTGTTTTAAGATACAAACTACGACAGCACCTTATCTCAACCAGCAGCTGTGGCTGCCTCCACTAACACGCCTCCGGTGCCTCCAGGGCACCCTAGCACTCTTATCTCACGTCTAACCTACTTATCTGACGTGACCTATCCTTAGCACTTCAGGTCACCATCTTATCTCACAACCTTTGCCACCTCTACCCCACCCATTCTGTATATTCCCCCCACTCCCTAGCACCCTCTAGTACCCTTACCACTATCCTCCTATCATTTCCTCTCATGCAACCTAATAGGGTGCCCTAACTTTGACTCAGGCAAATTACTTGCTGCCTACTATCCTAAATTTGGTATGTTCACTATAGGAACTCTGTCTAAAACTGTACTACTGTATTACTGTATTGTACTGTTACCCTGTCTAAAAAATGTACTACTGCTTTAATATACCTTTGTCCTTGTAACTGATGTGGAACCCATAAATGAGCAACTGCTCACAGGTGTAATCCAAGAACTCAATAAAGAAATTAAAAAAATTGTATGGAAATGTAACGGATATTGGGATCCCTTTTATTTAGAAATTATAGTGTTAATTTTTGAAATGTATATAATTGTGATTTGAGATGATTGAAAAAAGCTATTGGAAACTCAAGAGGTTGCTCGAGTGCGATTTTTAAGCCTTTTGCAGAAGAGCTGTGAAAAAGGGGCCTCAGCTCAGGGACACTGTGTTCTTGCAGCACGTGCCTGAAACATACAAGAACACTCTGGAAAAAACAGGATGCTAGTTAAGAATGGGGGTTGGAAGGACTTATAAGAGAGCTGAGCTGCAATTGCATGTTGGATGTACACACAGAGACTGAAGGAAAACTCTGATGGATCTTCACTATTTTATTCCGCCTTTGTAAACAGTAGTACAGAACAAGTTTACTTTTTTTTTTACTGCTAGTACAAATAAAATACTTTTTGTGAATTCTACAACTGCTCCTGGTTTTTCCTATGCTTCCTGACCTGTGCCTCGACGACAACCGCTCCATTTCATATATGTCATACATTATTTTGTGCCATTCCATAGCCGTGGGGACCCTGGAGGACATCCAGCACCTAGTTGTCGTTTTTTTGGCTGCCACTAAATAAAGTGGTAGCAATGTTTTTAACCATGCTGAATTATCTTTAGGAAGGATTGATAATAAAGCAAGCTCTGGTGTTAAATCTATTGGTTCTCCCATTACGTCTTCCAGCTCTTTCAAGATATCTTGTCAATACGTAGCTATAACAGAACATGATCAGAACACATGTCCCGGGTCTGATGGATTGAACCTGCAGCCTCTCCAACAGTCCCCATACAGCTGGGGGCATATATTTAATTAAGACCACCACAGTATGAAAATTTGCATATTTATTTAGCTTTTGTTAACTAGGTAAGCACACTAGACAAGCATAGGCCTATTTTCAGGTGCGACCCGGAAGGTTACAAGGAAGATTACAACCAGAATCAGGTACTACATAAATTCTGAGAAAAAAACAACAGTCAGGCACAGCATAAGGGAGGCAGGTAAGAACGTAACATTGCAAAGGTAAACATTTGCCAGCCAGGTATAGAACATAACATAGGTAAACATACTGGCATTTCCAAGCATATTCCCTCCAAACATTAGAAACTATTATTTTCACCACTGGGATTGCATATTTCAGCCAGGAGTTCAATGGCACAGAGAGATTTAAATCTCTCTTCCAACTATCAAGAATAGATTGAGCCAGCCTGGTGGGGCTGAGGGTTGAGGCACTGGATACCACACATCGTGCCATGCTGGCGACCTGGGTTCAGAAGCAGATGCGGGGCGCTGGGGGTTGGCAAGGGGAGGAGAGCATCGAGTGTCTGGAGGACTACTCCTCTCCTGGGGTGGGTTAGGGGGGAATCCTCACCTTGTAGTGGCTCCCGGTGGAGACCAGCAGCACTAAATCCAAGCAGAGCCTTGACTGGGATGAGGTAACGGAGGACGTCTGCAGGAGGGGTGGGAGGGCACAATCCATGCGCCGACGTAATTGCATGTCCACGCCCCGGGAGCAACACAGATGAGGTGGAAAACCCCAGCTGCCAGGGAGATGACGGCAGTCCCGAGGGGGCAGCATACACGCCCAAAGCTGGTCCCAACCCGACCGACTCTCCCAGATCCTCTCCTCTAGGGTGCCGGTTGGAAAGGATCCTGTCCCCGATTCCCTCAGCCAGGAAGGGATTTAGGCTGGGTTGTAGGAGCTGCTCAAGTGGGTCTTTCCTGAAGGGGTCCCTGGGAGCCGGTGACCGGAGTAAAGAAAGTTGAAAAGAAAAAAAAAGAATAGATTGAGTTTAATCACCCAGTTGGTCCTGTAAGGCAGTGTAAATATGGCCCATAAGATGTCCCCATAATGGATTACGTTATGCATCTAATATCATTGCTAACAATAATGGAAAGGGTTCTGGTAATCGTGTGTGTATATATCTGTTGTTTATATAATATATTAGGTCCGGACTTGTAGATATCTATAATATTCCCGTTCGGTGAGACCATATCTGGTTTGTAAGATTTCAAAATGGATCACATCCATCGAGTCCAGGAAGTGATATGTAAATCTTAGACCTAAATGGCGCCAGCGTTTGAAGGACAGATCCATCTGGGCTGGTAGAAAACTCTCGTCTGTTGAAAGTAGTGTACAAAAATAAAATATATTTTCAAATTTAGAGTGGGTCCATAAGTCGTGCCACACTTTAAGTGTATATGCAGTAAGACGGGTAACATGGTGCAACGGAGGTGTCCTTCCTCGGGAAGCAAACAGAATGGGATCTAGGTCAAACAGATCATTGTGAGTGAATTTGATAACTTTCCAAGAAGCATTATAACTGAGTGTCAATCACATAACTATGACCTTTAGGAAAGCTGCTTTAACAATTCCAAGTTTGGTAAATTAATCCCACCATTCGCCAAGGCAAGTTGTAGTATAGACAAACGAACCTGAGGTCACTGTCCCTTCCCCCATAAAAAATTTGAAATCATTTTTAGCCATGACGCAAAATAGTAAAAGGCTGGGAATTTTGGGATAGTCTGAAAAAGGTATAATAAGCGGGGTAAATTGTTCATCCTTACAATCTCCATTCTTTGCTTTTTTTCCCATTTTGATACATCTCCCTGTATTATAGATGTAAGTGGCTCATACATGATGAGACCCAGGTTATTAAGGTCTTTAGGGATCTATATATACCCAAGTACTTTATAACAGTATGATGCCAATTTACTGGACATAATTGTTTCAACTCCCTGGATGGAGTGTAATTCCAGACTAAGGCCTTTGTTTTGTGCGGATTAAATTTAAACCCAGCTAACTCTTCATGCTTCAAAATGCCCATGCTGCCAGAATCAATTCCTCCGGAGACAATATTGTCAAGAGGATATTGTCTGCAAAAAGCGTTACCTTATATGGTATTTGTCCTAGAGCAGGGGTGGCCAACGTGTTGCTCGGGAGCCGCATGTTGCTCTTGAAGCAGAGTCTGATGTGGCTCTTGAGGGGTTTGTCAATTCATATCAAGTACACATCACGGTCTTTTATATTTGAGAAAAGTCAAAGTAAAGGAGCTGAAAAGTGCCCCGAGTGCTCAACAAGTAGGTACCCCTGTTGTGCTCCTCGGTGAAATAATATCAGGGAGGAGTTGGCCCCATTTGTTCCAGTGTAGACTGAGAGTAACAATCTACAGGTACAGTTCCTCCTTTAGGGCCTCCTCAGTGTAGTGCAGCCACTATCTCAGCCAAGTACTGCATCATCCCAAAAAGAAAACACACTGGGTTTGGGGCTTTACTGTCCTGTGTTGGTTCCTACACACTTTCTCTTCTTGCAGATTGCCTCTCTTGTATATGCTACCTCAAAGTTCACTAAATGTCTGTCTTGCAGGAAGTGAGTACATTATAAAAATGGGCCATGAAAATCCTGTAACCTAATTGGTCAAAACAAGTCATATGAGCACTGATTATTTCCCTTACAACCACACACTACACCTGAAATGCATATTATTTTTTAACATGTAAAAGTCCTTTTTATAGTGGGATAACACACTCGAGGGTGTGCAGTCACAAGGGAATAACGTTCTTCTTAGGTGGTTGCAGCATTCCACTGTGTCTCGCATCTAACCACCACCTCAGGCACACCCAGGTATGTGTAATCCCTTACCAAATACAGTCAAGCCTTGTCATTGCATTTATTTTTTACCTCTGCTATGTGATTATCTTAGCAACTCAGTCTAGAAAAAAGCTACTACTGTCAAAAATAGCAGATAAGACTCTGCTATGCCTCGTGCCTAACAACCACCTGAGGCCTAAATTATTCCCCTATAACTGCATACCCTACTGAGTGTTATCCCTTTAATGCAGTCACTTGGTTACTTGAATTTGTGAAGCATTTTCTTTTTTCCTTTGGCTAATTAGACAATTTATTTTTTATCCAACAGTAGTAGATGTGATGTATATAGAACGGCACTCCAGCCAAAGATGGACATAGCGCTGTTCCTCTTTACACCTCATCAGCATCCTGCATGGGTTGCATCAAAAGCCTTATGAGACCAGAATGAGGGGCACCCTAGAAGACAAGAGAATGAGTGGGGACATGACAGAGCCCTAACAAGTAACCCCTCACAGGGGTGAAAATGCTACAAGCTTGGGTGTCCCTTTCAAATGAGAAAGAGCATCAGCACCAGAGAGCATGTGATGAAGATGGGATGGATGGAGGGATGTGAGGAAGTACTGCTTCACTGAAAGCATGGTAAACACCTGGAACAGACTGCCAGCAGAAGTGGTGGAGGTAAAAACAGTGAAGGGCTTCAAGCATGGATGGGATAGACATAACACAATGCTGGTGAACAGGCAGAGAGTACGGAGGGTCACCAGAGACCAGGTAGGGTCTGTGGAGACAGACTGGGTAGGGACATTCTAGGGAGACTGGGTAGGCCAAACGGTCCTTATCTGTCAACAAATTCTATGTTTCTATGAGTGCTGCTCCAAACACCACGGCTCTCTGTCAGGTAGAAAGTTTTTTTTTTTAACAAAAGGAAAAAGAATAAGTATTTGTCAATGCCAAATGTTGGCTTGCTGGCATTGGCATTAACAGTGCAGGAGTTAGAGAGATGCATAATAGGAATGGCAGTGAAGTACTGAACTGACGCCAATCCCACCCTGCACAGACGGAGAGGTGTTGGGGGTGTGCCTTTGGGTTGTCGGCCATAACACTCATGCCATTTCACCTCACCCTATCCTGCAGACACTGACAGGTGTCACGGTGTGCCTTGGGGTCTTCGGGCCTTATACTCATCCCATTCCATAAGGAAATACGCTGAGATGGGTGCGATATAGGAGAATGGGGTGAATGTTGGGGCCAAATACCCCAAGGCACACCTTGATGCCTGTCACTGGCTGCAGGATGGGGGTGGAATGGCATGATCATTACAGCCGACGATCCCAAGTCACACCCTTGACACCTGTCAGTCTCTACAGAGTAGGGTGTTATGGTTGAAAATCCTAATGCCCTGGCCTTTTGTTGGTATTTTCACTCCAGATTTTCAAAATGGGCCTTTTGTGACCCCACCTCATGAACAATGGCACTATCATTTTGTTACTCTATCCCGAAAGGCGGTTTTGCACAGCGACTGCGCCATTTGGCACCACAGGTGTGAAAACACATTTCTGGCAGGATGTGAAAAATGACAGCTGTACTGTTCATGAGATGGTGTGAAAAAATGGCAAAGTTGAAAATCTGGAGTGAAAACATGAAAATCTGTAGAAGTTATGAACATGCATAGAAACTGCACAATGCACACCTGTAATGCAATCATTTTTTGGTGGAATTTTTTCACCAAATTTTCAACATGGGCATTTTTGAACCTCTCCTCATGAACAGTGGCACTGTGATTTTGTTAATCTATCCCAAAAGTTGATTTCCCACAGCAACCACGCCATTGTGCGCCACAGGTGTGAAAACATATTTCAGGAAGGATGTGAAAAATGACAGCTATAATGTTCATAAGGAGGTGTGAAAAAATGGCAATGCTGAAAATTGGGAGAGAAAATATTAAAAACTGACGGAGTTACGAGCGTGCGTAGAAACTGCGCAACGCACACCCATAACGCAATCATTTTTGGTATTTTTTCACCACATTTGCAAGGTGGGCTTTTTGGGACCTCCCCTCATGAACAGCAGCATTGTCGTTTGTTAATCGGTCCCGAAAGATGATTCCGCGCAGGGATCGCAAAATCACCTTTCGGGACTGAGAAACAAAATGACAGTGACATGTTCATGAGGTGAGGTCCTAAGAACACCATGCTGAAAATTTGGGGCCTAAATTCCAAAAAAATGGCTGCGATATCAACCTAAGTTGAAACCCACATTGCCTCCCATTATAAAGCTTACCATCATTTCTTCAGTTCGCAGTTCGGCTTTGAAGAGTACAGACATGTCCCGGTTCAGAGAAGATTGAGGCTCCTGACCTCCAGAGGGTAAGTATGGGTGGAGGCAGGGGAGGTGGGTGTGCAGAGGAGGAGGAGACAACGGTGGACTTTCTTGTTTTGGGGGACGCGAGGAAGGTTTCTTCATTTACAGGTTATACAAAAAAAAAAATAGGCACACTGGTGGGCTCCCAGTGTGCCACAATCTGGGCGGGGGATGCCAACACGGGGATTGAGCACCCCAATGTCGGCAAGGCGTACAGACGGGTGGGGAGGGGGGGGGGGCATGCATATGACACCGGAGGCATCCCAGTGTCGGAAAGGGGAAACTGTTTAACCAGGAAAGACACACTAAGGGGGGGATGCCGACACAGGGATTGGGCACCCCAATGTCAGCTTTTCGGCAGTGTGTGGCAGGAGCCACCATGTTACGGTGTGCCACATAATGGGGGGAGACATACCGATACAGGGATTGGGCACCCAGATGTCGGCTTTCTGGGGATTGTGTGGCGGACAGCAGGAGCCGCCATATTTATTGAAATGTTTCACCAGGAAAGGCACGTAATGGAGGCATGTCATCTGTCGCTGCAATGACGAGCCTGTCTCTGATTGCAGTGGCAGATTCATTTCAACTCTTTGGCTCTCTCGGAAACTGCTGTCATCGGCAGCATGCTCACTGACTGGCGGCTGAGGGACACACCCACTAAAGCATCCCCTGCACTGGCCAACACTGACACGCCTCTAAAATGTGCTACTACCACAAGATGCATCTGGCCCGTGCTCGTAAGTCAACATAAAAAGGGGTCCCAGTAATAAAATTAAAAAAGGCTAAAGCTAGCTACTTTATAAAATTCGTATTATTTTCCACAATGTACTAGCTCTTAAAAAATGATAAAACAGGTACCTGTTAAAGTTTAAAAGTTGCTACAGTGTCACAGGCTCAGCAAACAACACACATCTAAAACAGCCAGCAGCGCCTGCATGCAGCGGGCAGAATGCTGCTATCACAAAGCCCACTTCTGCCACCAAACTAGGCATGGGGAAAAATCAATTAGTGTACATTATACAGTGCAGTCCCGTGGCTTTCACAGCAGTGGCGGTGCCTGTGACAGGAGCGGTCTTGCCCACTGTGTGTAGGCACAGCTGGTTGTCCATATCTGGATTTCTCATCATGCTTTTAGACTTCCAGCAACTTTTAAACTCAAAACAGGGAATTCTATTTTGGTGTTAAGATTAAAATGAAAAAGGAACACAATATTCAAAACCTTGAAACTTTGAGCATCTAAGATGAACTGTTGCATCTAATAGCAATGACAGTCATTACTTCAGTAATTACTGCCTGCCACCTTTTAAATGTGGTACTAAAGCACATCTTAAAGTGGCATGTTAGCAAGAACAAAAACATAATTCGTTGTGTCCACATCCAAAACAGCGATGCTTTCAACAACGTTAAATTAAACAATGGTGTTACAGACTTGTTCTACTGGCTCCTAAGGCATTCTGTCTCAGAACCAGTTAGTTAGGTTCCCTCACCAGGTGACCCCTTCCCACCGTTCCTTAACAGTCAGCCCAGTCCCATCAACCAGTTGCACTACAATGCAGGAGCCCAGACAGTACAGCTGTCAAAGGTGACAAGGAACAATTTTCAATGGCTTTAATGATCACTAAATATGCAAAATATACCTGTATTATTATTATTTTGATTGCTAAAGTATATTTGCAACAAAATGCTCTTTATGTAAAAAAAGATAATGTTGAAATGTACCACTAAATTGTGTTTTTCCCATAAATGGCTCGGCACAGAGGTCTCAAGTGCCAAACACTCCACGGGAAGCAGCACTGTCATTTTAATTATAGTAAAGTTTTTTTCCTACTATAAACTGGCATACTGCAATCTTGATACAGTACCTTGTAAATGATTCTGTCACTATAAACATATATATTGTTACTGGTTTTAAATTTCATAAACGGCTGTGGGTATATATATTACTAATGTCTAACATTATATTCTATGGACATCACAGTTCTGAGAAATTAGGGGCTTAATTTTTAAAGGCAGGAGAGCCTAGACATGCTTCTGAGACCTGGAAGACTGAGGGTTGAGTGAATTATGGAAGTGGGGGGGTGCCCTAAAACCTGGAAGACTGGGTGTTGAATGTATCATTGAGGTGGGAAGGGGAGGTTGCCCTGAATCCTGGAAGACAGGGCTGAGGTGCACTGCAGAGGTGGAGGTTGCCCTGAAACCAGGACAATTGGGGATAGACTGCATTGTGAGGTGGGAAGGGGTGTTGCCTGAAAGACTGGAAGTCAACTGCATCGTGAGGGTGGGAACAGGGGGTGGGCACTGAAACCTTTAAGATGGAGGGTTGAGTTAATCGTAGAGGTGGGAACAGGGGGTCAAACAAACCTGGAAGACTGGGGGTTTAGTGTACTGGGGAAGTGGGGGGGCGTCACCCTGAAACCTGGAAGACTGGGGGCTGAATGCATGGTGGAGGTGGGGAGGAGGGTGGCCCTGAAACCTGGAAGACTAGGGGTAGCATACACTGCAGAGATGGGTGGGGGGTCACCATGAAACCAGGAAGACTGGAGGTACTGGGGGGTAGAGTACATCGCAGAGGTGGGTAAGGGGTCAACCTGAAACCTGCAAGATTGGTTCTGAATGCATCATGGAAGTGTGTAGGGGACGTTGCCCTAAAAAGAACAGTTATTCACCGTAAACAGTAGATCTCTGAGCGAATCTCATCCACTGGACATGAAAGGCCTTACTGTCTATCAAGTCTACTTGAAATAGGAAATACTCTCCCTCTCTCTCATCCCACTGGAACAGGTCCAAAAGTATAAGTATCTAGGTACTACATTTGACTCTTCTCTCTCGTTCCACGAACACATAAAAATCCTCACCTCCGCCACCAACACCCGCATTGGTCTCCTGTACACACATAAAAAAGTACAGTTACATAAGAGCTTACCATAACACTAGATCTTCGAGAGGAGCTCTTGCAGCAGGCTATTACAATAAGGACTATGCCGCAGGCACTAGGACTCACTAGAAAGCTTCTCAGCCCACAATACCCAGCAGAGACTGCTCCCGACATCAGCTCCACCCCGACGTCAGCCCTTGTATAACAGGGGGCAGACCCAGCTCCACCTCAGTTCCCCCACCAAGACCAGCGAACGAGCCCTGACAAGAGAAGAAGGCGAAGCCTGAAGATGACGATCTGCACACCTCATTTTGGGGGATGGAGGGAGGGAAAGCCATACCTGCTACATAAGCTCCTCTCAAAGATCTACTGTTACGGCAAGTTCTTACATAACTGTACTACCTTACTTCGAGTGGGAGCTTTTGCAGCAAGCTATTACAATAAGGACTGAATCCCAAGCAGTCTCTCGCCAAGGAGGTATCCAATCCCGGGAGGTGGAAGAGAAGAAGCTGAACACAGCAAATGAATACAAGAGTCCCTGAAGGACTGCCAGGCGGAAGCGATGTCTGGATGCAAAGGTATGCACTGAATTCCAGGTAGCAGCCATGCATATGTCCCTAAAAGAGACATTCCGTAGAGCGGTGAAAGAAGCAGACACTCCTCTGGTGGAGTGACCCCTAACCGGGCCCTGCAGTAGCTTACTGTGCTGCTCATAGCCAAAAGTAGCGCAGTGGACAATCCCCTTGGAAATGGTCTGCTTGGACACCGGTTTATCCAAGTGTTGTGGCACACATGCCACAAACAGTTGCTCCGATTTATGGTGATTAGCCGTTCGTGTCAGGCAATACCTCAGCGTCCTGTGGACGTCCAAAGTGTGAAGGAGAGCTTCCCCTCTGTTAGAGGGAGAAGGGAAATAAACTGGGACGTCAACTGACTGTTTGAGGGTCAACTCTGAGACCACTTTAGGAAGAAACTTAGGATTCGTTCTTAGGGAAACCCTTTCCCTATGAAAAATTAAATATGGCCCTGACACATCAGAGCCTGAAGCTCGGAAACTCTTCGAGCTGACGTAATGGCAATTAAAAAGCAAACCTTCCAGGAAAGCTAACGCAGCTCACAGTCTGCGGCAGGTTCAAATGGGGGGAAGAGTAAGCTTCTCCAACACAAACAGGAGGTCCCAGGGTGGGATAGGATCCGAATGGGAGGTCTCATGTGTAGAATCCCCCATAAAAAGGTGCAGGCCACATCCAATTGGGCTAAGGTTCTAGCTCCCAAAAGGGCGTGATAAGCAGAGATGGCCCACATGTGCACCATTATGGAGGAGTAGCTCAAGCCTTGTTGGTATAAGGAGAGGAGATACTGCAATGCTGAGTTCACCAGAGAGGTAATGGAATCCAGACGGTGAGATGATGCCCATAAGCAGAACCGCTTCCACTTCATAGCATAAGTGGAGCGCATAGAGGGCTTCCTCGCTGAAATGAGTACGTCCGCCACCTCTGGAGATACCCCATACCTGGACTTTGCTACATCCGAAGGAGCCAAGCATGAAGGTGCAAAGATCGGAGATCGGGATAGACCAGTGAACCCTGATCCTGGGACAGCAACTGCGAGCATACTGGTAGTGGGACTGGAGGTTCCATGGAGAACCGCTGAAGTAGTGGGAACCAAATCTGCTGAAGCCACAGCGGGGCAATTAGAAACATCCGAGCCCCCTCAGCCTGTAACTTCAAAATAACTCTCTGGACGAGAGGAAAGGGAGGGAAAGCGTAAAGAAACCTCCCTACCCCACAAAGGGATAACGTGTCTGGCCAGAAAACACCAGGCGCAGGCTGTTGCGAGCAGAAAACTGGCAGTTTAGCGTTGTGTGGTGACGCAAAGAGGTCCAGCTCTGGACGACCCCATGTGTTGAACAACTGATCCACTACTGACTGCAGTAGCTCCCACTCATGCGCCTTGGACTGAAACCTGCTTAGGCTGTCTGCCAAGTCGTCTAGGATGCCTGGAACATGCACTGCGGACAGAGAGATGTGCTGCTCCACTGCCCAGTACCAGACTCTCATCGCCTCCCTGCACAGGGGATAAGAGTGAGTGCCCCCTTGCTTGTTGATATAGAAGACGACCGCCATGTTGTCCGTCTGAACAAGAAGAGAGCCTGGCACGAGGTCCTCCTGAAAGGCATGAAGTGCACTGAGGACCGCTCACATCTCCAGGATGTTGCTGTGGAGTTTGTGCTCCGTGGGGGTCCAAGTGCCTTGCGTCTGGCAGGCACCCAGGTGCGCCCCCAAACCCAAATCCGAGGCATCCATTGTCAGAGTCTGATTCGAGGACTCTGGATGGAAAGGGACCCCTTTTTCCAAATTGAGTGGTTCCAACCACCAAAGGAGTGTCCTCTTTACTGGCTCTGAGGCTCTAACCATGTAGTCTAGGTCGTGTGAGCACTGATCCCATTGCACCCTGAGCATCCATTGTGGGACTCTCATGTGGAGGCAAACCAGAGGAGTGACTGGAATGGCCGCCGCCATGTGCCCCAGAGGTCTGAGGAAGGTCCCTGCCTGGACCTGAGGGGTTACTAGGACCGATCCGGCAATCTCCCCCAAGTGATCGCCCCTCTCTGGGTGTAGAAAAGCCATGCCCTGGACGAATCCAGGACCGCTCCTATAAAGACGAGTCTTTGGCTGGGTTCTGGGGAAGACTTTGGAAGATTCAGGGTGATTCCCAGGTCTCGGAACAGAGTATAGGTGTCTCCGAGAGCTTGAAGAAGATGCGACCTTGACGGGGCCGCAAGCAGCCAATCATCCAGGTAAAGGAAGACATAATGTCCCTGGTGCCTTAGAGTCGCAGCCACTACCACAAAGCATTTTGTGAAGACTCGAGGAGTGGAGAAGAGGCTGAACGGAAGAACCCAAAACTGATAATGCTCTCCCTGGAAGTGGAACCTCAGGTACTTCCTGTGAGGGGGAAAGACCCCGATGTGCATGTTCGCATCCTGCATGTCAAGGGAACAAAGCCAGTCCCACTGATGCAGCAGAGGAAGCAGTCCTGGAAGAGTCACCATCCAGAACCTTCTGTACTCTATATAACAGTTTAAAGAGCTGGGGTCCAGAATGGGACAAAGGTCTTGTGTCGTTATGGGACCAGGAAGAAGTGGGAATAATACCCTTTCCCCGCTGCTGCAGGGGGACTGCTTCTATTGCCCTTTTGTGCAAGAGGGTCTGTATCTCTCCTTCTATGAGTGGAATGTGAGAAGGAGGACATCTGGAGGACCTTGGTGGGGTGTCTGGAGGAATCTCTGAACTCTAGAGTATGTCTTCTCCTTATGATATCGAGGACCCACTGGTCCGCAGTTATAGAGCTCCATCCCTTTAGATAAGGGGAGAAGCAACCCCCTACCGCCTCCCCTGGAACTCCTGCTGGAGGAGGGGGGGTCTGCAGGGAGTCACTGGGCAGAGCCGGGAGTGGGCAGAGAGGCCTGGGAGGACATGGGGCCACGAGAAGGAGCGCCTCTAGGCTGCTGATTGCTGGCTCTCCTTCGAAAGTCACCTCTCTGACCCTGTTGGTTGCCACGGGATTGGGCACCTGAGGGCTTACAAAAAGGCCATTTCCTAGGTCTCCTCTGTACATCTGACGGACAGACCAGATGGATTTCCCTGACTCCTGGAGATGAGAGATGAGCGACTCTGTCTCCTGCCCAAACAAAACAGTACCCTGGAATGGTAGGTCCCGGATCCCGGACTGCAGATCTTGGTGAAAGCCAGAGACCCTCAACCAAGCATGGAGCTGGAGACAGACCCCTGACGCTGACACTCTGGCCACCGTATCTGCAGTATCGTTCGAGGCACACAAAACATACGTGCCTACGTCCAAGCCCAGTTTCAGGACATCCAGAATCTTTGTCTTCTTCTCTGAGTCTGGCAAGGCATTCATTGGCTCCTGTCCCTGCTCCCAGAGCACATTCTGGTACTGGACCATATGCGTCAGGAAATTTAGGGACCTAATGGAACAGGTGGAGGCAGAATAGACCTTCTTGCCCACCTGGTCCAAATAGTGAGACTCAGGATCGGGAGGCTGTGAGCTAAGGTGCTTAGGCTGCTTAGATTTATCATGAGCAGCTGTAATCACGGAGGAGTCTGCCTAAGGGTGCTCGGCCAGAAAAGGTTCATCCCTTGGGGCCCTGTACAGCCTATCTGACTTTTTCGGAACCACTGGGACCGAAGCTGAACGCTTCCAGGTGATCTGGGTGAGATCCTGGAAGGTGTCCACCAAAGGAGGCACCACAAAAGGTTTTGGCTCCTTCTGCCTCAGGTACTTTGCCAGTCGACGGCGTTCTGGATCCAGGTCCTCTGCATCCCCCTCGTTGGAGGCCTGGATGTGCCTCATGACGTCCATGAAAGTTGGATCATCAGGAGGTGAGCGGGGCTGGTCCTTCTCTCCTGGGGAACCCCCGATTCCCGAAATGGAAGAGGAAGAGGAGGAGGTCCCGGCTACTGGGGGTCGAGTAGCTGGACCTGTCCCTGTGACTAGCCCCACTCGAACGTCGGTGACTCACCGACCAATGGCGGTCCGAAGACCGACGTTGGTCACGGGACCGATGATGGAACGGAGACCGACGTCAGGAGCGGTCCAGTCTAGCAGAATGGGAATGGCTCCTGATGCGAGACCCGACCGGCCATCGGCTACCAGACCTTGGTGAGCACTGGCGTCGGTCTGTGGACCGAGATCAGGAATGAGTCTTGGAAGGTGTTGGAGGTGGCGGCCTCTCTGGGGTCTTCTGCGGCGAAGAGACACCTCCTGGCTGTGGGTCACCCGATGGGTCCAGTACCGGTGACGGGGCTGGCTTCGGTGGGGGGTCCACTTCGGGACCTGGCCCCACCAGAAGGAAAACAGATCCTGGAGCTCGTCTTTCATGATGACAGAGGTAATTTTCCCCGGAAAGGGGGTGTCTGCATCGGGCTTGGAAGGGGAGCCACCTGGAGAGCCCCGGGGGGAGGAGGACTTAGTGGATGGAGACGCTGCGCCCGGACTGGCCGCGTCAAAATCCGCCACCCCTTCTACTAGTGTCGGTACCAGGACTGAAGACAGTTTGTCCGCGGGGGGTGCTGGAGTATCCTTAGACTCCAGGGGTGTGCTCTTATCGGGCGACGCTGAGGCCTTGGAAGGCGGGGCTGAAGCTTGCGCCTCCGAGGACTTGGTGGTGACCCTTAGCGGAATCACCTTAGGCTTTGCTGGCTTCTCCCCCAAAGGCCCAGCCTTAGCCTGATTTTTAGGTTTCGAATGCTCACCTGAGCCCGAGGAAGCGTGGGCTTTCTGGGGAGAGGGCCGCGAGCGGGAGCGAGACCGGGACCGACTACGGTCTTTGTCACGGGACCGCTTGGACTTATCTTTATGTTTTACCTTCTCCTCGGAGACGTGGAGGTCCATCTTCTTCTCCAATAGGTATGCCTTCAAGGCCTCCAGGCGGCGGATCCTGGTCCTACTAGTGAAGCTTTGGCAGGAGGAACAGGCTGTGGTGTCGTGGTTAGGCCCCAGGCAGAAGACACACTTCGTTTTGGCAGTCTTTGGCTGGACTCTGACGGCTGCAACTGCACTTATTTCTGTGGGGTCCCGATGAGGAGACCGAGGACGGGGACGACATACGTCGGTACTGGTAAAAATCTGTCGAAAGCGGTGGAAAAAAACAGTGAAAACTGAAGTTTTAGCTGGGCTGGCAAGCCAAGAACTCTTCACATGTGCGGGATGCAGCGGGAAAAGAACTGAGGTGAAGCTGGGTCCGCCCCTTTTTATACCAGGGCTGACGTTTGGGGTGGAGCCGACGTCGGGGGCGGTCCCTGTTGGGTACTGCTGGCTGAGAAATTTTCCGGTGAGTCCTAGTGCCTGCGGCACAGTCCATATTGTAATGGCCTGCTGCAAGAGCTCCCACTCAAAGTAAGATCTGCCTGCCACCTGAAGCACTTCACCTAGCCATTACCTACTCAGTCTTATCACTGGTGGACTATGGCCTCACAATCTATGCTGCCGCCGACCTTACGGTGCTTCATCAAATACAAGTAGTCGTCAATAAGGCCTGTCGGCTCCTCTCCGGTGCCAACAGAAATACACATACCTGCACCTTATATGCGCTCACCAATATCCTCTCCCTTGAGGAAAGACTTATTATACCACACTTGTCTCTTTACAAAAAAAATCCACCTGGGGTCAACCCCAATAGGTGTCATGGCTTCTCTTCAGGCAGCCACCATCACAGCGTCCACACAGGCCACCCCAAAAACTATCTGGAAGGTGCCTAGGGTTAGGACCACCTTGGCCCAGCGATCCTTCCTCCTTAGAGCTCCATCCTGGTACATGCCCTCCCACTGGCCATCACATCACTCACCAATCTAGGTCCTTTTAAAGCTGCCTTAAGGGCCCATATCCTCTCCTCACGTCAATGCCAGTGTAACCGGTAACCTGTGGATCCTGCACCATGCCGCTAGGCCGCGCACCCACCCTTGGCCTGGCAGTGGAGAGCCATCACTATTTCTAACCTACAGGCTCTTCACCTCCCTCGGTTACCATATAGTTGCACTGTACTATGAATGAATTGTATTATGTATAAGACAAGGCCTCCCTGAGGTGGCTTACTACCAACTCATATCATGCATTGCTTTAGCTACCAATTGTATAGATCTTAACCGCTCATTAGGTAAATATGTCGATAGCTCTGCCCTGTTTTAGCTACCAAATGTATAGGCATTAACCAGTGCTCATTGTACTTATACTCTATATGATTGCTCACCCACATTTATTCCATGTATGTACTGTATGAATGTCTATATTTTATTTTGATGTGGAGCCTTTGGAAACAAGTCTGTGACTCAAAGGGTTGTAATTCCAATTTCCTAAATAAATAAATGTCCCTCAGTGTTTACTGACAGATTCACCCCACCACCCTTTCCTCCCCTCAACCCAGCGATCTCCCATAAGAAGGCACAGTTCCTGTCTGGGGAGATTACCACTGCATGGAACCAACCAGGTCAGCTCTTTCAAACCGTGGACAGACTGTGCAATCCAGCCTGCCTGCAGTTTTGAAAAGCCTTATCAAAGGATAAGTGTGATGAATCTGCTAGCTTCTTTACAGATAAAGTTGCCGACATTAGGTCAGAGATCAGCACAGCTTGTTCCAAAGGGTGGGGCAGTGATCGGTGGGAGGTTGCAAAGCCTCGGTCTAGTTGGTCAGTTTTCGATCAGGTGGCGATCGTGGATGTCAGAGTATGCGGCTGACCTGCTGTAGTCTGGACCCGGGCCCAACTCGCCTCCTTGTGGGGTGCGTTGAGGTAACTGGCCCGGTCCTGGCTGAGATAGTCCAGTGTTCGCTTGAGACAGGTGATTTTCCTGACTCCCTGAGGGAGGCGGTGGTGATTCCCCTCCTAAAGAAATCTCTTGACCCGGACTGTCTTGCCAACTACAGACCCATCTCTAACCTGCCCTTTGTGGGTAAGGTTACTGAGAAGGTGGTGGTGCTGCAGCTGGATGACCATCTTACCATCCATGACATCTATGATCCTCTCCAGTCAGGATTTAGGAAGAGGCATAGCACTGAGACTGCCCTAGTTCGGGTGCTCAATGATCTCCTGATAACGAGAGATCGGAGAAACCATTCCATCTCCGTCCTCCTTGATCTCTCTGCGGCATTTCACACCATAGACCATGGTGTATTGCTACAGCACCTACAGGTGATATGTGGATTGTAAGGGACAGTCCTCAGATGGTTCCACTCTCTTCTCACTGGTAGGTTTCAGAGAGTAGTGTCGGGAATTTGTTCTTTCGATGCATTCTCCCTGCCATGTGGGGTCCCGCAGAGCTCTGTGCTATCGCCCATGTTGTTCACAGTGTATATATATGCTGCCGTTAGGAGATACTGTAAGGTGGCATGGTCTGCGTTTTCACTGCTATCTAGACGATACTCAGCTATACATGTCCTTTGTACCCGATCAGGATGAAGCGGTCTCGGTGTTTAACAACTACCTCTCCAAGATCCAGGACTGGATGAGTGCCAACTGGTTGAAGCTGAATCCTGACAAGACTTAGGTTTTGGTAGTGGACCCGGGTAGAGGGGTCATCGGCTGGGCAGGTCTCTGGGCTTTTGCTTGGAGGTAACCAGCTGATGACCTCTGAATGGGTGCAGAGTCTGGGCATTATTTTTGATGAGGGGTTGACTCTGAAATTTCAGGTGTCGTCCGTCAAGACCTCATTTTACCATCTGAGGCATATCACCCAGATTAAGCACCTGGTTCCACCCAGTGACCTTCTGACATTGGTCCACGCCTTTGTGACCTCCCACCTTGATTACTGCAAAGCCCTATACCTAGGGCTACCAAGGGTTGATATCTGCCACCTGCAGCTGGTGCAGAACGCGGCAGCCAGGCTGTTGACGGGGCTTTCTCGATCTAGCCATGTCACGCCAGTGCTGCACAGGATGAACTAGCTGCCAGTTCAGTGGCAGATCAGCTTCAAGGTCGACTTGCTGACCTATAAAGCCCTACATGGATAGGGACCGGGTTACCTGCAAGAGCTTCTATGTCCCTACTGCCCCCTCTGACCACCGACGAGGGACTGCTAGAGATTCCCAGGGTTCGTTTGAAAACCTCTGGGGCTTAAGCATTTGCTTTTGCAGCCCCCACCCTGTGGAATTCTACACCTCATTGGGTATGGGAGTGCCTGACTGTGGACAGCTTTAAATCAGCACTGAAAACCCATCTATTTAAACTTGCCTTTTCTGAAAGCTGATGTATTGAATTCTGCTGTTAGTTACTGTATTTTAAATATTCATGGTTTTAATATCTTTTAACATTGTAAAAGTGCTTTGATACATGTGAATTGCATTTGTTATAAATAAAAGATTATTTTAACCCTCCTCGCTAACATCCTCCCCAACATCGTACTTTCCCCTTTATTCTGTCCCATCTTCTCTTGAAGCTAGCCATTGTCTTCAGGGAGACCACCACCTCCGGCAACTCATTCCACTTGGCCACCACCCTCTCAGTGAAAATGTTCTTTTTTCTCTCTCTCCAAGATCTCCCCCCACCACCACTTTTAAGCTGTGCCCCTTAGTGGACTTGTTCCCACTAAAGCTCAAAAGACTCTCAGTGTCACCCTGTTGATAGCTTTAAGGTACTTAAAGATCTTGATCATGCCCCCCACCCCCCATCCCCGCTTCTGTCCTTCAGGGAGTACGTGTTGAGCTCTCTTAGTCTCTCATCATAAACTTTGCCCTGCTGTCCCTGGATCATTTTGGATGCCCTTCTCTAGACCGTTTCCAGTAAGATGAAATCCTTTAGTTAAGGGTACCAACCAATACTGTACTCAAGGTGCGTCCTCACCAGTACAGTGGCAGAATGACCTCTGCCTTTCTGTTCATTATCCCCGTCTACGCACCCTGCATCCGGTTTGTTTTGGCTGATGCTGTCTTGCAGTGTGCTGAGTGTTTCAGGTCACACTTGATGATTACTTCCAGGTCCTTGTGCTCTGCAGTATCAGTCTCATGCATCTGCTCTGCTCTAGAGATTTGGTAAACATGTCCTCCATTTTCCAGAATGGACAAGCGCCTTAACAGACAAGTACTGGAGACCGAAGTCAGGCAGGCCAGTACAGTAGTGACAAGACGTGTAAATGGGTCCTCAGAATGGGATGCATACCATATGGAAAAAAAAACACTTCCACTTTAGAGTATAGGTGTGTCTTGTGGAAGGCTTTCTAGTTGCCAGTAAGACATAAGCCACCTGGAGAGAAATCCCAAAATGGGCACTGGTTGTATCTTCAGGAGACGTGTACAGATGCAGGGATCACAGGTCCGGATGACTGGGGACCCCCTTGTTCTGTGACAGTAGACCCCAACACAAGGGTAGTTGATACAGAAGGCTCCACTGCCAGATGCTGTAACATGGGAAACCGTATCTGGTGAGGTCAGAAGGGACAAACTAGCATTTGGGTGGCCTGCTCTGCCCAAAGCTTGAGTAGTAGTCTCTGAATGGGAGGGATCAGAGGGAATGCATAAAGGAACCTCCTTTTCCAGGAGAAGGACAACATGTCTCACCCAAAAACACAAGGCCCTGGAGTAAGCAAGCAGAAATACAGCACTTTTGTGTTGTGTGGGGATGACCTTATCTTGTGAAAAGGTAGCTTGCCAAAGAGGTCAGCAGTTTGTGTACTTTTGAGAAGGACCAATTTAGCCAGAGCCAAGACATTTTGGACACCTGAGAGAAACACAGTTGACAGCTGAAGGTTGTGAGGCATTGCCTAGTACCATACTCTCATTGCTTCCCTGCACAGGGGGGTAACACTGAGTGCCCCTTGCATGTTACGTAATGCATTACACTGACACTGTCCATCCTTATCAACAAGGGGTGGGACTGAGGTATTCTGTGAAGGCTTGGAGACCAAGCAGTACAGCCCTCATCTCCAGAATAATGATGCAGAGATCTGAATCCAGGTCAGTCCAGAACTCCTGCATCTAAAAAGGCCCCAGATGGGCACTCCATCCTGACGCAGAGGCATACGTTATGAGGATCTGTACTGGAGTTGAGGAGAAGAATAGGATTCCCTGCAACAAGTGCTGGGGAGTCCATCCACCAATCAGTGACTTGCATATAGGAGATGTGACGAGAATCATTTGTTCCAGCTCATCTATTAACTGATCCCACTGTATCCGAAACTGCAGGATTCACATATGGAGATGAGCCAAAGGGACTATCACAATGCAGCCACCATAAGTCCCAGGAGACAGAGCATGGATGGGTGGACACATAACAGCCCCCGTGAACCAACCGGGCCTAGGTAATAGGGGACACTGTTTAACCAGGAAAGGCACACTAAGCCGAGGCTCGTTTCCAGGTGTGACCTGGGAGCCCAAGGAAGTTAAGTGACTTGGTCAGGGTCACACAGTATGCAAGTGGGGGCTGTGGGATTCAAACCCAGGTCTCCAGGTTTGCAGCTCAGAGCCCTAAACCTCTGTGCAATACAGCCTCCTCAAACCAGGGCCTTAGCTCAGCCTGTAGGTAGAAATGTACTGCCCACTGCCCTGTCCAGCACTGCACCACTGTAATGTAGTCATTGACAGGGAATGAGTATGAATTTTGGTACACTGATCGTAACACCTAGATCCCTGAAAAACTGCTGTGTTCTGAACAATGTGTGCTAAACTACTTCCCTGGGCGGGCCCTTCAGTGACCAGTGGTTAGGATGGGGATGACAAAAAGCCCTTCCCTCAGGAGGCCTGCTGCTACAACTGCAAAGCATTTGGTAAATACTCAACAGTGCCGAGGAAAAGCCAAAGAACAAGACTCAAAACTGATAACGGCTGCCCTCCAGCATAAAGTGGAGGCACTGCCTGTGGAATCTTCTGATTTTTCATTAAGGTAGGTGTCTTGCATGTCCAGGGCACAGAGCCAATCCTCCTTCTGTAGCAAGGAGATGGGAGCCTGAAAAGACACCATATGAAACTTGTAGTCAATAAACTTGTTCAGGTCTCTGAGGTCCAGTACAGGGCCCAGTTCTCCTGTCCACTTGGGAACTAGGAAGTATATTGAATGTAACTCTCCATCCCTTTCCCTTAGAGGGGCGGGTTCAACTTGCATTATTTTGAATTAGTGACTGCACTTCTCTCAGAAGGGAAAAGTGACCCAGAGAAAATGAGAAGGAGTTGGAGGATGAACCAGACAGTTGGATGGCAACTCCAGAGCACACCCCTTTTCTATTATTTCCAGGACCCACTTGTCTGTGGTGATCTCCCTCCATTTTGACAGATAAAGGGAAATCCTTCCTCCTCCCACTTGCACACCTGTAGGCCACAGTGGAGGGGGAGGAAGTGGAAGTCAGAAGGTACTAGAGGCCGCACGGCGACCTTGACTGATATCTTTCCTTTGACTGCTTTATTATGGGTACTACAGTCTGGGAGGCCCAGAAGGAGGCCAGTTTCACCCATGTTGCGGCGACAAGAAAAAGGGTGACCATCATTACGGTGCTAGCACAAAGCCGACGGCAAACATCACACCCAGCAATTGTGCCACCTGACCCCCATCATGCCGAATACCCCGTACATATCTGAGCTGTCTGCAGGGGGCTGTGACCCCTGCACCCCTGTACTTTATTATAATCACCTCCACGTCGGAGGCCTCTGGGGCAAGGGGTGCAACATTCCTACAGCGTTGTCCCTGCCGAGCACTGCGAAATCCAGTTCACCAGCATGACAGGCAAACTGGTTGCGGTGTGCTAATGATGAACCCTAATAGTCATCCACCTAACGGTATACCAAAGAGGCCATCACCCTGACCTCAGTAGAGACAGTAGCCACGGCCTGTCAGTCTACAAAATGCATCAGTACCACATCCTCTAGCAGGTTGAGGGGTCAGAGATTTAACAGATCATAATGTCATTTTGGACGACTGAAGTTCCCCAAGAGCATTATCAACACTGTACGTCGGTAGCAAAGCTAGCCACCCTGAGTCAGGAATATCTTCTGAGGCAGATGCATCACAGGCATCATATGCAGAGTGTAACAAATGCTTTCCAGTAATTAATACCAGCTGAAGCAGCTTTAAGCAGTTCAGCATTGACAGGCCTAGCAGGCAAAGCCTGAACTGTAGTCATGACACATTTCCACAAGTTCTTCTGATACTTTTTCAGACAGGCCTGGTAATTAGCAATTCTTAGGCCCAAGGACGCAGAGGCAGAAGTTTGTTTACCTATTTATTTTTTTATTTATTGAAAGAGATTTACCAGGGAATACATACTGAACCATAAAGCTCATTTCGAGATGTATCCCCGGGGGGAATGGGGGTGGGAATAAACACATAGTATAAGCAAAGCACAGTAATCTGATAAGCAAAAGGCACCGCTATCTACAGTATATACAGTAACATAAATAGCAAATTGCTAAACAAGAAGGATAGGAAAGGAAGAAAAAAGGAGGGGTAGGGAGCGGGGAGGGTGTGAACAGCTTGCAGGTAGTAGTGAGGGGGGGAGATAGGGAGGAAAAGGATTGAAGGAAGGAAGGTAGTGGAAGGAGGGGAAGAGGAAGAGTGCGGAAGTTGAAACATTTAGTAGTATAGCAGCTTGGGGACTGGCAGTGGATGGGGAAAGACAAAGGGAGCAACACATTAGACTAAGGGCAACTGCAGGTGGGAGATGTATGGGCTTGGAGTAACAAGGAAAGAGTGTTTGGAGGAGGCAGAGTGAACTGTAAGGGGAAGAGAGTTCCAGATTTTAGGAAAAAGAGAATACCCTGTCAGGAGGCAAAGTACTCATGACTCTAGGGGCTGCAGAGCAATCCTGAGCAGTCATGATATCACAGAACCAGTTTCTGGCTGGGAAGCATAAAAAGGCGTAACAGGCAGTGCATAGTACTGTTTATCCACCTTTCTAGGGACTGCAAAGGCAAGGTGTTAGGTACATGCCAGGCTGGAAAGGTAGCATCCTCCAATGCAAGGTATACAGGAGGCACCACAGTACTAGGTGCAGCTGCAATCTCCAAACCTTTAGAAACATAGAACCATAGAAAAAAGAATGGCAGAAGGAGAACAAGGGTCCAGCTAGTCTGCCCATGTGTTACTTGGACCTACGCAGATACCAGGACCTAACCCCCCCTCCTTCTGCATGATGCCTCCTAATGCTCCTGTTGTTTCTGATTACGCTTTAGCCTTGTCCCACTCCAGCTTGAATGATGTCATGGACTTTGCTTCCACTACCTCAGCTGGCAGTAAATTCCACGGCTCCACAACTCTTTCTGTAAAATAGTGTTTCCTAAGCTCCCCCGCCCCCAACTTCCACTTGTGCCCTCTAGTGTCAAAGTCAGAGACTCTGTTAAACATGTCCGAGGATGGCATCTTATTTATTCCTCTCAGGAACTTGTATGTTTCAATCATATCTCCCCTCGCCCTCCTTCTCTCCAGTGAGAACATATTTAATGCTTCCAGACACTCCTCGTATGAGTGCCCTTGAAGGCCCTGGATCATTTTGTTTGTTCTTCTCTGAACAGCCTCCAACTTGTTTATATCCTTTTTCAGATGTGGACTCCAAAAGTAGACACAGTACTCCAGATGGGGCCTTACCAGGGACCTACACAGTGGCAGAATTGCCTCCTTCCTCCTGCTGTCGAATCCCCTCCCTATGTACTCCAGCATTTTGTTGACTGTGCTATAAGCTTTGTTGAATTGGCTTGTCTGTTTAAGGGTGCTGCTTATGATGACACCTAGGTCTCGTTCATCCTGCATGGTGCTGAGTTGGACTCTGCCGAGGTGGTACTCTGTCCTTGGGTTCCCTTTACCCAAATGCATCACCTTACATTTTCTGCGTTGAACTTCAGCTGCCAGACTTTGCACCATCTTTCTAGCCTCTGCAGGTCTTGTTGTAGGTCCTTAACCACCTCCTTGCTGTCAACCCTTCCTCCTAGCTTGGTATCGGCCATGAATAGGGCAATTCTGCCCTGAATACCTATGCTTGTGTCACTGATAAAGGCATTTAACAGGACTGGCCCCAACACTGACCTTTGGGGCACACCACTAGTAACCGTGCCTTCATCAGAGCTCACCCCGTTAACCACTACTCTCTGTTTTCTGTCCCTTAGCCAATTACCTACCCAACTGACTATGCACTCTGGTTGCACTCAGGTCCTCCAACTTTTTCAGCAGGCTGTCGTGTGGCACCGAATCAAAGGCCTAACTTTTTCTTACTGGAATCTTCCTCTTAACCCTCAAAGCCCATGACAACTTGGATTTGTCTGGCAACAGCTGAAATTAGGGGTTTTCAGGAGGAGACATGGGGTTATAGACCAAAGAATCCTCATTGCAAGAGGATAGGGTAGAGCTGGAAGGGAGTGTTCCTTCATAGTGATCTTCCCTGCTATCCTCATCCTCCAAATCCTCCTTCATGTTTAAGAGAGCAGTATTACACTTCTCGTCATTTTTTTGAATGATGACGGAGGTAATTGACGGAGACAGCGGCTTGAATGAAGGAATGGTAGGTGTGCTTTTATGTCCCGTCGATGACAGTACCAGCAAGTGAGGCCCTGTCAGTGGGACTGTAGGCACTGTCATTGATAAAGACAGTACCAGACAAAGCAACATTTCTGAAAACAATCCCAGTACAGGCTTGGAGATGATGATGACCACTAGAGGGTTTGTGACTGCCCTTATCATCAAGACAGAACCGGACAACAGAGGGGCATACCATCCGAAGTAGGTATGGCAGCTTCCAGAGCCAAGCCCTGACCTTGGAATCTCAGCGAAGGTGGGTACTGCAGTCGATGCTGCCGGAGCAGTCAGTGAAGAGGACTTACTCTCCTTCAATAGAGACCTTGACCTTACCAGTGAAACATTCTTCTGCCAATGCTTAGGTTGATGGCTAGAGGTGGAGGGCTTAGAAAATGATTTGTCCTTGTCCTTACTTTTCTCCAACTGTTTCACCAATCGTGGTAACAACAGCATTGCCAACCACCTGGGAGTATCTTTCCCTGCAGCTGAGCATGTGGGAGAAGCCAGCTTGGAGCCCATGGTCTTGGCAAGCCCTGGCAGATTTTGTAGGCTCTCACACTGTGGGACAGGCCCAAACAGCAAAAATACACACAGTGTGAGTGTTATTCTTGTAGATTTTGTAACCACAGGTGCAAAACCTAAACAAAGGTTCTTTAGATGGAAGCATACAGAGACAATGTCAATAAGTTTGACTGACTGAGGCAGTATAGCGCAGTGGTCTAAGGCTCTGAGCTGCAAATCTGGTGACATCCAGCAGACCAGACCTGGGTTTGAATCCCACAGCTTCCACTTGCATACTGTGCGACCCTGAGCAAGTCACTTAACCTCCTTGTGCTCCCAGGTCGCTCCTGTAAAAAAGCTTTCAGCTTAGTGTGCTATACCTGGTTAAACAACTAAATAAAAAAAAAATAAAAAAGTTAAGTAACGTATAAAACAAATAAAATCTTCAAAAACGATGGCGTTGTGTCTGCAGGTCCAATGAGCGGTTGATGGCTGGAGAAATAACTGAGGAGCACATGGGCTGCCCACGTTTTATAAGCACCAGTGTTGCACGTTATAACAGGTGACACCCAGCTAACAAAAGTTTCCAAGTGGTCCTGATGCCAACAGCTTACAATTCCAAAGGTGTGGCTCACTCGAGGAGATATCCTTGATGAAGATCTTGGATGACTGGGGGTCAGGTGTGTTGTAGAGGCGGGAGTTACCCAAAAACCTGGACGACTGACGCTAGAATGCACTGTGAGGTGGGAGTGGGTTGCCCTGAAAAGTACTGTTACGTAAGAACTTACCGTAACAGTAGATCTTCGAGAACAGCTCTTGCAGCAGGTAACACCATTAGGACTGAAGTCGGCAGGCGTCAGGACCCCACGGAAATCTTCTAGCTAGCAGTCTTCAGCAGGGACCGCCTCCGATGTCGATCCCGCCCCGACATCAGGCGTAGTACATAAGGAGGCGGTCCTACCAGATTCCGCAGTTCTCCCGCCGGAGACTCCCGGCCGAGGGATGACATCAGAAGGGGAGACCGAGGATCCGCCATCAGAAGAAAAAGGAAGAAAGAGCGTTAGCTCCTGCCAAGGCCTGGAAGACCATACCTCCTCCAAGGGGGAATGGTGGGGGGGAAGGTACCTGCTGCAAGAGCTGTTCTCGAAGATCTACTGTTACAGTAAGTTCTTACATAACTGTACTATCTTACTTCGAGATACAGCTCTTGCAGCAGGTAACACCATTAGGACGGATTCCTAAGCAATAGCGCCTCTAAGCATTCTGGGAGGAGGCAAATAGGAGAGATCTTGAGCAAGTCCTGACTCTAGGACAGGAGACCCTGTAGAACGGCAAGGCTGAAACCGGCTCTCCACTGTGATGTAATATCCAGGCTATAGTGCCTAATAAATGTGTGCACTGAGCTCCAAGTAGCTGCAGCACAAATGGCCGAGGTGGAGACATTGCGCAGTGCTGCAAAGGAGGTAGCCACCCCCCTTGTCAAGTGGCCCCGGACTGTACCCGGAAGGGGCTTCTGTTTATTGTTGTAGCAAAAGGAAATACACTGGACAAGCCAGCGAGAAAGGGTCTGCTTTGAGACTGGTTGGCCCAGCATCCTCTCAGTGAAGGATACAAATAACTGCTCCGACGTGCGAAGCTGTTTAGTCCTGTTCAGGTAGTACCTTAAGGAGCGGTGAACATCCAGGGTGTGAAGCAATGCCTCTCCTCTATTAGAATACTTGGGAAAATACACAGGCAGATCGATGTCCTGGTTAAGAGTGAGGGAAGAGACCACCTTAGGCAGGAATTTAGGATTCGTCCTCAGAGACACTCTGTCCTGGTGGAAAATTAAATAAGGTCCTTACACATGAGAGCATGAAGCTCGGAAACTCTCCTTGCTGACGTGACAGCAACTAAAAGTAACGTTTTCCACGACAGAAAACGCAGCTCGCAATCTGTGACAGGTTCAAAGGGGGGAAGCGTGAGTTGTTCCAGGACGAAGAGTAAGTCCCAAGGAGGGAAGGGATACTTGACGGGTGGCCTAAGGTGTAACACCCCTCTCAGAAAGTCCCGAGAGGCATCTAGCTGTGCCCCTGTGCACTGACCTACCAGGAAGTGGCAGGCCGAAATCACACAGAGGTGAACTTTAATAGAGGAGTAGGCGAGACCCAAGTGGAAGAGGGAAAGCAGGTATTCCAGAACCAAATTCACTGGGCATTCTAAAGGGGACAGGCCGCGTGCCTGTGTCCACAAGCAAAATCGGCGCCACTTCATGGCGTACGTCGCATGCGTTGCCGGCTTTCTGGCCGCGGAAAGAACTTCCGCCACCTCTTGCGAGACCCCGTGTCGCATAATGGCTATGTCTTGAGGAGCCAGGCATGCAGGTTCAGTGAGCGTAAGTCCGGGTGGACTAGCGAACCCTCCTCTTGAGACAATAGATGGGAGCTGAAAGGCAACGGAACTGGAGGTTCCCGGGACAATTGTGTCAGCATGGGGAAACAGATCTGCCTGGGCCAGAAAGACGCTACCAGGATCATTGTTGCGTGCTCCCTGCGAAGTTTGAGAAGGACTCTCTGGATCAAAGGGAAGGGAGGGAAAGCACAGAGGAATCTGTCCCCCCAGGAGAGGGACAACGCGTCTTGCTAAAAAACACCAGGCCCTGGATCTAGCGAGCAAAAATTGGGCAGTTTTGCGTTGGATGGGGAAGTGAACAAGTCCAACTCTGGAGTGCCCCATCGAAGAAACAGATCCTCTACTACCTCCTGAAGAAGTTCCCATTCGTGGATTCTGGCCTGGGAACGACTCAGGCCGTCTGCGATTGTGTTGTCCACTCCGGGAACGTGAACTGCAATCAGGCTCGCGCCATGTCAGATTACCCAATCCCGCACTCTCATAGCTTCCCTGCAAAGGGGGTAAGTGTGTGCGCCTCCTTGTTTGTTGAGGTAATACATCACTGCCGTATTGTCTGTCTGAAGCAGAAGAGTACTCAACGGGATTTCTGACTGAAAGGCCTGCAGGGCGTAAAGGACCGCCCTCATCTCCAGCATGTTGATGTGGAGGTGGGCTTCCTGAGGGGTCCATGTTCCCTGGGACCTCACCCCATTCAGGTGCGCTCCCCACCCCAGCCCTGAGGCGTCTGTGGAGAGGATTGCCTCCGGGGACGGCGCTGTAAATGGGACACCCGCAGAAAGTGTCCCTTCGTCTAGCCACCATTCCCAGTCTCAAATCACGGTGTTCATGATTCTGACCGGATGTTGCATGTGGTCTTGCCTTTGGTCCCACTGCACTTTGAGCATCCACTGAGTTACCCGCATGTGGAGCCTTGCCAAAGGGATGGTTGGAATGGCCATAGCGATGTGTCCGAGCAAGCGAAGAACCAACCTGGCGGGGACAGTCTTCTTCGCCGAGAGATCCCTGATGAGGGATCTGATGTGTACCGCTCTTTCGTCGGGAAGAAAGGCTTTCCCTTGGATGGTGTCCAGAACTGCGCCTATGAACTGCAGCTTCTGGGACGGTACGAGGAGAGACTTCTCGTAGTTGATAAGAATGCCCAGAGACTGGAACAGATCCTGGGTGCTCTGAATAGCCAGCAACAGCGCCTCTTGGAGGCAGCCATGAGAAGCCAGTCATCCAGGTATCGGAACACGAGTGGCCTCTGTCTCCTTAGAGACGCTGCCACGACTGCCATACACTTGTAAAGACCCTGGGGCCGGCGACAGTCTAAACGAAGAGCTCGGAACTGAAAGTGGTGGCCGAGAAACTCAGCGAGGAACCTCCTGTGCGCTTGAGCTACTGGGATGTGCAGGTAGGCGCCCCAGATGTCCAGGGACGCTAAGAAGGCCCTTTTCAGCATTGGAATGAGTCCTGGAGGGTCACCATGCTAAATGTTTGCAGGCGACCGACATGTTGAGGTCGCTGAGGTCCAGAATTGGACGGAGGTCCCCTGTTTCTTCGGAACCAGAAAGAAGTGGGAATAGTATCCGGTCCTTTCTGGTTCTCCGGGACGTACTCCACCGCCCCCTTTTGCAGGAGTGCGAGTACCTCTTGCCTGATGAGTGATCTGTGCTGACCCGAGTAACGGGAGAGCAGAGGAGGCCTTGTGGGTGGCTTGTCCACGAATTCTATAAAGTGGCCTTTTTGACCAACTGAAGAACCCACCTGTTGGTGGTTATGGACTGCCACCCTGGCAGGTGGTCCGCAATACGACCCCCGACCTTGGTGTCCCATTGATCCTGAGGGGTGGAGGCCGGGAAGGAGTCATGCTGTGGCGGCTGAGGGTCCTGCGGGCTGGGCCGACTTTGCAGGGCGTTGGCTTCGGCCCGCGGACAGCTTCCCCTGGGCTCTGCGGGAGGAGGAGCCCCTCTGTTGCAGACCGGTGCAGGACTGCTGTCTCTGCATCCGGCCTCGAAAACGGCTTTGGTTCCTATGAAAGGAACTAAGCTTGGGTCTGTACATGGCCTGGACAGACCGCACCGTCTTCCTGGCCTCTTGAAGTTTGGCGAGGACCTTCTCCGAGGACTCACCGAAAAGAACTTCTCCGTGAAACAAGGCATCCAGAATGTTCTTCTGGACGTCCGGGTTAAATCCGGAGACACAGAGCCAAGAGTGTCTCCGGAGGCATACGCCTGAGGTTGCTGCTCTGGCCGAAGAGCCCGCGGAATCGTACGCGGCTCGCAGCACCTGGGTTCCCACGTCCGAACCCGTGCGAAGGAGTTGCAGCAACTCCTCCTTCTGCTCACCTTCTGGCATCTTTTCTGCCAGATCCAGTCCCTGCTCTCACAAGGCGTTCTGAAACTGTACCATGTGGGTTAAGTAGTTGAGGGACCTAATGGCGCAGGTAGCGGATGACACGGCGCCCGCCATAAGCGCCCAGCTGCTTGGACTCTGGGTCCGTGGGCAGGGTGCTCAAATGTTGCGGCCTCTGGGACCGGTCATGAGAGGCTGTAATGACCAGAGAATCGCCAGAGGAGGTGTGATGCCAAGTACTGGTCCTCCTTGGGGGCCTTGTACAGGTGGTCAGCCTTCTTCAGCATCGCCGGGAGCGAGTGTGGACGTTTCCATGCTGTCCTGGTGACGTCCACGTAGGTGTCCACCAAGGGTGGCACCACCACAGGCTTTGGATCTTTTTGCCGAAGATATCTGGCAAGGCGTAGTCTCTCGGGGTCGAGTTCCTCTGCGTCCCAGTCCATGTTCTCCTGGATATGCCTCCTAATCTCCAAGAACGATGGGTCATCCCGAGATCTTGGGAGCTCAAGTGGGTCCGGAGAAGGGACGCTGATTGGAGAGGGGGATCTGGATCCGTCCGAGAAGTCCGATCCCGTGTCCTCCGTCAAAGGCGAATGGCGGCGTCTTCTGGGTCTCTTGGGGCTGGGTGACCCTGAAGAGGATCTGGACGGAGGTCTCCTCTTGTCTGGTCTACCCCTAGGAGGATCCGCAGGGTCCTGGGGGGAAGGTGCTCGGCCTGCAGCCCCGGATGGAGTGGGGGCACAGGGGCCGGTGGAGTCGCAAGTGGAGGAGGAGGTGTGGGAACCACATCCTTCTTTATGGTATCCCACCAGTAGGTGAACAGCTCCTTAACCCCGGAAATGCTGAGGCCCGACGACGGACCGGGCGCCGTGGTCATCGCTGGTTCCGCGCCGGCTCCCCAGGGGTCTCGGGTTCAGGAGGGTTCCTGGGGTGCGACAGGACCGGATTCGCCTGCCTGGTCCTCAGGCTGGGTCAGCTCCTCCATGAGCGCTCCTGGCCAACGCCGGTTGAAGCGAGGGTTCTCTCTCTACTGGAACGGGCGCCGTCCTCCGCTGGCGTCCGTGGTGGCGAAGGCCTAACCGGCGACGGACGTCTGGCGGTCGTCGGTTCTCGGGACCAATGGTGCTTGGCTGACGTCGGATCCGATGTCCTCTTGAGTGAAGTCAACTCTTTGGTCGCCCGCTGGGGAGGAGGAGGCAAGGAGACTGACCGGGTGTCGGGGTCCGGATGATGGGAACCGGACTTGTGGTGGTGGTGGCGGTCCCCTGACTTCGGCAGGGCCTTGGAAGCCAAACAAGAGGAGGGCCTGGAGGTCTTGGCCTGAGGAAGAGAGGAAGAACCCGAAGGAGTCTTCACCGCTGCAGGGGGAGGCTGAGAGCGGGCCCGGGAAGGGGAGCGGTCGGACCGGGAGCCAGAGCTACGGGAGTCGGAGGCCCTAGAAGGAGACTTTGATCTCACCCTCTCCCTATGCTTTTCAAGGTGTCTCTGGGCTTTTTCAGACGATTGTCTTAGAAGATGCCGCCATTCGCCTTCGACGGAGGACACAGGATCGGACTTCTCGGACGGATCCAGATCCCCCTCTCCAATCAGCGTCCCTTCTCCGGACCCACGTGAGCTCCCAAGATGTCCTCGGGATTGTGAACAGCTCCTTAACCCTGGTGTCTCCGGGCTTTTTCAGATGATTCCCCCTTGGAGGCTGAATCCATGGCCTTAACCTTTTCCTTTCCTTTTATAAAACCTTTTATAGGCACATCAGGGAGCGAAGGAAGACCAAGGGAGGGTTAGTGAGGCTTAATAAAGAGGAGGGAGGGTGGGCAGAGGGTGACTGTGAAAAGGCAGAGGTACTAAACAAATATTTTTGCTCAGTATTTACAAAGGAAGTAGGGGAGGTACCTAAACAAACAGTAGAAACACTCTGGATACAGAAGTTGATACCAGCCCATTTACAGAAAAAAGGGTTCTGAAAGAACTCTTAAAACTGAAGGTGGACAAAGCAATGGGGCCTGACGGGATTCATCCCAGAATTCTAAAAGAACTAAGGGTAGAACTAGTGACACCACTGACTACCCTCTTTAACAAATCATGGAGGATGGGGTGGTACCTGAGGACTGAGAAGGGAAGATGTGATTCCCTTCACAAAAGTGGGAGCAAGGCAGAAGCAGAAAACTACAGACCTGTTAGTTTAACCTCAGTGGTAGGGAAAATGATGGAATCACTTCTGAAGGAAAGAACTGTTGAGTATCTAGAGGCCAGAGGGGCTCAGGACCCAAGGCAGCATGGATTCACAGCGGAAGGTCATGCCAGACAAATCTGATAGATTTCTTTGACTGGGTGACCAAAGTAGTAGATCAGGGAGGGGCTGTGGACATGGCCTACCTAGACTTTAGCAAGGCATCTGACACAGTCCCACACAAAAGATTAACATACAAGTTAGCCAGCCTGGGAGTGGGTCCCAAGATGACAGCCTGGGTAAAGAACTGGCTGGAGAACAGGACACGGAGAGTAATAGTAAATGGAGTCCACTCTGAAGAAAGGGGGTTACTAGTGGGCACCGCAGGGTTCAGTATTAGATCTGGTCCTCTTCAATGTCTTTATGGTTTACTACTGCAGAGGGACTGAAGGAAAAGTATGTCTCTTTGCAGATGACACAAAGATCTGCAACAGAGTTGATGCACAAGGTGGGGTGGAAAGGATGAGAAGGGACTTGGCAAGGTTAGAGGAATGGTCAAATGTATGGCAGCTTAGATTCAATGCTAAGAAGTGCAAGGTAATGCACCTGGGAAACAAAACCCAGGGAAGAGTACACAATGGGGGTGAGATACTGACAACAACAAAATGGAAAGGGACCTGGGGTAGTCATATCAGATGACCTAAAGGTGGGCAAGCAATGTAGAGGGCAGCAAGGAGGGTGGGGGATACTGGGATGCATAGGAAGAGGCATCACCAGTAGAAAACAGGAAGTTAATCCCTGTGTACAGACAGTTGGTGAGACCCCATCTGAGTACTGCATGCAGTTCTGAGACCCAATCTCCGCAAAGACATAGACAGGATGGAGGCTGTCCAGAGGAGGGCACTAAAATGGTGCAGGGTCTGCACCGGAAGACATATGAAGAGAGACTTAAGGAGCTGAATATGTATAGCCTCGAGGAAAGGAGGGAGAGGGGGACATGATAGAAACTTTCAAGTACCTCAAGGGAATCAACAAAGTCCAAGAGGGTAGCATCTTTCAAAAAAAGAGGTGTGCAAGAACAAGGGGACACAATTTGAAGACAGAAGGGGTGGCTCAGAGGTAATATAAGGAAGTATTTTTTCACAGAGAGGGTTGTGGATGCATGGAACGGCCTTCCGGAGGAGGTTGTGGAGTCAAAAACAGTGGTGGAATTCAAGCATGCATGGGACAGTCATAAGGCAATTCTAGGGGGTGGAGGTAGGAAGAAGTAGGCTGCTGGTTAACTAGGATCTGCAGTTTATCCATTAGGTAGGGAAATGGGCAGATTGGGTGGGCCAATCGGTCCTCATCTGCCGTCAAAATCTATGTTTCTATGTTTCCTCAAGCAGGAACGCCTGCAGGGCCTTCTGGCGACGGATCCGGGTCCAGCTATTGAATCCCTGGCAGAAGGTACAGGCCCGGGTGTCGTGATCTGGGCCTAGGCACCGGACTCAGGCCGACTGCGGGTCTTTATTTATTTATTGAATTTTGTTGACCAGGTAGGCCCACTGGGCCCCGGAGGTCCCTTTTTCAGGGTCGACCCGGGGGTAAAAAAATAACATACAGGTAATCAGAAAGTACATACAGGTAAGCAGCGCAGTACAAAATTGGGTAAGTTCCATAATGTTTAACAGTGAAAGACACAAATTGGGTAAATAACATAATGTTTAACAGTGAAAGACTTCCTGGAGTTAACAATCTGATAGGTGGTGAGGGAGCATAAGGGAAGAGTCAGACATATATAAGACGTTATACATACTCATGTCAAGTAAACTAGGGAGTGTACGAGATAACGACTAGAAATAACCAGAGAAACAGAGGTCTTTAAAAGGGATTTGCTTCCCACAGGCGCACTTCGATGGATGGCCTTCCACGGAGGTTGGAGAGGACATCAGACAGCAACTTTGAAGAGAAAACAACTTTTTTCCAAACGAAGAACTTTACCAGGCGTCGCACGCTAGAAACAGACCGAAGGGTCGAGACATGCAAGTCAACGGCAGGAAAAAACTGGGGAATCTGGCGGGACCGCCTCCTTATGTACTACGCCGGACGTCGGGGCCGGGACCGACGTCGGAGGCGGTCCCCGCTGAAGACTGCTAGCTAGAAGATTTCCGTGGGGTCCTGACGCCTGCCGGCTTCAGTCCTAATGGTGTTACCTGCTGCAAGAGCTGTATCTCGAAGTAAGATCCTCTAAAACTAGGGGTTGAAAGCATCACAGAGGTGGGTCACCCTAAAACCTGGAAGACTGGAAGTTGAGTGCATCGTGGGGATAGGAAAGGGGCGTGTCCCCCTGAATCCTGGAAGTCTGGGGGTTGAGTGCATGGCAGAGCTCGGGGGGGGGTCTGCCCTGAAACCCTGAACACTGGTGACAGAGTGCACTGCAGAGAGGGGAAGGTGAGGTCACCTGAAACCTGGAAGACTGAGATGTGAGTAGACTGCAGAGGTCGGAAAGGGGGGGGGGGGTCACCCTGAAATCTGGAATACTGGAAGTTGAGTGCATCGCGGAGGTGGAAGCGGAGGTGTCACACTTAATCATGCAAGACTGGTGGTTGAGTGCATGGCAGCGTTAGGAAGAGGGTCACCCTGAAACTGTAAGACTGGGGGTCCTGAGCATTATCACTTTGGGTGCAAGGGCCAAAAAGCTGAGCGATTCTGGCTGTCCATACTTGTGCGAGATAATGCTCTTACACCACAGGAGATGCATCTCGATGCCCAGAACCTGTAAAATTACAGATAAATATAATAAGGGGGGGAAACGATTTATTTTTCCTAAAACTGAAATAATTTATTCAAAACAACAAATCAGACTACGCGAATCCCTCCCTTGCAGATTTTGAGAACACAGCTGTACACAGAATGAGTTTCAAATCCTGAGCTGTGACTGGCTGGTGGGTCTAATAAAAAGTATGAGCTTACTTTTCTATCAGAATTATTCACCCAGTTCTTTGCCTCCTTTGCTTTTTGAATTGCCTTTAATACTGCCACAGTGTCCAGTTCTTTTTCTGTTGTAGCTGTGTTATCTAAGCAAACCTAAAACAGAAAGCAGGGGTGAGCAGGTTAGGTAAGACAGTTCTGCATACCACTCAAATGTTCCACTTTTAGAGGGGAATTTCTTATTTTTCCCCTAAGAATTGCTATGCCCCACATTTTGTCCCACCATGAAAAGATGTTGTCCAAGTAGACAAGTTACTGAAAACTCAAAACTTTAAAGCAAACATTCCTTAAGAGTTTTGGAATTTCTGGGAAGAAATGGTTGAAGAACCTTCTGGAAGCCTCAGCCATAATCTCAAATGTGTCCAACTCCTTTAGCCCTCTCCTCTCTGGCTCTTGAGGGTCTAACTTTAGCTCAAAGCCTGAGGATCTTTATGCAGTGGAAGGGAAAAACAGGTTACTCATCTGTAACAGTAGTTTTAGGAGTGGTATATGTTGTTCATCCACACTGTTTGGCATGTCCTTTCCCTTTAAGAATCTTGCCGGAAGGTCTTAAAGCTGGTGCCTCTGCCCCATGACACCAGATCTTTGCCCGCTGGAAGCTCAGGTTGTGCGGCGAAGCCGAGGAGGTCGGGTGGGTTTGTGTGGATGAACAACATATACCACTCTTAGAACTACTATTACAGGTGAGTAGCCTGTTTTTCTAGGATCGTGAATATGTTGTTCTATCCACACTGCTTGGCAGACTCCAAGCAGTTCTCTGGTAGGAGGGAGTCAAGGTGCACACCCCCCTCTATACTTACTTGGGGAACAGAAATTGGAGAACTGAGGCCCCATAAGCAGCATCCCAGAGCAACTCTAGGTCAATGTGGTAGTGGGTAATGAAGGTGTTTGCTGTCTTCAGGTGCCAGCCCGGCAGATGTCCTGGCTAGGGATGTCCCTGAAAGCAGCCACAGATGCAGCAGTGTAGCAGGTAGAATGAGCTCTTATCCCTATGGGAGGCTCCTTGCCCGCCAACCGATAACAGAGATCAATGCAGGATGTAATCCATCTGCCAATCGTCCGCTTTGCTGCAGGTCTGTGAGGTGCAGTTTCAGCACAGGTGACAAACAGCTGGTGAACCTCTCCCCGAACTTCTGCCGTCCACTCTCTTTATAATAAGAGAACGCTCGTCTCAGGTCTGGAGTATGGAGCCTGTACTCGGCATCCGAGGTGTAGTTCGGGTAGAACACAGGCAGAGTCAACACCTGGCTAAGATAGAACTCCAACACCACCTTCAGATAGAATTTCGGGTTGGGGGCACAGGACAACCTTGTCCCTGTGGAACACCAGGTAAGGATACTCCACCGAGAACGCCTGGAGCTCCCCAGTCCTTCTGGCTGACGTGACAGCCACCAAGAAGGCGGTCTTCCACGACAAATATGACATCTCACATTTGTGCATCAGTTCATATGGCTTGCCCATGAACTTTGCCAGTACCAGCAGTAGATCCCACGGAGGTGGAGGTTCACGCACCAGAGGGGATATGTGGTCCAGGCCTTTAAAGAAATGCCAGACCACCTTCTCCTGTGCCACCGTCTGCTGACCGGCCCCACATCCGGTAAGCAGAGATGACTGCCAGGTGCACCTTAAGGGTCATAGACCGAAGACCCCCTTAGGACAGGAGCCAAAGGTAGTCTAGGATGCTAGCCACTGGCCAGGACAAAGGGTCTAGGCCCTTACCCTGACACCAAATGGAAAACCTTTTTCATTTGAAGGCATAGCACCTCCTGGTCGACTCCTTTCTGGATGCTTCCACTACTGTGAGTACACCCTCAGAGAGACCCAGAGACTGGAACTCTAGCCACTCAGGAACCAGGCTGTCAGGTGCAGGGATTGAAGGTCCAGATAGAATACCTTCCCCTGAATGACTAATAACAGGTCCGGGTATACTGGAAGATGCCTTGGAGGCCTGGAACTGAGGCTGAGGAGATCTTGATACCAGAACTGGCGAGGCCAGTCTGGGTCTACCAGGATCACCTATGCCTTTTCCATCCTGACCTTGAGGATCACCTTGTGAACCAAGGGAAGTGGAGGGAAGGCACAGAAGAGGCCTGGGGTCCACAGCCTTGAGAAGGCATCCCCTGCAGCAAGCCCTGCTGAGGGGGACGGGCATGAAACAGCCTCAACTTGGTGTTCTCCCTGGAGGCGAACAGATCCACCTGAGGTTTGCCCCAGTGGGAGAACAGGCTCTGTACTACCTCTGGATGGAGAAATCACTCATGGGACATCTCACCCACACGGCTGAGAGTGTCCACCAGTTGGTTTGAGGCTCCTGCCACATGAATGGCTAGGAGATGTGCCTCCAGTCGGCTCACGAGGGTCGAGATGTGGAGCCCTTCCCTGCACAAAAGCCAGGAGTGCGTGCCGCCCTATTTGCTTGAGGTAGTACACAGTCGTGGTATTGTCTGTCTGGACTTGCACCACTTGACCCTGAAGGAGCAGAGCAAATGCTGACAGTGCCAGTCTGACTGTTCTGAGCTTCAACATGTTGATATGATATTGGGATTCCTTGGGGTTCCAGAACCCGTGGGCTCCCCAGCCCGTAAGAGAGGCATCGGTCATGAGAATGACCATCGGTTCGGGACGGACAAATGGGATCCCTTCCTGTAAGTGTTCCAGGACGGTCCAGCATTGGAGACCATCCCACATCTTCTGAGACACAGTGACCAGCTGGTTGAAGTGACCGTGAGGCTGAGTCCACTGGCTGGCCAGCTCCCACTGAAGGGGGTACATATGCCACCGGGCCTATCGGACCACAGTGGTGCAGGCCACCATGTACCCGAGAAGGCACAGAAAGTCCTGTGCAGGGCAGAAGTGTCCAACAAGAAATGACTGGGCAAAGGAGGAGAGAACCTTCGCCCTGTCCGTCGGGAGCAGGGCTCTGGCTCGGCAGAGGTCGAGCTCTTCCCTGATAAAACATATCTTTTGTGAAGGTACGAGTTCTGACCTGGCCTCACTGATCAGGAGACCAAGATCGGTGCAGGTCTGGAGGGCCTTGACCTCTTCACCTCCTGCTTGGAGGATCCCACCAAGAGTCAGTCATCGAGATATGGGTAAATCCTGACCCCTCAATGCCAAAGATGAGCCACCACTGCTGCAATGCATTTGGTGAAGACTCGTGGGGCCAAAGACAGGCCGAACGGCATGGCTCGGAACTTGAACAGGGCTCCTTCTGCTCAGAAGTGAAGGAACCTTTAATGAGTTGGATGGATTGGGATGTGACAGAATGCATTCTGGAGATCCAGAGAGCAAAACCACATGTTCTGTTCGAGAGATGGTATGATCTGGGACAGAGTTACCATCCTGAAGGTGCATGACCTGAGGAACTGGTTCAGATCGTGCAGATCTAGAATAGGGCACCAGCCCCCCCATCCACTTCGGAATCAGGAAGTACCTGGATACAAACCCTGGGTTGAGCGGGGGGGGGGGGTCCGTGACTCTGGCCACCACCTCCTTGCAGAGGAGTTGGGCAATGTCATCTCGAGGAGCCGAACGACTGTGTACAGACACCACATCCTCCCGTGGGGCACAGGCTCGGCTTGGAAGGTACTGCTCGAATTCCAGAAGCAGTCCCTGGCCCACCACCTCTAGAACCCATCTGTCCGTGGCAAAAGCAGACCAGGCGGAAAGGAAGTGCCAGAGCCGGCCCCCCACAGGAGGACCCAGAGCTTGCGTGACAAGTAAGGGGGTGGTCACCCCCATGTCATCACTGAGCAGGCCTGGAGGAAGAGGATCCAGATTGGGGACCACCTGAACCCCGTCCTCCAGGCTTATGGGCTGTCAGAGGCCTGGACTTGGGCTGAGGGCGCCAAGATTGTGCCTGCTGTTGCTGCCCCACTTGAAAGTGGGACTGCTTGGCCGCAGAGGCAGAATGCTGAAATGGCTTTTTCTTCTGTTTCTTGAAACCCTGGGATTCCTTCTGCACAGAAGTTATGGAGTCCAAGATGGCAATGGACTTCTTGATGTGTTGGAGGTGACCATCCACACCTCGGCCGAAAAGGTCGGTACCCAGGAAAAGGACGTCCGTTAGCTTGTGTTGACTGTCCATCGTGAAGGTGGAGACCCTTAACCAAGCCCTGCAGTGCATGGCAACCGCGGCCAATAGCATGAGTCCCCGAAGTCCAGAGTCATCTGGAGTTGCTGCTTCGCAATAGCCTGACCCTGGTCATGGACCTGCTTGACCATGGTCTGGAGTTCTATGGGGAGCCGAAGTACAACCTCATTGAGGAAGCCCAGAAGGGCATGAGAGAAATGTGCCATGATGATGATTGAGCTTGCCTGAAGGAGGCCCAGCGTACAGGCAGCATAGACATTTCAGGCGGGGTGGTCCAGTTTTTTGGACTCCTTGTCCGGGGGTCTATCTGTATCTGCTGAACTACATGAGTGTCTGAACACAGATTCAGTCACCACACCTTCAGCAAAGGGATGTTCTGTGAATCCCGAAAGGAACCCGATGGGCACCACATATCTGCGAGCCATAAGGACAGACAGTGCAGGGCAGGAGACCGAATGCTGCCATAGCTCCAAAGCTGGACCAACAATGGCCTCGGCCACTGGGAAGGCTTCTGTCGGTGAATCCACCCATTTAAGAAGATCAGTGAGGGGATAACTGGCCTGTTTCTGCACGGGTTCAAGCGGCATCCCCACAGATTCAGAGATGAGATGGAGGATGCCCATAAAGGAAGAGGGGCCTTCCTCCGTCGAGAGACTACTGATTGATTCCTCATCCAAGGGACAGGAATGAAGGTCCAAGTCGTTGGACTCCAAGGAGTCCAGATAAATCGGCTGTCCACCAGGGTCTCCCTCCACTCGCCTAATACGGTCAGGAGTGAGGGTGACAGAAAGCCTGCACAGGAGGCCCGGAACAGGCCAAGTCTCTTTGGCAGGAGCCCCCGAAGGGGGTTGTTTAGGTGGCGGCTCCACCAGGATCGGTGGAGAGGTCAATTTTGGCTGAACTGGGATGGTTTTGACTGGCTCTGTGGGAGGAGGAATGGTGCAGGCTGGCTCCGGAGGAGTCAGCTTCAGCCTAGGAGGCGACAGCCAAGTAATGGCAGGGGTGGAAGCCGGAATCGACTTTTGACCAGACAAAAATCAGCTGTTGCCACAGTAAGTCTTCGTAGCGTTGACGAACTTTCCGTCAAAGCCTCTCCTCATCGGAGGACGACGAAGAAGAAAGTCAGGGGTGCCTCTTTGTGCACTTATGCGCCTTCTTCAGCCTGTCAGTCAAAGGAGTCCGAGACCTCGACCTTCAGGGGGACCGGCGGGGTCGATCAGAAGGCACCGGGGAGGGCAGCGGTACTTCTGGGTCCGGGACCAGGTCTCCGATGGGACTTCCAGTGGGCTGGGTCTCCTCATCGGGGAGCGGCAGGACCGGGGTCCTAAAATAAGTAGTTGTCGGCCTCATCGAGCAACAATGGATTGGCTGGATCAAGAATGATCTCAACCGGGTCATTGTCCGAAGTCTGAGCCGGCTGGCCTGACGGAGGACCATGAAGCCAATGGCCGAGGCCGCAACCTCGACTGAAGTTGATACAGGTGATTCCTGGGACTGAGATCTCTCACAATCCCAAGAACACCATCGGCGAGATGAAGATTCTCTCGGTTCCTTGTCCTTTTTACGGGACCGAGAGACATGCGCGCCCGAAGGCCCCTCACCCTTGGTGGGAAGGGATTGGCACATCTCTCAAAAGGATCCAGAGAAAGTGGAGCCCAAGTTGAGCGGTACGAAGAAGTACATCGAGGACCGATCTGCGGCCCGAGCCACCTCTTCTTCGAAAGTCTTCATTTGTTTGAGCTGCGCAGCGGACCCCGCAGCCGTGGAGACCGCCCATCAGGCTTCCTTAGATTTGACCGTTTCTCTGGTCTGCCCAATTGGAGCCATGCTAGACGATCGTCCAAGACATTCGAGTGAAATGCGCAACGCATCTCACAGGCCTGAGTGTCATGGCCGACACCCAGGCAGTACATGCACATGACATGCGGGTTGGTGTAAGACATCTTTTGCCCGCATGAGCAGTGGCAGAAACAGGGTGAAGATTTATCCTCCATAGCGGTTGACATCACAAAGCGATTTAGTGTAACTCTGATGAGTCTGAGTTTGAGGAAATCCGTGGATTTGAAAGCCAGGGCCTACAGAACACACAAGCGGTAAGGAGGGAACCTGTATCTTCCAGCGGAAAGGAAGATCTGGCGTCATGGGGCAGAGCCGAGGGTTATACCATCAGGGTGGGTGGCAGGGAGGAGCCAACTTTAAGACCTTCCAGCAAGATTCCTAAAGGGAAAAAACATGCCAAACAGTGTGGATAGAACAACATATCCACGATCCTAGAAATGATGCTTCCTTATTTTATCTTTCTTGGACTTTTCGCGAGGTTATCTACTCTCAGCAGGGTTAAAAGGGATGCTTCCTCATTTTATCTTTCTTGGCCTCCTCATAGGGTTGTCTACAATCAGTGGGGACAATACTTCAGTGCTGGGCACTGAAACCCAGATCCCTGTCCAAGACTACAACCCAGACAAGAGCCAGGAACATACAGAGCAACAAAGCACTCAGCCTGGTCTACTTATCCCTTTGGACCCTGGACCTCTGGTGTAGGTTGAGGTTAACATGAAAGGCCTGTAGAGGCCTATCTGAAGACTTGGCAGGCACTCATGCCTCGGCCGGTCCTTCCCTGCAGAAGTGTTTTGGATCTGATGGTCCCACTGTGTCTACAGCTATTGGGATCTTCACTAATTAGGACGAAGATACCAGGCAGAAGTAATGCGTACAAGACGACTTCAACATAGTGGACCTGCATTTGTCACAGTTTTTCAGAGCCTGCTGGCGATGCAGTGTCCCTTAATAAGCTAGGGTGCATGACAGTGTTGCATGGACACCATCAGCAACAAAGTTGTAAGATTCCTAATAGTCCAAGTGCATACCAGCCCAGGATCACAAAGGGGGGTGCTAAGAAGGATGGCATCCTAGAAGATCCCTTTTTCTCATATGTAATTTGGGTCTGTAGCGTAATTTAAAATGATAATTCTGAACTATATGGTGACACAGATACTCATGAATGCCCTGGTAAATTTTACAAAGTTTTATAGCTCTTTGGGATTAGTTGTCATTAAAACTAAAAACATGCTATGGTCTGATGGCTTTGAAGTCTGACTCAGTAACAAACAAATCCAGAGAAAGTATCCAGATATTACAGCCAAAGGAACAAAGTAATCTATATATCTATTGAACAATGAATTTAGTCATACCTGTAACCAATTTTGTTACTCTGGAAAATAATTTTATTTACTCCTGAAAAAATAATATCTTCCAACTATTTCCAAAAATAATTTTTAGCATGGTTTATAATACTTCAAATTATGTTTCAAAGGCTGTATCTTTTGAACTGTTAGGCTTTGAAACTTGAAGTCCCCCCCCCCCCAGTCTGTTTATATGTATATCAGCCACCAGGTGCATCCTAGAGTCCTCCCCAAAGCCTCTTACCTGGCTACCTGGCACCACAGTCCACCTGTGGCACACCAGGACTGTGCCCTCCTGGCAACCCCTTGGGATGGGGTTGCCTTCTGTACCTCAACGGCTCCACTATGAGATCCAGTCGACCCTGGTGGAAGTAAAGCCATGGATGGTCCAGAAGCAGGCATACTAGATTAGGAGTGGATGTGAGGGGGGCTGGCGATGTATCATATCCTTGCAACAGGGAGGCAGCTTTCCACTTTTTCTGGACCCTGGGGGAACTGATGTGCAGTAATATCCAGGCAGAACCATCATCCACTGCTCCATCAATCCCTGCAGCTGTGCTGGTCCCTAGTGCACTGATCCCCAGCCATCGCTAGGGGTCAGACTGTTGTCATGCTCAAAGACCATCCCTCCCTGGAGGAGGAAAACTGTCCATGGGATGTTCAATTCCCCTCCTCTAGCTGGCCTTCCGAGGACCTTGGCTCAGAGAGGCAAACATGAATCGCCAACGTCACAAGTGATAGTTCCACCGCTACACCAACAGGCTGCCCAGAGTTGTTTTTTTTAAATGACAGCTTGGAGTCCAATCAGCATGACTAGATCATAACAATACAGTTCTCATGTGTTGATATACCCAGCGGAACCAGCCAGGATGTAATGTAGTACTGTGCAGTAAAAGATGTATCATGAATTACTGCATGATAAAAGGCTTAACTTTCACTGAATTGCACTGTTCCCTGCAGCAGACTGCAGCATTTTGCAGCACCATTGCAAAGTACTGCACTGCTGGCTGTACTGTACCTCAACATGCTGGTATAATATATTGTTAAAACTAACAGCATTTAAAAACAATTTTGAACCATTTTAGGTTTTCATATGCCGAGCGATACATGAAAGATCTTGCTACATCATGTATCGATGTATCAACTTGGGCTTCTACAAGCTTTCATTTAAAAAAAAAATACAGGTTACTCACCTGTAACAGGAGTTCTAGGAATGGTATATGTTGTTCATCCACACTTTCTGGCAGGTATCCTTGCCACTTTAAATCTTGCCGGAAGGTCTTCAAGCTGGCTCCTCCCACCCACCCGGGTGGTAAAACTCTCGGCTCCGCCCATGACACCAGATCTGGCCCGCTGGAAGCTCAGGTAGTGCATCGGGGCCGGGAGGAGTTGTGGGGATGAACAACAGTACCATTCCTAGAACTCCTAGTTACAGGTGAGTAACCTGTATTTAGGGACATGGATATGTTGTTCATCCACACTTTCTGGCAGACTCCTAGCAGTTCTCCGGGAGGAGGGAGGCAAGGCACACCCCCTACTTAGGAATAGAGACTGAGAACCGAGGCCCCAAAACCAGCATCCCGGCGTGACTCAAGGTCGATGTGGTAGTGGGTGATGAAGGTGTGTGCTGACTTCCAGGTAGCAGCCCTGCAGATTTCCTGGATAGGGACGCCCCTGAAGCAGCCACCATGCAGCGGTATGGCGGCAGAATGAGCCTTATCCTCTGGGAGGCTCCATGCCCGGCCAACCTATAGCAGAGATCTATGCAGGAGGTGACCCACCTGCTTATCGTCCGCTTGGCTGCAGGTCTGCCAGGTGCAACTTCAGCGTAGGTGACAAACAGCTGGCGAACCTCTCCCCGAATTTCAGCCGTGCGCTCCTTATAGTAAGCGAGCGCCCTTCTAGGGTCCCGAGTATGGAGCCTATATTCAGCCTCCGAGGTGGGATTGGGATAGAACACCGGCAGAGTCAACACCTGGTTAAGGTGAAACTCCGACATCACCTTCGGAAGGAATTTTGGGAGGGGGGCACAGGACAACCTTGTCCCTGTGGAAGAACAGGTAAGGAGACTCGATGGAAAGCGCCTGGAGCTCTCCCATCCTTCTGGCTGACGTAATAGCCACCAAGAAGGCGGTCTTCCACGACAGGTGAGAGAGATCATACCTGTGCACTGGTTCAAATGGCTTGCCCATGAGCTTTGCCAGTACCAGCAGCAGATCCCATGGAGGTGGAGGTTCTCGCACCGGAGGGGAAATGTGATCAAGGCCTTTGAAAAAGTGCCAGATCACCTTCTCCTGCGCCACCGACTGCTTCCCGGCCCGTGCCCGATAAGCAGAGATGGCTGCCAGGTGCACCTTTAGAGTCGTCGACCTAAGCCCTTGCTGAGAAAGGGACCATAGATAGTCCAAGATGCTTGCCAAGGAACAGGAGGAAGGGTCCAGGCCCTTGCCTGACACCAAATGGAAAACCTCTTCCATTTGAAGGCACAGCATTTCCTGGTCGACTCTCACGGGACGCCAACTACATTGAGGACCTCGCTGAAAGACCAAAGGCCTGGAACTCTAGCCGCCAGGAACCAGGCCGCCAGGTGCAGGGATTGAAGGTCCGGATGGAACACCTTCCCTGATTGACTGAAAGTAGGTCCGGGCAAGCTGGAAGCTGCCTCGGGAGCCTGGAGCTGAGGCTGAGGAGATCTGGATACCAGCATTGGCGGGGCCAGTCTGGGGCTACCAGAATCACCTGCGCCTTGTCCCTCCTCGCCTTGAGAAGCACCTTGTGGATCAAGGGAAATGGGGGAAAGGCATAGAAGAGGCCTGGGGTCCACGGCCTCGAGAAGGCATCCCCCTGCAGCGAGCCCTGCTGAGGGGGGCGGGCATGGAACAGCCTCAGCTTCGCATTCTCCCTGGAGGCAAACAGGTCCACCTGAGGTGTGCCCCAATGGGAGAACAGATCTTGTACTACCTCCGGCAGGAGAGACCACTCATGAAACACAACCCCTATCCGGCTTAGGGCATCGGCCAGGGTGTTGGAGGCTCCTGCCACATGAATGGCTAGGAGATCTGCCTCCAGGCTATGCACGAGTGACCAAATGCGGACAGCTTCCTTGCACAGAGGCATGGAGTGCGTCCTGCCCTGGCGGTTTAGGTAGTACATGGTCGTGGTATTATCCACCTGGACCTGAACCACTTGACCCCGTAGGAATGGAGCAAAGGCGGTGAGAGCTAGACGGACCGCCCGAAGCTCCAACAGGTTGATATGGCATCGGGATTCCCGAGCGGACCAGAGGCCATGCGCTCTGTGCTCCCCCAGATGGGCACCCCAACCCATCAGAGAGGCGTCGGTCGATAGAGAGACCGTCGGCTCGGGGCGGACAAATGGGATGCCCTCCTGCAGATGAGCTGGAACGATCCACCACTGGAGAGCGTTCCACATCCCCTGGGTCACCGTCACTAGCTGGTCCAATGGATCGCAGCGTTGAGACCACTGGCTGGCCAACCCCCACTGAAGGGGACGCATGTTCCAGCGGGCCCAACGGACCACACTGGTGCAGGCCGCCATGAGACCCAGGAGGCGTAGGAAGTCCCAGGCAGGTCGCGATTGCCCAACCAGAAATGATTGGGCAAAGGAGGAAAGAACCTCGGCCCTGTCCACCGGGAGCCGTGCTCTGACTCGAAGAGAGTCTAGCTCTGCCCCGATGAAAAGAATCACCTGGTTCAGTTCGAGTTCTGACTTGGCCTTGTTGATGAAGAGGCCGATCTGAGAGCAAACCTGGAGGGCCAGATCTCTGGACCGCTCCACCTCCTGTCTGGAGGGGGCTGCTATCAGCCAATCGTCCAGGTAAGGGTACACCCGGACCCCTCGGCGCTGCAGGAATGCTGCCACCACTGCCATGCATTTGGTGAAGACCCTGGGAGCAAGAGACAGGCCGAAGGGCATGGCTCGGAACTCGAAAAGGGATCCTTCCCCGAAAGCGAAGGAATCTCTGGTGAGACGGACGGATAGGGACATGAAAAACACCCTGTAGGTCCAGAGAGCAGAACCACATGCCGCTCCAGGATGGTATTATCTGAGCCAGAGTGACCATCCTGAAGGTCCCAGACCTTAGGAACTTGTTTAGGTCGCGGCAGGTCGAGAATGGGGCACCAGCCCCCCATCCGTTTTGGGACCAGGAAGTACCTGGACACAAACCCCAGGTCTGAGGGAGGGTCCGCCACCTCTCTCTCGAGGAGCAGAACGATGTCGGCTCGGCGAGCTGACAGTGAGGCTGCGGACCCTAAGGCCCCCCGGGGGGGCGACGGCTCTGAAGGGCGGGGCCTGCTCGAACTCCAGAGGCAGGCCCTTCCCCACCACTTCCAACACCCACCGGTCTGTGGTGATAGCGGACCAGGCGGAAAGGAAGTGGCGAAGCCGCTTCCACGGGGAACCTGGGGTGGGACGAGGTTGGGGCGGCACCCTCTCCAGCCCGCCACTGAGCAGGCTTGGAGGAGGGACCGGCCGAGGGACCACCTGGGCCTTTACCTCCCTGCTTCCTGGAGGAGGAAGCCGCGAGCTTGGGTTTGGGATGCCATGCGTGAGCCTGCTGGCCCTGATGCTGCTGGGCCGGACGTGCCGTGGGCGCAGACGGACGAAAGGGCTTGGGTTGTGGTCTGCGGCCCTTGTCCTCTCTGGGCGGATGAGACCGAGTCCAGAGTGGCACTGGACTTTTCAATCCTCTGGAGGTGACCTTCCACTCCAGAGCCGAAGTGGTCGGTCCCCAGGAAGGGGACATCCGCCAACTTGTGCTGGGTATCCGCTGTGAAGGTGGATATCCTCATAGCCACTGCGGCCGCGACTGACCTGGCGCATGAGTCACCGATGTCCAAAGCAGTCTGAAATTGCTGCTTGGCCACTGCCCTGCCCTGGTCCCGCACCTGCTTAACCGTGGTCTGCAGGTCGGCCGGGAGATGAGGGACTACCTCGTCCAGAAAGCCCAACAGAGCATGAAAAAGTGTGCCATCAGCATGGCCGAGCTGGCCTGATTAAGGCCAAGGGAGGACGCAGCAGACTTTGCGTGCCAGTCCAACTTTCTGACCCTTGTCGGAGGCTTGTCCAACATCTCCGCGCTTCGCACGCCGGAAGACGCTTGTCGGGTAACCAACCCCACGGCTGAGGGGTGTTCCGAGAAACCGGACAGGGAACCGGTAGGGACCGCATACTTCCTCGCCATCCTGGCCGAAGGCACAGGGCTGGAAGCAGGACGCTGCCAGAGCTCCAAGGCCGGGCCCACAATGGCCTCAGCCACCGGAAAGGCCTCCGTAGGAGAATCCCCTCGGTCCAATATCTCCGTGAGGGGATACTTGGCCCACTTGGATATGGGCTCGAGCTGCATCCCGGTGGACTCCGAGATGAGCCTAAGCAAACCCATGAAGGACAATGGGCTATCGTCCAGCGACTGACCTCCTGAGGACTCCAAGTCGACCCGCCTGGAGAACAGGGAGGAATCGTCGTCGGACTCGGAGGAGTCCGCAAAGAGCTGCTTTGGTCGGAGCCACCTCCACCTGCCGAGGGCGATCGGGAGTGAGGGTGACAGACAGCCTATGGGTAGACTCCTGGCCCACCAAGAATTCTTGGTCGGGGCCCCAAACAACGGCTGTGGAGGCGGAGGTTCCACCAGAATCGGTGGGGCAGCCAGTTTTGGTCGAGCAACAGGCCTGGGAGCAGGAGCCTCGGCTAAAGCGAGGGGTTGCTTCGGCCGCTCCGGTGACAGCCACTTGATAGCCGGGGAAGGCGACGACGTCGGCTTGCTCCTGGACAGAAGAAGCTGTTGCCACATGAGGTCCTCATAGCGCCGACGCAACTTGCTTTGAAGCCTCCCCTCATCCGAGGAGGAGGACGAGTGGTGACGCCGCTTGCCACGGTACCGAGACCGCCTATGACGGCGGGATCGGCTGGACCGAGAAGAAGTCCGAGATCGAGACCGTGAACCTCGGCTTTTCCGAGGAGGGTTCTGGGGCAGGGCGGGGGAAACCCCTCGGCTCGGAGGGTTCAACCGTGGACTCCGGAACTGGAGGCAAGGGCAAGTCCACAGAAACCTCACTCTCCGCCGGGGGAACCGGGGAGTGAGGGTTTTCAGCTTCACCGGTCGACAGCCCGTGAGTCTCTGTCAACTGACGGACGGGACGCCTGTGAGGCCAGTGGGTCGGCCGGGCGATCGACTGGAAGTCGATGGCTCACTACTCGGTGAGAGGGACCCTCCCGCCTCCCAAGAGCGCCGACGGTGGGATTCTTACTTTTGTGGTCCTTCTTCTTGGACCGAGAGGAAGGCCCTGAAGATGTTGGTCCCTCTCCCTTAGTGGAGAGGGACAGACAGAGCTCCTTAAAAGAAGCTGAATAGGAAGATCCCAGGGAAGGGAGGTCGTGGCCGAGAAGATGCGCCTGCGCCGCCCTCCCTCGAGGCGAATATCTGCTCAGCTGTTCCACCGAGCCCGCCGCCACAGAAACCACCAAATGGGCCTCCTTCGACTTTACCGGACGGTAACGTTTCTCGGGGCGCCCAAGTTGCAAACGGGCGGCGCGGTCTTCCAGGACGTAGGCCGAAAAAGAAGAGCACAGGTCGCAAGCCTGCGGGTCGTGCTCAAGGCCCAAGCAGTAGACGCACGTGGAGTGCGGATCCGTCCGAGACATCTTCTGCCCGCATGGGCACCTCCGAAAACCGGGAGTCGATGTGTCCATCGCAGCCGCGAGGGAAATAAATGACCAAGTCTTGAAAACCTTAAAAGTAATTTCGGTAAACCAAGAAATAGGAACCAGTCTTATACGCAGAGCGTTAAGGAGGGAACCTGAGCTTCCAAGCGGTAAGGAAGATCTGGCGTCATGGGGCGGAGCCGAGAGTTTTACCACCCGTGTGGGTGGGAGGAGCCAGCTTGAAGACCTTCCGGCAAGATTTAAAGTGGCAAGGATACCTGCCAGAAAGTGTGGATGAACAACATATCCATGTCCCCAGAAAATATGTTTCGAGCTCTAACGGTTCCAAAGTTAACCTGCCCATTTTAAAGAAATTATCTTTTGCAAGTTTTAACTTCGGAACCGTTAGGGCTAAAACCTTTTTTTTTTAAAGCAGCAGTACTAGTTAAGTAAGCAATAACCCATGACAGGCTGTGTGGTTTGGGGATTAATCAACACCCTGGGTGCATTGTGAAGCACGAGGGCGCGGCCAGAGTGTCCCCACAGCACCCAGGGTGTTGATTAATCCCCAGTAATCACACACCCAGGAGTGGGTTATTGCACTTCTAACATGAGCTATAAAAAGTTTGAAAACAGCACACTATTTAGTTTGAAAAATAGGAACATGTAGCATGTGACCTGGGTACCCTGACACTAAATAAAGCAGTCCCTGTGTAAGAAAAGCTGTCTTTTGTATTTTCTTTTCAACTTTTTACACTATTAATCCACTGTTCTTACTTACAGTATGAACACTGAAATGTGTGTTATGAAGTCAAACATTTTAATTGTTACACGGAGTTATTTGCTACTGCACAGAGACATTTTCACATGGAGCAATGTGCTACTGTCATATGGGAACTACAGGAAATGTTACTGTGTGGCGAGTTCCATATTACATGACGTTTGTAGTATTACTAGAACTGCTTCGATAAGACTAGCAATTATTCATAGCAAACCATGAAGTGATAACTGACAGTACAATTAATCAACTGATCTTCAGCACGGTAAGACTGGTAATCTGTTTGGCTCCAGTAGGCGGGGGCGTGATGTCTCTCTCTAGCAACTCTGGCACACAAACCCCAAAGTCACAACTAACAGCAGATTTAATGAAACAGGTAATAAACCGTTTGGCTCCGGTGGGAGGGGGCTCTCTGTACCAACTCTGCCACGTTCAGTATCCGCTCCCTCCTCCACGCTCCATCTGGGTCAGTGGGTGGGTTCTTTCAGTAGTCGTAAGGGCTCCCGTTCCACTGTATGTGGATCTGTGCCAACTTACAGGAGTGCGACTTCCGAAATGGAGGACAGACTCGGAGAGGTGGGGGGGATGTCTCAAGGAGTGGCCGTTCCTTTTAATACAGAATCAGTCAGTGTGAAAAAGTGCCGACTCTGTTATACGCACAGGGATTATGATCTAAAGCTGAGACTGCTCACCCTTACAATGCGTGTAACAGACATTAATGTATTGTCAGGTGATAGCTACTATCCAATTACACTGCTTGCTCTAAAAACCCATGTTATAATGAAAATTTAAACAATCTGGTTGGCAGTTAGAACAAACCAAAACATCAATGTATCTGATTTCCTTTTTTGCTTTATTTCATTCCTACAGCAAGATAGAGGATTTGAAGCTCTTAAAAGTTTTTGGTCCTTTGCCAGGTCCACTATCATAGAAGTAAGCAGATCAGAGTAGTGTTGTGTTGCTGGCCATCGGAAACGTGCTGGCAACACCCTGACATATCTGCATTATAAATACAACATGTGCAGTTAGTGTGTTATCTCTGGGGAGAAGATTTCTGAAAGTTGCTGGGGGCTGCCATCTTGACTCAAATTACAAAAGGTGTAATGAAACACACTCTAAGATGATCAGAAATACATTACTGCTAAAAAAAAAAAAAAAAGGAGCATGACATTTTTTTGCTGGCCAACAAGTACTGCTGTTTTTAATGAAAACGTGGAGTCAGGTAGTTAAGAATCAGTCCTGTTGATACAGAGTTTATGTGTTGATACTATTCTATTTGTATCAGCACTATTTAAAACCATATCAACATTTTTTGTACTGATATATATAAATAACAACAGTTTGAAAATAAAATTGTGAATTTAGTTTTTACTTTTCCTGAATTTTAGTATTACTTCACATTATTTAATTAGGAATTGAGTAGTTTGCTGCACCTTCAGTTTTATTTATCCTTATGTTCTTAACCATGTTGCAAACATCTCATTCTACCCTCTCTCTACCCCAGTCTTCCTTGCTTTCTCTTTCTGCCGTATAAGAATAATTCTGCATTCAATGAATGTGTTTTTTAACAGTTTTATCCTGCACAGAACTAAAGTTCTACCTTACCTTACACTGTGTGTAAAACAATACTGGGAGAAGGCAGAGGTGGGAATTTAGATTTATACGTTTTTCTTGTACAGTTGGTTCTTCATGGATGAAAAAATGTGCGTTCGTACAGAAAAAGATGTTGGTAAAACAGAATCCGTTTAGCATCTTAAGAAAAGAAACTGGATGCTTGTAAAAGTTTAGGGTGGTGACCTACCACACTAAAACAAACTGAGCACACTGGATCATATGGGGACCATCTGCTCAACCCTATCTTCTGGCTCACTGTAGAAGCAAACTCCACTCCCAAGAGCAGTACAATGCAAGCATCTGTTGTCGTGCTTACCTCAGAGGCCCTGTCCCCAAACTGTGCCAGCACCTTGGTTCTGTAATCAGGAATAATACTCAGTGGGTTGTTGGAGAGAATAACCTTTTCTAAACAAGGCAAGCTTCCTATATGTTTGATTTCTTCTATCTGTGGGAGAGAAAAAAAACAACAGCTCTCTGACTGTTCACTACAAGAAAGAATGAACATGCTTCAGATACTTATTGTACAAATGACAATATTCCTGCTTCCAGTGTGCAAAGATCAGAAATCACGAGGTGGAGCCAGATGATGTAACGCCCAGGTGGTGGGAGGAACTTAGCTTAAAGACATCCGATGAATCAGCACTTTCAGTGAAAGTGCCAGAGTGTGGATGTCTCCTAAACATGAACAAAAATGTAAAAAGTGAGTAGCCATTTGGGCAGAAACCATAGCAACATTGTATTAATTTGCCAATTTTGGGCAGGGGCGGTGTGTACTATGTCTTCTGCTTTAACTCATGTATGCCATAACCAGTGGCACCCCAATGATAAAAGCAACCATTCCCTGTGACCTGCTGGTGGTCTGCTAAAATCCCCCCAAGTCACCATACACAGGCAACTTAAAAAGGAAACCTAGCGCATCTCAAAGCTCACCTAGCCTCCAGCGACTGGTCCCCATTCACACCGCTCAATCTGTAGACATGGCACTCTCCTACTTTATAGCCATCTTCAATGAGGCCTGTGACATTTTCGCACCCTTCTCTAAACAAGTAGTAAAAACCAGATGCACACCTTGGATCTCACAAATCGCTGCTTGACCAGCTTCACCATAGGGACAACCTATAGCACAAGGCCCTAGACTCCCAACTCCCACAGGATAGGCAACTTTACAGAGAGGCCAGCAACAAATGTTCTTGGGCCACACGGCAAGCCAAAGCTGCGTACTATCAACAAACCCTAACCTCCTCCTGGGGCTCCGGTAAACAATTCTGGAACAATATCAAGGAACTCAGTGGGAAATTACACTCCCCTACCCCGTTCAACTCATATTAAATGGGGATTCCACACAGGACCCTACTGCTATCGCTGAAGCCCTCAACTCCTCCTTCTCGGACCTCTCCCATATACTACCACTGAACTTCTTCAACCTTCCCCCACCCACCCCCGACACCTCGAACATCAACAACACTACACCCTTTAGACTAAGAGCCATCTCCTGCTCAGAGGCAAAACGCTATCTCCAAAGCCCTGGCTAACACTTGCTATACCAGTGACTCCCTGGATCTCAAACTCATTCGGCTGACCCTGGATGTGACACTACCCCATCTCACAAAAATTCTCAACCTGTCACTATGCCTTAGTCAATTCCCTTCATCCTGGAAGAGAGCCGTAATCACCCCTATTCTGAAGAGTGGCAACCCCACAGTCACAAGCAACTATAGACCAATATCAATTCTACCACCCCTCTCCAAGGGCCTTGAAAAAATAGTATCTGATCAGCTTACTGACTACCTAACCAAACACAACCTACTTTGCTGAGAACAGCATGGATTCCGGAGGGGCCACAGTACTGTCACCGACCTTACTGAACTCACTTCATTCATCCATGAGGCCCTACACCAAGGCTCCGTGGCTGGGGCTATCTATGTGGATCTGACCAAGGCATCTGACACTGTCAGTCATGAGCTACTTTTCTGTGCCCTTCCACACTTCAACTCTGTACCTGAGGTCACCGCCTGGTTCAAAGACTACCTCTCAGGGCGGACACAACAAGTCAAGATCAGTGCAACCCTCTCCTCATGCAAACTAGTTTGCTCTGGTGTCCCGCAGGGTCCATACTTGGCCCCCTACTTTTCACCCCCTTTTTAAACTCACTCTCTAAGTCTTGCAGTGGTCGCTTGCTACTCCACGCTGATGATGCTGTAGTGTTCTGGAAACACTCTCAGCCTAGCTCTCTCCAATAGCCCTGCAGGACTTCTTTAGGGAGCTAGAATCATGGTTCTCTGAACACCGCCTCATAATCAATTACAAAAAAATGAAGTCCATGCTCTTTGCACACCGACAAAGTTCCCACTGTCATGCACCCCTGCTAGTAAAAAAAAAACTCTCGTGGCTCTGCTCTAGAACAGGTTTCATGTTTTAAATATCTCGAAATCACATTAGACCTCCCTCTCCTACAATAATCACATACAACTAGTCTCCTCTGTCAACACTAGACTGGGGATCCTTTATAGGCTTAAACACTGCTTACCTCCCCAGGCCATGCATCTTGCTGTCTCCTCCTCTATCCTTTCCTTGGTGGACTACGGAATAGTCATTTATGGATCTGCTGATCCAACTGCCCTATGCTGCATCAACACTGCCCTTATAACAAAGCTTGCCGCCTAGTCACAGGCTGTGACAGGTTAATGCATACTTGTGAGCTTCAAATACAGACTGGTTGGCTTAACTTCCAGGGAAGGCTAAAGCACCACACCTGCGTCCTTGCCAAAAAAAATACAACTCCAGCTAGTACCCATTGGCCTCCACCCGATTATCAGCACAGCCCCCCGCAGGCGGACAAAAAGACTCGCAGCCAACTCTTCCCTCCTTGTCCCCCACTGTAGAACATCTCTTGGGCAAAGATCATTCCACTACCGCGCCCCACTATGGCTTAATAGCCTACCTCCCCCAATCTCCATGACCCCATAGTCTCACCCTATTCAAGACAGGTCTCAAAACCCTACTCCTTGACTCGACATTCTGTGACTGTAGATTACCTGCTTTCTTTTGGTGCCAGCCCCTCCTCACATGTCACTTACACTCCCTTTCCCCTGCCCAGATATTTGACTCGGGGTCACTCTCGATCCTACGTAACTGCACCCTGCACTATTCTGATAGGGGACATCTTGTATGCCCCCAGTTACTGTTACCATCTAAATAAGATTAAGCTAGGACTGCATACCCCTGTACTATCACTTTAATACTGTACGTGTATGTTTTTCGTTACTGTAAGTGTATTTCTTTCTTACTTTGAACTGACATGGAACCTTTGCAAAAGAGTCTATGACTCAAAGGATTGTAATTCCGATTCTATTCAATAAACAAAAGCAGTTTAGAGCTTGTGAAAGTGACAGGGCTGAGCTGCTAATTTTGGATTTGTTCATGTCTGGGAGTATTGTGGCTGTCTCCATTAGCTGGCTTCTCACCAACTACCAATACATTGGCTAGGGACAGCACCTTATTTAAAGTGAGCCAATAAGGCAGTGCACTGTATTTTCAAAGGCAGCAACTTTGGCAGCTGCATTTAGAATAGGGCCTCAGCTGTTGGGAGGTCCACCTTACCGACTAGTGGCTGAGCTTACTTTTACTCCAGAGCTCAGATATGAAAAACTGAGAGACCCCACTCGCCTTTGGGATGTAATAACCGAGTAGCTATTTGAGGCAGAAAGAATACTGTAACAATTTACTGACTTGTCCAATTTTGGGAAGGGGGAGGGTATGCAATGCGTCTTTTGTTTTAAAATCCCACATCTGGGCCCTTTCCTGCATGTTTTGGGAACTCTGCACTACCTTCTAGTGCAGACACCATAATACAGAACAGTCAAAAACAGTATGTACACACAAACTAAAATACCAGGCAGAACAGCTCATTGATCAAATTCTGCTATACACGTCACGCAGCTAATTCCAGAAGCACTTCAACAGAAATGGTCATAAGGGATGCAAAATGATAAAAAAAAAAAAAAAAAAATCCCAAAAAACAAAACAAAAAAAAACTCATAAACAGACATCAAAGACAGGCTGTATTGCTTGGAACCCCAATAACGGATTCTAACACTGTATAAAGTTTATGAACACGGGTCCACATATTCCAAGGGCTTGCACCCAATTAACCAAGGCACAACGCCTGTTTAGCAGACGCAAGCCCTCAGCACCAGCTAATGCCATACAAGATGTTAGCAGTGTGCATTCTGCAGTGGCCACAATGCATTCACACAGACATCTGCAAGTACAAGACCATCACAGTCACAGGTAGGTGAGGCAAGAGTGTAAATAGCATGCAGCATGTGAAAATATTTGGACAGTTCACTTCAGTGTCCCAGAGCTGCAGTGCTAGCAGCCATAAGGAGCACCAAGGACTTGTTAATGCTAACAGGTTTGCCTTCTTGGGGTGGAAGCAGGGAGGGGGTTGTCCTTTTACCTGTTCCCACTATCCTGTCCAGGTATAACAGGAATATCTGAACTACCACTTTATGAGAATCTGTTGACCAAATACTTGCAACTAAACTGAATTACTGCTCAGGTAACATGTCACCATGTGCTTACTGTACAGTACTGTAAATACACCTAAAGGACTACATGACTTACCTGTGCTATTTTATTGTTGCTTAGGTCCAGGTTGACAAGCGAGTACAGCTTGCTTAGACCAGACAAGCTTTCCAGCAAGTTCCCAGCTAAATTCAGGGTTTTGATGTTTCCAAGTTTAGCGTGAACACCTTCTAATGATGTAAGCTTGTTGTACGACAGGTCCACGTGAATGAGGTTATACAGAAACTAAACATGAGGAGGAAAACACAAAGCATGACTTCTAGTGTTCTTTAAACCTAATAAAAAGAGTTGCCTGCCGACCTGCAACTACCTGATACAGTGGCACCTGTCCAAGTGGTAGCAGTACAGTTTGTGTATGAAAGGTAGTCAAATCCAGCCTTTTACAGCCACATGCTTACTTTGAAAGGACACTGTCAATCCCCTTGGGCTTCAAAGTGTAAGTAGAAGGTTAAAAAGGAAAACACTGTGTGACTGCTCACATTCTGCAGAGACTGCTGATGTAGCTGGTAGTTTGATTCTGATTCCATTTTTCCTTTTAAATGTGAAAAACAGACTGCCCAAAATACTGGTGTTGCCACACAGAAGCATACCTGCCTACAATCCTTGATCAAATCCCACTGCATCTCTCTTGGACGTGGGAAGCCCCCCTACACAGTATAGCTACTCATAATGCTGTGGGAGGACAGACAACTAGCCCCATCATGTATGGCTGCACTGTTTGGGGGCATTCCTAATGTCCAGGAAGAAAAAAATTATTCACCTTAATAAGGCTGTTTCTTCTCAGGGATCCCTCACATCCCTATGGTTTACACAAGCAACATCTTCCCAACAGAGAGTAATGCCCTGGAGATACGTAGAACTTTATGCTAGTTATGGAACTTAGAAACAAGGTTCAAACTCTGCACTAGTGTCATACTCCACTCTGGCTCTTAATGCCAGATTTGTTTTCATAGCTAGAGGGAGCTGTGACTACTAAAAGCTAGCTACATGGCTACCAATATTTTCCAAAACATTTTTAAACAGCATTTTTTTTTTTTTTATTTTATTTCAGTTTCGGATTAACGCCGTTGAGCCAAAGGCTCAGTTACAAAGGCACCAAGTCAGCAGATACAGAACAAAAGGACAAAGTACATACAGGTGAACAAGAAATTAACATAAAGTGTTATGTGCTAATACAGTCAGTGCAATAGTTCAAATTCACCAGTTCAGTTCAGTACAGTAGGGAATACGTTTTACAAAGATGAGTAAATTACACAAACAGCACTCCAGGAGTACAGTACAGAACTTTGGAGAGTTCATATGGCAATTCTGGACAGAGGGTCCCAGGCTACCCAGGTGGTAAGAAAAGTGGAAGTAGGCAGGCCTTGTCTGTGAGAGCCAAGGTGATGGGTGAGAGAGGGTGGGGGATTGGCGAGGCAGGAGAATGAGACTGGAAGGGAGGTGGAAGGGTGTCAAAGGGCTGTACTAGGGCTGGGTAAGGGGGATAGACTGTGAGATGAGGGGGAGGTAAAGGGGAGAGTAGAGGGGGTAGGTGGGGGTGGAAGGAATGGTGGGTAAGATTAGAAGGGTTGGTAGAGGTGGCAGGTGCCGAGTGGTGTGGAGGAAGGGTTGTAGATAGTATTGGCTGGGGAGCGTCATCAGTTAGAGTGGCAGCGGCAGTCGTTAGAGTTTGAATTCTTGTTTTAAATTGACTAAGTCTGTTGCATTCAATCAGGTTCGAAGGCAGATCATTAAACCACTTCAGGCTTCGATATGAAAGGGATCTCTGGGCTAGTGATGTGCGCTTAAAGGATACTATAAGCCCTCCTTTTGAGGCATGTCTGGTGTTAATAGCTAGTTGAACACATTCAAAAAGGGTGGAGGTGGATTTAGGCGTGAGCCCCTACACTGACTTTTTCACTAGCAGGCAGACCTGGTATTGAACCCTAAGATGGAGGGGGAGCCATCCAGTCTCACTGTATACGGCACAGGTATGGGTTCAGTGGTGGGCCCCCAGAGCTAGATGGCAGGTTTTGTTAAGTAGGGTCTGACCCTCTTCAGTGTGGAATCAGGGCCAGCCCCACAGATCACTAATCCATAGTCCACGGCTACAACTGAGCTACATGTCACGAGTTTTAAGGCTTCAGGAGTCATGGACTGTTGGTGGCAATAAAGTACCCCAAGTTTTACATTGGTAGTTGTGACAAGTTGCTCCACATGGGTTGAGTAGATTAGGGTGTCATCCAGGTGAACACCTAAGTATTTAAACGTGTCTACCTGTTCAAGGGTGACACCCTTGTGACTCAAAATTCTTAGGGGGCTGCATCTCTTCTTATACTGGGGAGTAGAGAAGAGCATGCATTTGATCTTTTTATAGTTGAGTAAGAGTCTATACTCCGAGAACCATGATTCAGGCTTTTAAAAGTTGACTTGCAGTTTAGTGGAGACTGAGGTACAATCTCTGCTGGGTACTGAAATGATGGCATCATCCATGTAGAGTACAAGGTGACCTGGGCAAGCAGAGGGTAGAGTACTGATGAAGAGGCTGAAGAGGAGTGGGCCTAGAATGGACCCTTGGGGAACACCCTAGGCACACCTCCCTGGGTTCAGAGAGAATGCCTGCTAATTCTTCCATGCTGTAACCTGTTGGACAGGTAACTCTTGAACCAGGCATAATAGTATCTTTGGACAGACCTGTGAATAGGAGAGAGTGCAGGAGCAGTTTATGGTTAACAGTGTCGAACACCTTGGTGAGGTCTATGAAGATGGACCCCACTGCTAGCCCTCTGTCCAGGGCCCCATAGAGCTGTGAGGTATAGTCGACCAAGGCAGAGACTGTGGAGTGCCTTTTTCTGAAACCATGCTGCTGCATACAGAGTAAATTATATTTTTCAAGGCACTCTGTGAGTAGGTCAGAGACCATCCTTTTGAGGGCTTTAGAGAGGGGGGGAGAACTGAAATGGGTTGGAAGTTTGGTTGGTTCTATCACCAGATTTGAAGACTGGAGCAACCAATGTAGCCTTCCATCCAACAGAGAACACACCAGATCTTAGGGATGCATTGAAGACCTTGGTAAGCAGATCCGCGAGTTCATTTAGGGTAAAGGCAACCAACTTTATGTCTATTTGGTCGCCTTCCATTCTTGTTTTCCCTAGGACTAGTCTGGTGTACTTTATAGCCACAGTTCTGGTGATGAGCCTAAAGTAAAAAAGTGGTGGACACTGTTGGGTACAGAGGATGAATTAAGGTCAGGGGGATATGGGTGAGGTAGTTGCGGGTAGAACATTGATAAGATCTGTGAAGGCAACATTGAATGCGCTTGCAATGTCACTTGGATCCTGCAGAGTTACAGAGGGGGTGACTATAAGGTCAGGTGGGGCTCTGGAGGTTTTGCCCAGATTTCACCAAGTCCCAGAATCCCCTACCTCACCCCAGCTCCTGCATAACAGGTCCTTGCAGTATGAGTCTTTGGTGAGTCTAATGAAAAGTACCAACCAGATTTAAGACAGATATAATGTGGAAAATATTTTAAATAGTTAAAAATATTTAACTGATCATATTTTATAATCGTCACGGAACTGCAACAGTAATGCTCAAGCAACCTTAACGAAAATAATTGATTCTTGTGTGAACTATTTTCAGGTTCTGGAAGGAGAGGCAGGGTTACAGAGTGTAAATCGTAGTGAGGAATACCTGAGAAGAAACAACATTACTATGGTGAGTCATTTTTCCTTCTAACCCCAGAAATCCCTCACTGATGCGTTACACAAGCAAACTCAGCAGCAGTACCTTGGGAGGCCGGGTCCAGAACCTCTTAGAAAAAAGGTTCTGTAAGACAGCATTTCCAAAGCTGGCATCCATTCTGGACTGTACAACAGACAATAGTGATTTGTGAAAGTGTTCCCCCACTGAGCTCCCAACTAGCCTCCTTCAGTTCTCCGTCCTGCCCAGCCCAGTCACCCGCCTTCCCCAGGACCCACCTCAATAGTTTTCCCCCATGGATGACCCCTATGCGAAGGGCTGCCCGGAGGTCCCCTATTTACCCCAGGATAGAGTTGAGCTTCTGTGAGGGAATGAGAGCCACAGATTGTGGAGTAGGGCAGTGGACAGCATCCTGCATGGTCAGGGAATTGTTTTGCTTCTTTCTTCCCTACTCTTGAGCCTCGGTGAGAAAGTGCTACTGATGTCACAGCATCAGAGTGATGACACCCCCATCCCTAATACTGGCTCCAGTGCGCACTGCCACCTGTGGTCACTCAGGTGGCAGTATCACGGCAGAGGCCAGCAGTTCTCTCTCCCATGACAGGAGCGTCCATGGGATGCTCAACCATCCTCCCATGGCCAGCCCTCCAGAGTTTCAGGCTTGTTGCTGAACCTGGGGCACTGGCATCACAAGCAGTAGCTCTACCGCTGCACCAGCAGGCCAGCCCCCGTACAGCAGGCTTGCTGCTCACCTACCCTCCTGGCAGATGTCATGGCAAACAGGAAAATGGTTTTCCACGTGACATATTTTAAATCAGCAGTAGCCAAGTTCAAACAGGGCCTCCATCACCTGGACACAACAGAAGTTCATGTCCTGTGGGTGGACTGTGTCCCCTCACAGGTGGGTACAGGTGACTGAGGCCTTTAAGGCACCTTTTGAAAATACGATGAGCGGCCAGTGACTTGCCCTTGCCTACTGATGTGTAGGCTGACACTGCTGCAAGATGAGCCTTTAGCGCTGATGGCCTCAGGCCGAAGAACTTCATATGCACTAGGTAGTCTAGGACTATAGGCAACCCTGCCTGCATTGGGATTAACTTTCTGGGGATGCACTAGTATGAGAGTCTCTTCCACTTAGAAGAGTACGCTTTCCTGTTCACTGGTTTCCTGGAAACCATAAGCACCTCAGGACCCTCTCTGATAGGTTCAACCAAGAATACTAAAGTTCTTCAAGAGCCATGTCCTCAGGCATAATGTTCAGGGGTTTGGGAACGTTATCCTGCCCTGAGTTGAGGTCGGCAGGTTGCAATTCAGTGGCAGACTGATTGGATTATGCTGGACAGAGCCAGGAGCACCAAGTGCCAGGCCTGCCCAGCCCAGGCTGGGGTTACTAGGATCACTGTTGCGGACTCTCTACTGAGCTTTAGGAGCACTCTCTGTACGAGTGGGAAGGCATACAGAAACCTCCGTGTCCACTGCAAGGCTAGGGCACCCTCTAGGACTGTACCATTGACTGGTAGCCTGCAACAAACTCTGGGAAGCTGACTGTTCTCCCAGGATGCATACAGGTCTATTTCTGGAGTGCCCCACATTCTGAAAACCAGGGCCAGACCCTGCTAGTTAAGGATCCATTTGTGGTTTCCTGGGTGGATTCTGCTTAGGGGGGTCTGCCAAGACATTGTCTTTGCCTGGCAAGTGTACTGCAGAGATCACTGCATCGAAGATGTAAGCTAGGTCCCAGACCCTCATTGTCTCTGTGCAGTCCTGAGATTCTTTTACCTCCCTGCTTGTTTATATAATACACTGCTGTGGTATTCTCTGTCTGATCTGGACAGACTGACCCTGCAGCTGGGAGGAGAAGGATTGCATTGCTAGAAAGACTGCCCTGAGTTTCAGGAGACTGATGTGTTCCTGGGTCCACTGCAGGTTCCAGATGCCTCTTACTGTGAGGTCCTCCACAAGAGCCCAAGGCGTCTGTGGAGAGGGTCACAGTCGGAGAAGCGCTGTGAAGGGAACCCCCGCAAAGAGGTTCCCCGAATTTAGCCACCATTGCCAATCCCGAATTACGGCATTCGTGATTCGGATTAGGTGCTGCAGATGGTCTTGCCTTTGGTCCCATTGCACCCCGTAGAATCCACTGGGTTACCCACATGTGGAGACGTGCCAGCGGGACTGTCACAATGGCCACAGCCATGTGTCCGAGCAGGTGAAGGACCAGTCTGGCTGGGACGGTCTTCTTCATCGACAACTCCCTGATGAGGGATCTGATGTGCTCCGCTCTGTCCAAGGGAAGAAAAGCTTTTCCTCTGATGGTGTCCAGAACTGCTCCTATCAACTGCAGTTTCTGGGACGGCACCAGGAGTGACTTCTTGTAGTTGATGAGAATACCCAGTGATTGAAAAAGGGACTGGGTGCAGTGAATAGCCGTCATCAGTGCTTCCCTGAAGGGTGCCATGAGAAGCCAGTCGTCCAGGTATGGGAACACGTAGTGGCCTTGTCTCCTCAGAGACGCCGCTACGACCGCCATGCACTTCGTGAATACACGAGGTGCCGATAACAGCCCGAAGAGAAGAGCTTGGAACTGATAATGGCGACTATGAAACTCGAAGCGCAGGAACCTCCAGTGCGCTTGAGCAATCGGAATATGCAGGTAGGCGTCCTGCATGTCCAAAGACGCCAGAAAAGCGTCCTGCTTCAGCATGGGAATTAGGCCCGGAAGGATCACCATGCAGAAGCATTTGTAAACGATCGAAAGGTTGAGGCTGCTGAGGTCCAGTATTGGACGGAGGTCCCCTGTTTTCTTTGGAACCAGGAAGAAGTGAGAATAGTACCCTAGTCCTCTCTGGTTCTCTGGGACGTGCTCGAAGGCTTCCTTTTCCAGAAGCGCGAGCACTTCCTGCTGTATGAACAGGGCATGCTGACTCGAATATCGGGACAGCAGGGGAAGTCTTGTAGGTGGACTGCCTACAAATTCTACATAGTGGCTTTTTTGACCAGCTGCAGAACCCACCTGTCAGTGGTGATCGACTGCCACCCTGGCAAGTGGCATGCGATGCGACCCCCGACTTTCTTTTCCCATTGATCCTGAGAAGGGATGGGGGCCGGGAAGGAGTCATGCTGTGGCAGCGTTTGATCCAGCAGGCTGGGCCAACTTTGCAAATCGTTGGCCTCTGCCTGGGGATGACTTGGCCTGGGCCTTGCGGGTGAAAGTGCCCCTCTGCTGTTGGCCGGAATGTGGCTGTTGCCTTTGTAGCCGTCCACGGAAACAGCTCTGGTTCCTACGAAAGGAACTAGGCTGAAACCTGTACATAGCTTGTACAGATCGGACTGCCTTCCCTGCGTCCTGAAGTTTATGATTACTCCCTCGGAGGCTTCACCAAATAGGACCTCGCCGTTATAAGGGGTGTCTAAGATGTTCTTCTGGACGTCCAGGGTAAAGCCGGAGACACAGAGCCAAGAGCGTCTCCGGAGACACACACCTGAGGCTTAAGCTCTGGTTGAAGAGTCCACAGAATCATATGCGGCTCTGAGCACCTGAGTCCACACATCCGAACCCGTGCGGAGGAGGTTCGAGAGCTCCTCCTTGTGGTCGCCATCGGGCATCTTCTCGACCAGGTCCTGTCCCTGTTCCCACAGTGCGTTCTGGAATTGAACCATGTGGGTGCGGTAATTCAGTGACCTGATGGCGCAAGTCGCGGCCACATACGTGCGCCTACCCAGGACATCCAGTTGCTTGGATTCCTGGTCCGGTGGCTGTGTGCTCAAATGCTGAGGTCTCTGAGACCGGTCATGCGAAGCAGTGATGACCAGGGAGTCAGACAGAGGATGGTTCGCCAGATACTGGTCCTCCCTACGGGCCTTGTATAGGCGGTCAGCCTTCTTCGGCACTGTGGGAGTGGAGTGCGGACGTTGCCAGGCAGCCTTGGTGACGTCCGCAAAGGTATCCACCAAGGGCGGCACTACCACAGGCTTCGGATCTTTCTGCCGAAGGTAGCGAGCAAAGCGTTGTCTCTCGGGGTCAAGTTCTTCAACATCCCACCCCATATTCTCCTGGATGTGCCTCATGACCTCCGCGAAAGAGGGATCATCCGGAGGAGACCTGGGTAGGTTGTGTGGGTCTGGAGAGGGAATGCTGATAGGAGAAGTAGACATGGAGCACCCTGAGGTGTCAGATCTGGAATCCTCCCCAGACGGAGTGTAACGGCGTCGTCTGGGTCTCTTGGGACTGGGTGACCCTGAGGGGGATCTAGAGGGAGGTCTTCTTTCTGAAGATCTGCCCCGAGGAGGTGGTGTCTGCTCCTTGGGGGTTGGCGACCGTCCTAAGGGCCCCTTGGGCGGAGGAGGGGGCGTAGGCAGTGAAGGAGTAGGTGGAGGCGGAGTCAGAGTAGAAGGAGGACGTGTGGTGACCACATCTTTTTTGATGGTGTCCCACCAAAAGGTAAAAGTTCCTTTACCTCTGCCAGATTCATACCCGACGATGGGCCTGGTACCGGTGGCCTGTCTCCGTGGGTCGGGCGTCGGGTCCCCGGGGGTCTCCCGCTCTGGGGAAGGTTCCTGTGGGAGCCCAGCGTCTCTGGTGTCACCCACCTGGTCCTCGGGCTGTGTGGCATCCTCCTCCGACGAGTCCTTCTAACCGGCATCTGCTGGAGATAGTGGTGCAGTCCTCTTCTCCGAAGTAGCTGACGTCGGTCCCCTGGCCGATGCCCTCGGAGGCGAACACCTGGCCGGCGATGGGTGTTTAGGTGTCGCCGACTCCTGGGAGCACCAGTGACGCTTGGTCGACGTCTGGTCTGACGTCCGTTTGAGGGACGTCAGGTCCTTGGTCTTACGAGGAACCGGATCCGATCCACGCGGAGGCTGGGAAACTGACCGGGCGTCGGTGTCCTGCCGGCAGGAAGAAGATTTATGGCGCTCCCCGGACTTCAACGAGGCCTTACATGGAGTGGAAGAGGCCAACGGCCTGGAAGACTTCAGGGGCTGTAAAGAAGAGGAGCTGCTGGAGGATCTGACCTGAACTGGGGGAGGTTGTGACCGAGCCCTGAAGGGAGAAGAGCCAAAGCTTTGGGAGTCTGAGGCACTCGCAGGGGACCTGGACCTTTCCTTTTCCCGGTGTTTGCCCCAGTGCTTGTGGGTTTTACCTAACAACCTCCCCCCAGGAGAAAGGTTCTTTATCCATAGTTTTAATTTTTTTCTCCAAGAGAAACGCCTGAAGGGCCTTCTGGCGGCAGATCCTGGTGCAACTGTTGAAGCCCTGGCAGAAGGAGCAGGCCTTGGTGTCGTGTTCCGGGCCTAGGCAATGCACGCAGGCCAAATGTGGATCCTTGAAGGGGATCTGTTTGCCGCAGGCACACTTCGAATGGTGACCCTCAATAGAAGTTGTTGGAGAGGACATCAGTTGATCCAAAGTCGAAAGAAAGACGAAAATCGTCGTAGTTCTAAAGGTCGTTGCACGCTAGAAAGAGAGACCTGGAGGCCGATACTGGTGATGTCGACGGCGGGAAAAGAAAGTACAGTTACGTAAGAACTTACCGTAACAGTAGATCTTCGAGAACAGCTCTTGCAGCAGGTTACACCATTAGGACTGAAGCCGTCAGGCGCCAGGACCCCACGGAAATTTTCTAGCTAGCTATCTTCAGCGGGGACCGCCCCCGACGTCGGTCCCGCCTCCGACGTCAGGCGTGGTACATATGGGGGGTCCCGCCAGAATCCCTAGTTCTCCGCCGGAGACTCCCGCCGCACAATGACATCAGAAGGGAGACCGAGGATCCACCGTCAGAAGGCAATAAGGAACAAATTCTCGACTGGATCAAAATAAATTTGCTCATTTCCCAAATGACCCCAGACTTCTTTCGCTTGTTATTTATTTGAAAATTTTATTTATTTATTTTTTTTTTAAACGAGCCATGTCTCTTCCAAGGGGATATGGTGGTGGACAGATTGGCTGCAAGAGCTGTTCTCGAAGATCTACTGTTACGGTAAGTTCTTACGTAACTGTACTATCTTACTTGAGATACAGCTCTTGCAGCAGGTTACACCATTAGGACCGATTCCCAGCAGTAACGCTTGCCCAAAAGAAACTTTGGGAGGAGGAAGAGGAAGAAACAGAGAAAACCAAACCAAATCCTAACTCAGGACAAGAGGCCTTGAACACCGCTTAGGCTCGAAACCGCCCTTCGCCTAGAGGCTATATCCAGACTGTAATGCCTGATAAAGGTATGCACAGAGCTCCAAGTAGCTGCAGCACAGATGGAAGAGATTGAGACATTTTGAGCGCTGCAAAGGAAGTGGCCACACCCTGGTAGAATGACCCGGATGGAACCCGGAGGGGCTTTTGCTCTAGACTGATAACATGTGAGATACACTGCACAAGCCAGCGGGATAAGGATTGCTTAGAAACCGGCTGGCCTCTCATTCTCTGCGCAAAAGAGACGAAGAGCTGGTCAGAAGCCCGAAAGGGTTTGGTTCTGTTGAGGTAATATCTCAGGCTGCGGTGAACATCCAGAGTGTGGAGCAAAGCCTCCCCTCTATTTGAATAACTCAGGAAATAGACCGGAAGGTCGATGTCCTGATTTAAAGTGAGTGTCGAAACCACCTTAGGCAAAACCTTCGGGTTCGTCCTCAGAGATACTCTGTCCCGGTGAAAAACCAAATAAGGCTCTTTACACATGAGAGCATGAAGCTCAGAAATCCTTCTGGCTGAAGTAACGGCAACTAAAAACAACGTTTTCCACGACAGAAAACGTAGCTCGCAATCTGAGGCTGGTTCAAAGGGAGGAAGCGTGAGCTGTTCCAGGACAAAAAGGAGATCCCATGGAGGAACCGGGTCCTTGATAGGAGGCCTAAGGTGTAACACTCCCCTCAGAAACTCCCAAAAGCCGTCCAGCTGAGCAATAGTGCGCTGCCCCACCGGGCAGGTGGTAGGTCAAAATAGCGCACAGGTGCAATTTCTTTAATGAGGAGCAGGCCAGCCCTGACTGGAATAGGGAAAGGAGGTAGTCCAAGACTGCCCCACGGACAACCTAGTAGGGAGAGGTCACGAGCCCGTGACCATAAATAAAACGACGTATTTCATGGCGATGTAGCATGTGTTGGCCGGCTTTCTGCAGAGAGACTCGCAACCTCTTTATAGACCCCATGTCGCAAAATGGCTATGTCTCTAGGAGCCATGCATGCAGGTTCAAAGAGCGAAGATCCGATGCAGCAATGAACCTCTCTTGAGACAGAAGGTGGGAGCTGAGCGGCAACGGAGCGTGGTTCCCGGATAGCTGAGCCAGCAATAGGAACCAAATCTGTTGGCCAAAATGGAGCTACCAGAATCATCCGTGATGCTCCCTGCGCAGTTTGAGAAGAACTCTCGATCAACGGGAAGGGAGGAAAAGCGCAAAGGAATCTGTTCACCCAGGAGAGGGACAACGCTGGCTCGCCAGAAAACACCAGGCCCTGGATCTAGCGCAAAAATTGGGCAGTTTTATGCTGGATGGGGACGCCACAATCCAGTTCTGGAGTTCCCCATTGAAGGAACAGATCCTCTGCCACCTCCTGAAGAAGTTCCCACTGTGACTCTGGCCTGGGAGCCGACTCAGACCGCCTGCAATCGTGTTGTCCACACCAGGAACGTGTACAGCGATCAAGCTTGCGCCGTGTCCGATACCCAATCCCCACACTCTATGGCCTCCCTGCAAAGGGGGTAAGAGTGAGCGCCCTTGTTTGTTGATGAAGCTACATCACCGTGTTGTCCGTCTGAAGCAGGATAGTGCACGCGGAATCATGGACTGAAAGCCTGGAGTGCGAGTGAGGACCGCCTCATCTCTAGGACACTGATGTGGAGATGAGCCCAGCGGGCTCCATACACCCTGAGACTTCACCCCATCCAGGTGTGCTCCCCACCCGAGACCTGAGGCGTCCGTGGTGAGGGGTTATTCTCGGGACGGCGCTGCAAACGGGACGCCTTGAAAGCGACTGGGGCTAACTACACATTGCCAATCCCAATCACCCGCTTCGTGATCCTGACTGGATGCTGTAAATGGTCTTGCCTTTGGTCCCACTGCACCTTGAGCATCCACCGCGTTATTCACATGTGGAGTCGCAGCGAGAGGGACCGTGAGAATGGCTGCAGCCATGTGTCCGCAGCAGACGAAGGACCGATCTGGCCGGAGCGGTCTGATTCGCTGATAGGTCCTCTATAAGTGACCTGATGTGTTCCGCCCTGTCGTCGGCTGGAAGGAAAGCCCTTCCCTGACCGTGTCCAGCACTGCACCTATAAACCTGCAGGTTCTATGACGGTACCAAGACAGACTTCTCCTGGTTTATGAGAATCCCTAGCGATCCGAACAGATCCTGAGTGTCCTGGATCACCTGCAGAAGCGCCCTGAAGACGCTATGAGAAGCCAATCGCTGAGTACGGGAACACATAGTGGCCCTTTCTCCTCAGAGCAGCTGCCACGACTGCCATACATTTGGTAAAGACCCTAGGAGCGGATGACAGTCCGAAAGGGAGAGCCCGGAACTGAAAGTGGTGGCCTAGAAACTCGAAGCGCAGGAACCTCTGATGCGCCTGAGCTATGGGAATGTGCAGGTAGGCATCCTGCATGTCTAAGGATGCTAAATAGGTGCCTTGTTTTAGCATGGGGATCAGACCCGGAAGGTCACCATGCGAAATCTTTTGTATGCGACTGATAAGTTGAGGTCGCTTAGGTCCAGAATAGGACGGAGGTCCCCTGTTTTCTTGGGAACCAGGAAGAAGTGAGAATAGTACCCTAGTCCTCTCTGGTTTCCCGGGACATGCTGTATCGCCCTATTGCTTAGGAGTGCGATCACTTCCAAATTAAGGCGCCGCTGACCCGAATACCGGAGAGCAGAGGAGCCTCGAGGGTGGCTGTTCTGTGAACTCTAAAAAGTGGCCGATGCTGACCAACTGAAGCACCCACCTGTCGGTGGTAATTGCCTGCCATCCCGACAGGAAGTTCGCAATGCGACCCCCGACCATAATATCCCGTTGATCCTGAGGGGCGGGGGCCGGAAAGGAGTCATGCTGTGGCGGCGGAAGGGCCCGCCGGCTGGGAGGCCTTCGGAGTGTGCTGACCCCTGCTGACGGGCTGCTTTCCCTGGGTTCTTCGAAACCGGGCCCTCTGTTGTGTGGCGAACGGGCTGCTGCTCCAGTCCGCCTCCCCACCTAAAACGGCCCTCTTGGTGCCCGCGAAAGGAACCAAGCCTCGCCGGCACATTACCTGGACCTGACCGAACCGCTTCTTCCGGCCTCTTGAGTTTGGTAATGATCCTTTCGGATGGGTTGCCAAACAAAACCTCTCCTCAAAGGTGGCATCCATATATTTTTTCTGACGTCCGGGTGAAACCGAGACACGGAGCCATGAGTGCCTCCGAGGCAACGCCTGACGCTGCCGCCTGGTCAAGAGTCCGCAGAGTCGTATGCGGTCTAAGAACTTGGGTCCCCACGCCTGAACTCCGGCAAGCGGGAGAGCTGAAGCATCTCCTCCTTCTGCTCACCATCAGGCAGCTTCTCAGCCACCTCTAGGCCCTGTTCCCACAGGGCGCTCTGGAACTGCACCATGTGGGTGAGATAATTCAGGACCTAATGGCACAAGTAGCGGATGCTGACGTGTGTTTCACTCAAAGAGTCCAAATGCTTGACTCAGGTCCGTGGCAGGGTGCTCAGATGCTGGCCTCTGAGACCGGTCATGTGAGGCTGTAATGACCAGAGAATCGCCAGAGGATGCTGTGACAGGTACTGGTCCTCCTGGGAGCCCTGTACAAACGGTCAGCCTTCTTCGCACCGCCGGGCGAGTGTGGACGCTTCCACGCCCTTGGTGACGCCCACAAAGGTGTCCACCAAGTGTGGCACCACCACAGGCTTAGGGTCCTCTGCCGGGCTGTACTTGGCCAGGCGTGAACTCCTCGGGTCCAACTCCTCAGCTTCCCACCCCATATTCTCCTGGATATGATGTAAAATATCCATGAACGAGGGGTCATCCGGAGGGAGACCGTGGAGTCTCACGTGGGTCCGTGAAGGAAGAGAGACTGAGACGGGATCTTGAAGTGGAAAAGCTGATCCCGGGTCCTCCGTCGACGGCGATCCACTACATCTTCTGGATCTCTTGGGGCTGGGCGATCCAGAAGAGGAAGATCTCGACGGAGGTCTCCTCTTGAATGGCGAGCCCTGGAGGGGAATCGGCCCTAGGGACAGACCGGGCGACCACCCACTGGCGGAGGTGGGCCGGCTGGAGTTTGAGTAGGCACAGGAGGAGGAGGAGGAGGAGGGACTGCGGTGCCACATCCTTCCTAATGGTGTCCCACCATAACGTGAAGAGTCCTTCACCGCAGGAGCAGTCCCGACGCCGCCCGAGGACGAGGGCCGGACGCCGGGTCCCGCGACGGCCTCCGCTGGGCCTCGGGCGTGGCGAGGGACCCCAGAGACTGCTCGAGGCGGAATGCCCGCCTGGTCTCGGGCTGTGCCGATCTCCTCCGTGAGGGACTCCTGCCCGACGGCCGCTGAGGCGCAGGAGCCCTGCTCAGGCAGAGCGGACGCCGGACCCCCACGACGTCCGATGCGAAGACGCAGGGGCCGACGACGGCCCGAGGGAACGATGCGGCGATGGCAGACGGGCGGGTCTGGCCGACGCCGGGTCCACTGCCCTTCAAGGGCGCCAGATCCAGAGTCTTCCGGGGTACCGAGGGACCGGGCGTCAGCCGAGGATGGGAGCCCGACTTATGATGATGGTGGTGGCGTTTCCTGACTTTCGCCACGCCTCCTTCGTAGGGAAGAAGACGGCGGCCTGGCGGTAGGAGCCTGAGAGACTTGGGAGCTGGAGCCGCAGCCGGGGAAGGGAAGAAGCTCTGACGGGACCGTCCGACCGCCAACCGAGCTGCGGGACTCGGAGGCCCGAGCCGCACCTGGGAAGATCTTTCTCCTCTTCTTCTCCGCATGTTTGTGGAAGATTCCAAGGACATGGTCCAAGTTTTCTTTCAACAAGAATGCTTGAAGGGCCTGGCCGGGCGGATTCTGGTGCTGCTGTTGAACCTTGGCACAGGGAGCAGGCCTTGGTGTCGCGGGTCTGGGCCCAGGCACCGAACGCACGCTGAATGCGGGTCCTGAAGGGATCTGTTTTCCACCGCACTTGGAAGGATGACCGAGGTCGGAGAGGACATCAGCGATGATCAATCTTGAAATTCTTCAATTTTCCCGAAGGAATTTCTGAAAACCACGCTGCAGGCTAGACAGTGACCGGAGGGTCGAGGCATGCAGTCGACGGCTGGAAAGAATTGGATTCTGGTGACCGCCCCTTATGTACACGCCTGACGCCGGAGGCAGGACCGACGCCGGGGCAGTCCCCGCTGAAGACAGCTAGCTAGAAAATTCCGGTACCTCGCCTGACGGCTTCAGTCCTAATGGTGTAACCTGCTGCAAGAGCTGTATCTCGAAGTAAGATCTGGGGATAATGGTGGGACCGCCCTTATGTATGACGCCCGACGTCGGGGGTGGGACCACTGTCAGAGGCGGTCCCCCGCTGAAGACTGCTAGCTAGAAAATTTTGGGGTCCAGGCGCTTGCCGGCTTCAGTCCTAATGGTGTAACCTGCTGCAAGAGCTGTATCACGGAGTAAGATTAGGCTTATCTGAGTCTGGAGTGTGGCTGCCCTGTCCGGTGGCAGGAAGGCCTTGCCGCCTAGGGTCATGTCCAGTATTGCCCCAATAAACTGGAGTCTCTGGGATGGGATCAAGTGAGACTTGGAATGGTTGATGGTAATACCCAAACAGGCAAAGACCTGCTGGGTGAGGGAGAGGAAGTGCAGGAGTTCCTCCCTGGATGGACAAGGCTGCCAGAAGCCAATCGTCCAGGTACAGGAAAACCTGTACCCCCGGGTACGCAGGTAGGCTGCCACCACTGCAAGGCATTTGGTAAATACTTGAGGAGCCGAGGAGAGGGCAAATGGAAGTGCCTTGAACTGGTAGTGGTCCCTCTGGAAAGCAAAACGGAGATATTTGCAGTGAGATGGGCGGATAGATCGGGGCTGATGTGCAGGTAAGCGTCCTGCATATCCAGAGCGCACAGCTACTGGCCCGAGTGGAGAAGGGGCAGAAGGCTCTGCAGTGAGAGCATCCCAAACCTCTTGTACGCCACAAAATTGTTCAGGGAACTGAGATCTAGAATAGGTCTTACATCTCCTGTCTTCTTTGGGACCAGGAAGAAGTGGGAATAGTACCCTGTTTCTTGCAGGGAAAGAGGGACAGGTTCTATCGCCCCTTTCAGCAAAAGTGCTGAAATTTCTTCCTGGACCAGAAGATGTTCCCGAGAGTACAATGACCTTGGGGGAGGGTGACGAGGTGGTTTCTGCAGAAACTCTATTGTGTGTCCTTCTGCGATTAGCTGGAGCACCCATGAATCTGATGTTATCCTCTCCCAGCCCAGAAGGTGGAGGGAGAACCTCCCTCCTAATGGTTCCTCTGAGAAGTCCGGAGGTTGTGGGGAAGGGAAGGAGTCAGGTGGTGTGGGGCAGCGCCGCAGCTGAAGCTCCCGCTGCTTTTTTGGGTGAGGGGCGCTTGGCAGCAGGGGAGCCCAACATTTAGTGGCCCTCTTTCCCTGTGGTCTCGCTTTGGGGCGATTCCGTCTGCAAAAGGGTCGGCGCTGTGATTGATGGGGATGATACACAGAGTCCACAGACTTTAGTGCTGTCCCCTTCTCCTGCAGGTCAGTGATGATGTACTTGACATCACCCCCAAACAGCACTGAACCCTGGAAGGGCGCTTCCTGGATGGCGGACTGCACTTCTGGGACCAACCCTGACACTCTGAGCCAAACATGACGCCGTAGACCTACGGCAAAAGCTGAGCTCCTACCAGCAGTGTCCACTGCATCATAGGTCGCACGAACAATGTGCCAACTGGCCGAAAGTGCAGAGCGGACAAGGTCAGCCACTTCCTGCTTGACCTGAGAGTCCGGAAGGGAGTCCAATTTAGATTCCACCTCACTGAGAATCACCTTCTGGTAATCCCTATGTGGTCGACGTAGTTCAGGGCTCTAATACCCAGAGTGGAAGAACAAAAATCTTCTTGCCATACTGGTACAGAAGGCGGGATTCATTGTCAGGCAGAGACGAACTAAGGTGTTTGGGTTGAGCCGACCGGCCATGAGCAGCGCTAATCACAACCGAGTCAGTTTGACGGTGGGAGTCTAAAAAGTCAACACCATCGGGAGCCTGATACAGCCTGTTCGACTTCCTGGGAAGTGGGGCTAAGGCCGATGGTTGTTTCCATATGGTGGTAATAAGGTCGGCATGAGGCTCGATCCAGGGTGGCACCAAAGTGGGAGCTGTCATAGGCAGATCCAGATGCTCAACGAGTTTTTTTTACGCTGGGTGTCTGGCTCCAAGGGCTGCCACTTGTGTACTTCCTGGATCTTCCGTAGCAACTCCGTGAAGGAAGGATCCTCTGTAGGAGACTTCGGAGGAGTCCTTGGCTGGGGCTTGGACGGAGAGCATGGCTTGCCGTCTTGCTCAGAACAATCGTCGGAAGGATCCGAGGTGTCCGAGAAAGAAGAAGATGAGGAAGAGGTAGAGTCCCTCTCCTGATGAGGGGGAGGAACGGACCCCTTGGGAATCCCTCGGGGAAGCGTGTCCTGTCTCTCTCTCTGGACCCAAAGGGTTTAGCCCTGGTGTCCAGAGATGGGAAGGGAGTGTGTCGTCGTGGTCATAGGGGAACCGCCACCGGCACTGTCATCAGAAGACGGCTCTCCACCTCTCTGGTGAGTTGAGCCTTGGCCTCAGCACACCAGGAGGCCAGAGTCTCCTGCAAGTCCATCGGTGACTGATGGGGTGGTGGAGGAGGAGGAGGATACGGGTTTGGACTATACCCAAAAGGCGCGCATCCATAACCCAACAGCAGGAAGCCCAGCGTCGGGTACTGAGGCGCCACATACTGCGGTTCCGGGTATGGCGGTGTCAGATATGACGGGGTCGGGTACCCGGGAGCCGGAGGAGCTGCTGGAGCAGATAGTCCGGCCAGAGGCTCCACAGCCGGTTCTGGAGTGGAAGGCCTGGGAGGCAGAGGGCCCGGCAACGGAGTGACATCGGGGGGTGGGATGTCGTCCGGCATCGGCAGTACCGGCCGAGGAGCCGGCATCCAGGGAACGGACGCCAGATCGGTCGGACCAGAAGGTGGACGGTCTGATGGAGGTGGAACAGGAACCTCAGCGTCACCTGGGGATGGGGGGGGGAATCCTCGGGGTCAGGCTAAGGGGACTCAGGGTCCCCGGAGAGCAGCGAAGGCTGTGGGGAGCTGGGAACGACAGACATGGGGGGATCCAGCGTCAGCTCATCCGCTGTGCAGACGTCAGGTGAACCGACGTGCGGCTTAACGGACCCTTCGCCAGAGGCAGGTCGTGAAGGAGGGGCAGCCTGGTCGGGCGGAATGGGGGCTGCGCGTCTCTCTGAAGGGTCGAACGACTTACCAACCTTTTCCATGCGGGCATCGGAGGAGCCGATGTCCAGCTTATCGAGCCGCTTGCACCCGGTAGGCCGTGGAAACCACAGCTTTACTGGGATGGAGGCTCCACAAGCCCAGAGGCGCCTGAAGGCCCGGCAAGAGCCAAACGGGCGGCAACGCCACCTTAGAAGCTCTAAGGCGGCCGCCATGGAGCTGTCCTCCGGGGCCGTACTCGTTTCACAGTGACTCTTAGAAAGACGCTGTGAGAGGAGCCCTTGTCCCTGTGCCTTTCTTTATCCTTTTTCTTCATGTATGGCCTTCAGGGAAGCTCACCGCCAAAGCTTTTTTTCAGTTCTTCCATGGAGCTCATTTTCTTCAAATGTGGGCTTCTGTGATCGCTGCCGCCTTCTCAGGGTGGCCAAGTAGCCAAGGCAGTGCTGGCACTTCCACCGATGGTCGTGCCTAGGCAAAAAGGCAAAGGAATGGCCGGCCCTTGTGTGGAGTTAGGTGCGATAAGTCGACTTGTTTTGTGCTCGGAGGGTGTAGGGGATGACATACACCGATGAATACCTGACAAAGGATAAGAAAAAACTGAAAATACTCTGTTAAAATACCAACGAAGGAGCCTGACGAGCAGGGAACTTTTCCGCAGGGTGCTGGCATAAGCTAACGCCGGGAAAGAACTGGAAGGCGGGCGTGAGGGACCGCCCCTTTATACCGACGTCTCCTGACGCCCATCACCTGACGTGGTGGCGGTCCCTTGCCAAAGACTGCTAGCTAGAAATATTTCTGTGGGGTCCTGCCGCCTGCCGACGTCAGTCCTATATGTAATTACCTACTGCAAGAGCCCTCTCAAAGTAAGATCATATTTTTCTAGGGGCCTGGATATAGTTCACTATCCATACTTTATTTATTTATTAAATTTTTGATGACCGGGTAAGTGCACTAGACAAATTCTGCCTATTTTCAGGCACAACCGGGGATATAGATGAATGCCAACTGACCTTTAACCAGATTAAGCTGTTGGCAGTGTTTTTTGAATGGCACACTCCTAGCAGTTATCAGGAAGGAGGCAAGGCGCACACCCCCATCTGGTGAACAGGGATTGGAGAAAGTACAGTTATGTAAGAACTTACCGTAACAGTACATCTTTGAGAACAGCTCTTGCAGCAGGTTACACCATTAGGACTGAAGACGTCAGGCGCCAGGACCCCACAGAAAATTTCTAGCTAGCAGTCTTCAGCGGAGACCGCCTTCGACATCAAGCGTAGTACATATGGAAGCGGTCCCTCCACAATCCTCAGTTCTCCCACCGGAGACTCCCGGCCGCTGGATGAAATCAGAAGAGGAGACCGAGGATCCGCAATCTGAAGGCCAACACTGAAAAACAGAGTAACCCATCCCGTAAGATGGATGTTTGGTTATGACCTACTTCCACAAGAAGGGGGGATGGTGGGCGGGAAGGTACCTGCTGCAAGAGCTGTTCTCGAAGATCTACTGTTACAGTAAGTTCTTAGGTAACTGTACTATCTTACTTCGAGATACAGCTCTTGCAGCAGGTTACACCATTAGGACTGATTCCCAAGCAATAGCGGCGATCTCATACCACAGGGAGGAGGAAAGGTAGGGATCACAACCCTACTTGAGCCTAAGACAGAAGTCCCTGAAGGACGGCTAGGCCGAAACCTGCTCTTCGCCTCGATGCGATGTCCATACTGTAATGCCTAATAAAAGTATGCACTGAGCTCCAGGTGGCCGCAGCACAAATGGCTGAGGTGGAGACATTCCTTAGCGCCGCAAAGGAAGTGGCCACTCATCTCATGGAGTGACCCTTGTCCACACCCGGTAAGGGTTTGTTGCGCTTGTCATAACAGAAAGAGATACACTGGATGAGCCAACGCGAGACAGACTGTTTAGGAACAGGAGCCCCTTTCATTCTCTCAGCAAAGGAGACAAACAGTTGATCCGATTTTCGATACTGTTTGGTTCTAGTCAGATAATATCTGATGCCCCTGTGCACATCAAGGGTGTGAAGCAATGCTTCTCCTCGGTTGGTGTACTTGGGAAAGTACACTGGTAAGTCGATATCCTGATTAAGGGTGAGGGCTGAGACCACCTTAGGCAGGAACTTTGGGTTTGTCCTCAGGGATGCCCTATCTTGATGGAAAATTAAATAAGGCTCTTTGCACATAACTGCATGCAACTCTGAAATCCTTCTTGCCGAAGTAACTGCAACTAAAAATACAGGTTACTCACCTGTAACAGGAGTTCTAGAAATGGTATATGTTGTTCATCCACACTGTCTGGCAGGTATCCTTGCCGCTTTAATTCTTGCCGGAAGGTCTTCAAGCTGGCTCCTCCCACCCACCCGGATGGTAAAACTCTCAGCTCCGCCCCATGACACCAGATCTGCCCGCTGGAAGCTCAGGTTGTGCATCGAAGCCGGGGAGGTCGGGTGGGTCATGTGGATGAACAACATATACCATTCTTAGAACTCCTGTTACAGGTGAGTAACCTGTATTTCTAGGGAGATGGATATGTTGTTCATCCACACTGTCTGGCAGACTCCTAGCAGTTCTCCGGGAGGAGGGAGGCAAGGGGCACACCCCCAATACTTACTTGGGAAAGAGAGACTGGAGAACTGAGGCCCCAAAACCAGCATCCCGGCATGACTCGAGGTCGATGTGGTAGTGGGTAATTAAGGTATGTGCCGACTTCCAGATAGCAGCCCTGCAGATATCCTGGATAGGGACATCCCTGGAAGCAGCTACCAATGCAGTGGTATGGCGGGTAGAATGAGCTCCTATCCCTCTGGGAGGCTCCATGCCTGCTGACCTGTAGCAGAGCTCTATGCAGGAGGTGACCCACCTGCCTATCGTCCGCTTTGCTGCAGGTCTGCCAGATGCAGCTTCAGCGTAGGTGACAAACAGCTGTTAACCCCTCCTCGAACTCGTCAGCCCGCCTTATAGTAAGCGAGTCAGCTCAGGGTCCAAAGTATGGAGCTATACTCAGCCTCCAGGTGACTGGGGTAGAACACCGCAGAGGCAACACCTGGTTAAGCTGAACTCCGACACCACCTCGAGAGGAACTTCAGGTGGGTGCAGGACAACCTTGTCCCTGTGGGAAGACCAGGAAGGAGGCTCGATGGAGCTCCCGAGCTCTCCCATCCTTCTGGCTATCGATAGCCACCAAGAAGGCGGTCTTCCACGACAGGTGTGAAAGATCACACCTGTGCATCGGTTCGAATGGGTTGCCCATGAGCTTGGCCAATACCAGCAGTAGATCCCATGGAGGTGGTAGTTCTCGATGAGGGGAAATGTGGTCAAGGCCTTGAAAAGCTCCAGACCACCTTCTCCTTGCAGCACCGACTGCTTGCCGCCCGAGCCCGTAAGCAGAGATGGCTGCCAGGTGCACCTTAAGGGTCAGCCAACCAAGCCCTTGCTGAGAAAGGGACCAAGGTAGTCCAGAATGCTTGCCAAGGAGCAGTGGAAGGGTCCAAGCCCTTCCCTGACGCCAAATGGAAAACTCTTCCATTTGAAGGCATAGCATTTTCTGGTCAATTCTTACGGGACGCCTCAACGATGTTGAGGACCTCGCCGGAAAGACCCAAGGCCTGGAACTCTAGCCACTCAGGAACCAGGCCGCCAGGTGCAGGGATTGAAGGTCCGATGGAATACCTTCCCTGATTGACTGAGATCAGGTCCGGCGGGCTGGAAGCCGCTTCGAGACTGGAGCTGAGGCTGAGGAGATCTGATACCAGAACTGGCGGGCCAGTCTGGGGCTACCAGAATCACCTGTGCCTTGTCCCTCCTCGCCTTGAGAATCACCTTGTGGGAGCAAGGGAAATGGGGAAAGAGGAAGAGGCCCGGGTCCACGGCCTCGAGAGCATCCCCTGCAGCGAGCCCTGCTGGGGAGGCATGAACAGACTCAGCTTTCTCATTCTCCCTGAGGCAAACAGGTCCACCTGAGGCTTGCCCCCGTGGGAGAAGAGATCTTGTACTACCTCCGTCAGGAGAGACCACTTGTGAGACGCAGCCCCTATCCGGCTTAGGGCATCGGCCAGGGTGTTGGAGGCTCCTGCCACGTGAATGGCTAGGAGATTCTCCTCCAGGCTGTGCACTAGGGACCAAATGCGGAGAGCTTCCTTGCATAGCAGCAAGGAGCACGTCCCGCCCTGATGGTTCAGATAGTACATGGTCGTGGTGTTGTCCATCTGGACCTGAACCACTTGACCCCGTAGAAATGGAGCGAAGGCGGTGAGAGCTAGACGGACCGCTCGGAGCTCCAGCAGGTTGATGTGGCATCGGGACTCCCGAGGGGACCAGAGGCCGTGCGCTCGGTGTTCCCCCAGATGGGCACCCCAACCCATCAGAGATGCGTCGAGAGAGAGAGAGAGACCGTCGGCTCAGGGCGGACGAACGGCATACCCTCCTGCAGATGAGCTGGAACGGTCCACCACTGGAGAGCATTCCACATCTCCTGGCCGGTCCAATGGATCGCGGCGTTGTGACCACTGGCTGGCCAGTCCCAATTGAAGGGGACGCATGTACCAATGGGCTCAAAGGACCACGCTGGTGCAGGCTGCCATGAGGCCCAGGAGGCGCAGAAAGTCCCGGGTAGGGCGCAATTGCCCAACCAGAAATGATTGGGCATAGGAGGAAAGAACTCGGCCCTGTCAACCGGGCGAGCCGTGGCTCTGCCTCGCAGAGAGTCGAGCTCTGCCCGATCGAACAGAATCACCTGCTTTGGCATCGAGGTCCGACTTGGCTCCGTGGATGAGGAGGCCAACCTGAGAGCAAACCCGGAGGGACAGATCTCTGACCGCCTCCACCTCCTTCTGTTGGGGCTACATCAGCCAATCGGCCCAGGTAAGGGTACACCCGACCCCTTGGCGCCAGAGGAATGCTGTCACCACTGCCATGCATTTGGTGAAGACCCTGGGAGCTAGGGAGAGGCCGAAGGGCATGGCTTGGAACTCGTAGAGGGATCCCTCCGCTCTGAAGCGGAGGAATCTCTGATGGGACGGACGAATTGGGACGTGAAAGAACGCGGCCCTGAGATCTAGGGAGCAGAACCACACGCCTCGTTCCAAGGATGGGATTATCTGAGCCAGAGTGACCATCCTGAAGGTTCGAGATCTCAGGAACTTGTTCAGGTCGTGCAGGTCGAGAATGGGGCGCCAGCCCCCTGTCCGTTTTGGGACCAGGAAGTACCTGGACACAAACCCCGGGTCTGAAGGAGGATCCGCCACCTTCCTGATTACCTCTTTTCCGAGGAGCAGGGCAATGTCGGCCCGGGCGGGCCAACAGCGAGGTTGTGACCCCGTGGCCCACCCGAGGGGCGACGGCTCGAAAAGGCGGAACCTGCTCAAACTCCAGAGGCAGGCCTTTTCCTACCACCTCCAACACCCAGCGGTCCGTGGTGATAGCGGACCAGGCGGAAAGGTAGTGGCGGAGCCGTCCCCCCATGGGGGGAACCCCGGGGGGGAGTGACGAGGTTGGGGGCGGCACCCCTCAACCCGTCACTGGGCAGGCTTGGAGGAAGAACCGGCCAAGGGACCTCCCGGGCCTTTACCTCCTTGCTTCCTGTTGGAGGAAGCCATCAGCTTGGGTTTGCGACGTCAAGCGCAAGTCTGCTGGCCCTGTTGCTGGTGCTGCTGGGCCGGTCGAGGAGCAGGGACCGGAGACCAAAGGACTTCTGCTGCTGACGGCGGCTTTTGTCCCTCTGGGCGGAGGTGACCGAGTCCAGAGTGGCACTGGACTTTTCGATCCACTGGAGGTGTCCCTCCACTCAAGGGCCGAAGAGGTCAGTCCCCAGGAAGGGGACGTCTGCCAACATATGCTGGGTATCCGCCGTGAAAGTGGATATCCTCAGCCACGCCCTGCGTCGCATGGCCACTGCGGCCGCTACTGACCTGGCACAGGAATCACCTATGTCCAAAGAAGTCTGGAGCTGCTGCTTCGCCACCGCCCTGCCCTGGTCCCGTACCTGGTGGACCGTGGTCTGCAGGTCAGGAGGGAGATGAGGAACAACCTCATCCAGGGAGCTCATGAGGGTGTGGGAGAAGTGTGCCATCAGCACGTCCGAGCTGGCCTGTCGGAGGCCGAGGGAGGATGCAGCGTACACCTTGCGCCCGGGAAAGTCCAGCTTTTTGGATTCTTTGTTGGGGGGCTTGTCCACATCCCGAGCGTTACCAGAGCGCCAGAAAACACTGTCGGTGACTAACCCCTCCGCAGAGGGGTGTTCCGAGAAACCGGGCAAAGAGCCGGTAGGGGCCGCATACTTCCTCGCCATCCTGGCGGCCATATGGACAGGAAGTAGTCACTAGCAAAGCTCCAAGGCTGGGTCGATAATGCACCTCAGCCACTGGAAAAGGCCTCCGAGGAGAATCCCTTTGGTCCAGAATCTTCGCTAGATACTTGGCCCCGCTTTGGACAAGGGCTCAGCTGCATCCTGGTGGATTCCGAGATGAGCCGAAGCAGACCCAAGAAGGATGATGGGCTATCGTCCACTGACTGGCCCCCGGAGGACTCCAGATCGTACTGCCTGGAGAACAGGGAGGAATCGTCGGATTCCGAAGAGTCTGCGAAGACGTGCCTCGGCCCTGAGCCACTCTCCACCTGCCGAGGACAGTCAGGAGTGAGGGTGACCTACAACCTGTGGGGCAGGCCATGACCCGACCGAGAACTCTTAGTCGGGGCCCCCGACTTAGGTTGAGGAGGCGGAGGTTCCACCAAAATCAGTGGACCAGCTGGTTTCAGCTTAGCAACTGGCCCTGAGGCGGGCAACTCGACTGGAACGAGTGGTTGCTTCGGCCGTTCCGGCGACAGCCACTTCATGGCTGGGGTCTTAGCCGGGGTCGGCTTAGGCCCGGATAACAGCAACTACTGCCACATCAAACTCGTAGCATGCAAGAATTTATGCCGGAGCCTCCTCACCCAAGAGGAGGACGGAGAAGAACGGCGCCGCCGCTTACTTCAGTGCACTCCAGACCGACCACCGATGTCAGGAACAGCTGACCGAAGAGGTCCGAGACCGCATTCTCGGGGACCGAGGGTGTCTGAGAAGGGCGGGAATACCCGCCTTCCTCGGCTCGGGAACTTTAACCAGGGACTGCGGTCCCGAAGAAGCAGGCAGATCCTCGGTATCCACCGGGGGAACTGGTGAAGTAGGATTGTCGGCTTCTCCAGTCGACAGCCCATCTAACGGATAGAGAAAAATCTCGACTTCTTCAACGGGAGTCTCGGCAGGCTGGCCTGACAGGGGCACCGTGAAGCCAGCGGCCTCAGCCGCAACCTCGACCGAAGTCAACGGTCGGCTACCCAGGAGGGGACCTCTCCCGCTCCCAGGAACGCCGATGGTGGGACTTACCTTTCGACTCCCTTTTCTTGGGCCGAGAAGAATGTCCCGAAGGTCCCTCTCTCTTCGTGGAAAGGGACTGGCAAAGCTCCTTGAACGAAGCTGCGTAAGAGGAACTCAGAGAGAGCGGGATAAATGCCGCGGCCGAGGAAGAAGAAGATGCGGCCTGGGCTGCTTCCTCCTCGAGGGCGATCATCTGCTCGAGCTGCTCAGCCGAGCCAGCCGCAGACACCGCCCAATGAGCCTCTTTGATTTCACCAGGGAACGCTTTCGGGCGCCGAGCTTCAAACGGGCAGCGCGATCGTCTGTGAACATTGGGTAAAAGGAACGGCACAACCTCGCAAGCTCTGCAGGTCGTGATCTAGGCCTACAGTAGATGCACGGAAGGCGGATCCATCCTGGACATTTTGACTGCAGGGCACCTCCGAAAGTCGGAACAGATTTGTCCATTGCAGCCTACGTGGGAAGAAGAAGACCAAGTTTGGAAAACTTAAATCAATTTCGGGCGAACCGAAGAATTAGGATCCAGTCTAAAACGCAGAGCGCTAAGGAGGGAACCTGAGCTTCCAAGTGGTAAGGAAGATCTGGCGTCACGGGGCAGAGCCGAGAGTTTTACCACCCGGTTGGGTGGGAGGAGCCAACTTGAAGACCTTCCGGCAAGAAGTAAAGCGGCAAGGATACCTGCCAGACAGTGTGGATGAACAACATATCCATGTCCCTAGAAACAACGTTTTCCACGACAGAAAACGTAGCTCGCAATCTGTGGCTGGTTCAAAAGGTGGCAGCGTAAGCTGCTCCAGGATGAAGGGCTAGTCCCAAGGGGGGACCGGGTCCTTGATAGGCGGCCTACGGTGGAAGACTCCCCTTAAAAAGGCACGAGTAGTGTCCAATTGGGCCACCATCCGATGGCCTATGGGGGCATGGTAAGCCGAAATTGCACAAAAATGCACCTTAATCGAAGAGTAAGCCAGTCCAGACTGGAAGAGTGAAAGCAAGTAATCCAGAACCAGCTTTTCGGGACATTGTAACGGCGAGAAACTGCGCTCCTGAGCAGACAAGCAAAATCTGCGCCATTTCATGGTGTATGTTGCGTGTGTTGCTGGTTTTCTGGCGGCAGAAAGTACATCTGCCACCTCTAGCGAGACCCCGTGTCGCATCATGGCTATGTCTCTAGGAGCCAAGCGTGCAGGTTAAATGAACGTAAGTCCGGATGGACTAATGAACCCTCCTCCTGAGACAGCAGATGGGAGCTGATTGGCAAAGGAAGTGGAGGTTCCCGGGACAGCTGATGCAGAACCGGGAACCAAATTTGTCTGGGCCAGAAGGGCACTATTAAAATGAGCATCACCTGCTCCCTGCAAAGTTTTAAGAGAACTCTCTGGATCAACGGGAAAGGAGGGAAGGCATAGAGGAATCTGCTCGCCCAGGAGAGGGACAACACATCTCACCAGAAAACACCAGGCCCTGGATCTAGCGAGCAGAAATTGGGCAGTTTTGCGTTGGATGGGGACGCGAAAAGATCTAACTCTGGAGTGCCCCATCTGTGGAACAGATCCTCTGCCACCTCTCGTAGAAGTTCCCACTCATTGACTCTGGCCTGAGAAAGACTCAGGCTGTCTGCGACGGTATTTTCCACTCCGCGGACGTGTACTGCAATAAGATTTGCGCCGTGCTGTACTACCCACTCCCACACTCTCATGGCCTCCCTGCAAAGGGGGTAGGAGTGAGTGCCTCCTTGTTTGTTGAGGTAATACATCACCACAGTATTGTCTGTTTGCAACAGGAGAGTACCCAGTGGAATCTCCAACTGGAAGGCTTGCAGGGCGTAAAGTACCGCCCTCATCTCCAAAATATTGATGTGGAGATGAGACTCCTGGACTGTCCATGTGCCCTGGGACCTCACCCCGTCCAGATGTGCTCCCACCCGAGCCCTGAGGCGCCTGTGGAGAGAGTCATAGTCGGAGACGGCGCATAAGGGACCCCCGCGGAGAGGTTCCCCGGATCTAGCCACCATTGCCAATCTCGAATCGCAGCATTCGTGATTCGAACTGGCTGCTGCAGATGGTCTTGCCTCTGGTCCCACTACACTCTTAGCATCCACTGGGTTACCCGCATGTGGAGCCTTGCCATCAGGACTGTTGCAATGGCCTCAGCCATGTGTCCGAGCAGGCGAAGGACCAGTCTGGCCAGAACTGTCCTCTTCAACGACAGGTCCCTTATGAGGGATTGAATGCGTTCCGCTCTGTCCATGGGAAGAAAAGCTTTTCCCTTGACGGTGTCCAGAACTGCTCCTATAAACTGCAGTTTCTGGGACGGTAGCAGGAGAGACTTCTCGTGGTTGATGAGAATACCCAGTGACTGAAAAAGGACCTAGGTACGGTGAATAGCTGTCCTCGGTGCTTCCCTGGAGGGAGCCATGAGAAGCCAGTCGTCCAGGTACGGGAACACGTAGTAGCCTTGTCTCCTTAGAGATGCCGCTACAACCACCATGCACTTCGTGAAGACACGAGGTGTCGATGACAGCCCGAAAGGAAGCGTTTGGAACTGATAATGACGGCTCTGAAACTCGAAGCGCAGGAACCTCCTGTGCGCTTGAGCAACTGGGATGTGCAGGTAGGCACCCTGCAGGTCTAACGACGCCAAAGGTTCCCCTTTAGCATGGGTATTAGACCCGAAGGGTCACCATGCAGAAGCGCTTGTAGGCGACCGATAGATTGAGGTCGCTGAGGTCCAGAATTGGACGGAGGTCCCCTGTTTTCTTTGGAACCAGGAAGAAGTGTGAATAATAGCCTAACCCTCTCTGGTTCTCTGGAACGTGCTCCAAGGCTTCCTTCTCCAGAGACGCGAGCATTTCCTGCTGTATAAGCAGGGCATGCTGACCAGAGTAGCGGGAAAGCAGAGGAGGCCTTGTAGGTGGGCTGCCTACGAATTCTATATAGTGGCCTTTTTCGACCAATTGCAGCACCCACCTGTTGGTGGTGATCGACCGCCACCCTGGCAGGTAACGTGCGATGAGACCCCCAACCTTCATTTCCCGTTGATCCTGAGGAGGGGCAGGGGCCAGGAAGGAGTCATGCTGTGGCAGCGTTGGATCCTGCAGGTTGGGCCGGCTTTGCAACTCGGTGGCCTCTACCTGAGGATGACTTAACTTGGGCTTTTCAGGTAAAGGAGCCCCTTTACTGTTGACCGGAACGCAGTTGTTGCTTTTGTGTTCAGTCACGAAAACAACTCTGGTTCCTAGGAAAGGAACTAAGTCAAGATCTGTACATAGCCTGAACAGATCTAACTGCCTTCCCTGCGTCCTGAAGTTTGGTGATCACCTTCTCCGAGGCTTCACCAAACAGGACTTCACAACAGTACGGAACGTCCATGATATTCTTCTGGACGTCCGGGGTAAAACCAGAGACACGGAGCCAAGAGTGTCTCCGGAGACGCATGCCTGAGGCTGCAGCACTGGCCAAAAAGTCCGCAGAATCGTATGCGTCTCTGAGCACCTGCGTCCCCACGTCTGAATACGTACGGAGGAGATTTAAAAGCTCCTCCTTTTGGCCACCGTCAGGCATCTTTTCAACCAGGTCCTGTCCCTGTTCCCACAATCGCTCTGAATTGGAACCATGTGGGTGAGGTAATTTAAAGACCTGATGGCGCAAGTCGCAGCCGCGTACGTGTGCCTACCCAGGACATCCAAATGCTTGGATTCCGGGTCCGGTGGCTGTGTGCTCAAGTGTTGAGGTCTCTGAGACCTGTCATGTGAGGCCATGATGACCAGGGAATCGGCCATAGGATGGCTCGCCAGGTACTGGTCCTCCCTTGGGGGCCTTGTACGGGCGGTCAGCCTTCTTCAGCACTGCCGGGGTCGAATGCGGATGCTTCCACGCAGCCTTGGTGACGTACGCGAAGGTGTCCACCAAGGGTGGAACTACCACAGGCTTTGGGTCTTTCTGCCGAAGACAGCGGGCAAGGCGTTGTCTCTCGGGGTCTAGTTCTTCAGCATCCCACCCCATGTTCTCCTGGATATGCCTCATGATCTCAGTGAATGAGGGATAATCCGGAGGGGACCTAGGAAGGTCACGTGGGTCTGGGGAGGGGACACTGATGGAAGGAGGAGATCTGGAGCGCCCTGAGGTGTCAGATCTGAAGTCCTCCACGGACGAGGTATACTGGCGTCGCCTGGGTCTCTTGGGGCTGGGGGACCCTGAAGTGGATCTCGAGGGAGGTCTTCTCCTATCCGATGATCTGCCCCTAGGAGGAGGTGTTGGCTCCTTGGGGGTCGGCGACCGTCATACAGACCCCCTGGATGGGAGAGGGGGCGTGGGCGTTGAAGGAGTAGCCGGAGTGGGAGGAGGGTGTGTGGTGACCACATCCTTTCTGATGGTGTCCCACCAGAAGGTGAAGAGCTCCTTCACCTCTGCCAGATTCAGGCCCAACGGGCCGGGTACCGGTGGCCTGTCGCCGGGGGCGGACGTCGGGTCCCCGGGGGTCTCCCGCTCCGGGGAGGGTTCCCGTGGGAGCTCGACTGTTCCGGAGTCACCCGCCTGGTCCTCAGGCTGAGTGGTATCCTCCTCCGATGATGCCTTCCGACCAACGTCAGTAGGCAACGGTGGTGCGGTCCTCCCCTCTGGGATAGCTGACGTCAGTCCCCCAACCGACGCCCTTGGGGGTGAACGCCTGGCCGGCGACAGGTGTCTCACTGTAGCCAGCTCCTGGAAGTGCCTATGGTGTTTGGCTGACGCCAGGTGGGCCGACGTCAGGTCCGGCGTCCGTTTCAGGGATGTCAGCTCCTTAGTCTTGCGCTGCACTGGGTCCAACCCACGCGGCAGCTGGGACACTGACCTGGCGTCGGAGTCCGGACGACGGGAGGAAGACTTGTTACGCTCCCCAGACTTGGACGAGGCCTTAGAAGGAGGGGATGAAGCCAAAGGCCTGGAAGTCTTGATAGGCTGCAGGGAGGAGGAACCACTGGAGGATCTGACCTGAACCGGAGGAGGCTGAGACTGGGCCCTGGAGGGAGAGCGGTCTGACCTCAAGCTGGAGCTGTAGGAGTCCGAGGCCCTCGATGGGGATCTGGACCTTTCCTTCTCCCGGTGCCTATGGGTCTTCCCTGATGACTCCTCCCCTGAAGGAAGGTTCCCTATCCATGGCCTTGAGTTTCTCCTCCAAAAGAAACGCCTGAAGGGCCTTCTGGCAGCGGATCCTGGTGCGACTGTTGAAGCCCTGGCAGAAGGAGCAGGCCTTGGTGTCGTGGTCCGGGCCTAGGCAATGCATACTGGCAGAGTGAGGATCCTTGAAGGGGATATGTTTGCTGCAGGCACACTTCGATGGGTGACCTTCCAGAGAGGTGTTTGGAGAGAACATCAGATGAATCTAATTTCAAAAGGAAAAAGAACATAGTAGTTCCTAGTTGTCGCACGCTAGAAAGTGACCGAGAGGCCGATGCTTGAGATGTCGACGGTGGGAAAAGAAATGGGGATTGTGGGGGGACCGCCTCCTTATGTACTATGCCTGACATCGGGGGCAGGACTGACATCGGAGGCGGTCCCCGCTGAAGATTGCTAGCTAGAAATTTTCCGAGGGGTCCTGGCGCCTGATGGCTTCAGTCCTAATGGTGTAACCTGCTGCAAGAGCTCTTATCTCGAAGTAAGATCTAAGGTTCCAAAAGCAGCATCCCTACAAGACTCAAGATCGATGCTGTAATGGGAAATGAAGGTGTGTGCTGGCTTCCAGTTGGCAGCTCTTAAGATTTCCTGGATAGGGATGTCCCTGGAAGCAGCCACCAAGGCATCAGTATGTCTGGTGGAATCATCCTTAAGCTACCAGGCAGCCTATAGCAGAGGTCGATGCAGGATGTTATCCAACTGCTAACCATGTGCTTTGCTGCCAGTGTGCCAGGTGCTGCGTCCATGGTGGTGGTGGTTCAAGCACCGGAGGAGGGAGGTGATCCAGGCCCTTGAGAAGACACCCAACCACCTTTTCCTGGCCCACTGTCAACATACCAGTCTGTGCCCAGTATGCAGAGATAGCTGCCTGGTGCACCTTAAGGGTCGTAGCTTGCAGTCCCAGCTGAGAGAGGGACCAGAGGTACTCTAGGATACCAGCCACAGGGCAGGCAAGGGGATCAAGCTCCTTGCCCTGACACCAATGGAAAAACATTTCAATTTAAAGCCATAGCACCGAGTCTACTCCATAATGAAGACCTACACTATGTGCAGCACAACTTCTGAAAAGGCTCTAAGCCTGTAACTCTAGCTGCTCATGAACCAGATTGTGAGTTGCAGGGACTGAAGGTCTGGGTGCAGGACTGTCCCCTGTTGTCTGGTCAGCAAGTCCAGGTAACGACACAACCACCATGGAGGCCTGCTGCAGAGGTCAAGAAAGTACAGTTACGTAAGAACTTACCGTAACAGTAGATCTTCGAGAGGAGCTCTTGCAGCAGTCTATTACAATCAGGACAATGCCGCAGGCACTAAGACCCTCTGGAAAACTTCTCAGCCAGCAATACCCAGCAGGGACCGCCCCCGACGTCGGCTTCACCGCAGCGTCAGCCCTGGTACAAAAGGGGGCGGACCCAGCTCCACCCCAGTTCCCCCGCCAAATCCCGAGAATGAGCCCTGACAGGAGAATGGAGCAAAGCACGAAGATGGAATTCAGTACACCTCAGAGGGGGAAGGAGGGCAGGAAAGTAACACCTGCTGCAAGAGCTCCTCTCGAAGATCTACTGTTACGGTAAGTTCTTACGTAACTGTACTATCTTACTTCAAGCGAGAGCTCCTGCAGAAGGCTATTACAATCAGGACTGAATCCCAAGCAGTCCCTCATCAAAGAGGTAATCGACCCTGGGAGGTGGAAGAGAGTACACTGGACACAAAGGCTCAAGGCAACAGTCCCTGAAGGACTGCCAGGCTGAAGTCGGCATGGCGTCTGGAGGCAATGTCCAAGCTGTAGTGCTTTACAAAAGTATGCACTGAATTGCAGGTAGCGGACACGCAAATATCTTTGATGGACACGTCCCGCAGCATGGCAAAGGAAGCAGACACTCCCCTGGTGGAGTGACCCCCCCCTAACGGACCCGGAAGGGGCTTGTTATGCTTTTCATAGCAGAAAGAGACAGGGTGGACAATCCATTTAGAAATGGTCTGCTTGAACACTGGTCTACCCACGTGCTGTGGCTAAAGGCCACAAACAGTTGTCTACTTACGGTGGTTAGCCGTTCGCTTAAGGTAATACCTAAGCGTCCTATGAACGTCCAAAGAGTGAAGGATAGCCTCCCCTCTGTTAGAGGGCAAAGGAAAATCAACTGGAAGGTCATCCGACTGGTTGATGGTCAGCTCCGAGACCACTTTCGTTAGAAACTTAGGGTTCGTCCTCAGGGAAACTCTTTTCCTGTGGATAATTAAGTATGGCTCTTTATACATCACAGCCTGAAGCTCGGAAACTCTTCGAGTTGAAGTAATGGCATTTAAAAAATAAACCTTCCAAGACAGGTATCACAGCTCACAATCTGCTGTAGGTTCAAACGGAGGAAGGGTAAGCTTCTCCAACACAAAAAGGAGGTCCCAGGGTGGGATAGGATCCCGAATGGGAAGTTTCATATGAAGAATCCCCCGTAAAAAGGTGCGTGCCACATCCAATTGGGCTAAGGTTCTGTCACCCGAAAGTGCATGATAAGCCGAGCTGGCCCACATGTGCACCTTAATGGAGTAGCTCAAGCCTTGGTGGTATAAGGAGAGGAGATACTGAAGAGCTGACTTCACTGGACAGGAAATGGGATCCAGATGGTGAGACGAGGCCCAGAAACAAAAACGCTTCCATTTCATAGCGTAAGTGGAGCGCGTAGAGGGCTTCCTCGCCGATACAAGAACTTCCGTCACCTCTGTCGATATCCCGTACCTGTGCTTTGCTACGTCTGAAGGAGCAATGCATGAAGGTGCAAGGATCGGAGATCGGAATAAACCAGTGAGCCCTGATCCTGGGACAGTAACTGTGAACATATTGGCAGCAGAATTGAAGGTTCCCTGGACAGTCGCTGAAGCAGTGGGTCCAAATCTGCCGAGGCCACAGCGGGGCGACCAGAATCATTCACGCCCCCTTGGCCTGTAACTTCAACAGAATCCTCTGAACGAGAGGAAAGGGAGGGAAGGCATAAAGAAACCCGCCTGCCAACATAGGGACAACATGTTTTGCCAGAAAACACCAGGTGCGGGCTCTCGCGAGCAGAAAAGCAGCAGTTTGGCGTTACGTGGTGATGCAAACAGGTCCTGTTCTGGACGACCCCATCTGTCGAACAGCTGTTCCGCTACTGACTGTAGGAGTTCCCACCCATGTGCCCTGGACTGAGATCTGCTGAGACGGTCAGCCAAGTCATTGAGAACACCCGTAACGTGCAGCGCGGAGAGAGTGATGTGCCATTCTAGTGTCCAATACCAGACTCTCATCGCCTCCCTGCACAGGGGGTAAGAATGAGCTCCCCCTTGCCTGTTGATGTAGAAGACGACTGCCATGTTGTCAATCTGAACCAGAAGAGAGCCTGGCATGAGGTCCTCCATGTAGCGCACTGAGGACTGCTCGCATCTCCAGGACATTGATGTGGAGTTCACGCTCCTCGTGGGTCCAAACGCCTTGTGTTTGGCGAGTCCCTAGGTGTGCTCACAACCTCAAATCTGAGGCATCCATCATAAGAGTCTGATTTGGGGGCTCCGGATGGAAGGGGACCCCTCTTTCCAAACTGAGTGGATCCATCCACCAAAGAAGCATTCTCTTTACTGGCTCCTTGACTCTGACCGTGAGGTCGAGGTCGTGTGAGCACTGATCCCATTGCACCATGAGCATCCATTGTGGGATTCTCATGTGGAGGAGGGCCAGAGGAGTAACTGAAATAGCCGCCGCCACGTGCCCCAGAAGTCTGAGGAAGGTCCTTACCGAGACCCGAGGAGTTACTAGAACCGATTCAGCTATCTCTTGCAAGCGATCGCCCCTCTCTGGGGGCAGAAAAGCCATGCCCTGGACCAAATCCAGGACCGCACCAATAAAGGCGAGTCTTTGGCTGGGCTCTGGGGGAAGATTTTGGAAGGTTCAGGGTGATCCTCATGTCTCGGAAGAGTGTATAAGTATCTCCGAGAGCTTGAGGCAAGCGTGACCTTGACAGGGCCGCTAGCAGCCAATCGTCCAGGTAAGGGAAGACATAATGCCCTTGACGCCTTAGCGCTGCAGCCACTACTGCCAAACACTTTGTGAAGACTTGAGGCGCGGAAGAGAGGCCGAACAGAAGAACTCAAAATTGATAATGCTCCCCCTGGAAGTGGAACCTCGGGAACTTCCTGTGAGGGGGAAAGACCCCGATATGCATATACGCATCTTGCATGTTCAGGGAGCAGAGCCAGTCCCCTTGGTGCAGCAGAGGAAGAAGACCCGGAAGGGTCACCATTCGGAACCTTCTGTACTCTATATAAAGATTTAGCGAGCTTAGGTCCAGAATGGGACGAAGGTCCCGAGTCTTTTTTGGGAACAGTAAGAAGTGGGAGTAATACCCTTTTCCACATTGACTCAGAGGGACTGGTTCTATTGCCGGATTCTGGACTGCAGATCCTGATGAAAGCCCGAGACCCTCAACCAGGAATGGCACCCAAGGCAGACACCTGACACTGCCACTCTGGCTGCCTTATACGCAGCATCGAACGAGGCAGGCAAAACGTGTGCTTACGTCCGATCCCGATTTGAGAAGGTCCAGAATCTCAGTTTTCTTCTCAGAGTCTGGCAAGGCAGTAACCAGCTCTTGTCCCCACTCCCATAATGCATTCTTGTGCTGGACCATATGCGTAAAGAAATTCAGGGACCTAACTGAACAGGTGGAGGCAGAACAGACTTTCTTGCCCACCTGGTCCAAGTAGCGGGATTCTGGGTCAGGAGGCTGTGAGCGGAGATGTTCAGGCTGCTTAGATTTGTCCTGAACAGTCGTAATAACTGTTGAGTCCACCTGAGGATGTTCAGCCAAGAATGGTTCATCCTTCAGGGCTCTATAAAGCCTGTCCGATTCTTTTGGAACTGCCAGGACTGAAGCCAGATGCTTCCAGGCTACTCTGGTGAGGTCTTGAAAAGTGTCCACTAAAGGAGGAACAACCAAGGATTTGGGCTCCTTCTGCCTCAGGTACTTAGACAAATGGCGGCATTCCGGATCCACGTCCTCCATGTCCAACTCACTGGAGGCCTGGATGTGCCTCATAACGTCCATGAAAGTGGGATCATCAGGAGGCGAGCGGGGCTGGTCCTTCTCTCCCAGGGAACCCCCAATTCCCAAAAGGAAGAGGTAGAAGAAGAGAAGGAATGGCTACTGGGTGACGAGTAGCCAGACCTATCCTTATGGCTAGCCCCACTCGAGTGTCGGTGGCTCACCGACCAACCTCATTCTGAAGACAGACGACGGCAGAGTGGAAACCGATGTCGGTCAGGGGACCGACGTTGGGAGCAGTCCCATCTAGCAGAACGGGAACGGCTCCTAGTGTAAGACCTGACCTGGCGTTGGTTACCCGATCTGGTAGAGTGCCGGTGTTGGTCAATGGACCATGACCGGGAACGAGCCTTAGTAGGAGTAGGCAGCGGCCTGTAGGGGGTCCTTCTCTGGGAAGAGGCACCTCTGGCTGTAGTTCACCTGAAGGGTCTGGGACCGTGATGGGGCCGGCTTGGGGGGCATCTGGACCTTAAGACAGCTCATGGCACTGTGCCTTACCTAGAACTAGAAAGCACAGTTACATAAGAACTTACCATAACAGTAGATCTTGAAAGGAGCTCTTGCAGAGGCTAGTACCATTAGGACAAATGCTGCAGGCCTTGGGACCCGCCAGAAAAATCTTAGCTAGCAGTACCCAGCAGGCCCCGATGTCGGTCATGGTACAAAGGGGCAAGTCCCTAGCTCCACCTCAGTTCACCAACCAAGGACCTGCGAACAGACCCCAGCAGGTGAACCAGGCGAAGCATGCTCCTGTCATGCTGAACTCTCCAGATGAAAGGAGAGCAGTAAAAATAGCGCCTGCTGCAAGAGCTTCTCTCAAAGATCTACTATTATAGTAATTTCTTACATAACTGTACTATCTTACTTCGAGTGGGAGCACTTGCAGCAGGCTATTACCATTAGGACTGAATCCCAAACAGTCCCGCACTAAGGAGATGATAAGCCCTGGGAGGAGGAGGAAGATGATTAAGGCCAATTGCCCAGAGAGCCAGGAAAACAGTACATCGGGAAAGTAGTCCCTGGAGGACCACCGAGCTAAACCCGGCTCGGTGCCTGGAAGCTATGTCCAGACTGTAATGCCTGACAAAGGTATGTACTGAACTCCAAGTAGCAGCAGCGCAAATGTCTCTAATAGAGACTTTTTCAAACAAGCGAAGGAGGTAGACACTCCTCTGGTAGAATGACCCCTGACCGATCCAGGGAGGGGTTTATTGCACTTGTTGTAGCAGAAGACTATGCAGTGAACTAGTCACCTTGATATAGTCTGTTTAGACACCAGTTTGCCCAAGTGTTGAGATGCAAAGGCCACAAAGAGTTGCTCCGATATGCGGTGTGTCGCTGTACACCTGAGGTAATACCTCAGCGCCCTGTGGATGTCCAAAGTGTGTAACAGAGCTTCTCCTCTGTTGGAAGGGGTAGAATAATAAACTAGAAGGTCAACCAACTGGTTGAGGGTTAATTCAGAAACCACCTTGGGTAGAAACTTAGGATTTGTCCTGAGGGAAACCCTTTCCCTATGAGAAATCAAATAAGACGCCTTGCACATCAGGGCCTGAAGCTCGCAAACCCTTCAAGCTGAAGTAACAGCAACTATAAAGGTAACGCAGCTCACATTCTGCTACTGGTTCAAAAAGAGGGAAGGTAAGCTTCTCTAGCATAAAAAGGAGATCTCTGGGGGAACTGGATCCCTGATGGGAGACTTTATATGGAGTATTCCCCGTAGGAAGGTGCAGGCCACGTCTACTTGGGCTAGGGTTCTGCCTTCTACCAGTGCGTGATATGGCCGATGTATGCACCTTAATAGAGAAGCAGCTCAAGCTTTGATGCAACAAGAAGAGGAGATACTGTAAGGCTGAGTTCACTGGACAGGTAAGGTGGTCCAGATGGTGTGACAAAGCCCACAGGCAGAAATGCTTACACTTCCTAGCGTAAGTGGACCTTGTAGAGGATTTCCTCAATGAAACGAGAACGTCTGCCACCTCTTGGGAGACTCCATACCTTGTCTTAACCATGTCTGCAGGAGCCATGCATGAAGGTGCAGGGACTTGCAGTCTAGATGTACCAGCTTGCCCTGGTCTTGGGACAGTAATTGCGAGCATATTGGTAGTGGAATCGGAGGTTCAGACAACAGCCACTGAAGCAGTGGGAACCAAATCTGCTGTGGCCACAGTGGGGCGATTAGGATCATCCAAGCCCCCTTGGCCTCAAGCTTCAAAAGAACCCTCCAGATTAAAGGGAAGGGAGGAAAGGCATAACGGAACAGTCTGTGTCCAGCAAAGGGACAATACCTCTGGCCAAAACACACCAGGCGCGTGCTCTCACAAGCAGAAATTTGGCAGTTTGACACTGCATGGGGACACATAGACATCCAACTCTGGAAGACCCCAAGAGTCGAAGAGCTGGTCTGCTACTGATTGGAGTAGCTTCCACTTATGCGCCTTGGTTCGAGATCGACTTAGGCTGTCTGCCAAGGCATTATGGATGCCTGGAACATGCACTGCGGTCAGTGATGTAGTGTTCTAGTGCCCAATACCAAACTCTTATCACCTCCCTGCACAGGGGCTAAGAGTGCGTTCCCCCTTGCTTGTTGATGTAAAAGACAATGGCCATGTTGTCTGACTGAACGAGAAGAAAGCCTGGCATCAGGTCCTCTTGAAAGGCCCGTAAAGCATTGAGGACCGCTCACATCTATGTTGATGTGGAGATTGTGTTCTTCTAGGGACTAAACGCCCTGTATCTGGCTGTCCCCTAGGTGTGCCCCCCAACAGAGGTCAAAAGCATCCATTGTCAAGATCCGACTCAGGGTCTCCTTCTGAAAAAAGACCCCTTTTTCCAAGTTTGGAGGGTCTAGCCACCAGAGAATGGTCCTCCTGACTGGCTTGGAGATCCTGACCAGATGGTCTAGACAGTATGAGCGCTGGTCCCACCGCACCCTGAGCATCCAGTAAGGGACCTCATGTGGAGGCAAGCCAAGGGAGTTATGGGGATGGCTGCTGCTGAGTGCCCCAGAAGTCTGAGGAAAGTCCTGGCTTGGACCTGGGGGGTTATTAGAACTGATCAGGCCACCTCTCGCAGGCAATCTCCCCTTTCCTGTGGGAGGAAAGCCATGCCATGGACCATGTCAAGGATCGCACCTATAAAGGAGGGTCTTTGGCTGGGCTCTGGGGATGATTTGGGAAGATCCAGTGTGATCCCCAACTCTCAGAATAGCATATAGGTGTCTCAGAGAGTGCGAAGGAGGTGTGTCTTTGATGAGGCCACTAGGAGCCAGTCGTCCAGGTAAGGGAAGATATAATGATCCTCCTGCCTTAGAGCTGCAGCTACCACCGCTAGGAGGGATACACAACAGCATGTCCTTCGCCTTGGCCAGAGCCTTTTCTGAAGAAGCCACGGCCGGGGCCAGCATTTGTGTCTTGGCAGGAGCAAGAGACTTAGCCTTGTCTTCAGAATGCTTTGAACGATGCGAATGGTCGGAACTGCCCAAGCCCAACAAGAAAGCCTTCTTGTGAGAAGAACACGACCTGGAATGCTGGTGGGACAAACCATGGTCCTTCTCACGGGACTTATGATGGGATTTGTCCCGATGTTTGGTTTTCTCCCCAGGAGAGCTCTGCATGACTTTGACCTGCTTCTCCAAAAGGTGGGCTTTCAGGGACTTCAGGTGCCGGATCCTGGGCCTGCTGGTAAATCCCCTACAGATCTTACATGCTTGAAGGTCGTGGTCTGGGCCCAGGCAGAAGACGCAGGCTTTGTAGCCATCCTTCAAGGGGATCTGGCGGCCACAGGCACACTTGGTCTTCTTCAGGCCGGATGACGAGACAGAGGACAAAGAAGACAACCGACGGTAGGAGAACTTGATGGAAACACAAAAGAACACTGGAAAAAATGAAAAAACTTTTAGAAATAAATTCGCTAGGACTGCTGAAATACAAGTTAGGACTTGCCATTGACAGTGGGTCTGCGGTGGGAAAAGAACTAAGGTGGCGCTAGGGACTGCCCCCTTTTGTACCATGACCGATGTAGAGGTAGAGCCGACAACGGGGCGGGCCCTGCTGGGTACTGCTAGCTAAGATTTTCTGGTGAGTCCTAAGACCGGCAGCATTAGTGCTAATGGTCAGGGCCCGGAGTTTTCCGCAATTCCACGGGTGCGGCAAAGCATGGAAATGTCCGCGGAATTTGCCGTCACCCACAGAACAACATCCTTTGCCGACGAGGGTGCCCAATCCCCTGTCAGCGTCACTGCCCCCTCCCAAATGTCTGTATGCCACGCTGGGAGCCCACTCCAGCGTGGAAAAAGCTTTCTTTGGTGACGGCGGTGCCCAATCCCCCGTCAGCTTCACTACTCCCCCAAGCTGCCTAGTGCCATGCTGGGAGTCCACTCCAGCGCGGCAAAAGCTTCCGTTGCTGACGGGGGTGCCCAATCCCCTCGGCTTCACTGTCCCCCCAATCTGCCTGGTGCCACGCTAGGAGCCCACCCCAGCATGGCAAAAACTTCGCTGCTGACGGGGTGCCCAATCCCCGCCTGCTTCACGCTCCCCTCAAGCTGCCTAGTGCCATGCTGTGTTGAGTTTAAAAAAAAAAAAAACCTGAAACAAAAAAAAAACTTCCCTCGTTGATTCTTTTGCCCCCTCAACCAGCACCCACCCTCACGTACCACCTCCCCAGACCCCACCTCAACCCATACTTACCTCCGGAGCCCAGGCGGCGCTCTTCGATGGACCGGTCTGCACTCTTCAAAGCCGACCACGAACTGAAGAAATGCTGGTGAGCTGTATAATGGCATAAATTGATTTTTTTTTCAACTTTAATGCATATCTCAGCCATTTCTGGGAATTTTTTCACCAAATTTTCAATATGTGGTTTTTGGGGCCCCACCTCATGAACTGTGACACTGTTATTTCGTTAATCGGTCACGAAAGATGGTTCCGCAGTCACTGTGCGGAACCACCTTCGCGAATGATTAACGAAATGACAATGTCACAAGTCTCATAATGTAGTCTCCAAAACCTATGAAATCTGGTGAAATATTCCTCAAAGTGACTATTTTACGAGCATCGTTGCGCGATGCTCCTAGCACAAGCTCTGAATCTCTGAGCATTTTAATATTTTCACTGCAGATTTTCAGTATTGCCATTTTACCACACCTCCTTATGAACAGTATAACTGTCATTTTCACATCTCACCCGAAATGTGTTTTCGCACATGTAGCGCACAATGGCACGGTTGGTATGCAAAATCAATGTTCAGGACAGATTAAGAAAATCACAGTGATACTGCTCATGAGCAGAGATCTTAAACTGGCTATGTTGGAAATTTGGTGACAAACGCCCATAAAATGACTGTGTTACGAGTGTGCATTGTGTCAGATATGGCAAAAAAAAAGGGAAAAAAATTAAGGGTAAAATTGTGCCTCAGAATTGCAGCAGAAATTGGTGTTGAGTGCCGCAGAAGTTCTGTGGCAAATTAGAACCCTGCTGCAGAACTTTGTTCTGATGTGCCGCAGAAAAATCGGGGCCCTGCTAATGGTAATAGCCTGTAACAAGAGCTCCCACTCGAATTAAGCGCAGTAGATCTTCGAGAGGAGCTCTTGCAGCAGGTAACACCTTTAGGACTAAGCTGTCAGGTGCCAGGACCCCATGGACAACTTCTAGCTAGCAGTATCCAGCAGGGGACCAGACCGCCCCCAATGTCGGCCTGTCCTCGATCTCACTTACAGTATAAAAGGGGCGGTCCCACAACCCATCCCCAGTTCTCTCGCCGGAGACCCTGGCAAGTTGGTAAAATTGGAGAACTGAGGAGGTTCCTCTAGGACAAGAAATGAAGGCATCTGAGATGGAGCAGATGCTACCGGGGGAAGGAGGGAGGGAAATACAATATCTGCTGCAAGAGCTCCTCTCTAAGATCTACTGTTGTGTTAAGTTCTTACGCAACTATACTATCTTTGAGATCCGCTCTTACATCAGGTAACAGCTTTAGAACAGAGTCCCAAGCAGTAATGGAGAAACCCCAGGTAGAAGGGTAGAGGCAGAAATCACCCTAAGAAATTAGGACAGGAGTCCATGAAGGACTGCAAGTCCAAAGCCTGCCCTGCGATGAGAAGCAATGTCCAAACTATAGTGTTTCACAAAGGTGTGTACAGAACTCCAAGTAGCTGCTGTGCAAACGTCATCAGCAGTCACATTTTTCAGAGAGGCAAAGGAAGCAGCCATGCCCCTGGTAGAATGACCCTTGGCCAAGCCCGGAAAGGGTTTGTTGTGTTATTTGTAGCAAAAACCAATGCAATTAACCAACCATTTGGACAAACATTGCTTAGAAACGGGAGCCCCTACCATGCAGGTGATGAAAGAAAACAAACAACTGATCAGATTTTCGGAAGGGTTTGGTTCGCTCTAGGTAATAATGCAGTGCTCTGTCAACATCCAAAGTATTAGTAATGCCGCCCCACAATTCAAGTTCTCTGGGTAATACACCAGAAAGTGAATGTCCTGATTCAGCGTAAACTCTAACACCACCTTAGGAAGAAACCTAGTATTCATTCTCAAGGACACCTCGTCCTTGTGAAAAACCAAATAAGGCTCCTTACACATCACGGCCTGAAGCTCAGAAATCTTTTGAGCAGAAGTAATATCAACTAAAAACAATGCCTTCTGTGACAGAAGACACAGCTCGCAACTTGTGGCAGGCTCAATGGGAGGCAATGTGAGCTTTCAAGGACAAACAGAAGATCCCATGGTTGGACAGGATCCGTGATGGATGGGAGGTTTCATGGACTGCTGATAAGTCTAGGTGATGGTCCACCGCTCAAGTCCACACTCGCATGGCTTCCCTGCAGAGTGGGTAGGAATGCGTCTCCCCTTACTTGCTGATGTAAAACACCACCAACATGTTGTCGCTCTAAACCAACAGGGGGCTCAACAGCAGGACTGTCCGAAAGGCCTGAAGGGCATACAGAACTGCTCTCTGAAATGTTGACATGGAGATGAAGCTTGTGTTGCTCCCAGGACCACTATATCTGGCGACCTCCCAGGTGAGCTCCCCAGCACTGACCTGATGCATCCATGGTCAGGATCTGTCTGGGATCCTCGTTCTGGAGACAAACACCTCTGGAAAGGTTGGAGGAATTCAACCACCAAAGCAGGGCTTGTTTGACTGGACTGGATACCAGGACTAGTTGGTCCTGGCTATCTGACCTCTGATGCCATTGAACTCTCAGGTTCCACTGGATCGTATTCATGAATAACCTGGCAAGAGGAACCATGGCAATGGCAGCTGCCAAGTGTCCTAACAGCCTGAGGACATTCCTGGCTGAGACTTGACAAGCCGAGAATAGCTGCCATGCGTGGGCCTGGAGCTGTTCCACTCAGTCTTGTGGAAGAAAGGCTTTTCCCTGGGCCGTGTCCAGAACTGCCCCTATGTATTGTAGCCACTGACTTGGCCAGAGAGAGGACTGTGGGAGATTTAGAGTGATCCCCAAGTCCTGAAACAGGTGAAAAGTGGCCTTCATGGTGCACTGCAGCCAGTCCCTGGTGGGAGCAGTAAGGAGCCAGTTGTCGAGGTGGGGAAGACGTAATGCAATGTACCTGCCTCCTGAGAACTGCAGCTACTACTGCAAGGCACCTGGTGAACACTATGGGTGCCAAAGACAGGCTGAAAGTCAGAGCTCTGAATTGATAGTGACGCCCCCGAAACTGGAAGCGAAGAAACCTCTCGTGCAGTTGAAAAATCAGAATACGGAGATATGCATCCTGCATGTCCAGGGAGCATAGCCAATCTCACTGATGCAGCAAAGGTAGAAGGTCTATAAGACTGACCATCCTGAACTTCTTGTATACGATATATTGGTTCAGGTGGCTGAGGTCTAAAATTGGGTGCAGATCCCCAGTTTTCTTGGACACCAGGAAAAAGTGGGAGTGAAACCCTTTCCCCTGTTGTGCTGCTGGAACCAGCTCTATGGCTCGCTTTTGCAAAAGAGCCTGGATTACTTCAGCGATGAGAATGCTGTGGGTCTGGGAGTAATGGGATTGAATCGGATTGTCTGGAGGAACCTTGGTGAATTTGAGAGTGTGCCCTCTCTCCACAAGCTGTAAGACCCACCGTTCAGTGGTTACTCTACGTCATCCTTCGGTGTTCAAGGAAAACTGCCCCCCACCACCACCTCCCCTAAGACATCTTCCGGGGAGGGAAACAAGCAAGTCAAGCTGAGGCAACGGAGGGAAGTGCAGACTGGGAGGTTCTGAGGGCCCGAGGGCTAAATTACTGGAGGCAGGGGTGGAGGCCCTTCACTTGAAGCCCAACCTCTGCTGCTGCTGCTGCTATTCCTCTGAAAGGGCTGCTTGGAGTTCTGATTAGGCTGAGAGTAGTACATCATATGTAAGAACCTAATAACTTTGCCAGATTCCTGCAACCAGGTGATAATGTTCTGTGAATCCTCATTGAACAACACCAGCCCTCTAAAAGGGACATCCATGATCTTAGATTATATGTCTGGTGTGAACCTGGACACTTGCAACCGCGAGTACCGCCAGATACAAACAGCTGAAGCAGCGGCTCTGCCAGCTGAGTCGACGGTATCATAGGATGCCCTGAGAATGTGGTTACCAACGTCACAGCCCGACTTCAGAATCGCCATCAGCTCGGTCCAGCCTGGGCAATCTGGCATGGCCGGGGCTACCTCCACTGCCTTATCCCACAGAGCATTCTGGTATTGAACCATGTGGGCAAGGAAGTTTGGGACCAAATGATACACATTGAGGAACAGTAGACCTTCTTGGCCAGATAATCAAATTGCTTCGAATCCTTATCTCGTGGTTGTGTACTGCGTTGCAGAGGTCTCTTGGACCTGTCATGGGCAGTACGGTAGTTACATCGTAGTTACAGGGGTCCTACTAGCTCCAACTAAAAAAGATGGCGGCCACGCTGGGCTAGCTGTCAGACTGCTGCTTGTTGCGTTCTTATGTTCTTGTTTTACCGTTTCTATTTTAAAGTATTTTTGCCGTTTTAAGTGTAGGACTTAAGGTTTGTTTTGTTTACGTCTTTTTATTTGAGTATATTCGTGTGTAGGACCTGAATTCGGGTGGGCGCTGAGAAGCCGCTGAGTGCTTACACATTTTCTGTTTATGTTTCTTGGCACTTATTTTACTGTTACCGCATTTTAACAGCGATTTAAGTACTCATGGTTAGACACATTCGGTCGGGACTCCAGGACACTGTTCGGCTTGGCATTCTGGTCTGCTGTAAGAACTTGGCTGGTCCTTAACGGCTGCTTTTCAGTGTGGCGTTTCGGGCAGTGTTCATTGCCTGAGCGCAACCTTCCCCAGCACTTTATGAGGATTAGTTTTACTTTAAATGGGATTTGGAGGAGACGAGAGTTGCTGGGGACAAGCTCACCAAGGAGTTTGAATGCACTGTTATTCGGAACCTTCAAGACTACGGAGATGATAAAGGATCTTATAGTTTTTACGTTTCTGGAGTGCTGGGCTATAAGTTACATTTTAGTGACCTGCTTTGACTGTGGATTTGGCCTGTATAGCTGGTCCTGCTGGTTTTCCTGAGGGGCTAGAGGGTTCGTGACCTACACAGGGGCTGGGATTGGGGCCTGCTGGAGGGCTAGCCCACTGATCCTATTCCCCTAGACTCCCAGTATAGTCGGCCGGGGGGCTGATTTAACCTGGAGTCGAGGTGGTAGGCCACTATTATAGCCTGGGTAGTTGCCCCTTGAATTTCTGGCTGGAACCTGCGGCCTGGTGGATGGTTTCCCCTGGAACTGGATCAGAATTGAATACCATTGGAACTTTTTGGCTTACTGGATGTTTTAAGGATATTGGGGCCAGTATTGTGGAACTTCAAGTGTGTAAAGGAGTGGCCCTGAAGAGATCCTGCAAGATACGTGATTTTGGATTTGTTTTATTGTTCATTGTGACTATATAAACGTTGTTGGAGCAACTGACTTCATTTGGCCTATTAGTTGGCTTGCAGTATTCTGGTGGCCCTGGGTTGGTGTCCCACACAGTGGAGGGGAGTGGGGTTGGCTAGAAGGCCGGTCCTTAATTTTCCCTCCTCTACACTCCTGGGGCGGCCAGCCGGGGGTTGTCCTCCCCCAGAGTAGAACTAGTGGGTCACCGATCTTTTTGGGCTGGCCGGTTCCTGCGGCCCACTGGTGGTCCTTTATTTTTGCCCAGCTGATGTGGATGGTGAATGACGGTCCTCTGTATACTGAATTTTATTTGTCGATGTTATTTTTATTTTGTATTTTATATATAGGATATGTATCGTTTAGCTATTTTATTTGAGGGATAATTTATGCAGTGAGAGTGCTTGTTTCGCAAATCTTATATTCCACCTTTTCCGGTTCGGTGAGAGAGTCCCAGAGGGTGGTCTTTAAATTATTCCCTCTATTTATTATTTTGTCATTAGTTTTAGCTTTATTATTTTATTAATGTCCCCTGGCCGTGAGAGGGCTTGTGGATATAAAATAATTTAATAGTTGTTGTATTAGAGTATTGGTTTAGTTCAATTTTTATTTTTTGTTTTAGTGTTAGGTTGACTGTGGTGTTGCTTTATTTATTGTTTTAACTTTTGAGCAGCCTGATGTGCCGGCTGGCTCCACCTGTCCTTCGTTATTCGGCCTCCGCTCTCCATGCCCTCTGCTCCTTTTTCTTCCCCCCCTTGCCAGTCCATGTTTATCATGGTGTAGGGCACAGGGATTGTGCCAGGGGAGGGGTGGGGCGTGGGGGTTGTGGACAGCGGAGTGGCGTTGCGCTCCCATAGGGTGGTTAGGCCTAGAAAGGCGCCCTGGAGGCGAAATGGCTTCTGGAGCATGGTAGTCCTGTTCTGGTTCCCATACCCAAGGGCACCTCCTGTTTTGGAGGGCAAGTGGTTGGGACAACTCGTCATCCTCGGGCTAACGGGCACTGTTGTGCAATGCCAGATCTGTCTACAATAAGACTGGTCTTATTGCAGACTTTGTCGCAAGGGCAGATCTGGCTTGCATTACCGAGACCTGGTTGGATAGAATCTTGACCCCTGTTTTAGAGCCGCCCGTTCCCGCGGGTTCTCGGTTATACACCGCCCGAGACTGGATCACGGAGGGGGGTGGCGGTCTGTTTTAAGACCGAATTGGGCCTAACTGGCGTTCCAGTTGAGGAGGCTAGATTATTTGAGTGCACTGTGGTAGCTGGTGTGGGCTGCAGGATTGCCCTCATTTACCGTTCACCAGGGGATGAGAAGCTTTTCTTGCAGGAAATAGCAGATTTTGCCGCTGACATGGCCTTGGAGTCGCCCAGATTGATGGTGCTGGGCGACTTCAATGCGTGGGTCGACGACGAATCTTCACTTTTTGGTCAACATTTCCTCCAGGTAATGACATCTCTGGGCTTTACACAGGTTGTTTCCGCAGCTACTCACAAAGGAGGTCACTCTCTTGATCTGGTTTTCCTCCTGGGGATCGAGGCTTCCGACCTGGTGGTGGAACCAGTCGGTTGGTCTGATCATTACTCAGTTGGGTTCAATTTTGAGGACCCCCTGGTTAGGTCGGCCCCTGTGGAGTTGGTCAAGTACCACCCATTGCAGGACGTCGTCCCTGAAGACGTGATGGTGGTTATTGACCTCTTGTTGTTTGACGAGTCATGCACTGATCCTGAGCAGCTGGTAGTGGTCTATAATGGGGCCATTTCAGCTGCTATTGATCAGATTGCACCAGCCTGTGTTAGCCCCCTCCCGCGCCGTCCCGTTGCCCCATGGTTCGATGGGGAGTTGAGAGGGTGGCGGAGGTTGGAGCGTCGTTGGAGGAAGACTGCCTCTGATGCCGACCATCTTATTTTGCTAGAGCACTATAAGCTCTACCAAACAGCAATTTCCCATAAGAAGGCAGAATTCCTGTCCAGGGAAATTTCTGTCGCTCGGAATCGACTGGCTCAGCTCTTCAGAACTGTCGACAGACTGTGCAACCCAGTCTGTCGGCAGATCCGTCAAGCTTTCACGCAAATTGATTGCGAGGAGATCGCTCGATTCTTTGCAAATAAGGTGGAAGACATTCGGAGGCAGTGCCCCCGACCGCACTCTAAGGTTGTTGCAGTTGATCAATGTTTTGTCACAGAGCCTGGAGTTTCCTGGAGTTCCTTTAATCTACCGGATTTCCTAGACGCTATGAGGATTGTCCGTGAGATGCACCCAACATGTTGTAGTTTGGATCCGGGCCCTACTTCCCTGATTATGGGTTGTAGTGAGACTATCGGCCCGGTCCTTGCTCAGATTATCCGGTGTTCTTTAGAGACAGGAGTTTTCCCTAGCTCTCTGAAGGAAGGGGTGGTGACTCCCCTTCTGAAGAAAGCTTCCTTAGACCCGGATGACCTAGCAAACTACCGACTGATCTCTAACCTCCCTTTTGTGGGGAAGGTTACTGAGAAAGTTGTGGCTGCGCAACTGGATAACCATTTGACCATCCATAGTTTATACGAACCTCTCCAGTCTGGTTTTCATAAGAGGCATGCACCGAGACTGCTCTGGTTCGGGTGCTCAATGATCTCCTGATGGCGAGAGATTGGAGACACCGCTCTATTTTGGTTCTCCTTGATCTGTCATCAGCTTTTGATACTGTGGATCATGGGGTTTTGCTCGAACGCCTGAGGTCCATTTGTGGACTATCGGGTGTGGTCCTCAGATGGTGTTCATCTTACCGAGGGAGAATACAGAGAGTGGTCTCGGGTTTGCATTCATCAGGGCCTTCTCCTGCCGTGGTACCTCAGGGCTTGGTGCTTTCCCCATGTTATTCGAGTATACATGCCACCCCTCGGAGACATTGTAAGACGGTCTGAGCTGAGGTTTCACTGCTACGCTGATGATACCCAGCTCTACCTGTCTTTTGCACCTGACCAGGTTAGTGCTATCTTGGTGCTGAATAACTGCCTCGCTGATATCCAAGACTGGATGAATACCAGTGGTTTGAAGCTGAATCCGGGAAAGAACGAGGTTATGGTGGTGGACCCCGGTCACAGAGTTGAGGGTTTAGGGGCGGGTTCCCCCTTTGGATTAATTCTGAGGGTAGACCAGATCCCTACCTCTGAACGGGTGCGTAACCTGGGTGTGGAGCTTGACACTGGTCTGACCTTCATTATCAGGTGTCTGCAGTTGTCAAGACTGCATTTTTTCATCTCAGAAACATCGCCAGGATTAGGCACCTGGTTCCACCTTGTGACTTACCGGTCTTGGTCCACGCCTTCGTGACATCTCGTCTTGATTACTGTAACTCCCTTTACCTAGGACTTTCTGGGGTTGATATCCGCTGCTTGCAGCTAGTGCAGAATGCGGCAGCACGTTTGCTGACTGGGGTTTCAAGAAGGTCCCATATTACCCCGGTGCTGCGCACTCTGCACTAGCTGCCAATACAGTGGCGGATCACCTTTAAAGTGGGTCTTTTGACCTACAAAGCCCTACACGGTCTCAGTCCTGACTATTTGAAAGAGCTTCTGGTGCCCTACACCCCTCTGAGACAGCTCTGCTCGGCTGACAAGGGGTTGCTGGAGATTCCGAGGGTAAATTTGAAGTCCTCTGGAGCCCGTGCCTTCGGTTTTGCGGCTCCTACCCTCTGGAATACTCTGCCCCATCAGCTCCAAGAGAGTATGATGGTGGGAAGTTTTAAAAAGGTCTTAAAGTCTTTTTTTTTTATGGGAGAAGGCATTTCCTGCTGTTGTAATTGGTTATTTTAGCTTGTAATATTTGCTGTGTTATTTTACTGTATGTATTGATTATGCTGGTGTTCTCATGTTTTTATGTACAGCGCCTTGAAAAATTTGAAAGGCACTTAATTAAATAAATGTTATTATTATTATTATTAATAACGACAGAGTAGGCCTCTGGTTGCTCCCCATAACAGGGGTCTTACCTAGGTACAGTATACAGCTGGTCGCATTCCTTCAATATGGCTGGTGTAGAAAAGGGGCACTTCCAAGCAAGCTTATTTGCATCCCTGTAGAATTCGACAATAGGAGGGACCACCACGGGCAAGGAAGACAGCAACTACTTATGTTCTATGCCTAACTCCTCAGAGACCCAGCCATTAAGTTGTTGGATGTGGCGCATCACATCCATAAAAGTCAGTTCATCGGGTGGGGACCGAGGCATGTCTTTGCCACCCTCCGACTCTGTCGGCAGGTCCAAATCCCCTTTGCTAGAGTCAAGAGAAGTGTATCCATCTGAATCAACCGAGTCTGGGGAGGGAGAGGGAAAACGTTGATGCTTTTGCTGCAAACCTTGGGGAAGGGGTGTATTACCCCCATCCTGCATCGGAGTAGCCCCCTTGTGGGGGAGTAGCCAGTCGGGCTGAAGGCTTGTCTGGAAGAGGACCCTGAAGGATTGGCTGAGGGGGGTGCCCTGGGTGTCTATTTGTCTTTAAAAACAGGCCCACCAGGCCAAAAAAAAGCTCATTTAGGCCCTGTGGAGGAGTTGGCACAGCCAGCATCAGGGGGTGAGGTTTAGATGGCCCTGGTGTCTGTCATCACGCTGAGGCAACTTGGGCATTGGTGTAGGGCGATCTGGGTTGCCTGGTGTCCTAGAGGGATGGTAAAATCTGGCATCAGACGAACTGGATCCGGTGTCCGGTCATGAGAACTTTGGGCATTGGCTGGAGGTGGACGTCAGGCCCAGCTGGCAGCTTTGTAGTATCCGGCAACGGGGTAACCCGAGGAGACACTGGGGAGACTGACGTCGAGGGGACTAGCATAGGTTTAGGCTGGGCCGGAGACTGAACTGGTGGCCGCCTAGGCAGAGTCCCCTGGGAAGGGAAGCTAGCTCCCGAATAGGACGAACGCCCCCTTTTCCCGGGGGGGGGGAGGGCACTGGTCCCGGGTGTCACCCTGAGATGTCAGCCCTGACACTGGGGTAGACTCAGCAGACACCCTGACTGGGAGGGTGACAGACAAAGGCTTGCTGCCCAAAGATCCACCAGCTGACCCACTAGGTTTACAGCCCGCAGTGACAATGGGCCTTAGGTGGCTGAGAGGTGGGGGAGGAACTCCCACATTCTGCGGAACCTTCTCCCACTACTGAGATAAAGGAGGGAGGTTCAGATACTGGTAGTCCAGTGGAGGAACGACCCTGGAGCGGTCACCAACTTCTTCGGGGACCTGGAGCAATCTTCTATCCGGGTTTTGTCGTGGTGTTTTTCCCGGCGCTTGTGTTTGTCACTCAATTTCTTCCCTTTATGAGAAGAAAATGAGGCTGGAAAGAAGACAAACTCTTGTGGTGGAGCTCCACCATTTCAGATAATCTTTTGGAGAACAAAAAGGCTTCCAGGGTCTTCTGGCGATGGAGCCTAGTGCGCTGGTTAAAGTCTTGGCAGTGCTGGCAAGCCTCTATGGTCTGGGCCTAGGCAGAAAAGACAGTCCGAATGGCCGTCCTTATGGGTAATTTGCTTCCTGCATGCACACTCTGACTGCCACTACTCGATGAAAGAAAGAGAAGATGACATGCAAAATTTCAAATAACGGTACTATTTTTATCGAAAATAAGAAAACATCAGGCAGCGTAAAAAATGGTAGTCGACAAGCTGAAGGAGTCTGTGGAGGTCCAACTTGTGCTATCGACAGCGGGAAAATAACTGGGGATGGGTTGGAGGACTGGCCCTTTTATACTGTATGTGATGTCGGGGCGGACTGATGGGGGCAATTCCCGGTTGGATACTGCTAGCGAGAAGTTTTCCGTGGGGTCCTGGCACCTGACGGCTTAGTCCGAAAGGTGTTACCTGCTGCAAGAGCGAATCTCAAAGTAAGATTAATTTTCAAAATTTTTAAAGCCTGCTGGTCCTACTTTTTTTCCTAGGATCTCTCAGTCATGCCAAGCATTGAAAATGTGGGTTCCCAAACAAAACATTCTGTCAGAACCTGTGAGCCTGATAATGGTTCTGATGAGAAAAAAGTACAGTGGAGAGCAGCAAGAGGAAGGAGGGAGCTGCTAGAACTTTAGTTCTCTACTACTGGGACTAAGGAACTAGAACTTTATTACTGGGACCTTTAATTGAGGTAAAAAACAAAACAAAAAAAAAAAGAGCGTGCTTGTCTTATTTGAGGGAAGGGAACTTTTATCTGTGCAGTTACCTAGGTGAAGAGGAGAGCTGTAAAATGAGGGTGTGTGGCTTAGGCAGCAGAAAGTCAGGTGTCTGAATTTAAAACTTCCATAACTAGCTTTCAGCAGACAGCAGCAAGGGGAAGGAGGCAGCTGCCAGAACTTTACTTCTCTACTACTGGGACTATATAGCCCTTCCTCCCAGCCACTGCCCCACCCTTAGTCCTTTCCAGTCTTATAAGCACTGGATTTGACTGACAACACGAACTTCCTGTTTGGAAGCAGGAAGAAAGTGATCACAGATGCACAAAAGACTCACCATCCTAGAAGGAAAAGAGTAGCTCTCCACCCCAACCCCCCACCCCCAGCTGCTGGAGACATGACTCTCAGGAAGAAAGGGAGACTACTGAGAAATACAGGAAATTCCTGTCCCAGAACAGGAAGGGCAGGAGCTGTAAGGGCACAAAGTCAGTAGGAAAGTAGGAGAAAAAAAAAGAAAGAAGAGAGGACAGAGTAAGCATACAAAGCAACAGAGACAGCCACAAATAAGACCACGATGGGGTGGTAGAGTGCAGTGGCCTGTGCAGCAGTAGTCTTCAGGAGGCGATTTCTGGAGGATGCGGTGCTGTCCCATCTGCAGGCACCCTCTGGGCTGAGGAAGGAGGCTGCTCGCTCCAGGTTCAGCTGGCCAGAATTAGGGGGACCTCCTCTCCAACCCAGGGACCACCAGGTCCACTGCCTCAGAGGTTGACAAGAAAGAGGAGAGGTTGGACCATGTGGGCTCAAGGAGGGTGAGGGCAGAGGCGCATCGCTCCAGCTGTATCTCTCCACAATTCATACGCTGTTTTGGCGGACCGTGGCTCCTCTATGGAGGCACCCACAGTGGAGACCAAGGAGGATGCTGGGAACCTCCACAAAGGAGACCCACAGGAGGGTAGCACAGGACCCCACAGGAAGGAAACAATTCCTATTGGGGACTCAATCGTAAAGGGGAGAACTGGGGAGGGGGACAGAGGTAAGTGCATGCCGGCACCATGGCTTGGAAGGACAGAGCAAATCCTCAGGATCGTGGGAGCAGCAGCACAGGAGGGGAGCTGGACATCACTGTCCACCTAGGGACACATGACCTGGCTGGGAATGGGATCAGAGCAGTGCAGGAGTTGGGGAGTAGTCTTAGACAAGTAGCATGCACAGTAACCTTCTCGGAGGTGCTGCCTGTCTATGACATGGGTGAGGCTAGGGTACTCCACACAATGGGATTCAATGAATGGTTGAAAAACTATTTAACTAAAACTCTCCTAACAGGAGAAGGAGCTGGACATCACTGTCCACCTAGGGACACATGACCTGGCTGGGAATGGGATCAGAGCAGTGCAGGAGTTGGGGAGCAGTCTTAGACAAGCAGCATGCACAGTAACCTTCTCGGAGGTGCTGCCTGTCTATGACATGGGTGAGGCTAGGGTACTCCACACAATGGGATTCAATGAATGGTTGAAAAACCATTGCAGAGCTCAGTGTTTTGGCTTCACTGGGTACTGGGGGTCCACCTGGAGGGATACAGGCCTATACTGGCGCGATGGTCGGCATCTGTCCAGGAGGGGAACCAGGATCCGGTGATAGGTTTAAATGCTTCATTGGCAAGCATTTAAACTAGCCATGGGGGAGGACAGACCCCCGAAAAATAAGGTAGTTAGTGAGGTAAGCACCAAAGCAGAGAAGTCGATAGGAAGCAGGATGGGGGTAAATGGAGAAAAGGACAAAAGCAGTAAGGACAGGGATAGGGCTAAAAGGGTAAGGCCATCAAAAAATGGAGGGTGATGAGTACCAATGCCCACAGTCTGGGTAACAAGCTCCCTGAACTAGTGGCCTTGACTGAAGAGGGACACCTGGATATCATGGCAGTCACAAAAACGAGGTACACAGAGAACCATGACTGGGCTGTCAACATACCAGGGTACACAATCTACAGGAGGGACAGGGAGGGTAGACTAGGAGCAGGAGTAGCTCTCTACATAAGGAAAGGGATCAAAGCAATGGAACGAAATGGTAAACAGGGAGGAGAGGAGGCACTGTGGGTGACCCTTGAGACAGGAAATGGCACCACAGTCCACACGGGGGTTGTATACAGACCCCGTCTCAGGGGGAGGAAATGGACAAGGAAATGACAGAAGGCATCCTTAGAATGGCAGAAAAAGGAGAGACATTGTTGATGGGGGAACTGAATATGCCAGAAAAGTGCAACTGTTTCAACCCACCCTAGATCAAATTCATGGCTCCCTGCGCTATTACTGCTCTGTGGTCTCCTCCTGTATTTATGCACCCTGCTTCTACCCGCTTCCCACCCTCATCTACCCTGCCTCCTTCCATCAGCCCTCCTCTCTCTCTCTCTCTCACACGCTCTCTCCATGCGATGTCCGACTGCTCCAAACCTCCCTGCCTCTTTACTCCCTCCCTCTCTCCTATAATATCTTTCTTATATAGCTAGTTTTTGTAAAACAGAGTCGATACTAGAAATGTAAACCTTTGGTATTTCTGCACTTTGAACACTGAACTGTCTGATACTCCAACAGTAATCATCGGCACTTACTGCACTTCTGATATCTATAATATCCAAATGTTTCTCCTGTTACCTGAATTGTCAAACCGTTTTCCATTTCTACTGTATCCCTATATGTCGTATTCTTACATTGCATTGCCTTGTAACTGTTTCCTTGCTATGCTGTAACCTCCCGGGTCGTGCCTGAAAATAGTAAGGTAATAGTAAAGGTATGGGCAGAAGTCCAAGTTGCAGCTGCACAGATGTCTGCCGCTGACACATTCTTGAAACAATTGATTGGAGTGAGTGTAAAGAAAGCAGGCAGCACTACGGATTGATTCAACGTGAGATTCCGCTACCACCTTGGAAGAAACTTAGGGTTGAGTGCATGAACCACATGTTCTTTATGAAAAATCAAATACAGGATTTTGCACGAGGACCTGGAGCTCAGAAATCCTTCAAGCAGAAGTAATGGCCACAAGGAGGAGAGTCTTCCATGAAAGGAACTTTAGGTCTGCTGAGGCTGCCGGCTCAAAAGGAGGCAGAGTAAGCTTCTCAAGGATAAAATTCAAATCCCAAGGAGGAGCAGGAACCCAAATGGGGGGTCTCAAGTGGAGGACCCCTCTAAGAAAGGTCTTGGAGACCTCCAGTTGTGCAAAAGTCCTGTTCCCAAAAGGAACATGGTACGCCGAGATGGCTACCATGTGAACCTTCAGAGAGGAATGACTGAGACCCAGATCGAAGAGGTGTCTCAAGTAATCCAAAAGCTGCCCAAAAGAGCACGAGAAGGGCTCAAAATCTTTGGAGGCGGCCCAAATAGAGAACAGTTTCCACTTCAAGGCATAGGCAGATCTAGTCGAGGGCTTCCTGGCCTCCACCAGAATCTCAGCCACCAGCGGGGAAACCTCGAATCGGGCTTGAGCTACGTCTGCAGGAGCCATGCGTGCAACTGAAGGGGCTTGAGGCCTGGATGGACCAGGGTCCCTGATCCTGGGTCAGCAAAAGTTGCGACAGAGGAAGAGGAGGTTCCTCTGAGTACTGTTGCAGAAGAGAGAACCAGACTTGCCTGGGCCAGAAAGGAGCAATGAGAACCATACAAACTCCTTCCGAGGCTGAGTTTCTCTATGACCCCGGGATCAAGGGAGAAAGCATAGACAAATCTTCCTTCCCAGTCTAGAGACAGGCGCCCCTGCGCCGCGCCTGCCCTGGAGTAAGCGAGCAGAAGTAGGGAAGTTTGCATTGAGAGAAGACGCAAACAGTCTACCTGAGGGGTTCCTCAGCATAGAAAGATGTTGTCTGCCACCCCGATCTAGTTCCCATTCGTGGGCATGAGCAGACGACCAGCTGAGGTGGTCTACCAACATGTTCTCGATCCCCGGAACGTGAATGGCCATGAGGTGAAGGTTGTACTGCACTGCCCATTCCCAAACCCACATCGCCTCCCTGCAGAGAGAGTAGGAACGAGTTCCTCCCTGTTTATTAATGTACCAGACTACACTCATGTTGTCCATCTGGACAGCCAGATGCCCGGGAAGCAGATAAAGATGCAGAGCTCAAGAGCAAAGAGCACGGCCCAAAGCCTGCCAGCATTGATGAGGAGAGATTTTTGAGCTGGGACCAGATGCCCTGAGTCCTGTGAGGCCCAAGATCGCTCCCAACCCCGCCCAAGGCGCCTGTAGTCAGCATCTGGGGGAAGAAAGGCAGAAGGGAACTCCCCGGCAAAGGTTCTCCTGAACCACCCACCATTACAAGTCCCAAGCCATAGGGTTCTAGACCAGAACTAGTTGATCTAGGTCGTCCACCCGCTGATCCCACTAAGACCAAAGCGTCCACTGAGACATTCTCATATGGAGCCGAGCGTGGAGGACTGTCGGAATAGCAGCCGCCATGAGCCTGAGGAGGCGAAGGACTGACCTGGCGCTGACCTGCCTGCGGCTAGACAACAGGCTGACCTAAGCCTGGAGTGAGGTCGCCCTGTCCAGTAGCAGGAATGCCATGCCAGAGGTCATGTCCAGGATCGTCCCAATAAACTGAAGCCTCTGGGACGGGATCAGGTGGGACTTGGCCAGGTTGACGGTAACACCCAGGAAGGCAAAAACCTGCAGTATAAGGGAAAGGAAGCGCAGGAGTTCCTCCCTGGATGAGGCCACTAGGAGCCAATCGTCCAGCTACGAGAAAATCTGCACCCCCTGGGTATGCAGGTAGGCTGCTACCACCGAAAGGAATTTGGTAAATACTCGGGGCACAGAGGAAAGATCAAATGGGAGGGCCTCAAACTGGTGGTGGTCTCCCTGGAACGCAAAACGCAGGAACTTGCGGTAGAAAGGGCGAATAGGGATATGCAGGTAGGCATCCTGCATGTCCAGAGCGCACAGTCACTGTCCCAGCCGAAAAAGGGGCAAAAGACTCTGCAGAGAGAGCATTTGAACCTTTTGTACTCCACGAACAAGTTCAGGGAGTTGAGGTCGAGAATAGGCCTCACCTCTCCTGCCTTCTTCGGGATCAGGAAGAAATAGGAGTAGTAGCCCATCCCCCAAAGATGTGGAGGAACGAGCTCTATCGCCTCCTTCAGAAGATACTTCTTCCCAAACCAGAAGAAGATGCACTGGGGAGTAAGACGAACTGGGGGGGTTCGAGGAGGTTTCTGAAGAAATTCTACTGAGTGTCCTTCTGCGATCAGCTGGAGCAGCCAAGCGTCTCAAGTGATCCTCTGCCAACACGGTAGGTGGCGAGAGAATCTCCCTCCTACTGGTTCCCCCGGAATGCCCAGAGGCTGTGGGAGAGAAAAGGAGTCAGGAGGTGTGAGGCAGTGTCGCAGCTGAAGCCCCCGCTGCTTTTTTAGGCCGGGGGGGGGGCTTAGCAGCCGGAGGGGCCCAAACTTTGTTGCCCCGCTTTCCCTGAGGTTTTGCCTTTTGTCGGGAACATCTACGAAAGGGACGACGCTGAGCCTGAGGGGGTCTGTACATGGAGTCAACCAACTTAAGTGCAGTACCCTTCTCCTACAGATCAGTGATGATGTCCTTGACATCGCCACCGAACAGCACTGAACCCCTGAAGGGCACGTCCTGGATAGCAGACTGCACCTCCGGGACCAAACCTGACACCCGGACCCAGGCGTGATGCCGCAAAACTACAGCAAAAGCAGAGCTCCAACCAGCAGCGTCCACTGTGTCGTACGTGGCACGAAGCATGTGCCAACTGGCCGAATGTGCAGACTGGACTAGATCTGCCACTTCCTGCTTCGTCTGACACTCAAGAAGGGAGTCCAATTTAGCCTCCAACTCGCTAAGGATAGCTTTCTGGTAATCCCCCATATGACCAACATAATTCAGGGCCCTAATACCCAGAGTGGAAGAAGCGCAGACCTTCTTCTCATACTGGTCCAGAAGGCGAGATTCTTTGTCGGGTGGTGACGAGTTCAAGTGCTTGGGGTTAGCTGTCCGGCCATGAGCAGTGCTAATCACAACCGAATCAGTTCGAGGGTGCAAATATAAAGAGTCAACACCCTCAGGAGCTTGATAAAGCCTGTCCGACTTCCGGGGGCAGGGTCTAATGCAGACCGCTGTTTCCAAATGGTGGGAAACAAGGTCTGCAAGGAGGCTCAATCCAGGTGGCACCAGGGTAAGGCGATGTCTGGCAGATCCAGGTGTGCAGCGAGTTTCTTACACTGTGGATCTTGCTCCAAAGAATGCCACTGATGAACTGCCTGGATTTTGCACAGCAACTCCGTAAGGAAGGATCCTCCAGAAAAGACTTCAGAGGAGTCCTTGTCCTGGGCTTGTCCGGGGGGGCTCACTGTCTGGATCGGAATGACCATCTGAGTCCTCTGAGGAGGATGAAGAGGAAGAAGACTCCTCTCCTCCCAGTGCGGGAGAGGAACGGACCCCTTGGGAAGCCCTCGGGGAAGCGTATCCTGCCCTGCCCTGAAACAAGAGGGCTCACCTCTGGTATCCGGAGGTGGGAAGAGGGTCTCCTGTCTCCAACATAGGGGGTCGGAACCGGGACCGGCGTCAGAAGACTGCTCTCCACCTCCCTGGTGAGCTGAGCCCTGGCCTCAGCCCACCAGGAAGCAAGAGCCTCCTTCAAGTCCACTGGTGGCTGAGGGGCCGGTGGAGGAGGAGGAGATATGGTGATACAGAAACTGAGGGTATCCGTAAGGCACGGATCTATACCCCAACAGCGGATAGGCCAGCATCGGGTACTGGAGCACCGTAGTACCGCAAGGCTGTACTGGGGTGCCGGATACTGTGGGCCTGGGTATGACAGTCGCCGATATTTAGGACTGGGGTCTGCGGAGCAGAAGTCCAAGGAAGCAGCCCATGTGGGTGGGCCCAGAACGGAGGCTCAGCGAGGGGCAACGCCCAGCAATGGGATATTGTCGGGCGTCAGGTAGGCCGGCATCAGCACCAGCGTCCGAGGATCCAGCGGTCATTCGGCCCAGCGGGAGGGAGACCCGACAGCAGCGAACCTACCTCCTTTGTGTCGCCCAGGGAAGAAGGGTTACCATCCCTGGAATCCAGCAGAGGAGACGCTGGCGCCTCAGAGTGCAACAAGCATTGCGGCGAGCTCGGGATGATGGATAGGCCTGAAGGGTCCAGCATCAGCTCTAACGCCGAGTGGACGTCGAAGGAGCCAACGTCCGTCTTATCAACGAGATCCGCGGCGGACGCCGGAGAAGCAGCGTCCGACTTATCAGAGACCCAGCCCGACCTAAAGCCGCTGGGCGAGGGGCGGCCTCGCTGGCGCTTTGGAGGCCGCGGCGCTGCCCAGAGGGTCGGGCATCTTAACGACCTTACCCGGCAGGCGCCAGAGGAGCAGATGTCCGACTTATCGGGTCTGCTCGAACCAGAAGGATGCACGGTGACAACCTTACTGGGAGCAGCTGCCTCCTTAGACCCAGAGGCCCAGAGCGAGCCTGATGGGAGAGTTGACGCCACCTTGAAGCCTCCAAGTCGGCCGCCATGGAGCTGCCTCGGGAGGGCGCACCTGCAGCACCACGTCCGATGAGGAGTCCCGGTCCCAGTGCTGCTTCTTGTGGTGGTCCTCCAGAGAAGTCAAAGCCTGATGAAGTTTTTTTCAGTTCCTTTTCCATGGAGGTCATTTTTTGCTTAAGAACGTGGGCCTCCAGGGACTGCTGCCTCCGCTTTTGGGTGGCTGCATTAAATTGCTGGCAGAGCTGGCACTTCTCGATGGGATGATCGGGGCCTAGACAAAAAAGGCACTGGGAATGTCCATCCTTATGCAGGAGCCGGGCACCGGAAGATTCGCACTTGTTTTTGTGCTCAGTGGGAGTCAGGGACGACATACACGGCAGTTGAAGGTAAAGCTAATGAAAATCGTGAAAAAAAAGTGAAAATAGGCGGTAAAACTACCGACAATTGACTGCGAAGCAGTGAACTTAACCGCAAGGTGCTGCACGAGCTAACAGTGGAAAAGAACAGGAAGGCGGGCGTGGGGGACCGTCCCTTTATAATGATGTCGCCTGACGTCGATCACCTGATGTGGGGGCAGTCCCCCTGCCAAAGACTGCGAGCTAAAAATTTTCCATTGTATCACACGCCTGTCTGCTTAGTCCTATTTGTAATTACCTACTGCACGAGCCTCTCAAGTAAAGATCTGTCATTACAGAGGCAACAAGCCTTTGCGTGAAGCAAATAAATCAAAACGAAGGAAAAAAAACACTATGGTTCTCCAAAGAGGTGAAGGGGAAGGTTAGGGAGAAAAAGAGCATTCAGGAAGTATAAGGAAACACAAAAGAAGCAAGACAGAGAACTGTACCAGTTAAAGCAGAAGGAAGCGGGGAAGGCAGTCAGAATAGCAAAGGCCCAAACCAAGGAAAAGACAGCCAACGCAATTAAGAAGGGGGATAAAACCTTTTATAGGTATAGTAGGGAGCGAAGACAGACCAAGGGAGGGATAGTGAGGTTTAATAAAGGGAAGGGGATAGACAAACATTATGGTGTGTACCGGGGGAATCAACCATAAGAAGGAAGAGTTCTTGCCCAGGAAGTTTGCACCCGGGAGGAACCGACCAACTGTGCTGTTTCAGACTGTGGACGGGCTGCATCATCCAGCCTGCCTACAGCCGAAAAAAGCTTTTCCAGGTGCTTTAGGTGAAGAGTTTGCTTGGTTCTTCTCAGACAGGGTGTCTGCGATCTGGCAAGGGATTGTGCCAGTGAGCCACACTGTGGTCGACAGTGGTCGCCATGGGCGTCCAAAGTGCATTCCATCTTGTTGGGATGAGTTTAGACTGGTGGAGGTGGCTGAGTTCAGTGCTGTAGTTTCTTGACTGAGGCACACGTTTTGTGAACTGGACCCAGTGCTGACACATTTCTTGATGGTATGTGTTGACTCTGTTGGCCTGGTGTTGGCCTTGATAGTCCGGTGTTCTGAATCAGAGTGGGGTCTTCCCCGATGCCTTCAAGGCAGCATTGGTGAGATCCCTTTTGAAGAAACCATCTTCAGACCAGGACATCAAGGCGAAATACCATCCTATCTCCAATCTTCCATTCCTGGGTAAGATTGTAGAGAAGGTCGTGGCGCTTCAGCTTGAGGAAAATCTCGTGGCCTATGATCTATATGAGCCCCTCCAGTCTGGATTTCGTGTGAGGCACAGCATTGAAACTGCATTAGTTCGGGTGCATAATGATCTCCTTAGGGCGAGAGATCGAGGGGATGGGACAATTCTTGTTCTCCTTGAGTGCTCCTCCGCATTTGACACGGTGCACTGTCATGTGTTGCTCGACCACATGAGGGAATTTTGCAGACTTGCCAGCACTGTTATCTGCCGGTTGTCTTTTCTCACCAACAGGAGGGAAAGGGTAGTGATAGGGAATTTCTCCTCCTCCCCTAGCCTTCTGTCATCGGAGTACCCAGGGTTCGGTCATGTCACCAATGTTGTTCACCGTGTACATGCTGCCCCGGGAGAGCTCATTAAGAAGTACAGCTTGGGTTTTCATTGCTATGCTGATGATACCCAGCTGTATCTCTCCTTTGCCCTTGGGACATCCAGCACTGTGGATGTGCTAAACACCTGCCTTGCTGAGATCACTGATTTGATGACTTCCAGCTGGTTTCGAATCAGTCCTGAGAAAATGGAAGTATTGGTGGTGGAGTCCAACAGCAGGCATGATAGAATGGCCTCTGATGCAGAGACAGGACTTTTTCTTTGCTCTGTACCGCTGAAGGCCTCCTCTAGGGTGCGGAATCTTGAGGTTATTCTTGACAGCAGACTGACACTTGAATCTCAGGTGTCGTTCGTTGTCCGTACCAGTTTCTACCATCTGAGGAATATTGCCAGGATCAAGCCCCTAGTTCCGTCCCTGGACCTCCCCACATTGATGCATGCCTTTGTGATGTCTAGGCTTGACTACTGTAGTGCACTCTGTCTCTGGAGGTACCCTCCACCGGCTGCAACTGGTGCAGAACACAGCAGCCAGGTTGCTGACAGGACACTCCAGGTACTGCGTGAACTGCACTAGTTGCCAGTCAGGTGGAGGGTCCTCTTTAAGATGGGTTTACTCACCTTTGAGGCCCTACATGACCTGGGACCTGGCTACCTAAAGAACCTTCTAACACCTGCTGTCTTGGTCCACTCCCTCCTCCTCCTCTAGGGCCTCCTGCGATTCCCAGGATGAGGTTGAAAACTGCCGACTAACAGAGCATTTAGTGTCGCTGGCCCTGTCCTGTGTAACTCGCCACCTCCAGCTGCAAGAGAGGCCCCATCAGTAGAGGTAAAGCCCGCCTCAAGGCCTTTCTGTATAATCAGGCCTTCCCAGACTTTGCTTTATGAGCTTTACTGGCCTGACGTCTGAGATTATTTTTGTCCCTGGCCTTTTTAGCTATTCATTTATTAGTTACTCTGATTTACTTATTTAATTGTGCTGATTTAATGCATAGTATTTATTATGTGGTTGTATTGTGCATTTTCTTTTCTGTTACTGTTTTATTTATTGTACAGCGCCCAGAGCCTCTGGGATGGACGTCTTTTAAATAAAATTTGCCTTGCCTTGCCAGACGGTAAAAGAAGAGGAGGGGGAGGTACCTAAACCAATCAATAGAAGCACTCTGGATAGGGGATCGATACCAGTCCATTCACAGAAGAAAGTTTCCTGAAAGAACTTCTAAAACTGAAGATGGACAAAGTAATGAGGCCTAATGGGATTCACCCCAGAATTCTAAAAGAACTAAAAGAAGAACTAGTGACACCACTGACTACCTTTTTTAATAAATCATGGGAGGATGGTGTGGTACCTGAGGACTGGAGGAATGTGGATGTGATTCCCCTTCACAAAAGTGGGAGCAAGGCAGAGGCAGAAAACTACAGACCTGTTATTTTGACCTCAGTGGTAGGGAAAATGATGGAGTCACTTCTGAAAGAAAGAACTGTTGAGTACCTAGAGGTCAGCGGGGCACAGGACCCAGGACAGCATGGATTCACAGCGGGAAGGTCATGTCAGACGAAGCTAATAGATTTCTTTGACTTGGTGACCAAAGTAGTAGACCAGGAGCCAAGAACTTATACCATCACCACAGACTGACCGCAAAGACCACCACTGCGCCAGAAACTGGGCAAATCAAGCCCATCACTGTGGTGGTCCATGCAGCGATCAGGACTGCCTCACTGGGTGTTGCCCCGTCCAACTGCAACTCAGAGTTAGAATCCTAGAGACTGGGAGTGGAGCCCCACAAGGGGAGTTCGAGGCACAGCCCCCATATTGTGAAAGCCGACATCTCATAGCTACAATGCCAACAGCCACCACTGTAGCTTTCACGGTAGGGGATGTCAGCGCTAGCACTGTCGAAGGGCTATAAGTAAACCGCTATGGACATGGCCTGCCTAGACTTTAGCAAGGCATTTAACACAGTCCCACACAAAAGATTAATAAACAAGTTAGTCAGCCTGGGAGTGGGTGCCAGGGTGGTAGCCTGGGTAAAAAAACTGGCTGGACAACAGGACAAAGAGGGTAACAGTAAACGGAGTCCACTCTGAAGAAAGGGGGAGTTACTAGTGGGGTACCGCAGGGTTCAGTACTAGGACCAGTCCTCTTTAATGTCTTGATAAGTGACATTGTGGAGGGACTGGAAGGAAAAGTATGCCTCTTTAAAAATGACACTAAGATCTGCAACAGGGTTGATACAAAAGTGGGTGGAAAGGATGAGAAGGGACTTGGCAAGGTTGGAGGAATGGTCAAAAGTATGGCAGCTTAGATTCAATGCAAAGAAGTGCAAAGTAATGCACCTGGGAAACAAAAATCCAAGGGAAGATTACAAAATTGGAGGGGAGTACTAACAACAACAAAAATGGAAAGGGACCTGGGGGGTAGTCATATCAAATGACCTAAAGGTAGCCAAGCAATGTGAGAAGGCAGTAAGGAGGGCTGGGGGGGATACTGGGATGCACAAGGAGAGGCACCACCAGTAGAAAACAGGAATCTGTTATCGCTTTGTACAAACAACTAGTAAGACCCCATCTGGAGTACTGTGTGCAGTTTTGGAGGCCCATCTCTGCAAGAGCATAGACAGGATTGAGGCAGTCCAGAGGAGGGCAACTAAAATGGTGCAGGGTCTGCACCAGAAGCCATACAAAGAGAGACTAAAGGAGCTTAATATGTACACTCTCGAGGAAAGGACGGTGGGGGGAGAACATGATAGGAACTTTCAAGTACCTCAAAGGAATCAACAAAGTCCAAGAGAGTAGCATCTTTCAGAAAAAGAAATGTGCAAGAACAAGGGAGCACAAATTTGAAGATAGAGGGAGGACAGCACAGGGGTAATGTGAGGAAGTATTTTTTCATGGAGAGGGTACTGGATGTATGAAATGGCCTTCCTGAGGAGGCTATGGGGTCAGAAACACTGTGGGAATTTAAGGGTATTCGTGAGAAGGGTGATTGCTACTGGAGCTTACAAAGGAGTAACTCAACAGCGGCACCTGTTCTCTCAGGGCTGGTGGGCGGGGAGGGGCAAATGTGGGTACAGGCGACATCCAGTCGCTAAATGTATACACACTGCGTGCAGGGGCGAGCATGGCGACAGGCGGAAGGGAGGAGGGTTTATGAGTATAGTGTGATGGTGGGTTGCCGTGGTGGGTTCGTGGCAGGCTATGGTTGGGAGGGTGCCAGGTTCAGTGCTGGGCGTGTTGGGATTTCTGCGCCAGTCCGAGGATTGTAATATTTTTTATTTTTCACCCACCCCCCCGACATGCATCTCCCTGGAGTTGGGAATCTTTAGTAGGGGGGTGCATAAAATACAGGTTACTCACCTGTAACAGGAGTTCTAGGAATGGTATATGTTGTTCATCCACACTGTCTGGCAGGTTCCTTGCCACTTTAAATCTTGCCGGAAGGTCTTCAAGCTGGCTCCTCCCACCCACCCGGGTGGTAAAACTCTCGGCTCCGCCCCATGACGCCAGATCTGGCCCGCTGGAAGCTCAGGTTGTGCGTCGAAGCCGGGGAGGTCGGGTGGGTCGTGTGGATGAACAACATATACCATTCCTAGAACTCCTGTTACAGGTGAGTAACCTGTATTTCTAGGGACATGGATATGTTGTTCATCCACACTGTCTGGCAGACTCCTAGCAGTTCTCCGGGAGGAGGGAGGCAAGGCGCACACCCCCTACTTAGGGAATAAAGACTGGAGAACCGAGGCCCCAAAACCAGCATCCCGGCGTGACTCAAGGTCGATGTGGTAATGGGTAATGAAGGTGTGTGCTGACTTCCAGGTAGCAGCCCTGCAGATTTCCTGGATAGGGACGTCCCTGGAAGCAGCCACTGATGCAGCAGTATGGCCGGTAGAATGAGCTCTTATCTCTCTGGGAGGCTCCATGCCCGCCAACTTAGCAGAGATCTGTGCAGGAGGTGACCCACCTGCTTATGGAGTCTTGGCTGCGGGTCTGCCAGGTGCGGCTTCAGCGTGGGTGACAAACAGCTGGCGAATCTCTCCCAATTTCAGCTCGCGCCTTATAATAAGCGAGCGCCCTTCTAGGGTCCAAAGTATGGAGCCTGTATTCGGCCTCCGAGGTGTGATTGGGGTAGAACACCGGCAGAGTCAACACCTGGTTAAGGTGAAACTCCGACACCACCTTCGGAAGGAATTTCGGGTGGGGGCGCAGGACAACCTTGTCCCTGTGGAAGACCAGGTAAGGAGACTCGATGCAGAGCGCCTGGAGTTCTCCCATCCTTCTGGCTGACGTGATAGCCACCAAGAAGGCGGTCTTCCACGACAGGTGAGAGAGTTCACACCTGTGCATTGGTTCGAATGGCTTGCCCATGAGCTTTGCCAGTACCAGCAGTAAATCCCACGGAGGTGGAGGTTCTCGCACCGGAGGGGAAATGTGATCAAGGCCTTTGAAAAAGCACCAGACCACCTTCTCCTGTGCCACCGACTGCTCCCCGGCCCGCGCCCGTTAAGCAGAGATGGCTGCCAGGTGCACCCTTAGGATTGTCGACCTAAGCCCTTGACTAGAAAGGGACCATAAATAGTCCAAGATGCTTGCCAAAGAACAGGAGGAAGGGTCCAAGCCCTTGCCCTGACACCAAATGGAAAATCTCTTGCATTTGAAGGCATAGCATTTCCTGGTCGACTCCTTACAGGACGCCTCAACAACATTGAGGACCTCGTCAGAAAGACCCAAGACCTGGAACTCTAGCCGCTCAGAAACCAGGCCGTCAGGTGCAGGGATTGAAGGTCCGGATGGAACACCTTCTCCTGACTGACTGAGAGCAGGTCCGGGCGAGCTGGAAGCTGCCTCGGGAGCCTGGAGCTGAGGCTGAGGAGATCTGGTACCAGAACCAAGGGCCAGTTTGGGGCTATCAGAATCACCTGCGCCTTGTCCCTCCTTGCTTGAGAAGCACCTTGTGAATCAAGGGAATGGGGGAAGGCGTAGAAGAGGCCCGGGGTCCACAGCCTCGAGAAGGCATCCCCCTGCAGCGAGCCCTGCTGAGGGGGCCGGGCATGAAACAGCCTCAGCTTCGCGTTCTCCCTGGAGGCAAACAGGTCCACCTGAGGTGTGCCCCAATGGGAGAACAGATCTTGTACTACCTCCGGCAGGAGAGACCACTCGTGAGATGCAGCCCCTATCCAGCTCAGGGCATCGGCCAGGGTGTTGGAGGCTCCTGCCACATGAATGGCTAGGAGATCCGCCTCCAAGCTGCGCACGAGTGACCAAATGCGGAGAGCTTCCTTGCATAGAAGCATGGACCGCGTCCCGCCCTGGCGGTTTAGGTAGTACATGGTCGTGGTATTGTCCGTCTGGACTCGGACCACTTGACCCCAGAGAAACGGAGCAAAGGCGGTGAGAGCTAGGCGGACCGCTCGGAGCTCCAGCAGGTTGATGTGGCATCGGGACTCCCGCAGGGACCAGAGGCCGTGTGCCGGTGTTCCCCCAGATGGGCACCCCAACCCATCAGAGAGGCATCGGTCGATAGAGAGACCGTCGGCTCGGGGCGGACAAACGGGATGCCCTCCTGCAGATGAGATGGAACGGTCCACCACCGGAGTGCGTTCCACATCTCCTGGGTCACCATCACTAGCTGGTCCAATGGATCGCAGCGTTGTGACCACTGGCTGGCCAGTCCCCACTGAAGGGGGCGCATGTGCCAGCATGCCCAACGGACCACACTGGTACAGGCCGCCATGAGACCCAGGAGGCGCAGGAAGTCCCGGGCAGGGCGCAATTGCCCAACCAGAAATGACTGGGCAAAGGAGGTAAGAACCTCGGCCCTGTCCGCCGGGAGCCGTGCTCTGGCTCGAAGAGAGTCGAGCTCTGCCCCGATAAACAGAATCACCTGCTTCGGCTCGAGTTCCGACTTGGCCTCGTTGATAAGAAGGCCGGCTTGAGAGCAAACCTGGAGGGCCAGATCTCTGGACTGCTCCACCTCCTGTCTGGAGGGGGCTGCTATCAGTCAATCGTCCAGGTAAGGGTACACCCGGACCCCTCGGCACCGCAGGAAAGCTGTCACCACTGCTATGCATTTGGTGAAGACCTGGGAGCTGGAGACAGGCCGAAGGGCATGGCTCGAACTTCGAGGGATCCCTCCGCTCGAGCGAAGGAATCTCGATGTGACGGACGGATAGAGGCGTGAAAGAACGCGTCCTGCAGGTCCAGAAGCAGAACCACATGCCGTGTTCCAGGGATGGTATTATCTGAGCCAGAGTGACCATCCTGAAGGTTCGAGACCTTAGGAACTTGTTCAGGTCGTGAGTCAGAATGGGGCACCAGCCCCTGTCCGTTTGGAACCAGGAAGTACCTGGACACAAACCCGGGTCTGAGGGAGGGTCCGCCACCTCCTGATCACCTCCTTTGGAGGAGGAGGCGAATGTCGCCCAACGAGCCGACAGTGAGGCTCGGACCCGAGGCCCCCGAGGTGCGACGGCTCTGAAGGGCGGGCCTGCTCAATTCCCTAGAGGCAGGCTTCCCACCACCTCCAGCACCCACCTGTCCATGGTAATAACGGACCAGGCGGAAAGGATGTGCGGGCCGTCCCCCACAGGGAACCTGGGGTGAGTGGACGGGGCGACACCCTCAAACAGTCACTGGGCAGGCTTGGAGGAGGGACCGGCCGAGGGACCTCCTGGGCCTTTACCTCCCTGCTTCCTGTTGGAGGAAGCCCCGGGCTTGGGTTTGGGATGCCAAGCCCGAGCCTGCTGGCCCTGACGTTGCTGGGCCGGACGCGCCGCGGGCGCAGAAGGACGAAAGGGCTTAGGCTGTGGTTTGCGGCCGTTGTCCTTCTGAGCGGAAGAGACCGAGTCCAAGTAGCATTGGACTTCTCGATCCTCTACAGGTGACCTTCCACCCCAGGGCCAAAGAGGTCAGTCCCCAAAAAGGGAATATCCGCCAACTTGTGCTGGGTATCCGAAGTAAAGGTGGATATCCTCAGCCAATCCCGACGATGCATAGCCACTGCAGCCGCCACAGACCTGGCACATGAGTCCCCAATGTCTAAAGCAGTCTGGAGCTGCTGTTTGGCCACTGCCCTGCCCTGGTCCCGCACCTGCCTGGCCGTGGTCTGCAGATCCGCGGGAAGATGAGGGACGACCTCATCCAGGGAGCCCAACAGGGCATGAGAGAAATGTGCCATGAGGACGGCCGAACTGGCCTGGCGAAGGCAGAGGGAGGGCCTGAGCATAGACTTTTAGCCGGCATGGTCATTCTTGGACTCCTTGGCAGGAGGTTGTCCACATCCCTAAGATTTCCCAGCCGCGGAAGCGCTGTGATGTAACCCCTCGGCCAAGGGTGTTCAAAACCGGACAGGGAACCGTAGGGACCGCATACTTCCTGGCCATCCTGGCAGAAGGCGCAGGACAGGAAGCAGGCGCCTGCCAGAGCTCCAAGGCCGGGCCCACTATGGCCTCAGCCACCGGAAAGGCCTCCGTAGGGGAATCCTCTCGGTCCGGAATCTCCGTGAGGGGATACCTGGCCCGTTTAGAAACAGGTTCAAGCTTCATCCCGGTGGACTCCGAGATGAGCCGAAGCAATCCCAGGAAGGATGAAGGGCTATCGTCCACCGACTGTCCTCCTGAGGACTCCAAGTCCATTCGCTTGGAGAAAAGGGAGGAATCGTCTTCGGGCTCGGAAGAGTCCTCAAAGAGCTGCCTCAGGCCTGAGCCACCGTCCACCTGCCGAGGTCGATCGGGTGTGAGGGTGACAGACAGCCTATGGGGCAGTCCTTGAGCCGACCGAGAATTTTTGGTCGGAGCCCCAACTAACGGCTGTGGAGGCGGAGGTTCCACGGAATCGGTGGGAGGCAGCTGGTTTGGCGAACAACCGCCTGGGAACGACTCCTCGGATAAAACGAGGGTTGTTTCGCCTGCTCGTGACAGCCACTTAATGGCAGGGAAGACAACGCCGGCTTATTCCCGGTCAGAAGGAGCTGTTGCCACATGAGTTCCTCATATCTTCGACGCAACTTGCGCCGAAGCCTCCCCTCGTCCGAAGAGGAGGAGGAAGAGGACGAGCGGGGGCGCCGCTTGCCGCGGTGCCGAGACCGAGACCGCCTATGACGGCGGGATCGGCTGGACCGCTAAGAAGTCCGAGATCGAGAACCTCGGCTTTGCCGAGGGCAGTGCGCGGAGGTGACGAGGGAACCAGCACTCCCTCGGTTGGAAGATTCAACCGAAGGCTCCGAACCGGAGGCACAGACGAGCCGACGGGTCCTCAACTCCCACCGGGAAACCGGGAGAGGGATTCTGGCTTCTCCAGCCGACAACCCGTCCAATGGGTGAGAAAAATCTCAACGGCGTCGGCAGGGAGTCTCGGTCAACTGGCCTGACGGGACACCGTGAGACCAGTGGCCAAGCTAAGTCGACCGGAGTCGACGGGTCGACAACCCGGGAGAGGGATCTTTCCGGCCCCAAGAGCGTCACGGTGAGACTCACCCTTGTTCTCTTTTGGACCAAGAAAACGGTCCAGAAGAAGTTGGACCTCACCTTAGTCGAGAGGGTCAGACAAAGCTCCTTAAAGAAGCTGAATAAGAGGCACTGAGAGAGGCCGGGACAAATGCCGCCGAGGTAGAAGCGGCCCTCCGCCTCCTCTTGAGGCGATCATCTGCTCGAGCTGATCCTCACGAGCCGCCCCTGGACACCGCCGACCGGGCCTCTTTGACTTTTACCGAGGAAATCACTGGACGCTCTAGTTGTAAATGGGCAGCACGGTCTTTGAGGACGAGGGCTTCTAAAAAGGAAGAGCACAGGTCGTAGGCTCATGGTCATGCTCAAGGCCCAAGCAGTAGGACGACGTGAGTGTGGATCCGACTAAGACATCTTCTTCAGAAGGGCATCTCCGGAAACCGGAGTCGACGGTCCATCGCAGGCCGCTGAGGGAGAGAAGGACCAAGTCTTTTAGCAAAAACTTTTAATTCAAAAATTCAAGAATTAGGAACCAGTCTTGTACGCAGAGCGTTAAGGGGGAACCTGAGCTTCAAGCGTATGGAAGATCTGGCGTCATGTGGGAGTCGAGAGTTTACCACCGGTGGGTGGGAGGAGCCAGCTTGAAGACCTTCCGGCAAGATTTAAAGCGGCAAGGAATCTGCCAGACAGTGTGGATGAACAACATATCCATGTCCTAGAACAAAACATTCAAGTTCCGGTGCCCTTTTGCCATGAGTGATTTGGTGATGTACTTTTGCCCTAACAGCAGTTCCCTTTCTGCAATGCCGTTATCACATAGACCAATTCAAGAATGCATGGGACAGACATACGAATTCTGGTAGGGGATAGGAGGAAGTAGGCTCTTGGTTAACTAGGATCTGCAGCTTATCCAACAGGTAGAGGAATGGGCAGACGGATGGGCCAATGGTCCTTATCTGCCGTCAAAGTCTATGTTTCTAAGTTACGTAAGAACTTACTGTAACAGTAGATCTTCAAGAAGAGCTCTTGCAGCAGGCAATAACCATCAGAACTAAGCTGCCAGGCACCATGACCCCACAGAAACCTTCTAGCTATCAGACTTCAGCAGGGAACGCCTCCAACGTTGGCACTGCCTGACGTCAGCCAATGGTATAAGAAGGACGGTCCCCAGCCCCACCTCAGTTCTCCCCACCGGAGACCCAGAGTCTAGGATGGAAGGAGAACCAGACAGGTTCTTTGCCAAAATAAACAGCAGAGAGAAAGCCAGGGGAAGAAGGGAGGGTGAAAGCAATGCCTGCTGCAAGAGCTCTTCTCAAAGATCTACTGTTACGGTGAGTTCTTATGTAACTGTACTATCTTACTCGAGTTGGAGCTCTTGTAGCAGGCAATAACCATTAGGACCAAGTCCCAAGCAATACAAAGATTAAGGACTAGGAAAGTCTGGGAGGAGGCAGAAAAACTGCAAACTAAGGACTCAGGAGAAAAAGCCCTGGAGGACCACCAGGATAAACCCAGTCTTTCGTCTGGAAGCCACGTCTAAGCTGTAATGCTTGACAAAGGTGTGAACAGAACTCCAGATAGCCGCTGCACAGATGTCTGCTGCAAAGATGTTTCGAAGAGAAGCAAAGTAGATAGCCATCCCCTGGTGGAATGGCCTCTTACCGGACCTAGTAATGGCTTACTGTACTTGTTGAAAAAACAATGCAGTTAACCAACCATTTGGACAGGGTCTGTTTGGAAACTGCTGCCCCCTGAGTTTTGGGGGCAAATGAAAAAAAAACAACTGATCTGTTTTCCAAAAGGAAGATATACAGTTCAGATAGTAACAAAACGTTCTGTGGACGTCAAACATATGCAACAACGACCCCCCCCCCCGATCAGAGTGCTCAGGATAGCAGACTGGCAGGTGGATGTCTTGATTTAGGGTAAACTCTGACACCATCTTGGGCAAAATTTAGGATTTGTACATAAGGACACCCTGTCCTTATGGAATTTACATCAGAGCCAGCTGAAATTCTTGAGCGGCAGTATCAGCAACTAAAATATACGCTTTCCACAACAGAAAACGTAGCTCACAATCCAGCTGGTTCAGATGGGAGAGTGTGAACCTCTCCGACATAAAGGAGATCCCATGTAGGGATGGAATCTCGGATGGGAGATTTTAAGTGCAAGATGCCCTCGCAAAAAGGTACGGGACAGGCCCAGCTAAGTAAGGGTTTTCCTCTCCAGTGGTGTGTGGTACACCAAGACAGCGGACAGGTGCACCTTAATGGAGGAGTAGCTCAGGCCCTGCTCAAATAGAGAGGAATACTCAAGGACGGAGTTCGGAGAACAAGAAAAAGGTTGAAGCAGACGTATGGTAGCCCACATGCAAATTCTTTTCCACTTCACAGCATATGTGGATCTGGTGGAGGGTTTCTGGCTGCCACCAGGACATCCGCTACCTTGTGGGAAAACCCATATCTGGCCAATACTAGGTCTGCAGGAGCCATGCATGAAGATGCAGGATTTGAGATCTGGATGTATCACGCTGCCCTGGTTCTGGGAGAGCAAGTGCAGGCTCAGAGGCAGAGGAATTGGGTGTTCCACTGCCAGCTGTCGAGTAGTGGTAACCAAATCTGCATCAGCCAAAGGGGACAATGAGAATCATCTCTGCTCCCTCCGCCTGTAGCTTCAGAAGCACCCTCTGTAGAATAGGGAAGGGAGCAAGGTGTAGAGGAACTTCCTTGTCCAACAGAGGGAAAATGAGTCTCACCAGAAAACTCCAGGCCCTGAATCTAGTGAACAAAACTGGTCCGTTTAGCATTAGCGGGGATGCAAAAGGTCCAACTCTGGATGGACCCATCTGTCAAAGACTGGCTTGCTAGCGACTGAAGAACTCCCACTCATGAGCTTTGGACCGAGATCTGCTTAGGTTGTCGGCCAAGGCGTTTTAGATGCCTGGAACATGAACAGCGGTGAGTTTGAGGCAGTGTTCCGGTGCCCAACACCAGACCCTCTGACTCCCTGCAGAGGGGTTAATAATGAGTCCCCCCTCCCCGCTTGTTGACATAAAAGACTATGGACATGTTGTCCATCTGAATGAGAAGACAGCCCGGAGACAAGTCTGCTTGAAAGGCCTGTAAGGAATTCAGGACTGCTTGCATTTCCAGAACGTTGATGTGGAGTGATTTCTTGTCTGGTGACCAGGTCCCCTGGGTCTGACTCTTACCCAGATGAGCACCCCAACCGAGTCATCTGTGGTCAGAACTCACCTCGGGGCTCCTGCTGGAAGAGGACCCTGTCGAAAGATTGAGTGGGTCCGGTCACCAGGTTAATGTCCTGCAAACTGGGTCAGAGACCAGGACCGCCTGATATAGCTCGTTGGACCTCTGGTCCCATTGCACCCTGAGCGTCCAATGAGGGATCCCCATATGGAGGCGAGCCATGGGAACCACTGGGATGGCTGCCACAATTCCCAGTTCCTCGTAGCAGTTAACAGTGTCTCCAAGAGGGTAGACTAACTGCATCTCATGGGAGCTGCCAGGAGTCAGTCCTCTAGGTAGGGAGAGACATAATGGCCCGGACGTCGCAGAGCCACAGCCACCACCGCTTCACACTTGGTGAAGACTCTGGAAGCGGAGAAAAGGCCGAATGGCAAGGCTCGAAACTGGTAATGTTTTCCCTGGAATAGGAAATGCAGGAACTTCCTGTGGGGTGGAAAAATCAGAATATGCAGGTATGCGTCCTGCATATCTGGAGAGCAGAGCCAGTCCCTCTGATGCAGGAGAGGAATCAGACCTGGGAATGCGACCTTCCTGAACCTACTGCATTCTATGAATTTGTTTAGGTAGCTGAGGTCCAGGATGGGCCGAAGGTCCCCGGTCTTTTTAGGAACTAGGAAAAAGTAAGAATAATACCCTTTTCCCTGTTCAGCCGGGGGACTGGCTCTATAGCCCGTTTCTGCAGAAGGGCCAGAATTTCCCCTTTGATCAGGGGGAACATGAGAAGGAGGATAGTGGGAGGACACCGGTAGAGCATCCGGAGCTATTTGCTCGAACTCCAAAGTATGACCTCTCTCTATGAGCTGCAAAACCCAGATGTCTGCTGTTATTTTCCTCCATCCCTCAAGACGGATGGAAAAATCAACCCCCTAGGACTTCCCCCACCTGACTCCGCTGGAGGGGAGGGGGGTCTGGCAAGGAGATACTGGGTAGCTTGGTGAGTGGGCAGAGGGGCCTGGGGATTTGGGGCACAGAGGCAGAGCTTCCAAGAGTCTGGGAGGTTGCCTTTCTTTTGAAGCTGCCCCTCTGCTGAGGCTGGTTTTGGGACCACTGACCTGAGGGCTTCCAAGGTTTTTGGTCCATTTTATATATTATTTGGATGGACCAAATAGACTTCACGGAGTGCTGGAGGAGACTTGATCAGTTTTTCCGTCTCATCTCCAAAAAGGACCGAGCCCCTGAAGGGGAGGTCCAGAATGCCTGCCTGCAGATCCTGGGAGAATCCTCAGATTCTGAGCCAGGTGTTGCGCCTGAGACAAACGCCGGAAGCCACAGCTCTGGCTGCCGTATCTGCAGTGTTGTATGAGGCATGCAAGACATGGGTGCCTGCACCGACCCCAATTTGAGGAGGTCCAGCAGCTCAGTTTTTTTGTGCCAAGTCTGGAAGGGCTTGAGCTATCTCAATACCTTTCTCCCACTGGGTGTTCTGGTACTACACCATGTGTGTGAGAAGCTGAGGGACCTGATGGAGCAAGTGGAGGGTGAACAGGCCTTCTTGCCCATCCGGTCAATGTATCTGGACTCCTGGTTGGGAGGCTGGGAACTTAGGTGCTAAGGCTTCTTCAGTCTATCATGAGCAGCTGTAATCACTATGGAGTCCACTGCAGGTTGTTCTGCCAGGAAAGGCTCCTCCCTATGGGCTCTATACAGCATGTCCGACTTCTTGGAGATAGAGAGTGGAAGAAGGATGTTTCCAGGTTAACCTTGTCAGATCCTGGAAAGTGTCAACCAAAGGAGGCATCAGTAGGGCTTGGGCTTCTGCCCCAGACATTTAGCCAAACTCACCTCTCCGGATCCAGATCCTCTGTCTCCCATCTGCTGGAGTTCTGGATATGCCTCATGATGCCCATGAATGTTGGATCATTGGGAGGCGATCTGGCATTGTCCTTGTTATCCAGGGAAGAAGGGCCACCACTAGGTTCTGAATGGCCAGAGCCCGAAGACACGGAATTACTGCTGGAGTCCACCAAAGAGGAGGATGAAGAGCTAGAGCATCGTCTGCCATGGGACTGATGATGGCTATGGGACCGGCGTCTGCTGTGGGAACACTGGCAACAGTGGCGACTAGAGGAGCAGAAGCATCTGCGGTAACTCCACTCTTTGTGCTGGGGTCTACTGCATAGGTCCTCTTGGCTCGGAGTACAACTCTTGGGGGTAGGAGTGGGTGGTTTAGGTTCCTGACCCATGTCTTGGTCCGGCTCCGGTTCAACAGTCATCATTTCCTTAGGGGGAGCAGGTCCCCTTTGACCTGATTCCACCAAAAGGGGACAAGCTGCTGGATCTAGTCCTTAGAGAAATGCAGGGCCGATGGACCAGCTGGCGACTGTGGAGCTGGTGTCAGTTTACCCAATGTCAGGGCATCTGAAGCGGCGGCAGAGACAGAGACTGACCACAGTGGCTAGGCGTCTCTTGCCAGCCAAGATCCTCAATCGGCAAGGAATGACCCAGCGAGGAGGCAGGCAAAGCCCGATCTGATGTCTGGGAAGGCGTACTTTTGGCAGACGTCTGCCTGTCAGAGTTTAGGGGGGAAGCAGCTGACAGCTTAGCCAGAGCCTGAGGAGAAGTCGCCAAAGAAAGGGGAGGTGCCAAGTCTAACGCCTGCCCTGACACAACGGGGCATCTTGTTCATGGTCTGGGAAAAGACTGTCTTCGGGACCAATCAAGAAGGTGCCGAAGTGTCACTGCCCTGCTTTGGGTTGGGTCCCAACTCAAGGTGGAGGATGGCCCTGCCAGTGTGGCCTTCACCTTAGGGGCATCAGGAGTGAGGCGAGAAGTCCATGACCCCGACTTACCTCCGCCTGATGTCAGGATGGCAGCAGGAGGCTTGGTTGCTAGTTGCCTGGAGGAGACATGGGCAGGTCGGGAAGAGTGGCCGATCCCGTGGGACAAGGAGCCAGACAAAGACTTCTTGTGCAGCGGGGACCTGGAGCAGTAGCGACCTTGGAATTTTCCTGGTCCTTGGACTTTGCTTCGAGTCCTTCTTTTTTCCTTGTGTGGGTTTGAGATGGAGGATGTGGAAACCATTGAGGAGGCTGAAGAAGTCCTCTTCCACACTGGTTGCCTCTGCATCTCGGCAAGCTGCTTTTGGAGGTGAGCCTTGAGGGCATTCTGAGGGCGGATCAGAGTCCAGGAGTTGAAAGCCTTGCAGTGCTTACAGGCCGGGTGTTGTGGTTCGGGCCTAGGAAGAGGCAGGCTTTGTGGCTGTCCTTCACGGTAGCTCTTGGATTTCTTTGGTCTGTGGATGAAATGGACGACGCCAGGAAAATATGAAGAAAATAATTACATTTGGAGATTTTGACAGAAAAAGCAAAAAAAGGCGTGAAAGCGGTTGAAACTGTTGCAAGAAGGCATCCGAAGAGCCAATGCGAATGGATCGAGCAGTGGAAAAAGCATGGAGTTGGGGCTGGGGACTGCCCTTTATACCACTGGCTGACATCGGGGTGGTCCCTGCTGAGGACTGCTAGTGAGAAGGTTTCCGTGGGGTCCTGGTGCCTGGCAGCTTAGTCCCTAACAGTTGTTGCCGCTGCAAGAGCTCCAACTCAAGTAAGATCTTTAAATTACGGTTTCTTTTACCAGGAACCGAGTTAAATTAAAGGAAAAAAAACAAAAACACAATTAAGATGAAATGAAGCAGCTTCGAAGCACACAGTCTGACAAGTATATAAGCAGTCCAGTTGCGTCTAAGCAGGAACCACGATGGGTAGTCAAAACTGGTGTTAGTTTTTATTTTAAATGCAGTTTATAGTCCTAATTTAAGCAACATCACTAATTGCATTAAACAATGGTGCAGCTGCCTTCAGGCGGGAACCATGACGTGCTGCATCCTTCTCCAGTTTCTGGGAACCGATCGGAAACCGGAGAAACTGCAAAAAATGTACTAAAATAGTTTTAGAATAACTGGCAAGCAATTTTTCCTATAGACTCAGCCAGCTGCTATTTCCCATAACAACCAGTCAGTTGTTATGACATTCTCGCGATCCGTCTATTAAAAAGGAGCACTCCCTCATTGGCTGCGGTTTTGTGTCTGGGTGGGCTGAAAAGTTTCTAAAATATGGCGGTTCCATATCTTAGTTAGCGAGGAACCGTTACGGAACCGCCACAGTAAGATCCCATTCCTCCCCTTTTCCTAATCTTCTTATAGATCTCATACACCCTACCTTAAATGTAATTTTTTTAAACTATCTATCAGGTTGATCCTGCAATTCACTAGCTTCAAGCGACGCACACTATCAGCAGGAACATCTGTGGCTGATTAGTAAAGGTAAGTGCAATCGTAATCGCGATCACAATTTCAGTTGCAAGTTTAAAAAAAAAATTTGAGAGCAGAGTGTGCTGCGGGGCACAAGGGAGAAAGGCTGGGGATGGCTGCACAGCTCAGGATTCTGGAGTGAGAAGCTGGGAACATGGGGAGCCGTGTAGCTGCTGCTGCTGCATTCAGTGCTCCTAGGTGCCACAGTAGGATTTCTAGTACGAAGAGACAAGAGTGTGTGTGTGTGTAGAAAGAGAGACTATCTATGTGACTGTGATGTGGGGGTGGGGGGGGGTCACAGGACTTCAGCTGGAAAAAATTTCTCACCAATATATTATATAAAATAAAAAATGAGGGCATGTGGACATGAGAATTTAATGCACACCCTAGGCGTGGGATGCTTTAGCATCCCACACCTTGGGTGTATATTAAATTCTCATATCACACACTTCCCCATCCGTTATTCTATATATAATCAGTATACCTAACCAAATAATAATTATCAAACAGCAACTAAAGAAACATTTCTAGTAAGATAAAAAACATCTGGAGACCAGAGATACAGAAGTTGAATTTAGGGTGAAAAAGACACGCTCTTGAAAGAGCTGCTAAAAGCCAGTCACCCACGTAAGGGAAGACATATTGGCTTATGTGTCTGACAGCCACAGCTACCACCGCTAAGCACTTGGTGAAGACTCGAAAAGAGGCCGAACAGTAGGACCCGAAACTGATAATGCCTCCTCTGGAAGTGGAACCTCAGAATCTTCCGGTGGGAAGGGAAGATCCCTATGTGCATGTAAGCATCTTGCATGTCCAGGGAGCAGAGCCAATCCCCTAGGTGTAACAGAGGCATGAGACCTGGTAGAGTCACCATCCTGAACCGTTTGTATTCTATAAAGTGATTTAAAGAGCTGAGATCCAGGATGCGCCAAAGGTCATGCATTTTCTTTGGAACCAGGAAGAAGTGGGAATAGAAACCCCTTCCCCATTGCTCCTGTGAAACTGGCTCTATCGCCTTTTCTGCAAGAGGGCCTAGATCTCCCTTCTTAACTGGATGTGGGAAGAAGGATAATGGGAGAATCTTGGCGGACTTTCCGAAGGGATCTGTGTGACCCCCAATGTATGTCCCTTCCTCATGATGTCTAAGACCCAGAGGTCTGAGGTGATCTTGTGTCACCCTTCCAAATGGAGGGAGAAGGGCCCCCCAATGGCTCCCCTTCTGCCTCCGCCAGAGAAGAGGGGTCAGCAGGTAATCACTGGTGGATCAGGAGTGGGGAGATGTGTTTGGGAGGACTCTGGGCCTCTACAGGGAGTGCCTACAGCTTGCTGGGTTGTGGCTTTCCTCTTGAAAAGCCTCTCTGTGGAAACTGGTTACCACGGGTGTTCTGCCCTGAGGACTTCCAAAAAGTGCGTTTACAAAGTGCTTTAGGTCCCCCTTGTAGAGTTGCCAGATGGACCAAATGGACTTCCCAGACTCCTGGAGATGAGAAATCAATTTCTCAGTCTCCTACCCAAACAGGACGGAACCTTGGAAGGGAAGATCCTTTATTCCAGACTGCAAATCCTGGGAAAATCCACAGACCCTTACCCAGGCATGGCATCTAAGGCAATCACTGGAAGCTGCAGCCCTAGATGCCATATCTGCAGTGCCATACGAGGCCCACAGCTCATGCGTGCCTACATTCAAACCCTATTTAAGCATTTCCAGTAATTCGGTCTTTTGAGCCGAATCTGGCAAGGCATTGGCTACTTCCTAACCCTTCTCCCACAACGCATGTTGGTACTGGACCATATGTGTGAGGAAGTTGAGCGATCTTATGGAGTAAGTGGAGGCAGAATAAATCTTCTTGCCCACCTGGTCCAAGTACCTAGATTCGCAGCTAAGGTGCTTCAGCTGCTTAGATTTATCGTGAGCTGCTGTGATGACCATTGAGTCCACCTGAAGGTGTTCTGCCAGGAAGGACTCCTCCCTCGGTGCTCTATACAGCTTATCCGACTTTTGGGGAATTGCTGGGGTAGTGGCTGGATGCTTAAAGGTAAGCCAGCTCAGGTCCTGGAATGTATCCACCAAAGGAGGGACCACTAGAGGCTTTGGCTCCTTCTGCCTCAGGTATCTGGCCAACCACCGGTGTTCTGGATCCAGATCCTCCATCTCCCATTCACTGGAAGCCTGGATGTGTCTCATGACGTCCATAAAAGTAAGATCATCAGGAGAATGGGCTGTCTCTATCGTCCAGGGAGACCCTCTCCCTAGAAAGGGACCAGTCGAAGAAGTATAGTGGGACCTGTCCCTATCAGAGCAGGAAGACGCAGACCTCTACCTGGAGCAACTTCTATCCTCTGAGTGTTGGCTACTGACCGACGTCGGCTATAGGTCTGACGATAGCTGGACGAGCACCCAAGGCAAATGCCAGGCCATCGGCTGTGAGACCTGCTTCTGCGAGTTGACCGATGCCGGCTAGCTGACCTAGACCGATGTCGCTGACGATCTTCAGACTTAGAGCAAATGCGGGTCACTGAAGAAGAGCAGGATCTAGAAGGCTTAGGCCTCTCCTCAGGAGTAGGTCTGTCAGGCAGCGCCAAAAGACTGCCCTTGGTGGCCTGTTCCTCCATATTATCAGGGGCTAGGGCTGGGATCAGGCTTAGGAGGGATCACACTCTGCTTGATCTGGCTCCACCAGAACTGAAACAGTTCGGTGAGCTCTTCTTTGCTGAACTGGGATGCCACTCCCCCAGCCAGGGAATCACAGGCAGGTCATGAAGAACTGGAGAGGCCAGCAAGTTATGGAGATCTTGCGTCGAAGCGCCCGCAGAGATGTCCTCCGGGGTAGAGGCTCTCCGTGCCAGCAACTGTGTTTGGTGTCCCCTGTTCTAAGGAACGACTGGCTTCAGTGCCCGAGGCTGGTTTCTGGCCATTTGGCTTGACCAGCACTGGGTCATGTTGCCGGAGTCTTAGAAGGGTGGGAAACTGATGGAGATTTATGAGAAGATTCCACTCCTTCAAAGATGCCTTAACAGGAGTCCCAGGTAGGGTCGAGACTGAGGCTTTCTTTGAAGGGGCCAAGGCATGCGCAAAAGAGGAAGCCTTAGATGTAGTGTCCGAGGCAGAAGGGGGTGGCGCAGAGGCGTGACCTTCACCTTAGTGGGCAGTGCCATCTCGGTAACAGGGCCTTGCTTACCTTCTACTGGCTCTGGGGTTTCTGTGTGGCGGGAGGGCCTACCCCAGTCCTGGGAGTGTCTGGAATGATGGGAGCAGCTGAAACTGCCAGAGCCTAAAAAAGAAGAAGAAGCTCTTTATGGGATGAGCGGGAGCGCGGACGGGACCTGCCATGGTCCTTGTCGCGGGACTTACGGTGGGACTTGTCCTTGTGTTTGGAGTTCTCCCTTGGAGAGCTCTGCATCATGGCGACCTGCTTCTCTAACAGGTGAGCATCTAATGCCTTCAGGCGTCTAATCCTCGTCCTGCTGGTAAAGCCTTTACAGATCCTGCAGGCCTGGGTGTCGTGGTCCGGTCTGAGACAAAACACACAGGCCTCGTGGGTGTCCTTGGCAGGAATCTGGCAGCTACAGGAACACTTTGTTTTCTTTGGTAATGACGAGGACACCGACAACAGTGATGAAGGCATACGATGGACACTTGAACGAGAAGAAGGAATATTTGAAGAAAAACACAGAAAAAACACTGAAAACATTTCACTCAACTGCTATGCAATGAGCCAAGAGCAACAGCTGAGAGTGGGAAAAGAACGGAGGTGCAGCTGGGGACCACCCCCTTTTGTACCATGACCAACGTCGGGGCAGAGCAGACGTCAGGGGGCAGTCCCTGCTGGGTACTGCTAGCTAAGAGTTTTCTGGTGGGTCCTAGTGCCTGCGGCATAGTCCTAGTGGTAATAGCCTGCTGCAAGAGCTCCCACTCGAAGTAAGAGCTCTTCTTCCCTTCCGGTCAAACTCTGCGGAATCTGGATCCGATGGTCGGTCGTGTGCCGGGTGTTGAAGCCCGGAAGGAGTGTTTAAAACCATCAACCCCGAGGGTGGGTGAGGCAGAGACCCAAGAGATTCCTGGGGAGTGCAATATCTCCTCCTGCAGTCCGCTGGGGCTGAGGATGAGGCGGCTGGAGACTGCAAGGTGCAGACAGACGCTTCCTGGTTTGGAATAGGCCAGGAAGGCACCACCAAGTGGTTGGCACTGAACTCGCTCAGAAAAGAGCGCATCTCAAGCTCAGTATTGCGTCTTGTCACATGGAAGATGTGGAGCTCCTGAACTAACCTCAAGAGGAAATCGCTGATATTCAGTGAAATTAGCGTGAAGGAAAGGTGGACAGAATGGTCTCTTTCTCACATAAGGAAGCCAAGGAAGTAAAGGAGCTTGGATGTTAAGAGTCCTCTTCGTGGTGACACAGACAAAAACCAGCTCATCCATAGCTCTAACATACCTAGGGAAGGCTGCTGCAGTGGCCTGAATGTCTCCCAGGTTCAAGGTCCGTAGGGCCCTTATGGCCTGGGAGGGGAGGTGTCTGCCGAGGATTGGGAAGGGCACCTCTCTGAAAGTGTCCAGCCTCTGCCAGAGCTCTGAGACCCTGCAGTAGATCCCGCAGGTGGATCCAGGGTCAATCCAGTCACGGATGCTGCAGATGTAAAACAAATCCTGGCTGAGCCCTGTGGGACAATTCCCTGTGGTGTGACTGAGGTTGCACGGTTCCAGAGGCAACCTCAGCGCTGCCTCTAACGCGCCCCTGAAGTCTCAGAGGAGGAGGAGAGCGGAGCTCAACACTGCGGTTACCACCCTCCCCGCGGGGTAGTGGGAGAAGGTCTTCGTACCTCACCCTGGCCACTCAACCCCTCGGACTCTGAAACCACCCTCTTCCTCAAACCCAGTGACAGAAGTCCCCAAACCCATGAGGCCCCTGAAGGAAGCCACAGAAGAGGTCATCCCCATCTCCACCAAGGAGGCCATGGCAGCACCAGAGATGCCAACTGCCCGGCCCCGTGGTCAAGACTGCCACAGCAGGCCCCGAGACTGCTATCCACTGCAGCACCCTCAACACCAGAGTCAGCGTGAGGAACTGCAGAGACCACAAACTCTGAGGAGCCTGGGAGGCAAACAGTGAGCCGCCTGGTGCACGTCCAGAGGACTCCCTGACTCAAAGGAGTTGGGGCACCAGTCGATCAGCCAGTTATTCATCTGTTTCTGAAGAAGGAGGAGACAATACAAACTGCAAGACTAGCGATCCGAGCTTTCTACCAATGGCGCAGCCCACAGTGCTGCCTCATCACCGGCACCATGAACGGCACCAGAATCAAAGCGGGCCGGCAAGCAATGCCGAGGTCCATCAGTGCCTGGTCCAGCAGTCATGGGCTGCAACACCGGGGGAGCCTGCACCTTCAAGGAGGTGACTGCTGTAGTGGTACCCTCGACCTGGCTCTGCAGGGAACCGAGACAATCCTCCGGCACTGCAAAAGAAACCACCTCGACGGCAAGGCTGGAATCAGAGGAGGTTTCCTCCTCACTGGACGGTACAGACCCAGGAGGAGATCTGGAGGCAGGGTCAAGAGATCTTGTCATGGCATCCCTAAAACGACGCTGTCCTCCAAGTCGGTGGGGCCCTACCAACTTTAAACACGCGGATCTCAAGAACATGGTGATCCACAGAGAAACAGACCTCGCAGTTGTCCATATCGTGGTTTGGAACCAGGCAATGCAGACAAACATCATGTCAGTCTGTAACGGAAAAATGTCGGCCACAGGGACACCAACGCAGAGCCCGCTTTGGATTTTCTCGAACCAGACATGACGTAAAATAATTTAACAAAATTTCACAGAAAAAGGACCTGGCTCCATTGGTAAAAATAAAGGCAGGCTTATTGGTTTCCAACAGCATCGGGTGAATTCAGAAACTGGATGGAGATGGAGAAGGCAGAAAACTGCGTCAAAATGGCAAAGGCCTAGTGACACAGAGGAAAACTTCTGGCAACTCACGCAACTGTGATCTTGATGGCGTGAGAAATGGAACTGGGGTGGGGGAGGAGTCTGCAGTGCCTAACGGCCAACCCTCGTGCACCACACAATGTGTCAGCCTTGTGGGCAGCACCATAGGCACAGACTCCTCCCCTCAAAAAAAAAAAAACACTGCCATACAGGTGCGCGCCTCCGGCTTACACCCTGCAGTAATGAATGGGGAAGACTGACAAGGGAAGATCTAGGGTTTAACACAAAGAAATGCAAGAACATTTATTTATTTAACTTTGTTGACCAGATGAGTGCACTAGCAACAAGTGCCTTTTTCAGGCATGACCCAGGTGCAATAGCACAGACAATAACTGATGAAATGAACAGGAATAATTCAAAGTACCTATTATACAAATTTGCAAATACAGTATGAACAGCAGTTTACAAGTGTGAACAGTAGCAGACATGGGAGTTGCTATGGAATATATCCAGAGATCATACACAAGAAAAATGCAAAATACAAAGAGGGGAGAAGGCAGAGAAAGAAAAAATGCAGCCTCTAGCAAGAGTAAAGAGGGGTAGTAGTACACATAGCGGGTATGAGGGCGGGGTGATAAACAAGCACATGTGCCTACAGTTTGGGCAGTTATGAGCGGGGTGGGACAGGGAGAGGGATTAGCATTATATAAGAGCAATAGGGTAGCAGTACATATACTGTATGTAGTATGATAGCTGGGTGATAAACACGACTATGCATATAGTTTGGGCAGGTAAGGGTGAGGGGAGGATTAGGGAGGAGTGGGATAAGTTAGAGACACTGGATAAGGAGTAATGAACTTTCAAAGCTTAGTAAAGGGTGACAGCGCTCAGTACACGCACGTGGGGAGTAAGAACCCTAGGAATGAGAACAGGTTGTTGGGAATGACTGTCACCAAGTATGAGGAGAAGGACCTGGTGACTGCAATCACAAGCAACTAAACCCCACTAATCAAAGCAGCAAGGCAGTGTTGAGGGCTAATAGGATGGTGGGTTGCATGCACAGGGGGAAGCTACGCTGCCATCGTACAGATCCATGGTTCGACCACACCTGGAGTACTGCATGAACTACTGGAACCCCCATCACTAAAAGGACATCAACCAGTTAAAGGCAGTGTACAGAAGGTCGACAGAAAGGATTCAGGGTCAGGTAGTGGCTATTGTGCAGTGAAGACTGCAAAACCTGAATAGGTAATCGCTTGAGGACAGAGGGGAACACGAGGACATGATTGAGACCTTTAACTACCTCAAGGGTATTAACAAGGTTGACCGGTGAACTTTTCAAGATCGGCAATAAGAACATGCAGGGGCATAATTACAAACTGGCTAGAGGCAGGTTCTCGAAAGGCCAAGGGCACTTCTTCACAGAGAGGGCGGGGGTAAAGTTATGAGGAGGGTAAAGGTGTCGGGGCGGAGTGAAATACAGAGAAAAATACATAGGCTCCACATTAGGCAGACTCAACAGACTATAAAAGCCCTTCTTCTGCTGGCTCATTCCTACATTCGTACACCAACTGAAACTAAACTTAGCTATTGGGGGGATTTTAGTGAACAGGGTAATTTTCTTTGTCCAGGATATAAAATAAATGTATCTATAATTTTTTTCTTTTTTTTTGTTTAGAGTTTTCACTGTGATTTCAGCATGGCCTCTCAGATCTACAGGGATTCCAGTCTCAATGAAAACAGAGCCCTCTTCAGGGAAACTTACCACAGACTTGCGCCGGTTATACAGGAAAACAGAGCATTTCAACTTTCATAGGAAAACATAGAGAATACTGGATGGGCAACTATGCAGAACAGTGTGTTCTGCCACAGGGGCTGATTCCCTCTCACCTCGAGGCGAAGCTCAAGAGGTCCTGAAAACGGAACCTGAGGTGGCAAAACACACTGGTTGTGCAAGAAGTTGCTCATCGTGTATTTTTTTATAGTGTATATTGCTGTTTGAAATTTGAGTTTTGTGAGTTCTTTTGCTTTCAAAATGAAACTGACGCATGCAGTCTCTAGAGGGTCTAGAATGCTGTTCTACCACAGTAGGGTAGAATCACATTTCATGACCTTGGAACTGTGGTAGAATAGCATTTTGAAGGACCGAATTCTATACAGAACAACTATACACTATATAGAGGATAATGGATGGGCATCAGTTAACAACAACACTGTATTCACTTCGAGAGGTTACCATGACAACAAAGTAAACCTCGAGATCGAAGCTCGAGAGGTTTACAGTTGTCAGGTAACCTCGATAAGTTAATATAACGCTGTTGTTTAACTGATGCCCATCCATTGTCTTGTATAGTACATGGGCATCAACTAAACAACACCGAATGTTTCTTGAGCACCGCTGTAAATAATTCACACACTTAATGACCGCTGTGGCACTGCTTACATCTCCCCACCACAACAGGAAGAAGCCCGCTCGATCCATGTCCCCCACCCCCAACAGACAAGATTTTTTTTTTTAAATATGAGAACATGCACCTTTAGCAGTGCTGATGTCTTTCGGCAGAGATCTCACCGCAGTGACCATTTCGCATCTTGATTGAATAGAGCTCACCGCGTGTGTTTCCCGCGTGTACTGCATTTCCACAGGCTGAGCATTTCTAGCACATGTGCGAGGATGTTCCATGCTGTTGTACCATCGATGTGACATACGACGATGGTACAACAAGCTAAACTACATCACATCGATGGTACAACAACCCCGGCAAATGTCCGATTTTACTGATTATAGTGTTCTAACACACACTATAGAGCAATTCAGCTTCTGAAGCCATTTACATGAGCTTTGCTTTATGGCCTTTTCCTACAAATTAACAAATTAAACAACAACACAGGAAATACGGTAATCTGAAAGAAAACAGGAAAGTGCCCTGGAGTTACAGGGACAATGTCAGACTGATCGAAAGTCCTGCATCAAGGGCTCTTTATTTGTCATTTTGACAAGGAAAAGGCATATTGAGCTGTGACAGCTCGTTTCCAGGTGTGTCCCTGCGGGTGACCTACATGAACCTATGTTACTGACAGGAGGAATACTAGCCGGATACCTTGGAAGTTCCCTACCCTACAATAAGTGCCATGGGATCTTTACCTTCTATTTAGATGGACACACAGATGGGCAGAAGGGACCTCGTTTTAACATCTCGTCCGAAGACAGCAACTCAACAGTGCAACACTCCTAGTACTGCACAACAGTGTCAGTATGGGGTTGTCCAAATTCAAGTGTGGGACCAGAGTCCTTCTGATCTTCCGTCTCCAAAGGTGAACGTGATGCTTAATCCATACTTTGGGGGTCATGACAAATGCAGCCACATTAAGTGCCATGTTAATATTCATTTATTTTTTGAAATTACTCCAACCGGGATTATCCCATGAGAAACCTCATCTCATTTTCATGGGGGTTCCAGGAGGATAGCAGCAGTCAACAAGTTAATATAGTCATGCAGGAATAGTTACACACAGGCCAACATATACACAGAAAAACAAACTGTAAAGCCAAGTACATCCACACAGTAATAAAAAAAAAACCTAATAAAATGGGTTCACTGCAAACAAAGAGCGTGGGCACTGGCATACAACTTCAATATTTCAAGTAGGAGCTACATATTAACAGGGCAACACAAATGCTGTTGTGTTAATTCGTAGCTGTTCAGTACTGAGCTTTTCAGTTCAGAATCATGAAATATACAGTACATTTCAGCTGTTAATGTTTCATTTGTAAGATTACAACCTGTAGGTTTTCTACCAGCGAAATTCCATTGTGACTCAAGTCGAGGAATTCAACTTTTGGGATTACTTTCTGAAAGACAATTGAAACATCTGGATAATATCGGGTTCTGTGGTACTCAGTATGTATAATCACAGTCACATGTATGAAGTTATTTTCGATTAACTTTGACTCACTTTGTTCCCTGCGGAGCACAAGGCAAGTTCAAACAATTTCACAGCATGCATGGTCTTGCAGGGTTATGATGTTTAAGCTTTAAACGGAAACGTCCACCTCATATCGGGCCCCACCTCTGTGTGAAGCAGGGCCTGATTAGCTATATAATGAATACCAGTGTTTTATGCACTTACTGGTTGTAGTGTTATTTTAAATGATATCTGGTTGATCCTGTGCCCTCCCTGCTGGCATTTTAGGGTAAGAAGCCCTCCCCGGTGTGCCCACAAGCACCCACAGCTGTCCCCGTGATGACGTGTCCAGCGGGGAGCAGCCAGGGCTCGTCCACAGCCTTACTATAAGGCTCTTGTTTAAAATAGCTCTGGTTTGGAGCCCAAGTGTTCCCGTGTAATTTGGATACTAGGAAGGGGATGTCAGGTACCCTGCCAGTCGGTCCCTGGACTCTGAATAGTGAGGACACACGCAGACTCAAGCCGGAACTATCTGAAGATATGGCAATACAATGCATGTGGAGGGAGGATCATGGGTGTAATTACTGTGGAGCAGCCATATTCATGAGCAAACTGTGGAGGCTGCAGGAGTGCCCAGTTTGTCAAAGGCTAGGAGGCTGGAGGCTGCTATCAGGCCTAAAGAGGGAAATGGGAAGGAGAAGCACTGAATATAGCCAGGTAGAGGACAGGATGAAGGAAGGGCAGGAGGTGGAGAGAGCAGGCCACACTGGGGACCGGGGAGGTACCACTACAGGGGCACAGCGGGCATGGGTGCTGGCGTAAATTAGCATAGATACACAGCAGGCTCAAACAGGTATTGGCCCTTAACAAAAGTGATGGATGTGGGAGAAGGAGCTTAGGTAGAGCATTCCATAGTAATGGAGGGAAAAATGGCAATGAGATGGGGTGAGTATGGAGGAGTAACTGAAGAGTGTCAGGATGGGATGAGTACAGGGGGAGTACTGATGAGGGAAGTAGAACAGGGGCAGTAGGGGGTAACAGGGTGCTGGAGGATGAAGGAGCAAAGAGTGTAAGGTTTGAGGAAGGGAAGAAAGTAGAGGGAGAACGGGGTGGAATCTTAGTGTTAGGGGACTCAATACTAAGAAGGGTCAGGTGGGGTGAGAAGGGAGAGAGGCATAGTAGGGTGTTGGTGGAGGCCATGCCAGGCATAACAGTGGAAAGGGTGGAACAATCTGTTCTGAAGTATGCTAGAAGGGGTAGGGAAAAACCTCGCGTAATTCTGCAGTTGGGAACAAATGACATGGCTCATAGCACAGTAGAAGTAGTGAAGAGGAGGTTTGAAGAACTAGACCAGTTTGCTAGGGGACAGGAAGATCAGTTACTTTCTCAGAGGTACTTCCTGTTCCCAGGGCAAGCACAGCAGGAAAACTGAGAATACAGGAATTTAACAAATGGCTGGGAACCTGGTATCAGGAAAAAGGGTATGGGCTGGTAGGAGGGTTGGGTGTGACCTGGGAGGACAGCAGTTGATACGCTAAAGATCGACTGTACTTAAACGAAGATGGCAGGAAAGTGCCGAAGCAAAAGATTAGTGAGTACATAGAAGAAAAAGAAAATTTAAAATAGGAGAGGAGGGTAGCAAGAGGGTTAGAGGCCCTCTGAGACCTCGGGTTGGAAAACCATATGGGCTTACCCCCATAATTGTGAAAAAGGATTAGGGGCAAGTACTACAGGGGATGCCATAAAGGGAGGGCAGGAGGGGGGAGAAAGGGGATGGAGGATGGTCTCATTGAATGCTATGAGCTTGGAAACTAAAACTGCGGAACTACAGGCTCTCATGGCGGAGGGAGAAGTGGACATGGCCGACATCACCTAAACGTGGGCCACACTATACTATGACTGGGACCTGGTGGTTCAAATGTGCTTTGGGATACTGTGTATGAAAAGCGCTATATAAATGCTGATTCTTCTTCTATTCCTCAAGGATGGAGTTAAGGGAAAGGGGGGCGTTGTGCTTTATGTGAGGGAAGGACTGAAGTGTGCGGAGGGGGAGGAGGGAGATAGAGTCACTATGGATGCAAATCCAAGATCCCAGAAATAAGACACTAAGGTTGGGAGTGGTGTACAGGCCACCCTCCCAGTCAGAAGAGAAAGATAGTGCACTAGTGGGACTGATCCGGAGGAACTGTGGGAATGGGGGGTGGTGATAGTGGAAGACTTCAACCTGTCTGGAGTGGATTGAAGTACCCCTGCCACCAAGAGTAGAAGGGAGCAGGTAATGCTGAATGCCTTCCAGGATAACTTCCTGATGTAGATGGTCAGCGAACCGACTAGGAAGGGAACACCCTTGACCTCGTGCTGACTAATGGGGAGTGGGTGAGGGAACTGAGGTAGAAGAACCTCTGATGGGAGCAACCACTGGATAGCGTGGTTCCAGTTGCATATAGGTAGGGAAAGGGGGGATCTGGCACAGAGGTGCTGGACTTTAGAAAGGCCAACTTCAAAGGATGAGTGAAGTGATACAAGGATTCCTGGCCAGAATTCTGTACTGATGGACATGAATATATAGCAAAGCTAGGATAGAAGAGGCAACAAATTCCTGCAGCAAGGCCCAGAGTAAAAAGACTAGGGCAAAGAAACCTAGCTCAATAAGCAAGGGAGTCATAGATAGGGTAAGGAAGAAAAGAGCCGCCCATAAGAGATACAAAAAAACTGTGAGGGGGGGAAGACAGGGAGGAGTACCTGAAGGAAGCAAAGGAGATGACCAGGGAAGTAAGGGCAGCCAAGGCTTCCAGGGAACTCAGGCTGGTGCAGAGCATTAAAGAAGGGGAGAAAGACTTCTTCAGATACATCAGGGGAAAAAAGGAGTTGTAAGGACCAGATAGTAAGGATCAAGAGGGAGGGGAGGGATAGGTGGAAAAGGGCTTAAAAGGCAGAAGCACTATCACTACTTTGCCTCAGTTTTTTCTAAGGAGAAGGAGGGAGATACCCTTGGTGGGGGGATAGGAACAGTGGGGGAAGGTATGAAGGATGGGGAAATCACAGAAGGTAGAGTGCTGGAGGGGTTAAGGGCACTAAGGGTGGATAAAACACCAGGGCTGGATGGTGTACACCCCAGGGTACTGAAAGAGCTAGCAGAGGTTTTGGCGGGCCTATTTAATGACTCACTGGATTCTGGGTGTGTACCTCAGGATTGGACGATGGCTCACATGGTTTCCCTCCATAAAAGCTGCCCCATGGATGAACCGGGGAACTATAAACCAGTTAGTCTTACATCCATTGTGGAAAAACTAATGGAAACTGTCCTGAAGGAGAGGCTGGTGGCCCTGCTGGAGTTCGGTGGGTTGCATGACAGTAAACAGCATGACTTTGTCACAGGCAGATCCTGCCAGATCATCCTGTAGAATACTATGACTGGGTGACTAGGCAAATGGACAAGGGTGAAGCGGGTGGATGTCCTGTACCTGGACTTCAGTAAGGCATTCGATTTGGTGCCACATGGGAGGCTTGGAAGTAAGCTAGAGGGCACAGGGACAGGAGCAAAAATGGTGGAATGAGTGGAGAACTGGCTGCATGGAAGGTAGCAGAGAGTGGTGGTGGGATGGGAACTCTCTTCCACAAGGGCGGTGACAAGGGGGGTTCCGCAGGGTTCGCTGTTAGGGCCGGTGTTATTTGGGATATTTATTGCAGACATTTCGGTGGGCATCAAGAGCAAGATCAGTCTATTTGCAGATGACACCAAGATGGGAACAGTGGTAGATGACATGGGGGGGAGGGGTTACAGTGTTTGCTGGAAGATCTGGGAAGGCTGGAAACTGGTTGGATACTTGGCAACTGTGATTCAATGCCAGGAAATGTAAGGTGCTGCATTTCAGGGCAAAGAATCTAAGGAGAAACTACCATCTGGGGTGATACAGCTAGCTGAGACTGAGGAAGAAAAAGATCTGGGGGGTGCTCATTATGGGAGCAATGAACAACTCTGCACAGTGTAGGAAGGCAGCAGCAATGGCCAACAAAATGCTGGGTTGTATTGCAAGGGGTATAACCTCAAGGAGGGGGAGGTGATTCGGCCATTATATAGATCGTGGTCAGACCCCACCTAGAGTACTGCATGTAGTACTGGTGCCCGTACCTAAAGAGGAACAGTAGATTACTAGAAGGGGTGCAACGCAGAGCAAAAAAGATGATCCAGGATCTGGGGGAGTTACTATACTAAAGTAGACTGAGAGAGATGAACATGTACTCACTGGAAGATAGAAGGGATGAGGGGTTATGATAGAGGCCTTCAAGTACATGAGAGGAATAAACAAGACTGGTATAGAGGGACTGTTCAAAGGGAGGGTGGGGATGAACACTCAAGGCCATGATATGAGATTAGAGGTGGAAGGTTTAGGAGGGAATTGAGAAGGCACTTTTACTGAGTGGGTGGTGGCAGATTGAACACACTACCATCAGAGATGGTGGCCTGTAGAACAGTGGGATGCTTTTGAGGGCTGGGATAGGGTAAAGGGAGATTCAGAGGAGGGCAGCTGCAGAATAGGGTTGCTAGCTGCAAAATCGAGCAGACTTGATAGACCAAATGGCCTTTTTCTGCTGGCAGTTTTCATGTTTTCACACTTAACGAGTTACTGTTTTTTTTGTCAAATCTAACCAAATTTGTCGTGGCATGTCTACCCCTGCCAACTTCATAACAGAGCGGTGGAAATCAAAGTGCCCATGCAGCAAGCAGATCCTGGCAAAGACAGACATTTGGCCTGCCCTTCTGTGCCTAGGCTCCACCATCAGGCAGTCACCTGCCCGCATTGCCTTAGCTTCAATAGGAGGACCTGCATCCCTGCCTGAAGACTTTAAAAGCATGCCTCCTGAACAGCAAGTGGCTGCTATGCAGAAGACTGACTCTGGGTACTGCTCGTCTTCCTCCTTGGCCAAGGAGGGATAGGTCCAGGTCAGAATCCCATCCCAGGTCTCCCCACAAGGCTTCCAAAAGTTCTACCTCCTGCGCAAGGTCCAGTTTCCATTGCTCTCCATGGGCTACCATCGAGGAAGCCTCCCGACTCCACCCAGATGCCAGGCGTGGAGTCTTCGGACTAAGGAATTCCCAGGCCCCCTTTTCCCTGGATGTCAGGCACCACAAGTCTCGCTAGGGTCTCAGCCAGAAGGATTTTCTCACACTTTGTCGGGCGGCAGGTTGGAACCTGCCATCTGCAAGGCCGTTGCTTCTGGGTGACACACAAGATGACAGGCTCCAGTGATACCAAGATACATCAGGAATACCAGCGCCACAAGAAACCATGCTCGCTTTCCTAGCCATCATCAGCTGGGGCTCCAAACCGATGACAGTCCACAATACCCTTTGACTTCACTACAGAACAGATGACACCCTCCAAGCCATTGTCTGATCCATAGGGCTCTAAAAAGGGTCCGACCACCAGGCCGGATGTCGGGGAGGACCTGACACCTGCCTCTGAGAGAGCATCGGACCAGCCGCCAGTAGTTCCATCACTACCTCCCCCTTGAGAGACCGATGACCAGATCCCAGGGCACCTGACACCAGGGGATGAGAGACTGCCAGACCCGACCCCGAACACAGCAGCACCATCAGACCTTATGTTGGGGGACTAAACCGAAGGGTCCAACACAGGCCCCTCAGACGCCCCTACCCCGAAGACAGACCCACAACTGGGCCCCATGGTCCCTTTGGCCGAGGTTGGTGCTCTATTCACTAGTTGGTGGAACACTATCAAAGGGGATCTGTTACCCAGACCACCAGAGCCGAACCCCACTCCCACAGGGATGCCTGTTCCAGCTCTGCCTAGGCAACCGACCCCTCCTCCCTGCAGATCACCTTCGCCACCCCGGAATCCAGCCCACCCTGCTCCAGGCAGCGATGGACAAGAATCTCCCCGACGATGGAAACACGGTCGTCATCCATCGTTCAGATCCTCCTCTAGATGCTGGAGTCAATCTAGTGGATGCCGGTCTACATCTTCAGAAGAGTCACGGAGGTTCCTCCTCTTACGACTCGTCAGAAGACGACTTGTCTCTTCCATCTCTGGATCCGAGGAGGGATTCCCCAAGGTCTCCTCCGACTGTTTCACTTTTCTAGATATGATGAGGCACATTCAGTTCCTTAACCAGTGGGAGGCGGAAGATTTAGACCCGATAAGGCCATCTGGCGATATTCTTAGGGGCCTCTGACCCCAAAACCCTTGGTTATCCCACCCATTAGTGGAACCCTTCCAGGACATTACAAAACTAGCCTGGAAGCACCCTTCCACGAACTCAGCAGTTGCTAAGAAAGCCGACCACTTATATAGGACTTCTAGGAGAAACCACATTTGAGAAAGCAACCCAAAGTGGACTCTGTGGTCTTTACTGCCACACATGGACTCAACAGCTGAAGCATATGAGCTCCCAACCACAGGATAAGGAGTCCAAAAAGATGACCAAGTTGGCCTGAAAGTGTACTCTTTGGCTACCTGTACGGTCTGGTCATTACATTTTCTGGCACACATGGTGATGTATCAGAAGTCTCTCTGGAACAAGGCTGTGGACCTGGCTGGGTCACAACCTGACTCCGCTAATAAGTTGGAGCTCTTAGCCACCCTACAGTCTGGTGCTGATGTTTGCAAATACGTCCTCAGGTGCTCATATGACTCGGTAGACACTGCTGCCAGAGCAGCTGCCACAGGGATATGCCTCTGGTGCTACTCTTCGTTGAGGGTCTCGGGCTTCTGACAGGATTTGCAGGATGCTATCCTGGATGCCCCTTTTCAAGGATCAGTTATTTTTGGCAAGGAGGCAGTGAAGATGATCACAGGCTTGCAGGACTCTGGAAAAGCAGTTTCTGATGTCCACAAGATGTATAAGTCAAAGCCAACCCCATCCAGGTATCATCTCTTTTGCAGGCAGCAAGGCCAGCAGGGGAAACGACAGGAGCAAAGAGGGGGCTACAGAAGAAAACGCACCCCACTACTTTATTTGCTTTTGGTAACCGGGTGGGTGAACTAGGTATAGGGATGCCTATTTTCAGGCATAGCCTTATCAACAGGGGCACAGGGACCAAGGAGTGCCAGAAACACCAGAGCTCCCTTGCTCACTCCAATAACTTCGGCATGACTCTCTGTCAGACCCCCTCCTCCAGCAGAGCTACAGGGGGAGGCAGTAGGAGGGCGGTTCTCCCTGTACCTCACAGGTTGGTCCAGCATTATGGCAGATCAGTGGGTACTCCTGATAATAGAAAGGGGTTACGCTCTGGAGTTCACGCAAATACCTCCTGACAGCCCTCCGATTTCCACTCATTGTTCCCCATCCCAGGCAGGCCTCATTCGGGCAGAAATCCAAGCCCTACTGAGCGAAAAGGCAATCCAGGTAGTCCCGCCGAATCAAAGAGGAAGGGGTTATTACTCCCACTTCTTCTTAGTTCCAGAAAATACAAGGACCTTCGTCCCATCCTGGATCTCAGTCAGTTGAACAATTTTATCGAATACAAAAGGTTCAGGATGTTGACACTGCCAGGATTGCTGCCTATGCTACATCAAGGGGAATGGCTCTGCTCCCTGGACATGCAGGATGCATACATGCATATAAAAATCCTGCCGTCCCACAGAAAGTACCTTCGCTTTACCTTCCAGGGCAAGCAATTTCAGTTTTGGGCACTGCCGTTCGACCTCTCCTCAGCACCTCGAGTATTCACCAAGTGCCTGGCGGTGGTGGCAGCAGCTCTCAGGAGGCAGGGACTTTACATCTACCCCTACCTCAACGACTGGCTTCTGACAGCTCCCACAAGGGACCAGCTGCATCACACACTGGAAAGTACTTTTTGACTGTTCCAAGCCCTGGGAATCACCTTAAATCTTCCCAAGTCATCCCCCTGGCCCTGTCAAAGATTAAAATAAATAGGGGCCGTCTTGGACACTGTCCAAGGGAAGGCCCTCCTCCCCTTGGAGAAGGCAGATCACCTGCAGGTGCTGGCTCGGAAAATCGCCTACTCAGGCCAGATATCAAGTCACAGTGCTTTTGCAATTCCTAGGCTACATGGCAGCTGCCATCACAGCAATGCCCTTAGCTCGTCTCCACATGAGAGTGCTTCAGTGGAACCTCAGGGTACAGTGGGATCAGCATTTGGATGATCTCGGGCAGCAAGTTCAGATCTCCAGTGCTGTGCATCAGACTTTGGAATGGTGGCTTCCCCCCTCCAACAAAGACTGGCTCCATTTCAAGTCCCAGTCCTCAGCAAATCATAACAACGGATGCTTGGACTGGAGTGGGCATGCATTTCAAAGAAAATCAAACAAGAGGAATGTGGACTTTTTGGAACACAGCCGCCACATCAATGTGTTGGAGATGAGAGATTTCAGACAGACCTTCTCCCAGGCCCTTATTAATCCAAGCAGACAACATGTTGGTGGTCTTTTACATCAGCAAGCAAGTGGGCAGTCACTCCTGTACCCTTTGCAGAGAGACCATAAGAGTCTGGTACTGGGCAGTGGAGCACAATCAGGAACTCACAGCGGTGCACATTCCAGGAATACAAAACACGTTAGCTGGCAGCCTAAGCTGCTCTTGGTCTCAGGCCCACGAGTGGGAACTACTACTGGAAGTAGTAGACAATGTTCAAAAGATGGGGAATTCCAGAACTGGACCTCTTTGTGCCCCTGTTCAATGCCAGACTGCCCAGTTTCTGCTCGCTGGATCCGGGCCTGGTGTTTTCTGGTGAAACACGTTGTCCCTTTCTTGGACAGGGAGGTTTCTTTATGTCTTCCCTCTCTTCCCACTACTTCAGAGAGTACTGCTCAAACTTCAAGTGGAAGGACAGGTATGATTCTCATTGCACCATTTTGGCCTCGGCAAATTTGGTTCCCATTGCTCTAGCAATTGGCAGTAGAACCTCCAATTCCTCTGCCCAGTCCTCTTACCTGTCCAGTGAATTCGGTCCTCAAGTATCTCCTTTCCCTTTCCAATGCAGGTCTTAGCTACGCATCCATAAAGGTACACTTTTCTACACTGTCAGCTCATCTTGTACCAGTGGATAGTAGGAACCTGGCATAAATTGATCTGCCGCGCACCTTCCTGCGAGGTATGATGCACATTAAGCCACCCATTCAGGACCCTATTCCTCCATGGGATCTCTTATTTTTGTTAGAGAAGCTTACATCGCCTCCCTTTGAGTCAACTGCAAGTTGCAAGCTGTACGTCCTGTCTTGGAAAGCGCTGTTTTTAGTTGCCATCACATCTGCTGGAAGGATTTCCGAGCTTCAGGCTCTTATGTGTAAAGAGCCCTATTTGATTTTCCACAGGGATAGGGTATCCCTGCACACAAATCCTGTTTCTCCCAAAGGTGGTGTCCGAGTTCACCCTTAATCATGACATCCATCTCCCAGTTTATTACCCAGAGTACTCAAATAGAGGGGAAGCCTTGTTGCATACTCTAGATGTTCACAGAGTTCTTCATTTTTACATTGACCGTACCAGGTTTTTAAGAAAATCTGATCGGTTTGTATCTTTCGCCCCAAGAATGCTAGGGGTGCCAGTGACTAAGCAGACTTTGTCCAAATGGTTGGTGAATTGCATAGTTATTTGCTACCAAAAGTATGACAAACCTTTACCGGGCTTGGTTAAAGGTCACTCCACTAGGGGTGTTGCCACTTTGTTTGCACCCCTCAAAAATGTGTCTGTAGCAGATCTCTGTGCTGCAGTCACCTGCAGTTCTGTCCACACATTCATCAAGCATTACAGTGTGGACATTGTTTCCAGAAGGAGAGCAGGCTTCAGCTTAGCCATTCTCTTGGGACTGCTCTCTTAAGAGCTACCATAGATTTCTATATCCTTCACCCATCCGACCTGGATCTTGTCCTTGTACTGCTTGGAACTCAGTCCTAATGGCTATTGCCTGCTGCAAGAGCTCTATCTCGAAGTGAGATGCTACAGTTATGTAAGAACTTTTACTGTAACAGCAGATCTACAAGAAGAGCTCTTGCAGCTGGCATGTATTTTCTCCCTCTCCCCCCCATTAGGAAGGTATTACTTCTTCTCCCTTTAGGGGATGTTAGAACCTCCTTGGTTCCCCATCCTTCATACTGCCGGGTTTCCGACAGGCGAACTGAGGTGGTGCTGGGGACTGCCCTTTATACCATGTGCGACATTGGTGTGGACCGACATCAAGGGGCGGTCCCCTGCCATAGACTGCTATCTAGAATTTTTCCATGGGGTCCTAGTGCCTGGCAGCATAATCCTAATAGTTATTGCCTGCTGTAAAGCTCTTCTCGAAGATCTACTGTTAAGGTAAGTTCTTACGTAACTGTACTTTCCTATGGGAGCCCTGGATTCCTGTACTGAGGCCTGCTGGTAGCAGAGTGTTTTGTGAAAGTGAGGTGGGACTCGGCTCACAGGCAGGGAAGACAGAGGATGTCCAGAATTTATCCATCCCATGCCAGTCGTCCAGGGGAGGCAGGCGTTCACACACTTTTCTGGACAGACTAGCACTATAATGGTGCTGTATATGTGGGAAATGACAGATGGGGAGGGTGGCAGTATAGCCTGGAGATTAGAGCAACAAGCTGTGACCGGGCTTGGCACATCCAGCAGACCTGGGTTTGATTTCTGCAGCCTCCACTTATGTTGTGTGACACTGAGTAAGTCACTTTCCTGTGCTCCCAGGGCACACCTGAAAATGAGTTTTGTGTCCTTTGGGCCTTACCTGGTTACCAAAGAATAAATGAAAATGTCATTTCAGGAGATTTAAAGGTCATAAATCCACTTGTCATTTGGACTCTCGATTTATGACTTGTTAGATCCCCTTGATGGCAATATTTTCTTGTACAGTTTACTAGCATTTATTCTATATTATTTTGGCATGGTAAAACAATAGGCCCTTTGGTTTTTACTGATTGTACAAGTTACATAAAATCACCAATTTTAAGACTTTTTTGAGCTTGGGTAATGAAAAAAATTAATCTGATACCTGAAAATTCACATGAAACCTTTAGTTTCATTAGATAATGGCCCCTTTTGTTTGTTTCTCGATAAAAAAAGGAACAATTTAAAAGATGTAATAGTTTAAAAACATCCAAATCCACTCTTGCAGAGAGACTAGTAAAGCCAGCTAAAAAAAAAAAAAAGCAGTGTTTTTTTTTGTTTGTTTTTAAGGCTGCAGTAGGCAGAGTCTGCCAGATGTTTTGCATGTACAAAAGGAGTGATGTCATATTTTCTGTCTGTGGAACTGACTGAAGGTGTAAATAGTCTCCTCCACCGTACCCTCCTCCAAGAAATGTTTTCCGCCCTCAAATAAATACGCTTTCATGTTAGTCAGTGGTTGCAGTGCACTATTTTCTTTCTTAAGTGGGAGGTACAAGAACTGGAACCTGAGTAGTGGGAGGCAGCATTAGTTTTTGGGGGGAGTAAGATCCACCCCCAACGCCACCCAAGAAGCTCATAAAGATCCACCCCACCTTTTTTTTTGGTTCATGTGGGAGGGGCATAAGGTGGATCTATCATGCTGGAACAATTGACCTTGAGAGCTGCCTGGGGCATCAGAGCTTAAGCTTCAGAAGGAAAGAAAAAGCCTGAAACTGCATCCTTATACAGCACTTGTTTAAACAGCCTTGGCTCAGCTTACATGCCTTTCCTGGTCACACATATTCACAAATACATTCCAAGAGATGGAAAGTCCCTCCTGGTGGGTACATGGTGTTATTCAGACCTGTCCTCCAACCCTGCCCCCACCACCTTGCTCTGTAGTTTGCATCATCTGAAGCATGTCAGTATAGCAAGAGGCGGCAGTGTATATTTTTACTGGGCTTGCAGTTAAAGGAGTAGTCCACTCAGAATTTGCAAAAGCATATGTTATGCAAAGTATTTTAATTTGTATGTTAAGTCCTAGTGTGTCCTACCGTCTGTCTGCCATTAGGGTTTTTCTAAATTGGCCTATTAGCAGATACTTGAGAGCTAGATAACTGGAGTTTCTATAAGAAAACCGCTACTAAATTAAGTTCTAATTCACTATTGTTGTTTTCTGTGTGTCAGGTCTAACTTGCAGGAGTGTTTTAATTTTAAAACTTTTAATTTCATCAAATTATATACAACCATAAATGCACAGAAATTGCCCATATCATTAGTGCTATAATTAGTTAAGACTCTAGCTGTTTTCTTATAGAAAACCCACTCACTTAGATGTCAAATATTTGTTAAACTATAAATGTAGGTACCAGAATTCTGCTGGGTAGAACTAGCATCTAGTGCTGAATTTGCTCTCTGACATGATTTTCATTTTTTTTTTTTTAATACAAATGATGTGTATGGTATGAAGCTACAGCCTAGAAACTGCAAAATACTTTAAAAGTTACTTTGTCTCCTGTGTGTGGTATAGCATAGAAAACAACAGGATGACAGTGACTATTTCAGCTACATTTGATCCCATTTTACAGTGGGTCATTGCACTACACGTTTAGTGTATCCCACTTTTTCAAGTAATAAAACAAATATTCGCTAAACTAAATAACTCGCACATACTTATCTTTATACTTTATTAAAAAGATACTTCACATTTGTAAGCCCCCCCACCAAAAAAGTTGAAAATCATGTCACAGAGCAAAATCAGCACTAGCTGCCAGTTCTACCTATTAGAATAGAGAAAGCAGTGTAGTGCGGTGGTCTAAGGCTCTGAGCTGCAAACCTGGTGTCCTGGGTTTGAATCCCACATCCTCCATGTGCGTACTGTGTGTCCCTGAGCAAATCACTTAACTTCCTTGTGCTCCCAGGTCACACCTGTAAACAAGCTTCTAGGGACATGGATATGTTGTTCATCCACACTGTCTGGCAGGTTCCTTGCCGCTTTAAATCTTGCCGGAAGGTCTTCAAGCTGGCTCCTCCCACCAACCCGGGTGGTAAAACTTTCGGCTCCGCCCCATGACGCCAGATCTTCCTTACCGCTTGGAAGCTCAGGTTCTAGGGACATGGATATGTTGTTCATCCACACTCATTGGCAGTATCCTTGCCGCTTTAAATCTTGCCGGAAGGTCTTCAAGCTTGCTCCTCCCACCCACCCGGGTGGTATAACTCTCGGCTCCGCCCCATGACGCCAGATCTTCCTTACCGCTTGGAAGCTCAGGTTCCCTCCTTAACGCTCTGCGTTTGTGGCTGGTTCCTATTTCTCCGTTTGCGGATTTAAAAATAATATTTTGCAAAAAGACTTCAGTCTTCGATCCCTCGCGGCTGCGATGGATAAATCGACTCCAGTTTGGAGATGCCCATGCAGGTAGAAGATGTCTCGGACGGATCCACACTCCACGTGTGTCTACTGCTTAGGCCTTGAGCACGACCGCGCAGGCTTGCGACCTGTGCTCATCTTTCTCGGCCTCGTCCCTCGAGACCGTGCTGCCCGATTGCAACTGGGGCCGTCCCCAGAAGCGTTTCCTGGTGAAGTCCAAGGAGGCCCGGTTTGTGTCCTGCGGCGGGGGGTTCAGGCGGATCAGCTCGATGGGATGGTCGCCTCGAAGAGGAGGCATGGCGCGGTCAGACCTTCGGCCGCGTATTTATCCCGCTTCTCTCTGGGTTCTTCCTACACGGCTTCCTTTAAGAGTTTTGTCTGTCCCTTCCACTAAAGGAGAAGGGCTCCTGCCTGCTGGACCTTTTTCTCGGTCAAAAAGAAGGACAAGGGTAAAGTCCCTCCGTCGGCTGGCTTTTGGGAGCGGAAAGGTCCCTCTCCCGGGCCTTTGACCGTCGGCCTGTCGACTGGCTCGGCTTCGGCCACTGGCCTCACGGTGTCCCGCCAGGTCAGTTGACCGAGACTCCCACTGGTGAAGTGAGATTTTTCTCGACCCATTGGAGCAGGCTGTCGCCTTTAGCAGCCGGTCCCCTCTCCCGGTTCCCCGGGAGGTGCAAGGATCCGTGGGCTCGCCTGTGCCTCGGTTCGGAGCCCTGGATGGACCTTCCGGGCGAAGGAGTGTCGGTTCGGCCGACACCTCCCTGCACCGGACACCCTGGAAATTCTGGGACTCGGTTCCGGTCTCGGACCTTTCAGCGTCCAGCTGCCTTGCACCGCCATAGTGGCGGTCTCGGCCCCGCACTGCTGCAGCCGGGCGCCGCTCCCCGCCCTCCTCGATGAGGGAGGCTTCAAGCGTGAAATTACGCTTTGGGACGTACGAGACCTGCGTTGCAACAGTCTTCCTGGCCGGGAATAAGCCGACCGCGCTTTCCTCGCCATTAAGTGGCTGTCACTGAACGGCCGACAACCCTCGACTTGCCCGAGGAGCCTATACCCAGGCTGGTTGTTCGCCAAACCAGCTGCTCCACCGACAAGGGAACTCCGCCCACAGCCACCAATTGGGGCTCCCACTGCGGATTCTCGGTCAAGGGTTTACCCCATCGCTGTCAGTTACCCTCACTCCCGACCGACCTCGGCTGTGGTGAAGGGTGGTTCAGGCCAGAGCAGTTTTTTCGAGGACTCTTCCAGTCCGAAGATGATTTCTCTTCTTCCAAGCGACTGGACTTGGAGTCTTCAGGAGGTCAGCCAATGGACGCATAGCCTGTCGTCCTTCCTAGGACTGCTTCGCTCATCTCGGAGTCTACCGGATGGGCTCAACCCGCTTTCCAAACGGCTAGGTATCCCTCACGGAGACTTGGACCGAGGATTCTCCGACTTGAAAGCCTTCCCGTGCCGAGGCCACAGGTCCAGCACTGAACTTTGGTAGCGCCTCTGTTTCCTGCCCTGCGCCTTCGCCAGATGGCTAGAAGTATGCGGTCCCTACCGTTCCTTGTCCGGTTGAACACCCCTCTGCTGAGGGGGTTGGTTACCGACAGCTGCCACCGCGCGCCGCAACGCCAGGGATGTGAATAAACCTCCTGACAAGGAGTCCAAGAAATTGACCATGTCGGGCTTAAAAGTCTACGCTATGTCTTTCTCGGTTTTCACAGCCAGTTCGCCGTCCTCATGGCACATTTTCTCATGCCCTGTTGGGTTCCCTGATGAGGTCATCTCATCTTCGCCGATCTGCAGACCACGTTGCTGGTGGGACCAGGGCAGGGCAGGCCAAACAGCAGCTCGAACTGCTTTGATGGGACTCATGTGCCAGATCGTGGCGCCGCAGTGGCTATGCGTCATGGCTTGGTTGGGATATCCACCTTACTCGGATACCCAGCATGTTGCGGATGTTCCTTTTTGGGACTGACTTCTTCGCCCTGGGAAGGTCACCGCAGAGGATCGGTGTCCACGCCACCTTGACTCGGGTCTCTTCCTTCTCAGAAGGACAAAGGCACTAAACCGCTCAAGCCCTTTCGTCCTTCTGTGCCCCGGCGGCATGCCCAGTAGCGTCAGGGCCAGCAGGCTCGGCCTTGGCATCCCAAACCCAAGCAGCGTTCCTCTAACAGGAGGCAGGGGAGGAAAGGGCCCAGGAGGTCCCTCGGCGGTCCCTCCTCCAAGCCTGCCCAGTGGCGAGGCTGAGGTGTCGCCCCCATCCCCGTCACCACCTAGGTCCCCCGTGGGGGCGGCTCCAGCACCTCTAGTTCCGCCTGGTCCGCTGTTACCACGGACAGGTGGGTCTTAGAGGTGGTGGAAGAGGCCTGCCTCTGGAATTGAGCAGGCACCACCCTTCAGGCCGTCGCCCCTCGGGAACTTCGAGATCCCAGCCTCACTGGCGGCTCGTCGAGCCGACATCGCTCTCCTCCTCCAGAAGGAGGTGGTAAGAGAGGTGGTGGACCCTCTTTCAGACCCAGGGTTTGTGTCCAGGTACTTCCTGGTTCCGAACAGACGGGGGCTGGCGCCCATTCTCGATCTACGACCTAAACAAGTTCCTAAGGTCTCGAACCTTCAGGATGGTCACTCTGGCTCAGATAATACCATCCTTGGAGCAGGCGTGTGGTTCTGCTCTCTGGACTTGCAGGGCCGCGTTTTTCACGTCCCTATCCGTCCGTCTCACAGAGATTCCTTCGCTTCGGCGGAGGATCTCTTCGAGTTCAAGCCATGCCCTTGACGTCTCCAGCTCAGGGTCTTCACCAAATGCATGGCAGTGACAGCATTCTCTTGGCCCGAGGGTCGGGTGTACCCTTACTGGACGACTGGCTGATAGTGGCTTCCTCAGGAAGGAGGCGGAGTGGTCAGAGATCTGGCCCTCCAGGTCTGTTTCAACTGGGCCTCCTTATCAGCCCAGGCCAAGTCGAACTCGGCCGAAGCAGGTGATTTTGTTCATCGGGCGCAGCTCGACTCTCTTCGAGCCAGGCTCGGCTCCCGAGGACAGGGCCGAGTTCTTTCCTCCTTTGCCCGATCATTTCTGGTTGGGCAGTTCGCCCTTCCGGGACTTCCTGCGCCTCCTGGGTCTCATGGCGGCCTGTACCAGCGTGGTCCGTTGGGCCCGCTGGAACATCACGTCCCCGCGCCGATGGGGACTGGCCAGCCAGTGGTCTGGCATGCGATCCCTTGGACCAGCTTGTCGTCGGTGACACAGGGGATGTGGAGCGCTCTCCAGTGGTGGACCATTCCAGATCATTTGCAGGAGGGCATCCCGTTCGTCCGCCCGAGCCGCCGGTCTCTCTGCGACCGATGCCTCTCTGATGGGTTGGGGTGCCCATCTGGGGAACACCGGGCTCATGGCCTCTGGTCCCAGCGGGAGTCCCGATGCCACATCAGCCTGCTGGAGCTCCGCGCGGTCACTCGCTCTCACGCCTTTGCTCCGTTCCTCCGAGGTCAAGTGGTCGAGTCAGGCGGACAATACCACGACCATGTACTTATCTAAACCGCCAGGGCGGGCGCGCCCATGCTTCTATGCAAGGAAGCTCTCCGCATTTGGTCACTCGTGGCGCAGCCTGAGGCGGATCTCCTAGCCATTCACGTGGCAGGAGCCCCAACACCCTGGCCGGCGCCTGGGCCGGATAGGGGCTGCATCCCATTAGGGTCTCTCCTGCCGAGGTAGTACAGCATCTGTTCTCCCTTTGGGCACACCTCAGGTGGACCTGTTTGCTCCATGGAGGCGCGAGGCTGAGTCTGTTTCATGCCCGCCCTCAGCAGGGCTCGCTGCAGGGGGATGCCTTCTCGAGGCAATGGACCCCGGGCCTCTTTTACGCCTTTCCCCCATTTCCCTTGATCCACAAGGTGCTTCTCAAGGCGAGGAGGGACAAGGCGCAGGTGATTCTGATAGCCCCAGACTGGCCTCGCCAGTTCTGGTACCCAGATCTCCTCAGTCTCAGCTCCAGGACTCCGGGGCATTCCAGCTCGCCCGGACCTGCTCTCAGTCAATCAGGGAAGGTGTTCCATCCGGACCTTCAATCCCTGCACCTGACGGCCTGGTTCCTGGCTGGCTAGGTTCCAGGCTTTGGGTCTTTCCGTCGAGGTCCTCAATGTAGTTGAGGCGTCCCGTGAGGAGTCGACCAGAAAATGCTATGCCTTCAAATGGAAAAGGTTTTTCCATTTGGTGTCAAGAACAAGGGCTTGGACCCTTCCTCCTGTTCCTTGGCAAGCATCTTGGATATTTATGGTCCCTTTCTGAGTCAGGGCTTGGGTGTGACCCTAAGGGTGCACCTGGCAGCCATCTCTGCTTGCAGGCGCGGGGCCGGAAGCCAGTCGGTGGCGAGGAGAAGGTGGTCTGCGCTGTTCCAAGGCCTTGATCACATTTCCCTCCAGTGCGGGAACCCCCACCTGGGTGGGATCTACTGCTGGTACTGGCAAAGCTCATGGGCAAGCTATTCAACCTATGCACAGGTGCTGCTCTCTCACCTGTGTGGAAGACCGCCTTCTTGGTGGCTATCACGTCAGCCAGAAGGATGGGAGAGCTCCAGGCGCTTCCATCGAGTCTCCTTACCTGGTCTTCCACAGGGACAAGGTTGTCCTCCCCACCGAAATTCCTTCCGGGTGGTGTCGGAGTTTCACTTAACCAGGTGTTGACTCTGCGGTGTTCTACCCCAATCACACCTCGGAGGCGAATATAGGCTCCATACTCTGGACCCTAGAGGCGCCGCTTATTATAAGGGCGACGGCTGAGATCTGGGAGAGGTTCGCCAGCTGTTTGTCACCTCACGTGAAGCCGCATCTGGCAGACCTGCAGCCAAGCGGACGATAAGCAGGTGGGTAACCTCCTGCAGATCTCTAGTATAAGTTGGCGGGCATGGGGCCTCCCAGAGGATAAGAGCTCATTCTACCCGCCATACTGCTGCAGCAGTGGCTGCTTCCAGGGCGTCCCTATCCAGGAAATCTGCAGGGCTGCTACCTGGAAGTCAGCAAACACCTTCATTACCCACTACCACATCGACCTTGAGTCACCGGGATGCTGGTTTTGGGGCCTCGGTTCTCAGTCTCTCTTTCCCAAGTAAGTATATGGGGGTGTCGTCTTGCCTCCCTCCTCCCGGAGAACTGCTAGAGTCTGCCAATGAGTGTGGATGAACAACATATCCATGTCCTAGAAATACAGGTTACTCACCTGTAACAGGAGTTCTAGGAATGGTATATGTTGTTCATCCACACGACCCACCCGACCTTCCCGGCTTCGACGCACAACCTGAGCTTCCAGCGGGCCAGATCTGGCGTCATGGGGCGGAGCCGAGAGTTATACCACCCGGGTGGGTGGGAGGAGCAAGCTTGAAGACCTTCCGGCAAGATTTAAAGCGGCAAGGATACTGCCAATGAGTGTGGATGAACAACATATACCATTCCTAGAACTCCTGTTACAGGTGAGTAACCTGTATTTCCTTCTTAACGCTCTCGTATAGACTGGATCCTACCTCTTGGTTCACCCGAAAATAATTTTAAAGTTTTTAAGACTTGGTCAAATTCTTCCTTCATGGCTGCGATGGACAAATCGACTCCGGTTTCGGCGGTGCCCATGTGGGCAGAAGATGTCAGGATGGATCCACACTCACGTCGTCTGCCTCGCCTGCCTTGACCATGATCCGTCAGGCCTCTGCAGATGCAGCAGGTCTTTTTCGACCAACATCCTTGAAGACCGCTGCCCAGCTACAACTTGGGTGCCCGAGGCGTTATCCACTGGTGAAGTCCAAGGAGGCCGTTGGGCAGTGTCCGGCTGACTGGCTCAACTGAGCAACTTCCGAGGAGGAGGGCCTGGGCCGCATCCTCATCTTCCTCGGTTGCGGCATTTATCTGCTCTCTCTGGGATCCTCTTACAGCTTCTTTTAAGGAGCTTTGCCAGTCCCTCTCCACGAAGGGTGAGGGTCATCGGGACACTCTTCTCGGTCAAAAAAGAGGGACTCGAAGGGTAAGTCCCACCGTCGACGTTCGTGGGAGCAGGAGAGGTCCCCTACCCCGGACAGTCAACACGCGACTTCGGTCGAGGTTGCAGCTAATTCAGTTCAATTTTATTTATAAAGCACTTTTCAAATTCAAAGCGCTGTACAGACATTAAATCAATAAAATCCAGATCTTAAAAACATTTAAAAGTTAACCAAGAACTAACAGGAGTATGCTAATTTGAATAAATATGTTTTTAAGGCAACCTTAAAATTAGCAACGGTTGGGCATTCTCTCAACCAACGAGGTAGAGAATTCCACAGGGTTGGTGCCGAAAAAGCAAATGCACGAGATCCTGATGACTTCAATCGTACTCTGGGAATCTCAGCAATCCCTCGTTAGGAACGGAGAGGACGGAGGGGCAGTAGGGAATCAGGAGATCTTTCAGGTAACCGGGTCCCTGATGCGTAGTAGAGCTTTAAAGGTTAGTAAACCAACCTTAAAGGCGATCCGCCACCATACAGGCAGCCAGTGCAGTTCACGGAGCACAGGCGTATGACTGGTCCTCGGTACCAGTCAAAAGCCTGGCCGCTGCTCTGCACTAGCTGGAGGTGGCGGATATCAACCCCAGGTAGCCCTAGGTAAAGGGAATTGCAATAGTCAAGATGAGTAGTGACAAAGGCGTGGATCAATGTTGGAAGGTCACCCGGGGGGATCAGATGTTTCACCCAGGCGATATTCCTCAGTTGGTAAAAAGAGGATTTGACAACAGCAGACACCTGAGATTTCAGGGTCAAACCATCATCAAAAATAACACCCAGATTTCGCACCTGCACAGAGGTAGAGAGCAGTACACCACCAAGTAATAAACCTGATGGCTGTCCAGCTCCCACACCCATCCCCGGATGACCTGGATCCACCACCAATACCTCGGTCTTGTCCGGATTGAGTCTCAACCAGCTCGAACTCATCCAAAGTCTGATCTCTTTGAGGCAGTTGTTAAGTACAGAGAGTGCATCACCCTGACTGGGGAGAAAGGACAGATACAGCTGAGTATCATCTGCATAGCAGTGAAAACCCAAACTGTATCGCCTGATGATTTCTCCCAATGGCAGCATGTAAACTGCAAACAACATGGGAGCTAAAATGGAGCCCTGTGGTACCCCACAAGGCAGAGAGTGAGAGTGAGAGGAATAAATTCCAGTGACAACTCTCTGAAATCTGCCTGTGAGGTAAGAACGAAACCATTCGAGGACTGTACCAGACAGTCCACAAAAGACCCGCAGGTGCTCCAATAGCACTCCATGGTCTACAGTATCAAATGCAGCCGATAGAGCGAGAAGGACCAGAATGGTACGTGCCTTTCGATCTCGGGCCATAAGGAGGTCACTCAATACCCGGACAAGGGCAGTCTCTGTACTATGCCTTTTCCTGAAGCCAGACTGGAGAGTATCATAGACATTGTGAGATATAAGGTGATCATCCAATTGCAACGCAACTGCCTTTTCAATAACCTTACCAACAAATGGCAGGTTAGAGATAGGGTGGTAGTTAGCTAGGCAGTCAGGATCTAAGAAAGATTTTTTAAGGAGTGGTCGAACTACTGCCTCCTTAAGGGGGTCAGGAAAACCCCCCCTCTCCAAAGATTTCCAGACAATGTCTGCAAGGATTGGGTAGATGGCTTCTACAACTTAGTAAAAGCGGTAGGACCCGGATCCAAACTACAAGTAGTTGGTCGCATAGTTTGGATGATCTTCACAATGTTAATAAATTCCGGCCGGTGAAAGTCTAGCCAGACAGACCGAGGACGAGCCACCTCTAGTCGACCATCGCAATCCCCCATAAGAGAGGTCGGGCCGATACCGGACCTGAGGTCGGCAACCTTATCCACAAAAAACCGATCAAGCTCCTCGCATCTTAGCTGAGAGAATGCTTCTCTGGGTTGAAGACAGACTGGATTGCACAGTCTGTCCACAGTCCGGAAAAGCTGAGCCGGTCGATTTTGTGCAGCAGAAATCTCTCTGGACAGGAGTTCTGCCTTCTTACGAGTGATTTCTGATTGATAGTAATCAAAGTGCCATCAATCTAAGCCTGTCGGCATCAAGGCCCAATCTCCGCCAGACTCTCTCCAGCCTTTGGCCAACTCGCCTTAATTCCCTCAAGGAGCCATCAAACCACGGGCTCCTTGGACGAAGGGTGAGAGGCCGAACACAAACAGGAGCAATTTTGTCCAGAGCATCTCCCATGGCCTTATTATAGGCCAGTACAAGATCATCTGGACTCATGCATTCACCCGACAAGCTCGATAGATCCAACACCGCCGTTAGGTCATTGGGGTTAACACCCCTTAAAGAGCGGTATTGAACCATCTCCGTAGGGGCAGACCTATTAGAGGGGGCAATGAAGCAGAACCTTATGGTGTAATGGTCAGACCAACTGACTGGTTCCACCCCCCAAATCAGAGATCTCCATACCCATGAGAAAAATCAGATCCAATGAATGACCCCCTATATGGGTAGAGGAGGTAACAACCTGTGTCAGGCCCAGCATATTCATCAGCTGGAGGAGATTTTGACCGAAATGAGAGAGTTCGTCATCGACCCAGGCATTGAAGTCGCCCAGAAGTATGAGTCTGGCAAACTTCAGCACCCGGTTGATGATGAAGGCGGCAATCTCCTGCAGAAATGCTCCACCGTCACCTGGTGGACGGTAGACGAGGAGAATCCCGCAGCCTGCATCCTCTCCCAGGATATATTCAAAGGAACTGGTATTTCCACATGGCACATCCACAAGGCCCAGCTCAGATTTAAACATAATGGCCACACCCCCGGCCCTACGATCCAGCCTTGGACGGTGTATCCCCGAGAACCCGGCTGGAGTTGCCAAGGCCAAAACAGGGCCTGGATTTTCATCCAGCCAGGTCTCGGTGATGCAAGTCAGATCAGATGATCCAACAAGATCAGAAATAATAGCTGTCTTGTTCTTAATTGATCTGGCATTGCATAACACCGCCATGGCGGGATGAGCTGTCGGGGAAGACCTCGGCACCTGTCCAATTATTTTGGAGCCCTTTGGTATGGGTACAAGACAAGAGTAACCTCTGTCTTGATCCCATTTTCGCCCAGGGCATCTCCTGGACCCCAAAACCCAATCTGTCCTCCTCCTTCCTGTCCCCACCAGGCCCAACTTCCATTTTCGTCCACACTTCAAGATGCTCAATGCACAACATCTAAAATAGATGTCTGATGTTAATGGTGGGCATTCAAAAGGACGTAATTCCTTGAGCCTAGTAGGGAATAATGCCCAACCTCTCTCACGCTGTCCAACACATTTAGACAACCCAAATATAAAACAAAATAAACAAAACCTATAATATAAAAACTTGTAAATAAAAACACTCTCACTCTCTCACAGAGAGGAGCTAAATAAACAAACAATATAATAAAGTAAGGTAAAACCCACCTTATCACAAATTAGAACCCAACCCAAGAACCCAAATAACAAAACATGATAAAATATCAAAATATTCAAAGTAACACTGTATCAGTGTAATCAAATGCAACTGGATACTAGACCTAAACTAAAAGAAGAACAGGAGTTTTAAAATTTAAGTTCAATGCAGCACCTCTCAAGGCAACAGTCCAAAATGTTATGTATTCCCGATACCATCTCTCACATAGTGGGGTAAACATTTGAAAATAGAAATATAGCACAATCTCACCACCCCGTGTCCAGGAGCAGGGGAAACAAAAAGGTAAATTCTCGAGTAGATCCAGACACAGGCAAGAGTCAGAATCGAGTCCAAACAGGGAGAAGGAGATAGCCTTTCCAACAGCCTGGTCGAATAGCAGGAGTTCGAATCAAGACTGGGGAAAACAAACAGCTCTTCAAATAATCCCCACAGCACAGTCAGGAGCCAAACTGCCATTCGGGAATGACCGCAATCACGGTCAAACACCGCAGCCCATCCACCAAACAAAGGCAGACACTCCGCCAGTCAACCACCAGTAGCTACAGACACCTTGAGAGTCAGCTCAACAGTTGAGCCCCAGGGTGGCTTAGGAGAAGCCTCAGTCCCCCCAGCTTCCCAGGGCGAAACAGAGGCCATTCCTGCTCCGGTCGAGGACCGAAACGGCGGCAGTCACAGCAGAACACTGTAGCCGAGGCAGTTCCTAATCCGATCAGAAACAAAAAGGCAGTAAACGCTCCAACGCGCTGCAAATCCTCGGTCCAATCTCCTCCAGACTACTCCAAACGAATAATCCCGCTTGAGTCCGCTGATTCCCACAGGACAGATCCACAACTCCACAGCTCCAACACGACCTCCAAAACCGAGCTCCTTTAGCCTGGCGAGATCATGAAACCAGCAAAACAAAACAGGCAAGGAACAAAGTCAGTCGTCAAACAGTTCTTAGTTCAAACGGAGCAGTAATAGCGGTCAGGTATCCAAGTTGCAAAAGACACACTTAATGGTACTTAGCAATACATAACGATACAGTAATTTAACCTAAAACAAAACTACAAGCATAAAATTGTTTATGCGCTAAACATTAAACGCGCTAAACATTAACTAAAACTAAAACTTTAACTTTGACTCCTGGTAGTCTAAAGTGGCTGACCCAGCGTGGTCGCCATCTTGCTTTACCACACTGAAGGTGTCCCCGTCAGGTCAGCCAGCCGAGACACCCATCAACGCGGTCGAGATTTTTCTCGACCTGTCGGACGGGTTGTCGACTGGTGAAGCCGACAACCCTTCATCACCGGTTCCCCCGGTGGAAACTGAGGACTTGCCTGCGCCTTCTGTGCCGGAGTCCCCGGTCAAGACTCCAAGTCGAGGGAGGAGTGGTGTCCCGGCCCCTCCCAGACCCACCCTCAGAAACACCGAGGTCTCTGTCTCGGACCTCGTCTCGGTCCAGCCGATTCCACCGACATCAGCGGTCTCGGTCTCAGCACCAAGGAAGGCGGCGGCGCCGCTGGGTCCGTCTTCCTCCTCGGAAGAGGAGGCTTTCGCGCCAAATTGCATCGGCAGTGCGAGGACTTAATGTGGCAGCATCTCCTTTTGTCCGGGAAAAAGCCAATGCCATTGCCTTCCCCGGCCATTAAGTGGCTGTCACCCAAAAGTCGAAACAACCCCTCGCGATGGTCGAGGTGCCCAAGCCTGGGCTGGTTGTTTGGCCAAAACCAGCTGCCCCACCGATTGTGGTGGAACCTCAGCCTCCACAACCGAAATCGGGGGCTTCGACCAAGGACTCTCGGTCGGGTCAGGGTCTGCCCCACCGGTTGTCAGTCACCCTCACTCCCGACCGTCCTCGGCAGGTGGATGGTGGCTTAGGCCCCAGGCAGCTCTTCACAGACTCCTTGGAGTCTGACGATGACTCCTCCCTGTTTTCCAGGCCCCTTGACCTGGAGTCCTCCAGGGGGCAATCGATGGACGAGAGCCCATCATTGTTCATGGGTCTGCTTCAGCTCATCTCAGAGTCCACCGGGATGCAGCTCGAGCCCATATCCAAGCAGGCCAAGTATCCCCTCACGGAGATGCTGGACTGGGGATTCTCCCACGGAGGCCTTTCCGGTGGCTGAAGCCATTGTTGACCCAGCCTTGAAGCTTTGGCAGCGGCCGGCTTCTTGTCCTGCACTTTCGGCCAGGAAGTATGTGGTCCCCACTGGCTCTTTGTCTGGTTTTTTGGAACACCCCTCTGCGGAGGGGTTGGTCACCGATACCATTTTCCGGCGCTCCAGGAACGCTAAGGATGTGGATAAGCCCCCCGACAAGGATGCCAGGCGCAAGGTGTACGCTGCATTCTCCCTCGGCCTCCATCAGGCCAGCTCGGCCGTACTGATGGTGCACTTTTCCCACGCCCTCATGGGTTCTCTGGATGAGGTGATCTCTCATCTCCCGGCCGACCTGTAGACTACGGTCAAGCAGGTGCGGGATCAGGGAAGGGCAGTGGCTGAAACAGCAGCTCAAAGCGGCTCTAGACATTGGAGACTCCTGTGCCGCTCAGTAGCGGCCGCCCGTGTGCTTGCCACAGAGCCTGGCTGAGGATATCCACCTTTCACGGCGGATACCCAGGACAAATTGGCGGGCGTCCTTCTTGGGGACTGACCTGTTTGGCCCTGGGTGGAAGGCCACCTCCATAGGATCGAAAAGTCCAGCGCTACCCTGGACTGGTCGCGCGCTCAGAAGGACAAGGGCCGCCGCCAGCAACATAAGTCCTTTCGACCTTCTGCCCCTGCGGCACGTCCGGCCCAGCAACACCAGCATCAGGGCCAGCAGGCTCACGCTTGGCACCCCAAAGCCAAGCCTGCAGCTTCCTCCAACAGGAAGCAGGGAGGAAAAGGCCCAGGAGGTCTCTCGGCCGGTCCTTCCTCCAAGCCTGCCCAGTGACGGGTTGAGGGGTGTCACCCCCAGCCTCATCGCTCCCCCCGGGTTCCCCCGTGAGGTGACGGCTCTGCCACTTCCTTTCCGCCTGGTCCACTATTACCACAGACCACTGGGTGTTGGAGGTGGTAGGAAAGGGTCTGCCTCCAGAGTTCGAGCAGGCCCTGCCCTTCTGAGCCATCGCCCCTCGGGGGGCTACGGGGTCCGCAGCCTCCCTGTTGGCTCGTCGAGCCAACATTGCCCTGCTCCTTGAAAAGGAGGTGATCAGGAAGGTGGCGGATCCTCCACCAAGCCCGGGGTTTGTGTCCAGGTACTTCCTGATCCTGAAACGGACAGGGGGGCTGGTGCCCTATTCTAGACCTGCACAACCTGAACAGGTTCCTAAGGTCTCGAACCTTCAGGATGGTCACTCTGGCTCAGATCATTCCATCCTTTGAACGAGGCATGTGGTTCTGTTCTCTGGACCTCCAAGACGCGTTCTTTCATGTCCCAATCCGTCCGTCCCACCAGAGATTCCTGTGCTTCAGGGCAGAGGGGTCTCTCTATGAGTTCCGGGCCATGCCCTTCGGCCTTTCTCTAGCTCCCAGGGTCTTCACCAAATGCATGGCAGTGGTGACAGCATTCCTCATGGTGCGAAGGGTCCGGTGTACCCCTGCCTGGATGACTGATTGATTGCTGCCTCCTCCAGAATGGAGGTGGAGCGTCCAGGATCTGGCTGTCCAGGTTTGCTCTCATGTTGGCCTCCTTATCAACGAGACCAAGTCGGAACTCGTGCCAAAGCAGGTGATCCAATTCATCGGGGCAGAGCTTGACACTCTCTGCGAGCCAGAGCACGGCTCCCGGTGGACAGGGCCGAGGTTCTTTCCTCCTTTGCCCAGTCATTTCAGGTTGGGCAATTGCACCCTGCCCGGGACTTCCTGCACCTCCTGGGCCTCATGGCGGCCTGCACCAGCGTGATCCATTGGGCCCGTTGGCACATGCGTCCCCTACAGTGGGGACTGGCCAGCCAATGGCTACAGCGCTCCGATCCTTTGAATCAGCTAGTGACAGTGACCCAGGAGATGTGGAATGCTCTCCAGCGGTGGATCGTTCCAGCTCATCTGCAGGAGGGCATCCCGTTTGTCTGCCCCGAGCCGACGGTCTCTCTATCCACCGATGCCTCTCTGATGGGTTGGGGTGCCCATCTGGGGGAGCACAGAACGCATGGCCTCTGGTCCCCTCGGGAGTCCCGATGCCACATCAACCTACTGGAGCTTCGAGCGTATCGCCTAGCCCTCACAGCCTTCGTCTGCTTGTATGGGTCAAGTGGTCCACGTCCAGACGGACAATACCACCTACCATGTACTGCCTGAACTCGCCAGGGCGGGATGCGCCCATGCCTCTGTGCAGGAAGCTCTCCATTTGGTCCCTGAAAGCAGCCCGGAGGCGGATTTCCTGACATCCATGTGGCAGGAGCCTCCAACATTCTGGGCCAATGCCCTAAGCCGGATAGGAGCTGCATCCCACGAGTGGTCTCTCCTGCCGGAGGTAGTACAAGATCTGTTCTCTTACTGAGGCATGCCTCAGGTAAACCTGTTTGCCTCTAGGGAGAATGCGAAGCTGAAACTGTTTCATGCCCGCCCCTTCAGCAGGGCTCGCTGCAGGAGGATGCCTTCTCGAGGCCGTGAACCCCGGGCCTCTTCTATGCCTTTCCCCCATTTCCCTTGATTCACAAGGTGCTTCTCAAGGTGAGGAGGGACAAGGCGCAGGTGATTCTGGTAGCCCTAGACTGGCCCCGCCAGTTCTGGTATCCAGATCTTCTCAGTCTCAGCTCCAGGCTCCCGAGGCGGCTACCAGCCTGCCCGGACCTGATCTCAGTCAATCAGGGGAAGGTATTCCATCTGGACCTTCAGTGCCTGCACCTGACGGCCTGGTTCCTGAACAGCTAGAGTTCCAGGCCTTGGGTCTTTCCGACGAGGTCCTCAGCGTTGTTGAGGCTTCCCGTAAGGGGTCGACCAGAAAATGCTATGCCTTTAAATGGAAGAGATTCTCCATTTGGTGTCAGGGCAAGGGCCTGGACCCTTCCTCCTGTTCCTTGGCAAGCATTCTGGACTACCTATGGTCCCTTTCTCAGCAAGGGCTTTGGTCGACGACCCTTAAGGTGCACCTGGCAGCTATCTCTGCTTACCAGGCGCGGGACGGGAAGCAGTCCGTGGCGCAGGAGAAGGTGGTCGGATGCTTTTTCAAAGGCCTTGATCACATATTCCCTCCGGTGCGAGAACTTCCACCTCCATGGGATCTACTGCTGGTATTGGCTAAGCTCATGGGCAAGCCATTCGAACCGATGCACAGGTGTGACATCTGTCACCTGTCGTGGAAGACCACCTTCTTGGTGGCTATCACATCAGCCAGAAGGATGGGAGAGCTCCAGGTGCTTTCCATTGAGTCTCCTTATCTGGTCTTCCACAGGGACAAGGTTGTCCTGCGCCCCCACCCGAAATTCCTTCCAAAGGTGGTGTCGGAGTTTCACCTTAATCAGGTGTTGACTCTGCCGGTGTTCTACCCCAATCACACCTTGGAGGTCGAATATAGGCTCCATACTCTGGACCCTAGAAGAGCTTGCTTATTATAAGGAGCGGATGGCTGAAGTTTGGGGAGAGATTCGCCAGCTGTTTGTCACCTACGCTGAAGCTGCACCTGGCAGACCTGCAGCCAAGCGGATGATAGGCAGGTGGGTCACCTCCTGCATAGATCTCTACTATAGGTTGGCGGGCATGGAGCCTCCCAGAGGGATAAGAGCTCAGTGTACCCGCCATACCGTTGCATCGGTGGCTGCTTCCAGGGACTTCGCTATCCAGGAAATCTGCAGGGCTGCTACCTGGAAGTCAGCACACACCTTCATTACCCATTACCACATCGACCTTGAGTCACGCCGGGATGCTGGTTTTGGGACCTCAGTTCTCCAGTCATTATTCCCTAAGTAGGGGTATGCACCTTGCCTCCCTTCTCCCGGAGAACTGCTAGGAGTCTGCCAGACAGTGTGGATGAACATATCCATGTCCCTAGAAATACAGGTTACTCACCTGTAACAGGAGTTCTAGGAATGGTATATGTTGTTCATCCATACGACCCACCTGGTCTCCTCGGCTTCGACGCACAACCTGGCTTCCAGCGGGCTAGATCTGGCGTCATGGGGCGCAGCCGAGAGTTTTACCACCCGGGTGGGTGGGAGGAGCCAGCTTGAAGACCTTCCGGCAAGATTTAAAGCGGCAAGGAACCTGCCAGACAGTGTGGATGAACAACATATACCATTCCTAGAACTCCTGTTACAGGTGAGTAACCTGTATTTTCGTGCATCTCTCCTAGTTTAAAAAAAAAAAAAAAAAAAAAAAAGAATGCTGGTACCTACATTTACAGTTTAGCAAATACTTTAGAGCTAACTGAGCGAGTTTTTTGTAAGAAAACTGCTATAGTCTTTACTAATTATAGCAGTGATAATATGGGGCAATTTCTGTGCTTTTTTATTGTGCGTAGTTTGATGCAATTAAATTTTTAAATGGAAACACATATTACTGCTATCTAGACATGACACACCCAGAAAACACAAATAGTGAATTAGAGCTATTTAGTAGCTGTTTTTTTTACAGAGACCCCAGTTAGGTTATTATCAGGCATCTGCTAAATTGTAACTGTTGCCATTTGTGCTCACTGGATAAGAACAGTTACAAAGCTCTGCTTTTGTGAACTGATTTTAAAAGCACTGCATATGCTAAATCTATGGGTCTGGCTACATCACTGTCACATGAGACAGGGTGCATTGTAGGAGGCAGAAGGCAGTAAACTTATTTGTGATGGAGATTTCCAGGGGTCACAAAACTACCCTAAAGTTAGCAGCCTAATTTAGAAAAAACTCCTAATAGCAGACCGAGGGAAGGACACACTAGGAATTTACATACAAATCAAAACACTCTGCATAACATATGTTTTTGCAAATTCTGGGTGGACTTTAAAGGAGTAGTCCACCCAGAATGTGCAAAAAACATATGTTATGTAGAGTGTTTTGATATGTACGTTAAATCTTAATGTGTTCTTCCCTCTGTCTGCTATTTGGAGTTTTTCCTAAATTGCCTGCAAGCTGTATGGTAGTTTTACGACCCCTGGGGATCTCCATAACAAATAGTTTTATTGGCTTGCTTTCTCCCAGGATGCCCCATCTCATGTAACAGTGATGTAGCCATGCCCTAGATTTAGCATGTGTTGCTTTAAAATTAGTTTAGCAACAGCAGAGCCTTGTATTTCTTATCAGTTAGCCTAAATAACCTTTCAGTCAATTATGAATACATGCGACAGAACACCTAACTGTGGTTTCTGTAAGACAACAGCTACTAAATAGCTCTAATTCATTATTTGTGTTTTTGATGTTACAACACTCCTGCTAGCTAGACCTGATGCAAGAGAAAACAAAAATAGTGAATTAGAGCAATTTAGTAGCTGTTGTCTTACAGAAACCCCAGTTAGCTGGCTCTCAGGTATCTGCTAAACTAACTGTTGCCATTTGTGCTCCCTGGATAAGAAGTTACAAGGCTCTGCTGTTGCTAAACTAATTTTAAAGCAGTACACTTGCTAAATCTAAGGGCATGGCTAAATCACTGTCACATGAGACAGGGGGCATCCTGGGAGAAAGAAAGCCAATAAAACTATTTGTTATGGAGATCCTCAGGGGTCGTAAAACTACCATACAGCTAGCAGGCAATTTAGGAAAAACTCCAAATAGCAGACAGAGGGAAGGACACACTAGGATTTAACATACATATCAAAACACTCTACATAACATATGTTTTTTTTACTTTCTGGGTGTACTACTCCTTTAATTGAGCCATCCCCAATCTTTATGCTTCCAAGAACCAGTTTATGTGTTGTGCATATCAGCATGATAATTCACACTTATTTACAGCTTTGCACCTTTATCAGTTTTTAATTGCAATTGTGTCTAAAGCGCTCCATCGTATAGCCTCCAGTCTCCACTATACCTGCATGCATTGCAGCACTGTTTCACTGCATGCAGGGAGGTTGGAGGCTACCAGGACATATGCAGATGGCAGTGTGGAGCACGGGTGTAGGCTGCAATACTGGGATGCCTCCATACCACAGTAACCTGACAGCTGTATGTGCACCCCCCCGTGTGTACCCCCATGTCCCCAACTAACCTACGTCTCTGTCCTCACTTACCTCCCCGAGGGCCACCTCCTGATGGTACCCGTGTACTGTCTTTGATTACTCTTCTCACTGTGCCGAGTGTTGGGAGTACCCTGCCTGCCCATGTGTGATGTGGCAGCAATACTACCTGCAGAGCAGTGCCAGTAGTGAACACATACATTAGTGGAGCTCCTGAGTGCATTGTGGAGCACTGCTGTGGTGGACAATAGACGTGTGGCACTGTGTACAGTGTAGCAGTGGGGAACATTGAAGGCAGTAGTAGAAGGTCTGCCTTCAGCCATATAGCAGCAGTACATCAACGTCTGTTGTGCCCAGGTGCCTAATACTGGCAGAACTGATGCCCTGTCACCCTCCTTTCTCTCTTTCTCCCTCCCTCCCTCCCTCTCTCTGGCGGCCCCGATTCCAACATCGGATCTCCCCTCCTTGAACCGCTCTCTGTCACCTCCATAACATAAGTGTGTCTCATAACAGTGAAATATGGTTATTTACATAATATGACTATGCTATATACACAGTACTCCATAGGACATGTAGGAGGGCATCTCAAAATGCAGCTGTCATCACCGAGTGCACCATGGGATGTGCATTGTTACTACAGGGTTGAGACCACACACACAGTCGCACTCAGTGTGGACAGGCTGTAATGTTTTCAAACCATTATCCACACTGTTCATTGGCAGTGTGAACACACTGTAATGTTTACAGTCTGTAAAGGTTGGAATCCATTACAGCTTTTTCGAGCATAGTGTGGACAGGGCCTGCATGTTTATGTAATTCTCTTTCTTTCTATCGATTGCATGTATCGCTATTTTTACCCATTTCTAAAACAAACCCGCATATCACGTTTGCCTGCACTCTGAGCACGTACTTATGAAACTGTGCATATTTGTACTCCACTTCTGCATATACCTCATACTTTCTTAATATTCCCATTATCACAAGCATAACTACCTTGTCCTTGTCAAAAAGCGACCCCCTCTGAAAGTTGCCATCACATTTTCTCTAACAGTCCATCATCATTAAACCTGACTTCCTGACATCAACACAGTGCTTAAATATTTCATGGACAAACACCCTGTTTCTCTGAAAAAAAAAAAAAAACTGTGTAAATAATCCCAAGGCTGAACATATGCCACCATTACTTTTTCATGTACTGCCACCTTCTGTACCATCATGGAGATTTGCATATGTTTCCCATGATGCTTAGCATCACTGGGGCATGTACAATTGTGTTTTCTTTAAAATGTGGCTGTCCAGCCAATATCATCTGGGATAACACATACATCAGTGGCATTTGCTCTGGGGTTCTCTTGTAAACCTATATTGCTTCCTATTCCTTTCATTAAAATGTACACCTCCATATATTTTCCTAATAACGTGTATGCCTTCCTTGGAACAGAAACTAAAACAAATCTTACTACTTACAAATCATTGTGTTGTTTCTCCATACCTCCTTAACAATTCCACACAACTTTACTAACTTCATTATGCAGCCGTGGTGGATCTGACCAGATTTTTTTTTTTTTTTTTTTTTGTATTCATGATTGACTTTTCAAGTCAAATCACAAATGAAAAGAAACCAGAATTATCATGTTTGCCACCACTGGAAACTTCCCTGAACGTGATGGTTTTTCATTCATAATTGACTTAGAAGTCAGTGAATGGGAAAAAGAAAAAAAAAACTCATTCACTGCTGATTGCACAACTGTAAAAATATTTAACAAAAAAAAAAAACATTCACCCAGTTTCTAGCATCCATGTCACCCTCCTCTCCCAGCCACATTTAAATAACCCCCACCCTCTGTACATATATAGATATATATTAACGTGGCATGGTAGCACCACTATAGTTAGAGTAGGCTGGTTAATGGTAAACTCCTAACTTTGCAGTTTAATCGTTTCACCCTGTGCAACAAATTTGCACAAAAATTTGCATGGATGGTCTCTGAGGAAAGGTCCCTGTATGAGCAAAGATTCATTCTGGTTGGATATGTGGATAATGAAAAAAGTAGACGTTTTTTTGGTTTTTTGCTGTATTTTTGTCATCACCTAGTGCCCAGACAGTTCGGACTTTTGATCTGAAATTTTTAGTGTAAAAAGGGCTTCCCCATCAGAGTGGTACCTTTCATTGGTTTAAAAAAAAAAAATCCATTTCAGAGTTAAAAAGGATTTGAAATGTTGGTTCTGAGCATGCTCAGTATGCTCTTTTGGATAGCTGTGTCATACGGGAAAAGATTTGGCCATACAAAAAATGATTCTGTTTAGTATGGGGTAATCCTGTTTTTGAGAAAAATTCCTTTTTCTTATACTAGGAGTTATACTAGGAGGTATAGACATACAGAAAGCCGAGGCCCATTTTGTGTATGTCTGCAGCCAAGCTGGTAATTTCCATGTTTATTTTAACAGGATTGAATCGAGTTTATGCTTAAAGATTTTGTGATCTCTATTATCAAACAAGGAATTAGGTAATGAGTTCCAAGAGGTTATTATTCTCTGGGTAAAAGGATCTCCTTTTATTATTTTATGGGTATGTTAGAGATAATTGATATCTGTGGCTTCTTAAATTACAATTATGTTTATTATAAGATAGAGTTAATAGTGTTAGTAACTCTTCCTCCCCCACATAATTTATGCATAAAAAGTACATCTCCTCTTATTCTTCTCTGCTCCAGGGAATACATCTTTAATTAGTCTAGTCTTTGATCATAGCTCATGGTCGATATGTCTTCCACCATTTTGGTAACTCTCCGCTGCACCCCCTCCATTCTATTTACATCCCTTCTCAGGTATGGATTCCACAAGGGGGAGCAGTAATCCAAATGAGGCCTCACATAGGCCCTATAGAGTGGAATAATGCATTTTCTATTTCTGGAAGTAAAGCTTCTTTTTATGCATCCTATTAGCCTGTTTGTTTTATTAATAATGTTATTGTAATGTGCATGAAATGTTAGTCTATTATAATACCCAAGTCATTTTGTTGATGTACAGGTTTTATTATTTGTCCTTTTAATGTGTAACCATGATGCAAGTTATTTTTTCCGAAATGCATAACAGCGCATTTCTCATTACTGAATGTCATTTGTTTTTTTTACAGCCCATAATTCTATTTTTTTTTTTTAAGTCATTTACGAGTTCTGGTTAATCTTCCTTAGTATCTACCTGGGCTGTTAGTTTAGTGTCATCAGCAAATTTTATGGCTAAACTGTTTAAATTTGATGTCATATCTGATATAAATATGTTAAACAGAATCAGTCCCAAGACCGATACCTGAGGCACCCACTCATCACCAATCTCATGCCTGACACTGACCTTTTATCACAGAACACACTGAGTAGATTTTTAGTAATCAGTTACCCAATTTGTGATCCGATTGTCAGTACCAAGTTTGTCCATTTTATCTATTAATAGTCTGTGTGGCACTTTATCAGATGCTTTACATAGGTCAAGATAAATTACGTCTATAGCTTTATTATCTTCTATACATTTATTTACATATTCAAAAAAAACATGTTACTTGTTAGACAGGAAGGTAATATCTTGTCAGAAGACACCAGGAGAAAGGACTGCTGTGTGACTCGACTTCTCTGCTGGGACTAAAGTAGAAGAACTTTTGTACTTGGACCTTTAATTTAGGGTAAAAAAAAAATTAATATACAAAACAAAAAAAGTGTGTGTGTGTTTGGGTTAACTGAACTGAATGGGTATCTGAACAGTTATAGGTGTAAATATCAGGTGATTGAAAGGACTTAACTGCTGTGAGGTTTGAATTACTGGTAGAAAGATCTAGTAATTGGGGGAGTGGCTTAGCTAGAAGGAAGCTACATTTAAAGACTGCCTTAGAAAGATTCTGCTAATATCTTGGCAGAAGACACCAGGAGAAAGGACTGCTGTGTGACTGGACTTCTCTGCTGGGACTATATTGCCCTCCTTCCCTTCACTCCCCCCCCACCCAAAGTTAGTTCTATTTTTATAGGCATAGGATTTGACTGACAACAGGAACTTCCTGTTTGGGAGCAGGAAGTGAGTGATCACAGAACCACCAAAGACCCACCATCCTAGAAGGGCAGGAGTAGCTCTCTGGCCCCCTCTAACTGCTGGAGGTCTGCCTCTGAGCAAGTAAGTGGTCCACTGAGAAATATAGGATGTTCTTGTCTCAGAACAGGACAATCAGGAGCTTAAAGGGCACACAGGCAGAAAGTAAGGAGAGAAAAAAACAGAGGAAAGAGTAAGGATTGTAAAACAGTTAAGGGGCCAGAAATAAGACATGATTGGAGTGGTGCAGTGCAGTGGCTGTGGAGCAGCAGTCTTCCGGAGACGTTCTGGAGGATGCGGTGTTGTCCCATCTGCAGGCACCTCTCTGGGCTGAGGGAGGAGGTTGCTCATCTCCAGGCTGAGTTGACCAGGATTTGTGAGACCTCCTCTTCCATCCAGGGACCACCAGTGCCACTGCCGTTGCCTCAGAGGTTGCCAAGAAAGAGGAGCAGTTGGACCACAGTGGGCTCAGGGAGGGTGAGGGTGGAACAGAGGCGCATCCCTCCAGTTGTACCTCTCCACAATTCCTATGCCATTCTGGCAAAGTGTGGTTCCTCTATGGAGGCACCCGCAGTGGAGACCAAGGAGGATGCTGGGAACCTCCACAAGGGAGACCCACAGGAGGGTGTCGGGACCCTGCAGGGGAAGGAAACAACTCCTGGTGGGGGACTCCATTGTTAGGAAGGTAGAACTGGGGGAGGAAGGGGAGAGGGAGGTAAGGTGCCTGCCTGGCGCCATGGCTTGGAGGGACAGGGTGAATCCTCAGGATTGCGGAGCAGCTGCACAGGGAGGGAGCTGGATGTCATTGTCCACCTAGGGACAAATGACCTGGCTAAGAAAGGGATTAGAGAAGTGCAAGAAGAGTTTGTGGAATTGGGGAGGGCCTTGGTCAAGTAGCCACGCCGGTAACCTTCTCAGGCGCTGCCCATCTATGGCATGGAGAAGCTAGGGTGTTCCGCACCATGGGATTCAATCAGTGGTTGAACAACTGGTGTGGAGCTCAGGATTTGGCTTCATTGGGGACTGGGGTCCACCTGGAGTGATGCAAGCCTATACTGGCATGATGGGCTGCATCTGTCGGGAGGAACCAGGATCCTAGGTGATGGGTTTAAATGCTTCATTGGCAAGCTTTTAAACTAGCCAAGGGGAGAGCACTGGAAAGGGCAGGAAATCCTAGCCCCCAAATAATCATGGTAGTAAGTCGGCAAACACCAACATAGAGGTGTCGATGGGAGAAGGGCAGGGTAAATGGAGAAAGTAACAAAGGCAAAGAAGGACAGGGATGGGGCAAAGGAGTAAGGCCATCAGGAAATGGAGGGTAATGAGTACCAATGCCCGTAGTCTGGGCAGCAAGCTCCCTGAGCTGGTGGCCTTGATGGAAGAGGGATACCTGGATATCGTAGCAGTCACAGAAACATGGTACACAGAGAACCATGACTGGGATGTTAACATACCAGGGTACATAATCAACAGGAGAGACAGGCAGGGGAGAAGAGGGGGAGGAGTAGCTCTATGTAAAGGAAGGGATAAAAGCAACTGAACAAAAGAGTAAACAGGGAGGAGAGGAGGCACTGTGGGTCACCTTGGAGACTGGAAAGGGCACCACAATCCGCACAGGGGTTGTGTACAGACCCCCATGTCAGGGGGAGGGAATGGACAAGGATATGACAGAAGGCATTCTTAGAATGGCAGAGAAAGGGGAGATACTATTGATGGGAGACCTGAATATGCAGATGTTAACTGGAGCACATTTGCTTCAGCCACATCCAAGAGCAGGGCCATTCTTGATGCCCTACAGGTGGCAGGCATTAGACAGCTAGTTTCAGAACCCACTCGTGAGGAGCAATCTTAGACCTCGTGCTCTCAAGCGGGGACAGTGAGAGGATCTCAGATCTAGAAGTGGGTTGCCATCTGGGGACAAGTGACCATCAAACAGTGTGGTTCATGTTAAACTCAGCTACAGAGTCAAGCCATACAAAAGTGAGGGTACTGGACTTTAGGAGAGCTGACTTTGGCAAGATGGGAGAGTGCCTCAGAAAAGCACTAGCAAACAGGCTAGAAGGAGGTGTGGAGCAACAATGGGGAATCATCAAAACTGCCATCACAGAGGCAACAAGCCTTTGTGTGAAGCAAATAAACAAACCAAATGAAAGAAAAAGCCACTATGGTTCTCAAAAGGGTGGCTGTGAAAGTCAGGAAGAAAAGATAGCATTCGGAGTATAAGGAAACACAGAAGGAGCAGGACAGAGAGCTGTACCAGTTAAGGCAGAAGGAAGCAGGAGGAAGTCAGAATAGCAAAGGCCCAAACTGAGGAAAAGATAGCCAACTCAGTTAAGAAGGGGATAAAACCTTTATAGGTACATCAGCGAGCGTAGAAAGACAAAGGGAGGGATAGTGAGGCTGAATAGAATGATCGGTGGGTGGGCAGAGGGGGACAGTAAAAAAGCAGGGATACTGAACAAATATTTCTGCTCAGTATTCACAAAAGAGGTGGGGAAAGTGCCTAATCTAATTAACAGAAGCACTCTTGATAGGCGGGTCGATCCCAGTCCTTTCACAGAAGAAAGGGTTCTGCAAGAACTCCTAAAACTGAAGGTGGACAAAGCAATGGGTCCTGATGGAATTCACCCCAGAATTCTAAAAGAATTAAGGGAGGAACTAGTGAAACCACTGGCTACTCTCTTTAATAAATCATGGAGGATGGTGTGGTACCGAGGACTGGAGGAAGGCGGATGTGATTCCCTTCACAAAGTGGGACCAAGACAGAGGCAGGAAACTACAGACCTGTCAGTCTGACCTCTGTGGGAAAGTGATGGAGTCACTTCTGAAGGAAAGAATAGTTGAGTACCTAGAGGCCAGTGGAGCACAGGACCCAAGGCAGCATGGATTCACAGTGGGAAGGTCATGTCAGACAAATCTAATAGATTTCTTTGACTGGGTGACCAAAGTAGTGAACCAGGGAGGGGCTGTGGACATGGCCTACCTAGACTTTAGCAAGGCATTTGACACAGTCCCACACAAAAGATTAATAGTCAAATTAACCAGCCTGGGAGTGGGTCCCACGGTGGTAGCCTGGGTAAAACATTGGCTGCACAACAGGACACAGAAGATAATTGTAAATGGAGTCCACTCTGAAGAAGAGAGGTTACTAGTGGGTACACCGCGGGGTTCAGTTTTGGGTCCAGTCCTTTTAACATCTTCATCAGTGACATTGCAGAGGGACTGGAAGGAAAAGTATGCCTTTTGCAGATGACACAAAGATCTGCAACAGGGTTGATACACAAGGAGGCATGGAAAGGATGAAAAGGGACTTGGCAAGGTTGGAGGAATGGTCAGGCGTATGGCAGCTAAGTTCAATGCAAAGAAGTGCAAAATAATGCACCTGGAAACAAGAACCAGGAAGAATACACAATGGGTGGGGAGGTAGTAACAACAACAGAAAAGGAAAGGGACCTGGGGGTAATCATATCAGATGACCTTAAGGTTAGCAAGCAATGTGAGAAGGCAGTAGGGAGGGCTGGGGGTCATGGGTGTAGCCAGGCATACTCCAAGTACTCCATGGTGTGCAATTTTTTTTAAGGGGGGTAGCAAATAGGCTTTGAACTGCTTCCTTTTTCCATGAAAACTAACAAAAGAAAATGCTGAACCTTTCTGTAATTTTATTCATAGGAGTCAAAACTAGAAGGACTGGTCACTAATACTGTCTTTGCATCCCAAGGACAATACAACTTTATAGACTCTGGGCTGGTATGTGGGTGTCTTAGGGAGCAATGCATGGCATTTGTATTTACCCATGCATAGCAACAATCATTGTCATGAGTTACAAAAGTTGTATTTATTGAGCCAAATGAGGCAACAAACACAGTCCTGGTGTACATTTGTTTATTGTCTGGCTGCACCCCAGGAGGGGCACACCTTAACAAGGGGGGAGGTAGCAGTGAGTCCACTTGGTGTGCAGATCTGAAATCCCTGGCTACACCCCTGCTGGGGGTATACTGGGATGTATAGGGAGAGGCATCAGCAGCAGAAAACAGGAAGTTGTTATCCCTCTGTACAGACAGTTGGTGAGACCCCATCTGAGTACTGTGTCCAGTTCTGAGACCCCATCTCCGCAAGGACATAGACAGGATAGAGGTAGTCCAGAGGAGGGCAACTAAAATGGTGCAGGGTCTGCAGGAGAAGCGTATGAGGAGAGACTAAGGAGCTTAATATGTATACCCTTGAGGAAAGAAGGGAGAGGGGGACATGATAGAAACTTTTAAGTACCTCAGTGGAATCAACAAAGTCCAAGAGGTAGCATCTTTCAGAAAAAGAGACTTGCAAGAACAAGGGACACAATTTAAAGATAGAGGAGGGCGGTTCAGGGGCAATGTGAGAAGTATTATTTCACAGAGAGGGTAGTGGATGCATGGAACAGCCTTCCTGAGGAGGTTGTGGGGTCTAAAACTGTGGGAGAATTCAAGAATGCATGGGACAGACATAAGGCAATTCTGGTGTGGGGTAGGAAGAAATAGGCTGTTGGTTAACTAGGATCTATGGCCTATCCTGTAGGTAGGGAAATGGGCAGACTAGATGGGCCAAGCGGTCCTTATCTGCCGTCAAAGTCTATGTTTCTATGACAGGATCTGTTTTTTCGAAAACCATGTTGGGATTTGTCTTTTAATCCTTTTACTTTTAGGTAACTTTCAATCCCAGTTTTTAATATTGTTTCAAACATTTTGTCTACTATACTTGTTAAACTAATGGGTCTATAATTTGAAATTTGTGATCGATCTCCCTTTTTAAAAATAGGTGTGAAAATTGCAGTTTTCTAGTCCATTGGGACATGCCCTGTATTTAGCGACATGTTAAAAAGTTTATGTAGTGTGTTAAGTATCCATTCTTTAATTTCCTTCAAGTAACCTAGGATGTAACATGTCTGGATCAGGTGATTTATTTGTGTTTAGGTTGTCCGTAATCTCTTTTTTAGTTATCTCATTTAAAGTATCTTTTGGAATTTTATTGACTATTGATGGATATGTTTTAGTATTGAAAACTGAACAAAGTATTTGTTGAATTCATCTGTACTATCTTGAAGTGATATTTCACTATTTTCTATCACCAGTGGACCTATATTTCTAGAGTTTGATTTTTATTATTTATATAGGAATAAAAACTTTTCCACCATCCTTAATGTATGCCAGCTTTGTTTCAAATTTTTTTCATCATTCTAATTTTGTATTTACATTTTTTTGTGAGATCTTGGAATTCCAGATATTATATTTACTACTGTCTCATATCATTGCTCTATACAGTCTCGTTTTTGTTAAATTTGTAATAGTTGGGGTCATCAAGGTGGGATTTTACCTCTTTTATTGTACAAGGTTCTATTTGGTACATATTTATTTTCTAAGTTTATATTTTATTTTTGATTTTGTTCCATAATGCGTTATGCAATCTATGTTGTTGTCCCATTTCCACTCTAATAGAATCTGTTTAATCTTAACTAAATTTGCTCTGTTATAATCTTTAACTACTGTTTTACCCAAAACTGGTTTAAAACATGTAGAGTTATTAAAGTAATTATCATTTGGTCACTACATAGTAATGGAGGTTTAACCATTATATTAGTTATTTTATCAGGCATGTCTGTCAATACTAGGTCCAAAATATTATTGTTGCGGGTGGGCTGATTTATTACTTGGTACAATCCATTTGTTGTACATGTATCCACAAACAGAGTTTCAATATTGTTACTACCAATGTTTTCATTCCAATTTATTCCTGGAAAGTTAAACTCCCCCATTAGAATTATTTTCTTATAATTTGACTTATCATTTATACTATTTATTATATCCTGGTTTATTGTAAAGTTAGAGTCAGGTGGCCTGTAACATAGACCAATCAGTAGTTTTGGAGTATTGTCACATAATATTTCTACCATATAATTTCACTTAATGTACTATTAATTACATCCACGGGTTGTATTGATTTTATGTTTTCTTTAACAAATAATGCCACACTGCCTCCTTTTTTATCCTTTCTATATTTGAAATATGTTGTATATCCTGATATATTGTTACACCACTCAGAGTTATCGTTCCACCATGTTTCAGTTACAGCGGCTATATCTATTTCCTCATTATTTAAAATATATTGAAATTCGGTCGTTTTTGCACCATGTAGACTCCTTGCATTTGTTAGTAGAAAATTTAGACCTGTTTTCAATATACGTTTACTTACTTTCTTGTGTATTTGTTTAGTTGGTTTTGGGTTTTGTATCTCTAATCTATTCTCAAAATGGTATCCCCTGTTCCGCCTTCCTATTATTTTTTTGAAACATCAATTGCATCGCAAATGTTACACCCCAGCAGTCTTGAACCATGTTTGTTTAGATGTAACCCATCATAACCATATACCTCATTTTTGTTCTCAAATTTCTCCCAAGTTTTAATACAAAAGATATTATTTGTTAAATACCACCTGCGTAGCCAGTTGTTAAATGATTTAATATTTCTAGTTCTATAGTGGCTTGCCCTAGATATTGGTAACATTTCAGAAATAATGGGAGTTGCATCATACTCTTGGATACATTTAATAGCGTTTTCCATATCAGAAATAATTTCTTATGCGTCCTTGCTTTCCGATGTTATTTGTTCCACGTGTAGTACAACATTTTTTTCGACTCACATTTTCAGTATCCCTGGAATCTCTTTTATGTCTTTTATAGTGCCCCACTATAACTACAACTAGTTACATTTTCTTTATTTCCTCTTGTTGTGTATCTATCTGTGTACTTTATTATTGAGTCACCTAGAATGAATATTTGTTTTGGTGGGTTTGGATCTAGATTTTATTCAGTATCAATTGCTGGTAATTCCTGTTCATTATTTGGCTCTGATTGGCTTCCCAGTAATGGATGTATAGCTAATGAAGCTGTTATCTCTGTATTAATCATAACGTTATTAGAAAAGGGGTTTTCGGGAGTGTGTGTTCCTACGTTCGTTCGTGCTTTGTCTGCTGATTTGGGTGCCATTGTCACTTTCTGTTTTTTGGAACATTCCTTGTTTGATGTATTTTCTTGTATCTGAATTGATTCAGTTTGTGGTATGATATCCCCATCTAGTAGGGTAATCAGTGGGTCAAAACTATTCAATAGTAGTATAGTAAAGCATTCAGCTTTCCTGCCTTTCTTTTTTTTTAGGGGTCTTATAGTTTGGACCTCATACCATTCATTGTCTAGGTTATCTTGAATGTCCATATCTCTAGGTCTTTTTTTTTTATGTATTGCTATTTTGAATAGTTATGGTGGGGAATGGCTGGGAATTGTTGTTGTAATACTATGTTGTTTACTTTTGCATTCATTGTCTCATTTTCACAGGATAAGTTGTCACATTCTTCATTAACCATTTTCGTTATTAATTTCTGTTGGCTGATTTCTAGGGCCTTTAACCTTGTGCTAAATAAAGATAGTTCAATACTCATTTCTGCATTCTGTTTACTCTTTAATCAGGTAAAATGGAAGTCAATTATAGGTATATCTGAAAACAGGTACATATCACATTCAGTGCACTGAGTCCCTGCTTTACCTTCAAAAATTATGTTTTCTCCATTTATTTCCAAACAATAGGCCAACTAAAGTTTGTGATCAAAATTTTACCTCAGAAAATAATCCGGTGGTGTTTAGTCCGTTTATCACGCAAACTGTCTTCTCTACAGGATTACTAATTTACTGATTTTATATGATCTTTAAATCTTCCCAGAAAAATGCTTTACAACGCTTATGCGATGCGGCCTTGCGTGTCTATACTGGCCGCCTGCATGGGAGGGCTGCTTTTAGCTGTAATATGACCTGGAAGTTAAAGATGGGGTCACAAATTTTCTTGCAATTTAAATCACGTTTTTAAATGCAGTAAAACAGTTTATGCTGTAACAGGCACTTTTCTATGCAAGCCCCAGTAAGAGTTTACCTTTAAAGTTTAAAATAAACACAGTATTTGAAAACTGTAGTTCTTAAGACTATGCTGAGGAACTACAGTTTCAACTCTTCCTGGTCAGGTGACTTGTGATCTCAGGGCTCAGAATGACAATACAAACAAACTTAAAACTGAAAAAATGGCAAGTTTGATTCTAGAAATAGTATGTTCTTACACACAACAACCTTGTAGGGTGATGCAACAAGTTTTAAGCGCTTGCCCTCTACTTGGGAGGGCTGCTTTTAACTGTAATATGACCCAGAAGTTAAAGATGGGGTCACAAATTCACTTGTGATTTAAATCGCGTTTTAAATGCAATAAAACAGTTTATGCTGTCAGGCACTTTTCTATTCAAGCCCCAGTAGATTTTACCTTTAGAGTTTAAAATAAACACAGTATTTGAAAACTGTAGTTATGGCTGCCATCTTGTTTCCATTTTTTTCAAAACATTTTTAATTTTGAAAACCCATACAAATTGTGTCATGGAAACACACAGACATATGTATCTTGCTAATCGGGACCCCATTAGCTAGATTCTGTCATTAGCTTTTAGAAAAATGACCCAGAAATGTGTTTGTAACACATTTAAAAAATATTTTTTTCATAAAATGATTTTCTTTTTGTTATGGCCATACAAAAGAAGAATAGGACCATATGAAATAAAATCACTTCTGCACAGAAAAAAGAATTTGGACTTAGGTTTTTGTTTCACATTCTTTTTTGTATGAGGTATCTTTTCATGAGAACACAGTCTCATGAAAAAGATTCATTCATACGAAAAATAAATATGGACTCAGGTTTTTTTCACATTCTTTTTTCGTGAGAACGACAATCTCACGAAAAAGGATTCCTTTGTTATGGAAAAAGAATTTGGATTTAGTTTTTTTTTTCCACATTCTTTTTTCATATTAAGGAATCCTGATCTTCCTGGACATAAAGTCTCCACCACTCATTCACACTGATGGGATCTACGCTGGAGGTGCTAGGACCCAGCGGGAGCAAACTTTTTTGCAGGAGGGCCAGTGCCAGAGATGGAGCCGCAAGTCTCGGCTCGTGTGGCAGTGACTGTCTCGGCGTCGACCCTCCAACTGCCTCAGTTCCTTTTTTCCCCCGCTGTCGAGTGCGCTACGGTGACGACGTCGCTCGCCCACCAGGAGTCAGACTTCAAACTAGCAGCATAGTTTTCAATTTACTATGTTGTAATATATCTCGAATAAGTACCGCTTTCTATAAATTGTTCTTATTTAAGAAAGAAGTATCAGCCTACATTGACAGAGTCGGCCATGAGCGGGTCAGGTGATGGTAGGGACACTTCTTATGAAAGCTGTTCAGTCAGCCAGGCTGGGTCCGATCTGCCGCCCTCTCCAGAGGGAGGTCCGACAACAGACGGTCCAATACCCGGGTGGAGGGGCGGTCACCCTGGAAGCATAAAAGAAAACGGTTGCATTCTCGGCACCATTCGGCCTCGAGCTCTTTTTCGTCCCACAGGTCAACAAAGAGAAGGCATTACTCGAGATCACCCTCTGGTATGTCTGCGCGTTGATGGCTGGTCATTGGGGTCAGTTGCCGGTCTCCTCCTCTGGAGTCGCAGGTTTCTGTTTCTGGTCACCGACCTCTTCGGCATCGGAGCCCTTCCCCGCCTTCTGGTAGGGCTTCAGATGAGCAGTTTCATCAGTGGGCCACTCTGATGAAGCAGTGGGCTTAGAGGTTGGTCCAGCTGCCTGGCCCGGTCACTCCAGCCTCGGGGGATCGGGTAGGGTGGTTGGGCTTCCCTAGTCGTGCGGCACCTTCTTCGGTGCCGTCGACTCCGTGCTCAGGTGTTTCCCCCCTCACGTGGCTGCGGCGCAGTGGGCCACACCAATGCCTCTATCTCCTGGTATTCTTCCTTCTTTCTCCTCAAATCCTAGTTTTCAGAGCCCTGTGTTGGTTTCGGCACCTTCGGCGTCGATGGGTCACTCGGCGCCATCCTGTGCGGTGTGTCTGCGCCATCCTTGGTGCCATACGGCATGTCGGCGCCATGCAGTTTGTCAGCGCCGAGGTCTCTGGCACAATGCACGGCGCCGGGTCAGGCGGCGCCTTGCTCTTTTTCAATGCCGAGGTTTAGGGTGACGTCTTCCGCTCTTCAGGGCTCCTCACCTCCGACCCCTTTTTCTGCTGATTTTCACTCCTTTCCTATCCATGCAGTCCCTCCTGGGCTGTCAGGAGATGATATTGAGCCTGACCCAGACCTTAGGCTGGGTGATGATGTGGAAGGAACAGGGTCTAATCCTATTGCAGAGCCTGTAGTCGAGGACCTCTCATTTAAGTCTCTGCTGAAAAATTTGAATTCCACTCTTTCTCTCCAGACTACTAATGTCAATCCTGGGAAGCTTTTAAGGCTCCATGACCTTCATGTCCCGGAGATCCCTATGGATTTAACTCCCCTGGTACAGCCTTCCTTTGAGACGCTTTCTCAAATGGTATGGAATAATCCCGTCCTCATTCCTTCTGTGGCTAAGTCCATGGATAGAAAGTACACTGCTCCCAAGGTTCGACCCATTTTGACCTCCCAAGCCTTTGCGGATCCTGTTGTGGTCTTGGCAGAGAATAATAAGTTCGTCCTTCCTCGGGCTACTGCAGCCCAACCTATAAACAAAGAATATCATAAGATAGATACTTTAGGTAAGAGAGTCTTTGCTGCATCCACCCTTGGTGTGCGTATTGCCAGCTACCAGGGTTATTTCTGTCAATATGAGTATGTTCTTTGGGCTTCGCTCAAACAAATGGTAGAAGCTGTGCCGGAGTCGGACACTAATTCAGAGCTTCTTTAAACCATAACCAGGGATATAGAGTCCAACAACCAGCAGGTTAAAGCAGTCATGGATGCTTTCGATACTGCCTCCTGAGGGTGGCGGCAGGCCTTTGTACCCGCCATCACTCTTGGCTGCGCACTTCAGGTTTCACGAATGATGCCCAGCAACAAGTCATGGTGTTATCCTTCGACATTATGCATCTCTTCAGTCCTCAAGTAGAGCAAGCTCTAGAGGCCACACAAAAGACTAGGTCTGCCATTAAATTGGCTCAACCTTTTCCTGCCCCTTCTCAGGGGTGGTGTTAATAAGCATTAATTTCACAACCGTCAGTCCTTTCGGGGCAAGGGGAGGTTTTAATAAAAACCAAGCCCCCCCCAGCCTCAAAAGAAAATGCAACAGAAAGCACTAGGGCCCAAAGCGCCCAGTGCCGCCTTCTGAGTTCCTGGACCAAGTCCCACCTCAGCTGCCCGAGGGGGACTCTTTCTCAGCGGTGGGAGGTCATCTGACTCACTTTTACATCCGTGAAGTCCATAACATTGGACAAATGGGTCCTTTGAATAATCCGCAAAGGGTATTTCCTCAATCTTTCAGAGGCCCCAACGGATCATCCCCCCCAAATGACAGCCCAGGCTGTCAGTATTTCAGTCAGAGCTTCTCGCTTCCGAGATCCAAGGCCTTCTGAACAACAGGGCAATAGAAATAGATCTTACTTCGAGGTACAGCTCTTGCAGCAGGTTACACCATTAGGACTGAAGCCGGCAGGCATCAGGACCCCACGGAAATCTTCTAGCTAGCAGTCTTCAGCGGGGACCGTCTCCGACATCGGTCCCGCCCCCAACGTCAGGCGTAGTAAATAAGGAGGCGGTCCCACCAGAATCCCCAGTTCTTTCCCGCCGTCGACTTGCATGTCTCGACCCTTCAGTCAGTACCTAGCGCGTGACGCCTGGAAAAGTTCTTTTCCCATTTCTCAAATTGGCAACTCTTTTTTCGTTGAATCATCTGCCATCTGATGTCCTCTCCAACATCCGCGGAGAGCCATCCATCAAAGTGCGCCTGTGGGAAGCAAATTCCCTTTAAAGACCCGCATTCGGCCTGCGTGCGGTGCCTAGGCCTGGACCACGACACCCGGGCCTGCTTCTTCTGTCAAGGCTTTAAGAGTCGGACCCAGCTCCATCGCCAGAAGGCCCTCCAAGCTTACCTTCTAGAAGAGAGAGAGAGATTGAAGGCCATGGATTCTGCCTCCAAGGGGGAATCGTCTGAGAAAGCCCGGCGGCACCTCTAAAAGCACAGGGAGAGGGTGAGGTCAAAATCCCCTTCTAGGGCTTCCGACTCTCGTAGCTCCAGCTCCCGGTCCGACCGCTCACCTTCCCGGGCCCGCTCTCAGCCTCCCCCAGTCGCGGTCAAGTCATCCTCCAGTTCCTCCACTCTGCAGCCTGTTTCGACCTCCAGGCCTTCTTCCTCTTCATCCAAGGCCTCGCCGTGGTCAGGGGACTGCCATCACCACAAGTCCGGCTCCGGCGTCTGGTCGGTCTCCTTGCCTCCTCCACCGCAGCGGAAAACCAAGGAGCTGACATCGCTCAAGAGGACGTCGGACCCGACGTCGGCCAAGCACCACCGGTCCCGGGACTCAACGACTGCCAGACGCCCATCACCGGTTAGGCCTTCTCCACTGCGGACGCCGGCCGGGGGACCGATGCCCATCCCAGAAGAGAGAGGAACCCCTACGCCACCTACCGACGTCGGCCAGGAGGCGCTTATGGAGGAGGAGTTGACTCAGCCCGAGGACCAGGCGGGCGAACCCAGTCCTGTCGAACCCCAGAGGGAACCCTCTCCTGAACCAGAGACCCCTGGGGGGCCGACGCCGGAACCCGACGACCGACCACCGGCGCCTGGCCCGTCTGGCCTCAATATTTCTGAGGTCAAGGAGCTATTTACCTTTTGGTGGGATACCATAAAGAAGGATGTGGTTCCCACACCTCCTCCTCTTCCTCCTCCTCCACCCGTGACTCCACCGGCCCCAGCGCCTCCCACCCCATCCGGGGCAGCAGACCGAGTACCTTCTCCCCAGGAGCCTGCAGAATCTCCTAGGGGCAGACCAGACAAGAGGAGACATCCGTCCAGATCTTCTTCAGGGTCACCCAGCCCCAAGAGACCCAGAAGATGCCGCCATTTGCCTTCGATGGAGGACTCGGGATCGGACTTCTCAGACGGATCCAGATCCCCTTCTCCCATCAGCGTCCCCCTCTCTGGACCCACATGAGCTCCAAAGCTCTCCTCTGGATGACCCATCGTTTTCTGAGATTATGAGTCACATCCAAGAGAATATGGGCTGGGACGCAGAGGAACTTGACCCCGAGAGGCTACGCCTTGCACGCTATCTTCGGCAAAAGGACCCAAAGCCTGTGGTGGTACCACCCTTGGTAGACACCTTCGTGGACATCACCAAGGCAGCGTGGAAACGTCCACATTCACTCCCGGCGATGCCGAAGAAGGCTGACTGCCTGTACAAGGCCCCTAGGGAGGATCAGTACTTGGCATCTCATCCTCTGGCCGATTCCCTGGTCATTACAGCCTCACATGACCGGTCCCAGAGGCCGCAACATCTGAGCACCCTGCCACCGGACCCAGAGTCCAAGCAATTGGACGCGATGGGCAGGCGCATGTACGCAGCTGCAACCTGCGCCATTAGGTCCCCTCAACTATCTCACCCACATGGTCCAGTTTCAGAATGCCTTGTGGGAGCAGGGACTAGAGCTGGCAGAAAAGATGCTGGAAGGTGAGCAGAAGGAAGAACTGCTTTAGCTCCTCCGCACGGGTTCAGACGTGGGAACCCAGGTGCTTTGAGCTGCATATGACTCCGTGGACTCCTCAGGCGTATGCCTCCGGAGACACTCATGGCTTTGTGTCTCCGGATTCACCCCGGACGTCCAGAAGAACATTCTGGACGCCCCGTTCCACGGCGAAGTTCTCTTCGGTGAGTCTTCGGAGAAGGTTCTCACCAAGCTTCAGGAGGCTGGGAAGGCCGTGAGGTCTGTCCAAGCCATGTACAGACCCAGGCCCAGTTCCTTTCATAGGAACCAGAGCCGTTTTTGCGGCTGGGCCTTGAGAGACAACAGTCCGTTCCGGTCCATAACAGGAGGGCTCTTTCTCCCAGAGCACAGGGAAGTCGTCCTCAGGCAGAGGCCAACGCCCGCCAAGTCGGCCCAGCCTGCAGGACCCTCAGCCGCCACAGCATGACTCCGTCCTGGCCCCTGCCCTCAGGATCAACGGACACCAAGGTCGGGTAGTGTGTGGACCACCTGCCAGGTGGCAGTCTGTTACCACCGACAGGTGGGTTCTTCAATTGGTCAAAAGGCCACTTTATAGAATCGTGGACCATCCACCCACCCACAAGGCCTCCTCTGTTCTCCCATTACTCAGATCAGCACAGATTGCTTATCAGGCAAGAAGTACTCATGCTTCTACAAAAAGGAGCAGTTGAGTACGTCTCGGAGAACCAGAGAGGAGCAGGCTACTATTCCCACTTCTTTCTGGTTCCAAAGAAAACAGGGGACCTCCGTCCAATTTTGGACCTCAGCGACCTCAATATGTCGGTTGCCTACAAACGGTTTTGCATGGTGACCCTCCAAGGGCTTATTCCCATGCTGAAGAAGGATGCCTTTTTAGCGTCACTGGACATGCAGGACGCCTACCTGCACATCCCCATTGCTCTAGTGCACAGGAGGTTCCTGCGCTTCGAGTTCCTCGGCAACCACTTTCAGTTCCAGTCACTTCCTTTTGGACTGTCATTGGCCCCCAGGGTCTTTATCAAGTGTATGGCAGTCGTGGCAGTGTCTCTAAGGAGACAGGGCCACTATGTGTTCCCGTACCTGGACGACTGGCTTCTCATGACCGCCTCCAGAGAGGCGCTGTTGTTGGCCATCCAGAACAACCAAGCTCTTTTTCAGTCACTGGGTATTCTTATCAACTACGAGAAGTCTCTCCTGGTACTGTCCCAGAAGCTGCAGTTCATAGGCGCAGTTCTGGACACCGTCCAAGGGAAAACTTTTCTTCCCGAGGACAGAGCGGAGCACATCAGGTCCCTCATCAGGGACCTTTCAGCAAAGAAGACTGTCCCTGCCAGACTGGTCCTTCGCCTGCTCGGACACATGACTGCGACCATTCCAACCATCCCAATGGCAAGGCTTCACATGCAGGTAACCCAGTGGATGCCAAAAGTGCAATGGGATCAAAGGCAAGACCACATGCAGCAGCCGGTCAGAATCACGAAGGCCGTGAATCAGGACTGGCAATGGTGGCTAGACCCAGGGACACTCTCTGTGGGTGTTCTGTTTGCAGCGCCGTCCCGGAGGTAATCCTCTCCACAGACACCTCAGGGCTGGGGTGGGAGCACCTGAATGGGGTGAGGTCCCAGGGCAATGGACCCTCAGGAAGCTCACCTCTATATCAACATTCTGGAGGTGAGGCGGTCCTTATGCCCTGCAGGCCTTCCAGTCAGAAATCCCACCGAGTACTCTTCTGCTTCAAACAGACAATCCGGCGGTGATGTATTACCTCAACAAACAGGGATGCACACACTCTTACCCCCTTTGCAGGGAAGCTTTGAGAGTGTGGGAATGGGTAATTCGACACAGCGCGAGCCTGATTGCAGTTCACGTTCCCGGAGTGGACAACACAATCGCAGACAGCCTGAGTCGATCCCAGGCCAGAGTCCATGAGTGGGAACTTCTTCAGGAGGTAGCAGAGGATCTGTTTCTTCAATGGGGCACTCAGAATTGGCCTTGTTAGCTTCCCATCCAACGCAAAACTGCCCAATTTTTGCTCGCTAGATCCAGGGCCTGGTGTTTTTGGTCGGAACGCGTTGTCCCTCTCCTGGGCAGACAGATTCCTCTACGCTTTCCCTCCCTTTCCATTGATCCAGAGAGTCCTTCTCAAACTTTGCAGGGAGCACGCAACAATGATCCTGGTAGTGCCTTTCTGGCCCAGACAGATCTGGTTCCCCATGCTGACTCAATTGTCCCGGGAACCTCCACTCCCGTTGCCCATCAGCTCCCACATGCTGTCTCAAGAGGAGGGTTAGCTAGTCCATCCGGACTTGCATGCCTGGCTCCTCGAGACATAGCCATTATGCAACATGGGGTCTCGCAAGAGGTGGCGGAAGTCCTTTCTCCCCCCCACCCCAGCTACTGACAGGAATGCTCATCCCAGCCTGTCATGGAATTTAATAACACCTGACCTCTCCAACCCAAACGACTGACAGGTTCACTGTTCAGCCCAGCCTGTCATGGAATTTAAAAAACCTGACCCTCTCCCTCAACTAACTGATGGTTCACTCCTGCCTGCCTGTCATGAAATAAAACACCCAACCTTCCCTCCCAACTTGACAGGTTCAGTGCTCAACCCAGCCTGTCATAGAATTAGAAACACCGACCTGCCTCTTAACTACTGAGGGTTTGTTGCTCACAGCCTGTCATGGAATTAAACACCTGAACCTCCTCTCTCAATTGCCTGACAGATCTGTGCTGTACCATGTCACGGAACTGAAAAATACCTGACCTTCCCCTAACTACCTGAAAGGTCTGTTGCTCAGCCCAGCTGGTCAGGAATTAAAAACACCTGACCCTCCTCCCAACTACCTGACAGGTCCAGTGCTCAACCCAGCTCTCATGGAAATAAAAACCTGCTTCCATCACCTGACAGGTTGTTGCTGTGCTCAGCCTGCCATGGAATTTAAAAATCTACCCTCCCCTAACTACCTGATAGGTCTGTTGCTCAGCCCAGCCTGTCAAGAATCTTAAAACACCTGATCTCTGCCCACCCCCACCTGAGAGGTCTGCTGTTCAGCCCAGCCTGTCATGGAATTTAAAACACCTGACCCTTCTCAATACATGACAGGTCCGCCACTAGCCCAGCCTGTCGTGGAATTTAGTACCATCCTCCCCCAACTACCTGACAGGTCCGCTGCTGAGCCCAGCCATCAGTAATTAAAATACCTGACCTCCCCGCCTAACTACCTGATAGTCCGCTCTCAGCCCAGCCTGTCGTGAAATTTAAAACACCAGTCCTCTCCCACCCGCGCTACCTGATGGACTGTTGCTGTCCCAGCCTCATGGGTTCATAACACCTGACCCCCAAACGACCTGACAGGTCCACTGCTCAGCCCAGCCTGTCATGGAATTTAAAAACCTTGACCTCCACCTCAACTACCTGACAAGTCGTTGTTCAGCCCGCTAGTCATGGAATTAAAAACACCTGACCCTCTCCCCCAACTACCTGACAGGTTCCCATCCACAGCTTGTCATGGAAATTAAAACACCCATCCTTCCCTCCCACTCACTTGGTAGTTCAGTGCTCAACCTAGCCTGTCATGGAATTAGAAACACCTGACCTTGTTTCCAACTACCTGAGAGGTCTGCTGCTCAGCACCCTGTCATGGACTTAAACACTGACCCCCAAATACCTGACAGGTCCGTGCTCAGGACAATATGTCACGAACTGAAAATACCTGACCTCCCTCATCTACCTGAAAGGTCTGTTGCTCAGCCCAGCTGGCTGGAATTGGCAAACACCTGACCTCCCAACTACCTGACAGGTCCAGTTTCAACCCAGCTCTCATGAATTAAAAACACCTGCCCTCTCACTCTGACAGTCCGTGCTCAGCCCAGCTTGTCATGGAATTGAAACACCTGACCTTCCCACCCCAACTACCTGATATGTCTGTTGCTGAGCTCAGCTTATCATGTACTTTAAAACACCTGACCATCCCGGGCTCAACTACCTGATAGTCCGCTGCCAGCCCAGCCTGTCATGAAATTTAAAACACCTTACTTCCTCCCCCCCAACTACTTGACAGGTCCACTGTCTGTACAGCCTGTCTCGAATTAAAAACACCTGACCTCCACCCCCAACACCTGACAGGTCCGCTGTCGGCCAGCCTGTGATGAATGAAACACGATCCCTCTCCACTACAACTACCTGACAGGTCCGCTGTTCTGCCCAGCTGTCGTGGAATTGGAACAATCTGTCCCTCCCATCTACTTGACAGGTGTGTTGCTTAGCCCAGCCTGCTTGGTCTTTAAAACACCTGAAACTCCCTCTACTCCGACAGGTCTGTTGTTCGGCCCAGCCTGTCTTGGAATTTAAAACACCTGAGCCTCCCCCAACTGCCTGATAGGTCTGTTGCTCAGTGCAGCCTGTCGTTGAATTTCAAAACACCTGACCCTTTCCCTAACTACATGACAGGTCCTACTGCCTCAGCCTAGCCTGTCATGGAATTTAAAAACACCTGACCCTCTCCCTAATTTCCAACTACCTTGACAGGTCCGCTGCTGAGCCCAGCTTATCATGTAATTTAAAACACACGGACCCTCCCCTGCCCCAACTACCTTGATAGGTCCGCTGCTCAGGGCCCAGCCTGTCATGAAATTTGAAAACACCTGTCCCTCTCCCATCCCCCACCCACAGCAACCTGACACGCCTGTTGCCCATCCAGCCTGTCATGTTATTTAAAACACCTGACCCTCCTCTCAACCACCTGACATGGGTCCAATGCTAAGCCCACCCTGTTCATGGAATTTAAACACCTGACCCTCTCCTCCAACTCCTTTTTTTGACATCCAATGCTCAGCCTAGCCTGTCATGGAATTTCAAAATACTTGACCCTCCCCACCCCCAACTACCTGAGAGGTCCGCTGTTGAGCCCAGCCTATCATGGGAAATAAAAACACCCAACCTTCCCTCCCAATCACCTGACAGGTTTCAGTGCTCAACCCAGCCTGTCATAGAATTAGAAAACACCTGACTTCCTACCCCCAACTACCTGAGAGGTCCGGCTACCAGCACAGCCTGTCATGGAATTTAAACACCTGACCTCCCCCCCATTAATCACGTCCTGACAGGTCCGGGTGCTCAGGCCAACATGTCACGGAACTGAAAAATACCTGACCCTCTCCCCCCAACTACCTGAAAGGTCTGCTGCTCAGCCCAGCTGGTCATGGAATTAAAAAACACCTGACCCTCCCCCTCCCAACTACCTGACAGGTCCAGTGCTCAACCCACCCTCTCATGGAATTAAAAAACACCTGCCCTCCCAACTACCTGACAGGTCCGGTGCTCAGCCCAGCCTGTCATGGAATTGAAAAACATCTAACCCTCTCCACACCCCCAACTACCTGACAGGTCTGCTGCTGAGCCCAGTCTATCATGTAATTTAAAAACACCTGACTATCCCCGCTCCAACTACCTGACAGGTCCGCTGCTCAGCCCAGCGTCGTCATGAAATTTAAACACCACCTGCCCTCCCCCTAACTACCTGACAGGTCCACTGCTCAGCACAGCCTGTCTCGGAATTAAAAAACACCTGACCCTCCACCTCCAACTACCTGACAGGTCCGCTGTTTGGCCCAGCCTGTGATGTTGAATTTCAAAACACCTGATCCTCTCACCTATAACTCACTCTGGACAGGTCTGCTGCCCTGCCCAGCCTGTCATGGAATTTTGAAAACACCCGCCCCTCCTCAACTACCCGACAGGTCTGCTGCTCAGCCCAGCCTGCCATGGAATTTAAAAACACCTGACCCTCCCCCCCAACTACCTGATAGGTCTGCTGTTCAGCACAGCCTGTCAAGGAATTTAAGAACACCTGATCCTCTGCCCACTCCAACCACCTGAGAGGTCTGCTGCTCAGCCCAGCCTGTCATGGAATTTAAAAACACCTGACCCTTCCCCCCTAACTACATGACAGGTCCGCCCAGCCTAGCCTGTCTGTGAATTTAAAACACCTGACCCTCTCCCACCCCTCAACCACCTGACAGGTCCGCTTGTTGAGCCCAGCTTATCAGTGTAATTGAAAACATCTGATCCTCCCCAACTACCTGACAGGTCCGCTGTTCAGCCCAGCCTGTCATGAAATTTAAAACACTTGGACCCTCTCCTTAAACTACTCTGACAGGTCCTGTGTTCAGCTCTACCTGTCATGGAACCTGCAGACCCTCTCCCCTAACTACCTGAAAGGTGGGTTGCTCAGCCCAGCCTGTCATGGAATTTAAAAACACCTGCCCCTCAAACTACCTGACAGATCCTGTGCCTAGTCCAGCCTGTTATGGAATTATTTAAGAACACCTGACCCTCCCCTCCCACTACCTGACACGTCTGCTGCTCATCCCAGCCTGTCATGTAATTTCTAAAATCACCTGACCCCTACTCCCACAACCACACGATTCAGGACCACTGCTCAGCCCAGCCTGTCATGTAACTTTAAAAACACCTGACCTCCCCAACTACCTGACAGGTCCACTGCTCAGCCCAGCATGTTTTGAATTGAAACACCTGACCCTCTCTCCTCAAACTACCTGACACGTCCGTGCTCAGCCCTACCTGTCATGGAACTGAAAATACCAGACCTTCCCCTCCCCCTAACTACTCTGAAAGGTGCTGCTCAGCCCAGCCTGTCATGGAATTTGGAAAAACACCTGCCCCCTCCGTGAACTACCTGACAGGTCCTGTGCTCAGTCCAGCCTGTCATGGAATTCAGAAAACACCCACCTTCCTCCCACTACCTGACATGCCCGCTGCTCATCCCAGCCTGTCGGTGTAATTTAAAAACACCTGACCCCCACCCCCACAACTACATGACAGGACCACTGCTATGCCCAGTCTGTCATGGAATTTAAAAACACCTGACCCCTCCCAGCTACCTAACAGGTTCAGTGCACAGCCCAGTCTGTCATGGAATTTTAAAACACCTGACCTCCCCAACTTCCTGAGAGGTGCAGTGCTCAGCCTAGCCCATCCCAGCCTGTCATGGAATTTAAAAACACCTGAACCTCTCCGCCACCTCAACTACTGGACAGGTCTGGTGCTCTGCCCAGCCTGTCATGGAATTTAAAAACACCTGACCCTCCCCCCCAACTAACTCACAGGTCCACTGCTCAGCCCAGCCTGTCACGGAATTTAAAAACACCTGACTCTCTCAACCACCTGACAGATCTACTGCTCAGCCCAGCCTGTCATGGAATTTAAAAACACCCGCCCCCCCCCCCCCAAAACTACTTCAGAGATACGGTGCTCAGCCCAGTCTGTCATGGAATTAAAGAAAACCTGGCCCTCCACCCCAACTATCTGACAGGTCCGCTGCTCAGCCCAGCCTGTCATGGAATTTAAAAACACCTTACCCTTTCCTCCCCTCCTCAGCTACCTGACAGGTCCACTGCTCAGACCAGCCTGTCAAGGAATTTAAAAATACCTGCCCCTCTCCACACACCCCCAGCTACCAGACACATCCGCTGCTCATTCCAGCCTGTCATGTAATTTATAAACACCTGACCCTTCCCCCAACTACCTGACAGGTCCAATGATCAGCAGAGCCTGTCATGGAATTTAAAAACAGCTGATCCTCCTCCCTCCAATCACCTGACAGGTGTGTTGCTCAGCCCAGCCTGTCATGAATTTAAAACACCTGCCCTCCCCCCATCTGCGTGAGAGGTCCATGCTGGGCTCAGCCCAGCCTGTCAGTGGAATTATAAAAACACCTGACCCTTCCCCAAACCACCTTACACAGGTCCACTGCTCAGCCTCCAGCTTGTCACGGAATCTGAAAAATACCTGACCCTCTGCTAGGTACCTGACAGGTCTGCTGCTCAGCCCAGCCTGTCATGGAATTTAAAACACCTGTCCCCCCCAACTACCTGACAGATCCGGTGCTCAGCCCAGCCTGTCATGGAATTAAAGAATACCTGGCCCTCCACCCCCAACTATCTGACAGGTCTGCTGCTCATCCCAGCCTGTCATGGAATTTTAAAACACCTGACCCTCCGACCCCCAACTACCTGACAGGTCTGCTGCTCAGCCTAGCCTGTCGTGGAATTTAAAACATCTGACCTCTTCCCACCCCCCCCACTTTTGACAGGTCCGTGCTCAGCCCAGCCTACCATGGAATTTCAAAACACCTGCCCCCAAAAAAAAAAATCTACCTGAGAGTCAGTGCTCAGCCCAGCCTGTCATGGAATTAAAGAACACCTGGCCCTCCCCCAGCTACCTGACAGGTCCTCGTGCTCAGCCCAGCCTCCATGGAATTAAAAATACCTGACCCTTCCCCCAACTACCTGACACGCCTGTTGCCCATCCCAGCTCTGCATGTAATTTAAAACACCTGACCCCTCTAACCACCTGACAGGTCCAATGCTCAACCCAGCCTGTCATTGGAATTTAAAACACCTGAACTTCTCCCTCTCAACTCTCCTGACAGGTCCACTGCTCAGTCTGCCTGTCATGGAATTGGAAAACACCTAACACTCTTCCCCCGCCAACTACCTGACAGGTCCGGTGCTCAGCCCAACCTGTCACAGAACTGAAAAATACCTGATCCTCTCCTCCCAACTACCTGAAAGGTCTGCTGCTCAGCCGGGCCTGTCATGGAATATAAAAACACCTGACCCTCCCTAACAAAACTACATGACATTTCCGTTGCTCAGCCCAGCCTGTCAAGGAATTTTAAAATACCTGACCCTCCCCCCCCAGCTACCTGACACGTACATTGCTTATCCCAGCCTGTCACGTAATTTAAAAACACCTGACCCTCCCACTCCCAACCACCTGACACGTCCGCTGCTCATCCCAGCCTGTCATGTAATTGAAAAACACCAGATCCCCCCCCAACTACATGACAGGTCCGCCGCTCATCCCAGCCTGTCATGGAATTTAAAAATACCTGACCCTCCCCACCAACTACCTGACAGGTCCGCTGCTGAGCCCAGCCTATCATGTAGTTTAAAAACACCTGACCCTCCCCGCCCCAACTACCTGATAGGTCCGCTGCTCAGCCCAGCCTGTCATGAAATTTAAAAACACCTGTCCCTCTCCCCCCCCCAGCTACCTTTGACAGGTCCACTGCTCAGCTCAGCCTGTCGTGGAATTTGAAAAACCTGACCCTCTCCAATCTCAACTACCTGACAAGTCGGTTGTTCAGCCCAGCCAGTCATGGAATTAAAACACCTGACCCTTCTCTCTCAACTACCTGACAGGTTTGCCATCAGCCCAGCTCCGTCATGGAAACAAAAACACCCAACCTTCCTCCCCAATCGCCTGACAGGTTCAGTGCTCAACCCAGCCTGTCATGTAGAATTAGAAAACACCAGACTCGCTCAACTATTTGAGAGGTCGGCTGGCTCAGCACAGCCTGTCATGGACTTTTAAACACCTGACCCTCCCTCTTAACTACCTGACAGGTCCGTGCCCAGGCCAACATGTCACTGAACTGAAAAAAATACCTGACCCTCTCCCTAACTACCTGAAAGGTCTGTTTCGCCCAGCTGGTCATGGAATTAAAAAACACCTGACCCTCCTCCCAACTACCTGACAGGTCCAGTGCTCAACCTTAGTCTCTCATGGAATTAAAACACCTGCGCCTCAATCATTCCTGACAGGTCCTGTGCTCAGCCCAGCCTGTCATGGATTTTAAAACACCTGACCCTCTCCCTCCCCATCTCACCTTGACAGGACCGCTGCTCATCCCAGCCTGTCATGGAATTTAAAAACACCTGACTGTCTCCCCTAACAAATGACCTGACAGGTCCACTGCTCAGCCCAGCCTGTCACGAAATTTAAAAATACCTGACCCTCTCCCACCCCCAGCTACCTGGCACGTCCGCTGCTCATCCCAGCCTGTCATGTAATTTAAAAACACCTGACCCTCCCCACCAACTACCTGACAGGTCCGCTGCTGAGCCCAGCCTATCATGTAGTTTTAAAACACCTGACCCTCCCGCCTCACTAACCTCCTGATAGGTCCGCTGCTTTGCCCAGCCTGGTCATGAAATTCTAAAACACCTGTCCCTCTCCCACCCCCCAGCTACCTGGACAGGTCCACTGTTCAGCCTGAGCCTGTCATGGAATTTGAAAACCTGACCCCTCTCCACCCCTAACTACTTGACAAGTTTCGATGTTCAGCCCAGCTCAGTCATGGAATTAAAAACACCTGACCTCTTCTCTCTCAACTACCTGACAGGTTCTGCTCTCAGCCTCAGCCTGTCATGGAAATAAAAACACCCAACCTTCCCTCCCAATCACCTGACAGGTTCAGTGTCAACCCATTCTGTCATAGAATTAGAAACACCAGACTCCTCTTCTCCAATTACTCTTTGAGAGGTCGGCTGCTCAGCACAGCCTGTCATGGAATTTAAACACCTGACCCTCCCCTTCAACCACCTGACAGGTCCGGTGCTCAGGCCAACATGTCACGGAACTGAAAAATACCTGACCCTCTCCCCCCAACTACCTGAAAGGTCTGCTGCTCAGCCCAGCTGGTCATGGAATTAAAAAACACCTGACCCTCCCCCTCCCAACTACCTGACAGGTCCAGTGCTCAACCCAGCCTCTCATGGAATTAAAAAACACCTGCCCCCCCCCAACTACCTGACAGGTCCGGTGCTCAGCCCAGCCTGTCATGGAATTTAAAAACACCTGACCTCTCCTCCCCATCTACCTGACAGGACTGCTGCTCATCCCAGCCTGTCATGGAATTTAAAACACCTGACTGTCTCCAACAAATGACCTGACAGGTCCACTGCTCAGCCCAGCCTGTCACGAAATTTAAAAATACCTGACCCTCCCCTAACTACCTGATCTAGGTCCGGGTGTTCAGCCCAACCTGTCACAGAACTGAAAAATACCTGATCCTCTCCTCCCAACTACCTGAAAGGTCTGCTGCTCAGCCGGGCCTGTCATGGAATATAAAAACACCTGACCCTCCCTAACAAAACTACATGACATTTCCGTTGCTCAGCCCAGCCTGTCAAGGAATTTTAAAATACCTGACCCTCCCCCCCCAGCTACCTGACACGTACATTGCTTATCCCAGCCTGTCACGTAATTTAAAAACACCTGACCCTCCCACTCCCAACCACCTGACACGTCCGCTGCTCATCCCAGCCTGTCATGTAATTGAAAACACCAGATCTCTAACTACATGACAGGTCCGGCGTCATCTCAGCCTGTCATGGAATTTAAAATACCTGACCTCTCCCACCAACTACCTGACAGGTCCGCTGCTGAGCCCAGCCTATCATGTAGTTTGAAAAACACCTGATCCTCCCCGCCTCCATCCACCTGATAGTCCCGCTGCTCAGCCCAGCCTGTCATGAAATTTCTAAACACCCGTCCCTCTCCCACCCCCCAGCTACCTGACAGGTCCACTGCTCAGCCCAGCCTGTCATGGAATTTGAAAAAACCTGACCCTCTCCACCCCCAACTACCTGACAAGTCGGCTGTTCAGCCCAGCCAGTCATGGAATTAAAAAACACCTGACCCTCTCCCCCCAACTACCTGACAGGTTCGCTACTCAGCCCAGCCTGTCATGGAAATAAAAAACACCCAACCTTCCCCCCTCCCAATCACCTGACAGGTTCAGTGCTCAACCCAGCCTGTCATAGAATTAGAAAACACCAGACTCCGGCCCCCCCAACTACTTTGAGAGGTCGGTTGCTCAGCACAGCCTGTCATGGAATTCTAAAACACCTTGACCCTCCCCCAACTACCTGACAGGTCCGTGCTCAGCCAACATGTCATATGGAACTGCAGTACCTGACCCTCCCCAACTACCTGAAAGGTCTGTTCCCAGCCCAGCTGGTCATGGAATTCAAAAACACCTGACCCTCCTCCCAACTACCTGACAGGTCCAGTGCTCAACCCAGCCTCTCATGGAATTAAAAACACCTGCCCCCTCAATCACTCCTGACAGGTCCAGGCTCAGCCCAGCCTGCTTCATGGAATTTAAAACACCTGACCCTCTCTCCCCATCCCACTCCTGACAGGACCGCTGCTCATCCCAGCCTGTCATGGAATTTAAAAACACCTGACCCTCTCCCCCCTCCCCATCTACCTGACAGGACCGCTGCTCATCCCAGCCTGTCATGGAATTTAAAAACACCTGACTGTCTCCCCCAACAAATGACCTGACAGGTCCACTGCTCAGCCCAGCCTGTCAAGGAATTTAAAAATACCTGACCCTCTCCCACCCCCAGCTACCTGGCACGTCCTCTGCTCATCCCAGCCTGTCATGTAATTTTAAAACACCTGACCGCTTCCTCTTAACTTACTCTTGATAGGTCCGCTGCTCAGCCCAGCCTGTCATGGACTTAAAACACCTGACCCTCTCTCAACTACCTGACAGGTCCACTACTCAGCTCAGCCAGTCATGGAAATAAAAACACCTGACCTTCCCCTCCCAACCACCTGACAGGTCTGGTGATCCACCAAGCCTGTCATTGAATTAGAAACTCCTGACTCTCTTCCCAACTACCTGACAGGTCTGCTGCTCAGCACAGCCTGGTCACGGAATTAAAAACACCTGACCCTCCTCCTCAACTACCTGGACATCCGTTGCTCAGCCCAGCCTGTCAAGGAATTTAAAAACACCTGATCCTCTGTCCCCCATTTACCTGACAGGTCCACTGCTCAGCCCACTCTGTCATGGAATTAAAACATCTGACCTCTCCAACTACCTGAGAGATGTGCTGCTCAGCCCAGCTTCTCATGGAATTCAAAAACATCTGACTCTCCTCCCAACCAACTGACAGGTCCATTGCTCAACCCAGCCTGTTATAAAATTGAAAACACCTGACTTTCCATTCCAATCTTCCTGACAGGTCCGGGTGCTCAGCCCAGCCTGTCATGGAATTTAAAAACACCTGAGCCCCCACCAATCATTTTTGACAGATCCGGTACTCAGCTCAGCCTGTCATGGAATTGAAACACTTGACCCTCCCTCCCCTAATAACTGACAGGTCTCGCTGCTCAGCCCAGCCTGTCTTAAAATTTAAAACACCCCACCCTCCTCCCTCTGCTCCCAGCTGTCTGACAGGTCCGGTTGTCTGGGCCCAGCCTGTCATGGAATTTAAAACACCTGAACCTCTCCCTCCACCCCCCCAACTACCTTGTACAGGTCCTGTGCTCAGCCCAGCCAATCATGGAATTTAGAAACACCTGATCCTCCTCAACTACATGACAGGTCTTCTTCTGTTCCAGCCTGTCTGGTGAATTGAAAACACCTGATCCTCTTGCCTCTCAACAACCACTTGACAGGTCCACTGCTCAGCCCAGCCTGTCATGGAATTAAAAAATACCTGACCCCCTCAGCTACCTGACACGTCTCCGCTTCTCATCCCAGCCTGTCATGTAATTTAAAACGCCTGTCTCCTCTGCCCTCCTACTTGACAGGTCCACTGCTCAGCCCAGCCTGTCATGGAATTGGAAAACACCTGACCTCCTCCCCCCAACTATCTGAGAGGTCTGTTGCTCAGCCCAGCTGGTCATGGAATTTAAAACACCTGACTCTCCCTCTCACTACCTGACAGGTCCAGTGCTCAACCCAGCCTGTCATGGAATTATAAAACACCTGACCCCCCTTGAACTATCTGACAGGTCTGCTGCTCAGCACAGCCTGTCATGGAATTTAAAAGCACCTGGCCCTCCCTTTCACTACCTGACAGGACTGCTGCCCAGCCTAGCTCTGTCATGGAATTTAAAACACCTGACCCTCCCCCCAACTACTTGACAGGTGTTCGCTGTTCAGACCCAGCCTGTCAAACACTCTATAAAACACCTGATCCTCTGGCTTCCCAACTACCTGAGAGGTCTCTCTGTCTCAGCCCAGGCTGTCAGTGGAATTTAAGAACACCTGACCCTCCACCCCCAACTACCTGACAGGTCCGCTGTTGAGCCCAGCCTATCGTGGAATTTAAAACACCTGACCCTTCCTCCCCAACTACCTGACAGGTCCGCTGCTCAGCCCAGCCTGTCAAGTAATTTAAAAACACCTGACCCTCTCCCCCAACTACCTGACAGGTCCGCTGCTCAGCCCAGCCTGTCAAGTAATTTAAAAACACCTGACCCTCTCCCCCAACTACCTGACAGGTCCATTGCTCAGCCCAGCCCATCATGGAATTTAAAAACATCTGACCCTCACCTCCCCCCACCAACTACTTGACAGGTCCACTGCACAGCCTAGCCTGTCATGGACTTTAAAAACACCTGACCCTCTCCCCCGCCAGCTACCTGACAGGACCGCTGCTTATCCCAGCCTGTCATGGAATTTAAAAACACCTGGCCGTCTCCCCCCAAAACGACCTGACAGGTCCACTGTTCAGCCCAGCCTGTCATGGAATTTAAAAAAAATGACCCTCTCCACCCCCAACTACCTGAAAGGTCCGCTACCAGCCCAGCCTGTCATGGAAATAAAAAGCACCTGACCTTCAACCTCCCAACCACCTGACAGGTTCAGTGCTCCACCCAGTCTGTCATGGAATTAGAAAACACTGACCTCTCCTCTCCCCCAACTATCTGACAGGTCTGGTGCTCAGCCCAGCCCGTCAAGGAATCTTTAAAACACCTGATCCTCTCCCTCCCCATCAACTACTTGACAGGTCCGCTGCACAGCCTAGCCTGTCATGGAATTTAATAACACCTGTCCTCTCCCCCAGTTACCTGACAGGACTGCTGCTCATCCCAGCCTGTCATGGAATTTTATTAACACCTGATCATCTCCTCCCAAATGACCTGACAGGTCCACTGCTCAGCTCAGCCTGTCATGGAATTTAAAAAAACCTGACCCTCTCCACCCCCAACTACCTGACAAGTCGTCTGTTCATCCCAGCCATTCATGGAATTAAAAAACACCTGACCCTCTCCCTCCAACTACCTGACAGGTTCGCTACTCAGCCCAGCCTGTCATGGAAATAAAATACACCCAACCTTCCCCCTCCCAATCACCTGACAGGTTCAGTGCTCAACCCAGCCTGTCATAGAATTAGAAAAACCTGGCCTGCTCCGCTCAACTACCTGGACAGGATCCGCTGCTCAGCCTGGCCTGTCATGAAATTTAAAAACACCTGATCCTCCCTCCAACCACCTGACAGGTCCACTGCCTCAGCACAGCTCTGTCTCGGAATTAAAAACACCTGACCCCTCCTCCCCCCAACTACCTGACAGGTCTGCTGCTCAGCCCAGCCTGTCATGGAATTTAAAACACCTGACCTCTCTACCCAAGCGACCTTGACAGGTCTGCTGCTCTGCCCAGCCTGTCATGGAACTGAAAACACCTACTTTCAATCTGCCTGACAGATCTGGGTTGGCTCAGCCCAGACTGTCAAGGAATTCTAAAACACCTGACCCTGCCCCTCCTAACTACCTGACAGGTCCGCTGCTCAGCCCAGCCTGTCATAGAATTAAAAATACCTGACCCTCCCCCACCAGCTACGTGACACATCCGCTGCTCATCCCAGCCTGTCATGTAGTTAAAAACACCTGACTCTCCCCAACTACCTGACAGGTCCAATGCTCAGCCCAGCCTCTCATGGAATTGGAAACACCTGACCCTCTCCCCAACTACCTGACAGGTCCGCTGCTCCAGCCCAGCCTGTCATGAAATTTAAAACACCTGACCTCTCCCCTAAACCACCTGACAGTCCGGTGCTCAGCTCCCCACCTGTCATGGAACCGAAAATACCAGACCCTCTCCCCAACTACTCTGAAAGGTGGGCTGCTCAGCCTGGCCTGTCATGGAATTTAAAACACCTGCCCCCCAAACTACTCCTGACAGATCCTGTGCTCAGTCCAGCCTGTCATGGAATTAAAGAACACCTGACCCTCCCCTCCCACTACCTGACACGTCCGCTGCTCATCCCAGCCTGTCATGTAATTTAAAAACACCTGACCTCCACCCCCAGAACTACGCGACAGGACCACTGCTCAGCCCAGCCTGTCATGGAATTTAAAAACACCTGACCCATCCCAGCTACCTAACAGCTTCAGTGCACAGCCCTGCCTGTCATAGAATTTAAAAACACCTGATCCTGTCCCTCCGAACCACCTGACAGGTCCATTGCTCAGTCCAGTCTGTCATGGAATTTAAAAACACCTGACCTCCCCAACTTCCTGAGAGGTGCAGTGCTCAGCCTAGCCCATCCCAGCCTGTCGTAATTTAAAACACCTGAACCTCTCCTCCACCTTAACTACCAGACAGGTCTGGTGCTCTGCCCAGCCTGTCATGGAATTTAAAACACCTGCCCCCCAAACTACTCTGAGAGATACGGGTGCTCAGCCCAGTCTGTCATGGAATTAAAGAAAATCTGGCCCTCCACCCTAACTATCTGACAGGTCCGCTGCTCAGCCCAGCCTGTCATGGAATTTAAAAACACCTGACCTCCCCCCAACTACCTGACAGGTCCACTGCTCAGCCCAGCCTGTCAAGGAATTTAAAAATACCTGCCCCACTCCACACCCCCCCAGCTACCAGACACATCCGCTGCTCATTCCAGCCTGTCATGTAATTTAAAAACACCTGACCCTCCCCCCAACTACCTGACAGGTCCAATGATCAGCAGAGCCTGTCATGGAATTTAAAAACAGCTGATCCTCTCCCCCTCCCCCCAAGTACCTGACAGGTGTCATGCTCAGCCCAGCCTTTCATTGAATTTAAAAACACCTGCCCACCCCAACTATGAGAGAGGTCCAGTGCTCAGCCTAGCCCAGCCTGTCATGGAATTTAAAAACACCTGACCCTTCCCCAAACTACCTCACAGGTCCACTGCTCAGCCCAGCCTGTCACGGAATCTAAAAACACCTGACCCCCCAGAAATACCTGACAGGTCTGCTGCTCAGCCCAGCCTGACATGGAATTTAAAACACCTGCCCTCTAAAACTACCTTGACAGATCCGGTGCTCAGCCCAGCCTGTCATGGAATTAAAGAACACCTGGCCCTCCACCCCCAGCTATCTGACAGGTCCGCTGCTCATCCCAGCCTGACATGGAATTTAAAACACCTGACCCTCTGACCCCCAACTACCTGACAGGTCTGCTGCTCAGCCTAGCCTGTCATGGAATTTAAAAATACCTGACCCTCTCCCCACCCCCCAACTACCTGACAGGTCCGGTGCTCAGCCCAGCCTACCATGGAATTTAAAAGCACCTGCCCCCAAAAAAACTACCTGAGAGATCCACGTGCTCAGCCCAGCCTGTCATGGAATTAAAGGACACCTGGCCTCCCTCAACTACCTGACAGGTCCGGCTGTTCAGCTCAGCCTGTCAAGGAATTTAAAACACCTGATCCTCTGCCCTCGCAAACTACCTGACAGGTCCGCTGCTCAGCCCAGCCTGTCATGGAATTAAAAATACCTGACCCTCCCCAGCTACACGTGACACACGTCCGCTGCTCATTCCCAGCCTGTCATGTGAATTTAAAAAACACCTGACCTCTAACTACCTGAGAGGTCCAATGCTCAGCCCAGCCTGTCATGGAATTTAAAAACACCTGAACCTCTCCCCCCCAACTACCTGACAGGTCTACTGCTCAGCCCAGCCTGTCATGGAATTGGAAAACACCTAACCCTCTTCCCCCGCCAACTACCTGACAGGTCCGCTGCTCAGCCCAGCCTGTCATGGAATAAAAAAATACCTGACCCTCTCCCCCCATCAGCTACGTGACACGTCCGCTGCTCATCCCAGCCTGTCATGTAATTTAAAAACACCTGACCCTCCCCCCAACTACCTGACAGGTCCAATGCTCAGCCCAGCCTGTCATGGAATTGGAAAACACCTGACCCTCTCCCCCCCAACTACCTGACAGGTCCGGTGCTCAGCCCTACCTGTCATGGAACAGAAAAATACCAGACCCTCTACACCCCAAACTACCTGAAAGGTGTGCTTCTCAGCCCAGCAGGTCATGGAATTAAAAAACACCTGACTCTCCCCCTCCCAACTACCTGACAGGTCCGGTGCTCAACCCAGCCTGTTATGGAATTAAAACACCTGCACCCTCTAACTACCTGACAGGTCTTCTGCTCAGCCCAGCCTGTCATGGAATTTCAAAACATCTGGCTCTCCTCCAACTACCTGATAGGTCCGCCTCAGCCTTGCCTGCTGCATGGAATTTAAAAACACCTGACCCTCCCCCCCCAACTACCTGACAGGTCCGCTGCTCAGTCCAGCCTGTCAATGAATTTAAAAACACCTGATCCTCTGCCCACCCCAACTACCTGAGAGGTGCGCTGCTCAGCCCAGCCTGTCATGGAATTTCAAAACACCTGACCCCCCACAACTACCTGACAGGTCCGCTGCTCAGCCTAGCCTGTCATGGAATTTAAAAACACCAGACCCTCCCCTCCCCAACTGTCTGACAGTTCCGCTGCTCAGCCCAGCCTGTCAAATAATTTAAAAACACCTGATCCTCTGCCCCCCCCATCTACCTGACAGGTCCACTGCTCAGCCCAGCCTGTCATGGAATTTAAAAACACCTGACCCTCTCCCCCCTCCCTAGCTACCTGACAGGACCGCTGCTCATCCCAGCCTGTCATGGAATTTAAAACACCTGACCGCCTCCCCACAAATGACCTGACAGGTCCGCTGCTCAGCCCAGCCTGTAACGAAATTTAAAAACCTGACCATCTCCCCTCAAGTACCTGACAGGTCCGCTGCTCAGCCCAGCCTGTCAAGGAATTTAAAAATACCTGACCCTCTCCCACCCCCAGCTACGTGGCACATCCGCTGCTCATCCCAGCCTGTCATGTAATTTAAAAACACCTGACCCTCTCCTCCCCCCCTTAACTACCTGACAGGTCCGTTGCTCAGCCCAGCCTGTCATGGAATTAAAAAACACCTGACCCTCTCCCCCCAACTACCAGACAGGTCCGCTACTCAGCCCAGCCAGTCATGGAAATAAAAAACACCTGACCTTCCCCCTCCCAACCACCTGACAGGATCAGTGCTCCACCAAGCCTGTCATGGAATTAGAAAACACCAGACTCCCCCCCCCCCAAACTACCTGACAGGTCTGCTGCTCAGCACAGCCCGTCACGGAATTAAAAAAACACCTGACCCTCCCTCCTCAACTACCTGACAGGTCCGCTGCTCAGCCCAGCCTGTCAAGGAATTTAAAACACCTGATCCTCTGCCCCCCATTACCTGACAGGTCCACTGCTCAGCCCACTCTGTCATGGAATTAAAAAACATCTGACCCCCCCAACTACCTGAGAGATGTGCTGCTCAGCCCAGCTTGTCATGGAATTAAAAACATCTGACACTCCTCCCAACTAACTGACAGGTCCATTGCTCAACCCAGCCTGTCATAAAATTGAAAAACACCTGACCCTTCCACCCAACTACCTGACAGGTCCGGTGCTCAGCCCAGCCTGTCATGGAATTTAAAAACACCTGAGCCCCCCACCAACTACCTGACAGATCCGGTACTCAGCCCAGCCTGTCATGGAATTGAAAAACACCTCACCCTCTCCCTCCCCCAATAACTGACAGGTCTGCTGCTCAGCCCAGCCTGTCTTAAAATTTAAAAACACCCCACCCTCTCCCCTGCCCCAGCTACCTGACAGGTCCGCTGCTCAGCCCAGCCTGTCATGGAATTTAAAAACACCTGAACCTCTCCTCCACCCCCCCAACTACCTGACAGGTCCGCTGCTCAGCCTAGCCTGTCATGGAATTTAAAAACACCTGACCCTCTCCTCCACCCCCCAACTACCTGACAGGTCTGGTGCTCAGCCCAGCCAATCATGGAATTTAGAAACACCTAATCCCCTCCCCAACTACATGACAGGTCTTCTGCTCAGCCCAGCCTGTCAAGGAATTTAAAAACACCTCATCCTCTGCCCTCCCCCAACTACCTGACAGGTCCGCTGCTCAGCCCAGCCTGTCATGGAATTAAAAAATACCTGACCCCCCCCCCCAGCTACCTGACACGTCCGCTTCTCATCCCAGCCTGTCATATAATTTAAAAACACCTGAACCCCCCAACCACCTGACAGGCCCACTGCTCAGCCCAGCCTGTCATGGAATTGGAAAACACCTGACCCTCTTCCCCCCCAACTACCTGAAAGGTCTGCTGCTCAGCCCAGCTGGTCATGGAATTAAAAAACACCTGACCCTCTCCCTCCCAACTACCTGACAGGTCCAGTGCTCAACCCAGCCTGTCATGGAATTAAAAACACCTGACCCCCCCCCCCAACTATCTGACAGGTCTGCTGCTCAGCACAGCCTGTCATGGAATTTAATAACACCTGGCCCTTCCCTTCTAACTACCTGACAGGTCTGCTGCCCAGCCTAGCCTGTCATGGAATTTAAAAACACCTGACCCTCCACCCCCCTCAACTACCTGACAGGACCGCTGCTAATCCCAGCCTGTCATGGAATTTAAAAACACCAGGCTGTCTCACCCCAAAACGACCTGACAGGTCCACTGCTCAGCCCAGCCTGTCATGGAATTTAAAAAAACATGACCCCCTCCACCACCAACTACCTGACAGGTCCACTGCTCAGCCCAGCCTGTCATGGAATTGGAAAACACCTGACCCTCCTCCCCCCCAACTACCTGAAAGGTCTGCTGCTTAGCCCAGCTGGTCATGGAATTAAAAAACACCTGACCTTCTCCCTCCCAACTACCTGACAGTTCCAGTGCTCAACCCAGCCTGTCATGGAATTAAAAAACACCAGGCCCCCCCCAAAAAAACTATCTGACAAGTCTGCTGCTCAGCACAGCCTGTCATGGAATTTAAAAACACCTGGCCCTCCCCTTCAAACTACCTGACAGGTCTGCTGCCCAGCCTAGCCTGTCATGGAATTTAAAAACACCTGACCCTCCCCCAACTACTTGACAGGTCCACTGCTCAGACCAGCCTGTCAAGGAATTTAAAAACACCTGATCCTCTGCCCCCCCAACTACCTGAGAGGTGCGCTGCTCAGCCCAGGCTGTCATGGAATTTAAGAACACCTGACCCTCCACCCCCCAACTACCTGACAGGTCCGCTGCTGAGCCCAGCCTATCATGGAATTTAAAAACACCTGACCCTTCCCTCCCCAACTACCTGACAGGTCCGCTGCTCAGCCCAGCCTGTCAAGTAATTTAAAAACACCTGACCCTCTCCCCCAACTACCTGACAGGTCCATTGCTCAGCCCAGCCCGTCATGGAATTTAAAAACACCTGACCCTCTCCCCCCCCCACCAACTACTTGACAGGTCCGCTGCACAGCCTAGCCTGTCATGGACTTTAAAAACACCTGGCCGTCTCCCTCCAAAAACGACCTGATAGGTCCACTGCTCAGCCCAGCCTGTCATGGAATTTAAAAAAACATGACCCTCTCTACCCCCAACTACCTGACAGGTCCGCTGCTCAGCCCAGTCTATCATGGAATTAAAAAACACCTGACCCTCTCCCCCCAACTACCTGACAGGTCCGCTACTCAGCCCAGCCTGTCATGGAAATAAAAAGCACCTGACCTTCAACCTCCCAACCACCTGACAGGTTCAGTGCTCCACCCAGTCTGTCATGGAATTGGAAAACACTTGACTCTCCCTCACACCCAACTACCTGACAGGTCTGGTGCTCAGCCCAGCCTGTCATGGAATTCAAAAACACCTGCCCCCCCCCAAGACTACCTTACAGATCCAGTGCTCAGCCCAGCCTGTCATGGAATTAAAGAACACCTGGCCCTCCCCAGCTACCTTACAGTTCCGCTGCTCAGCCTAACCTGTCATGGAATTTAAAACACCTGACCCCCCAACCTCCTGACTGGTCCACTGCTCAGCCCAGCCTGTCAAGGAATTTAAAACACCTGATCCTCTTCCCCCAATTACCTGAAAGGGTCCACTGCTCAGCCCACTCTGTCATGGAATTAAAAACATCTGACCCCCCAATTACCTGAGAGATGTGCTGCTCAGCCCAGCTTGTCATGGAATTAAAAACATCTGACACTCCCTCCCAACTAACTGACAGGTCCATTGCTCAACCTAGCCTGTCATGGAATTAAAAACACCTGCCCCCTCAACTACCTGACAGGTTTGGTGCTCAGCCCATCCTGTCATAAAATTGAAAAACCCCTGACCCTTCCCCCAACTACCTGACAGGTCCGGTGCTCAGCCCAGCCTGTCATGGAATTTAAAAACACCTGAGCCCCCCACCAACTACCTGACAGATCCGGTACTCAGCCCAGCCTGCCATGGAATTGAAAAACACCTGACCCTCTCCCTCCCCCAATAACTGACAGGTCTGCTGCTCAGCCCAGCCTGTCTTGAAATTTAAAAACACCCCACCCTGTCCCCTGCCCCAGCTACCTGACAGGTCCGCTGCTCAGCCCAGCCTGTCATGGAATTTAGAAAAACGTGACCCTCTCCCCCCCAAAACTGCCTGAAAGATCTGTTGTTCAGCCCATCCTGTCATGGAATTGAAAAACACCTGACCCCCCCCCCAACTACCTGACAGGTGCAGTGCTCAGCCCAGCCTGTCATGGAATTGAAAAACACCTGACCCTCTCCTCCCCCCAACTATCTGACAGATCCACTGTTCAGCCCAGCCTGTCAAGTAATTTAAAACACCTCCGACCTTCTTCCCCCTCCCAACTACCTGACCGGTCCATTGTACAATCTGGACCATTAGAATAAAAAAAATATATATTTCTTTTAGTCTTTGGTAACTGGGTAAGGCTCACTAGGCACAAGTGCCTGTGTTCAGGCACAACCCGAGAGCACTGTGGAGGTTAAATGACTTGCTCAGAGTCACACAGTATGTAAGTAGACGTTGCGGGACTCAAACCCCAGCCTGTTGGATATCAAGCTTTTTCACAGCTCGTTCCTCTAACCTCTATGCTATACTGGTGTTACAGGGTGCTACAAGTGAGTTTGGTGCTGGAGGAGATGAAACTAAACTGGTGTTGGGTGAACATGAACCACACTGCACAGTGTAGGAAGCATTACTGAAAACCAGTGCCACTGCATCAAAACCCTCCCTGTGGGCATTGTATGCCAAAAAAATCTGTAAAACCGATGTTGGATGTGGTCCTCATTAAGTGCAATTCTAACAGTAGGATTAGTGAAAAAGTAAGGCCTGCTACAAAAAATAACAGCTGACAACATAAAAAGCAAAGATAAACCTTGTTGGCATCAGCCAAATCTTGTTCTCCCACTTAGGGTCTTGCAGACTCTAAATAAAGTTCCCTGTTTTGTTATTGTTTAAATCCTTCTCTGAGGGATTATTGGTTAAAGTATAAGTTGCATGGTCATTGGTTAGACAATTACTGCACTGCATTGGTTCACAGGTGGGCCATTCCTGTGGGAAGGTGAGTAGGTACTACATTCCAGGGAGTTATACCATACCAACACCAGGCACACTTACATCTTTTTATTGGAGGAGGCCCCAGGCAATTAACTTAAACTTTGGTTATGATCCCCCAATCAGAATTCTAATGACCCAGGCCCCTCATTTGAGCCTGCAAGGCAGGGGTAGTAACTGCAGCATCCATGGTGAACCCGTTGCATGCAGTTTGGCACAGTTGACATAGTTGGCAGGGTATACATATAGAAGAGCCCTGACTAAGTGCTGACACCAAACTACCCTTGTGGTCTCTGCAAGTCAGTGTTGAAGGGAGGTGTAACCATGTTTCCAAAGTTGCAGTGGTCATAAGAGGCAACTGCAGCCTAGGATTTGAAAGGACATTTTCTTTTAGTCTTACACTTAGAGGAATAGTTGGGGGGGGGAGCTTGTCCCCCTCATACCCTGTGCACTGGCAAGCAGCATGATGACGCCTGCACTGTCCCTGCTTCACACTTCCTAAAGTCTTCAAATGCAAACATTATTTTTGATTCTAGGGTGGCATCAGTGCCTCACTTTGAAAGTACCAGTATATAGTGTTGAGTGAGGTTTTGTTCTGCATGGACATTCATGCCAGCTGAAAGAGAAGTTTAGAATATGCAAGTTTCTCCCCAGCATATAGGGTAGCTTACTATGGTTTAGACATTAATCCAGTGAAATTTTTCTCAGGCTGTATTTTTCAGAAACACTTGTGAAACCAGCTCCGTGGAGCTGGTATCCAAATATTCTCATTCCCTTACTTGGGCAGCGTCTCACGCGCACATTTCAGGATGTCAGTACAAGAATGGCATGGGTGCATTCGCTAGATTACAATGGGGTGATTACATGATGTTTAAGTTATGAGTGCTGAACTTGAAAGGAAGGCCACTGCTCAACCAACAAGGACTTTGTTAGTTGAGTGGTGCCCTCCTTTCTCAAATTCAGCACTTTAAAAGTATAAAAACAGCATGTGAAAATTGACCCATTGTAATCTATGGAGGCGCCCATGCTGTTCTTGTACTGACATCATGAAATGTGAAAGCGTGAAGCACTTCATAGTGAATGGAACGCTTACGGGTATTTTTCTGAAAATACAGTTTGAGAAAAATTTTGTTTTTGGATTAATGTCTAAACTGGAGGATAAGCTTCCCTATATTCTGGTGGGGACTTTGCATACTTAAAACCTGGTCTTGAAACCTTGTTGTACCAAAGTTCAAAGGTCATGGAATGCTGTTATACCCTTCTGTGGTACAAAAAGATTAGATTCCAGCTGATAGGAAATCTTCGAGGCAGCTGTTGTTTTTCACAGTGCTGCTGTGTGAACAACAATCTGTTCAAGTTCTGAATAGAAACCACCTGCATGTTCGCTGCTGCCGTGGGAGTGCTGTGAAAACACTTAAAATAAAAACTAAACAAAAAAACAATACACTAAAAAAAATACTGGTTGGGCAGCCACATATCCAACCAGCCTGTGCAGCCACCTCTGCCTGTTGATTACATTGGACCTCTCAAGTTTCACCCTCGAGGTCTGCTGTAATCAGAACCCCTTTGAGGCAACACAGGCTGATTGTGCTTGGTTGCCCAACCAGTGTTTTCTGTATTATGCAAAGAATTTCATCATGCAGAGTTTTGTTTTTTTTTGCAGCAATGTATTCATAACAACCTCAGATTCATCATTAGTAGAATATTTCTTTTAGACATTTTTAAAGCCATTTTTATTATTAATTTTGTAAATAATGACTCAGGTCAATAAATATGACCACTGTTGGAAGAGTTTAACACTTTTTGTTCTGAGGTTAATCTTTTATAGTTTATGGTTAAGTGTTCTCGTGTATGGATTCCAATACACTCAGATTCCCTGTTGTGCATGGGGAAAATTGGTGTGCACAGTTCCAAGGTCATACAAAGTTGCTGTGCATAGTTCAAAGGTCATACAAACTGGTTGTGCACAGGTCAAAAGTTATGACAAGTTGTGCACAGCTCAAAGGTCACAAAACACTGCAGTGTATGGTTATCTCCTGTTAAGACCCCCCCCCCCCCATCGACATAATTATTTATCTTTTTTTTATATTTACTGACTGTATGCGATTAAAGGGAGATGGGAGGTGGGAGGGGAGCAGAACGGTCCTGCTTACTACTGCATATAAACTGAAGTTTTCCTGGCATTCAGTAAAACCTTATACTATAAAAATTAAAACACAGGCAACCATTCCCAACTCGGCTGGTGTTTCTATCTCGGGATGACATGACATCATAGACCTCTCAAGCTTCGCTGCCAAGGTCCGTATGATGTCATCTCAACCCTTTGCTGGAAACACAGCCTTGTTGTGTATGGTTGCTCATGCATTATGCTCTATACTGTGTGCTCTAGATTTATACTGTGAATATCAGGTTGATGTTACCACTTGATTCCTATAGTCACCTAACCAGCCTGACTCCACATCAGGGTGCTTAGTTTTAGCATGGTGGATGTAACAAGGAAGACTAAATTTTGAAAAGCTTCAAAACCCCACATCTCACTTCAGGACTAACACAGAACATAGAAAAGTAAGACGTAAAGAAAAATGGGTATGTTGCTGTCTTGGTTAATGCTAATGGTAGACGGTAAAGCTGTATGGAATTTTCCGATTCTACTTCCGGTGGAATTCTGTGGAATTTCAGAAATTCCACCTAATTTGGCATAATTTTGTCAGAAGTGGAATTCCAAAACTCTGAAAGTGTGATGCTTTTCAGAACTGTGGATCAGAACAGTATTCTGCAGTTTACGTAAATCACTGGTTCATTTTCTGTAAACTGCTGAATTAAGTACTTCACAGAATATTATGTGTAACCCTCTTGTTACCCGGGGTTACTAGAATCCCAGTAAGACCTAGTGGTAGGCATGGAAGGCAGCTTGTGAAACTCCAGTTAAATGGGTTTCATACTGTCTCACTCTGTTCTCAGTCTCAGCTGAGACTGAGGGATGACATCACCAATAGAACTATCACAGCTGCATGAGCCACATTGGAATCTGCAGCAAGGGAGTTGGTATAGAACGCTGGGAGTTTTAAACAGTAGTCTGTGGTCAGTTGGTGTTGGGACCTTGCTGAGAAAGCAGCTCAGCAGCTCAGTAGCATCTAGGAGCCTCAGCCCTGACAGAGGGCTAATTTTAAGTAAAAGGGTGTGTGTCTCCACCTTAAAGAGAGACACAGATAACTGAAGTGGTGGAGACCGCAGTTTTTGGGTCTCAGTGCCCCCTTCCCCCGGGGATGGGGGCAGGAAAGGGTTCCCTGCAGATTCCTGGGGCAACCCCCTAGTTCTGCTTGTAAAGGAGAAGCTGCCTATGTGTTCCAGAGTTTTTTTTGGGAGAACAAGAAGATTTGTGAGTCGCCTGTGGGGCACCTGCAACGGAGGGTGAGTGTCTGCTCTTGCTAAAAGGGCCTATGTTTTTCAACTTGGACTTGTGTGACAAAGTGGGATTGAACTACTAAATAGTGGGAAGCCTAGAGTAATGGGCTAAGCAACAAGTAAAAGTAGGTTCAAGTCCAGAGCTTGTTGGGATGAAAATGATATGTAGAGGAGATGTGACAGATGTCTACCCAGAATCTACATTTGCAAGTTTTCAGTAAAGGAATTGTTCAGTTTCCAGAGAAATGGCCGGGTATGGGCTGTGGGAGCTGGAGGTGGGTGGCCCCCCATCTTTAGTGACCAGGTCCACCTCTACAGATTTGCTCTGTGGATTTCTACTTTACCTCAGTCACTTGGCCGGTGATGAGGGAAGTCCCCAGACATGGGATTGTGAGGAAAATTCTCTCTAGGAGCCGAAGGCTCTAGTGTGGTTTGGGGAGCCACAACAGGATAATTGGTTCATTCCTCAAATGGACTCAGATCAAGTGGCCAGCGGGGAGCTGGGCCAGTGGGAAAACCTGGGAGTGTACAAGTCAGGCTGTGTACCCAAAGCTGCGTGCAAGTCCGGGCTGTGTGCCTGGTGGGTTTAGAGCCTGAGGGCTGGAAATAGTGTTAAAGTGTTTCTGTTGTCTCTAATCTGCATTACCAGGAATGTAGCCCCATGGGGGTCCATCTATGCTTTGTTTGTTCAGCTTGGAAGTGAATAAAAACCACACTGTAGAATCCCATTCCTGGTTCTGGACATTACAGTTATTGCTTCCTGTGTTCGGATTTACTTGGGTGCCCCTGTGCAGAGTAGCCAAACCTAGGTCCCCCTGTGCCGAGTAACCTCATCCTCCCCGAACCCAGTCCCCACTAGGTACTGCTGTCAGCTTCAACAGCATGCCACCTGTCGTTTTGCTAGAAAAGCAGGGGTGAGGGGTGACATATGCCACAGTTTATCTAGAAATGCTGTACAGAATTCTGAATAATTAAAACAATTCCCATAAGCAATTCAGAAGCAGAATTACCATTCCGCACAAATTCGTCAACAGATTTCCACATTGTGCAGGACTCTAACAGACAGCGGTATCTAAAATCCTTTTTTCACCATACTGCTGCTATAAGAAGCATTACCACTTACATTAGACAGCATACAAAGTGCCTCAGTCCTTGCTTTCTCCCTGGTGGCAGCAGCCCTGCCCCCCCCATGATGGGATAAGTTGTGGGCCACACGGGAGCACAACAAAATGATCCCTGCCTGCCTTATACAGTACACTTCTTATCTCAGTTAAAAGCATCTAAAATAAAAATCCCATCTGAAAACATATGAATCTGGTGGCCTATCGGCACAGTGTGGCAAGGCTGCCATTGGCTATAGTGATGATCAGGTTTTGGGAGTGGACTCAGACCATCGGGGTGCATTCTCCTTCTCCTGGGAGGGAGGAAGGAAGGGCCTGCACACTCTGCTACAATACAGCCACTTTGGAGATGATGGGTGGCAGTGTGGCGGAGTGCTCTCTGGGAGGGAAGAGACATCATCGGAGTTGGCAGGCCTGCACCCCCTGCATGTGCCCACCTTGATATTCATTAGTGCGATGCCCTTTGGGGCTGGAGAAACCGAGGGAAAAGCACCACAGTTGTAGCAGGACGTTGTTGGCTCCCCACGCAGGCCCCACACCCTTGCCCATTCCCCGCCACTGGCTCTGTAGGACCTGAACAGCCTGCTCAGCCTTAATGAAAGAGCCCCACCATAAGGGTAAGCCATGGGGCAAACAGTAGAAGGGGTACGTTCCAGAGAAGATGAGTAATGTGGTGGGGGGGGTAGATGGCAAGTAGTAGGCTGGAGAGAAGGGGGTATAAAAAAAGTTTAAATATATGAATCAGACATCAATACATGACAGCAGAATTAGCAAGGGTTTACAACATTTTATTAGCATTTCAAAAATGGAACAGCAATTCTTTTGGTACTTCAGACTTGGTCTATACACATGATGTGGTTATATACATATACAGGAGTATCATTGAAAGTCATTCATTTGGTCATACAAGCTTTATATGACCGTGTTGCTTTGGTATTAGGATGTTCCTCATGGCCAGTTGGATCTGTCCTTGCAGACTTCAAGCAGCAGCCAATGGAGTACAGAGAAGCAACACAACTACAGGCATTCAGAGGGAGAGAACGTTGTCTTCGGATCAGCTGGCAGTTTACTCGACTCCCTTCATGAATTCCAGGAATTCTGAAAGAGATATAAAATGGGCATCCAGAATAAAGAAGTCTCATTGGCAAAAAAAATGTCATGTGACCATGTATAAAATCTATTTCATGCACAGTCATCCTGGTCCTAAACCACATCACACAATGAGCAAATCAGTCCTCCTACAGCCATAACTATCTTCCATCAGTCTCCCTACAACCAGAATTGATCTTCCATCACAAACATGGCTGCTACCTTTACACTGTAAAAAAAACTTCAACTGGGCCCTAAAAATAAAACTATCTTATATAAAAGATAAAACAAATTAATTAAATGTTGTTTCCATGATCATCACACTTTCCTCACAGACATAAACAAATTAGAAACATTAAGTATTGTTTATAGTTTTTACTATAACTGTTTTTTCACTGACAATGAAAAATCCCCCTTCTATCTTTACCTGCTCATCATGGAAATCTCTTCTGCTTGCCCTGACAGTTAGATAATTGAGTCTCTGGCAGTAACAGAGGCCTTTGTTTTGTGTGTGTGTGTGTGTGTGTGTGTGTGTGTGTGTGTGTGTGTGTGTGTGTGTGTGTACAGTATATTAGGAGAGAAACATTCTGCCAGTGGAACTGAGCAGAATTTTGAATCCATGTATTCCATGGGAAACATTCCATGATAAACATTCCATATCTTGAATTTTGATGTCAGCAAAGGACAAACTTTGTCCAGCAGCATTACAATGACATCATCTATGACATCATTAGCAGTGAGCGGAAGAACTATTTTATCATAAATGCGCACAAGTAAATCTATTGTTTCTACATATAAACATGCTTTTCTGAACTGTAAAAAGTTAAAAAAAAAGGAGGCCATTTTATAACTGCAATAAGTCACTCTGTCGTGTCTTATTCCCTACATATTATGCCACAGCTGACTAGACTTTTCCAGCTGGCAGACAGGTAGTCCTAAGCCACAATACAACCCGTCTTTTCCCATCCCACCACACCCTCCATGATGAAATACTCTGAACTTGCAAGTCCAGTATATCTGTTCTTCTGCACTGTTAGCTAAGCAGAGATGGGCTGAAAGTATTCAAGGGACACTTGTCTCTATCAGAGTGTGCCTTTTGAAACTGGATGATCAGGATTTTTATACCATCCTTCGAAGTCTAGTCCATGTAGTGTAGAGTTTGACCGGACAGTCACAAAGTTGCATTTTATTTATTTACAACTTATTTTTTTGTTTTTATTTACAATTTATTTTTTGTTTTTTAATTTAAAATTTGTTAACCAGGTAACCCTAATGGCATTAAATGCCCATAAAAAAACAAGGGGAACAGAACACAGAAACAACAAAATACTATACAATATTTAATGACATTCAGTACAAATAATTGTGCAACATTCATGAATATCATTTACAATAAGAATTGTCTAGACAGTGCTTTTTTACAGTAATCAACATGTTACGAGATGTAAGATGTTGAAACCTAACTGGCAGACTGTTCCAATGTTTTATTGCCCAATATAAAAATCATTGCTGCCCTAATGAGGTCCTTTACCCAGGACAGCTCAATGGAGATGCAACATCTTATTTCCAGACCTAGAGGCCATCATGGCAGAGGCCGACCTGGATATAGTGGCCATTACCAAGTCATGGTGCACTGAAAACCATGACTGGGACATGGCTATACTCTGTTCAGGAAGAACAGAGTGGGAAGCAAAAAAGGGTGGGGGGGTTGTACTTTATGTGGAAGAAAGCATAAAAGCGACAGAGATATAGGGTATTCAGGGTGGGGCAGAGGTACTCTGGGTCACCCTGGAGTCATGGAATGGAGCCACTATTTGCACCAGCATGATCTACAGACCTCTGACAGAGGGGGAGGAGTTAGATAAGGTACTGTTGGAAGCCACTGGCAAAATGGCAGAAAAGGGGGAGGTGCTGCCGGTGGGGAACTTCAATTTGATGGATGTAGGTTGCAGTCTCCCAGCTGTGGCTTCAGCTAGAAGCAGAGACAAATTAGTCAGAGAGCCCACTAGTGACAGGACAATACTGGATCTGGTACTCACTAACAGGGACAGTGGTTGAAGACGAACAAGGTGAGAGGCCACCTGGGGAACTAGTGATCATTGTACAGTGTGGTTCAGTATAAGGACAGCTGCAGAACCGAACCACACATGGAGGTGGGTCCTGGACTTCAGGAGGGCAAATTTGATCAAGATGGGTGAATGCCTCAACGATGATCTGGAAGGGGGGGGGCTTAATCTGTGGGGAGGGGGAAGAAACTGTGGGACAAGTTAGAAGGGGGCATAGTTAAGGCAACAAACCTCTGCATCAAGCAAGTGAGCAAAAGCAAGAGGAAAAAGAGACCACTATGGTTCCCAAAAGAGATGGCAGAATAAATAAAGGCTAAAATGGTTGCATTCAGTAGATACAAGAAGACATAGGGGGAGGAGGGGAGGGAGGTGTATCAGGGGAAACAGAAGGAAGTAAGGAAACCAGTAAGGAATGCCTAGGTGCTAACTAAAGAGAGAATAGCCCAGACAGTATTATAATGGACAAGATATTTTATGGCTGTGTGGAGCTACTACAGCTGTTTCAAGATTATAGTCTTTGAACAGCCGATTATGGTATCTTTCTGTTGGACTTTGAAGTATCTTCCAAAAGTTCAATAGAGCTTGTAACACTTCGTTATGATTGGCTGCTACAGAGTAACAGCTGCACTATTTTGGCTGCTACTTCCGTATTCCGGGACAAGAGCCGCGCATTCACGCCTCGCACACATGTGCAGTTCTGCTGGCGCCACCATCTTGTGAATGGCAGAGTGTCACCCACCATAACTACGCATGCAGAAATGCTGTGCATAAGCAGTTGAGCCACCACTGCCATCTTGCAGATGGCACTCCTCCCGCAACCTCCCACTGCTCCTGTCCTCCCCACTCCCTCCATTCGCTCCCAGCACCGGCAGCAAATAAATCCCTCCCACTCCCTCCCACTGCTGCCATCCTTCCTGATCCCCACTCCCTGTCCCCATGCCGACATTGGGGTGCCCAATCCCTGTGTCGGTATCATGTACCCCCAACTCATGTGGCATACTGGGAGCCCACCCCAGTGTGCCCAAATTTATGTTTTTTTCCTTTTTTTCTCTCTGTGCTGACATCTGGGTGACTCACCGCAACTACGCATGCGCGAATGCCGTACATGCATAGTTGTGTTGCCGCCACCATCTTGCGTATGGCACTCCTCCTGCACCCTCCCACTGCTCCTGTCCTCCCCACTCCATCCATTCCCTCCCAACACTGGTAGCAAATACAACTCTCCCACTCTCTCTGTCCTCCTCACTCCCTCCATTACCGTTCCTGTGCTGCCATCGGGGTGCCCAATCCCCGTGTCAGCATAGTGCATCCCCCAACTCATGCGGCACACTGGGAGCCCACTCCAGTGAGCCCAAATTTATGTGTTTTCTTTTTCACCCCCTATGCCGACATCATGGTGCCCAATCCCCGTGCTGGCATCATGTATTCCCCCACTCATGTGGCACACTGGGAGCCCACCCCAGTGTGCCCAAATTTATGCTTTTTTCCCTGTAAATAAAGAAAAACATCACCTGAAGTCTTTTTTTTTTTTTACGTGTAAAAAAGAAAATGGTTCCTCATCGTCACTCCATTCTCTCATCCTCCCTCCCCATCCTCCCACTGAGCACCCACCTCCCTGCACCCCCTCTTTACCCATACTTACCTCCAGAGGTCAGTGCTGTCATCTTCTCTGGACCGGGACACGTCTGCACTCTTCAAAGCCGAACTGCAAACTGAAGAATCAAAGGCAAGCGTGGTATAATGGCAGTCAATGGGGTTTTCAACTTATGTTGATATATCAGCCATTTTTAGGAATTTTGGTCCCAAATTTTCAACATGGGGTTCTTGGGACCCCACCTCATGAACACATGCACTGTCATCTCATTACTCTGTCCCGTAAAATGATTTTGCGGTCACTGCACAGAATCACCTTTCCGGACCGATTAACAAAACAACAGTGTCACTGGTCATGAGATGGGGTCCCAAAAAGCCCTTGTTACAAATTTGGTGAAAACATTCCCAAAAATGACTACATTACGAGTGTGTGTTGCGCAGTTTCTATGCACGCTCCTAACTTTGCCAGTTTTTAATACTTTCTCTCCAGATTTTCAACATTGCCATTTTTGCATGCCTCCTTATTAACAACACAGCTGTCATTTTTCACATCCTACCCAAAATGTGTTTTTGCACCTGTGGCACAGAATGGTGTGGTCGCTCTTCGAAATCACCTTTGGAGACAAGTGAACGAAATGACAGTGGCACTCTTCATGAGGTCGGGTCCCAAAACGGCCATATTGAAAATTTGGAGAAACAACTCTAAAAAATGGCCAAGTTACACCCAGTCGTTCAAAATTTTCTATGCACGCATGTAACTCTGGTCATTTGGCAGCTCGCTACAGCTGTATGGACTCTGGCTAGAGTTTGTTTAGGCATGTAGGCAAGAAAAGGAAGACCAAGGGAGAGATTGTAAGGTTAAAAAGGGAAGGGAGGCCTGTACGGAGATGGACCAGGAGAAAGCAGACATCTTGAGTGGACAACGAGGGGTTGCTATAGATTTCGAGGGTATCTTTAAAATCTTCAGGGGCCCGTGCATTTATGTATGCGGCCCCAGCCCTCTGGAATTCTCTACCCTGTCAGCTTTGGGAGTGCATGACCATGGGGGGTTTTAAGCACGCACTTAAAACCTTTTTATGACACCAGGCCCATTCTAATTAATCATACTGAAAAAGGATTTTACAGACTGTTTTATATAGTTGTTCTGTTTCATTAATTTTATTAACTTTTGTGGACAGCACATCGACATTTTGAAAGGCGCTTAACTAAATAAAGAGGATTATTATTATTATCATTGAACAAATACTTCTGCTCAGTGTTCATAGAGGAAGGGGGAAGGGGGAGACTGCAAAAAGTGACAGGACAGGAGCCGTGAAGGGGAGGACGTGGACAGTGATCCTTTTTCAGAGGAAAGAGTCCTGAAGGGACTCGCTGATCTGAAAGTGGGCAAAGCAATGGGGTGTGATGGGGTGCATCCAAGGGTGCTGAGGGAGGTACTTGCTGCACCTCTGACAGACCTATTTAACAGCTCACTGGGAACAGGAGTGGTTCCAGAGCAGAGCAGATATAGTTCCACGTCACAAAAGTGGTAGCAGGGAAGAGGCTGGCAATTATAGGGCAGTCAGCCTGACATTGGCGGTGGGAAAGTTAATGGAATCACAGCTGAAGGAAAGGGTTGCGGAATATCTTGAATCTTATGGGTTACAGGGCCCAAGACAGCATGGATTCACAGTGGGGATGTCATGTCAGACAAATCTGATAGGTTTCTTTGATTACGTGACAAAGGAATTAGATCAGGGTGGAGCGGTGGACATGGCCTACCTGGATTTCAATAAGGCTTTCAAAGCAGTTCCACATAGAAGAATAGCCAGCAAACTGACTAGCTTAGAGGGTGGGTAAAAAGGTGGTAAACTTGGCAAGAAATTGGTTAGGGGATAAGTGACAGAGTATGGTGGTAAACGGAGTTCACTCCGAGGAAGGGAGGATGAGCAGCAGGGTGCCTCAAGGATCAGTACTGAGACTGGTCCTCTTTAATGTCTTTGTAAGTGACACTACAGAGGAGTTGAAAGGGAAGGTCTGCTTCTTTGTAGATGACACCAAGATCTGCAACAGGGTTGACACTTCAGGGGGGAAGGGGGGTACAAGGATTGAGCAGAGACCTGAGAAAACATGAGGAGTGATCAAGGGTATGGCAGCTGGGTATCGATGAGAATAAGTGTGAAATAATGCACTTGGGTACAGAAACCAAGAAGTGGAATACAAAATGGATGGAGTGGTATTGACAACAACCAAGCAGGAAAGAGACCTGGTGGCAATCATATTTGAATGACCTAAAGGTTGTCAGGCAGTGCGACAAGGCAATCGGGAGGGTTAGTGGAATTCTAGGTTGCATAGGGTGGGGTATCACCAGCAGAAAGAGGGAGATGTTGTTGCCTGGTATAGATTGCTGATAAGACCCCACCTACAGTGGGAGGGAGGGAGCTCATGGAGGTACTGGCTACACCTCTGACAGTCCGGGAGGCAGTAAACGCAGTGGTTTAAGGCTCTAAGCTGCAAACCTGGAGGCTTGGGTTTGAATCCCACAGTCCCCCACTTGCATACTGTGTGACCCTGAGCAAGTCGCTTAGCTTCCTCTGCTCCCTGGTCACACCTGGAAATAAGCTTCAGCTTAGTGTGCCTCTCCTGTTTAAATAACTTCCCCCCCAGAGTACTGTGTCCAGTTCTGTAGCCCACATCTCCAGAAAGGCATAGACAGAGTGGAGGTGGTCCAGAAGAGGTCAGCTAAAATGGTGCATGGTCTGCATCAAAAACTCTTAGAGAACAGACTAAAGGACCTCAGTATCTTCCTCCTGGAAGGGGGGGATATGACATAGACATTTAAATACTTCACAGGGGTAAATAAGGTAAGGTGGTAAGGTTTTTTTCAGAAAAAAAGGTGCCGAAGAACAAGGGGGTATGCTATGAAGCTGGAGGGTGGGCAGGTTCATGACAGATATGAGGAAGTACTTCTTCACAGAAAGAGTGGTGGATTTCCTGGAACAGCCTTCTAGTGGTAGTGGTTGGGGTGAAAACAGTGGTGGGGTTCAAGAATGCAAGGGACAGACACAAGTGACACCAGAAAAAGTGCTGGCGCCGACACTCTAGACCCATACTTCATAAAGATTGCCCATTATGTCCTAGCCGTCCCTATCACCCACCTATTCAATTTATCCTTGTCCCAGGGTATCTTGCCACCTGTGTGGAAAACAACACGTCATCCCACTGTTTAAATCAGGCAACCCATGCGATCTCAACAACTATAGGACAATTTCTCTCCTCCCAGTTTTGTCCAAACTCCTGGAGAAAATTGTAAATGCACAACAAAGATCGTATCTTGAAACAATGAATTTATTAAACCCCATGCAGTTGTGTTTCAGAGCTCAATATAACACCATCATGGCCCTTTCCAAAGTAACCAATGATTGGCAGGGAGATCTTGACCGCAGAAACTTTATCTGTGCTGTCTTCCTGGATCTAAGCAAGGCCTTTGACATGGTCGATCACAGCCTTCTCCTTTCCTTCCTACAAACCATAGGTGTGGACTCCTCCTCCCTATGGTGGTTTACTGACTATCTTACAGGGCGCCTCCAGCAAGTTAAAGCTGAAGGTGACCTGTCTCCCCTTAAACCTCTCCAAAGAGGGGTGCCTCAGGGATCTATATTAGGACCCCTTCTATTCACAATCTACATTAACAATATCGATAACTGCATTAAAAATGACAGCATTCATCATTCGCAGATGACACCGTTCTCTATGTAAGTGGACCAACGCCTGAAGCTGCCTGTAACGATCTCCAATCCGAATTCAATCTCTTGCAAAGCCAACTAATTCATAAAAAGCTACTTCTGAATGCTAAAAGACAAAAGCGATGCTTTTCTTCCCATTTACCCATGCAGCCAACCTGGCGTCCTATGGGTCAGTTCCTCAAATTACCACAATCCTAGGAGAAAAACTAGAATTTGTCACAAAGTTTAAGTATTTGGGAGTATGGATAGACCACAGACTCTCCTTCATTGAACATATCGAGGACCTGATAAAAAAACTTCGACAGAGGCTAGGACTCTTCTTTAGAATCAACCAATTTCTCACCAGAGATGCCAAGCTATGACTGGTTCAATCCATGTTTCTATCACTGATTGATTATGCGGATTTCCTCTACAGTCAGTGTCCTAGCTCCTACTTGGTAAAACTGGACACGCTTTACCACAGAGCCCTGCGGTTCGTCACAGAGCTTCCTTTTGCCACGCAACACTGTGCACTGTATATAGCCATGGGGTAGACCTTCCTTAAGCTCAGGTGTCACAAAAATGCCGCACTCTGGATCTTTAGAGCAATCACAAAAAAAAGACCTCACTGTATCTCCAGCTGCCTACCCCTAAGCCAAATAGGAAATTATTCATTTAGAAGCTACTCATTTATCACACTTAAAGTACCTAAGGCAAAAATCTCGTTTCAGTAGAGCAGCTATAAGCTTTGCGCTGCCTACCTTATGGAACAATCTACAAAAAAACCTTTAAATTGAGCACACTTGTCTCACTATCCACGTTCAAGGTGCTATATTCCCGCACAATCAAAGAAGTGTGCAACTGTTTTACGCTCCCAGGATCTGTACTTATGCCTGCCTTGGATCCCTTCCCTGCTCGGACCAGCCCGTAAGCCACTGTCACTTTGCTTTGCTGCCCCCTAGATATAGGTGTCCTGTCCCCTGCATTACTGATATGTTATCCCATCCCCCTCCCAGTCTCCCTTCCTTGGGTAGGAGCTTCCCCACCCTCTGGTCTAGACAACCTCCCAGCCTCTTTCCCTTTCATCCTGTGTACCCAGCGTTCCACTTTTCCCTTCCTCCACCCCAACACTACTTCCCTCATCCACCCTGTTTTTTACTTGTTACCCTCTCAGTCCTTCCTCTCTCTCTCCTCTTCTTGATCCACTTTGCTGCCCAAGCATTTTCCCTCCTCTATACTATTCAATCCTACTCCCTCGTCTCTTGAAGATACTGCTTTGTATGTATATGTGTATTGCACCTTGGACCCTGCCGGTACTATTCTACATCTATATGAACTGATGTATTGTATTATCTTATCTGTGCCCAGTTCATTATTTTTGTACCTTTTGTACCTGAATGTAATATTATTGTGTGGTTTTGTTCAAGTTGGGAATATGTTCCAACCTGGTCCATCTTGCAAATGAGCATTGCTCAACAATGACTGCCTGGTTAAATAAAGATTTTGATCGATTGATTGATTGAAGTGAATTGTAGTGAAAAGGAAGGGGGTTGAAAGAGCTATAGATCAAGCAGTGTCTGTGGTGAGAATGTTGGTAGGGGAAAAATGAGCAGACTGGCTGAACCAAGCATCCCTTATCTGCCATCAGATTCTATGTTTCGGTGGGGTCCTACTTCTACTCATTTCCGCAGCTGGGTGGACTGCAGCACTGAGAGGTGAAGTGACTTGCCCAAGGTCACAAAGTGAGTATTTGGCTCTTGCAGGGTTTGAACCTGTGGGCTCCTGGTCACCAAGATGATGCTTTAACCACTTGACAACATTGTCTTTTGAACGAATAGTGATGTAATGAGTAGGAATAAATAATAGCTGGCTGGAACAGTAACTGTTTCATCTGGAAAGGAGCTGATATGGAGTTAGAAAATTGATATGATAATCAATAACTGGCCAGGATAGTTGTCCCAAACAGTAATAATCTCCTCTTAAAAAAGTGGTTCACTGGCCATCTAATCCCTGTAGTGTTGGAGTGTGTAGTGCACTGCTTATCTAATATGCCTTTGGCTTATTCTCCATTATGAGATAGGTGTAAAGAATGCTGAATTTTGATTGGCTGAGCACTGCTTTCAGCTGAGCTATTATCCCAGCACAACGGCCCAGCTGAGAGGTAATATGTTTAAAAAAATGCATAAAATTTACTAAAAAGGACCCATTTCATAATTGCAATAAGACACTCCAGGGGGTATGTTATGGTGGGCTAATGGCCCATCTTGGGTGGTGAAAGCACTCGGCTACACCTCGTGCTTCAACCCACCCAAGGTGGGCCGTTATCCCACCATAACACACCCCCTGTGATGCCTTATTGCTTAATTATTTCCACCCAGTTAGTGGTGCCATAGGTGGAGACCTGCAGCTATAGAAAATGGTAGTTTCCAGTAAGGAGCCCCAGAGACTCAGGAGAATGCTGAAGTTAAGGGGGTGGGGGTGGAAGGGAGGAGAGAAACAATGGCTAGAACCCTAATGTGTGGCTCCAGCCAGATTAAATAGTGGTTGGGGGGGGGGGAACGTTTGAGCAGCTGACCACTGAACCTAGCAAGCTGCTAAATATGAAATGAAACATTGACCCAACAGTCACCTCCTGGTATGGGGACTCGGGTAAAAAAGATAAGACAGCTAGGCCAGCCTGCAGTTAAGAAGCAGCATTAGAGAGCTGTATCTTGCCCTGAGGCTGGGGGCTGGTTGAAAAAGCTGTCTTGACCTATGATCTGAGGCTAGATGATAATAGATAGAAAGTGCTGAGGGCAGGACGCTGTGTGTAACCTGTTTAGCCCCTGCATCTAAACAGCACTCCTGTGAGCAGACACTTTAAACAGAACAGGTGCCTCTAGGGTGGGGGGACTAGGAAGGAAAGAAGCCAGTAGGAACTGAACCCAGGAATGGACAGTAAGTAGGAATAGCTGTGCCATTGTTGGGGGTCACAATGGCTTTTATCACCCAATTCAGTGCTTGCAGTTCAGTATTTAAATCCCAAACATCCAAAGGACCCTGGAGTGAGAGGGACCCTGCAGCATGAGGACCACAAAGCAGAAGGATGGCATCTGCAAAAAAATCTGTCGGTAGTTCTTCTCGTCTAAGATAAGATCCACCTGGTTTCACCCACCGAGGGATTGTCTTCGCTGGACATTTCTACATACAACTATGACTGCTGGTATCCTCTCCTGGTGCATATGTGCAGGTCAGTGAGTAAGGCAGGTATCAACAAAACTCTGTCTGGGTTACCTCAATGGATAAAGTATTGCTGTAGGGGTACAGAACTGTAACAAATCCCTATCTAAAATAGGTCACATTCTAGGTATCACAGTGGAGGTTTCTGTGTTTTTTTGAATGTACTAAACTCCTTTCTGGGGTACTTGAAAGTATTGAACTAACTGGGATACCTCAAAATAAGAACTGAGGTTAGGTGTAGGTACATACCCTTTAAGTTTTCTTAACAACACTGTAGTTACAGTGTATCTACATGTAACTACAGTGTAATTAGGCCTGTTGCATGCAAGTTAATGATTACCTACCGCACAATTACATTGAAACGGACACTTAAAATAAACTGTGACCAAGAGTAATAGGCGATACTGGAGGATTAGGGACCCCGCTTGCGTGAAAAAAAAATTTCAGTACGGTACTTACGGGGCTAGCAACTTCATGCACACACCTCCACAGACTGAAATGGCATACAAAGACACGCCCAACATTGTCAGCTTAGCAAAAAGCTATTTATTGCACACAGTCAAGTCATACAATTTGAAAAAGTACGAAATGCAGTATTGCACAAGCTCAAAAAGTTCTGAAAAAACACGACACTCAGCGATTCTGCATTGTATTAGTCTCTGTAAAATGTTTATCCCAAGGTGCGGGCAGAAGCTGCAGCCGGTAATGAAATGAGTCTCTGTAAACTTTTCTTGTTTCTGTGAGCCAATAGACCTCAAAACATCTTACTGCAACAATGTCATAGGTTTGCTAAGTCATCAGAGAAGGATGAAAATGTGTCTTTTGCAATCTCTGAAATAACTTTATGCGGGGGCACTCCACCCCCCACACCCCCCGGGTGCACCAGTGAAGTATTTGTGCCATTAAACATTATTGTAATAGTTTTTTTTGTATTTGGGGGCTCCACCCCCCCCCCGTTATTTTGTTTTATATTATAATAGTTTTGTAGTTATTCCAATGTACCGCTCATAGTCGGCATGTACTGCCGACCTCCGATCCTAGTGGTGGACAGAGCAGTGCTATGTGGACTACATCTGATAGTGCGTAATTATCCACGAGTGCAGTATCACTGAGTAATACACTGCAAAGAGGTAGGGCGTGGGACATAAACAGTCATATATAGTTGGGAGGTACAGGGAGTGGGGGGGGGGGGGATTTAGTTAGCTGCAGAAAAGGTAAGTTACTGACCAGTGACAGTAGCTCTTTGACAGGATCTCCATAAAGCCATATGTGACAAGCTGGCCTACGGTAGATGGAGAGGCAACATTCTGTGTTTAAAGTTCTTAGATAACAATGTAGTTTATTGCTCCAGAAAACATCCTGAACAGTCAGTTCAACTTTTCCAGCCTGGTCAGGAAACATAAATGCTTAACACAAACAGCTTTTTCACAGGCTCAAACAAAACATAAACAAACAGTTTTGCCTTTAGCCTTACTTGCAGGCTGATAATTAAGCAATAATGCCTGACAGGGTGTGTGTCGTGCTGGGATAACGTCATGCCTCAGGTGGTTGGGCACGAGGTCGCAGGCTGAGTGCGTCCAACGACTGAGGCGTGATGTTATCCTAAACGACACACACCCTGGAGGGCATTATTGCTATTATACAATGGCTCGTTGTTATACAGAATAAAAAGATCATTTTAAAGATGTTTTTGTGTGGAAAAATATATATTTTTTTTTAAAGAGAATATGAAACAATCAATCAATAAATACTCATCTGCAGGTTCACAGTGAGGCTGAGACTAGACCCGTGATGTTGTGCTGGGATAACATCACGGGTCCACCACCAGACTGACCAATCAGAGTCCAGGATTTTTTTCGCCATTGTATAATATCAGTACATTCCACTCACTATTTGTGGCTCCAGCTGGCTGGCCTGCTTCTTTGCTTCAGGGTTTCCTGCTCTAGAAACAGTCTCTTTCTCAGCAACAGGTTTAAGTGTTTTTTTCCCCAACTGCTCTCTCCAGCAACAAACCTTTCTCCTTGGGCGTTCTACTCTATTTCCTTTCTGAAATTTCAGCCTCTAACTTGCAGAGTTCTCTGCCTGGGAGCTTCTCCTCTCTACAGCAGTTTTTCCAGCTTCCAACTAACTGCTTGCTGGATTCAGTCTGCCTTTCAGCAATCCCTCTAATCAGCAGCACCTGGGGAGGGATCCCCCCCTCCGCCTGTTCATGTTGCATTCCTTGCATTTCCTCCACCTCAGCAAGGATGTTAACCCCTTGCCTCCCAATGTAGGGTTTACCTTGTCACATATCACCCCCCCTTTGTGCGAAGGCAAAGTCGGTCAGCCCCTGACCATTCCCCTCCCAGGACATGAAGTCCGCATTTCCATTCTGGGTCCTGGCCTGGTGGTGCACCATAAATGACAATGGCTGCAGGGCCAAGTACCAGCTGGCGATGCCGGGGTTGTCATCCTTCATCACCTGTAGCCACCTAAGAGGGGCATGATCTGTGACCAGGATAAACAGCTGGCCATGCAGGTAGTAGCTGAGAGCGTCCACAGCCCACTTGACTGCAAGACACTCTTTCTCTTTACTGCATAGTTTTTCTCCCAGGGGAAGAATTTCCGACTGAGATAGAGACTAGGATGTTCCTCCCCCTCAAACTCCTGGGACAGCACAGCTCCTAGCCCTACTTCAGAGTCATCTGTCTGCAGGATAAAGATCCTGTTAAACTTGGGACTGCGTAACACTGGCTCTCTGCACAGTCACTTTGAGCTGTGTGAAGGCCTGGTCACACTCCTCTGACCATTGGACCTTACTGGGGCAGATTTCCGGGTGAGATCCATAATGGGGCTGGCAAGGGTGGAGAAGCTCAGTATGAACCTGCAGTAATACCCTGCTAGTCCTAGGAAGGCCCTCACCTGGGTTTTTGTAGTGAGTATTGGGCACTTGGCTATGGCATGGGTCTTACTGACCAAGGGTTTCACCTGTCCGTTGTCTATGCAGTACCCCAAATACTTAATTTCAGCTTTGGCCAAAGCACACTTCACTGGATTGGCCATCAGCCCTGCTTCTCGTAAGGATTGCAGTACTGCTGCCACCTTGGGTACTTGAGACTCCCAGTCAGCGCTGTGGATCACCACATCATCTAGGTAAGCAGCTGCATTGTGTGAATGGGGTCGCAGAAGGTGATTCATGAGCCTTTGAAAGGTTGCAGGTGCCCCATGTAAGCCAAAAGGCATTGTAGGGAACTGGTATAGCCCAAAGGGGGTAGCAAATGCTGTCTTTTCCCAAGACGCCAGGGTCAAAGGGATTTGCCAGTACCCCTTCGTTATGTCCAAAGTTGTGATGTATTTGGTTTCCCCATGTCTACCCAACAGTTCGTCTACCCAGGGCATAGGGTAGGCATCAAACTTCGAGATGGCATTGACCCTGCAAAAATTAATATAGAATTGGGTAGCCCCGCCTTCTTTTGGTACTAACAATATGGGGCTACAGCAATCACTGCTGGATTCCTCAATCACCCCTAACTTGAGCATGTTCTGTAACTTCTTCTTAACGGTGTCTCGTGTGGCTTCTGGCAAGCGATAAGGTCGCTGTCGCACCTTCTCCCCAGGCTCTGTTTCTATATGATAAGCTATCATTTGGGCTGTCCCCGGGAGGGAGGAAAAAACATCCAAAAACTGGCTTACCAACTCTCCCAGTTGCTGTTTCCCTATGTGAGACAGCTGTTCTCCCACTGGGACTTGTATCCCTGGATTCTCATTGGGCACCTGAGATCCCAGATCCACTATGTCTGGTCGAGAAAAATCAATAGGCTACCCCTCTGGTTCCAGGGTTTCAGCAAATTGACATGGTAGATCTGGATCTCTTTTCACCTATCTGGCTAGCAAACTTCATAGTCAACTGGGCCCACCTTCCGGATAATTTCATAAGGCCCCTTCCATTTGGCTAGAAGTTTATTTTGGCTGCTCGGCAACAAAACTAGTACCTGATTCCCTGGTTTATATTTCTTCAACTGGGCTCCCTGATTATAGTAGTACTCTTGTCTTTGTTGAGCTTTCACCAGATTCTCTCGGTCAAATTTCCTCACCTGATCTAATCTTTCCCTCAATTGCAGGACATATTGTACCACATTTTCAGTCTTGGGGTTGGGTTTCTCCCACATCTCCTTTACTACATCAAGAACACCTCGTGGGTGGTGCCCATAAAGGAGTTCAAAAGAAGCAAATCCCATACGTGCTTGAGGAACCTCCCGCATTGCAAACATCAGTAATGGAAGTAACTTGTCCCAGTCCCTGACCTCAGTGGTTATAAACTTTCAAAGCATCGTTTTGAGGGTTTTATTGAATCACTCCACAAGGCCATCAGTCTGGGGATGGTAAGTGGAGGTCCTTATGAAGCTGATTCCCAATAAAGTACAAACCTCCTGAGTCGGGGGGGACATGAAGCTAGTTCCCTGGTCAGTCAACATTTCCTTCAGTATCCCCATATGACTAAAGACCTTAAATAGTTCCCAGACTACAATTTTGGCTGAAATGGTTCATAACGGGATGGCCTCAGGGTACCGGGTAGCATAGTCTACAATCACCAGAATGTATTGGTGCCCCCTGCACTCTTTTCAAAGAGTCCCACTATACCTATCCCAATCCAGTCAAATGGTGCATCCATAATGGATACGGGCACTAAAGGGGCCTTTTGACTGCTCTTTGAGGATACTAGCTGGCCCTCGGGGCAGGATGCACAATAATCTTTAACATGTCAATAGATGCCCAGCCAAAAAAATCGGGGTAACAGTCAGGCTAGTGTATTCTCTACCCCACAGTGCCCTGCCACAGGAATGGAGTAGGCAAAGCATAGTAATTCCCTCTGACAGGCTTGCGGGATCAGCAACTAATGCCGGACTTTTCCCGACTGGGACTTCTTGTTAACTTGATACAAGATACCTCCTTGCAACTCAAAATGAGGATAGCATGCTGCCCGATCCTCATCTATCACTTCCCCTTCCCTAATAGTCAACTGAGTGTATACCCGGATGAGTATACCATCGGACTGTTGTTCTTTGGCAATGTCCGGGCAATGTTTTAACACATGTTGCTCTGATAAGGATGGCCCTCTGGGACATTGGTTAGGTGGGTCAGGGTTAGGGCCTGGCTGTGGGTCTGGACCCACTATGGCCTTAGCTTCACCTCCCTCCCTCCTGTGCACCTGTCCCTTCGGGTCCCCTTTCCTTTGCTGCCCTATGTTCTCACTTAGATTTGCAGGTGCTCATCTGGAGGTCAAAAATTCCTGGGTCCGGGAAGGGAAAGATTTCCCCCGGCTTTGGGTGACTGACCTCCCCCCTTCACGACCCTTAGACCAGGTAATTACCAAAGATAAGTCTGCATTCCAAAAGTTGTCAAACCATTTCCAATCTCTCCCCAGTAACACTGGATAGGGTAACCCCGGGGCAATCCCCTCCTTTATAGTATCGGTTTGGGCCCCTAGGGTAAGAGTAACCATGGTACCAGGGTAGGCCTTTACATCCCCATGCACACATCAGATAGGGATGGGGCTCTGGCCTTGCCAGTGTCTGGGGTTCACAAGGGCCACTCTGACTATGCTCTGGCAGCTTTCTGAGCCCACCAGAGCCTCCATCTCTATCCCTTCTACCTCAACAGGGATCACAAACTCAGATTCCCCAACCCCCATTGCCAAGAGAATACACATCTGTTAATGTACAGTCTATGAAGGTACAGTCCATGTGGAGGCAGTTCTTTGCAAAGTGACCCTTCTGTCCACATGAGAAACATACCCCTGTGTCTTGGCTATGGGACAAGCCTCTGAGTTTAGGCAGTTGGCCCTCAGGAAATGTCTCCCTTGGCTGTTGGGTTGCTGTCCTTCCCAGAGTCTGACCCTTATTTGGCCCATAACCCCCCTCCCTAAATGCCCAAGATCCCTTCACAGTTCCAGACAACATTCCTTCAGTCTGGCTCCCAGGGTTATTCCCCATTTTCTCAGGTGGCCTCGTAAGCTGGATCACTGGGTGAGAGCAGAGTTCAGCATCCAACACTTGTTCTGAGATCCGCATGGCCTCTGCTAGCATGGCGATCTTCTGTTTGAGGACCCAGCTCTGAATTTCCGGGGCAGGATGTTCAGAAATTGTTCCAAGATAATTAACTAGGCCACCTCAGGGCCACTACATACTTCGGGTTTTAGCCAGCTCCAATACAGGTCCTGCAATTGTTATCCCACTGCTCTGTGTTGTGTACCTGTTGCAAATTTGAAGCTCCAGAACCTCCGTCGGTAACTTTCTGAGTTGATGCCTAGATGGTCCAGGATTGCCACTTTCACCTCTGTGTACTCCCTGTCTGTGATACTGTCCAGAGCTCGATAGGCCGCTTGGGCTTCCCCGGTCAGACAGGGGCAAGGCGGACAGCCAATTGGAGTCTGGGCCATCCAGCAGCTTCTGCTACTCACTTGAACCTTGTCAGAATGGCCTCTGGATCATCCTCAGATGTCATTTTGGTCAGCATGGCGTTCATCCTAGGAACCCCTGGCCCCAGGATAGCTGGACCAGCCTTACCAGTAGGGTCTTGTTGCTGCTGTTGCACCAGGTGCTGTAGGAGCTGTTGTTGTTGTTGCCCCAGCTGTACAAGAAACTGCAGTTGTGCCTCCTGTTGCACTTGCTGTGTTTGTTGTGCCCGTTATTGTGCCTCCTGCTGCTGCTGAGCCAGCTGGGTGAGAACCTGTTGTTGATTGGCCTGTTATGCTTGTTGTACCTCCTGCTGCTGCTGAGCCAGCTGGGTGAGACCCTGTTGTCACTGGTCCTGTTGTGCTTGTTGTACCTCCTGCTGCTGCTGAGCCAGCTGGGTGAGAACCTGTTGTTGCTGGGCCTGTTGTGCTTGTTGTACCTCCTGCTGTTGCTGAGCCAGCTGGGTGAGAACTTGTTGTTGCTGGGCCTGTTGTGCTTGTTGTACCTCCTGCTGCTGCTGAGCCAGCTGGGTGAGAACCTGTTGTTGCTGGGCCTGTTGTGCTTGTTGTACCTTCTGCTGCTGCTGAGCCAGCTGGGTGAGCACCTGTTGTTGCTGGGCCTGTTGTGCTTGTTGTACCTCCTGCTGTTGCTGAGCCAGCTGGGTGAGAACCTGTTGTTGCTGGACCTGTTGTGCTTGTTGTACCTCCTGCTGCTGCTGTGCCAGCTGCATGAAAGTCTGTTATTGTTGTTCCGCAAGGAACTTCAGCAATTTCTCTATCTCCATTTTTCCAGGACGGAACTAGTCCTGCTCACATCAACAGAGAGCAGATCCCACTTCTAAAACCACGTGTGACAAGCTGGCCTATGGTAGATGGAGAGGCAACACGCTGTGTTTAAAGTTCTCAGATAACAATGCAGTTTACTGCTCCAGAAAAATCATAAACAGTCAGTTCAACTTCTCCAGCCTGGTCAGGAAACATAAATGCTTAACTCAAACAGCTTTTCACAGGCTGGTTTGAACCACCTAGGTGGGCCAGCAGCTTCTGAATGCACAGTCTCAAACAAAACATAAACAAACAGTTTTGCCTCTAGCCTTATTTGCAGGCTGATAATATCAGTACATTCCACTCATGATTCGTGGCTACAGCTGGCTGGGCTGCTTCTTTGCTTCAGAGTTCCCTGTCTAGAAACAGTCTCTTCCTCAACAACAGGTTTAAGCTTTTTTCCCCAACTGCTCTCTCCAGCAACTAGCCCTTCTCCTTGGGCATTCTGCTGTGTTTCCTTCCTGAAATTTCAGCCTCTGAGTTGCAGAGCTCTCTGCCTGGGAGCTTCTCCTCTCTACAACAGTTTTTCCAACTTCCAACCAAATGCTTGCTGGATTCAGTCTGCCTTTCAGCAATCCCTCTAATCAGCAACACCTGGGAAGCCCCCCCCCCCTTCATGTTGCAGTCCTTGCATTTCCTCAGCCTCAGCAAATATGTTAACCCCTTGCCTCCCAGTGTAGGGTTTGCCCTGTCACACCATAATACACTGGACTGCAAGCCATCAGCATCAGGACTCGCTGGAAGCTTTTGCAAAATGAAACTTCTTATGTCCACGTCATTGATGTTGCACAGCATCGAGTATATAACATGGGTGGCCTCCAACTACTTGAGTTTCCTGCCCTCAGTGAACAGAGATCTAAAGCATACATAAACAGAAGCAATTGGGCCACCCCCACCAGTTATGCACAGATAGGTGGGGGGAGATGAAGTTAACACCACCCATCACATAGCAAGCAATGGCACTTGATAAAGGCAATAAACTCACTATACAGTGCCATGCCATGACGCTGAAAAGGAAGGGTCTGCCATATAATGGGGACAGTGGGTGGGAAAGTTATAACTCTACTGAGATCCTCTTGAAGATCTACGGTTACTGGTAAGTAACTAACCTATCTTCTTCTAGGGTGTCACCATAGAGCCATAGTACATTACACTGAATGATTACCAAACAGTATCAACCCCAACCAGGTGGCTGGTAAAAACAGCAGACTAATCCTTCAGGAGAGCAGGTCTTGTGGAACAGCAAGGCAAAATCCTGCCCTACAATGGGAAACCAGATCCAGACTGTAATGCCAAGTAAAAGTACAGATCATACGCCAGGTTGCAATCCTCTAAATACCAGCGGCTGAAACACAAAACAAGCCACCAAGCCTGGAATTCCCCATGTGGCATGCTCCACAATAGTACCCAGTAAGCTCTACCCTCTCTGCCTGTCTGCTTCTAAAGGTTATGAGGGCAGGAAGGAGTGGAGGATTACCAGGCTATGCAAGTTACTCCGGCCTTGGTGACCAGCATCTCTTTCTACCATCCTGTTCCCTACCATCTTCCTTTGCTGTACTGCTGTCCTTCTTCTCTCTTGCCTGATGCATCCTTCTTAGTGGGGTGTATAATCTGTACACATTGTATATATCAATGCATACTGCCTCTCTGCTGCTGTACATATGCTTGCATACCATGTACATACTTGTTACCCTGTAATGACTCTTATTCTGTTGTAAATTGCTTTAAATTCTTGTGTATCATATGTCTTTTGTGTGCCATGACCCAGGTCCATCTTGCAAATGAGATTTTTTTTCTCAACGATGTTTCACCTGGTAAAATAAAGATTCGATTGATTGATTGATTGATTGAAAACAGGATGCAGAAGAAGAGCTATATGGAAAGGTACTGTCTGGATATAGATTTAGCCCAGGTGCTAGGACCAAAGGCAACAAGCAGATGAGAGGACTGGGGACAGTCCGTGATACTGTCCCATTAGTACCAGAGGAGTCTGTGGACATCCAAGGAGTGTAGTAGTAGCACCTTTTCAGGGTACTGAAGTGTTAAGGGCAAAATACAGGGAAAAGACTGGATTGATCTGACTTGAGATCAGACATCACATTTATGATAGAATCTGGGGTGAGTGTGCAGTGCCGCCCTGTCCACTGTGAAATGCTGAGAGGTGGAGGGGGGGTCACGAACCAAGGCTTGTGTTCCACACATGCCTGGCCAAACTAAGAGTCACAGGAAAAATGTTTTCCAGAAAGATACTGCATGTTAGAAAGATGCAGGCACAAAATGTGGTGAGATATGAGCTTCAAGGTTCAGGTCCAAAACCACAAACAGGCTTTCAAACTGGGGGTGGGGGGGCATTTCATTTTACATTTTTTAATTTTTTAAATGTGAAAGTGAGACGAGCACAGGTGCCCTTTTTCACAAGCATCAGGTGTACAAAAACATTTAAATAGACAAGACATAATTCAATAATATTCAAAACAGACTATACAGTAAATAATTATTAAGAACTGCATAAGTAATCGTTAGAGGAATCCAACCATAAGTTAAGTCGAGATTTAAAAGTACAAATTACATTACAGTTCAAAAGATCACTTGGAGTAGAGTTAAAAAAGTGGGGGGCATGATATAATAAAGATCTCTGACCATAAGCTTTTTTACAAAGTGGGAGATGAAAGACAAATCTACGCTGTGATCTAGTTGTACGTGAATTAGAGCTTTTGGGAATTAATGTATTATAAAAGGCAGGGAGAGAATCATTAATAACTTTAAATAACAAGGATCCTAAACTTATCTTGACCCTATTTCTTAAAGAAGGACATCTAGATTCCTTGTACAATAAACAGTGATGGGTCCTTTGAGGAAGACCAATCATGAACCTTAAAGAACTATTATATGTTGAATTTAATTTGGAAAAGGTCCTTTCACTAGTAGCAGTATAAATTGCTAACCCATAGTCAAGCAATCCAAAAATAAAGCTATGGGTAAGTATTCTTTTCGAATCTTCAGTAAAGAACTGTTTAATCCTAAACATTCAACCCAGCCTCTGGTGCAGAGCTTTAATAATGTCGATAATGTGAGTCTCAAACGCAAGACTCGAATCCACCAGACATTTGAAATTATCAACTAAGTTAATAGGTTCACCCTGAATATCAAGTAAAGGGGCTACTAGATCCTTTTTCTTTTTAGAACTGGAAAAAATCATAAATTTGGTTTTCTTTGTGTTTACTATTTTTTGGGATAATAAAAGAATACAATATTTTTAAACCATGCTGACCACATCTTGTGATTTATTGCTGGAACTAGAAATAAAAGCATTGTCAGCATACAAAACAATACAAGATCTTTTACATGCATCAGGGGCTGAGTTGAGGTAGAGGGAAAATATCAGAGGCCCCAGAATGGAGCCCTGGGGTACCCCGCAAACAATAGCTCTACAATCAGACCTTATTCCATGAATTTCGGTGATGTGCTTTCTATTTTGCAAATAATTTGCAAACCAATGTATAACAATCCCTGAAAATTTAAAACTGGGCACAGAACTAATAAACAGCTCATGTTCAATGAGATTGAAGGTCGTGGTAAGGTCCATAAATACAGCTGCCACAGAGTTCCCTTTATCAAAGGAACTCTGTATGTAGCTGGTGAACCACACCAGTGCCGTCTCTGTACTATATTTTGCGTTAAACTCATGCTAACATTGGGAGAGAAGTCCATTTCCATCAAGAAAACATATAGACTGATTAAAAATGATCCTCTCTAGAACCTTACTCAAAGGTGACAATAAATAAATAGGTCTAAAATTAGCCACTTCATTTTTTTCCCTGTTCTTAAAGATCAGTTTAATAATGGCAGTTTTCCAAAGACTGGGAAAAGTACATGAACATAGGGAATTATTAAATATAAGAGATATTGGATAGGCCAATGAATCAATACCTAATTTAAGGGATCTAAAATAAATTCCATCAAATCCCAAAGAAGGCCTAAGATTACTTTTTAAAATAAGATCATTTACTTCCAAGGGAGAAACAGTTTAAAAATTAAACTGAGGAAAATAATTATTTACTACAGTCAGGGGGTCCTGACAAGGGGAAGTGCTAGAAAAATTAGTTCGAAATCTACCAAGGTCACCAAAATAAGTATTGAACGTATTAACTACCTTAAAGGGATCAGAAATAACATTATTCCCATTTTGCAGTTTAAAGGGTGATTCCCTTCTGTTACGGCCCATCAAATTGTTCAGGACCTCCCAGGTCTTCTGATGATTATGAGAAAATTTAGATTGCTTCAATAGAAAGTACTGTCTTTTGGCTCTGTGTATTTCTGTTTTACATTCATTCCTAAACCTTTTATAATTCACTAACCTAACTAGGTCAGGACTTTTCTTATACTGGAACCAAGATTTGCCCCTTAGTTTCACTAGTTTCAGCAGATCCTTGTTAATTCATCTTTTCTTATTGGCCCTGATACACATTTTCTTTTTGGGTGCCAATTTATCAATTACCTGGTTAATTAATTCTGAAAAGGTAGTTAGAAAGTCATTAACATCAAGGAGTGGCTCCAGAACAGACCAATCAATCTTGCTAGAAGCATTATTCATCTCTTCTTGATAAATTATTTTGATGTTCTGGGTTTCAATTAACACCAGGGGATTTTTCATCCTCCTGGAGGACCACTCCCACTGGACTGGACTGTGGTCACTGATGGAATCTGATACACCCCGAGAAGAAACAATATTATTCGGATGAGTGGCCACAATCCAGTCCAGCAGGGTCCCTTTACCTGACCTATAATTAAGTCTAGTTAGGTCCTGAATTAACTGTTGAATCCCCAGTTTTGCAAACAGTTCCTTGACTTCCATATTAGAATCCTGAGCCCAATCACAATCATAATCTCCCATTAAGATCCATTCCTGGTTAGTGGGAACCCTGGAAATCAACTCCAAACTCTGGTCAAGCAGCCCAGTGGGATGTAAATTGAACTAATCAACAGGTGTTTCTCATTACCTATAAGAAGATCTATGGAGATAAATTGACACCTTGTCCCTTCCCCTGTATGTTCCATGGGCAATTAATTATATATAGACTTCCCCCCAACCCTTCTACCTGACCTGTCTTGTCTATATAAATTATACCCTGCTAGAGAGAGACTTGGTAATCAGGTATTTTACTGTTCAACCAGGTCTCCGATAAAGTGACCACATCAGAATCATGATGTACAATCCAAGCCTCAAATAAAGACCATTTAGCTTGTAAACTCTGAATATTAAGATGAACAATATTTAAGTTGTAGGATTGGGAAACTTTCAAGTTATCAGATGAAAAACATTGATGACTAACAGGTTCTGATAACAAGGGGGCACCTGGGTGAAGATGAACGTAGCCTTATATTAATAATAACATACTTGCCAATCTTCTAGTCAGGGATTTTTGATAACAGTACTTGTTAACGCTAACTGAAGAAAAGGAAGGTTTTAAACTATGTGTAACCCCTAGATGGCGCTATCCCAGGGGCTACTACCCCTGCCTGATTTGCCACTAACAGGTTGAGGGGCCTGGATCCAATGGCGGGTGCCTCCACCCAGAGGTCAGGGTTTGCAATAGTTAAACTAACTTGGTCACAGCCCTCTGGGACACTGCAACCCCCCTTTCTTCCCACTAGTGGCCCACACAATATATCAGAATTACCTTCACAGTATACACTTACCCCAGGTCTGGTTCCGGCACTGGGACCTCCTGTGAAATGAGATACAGTGCAACAATCACAGTACAGTACTTTAACATAGACAAACACCTCAGGCAGTATAACTTTGCTGAAACAAGCAGCTCTGATTTATTTAGGGATATAACAAGGACAGGGGAAATCAGGTTAATTAGCTTATCACTCTAATAATCTACCTATGGCTCTGTGCACAGGCCTATCCCTATCAGTTACTGTCCTTGGGTACCCAAGCCCTAGTGGCTAGTCCAAACCGTGGCAGCTGGTAGGGGCCCTTTCACACAGAGAAAAGGAGAATTAAACAGTCAGCAGTACAGTAATTCCATTTGGATTTAATGTGGCAATTCAACAGGAGCAACCCTGAATTAGTACTCACGACCTCCAAATAAGATAGGGTCCTTCAATGTCAGCAGGGCTCACTTGAGGTACACAAACCTCTTCACACATCCATATAAAGAAAGTACTATACCAGGCAGGCTGCATCTGTATCCCGATCGCAATTACTGCACAATACCGGGAGAACACACAGCAGATTCAGTTCCTGACAGACCGAGTGCAATTTTCAGCAATTCTTCCAGTCTTCACAGGGTGAGCCTGGTTTCTACTCTTCAGAGATCCTTTGATTCTTTTCACAGGACGGATTCAGTCCTAACAAGCTGTTACACAAGCTGCAGACCGGAACTCTGGGCCTTACACCGTTTTTGACTAAAACTGCACACTGAAAAGCACAGGGCTCCTTCTCTTCACTGCCAAAGCTCAACTGAACTCCAACTGACGAAACCGGCACTTCCTTTGAGTTCCTCCCAGTTCTTGACTGGATTGTCTATCACTCACAATAGACTGCTGCTGTTGGTCCAAAAAGGCACTGAAGTCTAAACTACATCTCCCAGAGTCACTGCCCATACAATCCTTCCTTGTGGCTGGCTCAGATTATGAGTCCAAGTTCTGATTCGTCCAAGGCATCATTTTGAGCTAGCTTACCCCACACTGATTGGTCCAGTTCAGCAGTTCAAAACTAGAATGGGAACTAGCAGACACAGTTCTGACTGCAAAGAAAGCAGGTTAGACAAACTGTAATTTCATTATTACTCTAAATAATTTCTGGCAAACAGTTACATCTTTCAGATAGGTTCCTTTGCACTCCTAGTGACTGCAAAATGAAGTGAATTAGCAGCAGCTCAGTGGTACTCAGAGAAGCACACAGTCCCCATACAAACTAATTATGTCTGCAAGCAGACAGCTCTTAAAGAGACAGTACCAGAGGCTCTAAAACACTCACTGATAAATGGCTTAAATGCCAAACACCATTCAGGCTTGGAGCATTCAAGCAAGCTCCTGGAAGTCTTTTGGGAACCCCTATTTGCAGGGGGTTACACCCTTCCTGGCCTGGGAAAGCTTGACGTCCGCTGGCCAAGGCAATTTCTATAAGTTTCAACTGCAACCATATACATTTGCATTAGGCTCCATGTAATCATCAGTCAGTATATCATTTTACCAAGAACACATTTCTGAAACATTGCAGTACGTCACTCTTTACACAGTATTACATACACATTGTACCATAACTCAAGTTATTACCTCTTGTACATGAAACCTGAAGAGAGGGGGCCCTTCCCTATCAGTTACCTTGGGGCTGGATGGGGCAAGGGCACCATACTTAGAGGGCAACACAAGTAACTTGGAGTTAGCACTGATGCTCAGTTTGGGCAATGAGCTCGGGGACACATACACTCCTTTATGGACAACATTGAGAGGCAAGTCCACAGGCCTCCCAAGTGAATCATAACTGAGGTGCACCACAGGCTTTACAGCTCGACCAGTCTTTCTAGGGGAACTGTATAGTCTCTGCACTCTGAGCCTCATTTCAGCATTGTCCTCACTTGTCAGGGAGTCTCCATGGGGGTAGAGAGGCTAGAACCTGGGGCACTTTCAGCTCCAGGAGTTACAGTTTCTGAGTCCACAACATTTGCCTGCATGGAGAGCTTTGGACACTGGCAGTGGACTGTCAGGGCACTCAAAATACTCTTCTTGTTCGGTGTATCACCAGTCTGCCCCAATCTATCATTTTCCTCCCTGAAAGCTCAAACAGTTCAACCATGCACAATGATTCCATTTCATCTGATCTGATGCTTTGCACTTCACTTTCTGGGAGCATTGGCTCCAGGGATGAAGCTGGGGCTTAGACAGTCCAGAAGGCCCAGCTTTGTCTCCAGTATTGACTAGGGATTGCCCCAAACAATTGACTCAGTTCAGTAAGAAGGATAGTATTCAAAGTCACTCTCACTTTCTTCCGATATGGACTGACAGTCATGCTCAACTGGGACTTGTGGAGGGAACACTTTAACTTTGCTTCTGTAGGTGCAGACTTTCTTGATCTTTTCTAGCAGCAGCTCTAGTCACTGGTCCAGAGGGGGCATCTTCTAGGGGCTCAGACTCAATTAAGATTTGTCCAATGGGCAGTAAATGATTTCTATGCATTGTTTTACATCTTTTGAATTATTCTCAGGCCTTACTTTGTACACTGGCAGATCATCTAGTTTGCCCACTACAATGTGAGGGAGATGGTGCCATCTGTCAGCAATCTTGTGCTTGCCATGCAGTCCCAGATTTCTTAGCAATACCCGATCTCCCTCCTGGAGTTCCTGTGCTTTCACCTTTTATCATACCTTCTTTGTTGGCCAGATTTCTTTTGGCAGCCATGGTTTGAGCCAGTTGGTGCGCATGAGTTAGCTGGGCCTTTAACTTTTGCACATACTGTAAATAGTTGTCAGCTTGAACCCCATCAGGAGAGACCCCAAAACACACATCTACTGGTAGTCGAGCTTTCTTCCAAACATCAGGCGTAGGGGGAGAATCCAGTGGCATCACTTTTGGTGCAGTTATAAGCATGTACCAGGGTGCTAATTTGTTGGCTCCATCTAGGCTTGTCCTTTGGGTGCAGGGTGCCTAGCATATCTAGCAAAGTGCGTTGAAACGCTCAGGCTGTGGGTCCCCCTGGGTGGTAAGGAGTGGTTCTGATCTTCGCACTCCCACAGAGAAAGCATCTCTTTGATCAGACGACTCTCAAAGTCTCTCCTTGATCAGAATGGATTCTTTGTGAGCCCTTAAGTGAACAAAAAGTTTTCTACAAGTACTTTGGCTACAGTGGATGCTTTCTGGTCTTTGGTGGGGAAAGCTTGGGCATATCTCGTGAAATGGTCAGTGACCACCAGCACACATGATATTTCTTTGATCTGACTCCAAACTTAGAAAATCAATACAGACCAGCTCCATGGGTGCACTGGTAGTTATGTTAACAAGGGCAGCCCCTCTGGGGCAAAGCTTTCCTCTGTAAGCAGCGACTACAAGTTCGAATGTGTTGCTCCACATCAGCCCCCATCTTAGCCAATAGAATCTGGATCTCACCAAGTCAAGTGTTCTGTCTATACCAAGGTGCCCCATGTGGTTGTGCAAGGACCTCAATACTGAGTCTCGAAGGCAGTGGGCAGCACTAGTTGTTGTTTGTCTACTTGTCCCCTCTGTCTACTGTTTCTCTGTATAACAGTTTATTGACTGTTCAACTTAGGACCTTCTCTTGTATAACAGTGCAGTTCTCAAATCAGTGGAGCTGAATTTGGACACATCTTTTCCTGCATAGAGGGCTTCAAAGCTGCTTTGATCATGGGATCGGATTGAGCCCGCCATACTGTCATTGTCCAGCTGAGGCAGTGCACCAATGTCATTGCAGAAAAGTGGCAATAAGCACAGGTATGCATCCTCAGAGGCTCCCTGCAATCCACCATGCAGTCCACTAGTCCGTGGACATTTGTTCCTCCCCTCAAACTTCCGCAGAGTGCCCGAATGTCAGGTTCTGCCAGTCGACCCAATCATTCTGGGGAACAGGCCTCCGGAGAGCATCAGCATCTATGTGGTTCAGACCTGCTCGTATTCGAGAGCATAGTCATATGTAGATAATGCAGAAAGCCACCTATGGCCAGTGGCATCCAACTTAGCTGAGGTCTGCACATAGGTCAAAGGATTGTCAGTTTTACTAGTATTTTAGCCCCATACAAGTACTCATGGAATTGGTCAACAATAGCCCACTTCAAAGCTAGGAACTCTAACTTATGTACAGGATAGTTCTTTTTCGGATGGGGTCAGGCTTCTACTGGCAAGGCCACTGGTCTCAGACCATTCTCGTGCTCTTGGTACAACACAGGCCCCAACCCTTGCAAGCTAGCATCCAGTGTGCAGGACGAAGGTTTTCTGGATCGGCATAGGCCAGCACTGGAGCATGGGTAAGTTGATATATGATCTCATGAAAAGCAGTCTCACAATCAGAGTCCAGCGCCCCCAAATACTTCACTCGGATGAAAATACACTCTTTCAGTCTTGAGGGATGCTGACTTTTGTATTTTTTGTGGGTTGGGGATACCCTTGAGTAAAGGTTAAGTAAAGGCGGATCACTCTTGAATAGTCCTTGATGAAGCGCGATAATAACCACAGAATCCCAGGAATCTTTGCAGTTCTTTTAGATTTTGGGCTGTGGCCAGGTGGTCAAGGCCTCAACTTTACTTGGGTCGGTCTCTATTCCTCGGTGGATACTATGTGTCCCACATACTTTACTGATGTTTGAAAAATTGACACTTATCAATGGACAGTTTAAGGCCAAAGTCCTCAGTCGGTCCAATACCTTAAATAATCTGCTCTCATGTTCCTCCAGTGAGCTGCCAAACACAATAACATCATCTAGGTATACCAGGCACTCTAGTAAGTTCATGTCCCCCACTGCCGCTCCATCAATCGTTGAAAAGTGGCTGGGGCACCTGAAATCCTTGAGGCATCCTCATGAATTCATAGAAGCCAAGCGGACAGATAAAGGCTGTCTTTTCACGGTCCTCTGGGGCCATCGGGATCTGATAGTACCCTCCGTGAGATCCAGCACAGAGAAACCACTTGCTCTTGCTTAGGCAGTCCAAAGCATCCTGAATGCGGGGCATTGTGTACTGATCAGGATAGTCCGCGGTTTAAGGTGCGATAATCCACACATCCTTACTGTTCCATTCTTTTTCCTCACTACCACAATGGGGAAGCATAAGGGCTTCTGGATTCTTGTATTACACCAGCAGCTAACATCTCTTGCAGATGCTGCCTCACATCATCTATGTCAGCAGGTGCCAGGCGTCGAGACCTCTCACGAAATGGTCTTTCGTCATGCAGCCGGATATTGTGCTCAGCTCCTTGCACGCATCCTACATCCCATTCCTTTAAAGAAAACACCTGGTCTCTGGGCAAGCTTCTCACTGATCTTCACTTTCCATTCAGCTGGCAGCGGGAGTTGCCGAAATCAAACAAGTCAGGCGTTACTCTGTCATTCTTCCTTGAACTCTTGCTGCTGGGTAGCACTGCAGTGTCTGCACAATGCACATTAGCCAGGATGCAACCTCTGTTTATCGAATGTCTCTTTCAGACACATTATGAACTTGGACCATTACCCTTCTGGCATAAGCATGGGCTCTAGCAGGCAAAATACTAGGCTTGACCAGCAGTCCCTCTGGCAATTTTCCATCGCCTGGTGCATCCAACATTAATATTTTATTCTTAACATCCTTTCTGATACGGACCTCTCCTGTAAGGTACACTGGGCATTTGGCCAGGATCAGAGACTCAGGATCCTTCTTCCATACAATTCCGACCGGTTCCTCTGGTTCTGTTTTTCAGCACTCTCTGTGCCTCATAGGCCTTCTTAATTAAAGCGGAACTCTTAAAGCTCTACTGTCTTTGACCCCGTTTTTCATAACACAACTGTGCCAGCCTTCCGAACATATGAGCATTTGTTCCAATCAACAAAGGACACCATCATACAGTCCAGTGGGGACACACTAAGGCTAGGGTCTCTACTTGTTCGCCACTCCAGCCACGGAGGTGGGAAAGACAGCCAAATTCGGATATACCGGAATAGGGTAGGCCTTCTCACTAACCCCCATACATGCAGTCCTTCTAATGGTTGTAAGGGTATGTCTGACAAATGCTTCTGATACCAATCTTGGAACATAATTGTCACTTGGGAGCCACTGTCTAATATAGTTTTGTAGACACTGTTCACCTTTACAGTGGTCTCCATGGAGGGACCCACTATTCTGGACCAGTCTGAGAGGCGGTAGTGGGGCCTGGGCAACTGACCTGCCACAAAAGGACGTGAATTAGCATTTTGGTGCCCTCACTGGGATCATGTCGTGCACCTCTTAACCACTGATTTCTTCTCCGAGCTCTCCTTGTAGCCTATATGCAACTTTGTCAGTGTCTTTTGGGGACTGGCATTCCTTTCATGTGCCCATCTTTCCCACAATTATAGCAAAACATACTTTCTGGAGTTTGAGCTGGCCGAGGCGCCACACTGGGAGCCAGGCGGGGGTATTACTAACTGGAAACCTTAGTGCCATCTCTGTCTACTTGGTGATAAGCATTTGGAACATCTCGATCAGCTTTCTCACTTCCATGGTCAGAATCGAGTTCGAGCTGTTATCAGCAGGAGATACATGGGTGAGTACCCCACCCCATAGCAGATGCAGTCGGATATAGGTCAGGGCCCGCACTTGCATGGCGTGCCTTCATAAAGGGACTGTTTTGAATTCCCCGGATCTCTCTCAACAGTTCACTCATTGTGACATTATCTTTCTTCTGTCAGAGCACTCATTGACTGCCAACCTCTGCCCTGAACTTCACTTCTGATGGGTCACCTCAGTCACTCTGGTCGTAGCCGCAGCTATTGGTGCAGGTCCTCTCCGAGGTCGCTCTTTCTCAACTCCTCGATTTCTCTCATTAACTCATCATAGGAGGGTGGGGATTCCAGTCGATCTGCCAGGTGTAACTGAAGCAACAGCAGTTCTGAGAAGGGGCAGACTTAGGATCCTGTCCAGCCTGGTTCGGTCCAGTTCAATCGCTGGCAAACTACCTTTTCTGAGGCATTCTTGCAACAATTTTTCCAGCCGAGATACATACACAGACAACAACTCCCTTGGTACTGTTGTGCATCTCTTACTCTCCACCATAGGTCCTCATCAGAATCTGGGCTCCCATACACATTCTCCAAGGCCTCAAGATAGGCCTGTGCAGTCGCTTCAGGGTTACTGGGTCTGCTTAGCACGGATGGTAGCTAGGCAGGACCTCGGAGGCTCTCACTAACCCTCTTCGCTTTTCACCTTCCGAGCATTGCCATTCTAGCACTTGGGGGCAACATAGTCTATCCAGGTCTCCCAGTCATCCTCCCTTGGGGGTGGGAGGGTGCCGAGAAGATCCTCAACCTCGTAAGAGTCGTGACTAATGGCAGGTGCAGAAATAGGAGTCTGCATTGGTTCAGCCACCATTACGGGCACTGGAGCAGGAGAGGGTGTTGGGGAGGAACACTCCCAGGTGGAAAGAATAGTTTCTTCAAGTCCTCCACAGTTTTCCCTCTCCCAGCAACCATTCAGCAAATTTCTCCTCAAAGTTTCAGATAGTGGTGGGGCTGATTCCCCGGTCTTTACTGTCCTTAGTTATCACCTCCAAGCAGTGAGGGCTCCTCTGGGGTAATGGTCTGTGGCACTTTGCAGCTATCTATGGGATCCTTAAACTCTACGGCCAGGAAAGTGTGGGTGAGCAGATTAGCATGCCGACCCACCACCACAGGGTTTTGTAAACCTTCCACCTTGGAAAGTACTCCCTGCACAGTGTCCGTGTGATACCCAGGGGATGTCCAGGATAAGCATAGCATTTTGGGGTCGATCTCCTCCCAGTACACCACTCCACCAGCGGTGCACAGCCACTTCTGTCGGGTACCCTTTTTCTTAACAGTGGTTCGTAAATATGGCCACTAGAGGACACAAATCCAGCGGTGAGCCTCCAAGATGTAACCCCTAGATGGCGCTATCCCAGGGCTACTACCCCTGCCTGATTTGCTACTAACAGGTTGAGGGGCCTGATCCAATGGCGGGTGCCTCCACCCAGAGGTCAGGGTTTGCAATAGTTAAACTAACTTGGTCACAGCCCTCTGGGACACTGCAACCCCTTTCTTCCCACTAGTGGCCCACAATATATCAGAATTACCTTCACAGTATACACTTACCCCAGGTCTGGTTCCGCACTGGGACCTCCTAGAAATGAGATACAGTGCAACAATCACAGTACAGTACTTTAACATAGACAAATACCTCAGGCAGTATAACTTTGCTGAAACAAGCAGCTCTGATTTATTTAGGGGATATAACAAGGACAGGGGAAATCAGGTTAATTAGCTTATCACTCTAATAATCTACCTATGGCTCTGTGCACAGGCCTATCCCTATCAGTTACTGTCCCTGGGTACCCAAGCCCTAGTGGCTAGTCCAAACCGTGGCAGCTGGTAGGGCCCTTTCACACAGAGAAAAGGAGAATTAAACAGTCAACAGTACAGTAATTCCATTTGGATTTAATGTGGCAATTCAACAGGGAGCAACCCTGAATTAGTACTACGACCTCCAAATAAGATAGGGTCCTTCAATGTCAGCAGGGCTCACTTGAGGTACACAAACCTCTTCACACATCCATATAAAAGAAAGTACTATACCAGGCAGGCTGCATCTGTATCCCGATCGAATTACTGCACAATACCGGAGAACACACAGCAGATTCAGTTCCTGACAGACCGAGTGCAATTTTCAGCAATTCTTCCAGTCTTCTACAGGGTGAGCCTGGTTTCTACTCTTCAGAGATCCTTTGATTCTTTTCACAGGACGGATTCAGTCCTAACAAGCTGTTACACAGCTGCAGACCGGAACTCTGGGCCTTACACGTTTTTGACTAAAACTGCACACTGAAAAAGCAAGGGCTCCTTCCTTCTTCACTGCCAAAGCTCAACTGAACTCCAACTGACGAACCGGGCACTTCCTTTGAGTTCCTCCAGTTCTTGACTGGATTGGCTGTCACTCACTAGACTGCTGCTGTTGGTCCAAAAGGCACTGAAGTCTAAACTACATCTCCCAGAGTCACTGCCCATACAATCCTCTTGTGGCTGGCTCAGATTATGAGTCCAAGTTCTGATTCGTCCAAGGCATCATTTTAGAGCTAGCTTACCTCACACTGATTGGTCCAGTTCAGCAGTTCAAAACTAGAATGGGGAACTAGCAGACACAGTTCTGACTGCAAAGAAAGCAGGTTAGACAAACTGTAATTTCATTATTACTCTAAATAATTTCTGGCAAACAGTTACATCTTTCAGATAGGTTCCTTTGCACTCTAGTGACTGCAAAATGAAGTGAATTGGCAGCAGCTCGAGTGGTACTCAGAAGCACACAGTCCCCCATACAAACTAATTATGTCTGCAAGCAGACAGCTCTTAAAGAGACAGTACCAGAGGCTCTAAAAACACTCACTGATAAATGGCTTAAATGCCAAACACCATTCAGGCTTGGAGCATTCAAGCAAGCTCCTGGAAGTCTTTTGGGAACCCCCATTTGCAGGGGGGTTACATATGAATATGCTAGAACACATAATCCAATGTAAAACAAGCATTTGTCAATGCCGAACGTTTGCTTGCAGGTATTTGCAGTGGTATTTGGCACTTGGACATGGCTTAAAAAAATCAGTGACAAAGAAGTACAAGCATTTGTCAATGCCGAATGTTGCTTGCTTCTATGTGCTGTTTAGGTATTTGGAAGGCATTGGAGTGCAAATATTGAAAATTCACGAATTTACGAGCGTGCGTAGGAACTGCGCAACGCACGCTTGTAAAACAGTCATTTTTAAGAATTTTCAACATAGCCATTTTAAGATCTCTGCTCATGAACAGTGTCACTGTGATTTTCTTAATGTGTCCCATGCATTGATTTCAAGACAACGACTGCGCGTCATTGTGCGCATGGACTGGAAACACATTTGGGCAGGATGTGAAAATGACAGCTGTACTGCTCATAAGGAGGTGTGGTAAAATGGTAATGTTGAAAATCTGGAGTGAAAATATTGAAAATTGCAAAACTTACGAGCTGCATGAGGAACTCGCGCAGAACGATGCTCAGAAACAGTCATTTTAGGAATTATTTCACCAAATTTTCAATATAGCCATTTAAGACCTCTGCTCATGAACAGTGTCACTGTGATTTTCTTAATGTGTCCCATACATTGATTTCAACATTTACTGCACCATTGTGTGCTACATGGAGGAAACACATTTTGGATGAGATGTGAAAATGACTGCTGTACTACTCATAAGAAGGTGTGGTAAAATGGCAATGTTGAAAATCTGGAGTGAAAAAATATTGAAAATTCACGAAACTTATGAGCTCAAGTGAGAACTGCAATAACGCTCGTAAAACAGTCATTTTTATTTTGCATCTAATTAACATGGGGTTTTGGACTCTTCTCATGAATGATGTCACTGTCATGGTGTTAGTTCAGCCCAAAGGGTGATTTCACACAGTGACTGCACAGTGAGTGTGAAATCACCCTTTGGGCCTGAATAATGCCATGACAGTGCATCATTCATGAGAAGGGGTCCCAAAAACCCCATGTTGAAAATTTGGTGCAAAAATTCAAAAAAATGCCTGAGATATGCAATAAGTTGAAAACCCCCTATCCAGCCCATTATACAGCTTACCGGCATTTCTCAATTTACGTGTCGGCTTTAAAGAGTGCAGACATGTTCCCGTCCACTCAAGATCGCTGCCACAAGCTCAGGAGGTAAGTATGAGGTGAGGGGTGGGGAGGCAGGGTGCGAGGGTGGGTGCGGTTGTGGAAGGGGGGCTGGGAGAAGCACCGTGGGACCGCTTTCAATTTACAGGTTTAAAAAAAAAAAAGACGACGTGGATCGCTTGCCACGCTGGGGTGGGCTCCCAGCGTGCAGAAGGATGTTGGGGGCCGCAGCCGACAGGATTGGGCACCCCTGTTGGCAGACAACACGGGACGCTTGCCATGCTGGGGTGGGCTCCCAGCGTGGCAGAAGGATGGCTGGGGGCCGTGGAGCCAACGGGATTGGGCACCCCGCCGCAGATGACGCGGACGCTTGCCATGCTGTGGTGGGCTCCCACATGGCAGCAAAGATTTGGTGAGGTAGGATTAAGTTAGTTGTGTATGACAGCGGTGGTTTTCTTGAGAAGACCACCGCTGTCACACAGCAATCAGCCCGATTGGTGCAGGATCTGCCATGCCTGCTCAATGGAGCAGAGGATTGCAGGAGGCACACCCAAAGTGTCCCATTCTCCTCAAGATGTTCCTTGCATGCGCATGCTTAACGAAAAAGGAAAGAGTCTGTTTGGTCTCCAGGTAATCAAAGGCCCTGGCAGGGATTGATGAACAGGAGTAAAAAAGTATGGCACGGGGTCATAATGTTGCAAGACATTATGACACATGACTAAAATTACGCCAATACAGTGTGATTTCTGCCATGTGGCATAACTCTGTTTTGCGGGGCTCCACCCCACATCCCGTTGACGGGCTGTGCCCCAAACCCCCAATAAAGATTCTCAACTCTGGGGCGATTTAACTTGGGGAGCACACAAACTGTTAAAAATAATAAAAGTTTCTGGGACTGGGAATCAAACCCAGTCCCATATGCAGAGCTTGGGTTCCTCACTGCAGTGGCTCAGTCCATTGAGCCACGGCAACTGCTCAGCAGAACCCCATCCCAGCATCCCTTCCCTTGCTGTGCTTCCAACCCTGTAAGTTCACCTGATTCGACTGCACATATCACGCTCAGTCTCATGGACAGCACCCACAACCTGAATGTTAAAACCCCACTAAGCCTAAGCAGTCCTGTATAGCAGTCCATAGCGCAAGAGCCAGCACATAAAGGCATCACACTTGGGGGCAGTAGCTTGGAGTAGCGCACAGACAATTGGTGCATTCCAACAGAGGTGCACTGTCTGACTATGGAGCCATGCCAGTGCAGTGCATAGTGACTATGCACTTTGCTGACATGGTCTGAGGCTAAATATGGACCATAGGGGAGCCCATTGTAGACAGTGCTGCCCAAAATGGGATAGTGCCAGGGTTACTGTGGGCCAGATTTAGCCCCAGCATGCAAATGAGACCACTGAGAAGGCAAGGCACTAAGGGGCCATTTGCATGCCCATCAGGGGCTCATTTGCATGCAGTACAGCAGCCTCTCAGTGTCCATGTGGGATGTTGCTAGAGCAACCCGTGGCATCTTGTGGAATACCCTCCCCCATCACCACGGTAATGTAATAATATTTACTGTATATCTTTCACAGTATAGTGGACCCTTCTCCATCACCTGTGTTGTGACATAAAAGATATATTCCTGGTGTTGGTTGCAGGGTGGGGGGATATCAGTTGGTGGGTGAGGTCTACTAGACTACCAATGATGCAACTTTTATGTATCAACGTGGGCAATTGGGGGATGGGGCACTAGACTACCTGGGATATAAATATTATTACATTACAGGGGCAAACTAAGGGAAGGGTCCACTAGACATCAAGGATACAGATATTAATATATTACAGGGGAGATCAGGGTGGGAAGGGTCCACTAGACTAACACAGAAACATAGACTTTGACAGCAGATAAGAACTGCTTGGCCCACCCAGTCTGCCCATTTCTCTACCTATTGGATAAGCTGCAGATCCTAGTCAACCAACAGCCTACTTCCTCCTACCCCTCATTATAATTGCCTTATGTCTGTCCCATGCATTCTTGAATTCCCCCACTGTTTTAGACCCCACAACCTTGTCAGGGAGGCCGTTACATGCGTCCACCACCTCTATGTGAAAAAATACTTCCTCACGTTGCCCCTGAGCTGTCCCCCTCTATCTTTAAATTGTGTCCCCTTGTTCTTGCGTATCTCTTTTTCTGAAAGATGCTACCCTCCTGGACTTTGTTTATTCCCTTGAGGTACTCGAAAGTTTCTATCATGTCCCCCCTTTCCCTCCTTTCCTCGAGGGTATACATATTAAGCTTGTTTAGTCTCTCTCTTCATATGGTTTCTGATGCAGACCCTGCACTATTTTAGTTGCCCTCCTCTGGACTGCCTCCATCCTGTCTATGTTCTTGAGAAGATGGGGTCTCTAGAACTGCACGCAGTACTCCAGATGGGGTCTCACCAACTGTCTGTACAGAGGGATGACAACTTCCTGTTTTCTACTGCAAATGAGACCACTGGGAAGGCAAGGCACTAAGGGGCCATTTGCATGCAGCACACTGACACACGGCTTCACATAGAAACATAGAAACACAGACCATAATGGCAGAAAAAGACCAGAGGTCCATCCATTCTGCCCATATTCCCTATAATTGTATAATCCCTAGAATGTATTGTTCCACCAGGGTACTACCCCTCCTCGTCCTGGTCTTGTTGCCCTGGACTATACTTGTCTTGCACTCCTGATAGGCTTTGTGTTAGGGTATTGCCTTGGGAGGACCAACAACTGGACTGCCTCCAACTAGCTGTGGCTCAATCCAGGGAAGACAGAGGTTATGATAGTTGAAACAGGTTGGCAAGGGTTGGCAATGATGGGTGGAATGGTGGCAGTTCCTCCATTAGGCAGTCAACCACTCAGAGCTGTGGATGCAACAAAGATTCTTGGGGTCATTTTGGACTGCAAGCTGATTCTAGAATAACAGGTGTCAGGTGTCAGCAGTAGTCCGATCTGGCTTTTTCCATCTACTTAACATTGCCCGGATCAAATTGCATTTGGTGTCAGCTGATCCAGTGATGGCAGTCATTGTCTTTGTCACTTCTAGGCTATTGCAACACTCTGTAATTAGGGTTATATGGATATTTGATGCGATGCCTGTAGCTGGTCCAGATGGCAGCGGCCCAGCTTATTATGAGAACTTTTTGGAGGGACCATATCATGCCTAAGGATAGGATGCTTTATAAATAAACGTTGCCTTGCCTAGACTGGCAAGAATATACCCTTCATGTTACAACATGGGCAGTCGGGGGGGGGTCCACTAGACTGCAAAGAATACAAACATCATTATATTACAGGGGCGATGGGAGGTGCATTAGACTACTAGGGTTATATGTTTCATGTCAAGGCATGGATGATTGGGGGAGCATGCAGCCAGTTAAGGAAGGCCAGAGTTTTGGTGGCAGTAAACAGTGCTATGCCAGTGGCTGTTTAGTGCTGCCAAAACCTATGAATATTCCTTTGTGCCCATTATGCATGAAGGATACCTTATGTGTGTATAGGCACAGCAGTATATTTTGCACAATCGCGCAACCTGTTGGGTTAGTGCAGTGCTTCAGGGCCTCTGAATATGGCAACAAACAAAGGCAGCACTGTCCGTAGTGTGGGCTAAACCAGCATTTATTATAGAAAAGAGTAAAGACACTTATGGTTGGTTGAGAAAGTGCCACAGCAAATACAAGGTGTTTTAGTGGTAGTTGAGTGGTGCCTCCCTATATTTGCTGTGACACTTTCTCATTCAGCCGTAAGTGCTTTTACTTTTTAATATAATAAATGCTGATTTAGCTCACACTACAGACTGTGCCGCGTTTGTTTGTTGATAGATGTATATGACTTAAGGCAGGCACATCAGCTCACAGAGCAGCCTCTGTGGTTTGGCGCTTCTGAATATGGCCTGGCCCAGAGCACTAGGCTATTCAAAGTTAACATGGCACTAACCTGGTTAGTGCTGTGCTAATCTTTTGACTCTGGGAGCCTAAGTACCACACCTGTTTGTTCAGTAAAAAGGCTGTTTTGGGCCTTACTCCAATAAACATCCAAATTTTCTTCAACCAGTTTCAAACCAGTATATACAGTACACAAAGTATGACCCATGAAAGTCTTGTGAAAGTTTTTTGTAAAACTGTTTTGGTTATAAGGTCCTTTTTATTAGGTCTATTGACTTAATGAATGATGTACCTCTAGAGTTTATTCATGTGGCCACTTTCCTGGAGTTGATGACTAAGCTAAAATCATGGTTAAAGGATTTTTTCCACTGCCATTATAAACAGATTAGTTTATCTCATGAAATGGTAAGAAAAAAAATCTAGAAATTTCATTGGCTGAGAGACATTACTTGACCGTGCATTAAATCTCTATAAATGCACGGTCAGGTGCTCAATCTCATTTTCCTCCCTGAAAAACCTACATAGAGCCATTTTATAAGTGTAATAAGCCCCTCCAGGGTGTGCTTCATAGGATTTTAATGCACTTCCCAGGGGCGTAAGGAGACTCGGCCTTTGGCATGGTGCCTTACTACATCCCTAGGGCATGCATTAAAATCCTATAATGCAAACCCTCTCATGGCTTATTACTTATATGTAACAAGGTACTCTGTACTGCTTTGATCTAGTGTTATCTGTTTGTGTTGTCATGTGACTTGCAAACCTGTGAAAATGGGCAATTGCTTAAAAGTGTATTCCCAGCTCAATAAAAACTGGAAACACATAACTGAGCAAACCTAGTTACCCAGCCTGACTCCCATCCTAAACAAAGCAGCCTTAAAATTGTTCACCTCAGCTTAAGAAGTCTGGCAAATAATTTATTTGAACTTGAGTTTGAACAGCCAATATCCCACCGGCATGATTGCATTAAGTGGAACCTGGCTCAAAGCCAAAACTACAGACGAAGAAATAAATATAATCCATTACAAGCTATTTAGATCTGATAGATATATGAAGAAAAAAGGGGGCGGGGTGTAGCCATTTATGTAAAAGGAAAGTATAGAAGCCACCTTCATTGGCTCCAGCCCTTCAGCCAGTGAAATCAAGCTACTTACCTGGAACAAGCAGCTATGCTGTGTCAAGACTAGTGGGGGTGCAAACAGTAACAAAAACAGAAGCACAAGGCAGGAAAAGCTGTAGCAATCACCCTGTGGCCAAGTGCAGGCACGAAACTTTGGGGACGGCACCGCTCATTTCCAGCACCTGCTGCTTTGCACAGTTTTGGACTGGTTTTATGACTTGGATTCTGAATAAAGCTTTTTTAGCATTTCCAGCATTGGAGCATCAGAGCCTTTTTTTTGCATGTCCATGGCCACAGAGGGTGAGTGCTGTGGCTTTTCCTGCCTTGTAAAGCTAGTTACCTGTTAGACTGCAGTTTAGGGGGCCCTGCTGGTAAACATATTTATGTTACTTGTCTCTATGAGGAACATGCAGGCCAAGAAATTTGACCAGATAGCCTAATTTCAAATTGGGATGGGACAAATCTGATTTGGCAAAATGTAAAAGAAAAAGCCACTTAGTGCCCACACCCACACACCCACACACTTTCCCACCACTCTGTTACTCCCATTTTTCCTCAGCTTACACTGCTTCCGCATGGCTGCTGTCCACCCAGACTCATTTTCAAATTAGATTAATTTCACTCAGACTAATTGGGGAAATTTGTCCACTGCACTTTGAAATGTTTTTGCAAAATTCTACACATCTTCATGAAGTGTTGCCCACTAGGGGAATCAAACACTATTTTAGGTGTCGAAATTTTGTTTGGTTAAAAAATTTGCACTTTTGAGATGGCTGAATAATAAAATGCAAACATTGCACACTTTGGCCATTTTTGGTGCATTTTTTATGACGTTCTCCTTGTTTAAAAGGATACAGTTTCCTCCCCAAATGCCCACTTTCACTACAGTGCACATATGAACTAAATTGAAATGTTGCCAAATTTTGTCAAAAACTGTACAATATTGGTATAAAGTGAAATAGTCAATTTCTGACAATTTGAAAGAGAATAATGGATAGCTCACGCGTATTACTGGTGAGTAATACCATCGAGAGGTTCCTGTGTCCAGAACCTCGAGATGGCATTTCGCTGATAATGCCCTGGAGATAGCCATTATTTTTTTAATATATGGATCTGAGTTGTTTTTCCCCTGTTGTTTTGTTACAGGCAGTTGGCCCTTCAGTGAAAGACTGTCTGAGTTCTAGCCAGCGACCCCACTTTCTCGGACTGTCTCGCTCTGTCTCTCTCGCCCTCCCTCCCCTGCTGCCCACATGGATGGTATGGCAAACCATTTTCTTTTAGTCCTACCTTTTGTTTTCTTGGGGGGAGCACATGATCAGCCAGATAAATCCTTTTGTCATATAATTAAAAGAAAAAGAAATAAAATATGGGGAAGTACCATGGATGCTTTACACTCTTGCTAAGGGAGAGACAGCCGCCATGTTTTTGAAACAGTTTTGGCAGCCCACAGACAGAAAGTGGCCAATGATGAGCTGCACTGTGAATGTTTGATGTTTGGCAGCATCACTGATATGGAGAGTTGTGCGCCTGTGCCGTAAAAGGTTTTTGGTAATAGTATCATTCAGAACTCTTAATGGCAGTATTACGGGCTCTGAACAATGCTATTATCACTGCTGAAGTGTAGTATTATCACTCTGGGAGTGATCCTATTAACAAGAGTTTTTTGTATGCTTTGTTGTAGTATTAATTTCACAATTCATATATTAAATTGGTGCTAAATGACATTTTGCCCAGCTCTGTCTATATTATCATACTGTAGATTGAACATCTACTAACCATCGTAATCAATCCTGCCATCGTTGTTTTTGTCTCCATCCCTCATCAGCTCCTCTATGTCATCTTCAGTGATCGTCTCTCCTGTGGCCGTCAGCATGATCTTCAGTTCCTCTAGGTCAATGTACCCATCGGCGTTTCTGAAAAAACACAATTTAGAGAGGAAAGGTAGAGAAGTGAGACCTTGATGTAAATGAGTCAGATATTTAAAGTTAGACCAGGAAAGAGCTAAAGGGGAATAAAAAAATAAAACAGAGACTGTATGGAACATGGGTGAATGATTAAGCTCTGCTCTAGAGCTGTGCAGATTGGAATTCTACTAGTAGAACTTGTGTGGAATGTCAATTCATCCGAAATGCTTTTCAGAATTTCATTTTTAATTTTGTGAAATTCTCAAAATATTTCTATGGAATAATAATAATATTGGGGGCTATGCATCAAAGATGGGCCGGGTATACCTGATTTGTACATTATGGGCCCCCCAGCTCCATAACAGCTGACAGATGCGAAGTGGCCAGCATCCTTGAAAGTGGGCCACTGCCATGTGTCTGCCCATGGCCACACCCTTTAGAGGACAATTGAATGAGGGCAGAGGATCAGACACAGGCCAGCATCCAATCATATGCCCGTTCTAGGTCCCAGTGTGGATCCGCTACTCCATCCCAGCTGTGGATTCTGGGAAGGTGCAGGAGCACATAATTTTAAAATGTCAGGTGACTGCCCAAACAGCTGCCTCCAGCCCTCCCTTTCCAATCAGATGGCTGAAGCAGTGTTGTAAGGCTGTTCTGTCTCTCCTGCAGCTTGCGGGCTTTCTCTAGGGGAGGTGTGTAACAGATACAGCAGAGTCCCTGCTGCTGTATCCTCCACCCCCTCACCCAGTACTCCATGCCTTAATTAATGGCACAGAGTTTGGAAATGCCCTCTGGCATGCCTCTGGCCTGGCCACGCATATAGCTGTGTGATCAGCCAGGGGACTGAGTGCCCAAGGGGCATGTACTCTTCAGTGAATGTCACCATGGGTTTGCTGGACCCCCAATTCATGGCATTCTTGCTTAGGGTTGCCTACACACCGTGGATACATGACTCACAGGCAATCACAAATTTTGTGCAAAGACACAATTCTGCAGATTACGTAATCAGCAGAATAGTATTCTGCAGATTCCAGAAAATGAATCCACCATTTATGTAAATTGTGGAATACTATACTGTAGTTTATGTAAACTGTGGATTCCTAATCTGAAGTTTTAAAACTAAAATTCTGTTTCTGTAATTTCACTTCCCATGGAATTCCACTGAATTAGGTGGGATTTCAGAAATTCGTCTGCATGGCTCTGCTCTGCTTGCCTATCTTTTACAGAAGGGCTTCAGTCATTGGGTAAAAAAAATCCCAGTCGTCATTAGTAGACCCCCAATTACACAACAATCCAAAGGTCATTGATACTATATTTTTGGCTCTCAGGGTGAGCTGGTTGGTTCAGAACAAACATTGGAAGCTAAGTCATGTTGAAATTGTGCTGCCACTTGGGGACGTGGCATCAAAGCCTGACCCTTTTCTTTTTATATTTTCATTTTATTACTTTATAGTATTGTACAGCACAAATATTCATACAGAATAACAGAAAAAAAAAATTAAATCCTTCAACTCAAAAAAAGAGAAAGAAATAAAAAGTCCTGAACATAAAAAGATCCAAATATAGTCCTGCAAAGAAAGAGGGGGTGAGGAGTTGGGGGCAGAACAAAATCATAAGATACCTTTGTTTCACTATATAAAACTCATTCTTGGGTATGTCTGGGTTGCAGTGTCAATTGTTCAGTAGGCTGCATGCTTACTACTGGGGCTAGAAGATCTAAAGGTCATGGGTTCTAGCCCCACATCAGAAATGTATTCTAATATAGCAATAACACCATAGTGGTATTGGTTTACAAGGTACTAACCAGACCGAGGGTAATAACCACTGAGGCTAAAGGCTGAGCTGTTTAGTACCCCCCCCCACCAAGTCCGGTTATTATCCAGGAAACCTAGATCACTGCTGGTGTTATAATTGTGTAACTGTCTATCAGACATTAATAGTTAACAAACATGTCGCCTATAAATGATCCACAGTATGCATATATATATATATATATATATATATATATACACACGTATTTCTCTTCCTTTCTATAACTGCTTACTGCTTTCTTTTGGCTCCTTTACTATCCTTTGACCTGCAAAGATAAGGGGAAAATTGTGGAATTAAATAGCATTTCGCTACCTAGCATTATCTTCTTATAGGTTTTTACTACTGTATTAGCTCTTTGTTATGTATATGATTATAGTGTATAGTGGAGTGTTGTTCTGTATAGAATTCCATCCCTTTCAAAATACTGTTGAATCCCAGTTCGAAGGTCATGGAATGTGATTCTACCCTACTGTGGTAGAACAGCATTCTAGAACCTCTAGAGACTGCATGAGTCAGTTTCATTTTGAAAGCAAAAGAACTCACAGACACATACTTCACACAGTACTATACACTATAAAAAATACAGGATGAACAACTCTATGCACAACCAGTGTGTTTTGCCACCTTGGGGTTCTGATTCCAATGGACTTCTCGAGCTTCGGTCTCGAGGTCAGAGGGAATCAGAACTCCTCTGTGGCAGAACACACTGGTAGTGCATAGTTGCCCATCCGGTATTCTCTCTGTTTATTATTTTATGTTTAGTAACAGAATCTTAACTTTATGGTGATAATAATAATTTCAAAGTTTTGTTTTTCTGTATTTTATATGTTCGAAGTTTGAGGTTAAGAAGAATGTGGCCCTATATGTTATTGGTTGTCATTTATAAACTTTAATAACATTTTATTGATAAGACTGAAAAAAAAAAAAACTAAAACTGCTGAAATCTGTGTTTGTGGCACTAGATTGTGTCTGTGAGAAACCAGGACCTGTTTCTCACAGACACACTGTAACTTTGCTGCATGTCTCTTATTGGCTGCTGTGTGTTGAAGTGGGAGGGCAGAGTGGGCTTGCTGTCTGACTGGTTAAAGCACATGTGCAGCAGTCAGTCAATTCAGAGCCATTGTTCCATTGTGGGGGATAATCTCTGAGGCAGTCCACAGTCATGACATCATGGGTTGTATACACCTGATACACTTGATGCACATGTGACTTGACTAAAGAAGTCTGTCCCCCTTCTCTGGGTAGCTGCTCTCACTGGATTAGTTTTTTTTTTTTTAATTTCGTCTTTGTCCCTCCTTACTGCCTCCGGTGCCCACTCCTTCCGTCCGCTCATGTCCCCCGGTACCTACCTTAGGGATCTGCCCCTAGAGTGCCCATCCTCCTCCTCGTGACATTGGGGTCTGTCCTATAGGTGGTCCAGGTGGACTTAAGGCGGACTTCATCTAGGCTGCGGAGGTTTTCGATTTTCTCCCACGTCCACACTCCCCCAGGATGCCTTGCGCTGGGGCGTCGTCCCCGAGTGGTAGTGTGCTTGCCGCAGACCCTCATGCGCCGAGACGCCCTCCCGGCTCCGACAAGCAAAGCCGCCCCACCTTCCTCTGCCGGGTGCTTCCACCGGGCCACGAAGGAATGCAGAGCGCAATGCGCCTTGGTAACCCACCCCTAAGGGAGGAGAGCATCCGCTGGGACGCCGATCCTCCAACTTCACCGACCCCGCCACCCAAACTGCCTCGAACCCGGGTCGCCGCGAGTGCGAGGTGTGGCGTCCAGCGCCTCAACCCTCAGCGCCACTGGGCCGACAATGGATTAGTTTTGAATGTGCATCTGAAGAGGTTGCAGCACAGCCATTAGCTCCAGAGCCTATCAACTACAATTGTGATCATAGAAATTGCAAATATATGGTAAGAGGATTAAAAGATCCATTATGCAGGGTTAATTCATGAAAAAATACAGCTAAAACCAGATTAGATATTTATAACTGTCCAGTTATGATCGAACTTAGAAACGCATTGCAGTGCCCTGGTTTTAAATAGGCTATATTCAGCAGGCTAGCCTTCAGCACAGATTCAGTGATTATATATGCTCAGCTTTCATTTTCTTTGCTGATTTCACAGCCACAGTTACCTGGAAACCTCTACCAGTGGTCCCAGGAGCTCAGTACATTGGGGCTACTAAATAATTCAAGGATCACATTCCTTAATTGGGCATATACTCTGACCTCTCCTATGTGCTAGCCAGAACAAATATAACACCTTACTAATCTGCCTGATGACTTGGAACCCTTGCCAGAGGTTCCAGAGTCTATCTACTGTTAAATGAGCAACTGGTTATCTTAGAACATCCGGAGTAGCCAGCCAGCATCTCAGACTTCTAAAATACTAAGTACTGTGCCAACTAGTTCCCCAATACAAATATATTAGCACCTGAAGTACTCACTCAAGATATGGCTGCAAAAGACAGTCTCTGATGTGATTTCCCTGTCCCTCTGTGCCTCAACTCAAAATGGCATGCTCTCCAAAGTTATTTTATGGCCCCTTGTGTTTTTTAAACTTGACACCTCCTTCTATCGGCTCCTAACTGAGACGCCATAAACAAAGTAAGTCTTGCAAGTAGGAGGAGCATTGTGAGACTACCTAAACCTATCCAGATCGGTGGCTGCGAGAGGTAATCTCGTGAGACTTGTGGCCACCATCTTGGTAAAACTGCCCATGGTTCCTTTATCTATGTGGGATTAAAGGGTATAGGTGGCCGTGAGGCAGTGTATATTGAGCAAGAATTGCAGCCACCATCTTGTGGATGGCGCAAAAACACTCATGAATGCCCAATCAGCACAGAGGGTGTTTTTCATGTAGAAACCACTCTACAGCATCAGAACAAAATGCAAAATAAATAAATATAAATGTAAATGTTCAGAAATTAATTGATGATGGGGAAAATACCATAAACTGAGGCAGCACTGTTACAGCTGCTGTGGGCAAGGCAGCAAAACACATAGTTCCTCATGCACTCTTCCCACATTTAAAGGGACAGTGCACACATTAATGCACAAGCACAGCAATCGTCTTTGCAGTGCAGAACAATATTGATTACAGAGCATGGGGAAGCTTTAGGAAAAAAATAAGTAAACAATACCTGTAATACCACCCCCTAACACCACCCTCTCTATGTCCCCTTTCCTCAACAGACTGCAATGGCCAAAACAAAGAGCTGCAGGCAATGCAATGTGCTGCTAGCCCCCAAAACAACTAGGCAGACTGCGTGCATCATGTGCAGAAGATGCACCCATACCATCTGATCAGGAGGATGCTGGGGAAGGCACCAGTGAAAATACAAAAGACAAGGCACAAAGAACTATTCCGCCTTCAAATCCCAAACCTACCACTGGGCATCATTTAGACACAGCAACAATTCTCCTCCAAAATAATCAACTGATGCAGGCACAACAACAAGTTTTAAACACCATGGTAAATAAACTAACAGAATTAGCTATCCCATGACCTTTCATTCCTCAAGGAAAATAAACCAAAGAACACCAAAAATCAGGTACCGGCAGGACCAGAGCCACACTTGCCACAGCTGGATTCAGAAACACACTCTGATGAAGAAACGGAGATGGAGGTGGATCCACAAACACTAAAGGCAAAATGGTGTTTTCCTGGTCAAATACCAGCACTAGTGTGAAACATCATGGCTACAGTGGGGTTTGACACACCAACTCCTGCCCCACCCTCCAAACTAATTCCCTCTTTGCAGCTATCAGCAAAATGTGCAGACATATTCCCGGTATGCAAGTCCATTGACGAGGTGGTGATTAAAGGATGGGAGTCTGCTGAACTGGCGCGGATTGCAGAGCGCAGATCTTGGGACAAAATGTACCCACTGCAAGCGGGAAAACTTGCATTGTGGTGCACACCGCCAACAATAGACTCTCAAATTGCTTCACTAAATAAAAAGACCGTGCTACCTACTGAAATGGCCTCAGGTCTCAAAGACCCCATAGACTGAAAATTAGAGGATAGTTTAAAGGAAAAATGCAGAACTAGCCGGCTTATGTGCCAGAGCTGCTACAACAGCCATCTACGCAACCAGAGTGCAACTCACCTGGTTACAAGAGGCCATGAAAAATTTATGCAAAAAAATTCAAGAAGTCTCATCTCCTTGAAAATGCCATACTATCCACCAAATACCTGGCTGACATGGTGGTGGATTCCTTAAAGATTAATTCATATGCCGCAGTCCTAATCGACAGAACATGGAGAACTCTGTGGATGAAACTATGGGATGTGGATAATGATTCTAAAGGGATGCTACATAAATTACCCTTTAAAGGCACCCTACCGTTCGGTGAGGTTCTAGAAAAATACCTCAAGGAGAAAGAGGATGACGACACTTACCAAAGACCAGTCAAACAGATCCACTTATCTGCCTTCTAGACAAACATGCCATTCCCATTCCTTTCGAGACAAGAGAAGGAGCAATTACAGCTACAGGGGAAACTACTACAGGCAGCCATACCCACCAACAAACCATTACATCAGATGTCGAGGTAGGGGGTTCAAACCGAGGTAGAGGAAACTCCTCCTCCTGCAGAACCCAATTGAAACAATGACTACTGTTGCTACAAGCAATATCAAATCATTCCAGTGGTGCCTGACTACTACAGTTCACCTAAACATGGGAGTAAATCACAGAAGACAGGTGGGTCCTAGAAATAATAAGAGAAGGTTATGCGATAGAACTTTCTCACATACCAACACAGAACTGACAGATCATATTCCCTGCATTGAAAAACAAAGTTACCCCAACACAAGTTCAAACAGTGCTGACAGACTTACTGCACAACAAGGCCATTGCGAGGGTATCTTTGCTCAAAGAAGGGAAAGGAGTATACTTCATATTCTTCATGGTACCAAAAAAGACTGGAGGGCTATGCTCCATTCTAGACATAAAGCACCTAAACATATCTGTAGAATACAAACCCTTCAAAATGGAAATGATCAGGTCTACCCCCAGGGTTATTTATTCCTCTGATCATCTCCCCCTATCCTGCGGGGTACCACAGGGCTCCATTTTGGCACCCATGTTGTTCGCGGTGTATATGCTGCCATTAGGGGACATTATTAGGTGGTACAGTCTGAGTTTTCACTGTTATGCAGATGATACTCAGCTGTACACATCTTTTGTACCCAAACGGGAGATGTTCTCTCGGTGTTTAACAACTGCCTATCTGAGATCCAGGACTGGATGAGTGCTAGTTGGTTGAAGTTGAATTCAGACAAAACTGAGGTGTTGGTGGTGGATCCAGATTGTCAGAGGGTGGGTGTGTCGGCAGGCCAACCCTCTGGTCTTTGGCTTGGGGTGTCCAGCTTACTTCCTCAGACTGGGTGCGAAACCTGGGCATTATTTTTGATGACGGTGTGACCCTAAAATCACAAGTGTCAGCAATTGTCAAGTCCTCTTCTAACCATCTGAGGAATATTGCCCGGGTGAAGCACCTGGTCCTTTCTGAAGATTTTCCAACACTGGTCCATGCCTTCGTGACCACGTGCCTTGATTATTGCAATGCCCTGTACCTAGGGTTACTGGGGCTAGATATCCACTGCCTGCAGCTGGTGTAGAATGCAGTGGCCAGGCTTTTGACTGGTACATCTAGGACCAGTCACATTACACCTGCGCTCTGTGTACTATACTGGCTGACAGTGCGGTGGCGTATCACCTTCAAGGTTGGTTTGCTGATCTATAAAGCCCTACAAGATTAGGGACCCCACTACCTGCAAGATCTCCTTTCTTCCTGCTGCCCCTTCCGACCACTCCGATCCACCAATGAGGGATCACTAGAGATTCCCAGTGTGTGACTTCAAACATCTGGGGCCTGCTCCTTTGCTTTTGTGGCCCCTACCCTGTGGAATTCTCTACCTCGTCGGATAAAGGAGTGCCAGACCATCCAAAGTTTTAAAACAGAACTGAAAACTGACCTCTTTAGCTTGGCATTTTTAGAGAGAGACTAATATAAACTAGGATGGACTGCCATCTTGTTCTATGATTCTGCTGTTTGTTTTATTTTATGATATGTAACCCTCTTGTTACCCGGGGTTACTAGAATCCCTGTCAGACCTAGTGGTAGGCAGGGAAGGCAGCTTGTGAAACTCCAGTTAAATGGGTTTCACACTGTCTCACTCTGTTCTCAGTCTCAGCTGAGACTGAGGGATGACATCACCAATAGAACTATCGCAGCTGCATGAGCCACATTGGAATCTGCAGCAAAGGGAGTTAGTTAGAACCTTGGGAGTTTTGAAGTCAGTCTTCAGTAAGTCTTCAGTGAGTGTGTGTGAAGTTGGGAGCTTGCTGAGAAAGCAGCTCAGTGAAGGCTGTAGGAGCCTCAGCCCTGACAGAGGGCTACTTTTGGTAGAAGGGTGTGTCTCCACCTTAAACAGAGACACAAAGATAACTGAAGTGGTGGAGACCACTGTTTTCGGTTCAGCACTTTCTTCCTCGGAGAGGGGGATAGAAAGGTTCCCCTGCATATTCCTGGGGCAACCCCTAGTTCTGCTTGTGAAGGAAAAGCTGCCTATGTGTTCCAGTGTTTATTTGGGAGAACAAAAGATTTGTGAGTCACCTGTGGGGCACCTGCAACGTGAGGGTGAGTGTCTGCTCTTGCTAAAAGGGCCTATGTTTTTCACCCTGGGACTTGTGTGACAATGTGGGGATTGAACTACTAAAATATTGGGAAGCCTAGAGTAATGGGCTAAGCAAAGTAAAAGTAGGTTCAAGTCCAGAGCTTGTTGGGATGCAAATGATATGTAGAGGAGATGTGACGGACGTCTACCCAGAATCTACATTTGAAAGTTCAGTAAAGGAATTGTTCAGTTTCCAGAGAAATGGCCGGGTATGGGCTGTGGGAGCTGGAGGTGGGTGGCCTCCAATCTTTAGTGACCAGGTCCACCTCTATGGATTTCTTCTGTGGATTTCTACTTTGCCTCAGGCACTTGGCCAGTGATGAGGGAAGTACTCAGACATGGGATTGTAAGGAAAATTATCTCCAGGAGTCGAAGACTCTAGTGTGGTTTGGGGAGCCACAACAGGATAATTGGTTCATTCCTCAAATGGACCGTGGATCAAGTGGCTGGCGGGGGAGCCGGGCCAGTGGAGAAAACCCCAGCAGTGTACAAGTCGGGCTGTGTACCCAAAGCTGCGTGCAAGTCCGGGCTGTGTGCCTGGTGGGTTTAGAGCCTGAGGGCTGGAAACAGTGATAAAGTGTTCTGTTGTCTCTAATCTGCATTACCAGGAATGTAGCCCCATGGGGGTCCGTCTATGCTTTGTTTGTTCAGCTTGGATATGAATAAAAGCCACACTGAAGAATCCCATTCCTGGTTCTGGACATTACAGTTATTGTTTCCTGTGTTCGATTTACTTGGTGCCCTGTACAAAGTAGCCAAACCTAGGCCCCCTGTGCCGAGTAACCTCATCCTCCCCGAACCCAGTCCCCACCAGGTACTGCTGTCAACTTCAACAGCATGCCACCTGTCATTTTGAAAAAAGGCAGGGGTGAGGGGTTACAAAAATGGAGGCACCGCTTTGGAATTTATTCTGGGAGGAAGGTGCTTGGGCAAGGGGCTAGAGTTTTGGCTCTGGCAGTGGGTAGCCCAAAAGCTGAGGCAAGTTAACTAGTGTGTTGCTGTGTGCTGTGGATCTTGTACTGCTGTTTAAAATTGCCAACTGTTTACCAAGGAGCAGTAAAGCCAAAGAGTGTGCCCTTGTCCTGCATCAAAATAGTTTACAGTGTTTTTGCCTGCTTTAAAAATGAACTGTGGTAAAGAAAAGTGTGGAAGACTAGGGGTAGCAACAGGAAAATTGTGCCCTGGACATTGGAAATGCTTTTAAAATGAACTGTGGTAAAGAAAAGTGTGGAAGACTAGGGGTAGCAACAGGAAAATTGTGCCCTGGACGTTGGAAATGCTTTAGAATGAACTGTGGTAAAGAAAAGTGTGGAAGACTAGGGGTAGCAACAGGAAAATTGTGCCCTGGACGTTGGAAATGCTTTCCGGAAGAAATGAGAGACTTGCCGGTGTAATGGCTAGGTTAAATGGCTGAAATGGGCTCCCGCCGGAGAGTCAGTTGGTAAAGAAAAAAAGTTGCACTCTGCAGTTTAAATTTGCCTGCTCGACGATCGCCATGAGGAGAAGAGCCCTCGCGAGAAAGAAGAGGCTCATTTGCATGGCGTCGTGTGATTGGTCAGGCTGAGATCAGTCCCGCCCCTCAGCCAGCTCTACAGAGACTGCCCCAGCATTCGAGAGGGAGTGTGAGTGGAATGCGTGTACTGGCTAGTGGAGGAGCGTCGCGGAGTGTTAAAATCGCTGTAAACTTTGTTAAAAATAGACTATCTAGTTTAAAATTGGGCTCAACCTGCTAATCGATCATCGGAATTGCAAGTTTGGTGGTTGAAAAGACGATCGGTAGGACTGCCCGCCCGTTTCTGTTCTGAGGCCTCCAAGAACTGGCTGCAGGCCGTTTTTCCCCATCGCAGCAAACTGCTACTGATAACAGTAAGTAACAACCTTGAAAACTGCTCAAACAGTGATTTTCTGCCCTATGCCATATAAATGTGTGTGCAGCAGTGTAGTCGTTTTGCAAGTAACAACTGTGTCAAGTCCTGCCAGCATGTGCAAGTCTGTTAAGCCATTGACTGTGTGCATAGTAATGAATTCAGTCTCAGTTTAAAGTTTGAAGCCAGAGAGAGACTGTGGGTTGTAGCCAATGTGCAGCACTAGTTATACAGGCAATCCTGTGCTAAAAACCTGAAGCTTTAAGGGACTGTGAATAAAAGAAATGTTTCCAGCATGTAAAAAGTCTGTGGAAAATCCTGTAAATGTGTTTAAAGCAAGAATAGAGCAAGTTGTGCAGTTTGAGCCAAAGTTATCAGTAGTTTGTATAAATCGGGTGCACAGTGGCTTGACCCAGATTCTGAATGTTGATGCACAGGAGTGCTGCCGCCGCCATTACAGGGTGGGGTAGTAAAGTAAACACAGCAGCAGAGGAGCCATTTTACAACTAAAGAGTGTGTTTAGTAAAGTGGAACTTTCAGTTACAGTGAACCTTTGTTTGTTTTTCTGCAGTTATGGCCTCAGGACCAGCTCGTTACTCGGATCATGCCCGGGTTGCAGTAACAGCAGCAGTAAATAGACTGAGGGATATTGAAAAGTGGTGCTATAGAGGACAACTGCCTCCTCATGTGGTGATTCCTGGTTTTCCAGTGCATGTATGTCAAATATGCTTGAGATCTGGAAGGGACGTCTTCATGATTCCTCACTGTGCTGGATGCCTAGAAAAATATGGCTTGTATAAAGCACCTCAAATTCGGTTGGCTCCCACATGGACAAAAGTCCAGGAATCTGCAGTTGCCAGCACACAGCACCAGGCGGAGCCTGTGGAGGAAGGCCCCTCGGGGGAGTGTGGCACAAAGCTAGAGGGTACAGAGTTAGAGAAAGAATCTGAAGTTGAAGTTTCGGATGCTGGATCCCAGAAAGAAAGTTTGGATAAAGCATCAATAGACCCCTGGAGTGGGGGGGGGCCTAGCCCAAGTCTCTTAGGCGAAGATGAGATGTGGAAGGCCTTTGAGTGGGAGGTGTCGACCTCAGCGCCTAGTGATGAGTGGACAGTCTCAGGAGTGAGAACGACTGCTCACTCCTGGGCTCAGATCCTCAGTGAAGAGGAAGATGAGGGGGAACCTATGTGGCCTTGTGAAAAAGGAACGGGTACACAGCCTCAAGATCTTGCCTCAGAGGAATGTATGGAAGAAAGTGGTGATGCCACTGCCCTGGCTTTGCAAGAGGAAGAAGTCAGGGATCCGTTTCTAATTTCTTTAAGGATGCGAAGCTGGCAGAACCAGGACTGGCCACCCCCAAGCCAGGCCAGCGGTCTTAGATTGACCAAAGCATGTAAAGAGGAGAGACTGGATCGTAGGAAGGCAAATGAGATCTATGGTATGACCTTTCCTACCTTTCCTCAGAGAGTCTGGGAGGAGATTGAGAACAGCAGGAAATCCTGGATCTGGGCTGAAGCAATGAAAAGTGTGCATCCTGGGGCCAACAAGCATGTAAAGAATAGACTGTTCCATGAAAAGTATACCCAGTGGAAGAGAGGCAGGGCACTGTTTATAGACAGAGTGAGAATAGTGGATGGAGAGAGACATGAAATCTCCCAATGTGTGAATTATGTGCGCCCAGATGGGGTAATAATTCAAGTTCCTGATCCCCAGTACAGTTGGCCTCAGTGCAAGGACCTCCCAGCAAATGTGCCCGTGCCTACAAAATGGAAAGCCGAGCAGTGGTAGTCAATACTGCCACATCAGACTGTGAAGTGCCTTTATTGATCCACCAATATGGACATCCAGGACTCAGGTGCCCCACATTCATCAATTCTACGGTGTACTGGTCTTTCCAGAATCCATCGACTGGCCCACCAGATGACTTCAGATCCAGAGAGGACACCAGCCCAGCTGTATCCTGAGCCATTGCCTGGTAATTGGATGACGTCAAACCAGCTGTTTTCTTTTTGTTCCTGTTCTAAGGTTCCATTTCCAGAGATGACATCAGCCCAGCAGTTCCCAGATGTGCCCTCCTGTGGTTCCCGGAAGATGTCCGCCCAGCTGTATCGGAAGAAATGCTGCCAGGGAGAGTCTTCGTCTGAGGTGCGGGTCGGTTAAGAATTTTTCATACTACAAGTGTCTGGTAAGTCCGAACTTTTTTATCTTTATGACATTGCAGTACACACCCTACACTAGCAGACTTCAAAATGTGTGAACTGTCCTCAAAGACTCTCCCCTTCAGGACTTTGGCCTGTTAGAACTGTGCTTCACTGGGCTCCGGCCAGGGAGAGACTCTTTATTGGACTAGCCTTCGGGCATTGTGGTCACTAGTTGGGACTTTTAGGGCACTCCATCCCCCAAATGTGTATTGTATATAATGTCGTTGCTTTCTAATGTAAATACTGTTTTTCTACTTTTTTTCTAAAAAAAAAAAATCTTTTGGGGATTTTTCAGTGTTTTGATGGTAGGGGTTTAGGTAGACTGTGTATGCAGATTAGGAGTGTGTGTTGTCTTTCTTTTTCTTACAGGTGTTCCTGGGAAGACAGAAGAGAAGACAAGAAGAGGAGGAGGGGCTCATCGGAGTTCCTCATCAGTGCTTTAGTGTGTAGAAATTTAAAGTACTGTGGTGTTATTGTTGTTATTACTGTACTAACCCTTTCCTTCCACAGGTGTGGTGGTGGGGGTAGGGAGGAGGCAGTAAAATGGTATAAAATGTGGTGTTTTAATGGTGCAGTTGCAGGTTGCCCAAGGTTGGGGAGGTCCCTGGGTTGTTTTTGTTTTGGGGGTATTAGATTAGAAGAAGATAGGTTTTCCCTAGAGGGTTGGGGGGATAGACAGGCTGTGGTCCTGAATGGCCATTGGGACTGCAGTGCTGATCTATCAGGGCTATGCTCTGGATAGTTCTACCAGAGCCACTAGGCGTCCATAATAAGTGGATAGTGTAGAGGCTGATATGTCAGCTAAAGGCCTCTAGGCCCTTAGTGTTGCCTGCCTGTGCTTGCACATGGTAGGAGGGGTCCTGATCACCCCCCTCCACAGGTAGCACATAGGGTGGGATGGCCTAAGGCCGGGTAAATAATGACTGCGGACAGTCATTTTCCTGGTGAAGGGCCAGTGTAACCCCCTTGTTACCCGGGGTTATTAGAATCCCTGTCAGACCTAGTGGTAGGCAGGGAAGGCAGCTTGTGAAACTCCAGTTAAATGGGTTTCACACTGTCTCACTCTGTTCTCAGTCTCAGCTGAGACTGAGGGATGACATCACCAATAGAACTATCGCAGCTGCATGAGCCACATTGGAATCTGCAGCAAAGAGAGTGAGTTAGTTAGAAAGTTGGGAGTTTTGAAGTCAGTCTTCAGTAAGTCTTCAGTGAGTGTGGGTGAAGTTGGGAGCTTGCAGAGAAAGCAGCTCAGTGAAGGCTTTATGAGCCTCAGCCCTGACAGAGGGCTACTTTTAAGTAGAAGGGTGTGTGTCTTCACCTTAAAGAGAGACCAAAAAGATAACTGAAGTGGTGGAGACTGCAGTTTTCGGGTCTCAGTGCCCCCTCCCTTCGGGGGGGGCAGGAAAGGTTTCCCTGCATATTCCTGGGGCAACCCCCTAGTTCTGCTTGTGAAGGAAAAGCTGCCTATGTGTTCCAGTGTTTATTTGGGAGAATAAGAAGATTTGTGAGTCACCTGTGGGGCACCTGCAACGTGAGGGTGAGTGTCTGCTTTTGCTAAAAGGGCATATGTTTTTCACCCTGGGACTTGTGTGACAATGTGGGGATTGAACTACTAAAATATTGGGAAGCCTAGAGTAATGGGCTAAGCAAAGTAAAAATAGGTTCAAGTCAGAGCTTGTTGGGATGCAAATGATATGTAGAGGAGATGTGACAGATGTCTACCAGAATCTACATTTGAAAGTTCAGTAAAGGAATTGTTCAGTTTCAGAGAAATGGCTGGGTATGGGCTGTGGGAGCTGGAGGTGGGTGGCCCCCATCTTTAGTGACCAGGTCCACCTCTACGGATTTCTTCTGTAGATTTCTACTTTGCCTCAGGCACTTGGCCAGTGATGAGGGAAGTACCCAGACGTGGGATTGTAAGGACAATTCTCTCTACTAGTCGAAGACTCTAGTGTGGTTTGGGGAGCCACAACAGGATAATTGGTTCATTCCTCAAATGGACCGCGGATCAAGTGGCCGGCAGGGGAGCCGGGCCAGTGGGGAAAACCCCAGTAGTGTACAAGTCGGGCTGTGTACCCAAAGCTGCGTGCAAGTCCGGGCTGTGTGCCTGGTGGGTTTAGAGCCTGAGGGCTGGAAACAGTGATAAAGTGTTCTGTTGTCTCTAATCTGCATTACCAGGAATGTAGCCCCATGGGGGTCCGTCTATGCTTTTTGTTCAGCTTGGATGTGAATAAAAGCCAGACTGAAGAATCCCATTCCTGGTTCTGGACATTACAGTTATTGCTTCCTGTGTTCAGATTTACTTGGGTGCCCCTGTGCAGAGTAACCAAACCTAGGCCCCCTGTGCCGAGTAACCTCATCCTCCCTGAACCTAGTCCCCACCAGGTACTGCTGTCAACTTCAACAGCATGCCATCTGTCATTTTGGCAAAAAGGCAGGGGTGAGGGATTACAGATATGATGTTGATATTTTAATTATTGTTAATCGTTGATGTGAGTAGATCTAATGTACAGATGCCTTGATCGTAGGAAAGGTGCCTTTTTATGAATAAAGTTTGAATTGAATTGACTAAGACCAGGAGATTACCTAACATCAATAGATCTGAAGGATGCCTACCTACACATCCCCATGAGACTATCCCACTACAAATTCCTTTGATTTCACATATTGGGAAAACATTACCAATACCAAGTGCTACCATTCAGTCCAGCATCGGCCCCAAGGGTGTTCACAAAGGTAACAATAGTTCTCACAGCAAAACTGAGAGAAAAGGGCATACAAGTAATACCCTATTTGGATGACTGGCTAATTGGAACCAGATCAGTACAACAGTCCATTCGAGAAACAAACACAGTAGTACAGTGTCTACAAAATCACAGTTAGGTAATAAATAAATCAAAAAGCTGCCTCATTCCAAGCCAAATCATAGAACATCTAGCAACATTGATCGACACAAATCTGGGTCTAGTCTTCCCATCAGAGTCCCGAGTCTGCTCAATCATAGTGCAGACAAAACAATTACAGAAACACAGAAATCCATCACTTCAAATGATTTCACAAGTACTGGGATTAATGTCATCATCGATAGACATAGTACCATGGGCCAGGTGGAACATGAGGCATCTCATGGCTTTCTTGATCAAACAAGGCCCAACGTATGACATAGACTTGTCACGGACAGTGACACTTCCACCCCATGTACTAAACAGCCTATCATGGTGGACAAACAAATGCACACTCAGGCAAGGAATGCCCCTGGACATTCAACCAGAAGTCATTACAGATACAGATGCCAGTCTGTCAGGATGGAGGGCAGTGATGGGTCACCAAAGAGCCAGGGAAAGTGGTCAATAACAGAGACAAAACTACCAATTAACATTCTAGAAATGAGGGCTATATTCCTGGCACTGTTACACTTCACCAAACACATATGGAACAAACACGTACTCATAAATCTGACAACCAAGTGATAGTAGCCTACATAAACAAACGGGGGACAAGGGGAGTGCAATACACAGGGAGTCATCAAAGCTCATACCCTGGGCACAGAAATACCCCAACTCTATCTCAGCAATTCAGCTAGCAGAAAAATTGAATTCCACAGGCGATTGGCTCAGCCAACAACAAATACATCCGGGGGAATGGCAATTACACCCGCACATATTCAAGCAAATCAAGAGGAGATGGGGACCAGTACAGCTGTATCTAATGGAATCCAGCAAGAACAATCAATGCCTGAAGTTCCTATCCAGATACAAAGACAGACTAGCCACGGGAGTGGATGCTCTGACAACACCTTGGGTATTCCATGTAGCATACATTTTCCCACCACTACCCCTCATACCACAAGTACTGAAGAAAATATGTACATCCACAGCCAGAGTAATACTCATAACACCACACTGGCCAGGATGTTCCTGCTTTGCCACAATAGTGGCCATGACTCTGGACCATCGTTGGAGACTCCCCAACAGATGAGATATTCTGAGATAGGGACCAGTATATCACCCAAACCCGCAACAACTAAAACTGATGGCTTGGGTCCTGAAAGGGAGAGACTGCTAAAAGTGGGTTACCACCAGCTAGTGATCAACACAATGACTATGTCCAGAAGGACATCCACGACCACAACATCTGAACGCCATTGGAATATCTTTTCAGAGTGGTGCAATCACCAAAAGACCGATCCACACAACTGCTGAATAGCAGACATCCTCCTTTTCTGCAAAAGAGATTTAATCTGGGACTGTCACCATCCTCCTTCAAAGTCCAAGTCACTGCCATTGAGGTGGCAAGAGGGCAAATACAAGGCTCCACACCGGGCTCCCATCAGGATATTATTAGTTTCCCAAAAGCCACCACAAACATATGGCCCAAAATAAAGGTTGTGATAGCACCATGGGATCCAAACATGGTACTAATGGGCCACGACAGCTCCACCATTTGAACCTCTGCACTCTATAGCCCTGAAATGGCTAAATTTGAAAACGGTGTTCCTAGTAGCAATCTGCTCAGCTAAGCAAATTGGAGAACTTCAAGCCCTTTCTTGCAAACATCCATTCCTAACATTCTACAGTGATCAAATGTCACTAAGGCCAATACTATCATTTGTTCCTAATGTGGCATTGCAATTCCACTTAATTCAAAGTATTGAAATTCCAGCTACACTTCCTCTTGAAGAAGTACAAAAGAACCCATGCCTACAGAGGCTGGGAATGAAACGAGTTCTAACCACTTATATTGCATGCACTGAGGAAGTGCGTAAGACTGACAGACTATTCGTTATTGTACAAGGCAATAGAAAAGGCCATCTGGCATCCAAATCATCTATAGTTTCCTATCTCAAGACAGTGATAGTCGAATCCTATCTAGCCAAATACTCCGTACCACCCTAGGACTTTAAAGCACACTTGACACGAGCAGTGTCCACATCTTGGGCAGAAAAGAATATGGCCACAACCAACGAAATATGTGCCGCTGCCTCCTGGTCGTCACTGCACACATTCACCAGACACTATAGATCGATGTGTCACAAGATAATAAAATGAACTTTAGCTGTTCTGTCTTACTAGCAGCAACATCAGAACATTTACCAATAAACACGTCTACCCCACCTAAGGATATGGGTACAGCTTTTTAAGAACCTATGATGTCATGACAGTGGAGGGTATACTGTGAGTATAGTGACCGAATATGGGTGCCATATCAAAACTCATATTGGGCGATATACTCTTGGGCTACACTGCAAGGGTAGTGACCATACACCAATGCGAGGGTAGTGAATGGTGACAGGAAGAGGGGGAGAGCGAGGGGAAGGGGAGGGACAGGGAAGGGGTTTTGAGGGACTAGTGTGCCTGCTGCTGCTGAGCTAGCCATGTGGTGTGGTGGTGTAGATGGCTAGCTCTGGTGCAGTTGGTACAGGGTTCGGGACCGGGTGCATAGAAATTTTGCTGCTGCCTGCGACTCGCTACTTAATTTTTTGCTATATAGGATTTTGCCACCTCCCACAACATGCACCCCGAGTTGATAATCTATATTCAGAGGAGTGTTGAGCAAAGCAAAACATCCTTTCCGGATGTTGGGTCACCTGGCGGATATCGCCGACGGTTTTCGGGCGATAGGTACTGCTTACAATAGCGATCGCTTATTCAGCCATCGCTATTATGACATGGAACCATTGTGGAGTGCCTCAGAGATTATTCCCCACAATGGTAGTTTACTCACCTGGTAAAGGTGATTGTGGGGGTATGTATCACTAAGGCACTCCACATCCCATCCCTGCAGACGTGTACAGTGAATATAATAATGATACCCTACCCCGGCATGCTGTACGGGCTGGATTTACTACAGTGTATGAACAGGAAATAAAAAACTTCATGTTTTCATTCAACTGGGTCTTCAATGTATGTTACATAACCACATGCCAGTATTATTTTCAGATATAGCTTTGGAAGACATAGAAATGATCCGGTGAGAGCAGCTCCCCAGAGAAGGGGGATGGACTTCTTTAGAAGTCACATGAGCATCAAGCAGCTTATCAGGTGAACATAACCCATGGTGTCATGACTATGGAGTGCCTCAGAGATATATACCCCCACAATCACCTTTACCAGGTGAGTAAACTACCATTATTGTTCTTAGTCAATGAGAATGCAGAGCCACTGTTCCATTATTCAGTCTACTGTCTGATTATCACAAAATAATGGGACAGTAACTCTGTGTCCTGATTGACTAAGAGGGTCTTTTTAGCATAACACCCAATACTGACACTGTAATGCAGCATGAGAGGGGCTAAAGCACTGACCTTTGGATAAGATGTTAAACCAAAGTCCCTTCTGTCCTTCTCTGGTGGCTGCCCAAGAGGAAGTTAAAGATCTCAGGGCACTTATCATAAGAGTAGGGGAATTTTTATTACAAAAAGTAATCATGCCAGCATATCATAACAAAAAACCCAAAACATAATAGCTGGCCCGGTGGTACTGAGGGTTGAAGCGCTAGATGCCACACTTCGCACCACGCTGGTGACATGGGATCGGGAATGGACTCAGGTTGCTTGGGGGCCGGTTGGAAGAAGAAGCATCGAGCATCCATCGACAGCTCTCCTTCCTTGGGGGGGGGGATGGTGCAGCTCACTGTTTGCCTGGCACCCAGTGATGGCTGGGTGTCAGCACATGCATGCCGTTAGAATGGGGATGCATTGTTTGCACTCTGATTATTGTTTGTGCAAACAATAATCAGAGTACAACAATACAGTCAAGTAAATAACAAGGTAAATAATGAGGAACCAGAGCAGCATCACATAAGCAATTCAGCGGTGAACTCAACTGAACATACAGCAGCAAATGCAGTATGAAGTGCATTATGCGTAAATGGATGGGAGGTTATTTAGAGGGAGGGAGAAAGGGAAGGGGGAGGGGATATGGGTAAAGCAGGGTGCAAAATTGGAGGCAGAAGTTGTGCTACTGGGAAGGGAAAGGAGAAGGATTAGTACAAGGAGAACTGCAACGGGTGCAGAAAAAATGTATGAAGGGGAGGGAGCTTAGGAGCAGAGGAGAGGGTCAAGTGCAATTGCAGGAGGGGGAGATGAAGTCAAGAAGAAGAGAGGATAGAGAATGAAGGGAAGGGGCAGAGCAGATGGATAAGGGAAAGGAGTTCCAGAGTTTAGGGAAACAATAAAGAAGGTGGCCTGGCCAGTGGTAATTGTCCTGGGTGGGAGAGCAAAGGACTGGTAGCTAGAGTTGCAAAGGATGTAGGTGGGAGGAGGGGGGAGAGGATGGAGGTGAGGTGAGGTAAGAGGGAAGGGAACCAAACCAGTATTTGACAACAAAAGAGGCACAATGGGTGAGGTGTCTGGCCTCAAGGGGGGAAGGAGAGAGAGGTATAAAGCTCACAGTGGTGGGTGCGGGGTCGACAGTCAAGAACAAAATGACAGAAGGAGTGAAAGAGAGTTGCCAGGGTTCTCACCAGACTGAGTGGGCAGGTAACCAGAGGGGCTGCACTGTCCACCAGTCCCCTGAGGGCAGTGCCTTGTAATGCCAGATCGGTCAGAAACAAGACCGCAATTATAGTGAGCTTGGTTTCTTCAGCTGATCTGGCTTGCATTATGGAGACCTGGATTGGTGATGATGCTGGCCCAGTTTTAGAGGCCACCGTCCCATCCAGTTATACCGTAGTGCACTGCCCCAGAGTGGAATGCAGGGGTGGGGGGTAGCTATCTGTTTTAGATCCGAACTTGGCTTCACCTTGCACCCAATGAGAACACCACATTTATTTGAGTGTGTGCCTATTCGTGGGGGTCCGGGTACAGGTTGCTGGATTCTCCTTATTTACCACCCTTCTGGGGTGGTGGGAGATTTTCTGCAGGAGGTGGCCTATTTCATCGTCTGTGAAACATTGGAGTCCCCAGATGTTTACTGCTGAGGGACTTCAATGTTTGGGCTGATAACGAATCATCTCGGCTTGGTTATAACTTCCTCCAGATGATGTCATCTCTGGACCTTGTGTAAGGAGTTCGCTCCGTGGCCCATCAGGGTATTCACACATTGAACCTGGTGTTCTCACTGGGGTTTGAGATTAATAGTCTCAGGATTGATTGGGTCATGTGCTCCGATCATTGCATGGTGAAGTTTTCATTTGGGGCACTCCCTGAGAACCCTGCCCCTGCTGAGATGGTCAGCTACTGCCCTTTAAGGGGGTTGACCCAGGAGGTTTTTTTGGCGGTGGCTGATCTGCCTAGTGTGGGCAGTGCATGCATTGGGGTGTGGGCATGGCAAATGATGCCTATAATAAGGCATTGTCTGATGCACTCGACTCCCTTGCACCAGTCTGTGTACGACCCAGGTCTTCTCACTTGAGGTCCTCTTGGTTTGATGGGGAGCTCAAGATGATGAAGACCTTGGGTAGGAGATTAGAGCGCTGCTGGTGGAGGTACAGTCTGAAGGTGGATAAACTGGCCCTGTGTGCGCACTATGGTGCATACCAGGGGGCAATCAACAGTAAGAAGGCAAAGTTCCTATCCAGAGAGATTGCTGCTGGGAGAAACTGACCAACTGTGCTCTTTCGGACTGTGGACAGGCTTCTCCATCCTTCCTATCTATAGCCGAAGGTAGCCTTTTCGGATGCATTATGTGAGGAGTTTGCTCGGTTCTTCTTGGACAGGGTGTCCGCCATCAAGCAAGGGGGGGGGGTCCACCAGTGGGCCAGAGGTTGGCCGACAGTGGTCGCTGTGGGCATCCAGAGAGCACTCTGCCTGGTTGGGGTGAGTTTAAACTGGTGGAGGCAGCTGAGGTAATTGAGATTGCTTCCAAGCTTCAGCACACTTTTTGTGAACTGGGCCCGGTACCAACTCATTTCTTAATGGGATGTGTTGACTCCATCGGCCAGGTGTTTGCCTTGATTGTCCAGTGTTCCTTGTCAGAGGGTGTCTTTCCTGATGTCTTGAAGGAGGCATTGGTGAGAACCCTTCTGAAAAAAGCATCTTTGGACCCTGACATCAATGCAAATTACCGTCCCATCTCCAATCTTCCATTTTTGGGTAAGATTGTGGAGAAGGTTGTGGCGCTTCAGCTGGAGGAGCATCTTGTGGCCCATGATTTATACGAGCCTCTCCAGTCTGGGTTTCATGTGAAGCATAGCACTGAATCTGTGCTTGTTCAGGTGCACAATGACCTCCTTAGGGACAAATATCGAGGGAAGGGGACAATTCTAGTTCTCCTCGATCTTTCTTCAGCATTTAATATGGTGGACCATCGATTGTTACTTGACCGCCTAAGGGATTTCTGTGGACTCGCCTCCACTGTCATCTACTGGTTTGAGTCTTTTTTATCTAACAGGAGACAGAGGGTTGTGATGGGGAATTTCTCCTCCTCCCCTATTCTCCTGTCATGTGGCGTTCCCCAGGGTTCGATCTTGTCACCGATGTTGTTCACTGTGTACATGCTGACCCTGGGAGAGATCATTAGGAAGTACTGTCTGGGTTTTCACTGTTATGCTGATGATACCCAGCTGTATCTTTCCTTTGCCCCTGGAACATCTGGCACAGTGGAAGTGCTTAACAACCGCCTTGCTGAGATCAATGATTGGATGGCCTACAACTGGTTGCGACTGAACCTCGATAAGATGGAGGTACTGGTGGTGGAGTCGAACAGAGGGAATGATAGGTTGGCCTCTGGTGCAGAGACAGGGCTTTTTCTTGGCTCTGTACCATTGAAGGCCTCCTCTAGGTTGTGTGATCTTGGCGTTATTATTGACAGCGGATTGTCACTTGAGTCACAGGTGGCGTCCGTTGTCCGCTCTAGTTTTTACCATCTGAGGAATATTGCCAGGATAAAGCTCCTAGTGCTGCCTCTCAACCTCCCTACCTTGTGCATGCCTTCGTGACGTCCAGTCTTGACTACTGTAATGCGCTCTATCTCAGGGTCTCTGGGGGTACACCGTGCCGACTGCAGCTGGTGCAGAATGCAGTGGCTAGATTATTGACAGGACAGTCTAAGTACTGTCATTTCACTCTGGTGCTGCGTCAACTGCACTGGCTGTTGGTCAGGTGGAGGGTCCTCTTTAAGGTGGGTTTATTCACCTTCAAGGTCCTACATGGCCTGGGCCCTGGTTACTTGAAGGACCTTCTCACTCCTGCTGTCTCTGTCCACCCCCTCCGCTCCTCCTCTAGGGGCCTCCTTGCGATTCCCAGGACGAGGTTGAAGACAGCTGGTGACAGAGCATTTAGTGTCACCACGCCCATCCTGTGGAATTCACTTGTTCCAGCTGTTAGGGAGGCCCCTTCTGATGAGGTGTTCAAGGCCCACCTTAAGGTCTTCTTATATAATCAGGCCTTCCAGACTGTGTTGTATATCCCTGACCCGATTTCTGAATTTGATACTTAAAATAATTTTGGCTTCTTTTGAGTTTATTACTGCTGCTGACGGTATTATTTTAAATCTAATGATGTGTATTGATGTTTATAAGTGTATTATTTATTTTTATATTTGTATGTATACAGAATCTTTTTAATATGTTCGGCACCCAGAGCTTCCGGGATGGGTGTCTTTCAAATAAAATTTGCCTTGCCAGTTTGGCAAGGGTGGACTTAGGAGTGGCACTGTAGACCATGTTGCCATAGTAGAAAGTCGGGAAGATCATTTTTTTGACAATGGCAGGACTGGCCGTCAAGGGGATGAAATCACAGCTTCTATGCACTGCACCACGTTTCAGGTGCAGTTTTTTGTGGATAGCATGCACATGCCAGAAAAGTCTTATAAGTCAAATATTTGTGAACCTGAATATAATATTTGGCCCAAGTATTCGGGATAAGGCATTCATACACCCCTACCAAACACTTCTTTTGAAGGCTGGGGACAAATGTGTCAAATTTTAAATTGTGCATTCTGTACCAAAAAAAAGACAGCCTCCCCCTTCCTATCCGTTATGAGTTAGTCAAGAAAAAGATTCTTCTAGTTTTTGATTACACCGACATAGCCTACAACATTGCCCCTGCCATGTCCCTATCCAGGCTTGATACTCTGCTAAACTCCTTCTGCCGCTTTGCTTCTAACTCCAACCCTCGCACGCATCACTGCTCTCCATACTCCTCCCTCGCCATAACACCTCTACCCCACCAGTGCCTGACCCACTATTTTGCCTTCATTGCCAGTACTGGTTTGGGATCCTCCACTCCTATCTCTCTTCCCTCCTATCTCCAGCCAATCACTCCTCCTACCCTCTGCACTCCAGGAACTCCTGCTCTTTCTCCCTGCTTCATCCCCGCTCAACTTCTGGTCAGTCAGCTTTCTTCTACTGACTCCCCTCCCTCTAGAATCAGCTCTCCCCAGCCACTCACCATGCTGCTTTGCTTCCAGCCCTTAAGATTATGCTTCTACTCATTCCTTCCCCCAACCCCATTCCTATGATGCCTCCTCCTTTGCCTCTCAGCCTCAGGTCCCGTGCTTCCTGGTGCACCTCTAGTCTCCTCCTCCTGACTCTTAATTTGCCCTGTAGACTTGCCTCCAATGGTTGTATTTTGATGTGTGATTGTACCCTGATTGTACTTGATGACGTTTTAGCCATATTATGTTCTTGACATTGTCATCATGTTGTTACTGTGTTTCTCCCTCTGTTTGTACTGTTGCCCTGTTTCTCTGGGTCACACCTGGAAATGAGCTCTGGCTCAGTGCGCTCTTCCCAATTACCAAAGTTTAAATAAATACATAAATAAATTGATGGTGTACAAGCTTCACAAGCAGCTAGTGGAGTCTCACATAGAGCCCTTAGATATCCAGGAGTTAGATGCTCACCAACCCTCAGAAAATGAACTCTGCGATGAATAGATTCTAAAATTCATACCTTGAAGCTCTCTGATACTCTTCCTTCTCTACAGACTTTCTTGGAAACTACTCAGCTACCCCAGGTCTGACCTGCTCTGAGGCAGGACATGAAGGCCCCTCTGACTGCTGTTGAACACTGTCACAGACTGGTTCTCTGCCAGAACTCAGTCTGCACTGTGCTGCCAGATTCATAACCCTTCAGATGCCTGAATGGTCACCTTGGTATGCTGCTACCACTTAGCCTCACTCTCACTCAGGGTATCTTTAGGTCCGAATCCTACCAGAGCCGCTGCTCACATCGTATAGTGCCCTTTCCTAAAAGGCAAACCACCTGCCCCTTTAGTCACAGCTGAGAACACCTTGCTTAGATGTGGTAGCTTTGTATCATATCCCTTTGGAAATGGATCACGAACTTGTCAGTTTACCCCAGGTCATCTATACCTTAAAAGACTCGGTCACAGAAAACTTGAAGTAAATAAAAATAACATTTCATGCTCCACAATATTTACATATGCTACAGGATTATACACACCAAAGTTTATGGGGAGTACAGGATACTACAGAAAAGAAGAAGAAAAACACATTTGAAAAGAAAGTGATCGCACAGAAAAACCTAACTCAAAACTAACTAAATTTCTAAGTAGAGTAGAAGAAGCTTGCTTACCCCCAACTAGGAACTGATTAGTTATGGCAGACTTAAACCCATGATGTTACCAGTAAAATGTCCCAAACATGAAACTGATGTCTTAGGGCAAACATGCAACAGAAATGCCTTTGGCCAACCAGCTATACCCACATCACCAGACATGCCTCTCTGACATCACACCCTGGACCTTCCTTTGATTTTGGAGGACCTTCCTGCACCAGAACTGGTGGTTTTGTATGTTGAAGCTTAGTCCTTTTGTTATCCTGGTCAACTACTCAGCAGGGTACTATCTGTGTGTACCAGCTATTTGTTTATGGTCAAAACATAGACTCTTTAGATGAAAAGGGGTCCAGCCCTTTGCTTTTTAGCCAAAACAATAGCACTTAGAGGACAGGATTTCTTGCTTTCATCAAACCACTTCTGTGAGAACCCAGGAATGTTCACACAAAAGGTCTAGGACTGCAATAGGAGGCAATTTTCAATTCTCCTCTTACATCCAACCACTAAAATATTTTGCAGATAACACAAGTAAGATAAAAAATACTGGGTGTTACATCTGTTATAAACATCATCTTACAAAAATATGACTAAGGAAAAAGCCCCAGGAAAGGACAGGTTTACAATAGACCTGTACCCACTGATCCCAAAGAGGTCATCCCGCATCGCCTCTCCATATTAAATGAGGCCATGGAGCAGAAAACATTGCCATCCATGCTAAATAAGGCCATCATTGTGGTCCTCCCCAAAAAAGGGAAAGTCCCATTGACCTGTGTGACTTATCACCCTATTCACTTATCTCCACAGATGCCAAAGTCCTAGCAGACAATTTTGAGAACGTCTGCCCATCTCTCAAACATAAAGTGCAGGCCTGATTTTTGAAGGGCCACTCCGAGGTGGACACCATCCGCAACCTCGTCAGTAGAATGGGGTTATTTATTTCAAATGAGCTTTAGCCCTCAGCTTCATGCATGTATCTAAACACTGTAGGCACAACCCATGCACATATCTTGACAAGCAGGCTGCTATCATCCCCCTTCATTCTCCATAGGGATGCCCACCAAGGCTGTCCTCTTGTGCCCTCCTGTTCCTCACGTCCCCAGAACTGCTCACTCAAGTTCTTCTAGCCAGGACAGATAGCCAAGGGATTCAAATAGGTTTGTCCATGTTTGCGAATGACCTCTTCCTCACTATCAACTCTCTCAGTACTTCGTTACAGCATTAATGTCCATCCTGCACAACGTCCACCTGTTCAGGACTGACTATAAACTGAAATAAATCGTGTTAATGCCCATGAACCAAGCCTGTACAAAAGTATGCAGTATTAGACATGGATTGAAATGGGATAGGAAGGGGTTTAGCATAGCCCAGATGATCTTGGTTAATACTGGGCCTCTCATTGGTTACTTGGAAGCTGACTTCTGTAGGTGGTTGAAGCTAAAACTGTCATTTGCAAGTAAAACAAAGGCTCTTAAAATGTTCTGTCTATAAAAATACAACTACTGCTTGAGACCCTTATCTTTATACATTAAAAATAAGGTCTTCCAGTGAGGGGAATAAGACTATGAGTCAATTTCTCTGAGAGGGGAAGCCCCCTATTTATACAGTAGGAGGAAACTGCAGGCTCACTGACAGAAATAGGATGGGGCTTGCCTTGGTTTAAGGGGTACCTTTTAGCATTTAGACTCTATCAGACTTATAAATCGTCTCTCCCCACCTCACTAGTGCTCTCCCCATAGCTCATGATTGAGCATATATCTAGTGGGAAGAAATGCATGTGCATCGCCCTGAGGGTGAGGCAACCTCTCGACCATCACTCACACCCTATTATCGCAGCCTCACATGAAGCTTGGTCTGAAGGGCTCTTCATCCTTAACCCTCCAGCCATCTCTGCGCTCCCCCCTCCTGTTTTGTCCAGTTATGTATGAGACAACCCCCCCCCCCCATCGTTAAAAGGGAAAGGCTTATTATCCGGAGTTCCTGGGTGAACTTGGGTGTTATCATGATCAAGAACCTGATAGCCCATACCTTTGGTACAATCTATTCTTTCAATCATATGAAGGCTACATTTAAACTGCCCAGAACAGATTTGTGGAGATTCCTATAGCTGAGAGCAGCTATTTGAGCATTCATCCACTTGTGTTCATTAGGCAGGGATGGACGCATATGTTTATTTCTAAACATATGGCCCCATTTGCCACAGGGTACAGCTTGAAGGCTATGTGAAGCACTTTGTGATGCCCTACTGATGCTCACTGCTCAGGCCCAAATTGACTGGGCTCTGGAACTCAGCATTCTGATCCAAGATTAAACTTGGAATTCCTGTCTTAGAGTGGCTCACACAGAACAGAATGCCAAGACATTAAAAGTAGGCTGAACCAGAACAAAATTCTCCACAGGTGGTATCGGATCCTAAGGTCGTACAGGACATAGGACTGATACCTCACTCTGACTGTTGGCAGTGTGGTGCACAAGGTGCTCACCTCACACACATTATGTGAGACTGCTGCATCATTGCTGTTTTGGCAGGAATTATTCAAGATTTCTCCAAATTACTGGCCACTACAATTCGTCTTGCCCCTACCATAGTTCTGTTGGAAGACACACAAGCTTTTAACCAACTCTCTAACATGCATCACAGTTGGATCTTGGCTGTGTTGTTTTACAACCAAATGCCTGATTTATATTAATTGGAAACTTACACTTGCATCCTCAGTCTTAGAATAGCACTCATAGTGATACATCTGTCCTGCATTGAGTGCCTCAGTCATTGTGCTGTCCACAAGATCATGGAATGTGTGGCCAAATAGAGACCATACTTTACATTCCAAATGATGCAGTTCCCCTACCCCTTGCGCCAACCACCCGGAAACCTCCCAAGGAGCACCAGTGGTGCTTACTCTCTAGGGATAAGACCACCAGTAGATCCCCTTAGGACCCCATACTGTTCATTAGTATAGGTTTAGGGGCTTGAATTAGAGGGTAGATGAGTCTGAGACTAGCCCTTTTGCAAAATCCTTTTTCCTTTCTTTTCTCTATATATACTACCATTGAAATAATAAGATGATTTGCTTCTTCACACAGTAACAACAGCCAGATGAACTACTATGCTGTACGTTGCTGGCCTTGCATATATCTTATAAACTCAGGATAAATTTGGTACCACTGTATGTTAATCTGGAAGATCAATAAAGAATGTTTAAAAAAAAAGAATGCCTTCCCTGCTTCGGGCTCACCGTGACCGAAAATATGGGCAGCATTTTGCCGGCTGACCTCTGTCCAACGCAAAGAAAACATTAGCATTGTGCAGAATTTTCAGATTCCAAGGGAATGGGATTTCTTGGCATTTCAGACATTTCCACCTAATTCCACACAATTCTACTATCTGAAATTTTGAAAGTGGAATTTTTTCGTGGATTGGTAATCTGCAGTTCACATAAACCGTGGATTCCTTTTCTGAAATCCACAGAGAATTATTCCTCTGTCTACGTAAGTTTACAATATGATTCACCAGACTTCAACAAGAAATTCCAAAAAGCATTCTGGAAGCGGAATTACCACTTCACACATTTCAAGAGAACAGCTCGATCACACTGCTGAGTCTTAAAGAGCAGCTTCCTACTATAGACCCTGGCAAACATATAATAAACTTTGCCTGGCTCCAAGTGGACTGACATTAACCTTTGCATTTATTTCAGCAGGATTATACAAAAAAATAGATCATAGTTAGCCCTGTGGAACGGAATGGGAAAAAGACTTGACTGTGAAACACAGCATGATATAACATGTTTTGTGCTAATAAATGGAAGCACGGGGCACACTCTTAGAGGACAGTAAGTATTTTTACCGATCTTTATTGAACTTTGAGTTGTGATTATGACAAATCAAGGCCATCACTCAGCTAACAGAGTCCTTGTTAGTTGGGCGGGGCCTTGATTTGCCATAGTAGCAACTCAAAAGCATAATAGAAAGCAGGTAAACAATTCCCCCGTTATACTCTATGGAGTGCGTCCCCACTCTCTCCATTTAGTAACATCATAAAATGTGTTAGTGCGGTGGTGTGTCTCACAATCGGGAAGTAGCAGCATTTTCCTGTTTGGCTCCACAGAGCTTACTATGATCTATTTTACTATAAAATCCTACTGAAATAAATTCAAAGTTTGATGCCAGTCCACTTGGGGCCAGGCAAAGTTTATTATATGTTTGAGGGAGGATGAAATAAGAAAGTAGGAAGAACAAAACACATGCAGGTGGTTTGCTATTGTCTTTGTACATTGTGTGGCCTTTTGGCACCTTACAATCCTCCTTAAAATATAACCAGTCTAAATTCCTTCATTATGATTTGCACACAGTGCAACTGTTAGGCCAGAGTGAGATGAAATCTGGAGAGCTGATTGTTATTACCCAGTGCTGTTGATTCAACTCCAGTGAAAGCAATCAGCTGTTTCAGCCAGGTATGCAATGCGTACTGTTACACTGTATAGTAAAATGTCTACCACATACTTGTCAAACATCCTGAAGAGTTCGGCTAGTTCTTCATCTGATTTTCCTTTACTGTCATCCTTCATACATCGCACCATCATAACCAAGAACTCGTCAAAGTCTACAGTGCCACTACCTGCAGTTCAAGGTGCAAAGAGAGGCAGGTGGTTCTCAACAGTGATATACTAGAACATCATATACGGTATTAGAACAGAATATTTAAACAGCTAACGTAGTGCCTAAAACTAATATAACTAGTTAAAAGCAGTTACCCATTACCTTTTATATCAGATGTACTTTTTTACATTACCTTTGGTCAATTAGAAGATTGTTTACCTAATGTTAGCAGTGTGATGTGTGGAACAGTACTCTGCCTGGCAGCTGACATATCTAAGTCTGTTCCCCCATTAGAGCATCAGGATTGTGACCACAGAGACAGTGACATCACCGCTGCTTAGGAACAGTCACTCAGTAGCTGCCAGGTCAGTCACCTGTGATATCACTGTTGGTGAGTTCACAGTGCTGATGATGTAGTGGGGGAATGGGGCTAGCTATGTCAGCCAGCAGACTGAGAGCTATTCCACACATTCTGCACAATATTATCACATAGAAAACGTTCTAATGGGTAACAGGAAAAAGGAAAATGCTTCAGAAATAAAATGTTATAACTGACTACTATATCAAATTTGTATCATTTTCATGTCTGCCTGTTTTGGTTCCACTAGCTCTTTAACTCTGTAGAAATATGAGCTGGTCTGTCGGCGCAGCGATTGGATTTCCGCTTGCGATGGCGATGACTTGAGTTCGGATGCAAGCTCGAGAGTTGGAGGTGGCCAGGCCAGGGGAGGAGGATTAAGCATCTGACTGACTGCTCTCCTCCTCCTGGGGGGAGGGTGGGGAAGTACTTGCTCTACGATAGGCCCCTAGCAGAGGCTGTGGACCAATGTAGGTGAGGCTTAGCAGGTCCAGGAGGTGTGTCAGACAGGGGCACGTGTGCCAGTACACCATTGCATGCCAAACCTCCCATCACTAAGGGGACAAAAATGGACGCCTGAATCCAGTAGCCCCGGCCCCATAAAGTCAAGCCCAGAGATCCATGAACTGCTGGACTAGACAATGTGGAATCATTCGGAGGGGTACTAGGGGGTAACCCCTCCCAGCGGCCCTGCCCCAGGGGGCAATCCAGGGTGAATGCTGGCAGGGAGTGACGATGCTCCCAGTGGATGGGGAGAAGTGAATGGGAGGAAGGTGAGTCCCCCAAAAAAACTCTCTAGAAATATGGTTAAAGGGAAACGTTTATGTCTGATCGGGCTCCACCTCCGGGAGAAGCAGGACCCAATTAGCAGTTTCATAAATAATGCAATTTTTTTAACTTACTGTACCATATTTTATTTAAAACTATATCTGGTTGATCCTGCACCCTCCCTGCTGGCATTTTACAACTTAGAGCCTTTCCCAGCCCACCCACAACCACCCACAGCTGTCCCCAGTATGACACGTCCTGCAGGGAGCAGCCAAGGCACATTCATAGGATTACTATATTGCTATACCATCAAACAGCTCTGGTTTGGAGCCTAAGTGTGTCCGTGCTATACTGAGACCATGTACACACAGGCACCCTGCAAGTCTGTACTTGGTCTCGGTATAGCACTGACTCGTGTAGGTTCCAAACCGGAGCTATTTGAAGCCATGGCAATACAATAATCTGTATTGCTGTACCTTCAGATTGCTCCGGAGTCACCTATCAGATATGACTTAGAAAATTCCACCTGTCTTGATCATAATGTGAAGTCATAAAAGACTATGTTAGAAATTTTGTGTCAAAATGTCGAAGCCTATTAAAAATGAGATATTGCCTCTCAGGTCGCCTATCCTGGGTAAAAACACTGTAAAAATGGGTAAAAGCAGGACCCCCACTGAAAATGAGTTTATGCATCTCCACTGTTCTGTGCTGGGTAAATACAGTCTAAAAAGGTGTAAAAGCAGCACCCCATTGAAAATTAGATATTGCGTCTCATTTGGTCTTTCCTTGATAAATAAATAGTAAAAATATGTACTAGCTAGGGGTGTGCGAATAACAAACAGTATTCCCTAATACCACAAATAATGCACTATTCATTATTCAGATACAGATAACAAACAGTGGCACTATTCATGCCTATTCTTTTTCAGGAAATACTAACGAAAAAACAAGGAAGACAGTAACAACCGACCCTCCCCAAGCCCAATCATTTGAAATACACCCCTCCCCCAACCTCTGTTACAAGCCCAATCCTCTCCTCCCCACACAACACCCACAATTTTAGGTTTTAAACAAACACACTGTCATATGGGGTGACCAGCACAACCTGTGCACCTCAACAGCTGACCATTGTCTGTCTAGCACTTTTCCTGATTATAGAAATTAATTTATCCCTCCCCCAGCAGCAGCACAACTCCCCTCCCCAGCACCCAATTTTTTTAAAACGAAAGCCACCAGGTGCAACAACAAGGCAATTGAACTTGTCCTTCAGGAAACAGTTATTTCTAGTGAATGGAACAGCCTTGTGCTTGCTTGCACAGCAAAACAGGTGATCAGCTGTCTTATGTGCAAGCAAGTGCAGGAGCGCTTCCATTCACTAGAAGGTAGCCTGCAGTGGAGGAGGACAGGTTGTTTCAGTTGCCTTTGTTGCACCTGGGGGCTTTCTGTTTAGAAAAACATTTGGATGCTGGGTGAGGGAGGAGGATGGGAACTAGGTGCTGCTGCCAGGGAGTGAATAACGGCAGCTGGCTGTGGAGGCAGGGAGGTTGTGCCAGTCCCACACTTTGGTTTTGATATGGGGGGGTAGAGATTGGGCTTATAGCAGAGAGTGGGGGGACGGGGGGTTGTATTTTAAATGACTGGGCTGCGAAGGAGGGTGGGGGTCTGTTTCTTTTACCCCCGCCCCACAGGTACATGAATAAGGAACATGAATATAGAATTTCTGAATATTTGTGGCCCCAAATACGAACATTCGGTTACGTCTCATACCAGCAGGTCCCCATTACAGTAGAACCCCACTGAAAGATGTGCATTTATACTGGTCTGTTCTGGGAAAACTACTTGGTAAAAGCTGGACCCACTGAAAATGAGAAATTGCCTCTCAGCTGGGCTATCCTGGGTAAATACTTTGTAAAAATTGGTAAAAGCTTAGCCTCCATTGAAAACAAGATATTGCTTCTTCATTGTTCTATTCTGGATAAATACAGTGTAAAAATGGATAAAAGCAGGACCTTACTGAAATTGAGATATAGCATCTGAACTGTACTGTCTTGGGTAAATGCTGTGTTAAAATATGTGTCAAAGCAGGACCCAGCTGAACATGAGATACTGCTTCTCAGATGAGCTATCCTGGTAAAGTACATTTGAAAAATGGGTAAAAGCAGAACTCCACTGAAAACAAGATATTTCATCATACCAATTTTATCCTGGCTAAATACATTGTGAAAAGTTATAAAAGCAGGACCACCACTGAAAAACAAAATATTGCATCTCATCTATGCTATGCTGGGTAAATACAATCTAAAAATGGCTAAAAGCATGACAGCACTGAAATGAGATATCACATCTGGCCTTTGCTATCCTGGGTAAAAACTGTAAACTTGTGTCAAAGCAGGACCCTACCCCAGGACCCCACTGAAAAGAGGTTGCATCTAAGCTAATCTGACCTAGACAAATACATTTTAAAACAATCACAATCCCCTAAACTGTATCTGTCTGGAATATTCCTGCAGGTCTAGGGGTTTCTTGGCACCCCCAAGGCCATCTGACTCCCTACTGACTTGCTAACACAGAACCCTCTTACCCGCACTCCTAGTCCCATGAGCTGAACTACTGCAACTGTGATGGAGGCCAACACAGCCCTTTGCTCAATACCTCAGCCAGCCACCATCTGACTTTTAGTTAGCAATTGTGAGTATTGTACAAACGGCTGTTTCTGCGGTACTCATGATCGCTCACTGACAATCGGGTGACTTTTCCACAGTATTCATGATCACTCACTGACAGTCAGGTGGCAGCCAGCCAAGGTAGTGAGCGGAGGGCTGCATCGGTTGCTGTCACTATTGCTTTAGTTGGGCTTAGCCACTAGAGTGAGGGAGTGTGTGTGGGGAGGGGAGGGGGTGAGTCCCAAGCGAGCTGGTCAAGGGTGGGCAGATGCCCTTACAGGGGGAGATGCTTGATCTCCAAGAATATTAAAGATGGCTACATGAAGGCATTAGAGGTAGGGGAACCATTAGACCAGAAAGAGTATTCAACTCAGCTAGAGGGGTGGTGGGGGGCACACTTTCATGCTAATGAGCCCATAGTCGGCATAAAATGGGCCCACAGCACCTTACATGTCCAATGGGCTTGTTAGCAAGCTAAGCCTGAATATGGCCAACAGGAGTCCTGGCATTATCCTGTTTGTCTCGTGCCCTCTCCATAGGGCTTCTATGGGTCACATTTAGTCTGGGGCTGTGTCAGCGTATCACATAGTCACTATGCAATGCATCGACATGGCCCCATATTTAAACAGCACTCTCTGGTCAGAGCACGCTAATTGACTGAGTATTGCCCTTGAGATGGCCATGCACTTATTTCCCAAGAGCACTCAAAGCCATCTCTGAATATAAGGGCCTAAACCCCCTGGTCCAGTGATACACAAAGTCCATGAAGCAATGGCTACTTTGGGTAAGACAGGTCTGCCTGTAGCCTCAAGATGCAGTTGTTTTAACTTATAACAGCATGCAAGCAAACAAGCTCGTCATTGAAAAATGCTTGTTTTTATTACTTAACAGTTCCAGATCCCACTGACATGACTTGAGCTGAAGGCTACAGTGAAGTGGACCACAGTGACATAAGCTCAGCCAATGCCACTGTGTTCTGCTTCTTTGTAGTCTTCATCTCAACTGACATCACTGGGTTTTGGAACTGCTAAGTAATTAAAAAAATGCATATTTGGTGGGAAAAAGGCTGCACTAATAAAGTGCCCTAAGTAAGGAAACATAAGACTACTTCAAAACAAAAACTATACACGAGAGTGATAAAACAGACTTATTTACAGTTAAAAAAAAAAGTAAACAACATTGTTTATGCTCCCTTTAATCCACTTAACAGCAGCCCAGAATACCCCTTAGAGTATTTCTTTAATTTTAAATTAGTTGATATTTCAGTCCAATGATGATGACTCCTCATCTTTTCAACAGTTCCTCCTAACTGGCCTTTTTACACTGCGGCAACAGTAAGACGGAAAGGAAATGTTGACAAGATGAGGAGTCATCACTCATTGTTTGGACAGAATATGTCAAGTAATTAAAAATTAAGCATTCTAAGGGGTATTTTTGGCATAGGGCATGGTCCATTTAATTCAGAAAGAGATGCCACAGAGAAGTGCATGCAGATTGACCTACCATCTTCATCCACCTCATCGATCATCTCCTGCAGCTCCTCAGGGGTGGGGTTCTGTCCCAGCATTCTCATCACTTTCCCCAGCTCCTTGGTGCTGATACAGCCATCCTCCGCGTCCTGCACGAAAATGTCGAAGGCTGCCCGGAACTCTATAAAGTCACAAAAAGAAAAGGAGGGATTTGAATCTTGAAAAACATTTACAACTGCTAGAAACAGAAATGTTATCATGTTGTTTTTTTTTTGAGGGGGGGCTTTACTCCCTTTAGTACAAAAGCAGCTCATGAAGACTAATAGGGTGAGAAAATTTGAGAACAAGATTTCCTAATATTTAAGGTTTATTAACACACATCCTCAACCCACTGTTAAGCAAGCTTTGAAGAATCCTGAATTCTAAAATGGCAAGAAAAACATTCTGCAACCTGATTGGCCAGTTGAGAGGTTCCCATGTGATGTTATCCCAGCACAACATCAGTGATGTAATTACAGCACACACATGATTACATTGCAGAAAAACATAATATTACCTCGCCCAACTCCACGTTGCCAGCACTTGGCATGTCTACCCTGAACTATGCCAGTACAAGGAAACATTTTTCCAGTCAGCAATTCCTCCCTCCAGCTCGGCTTGCAGCCATGTGACAAAACCCATCAGAGGTGTGATGTTATCCCAGCATGACGCATACCCTGTAGTGTATTATTGCTTAAATATAATTACTACTCCCTGCATGAGCAAGGAAAAACAAATGCGAGAATATGATTTGGATCAAAACTCATACTCAAGCTGTACTTGCTGTATGGTAAAACTGCATACTAGCCCCTCTATTACAGCAGTTATGGGCCACTGTGGCAGCACTCTTCCTCTGGCCATGAAGGGAACAAGCAAGTGACTGCCTTCAGAGTCAACACTGATGCTACACCTTGGCCAGCAATCTACATGTGTCCTCCCTCCCTCCTCCCAGAAGTGTAGTACTTCACCACCGTGATGGCCCTGGCCCCCAGCTAGCACCAATTTGGGATTTATAGGCTCCCTAGGAGGGAAGTACTTCATCACCACGATAGGCCTGACCTTCAGCTTGCACCATTGTGGGATTCTGCGGCTCACATGTTAACTCCATGAGGAGCCAGGGCCATGCACAATCACACCACTGGTCTGCTCCCTCCCAAAAATAATTAAGCAATAAAAGATGGAGGGGTGGGGGGTTGTGGTTGGATAAAGGCATGCATTGGGTGCATTAAAGCATGAGGCCAAAAGCAAAGTGCTTCAACCAGCTGAAAAGGGCCATTATCCCACACAGAGCAACTGCTGGAGTGCCTTATTGCAATACAGTAATAAAATGGATCCATTACTTTACTATCAATGAAATTCTTTATAAGGTTTTATTTGAATTACTAAAAAAAAGTGAAAAGTATTAAAAAAAAGAGTAAAATGGGGCTTATTAGTTGATGCATGTTTGGTATTTAAACAATATGTGACACCCGTACTGTGCAGTCAGAGCACACCCTAGCAACGAGTGATTGGTTATTATGCTGTGGCCATAGTTGGTGGCATTTTACTTGAAAGGGACAATCAAGACCTTGTTTACAAGGATGCTGCACTATGCAGTAAGCGCATGGCCGCAGTCAGGGAAAAATCATAGAATAGTGACACCAGAGAGCAGTCATGCTGCTGATTAGAGTAGACAGCAGACTGAAGTCATGGTAGGCATTGTTAGAGGGAGATGACAGTGGCAGTTGAATTTTATCAATGACGACAAGTCAGCCATATTTAATGTGGGCATTTTGGGACATGGTTTTATGGGGATGACTGATTGTGAGTGCTCAGTCTTTCTTGCTGGAGATGATTTCAGCCAGACGGTTGTGCTGGGATAACAGCTTGGCTAAAAATACCTCTTAGCCAATTAAGATCCAGTATTTTATCTATCCATTTTATAATTTTAATTATAACACAATGGCTTCTAAAAGGGTTGTGTTAATAGCTGGAAACCCTTGTTACAATAAAATAATTAGAATTTTAGCTATAAAAACATTTATTAAAAAACAGTGTATTTTAATAATACCATACAGGCACTCCAGGGGCTGTGTTACCTTTGCTAATCTAGCACTGAGGGCATAAGGCACTCGACTTTGCCTCACTGTCCTTCTGAGGTTAGATTAAGTGATGGGAACCCAACACCTGGTCGCACCTTAATGCTTAACTCAAACTAGCATCCAAGTCTATGCTCAAGTGTAGAAAGAAATCTTTCCTCCAGTTGTGCATCTTTATAGTATTACCATGGAGTTTAACTAATTAGATTAAAAACGTAGCAGATTCGGTCATGACAGCACAATTCTGGCATGCATGCAGCTGTCACTAATCTACACCACTCTAGTTACTATGTTCAGGCATTGCTGTATGTGAATACTTTCACCCATATGTTAGGTCCCAGTTAGCGCTCAACTGGTGTGATGCTTTATTTACGTACTATGGTAAGCATTGTTTCAGTTAATCTTGTTAACGAATCTAATGCACTTTTCACCTTATACTCAAGGTAACATCCCAACAAAATATTTAATGTATCCATACACTGTTCACTTTATTTCAGTGTATTATCATATACTGTTGACTCTTGTGGGAATCCTCATTTAATTTCTTCCATTGGGCTACCTATGTAATTTGCAGTAGGTACTTCATTTTTATCTTTGTACCTCGAATGCCTGTAACACCTGTATGTATGTATGTATGTAACCCCCGGCTGCACCTGGAAACAAGCCTTGGCTCAGTGTGCCTTTCCCAGTTACCAAATAATAAATAAATAAATAAATAAATAACATGTATTAAAGCAACAGTGCAACACAATTAGGCAAAAATTTGACCTCATTTTTCTTCACTATAAAATATTCCAGGTATCTTTCGGTTTTAATTGGTGGTACTGTAAACATTTTTAGTTTCCACCAACATTTTAATATTTTATAAATGTATTAATTCAGGTTTCTTTTCCAAGAAAAAAGATGGCTACCACATTCGGCTTAGATATAGCATTGCAGACCTGGCAAGGTTAGAATAGAGAAAAATGAATTAATAAAAGAAAATCATAGTGTACAGCATAGATATCATAGGTAGTTACAGAGCTAGTAGATGTTCGTCCATATTGCTCACCATTGAATTTATTTATAGTAGAGTACAAGTTCTAGTAGATAATTTACCTTTTAGTGAACTCACCTCCTTGTTGTCTTTAAAGGTGGAACATATATTTTCTATCTCCCATATAATGGTTTAAGCTATGCTTAAAGGTAGTAATATTATTGCTGTCAACTATGTTTATTTATTTGTAATGTATGGAGATGCTTAAATAATAGTATACTAACCCATGCAAAAAAATCCTGGTAATACCACATCAGCCAAAGTGATAATACCATCGTTCATCCCTGATAATACTATCGTTCAGAAGTGATAATAGTATTGCTGCTGCTCTGAACGATAGTATTATCAGTTAAACGGAACAGCGCATGTCCAAGATTCAGACCTGGTTGCTAAGCTTCGCTCTCTGCAGTCGCTAGACTCAGGGCGCCAGATTTGTAAACCGCGCTTCATGATTGGCTGCCTTTTCCTCACAGAGGGCAGAATACTTTCAAAAAATGGTGACCATCTCTCGCCCGCGAGTAACTCGATACCCACAGAACTTGGTATCTTTATTTTCACCATTTTTTACCCTGTAAGACAACAGTACCTCGTTGATCCCATGCATTACACGGATCTAAAAACAGGTAGGACTTCCTAACCAGCCAGGACTTGCTAGCTTACATTTGGGGCAGAGCGCAGCCAGCGAGAATGCAGAGAACAAAATCACACTGACACAATTTCTCTGAATTTGGCTCCATATATTACAAAAAACACAAAAGGGTAGTATGCATTACAGGGTGCTCCATCTCAGGTTCTGGGGACACGCCAACCCTCTCGAAAGCCGCTTCCTCGAGGTTCCCATGTCCCCAGAACCTCTCGATGGATTACTCCCTTGTAATGCATACACTCCTTTGTATTATTCTATTTATTTATGACTTTGATAACCGGGTGAGTGCATTGATCCCAGAGACCGTCTTCAGGCACGACCAGGGCTATAACACATGGCGCAGGGTGACAGTGGATTACAAGGTAACAGTCATACACATGAAACAGATTTGATACAAGCAACAACAGTAAGCACAATATATAGGTTTTATGCATAGGTCCATTTGAGAACAGTGAATACAAGGTTTCAATATCAGACATGAGGAGATTTGGTACAAAACAAACAAATCGTAGGCACAGTGTACAATGTGTGACTGCATCATCCAGTGAGCAAGTAATACACAGAATACTCAGTAAAAAAATATGTGCCGTGGAAGTGTGTTCCAAACTGTAATTATTCTTTGTGTGAAATAATTACTGTGTTTTTTAGATAAGTTGGTTTCTCCTATTAATTTGTGGCTATGGGACCTTGTTGTCTTTGTTTCATTGAACTTCACTGATCCAATTGTCTCCATGAGGCTTCGATCTTTGATTGCTTTGTAGGTTAAGCATAAGTCCCCATAATGTGTCTATATTCTGTGGAAGATACAGTAGCTCTAAGTGCCTCAGTCTATCATTATAGCTGTGATGTTGCAAATGTTTAATCTTTTATGTTACTTTCCTTTGGACACCTTCTTTCAGATTTTTGCTTCTTATAGTTAGTGGCATACAAAATTGTGAGCAGTATTCCAGATGAGGAAGAACCAGGCTGCTATACAAGGGAAGAATTACTTCTGGTTCCCTGCTTTTTATGTTTGCTTGCACGCATGTGCAAGAAACATAGTGCCATCATCCGAGTTTTCGGAGGTGTGTCACCCCCTCTTCCAATTCAGTCAGTGTGTTGGCAGGTGCGGCCCCAGTCCTCCAATGCATGCTGGAGCTGTCTATGACAGCTCCAAAATGCAGTGGCGTACAGTTGAAAGGGGGAGCTACGCTTCAGTGAGCAGTGATCAGATATCGCCTGCTCATGTGCAGCTCCCCTACACACGCACTAAACACACGCACGACACCGCGTGCTGCCCCCATGCACACACTGTATAGCTGATGGGGTGCCCAACTCCTGCCAGCTGTGCTGCACTCCCCAAAGCTTTCCACATGCCACGCTGGGTGCCCACCCCAGCATGGCAAGTCATGGCATAGCCGACGGGGTGCCCAATCCCCATCGGCTCCACTGTCCTCCCTCCCCAGAGATAGGGTGCCATGCTGGGAGCCCACCCCAGCATGGCACTGATAGCAGTGGCCGACGGGGTGCCCAACTCCTCGCCGGCTCCACTCCCTCAACCAGCTGCCCTTGTGCCACGCTGGGAGCCCACTCCAGCATAGCAAATGTCCCGTGTCGCCATTTTGATAAAAAAACTGAAATTAAAACTGTCCCTTGGCGCTTCTCCTGCCCCTCCCACAACCTGCACCCATACACGCGCACCCTGCCTCCCCACACCCCCCTCACCCCATACTTACCTGTGGACCTCAGCGCAACGATCTTCGTGGACCGGAAACACGTCTGCACTCTTCAAAGCCGACCGCGAACTGAGGAAATGTCAGTAAGCTGTGTAATGGGATAGATAGGGTTTTTCAACTTTGTTGCATATCTCAGGTATTTTTGATTTTGCACCAAATTTTCAACATGGGGTTTTGGGACCCCTTCTCATGAATGATGTCACTGTCATGGCATTATTCAGGCTCAAGGGTGATTTCGCAGTCACTGCACAAAATCACCTTTCGGCCTGATTAACGAAATGACACTGCAGCATGCGTTGGGCATCAAGAAGCCTATTTTGAAAATTTGGTAGAAAATTCCTAAAATGACTGTTTTACGAGCGTGCGTTGCACAGTTCCTACGCAGGCTTGTAAGTTCGCGAATTTTCAATATTTTCACTCCAGATTTTCAACATTGCCATTTTACCACACCTTCTTATGAGTAGTACAGCTGTCATTTTTCACATCTTGCCCAAAATGTGTTTCCACCCATGTAGCACACAATGGCGCAGTTGGTATGCGAAATCAATGTACAGAACAAATTAAGAAAATCACAGTGACACTGTTCATGAGCAGAGGTCTTAAAATGGCTATGTTGAAAATTTGGTGAAAAAATCCCTAAAAATGACTGTTTTATGAGCATGCGTTGCACAGTTCCTATGCACGCTCGTAAGTTCACGAATTTTCACTATTTTCACTCCAGATTTTCAACATTGCCATTTTATTACACCTCCTTTGAGCAGTATAGCTGTCATTTTTCACATCTTGCCCAAAATGTGTTTCCGGCCATGTAGCGTACAATGGCGCAGTCGGTGTGCGAAATCAATGTATGGGACACATTAAGAAAATCACAGTGACACTGTTCATGAGCAGACATCTTAAAATGGCTATGTTGAAAATTTGGTGAAAAATCCTGAATATGACTGTTTTAATGAGCTAAGCAGGTTCCTATGCACACTGTAAGTGTGTGAATTTTCAATATTTTCACTCCAGATTTTCAACATTGCCATTTTACCACACCTCCTTATGAGCAGTACAGCTGTCATTTTTCACATCTTGCCCAAAATGTGTTTCCGCCCATGTAGCGCACAATGGCGCAGTCGGTGTGCGAAATCAATGTATGGGACATTAAAAAAATCACAGTGACAATGTTCATGAGCAGAGGTCTAAATGGCTATGTTGAAAATTTGGTGAAAAGTCCTGTAATGATCTGCTTTATTTAGCCGCAGCATTGCGTAGTTTCACACACGCCGTAGTAAGTTCACGAATTTTCAATATTTTCAGTCCAGATTTTCAACATTGCCATTTTATTATGCCTCCTTATGAGCAGTACAGCTGTCATTTTTCACATCTTGCCCAAAATGTGTTTCTGCCCATGTAGTGTACAATGGCGCATTTGGTGTGCGAAATCAACGTATGGGACACATTAAGAAAATCACAGTGACACTGTTCATGAGCAGAGGTCTTAAAATGGCTATGTTGAAAATATGGTGAAAAAATCCCAAAATGACTGTTTTATTAGAGTATGCTGCACAGTTCCCACGCATCAGAAGTTCGCCAATTTTCAATATTTTCACTCCAGATTTTCAACATTGCCATTTTATTACACCTCCTTATGAGCAGTACAGCTGTCATTTTTCACATCTTGCCTAAAATGTTTCCTCACTTCTATGTAGCTTAATAACGACATTTGTGCGTAAATCAATGTATGGGACACATTAAGAAAATCACAGTGACACTGTTCATGAGCAGAGGTCTTAAAATGGCTATGTTGAAAATTTGGTGAAAAATCCTAAATCATGACTGTTTTACGAGCGTGCGTTGCGCATTTCCTACGCACGCTCATAAGTGTGCGAATTTTCAATATTTTCAATCCAGATTTTCAACATTGCCATTTTGTAACACTTCCTTATGAACAGTACAACTGCCATTTTTCACATGTCACCCAAAATATGTTTTCATACATGTAGCGCACAATGGTGCAGTCAGTGTGCGAAAGCAATGTTTGGGACAGATTAAGAAAATCACAGTTACACTGTTCATGAGCAGAGATCTTAAAATGGCTATGTTGAAAATTTGGTGACAAAAGTCCATAAAATGACTGTGTTATGAGTGAGCATTGCGCAGTTTCCACACACCCTCGTAAGTTCATGACTTTGTAATATTTTCAGTCCAGATTTTCACCAGTGTCATTTTTCCACACTTCTTATGAACAGTACAGCTGTCATTTTTCACAACATGGCTGAAATGTGTTTTCACACTTTCAGCACAGAGATGTGGTCACTGTGGGAAATCATTGTTCAGGACAGATAAAGAAAATCACAGTGACACTGTTCATGATTGAGGTCCCAAAATGCCTCTGTTGACAATCTGCTGTAAAAATCCCCAAACTAATTATATTACGGGTGTGCGCTGTACAGTTTCTATGCACGCCGTGACTTCACCAGTTTTTTAATATTTTACTACAGATTTGCAACATTGCCATTTTTACACCTCCCATGAGCAGTACAACTGTCATTTTTACATCCTGTTCGAATGTGTTTGCACCTGTGGTGCTAAATGCCGTAGTCGCTGTGCATAAGCAGTATTCGCCAATAAACTGATATTGCCACTGTTCATGAGGTGGGGTCACAAAACCATGTTGAAAATTTGGAGGAAATACCAATGAATGCCTGAGGTATTACGGTTTCCAACCATAACGCCCAACCCCATAGAGAATGACAGGCATCAGGGATGTGACTTGGGATTCTTGCCTGCAATGCTCATATCATTCCACACCCTGCAGCCAGTGAGAGGCATCGGTATGCCTTGGACTCTTTATTTAAAGTTTACCCCATTCTCCTATGCAGCACCCATCTCACCATATTTCCTGATGGAATGGGTGCGATATGGGCCAAAGACCCTGGCACACCGTGACACTTGTCAGTGTCTGCAGGGTGGTGTGGTGAAATGGTGTGGCCGTTATGCCTGACGACCCAAAGGCACACCCCAATGCCTGTCAGTCTCTGCAGGGTGGTGGTGGGGTTGGCTTCAGTTCAATATTTCACTGCCATTCCTATTACGCAGCTCTGTAACTTCTACACTACCACTGCCAATGCCAGCAAGCAAACATTTGGCATTGACAAATGCTTGTTATATTGGTGAGGATATAGCCTAGGATTTTTTGACATTTTTTAACAGTTACCTTAGTATGCTCATCAAATGAGAAATTATCTGTAATTAATATTCCCAAGTCTCTTTCTTCAGAGGTATTTTCTAATATATTATTGTCCAGTTTATAGTTTTTTTTTGAGATTTTCAAGTCCAAGATGCATCACCTTGCTTTTTTTTTATATTGAAAGTCATTTTGTTCTGTTTTGCCCATTCTGATAGTTTATCTAAGTTATCCCAGAGTTGTATTCCATCAGCTGATGTTTGAACAAGACTGCCTAGCTTGCAGTCATCTGTGTATTTGCAGAGCCATGCATTCCTGGATGTTTGTAGTGTTGATACCATTATGTTAAATAAGGTGGGGCCCAGGACTGATCCTTGTGGTATTCCACTTGTGACATCTCCCCAGTCAGACTGGTATCCTTTAATAGTTACCCTTTGTTTCCCATTTTCCAGCCAATATATTATCCAGTTTATTATATTAGATTGTAACTTGATTTTACACAGTTGTTCAGTTAGTATTTTATGTGACACCTTGTCAAAAGCCTTAGCAAAGGCCAGAAAAATTATATCAACTGGTGTCCCTTTGTCGAAAGCTACACTTATTGGTTCAAAGAAATTCATTAAATTAGTGAGGCATGACCTGCCAAGAATAAATCCATGCTGAGTTATGTCAACTAATTGTTCTTGATTTATATGTTCTAAATTACGTTGTTGTAGTATTCTCGCCATTACTTTTCTAGTGACTGAGGTGAGACTTATAAGTCTATAGTTGGTTATGTCAGATTGTGAGCCATTTTTGCGTATTGGTGTTACCAGAGCCTGTCTCCATTCTAGCAAAGTTTTACCTTCTCTAACAGAGGAGTTAAACAAGTATAACAGGGGTCCCACCAGTTCCTTCTTGAGCTCTTGTAGGAATCTGGGTGTAATACCATATGGCCCTGCCGAACTACTAGATTTGAGGGATTTAATAATTTGCTGGACTTCTTTATTGCCAATGGGAGAGAAGCTATCTTAATTTGTTATGTTTGTAGATTTGATGTTTTCCTTTGGTTCATAAACACTTCAGTAGTTATTTAATTCAGTCGCAATATCTATTTCTTTAGTTATAATCCCATTAGGCAACTGAATTGGACCAACCCCCTTCTGATTACCTCTAATTGAATCCCCTTTGTTATAAAATTGTTTTTTGTTATCCTTTACTTTTGTGACCAGTTTGGTGACCAAGATTCTTTTGGATTTTCTCATTATATTTTTGATGTTTTTGACACATTGAGTTTGATTTTATTGCTGTCTGATAGTTTTTTCCCTGTATTTCAAATATAGTCTCTTTTTTTCCTGATTTGTTTTTTAATGTTATTGTTCCACCAAGGCAGGAGTCTACAATTGTTTTTGTATTTATATCTTTCTTTTTTTGTTAGTTGTTTAACCAGGACTAGCACACTAAGCTGAAAGCTTGTTTACAGGTGTGACCTGGGAGCACAGGGAAGTTAAGTGACTTGCTCAGGGTCACACAGTCTGCAAGTGGAAGCTGTGGGATTCAAACCCAGGTCTGGTCTGTTGGATATCACCAGATTTGCAGCTCAGAGCTTTAAACCACTGCACTAAACTGGCTCCCTTCTGGAACCCATTTGTCTATACAATAATTTAATTTGTTTTGAATTTTATGCCTGACAGTTTCTAAGTCAAGATTTTTTAGGTCTCCTTCCCAGTGCCATAATGTCAAAAATTCCTTCATTTTCAGCAGTGCTTTGGAAAAATCCTTAATTCTGGTTTTGCCCTTAACTGTTCTATTAACTGTTTTAATGTTAGTTCCACAGTTTGATGATCACTGTCTGCTAGTGGTGGAGATAGTTTAGGTCCTATTATTCCTTCATCAATGTTAGTGAGTATTAAGTCGAGTATGTTGGTCCTCCGTGTAGATTCTGTAACTAGCTGATCTAAGTTGTACTGGATAGTAATGTCTATAAATTGATTTTCAGACAGATTAATTCCTTCTAGCATCTTCCAGATAATAGTTGGAAAATTAAAGTTTCCCATTAGAGTAGCGTCACCTTGCATATTTTGATTTTCTAATTCAATAAACAAGAGATTATTTTCTTCATTGTTTAAGCCTGGTGGGCAGTAGCATAGTCCTATAGTAAGTGTTTTATTATGAAGTTTTATTTGAGCCCATATCATTTTGTTGCTATCAGTAGATTTATTAATTTCATGTGCTTTCAATTTGTCATTTAGGTAGAGTGCAATCCCACCACCTCTCCTTTCTTTCCTGTTTTTGTGTATGTTAATTAAACCAGGTACGTCTGTGTTCCAATCTCAGTCATTAAACCAGGTTTCTGTAACACAACACACATCTAAATTTTGGGTGTTTAATATATATTTAAAACCCAGGATGTGAATGTTTTGACAGTAATCATGCAATCTGATTTTGAATTAATTTATAGTATTGCTATCCATTACTTCCAAAGGAAGTGAATTCCAAAATACAACCACTCTTTGTGAAAACCATTTTTGCCTTTTATGGGAATGACATTTATCACCCAAGAGCTGCAGGGGATGAGCACATGTATTATATGTTTGGACTCTAAATTCCATTGCCAGCAATTCCCATAGGTCATCATTGGAAGTAGATTTATAAAGCAAACACGTGTCTCCATGCAGACGCCTATACTGAAGTGTAAACAAACCAAATTGCCCAGTCTGGTGTTATAGCTTTTGCCACCCTGGTTTTTTAATAATATGTGTTGCCTTTTTCTGAACTTGCACTAACCTAAGAATATCTGATTTCTTGTGTGGTGCCCAAACGTGGGCACAATACTCCAAATGGGGTCTCACCGGTGAAACATACATTGGCAGTATGACTTCCCTTTCACTACTGGAGATATGCCTTATTATACTATTTAATATTCCATTGGCTCTGCACGTGATTTTATAGCAATGGGTTGAAAATTGGAACTCATTTGAAATGGTGATTCCCCAAGTCTCTTTCCTCGATCACTACCTTTAATGCACATCCATTTAATATGTAAGTTACCTGGATATGATTTTTTCCAAAATGCAGAACGGTGCATTTTTTTAGTAGTAAACATCAATTTTTTTCTATTTGCCCATTCCTCGATTTTTATAAGTGCATCTTGTAATTTGTGCACATCACCATTTGTTTCAAATACTGATCCCATCCTAGTGTCATCTGCAAATTTTGATAAGCATATGTTTTCAATGTTCATACCCATGGTGGTTACATAAAGATTAAACAAACAGGGTCTGAGGACTGAGCCCTGAGGGACTCTGCTCCTGACCGCTGCTCATTCAGAACAAATCCTTTGAATAGACACACTCTGTCAGCCACGATAGCCATGAAACAATCCAATTGATAATACAACTATGAAGTCCCAATTCCATTAACACTGTTATTATTTCCTGATGTGGTATTTTATCAAAAGCTTTACTAAAATTCAAGAATATGACATCTGCTGATTTACCCTGGTCCATGGCCTTACTGTTGTCATAAAATTCCAACATATTTGTTTGGCATGATCTTCCCCTAGTAAACCCATGTTGCCACTGATCAACGATATTAATATTTGCAATATGTATACCAATGTGATCTTTAATAATACCTTCCAGAACCTTTGACAATACTGATGCCAAACTAACTGGATGATAATTACTGGGGTCTTTCTTTCTACCCTTCTTGTATAAGGGTATTACTGTGGCCGATATCCAGGCAACTATTACTGCACCACTGTCTACAGACTTTTGAAAAATGTGCATTGATGGATTGGTTAGCTCATTTGCCAACTCCTTGATAATTCTTGGATGGAGGCCATGAGGGCCAGGGGATTTATTGGGATCCAAGTTTGACAGCTTGGTCCTTAAAACTGCCCATTCCAATATTATTGGAGTTGGTAAATTCCCATCATCCCCAACTCGATTCATATCACTATGTTCTTTATTAAATGCTGATGTAAAATATTCATTTTGTATTTCAGCCATATGCTTTGGATCTGTAACCAGTGTACCCATTGAATCCACTAATGGTCCTACCACTGATGTATGATCCTTTTTACTTTGAATATATCCAAATAAAAGCATTATTATTGCCTCTAGTTTGTATTGCCAGTTTTCTTTCATAATCTCTCTTAGTTTTCTTTATGGCTAATTTCATGTCCCTTAAAGAGTTTTTATAACAACACCATCCCCCACGATGGTTGCTTATTTTAGCATTCCTATATGCCTTATTTTTCTTATTAATTAAGTTCTTGATCTTATTATTCATCCAGGCTTGGGATTTTCTAGGTTTTTCTATACTTCTTAATTCTTGGTACAAATCGGTTTATTAGAGTATTTATTTTACCACATAACAACTCCCACAAAGCTTCTAATGGTTTGTCAAAGAAATTCTCTTGCCAGTCTCACTGTGACAATTCAAGTCTCACGCTATCAAAATCTGCTCTTCCCAAATTCAGAATTTGTGTTGCTGATTGATAATGAAAGCTGTTTTCCCGTACTTTAAATAAGACCATAATATGGTCGCTATTACCTAATGGTATTGATGTTTTACATTCTTGAATTGTATCCCTCATATTACTTAGCACTAAATCAAGTATATGATGGCCTCTGATAGGTTGTTCCACAAATTGTGCTAATCTGACATGATCAAAGGCTTCCAAGTAACATGATTCAATTTGACTGGAGCCATGGAGAACAGCCCAGCTCACCCCAGGCAAATTAAAGTCTCCCAGCAATATTATTCTATCAACAGGGTGTCACAAACCCATTCAGCAGGTCAGGCCCTCTACTCCCAAAGTGCCAACTTCTGAGTGCAGTCTTGTGAACAGTGTAACAGACAAGGTAACCCTCTTGTCTGTTTTTGTCAGTTTGAATCAACCTTTAGTCTCAGGTTCTGGAGGGATTCAAACTGTGAACCTCTTGCTAGCATACCCAATGCACAGGCTCAGATATTTCTGTCTTCAGGGGGCCAGATATCTTTGCCTACAGGTGCCTAACCAGGTGTACAGAGATGAACCCTTAAAAACTTTAATAAAGACCTCAGATTTAAAACGCTTCTCTTTCCAGTTTGGTACCACCATTCAAGCTTATGTCTATTGTCTGCTATAACCATGTACTTTTCTTACAAATAAAAAGAAGTCAAAGACAGACCAAGTAAGTTCTAAAAAGAATTTTACTAAAATAGCTAAAAATATGTAAAACGCAAAATACAGAACTCTTATATCACCAGACATACAAATCTTTTAAAAGAAACAAGGTTTAAACAGTATAATTCCTACTATAGTACCTAGTCTCTAAATACTTGCTCAAAAGTGCTCCCAAGATGTTTCGTGATCAGAGTCTAGGTAAAAATATATCTCTGTGAAGCAAAATAGACTAAATTAAAAGCTGGCTTTTACCCCACCTCTTTTCAGGAGGTCACCTAGCTCCTCCCTGTCAGGATATATGAAAATATATATCTTACACAAAAGTATTACATTCTGCAACGTCAGCATAATTCATGTCCTTCAAATGACACTTCTTGTGATCTCATAATGTATTTTCCCTCACATAGGCTTCACAGGGACATTTACAACCTTGCACCCCTGTGTAACAACTTAGGTTCCCCTTCTAATGTCATAAACCTTGTTTATGATTTTCTCTTAACAAAATTAACTTAAACAAGTCTGTAATTAACTCAGAGAAACAGGATCATTGATTAAAGCCTTATATGTAATACATGGTCTCTAAAAACTGAGTGTGTGTGAACTCATATGCTGTCAGTATTTCCTCATGGCTTCCATCTCTCAGCTGAAATCTGGGGGGGTGAGTAAGGTCACTCCTAGAGCATTTGATTTTCAGCAGGAGACATTCAGTAGTACATTTATATTAAAAAGAAATGATGCAGCACTCACAACTGGCTGTCTACATCACACAGGGTTCAAACTTTCTATAAGCTCACACATGGCTAAGTCGACCTCCAAGTTTGTCGAGGGGGGCCTATAGATTAATCCTAATACTATTTATTGTGAGTTCCCTGGGGTTAATTTAATCCATACTTGCTCTGTGTTCTTGATATCTTTATTGTACTCCTCAGATGATATACTGTTGGATACATAACTCGCAACACCACCGCCTTTTGTGTGCTCTCTGGATTGACTGTATAATGTATAACCTTCAGTATGTTTATCCCATGTATCACTCTCCTCCCACCATGTTTCTGTAATTGCAAACACATGTATTGTTTGTGTGCTTAGTGTATATTTTAATTCCTTGAATTTATTTGCTACACTTCTAGCATTTATGAGCAGACAATTCCATCCTTCCAAAGTGTTCTTAATTTGTATGTGTTGCCTTTTACATGTTGGATTTGGAATCTTAGACTCCCCCTTATTCCCCCATTTTTAGTTTAAATAATGATGGATACTGTTGTTGAACCTATGGGCTAGGGTCCCTGTACCAAAACTATTTAAATGGAGTGCATCCCTCCTAAACAATCGAGGGCCCTTAAAGGTGTCCCAGTGATCCATCAATGCATAGCCCTCCCTAGAACACCACCTCTTGAGCCATCCATTTATTGCCACAACACTTTTAACTTTATAGTGCCTTGTCCCGTGCACTAACAAAATACCAGAAATAATAATTTCACCCCCGCTCTCTTTATGGTGAATGCTACATCCTCAAAGTCTTTATATATATCTTGTAGGTTCCTCTTTCCAGTATCAGTAACCCCTGCATGTATAATCACAATGTTTTTTTCTGAATGTTCCATTAATCCTTGCAGTAGGTTTTTTATGTCCCTATCCCTGCTACTGGTAGAGTATTTACGTTGGTGCTTTCATTACAGTCCTTACAAATAATGGCATCTGTAACACTTATAATTGAATCTCCCATTACAATGATATCTCTGTTTGCAGGGGTAACAAACCCTTCCCTCTGGCTTTTTTCCTGGGATGAATGAAAGTTTTCTGAAACTGTGCCTGTGCTCTCGTTACTTTGTGAACCTGCACTGGATGTGTCAGTACCGTAATCTGATGTACTTGCACTATACTTGGATATTTGCTTCTTTTTATTTGCTTCTGGCCCCTCTGTGTCCATGTTTTTGTTCACTTCCTTATCAGTGGTGTTATCCCTGTGTGAGCTGAGGTCCACCTCATCCGAATTAGTTTTCATGTCTTCATCACCTGTTTGTTGTGTACCCCCTCAACAGCATTGTGGTCCAATAGATCCAGTGATAAGGGCTACTGAGGGAGGGTTAAAGGGATGAGGGTGACTACAGATTGTTGATTGTGGGAATAGCGCAGAACTTACAATGACGAGCATCAAAATTATGACTAGGCATGAGGGCAAGCATCAAAATCGCAACAAGGCAATAGGGCAACAGACATAATCCTGAACGGGCAACAGGGAGACAGGAAATATGGTGAGTGGCAAATAGGGCAAAGGAGGGGGAAAAGACAGCAGGCTGAAACGGCGAAAGCCAATCAGAGCATATCTAGAGAATGCATAGGTATAGCAGCAACACAGGAGGGAAGCTGCAACCCGCTCCCAACCACGGATCCCCAGCGGAATACAGGCACACCACTCCCTGAAGCACACCTACCCAGGAGCATACAACCCCCCACCAGCAACCCCCCACCCCACAGAGCAACCACCCGTGTCCAGCAGTTCCCACACAGACACAGACACAGACACACACACACACACACACACACACACACACACAGAAGGAGCATGGTGGTGGGTCTGCCATAGATCTGCCTTCATAGCACACCGCAAGGACACACACTGCCAATGTAGCAGTGTTATGGTGGGGATATGTGTCAGGTGTTCGAATCACGCACACAGCACCAACTGCCAAGCACAACACCAGTTCAATACACTGCACTGCACAGCAGTAGCCAGGTGGAAGGACAGCACAATTACCGGAACAACGGTGCACACAGTGTGCAACACCACAGAGCACAAAGTACTTACCGTGGAGTTCTGTCTGCCATCCTTCCACCATTTGCATCACACAACTCAATGCCTATGTGTGCTGCCCACGCATGGCCAGTATTTTTATGCATCATGGTCGCAGGCGGTGGGCAGCACACATGCACAAACGCATGCAGGTGTGTGAGCACATAACCCCTACCGATCCTTTTAAAGGGCCCTGACGTGGAAATGCAGGTGTTCCTACAGAAGGGTGACCTGGAAAATGGAAGAAGTCCAATTTCTAGTAAGCCAGAAGGGGAAGTCGCTCCTTGCACACCACAGCTTCATGTACCGGTGTGACAAGGAGGTCAAGACGAAGGTCTATTGGAGGTGCATGCAGGACCACAAATACAGCTGTCCTGCATGTGTGCATACTGTGGCAGATCATGTGGTGTGTACAGGCTGGCCACACAATCACATCCCCAGTGCGGAAGAGGTGGGGGTCTGTGAAGTGATGGCACAGGTGCAGGAGCAGGCATGCAGAAGTGTGGACAGCACATCCCAGGTGCTTGTCTGCTGTACCAGAGGTGTGCCTGATGCAGTGTCTGTCAGGCAGCGGTGTTGCTGCTGATGAAGAGAACCATGCAGTGGGTGCAGCAGGCTACTGGAGGGGGGCCATGTCACACTGACATTGCTGTCAGACCTGAGTCTACCCCTGGAGTACACCGTCACATGGGCTACACCTTCCTGCAGCATGACAGTGGTCCTGCGGAGGACCGTGTCCTGCTGTTTGTCACCCAGCAGTCCCTACAGTACCTGGCTGGGTGTGATGACTGGTTCCTGGACAGAACATTCCGCTGCTCACTGCCACTGTTTGGTCAACTGTACATTTTTCACAGGATGCAGACAGGAGTGGTATTGCTGGCGGTGTACATGTAAATGCTGGTGCGGACCGAACGGGCATATGCGCAGGTGTTTGGGGAGGTGCGCAAGCTTGTGGGCGGGGTGCAGTCAAAGATGGAGATGCTCAATTTCAAGCATGCAGCCTAGCATGCCTTTGGATTTATCTTCAAAGGCACTGCCCTCAGTGGTTGTTCCTTCCACTTCTGCCAGGCTGTCTGGCGGAAGATGCAGCAGACCACTGAGATGCATGCCAGGTACGCCAGGGAGGAAGAGTTCACCCCCAACATCAGGATGCTCCTCACCCTGGCATTCATGCCCATGGTTGCCATGGAGGAGGGGTGTATGGGGAACTGCTGGACCAGCCCTTTTACAGGATGCATGAGGAGATCTTGAGGCTGTTTCTTGAGTACCTTTACATGATATGGTTCGGTCGGGCAGTGGGCAGGATAGCTCACAGACACCCACTGTTCCCTATCAACACCTGGAACATGGATGAGCCGACTCTAGCTGGGCTGGCGAGAATGAACTATTTGGTGGAGGGCTGGCACTGTGGATTTAGCACCAGGCTTGGTGCCAGCCATCCAAGCTTATGGCAGTTACTTGACTACCTCATGGAGAAACAACACCTGACTGAGGTCCGCATGGAGAAGCTGCTCTCTGTGTCAGGGGCTGCATCCCAGAAGAAGACCTACCAGGACCTGACAGAGTGGCTGGAGATGATTCTGACTGAGTTCAGCAAGCACAGCACACCTGACTACCTGCCTGGGCTCGCCTACAGCTTCCAGCTGCAGGTGTAGTCGGGTGTGCCACCCTATTGCCACCCTGCTCTGCTGTTCATCCTACATCCCCATCCTTGACCTCCAAGCTCCTATGTCCCTGTGCCTCATGCCTGCATGTTGCACTGTGGGCCCCCACCCCCCCATGCCTTTGCATGTCCCGGTGGCACCATCCATGGTGCACCCTGCTGCAGACATCCCACACACACCTCTCCTCTGTGTGTGGCCGTGCACTGTGCACCATGCACCCCAGCCAGTTGTGCTTCCATGGTGGCGATGCCTGTTGGTTTTCCGCCCGCTTCTGCTGTGTCCCCATGTCACCGCTTAACTCTGTCCTCCGCACATGATGTCCCTCCTCCTCCCCCCTCCCTTGTGCATTTACTGGTGGTGGCAAATGTTTTTTTTTTTTTTTTAAACCCACCTTGTTCACTGTTTTGATGGTCATGCCTGTTCCGACATGCCTTCCCAGCTTTCAGGGTTTTGCCTGCACCCTTTAGGTGTTCACAATTCCATGTTCACCTTTCTCACATAGAACCCTGGTCCAATCTACTGAAACAATTTTGTAATGAAGGATTGCTATTATACACTGCCCCTCCTCATCCTCCTCCTCCTCCTCCTCCTCCTTCTCTTAGACAAGACCTTTACTAAGCACCATCCCTCATCTTCAGGGTCAGCCTCTGTCTCATTTGTTCCTTTCCTTTCCTTTTTTTTTCCTCACTTACTACATCAGAAGATATAATACTTTCTTTAGTTTCTGTAGGGGCATCCACAGCTGCTGCTGCCTTATCAATAAAGTCCTCTAAATACACAATATCAGTTTGCATGTGTACCCATTTCCTTAGCATAACTAACTCTTCCTGTAATGTAATTAGCAAGCATTTGTCACATTCAAAGTTCAAGATTTGCCTATCCATAGGAACATAGGAAAGTGATGGCAGAAAAGGACCTCCAGGCCCACCTAGTCTGCCCATTTGCCTAGCATCCCCTAGGCCTGCCCCGATTCCCCCCTCCTTTCAACAGCCCTCTGGCCCTCTGTGTCTGTACCACACCCTCTTGAACCCCCCCATTGAATTCATGCCCACTACTTCCCTAGTCAGCCCATTTCAGGTGTCCACCACCCTCTCACTAAAGAAGTTCTTCCTGACATTGCCCCTAAACCTGCCCCCCTCTAGTTGGAGATTATAATCACTTTTTCTGGGACACCTCTTCAACTGGAAAGGGTTCTCAGTAGTCACCTTGTTTATCCCTTTTAGGTACTTGAAGGTCTTTTCTTGTCCCTGCTCTCCCGCCTCGACTCCAGAGGGTACATGTCCAGGGCTCCTAGCGTCTCCTCATACGGCAGGTGAATAAGCCCCTTCACCATCTTGGTTGCCCTTCTCTGTACCCGCTCCACCCTCTCCACATCCTTTTTTTGGTAAGGCCTCCAGAACTGGACCCCATATTCCAGATGAGGCCTGACCAACTGGGTGTACAGGGAAATCAGGACCTCTTTCTTCCTGCTGGTGATCCCCCTCCCAATACAACCCAACACTCTGCTGGCTTTTGCCACCACCCTGCCTGGCCACCTTCAAGTCCTGAGAGATGATGAAGCCCAGGTCCCTCTCCTCCATGGTAACCGCTAGCGGCTTGCCCCCAGTCTGTATTCTGTTCTCTCATTCCTTCTGCCCAGGTGCACGACTTTGCATTTTGCCATACTGAGGGATAATTTCCACTTCCTGACTTCCATAGCACAGGAGCTACACATGCTTTTGTAGTCCTCCATGATTCATATAATCAGTAACACACAATGAAATGTATACATTGCCAACCTTGATTATACTGTATGTACAGATGTACTCTGTCCCTTCTGTCCTGGCTGACCACGTGTGTCTGCCGTGTCTCCGTGTGCATCACCGCATGCTCATCCTGCTCGCTGTGTGGGTCTAGATTTGTAGTGTGTGACCCAGATATGCTTTTCGAGGTCACGCTACCACACACTACCCTTCATAGTGAGTTTTAAATTAAAAGTACCCAAAAGTACTGTTAACAGATGCCAATATGTCCCCAGTCAAGATAATTTTAAAAACGTTCCCTCTATAGTGACATTAGTGACTCTCTAGTAGCAAGCAACTGGAAGTTCTCCTCCTTCACTGCCTTGTTGCTATGGCAGCTATCAACTCATGTGCAGAGCCCTTATCGTAATGCTAGTTACACACACTGAATTAAAAGGCATAACACAACAGTCTCTCTCTCCCTATACAGTATCACTGTCTCACAGTCTGACATACTGTCACACAGCTCTCCACCCTGTATAGCACCCTGCATAGGTGGTACCTAGAAAACTAAATTTGATAGGTATGCTAATATTTTTCATAACTAGAGCCAGGGCTCCAGATAAGGGGAGTACCGACCTATTTTATGCACATCATTTTATGAAATACTGTTCAGAAATGTTTTTAAGAATACCGATACTCATCCAACATTTGTAAATACTCCACACTCCAAAGAATAGTGCTTCATAACATAACTGGTGTTTCAAAAGGAGCATTTTTTTCCAGGTTTACAGCACTCATATGCATCCCAATTTTGTTTTATTCACTATATTTTAAACTGATGAGTAAATTACTCCTACCTGCCAACATTATCTGGAGCATTGTTGGCACCTGACCAGTTCTTATCTAGAAAAAAAAGCTACATTGTTTTTAAAAATGTACTCCCGATTCCACTCCGTCCAGACATTTGTACACATCTGAATTTGGTTTTACTCACCTCACTTTCAAAATGAGGAGTATAGTACTCATCCCAAGAAAATCTTATCTGGAGCCCTGACTACAGCTGAAACTAGCTTTTCGGAAAAACATTTTTCATTGCTCTGCTGCATTAATATAAATATGATTATTACTGAGAAAAATCTTCTGAATTTGTATACACCTACTTCTCCTGCAATCTGCCTTCTGATGAACAAACTATGTTTCAATGCAACTACTCCAAGTCTTGCATTTGAAGGCATAGGGCCTTATGATGAGTCAATCAGATTGTAACTATTACTGTTCAATGGGTGTATGTACACAGCCTAAGTGTACATACGAACATATGAAGAAGCCAGCAGAGGAAGGCCATTTGGTCTATCAAGTCTGCTCATATTGCAGGGTCCACAGCTTGACCTAATAGAAACATAGAATTTGACGGCAGATAAGGACCGCTTGGCCCACCTAGTCTGCTCATTTTCCTACCTAACAGATAAGCTGCAGATCCTAGTTAACCAATAGTTTAATTCCTCCTACCCCCCACTAGGACTGCCTTATGTCTGTCCCATGCATTCTTGAATTGCCCCACTGTTCTTGACTCCACAACCTCCTCAGGGAGGCTGTTCCATGCATCCACAACCCTCTCTGTGAAAAAATACTTCCTCACATTACCTCCGAGCCATCCCCCCTCTATCTTCAAATTGTGCCCCCTTGTTCTTGCACATCTCTTTTTCTGAAAGATGCTACCTTCCTGGACTTTGTTGATTCCTTGAGGTACTTGAACGTTTCTATCATGTCCCTCTCTCCTTCTTTCCTCAAGGGTATACATATTAAGCTCCTTTAGTCCTTTCCTGGCCCTCCCTCCTCCCCCACCCATGATCCTTACCTTCTCCACGCCTATCCCAACCTCTCTTAAAGTTGCCTACTGTCTTCAATGAGATGACCTCTTCCAGCAGTGCATTCCAAGTGTCCACCATCCTCTCTGTGAATAAGTGCTTCCTGATCGCCCTCCTAAACCTCCCACCCTCCAGCTTAAGACTGTGCCCCCCTCGTGTTATAGTTGCCAGTCAGCTTAAAGAGATTCTCCTTATCAACCTTATTTATCCCTTTCAAGTACTTGAAGGTCCCAATCATGTCCCCCCCCCGTCATCCAGGGAGTACATGTTTAGTGCCCTCAACCTTGCCTCTTATGCCTTACCCTGCTGACCGGCTATCATCTTTGTAGCCCTCGTCTGGACATTCTCCAGCAGATTAATGTCCTTTTTGAGGTGTGGACACCAGTACTGAACTCCATACTCTAGATGTAGCCTTACTAGTGACCTGTACAAGTACAGTATAACCTCCTCTCTCCTACTACTGATCCCCCTAGATATGCATCCCAGCATCTTGTCTGCATTTGCTGCTGCTTTCTTGCACTGCGTGAAGTGCTTTAGGTCACTAGTGATCATCACTCCCAGGTCCTTCTCCTCCTCTGATGCAGATACTTGGACTCCACCCAGGTAGTACTCTGTCCTGGGATTCTTGGCTCCAATATGCATAACTTTGCATTTCTTGGCATTGAAGCCAAACTGCCAGATCCTGGACCACCTCCCCAGCTTTTTCAGATCTTTTTGTAGGTCCTGTATCCCTTCAGCTGTGTCCACTCTCCTACAGAGCTTGGTGTCATCTGTGAATAGGCACATTTTGCCCTTAATGCCATCCCCAATGGCATTGTGGTGAACACATCAGATTACTGCTTTAGACTGAGACCCTGTGGGACCCCACTGGTTACCTCTCTGGTGCCAGATAACTCTCTCCCCACAACCACCCTTTGGGTTCTGTTCCTCAGCCAGTTTTCCACCCATCTGGCCACCTTTTCCCCAACCCCAAGATCCACCAACTTCCTGGGCAACCTTTTGTGTGGCACAGAGTCAAAGGCCTTGCTGAAATCAAGACAGAGGATGTCTACCACTTGGCCCCTGTCTACTGTCTTAGTGACACAGTCAATGAAGTCAATTAGATTTGCTTGACACGATCTCCCGCCCCCCCATGAACCCATGCTGCCTCTCATCCTGGAGACCATGCTCCTCTGGCTATTCCACCAATCTTTCCTTCAGTATGGTCTCCATGAGCTTGCCCACATTGGAGGTCAGACTGACTGATCTGTAATTCCCTTAGTCATCCTTGAGACCGCTTTTGTGGAAGGGCACTACATGTGCTGTTCTCCAGTCCTGCTGAACTATGCCTGACTCGAACAAACTATTAAACAGGTCTGCCAGTGGCCCTGCCAGCTCCTCAGCCAGTTCCTTTAGTACTCCTGGATGTACTCTGTCTGAGCCTGGTGATTTGTCCACCTTCAATGCCAGCAGCCTCTCACTCACTCTCTCCTCCTCTATCACTACATCTGTGCCCCCCCCCTTCCTGCTCCTCTTTTCCCTCCTGAAGGTACTGGTCCATCCTTCTCCCTGGTGAAGATGGAACAGATGTATTCATTTAGTAGCTCTGCTTTTCCCCCATTATCCTCCACCCACTCCACCCCTTTCTTAAACCTAACAATCCCTTCCTTCTTGTCCCTTTTCTCAACTATATAGTAAAAGAAAGCCTTCTTCCCCTTCTTAATTCCTTCAGCTATCTGCAGATCCTTCTGTGCCTTTGCTCACTGGACTTCCTTACTTGCCTCACTAGCCAACCTTAGGTAATTTTCCCTATCCACCTCTCTCTTGGTCTTTGGTCTTCCTGAATTTTCTATAGGCCAACCTCTTTTCTCTTACTGCCTTGGCAACGCCAGAACTGAACCAGCTGGGCTCTTTGGCCCTTGTGTTCTTCCCCTTGAGCCTAACACACTCATCTGTGGCAACCAGTATTCCTTCCTTAATGATGGACCTCCTTTGGTCCACCTCCATATCTGCTCTGATGCCTGCCAGATGGTTCCTTATCCTTTGCCCATTTTCCTGAAATCTGCTCTCCTGAAATACAAGATTTTGGCCTTAGTCAGGATGCTTTCCCTGCCCATATACAACTGGAACCACACTATACAATGGTCACTTCCACCCAGTGGCTCCCTGACCATTATTTCCTGCACATGCTCCCCATTTGTGAGCACCAGATCAAGAATTGCCTCAGCTCTTGTTGGTTCAGTGATGCCTTGAATCAGGAACCCACTCTGCAGTCCTTCCAGGATCACCTGACTCTTAGCACATGTTGTGGATGGTATGTTCCAGTCCACCTTGGGCAGGTTGAAATCCCTCACAATTACCACCTCTCCTTTCCCTGCAGCTTCCAATATTTGTGAGATCAGTTCCCTGTCCTTCTCCTCATTTTGATTGGGTTGTCTGTAAACTACCCCAAACCTCACCTTTCTTCCTCTATTGGACCTTAACTGAATCTATAATGCCTCCACTTTCCCTTCCTCCGACTCCTTCCTCGTGCATGTTATTCCATCCCTGATATAAACTGCCACCCCTCCCCCTTCCTGACTACTCTGTCCCTCCTGTATTGTTTAAATCCAGGGATCACAAGGTCCCAATCATGCTGTGATGTTGCCCAAATCTTGGTTGCTGCAGCTAAGTTTGGAGTAATGCTTGTGCAATATAATTGTTAGGCAGGAGGTTAGTTGTATGACTGAGTGTTTGACTGTTATATTTAGATGCTTGAGCCATTTGTACTATCTATCCCCTGTAAGACTACCATTGGGGTATTGTGGAGGCAAAAGAACCCTCTTCAAGAGGGTTCCAGCCCTGGAGATGTCTGGGAAACATAATTCCTTTAGGCTCAAGGTACCTTAGGAAGGAGCACAAGGAGAGATGCAAACTGCTAGAGGAGGAGGAGGGGAGGATGGTGGAAGCAAAGAAACAGCTTCAGAATGAGTCCTGAGGAAGCTGGCTTAAAGCGCCCAGAAAGAGGAGGGTGTGGCTAGTTGCTCTCACATATTGAGTCACAGATATATAATTTTCATGCAATGGGTGTACACAACCAAAGCCTGGAGTTATGCTTATGCACATTGTTGATAGTCAGGAGAGTAGTTGTATGACTGAGTTGTTTGACTGTTATATGTGGATGCTTTGACCATTCACACTCTCTGTGCCCTATGGGGCAACCACCATGCTGGGATACTGTAAAGGCAAAGGAACCCTCCTGAGGAGGGTTCCACCCTTTGAGGTGCTACAGGAACATACTTTCTTTGGCTTAAAGTTACCTTAGGAGGGAGCCTAAAAGAACTGTAAAGCAGGTGCTGCAAACACACACTCAGTGGAGTATGACAAAGCTGATAGCTGGTGACAACTGATAGCAGACAGAGGCTTGACTTCCAGAAGGAGAGAGGGAATGAAAGGATTGTGGGATAATAAAAACAAGCCACCATCCAACCACAACTCACAATGGAAATCCTACAACTAAGGTAAATGCTATAATGAAATACATAAGCTACATTATGGGCTTTGGCACTCAAACGAGCAATAAATCCCTGTGTATGAACTCTCTGGGCATCCATGGCCTCTACTGCCATCTCACTTGTCATGAGTATTTAATATTATGACAGCTCAGTTGTTAATTTGGAATTCAGTGGAAAGTTTGGAGGGATAACATTCACTCTAGCCCTCTAATGGGATAACACTTTGGGGTGCCGCAAGTTCATCTCTGCAGCTATCCGAACTTCCCTTTGCGAAGGAGACACACCATCTAAAATGTGGAATAAGGAGAGGTGTGACTGCTTAAAAGGTTAGCACTCAGTCTCAAGACTGTGAGGAGTCCTAACCTTGACTGGAAACTAAGGGAAGTGGATACGGAATGAGACTAAATGGAACTTACACAACCACAAGGAGATTAGCTTCCAGTGGTACTGCTGACATGATCTGCTTATCTAAAGGAATCAATGTGGGCTTAGGGCTTCACCCCCCCCCCCGGCAGCAGAAGTCACTTGGTGGGACTGCTGGGAGACACCACAGGAACAATTGGTCTACAAAGAAGTATATCTGTCTGTGATGCGGGACTTGGCCTCATGATTCAGACTTCAAGGGGAGTGAGTGGGCATGTCTACCCACAGAACAAACACTGCAGGCAAGGTTCAGGACTATGATGATGGCCAGTGTTAATGCATTCTTACAGCCTGATGGCATGGAGGCAGAAATAGACTGACCGAAGGATGACTGCTAAAAGCACGACTGATATGACTGAGATGGACTGAATGATGACTGTTGAAAGGATCGATTGATACTGACTAAGAGTGAAATGAATGGAAAAGTACTAAAAGGACTATAAGAATGCATATCAAAGACTAAAATCACAGGTAAAACTCTGTCAGAAGCAGAAGTCAGAAGCTGTATTGAACCAAGACTGAGGCGAAAATGCTGAAGCAGTCCGACTGAGTAAGCAGACTGAAATGACGGCCTGAGTACCAGTGGGAGCAGCTGTCTGGCTAGAAGCCAGGTAAAATTAGTGAGAAGTGATGTGATGGAATGGAGAGCGAAACTGCAAGTGGCTTAGTATGCATAGCAGGTAGAACACTGAGAAAACACAAGCTAAATACAGCACAATGACATGGGTAGAACATAAAACCAGTAAGTACACTGAAAGCCACACTAAACACAGTAAGTAAACACAGAAGTCAAAAGAGGATGTAAATGCAGTGTGAGCGGCCGACCTAAAAAAAGAAATGAAGGAAACACAGTGCTACAAGGCAGAAGGACAAATTACTAACCTAGACAGCGACTGAAGGCACACACCGAACAGAAGCGGAAGGCACAAACCAAAGAGAAAGCCCAAAAGCAAGGAGAAAAAGCAACAGCAAACATAGTGGGGGTGGGGGTCGGAGGACCAGCAAAGCCTCCAGCTGTAACAAAAAAAGAACAGATCTTCTGAATAAGGCTGGAGAAAGCTGGTTTACATAGCTCAGTAAGGGGGTGTATGGCTGGTTGTTCCAGTCCACTGAACCACAAGCATAGCCCTTTAATTATTACATGGAACAAATCAGAGCTGTTGCAACTTAAGTTGTCATGAAACAATCTTATGAGGTAGCATTAGCTAGAGTGGTTCAGATTTACACTTGCTACATGAATGACCTCCTGTGAGAAACCAATCACACAATGAATGTGACATCAAAGTGCAAATACTGCACATTAAATTGCAGAAAGTGAACCACGCTTCAGTGTAAGAACCAGCCATCTTCTACCTGTAACAAACCGAGTCCATCAAGTCGCCCTCCCACTTCATAATAAATCATTGGTGCTGTTGCCTGTCACCCTGCTGAGACTCCCTTGCAAACTAGCTGATGCACCAACATGGGGCAATCCCAGGGAGGAACAATTCTAAATAAATAATTACATAAATAAGCTACAGCTGTTTCTAGCCTGTTTACCTTCCTAAGCATAAACATTAATACTAGAGGCTCCGGCGGGCTACAAGGGAGAGCCTATCCATGGGGGATAATGAACATAACTCACCCCTTCGAGGAGGTGGGGATTAATGTTTTCACAGCACAACTTTTCCTCTAAGGAAGGGCTGGGTACAGGATGTTGTATACTCTGTTCTAACTTCCATAACCCTGTGAACAAAAAGCACCCCTGGCAGGAAATGGGTTGCTTTGGCCCAGCAAAGGTTGCAATGATGGCCCAGTAAGGGTTGCTGTTTTGTTTGTTTGTCATTTTTCACCAGTAAATCCACACTAATCTGCAATGGCTTGTTTCCAGGTGCATCCTGGTTGGTGGGTTGCATGTTCCTTTTTATGGCTGTAAGGGGCTTGCTCCACAAGACTTAGAAGCAGTCCGACTGAGTAATCAGACTGAAATGATGGCCTGAATACCAGTGGTAGCAGCTGTCTGGCTAGAAGCCAGGTAAAATTATCAAGAAGGAATGTGGTGGAATGGAGAGCTAAACTGCAAGTGGCTTAGTATGCATAGCAGGTAGAACACTGAGAAAACACAAGCTAAATACAGCACAATGACATGGGTAGAACATAAAACCAGTAAGTACACTGAAAGCCACACTAAACACAGTAAGTAAACACAGAAGTTATACAAGGACGTAAATGCAGCGTGAGCGGCTGACCTAAAAAAAGAAATGAAGGAAACACAGTGCTACAAGGCAGAAGGACAAATTACTAACCTAGACAGTGACTGAAGGCACACACTGAACAGAAGTGGAAGGCACAAACCAAAGAGAAAGCCCAAAAACAAGGAGAAAAAGCAACAGCAAACATGGTGGGGTCGGGGTGGGGGTGGAGGACCAGCAAAGCCTCCAGTTGTAACAAAAAAAGAACAGCTCTTCTAAATAAGGCTGGAGAAAGCTGGTTTACATAGCTCAGGAAAGGGGTGTATGGCTGGTTGTTCCAGCCCACTGAACCACAAGCATAGTCCTTTAATTATTACATGGAAGAAATCAGAGCTGCATGTAACTTAATTTGCCATGAAACAATCTTATGAGGTAGCATTAGCTAGAGCGGTTCAGATTTATACTTGCTACATGAATGACCTCCTGTGAGAAACCAATCACACACTGAATGCGACTTCAAAGTGCAAGTACTGCACGTTAAATTGCAGAAAGTCTACCATGTTTGAGTGTAAGAACCAGCCATCTTCTACCTGTAACAAACCTAGTAGTTTAAGGTCAGAAGGGACTTTGAGTCCATCAAGTCCCCCTCCCACTTCATAAGAAATCATTGGTGCTGCTTCCTGTCACCCTGCTGAGACTCCCTTGCAAACTAGCTGATGCACCAACATGGGGCAATCCCAGGGAGGAACAATTCTAAATAAATAATTACATAAATAAGCTACAGCTGCTTCTAGCCTGTTTACCCTCCTTTTTTTTGCCATTAACTTTTTATTAAACTTTTCAAATATTCTTGCAGAGACAGGAGAATAATGACAAGAACCAGACAACAAAATTGCAAAATTGTCAGAAAATTCCAAAGCAAATACAAAAATAATATGTCTCTACAAGACCCTCCCAAAACCTTCCCTCCCCGAGTATCCCCCATACCCCTCCAACCACCCCGCCATAAGGCCTTATCTCAAAATACGGTCGGAGCTCAATAAAAGCTTAATTGAATTACATGTATGCTACCACCAATGGGGTCCAGGTTTTCTAAAAGGCAACTGATTCTAATAACAGCAATCATCCTTTCGGTCCTGAGGCTCAGAAGAAGTTCGCTAACCACTCAGCGTGAAGTGATCCTACGGGGGTCCTTCCAATACTTAAGAACTATTTTTTCACTGTACTAGAAATCAATGAGATGTGAAAATTCCTCCTTTAATCCAAAAACCCTGTCATGTCCCCTAGCAAGCATACTTCAGGTTGAAACATATCTTCTAACCCTAATAGGGGGTCAACTCTATTCTTTATCTCATTCCACAAAGGAGTGATTTTTGGGCACTCCCAGAAAATATGGCGTAATTCTCCTCCCGCCATGTTACATCTACAACACTTGGGATCTTTTAATATCTTTAAATCTGCCAGCTTCTCCGGTGAATAGTAGATGTTATGTAGTATCTTAAATTGCATAAGTTTAAAATGATCCTGCCGGATGAAACAGTGGCAGTTCCGCCAGATCCATACCCAGTCTAATGCTCTGTCAGGGAACACTCTGGCCCAGTATGCACTTGGAGCTAAGTTCTCGGTTAAAGCCCAATGAAACAGCATCAAATAAAGCTTAGAAACAGCATGAGAGGTCCCCACTAATGAACCTAGGTCTTCCCAAAATGAAAAACCGGGTGTGTAGACCGGACACCGTTCAATTTTTTGCACTAATGCATGACGTAGTTGAAATATATTAAAACTGTCCCTGGGTGACAATTCAAAGTTCTCTATGATATCAGTCGTTGAAAACAGGCCACCTAATGGGTTGAAAAAATCTTTTAGAGAACAGTCAGCCGGGAGGGCAATCCAACCCGTTTAATCAAGTCCCATTTCCTATCTTTGCCTTTGAGGGGTTACCCACACTGGGTTAGCTCATTCTAGTTTGATGCGTATTTCAAAAAATTGCATAACTGGTTATGTATTCTTAGAGAAACCCCAATAGGGGAATTTTTTAATGGGGAAGGAAGAAGACGAGTGGGAACATAGAGTAAGGCCTTTGGATTGATATTAAAACTTCTAATAAGGGCTATTTCTAATTTGAACCATAATGGAAGATATCCAGAGGTTGAGACGGCCTCATCACAATACATCCATCTGCCATATTTATTTAGTTGCGCAGCCCAAAAATAGAGCGCAAAATGAGGCAGCCTCAAACCTCCAACTGATTTGGGAGCAGCTAACTTAGGATAAGACATTCTGGCCTTTCTATAACCCCACACAAAATCAGCTAATTCCCCATGAAGCTTTTTGAACCATGCAAGGGGAATCCAGACGTTCAGCATACATAAGGGGTAGAAGAGCCTGGGAAATATATTCATTTTTATAATATTTATTCTACCCCATAATGACAATGAGAGTTGTGTCCATCTTTTTAAATCTAGTCTTATATTGTGGGCTAAAGAGTCCAGGTTTAATTGACGGAGTCGATCTTGATTTTGCGTTAAAATAAGGCCTAAATATTTCAGGGAACTGGGATTCCACTTCAAACCCAGATCCTCAATATCCCATCTAAACAATTTACCGTTCAAAGGAAAAACCACCGTTTTATCCTGGTTCAGTTTATAATTGGCCAAGCTACCAAAGTTCTGTAACACCTTCAGTAAAACTGGGATGGATCTAACTGGTTCCGAAACATAAATCAATAAATCATCGGCATAAGCCGTCACTTTAATAAATTGGCCTCTTATATTAATGCCCAAGATCCCTGGGAACCTTACTATACACCTGATAAGGGGTTCCAAATACAAATTAAATAATAAAGGTGAGAGAGGGCATCCCTGCCTCATGCCGACATGCAGAAACAGCCCCGTTACAAACAACTCTTGCCGATGGGTTAGTGTACAATGTCTTGACCCAATCCACGAACTTCCCTGGAAAACCGAATCTTTCCATTACTGCAAATAAGAAGGCCCAATGAACCCTATCAAAAGCCTTCTCGGCGTCCAAGGAGACCAGAGCCATCGATAGGTCGGCCTCCTCAGACACCGAGAAGACATGGGACAATGTCCTAAAGTGATCCGCTGAGGACCTACCCTTCATAAAACCTACCTGTTCCGCCCCGATCAATTTTGCCATTATTTGATTAACTCGGTCTGCCAAAATTTTGGCCAAAATCTTAATGTCGTAATTCAACAGCGAAATAGGCCTATAACTGGCAGGGTTTTCAGGTGGTCTATTAGGTTTGGGGATCAGAACAATAAGTGCTTCAGTCAGGGTTTTATCCATCTCTTTCCCCGACAAAATATATTGAAATAATCTCAATAATATTGGAGAAAGCTGGGCCACAAATGTTTTATAAAAATTAGCTGAGAACCCATCGGGTCCCGGCGTTTTATCTGGGGCTAGACTTTTAATGGCCATTTCTATATCCCCTTGTGTTATCTCAGCATTGAGAAGTCTGCCGTCAGCTTCATCTAGTCTAGGGAGGGGGGGAGACTCTCTAGAAATGACAAAATCTCTATGTTCTTTGGTGGGTGTAGCATACCGCTATATAGGCCTTCAAAATATCTCCGAAAAATTTGGACCATATCCTCTGGGGCCGTTTTAATTACCCCTTCGTCCTCTGATATAATCCCTTCAATTGAACAAGAAGATTCAAGTTGTGCAATGTGCCTCGCCAACAGTTTACCCGACTTTTCCCCTTGATCTACATACATTGCTCTGGTTTTAATGATAGCTAACTCGGCCTGCTCACCCAAAATCTTAAGATATCTATCCTTTAACTTCACTAAAGTTACGGTATCCTCCTCAGAGGGGGAACCAATTAACCTACTCTCTAAGGTCCTGATTTGGTTTGACAGATCAGATAAAATGGCCTCCCTCTTTTTCTTCCTTTGAACTGCATGGCTGATTAATAACCCTCTCAAATAGGCTTTAAATGCACCCCAAAAAATATCAGGGTGCACGTCATCCCTTCTGGTTGAATGAAATGAACTCTTCCATTTGCGCCGACAATGTTTGGACTATTTTAGGGATCCTCAAAATTTGATTATTTATCTTCCATCTATTACCCCTGCGGGTAAAAGACGGTAAGGAGATCAAGAGTTCCACTGCAGAGTGATCTGAGAGGGGCAGCCACAATTGCTGAGTTCAGAGCTCCCCTAAGCAATGTGCGGGACAAAAGAATGTAGTCTATCCAAGAACCAGAACCATGAGTATGAGAAAAAAAGGTATACTCCCTCTCTTCTGGGTGAAAGACCCTCCAAACATCGGCCAGGCCCAACTGATCTACGAGCTCCCCAAAAGCACGAGAGGCAGGCGTTGGATGTGATTGAGTCCTGGAGGCCCTATCAAATGAGGGGTCCAGTACTGCATTAAAATCCCCACCCAATATCATAGGAAGCTGATTAAAAGGTTGCAAAACCTTTAACAAACCTACCAAGAAATCCTGGGAATCCGTATTAGGGCCATACACTGCTGCCTGTTTACCCTCCTAAGCAGAAACATTAATACTAGGGGCTCCGGCGGGCTACAAGGGAGAGCCTAACCATGGGGGGTAATGAACATAATTCACCCCTTCGGGGAGATGGGGATTAATGTTTTCACAGCACAACTTATCCTCTAAGGAAGGGCTGGGTACAGGATGTTGTATGCTCTGTTCTAACTTCTATAACATTGTGAACAAAAAGCACCCCCCTGGCAGGAAATGGGTTGCTTTGGCCCACTAAGGGTTGCAATGATGGCCCAGTAAGGGTTGCTATTTTGTTTGTCATTTTTAACCAGAAAATCCACACTAAGCTATGATGGCTTGTTTCCAGGTGCATCCTGGTTGGTGGGTTGCATGTTCCTTTTTATGGCTGCAAGGGGCTTGCTCCACAAGACTTAGAAGACATCCAACTGAGTAAGTGGACTGAAATGACGGCCTGAGTACCAGTGGGAACAGCTGTCTGGCTAGAGGCCAGGTAAAATTAGCGAGAAGTGATGTGATGGAATGGAGAGCGAAACTGCAAGTGGCTTAGTATGAATAGCAGGTAGAACACTGAGAAAACACAAGCTAAATACAGCTCAATGACATGGGTAGAAAGTAAGTACACCGAAAGCCACACTAAACACAGTAAGTAAACACAGAAGTTAAACAAGGATGTAAATGCAGCGTAAGCAGCTGATGTAAAAAAAGAAATGAAGGAAATACAATGTTACAAGGCAGAAGGACAAATTACTAACCTAGACTGACTGAAGGCACAAACCAAAGAGAAAACCCAAAAACAAGGAGGAAAAGCAACAGCAAACATGCTGGGGTGGGGGTGGGGAGCAGAGGACCAGCAAAGCCTCCAGCTGTAACAAAAAAGAACAGATCTTCTGAATAAGGCTGGAGAAAGCTGGTTTACATAGCTCAGGAAAGGGGTGTATGGCTGGTTGTTCCAGCCCACTGAACCACAAGCATAGTCCTTTAATTATTACATGGAACAAATCAGAGCTGCGTGCAACTTAAGTTGCCATGAAACAATCTTAGAGGTAGCATTAGCTAGAGCGGTTCAGATTTACACTTACTACATGAATGACCTCCTGTGAGAAACCAATCACACAATAAATGCGACTTCAGTGTGCAAGTACTGCACATTAAATTGCAGAAAGTGAACCACGTTTCAGTGTAAGAACCAGCCATGTTCTACCTGTAACAAACCGAGTAGTTTAAGGTCAGAAGGGACTTTGAGTCCATCAAGTCCCCCTCCCGCTTCATAAGAAATCATTGGTGCTGCTGCCTGTCACTGTGCTGAGACTACCTTGCAAACTAGCTGATGCACCAACATGGGGCAATCCTAGAGAGGAACAATTCTAAATAAATAACTACATAAATAATCTACAGCTGCTTCTAGCCTGTTTACCCTCCTAAGCATAAACATTAATACTAGAGGCTCCGGCAGGCTACAATGGAGAACCTATCCATGGGGGGGTAATGAACATAACTCACCCCTTCGAGGAGGTGGAGATTAATGTTTTCACAGCACAACTTTTCCTCTAAGGAAGGGCTGGGTACAGGATGGTGTATTCTCTGTTCTAAGTTCCGTAACTCTGTGAACAAAAAGCACCGCCCCCCCCCGGCAGGAAATGGGCTGCTTTGGCCCAGCAAGGGTTGCAGTGATGGCCCAGTAAGGGTTGCTATTTTGTCTGATTGTCATTTTTCACCAGTAAATCCACACTAATCTGTGATGGCTTGTTTCCAGGTGTATCCTGGTTGGTGGGTTGCATGTGCCTTTTTATGGCTGCATAGCCAGAGCAATGCTGATGTATAACGAACAGGAGGAGGAGGAGAAGAGAAAAAAAGGGCTCTGGGGGCATGACAAGATACCTAGCACAGCACAATGTTTCTGTGCTCTCCCAGTGAGTGAAGTTGAAACATATTAGCCTGAATTAGTGCATCTGTTCTGCGCCCTCTCAGCAGCTCTCTGATTGGCCACTTCCTCAGTCTTGCTCTCTCTCTCTCTTGGTCTGTTCCTGCCCCCTCTCTGCCTCCTCTGCAGTTCTCCAGTTGGGTGCTTCCTCAGTCTCTTGCTCTCTGTCTGTTTCCTGCCCCCTCACTTCTTTTCTTCTCACTGCTTTCCTGACCCAAATCCCTGAAGTACAGTCAGTACCTCTGCAGCTCTCCCACCCACCAACCTTCTGTTCTGGTTTCCTTTCTCTCTGCCCCCTGCCCAGTCACTGCTCCTGCTGACTCTTTTTCTTCCCACCAGCCCAATTGCACCCCTGCCCGGTCCCTGGTCATGGCTCCTGGTTACTTTTCTCCACTGTTCCAGTGAAGCTGGGAGTTTATGCTGGTGTTGTAGTGAGAATTGATTTTGTAGGATTCTGGTTATGTTTCTCTCGCTCCTCCTGCCTGATCATGGACCCTGCTGACTCTTTTCATTTCTTTCCCTCCCACCCCCACTCCAGGAGAGCACAAACCTCTTTTGAATAAGTCCTAGCTTCTCCCCCACAGCTTGGTGCTTGATTCATCTCCCTCCACTCCTAAACTGTTTTCTAAAAACCTAAGGTCATTTTCATATCCCCACTGCTTTGAAGAGCAGAGTGAGCTGAGCAACATTTTCACACTGTTTGTGTGTAATGCATTTTTAAGCTGAAATCTGGTGCACATGTTTTGAGAAGAGCTCTGCTCTCTTGTTACATTTGTTTATTTTGTGCTTATTTTTGTTTCTTTGGATATTGCAGCCTGTTCATTTTGTCTTACCTTCCAGGAAACTCACAGTCACTTTGATCCTAAACCAGGGCTGAGGGCCCAGACTTGTGTCAGTATGTGAGATAGCGGGAGCGAGAGGCTAGTGGCAAGCAAAGAAGGAGTGTGAGCAGGAGCAGAACTTGAGTGGTGGGGTCTCAAACCTCACAAACCCAGACAGTGGCCTGGGAGTTCAGTGCAGCTGGGGCTGGCTGGTGTTAGGAGTATCACTGCTGACTCATACATTCAAGTGCTGATGCTATCAGTGACTGTGGTGTGCCCTGTTTCAAACTGGAGAGAGGATAGTTCTGGGCTTACGTAAAACTTTTCTGTGAGGTGTTGTGGATGGTTGGAGCTTCCTAGGCAGATTTAAAGCTATGTTTGACTAAGACACTTACTTTTATCTGTCCTTCTATTGTCACCATCTAAGTCACTCATGCATAGTGCCTGTAATCCTCTGTTATTATAAAAGACAACTCAGAGATTTTACCTGTGAGGCTCATATAGTAAAAATCAGGGTTAACTTACTTTGGTTACTCTGCTAGTGGAGCTTATTAATCTCAATGAAATGTCTGGAAATGCACTCAACCTGCTAAAAATAATCTAATTCAGTAATTAGTTTTGGAGATTTAGATCTTACTGTGTGATAGTCTTAGAGTTTTAGGGCCCGATACTCAAAAGGCCCTTAGATTGATGCAAGCTCTGGCAAAAGGCAGCTTGCGCCAGTGCCCAGTGCACCACGAACCTTGCTCCCAGTTCTGTATTGGCAAGGTCCCAGTGGCAAACACTCATGGCTTGTAGCAACCCTGGCTGTGCACCAAACAGGGTTTGTCGCAAGCTGTGGGGCGGCTGCGTGCAACTCCAGCACTTCCCTGGGGGCTAGTGACACCCCCTTCCCAGTCCCCAATGTGACTTGTAATGTTAAATATTAACATCCCCTTCCCTAGTGGTGTAGTGGCCCTCCTCTACCCGATCCCCAATGTGGCCCATCATTTTAATAATTTATATCCCCATCCCTGGTGGTGTAATGGCACCCCCTTCCCGATCCCCAATGTGGCCTGTTATTTAAATAATTTATTTCTCCTATCCTGGTGGTGTATTGACCCCCCTCTCCAATCCCCAATGTGGCCTGTAATTTTAATTATTTATATCTTCTTCCCCAGTGGTGCAGTGGCACCCCTTCCTGATCCCCGATGTCACCTGTAATTTTTTAATAATTTATGTCCCCTTCCCTGGTAGTGTAGTGGACCCCCCCCTTCCCGATCCCTGATGTTGCCCGTAATTTTAATCATTTATATCCTCTACCCTGGTGGTGTAGTGGACCCCCCTCCCTGATCTTCAGTGTGGCTCATAATTTTAATAATTTATATCCCCTTGCCTGGTGGTGTAGTGGCCTCCCCTTCCATCTCTGATCCCCAATGTGGTCCATAATTTTAATAATTTATATCCCCTTCCCTGGTGGTTTAGTGGCCCACCCTTCCTGATCTCCTTATCAGTGTCAGTGGCTCAGTAGGTAGCACATTCGCCTCTGAGGCCGGGAGATCAGAGGGCTGTGGGCTCAGTTCCAACATCTGGCACTTGGGTTAATATCCCAGTACTGACACTTTAGTGCAGCATGACTGGGGTGCTGCACTTCTGAGGTGCCGTCTTTCGGATGAGACGTTAAACCGAGGTCCCATCTGCCTGGATTGGTGGTACTTCAGTGGATGTTAAAGATCCCATGGCACTTATTGAAAAGTGTAGTGGAGTTTCCCCGGTGTCCTGGCCAAATTTCCCTCATCCATTAAAAATACCACCAGCAGCTTAATCTGTTGCAAGGTCAGTTGGCATTCATCTGAATCCCCCTCCCCCGGGTCATGCCTGAAAATAGGCAGGATTTGTCTAGTGTACTTACCCGGTCAATAAAAACTAAATAAAATAAATAAATAAATCTCTGATGTCACCCATAATTTTAATAATTTATAGCCCCCTGCCCTGGTGGTGTAGTGGCCCCCCTCCCCAATCTCTGATGTGGCCTATCATTTTAATAATTTATATCCCCTTCCATGGTGGTGTAGTGGACCCCCCCCCATGATGTCACCCATATTTGTAATAATTTATACCCCCTTCCCTGGTGGTGTAGTGGCCCACCATCCCTGATCCCTGATGTCACCTGTAATTTTGATAATTTATATCCCCTTCCCTGGTGGTGTAGTGGCTCCCCCCTCCCTGAGCTCTGATGTGGCTCATAATTTTAATAATTAATATCCCCTTCCTTGGTGGTGTAGTGACCCCTTCCCCATCCCCCAAGTGGCCCATAATTTTAATAATTTATATCCCCTTCCTTGGTGGTGTAGTGGCCCCCTTCCTGATCCCTGATGTTACTCGTAATTTTAATCATTTATATCCCCTTCCCTGGTGGTGTAGTGGCCCCCTCCCTGATCCCTGATGTTACTCGTAATTTTAATCATTTATATCCCCTTCCCTGGTGGTGTAGTGGCTCCCCCTTCCCGATCCCTGATGTCACTCATAATTGCAATAATTTATTTCACCTTCACTGGTGGTCTAGTGGACCTCCCGCCCTGATCCCTGATGTCACCCATAATGATAGAAACAAAATATCCCCTTGTCTGGTGGTCTAGTGGACCCCCACCCCAGCAGGCAGTGTCTCACCACCCTGACCCCTCCCATCCTGAACTCAGCTGGCGACTGGCACAGCCCACTGCTCACCACTGATTCCATGTCATAATTAAGCAGTAAGGCAAGACAGAGTGTGGTATATCATGGGATATCATCACCTCTTGGGTGGTTGGGCATGAGGCCGCAGGCTGAGTGCATCCAACCACCTGAGAAGTGACGATATTCCATGATATACCACAACCTGGAGTGACTTATTGCTATTATGAACTGAGTTTCAAGTTTTTCAAATAAAAAAAAATAAAAGAAACAGGTTTTAAAATGTTTTATGAATGAGTTTTTGGGTGGTGTAGGAGTACATTTTGAAAAAATAGTTCTCAGACAGTAGCGAGCAAGGAGGCTGGTGGCACCGGAACTTTTTTGAAGTCGTGATGATGTAGCCCAATATCATCACATCTTCAAAGAGCTCTCGGCCAATCAGATTCCTCTGTTTATGATCCTCAGTTCATAATAGTGATCGTAAAATAGTGATCGCTATTATGGCGAGTGTATATCGCCGAAAAGCAAATCAGTGATATACACATGCTGGTGAACGAACATGCAACATAGGAATCCAATGTTTATGCAGGGGTCTGTGCCCCCCCTGTGCACCCCCTTGTGGGGGCTTTGCCCCCTGCACCCTCTGATTTTATATTACCAACTCCAGAGGGGTGCATGTCAGGAAGGGGGCAAAACTTGGGAATGCGGCATAAAAAATACAACAGCCACAAGCAGCAGCAAAAATATCTCCCTAGTCCAGCCCCAAACCTAGTGCCTACTGCACCGAGACAGCCACCCTCACCACCACACCACACAGCTGGCTCAGCTGCAGCAGGCACACTCCCCTGCCAAAACTCTCTTACAGTATGTATCCCTCACCTTCTCCTCCCTATCCCTCCCCTTCCGGTCGCCATCCCTCTCTGTTCTATCATTACCCTTGCAGGGTAGCCCAACATGATAGCTCTGAAAATGAGTCACTGTTTTTACAGTTGCTCATTTTCAGACACAGTCATCACTGGATACCTTTACCACCATGACCAGTCACTGACTGAGCTCTCAGTGAGTGCCGTACAGTATTCAGTACATGCTCATTGATTGTCATTAATGAGTGCATACTGAATACTGTATGATGCTTATTGAGAGTTCAGTTGGTGACTGGCTCTGGTGGTGAGTGGTGGGCTGTGCCAGTCATTGGCTAGGCTTCAGGATGAGGTGAGCAGGGTAGTGAGACACTGCCTGCTGGGGTGGGGGTCCACTAGACCACAAGGGAAGGGGATATTTTGTTTCTACCATTATGGATGACATCAGGGATTGGGGAAGGGGTCCACTAGACCACTAGGGAAGGGGGTATAAATTACTAAAATTATGGACAACATTGGGGATCAGAGAGAGGGGTCCACTACACCACCAGTGAAGGGACTATAAATTATTAAAATTATGGGTGACATCAGGGATTGGCGAGGGTGGCCACTAGACCACCAGCTATGGGTTCAGTTATTATATATGATTATGGACCATGGCACATTGCCACAAACAGGTCAACTCTCCCAGAAGAGAATTTTCTGAGTACCCTTTGACCAACCCTGGCTGTTCTCATGGTACTTAGAATTTTTCACTCTGAGAGAGTTCTGAGAATCCCACTTTCGGGGATGTGGCAGCTTGAATCTGCCATATGCCCCTTAGTGCCATGTAGCAGCCTATTGTTGGGCACACGGGCAGTGCACTCCCTGTTTGAGGCAGGTGGCCTGTGGTTGATGCAGACTGCCATTGAGAATCACTCCAAGTGCATCATTTGATGCAAGGGGCACTTTATGCCATCCATTGTGGAGCAAGCCCCTTGCGCTGCTCCGGGAGCTTTGAGAATCGAGCCCTTAGAGTTTAGTTTTTAAATGTTACACCCTTGGAGTCATATACATATATATATACATATATATACATCACTCTAACTAACAAATCAACTGAAACCAAAAGCCAGAGAGAAGGTCGCTGTTCTCTGTAATGAGAGTGAATTCCTCCAGACTACAAACCAAGTTTTAGTATTTAGTAAAGTATATTCTAATTAAAACTTTTACTATAATGATCTGTTTTCGGAAAGGTGTACATACTAATGGAGATAGTAAATATATCTCTATTTTATTTTTGCAGTGAGCTGTGACTTTTGTGAGGGGCCTACATTGGGAAAGTAATAGAAACACCTGTAAGACTTAGAAAAGCTGTTTTGTTTACCCAATACTTTGCCATAGGATAGGTTTCGGATGCAAAGCTTCTAAGTATGCTATCTAAAAAGAGCTACAATGTATGTTGCATTTAGCAAAATAAGAAATACTTAATTCCCTTTGCTGATTTCTTACTCATATTATTGTTAAATCTCATAAAACTGAAAACAAAGAGATTCTTTTGCTAAGACTGAATTGTATTTCTGCCATTTATGGCTGCATAGCGAGGGCTATGCTGACGTATAGTGAAAGGAGGAGGAGAGGCAAAAGGGGGTCTAGGGGCATGACCAGATACAGAATGCATCCCATTTTGTTTGCTCTATGCTTGGCCCATCCAGTGGAGTAGAAGCACATAAATAGGAATCGGTGAGCTTCCTCTCACCCCCATCCCACACTCTTTTATATCAAATGAAAATGAGCCGTTGCCTCTCAGCTAGCCTATACATAGTAAATACAGTACATTGTAAAGTTGGGTAAAATGAGGACCCTATTACATCAGAACCAAACTAAAACAGAGATATTACATCTCCGCTGGTCTGCCCTGGGAAAAATACATTGTAAAAGCAGGACCCCACTGAAAATGAGATATTGCCTCTCAGCTGGCCTATCTTGGGTAAACACATTTTAACAATTGATAAAAGCAGGACCACACACACACACACACACACACACACACACGCAGGAGATATTGCAATTCAGCTGGGCTATCCTGGGTAAATGCATTGTAAAAGCAGGACCGAGTAAGATATTGCCTCTCAACTGGGCTGCCCTGCTTAAAAGCATTGTAAAAATAGGTAAAAGCAGGACCGTACTGAAAATGAGCTATTGTATATCAGCTGTACTATCCTGGGTAAATTTATTGTAAAAATGTGTAAAAGCAGGACCCCAATAAAAATGAAATATTGCCTCTCATCGGACCTATCCTAGGTATATACATTGTGAAAATATGTCAGCGGAGGACTCCATCATAGCAGCACCCCACTGAAAAGAAAATATTGCACATCAGCTGGTCTGTCCTGGGAAAATATATTGTAAAAACTGGTAAAAGCAGGACCCCATTGAAAATGAGATACTGACTCTCAGCTGTCCTATCCTGGGTACATACTTTGTAAAAATGGGTAAAAGCAGAACCCCACTGAAAACGAGATATTAGATCTCAGCTGGGCTATCACAAATCATTATATTGTAAAACTGTGCCAATGCAGGACCCCCACTAAAAATGAGATGTTACATCTCAGTTGGACTATCAGGACAAAAACGTTGTAACAATGGGTAAAGTAGGACTCAACTGACAATTGTGAAAGCAGCACCCCACTGAAAATGAGATACTGTCTCTCACAAGGCTCACCAGGGCAGATCTTATGAGGATCGGCTCAAAGCACTGAATATGCACTCGCTGGAGGTCAGACAAGAAAGGGGAGACATAATAGACACGTTCATGTTCCTGAAAGAAATGAACAAGATAAACTGTGAGGAGCCATTTAGCATAAGTAGCGGATCAAGAACCCGGGGCATGAGTGGAAACTGATGGGGGGAAGGGGAGTTTCAAGAGAGAAGCGAGAAAGTTTTATTTTACAGAAAGGGTGTTAGAGCTGATGTGGTAGGTGCCAGAACTATCAATGGCTTCAAACACAGCGGGGACTGGGTAAAGGGCTTGGTGGTTGCTCAGGGTGATAGCAGTAGAGCAGGGAGCATGGGGGTAGATAGTGTGGGCTGTAGCCCTGTATGGACAGTAGGTCCCGGGTTCATTAGGGTTTTATGGGCAGACTGGATGGACCAGTGGTATTTTTCTGCCGTCTTTGTCAATGTTTCTATGTTTCTGTCCTAGGTAAATACACTGTAAACATCGGTAATATCTTGCCCTTGAAAGTGTTTTTTTGTATTGTTGTGATGTAAATATGAAGTTTTATCATCACAATAATATGACAAATAAATTAAATCAGCAGTGAAAATGAAAGTGGGCAAAAATGTTGACCATACCTTTTTTTCACTATAAAAGATTCCTGGCATTTTCCTGCTTTATTTGGTGGTACAATTTTCTAATTCTACCAAAATCTCAGTGTTTTATAAATGTTTTAATTTAGTTTTTTCTCAAGACAAAATATGGCTGCTACATTTTGCATATAAATAACATTTTAGGCTTAGCAAGGGATAGGATCGAAATGGTGCACAGCACAGGAGGTACCTAGAAAAGTACATTTGATAGGCTAATATTTTTCTTAAATGTAGCTGAAATTGTATTTTTTTGTAAAAAAATTTCTTTACACTGCTGCTTTATAATCCAACCCACATTTTAATTCCATATATTTTAACAGGTTAATTCATTTGCAGCCATTTTGACTATGATCAGATTCTCTTTATTGACATGGGAAATGTGATCATGACACATGGGCACCTCCTCTTTTTTGAATGCCACTACATTAAAGGTTTCTGGGACACTCGGGCAGCTCAGTGGAAAGCTACAGTGGACCAAAGTCACCTATGAACACATCATCACCAGATCCTTCCTACAGCTGCCACATTGCTATCATGTCAGCACGGTCTGGGTGATGTTTGCCTATATTAAATTTCACATCTGGCAAGTCTGGGTAAACTCTTGCATGACAGAAAGAACTTTCTTTACAGACTCTCACGGTATTTAGCGAGCGGGACCTTAAATGTTTGTATTTGTATAAAGGCAAGCCTTTTGTAGTTCCAACTGTAATTTTCTAGATAGAAACATGTGTCCTGTATTTAGCTGCCATTTAATTTTCTGGAATTCTGATGTTTTTTCTTTCTTTTTTTTTTCTTTCTCTCCCTTTGCATACCTTCTTTTTGATATATGTTTCTGATACTCTTTTCTTTTTGGCTTGTAATATAGCTCCTTCTTTTTCTTTACTTATCTGGATGCTTACTTGTGGTGTATAATGTCTCTCATGTGATTATGACTGTTTGATTGTCCTTTAATAAAAACCTCCCCTACTTTTCTTGGCCTTTGGGGGTTGTCAGGATTGTGTGGCCATCCTAGCTCTAAGGTTGGAAAAAGATGGTCTGTTGTGCACAGATTGCAAGGGTATTCTGAACATGATTCAGGAACATTTTCAGGAAGGGACTGGAACCACCCCGCAGATGGAGTGGGACTACCCCCTGTTCCTTGACTTAAATATTCTCTCCTTATCTGCTAGTATGGTCTTGGGCATGGCACGCCCCATCAAGCTGGCAGAAGTAAAGGAAGACATCAGGGCTCTGGGCAATAATACTGCTCTTGGCTCTGATGGTCTGCTGTCCAAAGTTTTGAAAGTTTTTATAGATCAAATAAGTCCAGACTTAGTTACGGTGTACAATTATAACCTCTCTGCAGGCCATGTGCCACATAATATGAATCAAGCAGTCTTAATCCTCCTTTATAAACAAGCATTTGTCAATGCCGAATGTTGCTTGCTTCTATGTGCTGTTTAGGTATTTGGAAGTCATTGGAGTGTAAATATTGAAAATTTGCGAACTTACGAGCGTGCGTAGGAACTGCGCAACGCACGCTCGTAAAACAGTCATTTTTAGGATTTTTTTCACCAAATTTTCAACATAGCCATTTAAGACCTCTGGTCATGAACAGTGTCACTGTGATTTTGTTAATGTGTCCCATACATTGAGTTTGCACACCGACTGCGCCATTATGCGCTACATGAAGGGAAACATGTTTTGGGCAGGATGTGAAAATGACAGCTGTACTGCTCATAAGGAGGTGTGGTAAAATGCAGCGTTGAAAATCTGGAGTGGAAATATTAAAATTCGCAAACCCATGGCGTCGTGGAAACTGTGCAAACGACACTCAGAAACAGTCATTTTAGGAATTCTTTTCACCAAATTTTCAACATTGCCATTTTAAGATCTCTGCTCATGAACAGTGACACTGTGATTTTCTTAATGTGTCCCATACACTGAGTTCGCACAACGACTGCGCCATTATGCGCTACATGGGCAGAAAAACATTTTGGGTGAGATGTGAAAAATGACAGCTGTACTACTCATAAGAAGGTGTGGAAAAATGGCAATGTTGAAAATCTGGAGTGGAAATATTGAAAATTACATGAATCTCTGACGTGCGTAGAAACTGCGCCTTGCGCTCAGTAAACAGTCATTTTTAGGAATTTTTCACCAAATTTTCAACATAGCCATTTTAAGACCTCTGCTCATGAACAGTGTCACTGTGATTTTCTTAATTTGTCCCATACATTGATTTCGCACACCAACTGCGCCATTCTGCGCTACATGGGCTGAAACACATTTTGGGTGAGATGTGAAAAATGACAGCTATACTACTCATAAGAAGGTGTGGTAAAATGGCAATGTTGAAAATCTGGAGTAAAAATATTGAAATTTCACGAACTTATGAGCCTGTGTAGGAACTGCGCAACGCACGCTCAGAAACATCAACTCTGATTTGATTATATCTCAACATCGTTTGTCTTTCACGATAAAACTGTCATGGCGGTGAGTCTGCGAAGGGTGATTCGCAGTCGCCAGCAGTCACCGCGCCGAAATCACCCTTCGGCCTGAATAACGCCATGACAGTGACATCATTCATGAGAAGGTCCCAAAACCCCATGTTGAAAATTTGGTGCAAAATTCCCAAAATGGCTGAGGATATGCAAAGTTGAAACCCCCATCTAGCCCATTATACAGCTTACCTGCATTTCCTCAGTTCGCGTCGGCTTTGAAGAGTGCAGACGTGTTCCCGGTCCACCAAAGATCGCCGCTGAGTCCGGAGGTAAGTATGGGGTGAGGGGGTGTGGGAGGCTGGTGCGCAGTGGGTGGGTGCGGTTGTGGGAGGGGGTCGGGAGATGCACCAAGGACCGCTTTTTGTCTTACAGGTCAAAAAAAAAAGACGTTAGGGACTGTTTGCCATGCTGGGGTGGGCTCCCAGCGTGGCACAAGATGTTGGGGGGCTTTTAGCCGACGGGGATTGGGCACCCTCGGCCGGCAAAGGACTGATTGCCACGCTGGGGTGGGCTCCCAGCGTGGCACCAACTTCTGGGGGCGGAGGCAGCAGCTCAGCCGATGGGACTGGGCACCCTATCGGCTATACAGTGCGTCGAGGCGTGCGCCTGCGGAGTGGGAGGGAGCTGCGGCGTGAGCAGCTTCTTATCGCTGCTCACTCAAGCGTGGCTCCCCTTTCAACTGTATGCCACTGCATTTTGGCGTGTCATAGACAGCTCCAAAATGCATTGGCTTACAGGGGCCGCGTCTGCCAGCACACTGCCTGAATTGGAGGAGGAGGTGACACACCTCCGAAATCTCCGATGATGGCACTATGTTTCTTGCACATGCGTGCAAGCAACATAAAAATGGGTAGGATGGCCCGGTCTACATGGAGGTCATTGCGTTTGCTAAATAATTACTTATAAATTATCTCAAGGACAGTAGCCGAAAGGCTGTCTAAAGCTGGATCATCAGTAAGTACCCCCTTTTAAGCATGTGCTATTCTCTACAGGTCCATCTTTCACAATCTTATTGTTGTAAGGATATTGATTGAACAGGGAGCCTTAGTAGTGTAGGCATTTAACAAGGTTGTTGCTTATGGGATACCTGATACCTTTGGCTACTGGATCTCTTTCTTATACAAACAAACCATTGCCACTCCTTCTATTAATGGACAAATGGGGGTAACATTCTTGGACACCAAAGGGTGCAGCAGGGCTTCCCCTTAGCTCCCTACTATATTTTTTAGCTATTGGTCCAGTTCTTAGATTTAGAATGATACTTGGTTGCAACAGTATTGTTAGTGTGACCTTGCTCCTTGACCAGCTCCCTTTACAAACTCCAGCAATCGCAGATGACATCTATGTAGTCACTGCTGATACTGGATCTGGCTCTGTTATTCAAACGGTATTAAAAACATAGAAACATAGACTTTAACGGCAGATAAGGACTGCTTGGTCCATCTAGTCTGCCCAATCCCCTACCTACAGGATAGGCCGCAGATCCTAGTTAACCAACAGCCTATTTCTTCCTACACCCCCACAAGAATTGCCTTATGTCTGTCCCATGCCTTCTTGAATTCTCCCACAGTTTTAGACCCCACAACCTCCTCAGGAAGGCTGTTCTATGCATCCACTACCCTCTTTGTGAAATAATACTTCTTCACATTGCCCCTGAACCGCCCCCCCATCTTTAAATTGTGTCCCCTTGTTCTTGCACGTCTCTTTTTCTGAAAGATGCTACCCTCTTGGACTTTGTTGATTCCACTGAGGTACTTAAAAGTTTCTATCATGTCCACCCTCTCTCTTTTTCCTCAAGGGTATACATATTAAGCTCCTTTAGTCTCTCCTCATCGGTTTCTCTTGCAGACCCTACACCATTTTAGTTGCCCTCCTCTGGATTGCCTCTATCCTGTCTATGTGTCCTTGGAGATGGGGTCTCCAGAACTGGACAGTACTCCAGATGGGGTCTCACCAACTGTCTGCACAGAGGGATAACAGCTTCTGTTTTCTGCTGCTGATGCCTCTCCCTATGCATCCCAGTATACTCCCAGCCCTCCCTACTGCCTTCTCACATTGCTTGCTAACCTTAAGGTCATCTGATATGATTACCCCGGGTCCCTTTCCTTTTTTGTTGTTGTTACTACCCCCATTGTGTATTCTTCCCCTGGGTTCTTGTTTCCCAGGTGCATTATTTTGCACTTCTTTGCATTGAATCCTAGCTGCCATACTTCTGACCATTCCTCCAACCTTGCCAAGTCCCTTCTCATCCTTTCCACGCCTCCTTGTATAACAACCCTGTTGCAGATCTTTGTGTCATCTGCAAAGAGGCATACTTTTCCTTCCAGTGCCTCTGCAATGTCACTTATGAAGACATTAAAAAGAACTGGACCCAATACTGAACCCTGCGGTAACCCACTAGTAACCCCTCCTTCTTCAGAGTGGACTCCATTTACAATTACCTTCTGTGTCCTGTTATCCAGCCAATGTTTTACCCAGGCTACCACCCTGGGACCCACTCCCAGGCTGGTTAATTTGACTATTAAACTTTTGTGTGGGACTGTGTCAAATGCCTTGCTAAAGTCTAGGTAAGCCTTGTCCACAGCCCCTCCCTGGTCTACTACTTTGGTCACCCAGTCAAAGAAATCTATTAGATTCGTCTGACATGACCTTCCCGCTGTGAACCCATGCTGCTTTGGGTCCTGTGCCCCACTGGCCTCTAGGTACTCAACTATTCTTTCCTTCAGAAGTGACTCCATCACTTTCCCCTACCACAGAGGTCAGACTGACAGGTCTGCAGTTTCCTGCCTCTGTCTTGGTCCCAGTTTTGTGATGGGGAATCACATCCGCCTTCCTCCAGTCCTCGGGTACCACACCATCCTCCCATGATTTATTAAAAAGAGTAGCCAGTGGCTTCACTAGTTCCCCCCTTAATTCTTTTAGAATTCTGGGGTGAATTCCATCAGGTCCCATTGCTTTGTCCACCTTCAGTTTTAGGAGTTCTTGCAGAACCCTTTCTTCTGTGAAAGGACTGGGATCGACCCCCTATCAAGAGTGCTTCTGTTAATTGGATTAGGCACTTCCCTCCTCTTTGTGAATACTGAGCAGAAATATTCGTTCAGTATCCCTGCTTTCACTGTCCCCTCTGCCCACCCACCATTCATTCTATTCAGACTCACTATCCCTCCCTTTGTCTTTCTACGCTCGCTGATGTACCTATAAAAGGTTTTATCCCCTTCTTAACTGAGTTGGCTATCTTTTCCTCAGTTTGGGCCTTTGCTATTCTGACTTCTCTCCCTGCTTCCTTCTGCCTTAACTGGTACAGCTCTCTCTGTCCTGCTCCTTCTGTGTTTCCTAATACTTCCAGAATGCTTTCTTTTTCTTCCTGACTTTCACAGCCACCTCTTTTGAGAACTATAGTGGCTTTTTCTTTCATTTTGATTTGTTTATTTGCTTCACACAAAGGCTTGTTGCCTCTGTGATGGCAGTTTTGATGATTCCCCATTGTTGCGCCACCCCTCCTTCTAGCCTGTTTGCTAGTGCTTTTCTGAGGCACTCCCCATCTTGCCAAAGTCAGCCCTCCTAAAGTCCAGTACCCTCACTTTTGTATGGCTTGACTCTGTAGCTGAGTTTAACGTGAACCACACTGTTTGATGGTCACTTGTTCCCAGATGGCAACCCACTTCTAGATCTGAGATCCTCTCACTGCCCCCATTTGAGAGTATGAGGTCTAAGATTGCTCCCCCATGAGTGGGTTCCGAAACTAGCTGTCTGAGGCATGCCACCTGTAGGGCATCAAGAATGGCCCTGCTCTTGGATGTGGCTGCAGCAAATGTGCTCCAGTTAACATCTGGCATATTCAGGTCTCCCATCATCAGTATCTCCCCTTTCTCTGCCATTCTAAGAATGTCTTCTATCATATCCTTGTCCGTTCCCTCCCCCTGACATGGGGGTCTGTACACAACCCCTGTGCAGATTGTGGTGCCCTTTTCAGTCTCCAAGGTGACCCACAGTGCCTCCTGTCCTCCCTGTTTACTCTTTGTTCAGTTGCTTTTATTCCTTCCTTTACATAGAGAGCTACTCCTCCCCTCTTCTCCCTGTCTGTCTCTCCTGTAGGTTATGTACCCTGGTATGTTAACATCCCAGTCATGGTTCTCTGTGTACCATGTTTCTGTGACTGCTACGATATCCAGGCATCCGTTTTCCATCAAGGCCACCAGCTCAGGGAGCTTGTTGCCCAGACTACGGGCATTGGTACTCATTACCCTCCATTTCCTGATGGCCTTACTCCTTTTTGCCCCATCCCTGTCCTTCTTGCCTTTGTCATTTTCTCCATTTACCCTGCCCTTCTCCCTATCGACACCTCTATGTTGGTGTTTACCGCACTCATTTCAGTGATTTTTTTTGGGGCTATGATTTCCCTGCTCCTTTCCAGTGCCTCCCCCCTTGGCTAGTTTAAATACTTGCCAATGAAGCATTTAAACCTATCACCTAGGATCCTGGTTCCCCTCCTCGACAGATGCAGCCCATCATGCCAGTACAGGCTTGCATCACTCCAGGTGGACCCCCAGTCCCCAATGAAGCCAAATCCCTGAGCTCCACACCAGTTTTTAAACCACTGATTGAATCTCACGGTGCGGAACACCCTAGCCTCTCCTACACCATAGATGGGCAGCACCTCTGAGAAGGTTACCATGCGTGCTACTTGTCTAAGGCCCCTTCCCAATTCCACAAACTCTTCCTGCACTTCTCTAATCCCTTTCTTAGCCAGATCATTTGTCCCTAGGTGGACAATGACATCCAGCTCCCTCCTCTGTGCAGCTGCTCTGGCAATCCTGAGGATTCACTCCCTGTCCCTCCAAGCCATGGCGCCAGGCAGGCACCTTACTTCCCTCTCCCCTTCCTTCCCCAGTTCTACCTTTCTAACAATGGAGTCCCCACCAGGAGTTGTTTCCTTCCCCTGTGGGGTCCCCTGCCATCCTCCTGTGGGTATCCTTTGTGGAGGTTCCCAGCATCCTCCTTGGTCTCCACTGCAGGTGCCTCCATAGAGGAACCACACTTTGCCAGAATGGCATAGGAATTGTGGAGAGGTACAACTGGAGGGATGCGCCTCTGTTCCACCACCCTCACCCTCCCTGAGCCCACTGTGGTCCAACCGCTCCTCTTTCTTGGCAACCTCTGAGCAACGGCAGTGGCACTGGTGGTCCCTGGATGGAAGAGGAGGTCCCACAAATCCTGGCCAACTCAGCCTGGAGATGAGCAACCTCCTCCCTCAGCCCAGAGAGGTGCCTGCAGATGGGACAACACTGCATCCTCCAGAACGTCTCCCGGAAGACTGCTGCTCCACAGCCACTGCACTGCACCACTCCCATCATGTCTTATTTCTGGCCCCTTAACTGTTTGCAATCCTTACTCTTTCCTCTGCATTAGATAAATATTTTAGAATGGTTGGGGCCAAAATACATTTTTTGAAGAGTAAAGGCCTGTGTATTCAAAGAGACTTGTCTCCTAAGTGCAAGAAATAGCAGGAATCCAAATAGTGGATTCAGGAGTAGCCACACTAGGGATCAAGTCTGGAGGAGAGAATGAGTGCATGGAATTGGGGAAGTAGACTTAACATGGCATCTGCAAAATAATCTATATGGAAGACCAGATTCCTTTCAAAGTGAAAGAGGACCTTGTGGATAAAAGTCCTTTTAAGCCGGCCTGCTGGTGCAGCAATATCACTACCGCATGCGATACTGGTGACCAGGGTTTGGTAGCAAGACCGGCTCGGCGGGGGATGACCGGGGATGGGAAGGATTGAGCATCCCAGAGGACACTGTACTTCCCCAGGAAGGGAGGGTCATGTCAGTAGGGTTACCACCTATCCGGTTTTAGACTGGATAATCCAGTTTTTAGGGTCCTTATCTGGTCATTCGGTTTGATTAAATGCAGTCCAGTTTTTGGCCCATTTTGAGTGCTCATATACTCTTAAAACTGATGTATCAAATCATTCACTGTTTTGGCAGCATTGCATGTACAGGTTATAAAGTTCTGATGTCATTTAGACCTGCCTTTGTTTGTAAAACCAGTCTTCCTGGGAGGTGTAAAGTATGGCCATTAGCACTAAATAAACGTAATCTTTTCCACTCTGAATTTTAAGTATGGTCTTTTACTGCTATGTCAGGAAACAGCTTTCAATCAATCAATCAATCAATCAGTCAATCAAGTCTTTATTTATCCAGGTGATCACCATTGAGCAAGCTCATTTACAAGGTGGATCTGCATTTCACAAGGTCAAGAAAACATTTAAAAATATATATAAAACAACAGGTGCAGTTATATGCAAGAAATATACACACAGTGTACAGTAAACAGTAATTGGTGGTAGTTAACATGCATAATAATTGCCTTCATATTCATAACATTCATATTCAAAAATCATAGCTTATACAGGTATACCTTAGATAACTAAGCTGGCAGGAAATGAAGGTAGGAGACTGATGTGGGTAGGAAAGGTGCCGGGAAAGTACGCTAGTATGGACGTTAAGTTGACAGATAGGGAAACATAAAAGAAAAAGAAGGTAGAGTGGGAGGGAAGGCACTGCAAGGAATACTTGATGAACAGATGGGACTAGGATAGCTTTTTAGGTGTATCGGATGGTGGTGAACAGAAGGCAACAACCAGACTACTAGGAGCGATGGAAACAGTTGCATAATTCTGTGAACGTTTTGACGTACAATGTCTTGAACACAGCAAGACTAACAGGGGTGCTTAATTTCAATGATTTCTGTAATTTTTAAGCTTTAACACCTTTATATGCTCTCATGTGTTTCTTTTTGTTTGTTCTGTATTCTGATATGTTTTAGACCCGTTTTTGTTAAATTATCTAATTGTTATTGCCTTTATTACTACATTGAACACTCTTCTCCTGAGTCCTCAACAGCTAGCCACTGCTCTCATTTTGTACTTCCTGAACATTCCATGATATTAGCTGCACTTTTACAGGTCGTTCAGACAAATAGCATGGAATGGTGTGTCTGAAATTGTGAAATATGTAAAGAAACAATAGTAGTTGTTGAAGTAAAAGGAACACAATGCAATATTGAGGATATCACAAGCATCAATAATTATCAAAAATTGGTCAAAGCATATCAGAATAGATGACTGACATGGAAAAGAAAATCGGACAGTGCTTAACAAAGATATGAGAAATCAGCTGTGAATGAACCTGGCACATTCAGCAGGCCTGAGTTTGATTCCCACAGCCTCCACTTGCATACTGTGTGAGACTGAGCAAGTCATTTAACATTCCTGTGCTCCTGGGTCACTCCTGTAAGATGGGCCATGTGGCCCATGAGAGTTAACCTGGTTGCCAAAGAATAAAAATAAATAAATAACAGTATAAAAATGATTTCCTATCTCTATTAATGTCTATTCTGATGTTACAAATAGTTTGTGGAAGGAGCGATATACTCGTCAGTCATAAAAAAGGGGTGGAGCCTGAGGCAGAGTTTGGGGTGTGGTTTAACATCCATTTTTTACCTCATCCAAGGGTGGTGACCCTACATGTCAGTCAGCACTACACTGCCCCCTTGAAGCAGAGGACGGGAGGGCCCAAAATGACTAGGTGTGAGCAGAGATGCACTGGTGGCGTGTGACATCACCCAGTGACGTACACACTTGCAGCCATTTCATGTATGACTCTGAGAGGGGCAAAAACCTTACCACAAAAAGCTTTGACCCTGACCAGATGATTCGCTCCTGGTGCCAGTTTAATCCCCCATTCCCCTGCCTGACATCTGAACCTGGATGCCGATGACACTTGGAAGCTTGAGGGCTCACAGCCTCACCTCATCCCCATCTGGGGGTAAACCATAACTCAGTGGGGGACAAGCCCTTCAGCACTGTCAGGTAAGGGGACAGCTGAGTGACCTTGGGGGTCCTGAAGGAGTTCTGGCAGAGTAAAGGGAGTATAAACAGAAATTACCAAAAAAACTTTTACTCCATTGTTTCGTACACCTCAGCCATATCCACCCCCCCCCCGCAAGCTTAGACACTAGAATTTACAGCTTCTTTTTTCAAGTTTTGTGGGGCAGCTATTGGGACATTGCAGATGGAGGCCTTTGTATGATTAACCCCTTGGTATTTTTTACAGAGTATCCTTATATATGGTAATAAGAGTATTCTTATATATGGTAATATCAACCCAGCATTATTACAAAATGAAAAAAAAAAGCATTTGTCTGTGCCGAATGTTGTTTTGCTGGCATTGGTACTGGCAGTGCAGGAGTTAGAGAGATGCATAATAGGAATGGCAGTGAAGTATTGAACTGATGCTAACTCCACCCCCACCCTGCAGAAACTGACAGGCATTGGGGTGTGTCTTTGGGTTGTCAGCTACAATGCTCACACCATTTCACCTCACCCTACCCTGCAGATGCCGACAAGTGTCATGGCGTGCCTTGGGGTTTGGGGGCTTTAAGCTCACCCTGTTCCATAAGGAAATACGCTGAGATGGGTGCAGTATAGCAGAATGGGATGAAGTTTGGGGCCAAAGACTCTAAGGCACACCTCAATGCTTGTCACTGGCTGTAGGGTGGGGTGGGGGTGGGGGTGGGGGTGGAATGGCAGGAGCATTACAGCCGACGATCCCAAGTCACACCCCTGATGCCTGTCAGTCTCTACAGGGTGGGGTGTTACTGTTGGAAACCCTAACACCCCAGGCGTTTATTGATATTTTCAGTCCAAATTCTCAATATAGGCTTTTTGTGATCCCACCTCATGAACAGTGGCACTATCAGTTCATTACCCAAAAGGAGATTTTGCACACTGACTTCACCATTTGGCGCCACAGGTATGAAAATAAATTTTGGGCAGGATGTGAAAAATGACAGCTGAACTGTTCATCAGAAGGTGTAAAAAAATGGCAATATTGAAAATCTGGAGTGAAAAGATGGAAAATTGGTGAAGTCACGAGCATGCATAGAAACTGCACAATGCACAGCCGTAATGCAATTATTTCTGAGATATTTGTAACCATATTTTGAACATAGGCATTTTGGGAGCTCCACTCATGAGCAATGGCACTGTGATTTTGTTACTCTGTCCAGAAAGTTGATTTCCCACAGCGACCACGCCATTGTGCGCCAGATGTGTGAAAACACATTTCGGGCAGGATGTAAAAAATGACAGCTATACTGTTCATAAGGAGGTGTGAAAAAATGGCAATTTTGAAAATATGGAGTAAAAATATTAAAAATTGTTGAAATTATGAGCGTGTGTGGAAACTGTGCAACGCATACTCGTAATGCAGTCATTTTTTTTTTTTTTTATCTTTTCACCAAATTTGCAACATAGTCTTTTTGGGACCCCACCTCATGAACAGTGGCACTGTCATTTTGTTAATCAGTCCCAAAAGGTGATTCCTTACAGTGACCATGAAATCACCTTTTGGGACTGATTAACAAGATGACAGAGCATGTGTTCATGAGGTGGGGTCCCAAGAACCCCATGTTCAAAATTTGGAGGCAAAATTCAAAAAAATGGCTGACATATCCACCTAAGTTGAACCCCCCCCCCCATTGATGCCATTATATAGCTTACTGGCATTTCTTCATTTTGCAGTTTGGCTTTGAAGAGTCCAGACACGTCCCGCTCCACAGATGATTGCAGTGCTGGACCTCCAGAGGTAAGTATGGGATGGGGGTGTGCAGGGAGGTGGTCTGAGCGGGTTGGGGGAGGGAGGCATCAGGGACTAGGAGGGACTGTTTTCTTTTTTACAGGGAAAAACCAAAAACAGACATCAATAGGGATGGTTTTCTTTCTTTATAGGTGAATGAAAAAAATGTTGGTCACACTGGGGTGGGTTCCCAGTGTGCCCCATGAGTATTTTTGGGCACACTGGGGTGGGCTCCCAGTGTGCCCCATGGAGTTTTGGGGGGGATGTTGGACACACTGGGGTGGGTTCCCAGAGTGCCCCATGAGACTGGAGGGCTGATGCTGATGGGGACTGGGCCCCATCTGCAAAGAAAGTGTGTGTGTGTGGGGGGGGGACTGATGCTGACGATGATTGAGCACTATCAGCTAAGAAAGTGTGTGGGGTGGGGGAACATGCCGACACTGGGGATTGGCCACCCCCAATGTCGGTATGGGGACTGTGTGTGGCGGACGGCAGGAGCCACCATGTTTATTGAAAAGTTTCACCAGGAAAGACATGTTGGGGAAGTGTGTCATCTGCCGCTGCATGGTGAGCTTGTTTCTGATTGCAGCAGCACATTTCTTTCAAGTTGGTGGCACTTTGCATATTTTCCGCATCAGCGCTAGCATGCTCGCTAACTGGGGGATGAGGGACGCACCTACTAAAGCGTGCTCTGCATTCGCCAACACTGACACACCTCTTAATGTGGTACTACTGCAAGATGTTGCTTGCACCTGTGTGCAAGACAACATAAAAATGGTTATGCCTCACTAGATAATGACTGATATCTTTAAAGGCCGGTTATGACAGAGGTTGCCTAAAGATCCCAGCTAGCAGTAGAGGATCACACATTTCTGATTTTATCAGTCAGGTAATAGTTGAGATTCGCCAATGGTATGTTACACTTGCACAGGTAACAATGTTATCCAGGAAAGGTTTCTATAGAGCTTTTTTGGGTGGCTCATTCTTTGGTCAAATGCTGTTTCCCAGTTCCGATTCTGTAGAATGCCCTTTCCTTGGAGGTTAGAGGTGCTGTGTCCTTGGCCTTGTTCAAGTCACACTTAAAAACACATCTGATTGAAATGTGCTTTGGACACAGTGCTGCTGTGGGAATTCATAGCTGATCTCATTTTAGTTCTCTAATTTTATTATTTTATTGCTATGGTTTTAATTGTGCTGTTTGATTGTGAGGTGCCCAGAACCCCTGGAGATGGGAACTTGTATAAATAAAACTGCCTTGCCTTCCAAGGGAAAGAACGGGAGGTGTTGCAACAGCTGTCTGATGAAAGAATCCCACCTTGTATGTGGGATGTCATGTGGCTCTGTGCCCATGGCAGATTAAGTGTTAAAAGATCTTTTAAGCATAAAAAAGGTGTGAGGAGTAGAGTTATTCCAGACCAGATCCTTGAGACCCAAGAACACTTCCTATTTCAATGCTCCATGCCAAGAATTTCTGGTATTCCTAGCAATGGCATGGAATGAACCGCTGTTCTCTGCAGTAATCCCTGAGGTGGTTATTTTACATATTTACCATACACACTGGTCCAGGTTTCATACACACGGGCACCTTATGGTTACTTTTGGCACACTAGACTCTGCTGCTTGCCCAAACTGGCAAAGAACTGCCTCCCTCTCATCCAAAGACAGCATCTCCTATCAATGCAGCCCCCCACCAATGCAGCAATATAGTGTCAGTGTTTGATATTAACCAAGCGCCAGAGTGGAACTTGAATGTACGGGGTCACAGTCATCTGAAAACCCCCTAGCCCAGAGGCAAGGGGTTACCAAGAGCCACTGACATTGACCTTGTGCTGGCAAATGGGGACTTTGTGAGAGAACTTACAGTGGAGGAACCGCTGTCAGGGAGTGACCACCACTCAGTATGGCTCACATTGGATATGGGCAAGGAAGGAGTGGAATCTGGCACAAGAGTGCTGGACTTCAGGAGGGCTGACTTTGGGAGGATGGGGGAAGTGGTAAAGGGTACCTGGCCAGAATTCAATCTAGTATGGATACTAACCAGAGATGGGAGCTCATAAAGTTGGGGATAGTGGAGGCAACCAAAACCTGCTGCAAAGCCCAGAGCAAGAAGGCTAGAGCTAAGAAACCGAGCTGGTTGAGCAAAGAGGTCATGGAAAAGGTAAGGAGGAAAAGAGCTGCCTTTAGGAAATACAAGAAAACAGGGAGGGGGAGGACAGAGAGGAGTACTTGACAGAATCAAGGAGGTGACAAGGGCAGTAAGGGAGCCAAAGCATCTACGGAACTCAGGCTGGCACAAGGCATTAAGAAGGGGGAGAAGGACTTCTTTAAGTACATCAGGGAGAAAAGGAGCTGTAAGGACCACATAGTAAGGATTAGGAAGGAGGGGGGTTGGGTGGAAGCAGGGTATGATAAGGCGGAAGCACTAAATGAGTACTTCTGCTCAGTATTTACTAAAGAGAAGAGGGGGTGACACCCAAGATGGGTGAAATGGCAGACGAGGGGGAAGTGGTGACAGATGGGGAAACATGGAGGACAGAGTTCGAGAGGGTTTGAAGGCACTGAGGGTGGACAAGGCACCAGGCCCAGATGGCATCCACCCAGGGTACTGAAGGAGTTGGAAGAGGTCCTTGCAGGACCTTTGGCAGACCTATTTAATGCCTCACTACATCTGGGTGTGTACCTCAGGACTGGAGGATGGCTCATGTGGTGCCCCTCCACAGAGTGGCCCCAAGGATGAACCGAAACTACAGACCAGTGAGCCTCACATCCATCGTGGGTAAGCTAATGGAGACTATCCTGAAGGAGAGGCTGGTGGCCTCTTAGAGGCCAAAGGACTACAGGACAGCAGACAGCATGGCTTCACACGTGGCCGATCCTGCCAAACCAACCTGGTCGGGTTCTATGACTGGGTAACTAGGCAACTGGACGGGGACATGCAGTGGATGTCCTGTATCTGGACTTCAGTAAGGCATCTGACCCAGTGCCACATGGAAGGCTGGGAAGGAGTTAGTAGGCACAGGGGCAGGTGCAATGCTGGTGAGATGGGTAGAAACTGGCTGCAGGGAAGGCAACAGAGGGTGGTGGTGGTGGGGAGCCTCACACCCAAGGGCAGTGACGAGTGGTGTCCCACAGGGTCGTGTTGGGACCAGTGTTGTTTGGGATATTCATTGCAGACATATCATGGGACATCAAGAGCAAGATCAGTCTGTTTGCTGATGATAGCAAGGTTGGCGCGGTGGTGGATGACCTAGGGGATGGCAGGGTTGCAGGATGATCTGGCAAGCTTGAAACCTGGTCAGACACCTGGCAACTGGGCTTTAATGCCAAAAGTGCAAGGTGATGCATTTTGGGATGAAGAACCCAAGGAGGACTTACCAGCTAGGGGAGTGCAGCTAGCCCAGACAGAGGAGGAGAAGGATCTGGGTGTGCTCATCACAGGGTCAATGAACAACTCGGCACAGTGTAGGAAGGCAGCTGCAAGGCCAACAAAATGCTGGGTTGTATTGCAAGGGGTATATCCTCAAGGAGGGAGGAGGATTCTGCCACTGTATAGGTCATTAGTTAGACCACACCTGGAGTACTGCGTGCAGTTCTGGTCGTGATCTGAAAGGGACATTAAGTTACTGGAGGAGTGCAGCGCAGGGCGACAAAGATGATCAAGGGTCTGGGGACTTATCATGAGAGGAGGTTGAAGGAGTTGAACATGTACTCACTGGAGGAGAGGAGAGACAGGGGGACATGATTGAAACCTTTAAATACATGAAAGGAATAAACAAGACAGGTACAGAGGGCTGTTCAAAGTAAGGAGGGAGGGCCACCAGGGGCCATGATATGAGACTGGAGAGGAAGGTTCAGGAGGGAGATGAGGAGACACTTTTACAGAGAGGGTGGTATGGTGGAATGCATTACCTGCAGAAGTGGTATGCAGTAGAACAGTGGACTGCTTCAAACGAGGATGGGACAGGACAAGGGGGAGGGTTAATGAAGGGGAAGGGTGGAAGGGAGGGGCAGCTGCAGAATAAGGGGTGCTAGCTGCACATTCGAGCAGACTTGATAGACCTCTAGGCCTTTATCTGCTGGCAAATTTCGTATGTTCGTAAGTAACTGCTCTCACAGGTGGCCACCCTCAAGTTCTCACTAAGATAAAAAGAAAATCAGAAGGAAGGAAAGAAGATGGGGTAGAGGAGGAACAGAAAAAAAATTAAAGTAGACCAAGAAAATGGGAAAAGTTCAGAGGCAAAAGAACAAATGAAAAAAAGTACAAAAGAGGAAAGAATTACGGAAGGGAAAAAAAATATCAGAAGTGAAAATTTATTGATTTGATATTTCTTTATATTTCAGGGCACAGGTTACGCAGTGATATGGTAGTAATCATATAATGCAGAGCATAATACATGGGTTGGTGTATGTAACCAGAATTATATACACACATGAGATGTGTGATGCTACATAAACCCTGACAGCAAAGCTCAAGACATTTATAAAAGCACCACACATCAAGGGTGTGCATAAAATTCTGGGTTACACAAATCAACCCATGTTTTTTTATAATTTCTGAGTAGCTTTTTTAATTGAATTGTGAGACTATGCTGCTTGGTTCAGAACCGTGAGCTTGATTGATAGGTCCTGATTTCACACGGCTAGTTGTAAGACATAACTACAACACAGTTATGTGTTTATTAAAAATGTTAACCAATTTAAACAGTACAGACAGGTGCTGAAGACAATGTGGAAATTGTGCAGAACATCTACAGATTTTTGTTATCCCGTCAAGAGTGCGAAGGGATGGACATGTGGTTGAAAACTGCGTGGTTAGAACAGCATGCATGGTTTAGAGTTAGTTTAGTTATTTTAGTGAGGTTTTGGACTGTGCACTTTTGGGGTCTCTGCCCAGAGCACTGTTTGACCGTTGAGGTTTCGTCTGCACTGACATATAAGTGAACTGATTTTTGGTAGGGCTGTCCAAAACTGCAAACTGTCATAACCAAAGTATCTAAGGCATTGTGGAAAATGTGAGTGGGGGGATAGCATCTTCTTTTGGGTCTTCCCCCATGATAGATTTCAAATCCACATAGTTAATACCTGCTTAGAGTTACTGCTGCGATCTCTGTGAATGCCATTGCTTAAATGGCTGGACTCTCATTCCCCCATGATAACAGATTGGTTGCAAAATTGCAAATACATTTTGAACATGGAAAAAAATAATTTACTATCTCAGATTACAAGCAGATCTTTTCAATGTACAATGGCTCTCCTTCCTTTTTTCACATACAGAGGAGATGAAGGTACTTTAGTCCTGGACAACCTACTGGTTGCCAGAAACAGGGATCCTGCTGATCTGAAGAATTAACAGTAGGAAGTCTTGGACAGAGACAGGATCTCCTGCACTGGGAAAATAGTTTTTCAAAGGGTTTGTGGCAATGTGCCCCCTTCCACCAACTCTGTCTAGAGGCTGGACATTCTTTTTCAAGAGAGAAGTAGCAAATGTTATACATGAATTTAAATGTGACTGCATCCTGCAATTCTGTGTTGTACAGTTCTTTGATTTTTTTATATTCTGTGCACCAAGGGTTTTATCCAGTTTTGCTATCCATATGCAGTATTGGACAATGTGTGTAACATTTTTACAGCTGCAGTGGGCAGCGCCTGCAGAAGTTTTGCATGTACAAAAGGGGTGATGTCATGTTTTCTGTCCGTGGAACTGACTGAAGGAGTAAATAGTCTCCTCCACCTTACCCTCCTCCAAGAAATGTTTTCTGCCCTCAAATAAATACACTTTCATGTTAGTCAATGACTGCAGGGCACTATTTTCTTTCTTAAATGGGAGATACAAGAACTCCAACCTGAGTAGTGGGAGGCAGCATTAGTTTTTCTGGGGGGAGTAAGATCCACTCCCACCTCCACCGAGAAGCTCCTAAAGATCACCCCCACCTTTTTTTTATTCATGTTGGAGGGGCATGAGGTGGATCTATCATGTTGGAACAACTGACTATCAGAGCTGCCTGGGGAAGTAATCAAGGAGTGCCTGAAACAGCATCCAGGCATATTCCTCCCCCCACACACATATATACATTATTATTTTTTTTACTCTATGCTTGTCAATATTTGGCTGTAACAGTATGGGCAAGTTGGGCATAAAAATAAAATAGAAAAAAAAGGATCAAGCAGGTGCCTTTTCCTTTGTCAGATACATGCAGACAGAAGGTCACAAATCCTCTGTGACAAGTTCATTATACGGATGTTTTCCATGTAAAACAAAAATTGTGTTATTGTCTTGTCTGTAGCATCGTTTGTAACCAGTAAACTATTACTTATGTAGGTACTGTAAATAACAGGTTTTAATTCAGAAATCCAGTCTTGATAAATTTGTTTTTTAGCAGTTCTGTAAGATTTATGTCTCTCTAATGTAAGAATGCATAGCACAGAAACAAAAAGGTTTGCCTAACTGATTGTTGTTTGCATGAGAAGTGTGCATGACAGGGCATGAAAGAGTGCAGTCTAACAATTGTTTCTTGGCCATTCTGGGACCTGAAGTTTAACAGTAATGTGTGAAGAGAATAAAATCTTGTGTTTTGTGCATTTGAATAGGTTTAGTGCTTTGAAGTTAAAATATATAAATATATACATAGGGCGAGATATTCAGAATGCGTCAGGCAGGGGCACAAGCCTGAGCGCAGTGCAACTGGGCTGCACCAGGGCGTGGTCTGGGCGATATTCAGCGGTGCTGTCGCCATGGCTCAGCACCATTTAATATAGCACATTGGCTGCCTGCATTGCACAGGGCGCAGTGGCAATGCGCCAGTGCAAGTTGCAAGTGTGGAGCAGAGGGATGCACCAGCGCAAGTGTGGGTGCATGTTAGGTGCAAGAACCATGATATTCAGCATTGAGTATGCAAATGGAGCCATAATGCACAAAAGGTGCACATGGGGCCATTTGCATGTCATTATGGCCCCAGTTTCATGCAGGTGCGCCGCTCCCTGGCTACTTGTGCCTGGTGCACTGCCAGGCTGCAGCTGATGGGGACCGACGCCCCCTGCCCCACGGTGGCCAAAGCACCCCAATGCCCAATCATGGGCATATGTACAATATGAATATCCCTGGTGGTCCAGTGGACTTGCTCCCAAGCCTGATCACGGACTTAAATAATATTAAATACTCCCTGGTGGTCCAGTGGACCCACTCTCAAGCACCATCATGGGTTTAAATAAAAATAAATACTCCCTAGTGGTCCAGTGGCCCTGCCCCCAAGCATGATCACGGGCTTAAATAATATTAAATACTGCCTGGTGATCCAGTGGACCTGAACCCAAGCCTGATCGTGGGCTTCTGAAAATGTAACATCGCTGGTGGTCCAGCGGGTACCCCCCTCCCCACCCGGCCGCTCAGACACACCACCCTGCTCCCCCCCGTCAGTGGCGGGTGGCAGCTCCCCACCTGCAAGCCGCCTTCCACCTGCCAACTGACAGCACACAGTACGGCTGTATGCCCATTAGTCCACTGCGTGGGCCAATGGGCGTACAGCTGTGCTGTACTACACAGTCCCGAAATGTGAATAAAGTCACACTTCAGGACTGTGTAGTACAGTATGGCTGTACACCCATTGGCCCACGCAGTGGACCAGTGGGCGTACAGCTGTACTGTATGCTGTCAGTTGGCGGGCGGCTGGGCAGCTTGTGGGTGGGGAGCTGCCGCCAACCACTGACCGGGAGGGGAGTGGGGTGGCAGGTCTGAGCAGGTGGGTGGGGAGGGGGGTACCCCTGGATCACCAGGGACATTACATTTTCAGACGCCCACGATCAGGCTTGGGTTCGGGTCCACTGGACCACCAGAGAGTATTTCATTTTATTTAAGCCCACGATCAGGCTTGTGAGCAGGTCCACTGGACCACCAGGGAGTATTTATTTATATTGAAGCCCGTGATCGGGCTTTGGAGTGGGTCCACTGGACCACCAGGGAGTATTTATTTATATTTAAGCCCACAATCAGGCTTGGGAGTGGGTCCACTGGACCACCAGGGAGTATTTATTATTATTTAAGCCCATGAGCGGGTGGGAGGGGTATGACGATGACTGGACCATGGCTCTGGAAGTTGGGTGGTCTCCTACAGCTGGTGGCTGCCATGTTGTACTCTGCAATATGGCACCTCACCTGTGGGTGGCCAGGCCTTGTTCCTTTTTTTAACAGCGGATCTTTGCACCCCCCCTGTGTGGTGCAAGGCGGGTGTGTGCCTGCATATACGCCACACATCCTGGGCTTAATATTGGGATGTGCTGCATATGCATGGGCATGCCCCCCACACTTGCGCCACATACATTACTGGTGCACCCCGGAGCACCGGGATTTGCGCAGTGCAACATCCCCCTTTGAATATCGCACCGGGGCGCATCAGTGGGTTGCATATGGCACAGCACTGTTGCGCCATGCACAATCCCTTTGAATATCCCACCCACAGTGCCATGGGCACCTGACAAGGAAGGAGATACTACTGAAATAAATGCTGTTCTGATTATTTATTTATGTGTAAGATTGTAAGTGTAGTTCTGCCTAGGTCACAGACACATAAGCTATAAAACGTACATTTAAGGATGGTGTATTAGTCAAAGCTTGTAGTTTATTTATTATTTATTTATTTACTGCAATTGTTTCACCAGGAAAGACACACTGAGCAACAAGATGTTTGTCTCCCAGTGCGACCGGGTACACATGGATATGATAACACGCAGGTTATCAAGCGAACAGTTAACAGAAGCAAATAAAAAGCAGCATAAAGATACACGATTGCATGAATATATAAGCAGCTCACATTGAATACTTAGGATATTATAGTATCAAATAACAATTTTTGTGACAAGAAGCAGCAGACAAGGTAAATTGGCACAGTAGTAACAGCTGTAACAACAGAGGATGTATATCACAGTTATACAGTTATACACGGTACATAGGGCAAAATAGGCCCAGGACATAAGTGTAAGGTTGAGGTTATATGCCAGCTTCTGTAGCAAGGCTAAGGCCGCTGGTCAGGCATTGGGGAGTGGATAGTGGGGCATGGCAGGTTCAGGGACAGGAGCAATTTGTAGTAAGGAAGTTTGCTAGTGTGGTAGACAGAGAGTAGGAAGAGGAGTGCCAAATTTGCAGTGGGAGGACGTTCCAGAGTTTAGGTAGCCGGTGTGAGAAGGCAGCTTGACCAGCAGAGGTCTTCCGCCTAGGGACTGAAAGTTGGTGGGAGTCACTGGATCTAAGATGATGGGATGGGGGTGGGGCATCTGTGAGCATGGTGGCAAGGTAGGAGGGGATGGACCCGAGCCATAGGTTGGAGACAAATTTAGCACAGTGAGAGATACGGTGGTTTTCGAGGGATGGTATTGCCTAGGCTCGGTAGAGGTTGCAGTGGTGGGTGAGTGGAGAGGCATCGAAAGCAAAGCGGCAGAAGGCATTATAAAGTGTGTCCAGTTTAGATAGGGTGGACTTAGGGGCTGTACTGTATACAGTGTTGCAGTAGTCGATGGAGGGCAGTGTCATCTTCAGGACCAGTTCACGCTGGACTTGGGGAAGGAGGCTGCTGCAGTTCCTATATAGTGCACTGAGCATGGGGCATAGTTTTTTTTAGATAGCATCGATGTGGTCAGAGAAGGAGAGATGGCTGTCGAGCCAGACCCCCAAGTAAGGGAACAAGGAGACATCTTCAAGTTTTTGGTCATCCAGGGTGGCGAAGTGGGGAAGGGAGGGGAGTCTGGCCAGGCGTTGTTGTGTGCCGAAGGTCATAGTGATAGTCTTTTTTTGCATTTAGGGAGAGCTGGTGCGAGCTAAACCATTGCTGTACCTTGTTGAAGTCAGCTTGGAGGTTTGATTGTACCACATCAGGGGCAGAGCCCGAGTAGTAGAGTACAGTATCACCTGCATACATGTGGAATGAGGAAGTAGAGCAGATGAGTGGCAGGTTGTTTAGGAATATAAAGAACAGAATGGGACCAATAACTGACCCCTGTGGGACACCAGTAGTTAAGGGAAGGGGAGTGGAGATCGCATTTGAGACTCTAACAGACGGAGTTCTATCAGAGAGGTATGATTTGAACCAGTTTGTGGCTGCAACAGAGAGTCGAAGGCTTTTGCAAGGTCGACAAAAATGGCTGGGTGATCAGTCCACTGTCCATGCCTGTCAGGATAGTGTCTTTAAGCCTTATCGGGGAGAGGTGGTGGAGTGTCCCTTCCTGAAGCCAGACTGGAATGGCATGATGGATTTGGAGTCAGTGAGGAAGGAGGTAAGTTAGGTGAGCACAAGGTGCTCTTGTAGTTTTGCAAGGGCTGGGAGGAGGGAGATAGAGCGGTAGTTAGAGCGGGAGGTAGGGGCACCTCTTTTTGGCAGAGGGATGACAATGGCGTGCTTCCATGCATGGGGGATGGTAGTGGCAGCAAAGGATTGGTTCAGGAGTTTGGCAAGCGGAGTTGCTATAGTGGGGGCAGAGAGGTATAGAAGTTTGGGGTCTAATCCATCCGGGGATTTGCCTTTTGAAGGGTTGATAGAAAGTAATACATCTAGAGTCTCAGTTGCAGAGATGTCTTTGAAGGAAAAGGAGTGAGGCCTAATCTGGAGCTTTATGTCTGTAGGCAGTGCGAGAGGTGCAGTGTTGGGCAGGGAACAGAGGAGGGTGGCAGCACAAGTAGAGAAGCACACATTGAACTCAGTGGTGACTGCTGTGGGCTGTGATAGGAGACAGTTATTAACATTTAGCATTGGAGTGGGATTGGCAGCCGGTGGGGAGAAAAGGGAGTGAATGACCTTCCAGAATTTTGAGGAGTTATTTAGGTTTGACTGGAGGGAGCTGCTGAAGTACTCTGCTTTTGCAAGAAAAGTGGCTCTGGTGCACTTGTTATGGAGCATGCAGTATGTGGTGAGGTGCTGTGGGAGGAGTGAGGATTTATGTGTTTTCCAGGCTTTGTCCCATGTGATTTGACATGCAATCAGCTTTGGGTGATCCAAGGTAGGTGGTTTCCTTGTACTCTTGTATGATGCAGTGGGGCGTGTGTGTTCCAGACGCTGAGGAATGTCTGTTTAAAGTGTAGGAAGGCATCATCAATGGAGATTGTAGGAGGGGCAGGGGCCCAGTTTGCTAGTACAAGGTCATCTAATACAGGGGCTAGACTGAGGGATATATAGGAGCATTGGACAACAAATTTAATGGGGGATTTTGGGCTGTGGATTTTACGCACTAAGAAAGTTATGCGGTGGTCGCTGAGGGAGTCAGGAAGAATACCGGCTTGTTTGACCTGGTGGGGGTGTGTGGTAAGGACCCAGTCGATGAGCGAGTGGTTACCAGATTTTAGGTTAAGCTGGGTGGGCTCAGTAATGATTTGTGAGAGGTTTAGGGTGGAAATTTCAGTCCCGGTTTTGTTGAGGGCAGGAGCTAGCCAATTGTGGTTAAGATCGCCCATAACGTAGAGCTCCTCTGTTGTGGTTAGGCAGGAGATTTGCTTGAGGAGGTTGGTGACAGCAGAAGCTGGTGTACCAGGTCAGCAGTATATCCCAGCAATGTAGATTGGTAGCAAGAAGGGAAGGAAAAGCTGAATTGTATTACTTCAAGGACTTTTGGTTCGGACTTGGTTAGGACCACTGAATAGCGCAAGTCTGAGTTTACGTAGATGGCTATTCCGCCGCCTTTAGAGGCTGTGTCCTGCCGGGCTATAGTGTAGCCTGGGATAGTGACAGAGGAGTCACTGATGTTTTTGTTGAGCCAGGTTTCGGACAGGGTGAGGATATCTGGAGCATAGTGGATGGCAAGAACCTGAAGGGAGTGAAGCTTGTGGATAAGGCTTCTTATATTTAGGTGCAGGAGGTGCAGGCCATGTGGGAGAAGGTCCCCAGAGTGAGGCGAAGAAGAGACCTATGTTGGAGAGGGGCATGGGGGTAGTATTGGGGCTGGGGTTAGGGTGGATGTCACCTGCTGCAAGGAGCAGGAGAGCGAGAGTTAGGTAGTGAGCGAATAGCTGTATATGACTGACTGCGAGCGGTCATCTCTTAGATTGATGGTGTGTATGAGCTGGGCATAGGGGAATTAGTTGAAAAATGGCTCAGGGGAGCAATGGGTTGAAAAGAAATGGTCTGGGATGTGTGGCAGAGTATGTCCATGCTTGGGTGAAAGGGGAGGTGGATGCTGAGCTGGAGGGGTGGGAGAGCTCAACGAGGTTTGGCAGGATTTGGGAGGGGGGCATGGGAGAGGTGGGTGGCATGTTGGAAAGGAAGGGAAGGGAGGGAGAAGAGAACAGGGATGAGCAGGGTCAGACGGCCTGGTAGAAGGATCATGGTGCAGATCAGGTGCTAGGAGGACCCTACTGCTGTGGTTACTTAGCGGGGAAGGTAGGTGCTGTAGTTACTTAGTGGAGAAGGTGGAAGGCTGGGATGTGGGGGCAGGGAAATGATAGGGACCTGTAAGGACTAGGAACCAATGGGGGAGCAGAGGGAATGAGTATTTTAGGTAGCCAATGAGGGAGCGAGCAGTGCTGCTAGGCTTATTAGCCAATGAGGGAGCGAGTGCTGCTAGGCTTATTAACCAATGATGGCGCGAGAGGGAATGTGGGCGGGCAATAGGTGTATTTAATCAGTGGAGGGAGTGGGGGTGGGTGAGAGGACCAAAAATCCTTCTATAAGCTACTTGAATTTTGCTAAGTTGCAGCTAAATATATTTGTAAAAAGCGCCAGGCGGCAAAAGCAGGGGAAAAAGTCCTGGCCAATTGGAGCAGGTTTGCTGGAAGCACCCATGCTCTGATTGGCTGCGCTGTCACCATATCTTTCAAGGAGCTGCAGGCGGGTGTCCTGGTCTCAGTCAGCTGGGTGCCGTCTGACCGTGGGGAGCTGAAGCTGCCCTGTTCAAGGACAGGCAGCTGGAGAGAAGAAAAATAGCAGGGGTTAAATAGCGTAGAGGCAGGACAGGTTTAGATTGAGCAATTTAGCAAGACAAAGGAGAGTGAGACTTTTCGGCGACAAGACAGAGTGCTTGGATGGAGAGGTGGGGGTGCAGGAGCAAGGAAACAACAGAAGAGCTGTAAGCACTTTAAAACAGTAGTAGAAATTACAATCCAGCTAATACAGTTGGAATCCTTCTATGAGACACTTGAATTTTGCTTACTTGCAGCTAAATCTATTTGTAAAAAGTGCCAGGCAGCAAAAGCAGGGAAAAAGTCCTGGCCAATCGGAGTGGGTTTGCTGGAAGCGCCCGTGTTCCAATTGGCTGAGCTTTCACCGTACCTTCCAAGGAGCTGCAGGCAGGCATCCTGGTCTCGGTCGGCTGGGTACCGTCTGACTGTGGTGGAGCTGAAGCAGCCCTGTTCAAGGGCAGGCAGGTAGTAGCAAAATAAAGCAAGAAAAATAATATATTGTGTTGTTTTTTTTCTTTCAGTTGTTTAACCAGGAGTGGCACACTAAGCTGAAAGCTTGTTTACAGGGGAAACCTGGGAGCACATGGAAGTTAAGTAACTTGCTCAGGGTCACCCAGTATGCAAGTGGGAGCTGTGGGATTCAAACCCAGATCTCCAGATTTGCAGCTCAGAGCCTTACACCACTGTGCTTTACTGCCTCCCTAGTTATGGCAGTCATCTGTTTTATGGTTAATGATGTTGGTGTAGTAAGCAGCAGTACATTGCATAGCAGGTGTAAAATGTCAATAAGTAGGTCATGCAATAGATGTGCTGAGCAGTTACTGAAGCAAGAAATGTATTTAGGGTAGTAAAATATTCCTGTTAGAAAACTGATAAATGTGTGACATTTGCATCTCAGTTTCAAGGAGTTCCTTATGGGGTGCCAATGTACAATATAAAGTAGTTATAGTTTTCAAGTTGTCTGAGTAATTGCTTTGTACTACCACTGTTACTAAATTTAAATTATTCCATGAAGGAAATTAAGTTTATGTAACTGTCTGTAAATGTATTAAAACATTTACTTGTCCTTATAATGTAATGCATTAAATGCTGTTACTAGGTTAAGAAGTCACATAACAGCAATAGAGATGAAAACAATGGGATGCATAAGAATTTGAAAAGAAGTATACATTAGCAGGAGCAGTGTCATGACGTCACCAATTTTTTTTACAGTTTCACTCCAGATTTTCAACATTACCATTTTTTTACACCTCCTCATAAACAGTGCAGCTGTCATTTTTTACATCCCGTTCAAAATGTGTTTTTGCACCTGTGGTACCAAATGGCACAGTTGCAGTGCAAAATCACCTTTCGGCTAATGAGCTGATAGTGTCACTGTTCATGTGGTGGGGTCACAAAAAGCCCATGCTGAAAACTTGGAGTGAAAATACCAAGAAACGCCCAGGGCATTAGGGTTTCTGACCATAACACCCTGCTCTGTAGGGACTGACAGGCATCAGGGGTGTGACTTGGGATTGTAAACAACAATGCTCACGCCATTCCACCCTCATCCCCATCCTGCAGCCAGTGACAGGTATCGAGGTGTGCCTTTGACTCTTCAGCCCCAAAGTTCATGCCATTCTCTTATACTATACCTATTTCAACATATTTCCTGATGGAATGGGATGAATGTAAAGTTTGAACACTCTAAGGCACACCTCGACACCTGTCTGTGTCTGCAGGGTAGGGTGAGGTGAAATGGCATGAGCATTATGGGCAATGACCCAAAGGCACATCCCAATGGCTGTTCATCTCTGCGGGGTGGGGGTTGGGTTGGCGTCACTTCAATATTTCACTGCCATTCCTATTCTGCTTGTCTGTCTGTCTGTCTGCCTCTCTCTCTCTCTCTGTCTATGTAATTATCTATCAATTGCATGTATCGCTATTTTTGCCTATTTCTAAAACAAACCTACATATCACATTTGCCTGCACTCTGAGCACATACTTATGAAACTGTGCATATTTGTACTCCACTTCTGCATAGACCTCATACTTTATTAATATTCCCATTATCACAAGTATAACTATCTTGCCCTTATCAAAAGCGACCCCCCTCTGAAAGTTATTATCACATTTTCTCTGCTAGCAGTTCATCATTACACCTGACTTCCTGACATCAACACATTGCTTAAATATAACTTACATCACCTCATGGACAAAAACCTTGTTTCTCTAAAATCAAACAAACTGTGTAAATAATCCCAAGGTTGAACATATGCCAACCATTACCTTTTCATGTGCCGCCACCTTCTGTACCATCATGGAGATTTGCATATGTTTCCCATGATGCTTTGCATTATTGGGGTATGTGCAATTGTGTTTTCTTTAAAATTTGGCTGTCCAGCCACTATCATCCAGGATAACACATACCTCAGTGGCATTTTCTCTGGGGTTCTTTTGTAAACCTATATTGCTTCCTATTCCTTCCATTAAAATGTACACCTCAGAGCTGGCCCGGTGGCGCCGAAGGTTGAGGTGCTGGATGCCACACCTCACACCACACCGGAGACCTGGGTTCGGGAGTGGACTCGGGTTGCTGGTGGGCCAGCCAGTGGGAGATAGGCTTGAGCATCCCACAACAACTCACCTTCTCCGGGGAGGGGGGAGGCCTCTGCCCATGCACTTGCCTGACTCTGAGCGGAGGCTCGGAGTACTGCAAGCCCCAATTGTAGGGAATGGGCGGCCACAATGCAGTGTGGACATCAGTGCCTTGTGCCATGACATCAGGGGGTTGCACACTGTAGAGGAGGGGAGGAAAGAGAGAAACTGCCTGCCGACGCCGGGAAGATGGGCTTCTAGGAGCATCCCTCTAATGTGGCCCCGCTCACTCGACTACCTCCAGACCAACGCAGTGAAGGATTACAGGGTGTCTGGTCCCCCACTTCATCCCCACTCGGGGGGCAAGCCGCAGCTCCATGGGGCTGAGAGGTAGATATGAGTGGAGCGGGAGGTAGGAGGATGACTCCATGAGGAGCCCTGAAGGGTCAGAGTAGGCAGGGCGAGGGGTGGATAAAAGAATAATTAAAAAAAAAAAATGTACACCTCCATGTATTTTCCTAATAATGTGTATGCCTTCCTTAGAACAGAAACTAAAACAAATCTTACTACTTAGAAATCATTGTGTTGTTTCTCCATACCTCATTAACAATTCCACACAGCTTCACTAACTTCATTATATAGTCATGGTGGATCTGACCAGAATTTGTTTTCATTGCAGGGAAAGGGAAGGGGAAAATGTTTAACCAGGAAAGACACACTAAGCCGGAGCTTGTTTTCAGGTGTGACCTGGGAACACAAGGAACTTAAGTGACTTGCTCAGGGTCACACAGTGTACAAGTGGGGGCTGATGGGATTCAAACCCAGGTCTCCAGATTTTTACAGCTCAGTGTCCTTAACCACTATGATGTACTGCCTCCATTCTCATTATACTTCAATCCAAGCACAGTTCTGTGATCTGTCTTAAACTCAATAAAGCTCATTAAAAAAAGATCCTAACCAGTAGTTCTAACAAGGTAACTATTGGTATTACCATGTAGCATATATGCAATAACATACATGCAATAAGTAGTTTCACGATAACTGCTATTACTACGTAGAAACATGATAACTATTTCTATAGTTACATGCTAGTACTAGCCAAGTTAGAATGGTTGCATGATATGCTGCAGTGTGACAACCTACTTACTGCATGTCAATTACACTATTACATGGTAATATAGTATAGCCAAGAGATTAGAGTAATGAGCGGTGAATGAGCTTGGTACATCCAGCAGACTTGGGTTTGATTCCTACAACCTCCACTTACATACTGTGTGACCCTGAACAAGTCACTTAACCTCCCCAGTGCTCCCAGGTCACCCCCGAAAACAGGCATTTTGCCTAGTGGGCCTTACCCAGTTACCAAAGAATAAAAACAAAATACCAATAGTTACCTTGTTTTTATACATTTACTACTAGATAACTACCATGAAACCTGTGTCCCAAAGGGACACTGTTTGTCAGTTTTAACCAAGTAAGCCACACTGAGCATTGGCAACTAATTTCCTGGTGCTTACGGGTGGGGGGCTCTTACGTGGACTGGTTTTAGATGAGGGAATGTTGACCAGGACAAAAGGGAAATCCTCAGCTCTCATGATAAGTGCTACAGGATCTTTAACTTCCCCCTGGACAGCCCCCAGAGGTGGGTAGCAAGGACACTGATGTAATATTTCATCAGAGGGACAGCACCTCAACAATGCAGCTGCCCCCCCCATGCTGCACTAGAGTGTCAGTAGTGGGTGTTAGCCCAAGTTCATGATGTAGGACTAGAGCCCACAACCTTATGAGTTGGCCCAAGATGGGAGCGTGCTGCAGGCTACATACTGAACCACTAATATGTCTTCAAATAGGAGGTCAGTGATGAAATATCCTCCCTTCCTTGATTCCAGGGCTGTTATGCCTTAGAGTCAGGGGAGGCATGTGGCATGTGCCCCCCCCACAATTTCCATCTATATGTTGCTTTTTCAATGGAGGAAAGGTTGTAAAAGTATAAATAAGTGTGCTTCACTGATTAATTTTTAATTGCACGCCCTTCCCCCAGAAATTCTCTTGTCATGCTGTCCATGTGTGGTTCCACTATTACGTACTGTACCTACTCTGCTGCACTAATCCCCTTGGAGTTATTATGAGAAATGAGCCGACCGAGGATCATGCAGAAGATTAAATCAGGGAATTCTTGCTGGACATCTGATTATTTTTCTACAGGGACAAATTCCAGTGACAGGCAGGCATGAACTCAGCAGAATGGCAGGCAGGCTGCGGTGTGAACATTATAAATAGCATTCATGGAATAAAGTGCATAATGCTCTCAGAGTGGAGTGCTAGCTATGCCACCGGGCTGCAGGTCTGTAGAGTAAGCGACTTGGCATGCTTTATCCCCACGGCCATCACACATGGTTCACAGCACCAAGCTATCTCTACTTCTAAACTATACCCCAAGAGGGCAGACATGGCTTTCTCCATACATATCTATATATATATATATATCTATATATCTATATATATATTACACACACACACACACACACACACACACACACACACACACACACACACACAGGGGTTAGAGACCCTGACATGTCAGGGGCCACTTTGAAAAGGCAGGATTTGTGGACCTGCTACAGCCTGTGTTTCATCTAAGCAGCAAAACAAAAAAGATTTGGCGCTCACTTAACAGGTAATGAAACTCACAGGATTCAGATGCAAGCTTACACAAGGTGCAAAAGCAGATACTTTATTCGGTAAAGGGCTCCCTCCCAGAACCCAGTTAGTTTGTGGCACTTTAAGCACTGCATATACAAGAAGCATGCAGTGCAAACACATGCAGTAACAACCATTGTTGTATCAGTTGTTTTTGCTTCTTACCATTTTTCTGTTCTTCAGTCAGCTGCTCAACCTATGGTAAAAAGGAAGATTAGTGAGTTTGATAGTTTTTACTCTTCCAACATTTTCCTCTCTTAGTTCAGTTTGTTTCATCACATCTTAGAGAACAGTTCTTATAGTTGTGATAGCGTTTTTTCAGCTGCCATTGGGGCTGCAGAACCTGATACCTTAGGGCACCCCACTGCCTCTCTGGGAGCCCTTGGAACCTCCATATGATATCCCCAGTACCTCCACTAGGTGAATCAATATGTAACCTTTCACAGCTGTAGTTGAGATAATTTAAAGGCTAGAAAATATAACTTTGCTGTCTTGTTTATGATGTCACTAGAATCTTTTAATGGAATTACCTAGAGGATAATGGATGGGAACCAGTTGATAACAACACTGTGTTCAGATTGAGAGGTCATCATGACAACTTAGTGAACCTCGACAGCGAAGCTCGAGAGGTTTACAGTTGGCATAACGACAATGAGATGGGAACACGCGTTGTTGTTAACCGGTGCCCATCCATTGTCTTTTATAGTGTACAGATACCAGTTAAAACAAATTTGTCCTTACTTTTCTTTTTTTTTGTAGCACTGCTCTCCATCTGGGTCAGCTTTCACTGTCACGGCCGTTCCCCTGAAGCCCCATGTTCAAGAGATGTGCATGCACAGTGCTGTTCATGTTGTTATGGTATCGATGTGACATACTCAAGAGAGTATAACAACCTCTTGATGGCTCATCAATACCATAATAAGGACAGGAATTCATTGAATTCCATCCCTAACAATGCCCTCCCATGCAGTATAGCCTTATAATAACTGGCCAATCTTTTTTTACCATTGTAGAAGTCATGTAATTTCCCATTATAAACAGCTGGTTATAACATCTGTCTTAGGTGACACTATTCAAGCCTGTAGATTCCGTTGCACAAACACAGGCTGTTTTTTTTCCATACTATGCTTTTACCTGGATGGCTTCCCATTAGCCCACGCCCCTAACCACGTCCCCCATCACCAACTGAGGACCCCGCTCCATCCTGGTGTTCCTCCCTGGCTTACCCCCCCCCCCGGGCGGGCCTCTGGGGTCCCCCCTCCGCTCTCCTCATTGGATGCCATGCTCGGTGTTCAGGAGGGTAGGGCCCTATGCCAGCCACGTGGGGGCTGCAGAGAAGCAGGGCTGCATGCTGCTCATCTGGGGGGGTTGGGAAAGGGTGTTCTGTAAGGCTTGGCATGCTATGACGCCACGGCATGGAGACGCCAAGCATCTGGCATGCTTCCCAACTTCAGCCTCTGGTCCCCAGTAAACCACTCCTGTGGTTGCCCAGGAGTACTATACTAGGAGGCATTACCCTCCCCCCCCGAAGACTGAGAGCATGCAGTACGTTGCTGAACCCATTCCCCCCTGGCCCTCCTGCCACCTGAGTCCACTTCCGAACCTGGGTCACTGGCACCGCAAGCAGTAGCTCAACTGCTGTGCCGGCAGGCCAGCCAACACAGGCTCTGTTAAACACTACAAATCACATTTTCAGCAGTTTCTTTCTTTCTTTCTTTCTTTCTTTCTTTCTTTCTTTCTTTCTTTCTTTCTTTCTCTCTCTCTCTCCTTGTCTCCTCCTCACCGTCTCTCTTGTTCTCCCTCTCTTTTACATACCTACACATTGCTATGTTAACCATTACAGGGCAAGGGAGTGCTCCCAACCAGAGCATTCCTTTACCCTGCATGTGAGACACTGATTCTGTCAAGAATGTCTCATGTACAGGTGCCCTGGAAATGGGCACATTCAAGAGAGAGTTTATTTAAAATGTAATATATTACTGATCAATAATATATTAATAGTGTCAGGGAGATCACTTTTACAGTTGTAAGAACGGGCTCATTTGCATTCATAGGGTATCAGATCCACTCACCTTTGGTTCACAGTTCTTGTATTCTAAGAATGCACGTGAGACCACTTTACAACTAGCTCTACTGAGTATGTGGTTTTAATGCTCACTGCTCTGCTGTAACTGCAGCATGAGGCAACATGAACCAACAGATCTAATGCCTGCTGCCTCGTGCTTCACCACCAGGAACTGCTGTCCTAAACACCAATCCAGTGGTTCTAATGCCAACTGCCATACCTGTCTCTGCTATCAGTACAACAAGGGGTAGAACACTGCATTTCCTGATCAGTTCACCAAAACAGCACCTAACGGTAAGCTACTATACCCAGTGCTAGGGTCCAGCCACTGTTAGTCAGGCTGCCTAAGCTCCTAGCAGTTTGCTGCTGTGGATTCAGGCTTCAGAAGGTTCAGTGTTGCAGTTTTGCCCTAGCTCCATGCTCACATAAAATTTTTAAGGTCAGATTTGGACAGGGTAACCTCTTTGAATCATTAGTTTCTCCTGATCACACATCCCAGCTATCCAAAGAAACATTAAACCAGCTTCACTGAAATACAAAGAATGGATTTATTTCAAGAAAATGGTTGCCTTCCACTTCCTGGGTATTCCCTTCTTAGCTCTGGCCAGAGAACTGTTTAATCTCTTCTAAGCTGCCAAACTAGCTAATGCCAAATCTGACAACCTGAGAGCCTCACCAAAACCTAACTCATTGGATGGACTTTGGGATCTCATGATGCAAGGGATATTGTCTGTCTCTCAGTTCAAAACTTGTTGCCAACATTGAAACTTGGCTGCTGGCTCACGCTTCCCAGTCCTAAATCTCACAATTTGGTTCCTTCCTGTTTCAGAACTCTGCAGCCCCATTTTCCCTTCTGGGTACCCCCAGCATACTGCCTTCAATTCTTGACAGTTCCAGTTAGGCACATTCCACAGTGGCCATCATATCATCAGTTTTACTACAGCATCTAGGTACCTCATCCTCTTCTGATGGTCCTTTTACTTCCCTTTCTACCAGTCCTGTGCATCTCATCCCACTTCTTGTGAAGGATATTGTAGATGGCAAATATGTTAATTTGGTAACTATTGATGCCATTACATGACGCCATAGAAAATAGGGTGATCTCATGCAGCAATGTATCAGTCAACCTTAATGCAAAAGATTCACGGCTCTTAACAACAAATAACGGTCTCTGAGTTTGTTGCCACATTCAGCATATTCAGGGATGTCATCTGTAAAGCATTCCTGGCTAGACATGAGGAGCTGGACACATATTTATATTTGATAGTGGATCTCACCATCACGTAAAGGCAGTGTTACAACATTTTATGACTACAACTGTGCATTTTCTGCCAAAGCTGCAGCCTATCTTCAGCAATTTAACAGCAAATGCAGCTGCCCATGCTTGGTAATGAGCTGTTTTGCCATTATTTTGTGAGTAACAAGCCCTGTCCAGCACTACGTGAAGCTACCTGTCACATCAGTCATTTCTGTGACTCTTGACAGTTCAAGAACTTGCTTACATAGAAGTTGTCAGCAGATAAGGACCTCCTGGCCAGCCTAGTCTGCCCTGTTTTTCCTATCTAAAGTGACGCTCCAGATCCTATTCGCTCTCCATCCTCCCCCCCTTTTACTTCTAAGATCCCTTTGTGCCCATCCCACGTACTCTTGAATCCTGTAACTGTTTCTGCCCCAACTACCTCTGCTGAGAGGTTATTCCACGTGTCCACCACTCTCTCTGTGAAGAAGTATTTCCTCACATTTCCTCTGAACCTCCCTCATTCAATCTTCATAGAGTGACCTCTTGTCTGCAATCACCTTTTCCTCTGAGAAATGCTACCTTCCTGTACCTTGTTCTTCCCTGTGAGGTATTTGAATGTTTCTATCATGTCCCACTTGCCCTCATTTCTTTGAGGGAGTACATATTTAATTCCTTTAGCCTTCCCTCATAGGGTTCATGATGAAGGCCTTGCACCATTTCGGTTGCCCTCCTCTGAACCACCTCCACCCTATCTATGTCCTTTCTGACATGGGGTCTCCAGAACTGGATACAGTATTCTAGGTGAGGTCTCACCAGTGCTTGCTTCTTCTCCTTCATCTTCAGTATTGGCCACGAAACCAGATGTATCTTTTATTCCCAAGAATTCTACTGACAAGAAGGGCAGACAGACAGATAGTCCTCTCATTCACAAAGTCCATCTGTATTAATTTTAATGACACTGAACTGGAAGGGAGGGTATGCTTTTTGCAGATGACATCAAAATCTACAATAGGGTGGACACTCAGGTGGTGGTGGAAAGAATACATAGAGATGTTGAGAAACTGGAGGAGCGGTGAAGAACATGGCAGTTGGGGTTCAATGCCAAAAAGTGTAAAACTGTGCACATAGGGAATATGAACACAGGAACCGAGTATAAAATGGGGGTGGAGGTACTGACAGTGTCTAAGCAAGAAAGGGACCCTGAGGTTATTAAATATAATGACCTCAGATTGCAGGGCAGTGTTACAAATTAGTGGGTAGGGTCAGTGGGATGCTGAGGTGCACAGGGAGAGGTAGCTCCAGCAGAAAGAGGGAGGTGGCATTACCACTGTATCGTTCGCTGGTGAGACCCCACCTGGGATATTGTGTCTAGTTCTGGAGGCCACACCTCTGAAAAGACATAGACAGGGTGGAGACAGTCGGGAGAAGGACATCTAAAGTGGTTCAGAGGTTGCATCAAAAGCCCTATGAAGAGAGACTAAGGCATCCCATCATGTACATTCTGGAAGAGAAGAGAGTGAGAGGGAATATGACAGAGACCAAGAAGTACATCACGGGGGAGAATAGGGTGCAGGAGGAGAGTCTCATTCAAATAAGAAAAAGCACCAGGACTAGGGGCATGCAATAAACTTGGAGGGAAGGAAGTTTAAGAGGCATGCGAGGAAGTGCTAGCGTACTTCACTGAATGAGTGGTGGATACCTGGAACAGACTACCAGTGGAAGTGGTGGAGGTGAAAACAGTGGGGGGCTTCAAGCATGCATGGGCTGGACATAGGGAAACATTAGTAAATAGGCAAAGAGAAGGGAGGGTCACTATAGACCAGTTAGGATCTGCAGAGACAGACTAAGCAGGGACCATTTGGGCAGACTGGGTGGGCTAAGCAGCCCTTTTCTGTTGATAAATTCTAAGTTTCCATGTTTTTATAAACCTGTCTTTGCATCATGCTGCTTCCTACATGTCTGTAGCAACTGAGGAGCTGCTTACGCTAAAAGAGTATGCCACATTAATCACTCCCAGCAAATGCATAACTGACTCTTAGCCTGCCCACGCACACCAATCACTGCTGTGCATCTCCAGGACCTGCAACTTCTCATCCCGCTCGGATGTTCATGCATACCCTGATTCAAGTCCTCAGACTGGACATTGTACCCTGTACTGCTCTGTTTCAAATCTGCCCCTCTGGTAGGCTACCTCCGAGTCTAATATATTGAATAACTAGCAGTGACTGGCTAGTGTGATATCCTGGATCATGAAAGTGAACCTTCTTCTCAGTCTGACGTTTTTTATTCTATATAATTGATGGTTAGCAGGTTTTGTCACTTTTTTTGTCAGTTGAATCAGTTGATGGTTTTCACCAGGGGAAGACTAGTCAGACTCCGCCTTGGAGTACATTACATACCATCTCCTTGGCAACGGCAGTGGTGTGATGCTGTGTGAAATCAGAGCCATATTTCTTCAACGGCAATGGGCTGCGTCAAAAACTCCTCCCCCCTCTTCACTCTCTCATTCAGGCCTCAGAACTGCAGTCTCTTAGATGAAACTGACTGCAATTTCTACTTGATTATAATGAAACCATCTCCTTTACTCCTGCGATGCACTGTGTAGTGAGATCAGGTAAGAGGCTGTTTTTGATATTTCACCAGTTTTACTTTCCTGCAGTCACTGATGCATTGGGAGTTTATTCTCTAGACATTGCTCGTCACAATTCTATAAGAATAAATTTTAGAAACCACCAACATAACCTGCTAGCCATCAAATGCATAAAGGATTTGTTATATATTAATCACAGCTCAGCTCACCGGTCTTGCTTGCTGTTAGAAACCTAATCAAATAGCTTATCTGTTAACCCCTTTGATTTGCCACCCTACTCTGGATGCCTGCCAATCTCTTCTCACCTTGATTATGTCTGTTGAAGTGTAAGAGGCAATTAAGTGGCTCAGACCCAAAAGATGCCACAGCTTGGAAGGATTACGGGGAGAATTTTATAGATTCGTACAGATCCTTAGTAGTTTGAATCAATGAGCATCTTTTTAAGAAAAGTGATGTCAGCAGTGCGGTACCACAGGGATCTGTGTTGGGCCCTGTACTTTTCTTAATTTACACAAGGGATAGCCTTAACAGATGAATCAACAAATCTGCTGATGACATAAAGCTGGGTGGAGAAGCTCTGAGCAAAGAGGATACATCAACCAGATAATCAACCTTAGCCAACCTCTCATTATGAGCCAGGAAAAAGGGCATGAGATTTAACCCCAATAAATGCATAGTTTTACATCTGGGGAACAGGCATCAAGACACTAATTATTTACTGATGGGAAGTCTTTGAGCAATGTATTTATTGAGAAAGATACTGGTGTACTGATAGAGACCTAAAGTACAGTGCACACTGACCCCTATACATTAAGGGGCGGATTGCCTATGCGCCATTGATCTGTAGAGCATAGGCAACCTTAAGTTGGAAGTAGCAGACCCCTGGCAGTATTCTCAGAAGGGACGCATCCTCCTTGCTCATCCAATCCCCTGACCAATTATGCAGCTACATGCTGTTGGTTATCCGAGGCATGTCTGGGGTGTGCCCGCACTATGTGCCATGCACTAAGGCATGGAGTACTGGGTGAAGACGGGTGCAGGATACACAGCAGGGACCCTGCCCTATCTTTTGCATTCCCCCCACAATGACTCCCACTGGCTGCGGCAGGGCAGGGAATTCCCCCCACCTTGCTGCCCTAGCCCAACTGGCTGACATGGAGGGTGAGGAGCAGTCATTTAGGTACTAACCCATACTATTATAACTGTCATATCCTGTGCCTTCTCAGAAGCCCCTGCTTCAAGACCCAGGATGGGTATCCCACTGGATGCCTGCCTTTGTACCTTGATCCACCCCCACCCAAGCTGTGAGCTGGGGGGTTGGGCCATAGACATTTCATTAGTTGCAGCAATTACAATAACAATATAAACATAAACTATACATTACATTAGCTACAGCAGTCAACAAGCTAAACATATCATATACATCAGTTATAGCATTTACAATAACAATGTAAACATAAAATATACATTAGTTACAGCGGTTAACAATATAAACGTACCGTACACATTAATTGCAGCAGTTACAATGACAATATAAACAGCTGATGCGTTTGGTCATTCAGACAGATACTAGTGCAGTTCATCTGGAGGGGTTTTATCCCTGTGGGGATGACCACACAGTTAGTTTAGTAACAGTCACAGTACTCTCTGAATTCTGACTGTAGCGTTTTTTTCAATTCCGCCAAGGATTTACTACCTCTGGATTCAGGGGACATGGAATTCCATGTCTTCAGAATGAGTTAATCTAGGCTTATTTTCCCATAGTTTGTTCGAACCATGGTTACACAGAGGCTTCCGTTTTTGACCTCTCACATGTATGTGTTGGAGGCATTGTTTGCTAGTCCCTCCCAGCCAGTGTTCAACCTTTTGACTATTTTTTGAACTGTGAGTTCCCCAGGGTCAGATGGAGGGGTACAGATGCCCCAGCTGGCAAGTTGATACAGGGGCCCACCTGGAAAATAAATAGGGCAGGGCCAGCTGACACACTCATCAGTATTCTGCTTCAGTATGATATACCAACTCTGCGTTTGCATCTTGCATTTATTTACAGGGCCCATTTAATTACAAAATAGATGATAAATGTCACACTTGGACAACTGGTTCTGATCTCTGTATAATTTTTTGTAAATAAAAACAATGTGTGATGGACTGTGTCAAGAGAAACCAGTGTCTTGCTAAAGTTGACACAAAACCCCCCAGGGATAAGTTCAAAGGACAGGAGGGATTTTAAACTGCAGATTTCTAAAATGCAATTACCTTGTCAATTTGCTTTGATCCCAGAAAATAAAATTAGCCATTCATGACGTCCTCAGGGAAATCCTTTGATTTTAAACTAGGTGTCATAATGGAAAGAGCATGCTTGTGTTTTGGGTGTCTCCCAGGAAGCCAGCTCACTTCATCAAAGAGACATTTGCTGTCTGTAGATACCAGGGCCAAAATATTTTTGCTTTGAATATTCAGTTACTTACATCAAAGAGACTTTTGAAGTGTGCGTGTGAAGCAAGAGCCCAGACCGGTTTGGACCAGTCAGCATGAAAAGAGGAGATTTATTTTGTCATCTATTACTTTTTTAATACTTTAGTAGGCCATCATGTGTTATAAAATAGATTTTTATACACCAAGGTGGAGTTTGATAAACTCAGAGAGAAGGCCGGCTCAGGACTGTTTTTAAACCTACTGAGCATACCTTGAGGTACACTTTCATATTTCTGACTGAGAGAGAAGGAACATCAAAGCACTGAAAGAAAGATTAAGAAGTAAGGACCTTAGACAAGGTTAGTGTGAGTGTTATTATTTGTAGGAATCTGCACTTTTAAACCTGTTGTTTTAAGGCTGTATGTGTTGGGATATTTTGTTCTGTAATATTTTCTGTTTTCATATTTTTTTAAAGTAAAGATATATTTTAAAATGGAAACTGCCTGGTTTGCCTTGAAATTTCTTTTTATATAAGTGGAGCTTTAAAGGTTATAGTTGACACTGTGTATGAGCTTATTGTTATACCAAACTGGGAAACGGATAGAGTTCTCTAAGGTCTAGCATAGAGTTCTAAGGGTTCATTTTGTAGACCCGGTTAGGTGTCCATAGGCAAAGATATCTGGCCCCCTGAAGACAAAATTATCTGAGCCTGATAATTGGGTACGCTAACAAGAGGTTATCAGTTTGAATCCCTCCAGAACTTGAGACTAAGGTGACTCAAACCCACAAAACAAACAAGAGGGTTACCTTGTACTGTTCACTATCCACAAATCCTATGCTCAGAGGTTGGCACTTTGGGAGTAGAGGGCTGACCAGCTGAGTGAATTTGTGACAATAAAAGCAAAGCTTCTCAGAGTTTAGAAGGTGGCCAGGTACCCAACAGAGGGGACCCACCTGGAAATGGCCAGGTATCCTGGTGGCTCATTCCCTGGACTTCTCTTTTCTTAGTTTAAGGGAATACCAGTCTAGTGTTTGAAGCATTGTTCAATGGTGCATGCTGTATGGGCATTTAAGGACAAATCTTGCCATTTGGTGGTATTGAATGTTACATTAAATCTCTCCAGCAGTTGATTACTTATGTGCTGGTAGGCTATGCTTCTATTTTCCTGAATGGGCAGCAGTAGTTGTGTGGCTAAGGTCGATCTTGCTGTTTTTTGGTACGGCACAGCCATTTTGGCGGAGAGCTCCCAGCCTGGCATTTACATTTCTGACAGTAGATTGAATGGCCCCAATACACAAATGCTGATGCAGAGCTTGCACCAAGCCCTGTATTGAACCAGGTGATCAGCTCAGCTGCGCTGATGGCTTTGCTGTAGAATACATCCAATTCAAGAAGATTGGGTGCATTTGCATTTGCGACAGTTTTCCCGATTTACAGCAGCTTACACCAAATATTTGGTGCAAGCACTGTAAAACGGGTAGCCAAAATTGCCATAAGCTAGACCAGGAAAAGCTGGTCTAACTTGCAACAATTGGCACGTGGGATTGGGAATCGTGATTGCTGGCTGAGGGATGCTGCAAGTCCCGTGCGCCATATGTTTGGAGCTCCTGGGGCTTGCAGCATTCTCTGGACTTTCATGAGTCATCCCAAATGTTTTTAATGTCTACTCCCAGATATTTGTAGTCTTTTTTTCCCTTAATAATGGACTCATCTAAGAGTTGTAGTTTTAGCTCACAAGTGTCTCTATTTTTTTATGGAAGAATGCTGACTGGGTCTTTTTCCCACTCAGTACCATCTCTGCAGAGATAAACTATTTTTGTAGTATATCGAAACCCAATTCGAGTTTTTTTCTCTCCATTTGGGAGAAGTCTGTTGCTCTTGCTATGAGAACTGTCATCTACATACAGTTTTATTTTTGAGTCTTGTATGCATCGAGGAAGGTCGCTCACAGAGACCAGGAATAATAGAGGATCGATCCCTGTGGGACACTCTCTGGATAGATATCCCACTTCAGATAGAAATGTTGTACATTGCCTCTGATTGCCTGTGGTTTGTTAATTAGGAAGTAAACCAGGTAGTTATTTCAGATGTTTGTCCCAGTTTCTTTTGTTTCCCTAGAAGAATTTTATGGTCCACCATATTGAACGCCATTGAGAGGTTCATGTACACTGCTCCAACCAAATTACCTTCGTCCAGCACTCTGGCTACCTCTCCGACAGTGTCTGCTAGAGCAATGAATATGAGCCTGCCTGCCCTGAAGCCCAACTGGTGGATCATTTGTAGGTTATTTACTTCTAGGTACTGTACATAGGTAACTATTTACAGGCAATCTTTCAGAATAGTTTTAAAATGATGGATAGTAAGCCAGTCAGTCTGTACTGAGAGAGGTCTTTCGGCCCCGCCCCTCAGTTGATTAGGACCACTTTGGCATGTTTCCAGGATTCTGAAAAGGACCTTCCCATTAGGCTTCTGTTAAAGACGTTGGTCAGGGTTGGGTATATGTAGTCTTGAGCTGTTTTTAGGAACTAAAGTTCTACATTGTCCAACTTTTGGGATTTATTTGCATTTCGTTTGCCTAGTTCTTTCTGTCCTTCATTACCTTTTACTACTTTGAAGTGAAAGCTTGGTACAGTTTCAGGTATGAGTTCTTTATCTTAAGTTCAATCGACCTCATTGTTGCCAATCTGTCTCTGATGCTGGGGGAGGTTTACGTCAGGGAGAGTGCAAAAATACTTGTTTACTTGGTCTGCTGCAATCTTTGGATTTTGGGCAGTGCCAGCTTCTCCTGTACATTTTACCCCATTCCTACATCCTTTTGGGCCCACAAAGCTTTTTATTTTTTTTTGGTATATGGAGGGATTAATTATGTTTTCAATTTTGTTCTTAAAATATCTAACTTTTGTGCCAGTGTCCGGTAGGTCAGGGATAGCTTAGGGAAATCCTTTGCCAGTTGTGAGAACTGGCCACGCTCATGATCAGCAGCACTGAAAACTATTTGCTGCTGGTATATACAATCAATGCAGGTTCAGGGGGTGCCAAAGAAGTAACACTCCTTTTCACTCATTCCACAACCCCCCATGATGCAGTCCTCAGAGGTCATGTGGTGAGTCAAAATGTGAGCATAAGAGTTCTTCATGCTTCACATAACAGGTCAGCCCCACTGATGATGAGCCAGAGGAAACAATTATTTTGTCATAACAATTAAGTTTAATTAGGTTGAGGTAGTGGAAAGGGTGCAACACTGAGTCACAAATATGATCAGGGGTATGAGGAACCAAAACATATAAGGCGAGACCTGAGGACAGGACCTCTACATTTTCACACCGGAGAAAAGGAAGCTGAGAGGGGCTATGATCTGAGTCTTAGCACACTGAAAGGTATATACAAGGTTGAACAAAAGGAGCTGTTTCATCTGATGCCCTCCAGCAGGATGCGGGGACAGGCCCTGAAGCTCAGAGGTGATAAACACAGGGGTAACATTAGGAGACTATTCCTCTCCCAGACGGTGATGAACCCAGGAAACAGCCTACTGGCAGAAACAGTAGACATGAAGACAGTACAAGCCTTTGAGGTAAGCCTGAACAATTTTCTACTTACTAAGGGAATTGCAGGGTATGTACCTCAGGTAGCAGAGTGGAAGGGAAATTGGAACATGTCTGCAACACATACTTGTTAGGCCCTGTTTATGAAGTGTTGGGGTAGGACTGGCATGATGGACCTACAGTTCCTTCTGACCTTAAATCACTATGCTACTATAATAATAATCTTAATTTATAAAGAGTTTTATAGAATTGCAAAACGCAGAGCATAAAACAGAAAAGTAGCAAAAAGAAATGGTTTCAGAAAAGAATAAAATGAATGCACCAATGACAGGTATTTGTTGGGAGCGGGAAGAGTGAGGCAAAGGCTTGACAATATATATGAAAAAGTTTCCAATAATGTTGTAACCTCCGGATACCCCCATGGTGCACAGATACTGTACAAATGTACTTTTTTTAGTACTTGTACAGCAGTGCATGTGAGCCAAAAATTACATGCAGCAGAGTCAGGTTATCGACACTATAAAAATGCTAAACAAAATAAATAAATAAATAAATATATATGTGTTTTATAGCTATTTTCGGTGCCAGACTGCCCTCGTGATCTGTCCCAGTAAGAGACCTCATACACACACGCATGTAGTTCAGCACAGTGTCAGTGCCAGTGCCAGACATCGACTCTGTGATTGTGATGGTCAGTAAAGTGATTGACAGCACTTGTTAAAGAATCCTCCCCCTAATCCCACCCCATTACCAAGATGAGATGGTGCATGGCTTAGATTCCTCATCCACTGCCTGTTAAACACACTCACAGAGACAGAAACTGTCTGAAAAAAAAAATTTACTACTCAGTCCTAGCTAAGTCCCACCCCAGGCGTTGACTAGTGCTGACCTACTAGCAGGGGATGGCACGACAAGTCTCCCGAGCAAGTCTATGTGATTTTGTAAAGAAAAAAATACTCAGCACTCACGCAACTTGGTTCCACCTTCTCCAAAGGTACCGCACTGACTGCTGGCAGCACACCTCCCAAGTCTTCAGGCTCAGTTAATAAGCACTGAGGTACATGGAAGGGACAAAACTACATGCACCAGCCTGCTCCCTCTTGTAAATGGAACGTGTTTTGCATAGTAATTTCAGCCTCTGTACATGGGTTCCTAGAATCTTCAGAGACTGCTTCAGTACCTAAGGAGGTAATCAGTGGGTTCCTTCTGGGCATGTTGTTCTGGATTATGGGCAATGTATGTCAGGGGGTGGAGTCAGACTGTCTCTGTGCAGTGTGTGGGTAAAGGGAGTTGGCTGAGAATGCAGTGGAGTCCAGTGTGTGTATGCTTCTAGCAGAGTACAGTAGAGTAGAGTTTGATTTTCTCCACAGAGGGCTTTCAAAGTCCATCACGTTGACATGATGGTAACTGTCCCATCATACATTTCTGGTCACTAGGGGTACTGGTTTGCAATGAAGCCCATGGGTTTGGAGGTGGACTTTGAAATCAAGGTACAGACAGTGACTACAAATTGTATATGGCTGCACTTCTCTTGGAGGTAGTGCCAGTGTAAATATCAATGGAATTCCAGTTAGCAACAGCACCCATTGGTAGCTGTCTATCGAACTTTGCTTGCCAGTGATGTTCACATTTGATTGCAATTAAGCATGAGGTGCCCTGCTCTGAGGTAGTGTCCATCTACTAAATTAAGCTCAGCTCCCACTATAGAGCTCATTCAAAGAGACGAATAAATCAACAAAAAAATTAGCTGCACTGTACAAAGTCAAGATATCTACAGAGTCTTTACTATTTCATATTTTTTCTTTCTTTCAGGGACCATTTCCATGTACCCGATGTTTCACCCTTTATTTAGGGCTTTGTCAGGGAATAAGCAGTCCACAGGGGTTTAAAATCAGTAAAAAATGGTATAAATTAAATCTTTGTTATTTATTTAGTTTTTGTTGACCAGGAAGGAGGACTAGGAAATTCTATTTTCATCCTCATCCTCTGGGAGGAAGGGATAAACAGATGGAAACAACTCTCACTGAACCAGATTAAATTGCTGGTAGTATTTCTGTTGCAAGGTTTACCTTGCTAACATTACTACTGCAGCAGTTAATATCACATACATGTAAATTTACATTTTTTTCATTTTAGTACATGCTCATAGAGCTTAGAATTGAGACACAGGTGCTTTGCATTTGGTTTCTTCCTTATGTGCTTATTAACAACCGTTCATTTCTACTGATAAATTACTGGAGTCATTTGTAATGTAAAGAGAAAGCTCTGTAAGCACAATGCAGATGACCACTGGTCATTCAGCGATTACCTCTTTCAATCGTCAGCTACTCTTATGTTAACAGAGTCATTTATACTTCAAAAAAGTAAATGAAAATAAAAATTAAAAAAATCTGTCTTGCTATACTAACTATTTTTTCAGTATGTTCTATTAGTAGTATTAGCAAAACAATCTGCATCCTAAAAACAATTAACCATATGAGTACTGCACCCCCTCTGTGACATGTTTGAGCTTTCATTATTTTCATTATTTGTACAATACATTGTTAGCCCAACAGACCCAAGTAACTGCCAACAGAAACAAACTCTGGTCAGAGCCCATATGGCTGTGGAGAGCTTTTGGGGTGCTTTTACCCATTATTTCTAATGAATTTGCACAATGCAGATCTGCTGAGAGGCAGTTTCAATGTGGTCTTCCTTTTACACATTTTTACAATGTGTTTTCCCAGAATATGCCTGCTGATTGCTACATGTTTAGCCTGGATTGTTCACAGAAGACATGGCATCTCATTTTCAGTGGGGCTCTACAGCTACACAATATTATGCTGCATTGTGTAAGATCAGAACACACTGAAAACAATATTTTTCATCTGGACTAGGGTGCCCTGAATAAATACGTTATAAAAATGATAAAATCATCACCGCACAGAAAACAAGATACTTTATCTAATCTGGGACATCCTGAGTAAATACAGTGCAAAAATGTGTAAGTGAAGATCTCTGTGACAATGAGATGTAGCATCTCCCTTGGGCTATCCAGGATACAAAATATAGGATAATAAATATTTAAAGGAAATCTACTGTAAACTGAACTTCACTGTGTTCATTGACATTAACAAACAGTCTCTTTATTGTTTTATAACATATTAGATTGCAGTATTTATTTTGAATGTTGTGGCCATGAAGATGGTGTGTAGAGTGTGTGTGTGTGTGTGTGTGTGTGTGTGTGTGTTTGCTGTTCCTCAGTACATATTTTTTCCCAAAAAGCATAGTAAAAAATGCATGCCAATTGCTGATTGCTATATGTTTCACCTGGATAGTTCACAGAAGTTATGGCATATGTCTGAGGCAGTGCTTATCAGATAGTGGCTTAAGAGGTTATAAAAACTGGAAATCTTGTTAGATTTGCTGGGAAAGGGGTGACATTTATGAGGTATGAAGCTTTCTTGAAAGACAATACCTGCCCAAATGAAGCTTGTAGCAAGAAAATGTTTAAATGTTAAGTATTTAAATGTGCAAGTGGTTGCATTTTGGAAGGGGTAAACAAATCTCCAGTTTAATAGGCAACCAATATTTAACAAACTGTTTTGGTTTCCTAATGGCCATCTGATAAGCAGCTTGGAGTTATGTCTCCAACATTCTAAAGAGAAAGAAGGGAGTATTTTATTTCAATTGGCATAGTGATTTGTAGATGTGGTAGGATACATTAAAAACTCCAAAATATATGTTCCACGATACTCCATTTTTCCAGCTACAGACAGCAAGATGGCTGTAGGCTTTGCCCACAGCCATAAAATCCATGTGAGGCCAAACTACAGTTGAATATAGTGAAAGGGGTAAAGCAGTACTTAGAAGTCTGTTCTCCAGTGGCTATGCTCCTTTAAGTGAGGCTGTATACAGCAGCTTGTTCCAGTACCAATTACCAAAACAGATCTTTGAATAAAATTACTAAATACATTTTTCCTCTATCTCATGCTGAGCATTCCCTAAAAAATGTGCTTCAGTGAATTGTACATCCTTCAATGATCCTTTAACTCTTGTTTCTCTTTCTCACTACAGTTTATGATTTAATTGCTAAGCAATGGCTAGTACTGCACCCAAACATCTAATTGTCATCAAAGATCTTTTGTTATTGCAATTGAGGTTAGGTCTTTCAATGTGAAGGGGATTTGTAAATTATACAAGCTCAGCATTTGCAAAAATACACTTAATGCTCTGCTGCAGGTGCTAACCTCTGCAGCTCATTTCAACAGAGAAAACAAACGCAAAATGGACTTCTTTTTTTCTTAAACTGAATCTTGTAAACAAATGTTATGATTAAGGCAGAGAGTCTGCCAAATTTAACGCAGTCCTTTTATGTGGTAATACTCATCATGCAGTGATGTGCTCTGTTGAGTCTGTAATAGTGCTCTGATTGCCTTCAAGTGTCTTCTTTTGTACCCGAGTGTTGAGGGTCAGGTAGTGATGTGTTAGCAGGCCATCCACACTCCACACTTGACCATCACATTGTTGGCTTAGCAACAACCACACAGTGCTGTGGACTCAGCAGCCTGGAGTGTTGGTTGCCTAACTCCAATGCTCAGCTCACTATTCACCCTCCAGCAGTACCTGCAGTTTCTATAAGCATGCTTACTGTCCTACATGCTGTGCTCACACTATGCTAGATCATGGCAGGGAAAATTTAAGTACACATTTCCAATATGTCACAGTGTGTCAGAAGGACTGATAATGTGTAACACAGTACATGAAAAGAGGAATAATCATTAGATAGGCTATTTGTTTTACAAATTCTGGAGTTATCTTTCTTGGGATTACTATCATATGCAAAGAAAAGGGAGGAGGGTCTGATGGAGGTGGATGGATAGGAGGTCAAAAGAAGCCGGATGGTTGGAGAGCACTGTACTCTCAGATCATAGATGGGGTGGGGGAATTAAAAATTTGCATAGACATTTTTTTCATATAAACTCCTTCTTCATAAGAAACAGTTATAAATCCATAATGATGGGGTGTCATGGTAGGCGGCCAAGGAAAATGCCGCTTGGTGTTCTTTTCTGTCTTGGTAGAGGGGGTTTGAGGGAAAAAGTCTTTCTTTAAGTAGGGAGGTGCTCTGTTTGGATGGTAAGGTATTTTCAATACTACCTCATGGAATTTCTTGGGAGTGTCATCTTCTATTCCTAGTACAACAGGTATGCTAGGTGTTACCAGTACACTTGCAAGTTGTCTTCCTCATTCATTCCCAACTCCTTGTTCAAAGCCTCCAAGATGTATATCCAGAACATCTTTCTGTGCTCTAATACTTTACCCCATCTCCTCCCTGCTCAGGTTTTCTAACATGTTCGTTCCCGCAGAATCTGAGGGATACTGCATTGTGGCTTGCCTGCCTAAAATGTGCTGCGACTGTAGATTTCTTGCTCCCTATCCTGATGTTGCTCTTCTGTTCCCCTGTTCTCTTCTTAAGTGGCTGTATTGTTTTTCTCCCATAACGTTTACAGCAGGGTCACACTAAAAGATAGATAATGAAATATGAGTCACAATTTATATGATCCTTACCTCTGAAACCTTTCATTTGTACAAGGAAATCCTTCCTGCGCGTATGCCCACAGTGCAACACCTCCCATAGAGTTGTTCCTGTTTTCAAAGGTCCCAATAGTGCTTGTTGTCCACTGACATATTCCTTGTAACAGTGCATATGGACCAATATATCTTTGATGGCTTTGTCTTTTTATGGCTGTGGGTGGTGCCTACAGCCATCTTGCTATCTGTAGCTGGAAAATGGAGTATTGTGGAACACATGTTTTGAACTTTTCAATGTATCCTTCTATGCCAAATGAAATAAAATACGTCCTTCATTCTGTTAAGTATGTTGGAGACATAACTCTAAGCTGCTTATCAAATGCCATTAGGAAACTGAAACAGCTTCTTAAATATTTGCTAAATATTGGTTGTCTATTAAACTAGAGATGTGTTTACCCCCTTCAGAATGCAACTACTTGCACATTTAAATACTTAGCATTTAAATAGCTTCTTACTACTAGTTTCAATTGGGAATGTATTGTCTTTCAAGAAAGATTCATGCCTCATAAATGTCATCCCTTTCCTAACAAATTTATCATGTACACTGTTTTTTTACCTCTAAAGACACTACCTGATACTTACTGTCTCAGGCATATGCCAGGTCTTCAGTCAACTACCCAGACTAAATATGTAGCAATCAGCAGACATGTTCTACTATGCTTTTTGGGAAAAAAATATATTGAGTGACAGGAAACAAACATACACACACACACACACACACACTCACACACACACACTCTGTACACACCATCCTACTGGCCACAACATTCAAAATAAATACTGCATTCTAATATGTTTTAAAATGAGAAACTGTTTGTTTATGTCAGTGAACACAGTGAAGTTCAGTTTAGAGTAGATTTCCTTTAAATATTTCATATCCTAAATGTTGTATCATGGACACACACACACACACACACACACACACACACACATATTTAAATACTTAGCATTTAAACATTTTCTTGCTACAAGCTTCAGTTGGGCAGCCAGGTATTGTCTTTCAAGAAAGATTAATACCTCACAAATGTCATCCTTTCCCAGCAAATCTATAAAGATTTCTATTTTTTTACCCTCTTAAGACACTATCTGATAAGCACTGCCTTAGACATATGCCAGGTTTTCTGTGAACTATCCAGGCAAAAAATATATATCAGTCAGCAATCGGCAGGCACTTTTTACTATGCTTTTTGGGAAAAAATATATTGAGCTACAGCAAACACACACACACACACACACACACACACACACACACACACACACACACACACTGTACACACCATCTTCATGGCCACAACATTCAAAATAAATACTGCAATCTAATATGTTATAAAACAATAAAGAGGCTGTTTGTTTATGTTAATGAACACAGTGAAGTTCAGTTTACAGTAGATTTCCTTTAAATATTTCTTATCCTATATTTTGTATCCTGGATAGCGCAGGGGAGATGCTACATCTCATTGACATTGAGATCTTCACTTATACATTTTTGCATTGTATTACTTGGGCTGTTCCAGATTAGATGTATTATCTTGTTTTCAGTGGGGTCATGATTTTACCATTTAGATAATGTATTTCTTCAGGGTAGCCTAGTCCAGGGCCCCCATATTCAAAGGAGATGCGCGGTGCATCCCTGCGGAAAAGGGAGCTGTGCCACGCAACTCCAATAATGCACTGCAGTGTGATATTCAAATGTGCTGGATGCACTGGCCACAAGGGAATGGGCCAAGCTGCACACAAATAGTATGCCATGCAAGTTGAGGGTGCATTCCCATGCATATGCCGCACTGCGGCAGACTCAGTGGGAATGTGCCCCTCGCAGTCCACAGCAGCGTGGGCTGCAGTTAGGCCATGAATAGCTGGTCTAAACTGGCCAGCCACTCACAGGCAGGCTGCAGAAGTGCACCCAGCAGCCTGGCAGCCCTGGTGGACTAGTAGTATCCCCTCCCATCCCAGATCGATCCAACTCTATCTCCAAAGATCTCCATGGTGTAGGGCCCCCCTGGACCCAATCACAGCAGAGGAAACCACAGTCCATATCCATAGCACAGAGAACCCACTCACCACCTTGGTATGTAGACACTCCTGTTTCCCCCATACCTGACCTGTTGTGGAGACTGGCACTGCCCTCCCCACCCTGCCACAGCCAGCCGCTGACTGCACTGGACCTGGGCCTGGGACCTGCATGCTGGAAACACCCAAGTGGCTATACCATGCATTGGGGCACTATGCAAGCTGTGGATCCACCAGTGTATGAAGCTGCGTGTATGTCCCTGGCAAACCATAAGTGGGAATTGACATACCTCCAATGCATGCCTTGTCAATGCTGTATCTTCCTGCTGTCATATACCGCTGCAGGCCCACACTCTCCCCATTCCCCTGTGTAACATGCCACCCTCTGGACTGCTGAGGTATCCTGGGTGCCATGGGGTGTGGTATCCTGCAATGCCATTTGAAGTGCACGCTCCAGGCTATGGATAGTGCATCCGCGGTTCCCCGATTGTACAAATGAATGGGAGGTCAGCTGTAACATGCCTGTTGCAGGACCTGTGTGAGTTGGTACAGCATTGGCTCTCAACCGCACTGAGCAGTGCAATGCACTGGGGTGATGGATCCGCATGCATGCACCCGAAGTGTATGGCCACTGGGCATTATCGCCTGCACACAGCTCGTGCCTATGTATGACACAATCCAGCGTCCTACTGCCAGTGCTCCACCACCCAAAAATAAGATGCCATTTCTTCTGTGAACTGTCCAGTCTAAATATATAGCAATCAGCAGACATATTCTAGGAAAATACATTGTAAATATGCGTAAAAGGAAGACCACATTGGAACTGCCTCTCAGCAGATCTTCATTGTGCAAATTCATTAGAAATAATGGGTAAAAACATCCCAAAAGCTTTCATATTGGCTAGTCATATTGGCTCTGACCAGAGTTTGTTTTATGCTAGTGTGGGTTTCTGTTCAAATTCCAGTACACCCACCGCCCCAGTATTTGCCATTTTTTATCCACAATTTTCTTAATTTTACTACTCATGTTCAAAAATACTAATGCCAGTATAATGCAGTTCTCAGTTCTTTGTTTCAGGGTACTGTTAAGGTTAAAAATGTCATCTCTTGTGTGTTCTTTGGTCTTTGTTATGGCCTTCCTGATGTACCCTATTGGTAACCCCTTTGTGCAAGTCTGTTCCCCATGACTGCAATTTCTCTTTCACTGTTTCCATTCTCACTGCAGTTCCTTATATTATCTGAGAGTACGGAATACTCTCTTTTATTTATTGATTTCAGATTGGGATTAATACCTTTGAGCCGTGGGCTCATTTACAAAGGCTCCAAGTTGGCAAAAAATACATGACGTAACAGGTCATAAATGGGTATATACAAGTGAAAACACAAATTAATATCAAGGTTACAAGTGCAGTTACATCACATACAGGAATACAAAGTCAGCAAGTAATATAATAGTACACATCTACACGTGTGGAATTACCATCAAAAGCAACACTACAAGAGTGTGGTCCAAAACTTTGTAGAGATGAGAGCGCATCCAGAGACAAGAGAGCCCCAGACTGCTGGGGAAGAAAGGCAATTAGGTGCAGCCAGGCATAGCTTTGTCCATTAAGAGGTGGGGGGGTGAGGTAGTGGGAGGGGCAGGAGGTGAGAGGAGAAGAAGGGGGAAGGGAGATGAAAGATGAAAACTGGTGGCCTACAGTAGGGTATTGCGGTGCGTAGATTTTCTAAAGAGTCCTGTTTCTATTCTAGTGTTCTTTCTACAAATTTAGGTCAAGAAAAAGGATTTCTGCTTCACTGTATTGTAAGGTGAAGCTTAGACAGTTTATTACTGAGTTCAGGTGTTGATGAAAACTTTTCAAGGGTTCCTCGTTATCCTCCCATATAAATAGAAGATTGTGCCCAGTGAGGCAACACTGCCACCAGCAACATCATTTGACCATGGGTTGCCAGACTGTGGGGAACACAGGCTCACTCCTGCACATGGACCGCCTGCATACTAGTCAGATGAGCTACCTGTGGCCCATCAGGGTGCTTCTTCTTAGTGTTTCTTTTCCCTCATTATGCATTTCTGCTCCTGCATCCCCTGGCCACTGGGGCACCCCCCAGCCCCATCACTGACCTTACCATGGACTCACCAGTTATCCACCACTTGCTCAGGATAACACATGGTGGTAGGTGGCCTGCCATATTGCCCGTGCAGTGCCTGTGAGGTGGTGGGTGCTGGATAGGACTGGAGTATTTTCCTTCTGTAATTCTCCATGGGTGCCGGCATGCAATAATATGTATGCATGCGTGCTATGTCAATCATATGGTTCCACAAAATGATACACAAGAAATGGTCCAAGATACAGTAAACAAGATACAAGAAAAGTCCAAGATACAGTACACAAGATACACGTGCAGTCAAAGATGCAGTACACTAGATACACATATAGTTCAAGATACAGTACACAAGATACAAGAAACAGTCCATGATACGGTACACAAGATAGATGTGGGGTCCAAGGTATAGTACACAATATACACATATGATCCAAGACATGGTATACAAGATACACATACGGTCTAAGATACAATACACAAGACACAAGAAATGGTCCACGATATGATACACAATATACACATACGAACCAAGATACAGTACACAAGATACACATACGGTCCAAGATACAGTACACAATATACACATATGAACCAAGATACAGTACACAATATACACATATGAACCAAGATACAGTACATGATATACACATATGAGCCAAGATACAATACACAAGATACACATACGGTCCAAGATACGATACACAAGAAACTTATTTTCCCAGGGTGCTGGCACACATGACATGCATGCACATGTGTGTTGGCATGCCTGCATGTTGGTATCTGATGACAGCCTGTTCCCAGTGATGCACTCACATGCACTACAACCTGGCCTCCATCTGGTGGCAGTATCTTAGCAAGACACAGAATCTCCCCATCCTGAGGGAGGATAACTGTCTGTGGGACACTCGATCTGCCTACTCCAGGCTGGCCCCAGTGAACTGTTCTCATTTCTGAACCCAGGTCACTGATGGGCTGGCCCCTTCTTAGTTTTTAAAGGCTGACTTTTTAGTTGAAAAATGATCGTGCTTTTATTCCATGGCTGCCCTCCTCATCTGTGAGCACACTTGTTTTCCTTTCTTTTTTGTTTACAATTTATTTATCCAGGATAGCCCAGCTGAAATGCAACATCCTATTTCCAGCTGAGTCTGGCAATTGTTTAGGAGCACTCGATGATGGTGGGCTTGGGGAGGGTTAGGGCGGTCAGGCAGAGGCACATCCCAAATCCTATTCCACTCCAGAACTCATATGCTGCACTGGCAAACAGGGACAACCAAACAGAGGCACTCAGAGAAGTGGAAGGGAAGGACATGGAGGTTAAACAAGGATGTGACCTCAGTGGGGAGAGTAGTGGACCCCAGAGGAGGAGGAGGAGGAGGAAGTGAATTCTGGTGGGGGACTTTATCGTAAGAGGGCTCCAGCCAGGAACACACAAGGGGGAGGACAGGGAGGTGAGGTGAGGTGCCTACCAGGTGCCATGGCATGGAGGAATGGGAGGAAGATCCTGGGGATCGCTGGGAAGGCAAGAAGGGAGGGTGAGCTGGATGTCATTATCCACCTAGGTACTAATGACCTGGCAAATGGGGAGCCTAAAGAAGTTCAGGAAGAGTTTAGAAAATTGAGGTGGGGTCTCAAGCAAGTAGCTACATCTGTCACCTTCTCAGAAGTAGTACCTGCGAGAGGCATGGGAGAGCATGGGGCACACACACCAGGAACTTTAATACATGGTTGAAGAACTGGTGCTGTGAGGAAGGGTTTGGATTCATTGGTGACTGGGGACCCACCTGGAGGGATGGGTCTTGTTCAAGCCTGATGGCCTGCATCCATCCTGGAGGGGAATCTAAGCACTCAATGATAAGTTTAAATGCTACATGGACAAGCATTTAAACTAGCAAAGTGGGGGTGACAGGCCAGCAAGGAGGGTGCCTAATTGCCCACTTGCTATAGCTAGCAGTGGAACCAGTGAACAGAAGAAGGAGATAGCTGTACAAAGCAGTGTGCAAAAGATGGAGATAGGCACCCAAGGGATGGATAGGCCAAAAGGGGGCACAATTCAACAAAAGGGCAGACAGCAGAGAGAACCAGGGATAAAGGACAACCATGAAGGGGGCTGGAGTAGAACAGCTAAACAGTCCAGAGAATTCACATCATGGAAAGCCATGTGTGCCAATGCCAGGAGCCTTAGCGAGAAGATGGAGGATCTGGAGGCTGCCATGGCACAGTCGGACCTGGACATTGTGGCCATCACAGAGACCGGGTGTAATGATAACCATGATTGGGAGATGGCCATACCTGGCTACAACATATTCAGAAGAGACCGGGCAGGCAGGAAGGGAGGAGGAGTGGCACTTTATGTGAAAGATGGCATAAAGGCCACAGAGATCCAGGAGGAAAAAAACCGGGGAGAGATACTGTGGGTTAAGCTGGAAAGGTAAATAGGGTCAGCCATCTGCACAAGGGTGGTCTATAGACCACCAACCCAGGAGGAAGAGACAGATAAGGAGTTAATGCTAGCCATCCAAAGGATGGTGGACAAGGGGGAGGTGGTGCTGGTTGGAGACTTCAATATTCCAGACATGGACTTGAGCCTCCCAGCAGCAGCATCAACCAGGAGCAGATTTATCCTGGACTCCCTTCAAGGTGCCTTCCTTAAGTAACTGGTCATGAAACCAACTTGGCAGAAGGCAATACTGGACCTCGTGCTCACAAACAGGGACAGTGTGATAGGGGTAACAGTGGGGGAGCACCTGGGGAACATTGAAATCACAGAAGGAGCAGAACCAAACCACACAAAAACACATATCCTGGATTTTAGGAGGGCAGACTTTGGGAAAATGGGGACATGCTTGAAAGAGGCACTAATCGGAATGGGGAGGTAATCAGGGTGGAGGAACAGTGGGCAATATTTAAAACAGGGATTATAAGAGCAACAGAATTATGCATTAAGCAGGTTAGCAAGGGGAAAAGGAAGAGGAAGCCATTATGGTTTTCCAAGGAGGTAGCGGAGAAAGTGAAAGCCAGAAAGATCACATTCAGGCAATACAAAAAGATGCAGGCAGAAGGGGATAGGGAGAAGTACCAGGAGAAGCAAAGGGAGGCAGGGAGGTCAGTAAAGGAAGCCGAAGCTCAGACAGAAGAGCGCATCACAAAATCGGTGGGTAGAGGGGACAAAATCTTTTACAGGTACATAAGTGAAAAAAGAAGGGCAAAGGGAGGGATAGTGAGACTGAAGAGAGAGGACAGGGGCTGCATTGAGGATGACAACAGTAAAGCTGACATACTGAACAGATATTTCTGCTCAGTCTTTACTGAGGAAGAGAAGGGTAATGGGTCTGAAGGGAGTACAAGGGGTGAGAATGGCGCAGAAATGGACACAAGTCCCTTTACATAGGAAAGGATCCTAAAGGAACTGGAGGAAATAAGAGTCGATAAAGCAATGGGGCCAGATGGGGTGCACCCCAGGGTCCTAAAGGAACTAGGAGAGGTGGTGGCTGAACCTCTGGCAATCCTGTTTAGCCGATCACTGGAAACAGGGGAAGTACCAAAGACTAGAGGACAGCAGATGTAGTCCCCTTATACAAAAGCGGGAACAAAGAGGAAGCAGGGAACTACAGACCAGTCAGCCTGACCTCAGTAGTGGGGAAGATCATGGAAGCACTACTGAAGGAGAGATTGGTGGAACATCTTGTTGCCAACAGATTACAGGACCCAAGGCAGCATGGTTTCGCCAGGGGGGGGGGGTCATGCCAGACCAACCTCACTGAATTTTTTGACTGAGTGACAAGGGAGGTGGATCAGAGGAGGGCAGTGGACGGGGCCTATCTGGACTTCAGCATGGTATTTGACACTGTGCCACATAGAAGACTATTAAACAAACTGATGAATGTGGGAGTGGGCAGGACAGTAGTGCAGTGGGTGGGTAATTGGCTGGGTGGCAGAAAACAGAGGGTGGTGGTAAATGGCTGTCACTCCACAGAGGGAAGAGTGACCAGTGGGGTACCACAGGGATCATTGCTTGGACTGGTCCTATTCAACGTCTTCATCAGTGACATTGCACAGGACCTACAAGGCAGAATGTCCCTGTTCACTGATGACACAAAGCTCTGTAATACAGTGGACATGCCAGAGGGTGTAGGCAGAATGAGGAGGGACCTGCAGAAGCTTGGAGAATGGTCAAGGGGTTGGCAGCTGAAATTCAACACAAAGAAGTACAAGATAATGCATATGGGGCACAAAATCCCTGGAACAACATATCAGTTGGGGGGTGAGAATACAGCATGCACCAAGCAGGAAAGGGACATTGGGGTTATCATCTCTGATGTGACTTCAAGGTAGGTAAGCAGTGCGACAAGGCAGCAGGTAAAGCAAATAGGATACTAGGATGCATAGGCAGGGGCATCACCAGCAGGAAAAGGGAGGTCATAATTCCACTATACAAGACGCTAGTGAGGCCCCACATGGAGTACAGTGTACAGTTCTGGAGACCTTACCTATGTAAGGACATAGGGTGGAGAAGGTTCAGGGGAGGGCAACAAAGATGGTACAGGGATTGCATCACAAGTCCCATGAGGACAGGCTGAAGGACTTGAATACGTACTCCCTGGAGGAGAGGAGGGAGAGAGGGGTTATGATCGAGACATACAAGTACCTTACAGAGAGGAACAGGGTGCAGGAATACACTATTTTTGAGCAAAAAATATGTTCCAGGACTAGAGGGCATGGGATAAAGTTGGAGTGAGGGTGATTCAGAGGAAACATGAGGAAGAATTTCTTCACAGTAAAGGTGGTGGACAAGTGGAACACACTGCCAGAGGAAGTGGTGGGGGCTGAAACAATCACGGGATTTAAGAATGCATGGGATAGACATAAGGAGTTTCTGGAGGTTAGGGTTAAGGGGTAACAGACTTCTAGAAAAACGTAAAGGAACTTACAAGCTCAAATGGGCAGACTGGGTGGGCCGTAGGCCCTTATCTGCTGACAGTGTCTATGTATCGATGAATGGTCTCCGCTACTAGCATAGCTGTCATTTATGTAGAGCTTCATGCATACAACATTGTTTTGGCACATTCCTCCATTCCATTACTTTATATTAGTTTATTTGAGTTGGGGGGCTTCACCCCTACCCCCCCAAAAAAATAAGGAGTGTGTAGGGGGCAAAGCCCCCCCAACTCAAATAAACTAAAAAATAGTAACGGAATGGGTGATTTGGTCAAGTGCTTGTGCCTGCTGTTAATTTTGGTTTTGTCAGTTAATCTGAGTTGGGGGCTTCACCACCCACACCACCCTTGTGTTTTTACGGCTGTGGGCATAGCCCAGCAGACGTTTTGCATTCAGAAAAGGGCTGATGTCATTTTTGCTACCAAACAAAATGAAAGTTAAAAATAGATTCCTCCTCTGAAGCCTCATTACTACGCTGCCTGTGTGTGTATAGGAAGCTGTAGAGCACTATTTTTCCTCTGGCTTGAGGAGTTAATTGAGTCCACAGAAAGTTGACTCATTATCTTCTGGTAGTCATTCTGTGTCAGATTACCAATGGATAGTACAGGCATCATAGAAAGCTATTGGAAGTAGAATGGGTTAAACACTTCCTGGAGCTTTCTGCATAACAAGTTCTGCTGTGCCCTCAGCCCCTAGGAACACCTCATTAAGCCATTTGACACCACCATCCTAAGAGCAGTCATTCAGCTACTTTGCAGGACATTCCATAGCAAAGTGTCCCAGTGATACCTGTTTCCAAATAATACACCAACTTCATTTTCTCAGGCAGGCAATTCTGGGCTCCTGTTTATATTCTACTGAATGTTTCTAACCTGCAATTTGTGACTATAGGTGTTTACAACTGAATGACAGCAACCACATTTGCTTCACTTGCAAATAGGTAGGCATGTGTGTGTCTAATTTGACTTAGGTTACACATAGAATCGGACCAGTTCATAACTTGCTGCATTGTGGTTAAATGAACTGATAAATGGGGGCTTTGGTTTCTTTTACAAATTCATTTTCCCTGACCATGGATATACTAAAACAAAAAATTTCTCGACAAAATGTTTAAAAATAAGGAGTTTGGCAGTAATTTAATTTTTTTGGCAGTAATTTAGTTGATGTGGTATAATGATCTGCTCCCTGGAAAGTTACCTCGTTTTGGGGGGGTTGCCACAAGGAGAATGGGACTTCATGGATGGGGAAGCTCATGGCAGCAGAAGAGGCATGATGGCATTAAAAGCTTAATGGTGTGGATGTAGAGGCACCAAGATTTGAGCATGACTTTGGTAGAGGACTAAGTGTGACTTGGGGGTTGGGGATCATCAGGAACTGAGTGGGTCTTGGTATATTTAGCATAATGGTTTTCTGAAACTACAACCTTCAATGGGTTAGACTCTGCTTCCATCTGTACAATATGTCACTAAGCTACATCCAGTGGGGTATAGGTAAAAATCAGGACCCAGACCCGGGCCAGAGCTGTAAAATCTGGATTGGGCACAGCCTATGCAAATATTGCTGATCCACCCACTCCAGATTATCTGGTCTGGCTTTTACCTATCTGGTCTGGTCCTGATGGTTCTGCTTTTAACCATGCCAAGGAAGGGTTGAAAAACAGACATCCAGGAGTGGACCAGATGCGTAAAAGTTGGACTGAACAGTGCAGCCAGAGTGACCAGACCAGCAGCATTTGTGCAACCTGCTCCCAGTATGGCCAGTTTGGAATTTTACAGAACTACTGTGGTTCAGGTCTGTCAGTCCAGTTTTTAATCAATCAATCAATCTTTATTTTATACTGAAAGGTATGTGAGCAAAAATGCCTGTTTACACAAACATCCAGTTAAGCATAAAAAGAGACCAGAACATCAGGTCAAACAATTACTTAGTAAAATACAGGATAAACAGGCCTGACATAAACAGGTCTGATACAGAGATCTTGAGGGATATACAGAAGAAAGGGGAAGCAAATAAATAACAGTGGCAAATTTATAGCATGGGATATAGCTGGAGGCACAATTCAGGAAAATGAACAATTGGGTGATGCATCAAAAAGAAGTAGTACCAGTTCTGTAGCCGCAGATCCTGCATATGGACGAGCATTCCCGCTGAGTGATCTACCTAGGCCCCAAACACCAGGTCAAGGACTATTGGGCCTACCAATCCTTCAATCAGACCACATGGATTAGGCACCCGAAAAAGCTTGAAGCCCACTTGCTGGAGGAGCACCTGGCTATGAGGGAAAAGGAGCTGCAGAATCTGAGGGGAAAAATCTTCTTCTCCAACGCCAGAACCCAGAAAGAAGGAAAAGGACAAGGAGAGGCACCGAGACTGGGGTAGGTCTCCATTCTCTTGGTGGTGAACATCGGGTACCACCGACACTGGAGGGGCCTCCACTTCAGTAAGTACCCCTACTGCCCGGTCTCCTACCGCTCCGGCAGATCAGGTCACAGACTCCCTGCCTGCTTTACTCACGGTGCAGTTGGGGCTCTTCTTCGATGACGGAACCCCTATTGTGCACTTTAGGCCCTTACCTTCTTCAGGGTCTACTGCCACCAGCCAGGTCAATAAGTCACTCCCAGGCCCCACTGAGGAGCGCACGGTCACAGCCAGTAAACTGGACTCCAGCTTCACTGTTGTCGGCATGGCCCAGGCCGATAAGTCGGATATTAGCTCTTCTGATGTTTGCACAGCTGTGGCTGATAAGTTGCTCCCCAGTTCCTCTGGGGACCGCACAGCTGAGGCTCTCCCATGAAGGCTGCAGGATACCTTTTGATGTTGAGTTGAGACAACTGCCAGACACACAACAGTCTTCAGAGGGTTCCTCACTCCCACTGACCCAACTGAACCCTCTGGGCTTGCCTGAAGATCACGAGCATGAGGTTGGCACTAATCTGGAGGTTCCTCTTCCTTCGCTGGGTCAGTCTCTTCCTGGTTCACCCATTGGCCTATTAATGAACAGTTGGGTGATGCGTTGAAAAGAAGAAGTGCAAGTGCTGCTGCACTCAGATCCTGCATGTGGACAGCATTCCTGCTGCGTGATCTGCCTAGGCCCCAAACACCGGGTCAAGGACTGTGCGGCCTGCCAATCCTTCAACCAGGCCACATGGATTAGTCACCAGAAAAAACTCAAAGCCCACTTGCTGGAGGAGCACCTAACTTTGATGGAAAAGGAGCTGCAGAATCTGTGGGAAAAATCTTCTCCAATGCCAGAACCCAAAAAGAAGAAAAAGGACAAGGAGAGGTACCAAGATTGGGATAGGTCTCCATCCATTTGGCGGTGACCATCGGGCAGCACTGACAGCAGAGAGGCCTCCACTTCAGTAAGTACTCCTACTGCCAGGTCTCCTACCACACCAGCGGATCAGACCACAGGCTCCCTGCCTGCTTTACTCACGGTGCAGTTGGGGCTCTTCTTTGACGACTGAATCCTTATTGTGCTCCTTAGGCCCATATCTTCTTCAGAGTCTATTGCCAGCAACCAGGTCGATAAGTCACTCCCAGGCCCCACTGAGGAGCGCACGGTCACAACCCATAAGCTGGACTCCAGCTCTGCTGTCGTCTGCATGGCCCAGGCCGATAAGTTGGATGTTAGCTCTTCTTACATCTGCACAGCCACTGCTAATAAGTCACTCCCCAATTCCTCTGGGGAATGCACAGCTGAGTCTCTCCCATCAGGGTCACAGGATACTCCCAACATTGAGCTGAATCAGCTGCCGGACATGCAATAGTCTTTAGAGGGTTCCTTGCTCCCACTGACCCAATCAGATCCTCCGGGCTTGCCTGAAGATCAAGAGCTGGAGGTGGGCACTAATCTGGAGGTTCCCCTTCCTTCGCCAGGTCAGTCTCTTCCTGGTTCGCCCACTGGGCCTATTGTTAATCCCTCCAGGGATCATCCGTCAGGACCAACTCAACCCAAGCCCCGTTGGACAACCAGGTTCCACCATCTTGGACTCCGGCTCCCCAGACGACGGTGGGCCTTCCGTCGGTTTCTACTCACATCCCAATGCCAAGTGACCCTTCACCAGGTGACCCTTCACCGGGCCAGGGTATGTCTGGCACCCCGGCCATTCCTCAAATGCTGGACAGCCTTCCATCAGGCCCCAGGTGCTGAATCTTCCAGCTCCGGACATTCCTTTGCCTGATCCAGTGCCAGCCCCTTCGAATATCCCTACAGGGCCAACGCCTGGTCCTTCTGGACATCCTGCTGGGCCTTTGTCCCCATCTCCTGCCGGGCCTTCAGCACCACCTCCAGCTGGACCTATGGCTAATGTTCCAGACTATCCGCCCTCACAGTACCCAATGTACCCTTCGCTGGGGTATCCAAAGCCTGGTTATCAATCCCATTATGTACTGGGGTACCAGACGCTGGGCTATGTCTAATCAAGGGTATGCTCCTTCTGGCTTTCTCTACTCCTATCAGGCTCATGGATACACTCAGTATCAGATGCTGGGTGATCCATTATACTAGCCTCCTCCTCCATCAGCTCCTCCTCCTCCTCAGCCTCAGCCTCTGCCTCCAGAGAAGCCTCATGCTGATATCCAGGCAGTGTTTCAGACCCTGACTCAGGAGGCCTGGACTCAACTAGCCTCAGAGCTTGACCATCGGAAACCAGTGATGGCCTCTACTCCTGCCTCCTTCCCAATCCCTAGATCAGCCTCTCCAGTGGACTTCCACCTTTCCGGAGAAGGCTCCTCTAGACACCAGGTCAGGGATAAAACCCAGGACAGTTCTCTAAAAAGGGTTCAAACCCCCAGCAGGCACTCTTTGGACTCTGACTCCGACTCATCCTCCAGCTCTGGTACGCATGCACCTATAGATCCTCAGCCAAAGGAGTCCCCGAAGTCCACTCTGGAGGATCCTTCCTTTGCAGAATTCCTCATGACTATACAAAATGCCTGTGGCTGAGCTATCTAAAAACAGGATCCAAAGTGGAAAAGGCTTTTGGAACATCTAGACATGACTGACACAGCTTCTATGCCCATACTGCCTTGGACTGGGCCCCATGAAGACCTGATGTCCACTATCTGGCAACAGCTTTCCTCCATTCCAGCTGTTTCAAAAAAGGCAGACAGGATGTACCAGCCCCCAGATAGGGCCACACACCTTACTAGCCATCCTAATGTAGATTTGGTTGTTATCATGGCTGCCTATGACCGGTCCTCTAAACCTAAACGTTTGAGCATGTCTCCTCCTGATAAGCAGTCTAAGCAACTGAACAATTTCGGTTGCAAGATTCACTCCTCCTCCACTTGCACCCTCAGGTCTCTTAATTAATTGGCTCATACGGTTTCCTACCAGAAATCTGCCCTGTCTTCTCTCAAGTCCATGCTGGAAGCTATCCAGGACCAGGAGCTTAAGGCTGAGATTGCCAAGACAGTGAGAATGGCTAAAATCTCCTGTTGTCATGCCGTCCTGGCCACTTATGACACAGTAGACCCAGTTGCTTGCACCACAGCCACTGCTGTCTGCATTAGGTGACATTCGTGGCTCAGGATTGCTGGCCTGGCACAAGACATCCAGACCTCCATCCCGGATGCCCCTTTCAGGGGATCTGTTTTATTGAGAGGTGATGCCAAGGATATTATCACTGAATTGCAGGACAGCGGTAAATCCATCCACAATGACCACTTCATGTACCAAGGGGGTTATAAAGGCAAACAGCCTTTTCATCAGCAACAGAGATGCCAGACCAAAGAGGACCCTGCCAAACGCCAGCCCAAATGCTGGCATCCAGCATCAGGAACACCTACTCCCCCTGTCAAGTCCCAGAAGCCCTCCAGAGGAGCTGCCAGCTCCCTTCCCTTGGCCTCCTGACTCGTGGGGGAACCCCTGCCTCCTCCAGATCCTCTGGGGGAACCAGTGGGGGGAATGATTTGCCCTCCACCTTCCGAGGTCACAGGACATAACCACAGACTCTTGGATCCTTCAGTTAATAGCAAGAGGTCACACCACAGAGTTCCTAGACAGGCATCTGGACAACCCCCCAGGCCTCTCCCATTATCCTCCAAGGCACCTGTCTCTGATAGGGGACATGATCCATGCTCTTCTACAAAAGTCAGCCATAGATCCCATGGCTCCAGCACAGATAGGAAGAGGGTACTACTTCCATTTCTTCCTAGTCCCCAAAAGATGGGTGACCTAAGACCCATATTGGACCTCAGCATGCTCAACCTGTACGTTGAGTACAAGAGGTTCTGCATACTCACCATCCAGGGATTTCTAGCCCTGCTCCACAAGGGCCATTGGCTTTGTGCATTGGACATGCAGGATGCTTACCTGTACATCCCTGTCTTTCAGGCCCACTGCCGCTTTCTTCAGTTTGCCTTCCAGGGAAACATTACCAGTTCAAGGCTCTCCCTTTTGGCCTGTCCTCATCACCTTGGGTTTTTACCAAGTGCATAGTAGTGGTGGCTATGGCCCTATGATGCAGAGGGATCTAATTTTGCCTGTATCTGGATGACTGGCTTCTGTCAGCCCCTCCACAGAGCAGTCTGGGGGAGTCCCTCTCCTTCACCCTGGACCTCTTTTCCAGATTTGGAATAATAGCCAACTATCCCAAGTCCCACCTCTCCCTTCCAGCACCTACAATTGATTTGGGATGGTGCTGGATATGGTCCAGGGCAGGGCCTTTCTCCCATCAGACAGAGCGGAGACCCTGCAGGAACAGACCAGATTAGTGGCCGACTCACACTGGACCACAGCCTGGTCGATCCTCCATCTTCTCAGGCTGATGACAGTTGCGATCCCTACAGTTTCTCTATCCAGACTGCATATGATGGTGACCCAACTGACTCTTTGTGTCCAATGGGATCAGCGGCTGGACAACCTGGACCACAGGGTCCTAGTATCTGGGTACATGATGAAGGATCTTCTTTGGTGGCAAGAGTTGTCCAATCTCTCCACAGGGGTTCCCTTTCAACCCCCTGCTCCTACCATGACCTTTATAAATGGATGCTTCATGTCAAGGCTGGGGAGCCCACCTAAGGAGACCATCAGGCCCAGAGAACATGCTCTCGGCTGGAAGCATCTCTACACATCAATGTGTTAGAAATGAAGGTAGTGCTGTATGCCCTCCAAGCCTTCCAGCCTCTTCTATGTCTGGGGACACTCCTGGTTCAGACCGACAATCTGTCTGTGGTCTGGTACCTAAACAAACAGGGAGGCACTCACTCATATCCTCTATGCAGGGAGGCGATGTGAGTGTGGTACTGGGCAGTCCAACACAACCTCTGCCTGACTGCTGTCCATGTGCCAGGCATCAGCAACGTCCTGGCAGAAAGTCTCAGCTGCACCACTGTCAGGGCTCACGGGTGGGAGCTAAATCAAGAGGTGGTCGAAAGCTTATTCAACCTGTGGGTTCGGCCAGAGATAGACCTCTTCATCTTCCCATCCAACGCAAAACTACCCAATTTTTGCTAGCTCATTCCCAGGCATGGTGTTTTCTGGTGAGACACACTGTCTCTTTGCTGGACAAGGAGGTTCTTGTACACCTTTCCTCCCTTCCCAGTGCTTCAGAGAGTTCTCCTGATGCTAATGGTGGAAGGGGCTCACATGATTCTAATAGCCCCTCTTTGGTCTCATCAGATTTGGTTCCCTCTGCTTCAACAGCTAACGATGGAACCCCCAGTACCTCTGCCTCTCTGCCACGATCTTCTGACTCATGAGTAGGGCAGACTGATGCATCTGGGCCTCAGATCCCTCCACCTGCATGCATGGCACCTGTGGACACAGCTACTTCATATTTTGGAGTTTCCACCCTAGTGGGCCAGGTCCTTGTAGAGGCCAGAAAGCCTTCTACCAGAACTACTTATGCCATGAAATGGAAAAGATTCTCCATTTGGGCAGCCTCCAAGGGTTGGGACACTTTCTCTTGCCTGGTGCCCCAAGTCATGTAGTACCTCTTGCATCTTTCAGATCTCAGCCTCAGCTATTCTTTGAAGGTCCATCTGTCTACTGTTTCAGCCTACCACCTCCCCATGGATGGCAAAACCATAGCTCAGTTGGAGATTTCCAAAACCTTCCTGGAAGGAATTTTCCACCTGAAACCACCAATTCGTAATCCAGTTCCCCCATGGGACTTGAATTTTGTTTTGGAAAAACTTACTTTGTCTCCTTTTGAACCAGCAGCAAGTTTTGCTATGCACTATTTGTCTTGGAAAGCAGTTTTCTTAGTTGCTATTACTTCAGCTCGAAGAATTTCAGAGCTTCAGGCCCTGGTGTGTAAGGAACCTTACTTGATTTTCCACAGAGACCGGGTTGCTCTGCGTACAAACCCTAAGTTTTTACCTAAAATGGTTTCTGAGTTTATGTTGAATCAGACAGTTCAACTGCAGTATTCTTCCCTGAGTACTCTAATCAGGGGGAGACTCTTCTGCACACTATGGATGTACACAGAATTATGCGTTACTACACTAACCGAACTAAAGATGTTCGTAAGTCTGATCAATTGTTTGTTTCCTTTGCACCCAAAAGACAGGGCACAGAAGTTTCAAAACAGTGCCTGTCTAAATGGTTGGCAAACTGCATTGTTTTCTGTTACCAGAAGTACAATCAACCTCTTCTGGGGGAAGTAACAGGGCACTCAACCAGAGGCATGGCTGCTTCTACTGCTTGTTTCAGAAATGTCTCAGCCATGGATATTTGTGCGGCTGCAAATCTGCTCTGCAGTGAGCTGTATTTTATTTATTTTTCTTTATTACAATATATGTTGTTTGTTTTTCCTGTGCACCCACCTGAGATGCAGAGCAATTGAACACATCACCTGTTGCCACTGGAATAGCTCTGTATTTGCCCCCCCCTTCACTTTATAGCTACTTCTCTTCCATTCCACTTTGTTTTATTTTTATTAACTTCATTCCTCTCTCTTAAATTATGTGTTATGTGGAAAAAATCCCATTGTTATTATCTTTTTACAAAAATTGTCAACTGTGCAGATACATTTGTAACAAGCATTTGTCAATGCCGAATGTTTGCTTGCTGGCATTGGCATTGGTAGTGTAGAAATTACAGAGCTGCATAATAGGAATGGCAGCGAAGTATTGAACTGAAGCCAACCCCACCACCACCCTGCAGAGAGTGACAGGCATTGGGGTGTGCCTTTGGGTCATCGGGCATAACGACCACGTCATTTCACCACACCCTACCCTGCAGACACTGACAAGTGACACTGTGCCTTGGGGTCTTTGGCCCTTATGCGCACCCCATTCCATCAGGAAATATGGTGAGATGGGTGCGGTATAGGAGAATGGGGTGACGTTTGGGCCCAAAGAGTCTGAGGCACACCTTGATGCCTCTCACTGGCTGCAGGGTGTGGGTGGGGTGGAATGGTATGAGCATTACAGGCAAGAATCGCAAGTCACACCCCTGATGCCTGTCATTCTCTACAGGGTGGGGCGTTATGGTCAGAAACCCTAGCGCCTCAGGCATTCATTGGTATTTTCACTCCAAATTTTTAACATGGTTTTTTTGTGACCCCCACCTCATGAAGAGTGGCAATATCAGTTTGTTAGCCGAAAACTGCTTTTGCACAGTGACTACGGCATTTGGCACCACAGGTGCAAAAACACATTCCGAACAGGATGTGAAAAATGACAGCAGTACTGTTCATGGGGAGGTGTAAAAAATGGCAATGTTGAAAATCTGCTGTGAAAATCTTAAAAAAACTGGTGAAGTCATGAGCGTACGTAGAAACTGTGCAACGCACACCCGTAATGTAACTAGTTTGGGGATTTTTTTTACTGCAGATTGTTAACACAGACATTTTGGGACCTCCAATCATGAACAGTGTCAGTGTAGTTTTCTTTATCTGTCCCGAACAATGATTTCCCACAGTGACCATGCATTTCTGCGCTGAAAGTGTGAAAACACATTTCGGCCATGTTGTGGAAAATGACAGCTGTACTGTTCCTAAGGAGGTGTGGAAAAATGCCACTGGTGAAAATCTGGACTGAAAATATTACAAATTCATGAACTTACGAGGGTGCGTGGAAACTGCGCAATGCTCACTCATAACACAATCATTTTATGGAGTTTTGTCACCAAATTTTCAACATAGCCATTTTAAGACCTCTGCTCATGACCAGTGTCACTGTGATTTTCTTAATCTGTTCCAAACATTGTTTTGGCACATCGACTGTACCATTGTGCGCTACATGTGCGGAAACACATTTTGGGCGAGATGTGAAAAATGGTAGCTGTACTGCTCATAAGGAAGTGTGGTAAAATGGCACTGTTGAAAATCTGGTGTGCAAATATTACAAATTCGCAAACTTGCCAGCGTGTGTAGGAACTGCGCAATGTGCGCTCCTAAAACAGCCATTTTTGGGAATTTTTTCACCAAATTTTCAACATAGCCATTTTAACACCTCTGCTCATGACCAGTGTAATGTGTCCCATACATTGATTTCGCACACCGACTGCGCCATTGTGCGCTACATGGACGGAAAGACATTGTGGGTGAGGTGTGAAAAATGACAGCTGTACTGCTCATAAGGAGGTGTGGTAAAATGGCAATGTTGAAAATCTGGAGTGAAAATATTGAAAATTTGCGAACTTACTAGCATGCGTAGGAACTCTGCAACACACGCTCTTAAAACAGTCATTTTTAGGAATTTTTTCACCAAATTTTCAACATAGCCATTTTAAGACCTCTGCTCATGAACAGTGTCACTGTGATTTTCCTAATTGTCCTGTACATTGATATTGCACACCGACTGCGCCATTGTGCGTTACAAGGGAGGAAACACGTCTTGGGAGAGATGTGAAAAATGACAGCTATACTGCTCATAAGGAGGTGTGGTAAAATGGCAATGTTGAAAATCTGGAGTGAAAATATTGAAAATTAAGCGAACTTACGTTAATGCGTAGGGACTGCATAGCATGCGCTAAGTAAAGAATCATTTGAATTTTCGCAGAATTTCAACATAGGCTTTTTGAGAGCCCACCTTATGAACACTGGCACTGTCATTTCATTAATGGGTCCTGAAAGGTGATTTTGTGCAGTGACTGTGAAATCACCCTTCGGGCCCGATTAACACCATGACAGTGCAAGAATTCATGAGGAGGGGTCCCAAAACACCCATGTTGAAAATTTGGGCCCAAAATTCCCCAAAATGCCTGAGATATGAAACAAAGTTGAAAAAACCCTATTTATTCCATTATACAGCTTACTGGCATTTCCTCAGTTCGTGGTCAGCTTTGAAGAGTGCAGACGTGTTCCCGGTCCACCGATGATCGTCGTGCCGAGCTCCGGAGGTAAGTATGGGGTGAGGGGTGTGGGGAGGCAGGGAAGAGTGGGTGGGTGCGGGCTGTTTGGGGAGCGGGAGACTGCGAGGAAGGTTTTCTTCTTTACAGGTTTTTAGACGACGCGACATTTGCCACGCTGGGGTGGGCTCCCAGCATGGCAGCTGAAAAGGCTGTTTGGGGAGGCTGGAGCCAATGGGGATTGGGCACCCTGCCAGCCTACATGCTTTGCCACGCTGGGGGCATTTCCCCGCACATGGAAAGCTTTTTGGGGCGCAGCAGTGGAGCCAATGGGGATTGGCACCCCGCTGGCTATGACAGTTCTTGCCATGCTGGGGTGGGCTCCCAGCGTGGCACCTGTACAGCTGTTGTTTGGGGGGCATGGAGCGACAGGATTGAGCACTCCGTCGGCCACACAGTGTTGCGTGGGGGAGGAGCGCATCAGCATCCAATATGTGTTTGCGTGTGTGTGTGGGGGGGAGAGCTCTGCTCACTGAAGTGGAGCCTCCTTCAACTGTATGCCACTGCATTTTCCTGCTGTCATAGACAGCTGCAGCAGTGATTGGCGCACTGCGACCGCGCCTGCAAACACACTGACTGAATTGGAAGAGGCTGACACACCTCTAGAAAACTCGTATGATGGCACTATGTTTCTTGCACATGCGTGCGTGCAAGCAAACATAAAAAATGAATTATAATAGTGTGACTTTTTGAAATGTTGTTTGACTTACCATACTCATGCTTGTCTACCCACTTAATCAGTCTCCTACTTGTGTCTGTCCTTGTACTAACTAATTCCTGTTGCTTCATATCAAGGGGTTGTTGATTTTCATATTGTGGGTGCCTGGGGTACAGCAGCAATAAAAGATAAACTATGCAATACCCTCAACAACACACCTACCCTAGTTTACTTTTATCTAACACCCATTTTCAGGCCTTGTACAGTAAGATCTTCCTTCAAGAGAACAACTTGTAATGAAATGCATAAGATTTACATTGACATTTGGGTACATGCACTTTTATATTATACTAATTATGTGTGTGTACTGTATAGCAATATCTAAAAAAAATAAATTAAACACATCAAATGTCTTCCTAAACATGTCTCAACATTGTATTTATCTTCCACCTTGTCACAACATATAGTTGTCTCAGCAGTGTTTGCAGTTAAGGTACAGAACCTTGATGTATATGATGGCCGGTTCTGTGGAGTTGATTGCTATAACAGTGCATAGCATAAAATGTGAAACATATACTGTAGGTAACTGTAATACAGATGGTGGCATTATTTTTATATCTGCCCTTTCTCAATGTACCGTACTTTGATTCAGTTGGTTTATGCAACAGCAATTCATGTTTATGTTTAAGCCCATGAAACACCCTTGTCTAGTTAATGCATTCACAGTCATAGTGGCTCTGCCAGAGCTTGTTTGGGGGGTGTAGGGTGGAGCCCCCAACTCAAATACACTAATAAAAAGAAACAGAATTTAATTAAGTAAAGTAACGCAACTTGCGCTGTACCATATTCACTATAGCTTTGCGTAAACATCACTTACTCTGGCCTGATAATCTATGCAATCACCTTATGTTCTCCATCTACCCATTTAAACAGCCAGGAGGACTGGAGAACTGAGGCGTTATGTGACTAGACCAAGGTCACACAGTAAGCATTTGGCGCCAGCTGGGTTTGAACCTGCTGTCTCGTGGTTTCCAAACCGGTGCTCTAAACATTGAACCACATTGCCTCATCTGTGCAAGGGAACATCCCAACTGCCTGAGAGTGGTTGAAGAAGTGTCTTACAAGCTTCCCTTAGGGTTTGTCTCAACACTCTGGCCTACATTTGAAGGGTATAGCTCTGCATCAATCTGTCTTCAATGGACGATGCTTAATAAGCTGTATGGAATTTTGGATAGGTGGAATTAAGCAGAAATGCATGACAAGGGAGTTGGGTTACTGGCTGTTAATCTGACCCTAGGGAGAACATGAGACACAATGTGCACCCAAGTGTCTCATATAACCCTGGGGTTAGATTAACAAAAATAAACCAACCCCTTGAGTGCCTTAATGCTACAGTATTATGAAACTGAAATGTTTCAATTGTTTCAAACTGAATGTCTTATTAAAATGATATTTTTCTTATTGCACATAAGTGTTTTCAGTTGTTAACCTAACCCTCTTAGAATGTTGTCAGCCAATCAGAATGCGCCATTTCCAGACATTGTTTTATGATATTAGTGCCGCATGATTTCAGCAGTGGGATAAAATGTTTGCACACCCCTGAGCAGTGCCCTTTAACTGCAAATTTTTGTTCTACAATATAGAACTTAGGTATGCTCAGTCTGGATAAGAGAAGTATGTGACGGGGTACATGTTTGTGACATTTCAAAATTTTGATGGGGATTGATAGAGTGTAGCAGGAGAAATGTTTTCAGCTAGTGTTTCTGGACAGTAGAACAAACCCTGACCAGCACAGATAGGGCTGTAGCCAAAGAATTTGGGGTAACAATATTGAAAATTACCAAAGTTATGAGTATGTTCTCAAAATGTAACATAGGCTCATAAATTTGTTGTTTTTTTAAATATATTTATATCAAATTTTCAACATAGCCTTGTTATGACCCTGCCACATGAAGAAGGACAGAAAAAATATTCAACTGATGGCCTAAATTTGATTTCATGAAGGGACTGCGAAATCACCTTTCAGGACACAAAAACACATTTTGGGCAGGAGTTGAAAAATGACAGCTATCACATTCATGAGGTGCTATAAACAAAATGGCTATGTGAATATTTGGGGTAAAAATATTGAATATTACCAAACTTACAAGCCTGCGTTTGCAGAATTTAACATAGCCTCATAACTTTTTTTTTTTATATATTTTTACACCAAATTTATGACGTAGCCTTCTTATGACCCTGCTTCATGAACAAGGGCAGAGAAAATTTTCAACTCCTGTCAGAATGGTGATTTTGTGCAGGGACTGCGAAATCGCCTTTTGAGATGTAAAAAAAAAACATTCTGGCCGTGATTTGAAAAATGACAGCTGTCACATTTATGAGGTGCTGTAAAGATATGGCTATGTTGTAAATTTGGGGTATAAATATTGAAAATTACCAAAGTTACAAGCATACATTCACAAAATTCAAAAAAGGTTCATAACTTCATTGTTTTTTAAAATATTTTTACAGCAAATTTTCAACATAGGCTTCTTAAGACCCCACCTCATGAACAAGGGCAGAGAAAATGTTCAACTTCTTCCCGAAAAGTGATTTCACACAGGGACCGCAAAATCACCTTTTGCGACAGATTTACCTAATGTCAGTGCAATTGTTCATGAGGCGGAGTTCCAAAAAAGGCATTTTGAAAATTTCTGCCAAAAATATGCAAAAATGGTCAAGTTATGCCACTAAGTTCAAAACACCATGGAAATACATTGAACCGCATACCTGTTTCTTCAGTTTGCAGTCCGGTTTGATGAGTGAAGATGTATCTGCAGTCCAAAGAGGATTACAGCATTGGACCCCGATGGGTAAGTAAGGGCCTGGGGGCTGCAGGATGGTGGGTGCTGAGTGGGACGGTTGGATGGGGGGACAGGAATGGCCACAAAAGACATCGATGGACAGTTTTCATTTTACAGAGGTAACAAACAAACAAAAAAAAAAAGCAGACCAAGGATTCGAGATCGGGATTAGTGACACTAGGGGATTGGGCACCCCCAGTGTCACTGTTATGTTTCTGGAGGGGGGGAGTGATAGTTGCTGAGAGGGAGGGTCAGTGAGGTGGGAGGGAAAGCATTGCTAGACTACTGCAACAAACTTGGACTACCACTCCCGACTATATTGGGGAAAAGGTATCTCTGTTAATGTCACCAGCTGTATAATTATTGAGGGTCTGTATTATTTCTTGGTAATGGGAGACCTGTGGTAACTGGGAGGGAGGAGGAAGGTAGCAATGAGAAGCTGGGTCTTTATGTGGGAAGCAGAGCTCCACGATGCCGTGATGCTAAGAGGGTCACAGCTACCCCAGTGAGTGGCACTTACACCATTGCTGACAAATGGCACCCTCACTCACTGTTACATTTTGTGGGATGCAATTGATAGGGTAGCTCAAGGCAGCTTTTAGCTGGCATATTACAGGGATCACTGGAAGGGTCCTGTGAAGTAGAGGAGTGTGCGACTTTAAACCCTTGAAATTTCCTGCTCAGCTTATGTGGGAGGCTGAGGAAAGAGCATGTGGCAGGTCAGAGCTGCACTTAGCAGGGCATGGGAGATACAGTCTCCCGATATGGCAACTTAGGTTGTCTGGCATGTCATTAATGAGTCAGAGTGGCAAATGAGATAGCTCACAGGCTTCCAATTAACAAGTTCAGGCTGACAGGCTGTATGGGGTCCCATGGGAATGAAGCAACCAGATCAACCCCCCAACTCTAACTTTAGAGAATAACTCCATGGTCACAGCGGAACATGGCACAGTCTGCCATGTCCAAGTTGGCCACCAAACGTTATTGCACACACTCAAGTAGTCGCACATGCGCAATACAGTTTGGCAGCCATGTTGGACATGGCAGACTGTGCCGTGTTTCGCTGTGACCTCTGCAAAATAGTGCTGTGTTACTGCTAATGGGAGAGTGGAGTGCTTCATGGACATGAAGGCGACTGTAAGGCAACTCCACACTGTTGTTTGGTCAGAAAAGTCTCCTTTTCTGATCAGTCACAGGAGGTCTACAGGGCTTCTCCCACTGCAGCTCTAAAAAAGGGACCTAAACACATCAAAGCAGCAAAGAGGCAGGATAATGGGAAATGCCAGGAAACTTTTTCACCCAGAGAGTAGTAAACCTTTGGAATAATCTGCCAGATAAAGCTGTAAATGTTGGGAGTGAAAATACTTTTTAAAATTTGTTTGGATAGATTTCTATTATAACAGACTGTCACTAGAGAGAAGATTTGAATGATAAAGTGGGGAGCAGGAGTGGAATTTTGACACAGCATGGTTGCAACTGGCATTGCGGGCAGGAGATGAACTAGAAAGATCTTGCAGATGTTATTGTTCCTGTGTGCTGGTGAGTCATACCTACAGGGGTCCAACTGCAGTACACTTCTGCCCCTCCCCCTAGCAAGAGGGAACTAAGGTTGTTCTGGCAACAGCTGGCCTCCTCTATAATGATTCATTTGTTTTACCAGATTAGCACGTTGCAATTGGTCAATTCAGTCTGCACCTGTCTTAGTCACAGCTGCATAGTGCAACAGAGGAATAACGTGAAAAAAGTCTGATCTGAAAGTAGAAAAACAAATATTTTTCCTCTTGAGGTTACATACATATACACAGCCTGCAAGAATACATCCCATTTGTCATATACTGGTATTTATTTGGTTTAATATAAATATGTTTTCTTTTTTATTGTGCTTCCTGTTTTAATATGTATTATGCACTGTGCTGTATTTTGTTTATGTAATACTATACTGTATTACACTTTCTAGTTTATTGCTTCCTCTGTGAAGCAGTTAAGATACCATTTGTATTAAAGACACCACACGAACAATGCAATAGAGTATACATTATTTACCCAGATTCATGTTTCTCACTGATGTAAATTATTCCACAAATTAAGGCAAGAAATGTCTTGATTTCAGAAGCTAATTTACTCATCCATTGCCTAGATCTTGGCCAGCTCAACAATTCTGGGGCACCACACACTGTTGCAGTGGTGGGTGGCAGACTTCAAGGGAGAAAAGGCTCCCCGTACTGCCACTTACCAAAAGTACCATATGAAAAGGGCCGGCGCTGTCTGCATGGGATGGACCTCCCCCCAATAGTGCCACTCACCCTCATTATGGAAATGGCTAATCCAGATGTTATGGTGGATTTCAACAGCCATGGCTTTGGCCCTAGGGATGGCATCGGGTACGTGTTACCATGCCATGGCCCATGACCTGGGCACATGGTTCTATCACTAAAGTTGTTAACTCCACCTTCCACTCCTCATACCTTTCAACTGCTTTATGGCTAGGAGCTGCCTGAATGATCCCATGCCTTGCCAGGCTTCCCTGATGGTCTGGTTACCTTGAAATCCCTTAGGTTGTTTGTGTAATTCATTGATTTCCAGTGGATGCCCCTCCCTAGCCTAACCCTTCCCCCTGCAGGAACAAACATTCCAGATTTCAAGGTTGTGAACCCTTCAGGAACTGCTTTCTGCAGTTCTTAATATCTTGGGGTCACTGTGCCTTGCAGCCAGGGGTTAGGGCATCAGGGAGCTATTGTTCATCCTGGCATCCTCGTTACCAGGGTCTCCCCCTCTCCTTTCCCTGCTCTGGTACATTTTCCTTTGTGCTACCACAAGGAAAGACTTGCGACTCTATGTGTACGGCACAATGGAATGCATGTGAGAAATGTGCTGTAAAGGGGTCATTGCAATCCCCCTGACAACACATAACTGCAGCTGTGTATAGGACCCCAAAGGCTTGCCAGGGTATGAAATATTTTCAGGTACAGCCACTGCTATGTGCCAGGAAAGGTGGACAAGTTGGAAATGAAGTCCCTTCTGCCTCCACATTACTTTCACTATGTTACTATGTTATGCCTTTCAAATACTTTATTACTTTACGTATTGCTAGTAATGCCCAGGAAGAAATACCAGGAGGCTGCAGGAACCTGAGTAAGGGATCGCTATATAGTAACAGTAGTAGAGATAATGTCTCTGTAATTGGTGTAAACTTTCACTGTTACTGAACTGTAAGGGCTACTATGTACACAGATAACATGCTTGGATGACATGAAAAATATGTGCAACAGTTATGCTATTCTAAGCTTGATTATGCACAGGGGGTGCTGCAGTTGTCCTACAGAAACACTGTATGAAAGCAATAACCCACAATACGGCATGTGTTTCTAGAGAATTAATGCATGCCCCGGATGAAATGAAGTGAACGAGTACCTTTCAATGTACCTGGGAAGTATATTAACTCTCAAGAAACCATGCCCTAGAGTGGGTTATAGTGCTTATAAAATGTAAACTGTTTTTTTTTTTTTTTTGGGGCAAGGTTTTATTTTCCTTTGGTTAAGTTGTTACTAGGTAGAATGGGTGAATTTGGTAACAAACATCATGTGACTTTGAATAAACCAGGGAACTGCATTTATTTTGAAAAAAAAAAAAAAAAAACACAATGCCCTGTTGTGGGTTTTTGTTTTCAAAAAGTAGAAAAAATTGTTCATTTTTAATTTTAAGGGAAAAAAGTGCAATTTTCATTTAATTGAGTTGTTGCTAGGTAGATTATGGTAGGTTAGTTACAAACTGTGTATTTTCTATGTAAATAATCAATGGTCAGGTGTTGTGTGTTAACCAATTAAGTTGCTCAATTTGGTCTGCTTTTTATACCCCCTTTATAAATATTTATATACAAAGGAATGACTCAAATATAATGCAGTTTATATCCATGTATAAGGGGTCAAGACTAACTCTTTTCCTGACATTTGTTTAACACATTTGTCTTCACATATCAGTGGTAAGACCTTTTTAATTACCTTGTGGCTTTGCTACTCAAGAGTTACTGGCCTTATCACTCACTAGTGGAAATAAATGTGCTGTTCCACTGAAACCCAATATGTGTGCCCTACACAGTATATCAAGGATACCTCTGAAAATGAGCTTCAGTTCAACCCTTTGTAACATTATTCCCTGATTTTCCAATAAACATAATTGATGATGATGATATCTTTCTATCAACCAACACAGAATATTGATCACAGCTGCTACTGTATACAAGCCAACAGCTGATGAACGGACTTCTTTTGCACCAACATTTTGTGTACTGCAATATCTATTTACAACACCTGTGTTGGTCCATAAAAAGGTATCACAATCTGCAAAGAATCCAATAATATAACAAACACATCTAAAGTAAATAAAAATGTAAAATATTATCTCAGTAAGCTGCATCTTAAGAGCTCTGTGTGTAGTGGCGGATCCAGGATTTTACAATGGGGGGTGCTGTGGTGGTGTGCGTACTTGATACGCAACTTTTTGACATTTTTTAATCCTTTATATTATCTTTTCCTTTAAATTTTTGACTGAAAATATAAATGCAATCTATTGTTTTGATTATAGATTTCCTTACAATCAATATATTAGACTTCTCCAGCAAAGTGAAATGCAGCAGCAGCAAGCAAGGAAGTTGCAATGGGGGTTGCACCTGCACCCTTTAAACCCCCCTAGATCCGCTACAGTTGTGCACTATCTGACTGTGTATGTGTCTAAAAGGTGCAAACAGGCTGGATGGTTGCCCAAGACCAACACACATGGCCGGCATTCACTATTAGAAATCACTAATGTGATTTCAGCCAATCAGCAGGCAGAACTACTCTACCTCTTATCCTATGTACAGTGTGCTCTTGTGCGGGAGCATTTTGAGGGAGCACTCCATTTCAGCACCAGGGAAGAATGGCAGAATAAAATGAAATTAAAAAAAGACTATAAACTTATTAACTCAAGTGATTTATAGTAAGTTAATAGGGTCTCTGAGTGGTGTCTCTTATGGTATAACAATCTCATCTCATGAGATTTGAGCAGACAGAACCACTCACCTTCACTTTGCAAACCTCTTGCCCAAACCATATGTTCGGAGTCTCCTTTACCATAATAGATACCCCTTGGAGGCACTATTAACTTTAATTCCTGGCTGGGCCCAGGGTGCGAAGCTATGGTATGCACCTGTAGATGGGCTGTTCTTCTTGTATAAAGTGCAGAGAGGTCCAGCTCTGCACATGATGGAACTTTCACACATACACATACATGGGCGGTTGGCTCCCTCTACACCCGAGCCTGGTCCATGTGAGTGTGGCTACATGGGCGGGATAGGGAAAGCCACGTGGTTGGTATAGGCTTGCGTTGCATCTACAGCAAAAGAAATGCAGTGTGGAAGGCCAGTAGAGGGGATAGAGGCTATGCAGCCCTTGGGCTGCATTAGTGACTATGTGCCCCCCCCCGCTTTGGCATAATATGATCTCATGGGCCTGATCAGTCACCCTCTACCCAGACCCTCTCCCTTGGAGCCTCTATGCTGGGCTGGGGTAGTTTTAGTACCAGATGGCAATGTTAGCAAAGCTTAAATCTTTTGTCTGCACACCACAGGGCTACAGCAGTGCAACTACCATATGCCAGCATCCCTTGCACCCTGTGTAAGCAGGGATTCACTGACAGCCTAGCATGAAAACTTGACCCCCCTCTGCTAACCTCTGCCACCAGCACATGGATTCACACCAGTGGACTGTGCAGGGTGGGGGTTGTGGATGCCATCTGGTGTAAACGGACATCATGGTATGCATAGCTGTGGCTGAGATATGTTTAATGTTTGCATATCCTGGCCCCCTATGTGTATCAAGCTCTTGGTATACAATGTGGACCATCACTGAATGCTTTGGGGTGGTAAAGTGAGGATCCTTCTCCCTTGTAATGTAGGACACTTGCAAGGTATGTCTGCAATGTGGTAGCATGCCACACTCATTAACATTATGGCCTCCAGAAAAGAGTAGCGTTTCCAAACTGAACCACACCAGTTTTAGAGCCATCTTCATAATGCCTGACCTCAGAACTGGGAAGGGGGGAATTAGCAATGATTGGAACTTGCACTTTCAAGGGAAATGGGACACACCTAAGAGTCACTTTTGTGGCTACTTTTGTATTGACTTTAATTCAGTTGAGAAGGGGTTAAAAACCCCAACTGTTTTTTTTTTTATAGTTTTCCTACTGTTGCCTACATAAGGCTAATAGTTCTGCAAAGCTAATTTTGGAACGCTTGGAGCTTCTGCATCTGATATTTGGAAGTGTCCAGATAAAGGATTTAAGGGTGCATACCATTCTGCTGTATGAGACAATCAAAATTGCTAGTGGTATCCTTCTTTAACCCCTCCTCACTACCACCACACACATACTGAGAGCACTCATATCTCATTGTGCTGCTGAAAATAACTGACAGGCGCTTAAGTAGTCGAGTTACAATGGAACAGACACAAGTCACGTCAAGTATGTGCTCGCTTTATCTTCTAAGTCCTCAGCTATTTCAGCCAATTGCCAAAACAATGGACCAAAAATCTGCAGCTGTTCACCTTTTTATCACAGATGGGCCTAGAAGAGCCTCAGATTTCATATTTAGATGCCTGAGTAAGAACAGTCATGCTGCTATTCTTACATCAGGACTCCAAACCCAGAGCCTGATCTGCTCACTAGTGACTTCCTGTGTTTTGTTTTCCTAGGATGCCTATGGTGCCACTGAGAGCCCTAGGCTGTTCTCAAGTGTTTTCCAGCAGTTGTCCATAAAATCCACAGACTGCATGACATTCTAGGTCACATTCATTGACCAGTGGCCAGCTTTGACTGGCCGTGGGGCAAGGCTGTACAAAGTGATGCAGCAGATCTTGTAAGGCATATAGAAAATGGCAAAGCTTCCCGATTGTAACCCAGTCTCCCCGCTGCAGTCAAGTAGGTATTGGGGAAACTGGTTTCCTGGCCAATAAAGCTCACAGCTATTCCCAACATGATTTTCCCAGTCTTAAGTCTTTCAACATGTATCAGTTAAAAGCATCTAACGTTTACCCATTGATAGCAGAGGGGCACTCAGGGGTGATGACTGCATTGAATATTCTTACCTTTGCTGAATGGATTAAAAAAAGACAAAATAAGGATGTGCTGAGGGAACAATTTACAAGGAGTGCTTGATTTCAAAGGTTAGTAGAGTAAAATAATTTCCTTTTTTGGCTAGCAGTCAGTCCCCACTGGTGCTCACCATGCTGTGAGTAACTTGGGTGGGGGCACAGAAGGCTGTGTCATTCTACAGAGTGTCTTCAGATTGCAGGGTAACACTGTAATTAGCCACTGTAGCTAAGATGGCAGCACATCAGTCTCTGTGTCAAATGGTTGTCGGTTCCAGTCCCACGCTGACACTTGGGGCTCAGCCCCCAAAACACTGTACTCTAGTGCAGTGCCATGGGGTTGCTGTACTGTCATGGTGTGCTGCCCTTAAGATGAGACATTAAACCAAGATCCCTTCTGCCATCTCTGCTGCTCTCATTGCGAGTGTGCATATGGATGCCGAAGAACCCAGGCACTTTTCAAAAGACTGGAGGATCTTCTCTGTTGTCCCAGCCAAGACTCTTCTTCTCATTAAATAAAAAAACAAAAAAACCTGTTCACGAGATTGTCCATGGCAGTATGTGGATGTTGGGTGGAATGTCTGCGGTTACATTTTTGCAGTCACTTTATTACCAGTCCCTCTTAGTGCTTGTAAAGCACTTTGAGACACAGTATAAATGAAAGGTGCAAGCTGAGGAAGACTACCAAAGGGAACTCCAAATGAACTGAGGCCTGGCCATAGGTGCTACACAGGATCAAGTCAGAGGACCCAATATTGAAAGATGCAAGGCACAAAAAAGTGTTTTAAATCTTGCAGTATAGTCTTTCCTGATATAGCCTTACTTAAAATGTGTTTCTCTCACTCTCCTGATGAAGTAATGCTTGCAGTTGTGTTATTTAATTGAGCCAGTACTACTATTATGCCAGGACTAAGTCCTGGCAGATAGGCTGTTTAAATCTGTCTATGATTTAGGGATACTTGGTTAATCTGTGGGTCTTTCTGGATACACCAGGAATTCATGATTTTCAGTCAGCGTGGATAAAGGATTACTTGAGCTTTGCACCGGGTTTGACAGGGATACATTTTATAGAGCAGATTTTCACAATCTGGAAAATGTATCCATTCTAGCCAATATCCAGTTTAATTAAACCCCCGGACTGTTGACTAGCCTTCCTTCTATAACCACACACCACAAGACTAACTTACTTGTGTCTAAGTTTAGATGCAGGTGTCCCAGGTTACAGGAAAGTTGTGCCAACAATGACACAGGCTGGACCACAGAGAAGTGATCTCAGCCCTGTAATGCAGGCTGCAAAATCAAGATTTTGCAATGCAAGCCCCACATAGCTGGACAGGTGGTCTTGCCACTGTATAGGACTCTGGTGAGGCCATGACTGGAATATTGCAGGTAGTTTTAGTCCCACATAATAAACCTGATAGTCTGAGAGGAGAAGGTGTGCAGTGTAGAGCAACTAAAATGATTAAAGGTTTAAGAGACAAACCCTTTGGGGAGAGGTTAACTGAGGTGGGCCTATATTGTCTGGAGTGAAGAATGAAGAGAGACCTTAATCTAGTATATATAAATAGTAGTATGAAAGTATATGCAATATAGGGCTCCCCCATTTATCCCCCCTTATCTGCCACCCTTGCATAGTACCAGTCTATGCACTTGTCCCATTTTCCTGAAATGCCATTTCCCCCCTTTAACTGCCACCCTCATTTTCTGCCATCTACCAGCATTTTTTAGTGCACTGTCTCAATGGAAACAGTGTTACCTTCCTCTGCTTATCTGCAACTGCCATGCTCTGATATGTTTGCAAGTAATCAGGAGACACAGAGAGAGAGAGAGAAAAGACAGATTCAAACCGTGCATCAGGAAAGCAGTCCTGTAAGTGAAAGACTACACGTCACCTGGACATCACAGAGGATACTTCGATACAGCTTACATTTACAGTATCACAACATTGTATTCATAGGCGGATTGCAGCGTAGTTATTGGGTGGCCAGGTGGGTTGCAAAAACAGAAACTTGCATTGCCCGTCTGCCAACGGCATTGTGATCGGGGGTTGGTGGTAGTAACTGGATTGCATGAGTTTGACATTAGGCATTGTAATGGCTTTGCAGTTTGGTGGCAGTTTTTTCATTGTAAGTCTTACTGTAAAATACAGTGTCTGCAAGCTGAGTCTGTCTGCCAGTTCAAAAAATCACCGATCACTGGGAGGGGGTCTAGAAGTACAGTGCACAGTGGAGTAGACAAATCGGTTGTTCTCAGTTGTTGGTTGTTTGATAGTGCTGTGTGTAGTCTTGTGTAAGTTAATGGGTGTCAGTTTTGTCGGGAAGCTGCCACCCTCCATTATTTGCAAAAATTAAGGATGTACCCAGGTTGGTGGATAAAAGAGGAAGCACTGTATATATATCTAGTATATCCAAGAATAAATCACTCAGTGACTGACTTCAAATGGATTTTAAATAAAACACCTTCTATTCTAGAGGTCATCATTTCCAATTCAAAGGGGAGCTCTTTTGATCTGAAAAATGTGTGACTGAGCTGGCCTGGTGGTATTGAGGGCTGAGGCACTGGATACCTTACATCGTGGTACACTGGAGACCCAGGTTCAGGAACAACCTTGGGTCACTGGGGGGCCGGCACGGAGGGGAGGGTGGAGCAGGATTGAGCAAGCTGAGAGTCTGCCTCTCTTCTGGGGGTGGTGGTGGGTTGTCCCCTCAGAGTTCTGTACCCACTGGGTGGGGTCTGTGGGCTGTGAGGTGGGTGGGGTGGTAGTGGGTGGGTGAAAGGGCTGAGCTGGCACCCGCTGCGTGCATGTGCCTCCACACGATGCGTGGCCATGTGCTGGGGTTGGGAGAGGAGGAAAAATACCTACAACAAAAAACATAAAATGTATATATAAAAAAAAAAGAAAAATGTGTGGCTTGGTTTTCTGAAAGAGTGGCATCAATTTGGAATGGTCTACCCAAAACAGTAGAAAACATTGACTCTATTTAAAAAAAAAAACAAAAAAAAACTTGACAACTACCTGAGAAGAAAAGGATCCAAAGGATATCACCGTTGAAAAACAGCGGACAAACTTGATTTACCCTGCCTTCTTAGGTCCATATTATCTATGTTCCTGTTGCGTCACAAGTTTGATGCAATAGGGAATTGCATCAAAACACATGTTTCTGAAATCCAGCATACTATTCCTCTTAGGGTCTTACAGTGTGCCTTCTCATGTGCTAAATAATCAACAGTCATGTGATGTTTCTTGATCAATGAGGTCGTAAGATTTTTATGGCCATATGTTCTGGATATGGCCTGTTTTATAAATCTACAGAAAGCACAATAGGGCGACATAGCTGGCTGCCTCATATTTTACGATTATATGTATACTGAGGGGTGTCTCTTAGTGAATAAGAATATAGTGTATGGTTAGACCCTACTGTGTCCCCCCGCTACACGAACAGGGATAATAACATAGTAACATAGTAATTTAAGGTTGGAAGGGACTCTAGGTCCATCATGTCTGCCCCCTCCTGCACTTCATAAGCAAGGAATAACAACACAGTAATGCACTCATTTAAGGTTGACGGGGATTCTAGGCCTTTTATTTCCACAACCCCCACACCCTTTAAACTGGTTAATAACATAATAACATATTAATTTAAGATTGGAAGGGACTCTAGGTCCATCATGTCTGTCCCTTCCTTATAAGGAGGGATTTATAATCTAGTAATTTAAGACTGGAAGGGATTCTAGATCCCTCATGTTGGCACCCCAACCCCCTTCATGAGCAGGGATTAATAGCATGATAGCAGTGATTTAAGGTTGGAAGGAATTCTAGGTCCATCATTTTCCCACTCCTTCATAAACAGGGATTAATAACATAGCAAATAGTAATTTAAGGTTGGAAGAGACTTTAGGTCCATCATTTGCTCCCCTCCACCTCTTCATAAGCAGGGATTAATAACATAGTAATGTAGTAATTGAAGGTTGGAAGGGGCTCTAGGTCCATCATTTGCCTCTCTCTCCACTTCATAAACAGAGTCAAAGAAATCTGCAGTGCTGGCTGAATTGCCAGAAACACAGTTTACAAAGATCCCTATATTTATTCACGTAATTATGCCCAAACAATCTTGCATTTCCTAGGGATTAACACCCCAACTCAGAGAGTTGATGCAGCTGAGGGACATTAGCCCAAGCAGGTCCATTAATCCCTAGGAAATGCTCCATTGTAAGGGCGTTATTGCTATTATAAGTCGAACTGTGTTAAAGTGTATTTAAAAAAATAAGAGTTTACACATGCGCATGGTGTCATTCTGAGCTGTGTCGGACATTACTATGACATTAATGTCCAGTACTTCAACCAATAAGAAGGTGCCTGGCCTCATAAATATTTAATTAGATGTATAATTAAAGATTCATTATGAACAAAAAAGACTAACATTTCTGTGGTTTACAATTACACTGGACCTGCCACTGTTCTGTGGGTATCTTTGACATAAGGCCACTGTTCCTTGGCTTCTAGTTCAACTGAACCTCTACACACCTCCATTAGAATGCCACCTCACTCAAGCGCTCCAGATGCTTGGCTCCCTGGAAAAGCCATAGAAAGTGGGTGCAGGGTAGGCATGTGCAGCAAACAATATGCTTTCTGGTGGGATTATGGTGGAGTGTGCTTCTGTCTGTTACCGTTCCTTCCGGAAGTTTTAAACATTAAATACTCGTGTCTTTAAAAACTTCTGTGGATGGGAGAAATTCCAGGAATTTTTGTTGACTAGCATTTCATGAAACTCTAATAATCTGATGCCAGGCTCCAACTTTTGTGGAGAATTTCATGAATTGTATCAAATACATGGAATGTCCACTGTTCGCAGGCAGAATCTGTTGAGGCAGAACCCCCACTCTGCACATCTATTTTTATCCGATTTGCAGCCCCCACATTCTTTTTGTACATGTGTTTGCTAGGTACCAAATGAAATTCCCTCTCTTTACTTTAATGTGTCTGTTTGAGACTGATTCCACCCACACATTCTTATCATTTTTTGTATGTAGAGTGTATGGCTTATAGTGTGCTGTCTGACGGTCTTAGAGAAAATCTGAAAGAGAGGTCAAGTTATTTTTTAGTGAATGACTGCAAGTGAGCTTACATAGAAACATAGAAACATAGAAGTTGACGGCAGATAAGGACCGCAAGGCCCATCCAGTCTGCCCATTTCTTTTTCTACCTTATAAATGTGCCATCGGCCTTTGCTCTGTCAGTGACCTATCTATTCATAGTCATTTGTATTGCTCCCTTATGCCTATCCCATGCCTGTTTGAAGCCCTGCACTGTATTCATAGCCACACTTCTTGTGGTAAGCCATTCCATGCATCTACCACCCTTTCTGTGAAAAAGAATTTCTCACATTCCCCTTAATCGGCCTCCTCTAATCATGCTGTGTCCTCTTGTCCTGCTATTTTTCTTATATTTAAACATGTTAGACTCTTTCACCTTGTTTATGCCCTTAAGGTGTTTAAATGTCTCGATCATATCACCTCTCCCTCCTTTGCTCAAGGGTATACATATTGAGCTCCGTTAATCTGTCCTCATATGTCTTCTGATGCAGTCCCTGCACCATTTTGGTTGCCCTTCTGGACTGCCTCAATTGTTAATGTCCTTGTGAAGGTGTGGCCTCCAATACTGCACACAGTACTTCAGATAGGGTCTTAACCAATGTCTTGTACAGAGGGATTATTACCTCCCTCTGCGACTTGTGATACCCCTACTAATACACCCTAACACCCCTTAGCCTTACCTACTGCTTTAGAGGTCTGCTTGATGATTTTAGGTCATCAGTGATGATGATGCCCAAGTCTCTTTCTTCCTTTGTGACTGCTAGCAACTCCTCCCAGCCTATAAGTGGCTTCAGGGTTTCTTTCCTATGTGCATGATTTTGCACTTCTTTGCATTAAATCCCAGTTGCCACTCTTCTGACCATTTTGCTAGTTTATCCAGATCTCTTCTCATTCTGCCCACCCCATCTGGATCATCTACTCTGTTGCAGATCTTGGTGTCATCTGCAAACAGACAAGCCTTACCCTCAGTCCATCTGTGAGGTCACTAATGAAGATGTTGAATAGGACTGGCCTCAGAACTGATCCCTGAGGTACCCACTTGTGACTTGCATCTCTTCTGACTGTATACCGCTTACCACCACTCTCTGTTTTCTGCCAGTCAACCAGTTTGCTACCCAGTTGACCAACTCTGACCCACCCCGAGCCTACCTAGCTTATTTATCAGTCTTCTATGTGAACAGTGTCAAAAGCTTTGCTGAAGTCAAGGTAGGCTACATCAACTGCTCCCCTTGGTCCACCACTCTGGTTACCCAGTCAAGAAATCTATGAGATTAGTTTGACAGGACCTTCCTTTGTAAACCCATGCTGTCTTGGATCCTGTGCCCCTATGGATTCCAGGTGTTGCACTATCCTTTCCTTAAGGAGTGCCTCCATAATCTTGACCACTACTGAGGTAAGACTGACTGGTCTGTAGTTCCCGCCTCCTCCTGCTACCACTCTTGTGGAGCGGGATCACATGAGCCCTTCTCCAGTCTTCTGGGACCTCTCCTGTGCTCAGAGACTCACTAAACAATTCTGCTAATGGTCTGCTAGTTCCTCCTTTAGCTCCTTAAGTACCCTGGGATGTATGCCATCAGGTCCCATTGCCTTATCCACCCTGAGCTTAGCAAGCCTTGTAGGACCCTTTCTTTGTGAAGGAGTAGTGCTCACCTCCTCCCCTGTGTCCATGATGTTGAGCTGTGGGCCCTGCCCTACCTTCTCTTCAGTAAATACTGAGCAAAAGTATCTATTTAGGATAGATGCCTTTACAGGGTCCTCCTCCTCACATGCTCCCTTTTCTCCATTAAGCTTAGCAATACCCCCTCTGGACTTTCTCCTTTCACTAATGTATCTATAGAAAGTCTTGTCACCTTCTTTTACTGTTCGTGCTAGTGTTTTCTCAGTTTGGGACTTTGCCTGCCTTACTGCCTTCCCTGCTTCCTTTAGGGCAGTTTGGTATGCCTCCCTGAGCTGTGAGTTGTGTGTGTGTGATATTAAGAGAGAATTGACTGAGGTGAGTTCGACTGTCTGTATGAATTGTGTGCATGGCCCACTGTGGGTTTAGCTTTCTTGTTGTGGTACAGAGGCAAAAACCAATCCATGAGATTGTTACCAGGAACCAGCAATCAGTGAAAAACCTAACTTTATCATGTAACTGTCTTCAAGTTAATGAAATTGTATTGCATTGCCTTGCCTTTATTGTCAGAATGTCAGTGTGGCTCAGTTGGTAGCACATCTTTCTCTGGGCCAGGAGGTTATGGGTTCTAGTCCCACAGCAGGACTGGGCATATACCATAAATGCTGGTATGTAAGTGCAGTATTAGGGGCAAGCTGCACTTTTGGGGTGTGCCATGATCAAATTAGATGTTAAACCAAAGTCCCTTTTGCTCTGGTGCTGTCCTGGTGGATTTCCAGGTGGAAGTAAAAGAACCTCGGACACTCTTTGCAAGGAATAGGCGATTTTCCCCAATGACTTGCTAACATTCCCATTCCCACTAAACTGGTTCAAGCTGTGTGTGGGTGCTGATGAGCAAAATGGCTGCTAATACATGTTCACAGTCACTTTACTACCAGCCTCTCATTGCATGGGGTCATAATATCACAAGACATTATGCCGCATGGCAAAATCGCACTGCCACACAGCAGCGATATTGCGGCATAATTTTTTTCATGGTGGGGACTCCACCCCACCCCACTGGACAGACCCCCCCACTAAAGATTCTCAACTGGGGGGGGGTCCAACTTGGGGAGTGCACAAATTGGGAAGAAAAATAAAATGTCTGGGACTGGGAATCAAACCCAGTCCTAGACTCAGTGCCTGCTGCTGTGGTTCAGTCCAGTGAGCCATGGCAGCTGCTCAGCAGAACCCACTCCCAGCAGAGTTCTTATCCTCTGCCTGGGAGTGTGTGAATGGTGCAATACTGCGTACAGCAGTATATGTGGTATTGCACCATTCGCTGTCCTGAACTGCGCTCTTTCGGGGTAGCTATAATGTTGTACGCTATTAAGCGTACAACATTATGACCCAGTAGGCATTGCATGTAAGGTGCTTTGGGATATAAAATTATAAAAAATGCTATAAAAATGCTAATTATTCCTCATTCCCTAACATTTCCCTATTTTTTGTTTCTGGTGGTCTCTTCAAATTACATTTCAAAATACACAAGCCTGAGTTGACTCATCAGTGCAGCGGCAGGACTAACAATTGCGAGACTGGTGACCTGGGTTCCGAAACAAGCCAAGATTGATGGAATGTCAGCAGGGAAAGCAGGATCAAGCACCCCACAGGACCTTCTCGTCCTTCAGGGAGGAAGGGTCACTGTCTCCGTTCTAATATTGCCCCCCCCCCCCATAATCACAGGTGGCAGTGCAGCTGATTCATAGAAGGGGAGGGGAGGATGTCAACTGAGTTCCATGTTACTACCCTTTGGCCAATGTATGCATGGCATTCCTCATAAGTAGACACCCTCTGGAGACAGGAATGTAAGAAGGAAAAACTCCAGCAAGGCAGGGTGACGCTTACTCACTTAAGCTACTCCACAGGCCATTCACCCCCACTAGGAAGGCTCTCATTGAAGAGTCTATTGGCCATACCTGGAAGGGCTGCCTCAGTGGTATGTCAGGGGGAGACAAGGGAGAAGTGAGGGAGCCATTACGGGATGGTGCTGGGAGTAGCAAGGCTGAAGGGGGCAATGGTTGCCAATGAGGGGGACATAAAGAAACCGTAAAAAAATGTACAAACATCATGTAAATGGGTTAGTAGTGAGACCCTCCTAAACAGTAGACACTAGCTTCAGGGCTAACAAACTCTAAGAAACAAAATGTGTTCCCTGCTAGCATCTGTGATAAAAATGACCTGCTTGTCTAAGAGTGCCCCATCTCACAACACTGTACACTTAAATAGGCTCAGGGCTAACATTACAAAACTGCTTTTTTTTAGGCTATAAAATGTTCATAAAATTAATCCCATAGTTTAAAAAGCAATCAAATGCTTTTCCCCCTGGAACAAGGCTGAAAATAGACAGAATTGCCTAGCTCTCCTTTCCCAGTCAACAAAAACTAACTAAACTCAATAGTGATGATGTATTAATTCCCTGATAAGCATTCACAACGCACATTGTAAAACATTCAGAACACAAATTATAGAATAAATAAATAAATAAATAAATCATATGATCTTCTATAACTGGGAGTTGAACTCAGGTCCCCAGACTACTGTCCTGGTGCTCCACTAGCTCAGCTATCAGTCCAGATGGAGCATCCCCAAGTCATTTCCTTTACTCTGTGCTTTTCTCTTGTTGTATGGACAGTATTCTATATTATTCCTTTTCTTGCTTTTTTTTTTAAAGGAACCACTGTACCTTCACCTCCCATTCTTCCTGGTCACAAGAGAAAAGGAAACTACCCTTGCTCTGTATTTTCACCTGGTAACACAACTTCAATAAGTAAAGTGACTTTCTTTCACAGACCACACATTTTGAAGCTGGGAACAATTCAGATAATAATCAATTACTGGTGCAAGATTATTAACCATTGCTAAGCATTGGAAGCACAAATCCAATGAGAAAGAAATGAGATGCCCTAACTGGGAATCAAACCTACGACCTTTCCCCAATGAATGATCTGACATGCAAGGAGAAAATGCTGCAAAAGAAGTCAATTGAACTCACCGCTGCCTTGTAAATATCATCCATAGTTTACAGCGATTGGTTTCCCCCACCAGACACAGAACAGCAGTATCACTGAGCAGGGGGAGAGAAACAGAGAGAGCGAGCGAGAGAGAGAGAGAGAGAGAGAGAGAGAGACCTGTGTTCCCTCTTTCACACCTGATTTTATATAGCAGTCCCTGAGGTCCACTCCCACCCCATTCTGTCACAGCCCTGCATGCCTACTTATTGCATCGCTGATGTGATATAAAAATCCCTTGTACCTAATCCAAACAAGAGCCTGTACTCCCTGGAATTACAGAGAGACTGAACTAATATGGACACACTCTGTATTCTTTTTCAACTTTCCTTCATTGAGGCGTCAGCTACCTACTCCTTAACCTTCAGACCTTTCCCTAGCTTTCAGCATTCCTTTTTGATCTGTTCCAGGGATAACAAAGGGACTGCACAGACAAAAGAGGTGTTTTTTTTTTTTTTATTTAAAGAGCCAGCAGCAACAAAAATAAAAAGCAGAACATGTTATTAATTTTTTTAAAGTGGTTACTTTTTAGCTCTGAAGTGTTTTTATTTTTCCATTTACTCATTCGAAGTTTTTTTACTTGCTAGTAGTAGGTGTGAGGTAAAGAGCCGTTCTTTACCTGGAGAAGGACATATCTAGTTCTGTTCCCTTTCAAACCCTATCAGCATTTTGATTTTACTAGTGCCATCACAAGTGAGCTATCTTGTAGCAGGAGAGTGCCTCTTCATGGTCAGCTGTGATGTCACAGATAGTGAGTTCATAGGGCTGTTGATGTATGGTGAGGAACAGAACTAGATGTTTCGGCCTCCAGGTAGAGGAATGTTCCACACACCATACCATATTGTCAGGCAGAAAATCTTATTAGTAAAGGGAAAACAAATACTTCGGATATAAGAAGCAATAGTTCACTATTAGTGCTTTAATTACCACATGTGCAGACGGCTGTTTTAAATTGAGCTGATTTATACTGATTTTAATATATATTTTACAAATCTCATGGGAAGATGGTGACTATATCATCTAATCAGAGCTGAGCACAAGTCAGACTTCTCTGTCTTATTTTGCCCAAATTAAGTCCTTCATTTTACCCATCAGAAGCCCTCTGTCCAACACAGAGAGGGTGTCACCCCTCATTGTGTCCTGAGATTCCAAAGACAAAAATCCTAGTAATTCACGTGTCTTGATGAGCAGCACACTACATGACCATCTGAATACCGGCTCCTGGTGGTGGGAGCCTCTGTCTCTAAGGCTTAGTAATGTATCTCTCACTTTTCCTCTTTGTTATGGGGGAAGGGGTTGTCCCATAGTAGGGTGATGACAGATTCAGAGGTATAGCAGCCATTCTGTCACCGCATTCCACTCAACTGCTACGCATTAGGCAGAGTTCCACACATTTTATACCTACTGTGGATTTCTTGTTGCTCTACAGAGGCATGCTACTATAATTATAAAAAGGGAGGATAAAATAGAGCTTCCTTATTAACTATACACATTCTATTAGGCATACATCAATCTTATGTAAACATAAAGGTAGCGTCTAATCAAATCCCAAACAGGGTACAACTTTATTTTAAAATACTGATGTGTATAATAGCAATAAGGCACTACCAGGGGTTATATTAAAGGGACATAGGCATTCCCCATTGACCATCATCATTTGTAAGCCCATGAAAAGCTCTTTCAAATGAGGTATAGGACTTATCTGTAGCTGGGAGCACTCCACAGATGTAAACAACTGAGTCGGTTCAACATTAATGCTACATTGCAGCCATTTTTAGAACATTATGATGTCATCATGAGCAGTTAGGCGAACTGCATTGAGTCAAGCAGATGAAATTTTCAATGACATCACAATGTTCTACAAATGGCTGCAATGTACAGTGGTAACCTAAGTTGCATACCAGCAGGCTACTACCCCTGCTTGATGACTGCAATACAGATCATTGTGACTGGGGGTTCTTTCCCAAATAGAAATAAATAATAGCACAGTGCCTCTACCCAGACCAAAATATAGAGGACCAGATGTTTGTATCGTACAACCCCCTGGGATGCTATACCTACTCACCTCTCCTCACAGTCACCCCACACATGAACTATCATAGACCACAGCGCTACTCTATGGGTTTTTTTGAATCAACTCTATTTTGGTCTCCTCACTCACAGTGGGGACGGTGCCTTTCCCCAGTCTGCCCTGTTATGCAGACCCTCAACACTCCCCAGCTGGCCTCCGCCACAGCTACAGGGACAGAGAGGACCGTGGTTTACCCTCCCATGGAGGGGCCCTCCAGGAGGGAATGGAGGGGAGACCAACATCACCCTGGAGCCCCTGCCCTGACTTACACTGGGCTTTGTTCAGCCAGAGGAGTGGGAGTCTATCGGGGGCTTCATGTTGCTTGCAGCAAGGGGGTTTTCTATACTTCCCTGAGGTGCAGACGTGCAGTGATGTCAGCGTGTGATGACTATGCTCCCATGCCCACCTGCAGGATGTCCACCACCACCTCCAACCTGTTCTCAGTGTCCCACCTTCAGCACCCCCAGTCACTACTGGGGGTTGCTGGTCACCCGGAAACACATCCCTGCCCTTCCCAGGAGAGGAGTGCAGTCCTCCAGATGCTCAATCCTCTCCTTCTCTGGCCAACCCCCAATGGCCCGAGCTTGCTCCCAAACCCAGGTCGCTGGCATGGAGTGAGGTAAGGCAACCAGCACCTCAGCACCTCAGCGCCACCGGGCAAGACTCGGTACTCTAAGTTGCATGCAATAAATAGCTATTGCTAATATTATGCTCACAGACAGTTTTAAACAGCAACACCAATACAAAGCTTATTAAGATGGAAAGGGGCAGTGAGAATGCAAAAAATAAACTGCAGTTTGAATACTGCATGAATTTGAGAACCAAGAACATCAATAACAACAGTGCCCACCCCCAACAATGGCATGTAATAATTAGAAGGGCTAAAGCACAGACAGAGGAAGGTATAGCCCAGGTGATTGTTCTGTACATGTCGATGCCATCCACAAAAAGCTCCACCCGAACCTGGGTGCCCTCTATCACAGTTGTGGATGCATCCCACTGCCAGCCCGCTGCACACTAGTACAGAAAATGATTCTCCCTATATTCAACTACGGAGATGTAGTCTACAGTGCCGCTCCTAAGTCCACCCTAGCCAGACTGGACCCTCTTTTCTACTCTTTCTGCTGATTCACCCTTGATTGCCTGCCCTCCACTCACCACTGTGAGCTCTACCAGACTTTCAATCTTCCCTCACTCCAGGACCACCTACAGTCTCACTGTGCCAAGCTCACAGCCAAGTACTGGTCCAGGTCCTTGTCTCCATATATCATCTCTGTGTTAACTGTCCCTACTCCTTCTGTATTCTCCCTCAGGAATTCAGACACATGCCTCCTGGCTGTACCACACATGTCCTCCTTGGTTGACCAAGAAGCATTCAGACATTGCATGCCTATGTAACCCACCCCCACAGGCCCCCCCATGTTCAACTAGCAGGGCTGCTCCTCTCACACATGGTGCCAATAAGAGGGATCGGGGTTGTCACTACAACAGTTCAGTTCACTAGTACATCTGAGCCTGCCATCCTCAGACAGGTTAAACAAAGTGTGCCGACTACCTGGCTCACACCTGAGGGGACCATTTACCATGGCCATCAACCTGGGTCCCCGGGAGAAAACATTTGCTCACAGTCATGCTAGGTTTGTACTTCTGGTCAGGGGCACTCAAGTAAATCCAGACACAGTGGAAGCAATAACAGTACTGTCGAAACCAGGTTGGGATTCTAGAGTGTAGCTTTTATTCACATACACAGAGAATAATACAAAGCGAAGATGGACCCCCACAGGGTTACTCCCACTTCTAATGCAGATTACTGAGGCACAGACTTCCTGAATTCCCATTTAGCATAGGCATACTGAACACACACAGAGAACCCTCAGATTCTGAAATAAAAAGAGCAAACATTCTCTGGTTCTGAATGGAGATTGGCACACACGGCCAGAACTGGTACACTTCCCTTGACTAGGCACCCTCGGCCAGTACTAGGAGACTTTCCCATATTTCATGAGGAATTATGGGTGGCACTCTAAACCACCCAAGAGCACATACTGGCTCACAGAAAATCCAAAACCCACATCTGGGTAAACTATATTCTTCAGGCACTGGCCAAATGCACTGAGAGAAAACAAAGGTGCCCAAACTGAACCCGGAGAGGTAAACATGGTTACTCCAGATGGGGGGATCTCTCATCTTTTGCTTCCAAATTTATACTCAGCCATTCATCTGGTTAATAACACCTTTCTCAGAAATCATGTAGGTGCTATCTTGAAATGTCTTTCACATTTAACATACTACTTTACACACATCTGCGGTGTCCTGAAGTTAAAAGTTCTATAATTGGCAATGTCTCTTCACTAGACCCCCACTTTAACAGACACTTTTAAATCAGACACGAACTAAAAGTTCTGTACTTGGCAAGTCTCTCTCTCCAGACCCCATAGTAGGTAGACACTTTTAAACAGAAAACAGTCTTGGTGACAGAGTCCCTTTGACAGAGAAAAGCTCATCACAGGCATGCAGGTGCCTCAGGGCTTTTTCACGCAAAAGTCTCAGGTACTCATGAACAGATAAATCTTAGGTAGCTTCAACACAGTCCAGGCTGGACCAGAGGATTGCCCCTGGATCCTGGAACCCCCCCCCCCAATCCCTCCAGGGATGGGGCACTGGAAAACCCTCTTGGAATGGTCTCTACCACTTCACTCTCTGGTCTTCTATGTTCTTCTTCTAGGGTGAGAACGAACTACCCAAACTACGGAGGTAGCTCTCTGTCAGAGCTAAAACCGTGGAGCTGACCAGGCAGCAGCCTCCTCCTCACTCTCCACTCTACAGACTACTCTACTCTAACTCAACATTCTACAGCTAACTCCCCAGCTAGCATTCCATTGTGGCTTATGCTGCTGTGACAATTCTAAAGTGGCATCATCACTCCGGCTCAGCTGAGACTGAAAACAGAGTGTGACAGTAGGAAACCCATTTAACTGGCATTTCACAAGCTGCCTCCCCCTGCTTGTCACTGATTCTAAGTGGGATTCTAGTAACCCCCTGTGAACAAGTGGGTTACACCTAAATTATGGAACTCCCTCCCTGCAGGCATCCGGCGCACGCCCCTGTATCAGCACCTCAGCTCCCTCTTCAATGCGCATTTCTCCTCAACCTGTGCATGTGGCTAACATGTGGCTAAGATATGTCTGCAAATGAGCAAATAGCCTATTCCACTATCCCTGAACTGGTACTGACCTTGATTTTTGATGTTTGCTCATCTCGCAATGCTACTATTCCTCATGTGTTGTTTATGTACTTCTTAATTTACTATGTTCTGGTAACACCTACCCCATATGTTCATTATTGCACTATTGTACTCTGTCTATATTGTCTATTTCTCTCTGTCCCCCTTCCCCAGGATGCATCTAGAATCAAGCAGTATTCTACTCAGTGTGCCCTACTGGTAAAACTTTAAATAAATAAATTAAGAAAAGCGACAAGATCTTCTTCAGATACATTAGTGAGAGGAAAAAGACCAGAAATGGGATCAATAGGCTGAAAAAGGAAGCAGGAGAAAGAGTGGAGGATGACCTAGAAAAGGCTGAGATACTGAACAAGTACTTTTGCTCAGCATCCACCAGGGAAGGGGAGGGTGAGGGACTGAGACTCTGTAAGAAAGGTATTCAAGGGAGGGAGGTAGACACCAGCCCATTCATGGTGGAAAGAGTCCTAGAAGACCTCGGGAAAATAAAAGCAGATAAGGCAATAGGACCAAATGGGATCCACTCCAGAGTACTAAAGGAAGTCAGGGAAGTGCTGGTGGAACCACTGGCTGCTCTTTTTTTTTTTTTTACTTTGTATTTATTAATTTTTGCACATAAGCATGCAATGTACAATTGCAAAGCTTATACAGGGAATAACAATAGCTTCACATGGTAACAACCCTCTATAGTTATACTATGGAGAACATTTACACCAATCTCCCTGTAATCTGGTATAGTAGGAGGTGGGGGAAACCAAAACAGTTCAATTATCAAAGTCCAGCAGTCTCTAAAATATGCTAACCTCTTCAATGGCAGTTGGTATATCCTGTAGGAAGAATAAAACAGAAATAGAAAAAACGCAATCTAAAGATTGCTATTTAACCTGTAGAAAAAAGGGAGAATAACATCAAAATTGTTTCATACCCTTAGGAATCTCTCTTCACTCTCCTTGGGCTAATTTTTACAAGAACTTTAGTGTAAGCCCAGCTTATCAGAACCAGTCAAAATACCCCCATTATACATTCTGCATCAAATTTTCGAAGCCCTCTCCAACAGAGAGCAGCTGTCATTTTACCAAATACAAATGCAAGACCTACTATTTTAAATAATTGCAGCAGTCATTTCCTGGGAGGAAAGAAACCAAACAGGGGCTCCTGAAATGGCGCATCTCCCGCATTCACAGTAACTCTGGTGAATCCCCACATTTTTCTACTTAAAATAACAAGTAATAAGCCCCCTAAATTCCCCTCAGAAATCCCCATCAAGATGCATAAGCACCAGTGTCTCTTCAACATGAAAATCAGAATTTTCTGCAATTTATGTCGGCTCTCTCTCTCTCTCTCTCTCTCTCTCTCTCTCCAGTACTTACAGATCAGTCCCTAGAATCAGAGGCCAAATGATTTGACTTTGGAGCTACCAGGGAACTGGCAAACTCAGCTTCTACTTTTTCAAGCCAACGGCCCACATCCTGAGGATTACTAAATTGCCATGTTTTCCCTACATAAATCACACAGACTGGGGCTAGTAGCAAAAATGATGCGTGATCCCCAATGACCTCAGCCATTGTCGTGCTGCATCAAAAGCCTTTCTCGCACCTGTGTCTGGAATGATAAATCTGGGAAAAATTTTATATCCACTCCATTAATGTCCAAAGGATAAGTGACCTGCACTGCCAAGAGAACCACATCTCTGATCTCCGAACCAGCAGTGCAGATCCTAGGACTGACATGGTAGGCTTTATTGAAGGCAGACCAGTTAAAACCTTCTGGCAAGGTAAGATGTTCTTGTAGCCAGGTCACCAAAAAGTCCAGTAATGCAGTCCCTTCAGCACCTTCGGGCACCCCAATAATTTGAATATTGCCAGATCGGATTTCATTTTCGATTGCTTCCAACCAGCTATGAAGCTGACCATTTTCTTTAGTTAATGTAGCTACAGTAGACAAAGTGGAAACAGAGCGCTTTTCAACCGCCGCTACCGAACTAGTTAGCTTTTGCAGGGCAGCATCGTGGATCTCCAATTTCTGGAGAGTTTTTTCAATTTTAGCATCCATGGCCTGCATAGACGCTAACATAACATTCCAAGGCAGCTCCGACACACCTTGGTCCCCACTACTGCTGCTACTCGTGGTTCCAGTGGCCTTACTAGTACTTGTTGACTGCTGTTCTTTAGCTGGCCCTGGGGCTAGTGATTTCTGCCAACCCATTTTTTTTTTAAACTTTCATTCTTTATTTTATTTAAAGGGGAAGTAAACATTGCAGGGGTCACTCAAATTGTGAAAACTCATGAAAAGATATTTCAAATGAGACATTGAACTTCCTTGTAGGTGTCAGGAGTCCTGAGATATGAACATCTAATTAATCTGTAAATCAGAACATGGCAGCAGCCATTTTAAAACAGAAAGTGATGTCACTGAGGGGTAAGCTGCATGTTGTTAATTACAGCTTGCCTTTCAGTGACATCGCTGTTGGTCACAAGATTCAATGAAATGGCTGCTGTCTTGTTTTGATTTACAGATGTTTTAGGTATTCATAGCTCAGTACTCCTGACATCTACAGGTAAGCAGAATACTTTGTTTAGAATAACTTTTTATGGGTTTTCCCAATTTGAGTGTCTCTTGCAATGTTTATTTCCCCTATAAATTACATGTTAAAGAGCAACAAACCAATATAGAAACAATGTTAACAATAACAACAAATACACAAATACATACGTGGGGTACACATATCAGTTGATTCAATTCAGTTCATAACTCAAAATGTAACTGCTTAGGGGAGAGACCTGGGGGGATAATAACCAAAAAGGGACCACATACAATCAAACACAGTACACATTACTATTTCCATCCCAAAGAGGGCCACACTGTTTCCTGTAGCTATGGCACACACTCAGGCTTCACTGCGGCCATATATATTACCCACCTCCTCCATATCAGCTCAAATTGACCTTGTTTTTTATTAATGGTGGCTGTAAGAGCCTCCATCCTATAGGTGGAAATCATGATTTCATGCCATTGAGCCAAACTGGGCTCCTTAGTGGTAAGCCAAATCTTCATGATTACTTTCTGTCCTGCAAAGAGGGCATGTTTCAGAAGTGTCCCCCTGTTTGGGGCCTTATATCCCCTAGAGGTAACAAACAGAAAATACATTATTACATTCAGCTCTAAGCTGGAATCAAAGATGGATTGTAGTGCCTGTTCTAAGTCTCGAAGGAAGGGAGCCAACACTGGGCGCTCCCACATTATATGATGCAAGGCAGCTGGGGTGAACCCACAACCCCTCCAAAACACTGCCCCTCTGGACCACTGGAACTTGGCTTGTATCTCTGGAGTCCTAAAGAATCTGATAAGCAATTTCCAGGAGAACTCTCTCTAACTTGTGGCTGATAGGCCCAAGTATAATCTTTTCTGTGCCCATGTCCACATTTCCTCAGCTATCTGGATACCCAGGTCTTTAGACCAAGCCCTTCTTACCGATAAAGTGGTGTCTCCCCTCCAAGAAAACAACGTCCTATAAATATAGAAAATCGTATGCGTAGATGAGACTTTATTCTCCACCGCTGCCCTGATAATAAACAGTATCTTGGGGGGGAAGAGACCACCCATTACCCCGCTCAGATTGTATAGTTCTAATATCATCCCTAATTTGAAAATATCTGAACCTATCCTTCCAGGAAAGACCAAAACTGGATACTAAATCCTGAAAGGATCTGATTTCTGCTCCCTCCAAAAAGTGCCAGATCAGGTGGAGTCCCCTCCTTTCCCAGACCCGAAACCCAGCATCCCACCATGAGGGGACAAACTCCTCCAGGTGAGGTACCGAGTACACAAGATGTCTCCAGTTTCTAAGACTCTTATCCCCCATGACGCCAAACCAAAAGTCCAGGTGAGCTCCGTGTATGGATTCAACTCCCTCCCTGGTGTAGAATGTCTCTTAACCCCCAACAAGGCAGAGTGCGAGTTAACAAGGTTCCCCTCCTTCAATTCCACAGTGTTCCACTTGGCTATGTAATCCTTAATAAACCAGTACAAGGATGTCCTAAGCTGTGCTGCCCTATGGTACATCTTGAAGTCAGGCAAGGCCAGACCTCCTTCTGCTTTTGGGATCTGAAGAATCGACAATCGTACTCTAGGCTTCTGTTTCCCCCCAGATAAACCGAGAGACTTTCTTATTAAGGGCACTATAATAAGAATCTGGGACCTGAATGGGGAGTGTCTGTGCCAGATAGAGAAATTGTGGAAGGACTACCATTTTTACTGTCTGCACCCTCTGCATCAGTGAAATGGGGATGCTCAGTCATCTCTCTAAGTCCATGCTAATACTACCCAATAGTGGGGAATAATTAAGGGGGAAACATCTGATCATAATCGGGTGCCAGCTGCACCCCTAGGTATTTCAGATGTCTTAAGTTCCACCTAAAAGGAAACAGCCTCTTAATGTTTTCAGATGGTTCATAATATATCTGCAATATCTCCATTTTGGCAGTATTAACTTTATATCCTATCAGTTGCCCAAATTCCTCTAAGAAGCCCCACAGCTGGGGGAGAGCCCGCTCGGGGTCACCCAGATATATTAATAAATATCAGCATAAAGTGCTAATTTGTGCTCCTCGCCACCTATCATAATCCCCTGTACCTCCCCATTTCATCTTAGCACCCATGCCAGAGGCTCCAGGTATATAGCAAAAAGGAGAGGGTAGACAGGACACCCCTGCCTGGTGCCTCTCTGCAAAGAAAAAAAAAAGAGTCCGACACCCTGCTGTTTATTTTGATAAAGGCCCTGGGTCTTTTATAAATACTGCTAATAGTTTGGATGAAAGCCTCTGAGAAACCAAAGTGTTTTAACGTTAATCCCAAAAAGTTCCATGCTACCCAGTAGAAGGCCTTCTCAGAATCCAGACTCTAAAGCAGGAGGGGAGACCTCGACCGGGCAGCATGGTGCAAAATATGCAGGATTCTTTTAATATTATCCTGGGTCTATCTACCTGGGACAAAGCCTGTCTGGTCAAAATCAATGAGTGTGGGAAGAATTAACTCCAGCCTTTGTGTCAGAATCTTGGCATATATTTTGTAATCAACATTAAGTACCGAAATTGGCCGATATGATTTACATTGGGTGATGTCTTTACCCAGTTTTGGTATGCTTGAAATCACTACATAATTCGAAGTATCAGGGAACTGTTCCGCCGTTTGTACCACCCTGCAAGCCTCCAACAGTGGCCCCTCTATTTCCTTCTTAAAAAAATGTTAAAATTCAGGTGTATAACCGTCCGGACCCGGGGCCTTACCCGACTTCAGGCCTTTGATCGCTTGGTCTACTTCTGCCAGAGCAATAGGGAGTCCAGCCTCAGTTTAGCCTCTGGACTAATTGTTGGTAATGCTAATTTAGACAGGTAGGCCTCCACCGGAGCATTATCCGAGGGCTGTTCTGGGGTGTAAAGTTTTTGATAGTAGTCTCTGAAACTAGTCAAAATCTGCTCAGGTAATCTCACCAATCTCCCAGATCCAGGGTTTCTGACCTGGGTTATGGTGGACTGCAGCGTCTGCTGCTACAGACGATGAGCCAATAATCTAGTTGCCCTGGGGCCTATCTCACTGTACCTCTGGCGAAGGCACTGCATGGCCTGTTCCGTTTTATTATTTATCTGTTTCTGAATTTGTTGTTTTAACTCCAATATCTTAGCATGAGCCATTCCCTCCCCCTCTGCATGGAGAGTCTGTGCCTCCTTCAGCTGAGATTGAAGACTGTCCATCAGGGCTGCCTGTTTTTTCTTAAAATGTGTGGCAAACTTGATAACATCTCCCCTCATGACTGTCTTGACAGTATCCCAAAGGGTAGCTTTAGAAATCTCTGAGGAGTTATTCTCCTGTGCAATCTGTTCCAATCTGAATTTAACCATGTCTGTAAATTCTTTGAAATTTAAAAAATAGTTGTTAAACTTCCATAAAGTTTAATCCTTTTCTGCTTTCCATTCCAATCTCAGCAAAAGCTGCATGTGGTCTGAAAGGACCGAGGGGACATGCTCACACCCAACTATCTGGTACTGGTGCTCACCTGACACCAAAAAATAATCAATATGGTGTAAGAGCCATGCGGGGGAGAGAAATGAGTGTATTCCCTCTGGCCAGGATGTAATGATCACCAGGCATCCACCCAACAGGTCCCTCTCATGTACCTTTTAGTTATTTTGCTCACAGGAGTGGGGTTAAATGGGCCCTTCCTAGATGTAGCTATCTGTTCCCATACCTGGTTACGGTCTCCTCCCACCACCAGAGCCCCTCTATGATACTCAATGATCTTCTGGAGTAGTCTCCTTACTGCTGAAACTGTAGACCCCGGCAGGATATAGAGAAATGCTAGAGTAATAGGGTTCTCCCCTAAATCCCCGGATACTATCGCCAAGCGACCTTCCGAGTCAGTGTAACTGCTATTCAGTTTAAAGTGGGTCCCCCCAGGAATCAGTATGGCCATACCTCTTCTCCCTCCCATATGATGAGGAGGAGACCACCTGAGCAAAGCTGAACCTACCCAGCTTTACATGTTAAGCCCTACTCAGATGTTTCTCCTGCAAAAGCACAAAAGACGGAGCCTGCCTCTTCAGGGCTGAGTACCTTATACTGCTTCACAGAGTTGTTAAAGCCATTTACATTGTGCAAAACTACTTTTATACTATTCTTGTCAGCCATATATAATTCTAAAATATAGGTCTGTTATGAATTGTATTCCTGTTATATTCCCGCACAAGGACAAAGCTACCCCTCCCCCCCCCCGCAGTTTCTTACATATATAAGCAGTGATGTGCCCCCACATAAAACAAGAAACAAATACCAAGCAACTCACCGTACATACATCAACATCAACACTGTAGAACCAACTTTCAACCCAGCATTCAGAATAATTTCTAACATATAGAACACACCCTTGGAGGGCAGTGTCACCACAGTGGTCCACGCCCTCTGGGACCAACTATTTACGGAATGACCCCCAAGGTAGGGGAACCAGCTATCTCGTTCCCTAAAGTCACAAGGCACTAAGCCCTGGGGTAGAAGATCTGGAGCCCCAAATGGGGTTTGTCCCTCTTGGACCCTATCAAGCGTGGGTCCTAGCCAGATGTATTGGCTTACAGACATCACCTGGACCTTGTTACATATTGGCAAGAGGATGAGAGATATCCCCCCGGAAAGAGGGGACACCCCCTCTCCCTCTTCGCCTACAAGGACCAAGAGAAATACAGCCAGAAACAGACACATAGGGCACCCCATGGGTCGCCAGGCCAACACAAATGTTATCGGCCCCCCACAGGTAGATACCACAATATATCAGCTTCATCCTCTTTAGAAAAACAAACAAGATGAAAAGTATCTATCAAAGTACCCCTCAACAGATGCTCCTTTCATTAATTCACTGGTTTTCATTTCCATAAGATTCTGAAACAATATTGTGACCTACAGAATAGCAATAAAGTCACCTCAAGTAGTAGTTATTTATTAGGTCCATCTAAAACGAACCCCCATCTCAAAACCGGGGCACGTTCCTCAAGCAGCCCCATTTGCAGTTGTAGCTGGGATTCAAAGTTCAGGGCCCATTTCACGCTCCCCACCCACCCCAGCCCTGTAGCTCCTGGAGGAGAGGGAGCCAGTCTCAGGTAAATCAACAGGGGAATGCTCCCTTCAAGCCAACATGTTACGGAGAGTTAGACAGTTAGTCCAAGGTGGACCCCCTCTTCTTCCCCACCCCTTGATCCCCACCCAGCTCCAGGCCATGCCAGATGCCTCGGTAGTCAAGTTGGCTATCACACCTTGCCAGGTGGAGGGGGGGTGGTCACCAAGAAAAAGGAAAATTGACACTTAGAAGTCCTCAGATTAGTTTCAGGTGTCCTCAGCTCTCCGATTTACTGTCTGCTCTTCACGATGTTGCTGTGTGAGTTGGCGCAGCATCCCCTTGATGTCTTCCATGGTGTTGGGGGCTGAGCCTTTCCCCATCCTCCTCACGCTGCGCTGTGAAGATAGCTGCCATCCACCCTGCAACACTGTCTTAAAAGATCATGTAGGCCCATCTGGTACCTCGTGTCCATTTTCCCTTAGTGCTTGGATCGTTTCTTCAGCATTGTGATAAAGCTCCATCCCCATTTCCCAACGGACAAAGAGACGTGCAGGGTACGGTGTCTGGAACATCACCCCCATCGATTTTAGCTTGCGCAGGATAGGGGCATAAGCCATCCAGTGCTGCTGTATTTGGGGCGGGTAGTCCTGGTCAAAAATAAGTCGGGCACCATTGTACTCTACTTTCTGTTGCCTCCAGGCTGCCCGAAGAATGGTCTCCTTGTCTCTGTAGCTAGAAAATTTCGCCACTACTGATCTGGGTCGGGCTTTTGCTGCAGTTGGTTTGGGCGCCAGTGCTCTATGGTCCCTCTCAATTTTAAATGTAAAGGCCTGCAAAAGGTCTAACACATGCTTCAGTAGATCAGATAGAAAATCAACCATCTCTACAACCTCTGACTCCTCTGGAAGGCCATATATTCGTAAGTTCTCTCGCCTGGTCCTGGCCTCATGATCCAATCATTTTGCTGTGGTATATTCTTGTTGCTGTGTAAGAGATTCAACTGCCCGAGACAGATGTACCAGATCATCCTCTATTGTTGATATTCTTTCCTCAGCAGTGGTGATTTGTGTTTCCAACTTAGTTAAATCGATATGTAGTCTTTCATTTCTTGCTTATTTTCAGCCCTAGACTGTTTGATCTCTGAGAGGAGAGTCTCGAAGGACGAGTGTGACAGAGTCTCCAGTTCAGACTCCGTATCCATGCTTGCCATGCTGGAAAGGGATTCTCTGCCGCTGACTGTCTGGCTCATCCCTCGGAATCTCTCCTGTTGCCCGCTGCTTTTGGGGTTTTTCAATTGGGATCTCTTCCTCGCTGTGTTCCCACAATTAGATTTAGGCATAGTTTGCTGTTTTGAGACTCTTTTGATTTGCGTGGGGATAAATCCCTGCCAGCGGGTTGGGGAGCTATGTGCCTAGGCTGCCATTGCTCCAATGATGTCACCGGAAGTCCCTGCTGACCCATTTTTAAAAAATAGATCATCTTGCTCCTTGGATCTATCTAGATCAAGTTCTGAAGGCAGAATTTAAGTTTTAAACAGTTTTAATGATACTATCGCTGTTTTTAGCTCCACGAGATGAAGATGTATTAAGAAGTGCATCTAGCCTAGAAGATGGTTCTCTAGCGGCCCCCCAGATGCCCTTTTCAATGCATCACTAGAGACAGGGAGGTACCTGAGGACTGGAGGAGGGCAGATGCGGTCCCTCTCCACAAGAGTGGAAGCAGAGAGGAGGTAGGCAATTACAGGTCTGTAAGCCTGACCTCAGTAGTGGGGAAAAGAATGGAGTCCTTACTTAAGGAGAGGATTGTGAAGTTTCTGGAGGATAGAGGGGCACAGGATCCAAGGCAGCATGGAGTCTCAGTGGGAAGGTCCTGTCAGACGAATCTTATAGATTTCTTTGACTGCATAACCGGGGTAGTAGATCAGGGAGGGGTGGTGGAAGTAGCCTACCTGGATTTCAGCAAGGCCTTTGACACCGTCCCACACAGGAGATTGCTAAATTAATTTGGGAGTCTCGTAGTGGGTCCTACGATCATAAAATGGGTTGGGAACTGGCTAAATGATAGTACTCAGAGGGGGGCGGTAAATAGCACGAAATCTGAGGAGAGGGAAGTGACCAGCAGGTTGCCAAAGGGGTTGGTGCTGTGGCCAGTCCTATTCAATGTCTTCATTAGCAACATTGCAGAGCATCTGGAGGGAAAGCAGACGACACCAATACCTGCAAGACAGTGGGCATACCAGAGGGGGTGGAATGAATGAGAAAAGACCTAAGGCTATTAGAGGAGTGGTCGGGTGTCTGGAAGTTGAGTTTCAGTGCTAAAAAGTGCACAATCATGCACCTGAGTCACAGGAATCCAAGGGAGGAGTACAGGATGGGTAGGGAAATCTGGCTGCCACAAGTCAGGCGAGAGACCTGGGGGTTATCATATCTGATGACCTGAAGGTGACCAAACAGTGTGAAAAAGCAGTGGGGAGATCAAACAGAATGTTGGGTTGCATAGGGAGGGGCATAACAAGCAGGAGGAAAGAAGAGGTGGTGCCACTGTACAGATCACTTGTGAGGCCTCAGCTGGAGAACTTTGTCCGGTTCTGGAACCACATCTCCAGAAGGACATTGACAAAACAGAGGCAATCCAGAAAAGGGCAGCGAAGATGGTACATGGACTGCACTAGAAGCGCTATGAGGAAAGGCTTAAGGACTTTAATATCTGTTCATTGGAGGAAAGAAGGGAGAGGGGAGATATGATAAAGACTTTCAAGTACCTTACGGGAATAAACAGGGGACAGGTAGAAAGCATATTTCAGAGGAAACTCTGCACAAGAACAAGGGGGCATGATATGGGGATGAAGGGTGGAAGGCTCAGGTGTAATGTTAGGAAGTACTTTTTTACTGAAAGGGTGGTGGAGCCATGGAACAGTCTTCCAGCAGAAGTGGTGGGTGTAAAAACAATACGGTGGTTTAAGAGTGCATGGGATAGACATAAGGGTACCCTGGAGATGTACAGAGCAGGAGAGCCGCAGATCAAACAGGATCTGGGGCTGCAGCAGTGAGTAGGGAAATGGGCAGACTAGGTGGGCCATATGGTCCTTATCTGCTGACACATTCTATGTTTCTATGTAATCCCACCTCCCCACTGGTACCAGTGTCCCTACAGTCTGTCTGTCTGAGTACCTAGGTAAAGGTGTAGGCCTGAAACATTGCCATGGGTTGGCCAGCATTGGAGCCCTTGAGAATGAAGAAAGAACTCTCTGATTTAACTTGTTTGAAAAACCCCAGCCAGGGCAGGCTCTGGACTTACTCATGGTTCCAAAGACGAAACTGTGGGCTGCACTTATGGCTGCTAGCAGTCGAGGAGCTGGAGCCTTGATCAGAAAAGCAGGGTAGATGGTTGGCAGGAGGGTCTGATGACTTGTCACCTTGTGTCTTGACCAAAGAGTCTAGCAGCTCCTCTGAATCACACCCAGGATACAGGAGCACTGTGCAGAGGCTTCCCGATTCACAAGGAGCCCAGACCCCAGGAGTGATCCCACAGTCCAACTCTCCAAAATGGGTCAAGTGTACCTCAGGACATGGGCACATGCCCGTGGTTCCCTGTTCCCTGATTCACCCCACTTGATAAGGGCTGGCTGACCCCTTGCCTGGCTATGAGGCAGCTGGAACAGGATGCAGTCTCTGTCTCCACTTGGATCAACTCAAAACTCTTGGAAGCAGCAGGGCTCCTTTATTTCCAGTTATTGATGCTGCACACTCTGGAACAGTCTCTGGTAAAACAGTTCAGCCCTTCTAACAGGCTGAGGGCTTTCTCATAATTGCTGCAGGAAGATTTCCTCAAACATTCTGGTCCCTCTCACTCTGGGGCTTCCAAAGGCTGGACAGTTAGGCAGATCTCTCAGTCCTTGTCTTGGCTGTGGAAATCCTCAGACCAACCTCCCAAAAAGGGCTGGTCACTGGCTGTATGCCCTCCTCACCTGTGGAGAGCCCCTGGGAAAGTACCCCAAGCTGCAACTGTCCCTGGGGTCGGAAGGAAAATTGGCAGCATCCCACTAGGCAAACACAGATGTCTATTTTGAAAATTAATAGTCATTAAGTTCTCTTGATGCCTGATTGGTGAACAGTTTGGACACTGAAAAATTGCCCATGCCTCTTACCCAGGAGCCATAGCTGCAGTCCTCCAGGACTACTAGGCTGATGATTGGCTGTTATGGAGTCAAAGGTGGCAAATATGGCTGCTGGCATCACAGATTAGCTACAGTACCCAATTTAGCAGTTCTTTTGCCAGCAAACTGTATAATTTTATATTTGTTTTCCCCCACAGTCCGATAGCAGCCTACCCGCCCTAATGTCCGGTGGCAGAGCAGGGCATGCAAGGGGCTTCTACTATGTTCTCCACCCCCAGCAGCAGGCAGACTTTTCAGTGCATTGCAGCTACAGTAAAATTAAAGCCACATGCACCTTTTAGCACCACTAGAAAGTTTATTTTTTAACTCTTCTTGCCCCTCCAGTGTGTCTCCAGACTCCGATTAGCTATCCTTGACTCGGAGCACATGGAGGGAACCAAATACACAGCCACAATGAGCAGCTGTAACTAAGAGCACCATAATGCTGTTCTGAACATGTACGCCCTCCAGCTCACACATTCACGATGTGAGCTGCGCAGCAGCAGCGTTCAACATCTTCGCTGAATGAGCACGTTTATTTCTTTTAAAAACAAGAGCTCCTCCAGTCCCCCTTCTGAAGCACTACAGTGGGAGCCAGCAGGAGGTGAAGGATAAAGCCAGAGACCCAGGACAGGTGGCAGGCAATGGGAGGAAAAAGGCAAGCAGCACTCTTAGTAAGCCCCCAACCTGGGGAGGGTTACAATAGTATTAATATTGAACAGACTCAATTGTTTATATCTCTGGAGTACTTCCGGCTACAGGTGAGGCCAATATCTCATTTGAAAGAGCATTTCATGGGCTGGTAAACTATGTTAGCCATGCCTACTGTACATGAATGTTTCCCTTTAAAGAGCTACTGTACTCCCTGGAATTAATAGTAACTTTCTGAAGTATTCAGCTATCACTTCTTATATCTGAAGTGTGTTTTTTTTCTTTCTATTTTTGCTAATTAGAAAATTTTGTATCTGACAGTTTTAGGAGTGATGTGTGGAATGGCACTCTGCCTGAAGACTAACATTGTCAGTTCTATTCCTCCCTGGACATCATCAGCACTGAGACCTTACTGACAGTGACATCACCAGCAACCAAGAAGAGCCAGTCTCCAGCTGCTTGACTGGTAACTTGTGACTCATGTTACCAATCAGGCAGTAGGGCTTGTGATGTAACAATGAGTGAGGTCACATGCTGATGATGTAGTGAGAGGAATAGAGCTAGATATGTCTTTTCTAGGTAAAGCACTGCTTTTCACATTGCACCCAATACTATTAGGTATAAAGCTATCTAATGAGCACAAAGAAAAAGAAAATACTTCCGAAATAAAAAGTAATAATGGATTATTTTAAAAAATTGCTAACATTTTCTGCCTGCTATACTTTGGCTCTACCAGCTCTTTAAATTTCAGTTAATCACCCTCTAGGGTCATGCAGCACTTGACTACGCCTTATGCCACAATATATCACTAGGTGGTAAATAAAAAAACATTACTATAACCCTGGTCTTGCTTCATTGCTGAATACTGTTCCAAAATGTATTGGAGCTGTTTATGGACATATACAGTGTGTTTTAGTTTACTACCTGTTACTAAAATACTCCCTAATCTACACATATGGAGCCAGGCATTTTAAATATTAACAAAATCTGGTTGCTTCTTCACATTTTAAAGGAAACATTTTTTTACATTTGTTAAAGGTGAACATTCAGAACTAAAAGCCCTACCCCCAAGTCTGGAGCTGGTCTCAGTTTGCATTTTGTGTGCAAAAACATTTTTTTACTTACTGTTTTCTGCAGCATAGTAGATTATATCTGTCTGATTCTGCTGACTTCAAAACTGACATTTTGTAACTACAAATCCCAGATTCCCCTACAGCTGATATCAGAACAGGGCTGTAGAAGTTGGAGCTTCATTAGCCTGCAGTGCATGTTAGAGTTTTTATAAGCTCTGATCTTTTTTTGCTGGTCTTGCTGTCCTCCCTGGGCTAAGTACAGTCACAGAGGGCTTGATCACAGTATAGTGAGCTAAAAAGTGTGACTAATTTTCTATCCAAAATAAGATCCGAACCACAATTAATTAGCTAACTTTCTTTGCAGAAATGATAAGAATTTTGTTTAAGAAAATTGATAGGAGTTCAGAAAAAAATTGACACAAATGAATAAAGAAAACTGCAGGTTCATAAAATAAACAGCCTGTTTGCAATTTCTCAAAATATGTAATGCTTTATACTGTTTTATATTGTGACAGCAGGACAGAGCTTGCAGAGAAATGACTTTCTGTTAAACTATAAAATGCATGATTATTATTTGAGAGGGTAGTTTTACTTATTAGTTTATTATTTTTTCTGACTGTGAATAACTGATAATTTTCTTAATGAAAAGTAAATTTACTTAATTAGTAGTGATTTGAACATTATTTTGGACAAAAATCCTGTCATTCTTTTGCAGTCACGATACTGTGATCAACCCCTTATGTGGTAAGAAACTTCAAAGGTGCCAACAGTGGTTACATTGGAAATGTTTAGGTGGGAGAACTTTTATACCTAGATTTTTAGGTGGTGGAACTATTATTTCTAGGTGCTGGAACTCTCCTATAGTAGTTGATGGACAAAGATGACAGAGGTGGTGGAAACGTCATACTGTTTTTATGTTGGCACGCTTGCGCAGCCAACATCTTGGGACAGTGCAGCTTTGGAGGCACGGTCGCTGTTGGGGCGAATGCAGGGCATGCATCAGTAGGTGCGTCCCTCATTCCCCAATCAGCCTGCATGCATGTGCCACACCATTCATACATAATGTGGTGAGCACATCTAAGAAAAGGTCCGCTGCAATCCGAGCAAAGCTCGTCAGATGCAGCAGGCCTTTTCTTGCCATGTCTGCTGCCATTATGCACATGGCGGTACACCGGCCTCCGAACTGCTGACTTGGGGGGTGCCCAATCCCCCTGTTGGTTACCCCTGCCCGATATACTGCCGACGAGGGAGCCCACTCCCTGTCGGCATAACTAACCCCCCCATTTGTTATATGCAGAGAGGGTGGCCAATCCCCCTCTGCTCTAACCTCCCCATTTACTTGTGTGCCGATGGGGGAGCCCAGTCCCCATTGGCATAAAGAACCCCCCTTCCCCCATTGTGAAATGCCGAGGAGGTGCCCAATCCCCCTCAGCTCGGTGCTTCCCCTTCTTTGTGTACCGACGGGGTGCCCAATCTCCATCAGCATAAATCCCAAACCCCCATTTGTGTGCCGACGAGATGCCCAATCCCCGCCAGCTGCAGACCCCCCAAAACTCCAGTTAGGTGGCACGCTGGGAGCCCACCCCAGCATGCCAATCCTCCTGAAATACAAAAAACTGTCCCGCAAGGTTTTTTTTTTTTTACCTGTAAACAGAAAACGGTCCTTTGTAGTCTTCCTACCCACCACCCGCACCCACCCACTGCGCACTCTGCCTCCCCACACCCCCCTCACCCCATCCTTACCTCTTGAGCTTGGTGCGGTGATCTTCGGTGGACCGGGAACACGTCTGCACTCTTCAAAGCTGACCACGAACTGAGGAAATGCAGGTAAGCTGTATAATGGGATAGACAGGGTTTTTTTCAACTTTGGTGCATATCTCGGGCATTTTATGGTCTTTTTGCACCAAATTTTTGACATGGGGTTTTTGGGACCCCTCCTCATGAATTCTGTCACTGTCATGACGTTAACTGGTCCCAAAAGGTGATTTCGCAGTCACTGCGCGGAATCACCTTTTGGGACTGATTAACACAAGGAGAGTGGCAGTGTTCATGAGGTGGGCTCTCAAAAGCATTTTTGCAAATTTGGTGGAAAACTCCAAAAATGACTGTTTTATTTACTTGCGCTAAGTAGTTGCTACCACACTTGTAATCTCTGGCGAATTTCGCAATATTTTCTTACACCAGATTTTCAACATTGTCATTTTTCTACACCTCCTTGTGAAAAGTACAGCTGTCATTTTTCACATCCTGGTCGAAATGTTTCTGCACTTCCGCGACAATAGCATGGTCGCTGTGGGAAATCAGTGTTTGAGGCAGATTACGTAAATGACAGTAACACTGTTCATGAGCAGAGATCCTAAAATGCCTATGTTGAAAATTTGGTGATAATACTCCATAAAATGACTGTTACGAGTGTGCGATGCGTAGTTGCTATGCACGCTTGTAACTTCATGAATTCGCAATATTTTCATGCCAGATTTTCAACATTGTAATTTTTCTTTACCCCCTTGTGAACAGTATAGCTGTCATTTTTCACATCCTGGCTGAAATGTGTTTCTGCACTTCCGGCGCACAATAGCATTGGTCGCTGTGGGAAACCGGTGTTCGGGGCAGATTACAAAAATTCAAGTCACTCTGTTCATGAGCAGAGGTCCTAAAATGCCTATGTTGAAAATTTGGTGACAATACTCCATAAAATGACTGTGTTACGAATGTGCGTTGCGCAGTTTGCATGCACCCTCGTAAGTTTGCAAACTTATAATACTTTCACTCCAGATTTTCAACAGTGCCATTGTTCTGCACCTCCTAATGAACAGTACAGCTGTCATTTTTCACATCCTGACCAAAATCTGTTTTTGCAGTTCCGACGCAGAATAGTGCGGTCGCTGTGGAAAGTTCGTGTTGGAGACACATTATGAAAATTACAGTGATACTGTTCATTAGCAGATGTCCTGGGGACTAAAGTCAATAAAATGAGTGTTTTATGAGCATGCATTGCGCAGTTTGCAAGCACGCTCGTAACATCGTGAATTTGTAATAGTTTCACTCCAGCTGTTCATCACTGGAATTTTTCCATACCTCTTTATGAACAGTGCAGCTGGCTGAAATGTGTTTTCGCACGTCCAGCGTAGAATTGCACGGTCGCTATGCGAAATCAGTTTTCAGGACAGTTCCAGGAAATGACGGTGACACTATTTATGAGCAGAGGTCCTAAAATGCCTCTGTTGAAAATTTGGTGCCGAAGTCCTAAAATGACTGCATTGCAAGCGGCATTGCGCAGTTTCCATGCACTCTTGTAATCCGTCAATCTGCAATATTTTCATGCCACATTTTCACCACTGGCATTTGTACACACCTCCTTATCAACAGTCCAGCTGACATTTTCACAGCCTGCCCAAAATATCTTTCCCAGGCTGTGGCACACAATGGCGATACACATGCAAAATCACCTTTTGGGACACATTAACAAAATCACAGCGCTATGCGTCTCTAGCTTCACCACTCCCACTGCCAATGCCAGCGCGACAACATTCGGCATTGACAAATGCTTGTTTTATGATGTGGTGGAACAGAGTGGAATTCTATAGAATCCTACCCAATTTAACCCCTGTGTGCTAAGCTCGGCGAGATTTGGATGCATGGTTTTAAAATGAGATGACAATAACTGAAATATAAATTTTGGTGGCATTCTGCAAAATGTTTACAGAAATTTCTTTAAATTTTGTGGAATCAGAATCATAGTATTTTACTTTTCGCACAGTTCTAGTGGATCCTAGCTATTCCTGACCACAGAGCAAAATGCAGGGTGATCGCAGGCTGGGAGTTGCAGCTGCCAGATTTCTTTCATCTGTTATTCTTCATAGGGGCATATCAGATATGTTCTTAAATCTGTTATTCTTCATAGGAGCATATTGAGAAGAAGAAGAATCAGCATTTATGTAGTGCTTTTCATACACATTGATTTCCAAAGCACTTTACAAGCAGTGCTAGGCTGGTAGTGAAATGACTAAATGTGTAGTGGCAGCCATCTCGCACATCAACACCCACACATAGCTTTGGACAACTGCATAAACTGGTTTTGTGGGAAGGGCACTGGGGACATTCTCCTACTCTTCCTGCAGAGGGTGCTGAAGGGCTGCAGGAGGGATGGCTGAATTCAGTCCAGAACAAGCTGTGGAGGAGAGAGGACATGGAGAAGACGATATGGATACTGCAATGGCTTTACCATCTCATATGGGAGTTGATGTGAATGTTCTGGGGGCTGATAACCCTCTTGGGGAGCCCTCTCAGCCTACTATGGAGTCTCATATGCTAGCCCTGGATTCTGAGGAGGAAAAATTACAAGCAGAGTTAACTTCTAAAAAAACAGTTGTTGCTTATGATTTCAGTGGCTGAGTGACAATTTCTTACTAGCAAACAAAGATTAGAGGATGAACAGAAAAAAAGAAAGCAAATATGCGGCCAGTTCCTCACCTGTTATGAGTAAACGTCTGCCTCTAGAAGTTGTCTCGGAACCAGGATCGCTTTCTACTACTGACCGGGTCTTCTGTGTGGAGAATCAACAGGTGGCTGGAGTGTCTGTATAAGTACAAATTCCAAACCTTATCTGGACCCCTGGGATCGGCCCTGTAGCAAGCTGGATGGGTACTTTCTAGGGATCATTGGGTTCCAGACCCCACTATCCCACTATCCCACTACCAGGTTCCCTGGAGAGTCTAGCTTCCCGTAAATGGGCAGATTCTGATTTGCAGTCACAAGGCAGTTCTGTACTCCTTTCGAATTCTTCAAACCTGACAGCTGCTGCTGTTGAGATTTCTACTACGCCAGACATGGTGTTGCAAATGACAATGCCTCTCACCTCTGAACTTGCTGTTACTGGGCTACTGGAGGTGGGGAACCCCACCTCTACAGGAGCTAGGGATGGAGTACAATTTGATGCTGCAGTATCCCAACAAGGTATGCCCTTTTTGCGATTGTCTGACCAAGAGCAAGCGGGGGGAAGGAGAGTCCGAAATCAGACCAACACCGATCTCGGACTTTTGCTGGTCTTTTCCACAAACCAGCAGAGGCTGCAAAGAGACATTTTCTAGTCTGTCTTCACTATAAGGGTAAAGCCCCTGTAGTACCCGATAGAGTGTGGGTAGGCAAGACCCTGATTAAAGATTCCATGGGATTTTCACTGGCAGAAGTATATGCCTTTATTCATGCCCCTGGGGACCAGACTTATGACTTAAGTTTTTGTACAATGCAGCCCATGTATAGATTCTGGAAGATGTATTACACTTTGAAGGATTCTGAACACTGACTTGATTTTTTGGGCAATCCCTATTATGAAACCAACCACTAAAACTGTTACGATTCTGTTTTGTAATGAAGGTGTCTGTATTAATGATATCATGTTTTGGTTGGAAAAAAAAATGTACAGTTATGAAACACCCTAAACCCAGTATGGATGAACATGGGTTCTGGAATGGGGGATGGTTGTTCCAGGTCCAACTGACTCAGACTGAAGCGGGCATTCAACATCTCCCCAGTTCCGTTTTTTGGGTCGAGATCGGGGTGTCCTGTTTTATGCAGGACAGCCTAAGAGTTGTTATCAATGTGGAGCCTTGGATCACTTAAATGTGGAATGTGTTAAGATTCAGTGCTTTCACTGTAGTTTGTTGGGGCATGCTGCTCCACCGTGTAGTGCTCCTCCATTTTGTAATTTATGTGGAAAGGAACATTCCTTTCAGGATTGTCCTCGGGCGGCTCACAATACGGAGGGGGAATCTGACCATGATTTTTTTTTTACCAAAGCTAAGCAGAATTTTGGGAACTCTTTTGGGGCTTTTGCAGAGGATACTCTTCCACCTCATGGCCGTTGTCGGGGCAGAGGTGCTGGCTCTGGAGATAGGGGTAAGTCTCAGTGCTTTAGAGCCCAGTCTTCAATGCCAGACACTGGTCTTTTGCATATTCCTGAGTCTTTAAAGGGTCAGAGCCAGTCAAAGACAAAATCTAGACTGGAAGAAGAAGCAACTCCATATGCCACACCACAGGGGGTCGCCCCTGAGAACTGTGACTTTGACTTCTTTTTTTCAGCAGCAGGGTTCTGAAACACCTGCTATGCATCTCCCACCCCCAGGATCCTCTACTAAGGATTTGTTATGTCCATTAGTCCCTAGTTCTTTGACAATAGAAACTAAGGAGGATACTGCAGATGCCAAGGATGGTATTTTACCTCCTTCCACTCCACAGACCTTGGTGAGGGGGGGGGAGTGCCGCTGTCCCCCTTATTGTAGTCTAATAGGTTTGCTGCCTTCACTACATGGGGGGAACAGGTAGATATGGCACTACCTATGAATGGAGTTGCCCTGGATCCATTTCCTCCCCTAGGTCAAGATTCTCCAGCTCCCAAAAAAATCCCAAAGACTAAAATCCGCCAGAAATGGATGGCTCGATCCAGTGGAAAAATTGTTACCCTTCCTCCCTGACCCACTATGTATTAAGATTGCTAGTTTCAATGTGAATAGTATCTTATTGGTGAGGAAAAGATTTGCTACATTTGGGATTTTACAACAATTGCTGTATGATGTTTTTTTTCTTGAAGATACTAGATTGCATTCTGTTGGGGATATTAATCAGGTTTCTAGAGACTGGAAATGGGGACCGTCTTTTTGGTCATTGGGGTTGGATGCTTGTAGTGGGGTGGGAATTTGTTTTGCTTCTCCAGGAGTGAAGGTTCACCATTTAGTTGACATAGAACCAGGTCGAGCATTGTTACTTGACATAGAATTAAAATCAGTACAGTATAGATTGTTGAATATCTATAGGCCACAATCTAAAGCCCTCCGTATTGATTTATTGAAAAAAGTGCACCCTTTTTTGCATACCAGCAGACATATATTTTTTGGGGGGGTGACTTTAATATGAACTTAACACGGGAGGGACCTTTAGACAAACTTTACTGTGTTAAGGCTTTTTTGTGAACTGTGATTGGACAAGCTGGTCTGAAGCACGTGCATGGGAGAGGGAATCGGCCTGTTCAGCCTACTTATTACAGAGGAACGCTTTCTTCATGTATTGATATGGTTTTTGTTAAACAATCTTTGTCAGTTTTTAAAACATGTCTTATACCAATTGAGACCTCTGATCATGTCCTGATAGGGGTGTATATTGAATCCCCGCCCTGAAGAATAGCTGGTCCGGGGTATTGGAGATTAAATTCTTTGCTTTAAACTGACCCTGCTGTTTTACACATATTGACTGGTATAGTTCAGGATAAAATTTCCACAATATTTTTGTATGACGATGTTGGGCAATGGTGGGAGGACTTAAAGCTATGTTTAAGAGTTTTTTGGGGGGAGGAAGGGAGGTCTAGATGGGTTTCTGCTTATTCTATGTATTTGACACTTAGGAAATGGTTGGGAGATTCATTAACTAGACACCATACTGGATGGGAAGATGTCTCTTCAGAGAGTCAGGAGATAAGGAGTGACATGGCATTTTATCAGTATGATCGTTTCAGCTCCTTAAGTTAGGAACAATCCTTTGGTACACAAGGGAAGGTAGAGCAGGGTAATCTGTTCTTTGACAATTAAAAGCAGAGAGAGAAAAAGTTGATAACAGGTTTATTGTCATCACAGGGTAGGTTTATGGCAGATAATGTTGGTAATATGTCACTTTTGGAAGACCATGTTCATTGTATATTTGGGACCGCGGTTCCAGATTTAGGCTTTAATCATCAAATTTTAACTTCGGCTTTACTTCCACAGTTATCCCCGGAGTTACAGGAATCTTTGATTTTGCCATTTTCTCATCAGGAACTGGACATGGTTATTACTAAATTGGGAGGAAATATTGCACCTGGATCTGATGGGCTTCCTGGGGAGTTATGTAAAGTATTGTGGAATATAATTCCTCAGGAACTACTTACAGTGTATAATTTTTTTTTTACAAGATCAGTTTTTACCATCTTCAATGTACGAGGGGCTTGTGATCTTTTTATTTAAATCAGGAGTTCAGGATAATATCCATAATTGACAACCTATTACATTGTTGAATACAGATTTTAAAATATTCACCAAATTGTTGAGTAATAGACTGGCATCTGATATGAAGGGTCTTATTACACCTACCCAATTTTGTTTAGTTCCCGGTTGGAGAATGACTGAAGCTCGCCTATTACTCCGTGAATTAATGGAAGTTCATAATTCACCTGTTGGGGTGGATGTTAGAGGGTATATTGTTAGTCTAGATCAGGCAAAGGCCTTCGATGGGGTGTTTCATTCCTTTTTATGGAATTGTCTTGGGGCCTATGGAAACCCAGAGACTTTTATCCAATGGTTGCAGTTATGTAATGCTTTGGCTTACGTGAAACCCTATGAAAATGGTTGGATGGGGCATAAGATTAGGGTTCAGAAGGGTGTTAGACAGGGTTGCCCATTGAGCCCTTTGTTATATGTTTTCATATTGGATCCCTTGCTCCACCTGATCCAGAATTCCCCCTGATATATGGGTTAGGGATAGGGTGGACACAGGATTATGAAGTATTGGCCTATGCGGATGATGTTTGTCTCCTTGTGAAAGATGAGGCATCCATCCTCCTGGCATGTAATTTGCTTCAGGAAGTGGGTAAACTTACTGGGGCTAGTATTAATATGTTGAAAACATGTTGTTTGGATATTTCTAGATTTCCGGGACCGGGTATTTTGGTGGGTGATATCCCAGTTTCTGAGACCTCTGTCGTATCCTGGGGATTGTTTTTTGGGGGGGGATGATATGGCTAGTTTTAATTGGGAACTGGCAATGTCACTTGGGCATGCTAAAGTAAAGTTGTAGAATGGGTGGAACATGTAAAAAAACAGACGTGTTTATTTGCTGAAAACATTTTTAGTATTGGGGGGTTTTATTCACTAGTACTATTTTCCTTTTGCCCCAAAGATTGGAAACATCACTGATGAGTTGTTTCTTTACTTGTGTATGGGGGAATAGATTAAATCCCGTTAAACGTAACATTCTTTAGAAACCATTAAAAAATGAGGGTTTACACATGCTACATCCGAAAGTGTTTTTCTTTACTATATTTCTTTATAATAATATTATTCCTTTAGTGAAGGGTACTGCCCAGCTCTGGGGGAAATGGGGTTTTGAAGCCTTGACAGGGGTCTTGAGAGAATGGACATCTAATAATTTTTTGCACAAAAATAAACAAAGTCCACGTCTGGTTAAAAGATGGGAAGGGGTCTTTGATGCCTTAAAGAAATGGGGTGTTACTGTAGATAGTTCTCTTCATTTACCTAGGAAGGCTCTTTATGAAGATATTATTCTGTGATGTTTTGATGAAAATGTTTTTACAGAGTTTTCACAGGTGGAGCAGAGACAGCTGTCTGATTATAATATTGATGACAGAATCCCAATATGTATGTGGGATATGGTATGGTTAGGTATACATGGGTGGATTAATGTGAAGGGTAATCAAAAACATAAGGCTTTGCAAGAACGATACTGCCCAAGAAACCATTGTATTTTAAAAATTGAGACAATGAACCATTTATATTTTTCCCGCCCGTATGTGATGCAATTGTGGGATATTGTCAAAAATAGATGGAAATGGGTATGTCTGGTTCCCCCAGACCCTAGCTTGTTATATTATGGGATAGTTCGCAGTTGAATATCACAGTACACCATAAATACACTTCATTTTATATATGTTCATTTTCTTTATTGGATGTGGATAGGCCGTTGTCGATTGGTATTGCAACAACACTATATACCGGCTTTAGAACTTTTCTATGTGATTTGTACAGATTTGAGTAAGTGAAAAGAGAGTGACATGTTTATAATTCTGAGATTTGGGCCCACTTCTGGAAACATTTTGACCATATTTAGGTGTTTTTTTCTTATTTACAGACTATTGTGATTTTTTTGGCTTTCTCTATAGCTTCTTTTCTTGTTTAGGGTATGGTATTCCTGGAGGACGGAGTTTGGTCGTTTAAAAAAAAAAGGAACAATTTTTTTTCTTTTCTTAGTCCATTTGAGTTTATTTCTTTTTGCAATGTTTTGTTCTCATTGATACCCCTTTTTATGTTGGTGCGCTTGCGCAGCCAACATCTTGCGGCAGTGGAGATTTGGAGGTGCGGTAGCTGTTGGGTGAATGCAGGGCACGCACCAGTAGGTGCGTCCCTCATTCCCCAATCAGCCTGCATGTTGGTGCCACACCATGCATAGCAATGTGGTGAGCACTTCTAAGGAAAGGTCCGCTGCAATCCGAGCAAAGCTCGTAGCACGCAGCGGACCCTTCCTATGTGCTCGCAGGCTACTAGCATGGCAGCTGAACTGCCGACTTCGGGGGTGCTCAATCCCCCTGGTTGGCTTGCCCTGTGAACTGTGTGCCAATGGGAGAGCCCACTCCCCATTGGCAGAATGTGTCTCCCCTCCATTTCATTGTTTGCCGATGGGGTGCCCAATCCCCGTTGGCATCTGTCTCCCCCTTTCCCTCTGTAATGTGCCCACAGGGGAGCCCACTCCCCATTGGCATGATGTCCCCCCTTCTTCTGTGCCAATGGGGGTGCCCAATCCCCCATCAGTTACTGTGCCCCCCCAAAAAAGCAAGAAACCGCCTGTAAAAAAGGAAACCATCTGCGATGTGTTTCGTTTGAACCTGCAAGCAGAAAAGGGTCCCTGGTAGTCTTCCTACCCAACACCCACACCCACCCACTGCACACCCTGCCTCCTCACACCTCCTCACCCCATACTTACCTCCAGAGCTGGCCGCAACGATCTTCGGTGGACCCGGAACATGTCTGCAGTCTTCAAAGCCGACCGCGAACTGAGGAAATCCAGGTAAGCTGTATAATGGAATAAATAGGATTTTTTCAACTTTGGTGCATATCTCAGGCATTTTGGGGAATTTTTGCACCACATATTCAACATGGGGTTTTTGGGACCCCTCCTCATGAATTCTGTTACAGTTATGACGTTAATCGGTCCCGAAAGGTGATTTTGCAGTCACTGCGCAGAATCACCTTTTGGGACCGATTAACACAAGGACAGTGGAAGTGTTCTTCAGGAGGGCTGTCAAAAAGGCTATGTTGCAAATTTGGTGGAAAAAATCCAAAAAATGGCTGTTTTACGTGAGTGTGTTGCACACTTGCTACACACGCTCGTAACTTCGCGGATTCGCAATATTTCCATGCCAGATTTTCAACATTGTCATTTTTCTACACCTCCTTGTGAACAGTGTAGCTGTCATTTTTCACATCCTGGCCTAAATGTGTTTCTGCACTTCCGGCGCACAATACCACGGTCGCTGTGGGAAATTCATGTTCGGGGCAGATTACAAAAATGACAGTGACACTGTTCATGAGCAGAGGTCCATAATGCCTATGTTGAAAATTTGGTGACGATATTCCATAAAACGACTGTGTTACGGGCGTGTGTTGTGCAGTTTGCACGCACGCTTTTAACATTGTGCATTTGTAATATTGTCACTCTGGATTTTCACCATTGGCATTTTTCCACACCTCTTGATGAACAGTACAGCTGTCATTTTACATGTCCTACCCAAAATATGTTTTCGCACGTCCGGCGCAGAATAGCACAGTCGCTGTGCGAAATCACTTTTTGGGACAGTTTGAGGAGATGATAGTGACACTGCACATGAGCAGAGATGCTAAAATGCCTATGTTGAAAATTTGATGCCGGAACTCCATAGAACTGACTGTGTTACAAGTGTGCGTTGAGCATTTCCCATGCACCCTTGTAACTTCGTACATTTGCAATACTTACATGGCACATTTTCAGCACTGCCATTTTTTTACGCCTCCTTATGAACAGTACAGCTGTCATTTTTCACATCATGCTAAAAATGTGTTTCCACACTGCACTACCAAAGCCAATGCCAACGCGACAAGATTCGGCATTGACAAATGCTTGTTTTGTTTTGGTATAGTTCCTCTATAGGCTGATGGGTATGCTGTAATACTGCATTTTGAATTTATTTTATGTGTTTATTTCCTTTTTGATGTGCATTATTTTTTTGTTGTTTTGTATAGAAATAGACAGCATTATTTATCTGTCTTTTTTGTTATGATGAGAAAGGGATGGGTTTTGGTTATTTTATTTGTACTTAACTTTTGGTGTTTGACAATTGTGTGTTGTTCCAAAAAACAGAAATAATTTTTTTTTTTTTTACTTTTGTATGCTGTAATACGGTTTTGATTATGTATTGTCTTTTATGTTTTAATAAAAATTCCCCTACTCCTGCAGTAGGGGGAACCCTTGTTTGCCAGACCAAGATGGCAGAAACTGCTGTTGAAGGTGGTGGAGAGAAGGTTGCAGGGTGACCTCTGCTCTGTGTCTCATCCCGTTACAAATCCAGCTCTGCTACTCTCAGGTGGAGCAGACATCGAAATGGACAAATTTGTGGACCTACTTATGGAAACTGGAAAAATGGAAGCAGCAGAAAAAAAGGAAAATCAGGAGTTGGTTCTACAAACCACAGATGGGAATCAGCAGCTGACAGCTGTGGGACATTATTCAACTGCTGGAGTGGACACCTTTTCATTGGAACATGATGAATTGATATTGAAAATGACCATGAGGAAAAAAAAGGCATTTCTTTGGAAATTATTGAGAAAGGACACTATATCGCACGCTCAGACCCAGAAACAGACAGAGGCAATGGGGATTGATCCCCCTTCCCCAAGCAGCAACAACATGAGTAGCCACAATTTTCCTCTGTTTTTTCAACCTCAGGAGAAATTCCCTTTGAACTGACCCAAGAGACGACAGTACAATCTAACTCACCTGACATAGAGCACTCACAAACCAAGTCTTTGGGACTCTGTAAAGGATGGCCAGCCAGTTGTTTTCCCACGTATTGCACTGGAACAATGGAACCCTGCTTCTGTTTTAAGTGTTGCAGGTTGGATCCCAAATGCTAAAGGGAAAGGATGGACATCTCCAGGACCAGTGTCAACTGCTGAAATAATTGCAGAGGCACAAAAAGAAATGACTAGTGAAAATATTTTATCTCATTCTCAGGACCTCATTACACTGGATGGAGTGATTGAAAAGCCAGACACAGCTGAAGAATCCACTTCTGTTGTTTGCGTGCCAAGCATCCAGCAAAGTCCAGTAGACTCCAAAGAAACTGCTCCTCCACAGTCAGAGATGCCTGAAACTGAAATATGGCACAAGAAAAATGACAATAAGGACATAAGTTCTGTTACTGGGCCCAGTACTTCACAAAACACAACAGAGGTTAACACAGATTTGAAAATGCCCCATTCTGAGGACGGTAGACCAGAAACAAAAGATTCTGTTTTACAAATGCCCACTGCCTGTCTAACATGTACTGGTAGTTCGGCAACCAAAGAACTGACACATTCATTGCAGAACACATAGGAACCACTACCCAATGCTTTCAGAATGACTGATCTGTTTAAACAGGTAGGTGAGCCAGCACAAAGGAGGAATGCTGTAAGGCTAAAGTACGCTGGCACTGAAGAACTATTCTCAGACAGGAATTTTGAAATTCACCAGTTGTTTAAAAACACAATGGGAATTAGTGCACAAGAACGTTTTGCCTTTATTCATGTAAAAGGGGAAACTACATATGATGTTAGTTTTCAGAATGTACATACCCTTGAAAAATGTTGGCAAAAGTTTGAGTTGGTCAAAGATACACCTCCCTGGAATTTTCTCTGTGCCTCTGACCAAGCCAACGGTCAAAAATATTACACTGCTTTTTAGAAATGAGGGAGTAAACACAGAAGATGTCCAGTACTGGCTTAAACAACAAGCATTTGTCAGTGCCGAATGTTGATTGCGCTGGTGTGTTGAGCTTGTTCACTGGCTCTTTGTCACTCGCTCAGTCTGTTTCTCCCTGTGCTGCAGGCTGCCCTTTTGTACTGGGCTCCTGCCTGCATTGGCACCTTGTTCTGCCCACTAAGAAATCCGCAGCTGTCCCGACAGAGCTCCATTGAGGTGGCTCACTCCCCCTCTCTCACTCGCTCATTCTCTTTCTCCTGGCGCTGCAGTCTGCCCTTTTGCACTGGGCTCCTGCCTCTGTTGGTGGCTTTTTCTGCCCACAAAGAAATCTGCAGCAGTCCCGATACAGGTCTGTTGAGCCTGCTGACTCCCCCTCTCTCACTCACTCGTTTAGTTTCTGTCGGCACTGAAGGCTGGCCTTTTGTACTGGGCTCCTGCCTGCATTGCCGCCTTTTTCTGCCAACAAAGAAATCCGCAGCAGTCACGATAGAGCTCCATTGAGCTCACTCACTCCCCCTCTCTCACTCACTCATTGTGTTTCTCCTGGCACTGCAGGCTGCCCTTTTGTACTGGGCTCCTGCCTGCGTTGGCACCTTTTTCTGCCCACAAAGAAATCCACAGCTGTCCCAACAGAGCTAAGTTGAGGCCGCTCACTTCCCCTGTGTCACTTACTCATTCTGTTTCTCCTGGCGTTGCAGGCTGCCCTTTTGTACTGGGCTCCTGCCTCTGTTGGTGCCTTTTTCTGCCCACAAACAAATCTGCAGCAGTCCTGACAAAGCTCCGTTGAGCTCACTCACTCCTCTTCTCTCACTCGCTCATTCCGTTTCTGCTGGTGCTGCAGGCTGCCCTTTTCTGTTGGGCTCCTGCCTGTGTTGCTGCCTTCTTCTGCCCACAAAGAAATTTGCAGCTGTTACAATAGAGCTCTGTTGAGCTCACTCACTCCCTCTCTCTCACTCTCTCATTCTGGTTTTCCCACCACTGCAGGCTGCCCTTTTTTACTGGGCCCCTGCATGCATTGCTACCTTTTTCTGCCCACAAACAAATCTGCAGCGGTCCCAACAGAGCTCTGTTGAGCTCACTCACTCCCCCTCCCTCACTCGCTCGTTCTGTGTCTCCTGCTGCTGCAGGCTTCCCTTTTGTACTGGGCCCCTGCCTGCATTGGTGGCTTGTTCTGGCCAGAAAGAAATCTGAAGCAGTCCCGACACAGCTCCATTGAGCTCGCTCACTCCCCCTCTCTGACTCACTCATTCCGTTTCTGCTGGCACTGCAAACTGGCCTTTTGTACTGGGCTCCTGCCTGCGTTGCCACATTTTCTGGCCACAAAGAAATCTGCAGCAGTCACAATAGAGCTCTGTTGAGCTTGCTCACTACCGCTCTGTTGCTCACTTGTTCTGTTTCTCTTGACGCTGCAGGCTGCGCTTGTGTACGGGGCTCCTGGCTGCGTTGGCACCTTTGTCTGTCCACAAAGAAATCCACAGCTGTCCCGACAGAGCTCTGTTGAGGTTGCCCAGTCTCCCTCTGTCACGTGCTCATTCTGTTTGTCCTGGCACCGCAAGCATCCCTTTTGTACGGGGCTCCAGCCTGCATTGGCGCCTTTTTCTGCCCACAAAGAAATCCACAGCAGTCCTGATAGAGCTCCGTTGAGCTCACTCAATCCCCATGTCTGTCTCACTCATACAGTTTCTCCTACCGCTGCAGGTTGGCCTTTTCTACTGGGCCCCTGACTGCATTGATGCCTTTTTCTGTCCACAAAGAAAACCGCAGCAGTCCTGACAGCGCTCCAGTGAGTTTGCTCACACCCCCTCCCTCACTAACTCTCTCATTCTGTTTCTCCCAGTGCTGCAGGCTGCCCTTTTGTACTGGCCTCTTGTGTTGGGGCCTTTTTCTGCCCACAAACAAATTTGCAGCAGTCCCGACAGAGCTCAGTTGAGCTCGGTCGCTCCCCCCTCTCACTCCTTCGATCTTAATCTGTCCCAAACACTGATTTCCCACAGCAACTGTGCTATTCTCCGGCAGGAGTGCAAAAACATATTTTAGCCAGGATGTGAAAAATGACAGCTGTACTGTTCATAAGGAGGTTTGAAAATGCCACTGTTGAAAATGTGGCATGAAAATATTACAAATTGGTGAGGTTACAAGGGTACGTGGAAACAGTTCAATGCACGCTTGTAACACAGTCATGTTATGGAGTTTCATCACCAGATTTTCAACATAGGGATTTTAGGACCTCTGCTCATGAACAGTCCCACTGTCATTTTCTTAATCTGTCCTGAACACTGATTTCCCACAGTGAACGTGTTATTCTGTGCTGCAACTGTGAAACCACATTTCAGTCAGGATGTGAAAAATGACAGCTGTACTGCTTATAATCCATGTCAGTGTCAGTGGCTCAGTAGGTAGCACACTTGCCTCTGAGGCCAGGGGATCAGAGGGCTGTGGGTTTAGTTCCCAAATCTGGCACTTGGGTTAATATCCCAGTACTGACACTGTAGTGCAGCATGAGAGGGGTGCTGCACTTCTGAGGTGCCGTCTTTCAGATGAGACGTTAAACCGAGGTCTCATCTGCTTGGATTGGTGGTAGTTCAGGTGGATGTTAAAGATCCCATGTCACTTATCGAAAAGAGTAGGGGACTTTTTTTATTAAAACTGGAAAGTAAACCATATACACAAAAGTGTTACAACACACAAATCATAATACAAAATCAAGGATAAGCATAAATAAGTATTACAGCACACATTCAAATAACAAATCAGTTTGTAAAAAGTCCCTTAAAAATAATAAATAGTAAACCCCCACTAAAAGAGTAGGGGAAGTTAATATAAAACTTGAAAGGCAAAACATAGATGAAATAGTGATACAGCTCACAAAATCAGATTGTAAAAACAAGGAAAAACATAAATAAGTATTACAGCATACATTCGAGCAAATTTCAGTGATATTAAAGTCCCACAAAGCAAAAACAACAACAACAAAAAAAAAATCTTGTACCCCCAGTAATACACAAAATGAAAAAGTAACCAAAGGAACATTCAGATACTACGAACTCAGGTCAGTAGGGATCAAATCATATATAATTAATGTTAAGCAATCCCCCCACAAAGGAAAATAAAACAATCAATGGTAAATTAGATACACAAAAACTATATCTCATAATATATAATTACGTAAAAAGCAATAATTACATGTAATTAAATAAGGCAAGATGTCTTCAACCCAAATTTTCAAACAATCCAGAATTAGGACAAAGAACACTAAACAGTCAGAAAAAGTTGGGGCGAATAAAGATGCAGTAACTCAAAATAGCAGAACTGTATACGTAATGTAGGTACAGTATATAGCATCAATTTGAAAGATATACTAGGTTGATAGTACAATGAACTATAGAATACAAATAAGAGCAATAAATCAATGATACAGTAGTCGTACTAATAGAATCCAGCCAATACCAACTATAAAGTTAGTAGTAAAGAAGGGTTCAGTTAATAACTCAGCATGTATAATTGCCCAGTCTCACATAATTCCTAGAAGAGAATTATTAATTGGCTCCGATACTATTAGTATAAAGAAGTCGTATGTTCCATATTCAGTAAAACACACTAAGATAACTACACCTCTAGGTGTGCAAGAGTCATAACCAGACCACTGAGTCCCATCTAGATTTGAAAAGAAGAGGTGGCACCATATTCCGATCATGAAGCCGTAAATTCTTAATAGCAGTATCCACCATATGGAACAAGTCCTCAGTTGTAAAATGACGTTGCTGAATAGTGAGCCGACAGCGCACATACCAAATATAAAATTTGAAACAAACCAGAAATAACCACATTGTAACCCTATCATGTTTGGTTCACAAATAAGGTAAAATTCCTACACATAATATTTCCAAGGCTAGCTGAAAAAATGGAGATGTTGGCCACTTATGTTGGACTGTTTTCCAAAATTCCAAAATAAATGGACATTCCAAAAATAAATGTTCCATGGTTTCAATTATGTGAGGACAGGTTTCTCTTTGACAGTATCGGTCAGAAATCTGTTTATGTTTCAAATTTCCTCTAACGTTAAGTTTACCATAAAGTGACAACCATAAAACATCCCACATATGACGTGGGATCCATGGGGAGGTCAACATAGTACCGATTGAAAAGCGTTGTTGGGAAGAGTAAATATCAAAAGGGTCCATATCTTGGAAGCATCTTTGGATTATAAATGTATACAATTCTTTTCTATGAAACTGAATAAATGAACCTTTTGAAATAGCCCATAATTTAAGTTTCCCAAAACATACTCTCATTGAGGGAGAAAGATTAACTATAGGCCGTTGTCTTGGGATCGGAGCATGCTCTGGCCAAGCAGAAACCATATCCCTCACAGAATCTAGAAGCCACGCTATCTAGTTTTTAGGTGTACCAGCAATGACAGGCCGCAGATTTGTATACAGGAACATAGTAAAAAAGAAAATAATAGGTTGAATCTTATTTAAACCCCCCTATTTTCGATCTCAAAGAAGTAGACTACGTTTTATAGGGTTTAGTCTACTACCCCAAAATCATGAAAAAAAACAACTATAAGTCTGTGTTTCCAGACTCAAGGGGAGACTAAAAACTGAACTTAAATACAGAAACAAAGGTAACAAGAAAGTTTTAACCATAAAAACTCACTTTTATTTAGATAACAGCCACGTATTCCAAATATCTACTTTAGCTTGGGCTTCTTGTAATTGAAACTTCCAATTGATATAGTCCAAGTCACCTGCCCCAAAATGAAGGCCGAGAATCATACAGGTATCCCGAACAACTGGTATACCTATGATAGTTGTAGCTGAAATGTCTAAAACTTGAAGAGGCATGCAGTTACATTTGTTATAATTTATTGCAGCTCCTATATATATAATGAAAATTCTTGCAAAACCTTCTCTAAACAGTATGCAGAATGTATATCACTTACAATAAAACATATATCATCTGCATAGGCTATACATTTAATTTCAGGATCTCTACTGGAAAAAGAAACACCATGTATAACAGAAGAGGTATGTACAGTTCTAATCAAAGGATCCAACGTAAATAAATACAAAAGCTCACTCAAGGGGCAACCTTGTCGAACACCTTGTAATACAGCAAACTTTTTACCCAACCAACCATTACAATATGCCTGGACTGTAGCCTGAGCATAACACGTCGGTAACCAATGTATAAAGATGTGTGGAATTCCATAAGATTCCAGGCAATCCCATAAATATGTATGCCTCACATTGTCAAGGGCCTTAGCCTGATCCAAACTAAATATTAGATCTGTAAGTTCCCCGGAGGCTCCTTTTTGCATAATTTCATGTAAAAGAATTAAATTATCAGTGATGTTCCTATCTGGAATTGAACAAGTTTGTGAAGGGTGTAGAAGAAAATCAGCATGTATCAATAATCGATTGTTCAAAATTTTAGCCAAAATTTTAAAATCAGTGTTTAACAACGTAATAGGTCTCCAATTCAGCAGGTCTTCCCTATCCCATTTTTTATATAAAAAAATCACCAAACCTTCATTCATACTATGAGGCAAAATGCCCATAAGTAAAGCATTCTTCAAAACTATAGTAAATTGTGATAATAATATAGAAAAGATCATTTTGTATAACTCATACGGAATCCCATCCGTACCTGGAGCTGTTCGTGACTTAGTCTGAGAAAAGGCCATAGTTACCTCTAAAGGGGTAATGTCAGTTACCAACATCTGTTTATCATGAACAGATAATTGAGGTAAAGTACACTGAGCCAACCAAGGAATATGTGAAACTACAGGGACCTCTGGAGAACTAAACAAGTTTTGTATATGGAACTCAACAGCAGAAAGAATGTCTTTCTGAATCGTGCACCTCTGCCCATGTTGATTTTTAACAACAGACATGTATTTCTGTTGCCTCTGGTAAGCACAAAACTGAGAAGCACCCATAAAAGCTTTATCCCCTTGAGTCCCGAAACGACGTTCATTGTCCAAAGATTTAGCCCGATCAAATTGTATTTTGTTCAGTTGTTCCCGAAGTGTATGTAAAGTGGGGAGAATGGAAACATTCCCTTGCGCTGCTTGAAAGTGTGCATCTAAAAATTGTGCCCTAGTAAAGGCATATACATCAGATTTATGCCTACCATTAATTTTGCCTATACAAGAAAAATAAAGTTTAATATCTTGCTTTGTATCAATCCACCAGTCTCGATACAGATCATAAAGGCAAAAAAACGATTTCCTAGCTTTCAATAAAGCTAAGAAATCATCTTCAACAGTAGGAATAAACAACAATTCTAAATTTAGTCTCCAGTAATCTGAGCCACGATGCAATTTGTTATGACTGGAAAGCGTGGCCTCTATAATGGTGTGATCAGAAGGCGATACAGGTGTAGTTTTAGTGTGTATAACATTCAAAGATTCGGACAGGAACCAAAAATCGATTCAGGTAGCTTTATTACCCTGAAAAAATGTCTTTGCAGGCGGACCCTGTAAAGCCATAACATCTATTAAACCTGATTAAAACAATAAATCATTAAGGCAATATGCATCACAAAAGATTTTGTTTGTGCGAAGGCCACAATCTTTCTTATATCTACTGCAATTAAAATCTCCACCCATAAAGACATGCCGTGATGTAAAAAAGTATGGTAAAATTAATTTAAAAATTCCAATTCTATCAGATTTCATCTGTGGGGCATACACATTTATAAAACGACCCTGTAATTCATTAACCTCCAAATCCAACATCAAAATACAGCCAGGAAAAAGATCTACCAGGTGAGATAGTTTAGCCATAGGAGTATTCACCGCAATGCCAACGCCACTGCATACCTCTTCACCAAAGGACCAATGTGTCATTCCCCACCAGCACCCAGCCGTTGCCGTATTCATGTCTTCCCGCGTATGTAAGCAGGTGTCCTGGAGGAATACCACATCATAAGCTCCCTTTTCAAACAGAGAATAAATCAATAACCTTTTCCTCTCTGACTGAATGCTATTAACATTCAGAGAGGCCACAGAAAGATTATAGAACCCAGGTATACACAGGAATAGAAAGAAAAAGCACCGATGAGAGAATACCCAAATTAAAAAAATGGTGTAAACAAAAACCCATATGGAATTAATTTCTTCTTACTAGATTTCTGCATCCCCAGCTTATTTCTTTTTTTCTTAACAGTATCAGAATGCTCACCAGAAGCACCTTCTGGTTGTGATGATAGCACTGAAGCCGAATCAGACTCAGTGCCAGCATCATCCTGAAGTACCTGGTTGTTATTCTGTAAGACCAAGGGTAAAGTATCAGTCATCGGTTTCCCTACATTTCGCGCTCGGAGACTATGGCGTCTAGTGGAAACCACAGTAAAGTCCCCTTTAGGAGGCAAAGGCGAGGGCAGAGAATCTGATGAAGTAGAGAGTACAATAGTGGATGTTACAGGGGGCAAAGAAACAGGTATAGGTACTGGATCCACTGCTGCTATCTTGGCTACAGCCAGATCCTGCACTTGGTTAGACTCCTGTACCTCATAAGGTTGTGACCTAGCCCTCCCTTGGGGAGGCCACTGTCTTATTGCAGCCTTAACCACAGTATTAATATAGAAATCTTGTATACAAAAATCCCCATTAGATTTATTTTGGGCTGAAAAAGGGCAGTCCACATAAGCATGGGCATCTTCGCAAAGGGAACATTTTACCGGATGATGACAATCAGTAAAGACATGACCCACTTCACCACACTGCACACACTTAACAATGTCACAAGTCCTACTAAGGTGCCTAGGAGAACCACATCTATAACAATGCCATGGTTGTCCTGGGTTGAATATAAATCCTTTATCCCGACCCAGGTAAACACAGCTTGGCAAATGCTGCAAACCATCCTCTGTCTGGAGCAAATTAATCTCATACCTCCAGCCCCCATTCCAAAAACCCTCAGAATCCAGTATAGGCTCTGGATTACCCTGAATTGTACATTTCTCTTCCAACCAATAGGTAATGTCTTCGACATTTACCCCCTCGTTCCTAAACAAAACAATTATTACTTTAAAGGATTGTTTAGTAAGTGGAATGGCCTGAAAATGAGACCACGCCGGATTAATTTTGAGCAAAGCATATTTCATCCAAAACTGATTCAATAAATCAGGGGTACAAAGCTAATATCATATGTGTTGCCCCCTGGGGAATGAATAAGTGCATAAACTTCACTGGGAGAAAACCCAACAACTGTTTAATCAAGACTTTGCCGACATAGAATCAATCTGGCATATCATCAGTAGATCCCAGAAACCGTAAATGGACTGCATTCCACCTTTTGGCCAATGCCACAGGTTTTTTAAACAAACTAGCAAAGGTAGCAGAAGGCACAGTTAAACCAATAGGTTCTTTTTCGGGAACAGTAACAGACTCATCCATCCCCATATCATCACCCATAGCTTGAACAGCATCAAGTTGCGAGTTAGTAAGAGGGGAAAAAGAAATGAGTCCATCAGAGGGAGCAGAAAAAAAAAAGTATACCCTCTGATAGACACAGTCCCTGGCTGCCTGACCTTCCTGGCTGTATCCTCACTTCCCACTGATCCAGCTACTGCTCTTCCGCCCCCTTCTCCTAGCCCCGCCAGCCTGTCTTAACCCCCTCCCTCCACCTACCCCGAAATCTACCTTAATCATGCGTCTCCACCGTTCTCTATCCCTATTCTATTTCTTCTTGCCTGTCTCCTCCCTTACTGCACGCCCCAAAAGCCTGCTTTCTCTCCCTTCCCCACAGCTTCCACATTCCTACATCCTTCCTCTACTTAGGCATGCTGCACACTGGTCACTGCCCCTTGCCCAGGGTCCATCCTACCTCCATGAAACTGTCCTAAACCCACACTGGTCCTAGCCCTCCACTCTGGTCCCCCCTGTCTACGCTTACCCTCACCCACTATCGTTGATGCTCTGCAATTTCCCGAGATGCTAGCAGGTGAAAGCATTCCCTTAGAGAAATATGCCGCAGCTCCTTGAGGATAGTCCTCCTCCTCCTCCTAATGCTGTCAGGCAATGTGCACCCAAACCCTGGCCCATTCTGCTCTAAAGCCATTAATCTGAGCAAGCCTTTGGGTGCCCTCTCATTCATATCAATCAACATCTGCAGCCTCCTTCCTAAAATGGATGCCCTACAGGCCTTCACCAGCCAGCACAGCCTTGACATCCTGGTGGATGTCGAAACCTGGCTCACGCCATCAGTACCAGACCATGTAATCAGCCTTCCTGGCTACAACGTCTTTAGGCTGGATCACCTCTCCAAAAGAGGTGGGGGCTGCGCTCTCTACCTAAAAGACTCCATACAGGGGCACCACATCATTACCTCACTCCAACCCACAACTGCTCAGATACTGCCAGGAGAAACCTCCTCGGAGCCCAAAACAAAACCCTCACTGTTGCCACCATCTACATCCCTTCCAAAGAACAGGGAACTGGTCTAACAGCTGTTCTTGACTTTGTAAAGTCACTCCCATTGGACACCGAATCCATCCTCCTAGGCGACTTCAACATCAACTGACCTGTGGCCGATGCTGGTGCACACAGGGATACCATTGCTGAGGCGAACCTCACACAAATGGTTGACTCACCAACCAGGAAAAATTACAGGACTGGCACCAGCACACTCTTGGACTGGATCCTTACCAGTCACCCATCGCGGATATCTAAAACTAATGTCCTCCCTGACTCTCGCAGCGACCACTCCCCTATTAGCTGCACCTGGTCAAATAAATTCATCAAACAACCACCAAAAACTATCACCAACAGGGTTCTACACAGTGGTCACCTTCCTCGACTCAAATCCCACCTCCTCCATCAAGACTGGTCCTCTATCTTCAATGCAACCAACGTAAACACTGCCCTTGACCACTTCATAAACATCTTCACTGTGGCCTGTGACATGTATGCTCCTATTAAGAAACGCAAAGTCAAATCACTCAGTAACCCTTGGCTCACAGATGACCTCCTCAGGATGCTAAAAACAAGAGACCACCTATGGGAGCTGGCCAGAAACTCTGGAAGGCAAAACGACATCCAAAACTACAAAAGTGCCTGCAATGACTGCACCAAAACCATCCGGCAAATGAAGTCCGCCTACTATAAGCATGCCCTCACAAACTCCTGGCTAAATGGTCAGGAATTCTGGAAGAACATAAAGGAACTCACCGGGAATCCACCCAAAACCCCCCATCAATACTCAACATCAATGGACCCACAACTCTCAATCCAAAAACCATTGCGGATACCTTTAACAAAGCCTTTACTGACATCAGCACTGTCCTACCCCAGGACTACTTCAAAGATGGTGAAGTCTTTCCGTCCGCAATGAACACTACTCCCACCAGCTCCCCCTGCTTCTACTTCAAAGCAGTCAAGGCTCACCAAGTACGCAAATATGTAACCAAAGCCCTTGGTAAATCAAGATTCAGTAATGACTCCCTCGATCTCAAAATCCTGTCTCTCACACTTGATGAAGTGCTTAGTCCTCTAACCAGAATTTTTAACCTCTCCCTCAGCCTTAGCCAGTTCCCAGATGGAAATCTGCCACTGTCACCCCAATCCATAAAAGTGGTGACAAAACTGCCCACAATAACTACAGACCTATCTCCCTACTACCCCCACTCTCCAAGGCACTAGAACACATCGTCTCAGACCAGCTCACAGAATACCTGGATACATACAACATCCTGTGCAAGCAACAACACGGGTTCTGCAAAGGTCACAGCACCTCTACAGCCCTACTTGAATTCACCGGCGTAATCCACAGCGCACTTGACTCTGGTGAACTACTAGGTTTAATCTACATTGAAATAACTAAAGCCTTTGACACCGTCAATCACCACCTCCTGCTTGTCCAGCTTCAGAACACTGGGCTGTCAACCGACTCCATTGGCTGGTTTAAGAGCTACCTTGAAGAACAGTCCCAAACAGTAAGAATTGCTGATACACTTTTGGACCCTAGACCGGTCCACTCAGGAGTCCCCCAAGGCTCCATTCTGGGACCCCTCCTCTTCAGTCTATTCTTAAACTCACTACTGGACAGCTGCCCAGGACAAATAATTCTCTACGCCGACGATGCTGTGATCCTCACCTCAGACCCTGATCCAATCCAATTACAAATAAACTTCAGCAGGCCTTCTCCATCGAATCCTGGTTTCTAAATCATAAACCGCTTCTTAATCAGAAAAAACAAGTCTATGGTCTTCTGCAGCCCCCACAACAAAACAAGCAACTTCACCTCTCATTGCAACCAAACAAGGAGCCATCCTAGAGCAAACACAATCGTTCAAGTACCTCGGCATCACCCTTGATCCCCACCTCTCATACACTGTCCATATCAGCAATGTTGCAAAGTCTGCCAATGCAAGGTTAGGCATATTATTCCGCACAGGAAACACCTAACCCCAGAAGCACTGGCAGTGGCCGCCAAAGCTCCATCATCAGCATCATAGACTATGGTCTTATCATATATGGGTCTGCAACTACCTCTGCTCTCAAACGTATCACAACCTCCCTGAATAAGGCCTGTCATCTCATCACTGGCTCACATCGCTGTACCCACACATGTGACCTTTATTCCCAATCTGGATGGCTTCAACTGGACAAATGCATAAAATACCAAACCTGCATCATGGCCAAGAAAATTATAATGGGTCTGACCCCACCTAGTGTCTGTGCCCTCCTTAAGCCTAGACATAGGAATGTCACTACAAGGAGATCCAATTCCCATCTACTACATATCCCACGATGTCGCATGACCCAAGGACAAAGATCAATCGCCTATCGGGCATTCAACTGGCTCCACACTCTTGGCAGCGACATAGCGACCGCTCCAACACTTGGCCTCTTCAAGTCCAAGCTGCGCCTCTCACTGCTTGTATCCTGCGATTACCCATCTTAACATTTCCACTGTTCCAGCTGCAAATGCCCCAGCATCCAGCACTTACAATCAGTCTTTGCACCCCTAGCACCTTACCTGTCATATTCCCTTGACAAGGCCCCCCTGGCTGCACTGTCTCCGACCCTCTCCCACCTCCCCCGATCTCCACTCCTGCCCCTGCCCCAACCACCTCCCATACTCCCCCTACCCCTGCACCTTCTCCCTCGATCTCCTACCCTCACCTCCCCCACCACCCACCCCCTTCCCTTGTCTTGCTCATAGCTCAAGTCTTTGTACTGGTTATTACATGTCTGTAAGTCAATGACTATATGTTTGTAACTAAAAATGATGACTGTTGCACACACTGACGTGGAACCTTTGTAAAAGAGCCTCGGCTCAAAGGTATTGTAATCCTAGATTGAAATAAATAAATAAATAAATAAATACAAGGTCTGTATTATGTAAGGAATCAAGGTTAACTGCAAATGGAGTGGCTCAAGAAGCAGGAAACGATGTTTTCTGTAACATTGTGTCAGCGGGTATGAGAGCTTGTTGAGAGGGTAAAACCTCTAGCAGAGTATCTGTAGGTACAGTTGACTCACCCACCCCAGAAAACCCAGGGATCAGATTTCCAGGCCCAGAAACCCAAATTCCAGCTTCAGTCCTAATCCAGCCTGCATCCTGTAAAGTCTGTTGTGGGGACCAAGCATCTCCTGAAGGAGAAGACTGGGGTGGGGGCAGATCAATACATTGAGTAACAAAAAAACTTTTCAAAACTTTGCTAGTGTTACCTGGAGGGCCCGAGGGGGAGTCCGACTCAGGCCATTTCTGTTTCTTTTCCTCTTCCATGTAAAGTTGAGCTTGGCGGTAGTCAGCCAAAGCAAGTTCCAAAACCTGGTGGTTATGTTCCAGCTGTGTAGAGACATCCAGCGATGTAGAATTTGACTGATCCTCAGGCACTGTAGCGTGAACGCCATCCGTGGTACTCACAACTCAAGTTGCAGGCTCCGCCCAGTGAACTGGGCCCTCACCCGTTTCAGTATTACCAATGACTCCTGCATCGTTAAATGGGGATGCCTGCCTCGAGGGTATAGGTACGTTAAGCTGGCCATCCCGCAGATGCATTCCAGCCGTACCGTCCCCTTCGCACGCAGATTCTTGCAATGGCATAGCAGCCATCTGACCTCCACTACTCTCATCTGCCATCTGGACAGAGGCTCACTCCATCGGCTCCACAATGCCCACAGCCAACACAGTAGGGGAATTTCCCTGGTGTCCTGGCCAGATTTCCTTCATTCATTATAAATACCACCAACAGCTTAATCTGGTTCAAGGTCAGTTGGCATTCATCTGTATCCCCCTCCCCCGGGTCATGGCTGAAAATAGGCAGGATTTGTCTAGTGCACTTACCCATTCAACAAAAACTAAATAAATAAATAAATAAGGAGGTGTGAAAAAATGCCACTGTTGAAAATCTGGCATGACAATATTACAAATCTGCGAAGTTACAAGGGTGTGTGGAAAGTGTGCAACGCACACTTGTAACACAGTCATTTGATGGGCTATCATCACCAAATTTTCAACATAGGCACTTTAGGACCTTTGCTCATGAACAGTATCACTGTCATTTTCTTAATCTGTCCCGGACAGTGATTTCCCACAGCGACCGTTCTATTCTGCCCCGGAAGTGCGAAAACACATTTCGACCAGAATGGGAAAAATGACACCTGCACTGTTCATAAGTAGGTGGGAAATGGCAGTGTTGAAAATCTGGAGTGAAAATATTGCAAATTCACAAAGTTACGGCGTGCGTAGCAACTGCATGCGCACACTGTGAAACAGTCATTTTTTGATGCTCACTGAATTTGGTAACATAGGCTTTTTGAGAGCCCACCTCATGAACACTGGCACTGCCGTTTCGTTAATCATCCCTGAAAGGTGATTCCATGCAGTGACCGCGAAATCACCTTTCGGGACCGATTAACGCCACGACAGTTCAAGAATTCATAAGGAGGGGTCCCAAAACCCCATGTTGAAAATTTGGTGCCAAAATTCCAAAGAATTACTGAGATATGCATTAAAGTTGGGAAAATCCAATGTATTCCATTATACAGCTTACCGGCATTTCCTCAGTTCGCGGTCAGCTTTGAAGAGTGCAGACATGTTACCGGTCCACCGAAGATCATCGTGTCAAGCTCCGGAGATAAGTATAAGGTGAGGGGGTGGGGAGGCAGGGTACGCAGTGGGTGGGTGCGGGTTGGGAGGGAGGGGCAGGGAGACCGCTGAGGGACAGTTTCCTGTTTTTACAAGTTAAAAAAAAAAACACACATCGCGGGACAGTTTTTTATTTCACTGGGGCATGTGACACACTGGGGTGGGTTCCCAGCATGCCACTGGACTCTTTCTTTGGGTGGGCAGCAGTATCCGATGGGGGATTGGGCACCCCCGTCAGCACATAACAAAAGGGGGGGACTTAGATTATGCTGACGGGGATTGGGCACCCCGTCGGCAGACAATAAAAGTGGGGGGCGGTTGGTTACAGAATGCCGATGGGGAGTGGGTTCCCCCGTCGGCAAAATCAACATTGAGGCACTGAAGCCGATGAGGATTGGGGCCCCCGTCGGCAAATAAACACAGTAGGGGGGTTAAATTGTTTGTGAACACAGTGGCAAGCAGCCACCATGTTCACAAACAATATCAGTGTTTCTAGATCCCACCCTGCAATGACAGGTCGCTCCCTCATTGCAGTGGATGGCTGACGCTGCAATGACGAGGTGGCCCCTGATTGCAGCGGCTAATTTCTCACAAGTTGGTGGTACGCTGGCTGAACTAGTGTCAGCAGCAGCGTGCCATGGCATTGGGGGAAGTGGGACAAGCCTTTGCAGGCTGTGGGGGCATTGGCCACAACAGTGCCACGCCTCCACAACCCACTTCTGAGAAAGCTGTCCCAATATGTTTCTTGCGCTGAGCGCAATCAACATAAAAATGTGATATATTACAACACCCAGTTCCTATCTTAGATGAATGATCTGGTTTGGACTGGTGAGTGGAAGATTAAAGTAAAATTGCAGCATACTAACTCTGGGATATGCCATTTACAGAGTAGTTTTCACATAGGCAAAGACAGAGGTATATGTTTCTACTCTGGGCAGCCAAAACCTGCCATAAATGAGGGGCCAGAACACACTTAAGCTCCGCTTATGACAAACCAAGATGCCATTTATGTCTGGAATATGGGCACATCAGCTTAGGGTGCCCAATCCCCTTCCGATATAATCTGTGTGAAGATACAGATCACTCCTACCAACAGTGCCCTTGGGTGGCCCATAGCAGATTAGACAAAGTTACATGCTAACATACTATTTGCCAGCAGATTAGGCTTTACGGTCGATCGAGTCTGCTCGAACCTCAGATCCCTAGTTGGGTGCCGAGGCCCTCCCCTCCCTTGTGTTCCAGAAACCCCTATCATCCATCCCCACCCCATGCAATATGAGGAATCCCTAATCACAGAATTTCAACTTAAAGCACAGCAAGCTAGGGAATCAAGACACATCCCCACCCCAGAAATGTGGGGACTTTCTGCTCTCACTCTGGGAGAAAACACTCCACATCATGATCCTACTGCTCCCAGGGACTCTGAGCCTACTACTCCCAGAGACCCTGAGCCAAATAGCACAAAATATGCCCATAGTCTAGGTAACAAGCTCCCTGAACTGGTGGCCTTGATGGAAGAGGGATGCCTGGATATCATGGCAGTCACAGAAGCATGGTACACAGAGAACCATAACTGGGATGTCAGCATACCAGGGTACACAATCTATAGGAGGGACAGGGAAGGTAGAAGAGGAGGAGGAGGAGTAGCTCTCTATGTAAGGGAAGGGATCAAAGCAATGGAACTAAAGGGTAAACAGGGAGGAGAGGAGGCACTGTGGCTCACCCTGGAGACTGGAAATGGCACCACAATCTGCACAGGGGTTGTATACAGACCCCCGTCTCAGGGGGATGAAATGGACAAGGAAATGATAGAAGACATCCTTAGGATGGCAGAGAAAGGGAAGATATTGCTGATGGGGGACCTGAATATGTCAGATGTTAACTGGAACACCTTTGCTGCAGCCACATCCAAGAGCAGGGCCATTCCCGATGCCGTACAGTGGGCCTACTTCAGATAGCTAGTGTTGGAACCCACTCGACAGGGAGCAATCTTGGACCTGGTACTCTCAAATGGGGAACGGAGAGAGGATCCCAGATCTAGAAGTGGGTAGCCATCTGGGAACAAGTGACCACCAAACAGTGTGGTTCACGATAAACTTAGCTGTAGAGTCAAGCCATACAAAAGTGAAGGTATTGGACTTCAGGAGGGCTGATTTTGTCAAAATGGGAGAGTACCTCAGAAAAGCACTAGCAAACAGGCAAGAAGGTGGGGTGGAGCAACAGTGGGGAAACATCAAAACTGCCATCACAGAGGCAACAAGCCTTTGTGTGAAGCAAATAAACAAATCAAAATAAAAGAAAAAAACACTATGGTTCTCAAAAGAAGAGGCAGGGAAGGTTAGGGAGAAAAAGACAGCATTCAAGAAGTATAAGGAAACACAGAAGGAGCAGGACAGAGAACTGTACCAGTTAAAGCAGAAGGAAGCGGAGAAGGCAGTCAGAATAGCAAAGGCCCAAACCGAGGAAAAGGTTGCCAACTTGGTTAAGAAGGGGGATAAAACCTTTTTATAGGTACATTAGGGAGTGAAGAAAGACTAAGGCAGGGATACTGAGGCTGAATAAAGAGGAGAGTGGTTGGACAGACAGGGACAGTGAAAAAGCAGGGATACTGAAGAAATACTTCTGCTCAGTATTCACAAAGGAAGAGGAGGGGGAGGTACCTAATCCAGTCAATAGAAGCACTCTGGATAGGGGGGTTGATATCAGTCCTTTCACAGAAGAAAGAATTCTGAAATAACTCCTAAAACTGAAGGTGGATAAAGCAATGGGGCCTGACAGGATTCACTCCAGAATTCTAAAAGAACTAAGGGGAGAACTAGTAACAGCACTGACGACCCTTTTTAACAAATCATGGGAGGATGGTGTGGTACCTGAGGACTGGAGGAGGGCAGATGTGATTCCCCTTCACAAAAGTGGGAGCAAGACAGAGGCAGGAAACTACAGACCTGTCAGTTTGACCTCAGTGGTAGGGAAAATGATGGAATCACTTCTGAAGGAAAGAATTGTTGAGTACCTAGAGGCCACTGGGGCAAAGGACCCAAGGCAGCATGGATTCACAGCGCAAAGTTCATGTCAGACGAATCTAATCAATTTCTTTGACTGGGTGACCAAAGTAGTAGGTCAGGCAGGGGCTGTGGACATGGCCTGCCTAGACTTTTTTTTTATTTACTACACTTTTCTTGGCAGGGACTCCATCAAGTTCTGCCCTGGTCACTGCCCCCAGACTTCCCCCTACCATTCTTTTACCCTTACTCTCCCGGTCACCCTCCGGTTTTCCCCCCAAAGGGTGGGGCTGCGGGATTGGTCCCCTGCTTAAGCAGCCCACGGTACCAGTAACTAATTGGGAGAGCTGGAGAAGGAGGCTAATTGAAGCCCAGGGAGGGCTTCATAGAGACAGAGGCCCCACCTGTAATTTTACCCCCCCTGTAAGTGGGGCGGGGACTTGCAATGATGACCAGCATCCACCCTGCCCCTGGATTCTAACTGGCGTCGGTGTGTAGTGGAGCATCTGGCCTCCACCGGGTGTTGCCACTGCATAGAACACTCGGTCCTCCCCCCCCCATAGAAGGAGAGCAGTCCTGGGATGCTTAATCCTTCTCTCCCGGCCAGCCCTCCGATGACCCGGATCCGTTCCTGAACTCAGGTCGCTGGCATCGCAAGTGGAAATCCTATCGCTGCAGCAACGGGCCGGCCCTTGCTTACCTAGACTTTAGCAAGGCATTTGACACAGTCCCGCACAAAAGATTAATAAACAAGTTAGGCAGCCTGAGAGTGGGTCCCAGGGTGGTAGCCTGGGTACAAAACTGGCTGGACAACAGGACACAGAAGGTAATAGTAAACGGAGTCCACAGTGAAGAAAGGGGGGTTACTAGTGGGGTACCGCAGGGTTCAGTACTGGGTCTGGTCCTTTTTAATTTCTTTTAAGGACATTGCAGATTGACTGAAGGAAAAGTATGTCTCTTTGCAGACGACACAAAGATCTGCAACAGGGTTGATACACAAGGTGGGGTGGAAAGGATGAGAAGGGACTTGGCAAGGTTGGAGTAATGGTCAAATGTATGGCAGCTTAGATTCAATGCAAAGAAGTGCAAAATTATGCACCTGGGAAACAAAAACCCTGGGGAAGAGTACATAATGGGGGGTGAGATACTGACAACAACAAAAATGGAAAGGGACCTGGGGGTAGTTATATCAGATGACCTAAAGGTGGGCAAGCAATGTGAGAAGGCAGTAAGGAGGGCTGGGGGGATACTGGGATGCATAGGGAGAGGCAACAACAGTAGAAAACAGGAAGTTGTTATCCCTCTGTACAGGCAGTTGTTGAGATCACATCTGGAGTACTGCGTGCAGTTCTGGAGATCCCATCTCTGCAAAGACATAGACAGGGTGGAGGCTGTCCAGAGGAGGGCAACCAAAATGGTGCAGGGTCTGCACCAGAAGACATATGAAGAAAAATCAAAGGAGCTTAATCTGTATAGCCTCGAGGAAAGGAAGGTGGGGGGGCATGATTGAAATTTTCAAGTACCTCAAGTGAATCAACAAAGTCCAAGAGGGTAGCATCTTTCAGAAAATGAGATGGGCAAAGACAAGGGGGCACAATTTGAAGATGGGGGATGGGGTGGCTCAGAGGTAATGTGAGGAAGTATTTTTTTCATGAAAAGGGTTGTAGATGCATGGAACAGCCTTCTGAGGAGGTTGTGGAGTCAAAAAAAGTGGAGGAATTCAAGAATGCATGGAACAGACATAAAGCAATTCCTAGTGGGGGTGGGAGGAAGTAGGCTGTTGGTTAACTAGGATCTGCAGCTTATCCATTAGGTTGGGAAATGGGCAGACTAGATGGACCAATCAGTTCTTATCTGCCATTAAATTCTGTTTCTAATTGCTCCCCTTCCCATTCAACAAAATTATTTTGTAACAGCTATGCCCAGTACTTCAAAGGAGCAAAAAGCTGGGGAAATGCCTCCCCCCTTACCATTAGAAGTCCCCATGGAACCAGTAGTCATTGGGAAAAAAAGGGTCCCAAAAGAAAAAACCTGAACCCATAGCGAAAGATGAACCGATTCTGAACAGAAACTATTTCAGTAGTTTATCAAAACAAAAACAATGGGGAATAGTGAGGAAGAGGAGAAAGATTCAGATACATTATCTGTCGCTTCTGTGGCAATGGATTATACCACAGACTACGAGCTAGAACTTTCAAAAGAAAAAAAGGCTAGAGAAAGAGCAAAATCAAAAACCAGACCAGATAGATGACTTTCCTCTTACTCCTTAAACACAAATGGAAGTGGGGGGTTGGGTGGGCAGGGAAAGGGGAAATTGTTTAAGCAGAAAAGGCACACTAAGCCAGAACTTGTTTCCAGGTGTGACCTGGGAGCACATGGAAGTTAAGTGACTTGCTCAGGATCATACAGTATGCAAATGGAGGTTGGTGGGATTCAAACCTGGCCTCCAGGTTTGCAGCTCAGTGCCTTAACCATTACGTTATACTGCCTCCAAATGAGTCACAACATACTTCCTCTGACTATAAACATTAACATATGAAGTCACATAAAAAAACAATAACTACTTCACAAATACTGAAAGATTTACTAAATAATAATTTATTCCTACAGGACACATACATCCAAACCCTCTATGAAATATCTCAAGCTAAGTGAGTATGGTCAGAGGGGGTTTATTTTGGTCTCAAGGAGAAGAAGTATGTGACAGAGTAGTAATTTTATTAAAAGGGCCTCCCTTTAGGGTGACAAGAATGGTTGACATAATACCAGGTACAGCTCTTTTGTTAGATTTGTCCGTCCTATGCATCTTTTCATTTGCGCCTTATAAACATCTATGCTCAACAGACCACAGCCCTCAGGGTAGAGTTATTTAGAACAGTAGAACCCTATATACATACCAAGAGATCAATTCAATTCAACATTTATTTGTTCAACATAAGAATGTCGTTGCAAAATTAAAATTGATACAAAATATATTTCATCCATTTTACATATACAATAAAAGAAACAAGAAAGAGACAAAAAGTCAGTAAAAATAATTATCAGTTTTTCTAGCAGCCTATCTTATTTAGGTGTTCTATCAGAGCCGTAGGAAGGCATTTTGGTGCCCTGGGCAAGAGGCTAATTTTGCGCCCCCCACCCCCAAGAAAAGAGCCGGGAGTCTGGGGGCTGCAAGGTCCCCATAAGCTCTGAGGGGTTTATATGCTCTGAGGTGAGTTTCGGGGCTTTTCTTGAAGAAAAAACATACTTTTGTTACATGTTCCCTACCCCTATTTTCAGGGAATATTTTGCTCCTCTGACATATGAGATGTGGGAGACTCTGGCTGGAAAAGTAAAATAAAGCTCTCTTTTGCTAATCAAGTTCCAACAAATAACATTTACTAGTAGTCTACACTTCTGTATCTTTCCTGATGCCACATTGCCAGCTAAGATGGCAGAGGGCTTCTGCCATCTTAGCTGGCAATGTGGCAAGAGGGAAGTGTAGACAGAGGGAGGATAATTGAGCGAGGGGAAAAAAAAACTTGATTAAACAGCAGGTGTTCTCTGTAAAGTTCCCAGCCCTTTACAAACATATACAGTAGCTAACCTGCTCCAGGGTTGAGGGGTATTAAAAATATCATGAGCTTCAGTCCAGTAAAAAAATTACAGAACCCCTAATGTGTACCCCAGGAAAAACAGAGCTGCTTCCTGAACCTGCTAACTTGCCCCAAGGCAGTCACTGGAACACACAAAAGGGGTCTGTGGGTGCCTTAGCAGGTTCAGGAAGCGGCTTCGTTTTTCCTGGGGTACACATTAGGGATCTTGTAACTGTTTTACTGATCTGAAGTGCATTGTATTTTTAATACCCCTCAACACTGGAGCAGATCAGCTACCATGTCTGTTTGTGAGGGGCTGGAAACATTACAGTGCGCACCTGCTCTTTAAAGCGCAGTTTACGCCATTAGGGCAACTTTAACAAAACATAATATTTAGACACAGCTCAGCTTGTATTTCACATGAGTTCTGTATTTCTCCTCCCCACTATTTATTACTGAGGTCATTTGCATAAAAATAGGATCTTTGCTCCTGAAGAGTTCATCCATTCCTGTTGCTTTCTCCTACCTGATGTCATAATGCACTGCTTGTGACATCCCAATTACTCCATGGCAACAGGCTGTGATGTCACAACAGAGGACTATGACATGAAGTAGGGAGTAAGTTGAAGAGGCAGATGAACTCTAGGGATATAGAGCATGTTTCCATGCAAATTTCACAGTAATAAGTAATGGGAAAGAGAGTCTATTATTTATTTATTTATTTATTAAATTTTGGTGACTGGATAGGCCCACTGAGCCCTGAAGGTCCCTTTTTCAGGGGCGAACTGCATAACAATACAAGTTATAAGAATGAACAAGGACATAAGGAACATTTGAGGCATTGTGAGTTACATCATGAGGTGGTTACAGTAAAGAAAAATAGTGGATACAGGCACGGTAAAAGAAAAGCAGTGGATGCAGGCATGGGTACAGGCATGGTTATCATCATGACATGTAAGCAATTGGTAGTACTTTGCATATAGTTTATTCAGGGGTTACACGTGGCTTCTGGCGAGCAGTCTGTATAAGGCAGGTGATAGAATGCTAGCTGAATTGTACCTAAATATTGCTTTTTTCTAAGTTTTCCTTGAGGTGTCAGCAGCTCTTTAATTGTATTGTATCTGTGTACGTATTGGGTATTGTGATATATATATATATATATATATATATATATATATATATTCACTACTGTAATACATATATATATATATATATATATATATATATATATATATATATATATCTTTATAGGCTTAAACACAACCAATTGACACTGCAGTGCCAGTGCTGCTGTTGCCCAGTGTTTGGCTGTCCTGAGTGCTGCAGCTGACTCTTCATTAAGTAGCAGTGGTGGTCTGGTACTGGTACTGGTAGGAGACAGGGTCCAGGCTTGCAACATCACCAAAGCAAGAAATCCCTGTCCCTTACAGACCACAACTGAACTGACTAGGTCCAGACTACCTCAGCTTCTTTTCATTACACTCAGGTAGCACATTCAGACAGGCACCATTTTTTTTAGGGTACTGGAGAGGCATGGTATTGCAGCAGCAGCAGCTATAATTTTGAGGTCTGGGGCCATTGTCCTTGGAAGGCTGGAAATGTGTCAGTCAACCCTCACTGAGTGGACTCCTTGATTGGCTGACTGTGACAGCACTCTTCCCATGCTCCTTAATTGCCTGCCCACAGTGGCTGGCAATCTTCCCATGTCCATGGGGGCCTTAGTTGGCTGCCTGTGGTGGCACTCTTCCCCACATTCGGTCAGACAAAAATCTCGAAGTCACTTCAGGCTAGAATGAGAGAGAGCAATTTCATCTCTCTCCTGAACTTTGTCTGCCTTGCAGCTTTCTGTTTCTGCTTACTGTGAGGTCTGACCGCACCCCAGATAGTTAACAGGGCAGGTGCCCAGTCATAAATTAGCAGACTTCATTTTGTTGTTTGAAGATAGATTACCTGTAGCCCTTTTGAATGTCCCACTTGGTAAACTCCTTGATGACCATTCCCTCAGAACCACAAACATCAGCTGTCAGGGTGGCCAACTGGAGAGGGAAGGGCTGAGAGTGAACAGTGCAATGAAAGGAAGCAACAATGGGAGCTGCCAGATATGCCTTTCTTTTCAGTAACAGCCCTGTTCTCAGCTCCACTCTGGTCAGCAGCTTCACATATTATGACATAAAACATAATGGGGAAATAAAATATTAAATAGAAACATATCAGTCATATTTGGAGCCAACAGTAGGGGTTTCAGCAGCAGAGGGAGTGGGTTATTCATTTGGGATAGAGTAGGGGAGTAGGGTAGGGTAGGGTTATTCATTCTGTGACAGGGTGGCTAATGAGTAGCAGCTGATGAGAGGAGGGATAGGGGTATTTGTAGTGAGACAATGCAGATATCAGCAGATGGAAAATGGGGTAGGGGTATTTGTATCGGGACAGGGTGGGCATCAGTAGATGTGAGCAGGATTTAGTTGTATTCATGTTGGGACAGGGTGGGCATCAGCAGTTGGTAGGATGGGTAGGGGTATTCATAGTAGCAGGGTGAAACACAGAAACATGTTACCTCCCTCTCGTTAACCCCCCTGCTCTCGCTCCCCGTGCTCCTCCTTTGTAGAACTCCATTTCAACACCAACAATATGAACAGGTACTGCAGGCACATGTAAAGAAAATAAACGATCTAAAGAGAGAATTTTTATGCAGGTTTACAGGCTACAGCACGACATGCTGTAGCCCTGTAAAACTGCATAAAATTCTCTCTTTAGATCATTTATTTTCTTTATGTGTGCCTGAAGTACCTGTTCATCTTGTTCACTAGTGGTGTGCGGTGTTGAAACGGAGTTCTACAAAGGAGGCAGTGATGAAGAAGAACACTGATGCTCCCCCACCACCCCCCAACGTTACACCCCACCTTCGAACCCGGAGAAAAGTACTAAAGGCCAAAGCACCAGGCCACCAGTTCCGGGAATTTGAGAATTGGAAAACTTCTACTTCTGCACCAGGCTGTCCCCCTTATTGGAGGACCATTTTCTGGTTGAGTTCATCCCCTTCAAGAATGAAATCAAAATGAAAGAACTTACACAGGAGTTTAAAGCACTTCGATCTTCTCTGAGGGACCTCCAGGCAGCAAACAGCGAAGGACAAGGGTCTGCTTAATCTCCATGGAGCACAGGAAAGACAATGTTGATGCAAAATTTGATCTCCACCGGAAGAACACTGTGGGTCAGGTGTGGCACTGCCGAAATAAACTAATAATCCTTGCCCAGAATCCTTGGTCTCCCCAAGAAAGCAGAGGGCTCCGAGTGGTGCCTGCCATCTCTTTGAAAAGCGCATGCTAGGACCCTTACTTTTGAACGCCACGGGTACATTGCTTATTATGTCTGGTGCCGACACAGGGGTTCCGACTCCCCACAAGACCTTTTCTACTCCGATTGCTGAATTTCTTGGAATGTTAGCAGCAGCGCATCTCATGTGAACCCCCCCTCTTTGCTGGTCTTCAGCATGTGCGTCCCTGCTAGCAGGTAGTTATAATCATACAGTCAAGTCAACTCAGAGCCAAAAGAAAAAAAAAAAAGGAAAAAAAAACTTAAAGCGGTAGCGCTGCCGCAAAGTGAATTAAAAAAAAAAAGCTTCAGAGATGAAAATTGCGCCCCTCAGAGACTTGCGCTCAGTGCGGGGGCACCACCAGCCCCACCCTTCCTACGGTACTGTGTTCTATTCATTCAAAGATGCTTACATAAGACATCATCTATTTATCTCTATACTATCAATATTAAGAGGTCACTCCCCTAATACATAGATACCATGCACAATTGATACTAAGATCTTACAACCAATCCATCTCATTTTTGTCATTACTGGCAGCATTGATTTTAGAGAAAATCTTATGAGTAAGCACAAGGTTGCCTTTGCATTTATATATGCAGTATATATACTGTGTGTATATGTGTGTATATATATATATATATATATATATATATATATATATATATATGATAATAACAGGGACCTGTGCAATACAAGATTTATTTTCAAGAGCTGTCTGACCTTGGGTAATCATGAGTGAGCGTGAAATCCGAGTTACTAAGGTCAAACAGCTGAGTGAAAATAAATCATGTATTTACAAGGTCCCTGTTACGTATTTCATTTATGCAATAGGGATTCCTTAGGATTGTGTAAGGAGTTTTGTTTTAAATTGTTTATTTAATTTTTTGTGTAAACATACATGGACTTTTTGTGGTTTTCCCAAGGTAGCTCGGCTTAGCATAGCGGTTGCTGAGCAGTTGCTATGGATGCTCCAACTTTACATTATGGACAGTACATAATGAAAAAGTCTGATGCACAAATCTTTTGTTTTTACATTCCCGGGGGATTTGTTCATCAGAAAAAGTGAATAAAAACTGAATTTTCTGCCATTTTTTGCTGATTATAAAAAAATCTAAACGGCATCTATATATGAAACACTTCTCATCATGTAGATAATTTTGTGCTAAACAACTTTTGTGCTCAATGTACCACGCTATCAGTTTTCATTTTAAAGTTATTTGTATTTATTTGTCGAAAAAGTGCAAAAAAACCCTTAACTTTCTGGTGTTTTTTGCTAATTCTACAAAAGCTAAAAGGCATCTATAAATGAAACACCATTCATTTTGTAGATATTTTTGTGCTGGACAACTTTTGTGCTCACAGTACCCTGTTATCTTTTTTTGTTTTAAAGTTATTTACATTTGAATAAGATTAGTACTGCTACTGAAGCCGAACATTCTAAATTGGCTGATGACATAACAACTGTGTATATAAATGAGTGATGACATAGTAACTATGTACATAAATGAGCGATGACATACTTACTATGCACATAAATGGTTTTATTTACACAGTAGCTACAATACACATTATTTATGGCATGCATTTATTGTTCACACCTATTGCATAAATATATATATATATATATATATGTATTTATTTCTACACACACACACACACACACACATATATATATAATTTATTTATTATTCCATTAAAAGCTATTTCCATATCATATAGTTATAAGAGTTTTTCTGCATCATGTCATTTCTTTATAAAATGTTGATACTTCTGTAGCTTGTTTAGGTTCCAGAGGATATATCAACATATACAGGGCATCTTCTAGGTTGTATGCATACAGATGGATTTATTTTTCTAAATATTTTTTTCTCCACTTTGTACAGAATGGGCAGTTAAAGGTAATATTTTGAAGTGTTTCTGCATGTCCTCTTTTACATGGGCAGTTATGATCAGGACTGCTCTCTACATTTTTTCTAAACTTAGACTCTCGCCAGTTTGAAGGGAATAATTCAAGCCTGGCCACGGTTATGAATCTTTTATATTCTGGAAAAATTGGCATTATCAAATAACTTTCTATATTATTATGTTTTTTGTTTATTGCATACCAATGGGAGAGACTCAATTTTGATATCCTCTTCATTTGGTCATCTATCATTTTTTGAAATGACCTCTAAATCTCTTTTGATTCTGTAATGATATTATAATTGTGTTTAAATACATTTACCATAGTCCTTCACACCCAATTTGTTGCAAAGTCTTAAAAGGGAATTTTATCCACGGGGAAGTCAGTCCTTGTTGTTGCCAACTCTGTTTTTCCAATAATGCCCATTTTGTTCGCAAAGCAGTTTTATCATTGATTATTCTTAACCAGTATGTTAATCGTGTAAGTATGGCTATTATTTTGATGGGGATTTCTCCTAATTCTGCATAGCCAGCACAATTGGCAGTTGTGGTAGAAACTTTTTAATAATGTTTTATGATAAGAGTTATATGGAATATCTATAATATCTGAGATCTGATATCGCCATACCTCTGCTCCATATAGACTTGTCAGATTTTATTTAATCTATGCAGCCTATAATGTGGGTTTAACTGACCATCCCCCATAATTTTCATAAAATTTTAGTAAGCCATTGTCTAATGTTTAATTTTACCTTCTTTTGCTGATTCTTAATATGAGGTGCCCAGTTCCCGTATAATACAGGATGACCCCTAAATATGTAAATTGCTTCACTTGCTCAATTATGTTTTTGCTTAAATAACACTTATAAGTTTTTCTTGTCCCAAAGACTAGCAATTTAGTTTTAGATATAGTAATATTTAAATGTAGATTTGTGCATAAAGCTTCTACTTTGTTTAGTTTATTTTGTAAACCTGGTCTAGTCAATGATATTAGGTTCAAGTCATCAGTGCACGCCAGCATTTGAGCATTCTTTTCCCATAATCTTAGGCGAGTGAAAATCTTGATGGCAGGATTGATTTATTATTTGGTTTAGATACAGATTAAACAGTGACGATATAAGGACGCATCCTTGTTTTACCCCAGCATTTGTTTTAACATATCTTATAACATTTCCAGTCTTATCATATCTAATACAAGTTGAGCTCTTGCTATAAAGTTGGATAATTGGAATCAGTACAGCATGATCTATACCATAGTTAAGCAGGGTCTTCCATAGAGATGTTCTGTTCTGAATCAAATGCATTTGAGAAAGCAATAAACAGTACAAATAATCTCATTTTTTCTAATTCTTATGTATTTATCTATTGGATGTTGTATATATATATATATATATATATATATATATATATATATATATACATAGTCAATCGTGGAGCAGGTTTTATTAATCCTCCTTGAAGAGGTGAAAGAATATTATCATTATCCATCCAATCTAATAATTTATTCAAAATAATACAAGTGAAGATTTTGGCAATGGTATCCAACAAACTTATCAGACGATAATTCTGTGGGTCTGTCTGAATTCTCTTTTTATATATAGGGACAACTACAGTATGTTCTTCATCCAAGAAATGGGAATACATCTATTTTTCAGACACGTATTAAAGAGATTGGTCAGCAGAGGAACCCATATGTTTAAGGGGCCTTATATACCACATTCAGAATTCCATCTGGACCTGGAGCTTTTTTCATTTTACTTTTAACTATTGCTTCTTCCACCTCCCCAAATGATATCAGAATAGGCTTACTGGACCAAGCCAAATTAATTGTTTCCCATCTATTCCAGTTTTCCATTTGTTCTTTGTAGAACAATTATTGGAAATGGATGAATCATGTTTCTTGTGGGAGTAAAGTTAAAATTGAATGTGAGTATGCCTGGGTTCCTATAGCTACCAATCTCCAAAATTGTGCACCATCCCCTGATTCCAATACATCCAACATTTTACTCCAGCTTTCCTCTTGGAATGCTTTCCTTTGTTATTTCAGGAAAGCTGTATATTGTTTCCTCAGTCTATTAAGGGCTTCAGAATTCTGTCTGGTCAGATTTTTTTTTAGTTCACCTCATTAAGGCATTACATTTTTTTTTAGCCTGTCGACATTTATTGTTAAACCATATCGAGTTCTTATTTATTACTTTATACAGGGCCTTTCTGATTTCTTTAAAAATGTTTTCTGGCTCTATATATGCTTCCTGTGGAGAGTCTTGTTTCATTATCTGTGATAGGCTACTAAGAATATTCTCTTTAAAAATAGTGTTAGCTAAATCCCCCATATTTGCTAATTGGATTTGTTTTTTTATTATTACTGTGCTCCAATTCTACCCTACCTATCTCTGAATCCAGTACTGAATAGTTTCTATATATTTTCAGGCTGGTCATCAGGGGAGCATGTTCACTTTCCGGTCTTGTCTTTACAATAAACTTATCAATGTTTTCATCATTTTCTGGGATAGTTAGTACATAAACAATTACACTCTTCCTCTTTGAACCAAGTAAAATGTGATCACCATCAGGATCTCCCAACTGTCTTCCATTTAATACAAGCAAATTAAGTTCCATCATGAATTTCATACATTTTTTCTCATTTGCATTTTGTATCTGATCTGAGGGCTTCCTAAGCTGGACCATAGCTAATTGAGGTATCTCACTAAAACTTCCTATATTATCAAAAGATCCAATGCATGCATTAAAATCACCTGTTAAAATCAAATTCGCTTCAGGATACGTGGACAAACTATCACCTACTTTCTGGGTTAAATAACTCCAGATTGCCATACCAAGAGATCAATAATATTTGGCGGAGACTTCAATTGTGGACTGTACCCATCTCATAGAGGATGTAAGACCAAAAATATATTTAGTGACATGTCCTGTCTGAATTACCTCATAAAAACAGCAAACTTACAGGACAGCTTCATTACAGTAAATCAAACAGGAGAAAAAACATTTGTTAAAGGCATATTAGCTACCAGGATTGATTATTCATTCTTCTAAAAAAAAAATTATGGTTCAGAAAGCCAAAACAATACCCAAAGAAACCTCGGACCACCTGGCAGTGTCCTGCTACTGCACGCTGAGTCCATACTTAACTTATTCAACCAAATCTCGATGGAGGTTAAATAATAGTCTATTATCTGAGCCACAAATCATAGAAAAGTGGGAAACATCTGTTCAAATCTAGGGTATCACTTATAGACGTATATGATTCAGTAGCAGAGTGGTGGATAGACACCAAAAAAGATTTCAAATAATTTTTTTATCAAACAAGCAACATGGAGAGGGAGGAAACAATATTTTCAGTATCACAAATTAAGGGATCAGTTACAAACATTAATTTCTCTAGTGCATATACATAAACAAAATTTCAGAACACATATCAAACATAAAGAAGAGATGAGCCAATTCCAGTATAACAGACCAAGAAGTTTGAAACTAGAAGCACAATTTGAGACACGGGCGCAAACCAGTGCTAGATATTTTTAAAAGTTGCGCAGAGCATGTAAACCTGACTCTGATAGAAAGTCTATTAGATCTGAATAACAACCCAAAACATACCAGCCCAAAGAAAATTATGAACATTACTCAAGAATATCTACAAAGTATATTTGGAACCCATTCAGAAGCTAAGTGGGAAGAATCTTTTTTACAGGGCCTGAATATTCCAAATATTTCACCACACATCTCACAGAGAATAGTGGCTGATATTTTGGAAGATGAAGTTCAGCAAACCATAAAATCATTAAATAATAATTCCACCACTGGACAAGATGGTATTGCATCAGAATTTTACAAGATGTTAGCTATATAACTTTGTCCAGTATTGGTTATACTTTTCAATATTCTACTGAAATCTAACCATATTCCAGTACGGTTAACCCAAGCAAGTATGATCCTTGTACTGTATATAAAAAAGGAGACAGAGCAAATAGTAGAAACTGGAGGCCAATTAGCTTATTGAATGTTGATTATGAAATCCAAACAAGTGGTTTAGTAAACTGGTTATCAACAGTTGCAATGGAAGTAATCTCCCCTGCACGAACCTGTGCACTTCCTAATAGGTCAATATTTCAGAACATTCAGTACCTGAGAGATTTAATAGAATTAGGAAAAATAAACAAATGTTTGGGGTGTTTGCTATCTCTAGACCAGGAGAAGGCATTCGACAAGGTGTGTTATGCATACCTGTTTAACATACTCAATGGTTACGGAATTCCAGAAATGTTTATTTCCTGGTTAAGAAACTTATATATGCTTATGTCCTTCTGTTCATAAATGTAAAAATGGATGAGAATTTCAAGATTTGTAAAAGGGTTAGACAAGGCTGTCCTCTCAGCCCGCTATTGTACCTCTTTGTTATAGACCCCTTTATTAGAAAAATACAGAACAATCCAAAAATCCCTGGGATTAAAATTTCAGATCAACAAACATCAAGTTACATCTTCACCTATGCAGATGACATTTGTCTTTGCATAAAGGATGAGAAGGCAGGCCCAGAAGTACTGCATTCACTTTCAGAATACGAGAAATTATTATGTTAAACTGAACTACGATAAAAGCCAAGGCTTACAAATAGCTTTAAATAAAAGAGACAAACATATTTCCAATATTGCTAATATACTGATTAAATTTGAACCAACAAAAATCCTCTGAGTTGTTTTTGGTACACAAGATAATGCAAAAACAAATTGGGAATTTGCAATCTTGAAGGCTTTGAGGTATGTTCAGCAGTGGCGATACAAAACTATCTCAAAAAGGAAAAGAGTTTTCTTGAAAAAACATTTCTAATACCACAATTTTTACATGTGATGCATGTATACCCAGTTCCCTTTGCCATGGAAGCACTAGTTTCTAACACGTTTTTCCAGGGACTTTGGGGAAGTCACTTGAACCCCATAAAAAGAAATTACACATATTGGGTGCTATGCATGAAGGTGTGGAGTGGCTATGCGCTGTGTAACATGGGCACATAGCCACCCTGCACCCAGTGCACCCCCCCTGCAGCATGCACAAAGGGGGGGCACGCAGACCCACTGCACCTGATCCCCCACATCCACAGACTGCACCACACTGGGGGCACTCTGGGGGTGTGCCAGCACTATGTGGTATTCACTAAACTGCATAGTACTGGCAGCATGGGTGTGGAGGGTGGCACAGGGTATGCCAGGGTAGATCCTGCCATAACCCTCTGTGTGCCCCCATAGTCACCATCCTCTGGACAATTGGGGACCTGGACAGTGCTCTCCGTGCTGCTCCTGCCCACTAGGCAACCAGTAAGGGTAGGGGCAGTGGGACAGGCAAATGCCTGTAGCTCCAGATTAGCGGCAGCACTGGGAGGTTGTGGGGGGGGACAGACCGTGGCACATGTCCCCCTACAGGGGGCTTGGGGGTATGGGGTATGGCCACAATGGTGTTGGGGCACAGCCACTGTTGCAGGCATGTGGGCCGGAGGTGGGTCCTGACACCGGGGTCCTGCAGTGCACAGGGAAGGTGCCATTCGCCGAGGCTGGGCAGGTGAACTGACCAGCCATAGGTTCCATGCCGCATGGGTCCGAGTGCCTAGGCAGCATGCACAACCCCAGACCCATGCATTGCAGTGTGAGGGATCCACTATTGGACCCGGGGCGGGCATCCCACTGGATACCCACCCAGGACCATGAGTCTGCCCCCTGTCACCCTGTGGAGTCCTGCACACTTGGGGGGGGAGTTGCAGACAGGTTGCTGGCGTAGGTGAATGCCGGTAGGGGCGCACCTGTCCGTGGGGTGCTGGGTTGCGGGTGGGATATGTGACTTTTCCATGTATCTCTGCCTGCTTCATGCATAGCACCCTTAATGATTATTGCCATGGAGGCATTATAATGGTTAATCCTACTGCTTTCTTCCATAGTGTTTTTATTTATAGTAATTTTTATAGTTGATTAAAAGGATATTACACTTTTTGGCAAGACATCACAGCCACATGGTTCATCCCCCTCAAGGATAGATGGAATCAGAGCACAATATCAGTTTCAGCAATCACTGAAATCAAAGATTTACCATCCCATATGAAACCCAATCTGACAAAAATAAGACAATGGCAAACAACACAGGCTTACATAACTTCGAAGTCTAGGAAGCAAGTCTGTTTAGGAATTTTACATGACAAATTCTGCTTAGTACCACAATTCCCGTTGTGTGTAAATACAAACACAGAGGAAGCTTGTCAACAATTAATAGATAAAAGAGTACCGTACCAAATGTGGGATGTATGTTAGCTAGCATGTCATGGAAAACTCGGAGTGAGAAACACTTTAAAACATTAATCAATTGAAGAACGCACATGCTCCCAACAATCATGCAATCAAACTATAGAAACATTACAACATTTTTTTCTTCAATGTCCCTTTGTATTAAATTTCTAGTACTTGTCTGCACAAAGATGAGGAGAGAAAGAGTGACTACCAATTAAATGTAATATTCTGGTGTTAGGCATTTATCCTTCCAGATTACAGAAATATAATACCAGTACCCTTAGAGTAATATTTGCAGCTTGCAAATTCTACATATGGCAAGCAAGATGTGCGTTCCTTTTACAGCAAAAAGAATTGTCAACAATGCATGTTATACAACAAATAGTGACAGTATTGAGAAAAAAATATTCTTGTGAACAACAATCAATAGCATCTTCACTTTTTAAGAGATATTGGCAGCATCACGAACTTACGAGCATACAAAATTGCCAGCAGATACAGGCCTTCTGGTCTATCTAGTCTGCTCAAGTGTGCAGCACTTCAGCCATTTAAACTGCAGCTATCCCCTTTTGTCCCCCTTTCTGCTGTATTTTTACCCACTTCCTTCCCACCCACCTCCAGTCCACCCTCAGTTTGGACCCTCCCTTTGATCCTGTCCCATCCCTTCTTAAAGCTGCTCATCGACCTCAATGATACCACATCCTCTGACAGTGCATTCCACCCAGTAATCACCCTTTCTGTGAAATAGTGCCTCCTCATTTCCCTCCTGAATTTTCCTCCTTCCAACTTCAGACTGTGTCCCTTGGTTTTTCTCTCACCTTTTAATCTAAACATACCCTCAGTGTTAACTCTGTTCATGCCCTTTAGGTACTTGAAGGTCTCAATCATATTTCCTCTTTCCCTTCTATCCTCCAGGGAATACATATTGAGCTCCTTCAGTCTCTCCTCATGTGGTTTATCTCCCAATCCATGGATAATTTTTGCTGCCCTTTTCTGTATCCCCTCCAGTAGCTTGATGTCCTATTTCAAGTAGGGGCACCAGTACTGCACACAGTACTCTAAATGCAGCCTCATCAGGGACCTGTACAAGGGCAAGATGACTTCCCCTCTCCTCCTAGAGGTGATTCCCCATGTGATGTACTGTAGCATTCTATTAGCCTTTGCTGCTTCCCTCCAGCACTGGGCTTAGCGGTTCATATCCCATTACTAGTACTCCCAGAGCCTTCTCCTCCATTGACGTGGATAACTGCACCCCCCAACCAGTAACTATTCCTGGGATTTCTGACCCCCAAGTGCATGACTTTACACTTCTTGGCATTGAACCCTAGTTGACATGTGTTCAACCAGCCCTCAAGTCAAGCTAAATCCTCTCAGTGTACTTCACCTCCCCCCCATCTACTTCTGCACAGTTCTTTGTGTCATCTGCGAAGAGGCTGATCTTACTTTTTATCCCATCTGATATGTTGTCAATGAAAGTGTTAAACAGCATCGGTCCTAGCACCGAGCCCTGTGGGACACCACTTGTTACAGCTCTGGGCTCTGATAGGTCACCCCCCATGACTATCCTCTGCTGCCCATCCTGTAACCAGCTCTTAACCCATCTGACAAGTTGCCTTCCTGCTCCAAGATTGCCCAACTTGCTGGTCAGCCTTCTATGAGGCACCGAGTCAAAGACCTTGCTGAAGTGTAGGTAAAGGGTATACTGGTGCTTCCTCGACAACTTTACTGTGACCGACACTACAGTGCCAACAGCTCCAGGTTGCTGTAGTGTCAGTATAGGACCCCAACACTGCTTTCTGATGGTATTGCACCCCCTCCCTGAAACAACTCTGACTCAAAGTTGATTATTTAGGTTGTGAGGGTGCGGGTGGGCAGAGGGGGTGTTCAGGAGGCAAAGCTGCATGAAGAAAAAACAGTTAGATGCAACTTCCTTTATGCCAACCACAAATATGGTCGACATAACGGAGTCGCTGTAATGTCAGTTGATGACGAAATTGTCAACCGACTGGCATAGATCCCAGAAAAGGACATCCAACGCATGGCCTTTATCCAGTACCTATGTCACCCAATCAAAAAAGTCAACCAGGTTTGTCTGACAGGATCTGCTCAAGACAAACCCAGGTTGCCTGCCGTCCTGGAGACCATCTCCTCCAGAAATTTCACCAGTCTCTCCTTGAGGATAGTCTCCATTAGCTTTCCTACAATGGTGGTAAGGCTCACCAGTCTGTAGTTCCCTAATTTGTTCCTGGGCCCACTCTTATGGAGAGGCACCACATGTACCATCCTCCAGTCCCTGGGCATGTACCCAGTACCCAGGGAGGTATTGAATAAGTCTGCCAGCGGATCAGCCAGGACCTCTGCCAACTCTCTCAGGACTCTAGGATCCACTCCTTCTGGCCCTAGCATCTTATCCACCCTCAAGGACTTGAGGCCCTTCATCACCCTGTTCACTGGGGTCTCCCCATCCATAACCTTCTCTCCCCTACACCCACCCCACCCTTCCTCTTAGGCATGGGTCCTTCTCTCTCCAGTAAACATTGAACAGAGTACTTCTGTCTGCTCTGCTCCCTTTTCTACCCATCCTCTGCCATTCTAGATCCTAACAATCTGATCCTTACTCTTTCTCTTCTCCCCTATATACCTTAAGAAATCCTTTTTCCCCTTCTTTGATCCCCTGTGCTAGCCTCAGTTCTTGCGACACCTTGGCTGCTCTTACTATTCTACTCACGTCTCTGGATTTCCTCACGTATTCCTCCCTGTTCTCCTTCTAGTTGGATCTTTTATAACTCCTAAAGGCTACCCTCTTTCCCTCACCCTCTCCTCAACCTTCCTGTTCATCCAGCTCAGCTTCTTGATCCTGTTTTTTTTTTTTACTCTGGCTCTTTACACATGTGCTAGTGTCCTCAGCCAGTCCCAGTTTGATGATTGCCCATTTCTGCTTTGCATCCATGTGTGGGCAGATGTTAGCTAGGTGCCCTTCCAGTATACTTCCCATCTTGCCAAAGTCTGCCCTTTTGAAGTCCAGGACCTTAGTCTTTGTTGTGGCTACCTGCTTTCCTAGATTGAGGGAAAACCACACTGTGCAGTGGTCGCTTACTGCCAGGGGGTCCTCCACTCCAATGTCCTGAACTTGTTCGCCAGCCGTCAGCACCATAGAAACATAGACTTTGACAGCAGATAAGGACCGCTTGGCCCACCCAGTCTGCCGATTTCCCTACCTTTAGGATAAGCTGCAGATCTTAGTTAACCAACAGCCTACTTCCTCCTAACCCCCACTATAATTGTCTTATGTCTGTTCCATGCATTCTTGAATTCCCACACTGTTTTTGACCCCACAACCTTCTCAGAAGTCCATTCTATGCATCCACCACCCTCTCTGTGAAAAAATACGTCCTCACATTGCCCCTGAGCTGTGCTCCCTTGTTCTTGCACATCTCTTTTTCTGAAAGATGCTACCCTCTTGGACTTTGTTGATTCCCTTGAGGTACTTGAAAGTTTCTATCATGTCCCCACTCTCCCTCGAAGGTATACATATTAAGCTCCTTTAGTCTCTCTTCATATGGTTTCTGGTGCAGACCCTGCACCATTTTAGTTGCCCTCCTCTGGACTACGCCATCCTGTCTATGTCCTTGCGGAGATGGGGTCTCCAGAACTACACAGTACTCCAGATGGGGTCTCACCAACTGTCTGTACAGAGGATGACAACTTCCTGTTTTCTACTGGTGATGCCTCTTCCTATGCATCCCAGTATCCCGGCAGCCCTCCTTACTGCTTTCTCATATTGCCTGCCTACCTTTAAGTCATCTGATTATGATACCCCAGGTCCCTTTCCAATTTTGTTGTTGTTAGTACCTCCCCCATTGTGTATTCTTCCCTGGGTTTTGTTTCCCAGGTGCATTACTTTGCAATTCTTTGCATTGAATCTAAGCTGCCACAAGTTTGCCCATTCCTCCAACCTTGCCAAGTTTCTGCCCATCCCCCCCCCAACGTGTATCACCAGGTCCAGAATGTTCCCCTCCCTAGTTGGCTGTGTTACTTTCTGTGTCAGGAAGCCATCCCAGAAGGTCTCCAGGAGGATCTTCTCCCTGGCACAAGAGGTAGCCGGGATGTTCCAATCTACCCCTGGCAGGTTGAAGTCCCCAACCACCACAATGCTACCTTTGCTACTAAGCCTCCTTATCTGCTCCCTAGCTCCCTATCAATCTCCTCCTTTTGAGTTGGAGGCCTAGATACAACCCCCAGTCTAACCTTGTTTTTAGTCTTTGAGCTCTGGAGTTGCACACATAAGGCTTCCTCCCTGCCTTCCTTCCCCTCCTTCCCTGTTACACATTATCCCTTCCCTACATAGATAGCCACGCATACTTCCCTTTTTCTCAGTCCCTGTGGTATATCTTCAATCCTGGGATAACTAGGTCCCAGTCTTGGTATTGAGAGACCCATGTCTCAGTGATGGTGGTTATGTCCACCTCCCCTTCCACCGTCATTGCCTGCAGTTCTACTGTCTTATTCCCCAGGCTCTTAGCATTCAATGAGACCTCCTTCCAATGCAGTCCTATCCCCACTGTGCCTTTCCCCTTCCCCATCCCCTTCCCTATTCAAATTTTGCTCCTGCAAAGATATGGGGGGAGGCCCAAAGGACCCCCTCGCCTGGTGGCTCCCCATCTCTTTTCACCCTCCTTACTTAGTTTGAATTGTACTCAGCTTGTATGAACTCTCCCAACTTCTGTTTTAGGAAGTCCAAGCCTTCCTTGCTAAGGTGCCTACAGGTCCTTATTCTCCCACTTCTTGCCCCACTCCCCCACCAATCCATATCCCATGGACACACACCAATCCTCCAGCCAATTGTTGAAATCTGTGATTCTTTGCATCCTGGCTGTACTATTCTTGGGTGCCAGGAGAATTTCAGAGAAAGTTACCAACCTTCCCTTTTTACTGCATAGACTTCCCACTTCCATGAAACTTTTCTGTACCTCTTCTCCCTTTCTCCCCTCCAGATCATTCATGCCCAGGTGCACCACAATGTAGTGCTTCTCCCCTACCCTCTCCACACATCTGTTAATATACTGACTCACTCTATTTGCCGTCATGCCCGGCATGCACACCACCCAAATACAGCTTTTCCTGGCTTGCCTGCCTCCCCATCTTACACCCTTAAGTACTGAATCCCCCAGAATGATAACCCTCCCTCTTTTATCCTTTTCACCCTCCTGTTGCTTGCCTTTCCTCTGCTCCCCGACTCAATCCCTCTCCCAAGCTTCCATGCCAATGGACCCCTGTGCCTCCCATGAACCCTGCTTTTCCTCTATCCTTTGCCCCATCTGCTCCTCTCTAATATCCCTGCCCGGTCTGTCTGATTCCTCCCTCTTACCATTTCCCCATCTGCTCTTCCACCCCCCCTTCCTGTATCTGCTACCCCTTTCTCTACCATAGCATGCCTCTTGCCACTGGATCCACTTGTCCCTCCTAATTCATGCCTTTCCCCTTCCTTCCTTACGTCCCCCCTTCTCCCCTGTACTTTCCTTGCTCAGACTAGCTGCTGTGCCCCCGTGTCCTTTCACTACCTGCCCCATCTCCTCCCCTCCTGTAACTGCTGCTCCACTTCCTACCTTCACTCCCTCCCCCTGTCCCTGCTGCTATCTGGTCTACTGATCTTGCCTCCCGCCTCTCTGCTGTCTCCCTTGCCCTTCCTACTGCCCTCCGCCCCTGCCTTCCCTGCACTTTCCTTCCTCCCTCCTGCTCCTCTAGACTAGTCAACACTGAGAACCTGTTCCTGTATTCATTCCCTATTTTCCAAGCTATCCCTGCCTCCCCTCCCTGTGACTTCCATCCCTGCACTGACTCTATTCCGTCTTCCCCCAATACATGACCACCCTCCAGTCATTGGCCCCTGTTCTCAGCTGCTCCCTAGTGGCTGCTCCATTTGTCCTCTCTCTATTTACCCCTTTGTTCACCTGCTATAAAATCTGGGGAAGTTCTCTTCAGGTCCCCTGGCACCTGGTGTTCCCCCAACCCAACCCCCCTTCTACTCAGCTCCCTTCTCAACCTTTCAAGCTCCTCTCAAAGTTGCCCCATCTGCCTACACACAATACACCCCCCTGCCCTCCATGCAACCCCCAAGAAGATGGCTGCCCCACAATCATTACAACATACCACCCATCCTGCTTTGCTGCCCGCAAACCACCTCCATGCCCATTTCCCACCCCATGACTGTTTCTGCCCCATCTCTAGGACCCTCCATCCTCCCTGCTTTCCCTTTTAAGTAGTAGTCCTGCTCTGAACACTCCACTGCCACTATCAAATCAGCCTCCCCTTAAAATAGCTATACCCCTGACTCCTTCTATCCCCTCCCCAGCGTGGCCTGCAGTCTTCCCTGCGGACACCCCACAGACACCACCAAGTCAGACACTATACTCCTGCTTCATGGCACTCATGCTTCCGGGTCACTCATACTTTGGGGTTGCTTGGCCCTCTGGGATGTATATAGTGGCTGCAGCCTCCCTATTGGCCTAGCTGTGCCACGTGGGCCCCTGGCATCCTCCTTACTTCAGTCCCTCCCTCAACCTCCCTGGTTCCTCTCCTCCCATCTCTCAGTCCCCTGCTAACAAAAACTCCACAGCAAAACAGTTTGAAAACAGCAGCAGAATCAATATAATACAAGAATATCCCTGAGTTCCCTGTGCCTGTAGTTCACACTCCCTCCGTTCGGCAGTGTCTCTCCATTGTTCATGGTGCCTAGCAAATTAAAACTTTGATACTTTATAGGTATTTCTTATAGTATGGCTATGATAAAATTATTACTGTACAGTTTTCTTTCCTTTCCTTTGATTTTGTTTTCTAACCCTATATACTTTTGAATGTTATTTGTATATATTATCATGGATTACGTATGGATTGGTGATGTTTTTTCCTCATGTTCTTTGTGTATAATACTTCCCCTTCTCTTTACAGAAGGGGTAACTCTTGGCTATCCACCAAGATGGCTGACCCAGGTGGTGGAGGAGAAGGAGGGGATGCTGCTGTTGCTAATGTTGAAATGGATATTGTTCACATGGTGCCTGAAACACAGATCGGAATTGTGTCAGAAAGCCAAATGGATGTTTGCACCTCAGAGCATGATGTGGTTGCTGTTGCTGCTGCTCCCTACTACCCGTAGATCCATGCTCTTCTATGGATACTTCGCAAAAGTCAGCATCTGGCTCTTTGACAGATGCAGAACCCTTGTTGGCAGAAAAATGCTTACATGACCAGATGTCCGAAAAGTGGAGGCAGTTGCTGACTTTACTGTAACTTGAGTAATAAAACTTTTCGTAAAGCCATGCAGGTCTTATGCTTTCAAGTTAAAACATACGCTGTAAAATTTTGACCCCCACAGACTGCTTTTGCATCTCAACTCTCATGTGTGTGTACCTCTCCTAATAATGCTATCTCTGCAGAGTTAAACACTGGCCAGGTTTTTGTCCATTTACCTGCAAAACTGCTGCGGCCAGATCATCAGCAGGACTCTCTCATCTTTTCGTCAGCTCCAATTGCAGCTGTGAATAGTTCGGATTCAGCTGTACTTCAAAAGTTTAATAACAATCAATTTTTTCATCAGGGACAGTTTTGGATATTGCTGAAAGCTCATGTTTGTTGCTACCTAGCAGTCAGGCTGCCTAGTCCTATGACACTGCCATGGCAACGGAGCCTAATACAGGCGGTCAGCACGAAACTCTGGTTTCAAGTTCAACCCGCTCAGGAAGTGGAGCCTGACAGGACCTGCATGGTGTGCAATGTACAGTTTGAGACACAGCCCTCTGTTAGGTCAGATGGGGCACCTGTCAGTGATTGGAGTCCAGCCAGGGCTTTACGGAAGGCAAGGTGGCTCCTTGGTCCAGACGGTAGGAGCTGGATCCCGAATCCTGCCACTGTCCCTATTTACAAGATAGGTACAGGACTGTCTTATACTAATGTAATACAGCACAGTGTGTATCTTCCTCTGAGCCTGCCTCAACACAACTGGACACTACCCCTTGTGGGGTTTCTACATTATCTACTGTTGTAATGCCTTCTTCCCCTACTGTACAAGCTGGGGTGGCTGTTTCATCTGCCACTTTAGTGTCCAGTCCTGTAGTGCACAATACCTTAGTGTCAGTGACTAATAATACCTCCTTGGCTGTACAACTAAATCAAGCTCCTCAGACTTCTGCATAAACAAACACTTCTGAGCAGAGTTCAGAGTCCACGTTCCGGCTGTCAGACCTTTTTGCTGCCCAACCTGTCCCTGCCCCTCGGTGCAACGCAGTCAGAATCAAATATAGGGGCAGAACTGAACTGCCCCCTGATCACTTCTTTGTTGTGGAAAAACCTATTATGGAGCCTATGGGATTTCTGCCTTCAGACATTTATGCACTGATTTATGTTTCTGGAGACACTCTGTATGATATCAGCTTTATGCTACCTTCTGCTCTAGATAGGTTCTGGATTAAATATAATAATTTAAAATCTTCTGAAATATGGTTCTATTTTCAAGTGCTTCCTATTACTAAGTCCACTACCTGTACTGTTAGAGTTATGTTCCGAAATAAAGGAGTGGATGGTCACACCATCACTTATTGGCTCAAGCAAAGATGTGAGGTATTGGGGAAGCCCGACCCTATTATGGACAAATGTGTGGTGTTGGGAAAGCCCAACACTATTCTGAACAAATATCAAATTTGGACTGGTGGCTGGAAGTACAAAGTACAATTAAAAGCAACAGACTCGGGAATTTCCTATTTGCCTAATAGCTTTTTCACTGGTCATGACCGGGGAGTTTGCTTGTACCTTGGTCAGCTGAAGGCTTGTTTTAAGTGTGGATCCTTGTCACAACTCAGTAATGTCTGTGATCAGCGATTCTGTATTCTTTGTTTGGAATATGGACAAATTGGTGTACAATGTACCAACAAGGTCAAATGCAATCTTTGTCAATTTGAAGGACACTCTTTTCAAGCCTATCCCTGGACTACCCATAATAGGACTAACAGGCCCAGACAAGAGGAGATCTTGGATAATGCCCAGAAAGACAGAACCTCTATAGCTTCAGATGCTTTACTTCCAGATCCTCCTGCTGAATTTGATACTGTGACAACCCCGCCTGAGCACTCTTTGATGGTTGATGAGGATGATGGACAACATCCTGTACACACTCATAAATGGAAACAAGTTCCAAGTCCAAGTGGCAAAGTGAAGTCTGAAAAGAAACATACCCAGCCACCTTAGGTTTTTTTTTCTTGGCCTCTAATGTTTGTTCTGTCCTCTTTTTCTTTCATCATACAGATTGCTACACTAAATGCTAACAGCATCAAACATTTAGTACGTAGACAGGTTACCTTTCAGATTTTGCAAGGCTATCCAGCTGATATCTTTTTTTTACAGGAGAGGAGACTTAGAACCCTGTCTGACATAGCTGCTGTACAATGGCTGTGGAAGGCAGGTGTTTCCTATTTTTGTATTGGAACTGACACTCACACTGGGATAGCAATTCTGTTTAATGGACTCCAACCTATGGTATTGAGAGTTCTAGATCTCCAGCCTGGTAGACCAGTGGTCATTGATTGTGTGGTGGACACTGTTGCCTATTGGCTGATTATAGTCTATGCCCCCAAACAAAATTCAATAGGGTTTCTCTTTTTCAGTTGATTAATCCATTTTTATATACCTCTAAAACTGTCGTTTTTGGTGGGGACTTTAATTGTCCATTACAGCTCCAGGATAGAGGAGCAAAAACTACAAAATCATTTTTTGACTCAAGTTTGTATACATAACATTTTTAAAGATGCTCAGTTGGTTGATGCATATCAATCCCAGCATCCCACTGGAAGGTACACATATTACAGGGCGAATTTAGCTACTCAAATTGCCCCCCCCCCGATACTGTGTTTTCACGAATAATAGAACGGTACCCATAGAAACTACAGATAATCTATTATTGGGTTATACAGTCACAGAGGCTCCAGAACACAAATTGGGGAAATAGCTTTGTAGATTGAATAACACAATTCTTTCTGTACAGAATTTTCAGGCTGCCATCCAGGAATTATTATGGGCCCATACTACAGTTTTTCATTTATGGAGGGATATGTCTCTTTGGTGCGAAGAAAGTTAGAAGGATATTGGTAATTTGGCAAAACGACATTCCAGTACTAAGTATCTGCGTGTTTATACAACATATTTGGACTTAAGGTATCAGTTTTATAAATTGATTTCCCTACAGAAACAAAGGGGTGTTTCTTTACCTACTCTAATCCAGGCTCCTAAAGACAGGATGAAAGTACTACAGTATGACAGGGCTACGACGCTTTGCTTTGAACAAAGATATGGCACTCAGGGTCAGCATTTAACTTGGGATATGTTTCAAAGTTGTGCATCCAGAATTCATAAGAGGAGGATCCATTCCTTAGTTGATCGAGCTGACAGTGTTCAGACATCTAAACAGGGTATGATGGGATTTGTTTCTGAATTTTATTGACTACTCTGGGATCATGGTTTCCCATGGATGACAGGTCAACACAATTTTTGGAATCTTTAGGCTTACCCCAAGTGTCAGATGCAGACAATGCTTTACTCATAAAGCCTATTTGTGCTGCAGAAGTTAGTGCAGCTATTTCTACACTGAGAAAATGACTTTCTCCTGGCACTGATGGTCTGACGTCTTAATTTTATCAGACTTTTGCTACTTTCTTGGCCTGATCTTAGCCTTCGTCTTTAATTATTTTTTACACAACTTTCTATTTGGGGTTCTATTACTGATTCCATAAAGATCTTTTTATTTTAAAAAGGGGACCAAGCAGACTTCAAAAATTGCAGACCAATTTGCCTTATAAACACTAATGTTAAATCCTTGTGAAAATATATTGTACACATCTAGCTATGGTACTTTCCAAACTGTTATATCCCTTACAGACTTGTTTGATTTCAGGGCAGACAATTCAGGACAACTTATTACTTATCACAGAAATCATTGCATATTACAATAGGAAGGAAAGAGACATATTTTGTTCATACTGGATCAGGAAAAGGCCTTTGATAAGGTTCCTCATGAGTATATATTTCTTGTACTACACAAATGTGGATTTTCATCAGTCTTTATCGGTTGGATCCAGCTTTTATATTCCCAGTCTCTATTACTCTGAACATAAATGGGTGGCTGGGAACCCAAATGCTCTTACATCAGGGTGTATGGCAGGGATGTCCTCTCAGCCCTGTTCTCTAAATTCTTATGTTAGATCCTCTCTTAAGAGTCATCAGTATAGCACCCATAATTCATGGGATTCTAAATCTATTGTCCTTAACTGAGGTGAAAGCATCCATCTATGATGTTTTCTTATTTATTCCTGATGTTTCGTCTGGGGAGGCTATGGTAGCATTGACTCAAAATATTATGTAGATAATGGGGTCACATATTGATCTTCAAAAAAGCCAGGTGCTACCTACTGGACCCCATGAGAATGTCCCTTTGGACATTGGTAATATTAAGTAATAGTAGTAGTAAAAATGTTTATTTTTATACAGGATAGCAAACTTTAGGTCATAGACCTGTTTTCAAAGTTGTCCTAAGGTGTCCTTAGATCCAATAAAAATTTGGGTATATACTTTAGACAGACTAATTTACCAACACTTAACTGGGAGAAAGCCTTGGATATTGGGACTCTGCAGGTTGCGAAATGGAAACTTTGGAAGTTGTTTAAAAAGAAAAGAGTTAGTGTAATTAAAACATGTTCAGTACCCATATTTCTTTATGTAAGTGTAATATTTCCCTTGCCCAAGTCCTTTGAAACCAAAATACTGAGTATTTTCTTTTCAAATGGTTTGGGGCGGCAGACTGAATCCTATCAAAAGGGACATTTTACACCTGCCCCTCTGTCAAGGAGGGTTGAATATGATTCATCCAGTCATATTTTTTCTTAGTATAGTCTTCCAGTTCAGTGTTGTGCCTTGACTTTCTGCAAATTCCTCTGTGTGGATGGAATGGGCTACTCTATGGTTGCCACTTCAAGCTGAGTGGAAATGACCAAAGCCCATTTTTAGATGCACTGTGGTTTTACCACTCTATTTGGACACCTTTCTGAAATTTATTAAAAAACACAGAATTTCTTGAAATACTATTTGCACCCAACATCGAAAAGCCTTTTACAAATCATTGGTTTCTACTGATGTGGAGATAATGTCCAGAGTTCCCCCCATTTAAAACAAATTGCCTTGAATTATTTGAACAATAAGGCCATTCCCGCACAATACTGGGATGCAGCTTGGCTGTGTTGCCACAATAGACTAAATGTGAATGATAATATTAAACATAAGAGTATCACTGAGAAGTACTGCCCTAGAAACAGCCATGCAATGCAGTTTGAAGCCATTATGCACCTGTATTTTGACTGTCCCTTTATTTGGACCCTCTTGTGTAGCTCTTGGTCTGATCCTTTCTCGACCAATATTTCCTACAACACCTTTATATATGGGGATATATAACAAGTGTCTTCTAAATTTGACCCCTCTATGTTGTTACTAATTATTTCTTGCATTAAGGTTTTGATTTGGCAAGTTAGGTGTAAATATATCTTGCAACATAGAGAATACTAGATGGGCAACTATGCACAACCAGTGTGTTCTGCTACAGAGGGGTTCTGATTCCCTCTGACCTCGAGAGCGAAGCTTGAGAGGTCCATGGGAATCAGAACCTCGAGGTGACAGAACACACAGGTTGTGCATAAAGTTGCTCATCCTGTATTTTTTTATAGTGTGTAGTAGTATTATGTGAAATGTGTGCATTGTGTTTTTTTTTTCTGTTTTTCATAATGAAACTGATTTGAAAAGTCTCTAGAGGTTCTAGAATAATGTCACCACAGAATTAAATAGATCAAAGCAACAATAGTGTACAGTGGAACGTCATTGTTCACTGAAATCTAGCACTCTCAAAATGTTGTTCTGCTACACTAGTGACGTCCGTAGTGCAGCAGAACCAAAAAGTGATGTCCACAGGACAGCAGAACGACTTTTCATTCTGCTGCAGTGTGGACGTCACACATGGTGTCCTCGAGCAGCAATCTGACAGTTAGTCTTATTTAAAAATAAAGATGTAGTATTTTTTTTTTGAGTCAACGACGTTCCACTATACACTATACAGAACAGTGCTGCGCTCTCGAGGTAATCTGTCGTCATAGTACCAACTCAGTGAAAGAATAGCCCTGTTGTTAACTGGTACTCATGCACTATCCCATATATGTATCAGCATTCCAAGAGGTTCTGCTGCAGTAGTGACATCACTACTGCAGCAGAACAAGCATATTCCAGGCATGGAATTTCATGCATAACAGCATTCCAAAATACACTATAATTATATTTAGATCAAACTGTGTTATTCAATATGATTGAAACTGCTATGAAGAAACATTGTGGCTTAGAGCACACTTATTTATCTCAGGCTCCATGGAACAAACAATAGCAATATTGTCCCTGGGCATAATTTTGAAAAATTAAGCCATTGTATCTCATCTATCCTGTATCTCTTTCTTTCTTTTTTTTTTCATTTTGACTAAAGCTGTATAATTCCTGTGTTATTATTATTAATTGATTTGTTTCAATAAACAATTCTTCTACTCTTTGGGAAAAGTGCCTTGGGTTCTTTTACTTCCACCTGGACACCCATCATGAAAGCACCAGGATGGGTAGAAGGGACCTCGGTTAAACATCTCATCCAAAGGATGGCACACCCTGACAGTACAGCACCCCACTAATACTGCACTCAGGTACTAACATTTAGGCAAGACCCCAATCCCAGTGTGGGACTAGAACCTACGACCTTCTGACCCAGAGGTGGATGTGCTACCAACTGGGTCATGCTGCCACCATATCAGACATGTTTTCAATTACATTCATCTTGAATTGTTTACAGTACATGTATTGTCCTATTTTGTGACTGTACAACTGATGTGGAACCTCTGTAAAATAAGCACTTGTACTCAAATGTACTCCTCAAAGTTTTTAATAAATAAAAATGAACAAATTGCCTACTGCCTACCCTACTTTTGAACTATTTTCTTTGTTTTCTACACTGTATTGTATTTTTGCACATGTGGTATTGCATTTCATATATTGCACTTCAGGGGAAAAGGAAAGCTAAGGAGGGTGTAAATCAGACTAAACAAACTCTGGTCAGAGCCACTATGGCTGCTAATGCATTAACTTGATGAGGGTGTTTTATGGCCTTAGATGTAAAGATGAATTGCTGTAGGTAGCTTTGTGTGTAAATTTCATTATCAGTAAAGTTGGATCATTTATCTGGTTGATCCTGTGTTTCCCATTTGTTTAAAGTGAGAGCAGCAAGTGTGTTTTGTACTATGTGAGGAAGAACAGGGAGCTCCGCACTGAGGCCTTCAAGTTATGGTAGATGACATGGTGCAGAGAGGAGATATATGGTTACAATGGGGACTGAGGGCCAATCTGGAAGGATAACAGCCTATACTGAGGTGAATCCCAGCTTCCATTAAGGATGGAACCATAGTCCTCAGCACACATTTTAAATGTTACTTCAATGGACAGTTAAAGTAGCCAAGGGGGGTAACGGAACAAATGGGGATGCAGAAAGTGGGCCACCACAGGCTGAGATAGAGAGTAGGGAGATCTCAAGCAGAGGGTTAGAAAAGGGGGAAGGGGGAGGAGCAGTCAAAGAAGAAAGGTGAGGAAGGAGGAACGATTGGAAAAGGGAGAAAGTGACAAAAAGAAAGCTGATGGATGTCAAAATGGTGCAAGGTCTGCATCAGAAGCCCCATGAGAGAAAATTAAAAGAGTTCAATATGTACACCCTGGAGGAGAGGAAGGAGAATTGGGATATGGTGGAACCCTTTAAATACGGTGCCTCACCGGGGTTAATAAGGTACAGAAGGGAGGTATGTTTCAGAGAAAGAGGTGCTGTAGAAAAAGGGGCCTTGATATGAAACTGGAAGGAGGTAGATTCATGTGAGATGTGAGCAAGCACTTCTCCACAGAAAGTGTGGTGGATTCCTAGAACAGCCTTCCATGGGAGGCAGTGGGAGTGAAACAGTGGTGGGTTTCAAAATGCCTCGGATAGGCACAAATGAACCCTTGGAGGAAGGAAGGGATGGAAGAGAAAGTGCTATAGATCAAGCTGGATCTCCAGCAAAACTGATTATAATTAAAAATGGGCAGATTAGATGGGCCCAGCAGTCATTATCTGCCTTCAGTTTCTATGTTTCTATGTATGACAGGTTAGGCGATTCAAATGGATAAAGTGTAAAACTACTAATATGCACAATGTCGATACTGTAAATTGTGTGGTACAAACACTTCATGTTGTACTATGCTACACAGACATAATAATCAAATCAGTAGTAATATATGCATTGAGCAAGGGAGAACATATATCAAGGGGGAACATGTGTGAAGGAATCTTTTTTTTCCTTGGTATAGCAGTCATGGCACACCTATCACACAATAATGCTGTCCACAACTCAGTTCAAGTAAAATACATGAAGTTTTATTTTCTCACCGCAAGGAACACACACGATTGCCTCAGAGACCCACAGTAACAGACATCTGTTACTATATGTATTTTACGTGAACTGAGTTGTGGACAACATTATTGTGTGGTAGATGTGCTGTGACTGCAATACCAAGAGCACATATGTTGTTACAGAGCACCAGGGAGGTTATAGTGTGGCTCTGCTATTGCTAAAATTCATGTGTGAAGAAATATACTACTCAGAGTCGTGACACCACGATAGGTACATACTGTACTAGTTTACTGTATTATGATGGTACCCAACTGTATACCAATGTTGAATAAGCTACAATATAGGCTTTTTTTAATTTTGTTTTATTTTTAATAATCCAGATATTGTCTACACAGTAATGATAGATAGCCAAGGATGCTTTTTACAATTTGTGACCTTTTTTTTTATTAATTCATGTTTGGAAAATCACTTGTAATGGGACTGCAATTCTGTTCAACCAATTAACTTTTGGTTTGGAGGACAGAAGAAGGTAGAAGAGACAGTGCTGTAGATCAAGTTGGGTCTGCAGCAAAAGTGAACATAATAAAATACAAGCAGACTAGATGGGCCCAGCAGTCATTATCTGCCATCAGTTTCTGTGTTTCTATGTATGACAGGTCATGTGATTCAAATGGTACAGTGTAAAATTATTAATATGCACAATGTCGATACTGTAAACTGTGTGACACACATAATGCATGTTGTACTATGCTACACAGACATGATAATCAAATGGGTAATAGAGGATAGAGGAGTTGAGACAGCTAGGTGATGTAAGATCAGTGACAGCTGGTCACATGTATTTTCCTGTGGACAGAATGCAGAGGGATACCCGGATACCTGCCAGCCATGTACAGTCTGATGTCATGCCTCTACACAACACTGTAGGTATGAAAAATCTGATAAGAGCTTATTATTTTCCTGTTTCCAAAGCTGTTTTCTCCAATACTTGGAATTATTATTAGGAATTCTGAGACAACAGGAGATGCTGTACGTCCATTTACAGTTGTCTCATAATCATGTAAAATGGTCATTTAGTTACCCCTCCATGCATATAAGTGTCTAGTTTTCTCTAGGTTCCTTATTCCCACAAAGGGCTGTGATAAGGAGTAGGAACTAATATAATTTTTTTTAGCTTTCTTTATGCTCCCCTCTCTGGCCCATTAGGACTCTCTCTGGTGTTATCTCTCAGACCAGCCAACTCCTGCTCCACCTGAGGTCTCCCCAGACCTATCCTCCATCCTGGGATCTTTTCTTGCTCTACTACCAACCTCCCAACCTCCCCCCCCGGTTCTCAGCCCCCCAAGGTGGGACTGAATACTCCTCTGGTGCTCTATCTAGAATCTAGTAGGGTGGCTGGAGTGGGGAGGAGATTCGGAGGCTGGCTAGGTTAGACCTGACATTGAGCGTGGGAGCTGTCCATTGGACCCACCTTCGCCTTTCTGGGTGCCAGGGCCTTTTTCTGTGTTTTGAGTTCTCAGAGACAGACATGCAATGATGCCCAGTGCACGATGGGCATGTTTCTGTGCCCTTCCGTGGGACATCTGCCACCATCTCCATATTCTATATACGTGCCCCACTAGTGACAATGCTCCCAGTCTCCACTGGGAGCTGCCGGAACTGCAGGATGCACAACCCCCCTTCCCAGGAGAAGACAGCAGTCCATTGGATGCTCAATCCTCTCCTCCCCTGTCGACGCTCAGTAACTCAAGTCTGCTCCCGAACATGGGTCTTCAGCATTGTGTGAGGTAAGGCTAGCACCTCAGCCCTCAGCACTACAAGGCCAGCTAAAAACTAATAGAAATTCCTATTGTCCAACTCCAATGTGTAAAAGAATATGATGTGGGAAGGGGTACAAAATATTTCCCTTACACTACCAGCAAATGGTCCAGTGTTGCTTGAGATAAGGGGACAGAACATTACATGTCAGCTGAGTAAATGCTACAGTCTAAAAATTAGCCACTGGCTAAAAAGCACCCAGTGTTTTAGCAATCTGTGAACTGAATTAACTACTCTACAGACATGATCTGATGCTGTTTTCCTGTCTCTGTGACCCAAACATCCTGGGGTTCTCCACTGTTTGGTGACAGAATTGGAATGATAGATATCATGTTCTCAAGCGGCTGGCAGCATAGCCCAGAGGTTAGAGTAATGAGCTGTAAATGAGCTTGGTACACCCAGCAGACCTGGGTTTGATTCCCACAACCTCCACTTGGATACTGTATGACTCTGAGCAAGTCACTTAATCACCCCAGTGCTCCCGGGTCACCCCTGAAAACAGGCACTTGTGTCCAGTGGGCCTTACCCAGTTACCAAAAAAGCATAGAATAAAGGGGCAGTGAGTGAACTTGCACTCTCTAGCAGGTTTTGCTCATGATTTTTGTGAAGGCCAAAAAAAAAAGATCTTGAAATGTGGGTTCAGAGGTTTGTTTCTAACTGGTTGGTGGTGATTCCCTGGGCTTTTGTTTCACATATGCAGAACTGCTATTTAGTAGTAAAACATTTGAGTTTCATACAGGCATATTGAGTACACTGACATCATAAGGGCAGCAGAGCCTCGTGTATAAGGTGGTCCTGTTTCAGGTTACAGTTTGACTAATGAACACTAATTGCAGACTGCACATGTTTAAATAGTATGAGTCTAAATATTCACAAATAATATTGATGAACACACAGAGTTATGTGTTTTATGTATTTCTAATTAATATGCTTTAGCACGCACACACTCGTACTTTCTTTGGCTTCAGTGAGATTTAGGACATCTGAGGAGTCAGTTCATAGCATTCCATTCTGTGACCTTTGACATTAGTTTCAGGGATGTTTGATAATCTCTGGTTGTATTTCTTGACTAATGGCTAATCTGTCACACTCATGTTTTCAAATGTTTTTTTCTCTGGGTTATTTAAAAACTCTTTTAAAAATGATGCACAAATTAAAACTGAAACACATGTACTGTTATTGTGACCATTATTTCCCATCAAAACTTAAAAAACACTGTCAGAGTGAAAGAAAAAATACCAACCACTGCAGAATAGCAGTTACAGATGACAGCCTTGATTTCCTGCAGTAAAAACTACACTTCATTCTGTGTTGATCTGAGAAATCTGAACCTCATTCCTCACTGAGAAACACTAACAGAGAAAAAGTAGTGTAGTAAACAGACTGCTGAATGGAGGGCTTGCTATTAAACTCCAATAAAAAAGAAGTCTGTTAGACGTTTGATGAGCTCCTTATTTCTGCTGTCCTAGCAAAATGTCTGCAGAGCTTCACCCTGCAGCCATAAAAAGGAAGCCACGAAGGGGGAGGAGGAGGAGGAGGTGGAGGACAGGAAATTCCGATTTACTGAATGATTACTTTTGTTCAGTGTTCACTTGGGGGGGGGGCTTCTGCATTCAGAATGCAGGCTGGGGGACTGTAAATCAGGACCAGTTATGGAAGAAAAGGTGCTCATAGGATTCAAAACCCTGAAGATGGAAAAAGTTTCCAGTCCTGATGTGTTACACCTTACAGTGCTGAAGGAGGTGGCGCAGAAACTGGCAGAGCCATTGATAAATCTATTTCATTGTTCCCTGGAGATAGGGGTGTGTGTTCCAGCAGACTGGAGGCTAGCTAATGGGGTGCCACTTCACAAGAGATGGAACAAGTATGACCCAGAAAATTACACACCAGTCAGTCTCACCTTTTTTTTGTTGTTTGTTTTTGTTGACTGGGAAAGGAGGACTAGACCATTCTATTTTAATAGAATCATAGAAATTTGACAGCAGAAAAGGACCCTTCCAGCCCATCTAGTTTGCCCAACCCTCCCCTTTCACATACCCCCCTTCCTACCTGCCCCCACCTCCCCCTAATACTCAGTCCCATATGCCTGTCCCATGCCCTCTTAAATTCCTCCACCATCTCAGCCCCCACCATTCTGTCTGGGAGTCTGTTCCAGGGCTTCACCATCCTCTCTGTGAAGAAGCACCCCCTCACATTGCCCCTGAACCTATTTCCTTGCAATGTGAGGCTGTGCCCTCTAGTTCTGCCTCCCTCCTTCCTCCTCAGCTGACCCCCTTCACCTACTTTACTGAGCTCCTTTACATATTTAACGGTTTCAATCTAATTTTTCAGCCTCATCCTGTGGGAGGGGGATACAGATGGATGCCAGCTGACATTGAACCAGATTAAGCTATTGGTGGTATTTTTAGTGAATAAGAACCCTTGATTATGGGTTCACCACTGAAAACCATCATTAAGGACAGGTTAGTTACTTACCAGTAACAGTAGGTCTTTGAGGATAGACGTCAGTGTCAGACCCTCATATGAAGCATTTGCAAGATGGGGCCACCCACATTGACATACCTACATGCACATTGTTGGCATGCAGCAAAACCTGTATAACATGGGCAGCCCCCACCTACTTCTGGTTCCTGCCATCAGTGAATGGAGTTCCAAACACCCACCAAGAGCAGGACTGGTGCCGCCCTCCCCAATCATACACAGAGAGGCGGGGGAGTGAAGAAAGTACTGCCCAGCACACAGCAAGTGACAACATGAGATAAAAGTGGTACACTCATCCTGCACTGCCACGCCAAGAAGCTGAAAGGAAGGGCCTGTCATTCCAGGGGGATGGCGGACAGGAAAGCAATGGCTCTATGGAGCTCCTCTCAAAGATCTGATGTTGCTAGTAAGTAACTAACTTATCTTCTTTGAGGGTACAGTGTATGCTGCTTACACCAAACACATCTGTCAAAAATGGTTTTTGTCCAATATAGAAAGATGTCCAGTAAAGCCCTGTTTAACTGAGATTCAGTGAGATACAGGGACGTGCTGTAGCATTCAAGCAGTTGCATTCAAACACTCCAGCATACAGGTGATTACAGCTTTCTGTGACTCCTCACTCAAATCACGCATGTTAACCAGTGCACCAGCGGTAAATCCTCCATTTTGAAAGCACCACATCATTGTTCAACCTTCCAAGGCCATGTGATCACGCTGTGTTTAGTCATTGTGCTGTGATGCTAGAGCTGTAGTGAAAACAGAAAGGAGACAGCTTGTGTGTTTTTTATACCTTTAGCCAGCACTACAGGAGGAGAAACAAGATCTACTGACAGCCTCCTGCCAGGACTTATGTTGCCCGGCTACCAGCAATATCACATTTAAAGACACAGGAGGCAGGGGGCTCAGGAGCCAGCCAGTGGCCGTGGTTAGAAGCGAGGGGACGGGAATACCCATGATTAAAAGCCCATGTCATCATCCAGCAGACTGTACTTTAGCCAACTACCTGACACCTGCTCCTGAGGTACGGCCGCACTACAGCAGGAGAAGCAAGATCCACTGACAGCTTCTTGCAAGAACTTATGTTGCCTGGCTACTGGCAGTATTACAGTTAGTTTCTTTCTTTGTTTCTCCCCTGTCCCGGCTATCCCCTCCTTCACCCTGAGCCTCCCAGCTCCATCACCTAGGCATCCCCCAGATCTTACCTTCTCCCGGCATCCCCATGGCTTGCCCTCCTTGGCATGGGCAGGGTGTCCCCTCAAGCTGCCAGACCAGATCCAGATTTAGGGGTACCTGAGTTGCCTGGGTGCAGAGCAGAGCCTACCAAGGTCAGTGGTCATTGTGCATGACTGGGATAGTTTTTTCTTAGTTTTTCCCCCATGTGGAGGAAGGGTGTGCAATGACGCCAATGGCAGTGTCACACATGTTCCCACATGCAGCACACTGGGCATCTGTCCTGCCTCTACCCCCACTGTGTAGCATCAGTGTGTCAACCCCGAGCCTCTGCTAGGGGCCAGGCTAACACCAACCACTGATCCTCTTCCCTCCCTGGAGGACAGGAGTCCTTGGGATGTTTGATCCTCCTCTCCCTGGCCAACCCCTGATGCTCGGAGTTCACTCCCGACCTCGGGCCATCGGCGCGGCAGCAGGTGAGGCTTGATGCCCCAGCTCTCCATGCCACTGGGCCAGTTCTGCAATATTATATTTAAAGCTACAGCCCACAGGGGGCGAGCCAGTGGCTGTGAGTCAGAGTGAGGGGGCGGGATGACCCATGCTTAAAAACCCATGCTGCCCTCCAGCAGGTTGTCCTTTAACCAGCTATCCGATACCTGCACCCAAGGTATGGCTGCGCTAGAGGAGGAGAAGAAAAATCCACCAACAGCCTCCTGCAAGAAGTTATGTTGCCCTGCTACCAGCAATATCAAATGTAAAGCCACAGCAGGTAGGGGGCTCAGGGGTGAGACAGTGGCTGTGAGTCAGTGTGAGGGGTGGGAATACCCACACTTAAAAGCATGTGCCACCCTTCAGTGCAAGCATCACTTGGAAAAGAAAATCAGATTGGAACAATTTTCTTTTATTGATTCTGTTGCTGCCCTGCCAGGTTAAACTTTTAGTCTAGACCTGAGGATGAATTCATTCCATGGACCATCTGTTGTCAGACTAGGTGCTGCTCACATAGGATTGAGCAAGCTCAAATTTCCTTTCTTTTTTTTATATAAGTTGTTATCCTCTGTCTCCCTGGCTTCCCACTTTTGATTGACCCATCCCCTAGCCTGGTCACCCAGGGCTTACCTTTCACTGGTGTCCTCTGCCACAGGACTGTGGGGTGTGCCTAGGCCATCAGTGTGGGGCCTGTGGGAGGTCAGTCATCATCCTGTCTCCGGGGATTTTTTTCCTCCCATTTTCCCCCATTGCTTCCCAAGACCTTGGTAATGCAGGTTGTGGATGTCCATGGAGGCGCGGATGCGTGCCAGAACTGACAATGGCCCCACTCCACCCACCCGGCCTAGTGCTAGCCTCCCATTTTCCCAACGCTACCATCGTGCCTCCATTTGGCAGTCAAGAGCCAGGATGGCCTACCTCCACAATGCGAGACAGAAGAGCTGCCTGACAGCTGCTCTGTCCACTCCCAGCCCACCCACCCCCATCATTCCTGAACATGGGTAGCCGGCATGCTGGGAGGTAAGGTGTCCAGACCCTCAGCCCTCTACACCACCTGGCCGGCTTGAACTTCCTTTCTTGAAAATATCTTATTAGACAACCTTTTTGGACATTCAATACAGTGACCAAGTTCCGAGACTGCATTTGGAATACATTGCTTTAGATGGTAGTTTTTTTTTTTTTTTGCTCTACTCCAGTTATTGTTGGTGCTACACTGCTTGCACATCAGTCACCTAACTTGCTCCTAGATTTTACGTGCTTATAATTTACACCACTGTCTGTTGCTGAATTACATTGTGATTTTATATTATTCTAACTTTGGAATGAACAGCTGCACATTAACTATCTAACTTGCTTCTAACCTCCAGAAGAACTAGGCAGGTATGTACTCTTTGGTTTTCTCCCTGCCCAAATGACGCACAGAAGGTATGGTATGGTATGGTATGGTATGGTATGGTATGGTATGGGCCAGCCTCAATAACTTCCATCTTGTAGACAGGGGAACCAATAACTGATAATGTAAAGTCCCTGTTTGTTTCTTGCATATAGTCCTGCCTGCCATAGCTGCCAAATTTAACTACTATTATATCTCCTGTGCCTCGGAGCTATTAAAGTCTCTCCCTACCTACCTCCGTACTCCACTCCCCCGGAACCTCTGTTCCTCCCTCCTCTCACCCCTCCTTCTCCTTTGCTACTGTCACCCCAAATGTTACTATAAAAGCCATCCTCGCTATCAACCCCTCAAAAGGCTCCTCCCCTGATGGCTTAGACCCTAAACTCCTCTCTCTCTCTCTCTTTCTCTCTCTCAGTCCTGGCCATTGCCCACACCCTCTCCCTTATTCTAAATCTCTCATTCTCAACAGCCTCCATCCCTACCCCATGGAAACATGCTGTGGTTCTCCCTTTACCCAAAGGTGGTGACCCCCTCATCCCTTTGCAACTATCGCCCCATCTCTCTCCTCCCTACCCTAGCTAAGCTACAAGAACACCTTGTCCTCTCCCAGCTTACCACATTTCTATCAGACACCTCCTTCTTCTCCCCTTTTCAATTTGGCTTCAGGAAAAACCACTCCACCACAACCTCCCTACTTTGGCTTACTGACTCTATCCTCACCGGGATGGACAATGGCCAAATCACCTCAGCTATTTTTGTCAACCTTGCCAAGGCGTTCAACAATATCTCCCTTCTTCTTGACTCCTTTCATCTGCTGGTCTGTCTCCTTCTGCCATTAGTTGGTTCAAGGCCTACCTTACTGGCAGAACACAATCTACTAAGCTCTCTGACACCATTTCCCCTTCCCTCCTGATTAGTCCTGGTGTCCCTCAGGGTTCAGTGCTAGGGCCCTTACTATTCTCAGTCTTTTTTTATCATGAGATGATTTGTATCTCCTCCGTGTGGAGTGGACTGGCAGGTCATCCAGCCGCCAGCACCCGCACTGCAGGACCCGGGTCTGGTCAGTGACTCGCTCTCCTCCACAGGCTAGCACGCGAAGTGCCCCCCCCACGGGGGACCTGGATTCATACCTGGGGGTGCTCCTCTCTAGCTTCTGGGGCACAGTGCATGACTATCAGTCACCATGACCACCCCACAATTTTTCCACCAAGCTTACTCCTCTGCTGGAGCCGGACATGCAATGACATGAGCACACTTACGTGCCAACGTCAGCCGTGCTCCAGCCCCCCTTCTATGTGCCGTACCTGTACAGCTCCCGACTTCCGTCAGAGGCCACTGCAGAGTGATGCACAACTCTTAACCCACCCCAGAGAGAGGAGAGCTGTCGTGGGATGCTCAATCCTCTCCCTCCTCTGCTGACCCCCGACAACCTGAGTCCGTTCCCAAATCTGGGTTGCCGGCATGGCACGAGGTGTGGTATCCAGTGTTATGTATGTGAAATGGTAATGCATTGCCTCACTCTGCCACTTGAGGGCAGCATTCTGATTTGTGTAAGCTAGAAAGAGAGCAGACAAAGAGTGTTGTTGCTGAGACCAGAGAGGTACCTGAATAAAAATGAAAGCTGCTCTACTCCTGTTGCAGTGTGAGTTTGTTGAACAAGACCAGATTAAATGTTAGAACATAACATAATTGGCGACGTGGTGTTTAGTTACTCTCCGGTACCTTACCAGAACGAACTACAACTGTGAGGGTTTTCCTAAGACGTAACTTTTGGACCCAAAAGTGAACCCGAGAGAGACACATAAAGATGGCCGCGACCATAGGACATATTGATGCCTTTGATGAAAATGTGGAACAGTGGACAACTTATATTGAGAGATTTGGACATTTTGTCACAGCAAATAATATAAGTGAGGAAAAACAGGTGGCGGTGTTACTGAGTGTTATGGGCAGCACAACTTACAGTTTGCTGAGAAGTCTAATAGCGCCAGAAAATCCCGGGAGAAAACTTTTGCCAGTATTGTGGAGGTCTTACAGACACATTTCTCTCCTAAGCCTCTGGTGATTGCTGAAAGATTTCGCTTTCACAAACGAAATCAAGCAGAGGGTGAATCTGTTGCGCAGTACGTGGCTGTTCTAAAGAAGTTAGCTGAGCATTGCGAGTTTGGCACCCATTTAGATGATGCCCTCCGAGACAGATTTGTGTGCGGTTTGAAAAGTGAAGTGACACAGAAGCGTCTCTTAATGGTGGCAGGGCTGACATACAAGAAAGCGATAGAGATCGCTGTATCGATGGAAACAGCTGCACGGGAGGCTCAGCACCTAAGTGATTCCCTGAAAGTAAATGCTTTATCCTTCTCTTCTCCCAGGAAGCCTAATAAATGTGGTCGCTGTGAGAAGGCTAATCACAGTGACAAGGATTGCTAGTTTAAAGAACAGACATGTCATAACTGTGGGAAGAAAGGCCACATTGAGCGAGTGTGTAGAGGGAAAAAGAAAGGAGGGGAAATCAATGGAAGCAAAGGGAAGCAATTTGCGAAATGTAGAAAGAGAGAAGTACATCGTGTGGAAACACAGGAAATGTGCAGTGATGACACTGATACTGAGTTAGCATTGCGCGTGCTGACTCTTAAAGGGGAAACGGCAACCGTCTGTGTAACACCTGAAATTGAAGGGAAACCACTGAAAATGGAATTGGACACAGGGGCTGCAGTTTCATTGATTTCTACAGACAAGTATGAAACTATGTTGAGACATCTACCCCTGCAAACAACTGACGTTGTACTGAGGACATACACTGGTGAGGCAATTTCACCTGAAGGTGTCATCAAAGTGCAGGTGAAAATAAATGGGCAAACGGCACTACTGCCTTTGTACGTGGTTAAAGGTAACTACCCTTCACTCTTAGGCCGAGAATGACTGAAGAAAATACGCCTCAACTGTCAGGAGATAAGGACTGTTATCCGGTGACCACAACACTCTAGAAGCAGTGTTGCAAAACATGCTCCTTTATTCAAAGGGAGCTAGGCACAATGAAGCGGCATTGAGGCAAGAGTGTTTTGAAGCCACAGCACAAACCAAAGTTTTGTCAACCTTGCCCAGTACCTTATGCACTCATACCGAAAGTGGAGGCCGAATTAACTCACCTAACCGAAGCTGGAGTCTTGTCGCCTGTACAGTGTAGTGACTGGGCAACGCCAGTAGTGCCAGTGGTAAAGAAAGACGGGTCTGTGCGAATATGTGGAGACTTTAAAGTAACCATAAATCCAGTTCTGTGTGTGGAACAGTATCCGATTCCATGCATCGAAGACTTGTTTGCATCGCTGGCACAGGGCCAACGCTTCAGTAAGCTGGATTTGTCACATGCTTATCTACAAATGAGAGTAGATAAAAACTCAAGGAAATATCTCACAATAACCACCCAAAAGGGTCTCTTCTGCTATAATCGCCTACCTTTTGGCATTGCATCAGCTCCAGCCATATTTCAGCGAGCTATGGACCAGGTTTTACGAGGACTTCCAAATGTTCACTATTACCTGGACGATATACTGGTGACCGGAAGAAATGATGCAGAGCACCTGAAGAACCTGGATGCAGTTCTGCAGCGATTGGAATATTTTGGCTTGCGTGTCCAGAAGGAGAAGTGTGAATTTTTCAAGACTTCATTGGAGTACTTGGGCCATACCATAGATGCAGCGGGCTTACACAAATCGCCTGAGAAAGAAAAAGCGATTGTGGACGCCCCAGCACCAGAAAATGTGAGCCAGTTATGGTCGTTCTTGGGCCTGTCAAATTATTATGGCAGGTTTATTCCTAATCTGGCTACGATTCTCAACCCACTAAATGGCTTGCTGTGCAAGGGGAAGTCCTGGTGTTGGACAAAGGACTGCGAGAGTGCGTTTAAGAAGGCTAAAAAGCAGCTTGTTTCTCAAGATGTGCTCATTCACTATAATCCACAGCTGAGCATCAGACTGGCATGTGATGCCTCACCTTATGGGTGGGCAGTTCTTTCTCTTGTTCTACCGAATGGGGATGAAAAGCCAATTGCCTTTGCATCCAGAACTCTCAGCAAAGCTGAACAAAACTATGCCCAAATTGAGAGAAGCTTTGGCAATAGTGTTCGGAGTTCGCAAATTCCACCAATACCTCTATGGTCGGGAATTCACACTCCTCACTGATCACCGTCCCCTCACGACCATTTTCAGCCCCCCCCAAAGGTATTCCTTTCATGGCAGAAGCCAGAATGCAACGTTGGGCTCTCTTGTTATCAGCTCACAACTACCGCATTGAATACAAGAAGGTGGCTCTTCATGGCAATGCTGATGGGCTCTCAAGATTGCCTCTGCAGGTAGCCCACAATGACAAGGTGGACACTGTCAATGTCTTCTACATCAGTCAGCTTGAGAAACTACCCATTACAAGTTCTGAAATTAAAAAGGAGACAAAAGTTGACCCTGTGTTGTCTCAAGTCTTGGACTTAATAACAAAAGGGACTTTTACCGTGAACCAGGACATTCACGGTGAGTTATCACCATTCTATGTCAGACGTAATGAGCTTTCAGTACAGCAAGGTTGCTTGATGTGGGATGTCCGGGTGATTGTCCCTTCAAAACTACGTATTTGTGTTCTGGATGAGCTACATGTGGGACACCCGGGCGTAGTGAGAATGAAGGCTTTAGCTAGTAGCTATATTTGGTGGCCAGGAATTGATTTGCAAATTGAGCAACAAGGAAAAACATGCACTACTTGTCAGCGTGTTCAGAAAATGCTGTGTCGCTCACCTCTACATCCCTGGATGTGGCCAGGTGCACCGTGGCAGTGCATTCATGTAGATTTTGCGGGGCCATGGGAAGGACACATGTACTTAATTGTTGTAGATGCCCACTCAAAGTGGCCCAAAATTCAAGTCATGGACACCACTACTACCAGTAAGACCATTCAAGTGCTGCGAGGACTATTTAGCCGTTATGGGATTCCTGAACAGCTGGTCAGGGACAATGGACCACAATTTATTTCTAGTGACTTTGCAGCATTTCTGAAGTCTAATGGTGTGAGGCATATTCGTAGTGCCCCATATCACCCCTCGACTAATGGTCAAGCGGAGCATTTTGTGCAAACCATGAAGAATGCTCTGAAATCGGCAGGGGGCTCTTTGACCTTACAACACAAGTTGGATAATTTCCTGCTGGCATACCGAAATACACCCCATGCTACAACAAAGGAATCTCCAGCAATGTTGTTTTTTCGGGGTAAGCTTCACTCCCGTTCTGATTTGCTTAAGCCAGATGTGGCATCAGAGGTTTTGAAGAACCAAGAATCTCAAATACTATGCCGGCAAGCTCGTTCAAAGGACAGGCAGTTCACTGTTGGTCAAGAAGTGCTTGTTCGAGATTACCGGAAGGGGGAGAAGTGGACCCCTCGTGTGGTGACATCTCAGACGGGTCCAGTGTCGTATACAGTTGATGTTGAATCTGGAGTGAAATGGAAATGTCATGCTGAACAGCTCCTAGATCTTCAACAGCGCACAGATGGAACACCTCAGGAAGAATACCCACGGGAAATGTGGATTCCATGTGCCGTAGCTTACAGAAGCCCCACTACGGAAGTCCCAACACCTTCTGAAGATGTAGAGCAGGAGGTGGAGAGAAGCAATGGTGAGGCTGTACAACCACCAACCGAGGATTGGAGGGAGGTACCAGACAGGGCAGCTATGCCAAGGGTTGCTCATGAGAAACGTTATCCATCTCGAATTTCAAAACCTCCAGATCATTTGAACCTGTGAGACATTTAAAAGAAACAAAATGTTTTGTGTAGTTAGAGAGCCAGATCAGAGTATTGGGGCAGAATAATCCCCTTGACTGGTTCGAGGCCTGGGGCAGTCTACCCCCTACCTCTAGCATAGTATAAACCATCTTAATAATAGCGAATAATGCTAATACTTGTTCAGTTGGTAACAATATAATTTAGTGGGGAGAAAATGTTATGTATGTGAAATGGTAATGCATTGCGTTACTCTGCCACTTGAGGGCAGCATTCCGATATGTGTAAGCTAGAAAGAGAGCAGACAGAGAGTGTTGTTGCTGAGACCAGAGAGGCATCTGAATAAAAATGAAAGCTGCTCTACTCCTGTTGCAGTGTGAGTTTGTTGAACAAGACCAGATTAAATGTTAGAACATAACATCCAGCAACTCAGCCCTCAATGCCACTGGGCCGGCCACTATTCTCCATCTTCCTTAATGACCTTCCAACTGTCTGCTGCCCCCTCTGCCATTCACATGTACGCTGATGATATGGTCTTGTATGCATCTGGCTCATGTCCAGCCGAGGTTACATCCAGCTTGCAGCAAGACTTTGACAAGGTTCAGCTCTGGTTTGCTAACCATCAATTATTCCTCAACACCAAGAAGACTGTCTCCATGACCTTTGGCACATGGCAGAGACTCTCTATGCTTCCATCCCTGCCCACTTTCCACACCCTCGGCGGGAGTTTATAGTAGGACACATCCTCCTTCAAATACCCTGGTGTCTGGCTAGACCAACACCTCAGCTTCTCTGGACATATTGATGCCATCCATAAAAAATTGTGCCTCAAGCTTGGTGCCCTATTCCAGAACCGCAGTTGCATCCCTCCTGCGACTAAGCGTGAACTTGTCCAGAAGATGATCCTCTCCATTTTTGACTACTGTGATGTAGTTTACAGTGCTGCTCCAAAGTCCTCCTTGAGCAGATTGGACACCCTCTTCAACTCCTTCTGCCACTTTCCCCTTGATGCTCCCACTCAAACCCACCACTGTGCTCTCTATCAGGCCCTATCCTTCCCTTCTCTTATTAATAGGTGCCTCTTTCACTGTGCTAAATTCACCTCCAAGCACTGGTTGGGAGAACTCCCATTCTACCTCTCTTCCTCATTTATAACTCCCCCCCCACTCCCTTAGATCCACCGACTCCCGTACACTTGCGGTCCCCCGTCGATCAACCCTCATTGGTCAATCTGGTTACTCTTACTGCCTACTAAAACTATGGAACTCCCTTCCCCCTCAAATTCACCACTGTTCCTCCTTCAACTACATCAGCACCACCCTCCATAATTACCTTGCAGCTAGCTGTTCCTGCTTCAACCCTCCTTAACCCCCTTGCCAAACTCCATGCAAACCCCCTTTTTTTGTCTTTACTTATACCTCAACCCTCCCTGATACAACTCCACCCCCCCTCCTCTTTTGATTCCAACCCTCCCAACTCTCTTTCCCATCTCTTTAGCCCTCTCAGTCTCTTTTCAGGGTTCTCTGCACCCTAAAAGGGTCCTACTATTGGGATTAGGCTTCCCTTTCCCTCCTACCTTCTCTCTCCCCTACTGGCCTTCCCCACCCCCTTGCAGGGTTCTCAGCATCCTGAAGGGTTCTGCTGGCTTGGTCCTATTCCTTCCTCTCTTAGTTCTAGCCCACACTTGCTCCCTCTCGCCCCTCTGAATGTTCTTCTGCCATCTTTCCCCCCTATTTCTCTCTAGCCCTCTCAGCCACCTTGCAGGGTTTCTCTGCATCCTGAAGGGGTCCCTCTGGGACTAGGTTTCTCCCCTCCTCCTCCTCTACTCACACTTTTCCACTCCTATCTGTGTTTCTTTGCTTACTTCCTTTCCCCATTTAACATTTTGTGCTGCCCACACACACTTATCCACCTGCCCCTTTTGCACTTATTGTACCATTTTACTCTTCCCTGTCTAATCTCCTATTGACGCCTCTCCCTACTCCGTGTTTCCTTCCTTTTTTCAAAGTAGTTATCTCTCCCTTTGTTTACCTTTTCCATGAATTCCCATGCCTGTGTTAACCCCTCCTTCTACCACCCCTTGCACTTATGATTGTTCTCTCAAATTACCATATTGTACGGCTCACAGAATTTATTACCTGTCTTATGCCAATGCCTGCTCTATCAATGCACCTTTTGTACTGTACACTGTATTTTACACCTGTCTTATACAAATGTTTGTAAATGTTGATTTATGTAACTTGAATGTTTGAATTACTGCTCCATCCTTATTGTACCTTCTCCCGCAGGTTGCACCGGGAGATGAGCAACTTGTTGCTCAGTGTGCCTACCTGGTGAAACATTACAATAAATAAATAAATAAGTCCAGTATAAAATATCATCTTTTAGTTCAAACTTTGGAAAACCTTGTGCTTTTTTTTACATCTACAAAATAACCTTTTACCACAGCTAAATTCTGCTAGACTCTTCTGAAAACCTCATCGGCCCTTTGTTCACAAATGATGTTGGCCAGGTTTTGAAAAACATCTAGACTTACCGCAGGAAGGGTCTTATGACTTCCTCTAGATGTGAATGCCATTTCCTCATCTGAGTCACTGCTGACTTCCTTGTACCCAGGTTCTTGTGGTCCCCAACCACTGCAATCTCAGCTGGAGGAACCCTTCCTTATTCTTACTCTGTCCCAGAACTTCTTAGTCTACCTTTCTGGACCAAATAGTTCAGAATCAGTAAAAGGAAATGCATGTTCTATTCCCTCTAGCTTTGTGGCCTCCTGCGGGCATGCACCTTCAGCATTGTTTGAAGAAGGGTATGAAAATCTTCCAGTCTTGGCCCAGGACCAGTGACCATGATAAAGTTCTGGGAAATTTCCATCTTTTATTATTCATGCCCACTTGCCTACTTCTAACCATATTGGGGCTGTAGGGTATTTGCAGGTATCCCAATGCATGCAGGCAATATTTATGGGATCTCCCCACTGATCTAGGTTAGATCCTATCACCGATTCTTTAACCAATATTTACCCACAGCCTGAATCCACCAGAGGGATAACTGTTTGCTTCTTGACTTGCACTGCTATTGTATATGGGTTTTAGGCCTGTGATTCATGTGTGGGCTGTAGCTATGCATGCCACAAAGTCACAGTCTATGCAGTCACAAAACTTACTGATATGCCCCACTGTTATCACAACAAAAGCATACAGTGTTACTATTAGGTCTGTGACCTGCCCTCCCCCCATTAGGGTCACCAGAGAGCAGGCTTGTCGCCAAGGGGGGCCAGGGGGTGCTCAGCCCAGCTGACCAGATTTTACCACCCCCCCATAGCCTCTGCTAAGAAGCAGTTCATAAGTCATGTAAACAAAGGGGTTGTTCACTATCCCGCTCCCCCCTCCATCCCTGACCTGCTGGAGAAACCCTGGTATAGACACAGGTCTGAAAAGGTGATCATTTAGAAGTGTGAGACTCTTAAAATCAGGTTTCTCAGTGTAGTGTAGGCAAACATACTCACTGTACACATTTGTGTACAACAGTGTTTTTTTTTTGTAAGTGGGTCCCAAACCTCATGTCTTCTAACCATTATCATTTATCCCAATTTAAAAGAGTATATGGTGGTCTAGTGGCCCCCACCCTCCCCACCCCAACAGGCAGTGGTCAATGTCCCCACTCCCCCCTGTCCTGACCAGCTTCTGTGACTGGCACTTTCCTTCGCTCACCACCATGGCCAGCCACAGAATGCAATCTCAGAACTGCATAAGTGTACTGTATACTTATGCAGTCTGTGCAATGCATTCTGTGGCTGGCCGTGGTGTGTAGAGAGAAGTGTAGAGAGAAATGCCAGTTATGGAAGCAGGACAGAGACGGGGGCAGGGTGGTTGACCACTGCCTGTCAGGGTGGGAAGGGTATGGGACCACTAGACCACCAGGTACAACCTTAGCATGTGCTGTAGGGCATGATCTGGGTGCAGGTGGGGCTATGAAGGGTGGGGGGCAGACTGGGACCTACCATTTTTGTTTTAACAACAAAATGAGATTGGGGCTCCTTGTGCATTGGGGGGCACTATACCACCACTGCATTGTGGCAATCTTGGGGATTGGTGGGGGTTTGCAGTCACCTACCATGGCAGGCATTCCAACTTAATGCCACACGGGCACTTGGACATTACAGGGATAGTGCACTACTGTGGCAAAATGCCCCCTGCAACAGCCTTGCAACATCTGCCCCTTCTGTGTCCAGGTTCTGGCATGGAAGGCTTGCTGCTCTTTGGGGTACCTGGGGTGCCCCCTGCACACATGTCCACAGCTGCGTCCACAGACTTGCACCAGGACCCCCAACTGTGCCCATATTTCAGCCGCAGGCCACATATCGCAGCTATTCTAGAAGGCTTGCGCAAGTCACCAACCTTCTTGAATAGCAAGTTTTGCAGTTGCCACAGCTGCGCTGGACACAACCCTCTTTTCTGCTGAAAGCTGTGTCTGATGCAGGTGGCTTCTAAAATCAGACCCATGATGTGAACAAGGCAACTGCCCATAAACTGCACAGGATGTGCATTAGTGCATAATCGGTTCCGGTTGACTGCAGCTTTTTGGCTGCCGTAGCCAAGCTGAGGCGCTAAGCAGGCAGCTTCCATCTGTGCCACCCATCATGGTAGTAGAACTGACATTCCAATTTGACAGACAGTGGAGATAGTGAACTTGGTGATGGATAAATTTGTCATCAGAACAAATAAGACTGCAGTCACACAAGAAGAGCTAGAACCAGAACCAGGCCCATCTATAGTTAGAACAGCGCAGTCAGCAAAGGACTTAAACACCAGAAAGCCTTACTGTCCTATAAACGTTAAGTTTCCAAGAGATGAAAATGGCAGGTCTTTTCAGACTGAGTGGTATAAATGCTTCAACTAGCTGGAATACTCACCTGAGAGAGATGTGATGTTCTGTTTCACTTGTTGCATATCTAATCCCCATGGTTCAAAGGAAAACTTCTTTTATAACTAAAGGATTTTGAAACTAGAAACAAGCTTTAGGAGATAAAGGTTTCAAGTAGCATTCAGCCTCGCCTGTACATATGACTGCCACATCATAATGGATTGAACAAAAAATAAAAGTGTTGAAGCTGATAAAAGCATCTCAACCGTTTTCAAGAGATATTTTAGAGGATAACAGGTACTATATAAAATCTATTGCTGAAATTGTTCAATTTCTCACTGTAAGTGAACTCGCATTCTATGGTGATGATAAAGAAACCTCCAAAGGACTATTGTAACCACCCCCACTACTTTACAGTTAGCTAATCCTAGCACCCTTAACTGGGCATAAACTTCAGGAACATTTAAACAACTGGTACCATCCCTAGCTTTGGGAATGTATACCAGGCTAATTCTTCTAGAGATCAAAGGGGTGGGGTGTACAAAAGCAATTTGACCTATTAGGTATTTACAAAAAACAGGTCCTGAGGAGAGAAATTTTGCTAGGGCTATGCTAGACCTAACTTCTGGAGGGGTACCCAGTAACTCCACACAGGAAGCAATAACGTAACTGTCCAAACCAAAGCTGGGGTTCTAAAGTATGGCTTTATTCCAAAAAAAAGATGTTCTCTAAAGCAAGGGTGGACCCCCAAGGTTTACAAATTGTGACACTAGGAACTTGTACAACAACAAATCGATTGTATCTGACAGAAAACTCTTTGTATTCCGACACTGTAGGACATAGAACATCTTGCCCTTGTATTCCCATATAACATAGGACATTGGACATTTTTTCCAGTGGCACTGGCCATAACTGAAAACATATTTATTTAGTTAGCTTTTGTAAACCAGGTGAGCATGCTAGACAGTCAAGTGCCTATTTTCAGGTGCGACCCGACCACTTGCACCGTGTATTCCCATATAGCATAGGACATTGAACATTTCTTCCAGTGACAGTGGCCACAACTGAAATTGCTTCTAGTGGCACTGGCCACAACTGAACACACATTTTACTAATAACCAGCACAACCCACTTCAGGGGACAAAATCATCTTCAGACATTGGCCCTATGTCTAAAGTAACCAGGTACCCTAACTGAACCTGTAGTCCTAAACTGGTTACTCCAGATGAGGGTCTGCCCACCCTTTGCTCTCAAATCCATACTCAGCCATTCTTTCAGAGTTACACCTTAAACATTTGAAAACACACGTTGGAAAATGCTTAATTGAATGAGACTTTGGAATCCAGGATTTGAATCTCTACATAGATAGTTGAAGAACTAAAGTCCTGAACTATGTGATATAGTCATACCTCTGGACATCACACATTTCAGCCAGCTTTAAATGAAAACAGTCTCACACTTCTGAACAGAAAAGCTGTGTCTTTCCCTTTTAGCCAGAGAACACAACAGCACAGGAACTTGCTTTCTTTAAAGTCAGATCCTACTCACAGACATTTCAGGCTGCTTCAAACATCCTGGATCAAAAAGGGGATTGCCCATTGGATCCATCCACTAGCAATCCTTTTCACCCCTTCAGGGATGAAAATCAGGAGATCCTGCTGTAGACAATGGTTTCTACCACTTCTCTTGGCCAACTGGAGAATTACCAGGACTAGGGTGAGAATGCAGGATCTCACTCAGAGCCCTCAGCTGAGCAGTTCTCACTCCTCTCACTTCCAACTACAGACTCACACTGACTACCGTCTCAAGATTCTAAACTCTCTCCTCACAGTTGGCAAACACTTATGCTGCTGTGAGAGTTCCAAATGAGCTCATCGCTTTCATCTCAGCTGAAGCCAAGTAAACAAAAGAGTGAGCAGGTGAAACCCCCATTTATCTAGTTAGTCACCAGCTGCCTCTCCCTGCCTAGCACTAATATTGAGGGTCTTCTTGTATCCCCTGGGGACTGGGTGGTTACACTCACCCTAACCAGATGAATGACTGTCTGCTGTCATATCTCTATCCAGCACTAGGCTATCCTACTCTGTGTGTTACCTATGGGGAGGTAGTGTTACTTCTCTCCTACCATGTGCCAGGCACAGGCAGGTAACACTAAAGGAACAGAGGCCAGCTGATGAAACTTCAGCCCCATCCTACAATCTATGTATGGATTCTCAGTGGCTCCAACAAAACTGCTTGAAGCATGTTCTAATAGACAGAACTGGTGACCCCTATCGTGAATCTGGACCACCAACCTACCTATCCGCCTAGCCCTCTAGGGAAAACTATCTGACCTTTGCTACCTATAAGGGATGCTATTCCCCCAAACTTCCCAGGGTACCTGTGAACAACAAAGGAAACATACACTACATTGCATTATATTTCCCAAAATTCCAAACCTGTGAAGAAAAGCATGATAACACCCTGTTAACCATAAACAATTCTAAAAACACTAAGAAAAGGGGAATCCAGATGAGTTCCAACATCCTCTTCTTTTCTTCCTCAGGAACACCTGGAAGAGAAGAAAAACACATAACACATTCTACATTCCACACAGTGCCTAAACCTCCACCTATCACTAGAGAGCCCCCCAAAATATTTTTTTCTATAAAAGTACAAAAGTAAAAAAATGGAAAGAAGACATTTATCTAACACTTTTGGGAATGGAGTTCCCTACAATGTCCCAACTAGTGGCAATACCACTGTTGCCCATAGGCATTGTCCATTGAAGAGTCTGTCCTAGGCCGAAGCCTGCTGAAGCACAGTTCTTGGACAGGACAGGGCCTGTTTAACACTGCAATCCTTGGGAAGAGTCTTTGATGAAAATTAAAGTTCCTTGGATAGTCTTCAAGTGTAGGATGTGTTATGCAAAGTCAGTTAATGTAAATAAAAAAAGTTTTCTTACTAGCTCCTTGAAAAACAAAAACAAAGGATCATCTTACTTCTACGAGCTGAGGATCTTCTCGCTTCAGACCAAATAGCATCTTCAGATACTGCTGGGTTGATGTCCTCTGAAAAAACAAACAATGACACAGGAAAACTGCTGGGATGATGCTTCTGGAAAAACAAATCATTGCACAGGAAAACTGCTGGGTTGATGACCTCTGCAAAAAAAAAAACAATGACACAGGGAAACTGCTGGAATGATGACCCAAGAAAAACAAATGATGGAACAGAAAACTGCTGGCCTGTTGTCCTCTGGAAGGCCAGATGATGGAACAAGAAAACTGCTAGGCTGACGAATCTGAATACACCTGAAGAAATCCTGGAATATCAGAAAAACTGCATCTTCCTCCATAGATACTGTTGCTTCAGATGACAGACACTGGCCTACCACTACTCGATTCCTTTAGGCATACTGGGCATATTCACAGGGAGTGGCACCATTAAGGGTAGTACCACTCAGGCTGTAGGGCGAGGACTGTGACGCTGTCTGGGCATTCAAAGTTGATGTTGTGAAATGTCTCTTGCCCAACCCCATCCACAGTTTGCAGTGTCCATAAACAGAGTCCCTGCCCAGTCTCCAGAATCTAAGACAATCATTGATGATTTTGTCCCTTACACATTCTGCAGCACACCGTGTAAATTCTTACTTGTCTCTTCCACTAGCCAGGATTGTCCGTTCTGTTCAATTTCCTCCCAGACTCAGCGAGGAAAGGTAGGAAAGGATTTCCCATATACTGTATGGTGTCAGCCCTCCTACATATCAGTCTCTCCTCCTTACTACCCTTTACTAGTCTGCAGCCCTCGGCCATGCTTGGGGGTGGCCAGTCCTGGTTGAGCCAGTGTCTCAGACTCAAAGAATGAAAGAACTTGTCCCCTACTATTTCTGTAAGCAAGTTGCTACAGCCATCTCCAACTGTCTCTGGCACCTCTCAGGCAAGAGCTTGAGGTGACTCACAGTAGTCCTCAACATGAAGATACACTTCTTCATCCTCTTCTTTGTCACTCATTATCTGTGTCCAAGAGTGAGCAAATGTCCTCACTCCTGAGACATTCCATTCCTCACTGGGCATGGAGGTAGACACCTCCCAGTTCAATGTCTCTTGTAACTCGTCCTCCCCCACTAAGCTAGGAATCAGACCCTGATTACACGGGTCAACTGATCCCTCTGTTGCACTCTTCATCTGGGACACAGGCATGGAAGCCTCTCTCTGTTCTGGCCTTTGCAGTGTATCAACATCAATTTTACTTGCTCTTTCTATAACAAACTCTGAAGAACTTTCCCAACAGGTTCAACCTGGTGCTGCATGCTGCTACTGGCAGGGTCCCCTGCCAGGGTCCATGTGGGAGCCAATTGAATTCTTGTTGCTCTCTCTGGCACTGCACCCCTGCTCATTCCAAACTTCACAAGGCAGTCCGAGCAATGGGGGTATCAGAAACACATCCCTTCCAGCCTTTAGACATACAATGCATAGTCTCACCAGATAGTTAGGAATTGCTACATCCGGGGGTAACCTGTCACCATATAGTAGACTCTCTCACCCTCTCTTAGTGCTGCCACCTCCTCAGTGATCATAGCATGGGAATGATCTGGGTAGCGGGGAGTTTCTGAAGCCATGTCTGAAAGCAAATACACAAACTTTTCATTACTGAATTGCTCACTAGTCACATGTTGTCTCACAAAATGGCTCTCCCTGCTACTGTGTTTACATTGCTGACCCTGCCCTGTCATGGTGTCTGTAACTTTTCTCATGCTTTGAACTCTGTTCAACTTGCTCAAAACTGTGTTTCTGACTTTCCTGGCTACTGAAACTACTTTAAACTGTAACCGATTGCTCTGCTGGTACATTTCAGCACATTCATACAAATTGTTAAACTGGTAACTTGACTTTGCCATCAGCATTTATTCAGAAAAACTCTATTAGTAGTAGTAAAAGTTTATTTTTATACAGGTAGCAGTGACAAAACATCATTGGGTGAAAACCCATTTTCAAGATGGACCAGTGGCAAATTTCATTACACAATTTACACAATCATCACATAAATAACATACTTAAACAACAAGTGTAATAACAATAACTTACCAATTTAAGTCAATATTCCCTTAGCTACATTTATGCAATCACTTAGGGATTCATAAACAGTCCAAAGTACAGAATACATTAATGTCTACAGACTTATTTAAAAATGCAACTACTGTATATCCTAACTTTACAAAAAACATACTACAATCATTGACTCTCTTATCTATTCATGCATAAGTCAGAACACTTCAGTCATTACACATACACTTCATTTTCAGATCATATCCAATGACATTCATAAAGTATTTAAATTGTTGACATTTTTTCTTTTCATCATCTATAGGTGCCCACAACTTAACTACTTTTGAACCAAAAGTCATTTTTCAAAATATGTTACTTGGTTTAGGCATGGCAAATGTATTCCCCTAATTTCTTCTAAGGTTATAATGATGTTTATAGGTAACATGAGACAATTTATCTACCAGGTATCTGGGGGATTGACTATGGACCACCCTGTGGATTTGTTTAATCCATTTTTGATCCCTTTTTGCTCTAAATGTGGCCATTGAGGTAGCATATACATATCACAATGATGAAAATGATATCCAAAATTTAGTACAAATTTAGCCAAATTGTTGTATAGCACTTTAATAGATCTCAATTCTTGTTTTATTGGCCATGCCACATCAATGGCTTCCATAATTAATGCAAGGAATAATCAGTTGATTTATAACATCCCCTCTCATTTTCTGGTTTAAACAAAATTTAGACCTCTGAAAGGCTCCCAACTTGTTGTTTGTTTTACTTATCAAATCCTTAATATGTACATCAAATTTTAAATTTTGATCCATGTAAACCCCCAGGTACTTGTAAGATTCAACCTGTGTTAGTATTTCATGTTTAACTGTTTTTATAGATAATTTGTACTGAATATTTTTCTTGAGTCTGTACTTTGTTCAGCCTTGGTTTTATAATAAGATTTTTTTCGATAATCTAATTTTAGTTTTAAGTGTATTTCATTCTTTTTTATATTTCTCCCAATCATTTGTGTCCAAAGTTTTATTTACTTTTTTCCATAATTTATTTTTATATCGCATATTTTGTTTTATTTTACCTGTAATCCATGGGACATTAGTTTTTCTGTTTACACTATTTTTAAAGGGGGCAATTTCATTACAAACCTGGATGAATAATGAGGTGAATTCTTCTACAGCCCAGTCCAATTCGGGTAATAGAAACAACCTATCCCATCTAATATTTCTTAATTTATGCAAAAATGCTTATTTACTATATTTGTTTAAACTACGATGTCTTACTGTTCTAGTTACCACATTTTTTAAGCTTTTCCTAAGACCAGTCCCCCCTTCCGTGAGCAAACGATGGAGCAGTGGTTTCCAAAAATAGGTTGCTTTACGGCAATAGATGTTACCTGGATTCCCTCTGAGGTAAAAATAAGGTCCAGAATATTCCCCTCATTCAAAATGCAAGTTTTCCTTGTAGAGAAAACAATATTTTGATTCATATTTAATGGAGCTAAACTAATCTGAAGGGCATTTCCTCTCAGTTTATTCCATGCTGCGTTAAAATCACCTACCAGCAACAGGTCAAATCCCAGTGAATATAAATGTAACAATTGGGTCAATTTATCAAAATTAACTCTAACCTTTGGAGGGGAATATATTAGTCACAAAACCAAATTCAAACCTTTAATGTTCAACAATATGCATTCAATCATCCTCACTTCACCCACAAACAACATAGTGGTTTGTCCTAGATCCCACTTAAGATATAGTAGTAAACCCCCAACCCTCTTTCCTTCCATATCTCTTCTATACATAGTATACCCTTGTACCCAATTTCCCCTTCACTTATTCTTGGGGTCAACCATGTTTTTGTCAGAGCTATAATATCTGGATTTTCTAAAGCCTCTCAAGCTCTTAACAAGTCTACCTTATTTTTTAAACTTCTAGCATTATCATATATTAGTTTAAAAGAACGGGGGGTGGGCCCTGGGTTTAGTTCTATATCCCCTCCCATAATCAAAACCAAATAAAAATCGGTTTGTTTATCTTAATATTTGAAATGAATAGGTAACTTAATTTGCCTAGTACAGAGTACAGATCCCCTGACTAAAGTAAATGAATTTTGTCTTTTTGATCTCATGTGGGACAATTTAACCTCCTGTATTTCCCTCCACTGCTGCCTAAAGCAAATTGTTGAGATTGGATCATCAGTGTTCTGCCTTATTACATTATTTGTAAAGACAGGATACAGAACTAAACATAAAACCCTCCTCCTTCTGTGTACGAGTGCTCCACACCCGCCCTCTCACAGATGATTCAGTGGAGCCTCGTAATGTTCTCAACCCGATAAATACAGACAAGCAGCTGGAGAAGCATGGGCACAGTTCAGAAATGTGGGTTACAGCACAAATTAAAAGCAGAGAGTCTCAGTCTTGCATGATCTAGTTCTTCTGTGCAAATAGCATACACATGTTCAAAGTCACTAGTAAGCCCCACAGTCTTTCTTTGCACGATTGCCTGTTTGCTGTATCCAACTTCTAGAACTCACAGTCCTGCTGCTTAGAAAACATTATTGTTGCTAAAACCACTTATCATTGCTCACAGTCTATGCTTGGAATTTCTATTTGTTGCACCTGCCTTTACAACTTGCAGTCTTTCTTTGCACAAAAATCACACTGCTTGCACACAGGTTCGGCTGGCTTGATAATCACATACAATTTGTTTGCACAGTTAACTTGTTTACTCACTGAATTCAGTAGCTGGTTCCCTCAGATGGAATATTTTTGCCCGCTGCCAATTATAGGAAGACCTTTGGGGTGAAACAGGCTGGCAGTCCCAATGATCATAGCCATGAACACCTCAATCACTCTCCAGTCAGTCAGACAATGGGTTGAGATGAAATTACACTGTACTGGTCTGTTTACAACAGTTTATAATGCTCACAAGCTCTTCAATGGTTGATCCTGGTCTAACCAACTCACATGCCACTCTCACTCTCCTCCTCGAACACTCTGCAGCACACAGATGCTGGCCAGGGGTGGGACCAGATGCAGCTGCACCAATCACTCAACGCCATGTAAATGAGCCTTTCTCTCTCCTCGCTTGCTCTTCCTTCACAGTGATCATCAAACAGGAACAAATTTAAACTGCAAACTGTAGCTTTTTTTCTTGGCTGCAATTTCAGTGGCGGGAGCCCCATTTTGACCATTTATAACATAATTTCTGGACAATTTCTTTAGCGACTCCCAAAATTTGCACACTAAGCACATGAAGCTTTCAGGGCACATGTCTGAGTCTGTTCCTCAAAGTCCACAATACCTTTGGCACTCTAAAATTACATTTTAAATGTTCTTTAAGCACTTTCTGATGCAGAGACTAAGACACACATTTCAATGCTTTACTGCCCATTATGAGTTGAACACACACAAGCAGCACTCTGTTTCTTTACTCTACTGGAAGGCACACAAGCAGCACATTTGGATGGCATTTTTTTCTGGGAAAAAAACCCTTGTCCAAAGATTCCTTTCTGTTTGGGCTACACAGCTGACAGACAGAAAGATGCTAGACATACCCTCAGCAAAAATCTCTGGTTTTCTCCCCAAATTAAACATCACCAGATGAGCCCCCAATTTTTGTAACCCCCCCCAACTACTTTACAGTTAGCTAACCCTGGCACCCTTAACTGGGCACAGACCTCAGGAACATTTAAACAACTGGTACCATTCCTAGCTTTGGGTACGTATACCAGGCTCATTCTTCTAGAGATCAAAGGGTGGGGGTGTACAAAAGCAATATGACCTATTAGGTATTTACAGGAACCAGGTCCTGGGGGAGAACATTTTGCTAGGGCTATGCTAGACCTAACTTCTGGAGGGGTACCCAGCAACTCCACACAGGAAGCAATAACGTAACTGTCCAAACCAAAGTTGGAGTTCTAGAGTGTGGCTTTATTCCAAAATAAAAATATGTTCTCTAAAACAAGGGTGGACCCCCAAGGTTTACACATCATGGCACTAGAAATTTGCAGAACAACAAATCGACTGTATTTGACAGAATGCTCCTTATATTCCCACACCGTAGGACATAGAACATATTGCACTTGTATTCCCATATAGCATAGGGCATTTCTTCCAGTGGCACTGGCCACAACTGAAAACACATTTGCTGACAGACCACTTGCACTTTGTATTCCCATACAGCATAGGACACTGAACATTTCTTCCACTGGCAGTGGCCACAACTGAAATTGCTTCTAGTGGCACTGGCCACAACTGAACATACATTTTGCTAATAACTAGCACAACCCACTTCACGGGGTAAAATCCTCATCAGACATTGGTCCTATGTCTAAAGTAACCAGATGCCCTTACTGAATCTGTAGTCCTGAACTGGTTGCTCCAGATGGGGTCTGCCCGCCCTTTGCTCCCAAATCCATACTCAGCCATTCTTTCAGAGTTACACCTTAAACATTTGAAAACACACTTCAGAAAATGCTTAATTGAATGAGACTTTGACATCCAGCATTTGAATCACTACACTGATAGTGGAAGAATTAAAGTCCCGAACAATATAACACAGTCATATCTCTGGACATCACACATTTCAGCCAGCTTTAAATGAGAACAGTCTCATACTTCTGAACAGAAAAGTTGTGTCTTTCCCTTTTAGCCAGAGAACACAACAGCACAGGAACTTGCTTTCTTTAAAGTCAGATCCTACTCACAATTGGATAATTCGGGCAGCTTCACACATCCTGGATCAAAAAGGGGATTGCCCCATGGATCCATCCACTAGCAGTCCTTTTCACCCCTTCAGGGATGAAAATCAGGAGATTCTGCTGTAGACACTGGTTTCCACCACTTCTCTTGGCCAACTGGAGAATTACCAGGACAATGGTGAGAATGCAGGGCTCTCACTCAGAGCCCTCAACTGAGCAGTTCTCACTCCTCTCACTTCCAACTACAGACTCACACTGACTACCATCTCAAGATTCTAAACTCCCTTCTCACAGTTGGCAAAGGCTTATGCTGCTGCAAGATTCAAAATGAGCTCATCACTTTCATCTCAGCTGAAGCCAAGTAAACAAAAGAGTGAGTAAGTGAAAAACCCATTTAACTAGTTAGTCACCAGCTGCCTCTCCCTGTCTAGCACTAACACTGAGGGGATTCTAGTAACCCCAGGGGACTGGGTGGTTACACTATCAGAATGTTTCAGTATACCTTGAAAAAAGGATGGCAAACTCACAAAAAATCGTGAGCAAATGCCAAAAAGTGTGACATATTTGTCTCCAGATATTTAAAATGAAATTATTGAGACTATGGCACAACTAGTAAAGGAAAGTGTGGCCGAAGACATACAAAACGCTGATGTAGGCTAGTACACTTTACTTGAGGATGGAGCCAGAGACTCTAAATATACTGAAAATATTTCCATTGGAATCAGATATGTAAATGAAGGTGAAGTACATGAGTCCCTGTAAGATATGCCATCTCTTGGTCCTGATCAGTTGGACACCAAATTGATGACTGATAAAACATTAACTACCTTGTCAGATGCTAAACTTGACACCAACAAGATGCTATCTCAGTGCTATGATGGCACAAATGTCATGAGAGGGGAAAAAGGCAGTGTTCAAGTGCATATACAATGTAAACTGACCCTCAAAATTTCATATGTGCATTGCTTCAATTACTGCATACATTTGGTGGCTATTCACATGATATCATCAATTCCTATCCCTGATCAATATTTAAACCAATGCAATTCTCTTTACATATTTTTTCATCAGCCAAAAGTGTCTGCAGTGTAACAGGGCAGGTATCTGAAGCATCTTCTCAAGCAGAGATGGTCAGGACACTTTGAAATGACTAAGGCCATCATTCTGGAATACAAAGAAACTGTGGAGACTCTAAAGAAAATTTCATCAAGCACTGACATGGATGGCAATTTAGTTATTGAAGCCAGGGAATATCTGACTACTGTTTTGCATATCAAATTCACATTTTCTGCCATTCTGATGAACTTGATTCTCAGAATTATTCAACCTGTTGATAAAATACTTCAATTGCGTGTGACAGGATTGATGACTGCAATGAAATTGATTGACACTGTGTACCAGGAAATTTCTAATCTCAGGGAATTTGACAAATTTGATGAATGTAAAGCTAAGGCAGAATCAGTGCTTGACGACCTGTTGTAATGTGATACACATATAATACTTGCCCCTGCCCCCCACCAGGACCTTTTGACCCACCCTGCTGTCAGAATCTGGCTACGGCCTGCCAGAGAGCAGGGTCTTTGTACTGAGGGAATTACACCAAGCTCTGGGGTTACACCTTTTTGACATGCAGCATTTTACCACTTGACCAGTCACCCATACCAGTATGCTTGTTCCAATTGCCCCAGTGTCCTTTCTTTCCTCTTCTCCAGGATCTTCTGCTTGGTTCAGCACCCAATGTTCATCATGGGTTCTGCTCTTCTTAGTGGCCTCTGGTCTTTTAGCCTCCAGGTAATGTTTTCTGACTTTCAACACTGTGACCAGCGTGGTGTGTTCATGTCAGCTTACCCTGTCCTGCAGTCAGTCTAATAAAATGTTCTGGTTCTCTTCCAGTACAATCAAATCCATAATCTCCTCTTCAGATCTTACCTCTGGCTTAAACCATTGGATAGCCAAGTTATGTAGTTTATGTGCCAGCACTCTAGGTTGTGTTCCAGTATTAAAAACCTAAAGTGCAAAGGTTTCATTGGTAACTCTCTGTGGTTTGGATATTCTGAACCAGTCTAAAATTACAGCCTGTACCTTGTCATAGTCTTTAGCAGCAGCATAATTTAGGCTACTATAGGCAGCATGGGCATCTCTGGTCGGGTATAGTGCAATGCAGGTAACCCAATGTTCTCATGGTCAGCCAGTGGTACTTGTGATTCTCTTGAAAGTCGTACAGTAAACCTCGGTTGTCCTCTGGATCCATTTTTATGTTCACTGCGCATGCTAGCGCAGCAAACATTTTGTTAGGAGGGTGGCTTTTGAGGGGTGTGACACTGTCAGTCCAATGCAGAGTGATCTGCAAAGGGCTTGTCAGTGTCATACCAATCTTCAGCCAGGCTGATTATGACACTGTTCTGGCTTCTTGGGCAGAAACTTTGTGTATTTCAAAGAAAAAAGCCAACCCAATCATAGGTCAGCTGTTTCCTTAGATCTACCCTACCAAGCAAGCACAGCTGATCTGTCATGATCGGCCTGCTGTGGTTGAATTGCACCCTGCAAAAAAACCTTCCATCAATGTCTGTTGCTGTCACTACCCTTACCGTTCCCCCAACCCTCCCACTCAGCACCCACTACCCCCAGAAACACAACACTAGCTCTGGGGGTGCCCAATCTCCCAGTGTTGCCACCTGAAATAAAGAAAACCATCCCTCATAGTTTTTTTTTTAATGACACTCTGCATAAAAGAAAACCACCTATCAATGTCTGTTGCAGCTGCTGCTGCAACTGCCACCCCACCCAAGCCCAACTCATGTTAATATGCTGTCACGGGGGTCATGTAATTGTTAAGCTATAAGTTTGTTCATTTTAAGATCCATTTGCAATCTGTTGTCTTAGTTTTTGTAACAATGTACTATTGAGGTCAATTGCTGTAACATGAACTGATTACTACTTGGATTGTATTCAGCACTGTGATATCACTTGGCTTAAAACTTGTCTGACAGCCAAGATTACCCCCTAAATGCCCCCTTAGTCCTCCTCCCATTGCTTCCTTTTCCTCTCTTCCCCATTGTATTACTCTCCCTTTCTCTTCATCCTCCCCATGGCTTGGTTTTATTTGACTTTTCCATTACCCCTTCCTCCTCCTTTATTTCCCTGTGCTATAAGCGTCTCTCTCCCCCCACTTTTTCTGCACTCTCACCCTCCATCTCCCCTTCAGTCTCCATCCACTCCCCTTTACTGCCCGCTTGCTTTTGCCACTTTTAAGAAAACTGTCCCTCATAGTTTTTTTTAGTCCTGTAAAAAAGAGAAAACCATCCATCAATGTCTGTTGCTGCTGTTATTGTTCCCCCAGCAGACCCTCCTACTCATCACCTACCACCCCACCCCCAAGCCCTTACCCTAGAGGGTGCAATGCCACAATCCTGTCTGGACCGCAGACATGTCTTCACTCTTCAATGCCAGGCCATGAACTGAGGAAATCATGTATGTGGCTCAAGGTGTAACCCCCTTGTTCCCAGGGGTTACTAGAATCCCAGTTAAAATTAATGGTAGGCAGGGAAGGCAGCTAGTGAAATGCCAGTTAAATGGGTTTCACTCCGTCTCCCTCTGTTCTCAGTCTCTGCTGAGCTTTGGAGGGATGATGTAATTGAGAACTGTTGCAGCGGCATAAGCCACAATTTGCTAGCAGCTGCTAGAGCTAGTTTTAGAATGTTCAGAGAGTTTGTAATTGGAGTTCCGTAGAGGAGGCTGCAGTGATAGGCAGCTCCTCCTTCAGCTCTGTCAGAGAGCTACCAGCTTGTGTTTTAAGTTCTCACCCTAGTAAAGGACAACTGTTCCAGTCTTTGGAAGTGGTGGAGACCTGTGCCAGTGGGTTTCCCTGTGCTTCATCCCAGGAGGGATAGGGTTGAACTCTAGGATGCAGGGGAAACTGCTTGATCCATCTGGACTTTTGGAAAGCTGCCTTGTACAACTGCTCTGTGTGTACTTGTGTGATCTTTCTGTGTAGACCCAGGAGTACCTGCAATGCCTGTGAGGTGAATTTCTCTGAAAAAGGGACCCTGTCACCTGAGACTTTCTTGTTAAAAGTGTCTACCTAGAGTGGAGTCTAGAAAGTGGCCGTTCATGTACCGAACCTTTACTTCTGACACCTCTGAGGTGTGTGTTTATAGTATGTTAAGTGTGATATATATTTAAGACAACATCTACAGTTTCTACAGTTAGTGTGGTTTTATTAAGTATAAGCTTGGAAACAAAAGGTGGGAGACACCCCCATCTGGAGTAACCAGTTTACCTCTATGGGTTCTGAAGAGGGCACCTTTTACTTTTTCTTCAGTGCAATTGGCAAATGCCTGAGAAAAGTGTTTACCCCTGGATGTGGGTTGTTTTCATTCAGTTTACCCCAGTATAGTGGGTTCTGAAAGTTCTGAGCCTGTATGTGCTCCTTGGTGGTTGTGTATACCACAGTCATCCTATGCAATATGGGAAATGTACCAGTACCTAGCCGTATGTGCCAGTTTCGAATAGGAACCAGTGTGTTCACAAGTTTGTGTGTTTTCTTCGTCCTATGCTAAATGGGAATTCAGGAATGTCTGTACCTCAGTAATGTGCATTACAAGTATATAGCCCTATGGGGGTTCATCTTCACTTTGTGATTATTCCTACTCTGTTACATGAATAAAAGCCATACTCTAGAATCCCAACCTGGTTTGGACAGTCATGTTATTGATTCCTATTGTCTGGAGTTACTTGGGTGCCCCTGTCCAGAAGTACAAGTCTAGACTAGCCCTGAGCATACGTTTTCTCCCAGGGATCGGGGTTGTTGGCCATGGCAAGTGGTCCCTACCAGGTGTGTGCCAGGCAGTTGCCACACTTGGTTTTCTGTTTTGTATAACAGACTAGCTCACCTTGTATATGGTGGCTTTGGCTGGTGGTTGTCCTTAAACCTCCTTTACAAAAATGTAAACCTACACCTCTCTCTTTTGCCCCTAGAAGTTTGTGGTGAGAGGAGAAGCCCTGCTAGTTAAACAAGGGGGCCAGTGGGGGGCAGGGGGTTACAAATGTATTTCAATGGGGTTTTAAGCTTAGTGGCATAACTTGGTCATTTTTGAATATTTTTGCCCCAAATTTTCAACATGCCTTTTTTGAGACCCCACCTCATGAAAGTGATAGGGAAATTAGACAAATCTGTCTCAAAAGGTGATTTTGCAGTCACTACGTGAAATCACCTTCTGGGCAGAAGTTGAAGATTTCCCCTGCTCTTGTTCATGTGGAGGGGTCATAAGAAGGTTATGTTGAAAACATGGAGTAAAAATATAAAAATAAATAAATAAATAAAGGTATGAGCCTACATTGAAATTTATGAATATAGGCTCATAACGTTGGCAAGTTTCAATATTTTGACCCCACATTTTCAGAATAGCAATTTCTTCACAACACTCATGAATGTGACAGTTGTAATTTTTCAAATCATGGTCAAAATGTGTTTTCACACTTGTGGTGCAAAATCACCTTTTGGGCAGGATTTGAAAATGTTCTCCACCCTTTTTTCATGAGTTGGGCTCATTAGAAGGCAATTTGGGGTCATAAGAAGACTGTGCTGAAAATTTGGGGTAAAAATATGAGAAAACAACAAAGTTATGAATCTATGTTGCAATTTTTTAATGCACGCTCGTAACTGGTAATTTTCAATGTTTTCACCCCAACTTTTCAATATAGTCATTTTTTTCACACTACTTCATGAATGTGACAGCTGTCATTTCTCAAATCTTACTCAAAATGAGTTTTAACACTTGTGGTGCAAAATGACATTTCAGCCATTGTTTTATAAATGACACCTGTCATGCTCAGAAGGAGTGGTCATAAAAAAATGAGGTTGAAAATTTGGGGTAAAAATGTGAAAAACCAACAAAGTTATGAGGAAGCGAATTGTTCCAACATTTACTCATAGCTTTATTTTTTGCAGATTTGGCAACTAATGTTTAACATATCCCTTGTGTTACCCCACCTTCTGAACATGGCAGGTGTAATTTTTTTCAAGTCCCCTCCGAAACTTCTTTCCACAGTTGCACAACGAAATCACTTTTCGGGAGCTGTTTTAAAAATTCCACCTGTCTTGCTCATACTGTTTAGTTTATTTATTTTACTGGGCTAAGGCTCCATTGAGCAAGCTCATTTTCAAGGAAGTCCTGGGTAGGACAATGTACAACATTAGGTAATAATAGATACAAGTTTGCACAAGAGATACAGGTCACTGTACAAGACAGTTATAGCACAAGAATTCTGCAGTACATACAGATCCATGGCAATTATAATACAAAAACAGCTTTGTGAAACATGCAGTTCAGTGGATAGAACTTTGCAATATGCAAACAGCTAGATAAGAGAATATAGTCTAGAGATAGAGTAGCATGGGTTGATATACAAGATAGATTGTCATACAATGTCAGATGTACAATACAGAAATTGGCAATAAAACGTACTATTAGATGCAAGAAGACAGTTTGAAAGAGAGACACATCAATGGCATGATTAGAAGATGTCTAGAATACTGGGGCTAGGTGGGTCGTAAGTGGCACTACATTCTAATTATGGAAGTGAGACTTATTTCCGAAATTTGACTGTGTCATATAAAAAGTCAACTGAGATGGGGGGGATCATGTGATTAGACTCAAATGAAACGCTCTAACAGTATTCTTACAAATCCCAAATGCTTTATTGCAAAATAAATGAAATATTGTAACTGGACTGATGGATGCCCACTACTCGCCCCAGTGCTTCAGGAATGAAAACCCTTCATCAGGGTGGATCATGTGATTGCACGGTTACACCTATCTTGTTCTGTAGTTTATTGATAAGGGATTTGAATGCATTTTGGCTAACTGGGTTAATAAGTTTGAATGACTTCTGTAGTGTGTTCCAGGCTGTGGTGATAATGTTGACTATTGCTGTTTTTCTCGTAGTAAGTTGCAACCCTTGGGATGTCATAGAGAATGTGATTATTTTTTTCTGAAGGCATAAGTGCTGTTAGACCTTGTAAAAATGGTTTATAATGTAGTTCAGAACCCCCTGTGTGGCTATTTTATAGGCCCAACCATACAAACGTTTGAGTCTCCTTACTGTTAGTGAAGGCCAATAGATGGCTTAATACAGGGCACATTGGTGTGTCCTTGGTACAAGGTTGGTTATATATCTAAGGGCCCTATGGTATAGTACATCTAGCTTGTTTAAACTGATCAGTGAACATAGGCCATAGATCAGGTCAGCATAGTCTAGTAGGGGGAGAAAGGTACTAATTTTTTTCAAGCGTATTGGGTAAAGCAGTGTTTATTCCTATAAAAAGAACCCCAGCCTATATCTTAGCTTTTTGCATAGTAACTCGTTATGTGTTGAGAAAGTTATTTTATTGTCTATCCATAGCCCCAGGTATTTGAGGTTAGATTCTTCTTTGAGCTTGTCTCCTAGCAAGGTAGTTATAACTGGGGTGTAGAAGCTGGATCGGGTAGAGTTGTAAGGTGAGAAGAACATGACTTTTGTTTTATCCAGGTTTAAAAGTAATTTATCCTGGTAAAGGTTTATTTGAAGGTTGTTAAATTCAGTTTGCAATTCAGAGACTACTTCAGGTAAAGAAGGCTGTGAAGTGTAAAGGACTGTGTCATCAGCAAAGAGCTGAATGGAGGCTTTATTGATGTGTCTATTTAGATCATTTGTATAGATCTTAAGTAACAGAGGCCCTAATAATGTTAGGTCATAAAAAGACTGTTGAACATTTGAGGTCAAAATGCGGGAGCCCACTTTAAATTAGGTATTGCCTCTCAGCTGCCCTATCCTAGGTACAATCTAACAATGTGTCAAAGCAGGATACCACTGAAAACAAGCATTTGTCAATGCCGAATGTTTGCTTGCTGGCATTGGCAGTGGTAGTGTAGAAGTTATAGAGCTGCGTAATAGGAATGGCAGTGAAGTATTGAACTAAAGCCAACCCCACCACCACCCTGCAGAGAGTGACAGGCATTGGGGTGTGCCTTTGGGTCGTCAGGCATAATGGCCACGCCATTTCACCACACCCCACCCTGCAGACACTGACAAGTGTCACTGTGTTCCTTGGGGTCTTTGGCCCTTATGCACACCCCATTTCATTAGGAAATATGGTGAGATGGGTGTGATATAGGAGAATGGGGTGAACTTTGGGGCTGAAGAGTCCAAGGCATACCTCGATGCCTCTCACTGGCTGCAGGGTTTGTAATGGTATGAGCATCACAGGCAAGAATCCCAAGTCACACCCCTGATGCCTGTCATTCTCTACAGGGTTGGGCATTATGGTTGGAAACCCTAATACCTCATGCATTCATTGGTATTTTCACTCCAGATTTTCAACATGTTTTTTTTGTGACCCCACCTCATGAACAGGGGGAATATCAGTTTGTTAGCCGAAAGCTGCTTATGCACAGTGACTATGGCATTTAGCACCACAGGTGCAAAAACATTCGAACAGGATGTAAAAATGACGGCTGTACTGTTCATGGGAGGTGTAAAAATGGCAATGTTGCAAATCTGCAGTAAAAATATAAAAAATGGTGAAGTCACGTAGACATTACTGAAACTGTGCAACGACACCAGAATATAATTAGGTTGGGGATTTTTTACAGCAGATTATCAACTCAGGCATTTTGGTGCCTCCGATCATGAACAGTGTCACTGTGATTTTCTTTATCTGTGCCGAACAATGATTTCCCACAGCGACCATGCATCTCTGCGCTAAAAGTGTGAAAACACACTTCAGCCATGTTGTGAAAAATGACAGCTGTACTGTAAACAAGGAAGTGTGGAAAAATGCCACTGGTGAAAATCTGGACTGAAAATATTACAAAGTCATGAACTTACGAGGGTGTGTGGAAACTGCGCAATGCTCACTCGTAACACAGTCATTTTATGGACTTTTGTCACCAAATTTTCAACATAGCCATTTTAAGACCTCTGCTCATGAACAGTGTAACTGTGATTTTCTTAATCTGTCCTAAACATTGCTTTCGCACACCAAGAGCACCATTGTGTGCTACATGTGCGAAAACACATTTTGGGCGACATATGAAAAATTGCAGCTGTACTGTTCATAAGGAAGTGTAATAAAATGGCAATGTTGAAAATCTGGAATGAAAATATTAAATTCGCAAACTTATGAGCATGCATAGGAACTGCGCAATGCACCCTCGTAAAACAGTCATTTTTAGGAATTTTTTCACCAAATTTTCAATATAGCCATTTTAAGACCTCTGCTCATGAACAGTGTCACTTTGATTTTCTTAATGTGTCCCATACATTGATTTTGCACATTGACTGCGCCATTGTGCGCTACATGGGTGGAAACACATTTTGGGAAAGATGTGAAACATGACAGCTATACTGTTCATAAGGAGGTGTGGTAAAATGGCAATGTTGAAAATCTTGAGGGAAAATATTGAAAATGCGAACTTACGAAGCGCAAATAGGGAACCGGTATAACGACGCCAGAAACAGTCATTTTTGGAATTTTTCACCAAATTTTCAACATAGCCATTTTAAGACCTCAGCTCATGAACAGTGTCACTGTGATTTTCTTTAATTTGTCCTGCAACATTGATCTCACAATCGACTGCGTCACAGTCGCCACATGGTGCGGAAACATGTTTTGGGTGAGATGTGAAAAATGACAGCTGTACTACTCATAAGAAGGTGTGATAAAATGGCAATGTTGAAAATCTGGAGTGAAAATATTGAAAATTCCATGAACTTCACGAGGCGTGCGTAGGAACTGCCTGGCATGCGCTCGTGGGAACAGTATTTAGGAATTTGTTCACCAAATTTTCAACATAGCCATTTTAAGACCTCTGCTCATGAATAGTGTCACTGTGATTTTCTTAATTTGTCCTGTACATTGATTTTGCACACCGACTGCCCCATTGTGCGCTACATGGGTGGAAACACATTTTTGGTGAGATGTGAAAAATGACAGCTGTACTGCTCATAAGAAGGTGTGGTAAAATGGCAATGTTGAAAATCTGGAGTGAAAATATTGAAAATTCATGAACTTATGAGTCTGCGTAGGAACTGCGAAATGCACACTCGTAAAACAGTAATTTTTTGGAATTTTGCACAGATTTCAGCATACAGGGTTTGGGACCCTTTCTCATGAACGATGTCACTGTCATGGCATTATTCAGGCCTGAAGGATGATTTCACGCAGTGACTGCGAAATCACCCTTCGGGCCCGAATAACACCACGACAGTGACATCATTCATGAGAAGGTCCCAAAACCCCATGTTGAAAATTTGTGCAAAAATTCAAAAAATGCCTGAGATATGCAATAAAGTTGAAAACCCCTATCTAGCCCATTATAAAGCTTACGGCATTGGGAACTAGCGACCATCGAACAGTATGGTTCACAATAAACACAGCAATAGAGTCAAGCCATACAAAGACAAAAGTACTGGACTTTAGGAGGGCTGACTTTGCCAAAATGGGTGAGTGCCTAAGGAATGCACTAGCAAATAGGCAGGAAGGAGGGGTGGAAGAACAATGGGGAATAATAAAAACTGCCATCACAGAGGTAACGAGCCTTTGTGTGAAGCAAATAAACAAAACAAGACGATGTAAGAAACCACTATGGTTCTCAAAGGAAGTGGCAGTGAAGGTTCAAGAGAAAAAGAAAGCATTCAGGAAGTACAAGGAATCGCAGAAGGAGCAGGACAGAGAACTGTATCAGTTAAAGCAAAAGGAGGCTGGGAAGGCAGTCAGAACAGCAAAGGCCCAAACCGAGGAAAAGATAGCCAACTCCAGTTAAGAAGGGGATAAAACCTTTTATAGGTACATCAGAGAGCAAAGGAAGACCAAGGGAGGGATAGTGAGGCTTAATAAAGGGAGGAGGGTGGGCAGAGGAGACTGTGAAAAGGCAGAGATACTAAACAAATATTTTGCTCAGTATTTACAAATGAAGAGGGAGGTACATAAAACAAACAGTAGTAACACTCTGGATACAGAAGTTGATACCAGCCCATTTACAGAAGAAAGGGTTCTGAAAGAACTCTTAAAACTGAAGTGGACAAAGCAATGGGGCCTGATGGTTCATCCAGAATTCTAAAAGATCTAAGGGTAGAACTAGTGACACCACTGACTACCCTTTTAACAAATCATGGGATGATGGGGTGGTACCCGAGGACTGGAGGAGGGCAGATGTGATTCCCTTCACAAAAGTGGGAGCAAGGCAGAAGCAGGAAACCACAGACCTGTTAGTTTAACCTCAGTGATAGGAAAATGATGGAATGACTCTGAAGGAAAGAATTGTCGAGTATCTAGAGGCCAGAGGGGCACAGGACCCTAGGCAGCATGGATTCACAGCAGGAAGGTCATGCCAGACAAATCTGATAGATTTCTTTGACTGGGTGACCAAAGTAGTAGATCAGGGAGGGGCTATGGACATGGCCTACCTAGACTTTAGCAAGGCATTTGATACAGTTCCACACAAAAGATTAATATACAAGTTAGCCAGCCTGGGAGTGGGTCCCAAGAACACAGCCTGGGTAAAAAATTGGCTGGAGAATAGGACACAGAGAGTAATAGTAAATGGAGTCCACTCAGAAGAAAGGAGGGTTACTAGTGGGGTACCGCAGGGTTCAGTATTAGGACCGGTCCTCTTCAATGTCTTTATAAGTGACATTGCAGAAGGACTGGAAGGAAAAGTATGTCTCTTTGCAGATGACACTTAGATCTGCAACAGAGTTGATGCACAGGGTGGGTGGAAAGGATGAGAAGGACTTGGCAAGGTTAGAGGAATGGTCAAATGTATGGCAACTTAGATTCAATGCTAAGAAGTGCAAGGTAATGCACCTGGGAAACAAAAACCCAGGGGAAGAGTACACAATGGGGGGTGAGATACTAACAACAACAAAAATGGAAAGGGACCTGGGGGTAGTCATATCAGATGACCTAAAGGTGGGCAAGCAATGTGAGAGGGCAGCAAGGAGGGCTGGGGGGTTACTGAGATGCATAGGGAGAGGCATCACCAGTAGAAAACAGGAAGTTATTATCCCTCTGTACAGACAGCTGGTGAGACCCCATCTGGAGTACTGTGTGCAGTTCTGGAGACCCAATCTCCGCAAAGACATAGACAGGATGGAAGTTGTCCAGAGGAAGGCAACTAAAATGGTGCAGGGTCTGCACCGGAAGACATATGAAGAGAGACTTAAGGAGCTTAATATGTATAGCCTCGAGGAAAGGAGGGAGAGGGGGGACATGATAGAAACTTTCAAGTACCTCAAGGGAATCAACAAAGTCCAAGAGGGTAGCATCTTTCAAAGAGGTGTGCAAGAACAAGAGGGCACAATTTGAAGATAGAGGGGGGGCAGCTCAGAGGTAATTTAAGGAAGTATTTTTTTCACAGAGAGGGTTGTGGATGCATGGAACGGCCTTCCGGAGGAGGTTGAGTCAAAATCAGTGGTGGAATTCAAGCATGCATGGGACAGTCATAAGGCAATTCTGGGGGTGGGGTAAGAAGAAGTAGGCTGCTGGTTAACTAGGATCTGCAGCTTATCCAGTAGGTAGGGAAATGGGCAGACTGGGTGGGCCAAGCGGTCCTTATCTGCCGTCAAATTCTATGTTTCTATGTTTCCAAGAGTGCAGACGTGTTCCCGGTCCACCGAAGATCGTCGTGCCGAGCTCCGGAGGTAAATAAGGGTGAGGGAGGGTGTGTGGGGGATGCGGGTGCGAGTGGGTGGGTGCGGGTTGGGAGGGGCCAGGGAGACTGGGACCGTTTTTCTTTACAGGTTTGTTTTTATTTTAATGACGACGTGGGGCGTTTGCCACGCTGGGGTGGGCTCCCAGCATGGCACAAGGGCAGTTGGGCGGTGTTCAGCCGACGGGGATTGGGCACCCCGTCAGCCAAGCATCACTTGCCATGCTGGGGGTGGGCTCCCAGCGTGGCACCTTATACTGGGAGGAAGCCGACGGGATTGGGCACCCATCGGGCAATAGCATGGGGAGGAGAGACAGTGAGGCGATGGGGATTGGCACCCCGTCAGCTATTCTATCAGTTTCCACGCTGGGGTGGGCACCCAGCGTATGGCAATTGAAACTTTTGGGGGCGCAGCACAGCCAACAGGTTAGGCACCCCGCCGGTTATAGAGTGTGCGTGGGGGGGGCAGCATGCAGTATGTGTGCAGCGTAAGGCAGCGCAGCGTAAAGGCAGCGCAGCGTGTGTGTGTGTGTGTGTGTGTGTGTGTGTAGGGGAGCTGTGCATGAGCAGGCAATATCTTATCGCTGCTCACTCAAGCGTAGCTCCCCCTTTCAACTGTATGCCACTGCATTTTGGAGCTTGTCATAGACAGCTTCAGAATGCATTGGCTTACAGGGGCAGCGCCTGCCAGCACACTGACTGAATTGGAGGAGGAGGTGACACACCTCCGACATCTCAGATGATGGCACTATGTTTCTTGCACATGCGTGCAAACAAACATAATGAGATACTGCATCTCATCTGCTCAATCCTGGATAAATATACAGTAAAAATATGTACAAGCAAGACCTGGTACAACAGCAATACAAGCAGTGAACATTCAGCATTGACAAATGCTTGTCATTAGCACAGGGTGGCATCCTGTTTTTATCTGTGCTTTGCACCTGAATCATCCAGTCCCTTTGTATCTTGGCCTGTTGTGCCAACAGTTGCTGGGCAATACAGCCCCTCTGCCTGTGGAGAAGACTGCTATGGTGTGCTGGCTCAGCAATGGTGGAACATTTGTTTCTGCACATGATCTGCACTTTTATATGGGAACAATAAAATATTGCAAATTTTGTGCAGCATCTGAGTACAATGTGCTATGTTTAGGGTTGAGTGCCAGATCTCATACTGTGGTTGACTTTGCATCTGGGCCTGTTGCACCTGCTGTTCTGCAAACATTTCAGGACTTTGTCTGAGTTCATCTTACCACTATTTAGAAAAAGGGGAGTTTGATCCCACTACCATGTGACAGGTTAGGAAACCAGCAGCTTCCCAGGAAACACTCACTGACGGAACACTTTAGACAGTAGTTCAGATTGAATGAAAAAAAGGCTTGACTTCAGCAACTAACAAAAGAAAAAAAATTCTTCCATTCAGCTTTACACAAGGTCCTTGCAGATCAGTCTCTCTCTAGCTGCAGCCAGCACTTCCAGCTTCCTTCCTCTCTCTCTCTCTCTCCCCCTTCCCCTCCCTATCTCCATTTATTGGGCCCAGGAGTTGCTTGTTAACCCTCCATTAAGGAACAACTGGCAACATGAGGAAACAGGGCAGTGAGGTTTTAAAAGGTCAGTTTTAAAGCAAAGCAAGTTTGGTTCAAATCCCCACCTAGCTGCTGCCAAAGCCTGTGCTGTGAGGTTATTGCTTACTACCCCAATAGACTATCTGACCCTGCTCTCCAGCTCCAAGGAGATCATAACTTTTGGTGATTTAAATCTCCATTGACTGATTACCAAGTCTAAGGCCCTGTCCACACTATGCCTCTGTAACGTTACAGAGGGTGTAAAACGTTACCGTAACAGGTCGCATTTACACCTGTAATGTTACAGGAGGCGAGTTCGCAACCATTACAGAAACCTGTTGGGAGGTGGTTTCTACAACGGTTTCTGTAATGGTTGCAGAACAGAAACGTTACCAATGAGCGTGTAAATGCTCCACCGTGTAGTCGACGGTCATCCAACAGACCGTCATGCAAAGTGCAGCACAAGAAAAGCCAGGAGGGCCGGGCGGGGGCCGAGAAACTCAGAAGGAGACTGCATGTGTAGAGTGAACACCCACAGAGTGCTGCAGTGGTACAGGAGCAGAGCCAGCACAACAGTGGGAAACCAAGCACTCTACTGAACCAACGGAGGCACACACAGGAACGCGGCGCAGTGGGGAAGCACTGGGAGTCCAGTAGGGGGCAGCTGAACAACAGGACATGCCAGCAGGACACTGATGGTCTCAGGGCAAACAGTGGGACACAGCTGGAAGGCATAATGACATCAGGGTACAGGCGGCAGTCAAACAGACCACAGCACAGACCCGTGTGCCACAGGTGGGAAGTAGGCCATCAACAGCCACCAGACGTGCAAACCTAGCCTCCACAGTACAACAGTGCCAGATCACACCACCCTGGCACTACAGCAGAGCCACCCTGACCCCCAAGCACAGCCCATGAGCGAGGTCAACTGATACGCCCTGCTACCAAGACACTGGTGACCGCAGCAGTACGGTACCACCCACCCTGTGCTGCATGCCAGCTTGAACCATGTCAGACCGTGGCGCCACCTGGTCAGACAAGGCCACCGCATTGCTGATGGAGTTCTGGTCACAGGAGAAGGTGTAGGCAAAGCTAGCCGGTGCCAGGTACAACACCAAGGTCTACCAGAAGATATCGGACTACCTGCTTGAGAATGGCATGGAGAGGATGGCAAAGCAATGCCATGACAAAATAAAGCAGATGAAGGTGACGTACCACAAAACCAAGGACAGCAACAGACGCTCGGGGGGTGCACATGTGGTATGCCCCTTCTATGACAAGCTGGACAACATACTGGGCACACGGCCAACCACAGCACCGGCGTTCATCCTGGAGAGCTCACAGGTGGGCAGTCCATAACCGGAGTCAGATGATGGGGATGCCACCGGGAACACGCGCCCGCACCAGGGTCCTGGAGGTTCGGACAGTGTGCTTCAGTAGACACCTGACACTGGTATATACAATGTACTGCACCCATATGAGTGGCTGGGACATGGGGGTACTGCATGGTGGTGCTGCCAGGGCATGAGGTGGATGCCGATCACAGATGGGTGTTGCACAGCGATAGGAGGTGGCATGGGTGAGCATGTGGTTATACAGCGCACATGCCGTGGCCCATAGACACGCCAACAGGGCAGTGTGCACCTGGGGTGTGGCATTCAGCCACGGGTGCAAGGGGGACAGTGAGTGGGATGGGGGTGGGCATGGGGTGGGTGGGTGGGGCAACAGCATGTACGATGGTGATCTTTTGTGTTCTGTCATTGCGGGGCATGACCCAGGGAAGGTACATCTGCAGACACCGATGGAGCGAAACATCTCCAGTGTCCTCGGGCATGCAAGACGAGATGCCGGTACCTTCACCTGCACATCCCACAGGACGGGATGGGGCTGTGAGGCAGCCAGTGGCCAGGAACCCCTGATGAACCTCCGAAAGAGGAAGACCAAAGCAGCACGGATGCAAGATATTAGCAGGGCAGTTCTGGAACCAACCATTAAAATGCTGCAGGAGCACCATAGGAGACTATGGAGCTGGGAGGCGGAGCAAAGGAGGAGAGGCAATGGAGGGCGTATGCAGCAACAGGAGGCCGCACAGACAATAGCAGTTCTTTCAACAGATGGCCATCTTCCTGGCTATACAATCCACCAGCCACACCCTGCGGGTGACTGCATTATATGGGTGCACATACATCATCCCCCACCACTGCCACCCCATCCCACTGCACCCCATCCCTCAGGCGCAGACCATCGGTAGGTGTCCCGCCATGCTCATGCCCATGGGTAACCCCACTGGTGTGCAGGCCATGGCCATCCTGCACCAGTCTGCCACCGATGACAGCCAGACAGGCTGCAGGGCACCACTTGACTGCACTGGTGTGCTGCCCCCAACCATGCTTGTGCCCCACAGATGTGAATTCCCTGTTCAGGGGTGTGTGTACATAGGCAATGCCACCGCCCAGGACACCCTGGCCACCACATCCCAGGCACCGCCGTGTCATGTTGGCATGGCATGGCAGTGCCCCACAGGTGGCGTGCCCACCACAGCTGGTCCGCACAATGCTACCCTACCCCTGATGCATGGTGCTGCTGACCAGCTCAGTGCTGCTCCCACAGCACCCACTGCAGGCATGCCGAGCTTCACGCAGGACCTGTACGATGATGAGTTCCAGTGGACCACACTGTGATGGCATGGGCCCCCTGCAGGGGACTGTTGTCCAGTGTGTCCTGTGGGCCGTCCATAGGTCGCCCATTGTGTTCTCCACACTGGTGATGATGATGGCACTGGGGGTGGACTAGTGTTGTCCTTGCCTGGTGTGGTTTGGCACAGGGCGTTGTGCTCACAGTGGCACTGTATTTAGTGTGTTCCCACTGGGGTGTTCTGCAGTGCTGCGTGGCATTTCTGTTACATGGTCCACAGGGGTTTGGGCACAAGAGGTCCACACAGGGGGCTGGGTGTTTGCCCATCCTGTGTATGTTACCCCGAGGTGTTATGTTGGGACATGGGGACATTGGGTTGGTTACTGTCTGGTTGTACACTGCTGACCATATTGTTGTTTTGCATAGTGTGTTACATGGCTGGGTCATATGTCAAGGTCTGTGTCCCGTGGGTGTCCTGCATCCACCGGACAGCGCCTATCAATGTAGGGGGCTTTGGAGGGTGGTGCAGTTTCAGTATCATGTTGTGTGTCCACTGGTGGGTTTGCAGTGGTCATGGGGTCATTACAGTGTTCCTTATGCCATGGGTTCAGTCCTGCACAGGGTTTTGCTGTTGGACGTTGTATGTTATTTTCATATCCTTTGTGTGCCGCAGCAATGCACAGGGCATGCTGCCTGTTCATGCTGTTGTCTAATGTTGCTTTCCATGTGTTACGGCCACCAGAGGCCATGGTGGAATTGCAATAAAGACTGACATGTGACACAATACTGTGTTGCTCGTTTGCTTGGGCGGGTTGCTTGCATGCCCACATTGCTATGTGGGAGCACTGTTGGGCCTCCACCGACATGGGTCACGGGTGTGGTGGGACTGTGTGTACTGCCTGGCAGCCTTGTGTGTGCTGGGCACACACAGCCTGCATCCAGAGGGTGACTGTTGTGCATGGCGTGCCTTGCCCAGGTGGTGCACCTTGTACCTGCCTGTGGCATGCTGCTGGGTAACAGTTCCCAGCTCCTGTGGGTGCACCACGTCCCTCCTCCATGCCAGGCATCAGGATCCTCCTCTGTTTACATTTCCATCCTTTCCGCTGCATCACACCATCGGTCCACCACGGCCACCACATGGGAACACATTGATGTCGGCCCCCTTACTATGTTCTGCCACGCTGTGTGTACACTATCCACCGGATGGCCATGTGGGTGGGTGTCTGTCTTCGAAGCTGTCTTCCCCATGTGCACCCTGGGATATGCTTTCCATTCCTGGGTTTGTGTCCACTCCCTGTTCAAAGCTCAGTGTGGACGGGCTGCAACTGTTCTGGACCACTTTCACACCTGTTCCCTGGCAGTGTGGATGTGCTGTACCATTTCCAGTCTGTAATGGTTTGGAACCATTTCGCATTTTCAGGTGTAGTGTGGACAGTGCCTAAATGTCTTGAAACTGTCATAAAGATGCTGCAACTTCTCTCAGCTCATTACTACCTCTACCAAGCTCTCGGCTAGGACTTCTAAACAATCCCTTGACTTCTTCCTCACTAACAAGAGTGATAAGATAGCCCAGGCTGGCAACCTCCTGGATGCCATCTTATTTCACTCCACCACATTTGTGGTCTGGTAGTACCATCCCCAAAGCCTCCTCCCAGACTACTCCACTTATGGGATTTCTAGAAACTAAACATGTTGGATTCCCAGCGTGACCTGGAAATGGTAGACTGGTCTTGCCTTAACTTCTTGTCCTGTGTAAACTCAGCTCTAACCCAGTTTCTCGCCATCTTCACCAAAATATGCAAAAGCCCTCACCTTTTACCAAGTGTAAGCTACGGGACTGCCACAGCTTGGCTCTCCAGTGACCTTCTTGCCCCAATGAAGAAAAGAAAACAAACTGTGGGTCAATTTTAGACAGAATGGTGGAATATCATAGATGGCAAAATATCTGTAAATCAGGAGTGAGATAAAACAAGAGTGCTTATTGCAAAAACAAATTCTTAGACATTGGCCCATATGAATTCTGGAGTGGCATAAAAGATCTCCTGGGCATAAAATCAAATTGTCCCTCATCTGATATGCTCATTGATGGCATAAATTGCAATAACCAGCTCAGAATTTCTGATGCCCTCAACACCAAATTCTCTGGCCTCACAGCAGTCATGGCAAGTCTTGGTATTGGCCCAGGGTCCTCAGTCTTAACTGCTACCTCCCTAGCCCCTCACTGGCCCCGGCCCCCTCCTTTCTACCTCTGGTCAATGAGAATATCAGAGGTCAAGAAGCTCCTGCTCTCCATTACTCCAGATAAAAATTCTGAGTATGATGGCCTTGACCCAAAAATGCTGAATCTAGCTGCTTCCCATATAGCACTCTCCATCACTAGAATCCTGAATCTAGCTATCTCATCTGTTTTTGTCCCTGATGTCTGGAAGGTTGCCAGGATAACGTAAGCATTGATACACAACAAAGAAGGGCGCTACTAGGGAATTAATGCCTGGTTGGAGGGGGTTGGGGCACAAGGCCACAGGTTGGGTGCCTCCAACCACCAACCAGGCATTAATTCCCTAGTAGAGCCTGACTCTGGAATGGATTAATGCACTTGTAATATGGCAAGCGCTTACAAAAATTGATAGAGAATGATGTTATTTGCAAAGAATAATACAGACACAGATGTACAGCGTTTGAATGGTTTTACTGTGTTTTTCACCATTCTAACATTCATTTATATGGTGACTGTAACTTTTTATTACTATTATAAATATCAGGATTTGTTCAGTCACTCTATATTATTGACATCAATATCTTATTTTATTAACTTGAGCAATAACTTTGCTATACAACTCGAAAAACAGGTGCATTTTATTATGGGATTGAATATTTCCATATTGTGGTCTAGAAAGATAGCAACTTCGGTACACCGATCACTTTTTAAACAGTGGATCTAGCCACAAAACATTGAAAACTACGCTACTTTGAATACTTATTAACTTGTTTCACTTTATCAGCTCTGAGTCACATTTGCTGCAACTGTATGAGTACTCGGGACGGGTGGGTGGGAATGAAAATGTTGTTTACCTTCATATATACCTTTATATGACCCTGAGCAAGTCACTTAACCTCCTTGTGCTCCCAGGTCGCTCCTGTAAAAAGCTTTCAGCTTAGTGTGCTATACCTGGTTAAATAAATAAATAAATAAATAAATAAAAATAAATAAAATATTATCTGGTGGCAATTTTGATGTGGCTACAAACAGTACTACATTATGAAGTGAGCATTACTGGGAATTAATGTCCTCTTCATTTTGTACCATGTGTTCTGTTTCCACCAATGCAATTTGTCTATTTTGGCATAATATTTTTTGCCATGTTACAACCCTGTTTTCAAAGCAGGTGACCCTGAACTTATGAAAACTATCACCCTATAGCCATCCTTTCAGTCCTCTTGAAGATCCTCAAGAGGATTATAGAATCCCAGCTGTCTGACTACATTTACAAGTATAATCTCCTGTCCTCTGTATAGCACAGGTTCAGAAAAAATGATGGCACCTCCATGGCCTTAGCCAAACTAAAAAAATGACATCAGCTGGCCCAGTGGTGCAGAGGGTCGAGGTGCTGGATGCCACATCTCGAGCTACGCTGGCCACCCGGGTTCGGGAACTGACTCAGGGCACCGGGGATCGGCAGGGGATGAAGAGGATTGAGCATCTGGAGGACTGCTCTCCTCTTCGGGGGTGGGGGGAGTGGGTAGCCTCGCTCAACAGTGGCTCTCAGTGGAGACTGGGGGCACTGTTCACAGTGGCACAAGGAGGGGAACACTAGGAAATGGAAAATGGCTCCATGTGTTCACCGGATGATGGCTCCCCCACTCCGCGACAGCTCTGGAACCTCCACGAACCTCCTCTACCTCAGTAGCGCTTCCAAGGGGCCTAACATAGAGTGCACTGGGTAAGCCCCTTCCCGGTGCCTTCCCTTTCAGAGGAGGGGGACCCATCCAGTAAAAGGATACACCAGGATACCCCCTCGGGAGTCGGCTGCGATATGAGGACCGAGGAGAGCCCAGGAAGAGGATGGCCGGTGAGTCGGGAACACTGTGGAGCCCAAAGGAGAGAGGAGCACTGGAGCGTGGAAGGTGGGTAAATACCATAAAAAAAAATTACATCAGCCTAGCCATGGATACTGGCTTCCTAACTAGTCCTGTGTTCACTGATCTAACAAAGGCATTCAACCTAGTAAATCATTCGCTTCTCAGCAACAAACTGATCTCCCTTGGCATCACCATCACCCCCTCCATGTCATTTCCTGGTTTGCCAATTATTTAACTGGTGGAAAAAAAAAAGTCAGGTTGCCCTCAGCTACCTCCAACTTTACTGATATAACGGTTGGTGTACAACAAGAATCTGTTCTTGGGCTGCTTCTTTTCTCCACCTATATAAATAGTCTCAAAGATGTGGCCTCCTGTTGTAGCTGTCTACTGTATGTACATGACCGTGTCCTCTACCAAAGTGCTGCTACTGTCCCCGATATCTATAAATCCCTCTCTGATTCCTTTGTTGAAGTTCAGTTTTGATTAACCATGAACAAGTTGATCTTAAATGGGAAAAAAACTAAGACATGCTCTTCAGCTCAAAACTAAAACTCTGAGCAACCTCTTCCAGACTCTCCCTTATTTTGCTAATGGGTCCACACTGGAGGAGGTGAGCAGAGTTAAGTACCTGGGAGTTTTACTAGACCCCTCCTTCAACTTTTCCCCATGTTACCTCAATCCACAAATCAGTGAATACTAAACTGGGCATGGCTTTCAGGGTCAGACACTACATATCCCTTGCTGCCCACTTGGCTATAGCTCAGGTAGCTGTCCTTCCTGAATTCACTTATGACCTCCTGGCTTTCCTAGGAGCAAATAAACCATCCTCTCAAAATGAGATGTAACATACAACAATGTACGTCACTTTGCCTTAGCCACCCCTAGACTTATGCACCAATGCCACCTTTATTCTGGCCTGAGCCAGCCCTCCCCTGCTGCCTAATGTTCTTTTCCATTAGGCCATTTCATCAACAAAATCCTAAGGACTGGCTCCCCATCTTCCCTTGCCACCTATCTGCAGCACCTTCTTCCCTCCTACTCATTAAGGTCAGCTGATTCTCAACTTTTCCTTGCGCAGAGACATGCCACGGGCCTTCACAAACTGACTTTTGCAGTCTATGTCCCCAGTTTTTGGAATGCCCTTCCTGCTAAGGGTCCAAGAGGGCAGATGGACGCCCTCCTCCACAGCAGCTCAGCTCTCCCCTTCAGCAGTTACAACTTTCCGGCAGCTCCCCCAAGGGTCCAAGAGGGCAGACAGATGCCCTCTCCCACAGCAGCTCAGCTCTCCCCTTCAGCAGTTACAGGTACGCCACGCTGCAGCATAATCTTCGGACCCTAGAGTGGTCGGCTTCAGAGTTAGGACTTGGTGCCATTTTCAAATCAACATCTGAATCTCCTTTAAAGGCTCAAGCAATAAAGTAGCCATAGTGATGAAAATAGATTTTCTACTCCTCTAAAGTGACTAAATGCCTGCTTTAATTTACTCCTTTTTGAAGCTTCAATTTGTCTGTAGCCATTTAGAACTGCACTCCATTAGAGAACCCAAATGCATTGCTTTAATGCAGTTAGAATTTTAGCCCACTAGAGAGACCGAATGCCTTGCTTTTTGCACCTTTTTTATATTTGTTTACTGCCAGTAGTCAGAATCCGAATTAGTAGTTTGTGGACAAGCCGGCCGCAGGGCTAAATTAGCAGAGCTCCCTTTGTAAAACTGAATTGCATTCCACCACGCTACTCTCCCTGCCCCCCCTCTCGTAGGCAGCCCCTCCCAACAAGTCACTGCTATTAATACCACTGTATTTCTCTCTCACCTCCACAGCTTTCTGGCGGCTACCCCAAGGGTCCGAGAGGGAAGACGGACACCCTCCCCCACAGCAGCTCAGCTCTCCTCTTCAGCAGTTACAGGTACGCCATGCTGCAGCACTAATCTTGGGACCCAAGCACGGTCAGCTTCAGAGTTAGGAGAGCCCCCCCGATGCAGTGTGTCGGCTCCCTGCCGCCCCCACCACCACCCTTGGTCATCTTAGTACTACATAGCTACAGTCACGTAATGGCTGAAACCAATCAGTCGAGTTTTCCACTAGCAAGCTATCATATCTCACCACTAGAGGCTGCCACTGCAACTGTTATCTTTCATTTTCACCCTTTCCACCACAATGCTGCTTTACCTAGCTTTGTGCCTACTACTTCAAATTCCTCTCTCCTACAGATTGCCTCCCTGTCTCCCTACACCCCATTTTGGCACCCCATCATTTACCATTCACTCTTCCTCTTTCCTTCCCTTAGGAGAACCTCCTCCAAACCCTCTCTGGCACACCCCCACATTACAACCAAAATTCCTTCCTCCCCTCCCCTCCTCTCACCCTAGCCTCTCCCTCTTCTCCCCTCTCACCTACCCCAACCATTTCACCCCTCACTGCTCCACTCTCACCTACTGAACCTTGAGGCCTTTCTCCAGTGCTTAAGCCTTAGTTCTCCACCCCCAGGTGCAGTACAAGTTGTTGCAAGAAATCCTCTCCCCTCTCCATCCCCCTGCTTCTACTACTCCAGGCAGGCAACATCCACCCTAACCCTGGCCCCCTAGTGCATAGACAAACCTTGCCAGCTCAAGCTCCCTCATCCATCATGTCCTCTGATTCTCTCCCCAAGGGACTCCGTATTTTTCACATTGATGCCAGGAGTTTACTCCCTAAACTAGATGCCCTCTCCATCTGGGTAAACCAGTACTAACCAGACATATTCTGTGTCATGGAATCCTGGCTATCTGCCAAAATCTCAGACTCCTTGCTTGCCATCCCAAACTACACCTAGTTCCGGCAGGACCGTGGCAAGCGGGTCGGGGGGTAGCGCTGTATGTCAGGCATTCCTTAACTTGCTCTGTCAGCTTCAAAGAATCCTCCCCGTCCTCTCACGAATCCCTAGCAGCCCACCTGTCCTTTCCCTCATCCTCCCCCCTTTACATTGGGGTTCTTTACACCCCCCCAAAATCCTCACCTGACTCCCTCATCAAGGCGATCTCAACTATCTCCTCGGTTGCTTCAAATGGCAAACTCATTTTATTAGGCGACTTTAACCTCGATTGGCTCTCCTCCTCCACCAAAACCACCGCTCTGCGGATCAAAGCTCTAAATCTCTCCCAAGTAATCCAGGAACCCACCCGCCTAAACCACTGGTCTCAAAATCACTCCCTCCAGGACTGGATTCTAACCACCCATCCTCACAGGATCACTGGCTCAGGCACCCTCTCTGATGCCCTAAGCAACCACTGCATCACCTACTGCATCCACAAAATATACTCACCACAATCCGGCCCCAAATCCAGTTGGTCTCGCCCACTACACCTCCTCGACGAATATGCCCTACAGCACGATCTATTTAAGGTGGACTGGATAACAGTCTTTCCCTCCCAAGATGTCAATCTCGCCCTATCCCACATCTGCATAATTTTCCCAAGCACTTGGGACCACCACGCGCCCCTCAGGAAAACCAGAGTTAAACGTTACCATCACCCATGGATCACAACAGACCTCATCACCTTATGTCGGGCCAGGGATAAAGCATGGGAGCTGTACAAAGCCTCCCTTGCCCCTCGCAACCTCCAAACCTCCAAACTTCTCCAAAATAAATGCACCAATGTAATTCGACAATCAAAAGCCTCATACTTCAAAGCACAATTGACCTATAACCAAGCCTCCCCCGCATCTTTCTGGAAGGTCTTAAACTCCCTTATGAACCCTCCCTCCAAGCAAGCCAGCCCAGTCCTCAACTTAAATGGCAGAACTGTATCAGAACCTGCTTCCGCAGCTGAACTCTTTAACTCGTTCTTCATCTCCTGTGCCCTGCCAGACCCTTCCCATCCTCCCGACTCCACAAACTCCTCCCCCTCTGACTCCAGCTTCCTCTTTCCCCCCTTCACACCCCTGGAAGTCTACACTGCCCTCACCTCTCTAAAACAGTCCAAAACCAGCCCTGATGGCTTGCACCCCAGAATGCTCCACATCTCTGCCTCAGCCATAGCAGCTCCCTTAACACATTTACTCAACCTCTCCCTCACCACAGCTATGGTCTTCACAGCCTGGAAACTGGCCAGAATCATTCCCCTGCATAAAGGTGGTGTCCTCTCCCAACCGGGAAACTACAGATCCATCTCCCTCCTCCCTTCCCTCGCCATACTTCAAGGATCCCTCATGCTAACCAAACTGTTAGCATTTCTCTCTGTAAACAGCTCCCTCTCTCCATTTCAGTCAGGCTTTAGAAAACATCGCTCCACTATCACTACCCTGCTACATGTAACTGACTCTATTCTCTCGGCCATGGACAGAGGCCAAACCACCTCCGCCATTTTCATTGACCTGACGAAAGCCTTTGACTCAGTCTCCCACCCCCTGCTACTCAGCAAATTAAGCTCTTTCAGCCTTGCTCAACCTGCCATCAACTGGTTCTGCTCTTACCTCAAAAACAGGCAGCAGCCTGTACAAATAGGTGATGCTCTTTCCCCCCACTACCCATCCTCTCAGGCGTCCCCCAATGCTCCATCCTTGGCCACATCCTTTTCTCCCTATTCATAAACGACCTCCCCTCCACCTGTCTCTCCTCTAACATGCATCTATATGCCGACGACACCATCATCTTTGCCTCAGGCCCCTCCCATGAAAATGTGCTTCCAGATCTTCAAAGAGACCTTAACAGGGTCCAAACTTGGTTCCAAAAATAAAACAGCTCAAACTAAATGCTCAAAATGGTCACTATGGTATTCAGTACAAGCCAAAAGCTCACCTCCCTACCTGCTCCCCTACCAATCTGCACCTTGGAAGGATCTCACCTTGAGACGGTACCCACCATCAAGTACCTGGGAGTCTGGCTGGATAGCCACCTCAACTTTTCCACCCACATTGAGGCCATCTACACCAAACTCCGGCCCAAGCTGGCCAGACTCTATCACCATAAAGCCAGTATTCCCCTCCCTACTCGTAGTGAACTCATACACAAAACCATCTTACTTGTGCTGGACTATGTGGACATCATCTATGGTACAGCTCCAGCCTTATCCCTCCCTAAACTCGACATTCTTCTCAATTCCTTCTGTCGTTTCACCACTGCCTCTCTCCCACTTACTCACCACTGCCTCCTCTACTCCACTCTATCCCTGACCCCACTCTCACACAGGAGGACTGCCCACAGTGCCTCCCTCATAGCTAAATACTGGTTAGGCTCACTACCCCCCTGCCTCTCCTCCCGGCTCTCTCCAGCCAGTTACTCTGGCTACCCCCTCTGACACAGAGATGCATGCATCTTCCACCTCACATGCCCCCTCTCTGCCTCTGGTCAAGCTGCCTTTTCCTATCATCTCCCCCTTCTATGGTACAACCTCCCTCCCAACCTTCACCAGGCCTCCTCCCCTGCAGCTGTTAAACTTCTCCTCAGGCTCCTCCCCTCCTCCACCTGCCCTAGTTGCTCATCTGGTCACACCCCAGCTCGGGCCTAGCCTGCCACGGGTGGCCTCTGCTGGTCAATATCCTGCACCGGAGAAAACTGAGGTGTTGGTTGTGGATTTAGGTCGCTGTGAGGTGGGTCTGCCAGAGGGATCACCCTCAGGCCTATGGCTTGGAGGTGTCCAGCTGACGACCTCAGACCGGGTGCGAAATCTTGGCATAGTACTTGATGACTGTTTGACACTTAAATCCCAGGTGTCAGCGGTTGTGAAGACTTCCTTTTTTCAACTGAGGAATATTGCCAGGGTGAAGCACTTGGTTCCTCAGGACCTTCAACATTAATCACGCTTTGTTACCTCCCGGCTTGACTACTGTAACTCCCTATACCTAGGGCTATCGGGGGTTGAACTTCGCCATCTGCAGCTGGTGCAGAATGCGGCAGCCAGGCTGTTGACTGGAGTCTCTAGATCCAGTCACATAACGCCTGTGCTCCACGGACTGCACTGGCTGCCAGTGTTTTGGCAAATCACCTTCAAGGTCGGTTTGCTGACCTATAAAGCCCTACATGATTTGGGACCTGCCTACCTGAAAGAGCTCCTGTGCCCCTATAGTCCCTCTCGCCCCCTCCGAGCCACTGACGAGGGATTGCTAGAGATTCCCAGGATACGTTTGAAAACATCTGGTGCTAGATCATTTAGTTTTATGGCACCTACCCTGTGGAACTCTCTACCTCGTCAGGTGCGAGACTGCCCGACCGTCCTTAGTTTTAAAGGGAGTTGAAGACCCACCTTTTTAATATAGCTTTTAAGGATTTCTGCTGATTTGATTTACTATATTTATTGTCATATTTATCTGTACAGGCGCTTTGATTTAAGAAAAGCGCCTTTTAAAAATAAAGTTGAAATTGAAAAAAATTGAAAAAAAAACAGACAGCCCCACATTTTGCACACTGCTTATTAACTGTCCAATCTCGGTGCTTGCTCACTCTATCATGATACCATTTGTAAACACTGCATATACCTCCTTTTGAGTTATGCTGTTTACGCAATTCTTAAGACTTGACCTGTCCTGGATGCTGAATTTCAAGTCCGAGCAGAAATTAGTTGCACTGTACTGCATACCTCTGTGCAAGGTTCCTGCTGTTTATAACTAACATCTGTAACCAATAAATTGTTTTACGTCTCTGCTTACTTTCTGTGTACATCTTGTGCCTGGGTCACACCTGGAAACGAGCTGAGTATGCCTTTCCCGGTCACCAATTTTAAATAAATAAATATACGCTGCTCTCCCAGCCAGTTAGTGTTCTGCAAGGCTCTGAAAGTCTCTCGGTGCCCTACTGGCCCTGGCTCTTGTCCCCAATTCCATACAAACTACTGGCCCTTGCTCTTGTGCCCAGTTCCATACAAACTACTGGCCCTTGCTCTTGTCCCCAGTTCCATACAAACTACTGGCCCTTGCTCTTGTCCCCAGTTCCTCCAATACTGGCTACTACTTGCCCCAGTTCGCTCTACTGTCTCTCTTCAGTTCCATACAAACTACTGGCCCTTGCTCTTGTCCCCAGTTCCATACAAACTACTGGCCCTTGCTCTTGTCCCCAGTTCCATACAAACTACTGGCCCTTGCTCTTGTCCCCAGTTCCATACAAACTACTGGCCCTTGCTCTTGTCCCCAGTTCCATACAAACTACTGGCCCTTGCTCTTGTCCCCAGTTCCATACAAACTACTGGCCCTTGCTCTTGTCCCCAGTTCCATACAAACTACTGGCCCTGGCTCTTGTCCCCAATTCCATACAAACTACTGGCCCTTGCTCTTGTCCCCAATTCCATACAAACTACTGGCCCTTGCTCTTGTCCCCAGTTCCATACAAACTACTGGCCCTTGCTCTTGTCCCCAATTCCATACAAACTACTGGCCCTTGCTCTTGTCCCCAGTTTCATACAAACTACTGGCCCTTGCTCAAGCTAGCACTGCACATGTTCCTTCCCATTGCTTTATCATTTTAGTTCGCTGCAACAGCAGAAAACAGTGGGAGGGTTCAAGAAAGCTTGGGATAGGTACAGGAGAATCTTAGGTGAAAAAAAACAAGGGGTGCGGAGGAAGAACTGGAGATCAAGTAGGGTCTCCAGGTATACTGTAGGAGGTTCTTATTTGCCAGAAAATTATATGTTTCTATGTAAATGTTAGTGTAAATTCTGCTCAGCTGTAAGGCCTTGTTGTCTGTTCCCTCTTGTTATTACTTTGTCATTCAATAAGGTTTTCTGTAGTTCTTTTGCCCATACGAACATACGAAATTTGCCAGCAGATAAAGGCCTAGAGGTCTATCAAGTCTGCTCAAATGTGCAGCTAGCACCCCTTATTCTGCAGCTTCCCCTTCCTTCCACCCTTCCTCTTCATTAACCCTCCCCCTTGTCCTGTCCCATCCTCGTTTGAAGCAGTCCACTGTTCTACTGCATACCACTTCAGCAGGTAACGCAGTCCACCCAGCCACCACCCTCTCTGTAAAAAAGTGTCTCCTCATCTCCCTCCTGAACCTTCCTCGCTGCAGTCTCATATCATGGCCCCTGGTGTCCCTCCCCTTCCTTACTTTGAACAGCCCCTCTGTACCTGTCTTGTTTATTCCTTTCATGTATTTAAAGGTTTCAATCATGTCACTCCTGTCTCTCCTCTCCTCTCCTCTAGTGAGTACATGTTCAACTCCTTCAACCTCCTCTCATATGATAAGTCCCCCAGCCCCTTGATCATCTTTGTCACTCTGCGCTGCACCCCCTCCAGTAACTTAATGTCCCTCTTCAGAACGGACACCAGTACTGCAAGCAGTACTCCAGGTGTGGTCTAACTAATGACCTATACAGTGGCAGAATCACCTCCTCCCTCCTCGAGGATATACCCCTTGCAATACAACCCAGCATTTTGTTGGCCTTTGCAGCTGCCTTCCTACATTGTGCCGAGTTGTTCATTGACCCTGTAATGAGCTCACCCAGATCCTTCTCCTCCTCTGTCTGGGCTAGCTGCACTCCCCCTAGCTGGTAACTCCTCCTTGGGTTCCTTCATCCCAAAATGCAGCACCTTGCACTTTTTGGCATTAAAGCCCAGTTGCCAGGTGTCTGACCAGGTTTCAAGCTTTGCAGATCATCCTGCAACCCCTGCCATCCCCCTAGGTCATCCACCACCACGCCTACCTTGGTATCATCAGCAAACAGACTGATCTTGCTCTTGATGTCCCATGATATGTCTGCAATGAATATCCCAAACAACACTGGTCCCAACACCAAGCCCTGTGGCACACCGCTCGTCACTGCCCTTGGGTGTGAGAGCTCCCCACCCACCCACCACCACCCTCTGTTGCCTTCCCTGCAGCCAGTTTTCTACCCATCTCACCAGCTTTGCACCCGCCCCTGTGCCTACAAACTTCCTTCCCAGCCTTCCATGTGGTACTGAGTCGAATGCCTTACTGAAGTCCAGATACAGGACATCCACTGCATGGCCCCTGTCCAGTTGCCTAGTTACCCATTCATAGAACTCGACCAGGTTGGTTTGGCAGGATCTGCCACGTATGAAGCCATGCTGTCTGCTGTCCTGTAGTCCTTTGGCCTCTAGGACAATTACTGTAATGCTACCAGATCATGCCTAAAATAGGTGTATTTATGCCTAGTGTATCTTATCTGGTTATCAAAAATAAATGAATTGTGATGGGTTGAAGGGTGTAGGGAGCATGATGGACAGACACTTTGCAGCTGCAGTGATCTGGCCTGCCTCCTGATGTGATGTCCCAAGCTCGCTTCTGAACTTGGGACACATGTAATGGCCTATTTCAAAACTTTTAAGCATCAATGAAAAGACAGCATTGAAGCTGCCTGAATTCTGAGAGCAAAGCAAAACTGCACACACAGAACAAACAGCACAAAAAGCTCTGTGCTGCATAGATTTAATCAAGCTGTCAGCATGACAACACTAACAAACACTTAATGTCTTGTGCCCATGCACTTTTTCAAAAGTGTGGGCTCCACCTTCTGCCTGCCTTAAATAGGGTGACATTAAAGGTGCAGCTCCAGTTTTGCATATACAAAGGAAAAGTGCCAGAGCTACCAAACATAAATATCACATAGCAAGAGTACTAGAATGCAATTACAGTATCAGTGCTTCCTAACTGCAGTATTTGATTAAACTGCCATTTTAATGATTTTCAGATCCTGGACGATCTGTAAGAGAATGAGTACTTCTGCTCTGTGTTCACGAGGGAGAAAGGGGGCAGATACCACATGGGAGAGGAGGAGAGGAGGAGAGGGCAGGGGGGAGGTGACTGATATAGGTATTACAGAGGATGGGGTGCTGAAGGGATTAAGGGCTCGGGGGAATAAGGCACTGGCTCCAGACGGCATTCACCCTAGGGTACTTAGGGAACTGGTGGAGGTCCTGGCAGGACTGCTGGCTGACCTGTTCAATTCATCTTTGGACACTGGATGTGTACCACTGGACTGGAGGATGGCCCATTTGGTACCCATTCGTAAAAGCAGACCTAAGGATGAACCAGGGAACTACAGACCAATAAGCCTCACATGAATTGTGTGGAAGCTCATAGAGATGATCCTAAAAAAGGGGCTGGTGACCTTTTTGGAGATTAATGGTCTCTAGGATGGTCAGCAGCACGGGTTTGTCTTGGGAGGATTCTGCCAGACAAATCTGATTGAGTATTACGACTGGGTGACAAAGGAACTGGACAAAGGCCATGTGGTGGATGTCCTGTATTTGGACTTCAACAAGGTCTTTGATTTCGTGCCGCATGGGAGGCTGGGGGAGAAGCTGGAAAATATAAGAGTGGGAACAAGGATGGTAAGCTGGATCACCAGTTGACTGAAAGGAAGGTAGCAAAGGGTGGTGGTGGGGTGCTGTCATCACTGAGGCATGTGACAAGAGGGGTGTTGCAAGGATCAGTATTGGGACTGGTGTTGCTCAGGATTTTCATAGCTGACATCTCTCACGGGGTCCAGAGTAAGATCAGTCTCTTCACAGATGACACAAAGATGGGTGCCATGGTTGATGACATCAAAGGGTGGAGGGGGCTGCAGGAGGACCTGACTAAGCTACATGAGTGGTTGGATGCATGGCAGATGGGGTTTAATGACAAAAAGTGCAAGGTCTTGCAATTCCAGGGCTAACAATCAGGGTAGGAGCTATCAGCTGGGGGTGTACAGCTAGAATGCACAGAGGAGGAAAAAGATCTAGGGGTGCTTATAATAGGGAGTATGAACAACTCGGCTCAGTGCAGGAAGGCAGCAGCAAAAGCCAACAGGATGCTGGGGTGTATAACGAGGGGAATCTCCTCCAGAAATAGGGAGGTGATCCTGCCCCTCTACAGGTTGCTGGTCAGGCCACACCTGGAATACTGCATGCAGTACTGGTGCCCATTCCTGAAGAAGGACATCAGATTGTTGGAAGGTGTACAGTGGAGGGCGACAAAGATGATCCAGGGATTAGAGGGATACTCCTATGAGGAGAGGCTGGGCGAGCTGAACCTGTATTCCTTGGAGGAGAGGAAGGATAGGGGGACATGATCGAAAACTTTAAATATTTAAAGGGGATTAACAAGGCTAGTAAAGAAGGGATTTTCCAGATTAGAAGGGGGAGGGTCATGAGGGGGCACCAGATGAGACTGGAGGGGGGAAGATTCAGGAGGAAGTCAAGAGACATTATTTCACTGAGAGGGTGGTGGATAAGTGGAATACTCTGCCGGAGGGGTGGTAGCCTGTAGCATGGTACATGGTTTTAAGAGGGGATGGGACAGAGTGTGGGGGTATTTGTGAGGAGGGGGGGTGGGTGGGGCAGCTGCAAGTTGAGAGGCTAGCTGCACAATTGAGCAGACTCGATAGACTGTGAGGCCTGTTTCTGCTGGTGTTTTCGTATGTTCATAACAAACAGTTAATCATGCATGCAGATTAATAATCAGACAACTTATACATGTCGGATACATTTATATGACTGACAACATTTCAGCTTTATCATTAAGGCTGGGGAAATTCACTGCCTGGAGTTTAAATATCCAGAAATTCTCCCTTCTTGCCAATACCAAGTCAATGTCTCCTTCCCTCACTCCAAATATTACTTTTTCTATACTCAAAAAGGACAAGTGGTGCACCGGGGGGTCCTTTGCTTCCAGAATATGGTTTGCAAGGACATAGTCCTTGTTGCCATTAGTGACCTCCCTCATTTGGTTCCCAACTCCATTCCTGAGTTTACACTTTGTGCTCCCCATGTAAAGCGTACCACTCCACATTTGCATGTGGCCAGGTACATAACATACGTGGTGTCAAGGTTGATGAACGTAATGTATGTTCACGGCTTCACCTTTCAATGGAAACCTTGTAAATGACTGTTTAATACTGCCATTAGGAAGCACAGATGTAACTCCTACGGTACTCTTGCTATGCGATTTTTACATTGGTTCACTATTGCGCTTTCACTTTTCCACTTTGTACATGCTAAACTGGAGCTGCAGCTTTTACTGCTGCCCTGTTTAAGGTGGGCAGAAGGTGGAGCCCACACTTCTGTAAAAACACATGGCCATGAAACTTTCAGTGTTTGTTAGCATTGTCATGCTGGCATCTTAAATAAACCTAGGCAGCACCAAGCTTTTATGCTGTCCATGTCTTTTTTGTGTGCACGATTTTGTTATGCTGTTTGTATCCTACGGAAGCACCATAGTGTCACCAGTCATGGCTTTTCTTGCTGTGTCACACCTGTGTGAATTCCTTGACAGACCCTTCTAAGCTCCCTCTTATGGTTTTCAATTAAGCACTTTACTTAGGCACAACTGTTACTTCTTTACTGCTATGTTAGAAATAATAACCATCACAAGGGGGGATATAAGTTTTTTTTACCTCATAGTCTGAAGTCAGCAGTTCTTACTTTAACACTGCATGTTATGTTGAAAATGTACCTATATCTTTTCATGCTGAACCTTCAGTCCCCTATGGGGTAGGCGAAAGTTGTCTGGAGTCAGGGTGTTAGGCTAAACTATGGGGTCCCTACAATCACATGGTGAATGGTGATTGCTATGTGCGCCAGGGGACTCTGGGTGGCACATGACCATACACTTACATTTTACAGCATCTTGGTGATCTGGCTGTTGTCACTCTCTCAGCAAGGTGCAGGCCCTCGTCTCAAAGGAGGAAACAAATGCTGAAGAAAATAATTGTAGTCAGCCTTTTTTTTGCCACATAACTCTGTCAGGCAAACCTGGCAGCTACTGATTGTACATTATACAATGGCAAGAAAGAATGCTGTTCCCTGATTGGTCAGCCTGGGAGTGGGGCCTGGATGTTATCCCAGCATAACATCCCATCTCTAGTCCCAGCACACTCACAACTGCATCAAATGTTTGAGAAAAAAAATCAAGCCATAGCCCTCCCTGCGACCGACTTCAGCATTCCCCGCTTACAGCCTAAGTGAAAGCCACATTTCCAGTGGGCTGCACAATACGTCCAGAACTCTCACCTCACACATTCCCCAAAGTTTTTTTCTTGGTGTAAAAAAAATAAATAAATAAATAGCCGAGCCAAGTGATAGCCGTCTTTGCAATCAGTTTAACAGCACTCTCCTGCTACACTGACAGTCTCCACTCCTAGAACACTTAAAAGTAAGAACACTCATTATTGCTTCATTTTTTTCCATCATTTAAAAAAAACTGTAATTCTGAAAGCTATCTGAAAGCCATCACACTGCCTTTAGAAGGTACAGTACCAGTGTCACTGCCTTGGCTCCTGCTATCCACACAGATTCCGGATTGGCTTCACAAAACTCTCTCCTGCTCTTTCTGCAGTCTCCACCAGCACAGTAACTGACCCAGTGAGCTCACCCCATGCTTCACCATTTTCTACATCCAATCCTTTTCTCCCTCTAATGTAAAACGTTGTACTGGATGAAGACACTTCTGAAACACATGGGGGAGGGGGAGGGGGCATCTCTCCAACTTCCATGTTACTGAGCTTCACCGACTCGGAGTGTGAGTGGGTTGGGGGGCAAACTCTCACTTCCACAAGGCAACAGAAACAGCCAAGGAAGAGAAAGAGAGAAGTAAACATAACAAACTGAACAGTTAAAATAAAAAAAAAATTAAAAACATGGGGAACAACAACAACACACAAAAAATGTCACTGTGTTGGAGTGCAGAGCCACAGTAACAGCAGCTCCAGCTGCTGCCCAAAACAGTAAATAAGGACTATTTTTCTTAAAAGTATACCTACCGATTAAAAAAAGCACCCAAAACTATACTTTTAAATGTACTTTTTCATCTTTGTAAGTTTTTTTTACACACGAGCCATTGTATAATAGGAATAATGCCCTCCAGGGTGGGTGTTATCCTAGGATAACATCCCTTATTATGTTTTGGATGCCCTCGGCCTGTGGCCTCGGGCTCAACCACCCGAGGCAGGATGTTATCCCAGCATAACACCCACCCTGTGGGGAATTATCCCTTTAATACAATATACCGTGTTGCAGGGAAGTGGCAGATTTTGAAAAATGCCATTGATGTACACAATCTTGAAATGGGGCCAGAATCACATTTACAACATAGCTGCTTGCAGGCATATTCCAGAATTGCAGTGTCCACAGCAAATATTACTTAAGCAAACAAGTGCATTAGTAATCAGCCCTTGCGTACCGAAACTGATGCAAAGATATTATACTGCAGTCAGTGATAATCTAGGGCTCCACAAGTACCGCTGTCTAGCATCCTCACCATGGCGCTTCTTGAATTCACGGGCGCCATCCACAAATCTCTCGATCGTGGACAACTTGTCGGGGCAATCTTTATCGACCTTACAAAAGCATTCAGTACAGTGAATCATGCCCTCCTAACTGCACAGCTCACTGCTACTGGCCTTGCTTCTGAGGCAGTCCAGTGGTTCTGCAGTTACCTGGCCCATCGATCCCAGCAGGTCAGGACTGGGTCTATTCTCTCAGACAGCAAACCAGTCCGCTCAGGCATTCCGCAGGGGTCTATCGTGGGGCCCCTCCTATTCAGCCTATTCCTTAATAGCCTCCCTTAAGCCAGTCAATGCTGCATCCTCCTCTATGCTCATGATGTGGTCGTCTTTACACATAGCTCAGACCCTGGTGACTTGGAGCAGCAAGTCCAAAGGGACTTCAACTGCCTAGAGAAGTGGTTCAAGAATCATAAGCTTGTTTTGAACTACAAAAAAACAAAGACCATGCTATTCTCTGGCCCCACAAATAAACACTGCAATTTCCCACTATCAATACAAAATGCCGATGGGGCCTCTCTGGAACTTGTTCAACATTTTAAGTACCTGGGCATAACTATTGACAACTCGCTGTCCTACACTCTCCATATTGACAATACGGCCAAAGCAATCGACAAACGCATTGGGCTGCTTTATAGACACAAGCAAAGCCTGACCCCTGAAGCCCTTAAAATAGCTGTTCACAGCTCTGTGGGCTCCCTCGTGGACTACAGCCTGCCCATATATGGCTCCGCCTCTGACACTGCCCTCTGTCGCCTAAAGACTGCCTTAAACAAGGCCTGCCAGCTAACCTTAGGTGTGCACAGGCTTACACACACATGTGATCTGTACACAAATGCACAATGGCTGCCCCTAAATGGCGGGTTACAATTCCAAACCTGCCTGTTGGCCAAAAAGGTCAGCCTTGGCACCCTCCCACCTGGGGTCTGTCAACTCCTGGTGCCTAGCATTAACCCTCGGCACACGCGTAACTGTGAGCACCAGTTCTTCATTACTCCGAAATGTCGCACCTCCCAAGGACAACGGTCCTTTGCCTACCGTGCTCCGCTTTAGTTCGACTCCCTTCAGGATAATATTGCACGTATGCCAATGCTGGGCACCTTCAAAGTCCACCTTAAGGAACATATGTTATATGAAGCCTGCTGTGACTGTCATCGATAGTGCTGCCATCCCAGCCTCAACCTCGTTTCTACCTGCTGCTTCTCCCTACTCCTAATCCTCTACATTCCTGTACCAGTTCCCTCCCTCATTCCACTTTCCTCCAACCTCCACCCCCCATCTCCCACCCTTTCACCACCCCCCTTTCCTCTAGGCCAAACCTGTCAGCATCTCTCTGCGCTTGGCACTTGGGGTCCCCCCCCCCGGCACCCTGCACCTTTCTACTCTTCTTAAGCTCCAGCTTTTGCTGACAACTGATTGGTGTTCACCATTGGGTATCGTAACACTTGCTGCTGTGGACTAAAAGAAATGGGCAAAAGCACTGGCAACACTGCCGATCAAAGTTGGATGGACCACCCCCTCTGCAAAGGTGGCAGCTACCTTTTCTCCTACCCAATCTCCACTGTTATGACTAAGCCTCAGGCTCCCCCCCCCCCAAGTGGTGGATTGACAAGAAACTTTGGTCTTCTACTGCATCCTCTTCCCACATGCTTGGTACTCCATGCCATCCCCAGATAGGGAGGACTGACAAGAAACCCTGAACCGGTACTCCAGGCCTTTTTATAGCAGCGGCTTCCACTTCATCTACCAAACAGTGGTATTGGCCGGGAACCTATTCTTTAAGCTGCCAATCCAACTTAAAGGATACTTAAACCCATCTAATTTGTATATCAAATTTGTGCAAATGGACATCATAGTTGTAGAAGAACAGCTGCCAATTCCATGAATGCCAAAACAGCATTTTTCCACTACCAGAGCACTGCAACTCTTCAGGAAGGGATTTTTCTGGGCTGCTTCCTAGTTCCCTGATCACAGTCTGAAGCCCAAACTTTCAATGGGGTGCCGCCTCCACCAGTGTACCTGCATTGGACTCTCCTCCAATCAGGAGCTCACTATCTTGTTGTGGGCGGAGACGTACTTGTCTGCCAAAATGTGAACTTGGATTCACTGCTCTCCAACTTCCAGGGCTTCAGATAACTGTATTTTGGATGTATTTTATGTCCAAAATGAGTCCAAAATGTTCACAGACTCCTTTGAGTGTTTGGCATCCATAAAGAAATCCATTTCAAATGACTGGTGTCCTTTTTTTGCTGTGCATGTCATTTTTGTTGAGGATGTCTAGTAGGGGCAGCAGGCAGCAGCTGCCAGGAAGTGATCATGGTCCCCCCCATCCCCCAGCCAGCTGGAGCAGTTGAATCACTGTAGCATTTGCACATGCACACACACCAGGCAGTTTGGCGCTATTCTTGCTCTGGCACCATTTGTGTGTGTGCACTGCTGCAGAGAAGAGGACAGCTGAGTCAACCGAAGCAAGGTAGCTAGCAAGTGATGAGTTGCAGAGAGGAGGATGTGCTGTGGGGCGGTCTGAAGGAGCGAGTGAGTAGTTGGCAGCAGGCCATTACAAAAAAAAGGCAACTGGCAACAAGACAACCACCAAACAAATCTGTAAGAGACTAGGACGACGACAGGTAAGGGCTGACCTAATAACCAGCCCAGGCTGTTGTGTTAAAAAAATGATAAAGAGCGAGGCAGCAGCGGCCAGCAGGTAGGAACTGGTTAGGAAGTCAAAGACACAGAGACTGGAGGAGGAGGAGAGGAAGAGGAGAGGAAGAGGAGAGGTTGAGGCCTGATTGGGGCTCATCAGGAGAAAGTCAGAGAGAGCCTGAGCACCTAACACAGTGGGGTTGTGTTATTAGCCGCTCACCAGCCATCCTGGCCTCAGCAGCAGCAGGTCAACCAGTGTGAAACAACAAGGTAGGCAGTGAGATAGGTGAGCAAGATGAGAGAGCTGTGGCCTGCGTCTTGTGGTGACAGACACACACCTGGGCACCTGGGCTGGACAGTCTGTCCAGATTTGGACCAGATGGGAGGGGGTGAGCGAGCAGCCGGTAGCAGCACTGACACTCTGAGGTGCCCCAACCCCAAGGCATTGCATCAACAGCATCAGGCAGCCACAGCAAAGCACAGCCCCAAATCCAGCACCATTGAGCAGCAGGCTGAGTGTGCAGCAGGGCAAACCGCAGTGCGAGCAAGCCAAGTGCTCTGGGCACTGACCGAATCAAGCAGTAGTGGGCAGCATCGCAGCTTGAAGGTAAGGAAGGTGGGTTTTTTTGTGATTATTAACTACTGTTTGGAAACTAGTGTGTTTGCAAGTTGCACTGTTTTGGACATATAACTGGTGCCTGCCAGCAGCAGTCACATCACATCACTCACACATGGCCAGGCCATACCCTGGCTGTCTGCCTGAGCATACTTGGCATGAACTGGCTAGGCTACACACATTTCAAAAAGGTGTTTAAATTGTTTGATTTTTAATTGCAGTTCAATGCTGCATAGCCTGAATACCTGACATGATGTCTGCTGCATAAATATTGTCATGGTAGCCTAGCCACTACCAGTGTATTATGTTTGAAAATGTCTGGAAGGCAGGGCAGTGTCTTTTTTGGTCTTCTGAAAATGTTTTTGTTACCCTGACCTGCTGTGTGTGAATCTGCATTCTCCCTTTCTCAGTATAAAAAAATGTCTCTATAGAAAAGTGTCTAGGTTTAGATTCCTTGCTTAAGTTGCTCCTATCTGCATAGTGCACCTCAAGCCAAGTGCTAGTTACCCAACTTTCTATTCACGTGCTGAAGGCACCTGCTGTGTGTTACTCTAAGTGTCAGTTCTGCTGGTTCTTGTACGTCTGTCTTGCATAGGAAAACAGTATGTATGGTGTGACCGCACCAAGGAATAGCAGTGTCAAAGTCAAATAACTGAACAGCAGACAGTTAATGGGGGGCCGCAACCTGCTTAAGGCATGGTGTGCTAGTCAGCTACTCCTGTTTATGCTCCAGTTGCATCCTTTCAAAACAAGACGCTATGCCTGTGTTAAGTCTTCCAAAACAGTGCATTCTTTTTATTTCAAATTTATTTGTTTGGTTACTGGGTAGGTGCGCTGATCCAAAGGACCATTTTCAGGCACGACTCAGGCCATGAAGATGACACAAAAGTACATACGATACAACACATGACATGGAATACAGGCAGCAACAACAAGGTAAAAGGCTTTGCACACAATGATTGTACAAAAGGGTAGCACAGGTACTGCATACAGTGCATTGAGTAGGTTGGTAAATATTTTAGAGAACAGTGAAGAGAGACATGCTGATCCCCTCACAATAATATAAATGCTGTAGCATAACCAGGGAGGGGGAAAGTGCAGTAATAACTAGGACGAAAGAACACCCTGATGGGGAGAACAGTAAAGCAGGGGAGGAAGGAAAGAGGATTCCACATAGAGGAGGAATTGTATTACCTGGGTGGGCAAGAGCATCTGGCTGCCATCATCAGCCATGCTTTGCGATGGGTTTTGAAAGTGAGGTGAGAGCTGGTCGAGCAGAGGGACACTGGGAGCTTGTTCCACAAATACAGAGACATACAAACGAACAGCACTGTGTTAGGTCCATATATTTAAATCCACAGGCATGTTCAAAACCCGCTCCCTTTGATCAGCAGGGAGGCAGTATAGCGCAGTGGTTTAAGGCTCTGAGCTGCAACTCTGGTGACATCCAGCAGACCAGAGCTGGGTTTGAATCCCACAGCTTCCACTTGCATACTGTGTGACCCTGAGCAAGTCACTTAACTTCCCTGTGCTCCCAGGTCACTCCTGTAAAAAAGCTTTCAACTTAGTGTGCTACTCCTGGTTAAACAACTAAAAAAAAAAAAAAAGCAAAAAGTTCCAGGTCACCTAGGTTCTGCTCTCTTGCATAGGGCCTGCCGTCCATGGCAATGTCAATCAAACCCTACCTCCCCCCATCCTCGGTAACATTCCTTCTGAGTTGTTTCCCACTGTCTCAGACAGAACTAGGCCACATCTCGGAAGGAACATGACTGAGGATGGGGAGGGAGGGAGGTAGGGCTATATTGACATTGACATTGCCATGGGTGGCGGGCCCTATGCAAAAAAATAGGTAAGTGAACGGAATTACCCATTTTCTGTTCACCTGTGCTGAAGGCACCTGCTGTGTGTTACTGTAAGCATCAGTTTCGCTAGTTGTTCTACTACTCTTTTGCATAGGACCTGTGACCTGCCCATCCTCGGCAGTGTCAATCCAGCCCTGCCTTCCCTGCCCATCCTCGGCAGTGTCAATCCAGCCCTGCCTTCCCTGCCCATCCTCAGCAGTGTCAATCCAGCCCTGCCTTCCCTGCCCATCCTCGGTCACGTTCCTTCCCAGATCTGGCCTGGTCCTGGCTGGCCAAGACAGAGGATAATGGATATCAGAGGAGGAACCCTTGCCAGTGGTCTGTCATGTTAATCACCTTCTAAGGGATGGCAGTCTCTAATGTGGGGATTATGTGGCTGGCCTGGCATGAGGTGTAGCCAAGTGCTACATGCCCCTAGAGGGTGATTAACTGACCTAACCGCTGGGAGTGGGACTGGACTGGAGTGCCTTATTTTGGTATTGCTATACAATAGAACTGCTTCTTCTAATGGTGTTGCTAAACCTTGTAGTTCTGCTGCATATGATTAGGCTAATCAAAAATAGAATGTTTACAGGCAGCAAATCAGAAAGCTTAGTTTTCAGACCCTTTGTATAATTCAGTTAAATGTTCTCTAGTCTACTGTACTGGCTACTGCAGTGAACTTGTGAACTGGAATTTAATGTCCAGTTCCTTTGTTTCACTGATGTTTATTCACAAGAATTTGCCAAAGGGAAAGTCAGGCAGCATAGCGGTGAACAAGGAAGAAAGCAAGGACACCAGATTGAATATTCACCATGGCAACTTGGCAGGTGAGCAGATGGTTGACAATGGCACTGGATGGCATTTTAACAGGTACTGTCTCTCAAATAAAAACATGTAAAAATGTGTGCGTGGGTTTGGCTTTGTAATGGCTGTTATGAACCTGGCTGCAGTAGCAAGTAACATAACATCCAAAAGTTTAATTGTGGAAAAAGTTCATATGTAAATCAGGTGATTAATGCAATCCAGCAGGCAAGGTGACGCCAGGGTAGGGGAGTAGGCAGAGTCCGTCACTAAACCATTTAATAGTATGGCCATGTACCGTACCCTGCCTATACACGTTGTAGACGTCTAGTCGGGTGTGTGCTGTGTGGTGCCATAGTGCCAGTCAGTCACTGTGACTCTGCCACTGAATGCTACACACACACCTCAGTTTATCGTTTAATAATTTCAAGTTGTTTTGTCACTATGTGATGAAATAATGTGTGTGACTGCTTTTAACTCCTTACCACACATCTGTTGAAACCACTTTTTTAATTGATCTAGATATAGCTTGCTGCCAACTGGTCATTAAAATCACACAAAATATGACTGTCAAGTTCAGGTGAAGCTGTGAAGAAAAAAATGAAAACTATCACAAATAAGAAGGTATGCAGTAGCACCACAAAGTCTTTGCTAGACTGCTGGGCAATAAAGAACGGTGCCACAAATAAACGTCTTGCTGCTCACTCTGGGAGGAGTTCATCTGCTGACAATGACAATGTTTCTTCCAAATCCAATTCCATTTTCAACATGGGGGAAACTGACAGTTGCAACCTTGCTGTTGCTTCATTTTGGAACTCTGATGACTTTCCTACATGAGTTACCAGAAATTGAAGACTGGGCCGGCCCATCGGCGCAGCGGTTGGATTTCCGCTTGCGAAGCCGGCGACCCGGTTTGGGAAATGGACCAGGGTCGCTGGGAGGGTCAGTTGGGAGAGAAGGATGGAGCGTCCTAGGGACTGCTCTCTTCTCTGGAGGAAGGTGGGGAAGTGTCGGAGCATTGGTGACCCTCTGAGGAGGCTAGGGTTGCATTGCTACCGCTCCACACACTCAGGAGGCGGGGCAGACGCGGGCGTCATTGCAAGACCCCGCCTCCTCAAGAAAAATGGAAAATGGAGCTGCCGGCCGCCGCTAATGAAGCTCACCATGGCTTCAATTAGCTCCCGGGCCTGTCCCCCGACCTAGCCCGATGTCTGCGGCATGTAGGGGAGAGTGCCGCAGCCCTGCCGTGGGGGGCAAGCCACTGGTATCGGGGGGATCAATGGCTTATTCGGGGAGTGGAAGCTTGTGGCCCGTGACCGGGCCGAAATACATCAGGTGGCTGGCAGCTCGACAGAAGGAGAAAAAGGAAAATTAAAAAAAAAAAAAAAGAAATCGAAGACTGTTCTTCTGACTGTATCCCACAACAAGCACTGCTGCATCCCTCCCAGCATTTGTAGGGACACAAATGTGAGCAGTCAGTTCTCCTCAGATGCTGTGAAATCATCCTCTGTTGTGATACGTAATTACAGACGTCAGTGGGAAAGTGAATTTGATTGGTTGCAGGAGACAGATGGTAAAATGTTTTGCACTGTGTGCCATTCAGGTCGCCATCTCACAAACAAATTTGATACAATAGGTGCAGGTGCGTTCAGTGTTTCTGCAGTACGTCTAAGTGCAACATGATAAAATGTATTGTTTGCTAATTTTAAATTGTTCCTGAAGAGGGTGAATGATAACATACGAACATACGAAGAAGCCAGCAGAAGAAGGCCATTTGGTCTATCAAGTTTGCCCATATTGCAGGGTCCACAGCTTGAGCTAATGTCCTTTCCCTCCCTCCCCACTCCTCCCATCCTCCCTACCCATGATTCTTACCTTCCCCCATGCCTATCCCAGCCTCTCTTAAAGCTGCCCACCGTATTCAACGAGATGACCTCTTCTGGCAGCGCATTTCAAGTGTCCACCACCCTTCCTGTGAAGAAGTGTTTCCTGACCTCCCTCCTAAACCTTCCAGCCTCCAGCTTAAGACTGTGCCCCCTTGTGATATGGTTGCCACTCAGCTTAAAGAGACTCTCCTTATCAACTTTATTTATCCCTTTCAAGTACTTGAATGTCTTAATCATGTTCCCTCTCTCTCTCTCCTGTCTTCCGGTGAGTACATGTTCAGTGCCCTCAATCTCTCCTCGTATGCCTTGCCCTGCTGACCGGCTATCATATTTGTAGCCCTCCTCTGTACATTCTCCAGCAGGTTAATGTCCTTTTTGAGGTGTGGGCACCAGTACTGCACTCCATACTCTAGATGCGGCCTTACCAGTGACCTGTACAAGGGCAGTATAACCTCCTCTCTCCTACTACTGATCCCCCTAGCTATGCATCCCAGCATCTTGCTTGCCTTTGCTGCTGCTTTCTTGCACTGCGTGGAGTGCTTCAGATCACTAGTAATCATCACTACCAGGTCCTTCTCCTCCTCTGATGCAGATACTCGGACTCCACCCAGATAATACTCTGTCCTGGGATTCTTGGCTCCAATATGCATAACTTTGCATTTCTTGGCATTGAAGCCAAGTTGCCAGATCCTAGACCAACTCCCAAGCTTTTCCAGATATTCCTGTAGGTCCCTTATCCCTTCAGCTGTGTCCACTCTCCCACAGAGCTTGGTGTCATCTGCGAATAGGCACATTTTGCCTTTAATGCCATCCCCAATGTCATTGATGAAGACATTGAACAACACCGGCCCCAGCACAGAGCCCTGTGGGTCCCCACTGGTTACTTCTGTGGTGCCAGATAACTCTGCCCCTACTACCAGCCTCTGGGTTCTGTCCCTCAGCCAGTTTTCCACCCATCTGACCATCTTTCCCCAACTCCAAGATCCACCAACGTCCTGATCAACCTTTTGTCTTGAAGTAAACAGTATGGCAAAAATGGACTTAGACTTCTCCAGTTATCTACCTTTGATTCATCTCAATTCACCTAATAAAGGCTTGCAAATTGTAATTTTAAACAATGGTAAGGGAAATGAGCCTCCATGCCTCCTGACAAGGCATCTCAGATCCATGAAATTAAAATCTACGGTCATGTTTTTTTGGAGGAAAGGGATCTCCTCCTCTTATTTAGACTTCAGTGGAGCAGAGAGAGTGAGACCCATTCCACATCACATTTCCGACTCACTACGCTACCACCACGTCAGTAGGTAACAAGCAAATATCAAGTTTTGTGAATAGTGTAGATATACCCAGGCTAGTGTGTGGGTATACAGGCTTCAGAGAAACAAATGTGGACATGTGTTCTTATAATGATTTTTGGGAGGGCTGAAGCCCATGGTTCAGTATGAGGGAATAGCTCTTCCCACATTCCAAATAAAATCCAGCCTCTCCCAGCAGCCCACACTTAGCATGTTTTGAAGCAACTGCTATTTTGAAGCACTCTTGGTTCCTGCATGGCTCATGCAGCTGTACCTCCTTCAGTTTCCTGCCCTTTGCTGCTGTTTCTTCTCTCCCTCAACTGTTTTTTCATTTGTTCCCCGTTTTGCACTGTGCCTGTTCCCACTTCCTTCAGTTCCCATTCTTTGTTGTTGTTTTTTTGTTTGTTTTTGCGCCCCGCTACCTCTCTCTCTCTCTCCCCGTCCCATTTGTTTCTGTGGTGCCTATTCTCTCCCCTGCCATTCCCATTTTCATTGTTCTTGCTCTTTGTGCTTTTTCTCCTCCCTTCCCCTTTTCAGCATCTGTCATGCCTACCTCTCGAATCAATCCCATAGGTATCGCTACTAGAAAGTTTTCTGGCAGGCAGCGTCAAATTTCAATCTGTCTGCTCCTTGGTCCTCATCCACCCCTAGCATTAATTCATTGACTCCCTCCAACAATTATTATCTATCCTATGCTCATATTGACAATGCCATAACACTCATTAAGTGCTTTGGCCCTGGCTCCTGGCTCTCAAAAGCCGATATCATGGATGCATTTCAGTTGTTACCCATTCATTCATCTCTTTGGCATCTCTATGGAATGTCTTGGAAGGACTGCTATTACTTTGCAGTATGTCTCACATTCGGCTGCTCAAACAGCTTAAGATTTTGACATGTTTTCTGACATGCTTTGTGGGTATTTCTTAATGTTTTTTGCTGCCTGGCAGTTATTCATCTGTTAAATGACTTTCTTCTGCTTGATCTGCCAGATTCTCCTCCCATGGCTGGCATTACTGCTCTTATCTAGCTGCTCCAAGAGTTATCAGTTCCTCTGTCTGAAAAGAAAACCCTAGGTCCAGTGACATCCCTCAAATTCCTTGGCATGTTACAGGATACAGATTATACGGAAGCCTGATTACCTCCTGATAAACTCCACAGGATCCAGGCTTTAGTGGAGTCCTCTTCGAACCGATCCTCTTGCATGAAACGTGAACTTCTTTCCCTCCTGATACCTCAACTTTGCAATGATGATAATTCCTCAAGGTCAGTCCTTCATGTCCTACCTCTTGACACTAGCATCATTGGTTTCCAAACTACATCATCATATCCAAATCTCTACTGCTGCAAATCAGATCTAGCTATGTAGTCCCAATTTTAGCTTCCTGGAATGGCTGTTTAATGTTCTTCAAAGACCCTTCTCCCGTTTTGCACCTCAGAATATACACCGATGCATCTCCAACACATGGCTATGCTGCTATCTTTGAGCAGTCCTGGATTGCTGCTCCCTGGCTTCCAGACATTACAATACTTCATGATTTCATGTACATCTCCTCTCTTCAAGAGATACCCAATCATGGAAGCCCCCTTCCTTGGGGTAATCGCTGGTCCCTTCAGTCAATATCCATCTTTCCTGATAACCCACAGTGGATATCATCAACAAAGGCAGGTATTCATCCTATTCCATCATGCCATTCATGCAGAGACAGACTTGGTTATCTCTTTATCACAATTTACACCACAGTGTTTTCGTATCAGGCTATGCAAATGATGCAGCCAATGCGTTATCTCATTTCTGATGTCAGACCTTTCATTGCCTCCATCCTTCAGCAGATTCAGTCAAGACTCCTCCTCCTTCTTTTAGTGACCTCATAACGAGTTTGAATTTTATCGCCAGCTAGTCAAAGCCATCATGTGAGCCACCCTAGCTCCAGCCACCTGAGCTACTTACACTTCAGCGTGAAAAAGTATTCCTCATTCTGTGCAGCAGTCCTCCCTGGTACTTTTGCTCACGTATAATATGTACTAGTATTTCTAACTTTGCCATCAAGCCTTGCAACTGTTATATGGGACAATTAAGCCATACCTGTCAGCTATCCAGTTCTTTTCCTCATAGTCCATCCTCGTCTTCACTGTTTTTCAATCCTACAGTTGAACTTCTTCTACTGGGTATCCAAAGAGCTTCAATCACTTAAACTCCCCGTTGTTTCCTTATAGATGGTGCCATAATAAAAAACATGGTGGATTTACTGAACTCGGATCCATTTGATTCTACCTCGAGCATCATGATTTCTTCTGCTGTTTGTCTAGCCTTTTTGGATTTCTGCATCCTGGAGAATTTACTATCTCATCATCCTTCTCTGCCAACTTCCTTAAGATCGCCAGTTTGTAGAAAATCGCTGATCATTATATCCTGTTGCTACCTTCTTCAAAGACTGACAGATTACATACAGGAGTTCATATAACCTACTATCTCTCCTGTAATAACTGGAGTCTGGTAGTTCATCTAGACAAACTCATGCTCTTCCTCTCATGCTCAGATCCATCACATCTTCTGTTGACCTCTGACAAGAATCACCTATGATCACAAAATGGTTCCTGGATCATGTTAAAACCTTTCTTCAATGGCTTGAACTTAATCCTATTCATTATCAGGACATTCATCCAGATTGGAGCAGCTTCTTCAGCCTCAAGAAATAACATTCCTGCACACATCATCAAGAGACTTGGAAGATGGACTTCATCAGCCTTCGAATCTTAATTCCTAAACCAAAAGCAGAAATCAGTACAAGCATTTAGGATCATCTCTTCCTAGATTGCCTAGAGGACGGGTAGGTCAGTAGCCATGGGTCCTCCACAAGGGGTTTTCCTGTTCTGCTTGCTACTGGTTGCACTCTCTGTGAGTTGGAGGAGGTAATCTTTTAGGACCTTCTATTCCTTACACACTACCTGACTAATCTACCAAGGGTGGGAATAGAGAAAGGCCAAAGTTTTACAATATACACAAGAACTATCCTATTCACCAAACATTGAATGGGAGGGCTGAAGCCCGAGCTTCACTGTGAGGGAATAGCTAGTCCCGCATTCCAAATAAAATCCAGCCTCTCCCAGCAGCTCATGCTTAACGTGTTAGGAAGCAACCACCATCCTCCCCTTCCTCCTCTGGCACCCTGCTCACCCTTGGTGCTGGGCCTTTTATTTCCTACATGCTACCCTGCTCATCTACCAAGAATGTGAATAGAGAAAGGTCAAAGTTTTACAGTATGCACAATCACTACTCTATTCACCAAACACTGAAGTATATTTCACAGTGCTGATGTGAAGCAGACAATGCTACTCATCAACTAACAATTGCCTTGTTAGTTGAGTGAGGTGGCTGCCTGGCTGGCTTTTTTTTGTTTGGTTTTCATTTGCCCTGTAATAAAGTACACAATAATAGGATAAGCAAACACATTTTCCTACTTGTTTGTTTGTATGGAGTACATGGGCCTCTCCACCCTCTGTCTCCAGACTCCATTGACTACTGTCTATTTGCACCACAAAGCAGTCTGATCATGGTGGGGGGGGGGCGGAGGGTGGTGGATATGTGGTGTTCATTTTCAGGAAGTGGAAAAGGGATCAAGCTCTGCTATGGGCTCCACTCTAGATACAAAAAGAGATCCCTTAAAACCAATGATTGCAAAAGTAAACTTCGTGGATCAGAAGATGCCTTTCAAGGTGGTAAGGACTAAAGATCATCATCCCTATGTTCTGGGCTGGCTGGGGGGGATATTTTTATTAAATCAGCAATGAAGTGTAACCACCCCTACCCTTCTATCTGCACAACCACTCGCAAGTGGTGCTACCTAAGGGATATAAGTTGGTACCTGGATTCATAGTTATAATTGGCTTTGTAAATGGCATGGTGCCTCCACCTATGGGGATCCTTATAGCAGCATATTGCCAGGGTGCTTTCCCACAGGAAATGAATACAGCCCCCTCCCTCAGTGGCAGGTAGAATAGTAACACAGTCCCCACCCAACCTATCACTCTAAGCATACAAATATTGCACTAGACAATAATGGCAAATACTTCAGCAATAGCAGGAAGATAAACAAAGGGGTCTATTTTGGGGTCTGGAAAATAAGGTGGGGGACAAGAGAAACAAAGGGGAGTAAAACATTCAGAAATCAGCTTAGAATAAACACTGTAATCACTCAGATAAAAGATAACCCAGTACAAATTACAATCCAGTATTCCCTCTGTCCCAGTCCCTCTCCCCCCACTGGTGCACTAGTTAATCCCACAGTCCCTGTGGGAGCTCCCAAGTACCTTAGTGTGCATACAACAAGGAGTTGCAGGCCTGTGATGAGTAGACACTGGGTGCAGCACCATTGCAGTGGATGAATGCTGCAGTTGCAAATTACAAATTATACCAGTGGATGTAATTATACAAATGATCTTGGCTGTAACTGTTGCTGTGGGCTTAACTTAAGGTCGCACAGGAAGCCCAGGGGGTAAACTAACTAGCTAACTAGGTGGACAGTTATAAAGGCAATTGTTTGGGTAAAACCCAGTACTCACGACCTTTAGATGAGAAGGTAGTACAGGCATTGGAGGATGCCTCCTCTTGCTGGTAGTTGGGTAGAGCAGTTATGCTGGTGTGGATGCTGATGATGATCCTCTTCACCCTACAGAGGGACTTGCCTTCCCCAACCTCAAAAGGCAGGCTGTCAGTTGTCTTCACCCCACAGAGAGACTTGTCTTCCCCAACCTCAAAAGGTAAGCCAGCAGTTGTCTTCACCCCACAGAGGGACTTGTCTTCATCCACCTCAAAAGGTAGGCCATCAGTTGTCTTCACCCCACAGAGGGACTTGTCTTCACCCCACAGAGGGACTTGTCTTCACCCACCTCAAAAGGTAGGCAGGACCTCAGAGCTCTGGTCCCCTGTCAGAAATCACAGTCTTTTGTGTTAGGATCAGATAGGCAGTGGAGTTTTCACCTCACAGAAACACAGACAAATAATTCTCACAGCAGTCTCTAATCTCTTGGTTGCCAAATTCTAAGTAGTTCAGTCCGGCTGAGGTAAACCCCCTTGTCTCTGGGATTTACCAGGCAGTTGGCACAAATTCCACAGTTCTCAGTTTGTTTTGGCACAGACTTTCAAGTTTCAGGCTGTGAAAGCACAAGGAGCTGTCAAAATCAGATGCTTTCTCTTCAGAAGCTCACATAGACAGACCCAGGGTTAAACCGTCAACCCTGGAATGTTAGTTTTTAACACACAACATCTCATTGGCTGAAAGGAGTCTCGAGCTCCACCCCCCCGAGTACTGCAGCTACCAACCGAGTCCCTTACTGTCTTCAGGCAGACCACATCCAACATGGCCACCCCCATACAGACTTGTTCAACTCAGTTAACTATAATGAAAAGTAAAAGATGTTGGCAGCATCTGGCTGCATGGTAAGGACCCTCTTGGTTCCATCTGGTGGTCACTAGGGCCAGGGTGCACTTTTGGGGGACAGAAGCCCCATCGGAAGCTCCATTTTATGAGCTCCCCAGGTGGAGCTATACTGAAAAAATTGGCACTTCGGCTTTAAAGCATCATGGGACTTGTAGTCCCCGGCCGCCATGTTGTCTCAGTACTCCCCTACCCACTGGAGACTTTGATCGGGTCAGGGCACCATTTAAAAGTTATTTCTTTTGTTTATTCAGTTTCCCCCAGCCCCACTGGTGTTTGATGCCACAAATTAATCTGCGGCTAACTGGTCTGTGCCATGCATTGGACCTTGGCAACATGGTGCTACTGCCACTGCGGTCCCCACCACTAACTCAGTCAACCATCACCCTATGCATATTTTATGACATTATTTTGATTTCTGGATCTGCACAAGTCAGGGTATCTGGCATTTCAGGAGCCTCTTGCAGTCCTCCACGTACGCAGATTAATTCTTATTTTGTGTACATTATTAAACAAATAATGACATTCCCAATTTCTCATGCAGATAAAAAAACGCATTGCTTTGAGGGAGTGGATGGCAGAATTTGGGTAGGGGAAACCTCAGAACTGCACTGCATGACACTTTATTTTTACACTTCTTTTAACTGTAGCTCAAGCTTGATGTGTGCTTTATAAAAACAGACTAATTCCAGGATGCAGTGGAACATTGTAGGCACTATTACCTTCAGCAACACAGCATCACCCATACATTGGTTTAAGCTCTTCACTTGTAGTTCTGTTACATTAGAATCAAACTGTTTCAAGCCCACCTCGTTCCCTGCAGTCCTCTCTGGCGCTCCACCAGCAGCAATGATTCCAACCTCGTGAGACCCCCCCCCCCGTATGCAGAAAAGGCTTCAGATACCCAGTTCCTTCTTTATTTTTAAGTATCGACGTCATGCATGCTTCTAAATAAATATTACTTGTTTTTAGTAATATAGTCACATGCTGTCAAAGTTTAAACAAAACAAAACTGTATCACTTCACAAAAATAAAAAAACATAATTTAGCCCGCTATTTTCGATTGTTAGTGTCAGGGGACGAATTAATCGTTCAACTCAACTGAGCATGGGCAGGGCTGGCACTAGCTATTCCAGGGCTCTGTGTGAATCTCCTTGATGGGGCCCTATATCAGAAGTGGCGAAGCCCCCAAGAAACATCCTCATCCCTATCATGGCCTCCCTGTAGCTTCATTTTTAGCTAGTTTTGTGCCATTTTTGCACTTTACTTAAATTAGTTCATACAGGACCAGGAAGAAGAAGGCCAATGGGACAGCTGAGTTTTTTGGAGGGCCCTTCTGCACTTGAGGCCATGTATGAATGCACAGTTTGCAACCCCCTAAGGCCGGCTTTGAGCACGGGGGTGGTGGGGTACAGTAGGTGGGGGTGCAACATAGAAAAAAACAACAACTTTTTTTTCGATGGACATTTGTGCCAGCCAATCATAACAGAAACACCATCCCACATCAGAGGGACATCAACCAATGAGCTATCACCATTTGTTCCGAGGGGGCATTCCCAGTAAGTATCTGGTAACTAGTGTTCAAAGTCGATCAGCTGCTTGCTGGTTCGCAAAGCCCTCTCTGATTGGAGTGGTTTCTTTCTTGGAAGTACAACCCAGCAAGCATCAAGTTGTGTCATGGCCACAGTGTGTGGCGACTGATGTAGACTGTCGAGCCCCTTGCAGTTTTAGCTGCCATGGGTTCGGCTGTGACACCCCCCCTCCCCCCAAATCCCCTTGTACTTGTCCCAAAATGTTTGGTGCACAAGTGCAAGAAACATAAAAAGGAAGTCCCAAAAAGCTGCTAGACTCCATCCCTGCAAAGCAAGATCTCCAGAGGGAAAAGTTAGCAGGGACCGCATGTTTTATTACATTTTGGAAGGAGAGCTCCTAGCCTTCGCTGTAAAACAAGCCATTCTTTAGGGGCAAACAGCAGCATAAACCCCAGTGGAGAGCATTAAATGCCTGGAGCTGTATGACTGATGAAAGTGAAATAGGAAAGTCCGTTTATTAATATTCAGCCCAGGAGAAAGTTTCTAAGTGTGCTCCAATGCATAATATTTTTTTTTTTTTGAAATTCAAGTTTATTGATTTTAACATAGCAAACATAATCCAATGCATAATATGTATGCTTGAACTGTAGTTTGCTTGAATTGTTCCCCATCATCGAAGGCAACTGCTTTAATGGGGAACACAAAGGCAGTTTTGGAAGGAGACTTGGCCCGAGGGGAGCGGACCGCCAGTCAAAACATCAAATAACTATATAAATATAAAACTACTGAGACTATCTAGCCAAATTGGTGGGGGGAGGGCACCAACTGGAACGAGGCCCAGGGATAATACAGTGCCTGATCCATCTCATGGTATACCAGTAATGGTGACAGTTAATGGCTGAACTCTGTCACATTGCAACTGCTGGCAGAACAGTAAGCAAGGGTGTAGTGGGGGGGGGCAATGCCTGACCTTGTCATTTAGTTTCCTCCTATCGGGAACTGACTGAGGGAATAATTTCAATTTTTTTCAGTCCTCTGCCACCTTCCCCCATTCCGGCCATCATCCTAACCCCCCTACAACTTCCCGACACCTTACTGACACAGAGGTAATTTAACTAATTCACCTCACAGGCTCACAGACAGTCCTCACTCACAGTGATTGTTGTTCCCTGTGGGGTGCCGGAGACAGAGTCTGACATTGCAAATTTCTAAACTGCAGCAGATCAACCCTGTCTGGCATGGTCTGCCCTATTACACCTTTCCTGGGTAGCTGTCGGTGACTTAAGTTAGGAACAAGCCAGCCGCCAGGCTCCAGCATGTTCTCTTCCAACTTTCTTTGTTTTCAAATTCATGGAGCAGGCTAAGAGGCTTTCAACTTTCCTCACGGCTTTCTGTGTGTTGGGGGGGGGGGCTGAGCCAATCAAGTATGTTCTGTATGCCCGCGGACCTGATCAAGATATTCACTTACACAACATGTGTATGCCTCTTTTCAGGAAGATAAAAGAGATATCTCACTGACCTCATCTGGAATATCACTTTTTATCTTCACAGTTGGGTATGTCACAATGGATATCTTGGCCATTTGGGTATGTCACAAAAAGGTTTGGAACTCATTTAGATTGGCCTCAGTAACAGTACTAACCGTATTCAAATACAAATAACTTCAAAACGAAAAATGATAGCATTGTACTGTGAACACGAAAGTTGTTCAGTACAAAAAGATCTACAAAATGAGCGGTGTTTCATTTATAACTACCTTTTATTTTTTTATAATTAACAAATAAACAGAAAATGTATTTTCTTTTCACTTTTTCCAAAAACGAATGCAAATAACTTTAAAATGAAAAATTATAGCATGGTACTGTGAGCATAAAATGTGTTCACCACAAAAAGATCAACAAAATGAGTGGTGTTTCATTTACAGATACCTTTTAGTTTTTTTATAATTAGCAAAAAATCAACACAAAATCCAATGCTTTCACTTTTTTCAATGGCAGCTTGTGGAGATATTTCTGCTGTCTCACTCTTATGCATATCATATCCCATATTTACAAGCTGAAAGTGAATTTCTCAATCAGGTCCATGGGCATACAGTACATACCTGATTGGCTGCATTTTTAAGTAGGCGACGTGGTTAGTGAGTGGCGATGTGTTTAAAGGGGACAGGAACCTGTTGTTCATATTTTTAAGTAATATGAACTGTTGTGTGGCATACATAAGTTGGAGTCTACTGTGTTTTTATGTTTATTTTACACTATTTCTGTCATTTTATCAATATTCTGTTTATCTGGGTGGGCTAGCCATAACACAACGTTCTGAATTGTCTCGAGTCACTGAATTAGCAAAGACATCATTTCATGATGTAACTGCTTGTGAGACCTAGCTGCATGCAATGGGTAATCAATGTCATCTCAAAAGAGATTGAATTCATCGTGTGTGTGTGTGTATATATATATATATATATACATATACTTGTTTCAAATAATTCTGGTAACTGCTTTTTTTGTTGTAATCTGTAGTCTTTTTGTTTGGTCTGTAAACTGGCCTGCAGACATGTAAACATGTTAGGTAGTCCATAACTGTTTTTCTTTTTAATCTGTATTATTTTCATTTTGTCTCCGTAGTTGCTTGTAACTGAACAGATCTGTAAACTTGACAACATGTTTTGAAGTCCATGGTGATTTGTCTTGCCCCTGATAGCATACTCATAAAAATGAAATTAAACTTTTGGTTTCCGTAGAGTAGTGTCCTGTCCCTGTTCCCGATAGCCCACACAACAGTTATTTGTTTATGTCCCCTTGCGCAGTGTCCCACGCAGTCCCGATCACCTATCAGATAGTAATTATCTAGTCATGTAGAGTAGTGTCACACCGCTGTCCCAGATTGCCAACCAGACCTTGAGGAAGGTTTTCTTTTTTACATGTGTGATTTTACTACTTGTCTCCACCCCACCCCCACTTGCCACCATCACCTTTTCAATGCCATACCCATACAGAAAAAAAAAGCACAGTCCATGGCAATCTAGTTGACCTCCCCACCCACCACCAACACCCACTTAGGTAAGCCCCCTTCCTGAGAACTGCCTGTTGATGAGCAGCACAGCCCTCCTTTCACCTCCCTGGCTACCTCCAACTGAGCTACGAATGAGCATAACTCATTCATAGTTCAGTTGATGGGCAGCTATGGAGGTGAGAGGAGGGCTGTGCTGCTCGTCAATGGGCAGTTCTCAGGGAAGGAGAGTTAATTGAGTAGGCGGTGGGGAGGGCCACTAGACTATCATGGTAGTGAGTGATGGTTTGGGGTGTAGACAAGTAATAAACTGACACATAAAGTAAAATTAAGTAAGGCATTATCGAGATCTGGTTGTCGATCAAAGATAGTGGTGGGACACTGATGTACAGCGACTAATTAATTTCTGTGTGATGGGTGATCTGGAATGGTGGTTACCTGAGTGGGTAGTGATTGGGTGAGGGGAGCCAGTTACTGGACTATCATGGTCTGAGTTTTATCCTTTCTGGGTATAGCGATAGGAAAAGGGGTGCCAAACGTGTTGGTGGGGTGGGGGGGGGGCACCAGTAATAGACCCATATTTAAAAAATTGAAAAAAGAAAGGAAAATGGGCTGTCACAATGTCAGGACACAACACTTACAAACAGAAAGTGACAGATAATGGTGACAAACTGCAATGAAATGTCAGTTTCAGTGCCAGTCCAATTTTCCTGACGTGTACAGTACACAGGAATCTAATCATATGTCATGTTCAAAAATAAGAGATACTTCTGTTTCCTCCTCTGTTTTTAACACTTTGGACAATCCCCTTAGGGGATTACTGAGTGATCTTTTTGTTTTTAATTGATCTCCGTGTGTGCTGAGAATGCTTGCTGTCAGTTTTTGTACAATGTTTGGGCCCGCTGCCGTACTGACCCATAAGTGCCTGTTCATGGGGATGCTGCATTTACAAAGGATAGTCACACAGATTAGCGCAGCATAACCTGAAAATGGTGCTTGTGTAGTAGTCATAGTCTACCTGGAAAATATGTGTACAAATGGTAGCTTTATTATTTTAACATATAAAAAAATGATAAAAAAAAAACAGTAGCAAGAAAAGCTTCACAATCCCCCTCAGGGGGATCAAGCCCAGGACCCTTTGCATTATATGCTGGTGACTGACTCTCTAAGCCACCAGCTACAGCACTTGAAACAGTTGTTTTTTTGTACTTCTCTTCATCAATTCAACTTGTGATGGCACAAGTTGCCTGAGATATCCATTCTGGCAATGGGTTTCATATGAATAAGTATATATTGTCTGAGATATTTATGACTGAAGAAAAATTATATTTATATTCTTTTTAAAAATTAAAATATAAAATTATATTTATATTCTAAATATAACTCAATCCCTGCTTGCCTCCTATCCTGAAATCTATCATGCCCCAGGGTCTGTAGCATGCTCATAATATTCCACTACCACTCAGCACTATCAAGAAGCCAGAATGGTGATTAAAAATTAAATTAACTATCATTGTGCAGTGAAATATCCACCAATTGACATACATCTTTTTATCTGTCACAAATTATACATAAACTATATAGGTGGGCAAGCCATGAATTTTTCACTTAGAGCCAAGCCAGAGCCGAGCCAAGGGTCTGGCTTGACTCTACAAGTCAAAACATAGCCGAGCCCTAGCCACTGCAGGCTGTTCTTTACATAGCAGTTGCGCGTTTCTGACACTACACTAACTGCTCAGGCTGACAAAATCACTTACTTTAACCATACCTGGCTTGGCCTGACCTTGGCTCTCAGCTGCTTATAAAGGTCAAGCTGAGCCAGACACTAAGCTCGAGCCTGGCTCTGGCTTGCCCACCTCTAATAAACTATGTAGGTGAACACATGTAGTACTACACCATAGAATAATATAAACATAGAAATTGTTGGCAGATAAGGACTGCTAGGCCCTTCTAGTCTGCCCATAAACCCTATACTTGTATGTGGACTCTGAGCCTATCTGGACAGTGGTTTTTCATCACTCTTTTCCACTCCTTCTAACTTCAAAGTTCCTTTGTGTCTGTCCCAGGCATGTGTAAATTCCCCACTATGCTTGCTCCCACCATCTCTTGTGGCAGAGTATTCCAAGTGTCCACCACCCTCTCAGTGAAGAAAGATTTTCTCACATTTCCTCTTAATCTACCCCACATCCAATTTCATATCATGCCCCCTCAATCTTGTACTCCTTCTACTTTGGTAGCTATCTCTACCCCCTGCACCTTGTTTGTGTCCACTGAGGCACTTGAATGTTTCTATCATGTCCCCTCCCCTCCCTTCTTTCCTTTAGGAAATACATATTGAGGTCCTTTAATCGCTCCTCATATGTGTTGTGGTGCACACCATGTACCATCTAGGTTGCCCTTCTTTGTACCATCTCCACCCTGTCAATGTCCTTGCGCAGGTGCAGCCTCCAGAATTTTCACATAGTACTCTAGAGGAGGCCTCACTAGGGGTTTGATACAATGGCATCAACTCATCCTGCTTTCTGCTAGTGATACCTCTGTCTATGCACCCTAGCATGCCACTGGCCCTCCCTGCAGCCTTTGTGCTCTGTTTTGACACCTTTATGTCATCAGAAAAGATAACTCCTAGGTCACTTTCTTCAATGGAGATTGTCAGTACCCCCCATCCTGTAGCTCTCTCCAGGGTTGCCTCCTCCCAGGTGCATTATATTGCATTTCTTTGCACTGAACATTAGATGCCACTCCTCAGACCATTTTTGAAGCCTCTCCAGGTCCCTACTCATTTTCTCCATCCCTTCTGGAGTATCCACTCTGTTATAGATCTTTGTGTCATCTGCAAACAGGCAGACTTTTCCTTCCATCCCTTCTGCAATGTCACTAATTAAGACATTGAACAGAACTGGTCACATGACTGATCCCTGAGGTACCCCGCTGGTTAACCCGCTCTCCCCAGATTGGATCCAGTTTACCACCAACCTCTGCCTACTATCCATCAGCCAGTTTCTAAGCCAGTTTATTACCTCATGCACCATGCCCATGCTACCCATCTTGTTAACCATCCTTCTCTGTGTGTCAGTGCCGTAGTCTTTGCTGAGATTGAGGCATGCAACGTCCACTGTCTCTCCCTAATTTACTTCCTTTGACCACTTTTTGGACTTTCTTTGGTTGCCATTACCTGTGTACACAAACACTGATAACAAGCAGCACAAATTGCATGTAGCATGCTCATCAGATGTGCATACACTTTCCAAGTATGTGAAAAAAGAACTATAATACACAGGCCTCAAAGGAAGAACTGCAAGTTGTGATCATGGATATGGTGGATGGGTTACCACTACACTGCCAGGGTCTGGCAAGATAGGACTAGGATGACTGCATCAACCAATGTTCTGCATGCACAGTTACTCTGAAACAGTCAGGATGTGCCATCTGTGTGAATACAGCACCATAAGCACATGTCTATGAATTAAAAAAAATAATAGTAAAACCCCTCCCTTGGGAGGCATGTAAAATGCACCCTTGTAGATGTCCAGACTGGATCTATGACAAGACAGTGACAACTTTTTCTGATGTGACATTACAGCGACAGATTTATGTCGACCGCAAATTGTGGGCAGCATAAATCCATTGGTAAACTGTCTGGGCTTTTTTGGGGTGGCTTGGACACCCCCAAGCCCCTCATGAGGAGGGGCTGTGCCCCCTGCACCCCCCATAGCTAAGAATTATCAACTCCAGGTTCGAGCTGATTTGTGGATGGGGGCAAACCGTAGAGAAAGCAATGCTGGGGTCCCGCAGGTACATTACAGCAGCAGCAGTGACTTGCCGCTGTAATGTACTTCGCTATCAAAATGTCACTGCAGCATTGGCATACGGTCCAGACTTGCTTACTTGGGGTTAGTTGGGGTGAGGGGCAATGTTTTGTATGTGGATTTGACATCTGAAGTCATAGCACTGTTGTGTTGCATATTCAATATAACCAATTTATCTGCTCATCTTACCCCACTGAATTTGTGTGTTTGAGTGGGTGTATGTCATGGCTTGTGTTAAGGTTAACTAAATTGTACAGTTCTGTTGAGGTATGATTCAATTTAAAACAAACCTGATGTTTAATGAAGTGATTGCACTTGTCCTATATGTGTATTTTGCCTCATTAAAAAAAGATGGTTTATTATCACATACTCAGTATCTTACTTCTGCTGTTTTTGTTCAAAAAATGTATTAGTTCTTCACTAATAATGTCTTATTCTTTTCTGAGGCATGGGCGTGTGTTGTTGTATGGCACTCTTGTGTAGATGTGATTGGTGGGTGTGACCAGGTGAATGAGGGTAAGTGAATGTGAGGGTGTCAACGTGTTTATTATGTTTGCTTGCACACATGTGCAAGAAACATATTGCCATCATCGGAGATTTCGGAGGTGTGTCACCTCCTCCTCCAATTCAGTCAGTGTGCTGGCAGGCGCAGTCCCTGTAAGCCAATGCATGCTGGAGCTGTCTATGACAAGCTCCAAAATGCAGTGGCATACAGTTGAAAGGGGGAGCTACGCTTGAGTGAGCAGCGATAAGATATCGCCTGCTCATGCGCAGCTCCTCCACACACACACACACGCCCACACACACAGGCATGCCTTCCGCTCCCCACCACGCACTGTATAGCCGGCAGAGTGCCCAATCCCGTCGGCTGTGCTGCGTTCCCCACCTACCCCAAAGGCTTCCAAAATACCCACGCTGGGTGCCACCCTAGCGTGGCAATCTGAATATAAGCCGCACGGGGTGCCCAATCCCCGCCGGCTCCACTGTCCTCCCCGAGTAGTAAGTGCCACGCTGGGAGCCCACCCCAGTGTGGCAATCGATCCTAGGCCGACGGGGTGCCCAATCCCCATCAGCTGAACGCCCCAACCATTCTTGTGCCACGCTGGGAGCCCACCCCAACATGGCAAGCGTCCCCACGCCATCCTTTTGTTGTTTTTACCTGGAAAGAAAAACGGTCCAACGTAGTCTCCTGACCCTCCCACAGCCGCACCCACCCACTGCACACCCAGCCTCCCCACACCCCACCCCATACTTACCTCCGGACCTCGGCGCGACGATCTTCAGTGGACCGGGAACACGTCTGCACTCTTCAAAGCCGACCGCGAACTGAGGAAATGCCGGTAAGCTGTATAATGGGCTAGATGGGGGTTTTCAACTTTATTGTATATCTCAGGCATTTTTTGGAATTTTTGCACCAAATTTTCAGCATGGGGATTTTGGGACCCCTTCTCATGAATGATGTCACTGTCCTGGCGTTACTCAGGCCCGAAGGGTGATTTCGCAGTCACTGTGCAGTCACTGTGCGAAATCACCCTTCAGGCCTGAATAACACCATGACAATGATATCATTCATGAGAAGGGGTCCCAAAAACCCCATATTGAAAATTTGGTGCCAAAATTCCCAAAAATGACTGTTTTACGAATGTGCATTGCGCAGTTCCTATGCAGGCTCGTAAGTTCGCGAATTTTCAATATTTTCACTCCAGATTTTCAACATTGCCATTTTACCACACCTTCTTATGAGTAGTATAGCTGTCACTTTTCACATCTCACCCAAAATGTGTTTCCACCCATGTAGCGCACAATGGCGCAGTCGGTGTGCGAAATCAATGTACAAGACAAATTAAGAAAATCACAGTGACACTGTTCATGAGCAGATGTCTTAAAATGGCTATGTTGAAAATTTGGTGAAAAATCCCAAAAATGACTGTTTCTGAGCATGCATTGTGCACAGTTCCTATACTGCATTCGTGGGTCATGAATTTTCAATATGTTCACTCCAGATTTTCAACATTGCCATTTTACCACACCTTCTTGTGAGTAGTACAGCTGCCATTTTCACATCTCACCCAAAATGTGTTTCCGCTCATGTAGCGCACAATGGGCGCCAGTCGGTTGTCTTGAGATCAATGTATGGGACAAATTAAGAAAATCACAGTGACACTGTTCATGAGCAGAGGTCTTAAAATGGCTATGTTGAAAATCTGGTGAAAAAATTCCTAAAAATGACTTTTACGAGCGTGCGTTGCTGAGTTCCTATGCACGCTCGTAAGTTTGCAAATTTAATATTTTCACTCCAGATTTTCAACATTGCCATTTTATTAAACTTCCTTATGAACAGTACAGCTGCAATTTTTCATATGTCGCCCAAAATGTGTTTTCGCACATGTAGCGCACAATGGTGATGTTGGTGTGTGAAAGCAATGTTTAGGACAGATTAAGAAAATCACAGTTACACTGTTCATGAGCAGAGGTCTTAAAATGGCTATGTTGAAAATTTGGTGACAAAAGTCCATAAAATGACTGTGTTACGAGTGAGCATTGCGCAGTTTCCACCCACCCTCGTAAGTTCATGACTTTGTAATATTTTCAGTCCAGATTTTCACCAGTGGCATTTTTCCACACTTCCTTATTTACAGTACAGCTGTCATTTTTCACAACATGGCTGAAGTGTGTTTTCACACTTTCAGTGCAGAGATGCGTGGTCGCTGTGGGAAATCATTGTTCGGCACAGATAAAGAAAATCACAGTGACACTGTTCATGATCGGAGGCACCAAAATGCCTGAGTTGACAATCTGCTGTAAAAAATCCCCAACCTAATTATATTACAGGTGTGCGTTGCACAGTTTCTATGTATGCTCGTGACTTCACCATTTTTTTTATATTTTTACTACAGATTTGCAACATTGCCATTTTTTACACCTCCCCATGAAAGAGTACAGCTGTCATTTTTTACATCTTGTTCGGAATGTTTTTGCACCTGTGGCGATAAATGCCGTAGTCACTGTGCATAAGCAGCTTTCGGCTAACAAACTGATATTCCCCCTGTTCATGAGGTGGGATCACAAAACAAACATGTTGAAAATTTGGAGTGAAAATACCAACAAATGCCTGAGGTATTAGGGTTTCCAACCATAATGCCCAACCCTGTAGAGAATGACAGGCATCAGGGGTGTGACTTGGGATTCTTGCCTGTGATGCTCATACCATTCCACACCCTGCAGTCAGTGAGAGGCATCGAGGTATGACTTGGACTCTTCGGCCCCAAACTTCACCCCATTCTCCTATATTGCACCCATCTCACCATATTTCCTGATGGAATTGGGTGAGCATAAGGGGCCAAAGACCACAAGGAACACCGTGACACTTGTCAGTGTCTGCAGGGTGGGGTGTGGTGAAATGGCGTGGCCGTTATTGCATATGACCCAAACGCACACCCCAATGCCTGTCACTCTCTACAGGGTGGTGGTGGGGTTGGCTTCAGTTCAATACTTCACTGCCATTCCTATTACACAGCTCTGTAACTTCTACACTACCACTGCCAATGCCAGCAAGCAAACATTCGGCATTGACAAATGCTTGTTTATTTATTGATAATTCGGAAATACCTTTGAGTCAAAGACTCACTTGCAAAGGTTCCACGTCACAGTGATTAGGTACAGAACAAACTTTACATAACAATTCAATGAGGACGCAGTTCAATATTTATACAAGAAACAGTATATGGGAGTATAGGGTAAGAGGGTGATCTTCTTCAAGGCAATCTGTTGCACCAGGCCATAACACATGGGGTTACAGCTGCAAGCATCATTTCCTCCAGATGGCTTCTCGGCAGTTGAACCTGGGACCTCCCCCCAGCACTACCACATGGTGTCTACCTGGCTGGTATATAAGAGGGAAGTCCCAGCTACTCCTCAGTTCTTTTCAACTGTGACCTACATGCAACAAGTCCTCCTTTGCAGCTCTGCCTACCAGTCATCAAAGAAGAGTTCTACCAACCAGAATTTACTACAAGAAGTTCATAAACAAATGTCTTTGGATCCCTTATTCCGAAGGTGTTTCTTTGCTCACAGAATTGCTAAGGAAGACCTCCACGAAGTCTGTGTTTGTTGCCTTGGTCCTGAACATGACTCCAGGGATTGTGTCTTCTGCAACAGGTTCAACAAGGCCACAAAACATTGAAGGCTTCAGCAGCTCAGTGAATTCCTCATGGAGCCAAAGGTTGCCCTCCTGGAGCAGCAGCAATGCTCCACAACCAGAGAATCATTGACATCCTCTTCGGGGTCTCACCACTATGTCAGAGAGAGCTGGAAGGCTAAACAAGAAATAGTTAGGCTAAGGGGGGAAGGTGGCTTACAGGTGGAGGAAGATTTTGAGAAGGCAGAAGTGCTGAATAGGTACTTCTGCTCAGTCTTTACGGTAGAAGGGGAAGGTAATGGATCAAAGTTAATGAGGAGGGGAAGGGAAGGCACAGGAGTAGACCCGAGCCCGTTCACAGAAGACAGGGTAAGAGATGAGCTAGGCAAGCTATGGGTGACTAAAGCTATCAGCCCAGATGCCCTCCATCCAGGGTGCTCATGGAATTAAAAGATGGACTGTCGGCACCCTTAGCAAGATTGTTCAACTTGTCCCTGGGAACAGGGTGGGTGCCAAGAGACTGAAGAAGGGCTGAAGTAGTACTGCTCCACAAGAGTGGAAGCAGGGAAGAAGCGGAAAACTATCATCTGATCAGCCTCACCTTGGTGGTGGGTAGAGTAATGGGGGCACTGGTGAAGGAAAGGCTGGTTAGTTAGCTTGAGGAAGAGAGACTGTAGGATGATAGCAGCATGGTTTCACTGAAGGGAGGTCGTGCCAGATGAACCTCACTGAATTGTTTGATTTGGTGACGAGGGTGGTCGATCAGGGAGGGGCGCGGTGAATGTAGCCTATCTGGATTTCAGGAAGGCCTTTGACTCCATACCTCATAGAAGACTGGTTAATAAGTTGGAAATCTTGGCGGTTGGGCCAAAAATAACCAGAGAGTGGTGGTAAATGGGGTGTACTACAGGGAGGAAAGGGTGACAAGTGGAGTGCCTCAGGGGTCAGTATTGGGGTCCATACTGTTCTGGCTTCTAGCCAGATTTTTAATATACCCCACTGTCACACTTTTCTGGGACAAAGGTCCTTTTCCCTACTGTGCCTTGCTATGGATGAACTCGATGCACCATGACATCACTTCAGCATCCACCTTGGGCTCCTTCAAGGTTAAACTTAAGCAACAGCTAGTTGCTGATGCCAGTTGTGATTGCTTCCAATAACCTTCCTTCTTGTGACCAGCACTTATTCTAACCTTATGCTATCCTGACCTTATGCATAACTGTTCTCAGCATGTAAATAATTGTTCTAAGTTGCTAATCATTCTCCTTCACATTTCCTCTTAATCCCTTACACTCTTTCACCCACCTCTCTATGGCTTTCCCCCTATCCTCCCCCTGTTATATCTTCTGAGCTCCCTTGCTCACTTTAAAATGCTTTGGCCCATACCTTCTCACCTCTGATGAGGTCCCTGGGCTGATGCCATCCCTTACCTTTTAGATTATTAGATATTAGGCTGAGTCTGTTCTCATTTTCCTGTAAAGGGTTGTTTCATAAGACCCCACCCCCTCTAATATGACCCTTTGAATTCCAGGCGTTAATCAAATATGCACCATGGCATACATTGTACAATGCCACATGTATTGGAACTTCTCTAGTTATACACTCTTGTAATGTCTTGTATAATTCCTTGTTTTGTTTGTTCTCCATCTCATACTTTCCAAATATGTATTGTTTGTCTGATGTGGAACCTATGAAATTAGCTTGTTCTCAAAGGTGTTATCTGAAATTTCAGTAAATTAATAAATAAAATATATTGGGGGCATATCCTACCTGGTGATAGGTTTAAATGCTTCATTGGCAAATGAAGCTTTTTAAACTAGCCAAGGGGGGAGGCACTAAAAAGGAGCAGGGAATTCCCAGCCTCCCCTCACAAAACAAGGTAGGTAGCGAAGTAATCACCAAGGTAGAGAGGTCGATAAGGAGCAGGATGGGGTAAATGGAGAAAATAGCAAAGGCAGGACAGGGATTGGGCTAAAAGGGGTAAGGCCATCAAAAAATGGAGGGTGATGAGCACCAATGCCCATCGTCTGGTTAACAAGCCTCAATGGGGGGGTGCTGTGGAGCACACCTACTAATTAGTCGTGCAAGGGAGAGCTCCTTAAAATCATAACTTTGCAGCAAAAAACTTAGTTTCTTTAGCTCTGAGGTTGGAATTTGCTACCCGGTATCTGATTCTTTAAAAAAACTGAATTGATTGATATCAAACTTGCAATATGGGTCGTACCATGGCAAATGAGGACAACCAAATACAGGTACCCAGAGAAGTGGAAGGAAAGGATGTGGAGGTTAGCCAAGGAGGTGACCTCAGCGGGGAAAGCAGTGGACCCCAGAGGAGGAGGAAGCGAATCCTGGTGGGGGACTCCATCATAAGAGGGATCCAGCTAGGAACACAGGAGGGGGAGGACAGGGAGGTGAGGTGCCTACCAGGTGCCACGGCATGGAGGGATGGAAGGAAGATCCTGGGGCTTACTGGGAAGGCAAGACGGGAGGGTGAGCTGGATGTCATTATCCACCTAGGTACTAATGACCTGGCAAATGGGGAGCCAAAGGAAGTTCAGGAAGAGTTTAGGAAACTGGGAAGGGTCTCAAGCAAGTAGCTACTTCTGTCACTTTCTCAGAAGTACTACCTGTGAGAGGCAAGGGAGAGCATAGGAGTGCATGCACCAGGAACTTTAACTCATGGTTGAAGAACTGGTGCTGTGAGGAAGGGTTTGGATTCATTGGTGACTGGGGACCCACCTGGAGGGATGGAGGTTTGTTCAAGCCTGACGGCCTGCATCCATCCTGGAGGGGAATCCAAGCACTCAATGATAAGTTTAAATGCTACATTGACAAGCATTTAAACTAGCAAAGGGGGGTGGCAGGCCAGCAAGGAGGGTACCTACTTGCTCACCCCCCACAGCTAGCAGTGGAACCAGTGAACCAGAGGAGTGATCTACGTAAGGACATAGACAGGGTAGAGAAGGTTCAGAGGAGGGCAACAAAGATGGTGCATGGATTGCATCACAAGTCCTATGAAGACAGGTTGAAGGAACTGAACATGTACTCCCTGGAGGAGAGGAGGGAGAGAGGGGATATGATGAGACATACAAGTATCTTACAGGGAGGAACAGGGTGCAGGAAAACACTATTTTTAAGCAAAAAGATGTTCCAGGACTAGAGGCCATGGGATGAAGTTGGAGGGAGGATGATTCAGAGGAAACAGAGAAAGAATTTCTTCACAGAACGGGTGGTGGACAAGTGAACACCCTGCCAGAGGAAGTGGTGGGGGCTGAAACAATCACGGGATTTAAGAATGCATGGGATAGACATAAAGGAATTCTGGAGGTCAGGGGTAAGGTGCAACAGACTTCTAGGAAAACAAACTGAACTTACAAGCTCAAATGGGCAGACTGGGTGGGCCATGGGCCCTTATCTGCCGACACTGTCTATGTATCTATGTATCTATGTACCAACAAAACAACAGGAGCCGGAGCAAAAAATCCATCACCAGCTGAAACAGTACCTTCAATGGATTCCCAAATGCAACCGGGGTCTGAGCCCCCATGGAAGGCACTTCAGAAATCTATGCAGGTCATAGATAACAAGATAGAGTGGGCACTGACTCGTATGGCTAAACAAGATTTTAAAATAGACTCAGCTACTAAACCTGTGGGAATTGCCAAGTCTATGGCTCCGAAAGCATTGGCCTTTACCTCAAAAATGGCCCAAGAAAATGCCCAACTGCGGTATCACCTGCAGGCACTATAAAACATGCAGAGAGACCAAAATGTCCAAATTGTGGGGCTTCCAGAAAACATCGAAGGAGAAAATCCGTTAAAATTTTTAAGTGACTGGCTGCCTTCTACTTTAGAACTTTCAGCAGATCTCCATCCAAATAGTTTTGCGAAGGCTTACCGGATATCACCACGAGCTGCTGTTAGTCAAGGCGAATCACCCAGAACCACTTTGCTGGTAGCAACTGGAGCCACCACGAGGGACTTCATCCTATAGGCCACCAGGGGATTGGGTGCTTTAACATGCCAAGGCCAAACAGTCCATCTCTTCCCAGACCTCTCTTTTGCCACAAGAGCGCAAAGAAAGAGATTTGATGGGATTGGGCTAAACTTCGAAGCCTGGGCATTGCCCATTCTCTATTGATGCCTGCCCATCTCCAAATCTTCTATGGAGGACAGTCGTACCAGTTTACCGACCCTGACGAGGCAGGGAAAAAGGTTGAGAGCATCAGCAGAGAGTTTACTTGGGCTGCTACCGACGAGTCAGAATCGGACCGGGACACCTGAACAAATATACTAGGAACTGTTAATGCAAGTACTTTGTGGCACCATTGTTCATATTTCTAGTAAATTTTAAAATCAAATGGCTTTCCGCAAACAGGGCGTACCTGTCACTTTGGGTATAATGCCTAACTGTTAATGACCTTAGAGTTAGTTAATAACTAATTGAGTTCTGGTTATAAGAGCTCCCCTTTTAAGGAGCTAAGTTACATTGTCTGCAGAAGGTGTGTTTTAAGTTGACTTGGAGAAAAACTCTGATAGGGTTGAGGAATCACTTTGTGCAGTAAATATAGAGGGGTAGTTAATAAAGTTGATGCAAAGTCAGGGATTATTACTGCATAGTAGCACTGATGGGTTAAATCCTTCAACCTGATGTCTGTTTTCCTTTTTTTCAGGAGCATAAATATAAAGTCAAATCATGTTTGTTTCTTTCCCATAGTACTAAATGGATCTGTTGTAACATTTTCTACTGGAAGGGGTCAAATCAACACAGGAGGTTGAGTTTATAGTATAATATGGTACATTATTTGAATGGACTGACCACCCATAGTTTTGTAGGGTGCAGCATATCCTAGATATTTTAAGGATTATAATGTGTTTGGATTACCTACTATGTGATTTGTTGATCTCTTGCATGAGAAAATTGTAAGTAATTGTTTTATTAGTAAAACAATAAAATATAATTACAAAAAAAAAAAAACAAGCCTCATGAACTAGTGGCGTTGAAGGAAGAGGGATGCCTGGATATCAAGGCAGTGACAGAAACATGGTACACAGAGAACCATGACTGGGATGTCAACATACCAGAGTACACAAACTACAAGAGGGCCAGGGAGGGTTAAAGAGGAGGAGCAGCTCTCTATGTAAGGGAAGAGATCAAAGCAATGGAACTAAAGGGTAAACAGGGAGGAGAGGAGGCACTATGAGTCACCTTGGAGACAGGAAATGTCACCACAATTCACACGTGGGTTGTATACAGACCCCCATCTCAGGGGAGGAAATGAACAAGGAAATGATAGAAGGCATCCTTAGAATGGCAGAAAAAGGGTAGATATTGATGATGGGGGGCCTGAATATGCCAGATGTTAACTGGGGCACATTTCCTGCAGCTATTTCCAAGAGCAGGGTCATTCTCAATGCCCAACAGGGGGCATGCCTCAGACAGCTGGTGTTGGAATCCACTCAGGAGGGAGCAATCTTAGACCTGGTACTCTCAAATAGGGACAGAGAGAGGATCTCGGATTTTGAAGTGGGTAGGCATCTGGTAATAAGCGACCACCAAACAATGTGGTTCACGATAAACACAGCCGTAGAGTCAAGCCATATAAAAGCGAGGGTACTAGACTTTAGGAGGGCTAACTTTGGTAAAATGAGAGAGTGCCTAAGGAATGCACTAGCAAATGGGCAGGAAGGATGGGTAGAGGAACAATGGGGAAAAATAAAAACTGCCATCACAGAGGTAACAAGCCTTTGTGTGAAGTAAATAAATCAAAATGAAGGAAAAAAACACTATGGTTCTTGAAACAGGTGGTGGGGAAGGTTAGGGAGAAAAGATAGCATTCAGGAAGTATAAGGAATCACAGAAGGAGCAGGACAGAGAACTGTATCAGTTAAAGCAGAAGGAAGCAGGGAAGGCAGTTAGAATAGCAAAGGCCCAAACCAAGGAAAAGATAGCCAACTCAGTTAAGAAGGGGGATAAAACATTGTATAGGTACATTAGAGAGCAAAGAAAGACAAAGGGAGGGATAGACAGATTTAATAAAGGGGGAAGGGAGGAGAGGGTGACAGTAAAAAGGCAGGGATACTAAATGAATACTGTTGCTTAGTATTCTCAAAAGAAGGGGGGTACCTAAACCAAACAATAGAAGCACTCTGGATATGGGGGTCAATACCAGTCCTTTCACAGAAGAAAGGGTCCTGAAAGAACTCCTTAAACTCAAGGTGGACAAAGCAATGGGGCCTGATGTGATTCACTCCAGAATTCTAAATGAATTAAGGAAGAACTAGTGACATCACTGACTACCCTTTTTAATAAATCATGGGAGGATGGTGTGGTACCTGAGGACTGGAGGAGGGTGGATGTGATTCCCCTTCACAAAAGTGGGAGCTAGACAGAGGCAAAAAACTACAGACCTGTTAGTTTGACCTCAGTGGTAGGGAAAATAATGGAATCACTTCTAAAAGAAAGAATTGTTGAGCACCTGGAGGCCAGGGGGGCACAGGACCCAAGGCAGCATGGAGTCACAGTGGGAAGATTATGTCAGATGAATCTAATAGATTTCTTTGACTGGGTGACCAATGTAATAGACCAGGGAGGGGCTGTGGATATGGCCTACCTAGACTTTGGCAAGGCATTTTACACAGTCCTACACAAAAGATTAATAAACAAGTTAGCCAGTCTGGGAGTGGGTCCCAGGGTGGTAGCCTGGGTAAACAATTGGCTGGACAACAGGATGCAGAGGGTAATAGTAAACAGAGTCCACTCCGAAGAAAGGGGGGTTACTAGCGGAGTACCGCAGGGTTCAATACTGGGACAGGCACTCCTTAATCTTTTTATAGGTGACATTGCAGAGATGCTAGAAGGAAAAATATGCCTCTTTGCAGACAACACAAAGATCTGCAACAGGTTTGATACACAAGGGGGGGTGGAAAAGATGAGAAGGGACTTGGCAAAGTTGGAAGAATGGTCAAATGTATGGCAGCTTAGATTCAATGCAAAGAAGTGCAAAGTAATGGACCTGGGAAACAAAAACTTAGGGGAAGAGTACACAATGGGGGGTTACTAACAACAACAAAAATGGAAAGGGACCTGGGGGTAGTCATATCAGATTACCTAAAGGTAGGCAAGCAATGTGAGAAGGCAGTAAGGAGGGCTGAGGGGATACTGGGATGCATAGGGAGAGGCATCACTAGTATAAAACATTAAGTTGTTTTCCCTCTGTACAGACAGTTGGTGAGACCCTATTTGGAGTACTGTGTGAAGTTCTGGAGACCCCATCTCTGCAAGGACATAGACAGGATGGAGGCGGTCCAGAGGAGGGCAACTAAAATGGTGCAGAGTCTGCACCAGAAGCCATATGAAGAGACACTAAAGGAGTTTAATATGTATACCCTCAAGGAAAGGAGGGAAGGGGAGACATGATAGAAACTTCAAGTACCTCAAGGGAATCAACAAAGTCCAAGAGGGTAGCATCTTTCAGAAAAAGAGATGTGCAAGAACAAGGGGTATGTGAGGAGGAGGACCCTGTAAGAGCTCTATCCTAAATAGATACTTTGCTCAGTGTTTACTGAAGAGAAGGTAGGGCAGGGCCCACAGCTCAGCACCATGGACACAGGGGGAGGAGGTGAGCACTACTCCCTTCACAAAGAAGGTCCTACAAGAGCTTGCTAAGCTCAGAGGTGGACAAGGCAATGGGACCTGATGGCATACATCCCAGGGTACTTAAGGAGCTAGGATGGAACTAGCAGAGCCATTAGCAGAACTGTTTAGTGAGTCTCTGAGCACAGAAGAGGTCCCAGAAGACTGGAGAAGGGCTCATGTGATCCCGCTCCACAAGAGTGGTAGCAGGGAGGAGGCAGGGAACTACAGGCCAGTCAGTCTTACCTCCATAGTGGGCAAAATTATGGAGGCACTCCTTAAGGAAAGGATAGTCCAACATCTGGAATCCATAGGTGCACAGCATCCAAGACAGCATGGGTTTACAAAAGGAAGGTCCCGCCAAACTAATCTCATAGATTTCTTTGACTGGGTAACCAGAGTGGTGGACCAAGGGGGAGCAGTTGATGTCGCCTACCTTGACTTCAGCAAAGCTTTCGACACTGTTCCACATAGAAGATTGATAAATAAGCTGTGTAGGCTCGTGGTGGGTCAGAAGTTGGTCAACTAGGTGGCAAACTGGTTGACGGACAGAAAACAGAGAGTGGTGGTAAATGGTATACAGTCAGAAGAGATGCAAGTCACAAGTGGGGTACCTCAGGGATCAGTCCTGGGGCCAGTCCTCTTCAATATCTTCATTAGTGACATTGCAGATGGACTAGAGGGTAAGACTTGTCTGTTTGCAGATGACACCAAGATCTGCAACAGAGTAGATGATCCAGATGGGGTGGGCAGAATGAGAAGAGATCTGGATAAACTAGTAAAATGATCAGAAGAGTGACAACTGGGATTTAATGCAAAGTGCAAGATCATGCACATAGGGAAGAGAAACCCTGAAGTCACCTATAGGCTGGGAGGGGAGTTGCTGGCAGTCACAAAGGAAGAAAGACACTTGGGCATCATCATCACTGATGAGCTGAAATCATCCAAGCAGACCTCTAAAGCAGTAGGTAAGGCTAGAGGGATGTTAGGGTGTATTAGTAGGGGTATCACAAGTCGTAAGAGGAAGGTAATAATCCCTCTTTACAAGACACTGGTTAGGCCCCATCTGGAGTACTGTGTGCAGTACTGGAGGCCACACCTTCACAAGGACATTAACCAAATTAAGGCAGTCCAGAGAAGGGCAACCAAAATGGTGCAGGGACTGCATTAGAAGACATATGAGGACAGATTAACAGAGCTCAATATGTATACCCTTGAGCAAAGGAGAGAGAGAGGTGATATGATAGAAACATTCAAACACCTTAAGGGCATTAACAAGGTGAAAGAGTCTAACATGTTTAAATATAAGAAAAATAGCAGAACAAGAGGACACAGCATGAGAATAGAGGGAGACCGATTAAGGGGGAACGTGAGGAAATTATTTTTTACAGAAAGAGTGGTGGATGCATGGAACGGCGTACCTCAGGAAGTGGTGGCTATGAATACAATGCAGGGCTTCAAACCAACATGGGATAGGCATAAGGGAGCAATACAGACGAATATGGATAGATAGGTCATTGACAGTGTAAAGGTGTGTGGCACATTCATAAGGTAGAAAAAATGGGCAGACTGGATGGGCCTTGTGGTCCTTATCTGCCGTCAACTTCTATGTTTCTATGTTTCTATGTTACAATTTGAAGATAGAGGGGGGAGGACAGCTCAAGGGAAATGTGAGGAAGTATTTTTTTCACAGAGAGGGTGGTGGATGCATGAAATGGCTTTCCTGAGGCGGTAGTGGGGTCAAAAACAGTGGGGAATTCAAGAATGCATGGGACAGACATAAGGCAATTCTACTGAGGGGGGTAGGAGGAAGTAGGGCATTGGTTAACTAGGATCTACAGCTTATCCAATAGGTAGGGAATTGGGCAGACTGGGTGGGCCAAGCGGTCCTTATCTGCCGTCAAAGTCTAAGTTTCTATGTTTCTATAGCAGAGACACTGATACAAATATTTGCAATAGGGTGTACACCATGAAGGGGGAGTGGAGGCAAGGACCTGAAGAAGTTGGAGGAGTGGTCAGAAGCATGGCAGTTGGGATTTAATGCAAAGAAGTGTACAGTGATGCACATGGGACATAACAACCCGCAAGTCAGATACACTTGGGGTGGGTTGGGTGGAAATAAAGGCATCAAGGCAGGAAAGAGATCTGGGGAATATAATTTCGGATGGGGATAGGGAGGGGTATAAGAGGCAGGAAGATGGAGGTACTAATGCCCCTCTATAATGATAAGGCCTTACCTAGAGTATGGGGTCCAATTCTGGAGGCCCCCACCTGTGAAAGGACATAGATGGGATACAGAGAGTTCAGAGAGGGCAACAAAGATAGTGCAGGGCATGCACAGGTTGTACTATGAGGAAAGGCTGAGTGAGCTGGACCTTTACTCACTGGAGACTAGGATGGAGAGGTGGAACATGCTTGAGACGTTCAAGTATGTGAAAGGGATCAACAGGCAGCCGAAGGGAGCCTCTTCAACAGGAAGGGTACAGATAGAACAAGGGGTCACAGTCTGGGGTTGGAGGGAGGAAGATTCAGAGGAAATATAAGGGCACATTATTTCACTGAAAGCGTGGTGGACCTCTGGAACTGACTGCCAGAGGAGCTGAAATGATGGGGGGGGGTCAAGAGGGCATGAGACAGATACAGAGGTTTGGTAAGAGAAAAGAGGACGATGGGCAAGGTGCAGTGGGTGTGTGAACGTGGGGGTTAAGGCAGACTCGATGGGCCACTGGGTCTTTTTTCTGCCGACAGATTTCTATGATTCTATGAAATGGATGATATGGGTGGTTGGGGGTGTATGATCAGATAGCCATTCGATATAAGGATGGATGTAACAGAGTAAATTAAACAAAAAAAATGTAAAGTATAGACCACTTTGAGTCGTGCATCTAACTTCCCAATGCCAATACACTATTATATTTAGAAGAAATACAGATGAAGTCTTCCTTTTATTCTGCCATAAATAACTCACACGATATTTATTTATTAGCTTTTGGTAACTGGGTAAGTGTGCTAGGCAACAATCCTGCCTATTTTCAGGCACGACCCGGGAGAGTACAAGACAAAAATACAGATAATCACAGTAGTACAAATGAATAAATAAGAACAAGATAATAGTACATACAATATAGTACAGGTTGGAATTCACGCTAGGATAGATCAAAAAGATAGTAAAACAGATACAATAAGAGGCAAGATAGGCTAGTGGATGTGCTAGTACACTAACTGTCCTAGGCCCTTCAAGTAAACACATGACTAGAACACTTTGAAAAAACAAAAATATAACAATAGATCAAGCCCCAACCAGGAGGCCTAGTGGAGTTAGGTCTAGGTGCATTTGCAGTTTCCCAGGGTGTAGAGGTGAGAGAACAGCGAGCTTTTAAAGACACGATGAGAGGCAGAATTTTTAACATGGAGGGGGAGCGAGTTCCAGAACTTAGGAGCAAAATTGGAGAACGCTTGTTCACCCATTTTTGTAGCACAAGGTCTAAGAGAGAGCATTGAGACTGATGAGGACCTGAGGGTGCGGGATTGGAAAATTGAGACAAGCAAGTCGGCCAGTGAGTCCCGGTGAGGTGGTCTAGTTAGGGAGTCAATATATATGCTTATTTATATGAAACCCATTGCCAGAATGAATATCCCACACATCTTGTGCCATTACAAGTTGAATTGGTGAGGACAGGAGGCTCTGAGAGTTAGTTACTGAACTATGATACAAAGGGTCCTGGGTTCAATTCCCCCTGAGGGGGATGGTGAACCACAATTCACAACACAGGCGCAATTGGCACATAACTTTCAGATCTACCCTCTCCTGCACTTCACATCTCTCACTTACAAGTCCTCAAAAGTACTACCTTTTCGGCATCTTTAAGACTGACAGTGTGACTCGGGGTGGGTGGGAGGAGGAGAGGGTGGAGAGTAATGTGTAAATAAACACTATATTAATATAAGTTCAAGACATGATAACACTTTTTGACGTGAAATGTTACAGTAAAAGAGGCACAGAACTTAGGCACAATGATAACCACCGCTGACTGACCACACACCATCCCACACCAGAGGGATGTCAACCAATGAGCTATCTCTAACTGGTGTTGTTGAAAGCTGATCAGCTGCTTGCTGGCAAAGCACTCTCTGATTGGAGCAGCTCATTTCTTCAAAGTACAGCCCAGCGAGCCGGGAGTTGTGTCATGGCCACAGTGTGTGTCGATTGTTGTAGACTGAGAGCCCCTTGCTGTTTCAACTGCAATGGGTTCGGCAGTGACACCCCCTGAAATTCCCTTGTAGTTGTCCCAAAACGTTTGACACTCAAGTGCAGCAAATGTAAAAATAAGGTTACATTAACCAACATAAATATTAACCAAGTCTACATCACACGTTAACATTTAGATTGGGAGAGCAATATTTTATTAGGATTTGTGTTCTCATCTTGTCCATTCTCATCATTATCAGTATTTACAATCATTCCCTATTTTTAGAAAATTGTCAAAAATCAACACTCAGGAAGCACAGACAAAGGACCATCACAAGGCACTGGAAGCCGAGATCCTCAGAAGGATATTGTATGCAGTTAGCAACAATGATGAAGCAGAACGTTTGGAAGATACCGATTTGAACAAAATCTTGTTAATGCTGTGAACGCCACCCATCCCTCCTCCTACCCACTCTGCTCCAGGGACTCTCACTGCTTCTCCCTTCCACACCCCCACTCAACCTCTGGTCAATTCATCTTCTCCTACTATCTTCCTTCTCTGTCTGGATTTAGCTCTCACCTACCCTTCACCAAGCTTCCTCTCTCCCTGTCTTCAAGCACCTGCTTAAACTCTCACCTGTTGCCCCTTGCTCCTGCCCCAATGATTCCTAACTACACTACATCCCCAGCTGAGCTGCACTCAGGCCTTGTCCCTTTGGACATTATATCCAAGTTTGTATATATTATTGTACCTTGATCGTTTTGTTGTTATGTTATAATCCACCACACATTCAGTCACTTCACTACCAGTCTAGCATTGCTTGTAAAGCGCTTTGGGATGTATGAAAAGTGCTATATAAATGCTGATTCTTTTTCTTCTACCTCTATTGTATCCTACTCTTGCATGCCTGCCCCGGTTGCACCTGGAAATGAGCCTTGGCTCAGTGTGCCTTTCCGTCACTAATTTTTAAAATAAATAAATACTTTGCTGCCAGGATCGATATGGCAAACTGCAGTGTCAACCAGCTTTTAAATTGTGTTTGCTGGACTGGAGGTCAGTGCTTAGTACATTACATAAATGACTACACTGTTCATGACGTTCAAAAAAGTATTATTAAAGTATTAGACAGCAAAGTCATGAAATAAGCTTCAAAAAGTCTTGTGTTTGGCTTGCTGATGATGAATCCATAGGTCTGTCTGTCCAAAAAAATGGTAAAAATGTATATTCGCTGTGTCAGTGATGGGGAAATTAAAGCAAAACTATGTGGAAATGTCTGAGCAAAGGACGGTTCAGCAAAACACTTGACTAAGGCAATTGTAAACAGATTTCCGGCCCTGAGCTTTGCCATGCATAAACTTGTGGGGTCAGGCAGTGATGGGAGCAAGTGTAATGACGGGCAAATCTAATGCTGTTGGTGCAGTTATGACCTCACGGCACTCACCTTTTATGGATCATGTCCACTGTTTGGCTCACAGATTGGTTTTGGCTTGTTCACATTCCTCTACCAAATTAAGATACCTAGAAGACTTTAAGAGTAATATTAATGGTACGTATGCTTATTTCAGTTCATCTGCTGTTAGGCATGGCAAACTAGAAGACATGCAGAAGGTGACTGGTACAGTCAAAAGAAAGCTGAAAGAAGCAATCAACATACGTTGGCTGTCCATGCAAAATGCTGTAAATGCACTACATACAGTATATGTTACCCGGCTGTTGTCCCTATACTGAAGGAGGACAGGAACCATTGTGGTATTTTAGCAGAATGCTGGGCAAATAAAAGAGGTTAATAAAAGTATTAAAGTAATGCAGAATAATTGTGAAGTAATGTAAAAAGGTGACCAGAAGCAAAATGATTATTGCATAGGGTACCAATAAGAAATGGATGAAAGGGCATATGTTTTGTTTTAGAGCAAAATGTCTTAATCAATGCCAAACTTGCTGTGCAAAGCAAAACATCTTGTACAAAACATGTTTTGTTCTTCTGGGCAAGATGGAAGGTCATGCCTAAACTTGAATGTAGCTAATATAGATAACGATATAAGCAGAAACAGAGAAATTATGTACAAGTTGGCAAGCATTAATGTCTGGTCCACCTCCCTAGCTTATGTTTGTCTATTTTTAAACTTACATTATTGGTAATTATTAGTAAATATCTATCATGCTCTTGTCTTGTGACATTAGTTTTTCTGTTTTTCTAAGCAAAATATTTTTAGTGCTAGGAGATTTTATTTACGTCTTGTAACAAATTATGTTTTCCTTTTGATTACTGTCAAGTCAGCAGTGATGTATGTGTTCTGAACCCTTATCTCATGACCCTACTCTCTTGCCTATTATGGTCAGAGTGTCTGAAAACTGTGAAATTTCCCTTGTTTTGCATTTCTTGTCAAACACTGTATACATATCAGACAGACTGTATATCCGGTGTGTCCAAGAGGAAATAGCCATGCCATAGATGCTTGAGACACCCAGAGAAAAGGGAGAAATATTGCTTAATTTTCTCTGAAAACCTGTAGCCCTGTAATAAAATATTACTAGCTGTTTAGACTGCATGTTAGAAACACCCCAATGGGACTGCCCCATTGGCTGCTTAGATTTGAGCTGTGCTAGGAACACCTGGATAGTAGAGGGCTATCTGGTGCTTAAAGGTGATGTTAGACTGCATCTGTCTTAGCACCTTAGAATTGTTAATCATGTCTGGATGCATCTCTATTATTAAAATTGGAATTTTTTGGTTTACCTTTTTGATACTAATAAATAGCAACTAATTTAGCATAAGTCTAATCTGTTTGTAGCTTTATTTGGGTTACTGGAAGGCACCAACCAAGAACCTTTGGGGTATACACTCTTACTACTTAAAGTGAGCAGTATTTGGTTAATTTGCAAATTGGCTGAGCCAGCCAGGAGTTGGTTTGGTGTTAATTCCAATGAGTATGGTAAAGCCTAAAATTGCAGTAATCTAAATAGGGTCCACGCAGGTAAAGGTCATAGCCTAACTGTGGGGCTGGAAAAAGAGTCTAACAGACTCTGAGTATTTGAATGGACTTGAACCTACAGGAAAAGGTCTATGGAGCAGCTACAAGCTGGGTAAAGGTAAATGTGTCCCAGATTTAATTAAAGGTAACCCATGAAGTGGGCGCATAAGGAAGGGTGCCATCCATTACGGCGACACCTTCCCTGTGCAATCTATTCACGGTGACTGACAGGTAGGGTGACCGGATAAAGTGGTGGGTGAACTAGGCACCAGGATGTCGCTATAGGTATGCACCTGGGGGGGTGGGAGTGAGCACGGTGAGCATGGGCTGGGAGGGGGTGGAGAGGTTGTAGGGAGTGGCTGTATGGTTGCCAGTCGAGCTGCGTCATGGCATCGGGGATTGGTTAATGGCTGGGATGGCTGAGATACCAGGTTCAGTCCGGGCGCTGGTGTGATTTGTATTGCACCCGGCCCGAATCTTTTTATTTGTACCATGTATTCCCCTCGACATGCACAATTCCCCGAAGTTGAGAACTTGCGGAGGGTGGGGCACCAGCCCCTACAGAAAGTAGTAAAAATATGTCCTGGCACTGTTGTGTTGGTGTATTCAGGTTGTCAGAGTGCCGATAATGTGTTCACCATTTGATTGAGCAATAACGGTGATCGCTTTTAGGCGTTCGCCGTTATCACATAGACCCTTAATTAAATATATGTGGGGGTCCGAGGACCCATGGGGACAAGTTCAGGGACATATGGAGAGATGTATTAAGGAAAAGTCAAACAAACAAGGGCAACTGCCCTTGTAATTTGTGCCTGCTAGATAGCAGGTCAGTGAAAGTATACACTGTTAAAGCTGATGCTGGCTTTCACAGTTCGGGCTGCCTCTGTGAGGAAAGCAGTGGCTGACCATGTGACGTTAGATAAGTAACATTTAGACAAAGAAAAACAAACCACTGTGGATGCATACACAGTAGGTGTGACTACAGATGGGTTGATTTGAAATTCCCCCAGTGTTCACTGTCTGCGCAGCTTTAAGTTTTGTTTTTTTTGTTTGTTTTTTGTATCAATTTCAAGCTCCCGTGCCTCCTATTGTGGCTAAAACATTTGATCCCAAACTCAGGTACTGGGGTCCTCCACCAGTTGGATTTCAACCCAGTACCTAGTACTGCTACAGATTTTACTGTCAAACTGCAAACCAGAGCATTGGAAAAAAAACTTGGTTTGGCAGGTTATTGAAATGGCCAAAAGGAAACCTGCTTTGAAAGGGTTAATAGCTACAGCACTTGGAAGTAATCATCAAGGTTTTGCAGTCTTTCTTCTGAACTGGACCAGTGTATCAGAACAGAAGAAGGAAAATACCTTGGCACAGGGTAAGTCTGTGTATTTTGCTTAAAAAGTGTTTTTTTTTAGTTGTTGTCTGCTGTTTCATTTCTGCAATATACACACTGAACAAGGTAATGCTGTCTCTCTTTTTCTTTCCTTTTTATTTTTCCAGCGTATCTCTGTGTTTTGTGGTTATGTTCTGTCCTCAAGGTTGTTCTAAAGATAGCACGGGCTGCTTCCAGAGCAAAGCATGTTACGATACAAGCAAAAAAGTTCTTGCCTCTTGTCTGACTCTTTTAATTAGTTTTTTTTATGAAAGATTTGTTCTGCCTGGATAGGATTATTGAAAGACTTTCATATGTAAATTGTTGGTTGGAGCATGTGGTTTTGAGAGTGAAGAGATATGACGTCATAGATTGCAATGTGCAAAAAGATTTGTAGTTTGCAATGTGCCAAGCAACTGCTAGGTGAAGATGTAATGTGTTAACAGCTATGAATGGCTTTATCATACTTCTAGTTAAAACCAGAAACTTTTTACTAAAGAGAAGTAAAATAATCGTCGCAAAGATTTCAAAAATGGCCAAGTGCTGTGTTTTGGGCTATACGCCAAAGAGCATACTCCATGGTCTCCTAGATGTGTCCTCACTTATGAATGGTGTGTTGTACTTTATTTTCAAATAAGATCTTGTTTGGTTTTAAATAAACATAAATAATGATGTTTTATTTTATAAAGGAGTTGGAAGGTGTTTAAAAAGTTTTGTTTTGAAAAGATGTGGCATGGAGATATTTAATTTTGTTGGTTTAAGTAGCTGTAGTGTGTTACAAGACAGGCAGTAGGCAGCACATATCTAAAACATTTATAGTTTTTCAATGAAACTATGGGCATTACCTCAGCAAATTGTTGTCAAATAACGTGTCAGTCTCATTTTGCGTTAAGCATTTTTTTTGTGTGTGTACTGTCTTAGCCAGAAGCTTTACATTGTGCTCTTTTATTATTAAAATACACTTTAATATGAGTGGTGTTCAAGGACACTACAGAAACAGCCGGGTTTGAGCGATCCTTGCGTGCACACTGTGTGACCTTTTGCAGAATTACTTGACCTTCTTGTGTTTCAAAATGTTATGTTACTACCAATTCAAACTTGATGTGTGTTCCCCACCTAAAGTACCAATTTTCATACAAAATGTATGTTTTCATGGAAGCACACCAAGGGTAAACCCTACAATTTTACTTTTTTTTTTACAGTACTTGCACTCTGTCTGCGTAAAAAAGGACAGACATTTTCTTCTGACTTGCAGCCAAAGCTTACTGGCTAGTCTAACACCAAGCACAATGCCTTCCTTCACAGATATTTAATTTCCATATGGCTGTTTGTTTATGAGCAATATCACGTGATTCCCAAAGTATGCATGGCACTCGTGGGAGGGGGTTACTCACCACCCCATATTTTTTATTTTATATATATATATATATATATATATATATATATATACAGTATACTGTTAAAAAGAAATATTACAGCTGTTTTGAAGAGAGCTTGCCATCTAGTTAACAACAATATTTTTTTTTGTGTGTGTGTGTTCCCATTTTTTTTATGCATTCTAAGATATACGTACGTACCCTATTACCATCAATCTGGATCTTTTATCAACTCAGCTGACATTTTGTAATATTTAGGACAAGAGAAACCAAGGACACTTGGCTCCTCTTACTCTATCAAAATAATCTAATTTTATTTTCAGGCTGTGTATTTTGTTTTGTTTTTCTTTCTTCTAGGGAAAAGAAAGTTCCCCATCTTCTAGTAAGGTATGAAACTTACTAAACTAATTGCAATATAATTTTTGTTATAATTTAAAAAAAGTATATTTGGTGGGGACTGCAATGGGGCCACCCCATTACCATCTATCCAGTGCACACCTTTTTAAGGTGCTGCATGACTGGCTACTAAAATTGCCAGACCATTTTTGTTTCAGCATACACGTCACCTCCAACAGCTAATCCTTTTATTGGTACAGTGCTCAAGCTGCCTCTTTTACCATAGCAGAAGCTTGGGAGCTCCCATATTACCCTTCCTTCCAGTGCAATTCCCACAAAGGTTGCAAGGTACATCACTGTCTCCCCAGAGGGGTAAATAAAATAAAATGTGTATTTGCTAATAACTATTTCTTATTTACAGGTTTTGAAAAGACCCAACGTATTTTAACAGTATAACCTAGCTCAGTTCCTCTGTTTTTTTAGTGCAAACAGTTAAACCTCACAACAGCTGTCATTAGTACAAGGGCTTCTTCCCTCAGCAAGTAATCAGCCGAGCTGGGGGACGGATTGTGTCTGTATTTCCACATATTCATATCTTTTGATTGTCTTTTCAGCTTTCTTATCCTGTCAGATAAATACAAAAATAACTTCCCATAGCCTTACAGCAATTGATGCAATCATCTGCCTTCTATAAGCACAAACAAGTTTCTATAATTTCAAAGTTCTAAAGCATTGCATACCCTGAAAAAGCCTTACACGTTAACAAAAAAACAGAGTGGTGGATTGCTCAAATAATTCTTTCAACCAAAACTAAGTAATTTTTACCAAGGACTGCAACTTATGAACTTAAATTGTGCCCCACCCTTTGCAACTTATTCCATGATTGTGCTCAACACGAGTAAATTCACAATGCTGTAAGATTTCTGGACTCTGAACTAAACTTACAGTCTACATTTGTTCTGTTGTTTAAAATGTATTTTATGCATTATGCTCAATACTAATATTGTTCTATTATAAAAAAAAGTTTATGTTTTATGTTTATGCTATTATGATTTCATATACATCTTGCTACACTTTATCAAGTGTGTATTCAGAAAACTGGTCCACATTTATCAATGTTTTTAATGCCCATAACCAGACCTAGATACTGGGGCCGGCATTGCTGACCCACCCCTACAGTATGTTCCAAACAAAACCCCAGACAACTTAATGCTCTGTTTGTCGCATCACTCCCAGGTACCCCTGGACAATAAAGTGCACTCTATGTAGGTTTCGTCATTTTAAATCTTAACAATTATAATATGGCAGAATTTAGATTCTGCTCTAGAACCTATGCTTCTAGGTTCCATAGTAGGCCTTACCTCACTCAGTACTTTGGAGTATTTCACTATTCAGTGTAAAGAAGGTAGACCCATTCACTTGTCAGAGGTGCAATAGGCACTATTATTAGTTGGCATAGGCCAACAAAATATATATATATATATATATATATATATATATATATTTGTCCCGCTATTGCATTGTGTAACAGGCATTTTGCCATAAACTATATATTTGAAGTGTGTTATTATAACATTACAAGATTTTATAACACAGGTCTCAGTTACGCCTGCCAGCAACACATAGACAGGGAAATCATGATCATCACTGTCATAGCCTCTTCTACGATTTGAAAGCAGGGTGTAACCATGGATTCACAAATGGTGAGATGATATTATTGGACCTCAGCCTGCACCCCCAGGTGTGTGGTTGATGCCCCATTTTTATTTTTCTCTTTCAACAATTGTCAGAAATGTAGGCTCTGTCACACCACTCTTTACAAAACAAAAAGGTAATTGGTTAACAGATTGTTAGTTATGTGTTCTTAACTCAGTTTCTAACACACTTTACAAGTTTGCAGGTTTCCACAGTGTGGCACACATAACATCTCCATCTACAACAGCAGTAATGCTTTCATCTAAGCTCCAAAAACCTTCATCTTTTTCCTGAAAAGAAAACAACTGCCACAGCTTCAATGTCATCACCATCTTTGTGACTGACTGGTTCCATATAAAGACTACTATATGAAACAGGATATTATTACCTCTGCAGGTGTAATGTTTTACACCTATTTCTAGAATTTTAAATCAACTGAAAAAGGTCCAGCCAATTCAGACTCTACAATCAAACTTATTGTTTCTGCTTACTTGAAGCTAAGCCTGGAGTAGGGGCAATCCCCTAACTTCAGCAAGAAAATTTTTCTTCAATTGATCTTCAAGCAAGAGATCCATTTTCTCAACAGCTGCTCTTTCCAAGCCTGGCTGACACCTTATACAGACTGACTGTTAGTTATAAACTGTTAATCTTTGTGCAAGGGTGTGATCAACCTCCACAACACAAATGACATGCCTGTGTGTGTGTGTGTGTGGCTACTCCATTAAAAGGACTTAGTGCGCAATCTAATGCACCCTCTGGCAAGACTTCTGCAAATTCAGTTATCCAGCAACCAGCAGCCAGAACATTGACTTTCTTACTATGCTGGTTTTGTTTTTAAATTACCGTCTGCATAGCTCCATGTTCTTTGTCAGGTTACTACCTTTCTGCAAATGACATTTCACCTATACTGTAACTACCTCAACTTGTGGTTACTTATATTAACTTTATGGACTGTTACTTATGTGAACTTTCTAAACTGGTCATATATGTTTTATAATGACCTATCTGTTAAGATCAGATTCTTCAATCAAGCTCCAAGGGTGTGCCACACCTCAACAGATAGGCAGCATCTAACTTGTCCTCTCTCAAAGTGCATTTAATGAACTTTTTTTTATCAATAAAAGCTATTATGTTATGTTTTGTTTTATTGTACATTCTATTCAATTGTTTTCTGCACTATTATGTGATATCAAATGTTCATTGTCTTTTATACATATCACTTGTGGTGTTGACATGCCTCATTTCTGTTTTGTCACAAACATGCCATTCCATTCTTGTTCATTCTGTGATTACCCCTGTACCAACTCCAGAACAGGATTCCTTTCCTGGTTGCCTTGACTATCTGTATGCTGGCAACCAGTTTTAAAAAGGGTTTTCTTGCAATTAATAACACTGTGTTGCAATCAATTATTAACTGTTTTTCTAGCTTAAAAAAATTGTAGCTTGTATTATAATAGCTTAAACAATTATGTAAGGTAAAAGTATGAGAATAAAATTAATAGATTAAGATCAAAAGTGTTTAGTTATACTCATACCTCTCAACCTCTCAGCATTAAAAATCATAGCACTGGCCTTCAAAAATCATAGCAAAGGGCCAGAATGTGGAGCACTTTCTTATTTTAAACAATACTATGTCTACAGATAGTGGGCCCCATATAGTTAGTGATAAGGAATGTTTCTATCAGTTTAGTTCAATGATTTAATAGTTTGTGTGTCCAGAAATGGCTCTAACATTATGAGAAACATCAGTAAACCTATGAGGAGCAAGGGTAAATTTGAGTGTGAAAACCTTAGCGCTATGCGTAATTCATAGCAGTTAAGAGGTGTGGTTATACTAAACTTATATACTAATCAAAGTATTATGTGTGGGGGTTCAGGACTCCCTGTTAGGATCTTCTCTCACCCCCATGGTGGGGACTGTGGTATTTTGGCAGAATGCTGGGCAAATAAAAGAGGGTTAATAAAAGCATTAAAGTAATGCAGAATAATTGTGAAGTAATGTAAAAAGGTGACCAGAAGCAAAATGGTTATTGCAGAGGGTACCAGTAAGGCTCTTAAAGCCTCTGACTCCATAGACTACTAAAATTCCAAATTTCTATTTACATAGCCAAGGTTCCCCATGTCAGACTTGAACCCTGTACCTTTGACACCAAAGTCTGTGACCCTTCCACTGTACCACTACAGAATTATCCTTTGCTTTATCTCCTCTATCCTAGTTCACCCCCCCAAGATCTTGCATTACTAAGCCTTACCATGACCACTCTCTCCATCACCAACATTATATATTTCCCCCTAGCCCTTCTCTTACTATACACCATTATCATGGTCGATGCTCCCTCAAGCTGTAGCTTACCAGGGCTCTGCCTTTGCACCCCAGAGTCTGTTTCAGCTGACCTGACATTCCTGCCCTGGACACACACACCCTCCTCTACCTCAATCCACAGGAATCCTGGGATCCCCCCACCCATCTCCAGCCACTGTATTCTAGGCCTTACCTCCCACTGGTCACTGTCTTGTTTTGCCTCTCCCTTCCTAAGGGATATGTCCACCCCTGTCTGTGTGCTGCTCCCCACTTGTACTACCCGAACATGCTCCAGGGTAGTAACAAATCTGAGGCTTGCCTCCCTACAGGTATTAATGCTACTCCTCCTGATCTCTGGAAACATCCACCCTAACCCTGTTCCTACCCCCTTGCCACCAACTAATCAGGCTGCACCGGTGGAACTCTGCATAGCCTCCATCAACATCTGCAGTCTGCTAAAGAAATTTGATAATCTACAAGGGTGGGTTGCTCAACAATGGCCAGACATTATCTCGGTGGTAGAAACCTGGCTAAAAGGCTTCACTCCTGACTCCGCAGTAGCTCTGCCTGGGTACACAATATTTTGGGCTGACAGACTAGCCAATCAAGGGGGAGGTTGTGCAATTTACCTCCATGACAACCTCCAAGGTCTCACCCTACCTTCCTCAGCTCTTGACCATGGTGCCCAAGTCCTCTCCCTCCAAGTTAATTTTGCTCCTTGCAGGGCACATCTCTTTATCTCCTCTATCTACATCCCACCCAGGAATCAAGGAGTGCATTCAGTTGGTTCTCGCCACCTCAGCAACTCTAGATAAGGGAAATTATTGCCCTGGGTGATTTTAATATCAATTGGTTAGCAGACACTGCCGCTCCATATAGGGATGCTGCAGCTGCCCTCAGTCTATCTCAAGTTGTGCCCACTACCACCTGACACAACCCAAGAACAGGTACCTCGACCCTCATTGACCTAATTCTCACTAATCGCCCTCACAAATTCACCCAGGTCTCCGTGCTACCTGATGCACTGAGTGACCACTCCCCAGTACTTGGGCGCTGGTCTTACTTGGCTACAAAGGCCCCTCCTAAAGTTAGCTTTCAGTGAAAACTCAGGCCAGGCAAGCTACAGTCCTTGAAATACCACCTTATCAGATGGGACTGGTCTCCCATTGCTGCCTCGCCTGATATTGACTCTGCCCTGGAGTACTTTGTCAGTTCCTTCAATTCTGCCTGTGACCTTTTTGCACCCTTCTGCAAATGAGTCATTAAAGGAACTGACATCCCGTGGATGTCCCAGTCCCTTCTGGACCTCATGGGCCACTGAGACAATCTCTGGCACATAGCCTTAAAGGCTGGGAGGCCTGCTGATAGGCACCGTTACCATGAGGCCAGGAACCGCTGCACCTGGCAGGTCCATCGGGCAAAAGCAGAATTCTACAGAGCAGCCCTCACTGCCTCCTGGGGGAAGGGATGCAATTTATGGGACTCTCTCAAAGATCTTAGTGGCAAAATCTCTAATGCCCCTCCTCCCAGATACTGGTAAATGGTGGTATCTCCATTGACCCTGACACAATAGCAAATGCACTGAACTCCTCATTCTCAGACCTCAGCAGCATACTATTTGCCAACTTTTTTGCACCCACCATAACATCGACACCCACCCAAGTACCTCCTTTCCGCTTCAAGGTCATCTCCCAGCATGATGCTGCCCCCCTCTTGCTAAAGGCACTAAGCAAATCCCAGTTCAGCAGTGACAATCTCGATCTTAAAATACTAAGGCTCACTCTCCCTGAAGTACTCTACCCCCTCACTGCCCTACTAAACCGCTCCCTTGCACTAGGTCAGTTCCCCTCCATGTGGAAAACTGCCCTCATCACTCTGCTCCTGAAGAGTGGTGACCAAACCCTGACTAGTAATTATCGACCCATCTCAATTCTACCCCCTGTCTCCAAGGTTCTTGAAAAGATAGTCGCCATCCAAGTCACAGACTACCTTGTTCAATGCAATCTCCTCTGCCCTGAACAACATGGTTTCCTAAAAAACCATAGCACCATGACCATGCTTTTGGAATATACCAACACTATCCATACAACCCTGGATGCAGGCCAGATTGCTGGTGCTGTCTGCACAGATCTTTCAAAAGCATTTGACACCATCCACCACTCACTTCTTCTAACCTTGCTAACCCAAATAGGGTTTTTTCACAGGATACCACCACTTGGTTCTCAAACTACCTGTCTGACAGAACCCAGAGAGTCAAATTAGGGCATCCCTTATCATCCCCCCTCAGAGTTACATCTGGCATCCCCCAAGGGTCAATCCTTGGCCCCCTACTTTTCACTGTATTCCTTAACTCCCTGCCAAGGCCTGTTCTGGGAGTCTCCTTCTATATGCAGATGATGCGGTTTTGTTCAGCACCCACACCAACCCTACCGCCCTCCAAGTAGCCCTCCAGGGTCATTTAATGAGGCTGAATCCTGGTTTACTGACCATAGGCTTGTTCTAAACTATAAAAAAACAAAATCCATGCTGTTTGCCCATGCCCAAAACAAGTTCAGTAACCAACCCCTGCTCATCCATAATTCCCATAATGAGACCCTGGAGCAAGTTTCTACCTTTAAATACTTAGGGGTTACTCTAGACTCAGGGCTAACCCACCATTAATATACCCGCCAACTTAATACAGCTGTAAATGTGCACATTGGTCTGCTACACCACTACAAGCACTGTCTCCCCCCTGAAGCCCTACAGCTAGCCATCTCCTCCTCCATCCTGTCACTCATTGATTATGGGATTATCTTCTATGGTGCTGCCAACAATACCTCCCTCAACAAAATTAGGGTTTCCCCAAATAAAGCCTGTAGACTGGCCACAGGCTGTGACCGGCTTACACACACCTGTATGCTGTATACCAGTACAAACTGGCTTAATTTAGATGATCGCCTAATGTACCAGACCTGTCTCCTTGCCAAGAAAATCATGACTGGCCTCACGCCCCCAGCTCTTGTGATGCTGCTTCCCCCTCTAACAGCACCAGATGCACACGTCGCACTGAGAAATCGCCCTACCAGGTTCCCCACTGTAAAACCTCCTTGGGGCAAAGAACTTTCAGATATCGTGCCCCCAATTGGCTGAACTCACTGCCCATACCAGTTCTCCTGGCTCCTACCCTAGGACTGTTCAAATCCCTCCTCCATAGCAAAATCTTGCATGACTCCACCTGTGACTGTACCTGACCTACCCATGACCTATAACTGCCATGACAATGGACCCATTTGGACCTGCTTCTAGAGTGCCGCTGTTGTTACTGTATTTATTGTATTTTGCCACTATACTGCATTGTCTTTGATTGTTGAAATTACCCTGTAACACATCCACCTATTGTAATTTACCATGTATCTTTCGTAAGGTGTGATATTTCCCACACTACTATTTATTCTGTGATGTCTGTACACTGTATGCTATGTATTGTTTTCTATGACATGGAGCCTTTGTAAAGGAGTCTCTGACTCAAAGGTATTAATTCCAATTGTAGTCAATAAATAAATAAAAACGGGTGAAAGGACATGTTTTGTTTTAGAGCAAAATGTCTTAATCAATGCCAAACTTGCTGTGCATAGCTAAAAATCTTGTACAAAACATGTTTTGTTCTTTTGGGCAAGATGGAAGGTCATGACTAAACTTGAATGGAGCTAATATAGATAACTGCGTAAGCAGAAATAGAGAAATTATGTGCAAGTTGGCAAGCATTAATGTCTGGTCCACCTCCCTAGCTTATGTTTGTCTATTTTTAAACTTATATTATTGGTAATTATTAGTAAATATCTATCATGCCCTTGACTTGTGACATTAGTTTTTCTGTTTTCCTAAGCAAAATATTTTTAGTGCTAGGAGATTTTATTTACGTCTTGTAACAAATTATGTTTTCCTTTTGATTACTGTCAAGTCAGCAGTGATGTATGTGTTTTGATCCCTTGTCTCATGACCCTACTCTCTTGCCTTTTACGGTCAGAGTGTCTGAAAACTGTGAAATTTCCCTTGTTTTGCATTTCTTGTCAAACACTGTATACATATCAGACAGACTGTATGTTCAGTGTGTCCAAAAGAAAATAGCCATGCCATAGATGCTTGAGACACCCAGAGAAAAGGGAGCAATATTGCTTAATTTTCTCTGAAAACCTGCAGCCCTGTAATAAAATATTACTAGCTGTTTAGACTGCATGTTAGAAACACCCCAGTGGGACTGCCCCATTGGCTGCTTAGATTTGAGCTGTGCTAGGAACTCCTGGATAGTAATGGGCTATCCGATGCTTAAAGGTGATGTTAGAATGCATCTGTCTTAGAACCTTAGAATTGTTAATCATGCCTGGATGCATCTCTAGTATTAAAATTGGATTCTTTTGGTTTGTGTTTTTGATACTAATAAATAACAACTAATTTAGCACTAAGTCTAATATGTTTGTGGCTTTATTTGGGTTACTGGAAGGCACCAACCAAGAACCTTAGGGGTATACACTCTCACTACTTAAAGTAAGCAGTATTTGGTTAATTTACACCATGCCAAAGCTCAGGACCTTCACATGTTTCTCACTACATTTTTTGGAGCTGTGTTATGTCTGTTCTGTGACATCCTGAGAGTAGTGGGGTGTCTTTGCAAATCCTTTCAAAAGCAGGATCTGTTGTATGTGGATGTGAAACCACAAGTGTTTTGTGCAATTGGCGAGTTAGAAAATGTGAAAAATGAGCCAACTGGCCCAACCCTGTCAGCTTTTCAGGAAGCATGTCAAATTGAGACTAATGATAATGGACAAATGAGAGTATATTGGAAAACACAAGAATGTCAGCAAGATGCCGTTCAGGCAGTTTAGGTTAAACTGAAGTGCTCGGAGAGGATGATGACACAATTCTCAACACTTAGAGAAGAGTATCTCAATACTCTAATAACCAACATTGCGTGTCGGTTGTTCCCAGATTGTAAAACAGAAGCACTTCTGGGTGCCGTTGCCAGTTTAACTGACCCACAGTCTGTAGCAGGCTTTAATATGGTCACCATTCAGAACAGTATAAAAACTGTTTTTGGAAACTTCAGCACAGACTTTCAATACACAAGTGGTCAGGAGGAGAATGATACAAATATTCCTAAATGTGAGCCTTTCCTAAATGAAAATTGTCTCAGGTCAGACTGGGTAAAAGCAAAGGCATGATACTAGGATGCCATAGGAACCTTAGCTCCAAAAGCTTTATGAGATGGGTCATTTCAAAGCACTGTGATACCATGCCGCCTCATTCCAAATGATGTAATATGTTCTATGCATTCCACTGACATCTGTAGAATGTAAGTGTGGTTCAGCGTATAGAATAGGATAAAGACAAATTTTCATTGTTCACTCACTGAAGACAGCCTAGAGCTGCTAATGAAGCTAAACATGGGGCCTGAATTCTCAGATTTTGAAGTTGATGGATCTGTGCAGTATTAGAAAAAAGACAAAAAAAGACGGTGACATCTTTGTGCCGCAGATAAAAACAAGCATTTGTCAATGCCGAATGGTCACTTGCAGGTATTTGCTGTGGTGTGTGGTACTGATACTGGCTTCAGAGGAGCGAGGAGGCAGCAGTGAGAACAGCGGGTGCCACTTGGCGGAAGCTGCACTGTAAATGTAGGAAGGAAGTGAACAGGACTGGTCCCATGACTGATCCCAGAGGTACCTCGCTGGTCACTTCCCTCTCCCCAGATTTGATTCCATTTACCACCAACATCTGCCTTGCTTGCTCCCGCCACCTCTTATGGCACACTATTATATGTGATCACTACTCCCTCTGTGAAGAAAACTGTTCTCACATTTCCTCTTAATCTACCCCGTCCAATTTCATATCATGCTCCCTCATTCTTTTACTCCTTCTACATTGGAAGATGTCTACCCTTGCACTTTTTTTATACCACTGAGGTACTTGCACGTGTCTATCATGTCCCCCCGCTCTCTTCTTTCCTCCAGTGAGTACATATCGAGGTTCTTTAATCTCTCCTGATATGTTCTGTGTTGCAAGCCATGTATCATTTTGGTTGCCCTTCTGTGGACCCCTCCACCCTGTCAGTGTCCTTGCGGAGCTGTGGCTTCCAGAATTGCACACAGTACTGTAGGTGAGGCCTCACTAGTGCATTATACAATGGCATTCCACCTCACTCCTTCTGCTAGTGATACCTCTGCTTATGCACCCCAGCATGCCACTGGCCCTCCTTACAACATTTGTGCTCTGTTTTGATACCTTTAGGTCATCAGAACTGATAACTCCTAGGTCCCTTTCTTCCTTGCTGATTGTCAGCACCCCCAATCCTGTAGATCTCCCCATGGTTCCCTCTTCCCAGGTGCATTATTTTGCGCTTCTTTGCATTGAACCTCAGTTGCCACTCCTCAGACCAATTTTCAAGTCTGTCCATGCCCCTGCTTATTTTCTCCACCACTTCTGGAGTATTCACTCTGTTACATATGTTGGTGTCATCTGCAAACAGGCAAACCTTTCTTTCTAGCCCTTCCGCAATGTCTGTAATGAAGACTTTGAACAGGACTGGTCCCAGAACTGATCCTTGAGGTACCCCGCTGATTCCCCCCAACTCTCCAGATTGGATTCCATTACCACCATCCCCTACCTCCTGTCTATCAGCCAGTTTCTAACCAAGTTTATCAACTTGCGCCCTGTGGCCAGGCTACCCATCTTGTTAATCAGCCTTCTATGTTGGATGGTGTTGAAGGCTTTGTTGAAATCAAGGTAGGTGACATCTACTGCCCCTCCATGATTTACTTCCTTAATGAGGCATTAGGAGTTCCAACCCTAATACCCCACCCCCGTCCCCACCCCCACCCTGAAGAGACTGACAGGCATTGGGGTGTGCCTTTGAATCATCAGTAGTAATGCTCATGCCATTCCATCCCCACCCCCACCCTGAAAACACTAACAGGCCTCGCAGTGTGCCTAGGGGTTTTTGGCCCTAACTCTCACACCATTCCATAAGGAAATAAGCTACGATGGGTGCAGTAAAGGAGAATGGGTTGAACATTATGGTCAAAGACCCCAAGGCACACCCTAACACCTGTCACTGTCTGCAGGGTGGGGATGGGGGTGGAATGGTGTGAGTATTACGGCTGATGACCCAAAGACATCCCCCCCAATGCCTGTCAGTCTCTGCAGGGTGGGGGGGTGAGGTGTTACAGTAGGAAACCCTAGTGCCCCGGGCGTTTGTTGGTATTTTTGCTCCAGATTTTCAACATGGGCTTTTTGAGACCCCACCTCATGAACAGTGGTACTATCATTTCATTACTCAATCCTGAAAGGTGATTTCGCACAGTAACTGTGCCATTCCATGCCACAAGTGTGAAAACACATTTCAGGCAGGATGTGAAAAATGACAGCTATACTGTTCATGAGGTGGTGTGGAAAAATGGCTATGCTGAAAATTTGGAGTGAAAGTATTAGAAATTACCAAAGTTATGTGCATGTGTAGAAAACTTTCAATGAACCTGTGCAACATGGCCATTTTTAGGAATTTGTTTACTAAATTTTCCACATGGGCTTTTTGGCACCTCACCTCATGAACACTGGCACTGTTGCTTCTTTAATCAGTCCTGAATAATGATTTCACACAGTGACTGCGCAATCCTTCGCCAGAGGAGTGAAAACACTTTCTGGGCAGGATGTGAAAAATGACAGCTGTACTGTTCATGAGGTGGTGTAATAAAATGTGTATGTTGAAAATTTAGAGTGAAAATATTAAAAATTGGCAGTTATGCGCCTGCATAGGAACTGCACAATACACACACGTACTGCGGCAATTTTTTGGAATTTTTCCACCAAATTTTCAACATGGCCTTTTTGGGATCCCACCTAATGAACAGTTGCACTGTGATTTTATTAATCCATCACAAAAGTTGATTTTGCACAGTGACTGCACCATTCTACGCCACAGGTGCGAAAATATGTTTCAGGCAGGATGTGAAAAATGACAGCATGAGGAGGTGTGGAAAAAATGGTAATGTTGAAAATCTAGAGTGAAAATATTAAAAACTGGTGAAATTACGAGCATACATAGAAACTGCGCATCACACGCTCATAATGCATTCATTTTGGGGAATTTTTTGCACCAAATTTTCAACATGGGCTTTTGGGACCTCTCCTCATGAACACTGGCACTGTCATTTCGTTACTTAGTCCCAAAAGGTGATTCCATGCAGTGACCACGAAATCACCTTTCAGGACTGAGTAATGAAATGACAGTGCAAATGTTCATGAAGTGGAGTCCCAAGAACCCCATGTTGAAAATCTGGGGTCAAAATTCCTTAAAATGGCTGAGATATCAACATAAGCTGAAAACCCCATTGACAGCCATTATATAGCGCTTACCTTGATTCCTCAGTTTGCAGTTCGGCTTTAAAGAGTACAGATGTGTCCTGGCCCACAGAAGATCACAGCCGCTGACCTCGGAGGCTAAGTATAGGGTAAAGGGGAAGGTGCAGGGAGGTGGGTATGCAGAGGGAGGGTAGAGATGGGGATGGGGAGATGACAAGGGACATTTTTCTTTTTTACAGGTACATTTGCAAAGGATTTTTGGGGACACTGGGAGTGGGCTCCCCAGTGTCCTAAATTATTGGGGCATTATAGATATGAGGACAATGGGATTGTGCTCCTTAGTGTCCCAGACTATTGTGGGGGTATAGATATGGGGACACTGGGAATGGGTTCCCAAGTGTCCTGGACTATTGGGGGGTATAGATACGGGGACACTGGGAGTGGGTTCCCTAGTGTCCTGGACTATTAGGGGGGTACAGATATGGGGACACTGGAAGTGGGCTCCCCAGTGTTCTGGATGGCAAGGTGATGGGAGGAAATAACTGGGACACTGGGAGTGGTCTTCCTAGTGTCCCTCAGTGGCAGCACGGGGAGTTATATTGCCAACACGGGGATTTGGCACCCCAATGTCGGCTTTAGGAGAAAGCTGCACCGCGGCTAATGTTGAAGCCTTTGGAGGGGGGGGTCAGGGTGCAGGGTTCTCCATGGATCACACAGTCTGAGGGTGTCAGTCAACTCTCGGATTGCGCTTTGAGCCGGGGGGATAAACCTTTGTGCCTCTTCTCTGACTTGTCAAGGTCAGGGGAGAAGGGCAAATTCCAGATCCCCCAAGGATGCATGGAAGTTCAATGAAGGGAGCCAGAGAGGACATAAGGGATGTGCAAAAGGCTGGGGAGTCCATATTAGGCCCAAAGACATTGCCCAGGAGCACAGGGGTTCTGTCAAGTAGACCCGTGAGCAATATAAAGTGGCCTTCAGGATCTTGAATACACTGCTCACACACAAAAAGAACCCTCCTAGCAATAATGATGGCCACTCTCCTACTTTGTTTATTATACCCAGCGGCAAAAACCTGCCCCACTTGCTGTCTGCGAAAGAGGTTTGCTTCCTGATCCAGCAAGTGCGTTTTTTGTAAAAAGGAGATATCACCCCCCAGATTATTAATATGTTTAAGAATTTGGTATCTCTTTATTTTGGCTAGGGCCCCTTTAACATTCCATGAGATACAGGTCCAAATATTAGCCATGGCATAACACACAGCATAACTCCAAGCTACTTCTCCCACTTCCACACCTAGGATGTAAACTAAGCCCACCCAGGTGGCCCAAATTGAGAACCCAAGGCCTCCAAAGTACACTGTGATCCCTGCCATGGCACCCCTCTCCTTCCCCTTTCCCCACTTTCCCAAAAATAAACCAAGTTAAGTAAAAAAGGTCCCTCTCCCTTCCCCTAGCCCAGAAACACCCAAGTAATCATACAATGAACATATTCCCCTATACCCCCGTACCCCCTTCCCCAAAAGTAAATGGCATGATGTATCCCGCTCCGCAATAACACCATCTGGCTCTTCTCCATCCCCCCCTCGAAAGAATGGCACCCTCCCAACTCCCCAACGTAGGGTTGCAAAATAATTAGTTCTAACAGCAAGTAGAGGAGCCTTATGGGCCCCACGATAAGCTAGCCTGAGTTGTTCCCTTCTGCTCCTAGGCCAGTATAAAAACTCTCCCTAAGCCCCATCGAGTGCAGACAAAACAGACATCTTACTTCCTTTATGCCAACGGGCACATTAATGCATAAACACAGAACCCAAAACTGATTAATTTAAACAGGAGAGACAAAGTGTGGAGAGTCTATTACTACAATCAGTCCAGGCCAGGCTGTGTGTGTGTAGGCTACGTGGTGCAGCACAGTCTAGAGGCCCAGTCTCCATATCTCCAGTATATTACAGTCCAGACTGGGTCATTGCAGGACTAGGTTCATTATACTACAATAACTTGGCCAGGTATCAAATGGCTGAGACCCACTGACTTGGAAGACTACCTTCCTAGTAGGGAAACTAGCCATTATGCTCCCCCCAAAAGAGTATAGACAGTCCCCTTTAAACACGCCATTAACTAAAACATCAGGCTATTAGGGTTACAACGTGTCAGTTCAGGGCCTGTTTCAGTCACAAACCCCAGGTTCAAATAATAGGTGAAACCGGCTGTCCAAGCCACCCTTCAGGGTACTTTGAAACCTTGCATTTGCTGTATTAGCCAACATTAACCTCATACCAGGCCGCATCTGACAGGCCTTCCGGTTCAACAATTGCGAAATAAATCCATGCTTCTTCTGCCACCCTAAGGTCTTCATAGGTGTGCCAAGTGTCTGCTATCTTCACCTGAAGCCTCACAGGGTACAGCATTTTAAAACCAATGCTGGCCTGGATGAGCTTGGTGACCAGTGAGTGAAATTCAGCTCTCCATTGCCTCACAGAGTATGGGAGATCTTGGACTACTCACAACTTAGCTCTCTCCTAGGTAATCTCCTGCAGCTCGCGTATCTTCGTCAAAAAATTCTGTTTTTTGAGATAGTTTAGGAATTGCAAGATCAAGGTTCTGGGCAGTGTACCAGTCTGTGGCATGGGGCAAGGGGCCTGGTGAGAGTGCTCTATCATGTAGACCAGGCCGAATGGTGAGGGCCCAGCAAGCTTGGCAACCAATTTCTGCGTGAAAGTAGGCAATCGGCTCCCTTAGCTCTCTCCGGCAATCCCACAATGACCACATTGTTGCGCCTGCTTCTTCCCTCCAGGTTCTTGACCTTTGACTCTAATTTAGCTATATGCTGCCTGCTTGAGATAGCCTCTGAATCAACCTTTGTTGGCTTTTTTTCTGTGGAGGAGAGACGGACTTCCTCATCGCCGGTCCATCTGGTAACTGCTTCGAGGGCCTCCGAGATGGTTTTGAGCTCTGCAGTTATGCCCCTGATTTCTCTGCGGAACAGCTGAAACTCCTCGAGAAAACATTCCAGAGTAAGGGCAGATTGCTCGTGGTGGGGTTGGGGAGCCTTGACTGTTGAGGAGGCTGGAGTTTTGGTTTTATTTGGCATTTTTTTCCTGCGTTGATGGAGGGAAATGCTGGGGCAGCACTTGTCTCATCTCCACCTCCATGGAGCCGCCGATTTCTTCCTGGTGTCGTGTCAATTAAAGACCTGACCTTCCCACAGCAGAACACGGCTAAAGGTAATGGATAACACTCGAGCTATTTGATTTTTAAAGTAGTTTTATCAAACGGTTTGGTGGAGCATGAGCCAGAGCTCGTATTCAGTCGGGTGCATCACGTGACTCACCCCTGTTCTTTTTCTCTCCCCTCCGCTCACCACCAGGGGCCCCGTGCTGTTGTTTCTCTCCCCAACTGAAGCAGAGTCCTCCGGTAGTGGTCAGTGGTGTTTCCCTCTCTCCCTTGCCTCCCTTCCTCTCAGCGCAGCAGCAGCAGCAGCAGTCCCATATACAGCCTCCCCATCTGAGCCACATGGGGGGAAGGGGTGGCTTTCAGTGGCGGACCAAGGTGTGTGGCAGTATTTTTGGTCCAGGCGACAACAAGTGCCCCGGACCCCATAGTTCTGCCGTTCTAGCCTTAGGAGCAGCAAAGAAGCCAGGTGTTAGTGTGGCTCCCTGGCCACCTTCCCAGATGTCCTAGTGGACTCTCCAGCAGCAGTGTCCATCCCAGACCAGGGAGATGAGTGGGCTGTGAGCTCAATTTTGTGATCTCTGGGGATTAGTGGGAGTGGGTGGAGCACCCACACAAAGGAAGGAGAGGGGCACAGCGAGCTAGAAGCCCCGGGTGGATAGGCTGGGTGCCAAACCGGTGCCAGGAACAGAGGAGTGGAACAGGGGTAAATAGTGGACTAAAGGTCTTTGTTAGGGTTTGGTGCCAATCGGCACTAGTGGGAGGAGGAGCATAGTGGGCTTGGAGCACATTGGATACTGTTGCGCCTTTCAGCACCAAGGAAGCTGCCAGAGAGTGGGTCATTGGGCTGCAGCCCAGTTTGAAATTTGTGCCACAAGTGCAGGGGGGGGTGGAACCAGGGAACAATGTCCCCATAGAGAACCTCGGGAGGGAGGAGCTCATTGTGAGGGTTCATGCCCTCATATTTATTCATGCAGAGGGGCGGAGCTAAGCCCAGGCCCAGTGCACATCAAGGCTACAGCCCCTCATCCCTATTCATAAGGAGCAGGCCGAGGTGGTAAGTCCTTCTGCAGGACAGTGGAAGGGAAACCCCGGCCTTGGCTGGGGGAGTTAAAGGGCCAGTGCACATTTTTTGGGAGGGTCCCTCTAGCACTTCCAGATTGGGTTAACATTTTCCTGGTACCTCCGGGGAATTTCTCCATCACTTCCTGTAGGTCACCCTAGTCTGCTTATCAGCAGCTAGCGTGCCTGTTGGTTGTTGACCAGAGAGAGAGTGACTGCATGTTATACTACCCCACCACTCAGATCCTGGCTTTGGATGGGCACAACATCCTGTATTGAACTGCATTTGCCTACCTCAGTCCCAGTCCCTGGATTGCACCATGTGACTACATTTGCCCCTGGAGGCTGGACTCCTTCCCCTAAGGACTGAACTATTATGCAGCAGGGCCTGAACTGTTTACTCTGCAATGAACTGTGATTGCCCATACCCATCCCTCCCATCAAATTCAACTGTCGTGCTTGGGGTGGATGGGCTGCTCATATACATTTATGCCCTGACTTGAACTGTTTACTCTGCAAAGAACTGTGATTGCCCACACCCATCCTTCCCTTCTAACTGAACTGTTGTGCTTGGGGGCGGACAGGCTGCCCATACACTTATGCCCATGACCTGGACTGCTGCATATAGCCAGGCCCAGTGGACACCGTAACTGAGACAGTGAATTGGATGATTATTTCTCCTAGTGTCCAGTGTCCATCCTTCATTTTGTTGGCCAATCTCCATTCGCTTCCCACCCAGTCAGCCGACGCCTGTGGATCCCCACCATCCTGTACCTAAGAGTGCATCAGAAAATGTTGAAGACTGCAGTAGCTACAAGTAGCAATAGCCAGTACCGTTGTGTAGTCAGCCTAGGAGTCAACCTGACTCAGGGTAGTGAGGTTCCCTGTACAGTACAGTGGTTAGGGAGTTGCCACATTATTATTTTACTTTCTTCTAGGTGGCCGTAGTGGTCCCTGCTTTGGCTTGTTGCTAGCCCATCAGCGACCCTCCCAAGGACCATCCACAGCAGCAGAAGGACATCTCTTTAAAGCCACTTGCTGCACCTCTGACTCCTCCCCTCAGTACAGCTCACCCAACTGATTATCAACTGTATTTCAACACTGGATTTCTCCTCTCCTCCCCTCCCTCCCTGCATCACTCTGTTAGTGTCTGCCTGCAACTAAACCAAATAGCATAGTCCTTCACCACTCCCAAGTTAATGCACCTTATCTCTATACTCTCTCTCTCCCAGCTGCCAACAATCAAGATCAAGTAGCAAAGTCCTTTTTTTTCACTCCCAAGCAATGAATCCACACTCCTTTGCTGCTGTTCCTTCTGTCTATTGCACCTTCTCTCTATATTTTCACTCTGCTGCATCCATCTCTCATGCTGTCCATTTTTCCCCCTCCTCTCTCACCCCTCTCCTATTTCTCCTACTTATGTTCCTTCCCTTCCCCTCAGTGGTCCCTCCTTCTTGCCAACTCCCCCCACAGCAGCCCTGGCCCCATCTTACCTCAGCCTCCCACCCTTCCCTTGCCTTCTCCTCTCCTGCCCCCACACCTCCCCATGGCCTGGCTCTGTAACCCCATATTCCCTACCGCTTCCCCCCCACCCACCTTACCACTCTTCCCCTCCCCATTTACCCCTCATTGCTCTCCTCCCAGCACCTGAACTTTGAGGCTCTTTATCGCTACCTAAACCTCTCTGTACCACCCTCTGCGCGCAGTTCTGCCAAAACAAAACTCCCTCCATTCCTTCCCCTCTCCCTCCTCTACCTCCTGCTCCTCACTGGTGACATACAACCCAACCTCGGCCTCCCCTACACCCCAATCCACCACCTCCTCATCCTTACCCCTTCTGGGGTAGTCCCCATCTTAGAACTTGGCCTCTCTCCCCAAGGGCCTTTGTATCTATTATCTTAATGCCAGGAGCCTCCTCCCCAGACTGGATGCCATAAATGTTTGGGTTACCCAACATCACCCTGGTATACTCTGCATATCTGAAACTTGGCTGTCTGCGAAAATTCCTAATTTCTTTCTTGCCATCCCTGACTTTAACTTATTCCGTCAGGACAGAGGCAAGCAAGGTGGAGGGTTGCCTCGTACATTAGGCAATCCATCTCAAGCTCCATCATCCTAAGTGAATCCAGCCCTTTCTTCCACGAACTCATCATCGCCCACGTATCCCTTCCCTCCTCCCCCCCATATCGGTGCTCTTTATAACCCACCTAAGGCCTCCCCTGACTCCGTTATCAAGGCCATATCCTCTATCTCCACCCTCACATCCAAAGGCAAGCTTTTGCTTCTAGGTGATTTCAATATCAACTGGCTCTCCCCATCTGCCAAGCCTACCACCCTAATGGTTAAAGCCCTTAACCTCTCTCAACTCATCCATGAACCCATCCATCTAAACCCACGGTCCCAAAACCTCTCCCTTCTAGACTGGATTTTATACTCCCACCCCCACTGCATCAATGCCTCGGGCATCCTCTCTGATGCCCTCAGTGATCACTATATTACATATTGCATTCGCAAAATCCACACTCCTCACTTCCCTCCCAAATTCATATAGACCCACCCCCTCCACTCCCTCAACGAAAACGCCTTGCTGCACGACCTCTCAATTGCTGACTGACATCCAGTCTTCTCCACCCTGGACATAGACCTTGCTTTATCCCATTTCCATGACATCTTCTGTTGCATCTGAGACCTGCACGCGCCCCTCAGGAAAGCAAGGGTGAAGCTCTACCACCACCCCTTGATCACCTGTGAGCTCATTGCTTTGTGCCGTGCCAGGGACAAAGTGTGGAGATGTTACAAAGCATCCCTCACCCAAAGCGATCTCCAATCTTATAAACAGCTAAGACACAAATGCACCAAGGCCATTCATCAGTCCAAGGACTCCTACTTTAAATCCGGGCTTGATCAGAGCCACGAATCCTCAGCCTCCTTCTCGAAAGTGATCCACTCCCTCCTAGATCCCCTCCCTATATTCCTGCCCGGTCCTTAAAATCAATGGTAGCCCCGTCTTGGACCCTGCCTCTGTAGTGGATGCTTTCAACAAATTCTTCATGTCTTGTGCCCTTCCTGACTCCCTCCCCACCTCCGCCTGGCACATCTCCCTTCCCCCCTGACTCTCCCCCCTCACCCACTGGCTTCCTCTTTCCTCCCTGCTCTCCTCTAGAAGTTTACTCCATGCTCATCTCTCTCAATCCCTCCAAATTTAGCCCCAATGGCCTCCACCCCAGACTACTCCACATATCCACCCCTGCAATAGTCACCCTCTTGACTTACATACTCAGTCTCTCCTTCTCCCTCTCTCCACATACTCTGTTCCCAAAGCCTGAAAATTAGCCAAAGTCCTCCCAAGGGTGGTGATCTGTCATCCCCTGGAAATTACTGACCCATCTCACTTCTCCCCTTCCTTGCTAAAATACAGGAATCGCTCATTCTGGCCAAACTCTCTGACTTCCTCTCCTCAAATAACTCCCTATGACCTGTGCAATCTGGTTTTCAGAAATGACATTCAACTATCACCTCCCCACTGTGGTAGCCCGTGAACATAGATAGGACAGGTCAGCCACCTGAATCACGGCACGTGCAGTATGCCGACCACATGAGGGAGAATATGGCTTATGTCAGAATGTGGCACTACCACAACAGTACACGATGGGGAACGGTCCTATGAGCACTTTGCATAATAGCCCTGTGCTGGTCTGGCGATTGTGGCAGTACAGCAATGGTGCACAACAGCGACTGCGGAAATAGTGAATATTTATGGTAGCCCGTGAACATAGCTAGGATAGGTCAGCCAACTGAATCACGGCACATGCAGTATGCCGACTGGCATGAGGGAGAATGTGGCTTATGTCAGAATGTGGCACTACCACAACAGTACACGACAGGGAATGGTCCTGTGAGCACTTTCCATAATAGCCCTGTGCTTGTCTGCTGATTGTGTCAGTACAGCAACTGTGCACAATAGCAATTGCGGAAATAGTGAATATTTGTGCGTGTGTGACACCACAAGCCATAGCTGTGCCCCGCACATGCCAAGGGTACACGCGGTGGACAGCAGCCAGCCACAGGGTGGCCACTGCAATGGGGAGCCCGTCTGAGGCTGCCACCTGGCACACTGCTTGGTCCCGGAGTCCCACCGTGAATCACAACAGGCACCCAGCACACTGCCCCCCCAACGGCGTGATGACAGCGGTAACAGCAGTCCCCCCCAACCCTATGCAGCAGCTACAGCAGACAGGCAACAAAGGAAGCAGAGCCAACTCCACTCCTCAATACGCCGTCATAGCACAGGCCGTTAGTCAGACAGAGCATTACACGGCTGGGCTGGACTATACGGGTTTGAATCCCCGCTACGGCACAACTACCCAGCCGACAGGTACAGGACAGCATAGCGAGGCAGAATGGCACAGGGTGCCATGGCATGGTGGGGGGGGCGGCAAGCAACAGGAACGCTCATGTGACTCACCCGGCTCCTCAATCCATTGTCAAGGCAGGCCACCACACCGTCACTGCCTCCATTGTCAAGGCAGGCCACCACACCGTCACCGGCGGGACATCATGGCGGCGATACCAACAGTAGTTTGCAGAGCCATTGCAGCCATGGTTTGCACCCTCACGGACACACGCTTTCATTGCCTGCCCACTGTGCGTGTGGGTCGGGTCACGCACACGGCCCACCCATGCCACACTACAAATGGAGCACAACACAGAATGGTCGCTGTCAGCAAAAATGGCTACAAAACCATGGAGCCAGAGATGCCGACCTTCCTGAAGAACCAAAAGGAAAACCCTTATTGACACTCAGGCTATGCCTATCGCCGGGACAAGGAAGTCCAAGGGAAAGTATATTGGTGCTGTGCACAGTGCCACAGGTTTGAGTGCTCCGCATGGGTACACACAGTGGAGGGTCACATCATCCACCAAGGACGCTCCACAACCATGTACCAGATGCTGGTGACATTGGCATCAGAGCGGTGGTGGGCGAGGTCAGGGACCATGCACACACCAGCATGGAGTCCACATCACAGGTGGTTGTGCAGTGCACCTCAGGGGTGCCAGACACCATTGCCAGCTGGCTGGCAGGTGTGCCACTCCTCAAGCACACTGTGCAGCATGCCAGGCAGGTGGCAAGGGGTTGTCCATTGGCATCACCCAGCGTGGAGGCACTCACAATCCCACCAGAGTATGCCACCACTGAGCAGGGAGAGCTGTTCCTCCAGCATGAAAGTGGGCAGACCACTGACAGGATGCTGATATTTGTGACCCACCGATCCCTGTACTTCCTGGGGGACAGTAGGGGCTGGTTTCTTGATGGGACATTCCGCACGGCGCCACCTCTGTTCGGGCAACTGTACACAGTTCACGGGGTCCAGTCTGATGCGTTCGTGCCTGCGGTCTATATCATCATGTACTCTCACAGGGAGCAGAGCTATATTCATGCCTTCACCAAAGTCTGGCAGCTGTTGGGCCGTGCACAGCCATGGATGGCACTCCTCAACTCTGAGGGGGCAGCATGGCGGGCACTGAGTGCGGTGTTCCCCGGGGTGGCCATCCATGGCTGCTTTTTCCATTTTTGTCAGGCGATGTGACACAAGGTACAGCAGTGCCCTGCCCTTCTTGGTCGCTATACAGTGGAGGAAGAGGTAGCCCTCCAGGTGCGGATGCTCCTGTCCCTTGCGTTTGTCCCTTTGCCCGATGTCCTTACTGCCTATAAGGCCTTGTGGGAGAGCGTTTTCTACAGGGACTATGATGCCCTGCTGCAGTCTGTGCTCAACTATGTGAAAGACACATGGGCTGGCAGGCCCATTGGCCGGTCGGGCAGGCAGAGACCTACCTACATGCTGGAGGCATGGAATATGTATGAGGTCACGCGTGCCGGCCTCGCCACAACAAACAATGTGGTGGAGGGGTGGCACAGGGGCTTTGGCGCATGGCTGGGTACCTGCCACTCCTCTGTGTTCCTTAATTACCTCCGGGAGGAACAGCACCTGAGTGAACTGCAGCTGGAGCAACTTGTCTCCAGGGCGGCCGCAGCAGGCAAGTGCAAGCATTACCGTGACCTTACACGCTGCATAGAGGCCATTATTGGGGAGTATGGCCACTGCAGCATGGCTGACTACCTATGTGGTCTGGCGTAGTATTTCCAACTACAGGTGTAGCCGGCTGTGCGTCCCCCCACACCTCCCTCTGTAACACCGCTTGTCCCCTGCCACTGTTGCCGGTGCCTACCTCAGCTGTGTGCACTGCCAACATGTTGCCCCCATTGTCACTGCTGTGGTCCCACACAGTGGCACCTGCATGCGCACCCATTCCCATGCTTCCACAGTGCTCTTCCTGCCTCCGCTGGTCCGTGAATCCCTGGCCACTGCCGCCCACCTGCACCACTGTGGTGTCCTTGTTTGCCGTGCCTCCATGCTCTCCTAGCATGTGCCCATGCACCTCCCTCCTGCCCCTGTTGCTGCCTGCCATGTGCACAGTGTCTCTCCCCCTTCCTGGCTCCTAGGGCTGTTGTGTACCATGCCCCCTGCCCTTCACACTCTACGTCCCCTCCACATGTCCACGGGCTCCGCTCCCTCCCGTCTCCTGCACTGGGTCCCCTTCCCTGTCTTTGTGCATTCCCATAGGTGGTGGTGTCGTTGTGTTTTTTTTTTTTACACTCCTGCAGTCGCTATTATGACACTCGCTGTGCTGCGTCGGTAGCTGACTGTGCAGTCGCTGTGTTGCCCGTGCGGTATTTCAGGTCGCTCTTCTATTATCGCTATCCTCACATGGAACCCCTTGCTGCATGTCAGTGACTCCATCTACACAGCTATGGACCAAAGCCATATCACTGCTGCAATTTTCATTGATCTGGCTAAAGCTTTCAACTCCATCTTTCACCCTCTCCTTCTTCATGAACTTACTTCTTTTGGCCTTGCTAAACCTGCTGTTGACTGGTTTTGTTCTTACCTCCATAACTGACAACAATCAGTCCAGACAGGTGATGCTCTCGCCACCTCCCTCTCCCTATCATCTCTGGGGTTCCTCAAGGCTCTATCCTTGGCTCCATCCTCTTCTCTCTTTTTATCAATGACCTTCCCTCTGTCTGTCTTTCCGCTAATATATACACGTACACTGATGACACTGTCATCTTTGCCTCTGGCCCTTCCCATGACCATGTACTCCCCAATCTCCAAGATGACTTCAACAGGGTGCAGTCCTGATTCTTCTCAAACCAGCTTAAACTCAATGCCAAAAAGACAGTTGTCATGTTTTTTGGCTCCAGACAGAAGTTGACCTCCCTTCCTGTCCCCAAGCGATCAGCACCCTGGACGCTTCTCCCCTCATGATAGTCCCCGCTTTCAAATATCTGGGTGTCTGGCTGGACAGTCATCTTGATTTCTCTATTCATGTCGATGCCATCTGCTCCAAACTCAGGCCCAAACTCGCTGTCCTCTACCCCCACAAAGCCAGCCTCCCTCTCCCAACTCGGCGTGAACCAGTACTCAAAACAATATTGCCAGTCCTGGACTATGCCAATGTAATCTATGGCACAGCCCCTGCCTCCTCCGTCTCAAAACTTGACACCCTACTCAACTGTTTTTGCTGCTTTGCTGCTGCCTCTCCTCCTCTCACCCATCACTGCCTCCTTTACGCCCCTCTCTCCCTTGCTGTGCTCTCCCATAGGATGACCCACTGTACCTCTCTCACTGCAAAGTTTTGGTTTGACTCCCTTCCCCCTTCCTATCTTCCCACCTCACTCCAGCCAAGCCCACAACCTACTCCCTGCATCATAGGGACTTGTGCACCTTCTCCATTCCCTGCCCCCACTCCACTGCTGGTCAATCTACCATCTCGTACCGGTTCCCCCTACTCTGGAACAACCTACCCCCTGACCTTCACCTTGCTTCCCCTCTCTCATCCCTCAAAAGACTTCTCAGACTTCTCCCTCCCCCTCAGTGCCCCTAATGCTCCTAGATTCACCCTCACCCCCACTCCCCCTCTTGTGTTCACAGGGTTTCTCAGCCTGAGTTGATTCCCCTTCCGCTCTCTAGCTCTTCTACTGCCTGCTCCAGGTCCCCTGTTAGGGGCCCCAACATGTCAAAATATACTGCTGCTTGACATGCACTGTATTTATTTATTTTATTTAGTTTTTGTTGGCTGGGTAAGTGCACTAGACAAATCCTGCCTATTTTCAGGCACGACCTGGGGGAAGGGGATACAGATGAATGCCAACTGATCTTGAACCAGATTAAGCTGTTTGGTGATATTTTTAGTGAATGAGGGAAATTTGGCCAGAACACCGGGGAAATTCCCCTACTGTTTGCCAGTAGGGGGACCCTTTGAGCCATCGAAGGATGGCTGCCTCAGTTGATGTGCTGCAGTCGGGCAGGAAGGATGTGTTACCTTCTGAGGAACAGGTCTCCTCTTCAGCTTTAGTATTACCTAGCACGGATGTTTCTTTGCACTCTGAGAAGCATGAAAAGTTTCAGTCTTCGGTCGCTTCTCCTGTTTTGCCTACCTTGCCTTGTAATGATGCCATGGAAGTACCTGGTTCGGATTCTCCAGATTTGGATGCTGTCTCTGCTTCTCCGGAGTTGAATCGCCTCTTGCACTTGGAGGAACAACGGGTTTTGGGCATCAAAAGGGATCTTCTTCGATGTTTTCATTCTCCGGACGCTACTACCCTTGCTCCTGTTTCGGAGCGCTCTGTTGTGGCAACGCGGTCGGTTGCCAAGGAAACCTCTTGCTGTGAAGCCCGACTGCAAATGCGTCGTTTTTCACCGTGCTGGTCAGGATCAAGCGACCGCTACGGTGTTTTCTTTTTCTGCTGACAAGGATTCTGTTCGTTCGGATCGTGTTGTTAAAAAAGGAAGCCCTAGTAAATTGCGTTGGGCAGACACCCCGGTACCTGCTGGAGACGCTTAGATTATTGAAAACTCACTCCAAGCGGCTGGTTGGGTGCACTCCCCAGACACTGGTTCCTGGATCTCTAGCCTCTCCCCGATCAAGATCCCTGGCGTTCACCTTGTCTCTGCTTCTCCCCCTTTGGTACAGCCTGTAAGTACTGTCTCTATACCCCTGGCTGCTGGTTTACATATTGAACCCCTCCAAACTGATGCTCTTCAGCCTGAACTTGATTCTGCTGTCCCTCACCCTGATTCCCCTCTCCCTCTTCCTGGTTCTACTCCCATTACTGTGGTTCCTGGTTCTACCCTCATTACTGTGGATCCTGCTTCTCCTCTCCCTGGTAGTGCTACTCAGCGTTCTCCACTCCACCTCTCCTCAGACTTTGATTTTTCGACTAATCCTGATTTTCAACTGGGAGGGAATATGGATTCTTGTACACAGCCTGGTGACGAAGAGACTGCTGCCCTTAGTGATGATTCTGTGTTTTCTGATATTCCCAAATCTATTCCTCCAGAGCTAAGGAATGCTCCTAGAGGCTCCTCTAAGGAGGCCCTCCAGCCCCCTTTGGTTGCCCCTTAAAAAATCTTATGCTTCTTTTTTTTCTACCCCTGTCTCCTCTGCTAAACGTCATAATGCTGTTCATATTATCTACAAAGGGGGATTAGATGTTTTTCTGGATCGGGTTTATGTGGGTCGTCAGTTATTGAAACACAATTTACATTTTCAGGTTTCAGAATTGTATGCTTTTATTCATGTGTCTGGTGAATCTATATTTGATGTCAGTTTTAAATTGCATAGTGGTCTTGAAAAGTTTTGGGCTCGTTATCAACAGGTTAAGACCACCCCCTTGTGGGCCCCTTTTGAGGTCATTCCACTTACCAAACCTTCCCATAAAACCATTACGGTTCTTTTCCGCAATGAAGGGGTTAGTGTTACTGACTTGATATATTGGTTGAAACAATGATGTACTGTGTCCAGTCATCCTGAAGCAATCTTTGATTCCGAGGGGATTTGGGCTGGTGGTTGGAAAATCTGTGTTCTACTACACACTATGGATGGGTCCCCTTGTCATCTTCCCAATAGTTTTTTTCTGGGTAGAGACCAGGGAGTTTTGTTTTAACCGGGACAACCTCGGACCTTTTATAAATGTGGCCTTTCTGGGCACATTAATAGTACTTGTGACCAACTAAAGTGTTCCCTGTGTCAAATGACTGGTCATCTTAGTAAACAATGTCCAAACCAGGTTAGATGTAATCTCTGAGGGGTGGAAGGCCATGTTTATATGACTTGTCCTAAAGCTGCTCATCAGACATCCCTTTCTGCTGACAGGGATGAGCAGCGCCTTTTGATTTCACTGGCCCAAAGGAAGGTGGCTAACCCACTGACTTCACAGTCGGTCTTGAATATCTCTCCTGTAAATTTAACTGTTGCCCCGGTTCCTGACCCTCTCCCCCCCCCCCCGAGGTTGGTGATCTAGGTCCTGGGGCTGAGCCTCTTTCCCCCTCTTCTTCTCTCTTGGATGTCCTTTCTGTTCTTCCCCCTGATTCTTCCACTGTCTCTTTAGTGGTTACTGATCCTGCAAATCAGTCTGCCTCTATGCCCCCCCCCCCTCTTCTCTGGAAGACCCTCCTGTCCGGAGATCCTCTACTCGGAAGAGGTCTCTGGGGCCTTTACCCACCCCCAAAATGTCCAAAACCTCCTTTCGTGATGTTTCTAATAGATTTTCAGTTCTCTTAACTACTAAACAGTCTGACACTGATTCGGTTTGTTCTTCTGCTGATTCTATTATGCAGAAGGACACTGCTGAGTCTATCTTGACTGATGATGGGGATGGTTTTACTCAACCCTTCCGTCGCAAAGGAAAGTCTCGGAAAAAAAAGCGTTGAGCTTCTTTTTTCTCCCTCTGACTTCCCATGACTCTTTCCCTTCCCTTCCTTCTTTTGACTACCAGTGTTAACAGTAAACCTGAGACGGACTATAGTGTTCTCCTTTTTACAGTCCTTTTCCCCAGGTATATTTTTTTTACAAGATACTAGACTGCACTCTATCCCTGAAATTTCGCTTTCCACTAAGGAATGGAATACAGGACTTTCCTATTGGTCTGTAGGCCCTGAACATTGTACAGGGGTTGGTATCCTCTTTTATCTTATTAATCCATCAATAGTCAGAGTGTTGGATCTTGTCCCGGGTCGGGTTCTGCTTGTGGACTTTCTCTTGAATGCTGTTTTTTTTAGACTTGTTAATATTTATGCTCCTCGGGCTAAAGCAGACCGCACGCTTCTTTTTCAGCAAATCAGTCCCTTTCTACATATAGCTTATTTTGTGATTTGGGGGGGGGGGGATTTTAATTGAGGTTCAAGTTTGGCTGATAGAGGTTCTGCCTCCAAAACGAAACTTTTTGGGGACATGGTGAAAAAAGTAGTAAACGAGGCACATCTTAAAGATGCTGTTTTGTTTCACACTGGGGTATGGGAACGTACATTTTTTAAGGGTTCTTTATCCACACGTATTGATTTTTTCTTTCTGTCTTCTGCTTTGCCTCTTCACTCTGTCTCTCTTGATCTGACTCCTTACTCTGACCATCGCCTAATTCAGATTTCTTTAGGGGTCCCGCTGCCCCCCCAAAGGTCCGGGATATTGGAAATTAAATTCTAAATTTTTACAGGACTTGTACCTCCTGCATTTAGTTTCTGATTTTTTGTCTTGTAGGAAGTCGTTATTTCCTTTATTTGAGGACCCCATTGTTTGGTGGTTGGACACGAAATCTGAACTTCGCTCCTTACTCATTTCTCGGGGAAGGCGTTCTCGGGAAACTGCTTACATTTCTTACTTGAACGACCGTAAACAACTTCAACATTTATTTTCCCTTTCGCAACTTACTTCGCATGATTTCTCAACTCAGATTTCCCATTTTCAGGAGAAAATGAAACAATATCACCTAACGCAATTTTTGGGTATAGAGTCCCGGCAGCACCATGCAATTCATGGCCCTTTTTTTCACACTTGCCCCATATTGAATCGTCAAAGAGTGATTGGGTCTAAGACCATTTCAGCTCTTTATGATGGTCAGGGTAAAGTTCAAGAGGATCAACAGAACATTATCCATATTGCCTCGGATTTTGCGGCCTCCTTGTTCTCAGTGCCCTTGGTACAACAATCTGATTTCTATTCTTTTTTTCATAAAATTCAGGTTCCCCAAGCCCCACAATCACATCTTTTAGGCCTAGTAGCTCCCCTTTCCCTGCAGGAAGTTGCTACTGCTATCCAATCCCTGTCTAAAGGTAAAGCCCTGGGTTTAGATGGGCTTTCTTCTGATTTGTATCATTTTTTGAAAGGTGAACTGTTGGAGGAACTCACTGCAGTTTATAATGCTATCTTAGGGACTAAATCAGTCCCTTTTGAGATGTCTACTGGTGCTCTTGTTTTTCCTTTTAAAGATAAAGATGACAGATTAGATTTATCTAATTGGCGCCCTATTAGTCTGCTAAATACAGATTTTAAGATCCTTTCCAAATTATTGAATGCAAGATTGTTATCAGTAGCTAAATTCTTGATTTCCCCAGCTCAGTCTTGCACTGTACCAGGAAATTCGATCACTGACCAATTGATCTTGTTACGTGATATTTTCTCTCATGATGCTATTTCCCCTGCTGCTGATTTTGTTCTTTCTTTGGACCAGCGTCAAGCATTTGATAAGGTAGCCCATGTTTTTTTTATGGAATGTACTGCAGCATTATGGTATCCCGGTTACATTTATATCTTGGCTCCAAGCTCTCTATCATACTGCAAGAGTACGTCCCTGTATTAATGGGTTCATGGGCCCTCATGTTCTCATTAAGACAGGGGTTCGGCAAGGGTGTCCAATTAGCCCCCTTTTATATACTTTTAGTATCGATCCTTTATTGAGACTTCTCTAGTCCTCTTCTCGCATTGACCCCATTAAATTGTCTTCTTTTACCATTCCCTATAGAGATTTTGGCCTATGCAGATGATTTAGTCCTGTTAGTGGGGAATGTTTCTTCTGCTGTTGAGGCCCTATCTATTTGTACAAATTATGGTTCCATCTCAGGGACTAGTTTAAATTTGCTGAAATGTGTTGGAAAGCCTTTGAGTAGCCAAATGGCCCCTCAGGGTCAAGTCGCTGGTCTTCCGTGTACTTTGGGTCCATTGAAAATTTTGGGAATTGAATTTGGATCCCCTCAAATGGATGTGGACAATTGGGATAAAAAATTGTTGATTGGCTCTAGTATGGTTCAGACTTGGAACCGGACAAAAATGAGTTATGGTAAAAGAGTTTACATGATCCGTACCTATTTGGTACCACTTTTTTTATTTCTTAGCTCCGTATTTCCTCTCCCTAAATCAAGGGAAGTTAGAATTTATTGTTTGTTTTTTCAGTCCTTTTGGGGTAGCCGCCTAAATCCTATTAAAAGAAATGCTTTATATTTACCTCGTAAAAATGGAGGACAGCATATGATTAATCCTGTTTATTTTTTTTTTTCAGTCAATTTTTGTATGCTAATTTTAGACCTTTGTTTCATTCATCTGAGAAATATTGGTGTAATCTTTTTGTTTCCTCCATTTCTCCTTGGTTTGCAGCATGGGATTTAGGAACTTTGCATCGTATCGGGAAGGGTGTTCAATCTCCCAAATATTTACGTGATGTGTTTGTTAAACTTAAAGCTTGGGGGATCACCAGTCGTCATGTAATTTCCCTTTTGGAAAAACAGTTATACGCTTTTGTTTTGGAGACGCAATTTGGTGTTTTGGAGGTATTTCCCAAATGCCCCGTTCTACACCATGAGGCCTTACTTCTCTTTTTAACTGAACCTCATATCCCTTATAAATTTAGAGATCATCATTGGTTAAATTGTCATGAGAGATTGAATGTCAAGGCTAATCAAAAACATAAGAGGGTGGAAGAACGTATTTGTTCCAGACCAGGATGCATTGCTCAATCTGAAACTCTGCTGCATTTATATTTTTCTTGTTCCTACATCTGTGATTTTTGGAAATTTCTTTATGATAAGTCTCACCTACCCTTTTTTTTGCATCTCACCTATCCAGCTCTTTTATATGGTGCTTATCCTAATAATTGGTCTACCTGGGATAGAAGTTCACTGTTTGTTATTTTTTCTATTGTTAAATGGTTTATTTGGCATTCTCGCTATATGTTTACTCTACAACAGAAGGAACTTTCGTACCATGAACTTTATAATAATATTTTTAAGTCCACACATGCAGTTTATTTTTCAGAATCTAGGACTCTTACACGGATTCATCTGTTAGCCATCTGGCGGAACTTACCTTGGATTACTGACAATGATTTTCCAATTACTTAATGTAAATATTGGCGTGTGTTCAATTGGTTTCTTTGTTTACTTTTATGTTCCATTTATGTTATCTTGCAATTGTTCATTTTTTCTGTTTTGCTATGTGTGATTTCCTTAATAAAAACTTCCCCTTCTCTTTTCGAGAAGTGCCATGGGATCTTTAACATCCACTTGAACTACCACTAATCCAGGCAGATGGGACCTCTGTTTAACATCTCATCCAAAAGACGGCACCTCAGAAGTGCAGCACCCCTCTCATGCTGCACTACAGTGTCAGTACTGGGATATTAACTCAAGTGCCAGATGTGGGAACTGAACCCAAAGCCCTCTGATTTCCCAGCCTCAGAGGCGAGTGTGCTGCCTACTGAGCCACTGACACTGACTTGCCTATTGTGTCTATTTGCTTTATTGTGCCTTACCTTGAACGCATTGTAATTATTTAAGCAGGGAATCCAGCCAGACATGCTGCTGCACATAGTTTGGTAGCTGTAAGTCCCCTAAACAGTATAAATTTTGCCCCATACTTTTTGTTTTAAATACCTTTTTTGCTGTTTTTTCTCCCTTGCAGGTTTGCCGCGGTACGACCACTGAAAAAGCATTAGTGCGCATTCACGGCTCCTGACACATCATCTCCAGAGCCACTCATCATTCTGATGCTATGGATGGCATGGAGGCAGGAAGAATGAGCAATACAGGGGATCTGCTGTCTGATGACAGCATGCCTGGCTCCTATACTTTTCCAACAAATGTTACTATAGACTCCAAGGAGGAATACTTGTCTGATGACAATATATGGTCAACGGACGGTATTTTCAACAATCCTTACTGTCTAGATCCCATTGAAAGTGAGGGCTCTAGTGATACTGACAGTGCCCCTGATGACAGTGATCCACAGCCTTCTCGTACCACTAGCACAGACTGGTGAGTTTTCTTAGTAGTCCAGCTAACCATTGCAGTGTTCCAACAAATAAAAAAAATCAGTCTCTCACTTCCTGAGCTAATGAGTGAGGTAGTGTCCTTGTGTGGTGGTATTGAGAAGAGGGAGTGTTACTAATATGTCACGGAGTGTATGACAGTATATTCAGCCTGCCTGCCTGCCAGCGCAGCTCTTGATCTGTTTTTCATAGAAATTATGGACATATACATTTTTATGCTGTCTTTATGATGTATGAGGGCTAAAGAGGGACACATACCCTACCAGTGACTGATCGGCTATAAGCAAGGCCACTGTTTTTGTTTTTTACTGGAAAATCCGTTAAAATTCTGGATTTAGGGCTGCTTGAAGACCGGTAAAAATGAAGATTTCATGGAATCTGGCATTTTCTATCAGATCAGTAAATCTATAAAAAAGTGTGTTTTTCTTTTGATTCCTTCCTGTACCATTTTCAGTTTGCTTTATTTAATGCTCTGTATAGTAAGCCTTCTTTAATTCTGATTATTTATGCAGATACTAAAAGAATGATAGCAGAATCCTGGTAAAATCCAGAAATTAGAGTAACAATCACCGGTGAAATTCCGGAATCTTATGTCTTGAAAACGAAATTTAATTGTTTTAATCACCGTAAATCAGTGGCCTTAGCTATAAGTAACGTGAACAGTAGGTCAGAACACAGTGTAAAGCATTGTGTATGTTTCTGCAAAGCTATTTTTTTAATTTACATCATGCAAAATAATAATTTTAGTATATAAACTAACAAATAACTAATTCTGTATATGTGCAACACCTTTTCCTTGAGCAATGAAATAGGGACTGCTCCATTTTCAGTAGTACAGTAATGGACGTCCCTTGTAATCATCCTTGTAATGGATAGTTGATAGGTGTGCCTGGCACTGAATTTTACACCCCTCTAATGCATAGTATTTCAGTGACAGCAAATTCTGTGTCATATTCTTTATTTTGCAAGTGATGCCATTATGCAACATGTATTATTACAGTAATGCCCCCAGCATCCTCCAGGCTATGCCATGATGCACAGGGAAGCATGATACATCCTTGAATGAGCACGACGTACTGTATTTTATGAAGCTTCCTCCATGCACACCTTGCATGTCCAAGAGGTAACTCAGAATTCTGCATCACAGGGTCTCTGCGTTCTTATGTGGTGATGTGTCAGCATGGTATTTGTGGTCCTTGGTTATGATCGCACAGCACCGTGATGTGTGGAAAACACATCTGTGTCTGCTAATGAATGACACTGTGTACACAAGGCCCTGTGTATGACATTGTGAGGCAGACATATTTCAATGTCATGTAGTATGGCTGTTGTTATTGCCATGTCTATTTTTCATGTGACACAGTTACATAATGCCATTTGTAACTCTGTTGTTATGCATGCATAGTGCAACATATCATATCCCCCCTCCCCTTCCGAGGTGACTCATGTCCTTGTGCTTTCCCTTTTTATCACACACCCCACACTGCTATTTTGCATGGCAGTGTAGTGCAGAGGTTGCGGTGGTGACTTGTGAATGTGCTTTGAATACCCTTTACATCCAGTATTGATGCCGCAAGCTTCCACCTATGTACTGTGTGACTATGAGCAAGTCAGCTGCCATCAGGGGTGCCAGTACTTGTTATTGCTGGTGGACACTCATTTCCAGTATGTTATCCTTTCTTGTATGACCTTTTTCTGTAGTAATCCTTTTTTCAAGTATTTCCATCCCCCCCCCTCTTTTTTTGCGCACTATGTCACCCATGCAGTGTGCCCCTATGGCTTCCAGGCCTCTGCATACAGCTCTTACATTTGCCTTGTGTGCAGTGGTACTGCACTGTGTGGCTGAATGTTATGTTTGAAAACTGAAGCACAGCACAAGTGTTGCAATGCATTATGACATATGTATTACACAAATACACAGTGTTTGTGTCTTCAGATATGTTTGAGTTTTACTTTGTGGCTTGAGAAATTGTATGAATTACATTGAAAATTGTAAAAACCAGTTAAGCCACACATTACTCATCAGTGATCATTACTCTGCCATGCAGTAGAATGACACAATGGTGTCTTGATGCAATACTCTACCCCCTTTGTGCAATGTCATATTTTCACAGCTTTTGTTGCTGTTGTCACTGGGTACGTTGCACCATCCCAGGATAAAACACTGTCATACAAACCTAGAAATTTGCTGACCTGTTGGTATATGGGTATGATTTCCCAACGCTGGAGACCCCTGTTCAAATCCATACTCGGGCTGTCGGAGGGACAGCTGGGGGTAGAAGGATTTAGCATCCCATGGACTGCACTCCTTCTGCAGTGGGAGAGTGAGGCGTGATTGACTGTACGGCACAAAAATGCAGACCCATGGCAGAGCCTGGGTGATATGATGTGACTGTCTTGTGTGTGTGTGTGGGGGGGAGTATAAGAAGCTCTTCCTGTGGCAGTGATGTGGCCGGTAACCTGTACCAGTCACCATGGTGAGGTGTCTTCTCAGCAGCCACACTGGTGGGTAAGTTAGTGCGAATTTCAGATTGTTCATTGGAGATGTGCATTAGGAAGTAGGGTTGATAATATGGGACAGGTGCTCCACTAAAAAAAAAAATAAACCTTGAAATTGGCAGCAGATCAAGAATGGTAGGCCCATCAACTATGACCGTAGCTCCTATACACACTGTATGTGACAACTGACTCTATGTGATCAATGGTTTGTCATCAGTCACTGCTCTCTTAAATTTTCCCTGTGCCTGTCCCATGTATCCCTACAGTGTGCTTGTCCCCACTACCTCTTTCTGCATGGTACTGCAAGCGTTGACTACTCTGTCTGTGTATAAAAATTTCTCACCTTACCCCTCAATGTACCACTCTCCAACTTCATATGATGGCCCTTGTTTTTGTATTTTTCCTCCTTTGAAAATGGTTCAACACCTGAATATTCTTATGCACATTGAGACATTTGAAATTTTGTACCATGCCACCATGCTTTCTTCTGTATTCCAGTTAGTATATATTGAGGGCCCATAGTCTGTCCTCACTTTTTTTTTTTAACAAGCCATCACCATCTTTCTTGTCCCTTTCTGGATAGCCTCTACCTTGTCTGTGTCCTTGCGCACATGTGGCTGCCACAATAGCATGCAACACTCCGGGTGAGGCCTTACCAATGCTATCTACAATGGCATCACCATTGTTCTTCTCATCAGGCCCTGTATTCTAGTACTGCTGGTGCTGCTGTCATTCTATGTCATGTATGCCATATTGCAAATGTTTATACCTTTGACAGTGAAGCACACATTGGTAATACATGTAATTCCATTTCTTTTCATGTTGGCCAGGTGTCGGTGTGGTCATTGTAAAGCGATGGAAACAGAGGGAGAGAGAGAATGTGTATGTTACCATGAAGTGCAACGAGTGGAAGAAAAGATACAGGATGCTGAGTAGTCACTTGGTCCTGGATTGATGCTGCAATGTATAACAATACATCCGGGGTTTCCAGATGTATGTTTCAGCCAGTGGGTTCTGGAAATGGCATTGGCAGAGTACTGTCAATATCATGGGTGGCAGAACTTCCCAGAGAACAAGTAAACAAAACTGCTTTCTACTCATATTGTGCTGATCAACTTTTTCTCATGTCTTGTATATCTGTAATTGATGCAGGCATTTTTGAATGTTTCTTTCACTAAAGGAATCATTTTCTTTCCTACAGATGCTTTACAAGATGGTGCGGGGGGGTGGCTGGGGTACCATGTTCAAGTGGTCCTTCCCGCCTGTGTTGTGCTGGCTATCAGGAGAAGGTGGTCGTCTGCCAAATACACTGGCTTTCAAGATGTCAATTGATGGTAAGTGTTAAAAGAATCCATTGTGACATTATATTGGAGGACATCATATCATGTGTGGCATGAGCAGTACTTCTCTTTAAATGTTTTTTTTCCATCATTTTTCATCTGGCCTCTCACAATGTTTCACTTCTTCGCCTTTCAACTCAGTTGCTACTACTGAAACCATTTACAATTGTGTGCCCGGCTATTCAGTTGATGATAAATGTTGCTGTCATCTGCAGACTGACAGACCTTTCATTCCAGCCATTCTGTGATGCCACTGCTGAACTCATTGAACATGAATGGTCCAAGGACTGATCCCTGATGCACCATACAGGTCACCACAGTGTCCCATGATTAAATATAATTTCATACCTCCCTCCTCCTTCTTCATGTCCGCTGCACAGTGGTAACTCTCCTTACCACTTTGAGATTCCTGTCAATACTACTCATGTTGTTAACAACCATTCTAGGTGTGATACTGTTGAAGAGTTTCCTGTACTTGAATTACTCATTGTACACTGCACCTCCCATGTTTACTTTTTGAGTCACCAAGACAGCAAACTCCAAGTAATTGGTTTAATATTTTCTTCATGCTGTGAAGACATGTTGCTTTTGATGATGTGCCTCATTGCATTGTAGATGTTGCAATATAACTTATTACTGCATTGCCTCCATGAGGTTCCCTACCACTGGACCCCTGGTTGTCAAACTTTTGCATACTGCTACTTGTGTGATAATGGAGTACTTGCACCCTCTAGTACCCCAGATGAACAACCCCTGGGTTGATTGTCACTGTCAACATGTCTGCCAGAGGCAGGGCCGACAGGTGAATACCAACAGACACAACTCCTTTAGAAATTAAATTATTATGTTGCCAGTACAGTCCAAAAAAATATGGTTATTGTTACATTTACCACTTTTGGTGTGGGTGTTGACATATTGTTACATTTACCACTTTTGGTGTGGGTGTTGACATATTGTTACATTTACCACTTTTGGTGTGGATGGTGACATATTCTTACATTTACTACTTTTGGTGCGGGTGTTGACACATTGTCATCTCCAACATTCAATCTGTCCTGGAGAAAGACTTCCAATATCTGGAAGCTTGGTTCAGAATGAACCTACTGGTACTGAACACAATGAAAACCAAATCCATGCTGTCCCATCATACCTCCTTTGACCTAACCTCCCAGCCCCCTTTGGTTATTAACACCTCCTCTGGTCTATCGTTTGAAGGGGTGGGATCTTTCAAATATCTGGGTATGACCCTCAATGAACATCTATTCTTCAACATGCATGTAAACAGTGTTATTAAAACTACAAATCAAAAGCTTGGCCTACTCCATTGCACTGTTCCCTACCTAACTCCCTGTGCTAGAAAGACCATTGCCGCAGCTACCCTCCTCCCTGGCTTATTCTATGGAGCGCCCATAATTCAGTCAGTCAAGTCCACTACTCAGGCTAGACTCAAACAAGCCTACCACAGGATTTCTCACTTTGCTGCTGGTACACCTGCTTGGGCTCATCACTGTGACGTCCTGAGGTCCCTTGGCTGGCCATCCTTCAAGACCAAAATGGATTTCCTAGTGTTATGTACTACCTTTAATCTCCCTTTCCCACCCATCCTCTCTGGCCTGTTCACTCTGAAGACCTTCCCCAGGACCCTCCGCCACTCCCACCTCCCATTGCTGAACCTTCCCAAAGTCCACCTTGCCATTGGCAGGCAGTCCTTCACTTTCTCTACACCGAAGAAATGGAATACTCTACCACATGGTTTACTCTCATGTATGTCTCTTTCCCTGTTTAAGAGAAGTTTCAAGGAAATCTTCTTTCCCCCTCCAGTCTGTAGCAGTATTTGCACTTAACCCCCTCCGCTTACCTCAGTGTACACTCCTCCTTCACCTACCCTCTATGGCTGTCCATTCTCATCCCAAACACTTTCTGTTACCCTTAAGCTTCCTCCACTTCTCCCACTCCACCTCTAACTTTCCAATCTTCCCCAACCCCTTCCCTGCCCCGTTCTCTCTCTTTTCACGCTTATATTTTGTAAATCTCTCTTTTTCCACTCTTATATTTTGTAAATCTGTCTCTTTCCACTCTTATATTTTGTAAATATGTAATATATTGTACTATGTAGTTGTATTGTGCGATAACGTCTACTGGGCTAGCTCACCCGTCCCAGTACAACAATCTCAAGCCTCACCAAGGACTTTCGATGCAAGACTCGACACAAGTCTAATCTAAGGATTATTGATGCAAGACCCCTCTGGACCAGTATTAGAATAATCATTCTGCTACGGATGGAACTGAATTTCTGCTCACAGCATACCTTTGTGTTTATATACTGTATATATACCGTCTCTTGCCTCAGATTGTATTAATCTTTCCTTATGTTTTACTTCCTGTAGACAAAAGTATAGTTTACCAACTCATGAAATTGTCTTTATTCCCTGGGTCGCCCCTGAAAAAGGGACATGTCTGTCTCAGTGGGCCTACCTGATTATCAAAATTCAAATGAATAAATACTGTAACTAATTGTTACATTTACCACTTTTGGTGTGGGTGTTGACGGTGTGCTCCAGCTGGTTGGTTATGTTGGTGTATCCCTATACAGCAGCATCCCTCATTTCCAATCACAGTTATACTTTGAGAATCAGCAAGGGTGAGCATCATTTGTTTATCATGTATTTAGCTCCCAAACATTTACCTGTACATTGGTTGTGAAACACACCTTCCTAAAGCCAATTTTTTGTTGATGCACCCTATCTAAAGGTAAACCATTTGTGGAAGATGCAGTTTAGAGTAGGCACCCAGCTGATTGGTGGTCTACCTCAACATTGGTAGCAAGGTGACTTCACAGGAAGACCCTGGTGTGAAAACCAACAGACACCAACTCCTTTCTAAATCAAATGATTAAATAGCCAATACGTTGTTACCAAAAATGTGTTTGTTACATTTACCGGTGGGGGGTGGCAGGGTGTGCTTGCTGTTTTTGTTGTTGTTGAACTATGCCATTTGTAGTAGCACACCGAATTTAGAATCCCATTTATAGTTTTATAATCAGCAAGTGTGACTGGATTAATATTTGAAATTGTTGGTTAAAGGAGAAGTATAGTGTTCTCATTTATCTAGTCCAACACCAGGTACCTGCACATTGGCTTTGTCCCACACCTTAAGCAATACAATTTTATGTAGTTACACACTACATAAGGTAATCCATTTGAGGAGCATGAAGTTTTCAGTAGGGACCCAGCTGATGTGTGGTGTGCCTCAACGTTGGTAGCTGCGTGATTTCACAGCAGGGCCGCGGGGTGAATATCAAGAGACAAACCACTCTTTTTGATATCGAATTATTAAGCTGCCAATGCGGTCAACAAAAATCTATGCATTGTTACTTCTACACTTTGGGGCTGGGTTGGTGTTCGAGGTTTTCCTGTGTTTTATTTGGGGGGGGGATGTATGCCATATGCAGTAGCTCCTCCCATGCAGAATCACATTAATAGTTTGTGAATGAGCAAGCTTGTGCTAAAGTAGCTGCCACTTTCACTTTCCGCTCACCTAATGTCCTTTGGCATATTCCATTTGTTACCATAGGTTTGACTACATTCTGTTTTTTTCTGCTGCTTGATAACTATCCACCACGAGTGTAATTCTGTCCATGTATCCAACCCCATTTGTGTCTTTCAACCAGCCGTTGTCACTGTCCATGCACCAATCCATGCAATGGTTATCAGAACTTTCTACATACTACTTTGGCCTTGTCTAGGTCACCCTGCCTGCACTGTACCCGTTTCCATTTGCGCCCTCAAAACAGGCCCCTGGCATTTCTTCTATTGCTCATGTAGGCATACGATGTGTTATCACCTTTCCGCACTGTGTTGTTATCCCTCCTTTGCTTTACTGATCAGAAGAGCCTTACATGCATCCCTATAACACTCTGGTTCACCACTATGTCTTCATCCCTTTGTGTCCACTGATATTTTGTTAAAATCAAATATTTGGACCACAGTTTGTCTGTCATCTCCTTACACAACCATACTGTCTTTCTCCATCTCTTCAATTGCTTCAACTAACCTGATGCATGTGTTTGTGTCATACAGTTGTGCACCTTTCAGTTCCCTCCCCACCCCACCTGGTCCCCAATCAACACTCTCCCCCCCCCTTCTGCATGTCTCCCCTGTCAGATATGCCTATGTCTGTGATATGTAATGCTTCACCTTTCAGTGATTTTACTCACTTCCTCTTTCCACGCTTCAGGTACAGTATGTGCTGTTGTTTGCACCACATATATCCTTCTACCTATTTTGGTGCTGTTGTGGCATGTTGTGAAGCTTCATAGACTGAAGTCCATCAAACTAACCAATACTCACTATAAGTGAACCTCACAGTGAATATATATATATATATATATATATATATATATATACACACACACACACACAGGCATCACTGCCTATGCAGTGTTCATGACACTGTGTGGACATCCATGCACAGATCTGCCTGTGTGTTCACAATAAGTATTGTGTAACTCTATAAGCTACTGCGTCCTTTGGGCCAGTTTGTCTGCTCACTCTGCTGGTTGTGGGATGAGGTAGGAGGGTGAGTTTAACTCTGTAACTGATTTTTTGTGAATTTTCTGTTGGTTTGGGAGTAGCTCAAATCTTTCTTTAACTGGAGGACTGTTGCTTAAATCTTTCTTTAACTTCTTTAACTCTGTAATTGTTTTTTTTGTGAGTTGCTGTTGGTTTGGGAATAGCATAAATCTCTCTTTAACTCTGCAGCTGATTTCTTGGAGGACTGTTGCTGGCTGGCTGGGGGAGGGGGGTTCTTTGCCCAGAGACAGATCAGCCAGTCAAATTTGTTTGGAATTCAGTTTGACTCTCTATTTAAGTGTTCACAGAGCCAGTATGTCTGCTTATTCTTCTGGTTGTGGGGAGAGGTAGGAGGGTGAGTTTAACTCTGTAATTGATTTTTTGTGAGTTTGCTGTTGGTTTGGGAGTTGCTCAAATCTTGTTGGAAAGCCTCTGGGGGTTGGGCTTAGAGGCTGTGAGGGAGGACCTTGGGGAGCTGCAAACTGCTCATATGAAGTAACTCTTAAAGCTAATAGTCAGGTGGTGAAAAGTTCAGACACTCAAGCTTTTACTAGTTGGATTTTAAAGGTTAAGTGTTTATAAGTTGAAAGTTTGAAAGTCAAACTGACAAGCTTGGGTTAAGGAAGGGTAACAGCATATTTTAAAGTTGAAAGTCTAAAGCTCAAACTGGCAAGGTCATGTATAAATGTGTTAACTAGAGTTTCAGAGCTAGCGAGCTAGGGAGAATGGGGTAAAGAAGGACTCGGAAGCAAGCTACAGTAGTAGGGTCACATATGGTATCCAGCTATTGTTGTACAGACTGTGTGATAAGGAACTGAGGTTACATTTATAGTAAGTATAAATAATGGAGGGAAGGAAAATGGGGCATTATGGGGGGATCGCACTGGGGTGGGGGCATGAATAAGGGTGGCGGGAGACGTCAGAATAGTGGATAGAATGGTGGAAACCATGGAGTGATGGGGGCAGGCACAGGAGGATAGTGGGGTGCAATGGTTGTGGGGCAGCAGTTTGGATGAATATACTATGGAAACTGGGAGGTTGTCCAATTTGCTACAGGTTGAGGAAACTAGAAGAGGAGGTACAGGAGCTCTGGAGGGAGTTGGAGAGGGTGAGGGAGGAGGGCTGGGACAGGAGGGACCCTGAAGAGGAGTAGCTGGGAGAAGCAGAGGAAGAATAGCAGGGCTAAATCCCATGAAGATGTAGGGAGGGGAAGTGGGGATGAGGAGAGCAGAGAGCCAGTAAGTGGAGGGAAGGAAGGCTCAGGGCAGGGGGAAGGAGGAGATGGGCACCACTGCGGGGTAGCAAGTAATAGGTTTGCAGTGTTGGCATCTGAGGTGGTAGTGGAGGTGTCGGAGATCGTGAGGGGAGGGGAGGAGAAGGGTAGTGAAGACCCAGGAGTCAGGCTGGGAAACGAATGGGGGGGGAGTGGAAGAGCAGGGTAGAGGTGAAGGGACAGGTGGAAACAGGTGGGAAGATGTAGAAGTCACAAATGGTGCAGATAGAGGTAATAAGGAGCAGGGCAGTGTGGACTCTGGAAATGTGGACAGCAAAAACAGGAGGAGGGGGTATGGGACAAGAAGATGGGGGGCACTAGTGATGGGGGATTCTATACTGAAAGGGGTCAGATGGGGTGGAAGGAGAGAAATGCACAGTTGTATCTGGGACAAGGATATTCCGGGGTTGACTGCGAGCAGGGTGTGGTAGGCACTTCTCAAGTGCGCATGGAGGGGGAAGGAGAAACCTCACATAGTGATGCATGTGGGTATAAATGACTTGGCTGGGGAGACAGTAGAACTGGTAAAGGGGAGGTTCGAGGAGTTGGGTAGGCAGTGTGAGGAGGTGGGGGGGGCAGTGGCAGTCTCTGAGATACTCCTGGTACCTTGTGCGAGTACAGTAAGGAAAAAAAGGATAGAGGAGTTCAATGACTAGCTGAGGGATTGGTGCTGTACCAGGGAGTATGGATTAGTGTCTGACTGTGGAAGGACCTGGGGCAATAGTGACCTATACACAGGGGACAGGTTACATTTGAGCAGAGAGGGGAAGGGAGTACTAAAATAGGGAACAGAGTGGTATATATCAACAAAGGTGGATTTAAACTAGGAGAGTGTGGTGGTGAGGGGACTGCTGATAGGAAAAGGATCCAGATAGAGGAGCCTAGTGAGTTCACCCCCTAGTTATTGGTAAAGACAGTGGGTAAATGGCACAGGGAGAGATAAGGGGGGAGACTAGGGGTAAGGAAGGGGAGGAGATAGGCTGGAGGGTTATCTCACTGAATGCAAGAAGCCTAAGGAATAGAATAGCAGTTACAGGCTCTCTTGACAGTGGAAGGGGTGGACATTGTGGCCATCATGAAAACGTGAGCCAGCCAGTACCAGGACTGGGATATGATGATCCCAGGGTTCAGGTTATTCAGAAAAGATAGGGCTAAAGACAATGGGGGAGGACTGATGATTTACGTAAGGGAGAGGATAAAGTGCGTAAGGGAGGAAGGGGAGGAGGGGAGGACAGAAGCACTATGGATACAGTTTCAAGAAGCAAAGGATAGGACACTGAGGATGGGTGTGGTGTATAGGCCACTGGCTCAGGGGATTGACCTGGATAGGAAATTAGCTGAACAAAGTAGGAAGGTCTGCAGGAAGGGGAGCACAATAGTGGTGGGGGACTTCAACCTACCGGGGGTGGAGTGGGGCACCCCATCCACCACGAGTGCAGGGACTGATTCCTGCTAGAAGCATTTCAAGACAGCTTTCTGACACAGCTGATCCAGGGGCCGACTCAGTTAGAAAAGACTCTGGACCTTGTACTGGATAACGGGGAAGCTGTAAGGAATCTGAAAGTGGAGGAACCACTGGCTGGGAGTGACCACTATTTGGTGTGGTTCATGCTCAACATGGGGAGGGAAACAGGGGACACGGGTACAAGGGTGATTGAGTTTAGGGGGGCAGACTTTAAGAAGATCGGGGAAATTTTGGGCAGGTATCTGGCAGTAATGCAACCACACATGAATGCAGACCAGAAATGGGACATCATAAAGGAAGGGCTGGTGGAGGCAACAGAGTCTTGCACTAGGAAGAAAAGCAAGAAAGGAAGAGCAAAGAAACCCAGTTGGCTAACACGGGAGATTATGGAAGGGGTGAGGGCCATGAGGGCAGCATTTCAAAAGTACAGGAAATCGGGGAAGGGTGAAGATAAGGATACGTACATGGGGAGGTCCAAGGAGTTTACCAGGCTGGTCGGGGTGGCCAAGGCGTCCAAGGAGCTGAGGCTGGTACAGGGAATCAAAAGTGGAGCAAAAGACTTCTTCCACTACATTAGAGAGAGAAGAAAGAGCAAGAATCAGCTGGTGAGGATTAAGATGGACTGGGGTGGGTGGAGAAAGGGGTGGAGCAGGCAGAAGCACTGAACGAATACTTCTGCTCTGTATTCACGCAGGAGAAGGGGGGGCAGATACCCCAGGTGAAGGGGGGAGGGGACGACAGATGTAGGGATTACAGAGAGCAGGGTACTAGATGGGTTGAGGGTATTAAGGGTGGACAAAGCACCTGGACCTGATGGCATTCACCCTAGGGTACTAAGGGAGTTGGCAGAGGTCCTGGTGGGGCCACTGGCCAACATGTTCAATACCTCCCTTGACATGGGATGTGTACCACAGGACTGTAGAATGGCCCATGTGGTGCCCATCCACAAAAGTGGCCCAAAGAATGAACTAGGAAACTATAGACCAGTAGGCCTCACATCGATTGTGGGAAAGCTCATGGAGACCATACTAAAAAGAGAGGCTAGTGAGCTTCTTGAAGAAAAACGGTCTCCAGGATGGTCAACAGCATAGCTTTATAGTGGGCAGATCCTGCCAGACAAACCTTGTAGAATACCATGACTGGGTGACGCGGGAACTGTATAAGGGCCATGCAGTGGATGTCCTGTATTTGGACTTCAGCAAGGCCTTTGATTCAGTGCCACATGGGAGGATGGGGAGGGGACTGGAATATGTGGGTGCAGGAACAAAATGGTGAAATGGATCACAAACTGGCTAAAGGGAAGGCAGCAAAGGATGGTGGTGGGGGGGAACCTCTCATCACTAAAAGCAGTGAAGAGTGGAGTACCACAGGGATCGATACTGGGACCAGTGCTGTTTGGGATTTTTATTGCAGATATCTCACACGGGATCCGAAGCAAGATCAGTCTGTTCTCAGACGATACCAGGATGGGAGCTGTGGTTGAAGACATGGAGGGGTGGAAGGGGTTGCAGGAGGACTTGACTAAGCTGCAGGAGTGGGCTGAAGCATGGCAGTTGAGGTTCAACTCCAAGAAGTGCAAGGTTCTGCACTTCAAGCCAGGAACCAGGGGAGGAATTATCACTTGAATGGGGTATAGTTGGGGTACTCCACAGAGGAAAAGGACCTAGGAGTGATCATTAAGGGGAGCATGAGCAACTCTGCTCAGTGCAGGAAGGCAGCAGCAAAAGCCAACAAAATGCTGAGGTGTATTGCGAGTGGGATCTTCTCCAGAAGGAGGGAGATCATCCTGCCCCTGTATAGGTCATTGGTTAGGCCCCACCTCGAGTATTGCATGCAGTACTGGCACCCATTCCTGAAGAAGGACATCAGATTGTTGGAGGGAATGCAGTGAAGAGCCACAAAGATGATCCAGGGATTGGAGAGCAAGCCCTATGAGGACAGGCTGGGAGAGCTGCATATGTATTCACTGGAGGAGAGGAGGGATGGGGGGATATGATAGAGATCTTTTTTTTCTCCCTCTGTTTATCCTCCTCCCCCCAACCCAGAGCTATGCTTCTTCGGGAGACACCTGTGAACCACCGCACAGCTTGCCTTACCTGAATCCCCAGAGGTTCTCCCATGGAGCCATGGCTATACACTCCAGGCTGGTACGGGGTGGGGCCTGGATGCCCCGACATGTTCTATATTTCATTAGGTCCCCCTGGTGGTCAGGCAGGCAGCCGAAATGAGAGTCAGTACTGGTGCTCCATCTACCCATGCTCTGGCGGTGCATTTTCCTCCCATTTTCTCCCCTTGTGTGGTGTGTGTCCTGACATCAAGGCACTACGCACTGACGTCCATCACACAGCTCCCACTGGTGCCTCCTGCAACTGCAGGACTTGCTGTACCTAAAGCCTCAGCCCGGGGTCAGGCAAACTACGGACCTTGGTTCCCTCCCTCCCCCCGGAGAAGGTGAGCAGTCATGGGATGCTCAAGGCTTCTCCCCTGGCCTGCCCTCCAGCTACCCAAGTTCGCTCCCGAACCTGGGTCGCCAGTGTCGCAAGCAGAAATCCAACCACTGCACCAATGGGCTGGCATGATTGAGACCTTTAAGTATCTGAAGGGGATAAACAAGACCAACACAGAAGGGATTTTTCAGATGAGAAGGGGGAGGGACACGAGAAGGCATGGACTGAGACTGGAGGGGAGAAGATTCAAGAGGGAGATGAGGAGACATTTTTTTCATGAAAAAAGTGGTGGACAAATGGAGCACCTTATCAGATGAAATAGCATCCTGTAAGATGGTGTGCAGTTTCAAGAGGGCTTAGGACAGGGAAGGGATACTGGGAAGGAAGGGGGCGGGAGGGCAGCTGCAAGATGAGGGGCTAGCTGCACACTGGAGCAGACTGGATAGACCCATGAGGCCTGCTTCTGCTGGCAATTTCATATGTTTGTAATGCACTCATTAATGGAAGTAAATGTACAAATGGTGCAGCAAACTTGAAAAAAACATCCCCAGAAAACAGCATACCATGATCAGCATATCCTCCAATACAGGATACTAATTATAATGTTTCTGAAAGTCAAGTGATGTAGTAGATTGTCAGCTATCATGATGTTGATGTAGAGAGTTATAGCAACCCATTACTTTTACAGAAAAGCCTGTTACAGGTATGCATTGACAGTTGTATGTCCAGCGGGAAATGGATGGCCAGATTTAGACTACACAGGACCTTACTGATGCCACAGCTTAACAATGCTGTCCACTTGGATGTACCATACACATGTACGGACATATAGTTGGAGGAGGCAGTCACGTATATACTAACCAAGAGGGGGGAGGGATCACAACACAAACTCCCAGTAGGCCCATTTTGACTTATTCAAAATTTCTTCCATCATGGAGGCTTTGTGGGTGGATATCACTGACAGTTATCGGTGCCTCACGTGCAGAAGCCATGTGCCACAAAGTACAAGGCAGCATACACTGCTGAACTATGTCGATTGGTGTGACTGGATGCGAATGGAGGCAGATGACTTCCCACAGAAGTTTACGCATTCATTCTTCCCAATCAGGTAGTGTGCCAAATATTAGGGAATAGCACTGCATGTGGCAGAGGCACATGCACTGAAAGCATTCCGTTAAGTAATGGATGTGCACAAGGTGTTGTTGGTTGCCAGTTGTACGAGTGTATATACTAAGATACACAGAGTAATAGAATTATACATGACAATGTACACTTGATGTTTTCAGAAAGCTGTGATCTGCCATCACCTTCTACATGTCAACATATGTATTGTACTTCTGTTATTAACAGTTCAGAAGTTGTGAGCAGCACGATATCAGACTTCACATGTTGCCCAGATGCCTAAATATCTGATGAGTTTTGCTGTGCTCATGCATAAGCTTTGCACGTATTACCAAGAAGCGTGCCTGCATTCAAATGTTTTGGTTATCATCATTCTGAACTGTGATCAGTCAGGTTCAGCTGTCACTGACTGTGTGGAACAATAACGGTACGGCGTGACACAACAAGCAGCTGTATGCATAAAAGGACAATAATTGTAGTAGTCCAGGAACAGCTGGTGTTCATGACTTTTAGTACACAGGACTGGAACCCACTGTTTTATGGAACCATTACTGTGAAGGATTTCTGAATCAGTGGCTATGCTGCCAAGTCTTTATGGCTTGCTGCTTGTACGGCTTCTCAAAGTTGGATGTCAGAGGTGGTGCGGCAACATTGTTCCATTCCGAGTTCACTCTGTTTTTTCCCCATCCACATGACCCTCCATCTCAGCATCCACCACTCCATGTCTCCCCCAAACATAACAGTGACACTGGGGGTGCCCAATTCCCCACTGTTGTGATCTAGAATTGTCAGTCCGTTTGTTGTTTTTTTGTAAACCTGTGGAAAGAAAACTGTCCATTGATGTCTTCTGAGGCCATTAGTGTCCCCAACCTGACCCTCCCATACAATACCCCCCAAGCCCTTATTTATCCACCGGGAGTCCTATGCCATCATCTTCTGAGGACCACAGAACAGGCATGTCTTCACTCTTCAAAGATGGACTGCAAACTGAAGAAACATGTGGTTCAATGTAATTCAATGGGGGGTTGAATTTAGTGGCATAACTTGGCTATTTTGCATATTTTGGGCCCACATTTTCAACATGCCATTTTTGGGACCCCACCTCATGAATAATTGCACTGACATTAGGCAAATCTGTCCCAAAAGGTGATTCCATGGTCCCTGAGTGAAATCACCTTTTGGGCAGGAGCTGAACATTTTCTCTGCCCTTGTTCATGAGATGGGGTCACAAGAAGGCTATGTTGAAAACATGGTGTAAAAATATTAAAAAGCAACAAAGTTATGACCCTACATTGAATTTTGCAAACTCAGGTAATTTTCAACATTTTACCACAAATTTACAACGTAGCCATTTCTATACTGTATTCTGGGCAATTCAGTTTGCTGTTCACATTACTACAATTACACATGATCAAGACGTGGTCATGCCTGTCTTGTTTATACACAATACTTTACAAGTCTGGCATGCTGTCACTGTTTTGAACTAATTCTAACAGTATGGATTTTTGACTCAGCTAAGTAATGAATATGTTTACATGCCACCATCTGATTATGAAAACCATGACATAGCCACCATCAACATGATGTACTATGGACGGTGTGCATGAACATAAAATGTGCAATAAACAGTATATTTTCATTGGAAAACATGTCTCTCTCTCTCTCTCTCTCTCTCTCTCTCTCTCTCTCTCTCAATCTGTCCTATCATTGCTTAGGTGGTGGTTGGTGGGGGGGTGTCAAGATATGGTTGCCAATGGTAAACAACTGTGAATGTGTATAACATTTTTCATTGGGGATGGTTAATCATGAGTATCGCATTGGTTTGTGGCACAGCACCGTACATGTTGGGGTGTCAAGCCGGGAGTGTTATTGGCATGGCCAGCATACAAACAAGGCCTTGATTCACTCAGGCACCAGTTGCACAGGGTGTGACTGTGACACATGGTTCTAAAAAGAGGTGGCAGGGAAGGTTAGGGACAAAAAGATAGTATTCAGGAAGTATGAGGAAACACAGAAGAAACAGGACAGAGAGCTGTACCAGCAAAAGCAGAAGGAAGCGGGGAGGGCAGTCAGAATAGCAAAGGCCCAAACCAAGGAAAAGATAGCCAGCTTGGTTAAGAAGGTGGACAAAACCATTTATGGGTACATTTGGGAGTGAAGAAAGACCAAGGGAGGGACAGTGAGGCTTAATAAAGGGGAAAGGGGAGAGTGGGTGGGCAGAGGGTGACAGTGAAAAAGCAGGGATACTGAATCAATACTTCTGCTCAGTATTCACAAAAGAAGAGGAGGGGGAGGTATCTAATCCAATCAACAGAAGCACTCTGGATAGGGGGGGTTGATACCAGTCCATTCACCGAAGAAAGGGTTCTGAAAGAACTCCTAAAATTAAAGGTGGATAAACCAATGGTTCCTGATGAGATTCACCCCATTATTAAATAAGAACTAAGGGGTGAACAAGTGACACAACTGACTACCCTTTTTCACAAATCATGGGCGGATGGTGTGGTGTCTAAGGACTGGAGGAGGGCAGATGTGATTCCCCTTCACAAAAGTGGGAGCAAAGCAGAGGCAGAAAACTACAGACCCGTCAGTCTGACCTCAGTGGTAGGGAAAATGATGGAATCACTTCTTAAAGAAAGAATTGTTGAGTACCTAGTAGCCAGCGGGGCACAGGACCCAAGGCAGCATGGATTCGCAGTGGGAAGGTCATGTCAGATGAATCTAATAGATTTCTTTGACTGGGTGACCAAAGTAATAGACAAGGGAGGGACTGTGGACATGGCCTACCTAGACTTTAGCAAGGCATTTGACAAAGTCCTACACAAAAGATTAATCAACAAATTAGCTAGCCTGGGAGTGGGTCCCAGGGTGGTAGCCTGAGTAAAAAACTGGCTGGACAAAAGGACACATAAGGTAATAGTAAACGGAGTCCACTCTGAAGAAAGAGGGGTTACTAGTGGGGTGCTGAAGGGTTCAGTACTGGGTCCGGTCCTTTTTAATATCTTTATAAGTGGCATTGCAGAGGGACTGGAAGGAAAAGTATGCCTCTTTGCAGATGACACAAAGATTTGCAACAGGGTTGATACACAAAGGGGTGGAAAGGATGAGAAGGAACTTGTCAAGGTTGGAGGAATGGTCAAAAGTATGGCAGCTTAGATTCAATGCAAAGAAGTGCAAAGTAATGCACCTGGGAAACAAAAACCCAGGGGAAGAGTACACGATGGGGGTGGAGGTACTAACAACAACAAAAATGGAAAGGGACCTGGGGGTAGTCATATCAGATGACCTAAAGGTAAGCAAGCAATGTGAGAATTCAGTTAGGAAGGGCTAAGGGAAACTGGGATGTATAGGAAGAAGCATCACCAGTAGCAAACAGGAAGTTGTTGTCCCTCTGTACAGACAGTTGGTGAGACCCCATCTGGAGTACTGCTTGCAGTTCTCGGGACCCCATCTCCACAAGGTCATAGACAGGATGAAGGCAGTCCAGAGGAGGGCAACTAAAATGGTGCAGGGTCTGCACCAGAAGCCATATGAAGAGACACTAAAGGAGCTTAATATGTATACCCTCGAGGAAAAGAGAGAGAGAGAGAGGGGGGACATGATAGAAACTTTCAAGTACTTCAAGAGAATCAACAAAGTCCAAGAGGGTAGCATCTTTCAGAAAAAGAGATACGCAAGAACAAGGAGGCACAGGTTGAAGATGGAAGAAGGATGTTTTAGGGGCAATGTAAGGAAGTATTTTTTCACAGAGAGGGTGCTGGATGCACGGAATGGTCTTCCTGAGGAGGTTGTGGGATCAAAAACAGTGAGGGAATTATGAATGCATGGGACAGATGTAAGGCAATTCTAGTTGGGGGGAGGGACGAAGAAGTAGGCTGTAAATTAACTATGGTTTGCAGCTTATCCAATAGGGAGGGAAATGGGCAGACTGGGTGGGACAAGTGGTCCTTATCTGCTGTCAAAGTATATGTTTCTAAGTTTTACAGTTGAAAGCCAACTTGGTAGTGATGCCTGGAAAAACCAGAATCATTAATCAAAATTGTTAATGAAGGTAACAGCTTGAAACAGCTGGGAAAAGGTAATGTGATTTGCCTCCCATGTGGCCACACTGATGCATAATGAGAATTATATAGCAGTGGAACTGCCTCCACCAATCAGAGTGCAGCATTACTATACCTGTTACTGAGCGTACAGTTGCTGCCTCACACTACTCCACACAACTGATTCCCGCTGTGGTGACTCTTGCTTGCCAGACTGTTACTGTTGGAGTCTCCATGGTGGAATCAGCTATGAGGGGAATCTTGCTGTGAAAAAGTACATGTAGTGAAGCAGAAATTGACAAAACTTCAAAAAATGAAAACCTGTAATCAGCGCTTCCTTCCCGCTGATGCTGAATAGCTTCCTCCCCGTCTCAAAGATCCCCACTGGCACCACAGAACTGATGCTCCCAATTAGCCCCGTTTCCAACCTTATTAAAAACCAAAATTGTAGTCTTTTTGGGGTAGAGGCAGTTACACTGCTATATAATATGTTTATAGGATTAGGGGGGTTGTTTCTTACAAGATAAGAATGTTATCTCGTACTGGTTTGGGCTGACAGAACTGCTGAGCTTCTCTTCACGGTCCTCTCACCCAAACCAGCAAGAGATAACATTCTTATCTTGTAAGAAACAACCCCCACTAGCCCTATAAACATTTAGTACGACATCAAATTACCATTCAGACTGTGTTCTGAAGAAGTTTTCTGTTGACATTACCTGAAGTGCCTGTTTGCATACTGTATTAACATATCTCAGCACACTATACAACAGTACACTGTTCTTGTACGCTGATATAATTTGCAACAGTACGGCCTGTAAGCCACTTGTCTAGTGGACAACGTGTATTCGACTGGGCAAGGAGGTGTTTTCTTGTGCCATGGTGTACATCTTGGGGCATCTCATAGGCTATGAAACGTGAAATTAAATTACTGCTGGTGCACAATGTTGAGGGATGCCACCTCATCAACACCTTCTTAGGTAAACACTAGGATTACCAATGGTGTGAAACATCCGGTCTCAGTGTAATATATATGATGAAGTCTTACTGTATGTTGTCTCTGTCTTTACTGGTCAGACCACCTCCTTGCTCTTTTTGTATTTTGGCATGTTCAGCTGAAAATGATGTTCGCCAGTGGAAGATGTGGCTTGACTACGGTCAGAGTTCTCATTAAAGTGTAATGCAGCAAGCATTGTTCTGTGGGGATACGTACGTATAGTTACTGTTATGCAGTGGATATTCTGTATATAGCTTGGCATACAAAATTTAACAGTGCTATAGTCTTTCTTTTTTAATATCAACACATGGTACCTATGCAGGAATGGGCATAATGCACACGGCAGAGGTCCATATCCCACCCACACTTGTGCACACCTGTGGACATGTATGCACCTGGGTGTATGCACTAATGGTGTGCACCGGCCATTGACCCTGCTCCCTTGTGCACATGAGTCTGAAGGGTGTATGGGTGGGCATTTTTGTTCCAAGCCGGGCATCCAATGTGATGCCCAACACTGGATGAAACTGGATCCCTTGCACAGTGTGGCACTGTCCTGGGTGCGTGAATGCCTGTTGCAGGCACCCGTACCCATGCAAAAATGGCCCTATTCTGTACCTCTGAGGACCCTCCACCTGCCACACAGCTGTCAAGCACCTCATACAGGCATGGGAACGTGCCCCCCCAGATGCCCCTGTATGAGGCTTGCTCAGCACAAACCAGGTGCCCCTAGCATATGGATCTGCTGGTGGATCACCTTGCCATACCCCTGCCTCCCTGCGGCACTGGCTAACCCACCCCATGGCCCCAATACCTGTGATCTGGTGGTGCTCAGATATGGCCTACAGTCCAGCATCACACACACCTCCACGGCTGCTGGTCATGTTGACATACACGAGTTGTGCATAGGCTATGCCCCGCTGTGTACATTGCACGGCTGGTGGCTGTGGTGGTGTGTGCACAGCTGTGCTGATAGACTGCGATGCCTACATCCTTTGCCTGTGAGATCCCCTTGCCATCCCCACCACTACTTCAAGGTGTGGGGCCAGCCCTGTCACTGGGAAACATGTAGCCAAAGTATTCCCGTAGTACTTCCATGTGCTCTTCCCGTTGCTGTATCCACTTGGCCACCGTAGCAATATTACTAATCTGTTGCTTTGATATGCCACTTGACTTTCATCTCCCCTTCCATGATTCCCTGTGCCAACTGCAGTTCTATTGAGGCCTGGTCTTCAGTCATACCTTTGGTCACATCTCTGGATTTATAGTGCGTCTCTTACCAATACTCAGCACCCCAGGATCTGAGATCCTTTTGAAAGGGTGATGTCTTGAATATAGAATGACATCCACAGATGGTTCTTATCCACCATTGCGTCTGTCATGACCCTTGCTTACTTCTAAAGAAAACTCAGTCATCATGTTATGAGTGTGACAGTCACAATGGTTGGCATACCCACATAGGCTACCATGTGACATACTTCCAATTGTTTCAAAAACCTCAACTCTGCTTTTATGAGAAACAGCGTGGAAATGGACATACAATCACCTGCATAACATCTCTTTGAAACCAAAAGCAGTGCTTTTTGACGTATACTGGATTACTAGGCTGTGGAACGCCTCAAGAGAGGTGGTCTAGTACTGCGGTGATAACTTCTTCATGTCACTTAGTACCGTGCTCACAGATAGAATCGCCTGTCTTGATGTGTGATTTCTCATCTGCATGGATGAAGACAGGTGTTACATTTACTAATGCAGTGCTGCTTTCACTTACTGCTACAACTCAATGCCTTGCAGATGGTTGAGGATTCTACTCTAGATATTCCACTGAGATATGCTTCAGTAATGTCTACTGTACTTTCCCCACTATGAAGTTCAGACTAAGTGGCATCCAATTCCTGATTTTGTGATTCCGTACCTAGTCCCCATGCCCAACAGCCCCGTTCAACAAGTAAATTGTTCATCTAGCCCATATGGGCCAGAGGCCCCCCCAACCCACATGCCCAAATCAACAATACAAGTGTCAGATGCACCCATGTGTGCATTGTCCCCACCCCACCCATGACATGCCTACCAGAAGAGCCATTATGGGCTATCGGAACCTCCCCCAGCCCCACTCACCAATCCCATTTCCCCAACGTGAATTGCCTATCACAGTACATAACAAAATACAAAAAATACCCACTTGACCAATATAGCCCTGGTGGTCTACTGCCCACCTCACCAGACAGTGCCAGCCCACCCTGCTCCCCTCCACCCACACCTGGTTGGCGACTGGCACAGCCCACCTCTCACCACTATGGCCATCTGCCAACTCAGCTTTGCTGGGAGTGCGTACAATAAATATACACACTCGATGAATGACAGCAGCTGTCATTCCTTGAAGACGCATATTTACTGTATGCACTCCTGGCAAAGCTCAGTCAGTTGCTGGCCACAGTGGTGAGAGGCAGACTGTGCCATTCTTCAGCCGGTTGTGGGTGGGGGGAGTGGGGTGTGCAGGCACTGCTGGGTGTGGGGCCAGTAGTCCACCAGGGCCATATTGGTCAAGTTTGTATTTTTTGTATTCTGTTATGTACTGTGATGGACATTTCCGGTTTGGGAAATGGCTCTTCTGGTATGCCAATTGGTGTTAAGGGTCGGGCACAATACCCAATGTGGGCTCATCTGTCACTTGTACCATGGGTCTGGAAATGTGGGTGGGCATGAACCATTGGGCGCATCTGCCTCCAGCCCATCCCGCGGCTTACAACAGTATTGGGGCCTCCGCACTTTGCTGGACTGATGCTGCAAGTCATAGGATGCAGGCAACTGTACCCTGTCCGATTCTGAATTTGACGCATGGTCCTGGACACAGGTGCAGTTGACGCAAGGTGCCATTGTCGCAGCTTGTGGCCATCTTTGGTGAATCCGCACATAATGTGTACCACTCGCCTTTCTCCCAACTCCTCCACCATAACAGTTATTCACTCCCTACTATGAGGTGTTACCACCTCAACATTCCGGAGTACCTTGTAAGTCCTTCATGGTTTATATCCATGGATTTCAAGTTGTAAAACTTATGGATGCATTGCTAATGGTACTGAAAACTACCTTACCATTCAACATGTATGGTAATTAACATTACAGCCATGTGAGTGCCACTCATCAGTACATTATGATTGCCTCCCCGATGATAAGCAGCATAACTGCTTAACATGTTAAACATGCAGCATAGGTGTAACAACACACATAATTATTCATGAATATGAAACTACATATTTATGACGTTGCAGCCACTTGCGTCTACGGTTCTCAAGCTGCAAAGGACCATGAGCAAATTCTGGGAACAAAACATCTTCATGGACATGCACATTCTGTATGTGGTTCTGGATTGATTTTATTTTTGCAAGCTTAACATCCCCATCAGCATTATGCGTTGAACGTGGAATCCAGTATATCATGTTTCTGATTCTGGCTGTCCATGATCTGATATCTTCACATCCACTCTGGCACACTGCTGCTTCAAGCTTCTTCATTATTGCTTGTGGGTAACAGAGAAGATCATTAGTCATGCACATTGATCAGAAGTGGGTAAGACAGGCATGGCCATGACAGCAATGACACTCTAGTAACCCACACTAACTATAACAACCTTGACAACCTTACTATGCTTGCCTGCATCACTCGTAATGACCACCGCATCTTGAATGGCAGTAGAACAATGTGTTATTGTGACGGGTTGTTAGAAATAGTTTGATGAAAAATCCAGCACTTAGCCATTCAGGTCCACTGCAGAACTTAAAGCACTGTGGTATGGTGCCTACATTCAGTTCTGCTTAAAGAGCAGACAAGAAGAAGCGCACAGGGGGAAGTATGTGTCCCTGTCATGCTTCCGGTTCAAATCGGGGATAGTAAAACATACAGGGGAGTACTGCACATCGGGTTTCAATGGGACACATTATGTCATTAGTCAAGTAGGGCATGCACATGCGCGTTCACGATTTGCTGTGGCATACCATGAACAACGGGAAATATGTGTTACTGGAAGCTTGAGGGAAGTGCAGGACAATTGTCCCTTGGAGGTTGGTGACTGGAAATGTTTGGTGTTGGTTGGTTTCCTTTCATGACATATGTTGTGAACTATATATGGTGCTGGTGGAGAAGGACCAATGTTATGGCATCACGGGGTGCACAGTGATGAGTGGGTGTGGGGAGATGCTTGATACATACTGAAGATGTTTGGAGTAGGTGGAGGGAGCTGTACTTGACACTCAGCAATGCTGGATTTCCCACTGTGCCTGTTTGTGATAGGCAGAAATCCCTGCATGCACCCTTTCAACAATACAATGCACATGTGAACAGGGGTATCCAACATGGGACGGTGAACAGCCATTGCACTGCCCACACACCTGTGTATACTAGCACATACCCATGTGCTGCACGTGACACAGCACACGGAGCTTCTGTCACCACGGGTAAGTGGCCAGCATTACTGCATCTTCTGCTGTGAACTGATCTCCCTAGGTGAACTGCTGTGTTTATGCATACCTTACTCAAGATTACAGCTTAAGCACCATTCTGGTTATGAATGGCAAACCTGCCTGGAATATGAATGTAACTGAATTTTAAAAAAACAAGCGTAGACTGTAAAAAGCACACCTTTAACAAAATGCCATACATCATAGAAATGCCTGAATTCAGGACAATTTTCCCGCAGGAACTTCTGAATTTGGGGGTGCTGATCAGTGACCAGGCACTGAATGTTCATGCCTGCCTTACAAATGTCATCTAGTCATCTTCTAAGGCCCTCCAGTTCCATGTGATATGTGGAGCGTACCTCATTGCACTGCAGGAAAGTAATAAATACATGCTGAACATGTCATTCCTAGGAGCAATGTAACATTCAGTGTGGGTGCAGATCAGCTTGTTACCTTCACATAGCAAATTGTCTCACATGGCAACATATACATTAATTCTGATATGCAACTTTGTGCCACGGTTGTGCTAATTAAGTAACAGCAATACACTACTAATTGACTACCAAAAAATGGTTGTACTGGCCAGACTGGTTCCACTGAGGGTGAATGCGCTTGACAACAAAGGTCATGCAACACTGGCTACCATGGATCAGGAACTCACTACTGTCACTCAAGGTGTAGCCGGGGTGAAGAAGGAATGGACACAGTAACACAGTTCTTCTTTCTCCATTAGTGGAGTCACCACATAGTGCTCCTTCTGTAACACCCTGCAGCTGCTGGTTGTGAACGCATGTGCACTGTCACAAAATGGGGCTCAAGAATGAAATAAGTGTGACTACATTCATGCGGGCTGATGCCTCATGCTAAGCAATCCTCACGTTCCTGGGTGGCATGAAACCACTGAGGAAAATGTAGCTGGAAGACCACATGATGGCCATGGAACCTGGTACAGAAGAAAGAGCAGTCATAGATGGTCCATAGCCAGATGACAACACCAGAAATAGTTCAAAAGTACAGCAACAGGATACATACAAACATTCAAACATACAGATTAGCAAGCAGAAATGTGCCTTATGGTCTATCAAGTCTGCTTGAGTGTGCAGCTATCACCCATTGCAGCTGTCCCTCCATCCTTCCCTCCTCTGTCATTCACAGATTTGTCATTCCATCCAACCCATACCCTCCACTTATCCCTGTCCCATGCTTTTTTAAAGGTGCCCACCATTTTTACATGAAATCACCACCTCTGTTTGAGTGTTCCATTTTGCCAATACCCTTTCCATGAAATAATGCCTCCTCATCTGTCTCCAAAAACCACCCCCACACCAGGCTCATCCAATGCCCTCTCCTGTCCCTACCCTTTCTCCACTGCAGTAACCATTCAGTGCCACATTTGTTGATCACCCTCAAGTATTTGAATGCTTCTATCATATTCCCCCACTGTTTCTCTCCTCCAGGGTGTACATATTTAGCTCGCCAAGCCTATCCTCGTAGCTGTAGCACTCCATCCCCTGTAACATTTTGGTCGCCCTATGATGCACACCCTCTAGCAACATTATATCCTTCTTCAGATACATTGTTCAGTACTGAATGCAGTACTTAAAATGTGCCCTTACCAACAACCTGTCCTGGGGCAGGATCACTTCCGTGTGCCTGGACGAGAGTACACTTGCAATACACCCCATGATCCTGTTAGCCTTAGCTGCAACTTTCATTCATTGAGCAGACTTGTTCATGCTCCCCATTACCATCACCCCCCAAGTCCTTCTCTTCCACAGTGACCCCAAGCCCAACTCCCCCTTGCCACAACCACTATTCAGTCCTCTGCTTCCTGGCCCACAAGTGCATAACCTTGCAATTCTTTGTGTTGAAGCCCAGCTGCCTCCTCTGCGACCACTATTCCAATTTACTTTGGTCCTCCTGTAGTTGTTTCAACCCTTCCTTCTTGTCCACTGCCACTCCCATCTTAGTATTGTCTGTGAACAGACTGATCATCATGACAATTCCCAGTGAGATATAAGAGATGAACAACCAAACATGCAATGGACCCAGCATAGAGCCTCACGGCACTCAACTCATCACTGGCCTCGGTGGTCAAATTACCCCTAACCCCACAAAATCTGTTGAAGCCTCCCCCCCGACAGTTCCAAATGCAACCTACCAAGTTTTCCCACACCACCACAGAGCTTACTTTCCACCCTAGTTGTCCATGAGGCACTGAATCGAAGGGGTTTCCAAAGTCCAAATATAGGACGTGCACAGTGTGACCTTTAGCCATTTCCCTGGTTCTCAATCATAATACTGCATTAGATTGGTCTGACAGTACTTCCCCATGATGAATATGTGCTGCAGTCCATCCTGGGATCTATCATCCTCAAGAAACTGCACCAGTCTCTCTTTCATCATGGACTACACCAATTTGCCCACTATGGGAGTGAGCCCGACAGGCTGATACTTGCAAGGCTCGTCCCATGCACCACTCTTGTGAATAGGCACCACATCGGCCATCCTCCATATCTGAGGCATGCAGACTATGTCCAGAGAGGTGCTAAACTGATCCACTAGTGGCCCAGATAGCACCACCTCCATTGCCCTCAACATCCTGTGGTGAATGCCATCAGCACCTGGTGCCTTGTCCACCCTTACTGCCTTCAGAACCTCCAGTACCGTTGTCTCCTACAATGCTCCATCCCTCATCCATTCCACACACATTCCCTCGTTCACATTCCACAGAGGTAGTGGACCACACTTCTGCTGCGTGAACACTGAGCTTAAGCTGTCATTTAATGGTTCTGCTTGTTCCTCACCCTTTTCCACCCACCGATCGCCCATCTTGATCTGCACTATCTGGTCCCTGCAATTCTTTTTTCCCTTACATATCTAAAAACTCCTTCTCCCCTTCCTTAATGTCCTGCACCAGCATTACCTCCCTGTTGGCCTTTGCTTCCCTTATAACTTGGTAAGCTCCTTGGACCAACACGTTTATGCCTCCCTGTCTTCCCGCTTCCCTGTGTTCCCTCCTCTTCATCCACTTGAATTGCCGAAACACAGCTCTCTTTTCCCTTAACCACTCTAGCACTTTACTGTTTAGCCAGCATGGCTTCCTGGCTTTTTTCTTCTTAGTCAGTGTCTTGGAGTAACACTCTATAGCCTCTGTTAGGCCAAGTGTGCTAATATCACATTTTTGCTGTGTGACCATCTGTGACATAGCCATCGCCACTCTCCCCATCAGTATTTACCTCATCCTCCAGAATTCTGCCCTCCTGAAATCCACGATCTTTGTTTCTGATCCTCCTGTCTCCCTACTCAATTTGAGCATGAACCACACCAATTGATGATCACTCCCAGCCACTGGCTCATCCAATCAGAGTTCCCTCACCCACTCCCCATTTGATAGAACCAGGTCCAGCGTGTTGTATAACCAAGTTGGTACTATGACCACCTGTGTCAGGAGACCACCATGGAACATGCCCATTATCATCTGCTCACTGCCACTGGAGGTGACAGGGTTTCTCCAATCTACTCCTGATAGATTAAGTCCTCCACAGTCAACACACTCCTCTTTCTGCACATGGGCCCAATCTGTTCCACTAACTCCTTATCCAAATCTTTGGCCTGGTCATATGTTCTATAGACCACCCCCATTTCAGCCTACTACATTTCGTGTCCAGGAGGTACATCCATTGAGCCTCTATCCTCCACTCCTCTCCCTACTCCCTCGTACACATAAGCCCCTCCCTTACATAGACTGCTACACTGCCCCTTCCATTCCCCCGTCCCTGCTGTGAACTTTATACCACGGGATTGCTAGATCACAATCATGGTGCTGGGTGGCCCAAGTCTCAGTGATGACAGCGACATCCACCCTCCACTCAGCTAGGAGCACCTGAAGGTCAGCTGTTTTGTTACCCAGGCTGATTGCATTCAGGAAAACCACTCTCCAGGCATTACCATCCTCCCCCCACCCCTTGACCCCTATGTCTGTCCCTCTTTCATCTACCCCCCCACTCGTCTTCACTATGACTGTCATCCATGATGATCAGCTTGTTAGTCTCGCCTACCTGTTGACCCTGCATACCATATCCCATTCCACCACCCCACCATAAGTAGTTTACAAACCAAATAGAGATTATATATTCCTCCAACTTACCCATTCAGCACCCCCTATCCTGCCCCATTGTGGTGCAATCTATCCTTTGCATACAATTTTCTATTGCTCCATTTGTCCCACCATCCTCCTAGTGGCCCATACCCCTGTGAGTGACACCACTCTCCTAGCCAGTCGTTAAAGTCCAATATCCTATCCCTTCTTGCACTACTCACCCTTTGAACCGGTAGCACCTTCAAGAAGGCCACTGAGCACCTGGTTTCCAAACATAGTTTCCCCAGTTCATTAAATCTTCCTTTAACTGACTACACCATGTCAGTCATCCAGATCATTTGTGCCTACGTGTACCACAACCTTTGCTATCTTTCTCCCTCACCTGACACATTTGAGCAGTGCCAGCCCAGCCCTGGCAGATGTAAAAAATTTAATAAGTTTTATGATGCAATTGCATATAGTATCTGGACCAGGTTGACTGTGAGAATTTTACAGTTCTTCAACTCCATCAAGGTATATGTCCCATATTTGACGCAGTGGCCTGGAGTGTCGCAACATCAGTTGCCACCAATGTTAACTTTCTTGCCTTCTGTCTTAATGTTTTCATTGACCTTAGATTTCTCATTATTCCAAACTTTGAACACAGATGGCTGCACAAATTTTTGGTTGTGTTCGTAAAATGTAGTATTTGAAATACTAGCAATATTGATGTTGTGCAGTAATCTCAAAATTGCTTGTGGTGATGTTCCGCTGCAAGCAATAGAAGCAGACAGCATTACATTACCAGCAGGATAACTCAAAAGATATGATTGGAACGACAGATTCTATGGTACTCATACTTGGTACATGTTTGTTCCACTATGCTGAAAGACCCTTTCATCATGGAGATAATCGATTTAGATAGTTCTTTGCATTCAGGGCATCTATCAAATAAGGACAGAAGGCAACTCTGGAAAACAATACATTTCCGATCAGTTCTGGCATTGCACTCCTCCAAAATCACTAGACTCTTCTCCCTGCAAGAAAAATTAACATAATGAAGCTGATGGAGTGAAATATTTCAACAGGTACCTCACATTGTCTTATGTCTGTTCAATTATAATGCATGGACCGTGCCTGATAACTTCATGTATGTTTTTGGACAGGCACAACAATAATTGCATGACTTTTTAGTAAAGACACAGTGTGTATATGCAATGCCAATTGAGCTGACCGTGTGGTGCATTGTCATTATTTTGACCCACCACCTTTACAGGGACATCAACCAATGTGAACACCTTGGTACCATTGCTCATAGAACTATATACATCAAAAGACTGTATGTGTCTTGCCCCAGATGCAGGTTTCAACACATCTGGACATGTTCTCCCAAAACAACAATATATATTTTTTTTTTAATTTAGTTGTTTAACCAGGTATAGCACACTAAGCTGAAAGCTTTTTTACAGGAGCGACCTGGGAGCACAAGGAGGTTAAGTAACTTGCTCAGGGTCACACAGTATGCAAGTGGAAGCTGTGGGATTCAAACCCTGGTCTGGTCTGCTGGATGTCACCAGATTTGCAGCTCAGAGCCTTAGACCACTGCGCTATACTGCCTCCTTGGCATGGATATTGGCCAACATCCATAGGTTGTGGGAGTCAGGAACAGTGGAAGAATTCAAGAATGCATGGGACAGGCATAAGGCAATTCTAGTAGGAGCAGGAGGAAGTAAGCTGTTGATTAACTAGAATCTGCAGCTTATCCATCAAGTAGGGAAATGGGCAGACTGGGTGGGCCAAGCAGTCCTTATCTGCCGTCAAATTCTATTTTCTATGTTTCTATGTTTAACCAGTGATGTGGCCACGGATGACAGCACCTAAAAAAAGGCATACATAATATGTGAACTGCTTTGCCCATGTGCAGAGTGTTCTTTGTACAGTGAAAGAAGTAAAACTGATTGTTTTGACACAGTTCAACACCAGCACCCACACATCATGGACCACATGGTGGTGTACATCATCGACATACATACCTACATCATGCAGGTATGGGAGTGGAAGTACATGTTATGCAGGTGGACAATGAAACAGTGTCTGTCACCCTTGACCCATGCAATGGCACAACAATCTGAACAGGGGCGTTCTATAGACCTCTATCACATGGACAGCTGGGGGACAAGGATTTACTGGACAAAATACAATAGTCGGCAAGAAAGGATGCTGCTGCTTCAACCATGACACGTGAGTTCCTATGTTTTCTAGTTGGATTTGGCATCAGACAGGTGATTGGTGATCCCACCACAGACAAGGTAATCATGGACCTCATTATGACCAAGGAATAGAGTGTATCGCATGGATAGTTGGAGTGTCAGCAGGGATCCAATGACCACCTCATAGTGTGTGTTACCATAGGAAAACAGACTGAAGACTGTCACAGTAAAGGAATGATTTTACACTTTAGGATGGCAGATTAGGTAAAAAATGGGGAGTTGTGTGAAACAGGTCATAGGCAGGAGGGAGATAGGCAAAGTACAGGATCAGTGTGAAGACCTGAAAAGAGCCATGCTGTACATGACAAGGCAATGCATCAAGGTGGTTAATGAAGGCAGGAGAAGCAATAAACCACAATGGGTCTCTGTGGACATGGAACATAGCATAAGGTGCAAACGACTGAGTCTCATAACATACAAACAGATAGGGAGGATGTCTCTTGGATCCCTGCTGACTCTTTAAGAGCTGCCTGGATTGCAGTCATAATTAATCTGAGAGAGGGAGCTCTATTAGAAGATGTACTTGTTTGCTGACCATTTGTTAGAATAGTAATAATATTACAGTTTGTTCTAACCTGCCTTCTTTGCAGCATGGACAGTTCTGTTTGTTTCCAACATCTTGGTCCTGGACTGCAGAATGGACCAATCAGTACATTTGGGACTCTAAAATGGAGCCTGCCTACAGGGGCTTGGTGGGGCCACAACTTGTAGGAATTGTAGTTTTGGGCTTTTGGCACCTAAAATAACCTGGAGGGGGAGCCCTTGTTGTGACTGACAGACAGGTCAGCCAACCGAACCTTTTGGATCTTGGAGAAAGTCCCACACTGCTTGCAGTTTCAGTTAGATCTTAGTTGGGAAGTGAAGAAGTAACAGCTTGAGATAGTTCAAGCAGCAATCCATAGTGGATTTGAGCTGCAGAACTGTGGAAAGGCCTAAGTTTGGCTGTATGCCTGCCTGCTGTTCCTGAGAGGAAACTTGTGCTTTTTTCAGACTGAATCCAAATATGGAGAGCGAATTAAGCCACTGAACTGTGACCAGGCTTTAACCTGAAGAAGACCGAAGATTTGCTGAATGCGATCGGCCTGTCAGGACTTCCAGCTACCTGTGAACTCCCGGATTGTGCAGAGACTCTGTAATTGCGACCGGAGAGCCATTTGCCTGGTACGGTGGAATTTTCTTCCATGTGAATGTGCTGTGCTTATAGTGGGTCGTGATTTGGTCCCCCACTGTGTGCCTGAACTGTGTTTTGCTTGCTGGAGGCTGTATCCAGCTCCACGGACTGAATCTGTATCCATTTCCATTTGCCTGGGCTCTGCTACGCTGTCCCAGCTAGAATACCTGCTATGCAGAGAAAGTCATCGACAAAAGACCGGCCTTGGGATCAGCCCCCTGCTCGACACCTTGAACAGGAACAACGCCTTGGTGATTCGTGTGGGCCCTTCTTCTCCGGGCACTCCAGCTCAACAACCTGCAGTCTCGATTTCTTCCTGCCTGTGTCCAGTATTGGGTCATAAGTAAACATCAAGGTAGCTCCCTGCAACAACAGCTAAATCTAAATGTGTTGTCATCTGATTGTCTTGTTGCCTTTTCTTTCACGAACTGAGCCCTTCGGCTCCAGATTACAAATAGTGTATGTTGTGCATGTTGCTTTCTTCCATCACAGGGCCCCAACCAGCTGCAACGTTCCTGGCTAGCCCACCGTTTTCGGTCCTGGGTACCCAGAGTGTGTGAGTGTGTGACTGTGTAGGGACTCTGAACTGCATGCATAACTGTCTGATTAATACAGCTTTTAAGTAAATCAACCTGATTACACCCCTCCCTCGTTCAAGTTCCTGAATAAATCAGATTTAACTTTGCATTTAACCTAACTGTGGTTCCAGTTTGTGCCAAGAGTATTGTACTGTTGTTATTTGCTGTGCTTAACCTTGTTTTACAGGGGGTTCCCGGGGTCAGACTAGAGGAACCAGCCCTGGTGGTAAGTGCAAACAGTGTGGGTAATTGCTTGGTGAATAAGGGTAATTGAGAAAGTAATTATTGTATATTATCCAGGCCACTAGAAGGGAAAGAGGGGGGTTACAGTGTCCTGGAGGGCTGTGCCCAGGTTAGCTTGACCACTAACAACCCTGACCTCCAGGTGGAGGCATCCATTTCATTATCCAGGCCCCTTAACCTGCTACTAGCCAAGCAGGCAGGAGTAGTAGCTCTTGCGATAGCGCCACTTAGGGGTTACATCTTGGAGGCTCACCGCTGGGATTTTGTGCCTTCTAGTGGCCAAAAATTATGAATTATTGTTAAAGATTAATGGCTATCCCAGAAGAAATGGCTGTACACCAGTTGGTGGGGTGGTGTACTAGGCAGGAGATCGACCCCCCAAAATGCTCTGCTTATACTGGATATTACCCTGGGTGCCAGTAAGGACACTGTAGAGGGAGTACTCTCCAAATTTGAATGTTTAAAAAACCCTGTGGTGGTGGATCGACAGGTTGATTTGATCGCCCAAACTTTCATAGCCTTGGTAGAGTGTAGTGACCTCGTGGACAGCTCTAAAGTGCCACAGACTATTCCCTCAGAAGGGGTCCTAGCCGCCTGGAGAGTGATAATAAAAGACACTAAAGACCCTGGGGAGGATGAGCTCCCACCAGTATCTGAGACTTTTGAGGAGAAATTTGCTAAGGTGTTGCTGGAGGAAGGGAAAACCATAGAGGACTTTAAGAAACTATTCCTGCCACCTGGGAGTGTTCCTTCCTCAACACCTCCTCCCACTCCAGCACATGTTACTGCCCCGCTTCCTGTGCCCATGCCAGTGATGGCCCATATAACTGTACCTGCCTTTAGTCACAACTCCTACCAAAGGCTGAGAATCTTCTTGGGCACCCTCCCCAACCCCTCATGGGGAGGATGACTGGGAGACCTGGATTGACTGTGTTGCCCCCTTGGTACCCGAGTGGCAGTGTGCGGAGGCTGAGAAGTGGAAAAGAATCATAGAAAGTTTGAGGGGCCCCAAACATAAAGCCATTACATTTTTGAGGTCCACGAACCCTGATGCATCTGCTCAGAAGTACCTATCTGTACTTGAAGGCAATTTTGGGAGCACTGAGACAGGGGAGACTTTGATGTGGAAATTCCAAGGTATCAAACAATGGAAGGGGGAAACGTTGTGTATGTTACTTGCCTAGAAAGAGCTCTGCAGAAAGCTTACCAGAAAGGTGGGGTAGCCACCAATGATTTGAACCATGTGAGACTGGGGCACATACTGCAACATGCCAAGCATTGTAAACTGCAGATCACCCAGCTAAGGCTCCAGGATAGGAGAGGTAACCGACCTGACTACTGTGAGTTGATAAAAGAACTCCGGGAGGTAGAAGGTGAAGAGGGAAATTGTAATTATGGGGTGAGTGCAACCAAAGGGATTATGGCACTGGAAGGCCCTTCCAAAATGGAGACCACTACCAGTGTCCTGCTGTTGGCTAAACGGTGGGGGGAGGAATTGCTGAAGGAAGTCAGAAAAGTACAACCGGGTGCATTCGTTGAGGTATCCCCTGCTGACAGAGACCCTGGCCCATGTCAGGACGTGACTGTTATGGGGGTGGGGGTGTACCCTTTGGCATCCTCTACTGAGGGTGGCTTCTTGGCTGAGCTCAGGGAATTGACTGCCACCCTAAAGGAACTTTTGAAACATGGTACACTACCAGCAGAAGTCAGATCACAATCTGCTGTCAATGCTCCAGCATCCCCTGCTATGTTTTCCCCAAGGATGCCCTGAGAGCCTGTCATTTGTCACAATTGAGGCAAGGATGGCCATATGAAGAAGGAATGCCAGTCTCAGAAGGACTTAGAGAAAGTGCTGAATCAGCTTCAAGGAGAGCTTAGAAAAATGAGTCAGTGGTCAAGGGGTGCACGAAATGACTGCAGTGAAGGCTTCGACCATCCTAACTCAAACCCCTCTGTGGCTAAATCATCTGTCCATGCCCCTGCTGTTGTCCCTCCAGATTAGTCCAAAACAGTGGGCCCTTCAATGAAGACTACTGTGGCTATGAATGGTATTCCTACTCAGGCTGTGCTTGACGGTGGGTCGGAAGTGACCATTGTATTTCAGGACTGGTATGACAAACACTTATCTGATGTGCCATTACAATCCCTGGAAGGTCTACATGTGTGGGGACCAAGCGACAAGTCTTATCTCTTCCTAGGATATGTCCACCTCTGGTTGTCTTTTCCTGCAACTGTAACTTGTGTAGAGGAGCAAGTAGAGACACTGGCCCTAGTGTGTCCCCCCACCGGACTGTATGATGGGGCTCCCCTGTTAATTGGAACAAACGCCCACATGTTTGGGAGACTAGCACAACTCTGCCATGAGAAACAAGGGCAACTGACTGGACAGGCCCTAAGAATTCCAGCCTTAGTAAACAGGGCATATGACTTACAAAAGAAACCCAGTGAAGAGGACCCAGATGAGCAAGTGGGGATTGTGTGGAAAAAGGAACTTGACTCCTTGGTATTAGCCCCCAACTCCCAATGCACAATCCATGGAGAAGTCCACCTAAAGAAAGATGTAAAGAACAAAATACTGATGTTGGATGCACCAGGTGATGGAAAGTTACCAGAAGGATTATTGGTTAAACCCAGCATCTTGCCTGCCCGTGCCCATGCCTATGCACAACAAGTGATGGTCCAGATTCGAAATGTGTCAGATCAGGAGGTCCGGGTGAACAGAGGGTGCACTCTGGCTACAGGACACAGTGCAGACACTGCAATATTACCCAATAACAAGTACTCCAGCCAAAAGGAGAGAGTGATCCCGGACTTATTTGACTTTGGCGATTCCCCGCTGCCAGCTGAATGGAAGGCTAGGATTAGCAAGAAACTCGCCCAGAGAGGCCAAGTGTTTTTGTTAAAAGAATGGGACATGGGGTGTGTCCAGAAAGACTGGCCAAGCTGTCAAGCCAGTATTGCATTTCAGTTATGATTCTCCTGGGAGGCCAGTGGATTTGCCTCTCAATGTGATTCACAAAGGTGTTTATATTTCTCAGAGCTCACAACCCAAACTGAGCTTAATGGCCGATTCCAGGTTGATTGTTCTTCCTTCTCAGTATGGTGCCCCTGCTCCATCCACCCCCAAGTTAGCTGATAGGGAAGGGCCCCCTCCTACATTGTTTAATGTACAGGGAAGTAATAACATGAATCAGTATTGTGATGTCACAAGTATGTTAATCATAGTGGAATCAGTATTACCTGTATGAAACATGAATAAGTATTGTCCTTATGGATATAGTATCATGAAGTGTAGTGAATATGTATAGTAAAGTAATAAGTTTATGTTAACTGATGCATGATGGTACAGACTTGAAGCGGACATCACGTTTTCTCCAGGAAGGGAAGGGTGTAACCCCCCCCCCCACAAATGGGGGTTCCCAAAAAGTCTTCCTTGAGCTTGCCTAAATGCTCACTGCCAGGCTGGTGTTCTGCGTCTTAGCAGTTTAAATGTATTGCCAGAGAATGCCTGTATAGCCTCTGTGTACTGTCTCTTTAAGAGCTGCCCAGATTGCAGTCATAGTTAATCTGAGAGGGAGTTCTGTTAGAAGATGTACTTGTTATCTGATCATTTGTTAGAATAGTAATAATATTGCAGTTTGTTCTAACCTGCCTTCTTTGCAGCATGGACAGTTGTTTGTTTCCATCATCTTGGTCCTGGACTGCAGAATGGGCCAATCAGTACATTTGGGACTCTAAAATAGAGCCTGCCTACAGGGGCTAAGTGGGGCCAAAACTTGTAGGAATGGTAGTTTTGGGCTTTCGGTGCCTAAAATAACCTGGAGGGGGAGTCCTTGTTGTGACTTGACAGGCAGATCAGCCAACCGAACCTTTTGGATCTTGAAGAAAGTCCCACACTGCTTGCAGTTTCAGTTAGATTTGAGTTGGGAAGTGAAGAAGTAACAGCTTGAGATAGTTCTAGCAGCAATCCATAGTGGATTTATGGAGGAGAACTGCAGAAAGACCTGAGTTTGGCCTGCATGCCTGCCTGCTGTTCCTGAGAGGGAACCTATGCTTTTTTTGGACTGAAACCGAATTTGGAGAGTGAATTAAGCCACTGAATTGTGACCAGGCTTTAACCTGAAGAAGACCAAAGATTTGCTGAATGCGATCGGCCTGTCAGCACTTCCAGCTACCTGTGAACTCCTGGATTGTGCAGAGACTCTGTAATTGCGACCGGAGAGCCATTTGCCGATACAGTGGAATTTCCTTACATGTGGATGTGCTGTGTGCTTATAGTGGGTCGTGATTTGGTTCCCCACTGTGTGTCTGAACTGTGTTTTGCTTGTTGGAGGCTGTATCCACTTCCACGGACTGAATCTGTATCCATTTCTGTTTACCTGGGCCCTGCTACACTGTCCTAACCAGAATACCTGCTACGCAGAGAAAGTCATCAATGAGAGACCGGCTTAGGGATCAGCCCCTTGCTCAATGCCTTGAACAGGAACAATGCCTCTGTGATTCATGTGAGCCCTGCTTCTCTGGGCATTCCAGCTCAACAGCCTGCAGTCTTGATTTCGTTCTGCCTGTGTCCAGTATTGGGTATTGTTAGTAAACATCAGGGTAGCGCCCTGCAACAACAGCTAAATCTGAAAGTGTTGTCATCTGATTGTCTTGTTGCCTTTTCTTTCACGAACTGAGCCCTTCTGCTCTGGATCACAATTAGTGTGTGTTGTGCATGTTGCTTTCTTCCATCACAGGGCCCCAACCAGCTGAACGTTTCTGGCTAGCCCACCGTTTTCCTATCTGGGTACCCAGAGTCTGTGACTGTGTAGGGACTCTGAACTGCATACATAAATGTCTGATTAATGCAGCTTTTAGGCAAATCAACCTGATTACACCCCTCCCTTGTTCAAGTTCCTTGAATAAGTCAGATTTAACTTTGTTTGCATTTAACCTGACTGTGGTTCCAGTTTGTGCCAAGAGTATTGTACTGTTGTTATTTGCTTTACTTAACCTTGTTTTACAGGGGGTTCCCAGGTTCAAGCTAGAGGAACCAGCCCTGGTGGTAAGTGCAAACTGTGTGGGTAATTGACTGGTGAATAAAGGTCATTGTGAAAGTAATTATTGTATATTGTCCAGGCCACTAGAAGGGAAAGAGGTGGGTTATAGTGCCCTGGAGGGCTGTGCCCAGGTTAGCTTGACCTCTAACAACCCTGACCTCCAGGTGGAGGCACCCGTTTCATTACCTAGGCTCCTTAACCTGCTACTAGCCAAGCAGGCAGGGGTAGTAGCCCTTGGGATTGCGCCACCTAGGGGTTACTCTAGGTAAACTGACTGTGCATGGCAATATATTGTTCTGATTGAGATACAACAACCCAACTACAATTTTATGTTGAAGCATAGCATACTAAATTGTACATAACAGAAATTGAACAGAAATGCAAGTGACATCACATGGACTCATCCACGATGAGATCCTCTTCATGGTCACTCATTGAGGTCTCATATGAGAAATCCTTTTCATCATATATCTCATCACCGGAATCCCATTCAGAGTCTGATGATGAAACTGGTGTTGAAGTACGCATCCATTGATGACAGCATTGTGAAACAAGTGCTTCTGTTCGACAGGCCTCGTCAACCATTTTCACCGATGTGGACACGCCTATCAAAGAAATGGGAAAGTCTATATTTCATGATACCCCTACACAGCACTACTTAGAGTATACATTGCAGCACTGTTCATCAGTGGCAATGCATAAATCACCACGCACATTGGCACACATTACATACCAATGTTCAACATCTCACACTACTGCCTACACCACCACACAATTGGTGCTATGCACCAATGGGCGGGTAATATGCACTGGAAGTGCGTTATCCACCCATGGAGCTCCACACCTGTGGACAGGTGCTCACCAGCAGCATTTACGACCGTCGACCACCTGTCCGTGGCCTCACCTCCCTGGCACACAGGACTCCGCAGTGCGGCCGGGGGCAGGATCGCAGGGCCTGCCGGGTCCTGCGCTGGAACCCTTGTGCGGCGGGGCATGCATTGGCAGCATGCCCCACAGATATCTGATGGCCAGTGGCTGCAGGGTTGAGAGGTGGGTATGCTACTGGCTCATCTGTGACAGGCACCGAAGTTGTGCTCCTGGAGGTGGGGGGGACCGTACCCTTCCATATGCCCCGAGGGGCTGGTGTCGGGTGGGATGGTGGTGCAGTTGGGGGGGCACCATACATGAGCTGATGCCCCTGTGCCCTTGGGACACTGTGAGGGGTGGCACCTCGTAGGGGCTGCACACCTGTGCTGGGCCAGGCGGTGCCTGGCGGACATGGGGGGGCAAGGCTGCCGTCGTCCCAGGTGTTGGTAACCATTCCACTGATGGATGCAGGGGCACCTATCAGGCTTACGGCAGAGTTCTTCCTGGCATAGCCTGCGCACCCATCCACACCCCACGGCCAGCACCACATGCCTTGGTGCATGGTGCGTAGTGCTGGCACACCCCTCGCCTGCCCCCGGTGCGTTGCTCTCTGCACGCCCGGGGGATCGGGCACATATGTGCTGAACACCCCCCCCTTAGAACATTCCACGCAGGGGGCCCATAGGGTGCAGAGTCGTTGCATGCCCCAGATACGCATGCGTAGCCACTCCACCCCATAAGTGCATAGGGGCCAATAAACTGTCAATGTATGTAGCAACATACACATAACTAACGAGTTGATTTTAATGGGCACTCATTGTGAGCTGGTACCTAAGTTTGTGCTTATAGATCTGTTTCGGTCAAGTTCCTGCCACTATTGATGTACACGGTTCGGAACTGCATAACAGTCATGTTATCTGGCCTGTATCTACCTGCCGTACTTCTGCTAGCTCAGTTACTTTGACTCCTAATTTTATGTTTCTGTTATGCAGATCTTGGCCTGACCTGTAGTTAACTGAGCCCTCTTGAGTGTAAGTCTTAATTACCTCATTAGGGAGCTATACTGCATTGTCACTACCGTTGTATAGCTTGCTGTGTTGTACTCTGTATGAAGTATAACCTACCCCCATCTTTGGGCCTCTGCTTTGACAATGTACAGTATCATAGGGATCTATGTTACCTTGACAATGCTACAGGCCACATTTGTTTGCATGCCCCACTGCATCCACTGTTTATATTAACCCTCCTTCTGATATCCCATTTGGAGACCTCCTTCTGATACCCCATTTGGAGACTTCTCCCTCTCAAACCTTATTGTTGGTAGTAATGATCCCCTAGAACCAGGCCTGCTTTGTAATCAGGTCCCTTTACAGCTTAGTGTATTTGTCAAGTAAGGCTCAGTCATTCTATGACCTTAACTAAATCTAAATTCCTAATATGTCTATGTTGGTTAGCTCATCTTCGTACTGCTCTGGCAGGTGATGTTGAATTGAACCCTGGTACCCCCTACCTCACAGTATGTTGGCAGTCCTGCTTGGTCAGATGTAAAAGATCTATAAATTGCCCATCTAAATGTCAGGAACCTCATAGCAAATTTTGATGAGGTTACTGAGTGGGTGGCTCACTATAATCCTGACATTGTCTGTCTGACTGAAACCTGGCCCAGACCCTTGATACTTGACTCTGTCTGTTCCCTTCCAGGCTTTAATTTTATTACACTCGACAGTGCTGGTAAGAAACGTGGGGGGTGGTCTGCTTCTTTATTACAAGAGCCATCTAAATATCTCTCTCATACAACATGTTTATCCACCTTCCCCAGCTTGTGAGTTCCTGCAGTCGCTGCTCCTTCTGGGTAATTCCAAGAAAATTCACCTGGTTTGCTTATAATCATTAATCATGTAATTTCACTTATAATCCCCCTGCTGGTAGCTTTAGTGGTTTATCCTATCCTCTTGACAAAACTAGTCAACAGATCAGCTCAAATTAGGTGTTGATTTGGTGTGACCTTAACCCTGGTTGGGGAACAATATTAAGCAGTGCAAACCTCTGCTCACTGGTTTTGGCTTTGAACTGCTTATTACTTCTCCTACTAGACTCTCAGCCTCTGGGGGAAGCACACTCTTCTCAACTGGGTCATGACACATAGTGCCAAAAGGATTCTGATGCCTGCTACCTTTTCTGTCTCTATTTTTGACCATACCCCTACCCACTGTGGCTGGGGAGTCTCTACACCTAAAATCCCTCCAAAATCATTCTAATCAGAGACCTTTCCAAGCTTGACTCTAGCTCCCTCTTTGTTGACTTTGGGCATACTGACTGGACTCCTGTCTTCCTTACAGCCAATGCCTGAATTTCCATGTATACTTTTTTTACCATTTTCTCTACACTACAGGATAAGCATGAACCTTTCATTAAAAGGAGATAAAAAGGGCACTGTTATTAAATGGCTTCATTGTGACCTGCTAACTTTGTGAAATGCAGAGACTAGTGTTGGGCCAGCTTTAAGGCCACCCAAGTACTGCCTGACTTTACTGAGTACAGGTGGTGTAGAAATGAATGTAAGAAAGCCATTTGCTCAGTCAAGAGTGAATTTTGCAGATCCTCTATATTGGCATCTGTTAAAGACCCAAGGAGTTTTTGGTGCAACATTAAAAATGTTATTGGTGGCTTTCTAAGTTACCCGGTCAATGATGTGCTTATTGACAGGGTTAATTGTATCAACCTGTGCACTATAACGAATGCTTTTAATAAACAGTTTTTGTATCTCTCTGCCTTCACCTTCCTGTTCTTGGGTCCTGCATCTCAGGATGAGGTCATGGCCTCCCCTGCCCAATGGGCACCCCGCTCCACTTTCTACCTCAACATTGTTACTGCTGATGAGGTTGGTAGGTTGTTGGTCTGTCTCTCCCCCAGTGCTAGTCCTGATCATGATAACTTGGAGCCTAAGTTCCTCCGCCTTGGTGCCCCATTTCTGGTTTTACCCATTTCATATATATTTAACACATCCCTTCTTACTGGTATTGTGCCTGATGTCTGGAAGGTTGTTTGGGTGGTCTCTGTCTTTAAGCAAGGTGACCCAAAATGCGTATTATACAATGGGGCTGATCCCCTCTTCTGTCTGCTGGTCTCTTTCTTTCTTTCTTTCTTTCTTTCTTTCTTTCTTTCTTTCTTTCTTTCTTTCTTTCCTTCCTTCCTCTTCCATCCCGTCTAGGTTGTCCGCCCACCCTTCCCATTTTTTTAATTTATTTAAAATCATATTTTATATGTGGACCACAGTGCCCACCCCCGATACTGCTTTTCTTGACCCCCCTACCATCCAGGTCACCTGGTTCCATTCCCATTTTCTAGCTGGCATCAGTAGTGCCCACCCCAGTGCACTTGACTGACACTGGGGTGCTCAATCCCAGTGTTGGAATGTCAGTGTCCATACCTCACTGTTTTTGTTTTTTTCCCTGCCAAAAAGAAGACAGTCCCTCGCCTATCTCACCCGCCACCCCAACCTCCCATTCAGCACCCACCCACCCACTCCACACACACCCTCACTCACCTGAAGAGGTCACAGGACAAAGATCCACTCTCTGATCAAAGACACATCTTGTTGCTGGAACCGCCGACTGCAATATGAAACTAAAGTAATTGTGGTTCAATGTATATCAATGAGGCTTTGAACTTTGATGCATAACTTTCTCATTTTTCATGTTGATGCCAAATTTTCCGTATGGTCTTTTTGGGACCCCACCTTATGACCAAAAGTGGTAGAACTATGGAAATTGGGCGCAAAAGGTGATTTTGCGGTTGCTTGGCAAAATCACCTTTCTGGTGGGATTTAACAATTTTCACCATACTTATTTATTTTATATATTTATTTATTTATTTATGTGTTTGATTACCAGGTAAGTGCACTGATCCAGAGGACCATTTTCAGGCACGACCCGAGCCAAAAACAGTCCTCTGGATCAGTGTTCTTGTTCATGAGATGGGGTCATACGAAGGCTATGTTGATAATTTGGGGGCAAAATATGTAAAAACAGCAAAGTTATGCACATACATTGAAATTTTACTATGTTTGCTTGTAACTTTGGTAAATTAAAATATTTTGACTCCAAATTTTCAACATAGCCACTTTTTTACGCCACCTCATGAATGTGACAGTTGTCATTTTTCAAATCCTGGCCAAAATGTGTTTTCATACCTGTGGTGCAGAATGACATTTCAGCGGCACAGAATGATGTTTCGGTGGCACAGAATGATGTTTTGGCAGGGACAGAATGATGTTTCGGCAGGGATTGGAACATTTTCATTTCCTGGTTCATGAGGTGGGGTAATACAAAGGCTATGCTGACAATCTGGTATACAGTTAGAGGGGAATGGGGAAGAAGCTTCTAGCTGGATGCTGGGAGAGTAAGGAGACTTGAAAGATTTTCTTAGCTGGTTTTCTTTGTGTTTCCAGCAGACAATTTGGTGTTTGTATGTGTTTAAAAGCTGCAGGCAGGGAGAGTAAGTAGACTTGAAAGATTTTCTTAGCTGGTTTTCTGTGTGTTTCTAGCAGACTATTTGGTGTTTGTGGGTGTTTAAAAGTTGCTATCTGACCTGTAAGTGTAGGCATAATATTAAATGGGATTAGTGCTGTTTGAAAGTAAGGTGGGACTCCCAACTCAGTCAGTCTTCATTTAGTGGGGAATGGGGAAGAAACTTCTAGCTGGATGCTGGGAGAATAAGGAGACTTGGAAGATTTTCTTAGTTGGTAGTGCTTGGAGGTGCAGTGAGAGGCAGACACAGGGTTGATACATTCTTGTGAGAGTCGGGTGTAGGCCCTGATCCCACCCTCCCCCTCCCCAGAGCTCAGATCTTTTATAGGGGAACATCTGCCCTGCAATTGGAGGAAAATGCTTCAGGTGCAGCTCATGTAGTTCTAGCCACTTGGGGTTGGGTTTAAGGGCTGGGAGAGAGGAGCTTAGGGAGTTGTACACTTCCCCTATAAGTTTACTGTGTAGTACTGCACCTAGTAACGGCGTACCTGTTTACTGTGGGACTGTATCTAGGATTAGTGGGTGACCTGATTAGTGGGTAGGGGTGTATCTTGGACTAGTGGGGAACCTGGTGGTTCATGCAAGGGATCCTACTTGGAGGGGGATGGGACCACACGTCATTAGGGCCGGCATCTTTGGGAGGGTGGTGGAGTGCACAGGGTGTGGGGCAGCCATGATACTGGACTGGGCTTGGAAGTTCGGTGGTTGTCCAGTGTGCTACCTGCTGGCACAGCTTAGGGAGGAGGTTGAGGGGATTAGGAGGCAGCTGGAGGGAGGGAGGGAGGTATGGTTGGGGAATAAGACAGGGGCTTTCCCGTGGGGTTGCACCAAGCACTAGGGGCAGGGACATAAGGAGAGGAGTGCAGGAGAGTACTCTGGGGTCACATAAGGACCCTGACAGAGGAGGTCCAAAAGGAGGACACTACCAGGGAAGCAGGCAGGTATCTGGGGACCCTCACAGAGGGGGGCCAAAGGGAGGACATTCTCAGGTAAGTAGGCAGATGGCTGGGGCTGGACAGAAGGAAGCATGGGGGAGAGGTGGATCAGACCTTAAGCTCAGTAACTGCTTCAATTCTCTTCTTCTGCTTGAGGATGAGGGGAGTAATGTAGCCATGACAGGGGCAGTTAGAGATGGAAAGGGAGTGGAGGGCGGGAGGAAAGGGTCGGATAGCAGGAAAAACAGGGGGGAACTTGGAACACAGGCAAATGGGGGAGCAGTGGATCAGAGCAGGAGGAGGAGGGGGTAGAGGGCGGAAAGTGCAAGGAGAAGGACCAGTTGAGAGGAAAGGGAAAGGAGAAGGACCAGAAGTAAAGGAGGATACAGTAAAGGCAGCTGAGGGTTTATGCCAGGGGAGCACGACAGGCAAGGAGGGGCTGAACGGAGACAGGAAGGATTGAAGGGAGGACGAGCCAGGCAAGTTTAGCAGATGGGGAGGAAGGACCAGTTGTGAGCAGTGACGGGGGGATAGCGGGGTACAAAAGGATACTCAGGAGGAGGAGAGGCATAGGATTGGAGGGGAAGGGGTGGCCAGGGTAAATAAGGAGGAGGCAGCAGGGGGCACCCAGATAGGGAGAGGAACAAGGAGCCAGCTGGGGGGAGGGGCCAGTAGAAAGGATGAGGGACATGGAAGGGGGGAAATGGAGGAAAAGAGGTGGTCAAAGTGCTGCTGTTGGGTGATTAAATGATATGGGGTATCAAATGGGATAGGGAGGGGGAAGCCTGCCCAGTTAGAACAAAATGCTTCCCTGGACTAACGGTGCACAGGGCCAAGCATGAGGTATATCAGCTGGCAAAGGATTGTGGAGGTTCCCCGGACATAGTGGTCCACCTGGGTACTAATGACACTGAGGGAAATAGTGAGCTAGAGATACAGGCAAGGTTCAGGGAGCTTGCCAGGGTCTGTCATGACATAGGATGTGTGATTTCCTTCTCAGAAATCCTGTCAGTGCCAAGGACTAGTGGGGAACACAAGAGGAAGATTAGAGAGATAAGCCAGTGGCTCAGGGAGTGGTGTGGGGCCAGAGGGTATGGGTTGATGGGGGATTGGGAGAGATCTTGAAGGATAAGGGGCTGTATGCTAGAGATAGGCTCCATCTCAATTTGGGGGGGAAGGAAATCCATAACTTGAAAATAGAGGGGCTCGTTGGTGAAAGGTGGGGTTTAAACTTGTGAAGGTGGGAGGGATGGGAAAAAAGGCTGTCGAGGGGGTCGGATAAAGGAGGGACTCTATCTCCACCCCCCTGGGGAGCTGGAGGAATGTGGGAAAAGGCCAACTGGTAAGGTGCTGACCGTGGGGAAGATGGAATCCCCATGGGAACGTGAGCAGGGGAAATGGAAGTATACAGAAAGGGTGGAAGGTAGTCCTGCAAAATGCCAGGAGCTTGTGCAATAAAATGCCTGAGCTCCAGGCGATGGTAACTGAGAGAGAGGTGGATGTGGCAACGGTCACTGAGACCTGGGCCACCGCAGGGCATGACTGGGACCCGAACCTGGAGGGTTACACCATGTTCAGGAAGGACGGGGGGGGAGGGAAGGGGAAGAGGAGTAGCAATAATAGTCAAAAACTGCAGTGGCACAGGAGGAGTGGAGGAGGCAGAGGGAACTGTGGAGGCAATTTGGGTCACCTTGATAACAAGGGGGGGCAAGGGAGCAAAAATAGGAGTGGTATATAGACCCCCTGCACTGGTGGAGGAGCTGGAGGATAGTCTAGTGGCAGATGTTAGTAGGCACTGCAGATTGGGCAGGGGAAGGATGGTGGTGTTGGGGGACTTAAACATGCCAGGAACAGACTGGGAGACTATGACATCCTCGGTGGCCAGGGAGCAGAGGTTGTTGGATGTCTTTCAGGACACATTCCTAACTCAGCAGGTGGGGGAACCGACCAGGCAGGTGCAGATGCTGGATGTGGTCCTGGCAGACAGTGACCAGATTGGGGGCCTGGAGGTAAGGGACCCATTGGCGGGGAGCGACCATGCCACGGTCTGGTTCAGCCTGGACCTAGGAGGGGTAGAAGGCCGCACAAAGACGGAGGTAACTGACTTCAGGGGTGCGGATTTCAAGGAAATGGGAAGGATCCTTAAGAAGCATTTGGATGGAATTGTGCCAGATTATGGACACTGACAGTAGGTGGGAAATCATCAGGAGAGGGTGTAGAATGCTACCAGCACCTGTGCAAGAATAAGACGAAAATGCGGTAGGGTCTGTAAACCCTGCTGGTGGACCAGGGAGGTTCAGGAGGTGGTGAGGGGAAAGAAGGTGGCTTACAGGCATTTCAAGTGCTCAAGGAGTGAAAGGAATCAATGGGAGTACGAGCTGATGACCAGAAGGGCCACTAGAGTGGTCAGGGTGGCTAAGGCAAGGACGGAGCAGAACCTGGCCAGGGAAATTAGGAGAGGGAACAAGGGGTTCTTTAGATACATTGGGGAAAAATGAAGGGTGAAGGGGCTGATTAACAGGACTAAAACAGGGGAGGGATAGGCACAAGACCCGGGGGAGCAGGCTGAGGTACTAAATGAGTACTTCGCCTCAGTTTTCACCAAGTAAAATGGGGGGCTGCATCATACATGGGAGGAGATGGTAAAACTGAGGAGGGGGGATCCTTGCAGTTGGTGGGTCTGGGGAGAGGGGGCCATCACTGGCAGGAGGGGGGGGAAGGTAGAGGGGATGAGGTAGCAGAGGTAGAAATTATGGCAGAGAGAGTGAGGGAAGCCCTCAGGTTCTTTAAGATGGAGAAAGCACAGGGGCCAGATAAATTACATCCCAGAGTGCTGAAGGAACCGGCGGATGTCCTGGCGAAACCCCTGGTGGAGCTTTTCAGCATCTCTCTGAGGACAAGGTGAGTTCCTCAGGACTGGAAGGTGGCGCATATAGTGCCTATCCACAAGAGAGGATCAAGGGAGGTGGCAGGGAACTACAGACCCGTCAGCCTGACATTGGTGGTGGGCAAGGTAATGGAGGGCATTGTCAAGGAGAGGCTGGGGTGTACCTGGAAAGGTTGGGGTGCCTGGACGATAGACAGCATGGATTCATCCCAGGGAAATCGTGTCAGACAAACCTTGTGGAGTTCTATGACTGAGTGATGAGTGCCTTGGACCTGGGTAGACCTGTGGACATCCTCTGTCTTGACTTCAGCAAGGCGTTTGACTCTGTTCCACAAGGGAGCCTGGTGAATAAGCTGAGAGAAATGGGGGTGGGGAACCAGATGATCAAATGGATAGGCAATTGGATCCAGGACCAGACCCAGAGGGTCGTGGTTTGCAGGATAATCTCATCCCCAAGGAGGGTCAATAGTGGGGTCCCTCAGGGATCGGTCCTTGGGCCCCTCCTGTTCAATGCCTACATCTCTGACATAAGGAAGGGTGTCAGGAGTGAGATGAGTCTCTTTGCAGATGACTCAAAACTGGGGGCGGTGGTGGATGAGGAGGAGGGGAAGGTGGCCCTACAGGAGGACCTGGAGGCTCTGGAAAGGTGGTCTAGAAAGTGGAAGCTGAGGTTCAGTGCAGGGAAATGCAAGGTACTGCATCTGGGAGTCAGAAACCCAAGCCAAGTGTACACCCTGGGGGGGGGAATGCTACAAGACTCAATGGCTGAGAGGGACCTGGGGGTGGTGGTGGATGTCAAGATGAACAACCCTGAGACTCGTAGGAGAGCAGCGGCCAAGGCCAACAGGATGCAGGGATGCATCACTAGGGGGATCACCTCCAGAAGGAGGGAAGTGATACTCCCTCTGTATAACTGCTTGGTGAGGCCGCACCTCGAGTACTGCGTGCAGTTTTGGAGGCCACACTTAAAAAGGGACACTGAACTCCTGGAGAGGGCCCAGAGGAGGGAAACCAAAATGATCTGGGACTTGGAGACAGGACCTATGGAGAGAGAGGCTCGAAGAGCTAAATATGTACTCGTTGGAAGAGAGGAGGGACTGGGGGGACTTGATAGAGATTTTCAGGTACATGAAGGGGTTAAATAGGGGAGGAGCAGTCAGGGTGCTCTGAAGAAAGGGGGGGCAACTAGAGGACATGGGTGGAAGCTGGAGGGGGGAGATTCAGGGGAGAAAGGAGGAGGTGCTACTTCACTGAGAGGGTGGTGGAGCCATGGAATGCGCTGCCGAGGGGGCTGGTGGAGGCAGAGATGGTGGAGGGGTTCAGGAGGGAGTGGGACAGGTACAGGGGAAGGGTTCTGGAAGCAAAGTCCTGTGCAGCAGGAATATCCAGAACTGGGAAGGGAGAAGCCAGAGAGGGCAAGGGGGACAGTAAGGTCAGCTCCCCGGGTGGGGGCTGACCAAACAAGCAGACATGAAAGACCGTTAGGCCTATTCTGCTGGCATTTTAGTTTGTTAGTATGTTAGTATGTAAATACGGTAAAATGGCCAGGTTATGAGGGAATGTTGCAGTATTTCAATGTTCACTCAACCTCACTAATTCTCAATATTTTGACTCCAAACTTTCAACGTAGCCATTTTCCACGCTACCTCATAGATGTGGCATGTCATTAAAAAAAGAATCCTGGATGAGATGTGTTTTTGCACTTCTGATGCAAAATGACATTTCAGCCACTATACCGTAAATGGTACATGTCACATTTATAAGGCGAATCATAAAACTGGTATCTGGAAAATTTGGAGTCAAAATTGAAAAACAAAATATATAATTGTTAACCAACTTTGTGTGTAGTGCTGCTGGCCTGCTACACTGATGACCCAGGTTCAGAAGTGAGCCTAAGGCCTCAGAGGAACGGATGGGGGGGAGGACTAAGCATCAGCAGGGCTGCTCTCCTCTTCCAGGGGGAGGATGGGCAAGAGCTTGGAGCTCAACTGATCCCTGGTGAAGGTCAGAAGAAGATGCAGCCTGAGCTACAGAGGTGGGAAGATGTGGCAGACATCGGTGCATATGGCTTGACATTAGCATATGACACATTTCTGGGGGGACAAAGCAGGGAAAAACCCTGGTCGCACATGATGATTGCCGACCTCTGCAGTACCTGCACCTGGTGACTCAGGTGCCTTCTGCATCTGGATCCAGTCTGGTGGGTTGAGAGACTCCCCGCCCTTTGCCACAGAGAGCAAGTCATGGGGGATATAGGGAGAGGTAAGGCCTGGGAGAAATCGGGGTGATGGGGCTTGGAGGACCTGTGAAAAGGAGGGCCAGCAAGGATGGGGAGAGAAAAAACAACAACTTTGTGTGTTGTGCAACTCCTCACCCAGTGGGTATGCTTTGTGATCTCATGCCCGGTGAGCTGAGTTTGGGGGTGAGCTCAGTGACCCAGCTGAATGGGGTGAGGATGGGAGGATGGCACTGTTAGTCAGCACCCCACCAACCATTTCATTTCATTTTATTTTTTTATCTTTATAAGTCTGATGAGAAAAACTGCCCATTTTCATAGACAACAATGGATACATAAATATATAAATACAGTAACAGAGTACAAAACAGACATGACAAAATATAGTTATGGATCAGCAAGTACATTCCTGTGAAAGCCGTAAATGCCTTTTTTAGCCTTGACTTAAAAGACAGTAATGAATTACAGTTCATTTCAGCCAGGGAATAAAAGGTGCAAGGTTATTCACACAAGCCCAGATATCATATAATGAAGACAACTGTCCTCTTGGCATAGGGCCCTGGAACTCTGCACACACCAGAAGCCCCATGAATTCTTTACATTCATCACTGCATGGATCTGGACAGAGTCTTCCCTTGGCACAGGGCATCTGCATCTGTTGGGACCTGTGTGATTGAGGATAAGATTCCACTATCTCAAAAAGAAAGGAAATTCTTTAAAAAAAATGTCAATGCAGCAGCACTAGTTAACCAGAAAGTGTTCATCAATTCTTAGATTTTTGCACTGCCTAATAGTTTAAAATTTCAGATTTAATGTTTGCTGTTTGCTACTGTTTTCCAATAAGTTGTTCCCTCGCTTTTAAATGCATTTATAATGTTGTGTGGATCCACAGGAAAGATGGCAGACCCAGGCCATTTTCTGTTTTTCACCCTTTGTTGATATTGCTAGTCCTATAAACACTCAGCAGGAAAAGGAAGGGCTGGTGCATTCCAGTTACATCAGACAAAATAACCAGTGAGAGAATGGCAGCACCACATTTCCCTCAGAATTCAATATGGCACTCCTGGGTCTGTGCTAAACTGTCAGAAAAAAATAAAGAATATAAAGAAAACACAATTAAAAGCAAAGGGTTCCAGTTTTGTCATTTGTGGGACATGTTTGACATAACTATTGTAAAAAGTAAAAAAATTTGTTAACTAGTACTGCTGCTTTAATGCCACAAAAGTAGGAAAATGTGGCATTAGGTTTCCAACCCTAACTCCCCACCTCCACCCCCCAAGAAGCAAAAGGAAAAAATATTAGGGTTTTGGGTCTCTGGAGTCTTGGCAAATCAGTGGTGGGGTCTTCCTTGGGACTCTCAATCCTAATGCCCACCTTCTCTATGAGCAAACAACATCACACATGATCTTCTTTCTTCATGTAGGTCCCACAGAGCCCTGCATGACAAAAGCTACAACAAACTGTGTTGGCAACATATGGTGAGACATACTTCTTTACCTTTAAAGAGTGTATCACTGTGAGGCACTGGCTTGGAGCTGTACCTTGTGCTTTGGACAGGATGCTGTGGGCCGGGGGAGGGGTGAGCATTAGGGTTGACAAGCCCAAGAAAGACCCCACCACTGACTCACCAAGACTCCAGAGACCCCAAACTCTAATGTTTTTTTTTTCCTTTGCTGCTTGGGGGTTGGGATGGAGAGTTAGGGTTGGAAACCCTAACACCACATTTTCCTACCTTTGTGGTATTAAGTTACCCTAGCTGGTGCATTAACAAAGTTTTTTGCAAAGAATAATAATATATGTCATTTCATCCTCTCAGCAGTCTGCTTCACCCACCACTGTGAGCGTTACGACAAACTTAATTGGTTATCCCCACAAATAGTTGTGACTTTGTGCTGGGGTGTTTTGTAAACGAGGTACCCTGTACTGATACCCCTCCCATCCTTGCTGAGCAGCTAACAGCTACTAACCTTGGTTACCCCCTAAGATCTAGTGACTTGTCCCTGCTCAATGTTCCTAAAACTCTGACTGCCATGGGAGACCAAGCCTTTGCTGCATGTGCTCTTAGGATCTAGAACTCATTCCCACTATCTATTCGGGGTGTCTCCTCTCACCACCTCTTTAAAAGATTTTTATGGAACCAGATGAAAGACTCTTCTGCCTGCACTTGCCTGGGTCAACTGGCCCTTTCCTTAAGCTAATGACTTGTGGGTCTAAGTATTTCTTCCTGGTTTTCCTGTTGGGTATGCTGTGCTCCTCGTGCTATGTGCATTTTGCTCTTTACATCAGATCTTGTGCTAGTACTGAACCAAATTGTTATATTGCCTTTCTAATTGTACTGCTCCCACAGTTGACTGGTTCTGTTCCTACCCAGTGGGTCATCAACAGTGGGCACAGGTTGGACGCATCCTATCACCTTCCCTTCCCATCCAGGCTAGGGTCCCTCAGTGCTGCATCTGTGGTTCCATCCTTTTCCTGAATGACATCCCCTCTGCCTGTGCCAACTCACATATTCGCATTTATGCAGAAACACAGTCATCTTCGCCTCTGGCCCCTCTACTGCAGCTATGGAAGACCTGCTCCAGCAGGATTTCCACAAAGTCCTGTGCTGGTTCCATATCAACCATCTCCAGGTCAACACCAGAAAATCAGTATCTATCACCTTTGGTATGAGTCAGAAACTGGCTGGGCTCTCGAGAGTTCCAGTTTTCTCCACACCGGATGGCTCCCCTCTTGAAGCAGTACAGTCCTTCGAGTACCTTGGTGTGTGGCTTGACAGCAAGCTTGATTTCTCAGCCCACATTGATGCAATCCACATGAAACTCTGTCCTAAGCTAGGTGCCCTGTGTCAGGAGCCCAACCTCAGGGGCACAGTAGGGCCTGCTGCTTGCAGGGAGGATCCCCCTTTTTACAGAACTCATGGGCAGTTATAGGGTCCAGGAAGCATTACCAACCTTCCTTTTTTCCCAGTGGGAGGGTGGAAACTGTAGTTTCAAGTCCCCTTGACTCTATACTACATTTGGATTTGGATCCCACCACTGTCACTGGCAACCACTTGCCTAAGTAATTTTGTAGGATAGCTGAGAGGTAACCAGCCCTGTTATCAAGGCACACAGTCTTTGCAAAACCCTTCTGGTAAAATTTTAGATCACACAATCAGACCCCAGGCAGGGTTGATAAGAAAATCATAAAAGTTTACATAAATAAAAACAACACAGTCATTTTCTACAATTTGGAAGATCTTTGAACTGCAGACAATACCAAAAATAACACTGGATGGTTTACAGACTACACTATAAACTGTTGTTCTAAACTATACCTTATTCTTTTTTTTATTTATTTTATTTTAGACTTTGGTAACAGTTTACCCTTATCCTACAGGTGTCACTGTGGTTCCATGTCAAACCCCTGTAACATCTAGTCTATGCGTTTGGCTCGAACTCCTGACCCTAGGCCATCCCCTGACCTCTTTCCTGTTATTGGAAACTAAATGCCCAGTTTTATCTAAGGGTTATGACATTTAGGGTCATAATCCTGTCTGTTCCTTATCTAGATAAGTACCAGACCCAAACTAGCTTTTAGTAATTCTGTTCTCTTTTGTTTAGCTGTCAAAAACCTTTTAAAGAGACAGTGTCTTAACTCTAAAGTACATTACAGCACATACAATAGGAACATTAATAAAGGATATAGGACTATCTTGCCACACCCTGTACCATAATAAAAATTTCCTACCCCTGCTAGTCCTGAGAATTGATAACCAAAATGGTGCTTCCAGTTTTTGGCTACACGGATGTGGTCTATGGCACCACCCCTTCCACTTCCCTAGCCAGACTGGACATCCTCTGCAATCCCTTCTGTCACTTTGCTACAAACTCCCTCCTTCATATGCACCACTGCTCCCTCTACTCCTCCCTACCCATCCTCCTCCTACCTTCATGTCATCAGTCACACGGTGCCTCCTTCATTTCCAAATACTGGTTTGGTTCCCTACCCTTCTACCTCTCCTCACTCCTATCTCCAGTCCCTCCATTCTTCATGCTCCCTCCACTCCAAGAACCAGATAATCTTCTCAGTTCCACATCTCTGTTCCACAGCCAGGCAATCTGGCATCTTCTATCAACTTCCAACACTCTGGAACTTGCTTCCTTCTTCCCTCTGACACACCACCTCCTCATGTTCCTTTAAGCACCAGTTGAAACTTCTTCCCCCTCCCACCTGCACTTGCTTCCCTCAGGGTGGCCCTCCATGGTGGCATAAGTGACGCTGGGGTAGGCACTCCTCTGCCTAATCAATAGAAGTACTCTGGATAGGGGAGGTTGATACCAGTCCATTCTCAGAAGAAAGGGTTCTGAAAGAACTCCTAAAACTGAAGGTATTCACCCCAGAATTCTAAAAGAACTAAGTGGAGAACTAGTAACACCATTGACTACACTTTTTAGCAAATCATGGGAGGATGGTGTGGTACCTGAGGACTGGAGGAAGGCAGATATGATTCCCCTTCACAAAAGTGGGAGCAAAGCAGAGGCAGGAAACTACAGACCTGTGAGTTTGACCTCAGTAGCAGGGAAATGATGGAATCACTTCTGAAAGAAAGAATTGTTGAGTACCTAGAGGCCAGCAGGGCACAGGACCCAAGGCAGCATAGATTCACAGCGGGAAGGTTATATCAGACGCATCTAATAGATTTTTTTGACTGGGTGACCAAAGTAGTAGACCAGGGAGGGGTTGTGGACATGGCCTACCTAGACTTAAGCAAGACATTTGACACAGTCCCACACAAAAGATTAATAAACAAATTAGCCAGCCTGGTAGTGGGTCCCAGGGTTGTAGCCTGGATAAAAAATTGGCTGGACAAAAGGACACAGAGGGTAATAGTAAGTAGAGTCCACTCTGAAGAAAGGGGGGTTACTAGTGGGGTACCACAGGGTTCAGTACTGGGTCCAGTTTTTAATGTCTTTATCAGTGACATTGCAGAGGGACTGGAAGGAAAAGTATGTCTCTTTATGGGGGTGGAAAAGATGAGAAGGGACTTGGCAAGGTTGGAGGAATGGTCAAAAGTATGGCAGCTTAGATTCAATGCAAAGACGTGCAAAGTAATGCACCTGGAAAACAAAAACTCAGAAGAGTACACAATGGGGGGAGAGGTACTAACAATAACAAAAATGGAAAGGGACCTGGGGGTAGTCATATCAGATGACCTAAAGGTAAGGAAGCAATGTGAAAAGGCAGTAAGGAGGGCTGGGAGGATACTGGAATGTATAGGAAGAGGCATCACCAGTAGAAAACATGAAGTTGCTATCCCTCTGTACAGACAGTTGGTGAGACCCCATCTGGAGTACTGTGTGCAGTTCTGGAGACTCCATCTCCGCAAGGACAGAGACCGGATGAAGGCAGTCCAGGGGAGGGCAGCTAAAATGGTGCAGGGTCTGCACCAGAAGCCATATGAAAAGAGATTAAAGGAGCTTAATATATATACCCTTGAGGAAAGGAGGGAGAGGGGGGACGTGATAGAAGCTTTCAAGTACCTCAAGGGAATCAACAAAGTCCAGGAGGGTAGCATATTTTAGAAAAAGAGACGTGCTAGAACAAGTGGGCACAATTTGAAGATAGAGGGGGGATGGCTCAATGGCAATGTGAGGAAGTATTTTTTCACGGAGAGGGTGGTGGACACATGGAATGGCCTTTCTGAAGAGGTCATGGGATCAAAAACAGTGGGTGAATTCAAGAATGCATCGTACAGATGTAAGGCAATTATGGTGGGGGGATAGGAAGAAGTAGGCTGTTGGTTAACTAGGATCTGCAGCTTATCCAATAGGTAGGGAAATGGGCAGACTGAGTGGGCCAAGCGGTCCTTATCTGCCATTAAAGTCTATGTTTGTAATGGGTCTCTAGTGCACTGTGATTGCTTGCCTTTGTGACTATCTGCGACATTGTTTACACGTCTATAGGTGTGCCATTCCTGTCCTATAACTACACTTTAATTTTATACCAAGGTGTGTGCCTGTAAAGATTTATTCATTGTACTGCGTCTGCACTTTATCCTGTACCAAGTAAGTACTGGATTATATTCACTGTACCTTCTTTAACCCTGGGAACGAGCCATGGCTGAGGGTGCCTTTCCCGGTCACCAACTAAATAAATAAATAAATATCCAATTAGAATAAATGCAGCTTCATATCATTTGGAAAATGTAAACAAAAGCCCTCCAGTTTTAATTATCCCACTGTTGCTGCTCCCTAAAATGACTGCCAACGTGCAGTATGATTAGGTTAATGAAGAGAGACATCTAGCTACTACTGTACTGCAGTGTAATATTTACTGCGGAGCAATAATGTGTGGAATACTTCAGTTCCAAACAGTTTAATAAAACCGATCAGAATCATGACTTAACTTGTGTATTATTTTAACCAATACACAAGTTAAGCTATGGTTTAGAGTTTTATTCAAATTGGTATCAAATCAATGCAGTCAATGCATTATGACTGTTCTAGCCAGTCTTCACAACTGATTACTACGTGGTAGGCTAAGAGACCCTGTCAATCCACGGCCAGCAGCCCAGGTTCAGAGTGTGTCCATAGCAAATAAGATTTAAGCAACACATGTTTGTTAGCAACCAGCCCTTACACATTTAAATTGATGTAAAAAGATGTTACGCTGCAGGGTCACTGATAACCTAGGGCTCCACAAATCCTGTGCTCTAACATCCTGTCCTGTGGCACAGACATTTTACAGGTGCTCTTGCCCAAACAAATCCCACTGAGTTCTTTGGTTAGGTTCTGCTTAGTTCATAGGTCACCAAAATGAGTCCTCCTAAAGTAATAAAGTTAAACATTTTATATTACATTACCTCAGGACCACAATCACGGGATCGAGATAACTTGGTTTGGGGTCTTTTACTTCGTGGACTAGATGCTTTGGCAGGGTTAGCTTGGCAAGGGCCCTGTCAATCAGGACAGCAGCTGCCTTTGTGACTGAAGGAGCCTTGACAAAAGTGGCCATTTGGCTGGTTTGGCAGTTGAGGCTGTTGTCTCTGAACCATGCTGGGTAGAACTCCCCTGCTTGGGTGGGGGCTACTTTTTCTCCTACTCAGTCTCCACTGTCACCACTAAGCCTCATGCCAGAAAACCCTGGTCTTCTACTCGTCCATCCTCATCATATACACTGGGTGCTCCTTGCCATTCTCAAAGGGTAAACTAACAAGAAGCCCCGAACCTGGAGCTCCAGGCCTTTTTATAGCACTGCCTCCACTTGCTTTACCAGAAGATGGTATTGACCAGGAACCTATGCTTTTAGGTGGCACACCTACTTAAGGTGGGTTATAATTCTGTTTTAGAGTGCTCTTTTTCTCCATCTTAAAAGATGTCTTTTTTTCCCCATTTTGAGTCTGCTTTAGCATTTTGTTTGGCTTTGGAATAATTAAATGAGCACACCTTTAAAAATGGTTTTCCCCAGCTAGCCCATCAGTGTAGTGGCAGGGTTGCCACTCATGACGCCAGCGACCCCAGTTTGGGAATGAGCCAAGGATGTTGGAGGGCTAGTGGGAAGAGGATGGCAGAGGATCCCACAGGATGGTATGCTCAAGAGGGGGTGGGGATGGATGACTTATCCCCACTGCATGAACGCCAGCTGGGGTACTAAGGTGGCATAAGCCAGTTAGGGATGGTAGTGGTACAGGAGACACACCAGCTTCATGGTGCACACGTGACCACTGTGTATCTGTGCTGCATGTTAGCAGTGGAGCATCTCCAGGGTGGGAGAACATGGGAAGCACTCCCGCCATGGCTTGGGTTCCTCACTACCTGTGCTGCATGACAGAGCTCCCTTGGCCACTGAGTTCGACAATAAACACATTACAAGACTAGCGTGCTCTAACCTGGGCAATATTCACAAAGTTAAAGTGCTTTGCACCTAGGTGATTCACAGGTGATCGAAGGGAGCATGCTAAAAGGAGTACCACAAGATCCCAAACTCTAAACGCATTCCAAGACTAGCACACTTTTAAAGTTAAAATCGCATTTCTGCTGAGGGCTGCTACTGTTTATTTGGCATATGTAACAAACAGACAGACAGAGTCCAGTGCGTGAGTGCACGCACATACGATAAATATGAAAAATGAAACATTTTTACTGCCTAAATTGGTTATTTTCTTACTTTCAGCTCCATGGAAAAGGGGTTCTATTAGTTATTAGAATGGAGCACTAATGTGAGCAAGGCAAACCACCAGATGCTAACTCTGAAACGCCTACAGTGGCTACTCTTAAATAGAGTACATTGGCTAACTGGTCCCTTTAAAGTAAAGTGCTTTCCCCCTAGGTAATTCTGTCTGTTTAACTGAATATAATAATGACTTGAGGAGGATTGGCCTGCCCTCACCTGCCTTACAGTGGGAGGAACCATCACAGGTCAGGTAAGGGGGGGCTCCCTGGGGTGTAGGATGGTGACAGGGGTAAGGCAGGTGCCACACAGTAGGAGGCCATGGCAGTGCAATTGGTGGATAAAGAATTACAAAAAATATATTGCCATCTTTATTATTCTCAGCTGTTTATAAGCACCGATTATCCCAGTACATCAGGGAACAGTGTCTGTTACATGCTACTGTAAGCAGATGTTTTTACTCCCACCTGTGCATGATAATGGCCACTTCATGTCCGTGAGGGCATGTGCATGATAAGTTTTTTCAATGCGAATGGCAGTTGAAGCCGTCGTGCTGTGCGAAGTGGCAGCACTTGCAGAATAGGGTGGAGGCAATATATGGGGGCTACAGCTGGGGTGTGGGGAAGCCAGATGTGAGAGGAGCTCCCAATTTTGACAGAATCCCCCCTTTATTTTCCTTTGCTACGGTAAGGGGGTTGGGAGTAATTTAGATGGAAAGAATGTGGCAGTGTGTTTTATTTTTTTGTTTTGTTTTCTCTAGAGGTGACTCTCTCTATCAATTAAAAGTAAGTCGTCAGGAAAAAAGGACGCTGAGGTAGTTAAATCTTCACTAAAGTTATTGAATGGGCAGTACTTTTTGCTTGTTTTTCCCCGTCTCCCAACCTACGACAAGTGACTACGTGAGAGATCTGCTGGTGGTGCACAGCCATCACAACGTAGGAACATACAAAAATGGCAGCAGAAAAAGTCCATTTCGGTCTATCAAGTCTGCTCGAGTGTGCAGCTCTCAGTCGATGTTACTGGAGCTGCCCCCTTCCTCCATTTTCCCCACTGAGTTTTCATCCCTGATGCTCTTTCCCCCTACCCATCATCCCACCTCTTGTGACTCTCCCTTTTGCTCCTGTCCCATCCACTTTTAAAGCTGCCCGCTGTTTTCAAGGAAACCACCTCTTCTGGCAGTTCATTCCATTTGGACACCACTCTTTCTGTGAAAAAGTGCTACCTCATTTTCCTTTTGAATCTTTCCCCCACTAATTTCAGACTATGTCCCCTAGTGGATCCCTTCTCCCTGAATGTGATAATGTCCTCCGTTCTAACCTTGTTTATACCTTTAAGTTATCTGAAGGTTTCAAGCATGTCTCCCTTCTCTTTTCTTTCCTCCAGGGAATACATATTGAGTTCCGACTTTGGTGCATGCCTTTGTGACCTCGCACCTTCATTACTGCAATGCCCTATACCTAGGGCTACTGGGGGTGGACCTTCGCCTCCTACAGCTGGCACAGAATGCAGTGGCCAGGCTGCTGACTGGCTAATTGAGATCTTGCCATATCACGCCTGTGCTCTGTGACCTGCTCTGGCTGCCAGTGCAGTGGAGGATCACCTTCAAGGTTGGGTTACTGACCTATAAAGCCCTAAATGAACAGGGACTGCGGTATCTGCAAGATCTTCTTTGTCCTTACCACCCCTTTCGCCCTCTCTGCTCCACTAATGAGGAATCGCTAGAGATTTCCAGGGTCCATTTGGCAACTTGAGGAGCCAGATCTTTCGCTTTTGCAGTTCCGACCCCATGGAATTCTCTACCTTGTCGGATTAGAGAGTGCCTGTCCGTAGAGGCTTTTAAAGTTGCTCTAAAATCTTATGTATTTGATTCAGCTTTTCCTAACATGTAAAGTGTTCCTGTTTTACATGTGTTTTAGTGTTATGGGTTGATTGATAATTGTTTTTATGATATTTGTACAACACTATGATCTGCTGGAATAGCGTCCCAGAAATAAAGAATTGCTTGCTTGCTTCCTAGGCCAAGGATCATCTTGGTCACCCTATGCTGAACCCCCTCCAGCAATATGATGTATTTTTTTCAGATAAGGGCACCAGAACTGTACACAGTACTCCAAGTGTGGCCTCACCAATGACCTATACAAAGCCAAGATGACCTCCTCTTTCCTGGAGGTGATTCCTCTAGTGATGCATCCCAGCATTTTGTTTGCTTTGGCTGCTGCTTTATGGCACTGCGCAGAGTGCTTCGGGTCCCCATTGATGATTACCCCTACATCTCTTTCCTCCTCTGAACTGGACACCTGTATACCCCCCAGCCAGTACCTGGCCCATGGGTTCTTAACTCCCAGGTGCATTACCTTGCATTTATTGGCGTTGAACCCCAACTGCCAGATGCCTGACCACTTCTCAAGTCTATCCAGGTCTTTCCTGAGTTCCTGTCTCCCCTCCTCTTTGTCCACTCTCCCACAGAGCTTAGTGTCATCAGCAAATAGATAGATTTTGCTTTTTATCCCATCTGCTATGCCCCCAATAAAGATGTTAAACAGCACTGGTCCGAGTACTGAGCCCTGTGGGATCTCACTGGTCACAGGCCTTGGCTTAGATAGTCTCCCCCCACCACTATCACCCTCTAGTTTCTGCCCTGCAGCCAGCTTCTCTCCTACTCCCAGGTTCCTCAGTTTACTGAGCAGCCTTCCATGCAGCACGGTGTTGAAGGCATTGCTAAAGTCCAGATACAGGCCTGGTGGTGGCACATTCACTAATAAGTGGTACCCCTCCTCATCTGTCAAATCAAGGCAAAGGGTATGTTTAAAATTAGCAGCAATATCGGATAAATAGGGGAAAAAGAAGGAATGGGGTACTTATTTTCAAAAAGTGCAGACAAGCATAAGTACCACTTTATATCTGGAGTGCCACCACCAGGCTCAGAGGCCTGTTAGTGAGACACCCTTCTCTGAGATAAGAAGTCTGTGTACAGTAGGGGAAGAGGTAGTAGGAGGAATGGAACTCCACAGCTAGAGACTGCTGTATATGCAGTATAAGTCATAAACCCTTGGCAGATAAGAGGTGGGGGCCTGTTTGTGACACCCTTCCCTAAGGTAATAAGTTTGTGGTAAGGTAGGGGAAGAAGTGGTAGGTGAAGTGGAACTTCACCATCGAAGACTGCTTTCTATTGTGCTAGAAGTAAGAAGATCGTGAAGTGAAGCTGAGCAGTTCTGGTTGCCCAAACCTCAAGAGAAAAGTCTCTTATACCATAGGATACATCCAGTAGAGGTCCAATTAACTTAGTAAAAATTATTTGAGTTCACTACAGTGACTGATAACAAATTCCAATTATTTTTTTTATTGTAAAATTTAAATGAAGCCTATCTTCCCGTGGCTGTGATGTGGAATGGGCCACTTCTAACGTTCCTGCATGAGAGATCACTGTACTTAGGATAAGGGGTCCTGTGGCTCAGTATGCTGATTGATTGAAATAACATGTTTAATCTGTGACATTTGCACTGGAAAGGAGACCCGTGTTTGTTTGCTTTCCTGCTCTGAGATGTGCAATGGGCTGGGGATGTTGAGGAGTGGAGACACTCAACTTCTTCAAGGGAAGGTGTGGGCTGCCTCTCTTTCCATATCAGCCAGCAACAGAATGGCACTGGAATCAGCTGTGATGAGAAATCAATCATGCAAATGAGAAGAATAGAAGAAAAGACAGTAGTTCCAAGTGCATGGAGTTGGGTGCTCAGAGAGTAACTCCAAAAGATTTTCTGTCTGGAATGGCCCGATAGCACAGTTGTTGGGGAACCACTTATCATGTCGGAGACCCAGGTTCGTGTCCCAAGTCTGGGTCATCACAGCAGGTTGGCAGGATGCTGGTAAGGTGTTCCCATCTTCTGGAGAGAAAGGGACATTTGCCCCACTTCACTGCTGCCCCCTGGTATCCTGGAGGAAAGTAGAAACACCGGAACCCACATGCTGAATTGGAGGTGAGGTCTCCATGTCTGCAAACCTCTGACATGCATATACACATGGAAGCTCTAGCTGATATTGTCCGCAGTGCATGGAGAGTGAAGAAAATCAAGGTGTAAAATAGTGGCCACCAGGGATGACAGCACTGGTATGCTCGGACCCTGTGATACCTGGTGAGCCACCTCACCTTACCTTACCTTACCCAGTGAAGGGGGAATGCAGCTCTCTTGGACCCCTCAGAGTTGGGTAGTGCCCAACCCTGAGTGGAGGCTACTGGCCAGGAGGATCAAGATCTTGATAAAGATAAAACATAAGACTACTGCAGTCGCATCTCAACATAGGTAGCATAAGTGATAGCATGTCCTTCCATACAGAAACTCTGCTCCATTACACCAGTATGGCACATTTCCTAGAATGTGTATTATTCAGGGTGTTGTGAGCCCATCTATCAGAGCAGTGGTAGCAAGGGGGAGAGGATTGAGTGTCCCAGGTGACACTCCTTCAGGGAAGGAAGGCTTGCAGACTTTGCTATCACACTGCTACCTGGGGGACCACAGCTAGTAGTGCAGCAGGAGTCTCTCAATATGGAGGGGCAGACATCTGCCAGGGTCCACAGCGACATGCTTGGAGATATGTGCACGTGGACACCCGCAGCAGCAGGTCAACAATATGAAGAAACACCCAGCCGTGATACAGGATGAAGGAGCACACTCAGACCCTGGATCAGATGACTTGTCAGCCTTATCCTGGAGATTCTTAATGCAGTGGCCAGGCCTGGTGGGCTCTGCCTTTTGGGGTAAGTCAGGGGGTTTAAGGTGGACAGGTGTAAGAGAAGTCTGGGTACAGGGTTGGGCAGTTGCTGCCTGAAGGGGGGCTGTACTGAGAAGAGGGGCATAAACAATGCATTTAAAAAAATAGATGTTGTAAGACTTTTGATCCCCCACCAAAAGAACTAACCTGAAAGCAACCTTTTAGTATGTACCTCAAAAGCACCCCAAAGGTAATGAGAGATCACATTTGCAGTATGTGTCAAAAATGCAAGCAAGAGTCAAATCTTCACAGAAAACATAAGAGATAAGGGTGTGCAAATATCTTAAAAGTATTCATATTCAGGGCCCAAATATTCAAGTATCCATCATTTGATATTTATTTGGTCTACAAATACTGTAGATAAACAAATACATGACTTTAAAAAGTCTTTCCCTGCTCCTCAAGTTAGCCTGGGCTAGTCACATTTCCATGCCATTCCTCCCCAGTAATTCCCCCCCCCCAGTCCTTCTGTCTCCCAAAAAAGTACCCCCCAAGTCTGTGAACATGCAAGCTCCTTACTCTCCCAACACCATCTTTTGTTTGATTCCCCTTTCCCTAACCCAACCTCCCTACTGGCCCTTTATGAGCAACTTAACCTTTATGCTACATGTGTCCCCCAACCCTTACCCATGGTTGGTGGAAATTACAGACTATTTTTGCTGCTCAGTCTGGTCTCCCCATTGGTTACAGTAGATGGATACCCACCCCAACCCAGAATCTCAGCAGTATGTATGTGGTCTGTCTGTGCCCTGACCCCCTGAACCATGATTAGGGGGGCAATAAAAATGCCAGCTGCTCAGTTGGCTCTCCTTTGTGCAGTATCAGCTATCTCTTTCCTGACAGCTGAGGGTGTGTGTGTTGGGGGGCACAGTCTGCCAAGTGTCACTGAGTGACACAAGGCAGCCTGTCACAGAGGAGTGCAAAAGAGCTCACTGATGTACTCAATTAATTCAGGAACTGAAAATACGTCTAAAAGCCAGGGGACAGACATTTTTTTTTTCTGCTTATGGCTCTACTTTTAGGCCTTTCTTAGTTTCTGGACCTCTGGCTAGCTACCATCTCCTTTACTCTATCTAGTTGCACCTGCTGTCTTCCAAATCCTGACCTGATGTCATAGGCTGCCTGGATCATCACCAACCCTGCTAGGGCACCCCCTCCTTTTAGCTTTGCCGGAACTTTGGCGAGGGGAGGGGTCAGGATTTGCACCTGAGGTGCCAGGCATAAGGGGAGAAGCTGACCTTCCAGCATGTTCTTGAATGTCATCCTTCATCCAATCAGTGGGGGAATTTTTCCCTTAGTTCCTACCCCCTCCCTGTTTGTCAGGTGTCTTGTGACTGTTATAGAAAAGGGAGTTCCTGATGACACATGTTCACCTGTGCCATTAATGGCACTTCCATGTGTCCACTCCTAGCTGTCACTCTAGAAACATGCCCACCTGCCGCGGGAACAGAGCGTCCACTCGGGTGCTCTGTCCCCTCCTCACCAGCCTCTACTGCTGATGTCTCGGGCTTGGGGCCCAAACTTGTGTCATCAGCATGCCAAAGCAGTCCCCTACCACTCAGCACCATGGAGATGGTACTAAATAGTAGTGTTGCTCAGATAGTATCCTAGAAACTAGGATACCAACAGATACCTCCCATTTGGACAGATAGTTGCCATGGTAGGATAGTAGTGATGTCCAACCACGGATCTGAACCTCTAGAATCCAGTGCACAGATCTGACAAACACTTGATCCTGTGGATCCTAGCAACAAACATTGTAGGTTCTGTGGATCCTAGCAACAGACATTGTAGGTCCTGTGGATCCTAGCAACAAACATTGTAGGTTCTGTGGATCCTAGCAACAGACATTGTAGGTCCTGCGGATCCTAGCAACAAACATTGTAGGTCCCATGGATCCTAGCAACAGATCCACAGATCTGACCAACAGATGCAGCTCAGATCTGACCTAGGTTCTCTGGATCCTAACTGGGATCCATCGCTATCTGACCCCAGATCCTACATCCATCTTTGGTAGGATATCTGGTAGGATACCAGAACTATATGATGAAGGATAGTGGAATCCACAAAAGCACTATCTGAGCAACACTACTAAATAGCTAGATGACAGTAAGCATTCTAATACTATATTAAGTTATTTACAACAGCATTTCCCTTTGCTGACAGGTTATGGGTGGAAATTATGAACATACGAACATACAAAATTTGCTAGCAGATAAAGGCCTAGAGGTCTCATCAAGTCTGCTCAATGTGCAGCTAGCACTTCATTTTGCAGCTGCCCTCCTCCCACCCTTCCCTCCATTGACCCTCCCTTGCCCTGTCCCAGCCCCTTTTGAAGCAGTCTACTGTTCTACTGGATACCACTTCTGCCGTTAACGCATTCCACCCAACTACCACCCTCTCTGTAAAAAAGTGTCTCCTCATCTCCCTCCTGAACCTTCCTCCCTCCAGTCTCATATCATGGCCCTTGGTGTCCCTCCCCTCCCTTACTTTGAACAGCCCTTCTGTACCTGTCTTGTTTATTCCTTTCATATACTTAAAGGTTTCAATCATGTCCCCCCGTCCTTCCTCTCTTCTAGCGAGTAAATGTTCAGCTCCCTGACCCTCCTCTTGTATGGCAAGTCCCCTAGCCCCTTGATCATCCTTGTCACCCTGCACTGCACCCTCTCCAGTATCTTATGTCCCCCTTCAGATACGGTCACCAGTACTGCATGCAGGACTCCAGATGCGGTCTAACTAATGACCTACACAGTGGAAGGATCACCTCCCCCCTCCTTGAGGAGATACCCCTTGCAATGCAACCCAGCATTTTGTTGGCCTTTGCAGCTGCCTTCCTTCATTGTGCAGAGTTGTTCATTGACCCTGTAATGAACACCCCAAGAGCCTTCTTCTCCTTCTCTGTCTTGGCTAGCTGCAATCCCCCCCCCCCAGCTGGTAATTCCTTCTTGGGTTCTTCATCCCAAAATGCAGCACCTTGCACTTTTTGGCATTAAACCCCAGTTGCCAGGTGTCTGACCAGGTTTTCAGCTTTTCCAGATCATCCTGCAACCCCTGCCATCCCCCTAGGTCGTCCACCACTGCTCCCATCTTCGTGTCCTCAGCAAACAGACTGATCTTGCGCTTGATGTCCAATGATATATCTGGAATGAATATCCCAAACAACACTGGTCCCAGCACCGAGCCCTGTGGAGCACCGCTCATCACTACCCTTGGGGATGACAGAGCTCCACCCACCCACCCACCACCACCCTCTCTGTTGCTTTCCTGAAGCCAGTTCCTACCCATCTCACCAGCTTTGTACCTGCCCCTGTGCCTTCTAACTTACTTACTGGCCTCCCATGTGGCACCGAGTCAAATGCCTTACTGAAGTCCAGATACAGGACATCCACTGCATGGCCCCTGTCTAACTGCCTAGTTACCCAGTCCTAGAACTCCACCAGGTTGGTTTGGCAGGATCTGCCATATATGAAGCCATGCTGTCTGCTGTCTTGTAGTCCTTTGGCCTCCAGGAGGGCCACTAGGCTCTTCTTCAGGATAGTCTTCATCAGCTTACCACGATGGATGTGAGGCTCACTGGTCTGTAGTTACCCGGTTCATCCTTGGGGCCACTCTTGTGGAGGGGCACCACATGTGCCATCCTCAAATCCTGAGGTACACACCCCGAGTATAGTGAGGCATTAAATAGGTCTGCCAAAGGTTTCACAAGGACCTCTGCCAGCTTCTTCAGTACCCTGGGGTGGATGCCGTCTGGGTCTGGTGCCTTGTCCACCCTCAGTGCCCTCAAACCCTCCAGAACTCTGCCCTCCATGATTTCCCTGTCTGTCACCCCCTTCCCGCCATTTCTTCCATTCCCCCCCTTGAGTATTACCCCCTCTTCTCCTTAGTAAATACTGAGCAGAAGTAATCATTTAGTGCTTCTGCCTTATCACCCCCTGCTTCCACCCAGCCTCCCTCTTTCCTAATCCTCACTGTGTGGTCCTTACAGTTCCTTTTCTCCCTGATGTACCTAAAGAAATCCTTCTCACCCTTCTTAATGCCGTGTGCCAGCCTGAGCTCCGTAGACACCTTGGCTCCCCTTACTGCCCGTGTCTCCTCCTTAGATTCCTTCAGGTACTCCTCCCTGTCCTCCCCTCTCCCTGTTTTCTTGTACCTCCTAAAGACAGCTCTTTTTCTCCTTACCTTTTCCATGACCTCCTTGTTCACCCAGCTCAGTTTCTTAGCCCTAGCCTTCTTGCTCTGGGCCTTGCTGCAGGTTCTGGTTGCCTCCGCTATTCCCAGCTTTATGAGCTCCCACCTCTGGTTAGTGTCCGTGCTAGGTTGAATTTTGGCCAGGTGCCCTTTTACCACTTCCCCCATCTTCCCAAAGTCGGCTTTTCTGAAGTCCAGCACCCTTGTGCCAGATTCCACTCCTTCCTTGCCCATATCCAATGTGAGCCATACTGAGTGGCAATCACTCCCTGGCAGTGGTTCTTCCACCCTAAGTTCCCTCACAAACTCCCCATTTGCCAGCACAAGGTCGAGGATATTCCCTAACCTAGTTGGTTCACTGACCATTTGCATCAGGAAGCTGTCCTGGAAGGCATCCAGCAGTACCTGCTCCTTTCTATTGCTGGTTGTTGGGGTACTCCAGTCCACTCCTGGCATGCTGAAGTCCACCACAATCACCACACTGCCCCTCACGCAGGTCCTTCTGATCTGTACTGTTAGTTCCCCTGTCTAACTTCAAGAGCCTTTTTTATACTTTTTATCTGTCTGGTAGACTCATAGCTGTCAGAATCATTCATAGTTTATTTAAACATTTCAGAACCTTTAGAGATGCCTCTCCCATCCCCATTACGAGGGAGCTCTAGGTAGACAATGGGAGAGAGAATTCTGTGGATGTGCAGCATCACATCCACATTCATTTATTTATTTATTTGCTTTTGGTGACCAGGTGGGTGCACTAGGCATAGAGATGCCTATTTCCAGGCATAACCTGGGAGAATACAAGTCAAATACAACAACAAACAACAAGAGCAATGTGACGCAGCAACATTGAATATGAAGATACAACGATATTCAGAAAAAATCAAATAATTTGCTAGACTGTAAAAACTACAGGGTTGAATACAAAGTACGTAATATAAGCCAAATAATTCTACCTTGACTACTGCCTGCTCTCAGAGCAAGCTTCAGCTTTTTCCACAGGTGTGCAGTAATTGTTGATCCATAGCTCCCCCTTGTGTGCAAGTCTGCCATTAGCAGTTTATGATGGGAACTCTTGAGCACTGGAACTGAAAATGTGATCTGGTCAGATTACCTGGCCACTGAGCCACTGGCACTTCTAAGAAAACTTTGTAGGTGTTATTTTTATGTACAAAAAGTTTTTTTGAGAAACTTGTCCTTGCTGGTTACTGCCAGGGAGGCTAAAGCAACAGTCCTCATGGTTTGATGTTACTTTACCTCTGGTAGTGTCCAAGAAAAACAACATCTTTTATCAGACCTCTTCTTTTTGTGTTGAAAAATTGACTAATCTTGTTTTTGTTTATTCAAGCTGTTTCTTTCCACACAACCCGTCAGCCCCCTCTCTGCCCCAGCCTGCCCCAACTGACAAGCAGCCTCCCCCAAGACTTCCCCAGCCAGCAATCCCCCACAAACTTTCAAAAACGTTTTTGGCTAAATTTAGCTAGCGTGTCTTCTGGTTTCACTCTGACATTAATTCTAGACCATGGAATGTCAGAAACCGGGTTTAAGCACTGCCTGCACTGCGACCAGTAGATGTTGGCCATGGATACACACAACACGTGTGTCTACTGCCTGAGAGAACACCACAATGTCTGACAGTGTACCTGCTGTTTAGCGATGCTGCCCTTGTCGTTGGAGGAACAGGAGGCTTGGCTACTCCTCAGTAGGCCTAAGGACCACAAACCATTCCTGGCAGCTGCTGTGTCAGCAGCCCAACTTGTGGCCTTTGAAGAAGAAGGAAGTGATATCCAGGGTGGTTTTGTCTTCGGTTTCAGTATTAGCCCCTGCTGGGCTCAGCGTCAAAGGACCTTTCATGGATGATTTCCGTGAAATGTACCTGGCCCTCTACACCTATGGGAAGAGCCTGCTCAACAGCATAAGAGGTACTGCCATCAACGATCGTGAGACCAGGAAAGATCACATGCTTTTTGCTTACTCAACTCCCCCAACCAATTAGCCTTGGTCAAGCTCCCTTCAGTCAAGGGGCAGGTCAAGGTTCCTACAGAAACCCCACCAGAGCACTCAGTCCTGACCCCAGTAGATAGTTTTCTCAAGCCAGTCGACCCCCGTCGAGGAGATTGACAAGGAGTGATTGGTCTCTCAGACCCATTTCTTCCAGGCCTTGTGCAGCAGGATTTGACTTAGTTGGCAGCCCCAGCTGAGCCAACCCAGGAGATGCCTACTGTGGTCATTGTGCCTCCAGGCACCTTGAGGCCACAGTGGTCTTGCTGCCTAAGCATGTCATCTATGTGAAGCCTCAGGTGGACATGCACTGCCATCAGCAGGCATAGGCCCCGTCCTAATTGGAGGATCAATGTCAACACCATCATTGTCAAAAATATGAAGACTTGCTATAGTAGCAATGGTCTCTCACAGGAAGGGGAAAAGCTCTGCTCCCACAACCAATGGTCCCTTGGCCTCCTCTGATTGTTCCCCTGCCAGTGATCCGCAGACAACAGTGTCTGTTTCTCCTCCTCTGGAGATGCAGCCACCTGTACTGCAGCGACAGTTTTTGGGGCCCCCACCAAGGAAGTCTGCGCTGCTACCAGCCTACCAGTCCACCTGTCTGTTAATGTTACCCAGGGCTCTAGGGTGGTCCCTGAACCCATGGCAAGGTTCAGAGGGGTGTCCAAAGAGACATGGAACTCTGAAGGCGAGTCCTCAATGACCTTGAGCAGATCCCAACTATTCAACTGAGACTCCTTGGCTGGTCGATCAGCATCATCAGGCTTGACTTCCTTTTACAACCAGTTCTGGATAGTCACTCTGATTTAGATCATACCATCTCTGCAACAGCACATTATGTGGTTCTGCTCCCTGGGCCTCTAGGATGCATTCTTCAACATATCAGTACATCTGTCCCACTGCCAGTACCTTTGTTTCCAGGCAAAAGGGATATTCTAGCTGTTCAAGGTCATGCCTTTTGGCCTTCTGTCCACACCGAAGGTCTTCAGTAAGTTCCTGACAGGGATGGCAGCCTTCCTTTGGCACAGAGGCATCAATGTGTACCTGTACTTGGACTGGCTGCTGGCTGCCTAATCCAGGGAGGCAGTATAGCCATCCAGGGACCTGGCCCTCTAGACATTCCAGGACTTGGGCCTCTTGGTCAACCCAGCCCAGTCAGAAATGGTCCCTTCGCAGGTGATAAAATTAATCAGGGCTGAACTGGACTCTTTTCAGCCAAGGGTCTGCCTTCCTGTGGACAGAGCATCAGACCTTTCATGCTTTGCCAGCTTATTTCTGGTTGGGCACTTGCTACTGGGATTTCCTATGACTGCTCTGGTTCATGGCAGCATCGCCCAACATAGTCCATTGGGGTCACTGGCAGATAGGCACCACACAGTAGGATTTGGGGTAAGTCATCTGCATCAGCTGGTCCTGGTGACCCAGTCGATGTGGAATGCCTCCAAGCGCTGGCTGTGCCTGCAGAACTTGGAGGAAGGAATTCTGTGAGTCTGCCCGGAACCATCTGTCATGCTTATGATGGATGTGTCTCTGGTGGGATGCTCACCTAGGAGACCAAATAGCCGACAGGTTCTGGTCACCCCGGAAGCTGTGATGCCACAGCAACCTGCTGGAGCTCTGTGCAGTGCTTCTCGCTCTGACAGAATTCACTCCGTTAATTTGGGGTCATGTTGTTCGGCCCCAGACAAACAAAACCACCACCATATTTTACCTAAACAGGCAGGGTCTAATGCACTCCTTTCCACTGCATGAGAAGGCACTCCTCACCTGGTCACTGGTACACAGTCTACAGGCAGATCTCCTGGCGATCTATGTCAGTCAGCCTCTTCAGGCTCTACTTCCTTTGCAGCATTTCTCCAGTTAATTTTAGATTCTATACAGGTCCCTTTGGAGCTGGTTCAGAAGTAGGCTACCTGTTCACTGACATCCTGGATAAGGACAATTCCCCATGGATTCCCTTCCCAATGATTGAGACCATCTTGGGACCAGCTCTGAAACTTGGTTGGCATCCAGCATCCTGCCCGGCATCCCCCAGCCAGATGGTTCACAAGTACGCTGTCCCTACATTCTCCCTTTCAGGGTTTTTGGGCCATCCCTCCACAGAGGACTTCATTTCTGACTCAGCCTTTCAAAAGTCAAAAGGCCAAGAAGACATGGATGAGGATAAGCTGTATGATAAGGAATCCAAGAAATTGGATTATCCAGCCAAAAAGGTCTATATGGCCCACTCACTTAATCTCGGGCAGGCCAGTTACATCTTCAGGATGGCTAACTTTGGCCCCTGTTTGAATGGTTGGGAACCTCCTCCCTTCACTCTGGTCAACAGGCAGGTCATTGCCCAACAGATTCAAGACCATGGCTGCATGTTGGCTGGATGCCATCTCCAGAAGGCCTTAGACATGGGTACTCAGAGCCGATATTACTCAGCTCCTGGAGCGTGAAGTGATAGAGCAAGTCCCAGACACACTGGTAACATAGGGCTATGTGTCCAAATACCTCTTGGCACTGAAACAGACATGGGCTGACACCCCATACTGGAATTATAGGACCTCAACAAATTTGTGCAGAAGAGCAAGGTCCAGATGGTCATTGATCAGATTATATCATCTCTACAGCAGCAGAGGACATGGTGCTGCTCCCTGGCCCTCTAGGATGGGTTCTTCAACATTCCAGTCCATCCATCTCACCACTGGTATGTTATGTTCTGTTCTGGGCAGAAAGGGTGCTCTAGCAGTTCAAGGTCATGTCTTCCAGCTTTCTATCTGTGCTGTGGGTCTTCAACAGGTGCCTGGCAGTGGTGGCAGCCTTCCTTCAGCACAGGGCATCAAGATGTACTTATACCTGGACTAGCTGTTTCTCTCTTAATCTAGGGAGGCAGTGGAGCAGTCCAGCGACTTCATCCTCCAGACCTTCCTGAACTTGGTATCAATGCCTAGGTCATCTGGACCAACTGGCCCTGGTGACTCAGAGGATGTGGAATGTCATCAAGTGGTTGTGTCCCCAGAACTTGGATGAAGGAATCCTGTTTGTCTGCCTGGAGCAGTCTACCATGCTCATGATGGACATGTCTCTGGTAGGGTGCTCACCTGTGAGACTAAGAGCCCATGGGTTCTGGTCACCCCAGGAGTTTCGATGCCACAGCAACCTGATAATTTTCTCCATTGTTAGCAGTTAACTCTGGCTAACTTTATGCTAACATTTCTGAACAATAAAGCTCTCCAGTGCCTTTACCAAACTTTCCATGTTTGTGAACAACCTCTCCTCTCACTCCTCTGCAAACAACTTACTAAAGGTTCTGTTCACATGCATGGTCATGGGCCAAAACTTGCTCAGCTTTAGAGCTGCTTCTTTCTGGAATACCCCCCCCCCCAATCAGAGCTGTTTCTACCCCTATAGTCTTTACAGCCACATTGAAGAAACAACTCCAGCTGTCCATTTGTACATGCTTTGCATAACTCCCCAGCTTGGAAGAACAGCTGTACAGGTTGAATGTTCTTGCTTGTACCACGTCACTTTATTATGTATCTTCTACCTATGGCTGATTGACTTCATTGTTTCTTGCACCACTGTTTCTGATTTTGCATGTTACTATACCCGACTCATGCCTGAAAAAAGCACATTGGCACAAGGGCACTCACCCAGTATCAAAATAAATAAATGCATACAATTTAACAGGGTTTCCATTAATGCCCCCAACACTGAGGAGACTGATCAGCCTATAGTTGCTAGCCTCCTCCCTGCTGCTGCTTTTATGGAGGACCATGTCTGCTCTCCTCCTGTCTTCCAGAACCATGTCTGTGTCCACTGAGCTGTTGAATAAGACTGCCAGTGGGGAAGCTAGCACATCCCTGGGTTCCTTTAGTACCCTTGGGTGTATCCCATCCGGTCCCATAGCCTTATCCTCTTTCAAAGCTGCAAGTCCTTTCAGGACAATTTCCTCTGAAAATGGACTTGTGTCCACCTCCCCCATAGTGTTCCTGCTGCTCCTTGGTGGTCTGTCCCCCTCTTCCTCCACTGTGAAGATTCAGCAGAAGTACCTGTTCAGAATATCTGCTTTTCTTGATCCTCCTCTTCGCAGTCTCCCTCTATTGTCCTCCTTAGCCTTGCTATCCCTCCCCTTGCCTTCCACTTCTCACTTACATATCTGAAGCAAATCTTGTCCCCTTTTTGCTACCCCCTTTGGCTATCCTTTCCTCTATTTCTGCATTTGGTCCCCTCACTGCCTTATCTGCTTCCCTCTGTTTTACCTGCTACATCTCTCTATCCTCATTCCTCTGAATTTCTTTGTACTAACGTAGGGGAAGAGAGAAGGATACTGAATGCATCACACTGTTTGCTCCACCCCCCAGTAGAGTTGAAGTACATATGAATCACTGTGCTTTCTCTCTGTCTTTCTCCACCTCACACTTCCTCCCCCACAGTGTAAAAAAAAGTGCTCCCACTCCCTCCCTCTGTGTGCTCTTCATCCCTGCCCCCTTCATTCTCAGCACCGGCCACACATAAAAAGATACCGCCCACTGCAAAAGTCCTGTCTCCCCCAAGTCAGTGCCCCATCCTGGATCCACATACAGAAGATCCCACCCACATCACACCCTCTGTAGACCACCCCGACCCAAACATTGGGGACACCAGGGTGCCCACCTTGGTGTCCCCAAACATCAAGCCTACGCTGAAGTGCCCAATCCCCAGTGTTGATAGGTACCTGCAATAAAGAAAATCTTTCCAAAAACCTTAAATAAAGAAAACTCTCACTTGTCTTGCACCAGTATACCAATCTCCACCCTGACCACTCCGGCCTGCACCACCCACACCCTATACTTTCCTACTAGGGGTCCAACACTGTAATCCTCTCTGGACCAGAGACACGTCTTCACTCTTCAAAGCCAGACTGAGAACTGAGGAAGTCAAGTAAGTGTGGTTAGTGTCTTTCAATGCATTTTGGACTTTTACTCATACTGTAGCTTGCCCATTTTTTTATATTGTTTATTTATTATATCATGCAGAAAAATACAGGGCACATAAAACATATATGATACATACGTCATTTTAGTGCATTCCAGTTACTTAATTCACTTCCTTATATCTAATACAGGTATCCATAGTATATTATCAGTTTCAGTTAACTGTGTGTGACCCATGTACATTACACACAAAATTAATATTTTATCTGTCATATCTCGGATTAGTCGATTAGAGCTCTATCATATTAGATACTGTCCAATCAGTTAAAGGGACAAATGTTGAATCTTCATTAGATATATAAAATACCCAATGGTGCCATTTAATTTCAAATCGTTTTTGTCAATCCAGTTGATATGCTATTAAAACATTCAACATAGTAAATCTCTTTGACAATGGAGTGCCACTGCATGAGTGTAGGAGCCACTGGGGTATGCCACAGGTGGGTGATTGCTTTTTGTGCTGCCATTATATATAAGTATAGCATATTCTGGCGAGAAAGGACTGTTTCATCAGGATTCATGTATAAAAGAATCAGTTGTGAAGTCAAAGATGTGTCTGATCCTATTATTTGTTTAACTGCCATTTCTAGCTCATGCCAAAATTAAGCTAAATGAGGATATAGCCAAAAAATATGTGCAAAATTTGCCCGGGGCTCCCAACATCCTCGCCAGCATACCCCATATTGAAGAGGTAGGTATTTTTCAATAATTTTGCTGGTGTATTGAAATATCTTATTCTACACTTCCATATCAGTTCTTTCCAATATGGAGCCTACAGTATAGTCATAGAGGGTAAGATTGGTTCCAACCATTTTTCATATGGGATAGCGGATGTAAGTTCTTCACTTCATGCCCTCAAAATTGAGCTTGTATTTTCCACCCATGTATCCCATAATGCTTTATAGGCTAACCCTATTAAATGGGGATAATATATTCCTATAAGCATCCACTAATAATTTCATCAATGGTGGGATGGGATTTGGCAACTGATTCCAAGGGGAACCCTTTTGTTGTAAATATGTGCATACTTGCAAATAGTGAAAATGGTCTTTATGGGGAAGCTGGTAAACTGCCTGCAGTTGTGCAAATGAAGTTACTCCATTGACATCAAGAAACTGATGAAAGAATAAAAGGCCTATTCTCTGCCATTGCAAGAATGTCAAAGACAGGCATGCTGGTAAAAAATCTTCTTCAGGTGTTATTAATTTGAAAAAATAAAAAGGGAAACTCAGATTCAGTGTGTTTCTTAATTTATACCAGTGTATTAAAGTGTCCTTGGTCCCAAATGTGAATATTTTAAAAACCTGGAAGTGAGGTCAATGGAGCAAACCACCATCTACTAATATCAAACAAATCATTAAGAACAAATTCTGTGGTTTTCCATATTACTTCATATTGTGGGTTAAGCCATAGCAATATTATTTTAAACAGCACTGCATTACAATATTCTTGCAAGTTTGGTAAATTCAAGCCACCCTTTTCTATAGACATCAGTAAAAACCATCTTATTCTTGGTTTTCTGCCCTCTCAAACATATCTTGATAGAGATTTATTCCAGGATGTGAAGTAAAATAAGGATGGGGTCAGTGGAAGGGTTTGAAATAAATATAAAAATTTTGGTAAAGCTAGCCTGGTGGCACTGAGGCCTGAGGCGCTGGACACCTTACCTTGAGGCACGCCGGTGACCAGGGTTTGGGAACGAGCTCGGGTCATCGGAGGTCAGCAGCAGTGGGGAGGGCGGAGCTGGATTGAGCTGCCAGCAGGCAGGCTCTCCTCTCCGGGGAGGGATGCGGCACCCCTCGGCCAATGGTGACCCCTAGTGGAGGCTAGGAGTGGCACAGGCTTAGAAGGGGCCGGGGCGTTAGGCCACGAGGTGGGGGAAAGGAGTCGTAACTGGAGCCGTAGGGTGCATGCATACCTCCACGCGCATGCGCTCCTACTTCTGGGGCTCCTGGGTGATAATCAGAAGCAGAAAATGCCGGCAGCAGCAGGATGATGACTGACTCCCTGCAGGCTCCGCTTCTGGGCCGGGTATAAGTTAGGCGCCAGGTATTCCGGGGGATGGGGCTGGGAGGTCGGTCATAATGGGGCGGCCGACTGGAGGAGCAGAAATATAAATAAAAAAATAAAAATAAAAAAAATTTTGGTAAGATGGCCATCTGTATTGACTCTATTCTGGAGTGAAAGGACAAATGAAGATGAGACCAGGCTCCCAATTCTGCTTCTACAGACCGAGTCAAGGGCTCATAATTAATTAGTTCCAAGTGTATCAAGTTCCTAGGTAGAAACCCCCCCCCAGGTATTTTATTTTAGTACAGTTCCACTATGAAGGAAAAATCCCTTTCAGGTCTGCTGAAGGGGAGAAATTGAAAGCCAATATCTCAGTCTTCTGAAAATTTATCACATACCCTGATATCTCTGCATATGAATGTAAAATGTCCACAAGAATTGGGACAGACTGATCAGGATTTAATAGGGTCAGGAGAACATCATCAGCATAAAGGGATAGTTTGCATATTTTCCCTCCTATTGGAATTCTCTCAATACTAGGGGTCTCTCTAATTGCTATTGCTAGTGGTTCTATATACAGGGAAAACAGAAGTGGGGAAAGGGGACAACCCTGCCTCGTTCCTCGTGTCAGTGGGATTGGGTAAGAGAGATGGCCATTCATACGATTATATGCTTTGAGTGTTAAATATAATGATCTAAACCAGATTAGGAAATTTTCTGGGAAGTCAAAATCTTCCAGTGTCTTCCATAAAAAAGACCAAGATACATGATCAAAAGCCTTGTCCGCGTCAAGACTGATCAAGGCTGCTGGGATTTGTCTTTGATTGAGATGATCTATTAAATGGACCGTGCGGTGGATATTGTCCACTGTTTGTCTGGATTGAAGAAATCCAGATTGATCTGGATGAATAATATCCAGAAGGATATTCTCCAGTCTTCAAGCCCAAATAGATATAAATAACTCATCATCCACATTGAGAATGGAAATGGGTCTGTAGGATGATGTTATTTTAGGATCTTTTCCTGGTTTCAGAATTGGAGATAGAGTTACATACACCCAAGAAGGTGGAGGGGGTCTCCCTCCCTCCCTCCTGTATCTCCCTGAATGGAGCCAATAATGAAGGGGCTGATTGTTTTTGGAAGGCCTTATACCACTCTGATGGTAATCCGGTTGGGCCAGGGCACTTCTGTATTTTGACCTCTGCTGTTACAGTCTTGAGTTCTTCAGGCCTTATCAGTGTAAGCAGCATGTTCTGTTGGTGCAGAGATAAGGTCAGGAGAGTAATTCGGGAAATAAACTGAGGTATGCCCCCCCCCCCCCGAGTGCTTCCTCAGGTGCCTTATATAATTGGAAATAAAATTGTTCAAAATGTGACAATATTCCCTAGAGTGAAGTGGTTATCCCTTGTGAATGGTGGGAACATATCTGTGTAATATAAGATGCAGCCTTTTGCTTTCTAAATCTATGTGCCAAGTTTCTGGCAGCTCTCGGTCCCCCCTAAAATTTATATTTCTTTAAGTAGAATAAGGCCTGCTGAACTTTTTCATCCAATATCTTCTGCAATTCAGCTTTTATTTGATGGATTCGAGTTTGTCCCTGTGAAGGGATCGGATCCGGCGCTTGTTGCATATCTTTTAATTCCTTCTTTACATTTGCATATTTAATATCCCACCACTTCCATTTGTATGAAGAGTAAGCTATCATCTCTCCTCGAAGTACCACCTTTAACGTATCCCAAATAATGGAGGCTGTCACCTCTGGGGTCGAGTTATCAATCAATATCTAGGGTATTTTAGTCTTAATCATTTTTTTTAATTCAGGATCCCTAAGTAATGATAAATTCAAATGCCAGTGTGAGGTTTTCTGTGGGCGTCCCATGTCCAGTTTCAATAATAGGGGGGAATGGTCAGAAAGAAATTATAGAAGAATGGTGTTATCTTGTATTAAACTTGTGTGCTCTTTAGTGATAAACAAGTACTCTAGCCTGGACTGCATATGGAAACGAGGGGAGTGATAAGTGTATGCTATAGTTTTAGGATAGCAAAACCTCCATGTATCAATCACCCCCATTAAATCTATTTGAGCCCAAAATAATTTCTGGGAGGTTGTTAAGCGATGCTGTGTGCAGCTTCAAGTATCCAACTGTGGTGTTAGAGTGAGGTTTACATCCCCTTCAATTATTAAACAACCTTGACGTAAATCTGTAAGTTTGTTAAAAAAAGCCTGATATCTGTGGGGGATTAGGGGGAAAATATATATTTACTAGCATCACTGGCTGGCTAAAAAAGTAAACCAGTCAATATTATGTAGCAGCCCGCAGTGTCTAGATATTCCTGCTTCAGTACAAATGAAGTGGAAGTTGGGATCATGATCACAACTCCCCTACGTCTGACATTTTTATAAGAAGAGGCATATATTTGATACCTCTCTCCCCATGACAATTTACCATGTTCCTCCAGAGACAACTGTGTCTCCTGCATGTAAATCAGATCAGGAGCTTGTCTTTTAAAGTACTGCATTACTCTTGACCTTTTGATTGGGTTTGTTAACCCATTAATATTAAGGAAAAGTATTTGCATTGGTGTTACCGCCATTTTTGTTTGTATAAATGTATTGTTTTTTTCTGGAACAGCTTTAAGCTACATCGTGTGCTGGTCATTGGGATCCTTCATTGAAGGTGACCCAATCCCCCACCCCCACTATAGGCCTCGATTTCCCCGCTCTATGGTTCAAGGAGTTTTGAAACCCTCTTTTTGAGTGTACATGATCCGTGGTGTCCTCTGTAATATTTGATGGTGTCCCTTTTCGTATCTATTGACAATCATCCATTTCCTATGTCCCTTGATAAGACCACCAAGCCAGTTCCCTTGCAGCCCTGCATAGCCAATCCTTTGTTTAGTATAGATGGAAGTTCTGTATCCTGGAGCAAACATTAAGTATTTACCCTGCTTTAAACTCAGCATGATTATTACATAAAAGTATAAAAAAGTATTTGACTAAACTGAATTGAAATGCTAACTGTAGCCAATAACCATTCAGGGGGGTCTGAATTAACTCACCTCCCAACTGAAAACTATATACAATAAACAAAGGGTCCATCTTTGCCCTCTTAAGTAGGAGAGGTGTCAGAATCCCCCAGCTTAGCCAGCCAGTGGAACTCTGATTGCGACTTCCAAGGTTGGGGAGAACAAAAGTGGTCTCCCTATTAGCACAGCAGGGGGAAGGCTACTGTACTGTGCAGGTAAGCCAGGAGAATGCACATCCTGTGCCTCCAGGGGGCGAACTCCCTCCTTAAATGTGGAGAACAAAATAGGCTTGCTATAGGTATCATTTGCAAGCACTGAAAGAAGGAACAAAAAAACGAAATGGGTTAAACTGCATCTAACCATCTGCAGCTTCCTAGTTCTCCTCGCTGAACTATTGCTTTACCATCCTTTATATACTTTTCCTATATAATAAAATAAGTTGCCCTTCATTCAAAGTGCAAGAGAAAAGATCAGCTTATTTAACTTGGAAGGCACTGAAAAATAAACCCAGGTGTATACCTTCAATAGTGACTTTCATTTTCCTGGTTCAACCAGCAATTAGCTGCTAAGCACCAGGGAATTATAAAAATTAAAAGCAAACAAATCCAAAACCATGGGGTCCCCTCTACATTTTGAGGAATTACCCAAATTTCTAATCCATGGCCCTGATCAGTATTAAAATAAATGATCTTACATTTATAGCATCTTTCTGCCTTAATAATAAACAACTAAAACTGATATGTCTGAGTCCCTTCCTTTCCAGTTGAAAACATTACTATGTAAAGTCATTTCAGTTAAGAAAAATAATGTTCAACAAACACAGCAGTAATTACTGTTTATAAAGAAATAGGTGCAAAGAAAAATAGTGAAGATTTCCGTATGAGATATGTGTCTACATATGTAGTACTCATCTGAAATGCATGTTCCTGTTTGTTTTCTCCGATGAGGCAGGAGTATGTCACCTTTTATTGTAAACAGCCTTGTCTCAATGTCTCAGTCTCTCTGCTGTAATCCGGTGGAGGCCCCGTTGGCTTCAAAATGTCCTAACAGCAGTTTGGGAACAAGTTCTTTTGAACCAGAAAACTAGTTCACAATGTTGTATTGCCTCAGATAAGGTATTCTAATAGAAATGTTGAATCTGTAAACTGCTCAGGGTTTTCCCCTTGTGGATCTTTGAAAAGATGCCAGACAAGCTGCCACCGGAACGATAGATTTCTCTGGAGTCATTCACTTAGACCTCGGGGCCTGAACGGTCTGCCAATGCGGAGGCTGTGGCAGCTGCATAGAGCGATTTTGTGAATGTGCTGAAAATTGCAGTCCGAGCTTAATCAGCTCCACACAGGCCTCTTATGCCAACTCAGACTCTCTATCTCTCTCTCTCTCTCTCTCTCTCTCTCTCTCTCTCACAACCAGGTGAGCAGGGTATGGAGTAAGAAATTTAAAATCTTAGGCTTTTAAAACTGGGAAGATGTCAGCATATGCCCGATGGTGTCTCATCATTTCAGGGGCATAATCATTGTCCAAGTATATTCTCGTTTGACCGTAATAGACTTTCTGCCATCTCCATGCTGTGAGGAGGATTTTCTTCTTGGTTGCATAACTCAGAAAACAAGCAATTATTGAACGTGGGTGAGCTTCAGGAGAGGTGGGCTTCAGCCCTAAAGCTCTGTGAACCATTCCATGTCTATAGAGAGTTCAGAGGGTAGTTCCAAGGCTGTACTCAATAAAGTTATGGTGAAGTCAGCAATATCTGGGCCCTCTGATCCTTCTGGAATGCAGTTAATGCGTATATTTATTCACCAAGCTCAATTTTCAGCATCCTCTTGTTGTGCATTCAGCCTTTCTTGTTGCTCTTGTAGGGTTTTGAGAGTCTCTTCATTATCATCGACCTTGTTTTCTACTGCCATTAGTTGCCTCTCCGAGTCATCCGCTCACTGTTCAAGCGCCACCACATCCTTACGAGGCTCAGAATATAATTGCTTCACTTCTGATCTGAAAGATATTAACTCTTTGTGTATAGTGTCTAATTTCACCTTCTTAGATTTTAATGCTTTTTTCCTCGGTGTGTTAGCCGCTTCTGAGCGGCCCCCAGCATCCAGTGAAGCCTGTGATTGTTCTGAGTCCGAGATATCAGCATGTGAAGTTTGCTGGTCATCTTTCATTATTAATTTCAAAGTTGTTAGTCTCTTGCTGGATTCAGGACTTCTTTATTTTAAATCTCCTTCTGTAGATGTGTTTCTTTAGAGATTAATGTTCATCTGGATTATTTTTTGGGGTGTTTTCAGCGAGTTTGAACTGGAGCTTTGTTATCTAGTTGCCATGCTGGATGAGATGCAAACTGGAAGTTGTAGTTTGGCCATTTTTTTATATTTATCCCCAGATTTTCAACAAGGCCTTTTTGGGACCCCACCTCATGAAAAAGGCAGGTGAAATTTTTCAAATCTGGCCTGAAAGGTAATTTTGCAGTTCCTGCAACATCACCTTTCAGGTGGGATTTGAAACTTTTCACCTATTGGATTCATGAAGTGAGGACACAAAAAGACTATTTTGAAAATGTGGGGACAAAATATTAAAAAACAACAAAGTTATGAAGGTACATTGAATATTTTCAATGCTTGCTCATAACTTTGGTAATTTTCAATATTTGGACCCCAAATTTGCAACACAGCCATTTTTTCACACACCCTCATGAATGTGACAGGGGTATTTTTTTCAAATCCTGGTCAAAATATGTTTTCACTCTTGTGGCGTGAAATGATGTTTCATCTGGGATTCGAAAATTTCCACCTAAGGGGTTCATGAGGTGGGGTCATAAGAAGACTATGTTAAAACTCTGGGGTCAAAATATAAAAAAAAAAAACGCTCTTGTCTTTAGAACACCCTTCAGATTAGTTCTCATGAAGGGGTGGCACTCTTCTTAAAGAGCTGAGATGGATGACCTGGTGGCCCGCACCTCATGGGGAAGGGCAGTGCCTCAAAGTGTAAATAGCAGCTTTACCGCAATAGATATATCCTGCATGACCTGAATAATACTTGAATGCACTGCAAGCAAAGATGCAGATTGGCAGGGGGGGCCTCTGGCCTACCCACTCTCAGCATGGTATATGGCATTTTCTGGACTTGGTAGGTCTCCACATGTTGGATGCCACCGGGCTGACTATAAGTGAGGGGGGGGATCATGGGGGGGCACTGGGGAGGGCTACCTCATGCGGGCTGCAGGACTGTTGGCGGGGCCTGGCATCGGCAGTTAAGCAAACCAGTTGACATCAAAATGAGCTATTGTTCTGCTTCCCTCTGCTCTCCTTTTCCCCTCTTTTTCTTAAGTTCAGCATGGCAGTAAATCTCTTGTTCATGGACTAGAGTGGGGGTCCTTTTTTGTATCTGGCTGTTGCCTATCACCCTTGCACCAGCCTCCACTGTGCTGGAAAAGTAATTCACAGTTTTGGGACTTCCTCATAGGGTTGCCCATAAACAAGAGGAAAGTTAGGCATGGCTTCAGTTACCACTAACTGTCAGCATAGCAGTGTTGGCACTGTACAATACCTTGAAGCCATCTGGCTTGTTAGCAGCACTCTCTGAGTAAGTTACTATGTTGCTAGCTCACCTAGCTGGTTGCAGGAGCAGCTTCTGATCAATTTGGTTGCAGCAGCATACCTTTTCTTAAATGAATGTAGCCTAATGCTAGTAGGATGACTCCTTAAGGGGAGTGGAGTCCGGATTCCTTTTACAGACCTCTCACATGAGTGGCCCAAGTTCCATGTAGACCCACTCATTTACCAATGATGAGAGACTTTGATAGCCATGTATAACATCAAAAGGATACATAACCCAATCAAAAGGGCAAGACTCCCCAAATATCTTAACAGAGATAGAATTCAGCCGGCTTTTATTCAGGAATCTCATTGACACAGGCTGAGCACCAAAAGCTAAAATGGCAATGGGTGGGGGAGGTTTATGCCTTTACTTTTAAACAGCACCCCCATAAGAGAGTCGTGGCTATCATAATCTGCAAAGATTGCAAGACCTGCAAGTGTTGGAGGTTACTCAAGACCAAGAAGTGAGATATATTAAACTAGACTGCAAATATAGAGATATTCAGTGCCAAGTACACTGCTCAAAATATATGCTCCTAATGTACAAGCTGAACATATGACATTCCTCAGAAAACTGTTTTCAGATATGGTGACAAGCCATGATCATTTATATATCATAGGAGAGGATTTTAATTCTGCAGTGGCCTGCCCACTTGATCGTCTAGAGGACGGGACGCATGGGGATGCCCTCTCTGGCAAGTTTGTAAACAGATCTGCTAATGAATTAGCTCTTATTGATGTTTGGTGACACCTGAACCCCACAGAGAGAGGCTGTACCACTTTTTCCTATGGTATAATTCATACTCTAGAACTGACCTTTTTTTTTTATTTCTGCTGACTGACTCCACAGGGTTGTATCCTGTAAAATTAGCAACTCCGTTTTGTGAGATCATTCCCAGTGACACTGGAGTTCAGGATTGTTTCCATGCCCCAAAATACAGCCTGGCAGTTTAATGCCAGTATCTTAAATGATCAGGGATACAAAGGCCACATGGAAGAGGTTGCATCCATGTACTGGAGAGAAAATCAATCAACAGAAGCACCAACTTGTAAGACCTGGGATTGCTTTAAGGCTTTGGTTGGGGGGGAGGGGGGACTACCAAACATACCTCTAAGTTAAAGAAAAGACCAAAAAAATGCCTAGATTTAGAAAGGGAAATTTCTGATCTGGAGGTGGAACACAAGATAACTCTACATGAGGGGATAAAGAACACCTGGAAGAAACAAACTTTGGTCACAGCCCATACAGCTGCAAAATGATGGTATTGATGCAGACATAAGAAGTGACAGGCTGCTTCAGACCTGAGGGAAGCATAAGATTTCACTGATGTGTGAACAGAAGCAGATGTGCAGGGCCCTTTGGGCCATGCACTATGGGAAGACTCTGTCCATCTACAGAAGTGCAGGGCCTGGTACCTTTACTCTTTACACATTCACTCTTCACATTCAGTACATATTGATTTACTCTTCACACATTTAGTCTTCATATTCACTCTTTACATGTGTACTCTTCGCACATTCACTTTTTTTTTTTTATTTTGACCTCAAATTTTCAAAATAGTCATTTTATGACTACTTAACAAGCATTAAAGGCGTATTTCTGGAACAGGGTTTATGGTGTTGAGGATGGCAGACTCTAACTTTATTGCATGTTTTTACTGTGATTGCAGCATTGGTTTTAAATTGTTTTAACTGTGTACTGCGCCTTGACATTTGAAAGGCGCATTAAAAATGAAGTTCATTATTATTATTATTATTATTATTATTATTATTATTTTATAAACATGACATGTAGCATTTATAGTATATTGGCCAAAATGTCATTTTCCGACACAAGTGTGAAAAGACGTCTTGTCCAGGATTTTAAAAAATGACATCTGTTACGTTTATGATGTGGTGTGGAAGAATGGGTATATTGAAAGCTTGGGAGTCAAAGAAAATTAGCAGTTATGAGTGAATGTTAAAATACTGCAATGTTCAGTCATAACCTGAAGAGTTTACTGTATTTGTACACCAAATTTTCAGCATAAACTTCTTATTATCCCACCTCATGAACCCGATAGGTGAAGGTTTTCAAATCCCCACTGAAATATGACTCTGTGCCATCGAAACGTCATTCCACACCACAAGTGCGAAAACACATTTTGGAAAGGATTTGAAAAATTATAGTTGTCAAGTTCATGAGGTGGTTTGAACAGACGTCTATGCTGAAAATTCGTGGTCAAAATATTTAAAATTACCAGAGTTATAAGTGAGCGTAGAATAATGTCAACGTATGCTCTTAACTTTGTAATTTTTACATATTTTGACCCCACATTTTCAACACAGCCTTCTTATGACCCCACCTCATGAACAATTGTGTTGAAAATTGTCAAATCCCAACTGAAAGGTGATTTCACCAAGTGATCACGAAATCACCTTTTGGGCCTGATTCCATCACTACTGGTCATGAGGTGGGGTCCCAAAAAGCTTATGTTGAAAATTTGGGGTGAAAATATGCAAAAATGACAAAGTCGTGCCTCAAAGTTGAAACTCCGCCATTAAAATACATTGTACCACACTTACCTTAGTTTCTCATACTGCAGTCGCTGGTTCCAGCAGCAAGACATGTATTCGATTGGAGAGTGGTTCTTCACCCTATAACCTGTTCAGGTGAGTGAGGGGGTGTATTGTGGATTTGGGGTAGTGAGTACTGAGTAGGAGATCGGGGTAGCAAGGATCAGATCGATGAGGCACCATTTTCTTTTTTAGGTTTAAAGAAAGAGAAAAGAGGGACTTCCGGTGACAACACTGCTCTAATGGCAGCCTAATTTTCAGGCTCCCATCCACCGAACCTTATCTATATCCATCTTGGCTACCAAAGACTATCTTTCTCAGTGAAAAAGGAGGCTTACCAAGGTCATTATGACAACTCATCAAAAGCTTAAAGAATTTTCTGCTGGCTCCACTGTTAAACCCACTAAACAACAGGGTCAAGATCAGCAACACAGCCAGGCCAGTTCAGGTCTTCGAACTATGCCATCCTCACCTGCAGCTAGTGACACAGAAGATGAGGAAAACTTTACCATCACTTCTAAAAAATTATGTACCCACAGCTTCAGAACACTGGAGATACGCTGTGCCGGCTGGAAACAATAGTCACCGACAACCACCGAGACATATGGATGGTTGAAAAATGGACGGGTACCATTGAGACACGTTTAACAGAATACATTCAAACTAATGACATGCATAACTCAGCTCTGCTTAGCCTCTACTAGAGAAAATTGGAACTAGCTCAGAAAGTGGAAGACTTGGAAAATCGGCATAGACGGAACAATATCCGCCTTCACGGCTTACTGGAGAAAATGAAGACTGGAGACATGATTGCTTTCCTGGAAGGGCTACTGCAGAAAATCCTCAATCTTCCCAAGGAACAATCACTTAACATTATCCATGCTCATTATGCCCTCATAGCCTCTCTGTAAGATCCCAAGGCACGGTCCCGGTCTATAATAATGGCCTTCCTAGACTTTCGTACCAAGAAACAAGTGTTAAAAACTGCATGGTCTAAAAAGGAAATCTTTTTTGGATATCATTGTCTATTTCTACAATACAATTTTGCACCATCTATGATGCAGCGCCAATGCCAAGTCTTAGCAGTTCAGAAACTCCTGAGGCAGAAGGGCATTAAGACTTTCCTCGGAAATCCTGCCCAGCTGAAAGTTACCACTACTGAAGGGACTCAGAGATTTGCAGATCTTGCAAATGCAAAAGAATTCCTTCATGTTCAAGGAATCACCTTAGAGGACATCACCTCACATTTTCCCTCACAGAAGTTGTAGCTGAATTCTTGGTAGCCAAAGTCCCTGGCCAAACTGTTCTCTAAAAATTTACCTGATCTTTGGGGCACAGTTCAGAAAAGCTCCAAGATGATCTCAGAGACCTCCACAACATGACGATCGCGTGATTCTGAATCACCCTCCACATCCAAGTCACAGTCTGATAATAACTGTTGAACTGCATTCCCCAGCTGGGTATTTGGTTCAGCTTTGACTTTGCTCCTTGCAGTAAGCCAATTACTTCTATTTGAACTGTGTTGACTCTGATTTACCTGGTACGGATGCAGTCATTACCTACTGCCATTTGGCATAGGATGAGGTGGACCTGGAGTTGTGGGGTTTAGGGGGGAATGGGACAGTATTATCTATTTCAAATGTTGTAGCACTTAAACAGAGAGCTTTGTTTGGTACTCTTTCCCTAAGACACTCCCTTCTAGTAGTTATTTAATCAGCACTGGCCCAGGGTTGAAGTTGTACTACCTTTCTGAGTCACTCCTTTTAAATGGATTTCAATCCTTTGCCTATGTTCCTTTGCTGCCTGGTCAGTGCCTCTTTCAGGTAGATTCAAAATCTGATAAATAGCAGCAGTGGATTAACAGATGGGAGTAAATCATGGGGAAAGAAACTTAATCTTTTCCTGATATTGATCCTCTGGCTTAGGAAGGTAGTCATGAGTAAGGGAGGCTTATTTTGTGCTTGGGAGGGATACGGAGTCCACAGAATGATTGATGGATTCCTCTGCCCCTCTTGGTGCGCACGATGCCTTTACCATGTTAGTAATTCAATCTGGCAGCCTGCACCATTATCCTTGCCAGCTTCTGCTCCCCCCTCCCAGTCAGACTGCAGCCCCAGAATTAACCGCCTTGTTACAGGTTTTTATTTTTTAATACAACATTAAGGTTTTGGTGGGTGGTATATGTAAATACTTGAGACTATTGCCATTAATCTGTGCTAAAGTTATAATTTAAGACCTTTACTACTGAACAGATTATTTCAGGGAGTGATATTGCCTCTCAGGCCAAAGATTGGTTTTAACTAACCAGACAAGGATTCTCCATTGTGGTGAATCCATCACCTCTTCTCCAATCCATAGCTATTTGAGTGGGTGTATTAGGGCGTTCTGCCTTGAAGTGTTAAACTCAGTTGTTATTCTTGTTACCTTTATAGCTTAGGCACCACTATTTTTTGTGGCCTAAATGGTTTGCCATACATATTACTACATGGCATTTGCTCTTTCTCTGTTAATGTGTGCAGACCTGCCATGGACCTTTGGATTCAGTTGGGACCTATACACTTTTAAACCTGCTTGATGGTGGACCTATGTAGTTACTAATAAAATCAAGGGTCTTAACAATCCAATTAAGTGGTCAAGATTACTGCAAGAGTTACAAAGATTGAAAGTGGGGGTAGTTTTATTCCAGGAAATGCATTTAACTGAAATGGAACACAAAAAATTAAAGCGTTCCTGGGTTGGGGAAGTCTATGCTTCAAACTAGGAGGCTCATCCTCACAAGAGAAGAGTGGCAATCTTAATTAGAAAAATCTATCACTACAGGTGTCCCAGGTCTGGACTGACCCTGAAGATCATTTTGTACAGATTGGGGATTTGGGGGCTGCTCCTGCACCATACTTAATCTTTATGCCCCTAACAAAGAACACTTACGGGTCCCCTTCATTACTCAGGTTATCACAGACACTGCCTCTGATGAGAAAATAAAGACCCCTGGGATAGTTACACAGGACTAATGTTAACAGAAAACAAACATTTGTCAATGCCAAATGATTGCTTGCTGGTATTTGCTGTGTAGTTGCTGGGTATGGATAACACACAGGCAAAAATGAACAAATGAATACAAGAGTCATTAGTGAAACTGTCTACATTACCATCATTTTTACGATAATATATTTAAATGAATTTCCCTTTTGTGATCATGAAATTGTATCCTCATTTATGCAAGTCCCTTTAGAAATGGAATAAACAGAATTGTGGAGATATTTCAAGCCCCATTTTTATGTTTGCTTGCACGCATGTGCAAGAAACATAGTGCCACCATACAAGTTTTCGTAGGTGTGGCAACCCTGCTTCCAATGCCCTCAGCATTTTTGCAGGTGCGCCCACACTGCACCAATGAATACCCCAACTGTCTATGACAGCAGTTCAGATTGCAGTGGCATACAGTTGAAAGCAAACGACCGCTACAATCAGTGGTGGTAATGTGTAGGCAATTTGCATACTGCCCTGCCATCAGCAGTATGCAAATTGCCTCCACGTCACCACTGCTGATTGTAGCAGTGGTTGTATACATGCGTCCCCTCTTGCCGAGGGGGTGCCCAGTTCCCTCGGCACATGCACACTCCCCCAGCACACTGTATGTCTGATGGGGATACCCAATTATTGTCAGCTCAGTGTCCCCCTCCCCAAAAACTTCCAGCTGCCACGCTGGGAGCCCACCCCAACAAGTCCAGCATACTCATGTGTCCCCCCCACACTGTATGACCAATGGGGGTGCCCAATCCCCTGTTGGCTCCACTGCTCCTCAAAACTTCCAGGTGCCATGCTGGGAGCCCACCCCAGCATGGCAAAAGTCCCACGTCGTCCATGTAAAATAAAAAAACCAAAAACCTGTAACAAAAGAAAATGGTCCCTCGTTGACTCCCTTGCCCCTCTCCTGCAACCCGCACCCACCCTCTGCGTACCCCACCTCTCCCCACCCCCCTCTACCCATACTTGCCTCCGGAGGCTGGCGAGACAATCTTCGGTGGAGCGGGAACACATCTGCACTCTTCAAAGCTGAATGCAAACTGAAGAAATGCCAGTAAGTTGTATAAAGGCATAAATAGTGTTTTTTCAACTTTGGTGTATATCTTGGTCATTTTTTTTGAATTTTTGCACCGAATTTTCAACATGGGCTTCTTGGGACCCCATCTTATGAATTCAGTGACTGTCATTTGGTTATTCAGTCCTGAAAGGCGATTTTGCAGTCACTGCATGGAATCACCTTTTGGGACCGATTAATGAAACGACAATGTCACTGTTCATGAGATGGGCTCTCAAAAAGCCTATGTTGCAAATTTGGTGAAAAAATTCCTAAAAAATGACTGTTACGAGCGTGCGTTGCGCAGTTTCCATGCACACTTGCAAATTCGTGAATTTGTAATATTTTCACTCCAGATTTTCAACGTTGGCATTTTTTTCACATCTCCTTATGAACAGTACAGCTGTCATTTTTCATATCCTGGCTGAAATGTGTTTTCGCACTTCCTGTACAGAATAGCGCCGTCACTGTGGGAAATCAATGTTTGGGACAGAGTAAGAAAATGACAGTGACGCTGTTCATGAGCAGAGGTCCTAAAATGCCTATGTTGAAAATTTGGTCATAAAAGTTCTTAAAATGATTGTGTTATGAGTGTGCATTGCGCAGTTTCTATGCACCCTCGTGACTTTACAAATTTTAATATTTCTACTCCAGATTTTCAGCATTGGCATTTCCCCCACATTTTTATGAACAGTACGGCTGTCATTTTTCTCATCCTGGCCAAAATATATTTTCGCACTTCCAGCGCAGAATAGCGCAGTCGCTGTGGGAAATTAGTTTCGGGACCAATTAAGAAAATCACAGTAACACTGTTCATGAGTGGAGGTTCCAAAATGCCAATATTGAAAATCTGGTGAAAAAAAATTCCCCAAATAATTGCATTACGGGTGTGCATTGCACAATTTCTATGCAAGCTCGTGACTTCACCAGTTTTTTTAAATTTTCACTCCAGATTTTCAACATTAGCATTTTTACACCTCCTCATGAACAGTACAGCAGCCATTTTTCACATTATGTTGGAAATATGTTTTCGCACCTGTTGCATTAATGGCACAGTCACTGTGCAAAATCACCTTTCCGCTAACAAACTGATAGTGTCACTGTTCATGCAGTGGCATCACAAAAAGTCCATGTTGAAAACTTAGAGTAAAAATACCAAGACATAGAAATAAATCGAAAGATAAAGAGAATCAACAACTGGATGAGACAATGGTGTCTTATGAAGGGCTTGCAATGTGTCAAAATCCTGGGAAATGTTTAGTAATGATTATAGTTTGTATAGCAAAAATGGTTTGCACTTGGCAAAAAAGGGAGTAGAGAACTAGAGATGTTTTTTAAGAAACATGTAATGGAGTATTTAAACTAGTCACCGGGGGATCACAGCTGACACAGAGCAAATTAAGAAGGCAAGATAGCAATAAGGATAAAGGTAATATCAAAGTACTTCTGGTAAATGCTAGAAGTTTGAAACATAAAATGGATGAGTTAAAATGTTTGTTACAGGAAGGAAAAATAGATATATGTGGAATAACGGAAACATGGTTAACAACAGAAGACTGGGTAGACCATATACAAGGGTATGACTACTTTCAGAAAATTAGGATAGGAAAGAAAGGTGGAGGTGTATCCTTATATGCTGTGGCAAACCTTAAAGCCCAGTAAATAACTGAAAATGAGACCCAGAAAAACTGAAGTAGAACAACTCTGGATAAAGATTCAGGGTACAGGTAAAGACATTATCACAGGCCTATGCTATTGCTCCCCAAACTTGGATAAAGTAGAAAATAGTTTGTTTTTTGAAACAATGGAGAATAAGGAGGACAAAGGAGATATATTAATGGGGGACTTCAATTTACCAAAAATAGACTGGAATACAGAAAAGGGCCCTAGATATTGAGAAAATATGTTTCTTTAATTTTGTACAGGTAATAATATGGAACAACATGTAAGGGAAGGCACTAGGGGTAGTAGTATATTAGACTTAGTCATCAGTAATGTGGAAGGTGAGTTAGAAAATACTAGAGTCATACAACTGTTAGGGGCTAGTAATCACAATATGATCACCTTTGAGATATCTGAGAAAATAAGTAGGCAAACAGGTAATACAAATATCAAGAACTATAGAAAGACTAATATATCTAGCATAAAATAAGACCTAAAGGACTGGAAATGGGAGAAAGAATTTGAGGGTAAAATATTAGGAGAAGGACTCTTATTACAGATAGGGTGAATGGGTATATTAAGAAATATGTACCAGAAATGAAAAAGTACAAGGAAATGGGTAGAATACCAAGATGGTTGACCAATAAAGTGCAAAGAACAATTAGAAGAAAAAATAGGGCTTATAAGAAATTTAGAAAACATCCAACACAAAGTAATAAGGAATGTTATACAAAAAAGTTGAGACAGAGTAAAATAGCCATAAGAAAAGCAAAGGCTCAAGCCGAATTAAGACTAGTTACTGCAACAAAAGACAACTTCAAGCAATTCTACAGTTACATAGGTAGCCTAAGGTATGGACAGAAGCATATTGTAAAGTTAGTGGATGAAAATAAAATAATAGAAGATGACATAGAGATCGCAAAAGAATTTAATGATAATTTCTTGAATGTCTTTCCATGTGATGACAGGGACATTGCTGTCAAACAAAATGATCAAGTGCCCGCTATAACACCCCCACCAAAAGATATTAGTGAAAGGGAAGTTTTTGATAAATTAAGGAAATTAAAGAAACATAAGTCCTGTGGACCGGACAGTATGCACCCACACTTTCTGAACAAAATGGCAGAGGAACTGGCGGGCCCTCTAACTGCATTATTTAACCTGTCATTGGCCTCAGGGGAAGTATTGAATAAATGGAAGCAAGCAAATATAATCCCAATTTTAAAAAATGGTGACATAACTAAGGTACAAAATTACTGCCCCATTAGCATAACATCAGTAACAGAAAAACTCATGCAAGAATTTATTAAAGAACAAATAGAACATAATTTACATCAGCTGGGGCTGGTGGATGTAACACAGCATGGGTTTGCAGAGGGAAGGTCGTGTGTGACAAGTCTGCTGAGTTTCTTTGAATCAGTGAGTCAGTCACTCGATAATGGGCTGCCGGCTGATGTTATATACCTCGACTACTCCAAGGCGTTTGATTCTGTATCACACAAAAAATTGGTAAATACTTTGATGGGGTTGGGTATAGATAGAGGCCTGATAAACTGGACCGAAGCCTGGTTGACTGGAAGAATGCAGAGGGTAGGCATCCGAGGACAATGGTCAGACTGGGGAGAGGTGGATAGTGGGGTACCTCAGAGGTCAATTTTGGGGCCTGTATTGTTTAGAATATTTGTATCGACAATGCAGGTCCAAGAGGGAGGGAGCATGGTTGTGTAAATATGTGGATGATGCTAAAGTGGGAGCCATAGTGAATAATGAGGTATCTATTCAAAATTTTCAGACACAACTCAAATTGTTAGAAATTTGGGCAGCTGAAAATAAGCTTGCCTTTAATAACACAAAGTGTAAAGTAATGAGTTTTGGGAGTACTAACCAAAGAGCCATATATAAGTGAAATGATAGGATATTAAACACAACAAACAGCGAAAAAGATATGGGTGTTTGGATGACAGAAACCCTAAGCTTTAACAAACACAATAAATAATATGTAAAGAGGGCTAATAGAGTATTGGGTAATATACTCAGAAACATAAGGAGTAGAGATGAGAAGGTTTTGGTCCCACTCTATTGTTCCTTGGTTAGACCAGTACTTGAGTATGGCTCTCCTTTAAGTACCCCACAAAGCGTAAGAAGTTCAGTGGCAGTAGAGAGATTGCAACGGAGACTAACCAGAAAAGTCAGAAAAACAAAGGGGCTGTCCTATAAGGATAGGCTAGAAAAGCTAGGTATGTTCTCAGTGTCATACCATAACGTGAGGGGAGATTTATGCTATGTGTATAAGGCATTTAATGATGAAATTATTTGGGAAACATCTGGTCTCTCTAGAAAGGAAATTTCCAACAGAGGTACATGTAGACATTATTATCAACTGAAGGGAGAGTTGTATAAGACCTCAAAAAGAGTAAAATGGTTTAGCCAGAGGGTTGTGGGTTTATGGAACTCATTGCCTGAGTTGGTATGGGAGCACCTAGTATGGCATCCTTCAAGTACCAACTGGACTCCTATATGGGGAGAAATGAAATTAGATTACATCCACTGTTAGTGGCAAGTCACTTAATGGCTGATTCAGCTACACAGACATGAAAAATTACCTATGACATGTATGCTCAGTTGAGGCCAGTGCCACTAGAAGTATTTCCAGTTTGTGACCAGTGCCACTGGAAGAAATGTGAAAGTCCTATGGCATATGAGAAATGTGTGTTCAGTTGTGGCCAGTGCCACTAGAAGAAATGTATGGTTGTGGTCAGTGCCACTGAGAGAGTGTTTAAGAGTCCTATGCCATATGGGAATGCCAGTGCAAGAAGTACAGTGTCCTATGAAATATGGGAATATATAGAGTTTCTGTCAGATACAGTCATTTTATTGTTCTGCAAATTCCTTGTGCCACAATGTGTAAACCTTGGGGGTACACGCTTGCGTTACAGAATATCTTTTGGAATAAAGTCACACTCTAGAACCCCAACTATGGTTTGGACATTTATGTTTTTGCTTCTTGTGTGGATTTACTGGGTACCCCTCCAGAAGTATAGGTCTAGCATAGCCCTAGCAAAAAGTTCTCTCCCCAGGACCTGGTTGTTTGTAGATACCTTATAGTCATTAGTTTTGCTTTTGTACACCCCCACTCCTTTTTGACCTCTAGAAGTAATGAGCCTGGTATACATTCCCAAATCTAGGGATGGTACCAATTTCTAAATGTGTTCCAAGTGTCTGCGCCCACTTCAGGGTACCAGGGTAGCTAACTGTGTAAAATAGCAGGGGGTGGTTACAAAACATGGAGGCTCATCCGAAGATGTTTAAATTGGGGGAGCACCACTAAAAATGTGGACTCATCTGATGATATTTAATTTGGGGAGAGAACCAGAGATTTTTTACTGAGGGTATGTCTAGCATCTTTCTGTTTGGTAGCGGTGTAGCCCAAACAGAAAGAAAGCTTTGAACAAGAGCATTTTTGCCCAGGAAAGTGCCATCCCAATGTGCTGCTTGTGTGCCTTCTAGAACAGTAAAGAACAGAGTGCTGCTTGTGTGCCTTCTAGAACAGTAAAGAACAGAGTGCTGCTTGTGTGCCTTCTAGAACAGTAAAGAACAGAATGCTGCTTGTGTGTTATCAACTTGCAAAGGACAGTAAAGCATTGAAGTGTGTGTCCTAGTCTCTGCATCAGAAAGGGCTTAAGGAACTTTTAAATGCAATTTTCAAATGCTAAAAGTAGTGTGGACTTTAAGGAACAGACTCAGATATGTGCCTTGAAAGTTTCATGTGTTTTGTGTGCAAATTGGGGGAGTCGCTATAGAAATTGTCCAGATACTGTGGAAAAAATTATCAAAACCATGCTCCCACCACTGAAATTGCAGTCGAGAAAAAAAGTTACAGTTTGCTGTTTAAATTTGCTCCTGCTCGATGATAGCTGTGAAGTAAGAGCAAGCGTGGGGAGAGAGAGAGGCTCATTTGCATGCCGTTGAGTGACTGGTGTGACTGCATCCAGTCCCGCCCCCTGGCCAGCGTCTGTGCACTGCAGAGTGTTCAAGAAGAAGAGAGAGAGAGTGGCATGCGAGCTGGTTAGATCAGGATCAACCATCGAGAGGCTTGTGAGCATTCTAAACTATGGTAAACAGACTAGCATTGTGTAATTTTCACTCAACCCATTGTCCGACTGACTGGAGAGTGAGCGAGGCATTCGTGGCTATAATCGACGGGACCGCCAGCCCGTTTCACCCCAGAGGCCTTCCTAAGATCGGCACCAGGCTGAAATTTTCCATCGGAGAGAACCAGCTGCTGAATTCAGTGAGTAAACAAGTAAACTATACAAACAAACTGTGTGAGATTTTCAAGCCAGCTGAATCTGTGTGCAAGCAGTGTGATTTTTTGTAAAGAAGGACTGTGTGTTGTTAGAGCAAGTACAACAAACAAAAATTCTGAGCATAGACTGTGAGCAATGATAATGATTTCAGCAAAAGTAAATGTTTCTAAGCAAAAGGGACTGTGAGTTGTATAGGGAGAATGCAGCAAACAGGCAATCCTCAGCAAATAAAGACTGTGGGACTTACAAGTGACTTTGAAGATGTATAGTGTTCTTGAATTGATGCTGATAGCAAAGTCACATTAAAAATCGTATGAATGTGTTGAAATGTACCAGCAGAGCAACTGATTGCAGTTTTAAGTAAATTTAGTAGCCAGAAAGGTCAGGAATACAGTTTTGGGAAAGTGAACAGAGTCTGATGCATGAGAAAAGTTACCTACGTTATTACAGGGTGGGGTCAGCAATGTAAACACAGCAGCAGGGAGCCATTTTGTGAGACAGTATGTGACTAGTAAGCAATTCAGTAACAAGTTTGTGTTTGCTTTCAGACATGGTTTCAGGAACTTCCTGCTATCCAGATCATGTCCGAGCTATGATCGCCGAGGAGGTGGCAGCACTAAAAGAAATAGAGAGAGCTTTCTATGGTGAAAGATTGCCTCCAGATGCAGCAATCCTTAGCTAGCCAGTGAGACTGTGCATAGTGCATCTAAAGGATGGAAGGGATTTGTTTCTGATACTTCATTGCTCCAACTGCCTTGCGAAGTATGGAATGAGCAGGGGTGCAGTGCCAGAGAGGGCATCAAGAATTTAATTGGCTCCCACGTGGACCCGAGTAGGGGACCCTGCCTGCAGCAGCATGCAGTATCAGGTTAAACCTGTTGTGGAAAGTTCCACAGAGTGTGTTACAGAAGGAGAAAGTAAAATTGATGTTGATCCACTGCAAGGGCAGGAACAGAGAGAGGTTGCCATGCCTGTGTCCTAGATGGACAGTGCAACAGAAAAATCTGTGGACCCGTGGAAGCAGGGTTCAAGTCCTAGCCTAGTGGGGGAAGACGAACTGCAAAAATTAAAAAACTGAATTGGATGTGGAATGTCTCAGGAGTGAGGACATTTGCTCACTCTTGGGCTCAGATAATGAGTGAGGAAGAGGAGGATGAATAAATGTATTTTCATGTTGAGAGCCCTAGTGAGCTGCTGCAAGCTCTCGCCTCAGAGGAGCCAGAGACAGTTGTAGAAGGCTCTAGTAACTTGCCCACAGAGATAGTAGGGGACAAGTTCTTTCATTCTTTAAGTATGAGAGGCTGGCTTAACCAGGACTGACCACCCCAAGCCAGGCCATGCGCCGCAGACTAGTGAAGAGTAACAAGGAGGAGAGACTGATATGTAGGAGGACTGACGCCATAGGGTATATGGGAAGTCCTTTCCTACCTTTCTTTGCTGAGTCTGGGAGGAAATTGAACAGAACAGGCAATCCTGGTTGTTGGATGAGACAAGCAAGAATTTGTACTCTGGTGCAGCAGAATGTGTAAGGGACAAAGTCATAAGCGATCTTCTTAAATTCTGGAGAATGGGCAGGACTCTGTTTATGGACACTGTGAGAACTGTGGATGGGGCTGGGAATGAGACATTCCACAACATCAATTTTGAATGCCCAGATGGGGTCATAGCCTTCGCCCCACATCCTGAGTGGTACTAGCCCTAATGGTGCCACTCCCCGCAAATATGCCCAGCATGCCTCAAGGAAGTGAGCAGTGGCAGGCCAGTGTTTGTCATCCAAAGCAACAGTATCCATGAAGGAAGATGCAGCTCTTCTGGCATTCCAGGATTCTTCAGGTGTATCCAGATTCATCAACCCAGCAGTTTTCCTGTTCCATCGTCTGGCCTTCCAGAGGACATCAATCCAGCAATTTTCTTGTTTCAGTGTCTGGCCTTCCAGAAGACATCCAACCAGCAATTTTCTTGTTTCAGTGTCTGGCCTTCCAGAAGACATCAACCCATCAGTTTTCCTGTTTCATTGTTTGTTTTTTCAGAGGACAACAACCCAGCAGTATCCGAAGATGCCATCTGGTCTGACGGGAGAAGGTCTTCAGCTCATAGAAGTAAGGTGATCCTTTGTTTTTGTTCTTCAAGGAGCTGGCAAGCCAAAACTTTTTATTTACATTTACTGACTTTGCACAACACATCCTACATTTGAAGACTACCCACAGAACTCTAATTTTCATCAAAGACTCTCCCCATAGAGTGCAGCACTATGCAGGTCCTGTCCCGTCCAAGAACTGTTCTTCAGCAGGCTTCAGTCTAGGAGAGGCTCTTTAATGGACCATGCCTACAGACAACAGTAATCTAGCCACTAGTTTTGAACATTGTAGGGCCTCCCATCCCTGAATATGTTGTATAAATAGTACTGGGTAGGGTAAGCACTGAAAAGTGGTGCTAGCTGTTATGAACTTTTGACCAAAAACCATGAAACAGCCGCACTCACCAAACCACACTGGATTCCACAAAAGAAACTCGGTTCAAGGCTTATTCCATTACCAGTTTTTTATTCAGCAATCATAAGATGGAACAACCAGCAAAGGACAAGTGTAATTACTCTGCTAGCTTACGTATCACCCTCTTTACAGGGCTTCCTCAGAGCTATTATACCTTTGCAAACATAGGTGCCTTAATACAAAATACTTCACATGAGCTGAATCCACAAATAGAAAAATGCACTCAATCTCAGAATCATTGTAAAGACAATTAGTTGATTAACCCCTATATGTGATACCACTTAAAACCACAAAACAGTGTAAATAATGCCATTTATACAAGAGCTATGAACTCAATATGTTAGACTTTTTTCTCAGTGTTTTATACTTACTAACTTTTTAACTTGAAGAAGTGTCATAGGTTTTCCTCATATGTCTGGGTTTCAATTTCTGAGGAGTTCCAGTGACCTAGGGCAAAAACAAAGGACAATTAACAGCTGTTTTCGATATGTTCTGAACTGTCCATATATACATTTGTATATTTATTTATTTATTCACATATACTTATCAGATATGTAATAATATCGTTTTGAAATCCACAAATTTAGTGGTATCACATACAGAGGTTAATCAACAAATTGCCTTTACACTGATTCTAAGATTGTGTGCATTTTTCTATTTGTGGATTCAGCACATGTGATCAATTAAGTATTTTGCATTAAGGCACCTATGTTTGCAAAGGTCTAATAGCTCTGACGAAGCCCTGTAAAGAGGGTGATACATAAGCCAGCAGTATGCTTACACTGCTGTCATTTACTGGTCGTTCCATGTTATGATTGCTGAATAAAAAACTGGTAATGAAATCAGCTTTGAACTGAGCTTCTTTTGTGGAATCCAGTGTGGTTTGGAGAGTGCGGCTGTTTCATGGTTTTTGTGTTGTATAAATGTCTGCTTTACAATTTCTTTTTACTTTTGTACTTTTATAGACAAAGATATTTAGGGGGGTTCTTTAGTGTTTAGGCGGAGATTTAGGTACTATATGGAATGCAGAATGTGTTTTGAGTTTTTCTTCTCTTGCAGGTGTTCCTGAAGAAGAAAGGAAGAAAAAAAGAGAACAAAAGGATGTTGGAGCTCATCCGAGTTCCTCTTTTCTTAGTGTTTTTTAGGATTGTTTATGGTTAACAGGGTGTTAACATGTTTTTTCTTCACAGGTATAAAGTTGTGGGGAAATGTAATACAATGTAATGTATGTTTCCTTTGTTTGTTCACAGGTACCCTGTGAAGTTGGAGGGATAGGTTCCCCAGTAGGCAGCTTAATTAGATGGATTTTCCCTAGAGGGCTAGGGGACAGACAGACTGGGGTCCTGATCTGCAGTAGGGGCTCTCAGTCCTGGTCTATTAGGGCATGCTTCAAGCAGTTTTCTTGGAGCCACTGAGTATCCATAGAAAGATCATAGGATAGGGGCTGAAGTTTTATCAGCGGGCCTCTGTTCCTTTAGTGTTACCTGCCTGTGCCTGGCACATGGTAGGGGAGAAGTAGCGCTACCTCTCCGCAGGTATCACAGAAGGTAGAATGGCCTGGTGCCGGGTGGAGATATGACTGTGGACAGTCATTTGCCTGACAGGGGTGAATGTAACCACCCAGTCCCCTGGGGTTACTAGAACCCCGTCAGTGCTAGGTAGGGAAAGGCAGCTGGTGAATAACTAGTTAAATGGGTTTTTCACCTACTCACTCTCTTGTTTACTTGGCCTCAGCTGAGATAAGAGAGATGATATCATTTAGAACTCTTGCAGCAGCATAAGCCACAGCAGCTGCAAGTGGGGAGTTTTTAGAATCTTGGGAAGGTAGTCAGTTAGTGTGAGTTGAAGGGAGTCATTGGAGGGAGTTGGAGCTGCAGTCTGAGGTGTGAGGAGAATCTATTTTCTCACCCTAGCCCTGGTATTCTCCAGCCTGCCAAGAGAAGTGGTGGAAACTGTTGTCTACAGCAGGATCTCCTGATTTTCATCCCCAGAGGGTTAAAAAGGACTGCTAGGGAATGGATCCTAGGGACAATTTCCTTTTTGATCCAGGACTATTTGAAGCTGCCTGTAATGTTCGAACAGTGAGTAAGATCTGACTGTGTGCTGCAAAAGAAAGCATCTGTGCTTTGGTGTTTCTCTGACTAAAAGGGAAAGATACACCTGTTTGTTCAGAAGCCTGAGACTATTTCTCATTTTAAAGTTGGATGACAATTGTGGGGTCCAGCATAAATAATTCACATTGTTCAGGACTTTAGTTCTCGCACTACCTGTGTAGTGTTTTTTAAATGCTGGCTGCAAAAGTTCATTCAATGATGCATTTACCCAAGTGTGTTCAAGATGCTTAATGTGTAACTCTGAAACAATGGCTGAGTATAGATTTGGAAGCAAAGGGTGAGCAGCCTCCCATCTGGAATAACCAGTACAGGATTACAGATTTTGTAAGGGCATCTGGTTACTTTGGACATAGTGACCAATTTCTGAAGAGGATTTTACCCCCTGGAGTGGGTTGTGCTAGTAATTAGCCAAATGTATGCTCAGCTGTGGCCAATGCCACTAGAAGTATTTCCAGTTTGTGGCCAGTGCCACTGGAAGAAATGTAAAAGTCCTATGCCATATGGGAAATGTGTGTTCAGTTGTGGCCGGTGCCACTAGAAGAAATGTACAGTTGTGGCCAGTGCCACAAGAAGAAATGTACAGTTGTGGCCAGTGCCACTAGAAGAAATGTACAGCTGTGGCCAGTGCCACTGAGAGAGTGTTTAAGAGTCCTATGCCATACGGGAATGCCAGTGCAAGAAGTACAATGTCCTGTGAAATATGTGAATACGTAGAGTTTCTGTCAGATTTCAGTCATTTTGTTGTTCTGCAAATTCCTTGTGCCACAATGTGTAAACCTTGGGGGTCCATGCTTGCTTTACAGAATATCTTTTGGAATAAAGTCACACTCTAGAACCCCAACTATGGTTTGGACATTTACGTTTTTGCTTCTTGTGTGGATTTGCTGGTTACCCCTCCAGAAGTATAGGTCTAGCATAGCCCTAGCAAAAAGTTCTCTCCCCAGGACCTGGTTGTTTGTAGATACCTTATAGTCATTAGTTTTGCTTTGTACACCCCCACTCCTTTTTGACCTCTAGAAGTAATGAACCTGGTATACATTCCCAAAGCTAGGGATGATACCAATTTCTAAATGTGTTCCAAGTGTCTGTGCCCAGTTCAGGGTACTAGGGGTAGCTAACTGTGTAAAGTAGCGGGGGGGGGGTGGTTACAAATGTGAATAGATGCAGAATAACAGACAGAGGGGTGGTCATTCAAGAATATGGAAAATAGAATAGGACCCAGGACAGATCCTTGAGGACATAAGCATGATGAGACATGTGTATAGTGTGCATGTGTAGCTCTTGTCAGCTGTCTGACCTCCTTGGTTAGTGGTAAGTGACAGCACTGGAATTCACAGTTTCAGTCCTAAGTCTCAATTGTCCCACATTTAGCAGTGACAGTCCCTCATATCACCAGTCAGATGCTGTCTGTGTTACATGGGGAAGGTAATGTCTAGCACTCTACTCTGTGATTTCAACTACATATAAATCTATGTTGGTCACCAAACATCAAAGTTATGAATGTAAAATCACTTTTCTCCCTCCTTGTTCAGATCCCCCAGATCCCCCCACCTCCATTCCCCTATACATGAGGGATACAGCCCCATGTTCTGGCAATGAAAGACTGAGAGGTGTACAGTAGCTTCTGTAATAAAAAGAGCCAACTTCCAAGCTTGAGTTGTTAACAGCTGTCGGTTACTAAACCCATATTGCATTACACAAGTGACACCACATGCAACATTAGCTGGAGGCAGAGCCACACCTCCATGCACAGAGATGAACAGAACTGTCCATTGCATCAATTTGCACATCACATAATGGCTGGGGAGCTATGTGCCATTTAAGACATATTTACATGGCAGTAGTGCTGGAAAAACAAACAACAGCAGCACGGTCCTGACCACGTGCCATCCACAATTTGTCTTCTACACGGCCCCTCTCTGCACTGCAGCAGTCTGTGCTGGTGAGGGGCCATGCAGTGTGGAGGAGCCAACATCTGTTGGTTGCTGTGTTGCAGGCAGTCCACACTGCCACTTATGCTGCTGTAAGCCGTTCATTCCTCTTGACACTCCCAGCTTGACAAAGAATCTGGGAGCATCTTAGCAAGTGGCTTACCATGATCGAGCATGTGTCTGCACAGCATATTTGCACTGGAGCATCCCAAGCGCACAGGTTACTCCAGTGCAAATGTGACCACGTAAACACGGCTTTACAGAGTGAGTAATCTAATATACCAGCAGCTATGACAGTGGGCAAAGGCAGAAGTTGCACACGTTAATGTGTGAACAGAACTTGTTAAAGTCCAATTTTCTTAGCACACTGACTTTGTGCATAGCCATTGTGGAAAATCTGTTAATAGAAATTTACTGTAGTAATAGAGCCACTCACTAATTAGCATGCCACCAAGCCAATGTCATTTTTTCTCTGTGCCATTCAAAATTAAAATCAAATCACATTACATGGGCTAGAGAGAAACACAGTTTCAGCTTGACTTGACACTCCAAGACAGGAAGGCAAGCCTTGCACTTGGAAGCTGTTGCATTTTCGTCCATTTTTCTTTTAGTACAGAAACATAAATATTGCAAATATCAAATGCTGACACTTATGAAACCTTGCTATCTATCATAAAGTTTCATGGGTCTCCCCAATCTGACAGCAGTGATGGAAACCAAACTACCTCAATGGATAATGCAGTATACACACATACAAGGGTTACAATACAGGTTTACTGAGTGTAGGTTTAAAAGTATGCTAAAACTAGCTATTGCTAATCAGTCTTGGCTACTACTCATGATTATCGCTGGTCAATCTTCAGGGCAGTGATGAAGCAGCAGAGACTGTCATAGAGTGGTGAAGTTCTCAGGGATGTGGAGCTGAGAGCTGGATGCCCCCCAACACCTACTCCCCTCCCTCTGTTAGGCACCTCTAACCCAACCAAACTGATAAATATATTACTGGTGGTGGGTGCCCAATTGTGAGTAGTATGGGAGATTGAATTGTTATAACATGTGTGGTTTGGAAGCAAAACTGAACTCATTTCTTGCAGCACTCTTCACAGCAAAAGGAACTACCTCGCAAATCCTGATAATATAATTATATACACACAAACACATGCATGCTTGTAATAACCGCATGTAGCAATTCTGCTTCTGCTTCATGAGAATAGTATTACCTGCTAGTAGCAGTTTGGTATAATGACACTGTTCTAAATCACTGCTGTACTGTGTTAAAGTGGTTTAGTTCAGACCCCAGTAAACTGAATCTTTAAATTTTACGTCAACACACGGAGGCTTGAATTACAGGCAATGCACTCCTCTTTACCAAGACCAGCAGCAAAAAACTTTACAAATATACAGCACCAAACTTGGCCATCCAGCCCTAGCTGACATAGACTACTGCATACAACTCCTAGAGTCCTTTAACCCTCCCATAGTCCTTCAGATGCCCATAAAAGGCAAAGGCACCAAACATCATCCCCTTCTTTGCTGCTAACTAGCTGATTAACTGATGGCAGTGGTCGGCCTGTTTTCCATGGTGCATGTTATTCTCCTTCTGACTGCAGTACATGTTATTCTCCTTCTGACTGGTGTAGACTGAATGAGAAGGGACCTGCAGAAACTTGAAGAATGGTCAGGGGTTTGGCAGTTGAAATTCAATGCAAGGAAGTGCAAGACAATGCATATGGGGCACAAAAACCCTGGCACAATATATCAGTTGGGGGAGGTGAGGATATAGCATGCACCAAGCAGGAAAGGGATCTTGGGGTTATCATCTCTGATGACCTCAAGGTAGGGAAACAGTGTGACAAGGCATCAGGTAAAGCAAATAGGATGCTGGGATGCATAGGCAGGGGCATCACCAGCAGGAAAAGGAGGTCATAATTCGCTATACAAGACACTAGTGAGGCCCCACCTGGAGTACAGTGTACAGTTCTGGAGACCATACCTACATAAGGACATAGACAGGGTAGAGAAGGTTCAGAGGAGGGCAACAAAGATGGTGCATGGATTGCATCCAAGTCCTATGAGGACAGGTTGAAGGAACTGAACATGTACTCCCTGGAGGAGAGGAGGGAGAGAGGGATATGATAGAGACATACAAGTATCTTACAGGGAGGAACAGGGTGCAGGAATACACTATTTTAGCAAAAAGATGTTCCAGGACTAGAGGGCATGGGATGAAGTTGGAGGGAGGACGATTCAGAGGAAACATGAGGAAGAATTTCTTCACAGAACGGGTGGTGGACAAGTGGAACACCCTGCCAGAGGAAGTGGTGGGGGCTGAAACAATCATGGGATTTAAGAATGCATGGGATAGACATAAAGGAATTCTGGAGGTCAGGGGGTAAGGGGCAACAGACTTCTAGGAAAACATAAACTGAACTTACGAGCTCAAATGGGCAGACTGGGTGGGCCATAGGCCCTTATCTGCTGATACTGTCTATGTATCTATGTATCTATGTAGTTGATGAGGCCCTCCAATTGCTACTGAGCATCTGGCAGCACTCACTGATGAAGCAGTTTCCTGAAGGTTTCAGGAGGAATTCAGTCCCAGAGACGATCATTACTTGGTGGACCATGAAGAAATCCTGGCACAAGGGCAAGTGCAGGGTGAGGACTGCCTGGCAGTTAAACAAGCAGAGGCTGTAGTGGCACACAACTACATGCATCACCCTCAGGTGAGACAAAAATCTCCTTTTTTTTGAGAAATCCTGTGGAGGAAGGTCACGATCTCTGCCTTCTCCCTAGGTTAGAGTACCCCTCCCACTGTAGAAGAGGTGACTTCAGAGGACCGCAGGAGTAAACAGTCCTTTTCTGATTCTGCCCTTGTCATTACCGGAAGGGCTTTTTCCATGGAGCCTACCCATCATGGGAGGTCCCCCGGAATGGATCTGTGACCAACAGCCTGAATAAGGCTGCATGCACTCTAGGAAACTCGAGACCCACCAACATTATCGAGGGTGGTATGGTACTGACCCTGCATCCAGTTGGTTAACTAATACCAGATTCAGAAGGCTGGAGGGACAGTCACAGTCCCCAGATACCCCTATAGCCAGGAAGGCCATACAAAAAAGAAAGCATGTGTCTCATCCTCCTGAACACTCCTACCGCCCCCCTTTCTGGGTTTGCAGTCAGGGGGCGGGTATAGGAAGGACAGCTCGGACCCCTCAGCACAGGAGATGGACTCAGATGAGGATTCTAACCAATTTCTCCCCAGATCTTGGCACAATGAAGGCCATCTTGCTAAACTACTCAGGAGATTATCTGTGGAGCCCCTTACCAAGGAACCCCAGGAGTCCACTAAGTCACCTTTTGATCTGGATGCCCTGGGGACTCTCCATTTGAGTAGACCCATTTTTATGAGCTCCAGAGGAACTGTTCTAGATTTTTCCTCCCTTTCAAGGTCACTCTGGCACCTGAGTTCAATAAGAGATTCTCCACCTGGCTGGGCAAAGTAGGCAAAGGCCCCAAGAAAGGCTAGGGTAAAAGACACAAGGCAGTCCAAGACAAAATGCTAAACCTAGTGGGACCATTGGCATTACTTAGCGATGTGGCTCAAGAGGCATGTACTAATAATAGTCAGACTATCAGGATTACTTACAAGATGTAGTACAACATGCAATTTGTTTGTTGGGTAATACAAATGCAGCTTTCTCGACTGAAAGTAGAAAGATGTCCTTTTTGAAATTCCACGCAGACTCCTCAGAACTGTCTTCCAAAAATGCAGACCCATATGCAGATTGCTTGTTGTTCGGTGAACCCTTGCTCAAGAAACTTAAGAAATTGGGCAAGGACTTTACTGGGATCAAGAAGATCCAGTATTCCTTTAGGGCATTGGGGTGCCCCTTTTTTGCACAGGCCAGAAGAGGCAGAGGCCTCTCTTTTGTCAGGGATCAGACCCATGGCTTTTGCCAGGGCTTCTTCAAAGGTTCTTTTGGCAATGTATCCTGGTGAAGAAGAGACCAGGGATTTTGATCTAGAGGTTGCGTCTGTCAGGGTAGAGGCTCAACCACTCCCATCCCCACCCCACAATCAGGTAGGACAACCTCAGGGGGGACACCCCCCGAGCTCTCTCTCGATCACTTCCTCTTTGTCCCAGGCCCACTTCAACTGGCAGGCAGACTGCACATGTTCTCCGACAATTGGGAGCTCATCATGCTAGATGCATGGGTTCTGAACACAGTACAGGGCTACCAGATTGAGTTAGAAACCAACCCATTCCCCTTTTTCAGGTCATTCCCCTTCTTTCTCCAGAGAAGAAAGGGCACTGATTTCCCAGAAATTGGACTCCATTTATTCCAAAGTGCCATAGTTTGTGCCCCACCAGGGCTTCAAGGCTGAAACAGTTCAATTTTCTTGTTTCCCAATAAAGACAGAGGTCATTGGCCAATCCTCCATCCTTCTTCCTTAGCCCACACCGTACCAATCCTGTTTCCCATCCTTTCCACTTTCCCTAAACTCTTGACTACCTCATATTCCTTTCCTCCACCCCTGTGACTTACTCATCTCCCTGGCTCTCCCAAGAATCCAATATGGATATTTGCAGTACCATCATCCACTCCTACTCCCCATGAGCAACTCACACTGCACCCTCCTCTCCTCACCCCTGTTCCCACCCACAGTTTTCAATCCTCAAGTGCCACCTTGACGCTGCTTCTCTCTCCCTCCCCTTCAGCCTCTTGTCTATGGCATACCACGCTAAAAGACTTATTCCACCTGTATGCTCACTCTTGCTTGACAAGGCCTGCCGGCTGCTCCTCTCCATTGTATAGATATCTGTTACTGTCATTATTTATTTTTCCATGTGCTGATCTCTAGCTGTATTACTTCTTAGTTGTAGTTTCCTTTACTGAATTTATTGTAATATGTTTCTGTTTCAATTGTTTCATTTTCTAATTGTATTCTCTGATGTCAAACCTTCATAAAAGAGCCATTGGCTCAAAGGTGTTAATCTGAATCTTAAATAAATAAAATAAATAAATAAATAAACCTGCAAAATCTCTATCATTCTGTTGTGTACAGAATGTTCAAGATGGAAGGTATCCATCTTCTACAAGACACCCTCCTCAAAGGGGATTGGCTGGTTCATCTGGATCTGAAGGATGCTTACCTAACAGTTCCCATCCATTTTGATAACCAGAGGTGACTCAGGTTCTCATGGGAAGGGGTAATCAGGCAGTTCACTTGCCTTCTTTTTGGCTTCTCCATAGCCTCATGGTGCTTCATGAAGCTTCTGAGCCCAGTGAAGCTTCTGAGCCCAGTGATGGCCCGGCTCAGGGCCACAGATGTCACACTTATCAGTTACCTGGATGACATCTTGACCATGAATCAGGATGCTCCATCACTAGTGAAGCATCTCCACCTAACCATCTCCCTGCTGGAGTACCTCAGCTTTGTCATCAGTAAGGACAAGCTGGTCCTGTCCTCCAGCTAGACAATCGCTTTCATGAGGTTCAAGGTGGACTCAGCAGAAGCCTGTCTCACATTGCCTGTAACTAAGGTCAAGGGCATTTATTTATTTATTTAAGCATTTAGCCAGGAAGGCATACTGAGCAGGCTACTGCTCGATTCCAGATGCGTCCTGGGGAAGGGGGTCGACATACACAGTTGAGTTACAAGCATAATACAAAGTGTGATACATAATAAGGACAATCGCTACACATTTGGTCCAGTTACAAAGACAAAATAGATTGAGAGAACAACAGATACAGATTAAAAACAGGTACAGTTTAGATACATAACAATAATCTAGTAGGATAGGTAAAATGTACATTAAAATATTCACAGAATGGGTAAACAGAACTGCCACTCTGTGGTCTGTAATAGTGCTTAGACACATGAGCAGGTAGAGGAGAAATGAGCTTGGAGCATGGAGTTAAGATGTGGGGAGGAAGAGAAGTGATGAATGTTTGCAGGGAGGGAGTTCCACAACTTTGGCATGCTGTAGCTGAAGGCTGCCTGGCCAACAGTAGTGAACCTATGTAGGACAGCTAAGATCCATGGGTCATTGTTTCTGAGGGACTATGCTAGGGTGCTGGGGTTGGCTAGGACAGTGGCGAGGTAAGGGGGGAGGGACTAGGACCAGTACTTGGCCAACATCTTGGTGCAGTGGGACTGCCGGCGGTTATCTAGAGAGGTGAGGTTCATTGACTGGTAGAGGGCACAGTGGTGAGTGGAGTATGGACAGTTCAGGACAAAGCAACAGAAAGAGTGGAAAAGGGGGTCCAGTCTGGCTAAGGTGGACTTGGGATCGGCACTGTAGACTATATCCCCATAGTCAAAGATGGGGAGGATCATTTTCTGCATGATGGCCCTACAGGCAGATACTGGGATGCTGTCGCAGTTGTGGTAAAGTGCACTGAGCATGGGGTGCAACCTCTTGAGTATGGAGCCAACATGTGCAGAAATGTTGAGGTGCTGGTCAAGCCAGACACCGAGGTATCTGAAGGAGGTACAAGCCTCCAGAGGCATCCCATCCAGGGTGTGGAATGTGATATGGGAGAGGAGCCTTGAAAGTCTCTGCCTTGTGCCAAAGGTTACTGAGACAGTTTTTTTGGCATTGAGGGAGAGTTGATTGGAGTGAAGCCAGTGCTGGATCTCAACAAAGTCCAGCTGCAATCTGGTCATAACCTCTGTGGCCGAGGAGCCAAATGTATACAGCACAGTGTCATCCACATACATGTGGGTGGAGGTGTGTGGGCAGGCAGAAGGCAGGCCATTTAGAAAGATGGAGAACAGGAGCGGGCCTAGGACTGAGCCTTGCGGTATCCCTGTGGAGACAGGGAGGGGTGCTGAGGTGGAAGAACTGATTCTGACGGATTGGGACCTACCTTCCAGGTATGAGTGGAACCAACTGGTTGCCCAGCTGGACAGCCCAGCGTTGGCGAGTTTGGCCTGGAGGAGTGAGTGGGAGACAGTGTCAAATGCCTTGGCCAGGTCAATGAAAATGGTGGCTGTGATATGGCCAGCATCCATACCAGTGAGGATGGAGTTGGTGAGCCTGAGAAGGGAAGTGGTGGAGGAGTGGGATTTCCTAAAGCCAGACTGGTAGGGGGTGAGGAAGGAGAAGGAATTCAGAAAGGGTGATAGTTGAGAGAGTACTAGATGCTCTTGAAGTTTTGCCAGGATTGGTAGAGGGAAATGGGTCAGTAATTGCTTGGGTTGGAGGCATCCCCTTCCTTGGAAGGGGGATTACGGTGGCATGTTTCCATTCAGAGGGGACATCAGCAAGGGAGAAGGATAGGTTGAAAAGGGAGGCCAGGGGTTTGGCTATGGCGAGGGCCGAAAGGTGAAGCATTTTGGAGTCCAACCTGTGGGGCATTTGCCCTTATTGGGGTTAAGGGTGAGCAGTACATTATAGACGTCATCCAGGGTGACCTGCTGAAAGGAGAAAGAGTGGGCTGTGGGTGTGACAATGGCTGGGGTGGTAGAGGTGGGTTGTTGTGCAAGGTGAGGTGAGGACAGGAGAGAAGCATGGCAGTTTGTGAAGTGAGAGCTAAACTGTGTGGCCACTGCTAGGAGGTCAGCGATGGTGAGACCACCTATCAGTAGGGTAGGAGTGAGGGGCTGAGATGGAGGGCTGAGAAGTGATTTTACCACTTTCTAGAATTTGGCCGGGTGATGTGAAGTAGAATTGAATGTGACTTTGAAATAGTTGGTTTTTGCTTGGCAGATTTTCCTAGTGCTGGCATTGCGTAATGCGCGATATTGCTGGAGGTCAGCTGGAGAGCTGGAAGTTTTAAAGGATTTCCATGCCTTGTCCCTGTTTCTGATGAGGGCAAGGATTTTGGTTGAGATCCACGGGAGGTGAGCACCTCTGACCCTGGTTTGCCTGAGGGGGGCGTAGCGGTCCTAAACGGCAGAGAACTTGGTCTTAAAGAACTCCAGGGCCTCATCTATGGAGGTGGATTGGCTGATGAATGACCAATCAGAATTGGAGTTAAGATGTGGGGAGGAAGAGAAGTGACAAGTTTTTGAGGGGAGGGAGTTCCATAAAGAAAAAGTTATGCAAGCTTTTCAGGAGGGAGCATGCCTCCGTCCAGGACCTAGCCAGAGTTATCAGTCTTCTCTCCTTGTTCATCCAAGCCATCTTCCCAGCCCCCATCCATTACAGCTCTCTCCAGTGATGCAAGATAGAGGATTTAAGACACTCAGGCTCCTTTGACTTCCCAGTGCGTCCCTTCCAAGCAGCCCGCAACAATATTCTCTGGTGGATTTGCCAGATGGACACTTGTAATGGGAGAACCATTTTCCGGGCTCTACCAGAACTCTTGGTAGAGTCAGATGCCAGTCTGTATTGCTGGGGAACCTGGTACCAAAGCACCTCCATGAGTGGCAGGTGGTTGGGGGAGGAGTCCTCCCCCTCCATATCCATGTGTTTAAACTCCTGGCAGTGTTTTTCGCAATCCAGAGTTTTGCCAAGGGCAGAAATGACCTGGTAATTCTCCTGAAGCTGGGCAATGTGGTGGCAGTGCACTACATCAACAAGTTATGGGGGATGAAGTCCCTCCAGCTCAATACAGTGATCCAGAGGTTCTGGCTTTAACGTCCGAGTCACAGATTGCAGATCCAGTCTCAGCATATCCCAGACCTCTCCAACTGGGCTGTGGAATGGAACTCCTGCTACCTGGTGAACTCCAGCAACTTCTGTCTCATGAGGGACATGTTCTTCCTGTTATAAGACTGTTGCAGGTGAACCTGTTCACCTTGTGCCTCTTGACTCAGCTCCCAATCTTTTTCAGCTGGAGACTGGATCCAGAAGCCAGTGCCACAGACACCTTTCTTCAGGGCTGGAACAAGCTGAAGGGCCACACCTTCTCCCATTCTCCATGATCTGCAGAACAGTAGCTCAGATCAAGAGGCAACAAGCCATATTCTTGCTGATCACTTTATTCTGGCAAGCTGAGCCTTAGTTCCTGGCTCTGTGGGAACTTTCTATTCAGCTTCTCCTCCCTCTTCCCTGAGAGAAGGACCTTCTTGTGGATGCAGGCAGCAACTTGCATCCTCTCCTGCTGGAAGACAAGCTCCAGATGGTGGCTTAACTTATTCCAGAGGTACCTGATCAACCGTGGGACTTTCAGATGGAGCTGCCAACCTTCTCTGAGAGTCCTGGACCAAAGGGACCAAAAATCTAATTCAGCAGCCTGGTCTTGGTGGACTGACTGGTGTGGTGGAAAGGATCTGGATCTTTTTTCGGCACCTGTGATGGAGGTGGTAGAGTTTTTGTTCCACCTGTACATTTCAGATAAGGTGTACAGATTTATCAATGTTGTGAGGCCTGCCATCTCCATGGCACATGTCCCAATGGACAGTAAGTTTGTGGGTCAATATCCACTTATTTGTAGATTTCTCAAGGCTATCAGATGGTCTAGGCCCACACAACCTAGGCACAGATGCACCTGGGATGTGGACAAAGTTCTACAATTTTTCAGGACTTGGTTTTCAGATTAACTTTCCATGCAGTTGGCCTCTCAGTTCTGTCTGACATCAATCAATATGATGTCAGACATTAGAGCTTTAGACATTTCTAGAATGTCTCACCTCCCAGAATGTTTTTTTTTTTTTTTTTAACCAGGAGAGACACACTAAGCTGAAGCTTGTTTACAGGTGCGACCTGGGGGCACAAGGAAGTTAAGTGACTTGCTTAGGATCATACAGTATGCAAGTGGGGGTTGTGGGATTCAAATTTAGGTCTCCAGGTTTGCAGCTCAGAGCTTTAAACCACTGCACTATGCTGCCTCCCTGGGTTTATTTCCTGGGTTTATTTCTCCTTCACCAGATGGATGAAAACAGCAGCTCAAGGGGTATCCTATCTGCGTTTTGAGCCAGAACCCAATCTGTGCATGGTATCCTGCCTTCTGGAATATCTTCATCAGACAACCTCCCTCTATGGGAATACTGATCAGGTTCTTCTCTCTAAATTCAAACCTCATAAACCAGTGGTGGCTGCCACCATTGCAAGGGGGGTTCAATGGACCATGACAGAGGTGGGGATTGACCTGACCATGTTTAGAGCCCACTCCTCTTGGGGGCGATGGCCAGCAAGGCATTCAGGAGGGATGTCCATTTGGAGGATATCCTTCAGACTGCTAACTGGTATGGGGAGTCAGTCTTCAGAATTTTCTACCATGAGCCTGTGATCGATGGGGTGGCAACTGTAGTTATGTCTGAAGCTTTGAACATGCCTGTAAATCAAGCCTCCATGTGTTGACATAAAATTGCAATTTTCCAACAGCATAGCTCAAAAGAAAGCTATGGTTTTAATAGATACACTGAGGCACAGGATTAGTCTCCTCCCCCTCCCTGTTTTATTTTGCTACAGCTAACACCTAGGATGACCTGGAAAAGCTAAGATTGGACCCAGTGGAGACCAGTTTATAGTGTTCTAGTTTCAAGTTGTCGTTTTGGATGGTTTCTGTTTCAAGTTTGGTTGGAGATTCCTGGCATTAAAAGTTGCACAAAGAAGAGGATGACATTTGGTACCTTTGCCTTTTATGGGTGCCTGAAGGACTATGGGAAGGGTAAAGGACTCTGAGAGTAGTAGGCAGTAGTCTGTGTTAGCTAGGGCCAGATGGCTGTGTTTGGTGTTGTGTATTTGTAAAGTTTTTCGCTGCTGGTCCCAATAAAGAGGAGTGCATTGCCTATAATTCTGTGCCTCCATGTGTTTATTAAAACCATAACTTTCTTTTGAGCTACACTCTCAGAAAATTACAAGTCTCCATACAAAACTAAGTACAAAAGACAGGCAAACAGTTGGAGGATGTGGGGCTGGGTCACACACACTTAAGCAGTCCTGCACCAGCCCAGCCTCTGATGAAGTGTCTGTTGGGATGAAGAAGCCAGAAGGAGGGTCAAAAGTAGGTCACACTCATGGAAAGGGAGAGAGCTGCAAAGTGTGGTGTGTTGTGTCCTGCAAAAAAATGTTCTTAAACGGAATTGGTGTCAGTGAGGTACAAACAGCAGAGAGACCTCACACGGTGGCTAAGTGGAGCGATTTGAGAATCAGGTTCTTTAAGGCTGTGCCTGCCACTTGCATGACATCACAAGAGCTCAGAAAGAGTGAGGCACCATGCTGCAGAAAGCCACAAAAAGTGAAACTAAGGCTTTTACAGAATCAAGACTTTTGGCATCCCACACTTGGTTATTGTTGGTAGGGATGGGAGGGTCATAAATTGTACTGGGAGAGGCAGGGCAGTATGGTTAGTGGATGAGCAGCTGAGCAAGCTTGAGGGGATGTTTTCTGCTTGCTGGGTGAGGATAGGAGTGGCTCCTTCTTCTAAACTACAAGATGTTTCCACCCAGTAGAGAACACTGTCACAATCAGCTTGGCTGATCATTGGCTGTCACTGCCGAGCTTACTGCAGCATGAGCTGCATTTTACTTGAAAGTGACACATCTTTGAAATGGTTTTACAGAAACATAGAATCGGTCACCAGATAAGGACCGCTTGGCCCACCCAGTCTGCCAATTTTTCCCTACCTACAGTATCACTGCAGACCCTATTTGATCTCCGGTTATTCTCCCTTTCCCCATTCCTTTCCACTAGGATTCCCCTTATACCTATCCCATGCATTATTTCTTCTTTTAGAACTAATTTTATTCCTTGATGCAGTTGGTCAGGATTTCCTTTGGATGACTCCAGCACATCATCCCGCCCCACCGAGATCCACCCTGACCTGTGACTCCAGTCTCCTCAATCCACATACAACTCACCCACTTGGGTACCACTTAGCTTCTGCCCCTCCAAAGTGGGGCTGCCTTCAGCACCATGGTGCTCCCAAACAATTATCTGATGTCCAGCAGGCAGAGGAGAAGATTGGAATGATGACGAGGCCCAGAAGGGTAGGATTCAGTAGTGGGTATGCTGGCAGGGAGCAGCGTCATCTGCCCAGCCAGCTGGGTTTTTCTGCTTTCCAGTTCACTGGAAGAGAGGACATGCAATGACACCCTGGTGACATTACACGTGTTCCCATGCCTGATGCATCGACAACCACCTGCCCGCCAGTTCCCTTGCATTATGCAGTCACTGGCTCATTGGCCCCCCCAGCCATCACTAGGGGTCAAACTTTCACCGAGTGCCACATCCAACCTGCTCTGGAGGAGGACAGCAGACCCTGGGTTGCTCAACTCTCATCCCCCTTCCCAACCTACTGACCCTTCGGGGTCATTCCTGAACCCAGGTTGTCAACAATGCAAGAGGCAGCGCTACTGTTTGTGCCAGTGGGCCAGCTTATCCCATGTATTGTTGAACCGCACCACTGTTTTTGTTTTATTGCAACTAGGTGTTCACTTCTCACTGCGTGCACAAGCAAACATATAGTAAAACAAACATTTCTAACTCCAAGTGCTATAAAAATGGAGTTAACTGGTGACAAAGTAAACTGATATAATTCACAATATGTCAGAGTGTAGTGTTTCTTTCAAACTCCCATGGCGATCTTAACAGGAATTTTCCCTAGTGCCCTAGCAAATATTCATCTGGACAATAAAACAGGTCGATGCCAGCCCCTCCCCAACATACCAGGAAATGAGCTATCACAGCTCAGTGTGCCTTTCCCCTGTCAAAAATGACAACTAGAGAAATAAAACAGGTTCATATAATCCACCCCCAGGACACAGCTGAAAAAGAGTGCTCAACTCCATGTCTTTCTGGGAGAAAATTTCCGAAATAAAAAAATAAAACAGGTTCATGTAACCCACCCCCAGGATGAATCTTGAAAGTAGATGTCACGGCTCAGGGTGCCTTTCCTGGTCAAAAATTACAGAACGATAAATATCCCCTCCCTCTACTTTTTATTACCAAAGGAATTCATTCATTCAGGAAAAAATAGGAAAATCACTGAGCCAGACTCATTTGCAATGGCTTCCAAGATAGTTTTTCTAGAAAGCAAGATCTTTCTTTCTTGTGCTTAATGTACTTTGGCTGCTTGTCTACAAGTGAAATCACAATCCTTTGGGACATACAAACATATGAAATTTACCAGCAGATAAAGGCCTAGAGGTCTATCAAGTCTGCTCAAATGTGCAGCTAGCACCCCTTATTCTGCAGCTGCCCCTCCCTTGCACCCTTCCCCTTCATTAACCCTCCCCCTTGTCCTGTCCCATCCTCGTTTGAAGCAGTCCACTGTTCTACTGCATACCACTTCAGCAGGTAATGCATTCCACCCAGCCACCACCCTCTCTGTAAAAAAGTGTCTCCTCATCTCCCTCCTGAACCTTCCTCGCTCCAGTCTCATATCATGGCCCCTGGTGGCCCTCCCCTTCCTTACTTTGAACAGCCCCTCTGTTACCCGTCTTGTTTATTCCTTTCATGTATTTAAAGGTTTCAATCATGCCACCCCTGTCTCTCCTCTCCTCCAGTGAGTACGTTCAACTCCTTCAACCTCCTCTCATATGACAAGTCCCCCAGTCCCTTGATCATCTTTGTCGCTCTGCGCTGCACCCCCTCCAGTAACTTAATGTCCCTCTTCAGATACAGACACCAGTACTGCACGCAGTACTCCAGGTGTGGTCTAACTAATGACCTATACAGTGGCAGAATCACCTCCTCCCTCCTCGAGGATATGCCCCTTGCAATACAACCCAGAATTTTGTTGGCCTTTGCAGCTGCCTTCCTACATTGTGCCGATTTGTTCATTGACCCTGTAATGAGCACACCCAGATCCTTCTCCTCCTCTGTCTGGGCTAGCTGCACTCCCCCTAGCTGGTAACTCCTCCTTGGGTTCTTCATCCCAAAATGCAGCACCTTGCACTTTTTGGCATTAAAGCCTAGTTGCCAGGTGTCTGACCAGGTTTCAAGCTTTGCCAGATCACCCTGCAACCCCTGCCATCCCCTAGGTCATCCACCACCGCCTACCTTGGTATCATCAGCAAACAGAATGATCTTGCTCTTGATGTCCCATGATATGTCTGCAATGAATATCCCAAACAACACTGGTCCCAACACCGAGCCTGTGGAACACCACTCGTCACTGCCCTTGGGTGTGAGCTCCCACCCACCACCACCCTCTGTTGCCTTCCCTGCAGCCAGTTTCCTACCCATCTCACCAGCTTTGCACCCGCCCCTGTGCCTACTAACTTCCTTCCCAGCCTTCCATGTGGCACTGAGTCAAATGCCTTACTGAAGTCCAGATACAGGACATCCACTGCATGGCCCCTGTCCAGTTGCCTAGTTACCCAGTCATAGAACTCGACCAGGTTGGTTTGGCAGGATCTGCCACATATGAAGCCATGCTACCTGCTGTCCTGTAGTCCTTTGGCCTCTAGGAGGGCCACCAGCCTCTCCTTCAGGATAGTCTCCATTAGCTTACCCACGATGGATGTGAGGCTTACTGGTCTGTAGTTTTCTGGTTCATCCTTGGGGCCACTCTTGTGGAGGGGCACCACATGAGCCATCCTCCAGTCCTGAGGTACACACCCCGAATGTAGTGAGGCATTAAATAGGTCTGCCAAAGGTCCTGCAAGGACCTCTGCCAGCTCCTTCAGTACCCTCGGTGGATGCCATCTGGGCCTGGCACCTTGTCCACCCTCAGTGCCTTCAAACCCTCTCGAACTCTGCTCTCCATGATTTCCCATCTGTCACCACTTCCCCCGCTTCTGCCATTTCTCCCACCTTGGTGTTAACCCCTCTTCTCTTTAGTAACACTCTAGCAGAAGCACCATTTAGTACTTCACCATCGCACCCCTGCTTCCACCCAACCCCTCCTAATCCTTACTATGTGGTCCTACAGCTCCTTTCTCCTGATGTACTTAAAGAAGTCCTTCTCCCCCTTCTTAATGCCTTGTGCCAGCCTGAGTTCTGTAGATGCTTTGGCTCCCTTACTGCCCTTGTCACCTCCTTCGATTCTGTCAAGTACTCCTCCCTGTCCTCCCCCCTCCCTGTTTTCTTGTACTTTCTAAAGGCAGCTGTTTTCCTCCTTACCTTTTCCATGACCTCCTTGCTCAACCAAATCTATTTCTTAGCCCTAGCCTTCTTGCTCTGGGCTTTGCAGCAGGTTTTGGTTGCCTCCACTATCCCCAGCTTTATGAGCTTCCACCTCTGGTTAGTGTCCATACTAGATTGAATTCTGGCCAGGTACCCTTTTACCACTTCCCCCATCCTCCCAAAGTAGTCCCTCCTGAAGTCCAGCACTATTGTGCCAGATTCCACTCCTTCCTTGCCCATATCCAATGTGAGCCATACTGAGCGGTGGTCTCTCCCTGACAGCGGTTCCTCCACTGTAAGTTCTCTCACAAAGTCCCATTTGCCAGCACAAGGTCAAGGGTATTTCTAACCTGGTTGGTTCACTGACCATTTGCAGCAGGAAGCTGTCCTGAAGGCATCCAGCAGTACCTGCTCCTTCTGTTCCTGGTTGTTGGGGTGCTCCAGTCCACTCCTGGCATGTTGAAGTCCCCACAATCAACACTACCCTTCTCTGCAGGTCCTCCTGATCTGTCCCGCTAGTTCCCTGTCTAACTCCTCCGTCTGAGATGGTGGCCTGTACACCACTCCCATTCCAAGAATCCTATTCTTGGAATCCTGGATTTGCATCCAAAGTGACTCTGTACTACCCTCCTCCCTTCTCCCCTTACACTTCAGTCCTTCCTTCACATATAGTGCCACCGCCCCTCCTTTCCCAATCTCTCTGTCCCTATGAAATAACCTGTACCCTGGTACAGACAGGTCCCAGTCATTGTATTGGGTGGCCCATGTTTCCATGATGACTGCAATGTCCACCTCTCCCTCTGCCATGAGAACCTGTAACTCTGCAGTTTTCCTCCCAAGGCTCCTAGCATTAAGGGTAACCACCTTCCACCCTCCCCCATCCTGCCCTCCTTTCCTAGCATCACCAACAGTACTTGCCATTTGTCCTTTGTCACTGTTATGGGGGAGTAAGCTCATATGGTTCCCAACCTGTGATTCTCTGCATATCTCTTCCCAACTGCCACCCCCACTCCTAGTTTAAATTCCCAACTTCCTCTATGTACTCCTCCATCCTCTGTTTCAACACTTTCTTTCCCTCCTCACTCAAGTGTAGTCTGTCCTTGGCATAGAGACTACTGTCTTCCCAGGTCCTCCCACCCCCAACAGCCCATACCCTTTAGCACAACACCAGGTTCTTAGCCTTCCGTTAAATTCCTCTATTCTCAGCTTTCTTGTTGTGCTTGCCTTTGGCATAGGAAGTATCTCTGAAAAAGTTACTGATCTTCCTGCCCCCTCACATAATTGTGCTAGTTCCTCAAACCTCCTCTGGACTGTATGTGCCGTCTTGTCAGCAGGTCGTTTGTCCCAAGATGTATAATTAAATTAGGCTTGTCCCTACCCCTTCTAGCATATTTCAGAACAGACTGTCCCACCCTTTCCGCTGTCATGACAACATGTTGCGACAGAAATGACTATGATGTCACAAGCAGAGAAATATGATAGCACATGTAGACAGGTAGAAGTGTCGGACAAAGTCTAAAGGACACAGTTCCTCACTGCAGTCAAATCTCCTTCATCAATGTAGAATGAGGGGAAATAAATGCAGAAAATATATGAAATATAAGGTGAACTGTGTTGAAATACAAAAATTTTCCCTGAGGTGTCACATAAGGAATAAGACATGACGGGGCACTGAATGCCAAGGATAACTGCACATTTACAAGTGTAGGGTGATAAGAAACTTACCTACCATACCCAGATAAAAGCTGACCTCAAACAGCACCTAATAACACTCTCAAAGTGCACCTGCCTCTAAGTCCAGCCACACCTGCTCTCTCTCTACCCCCCCAGCAAGCACTAGGGAAGCCTTAGGTACCCCCTCCCTCTGTCCCTTCTCATGACTTGCCTCAGCAATCAGCTGCATCATGCTCCTTGACCATACCCCACCCCCCCAACTCCCAGTCTCATGGGTTTCCCCATCAGTCACTACTAATGCAAGCTGCCTGACCATGCCCACTCGCACCCCACCATTTACTCTAGCATGTCTTCTCCACTCAGTCTCCCCTCATCCCCATTTCTCCCTATACCTTATTGCCCTTCTTTCCCCACCCTTTGCCTCCACCACAGTACCTACCTCTCGCTCTCTCGTACCTCCTTTCTTCACCCTACTGCCAGCTGTCCCCATCCCCTCTGAACTACTGACAAGGGACTTTGTAGCTGCTTATTCTCCCCCCCCCCCCATAAAGTGTTTTTCTTGTTATTTAACTTGTACCTATGTTTTGAGTTATTCTGTAAGTTCTGAAACCAAGTTGTATCGCTCATTGTGATGTACCTTTGCTTTCTCCTATTGTACTTTGTTTTGCAATCTATGACATAGAACGTTAGTAAAAGAGCATGCGTTCAAAGGTGTTTTCCAAATCACTGAATAAATAAAAAGTAAATAAATATGTTGATCCCATGACAAACAATGCCCAGTCATCTCAAACTGCAATTATAAAATGGGGTTTGAGGGCAAATTTCAAATGATAAAAAAAAAATTAAAATCAAAAGTATTTAAATGCAGAGTTTGTTTGGCAGGGAGCTGAATAAAGTGTGCAAAGTAGTCCATCCACAGTGAAGGTCAGTGAGCACTAAGAAATGAGGTACAAGTATGTACTGCAGGGTGCTGACTTGTCCCTCCCCCCTTTCTGGTATGTAACCCTGTGAGAAAAAAAATATTACTCTCAGTATGTAAGAAAGAGCCAGGAGGTTTTGTCTGGAGAAGAGCTGTTTTTTTTTTCTTTTCTTTTCTTTTTGGAAGGCTGTGCCTGTAGTTCAGTGGAGGGGAAATAGCTCCTCCCCCATTCCCTACAAATGCCTTCAGCTTCCATTTCCTCTACTTAGTGAGTCAGATTCACTCTGGTGCTGCGTAGCTGTGTGGCTGGCTTCTTTCCCCTCTGGGCCTCCTCTGGTGCCCCTCTCCTTGTGCCTTCCCTCTGCCTCTTTTTCCTTGTTCTTCTCCTTCCCCTGTGTTGTCTTTCTGTCTCTTCCCTTGCCCTTCCTCGCTCTCTTCTTACCTTCTGTTTTTCTCTGTTTTCTTTGGGCTTTTCTCATTCTGCCAGCTCCACGTTCATCTGTGCTGCTGAGCCTGGCCCGCATCTTCACTCCTGAGTGCATGCCTGTTCCAACCTGCTTGATACCAGGGCTCCTTCTTGCCTCGCCATTCCACTTGCAGTTCCTCAGCGCTTCGCCATCTCCTCCCAGCCAAAGTGAATACCTCTATTTTCCTAATGCTCTGCTCTTGTTCTCTCCTGGACCGGGAAGCATTCGGCTTCAATGCCCTTGCCTTGCGGCAGATGCACCACCACCATGCCTTGCATGCCCTGCTCCCATCACTCTGCAGTGCAGTGGGGCAAGGAACTCTGGATTCTGCTTTCTATTCTGAACTGGGGAGTATTCTGGGCTGCAGTGCCCTTGACTTGCGACAGATGCACTGCCTCCATGCCTCGCATGCTCTGCTCCTTCACCTTGCAGCTCTGTGGGGCTGGGCACTCTGGATTCTCTTTTTCCTCAGCGGCTTGTACCTGCTGGCTATGCAGCCTTGCCCCACTTACTTGCTTTCTCAGCCACCCTGTCACTTCAGGCTAGGGATTCCTCATTGACTTATTAACATTACTACTGCTACATCGATTTCCAGCTGCGTTAGACACCTGGATACGCTGGCACCGGATTTGTAAGTCCAACATTCATTGTATACACCAAGAGCAGAGACATTACATGCATCCACATTGGGAGCGTTCACTCAGTTTGCATGTATTTACTCAGTATGTTTGAACCCCTGTAACTTAATTATCTCTACTCTAGACACTTGAGCTCATGCGCTTCTATAGACATTTAATTCGGACTATTTTATAGAAGCATTTTTCATCCTTCAACTTCATGCCTATCGAATTTGCTCAGGCACGCTAGTACAATCTGTCAAATGCTTGGCATGAGGTCGCTGTCCAGTAATCATGATCATCCTGTTGTTGTTGTTGTAAAAGTTTATTGTTTGACTTAAAAAGTCATCAACAAGAGAAATGTATACAGAATACAAAAAGCAATACAAACCAAAACATTACTACATAAATTAATACAATACACCAGTCAAATACATACATTTAATTTAACAGTACAAGCATACAATTATAGTTACAATTTTAGCTCACTATTGCACTATACTTCAGTTTTCACACATTTTAAACTTATATTCTTTGCCTAAGCATTTACACTGACTACCTCTTAGCATTTCTTTCAGATATAATATTCCTATCAGCCATAATCATATATTTCATTCCCGTACCTTCATTCAATGTTTTACTTTCTCAATTGTATTAAAATAATTTGCTAATTTCTCGAGCGTCAACCTATCTGCAGTATGTATCATAATTGTGGTTAATGTTGTTTTATCGAGCTGATGCGTATTTAAACTATAATCTTTCAACCAATAAAGTCTCTACTTTGTATAATAAGTACAGAACCAGAGTACATGAACCAAGTCCTCTCTACCCCCAACTGTGCAATCACACATATCAGATATAGACTTATCTTTACAGTATCTTCTTAACAAAACATTGCTTGGAAATTGCTCAAATTTATATTTAGCAAAGACTGATCTCATCTTAATATTTTCCAACATATCTAAGTATGGCTTATAACCAAAGCAAAGGTTGTTTTTACTAAACCTTTTGGAGTATCCAGAAGTAGAAATGGCTTTCAAATCCTCATTATTCCAGTAATTCTCGTCCTTTTTATTAATATATTTATTATACTTAGGACTCAACATGATACCCTTATCAATTACCCTTTTCAGAGTCATTATTGAGTATCTTTCAAGTAGTACATTAATCTTGGTAAACCAGAATGTACCCCTATATCCTAGACCATGCCAATACAGCTTTTCTTTGTAACAAATTTTCGACAGGTTAGCTTCAGGAGCTCTAGTAAGCTTGATCCAATAATTTAACTTTCTATTATCCATTTTTGCTCTAATATTAACAATTCCCAGTTCAGAGCACAAATAAGCCACAGGGCATGAATGCCCCAGCCTAAGTAAACACCTTAAATTTTTATATAAATGTGACATCAAACAGTCAATCTTTTTATTGTCATAGTCCCAGATTTCACTGGCGTAAACCAGTTGTGCTTCTAATTTTACTTCAATAGCTTTAAGAAAAGGTCTAACTGAGTGGCCCCCAAACCTATAGTTAAACCTTGCCAGGGCTCCAATAGTTTTCTTGTGCTTTACTACTAAAGAATTATAAAAAGAATTCCAAGTGCCACTTGAATGAAATTCTATTCCCAGATACATATAGCTGGGGACTATCTCAATTTTGTTTTCATTCACAATCCACGTTCTTTTCAGTTTTCTTTCTCCAAATATAACAACCTTTGTCTTGGATAAATTAATTGTTAATTTTATCCTTTGTGAATACTGAGCAATATAATCCAGTTTAGCCTGTAGTCCCTTTTTTGTCAAAGAAAACATAACAATATCATCTGCATAGGCTAAAAGAGGGCAAGCGGAGTCCAGCACCTTAGGGGAATCTGAGCCAAAAGAATCAGCATCTTTCAGAATTTTAGCAATATATACAGAAAAGAGTAATGGGGCCATCACACAACCTTGGTGCACCCCTTTATTAGTCTTAAAGGGGGCTGACAGTTGACTTTCTTTGCCCAAATTAACTTTTGCCCAGGTATCGTTATAAAGATTAGCTATTATATGAATCAAATTAACATCAATACCTCTGTCAAACATAATAGTCCATAGCATATTCCTAGAAATGAAATCAAAAGCCACTGAATAGTCAATAAAAATGGTGTACAGCTTTTGTTTCCGAAGCAATACAAACTTCTCTATCAGATGCTGCAATATAAAAATAATGCCAATAGTAGAAACATTTTTTCTGAAACCTGCTTGAAATTTAGACAATCCATTAGTCAATTCCACTTGGTCTTTTAACTTTTCCGGTAAAATTTTAGAAAATATTTTTAATGAAACATCCAGTAGACAGATTGGTCTATACATGGCAGGAGAAGTCAAAAAGCCCTTTTTGTGGATAGGAATAATGTATGAACCCTTCCAAGATGGCAGAAATCAATTAGTGGCAATACATTTATTAAAGTAAGCTTCCAGTATTCTACTCCAAAAAAGGGGATAAGTTATAAATATCTCAGTGGGAATCCCATCCAGGCCTGCAGCTTTATTTCTCTTCAGGGTTGATATAGCAATGAGTACTTCCAGATGGGAAAAACAAAATCTAGTTTGAGCAGTTCTATCCACACACAAAAGACTATGTTGTTCTTCAGGATCAAAAAATATATTAGTAAAATATTCTACTCATGTACTTTCATTGACAAAACTATCAAGTTTTGTCTTCTGTGAATTAGTTTCCTTAGCCACCAGTATCCAGAACTGTTTTACATCATTTGTATTAATGACTTCAAACATCTGGTCCCATTGATTTTTATAATAGTGTATTTATTTCCCCTTAATAATGGTTTTATAATGTTTTCGATTAATGTTGAGTTGTTTTAGTAAAATCTTTGAAGTATTAGTTTTATATAACTTATACAACCTTCTTATCCCTCTTTTAGTTACTCTACATTCTTGATCATACCATCCCAACTGTTTACAAGGCCTGTGTTTGGGCTGTAGTGAGATAAGTTTGCCCTTTATCTGGTCAAACAAACTGTTAATCAATTCAGCCATTTGAAAAATAGTCATAGCATCCAATAGTGAGGGATGAGCCATCAACAAGGAATTATTAAGCATTGGTCTAACTATATCCTCTGCATTATTATGCCATCTTATTTTAGTATCTGCTCTTATTTCAGAGACTAAGACCACATCCTGTGACTCAATTTTTTCTTTCTGCAAATTGAATTCCAGTATTACTGGAAAATTATCACTTTCCACCCAGAGATCTACCCGCACTTCCTTCCAGACATCAATTGTACCTGACCATAATGCCAGATCTATAGTAGAAGCACCTCTAGAGGATATGTATGTAAAATCACCATGTACATCCCCTTGGTATCTCCCATTGAGAAGGAAGGGATCAAAGTAACTCATTAAATCAATACTTTTTCTCCCTGCTCTATTAACAATAGCATCTTTTGCTTTCCTTGAGAATTCATTTTCTAATAAATCATTATACATCCTAACTGAATTTTCCAACAAACCATCATAAGTTCCTATACAAGCATTAAAGTTTCCCAGAAATAAGATATCTACCCTGGGGAATAAAGGCAATGCTTCAGTAAGGATATCAAATAACACGTCCCAGATAGCAGGGAGAAAAAAATTAGAATTTTCAGGAGGGATATACCCTGAGATCACCACTATTCTCCTGTACTTTAAGACCTAATAATAGTGCTATGACATTTTCATGTAGCTTCCAGGATTGAATTAATGAAAAAACATTAATTTTAACAAATACAATAATGCCCCCTGAACTTCGACCATTACTATAAAGTTTTCTACTTTCTGATTGGAAGCTATCATACCCATTCATCTTAATGTTATCAGCAGACCTATGCCATGTCTCTTGAAAACATAATAAGTCGAAGTTCTTGATATAATTCCTCCACTCCTCGTCCACCACTTTACTGGCCCAAACAGCAATATTCCATGTTAAAAACCTAATATTCTCAGAATTTAACTGTAATTCAAAGCTATTATCAGAGTTATGTCAATCATCCTGATATTCTGCAATAGCAAGGAAATGATTCTTCAATGGGAGTGCCATCTGAACAGTTTCTCTTCTTGGTTTAACCACTAAAGGTTCAACAGTTAAAAGGTAACTATCAGACATATTTAACCCCAATAAATCCAGGATAGTACTTTTTGCAAGAATTTTACCTACAGGTTCCTTAGAATCGAAAGAAAGATTTATTTGAGTACTACCATCTCTCATTTTAGCAATAAAGTAATCCCTTTCTCCAAAATGTATTTTCATAAAATTAAAAAATAATCCCCTAATAGCCCTGGTCAATTTAGTACAAGTTTCTTTTTCCATAATATCCATCCCAAAGAGGCCGGGAGATCAGAGGTCTGTGGTTCAGTTCCCACATCTGGCACTTGGGTTAATATTCCAGTACTGACACTGTAATGCAGCATGAGAGGGGTGCTGCATTTCTGAGGTGCCGTCTTTCGGATGAGACGTTAAACCGAGGTCCCATCTGCCTGGATTGGTGGTAGTTCAGGTGGGTGTTAAAGATCCCATGGCACTTATCGAAAAGAGTAGGGGAATTTCCCTGGTGTCCTGGCCAAATTTCCCTCATTCACTAAAAATACCACCAACAGCTTAATCTGGTTCAAGGTCAGTTGGCATTCATCTGTATCCCCTTCCCCCAGGTTGTGCCTGAAAATAGGCAGGATTTGTCTAGTGCACTTACCCGGTCAACAAAAGCTAAATAAAATAAATAAATAAAGAGACTAATTCCAGGTTTTAGGGAGTTGGTCAATTTTCTTCCATTGGTCGCCGTTGGAATACAATTAAAAAATTCTCTATTTGTATACTTTATAATACTTCCACTTTCCTTTAGGGGGTCACTATTAGTCCAAACATAATTAACAGTTCGTGGAGAATGCCAAACTGAGTCTAAGATATAAGTTTCACTCACTGAAATTTCCTTCAGGTCAAATATCTTATTAGATGTCAAGCTCAATCCTAGTTCTTTATTAAGAAATTGTACTACTGATGTTTTGGAGAGGGGTTTCAAAGATTTACTCCATTCAACAGGGCCAATCAATCTTAATACAGGATAGCTCTCCTTTGTTACATTGGTATAATTATCAGACCTCCTATTATCACATTCTCCCCTTTTGCTTTTTTGAGTGGTTAAAGGACTACTTTTAATACTTTCAGTTGCCTTACATATATCAACAAAGACCACCTGTTGTTCCATACTATTTACTAATATATGAGATCTCCCCAATTGTTGATTTAATAGGTTAAGTTCTGATTTCAGCAACCTTAGATGGGAGATGAGTTCCCCATCTTCTGGAGTAATAAGATTCTGGACTTCTTTCTCACTATCTATTTGTCCTTCAGGCAAAACGTTACCATAAGTACCATCAGTGACTCCACCTTTTTTCTGAGTTCGCTGTTCCTTCCCTATAAGGGGGATAACTTCTTGTTCTTCAACTACTACTTCAGTGCAATAGACTATTTGGCTTAACTCTTGGTCTTGTTTAATGTTATCAGTAGGAACTCCCTTAATCTTACTACCCCTCTTTTTCCTAGTCTCCCTTCTCTTCCCCTTTTTGTTAGGCTGGTTAATAAGTGGACTAACCGGAAAGTCAATGCTGCTGAAATCTGGTCTAATCACACTAGCACTGGAATTAGTTGAATGTACAGTTCCATCAATTACCTCTAAACTATCAGTTAAGTGAATAATTTTTAATACATTGCTAGATAGCTCATCAATCTTTGCCTTATTGAAAGCTACATCTGTTCTCATATTCTCCTTAAATTGTCTATTAATTATCAATTGATCCATTAAGATCAAGTTAGCATAAGCCGGGAACCTTAATAATTGTATTAGATCTTTCTCAGGATGATCAGGAACATAAGCTAAGTCATGTTTTCTATTTACAGAGCAATCATCAATGTGTTTATCTAGAAAATATTCCCGGTCCATCTGAGTCTTCTCCTGACAGCTAAGACCATTAATCTTTTCTTCACATTCTTTCAAGTCATCAATAGTGTTCTGTAAATCTTGAATTATTGAACTAAGAGCCTGTTTATTGTTTAAAGTTTCTGGAGGCTCCGAGATTTCAAATTTGTGTGAATCATTCACAGAGTAAACAACATTTTCCTCTAAACTACCTGGCTCCAACGTCATGATTATATAATCTACCACACTCTGAGCAGGAAACAGTCCTATTGCACTAGTGCCACTCTGACTTGCATTATAATTATCTTTTCCACTTAAATTAATCAGGGCTATAGGATCATTTTCAGATTTCTGCAATCATGGCATTGAAGTTTTACTAGAGCTTTCATTTAATCTATATAAATGGTCAGTAATTTTTGTCTGTATTTTCTTAATCAATGGTTTGTCACAGGGAAGTCCTTGTTCTAATGGAGACAAATTCCCATTCTGGAGCCTCTGCATTCTAGTATTAACCATACTTAAACCAGATGTCCGCAAAAAAAGGGGGGTGCTTGGCTCCGCTTACCCTCTATACAAAGGAAACACACAGAAAGAATTAAAATCCTATAGATAAAATAGATGATACGTGCTATAAATGCTCTGGAAATTTCAGTTCAGTAAAAACAAGTAGCAACGTATGATACAAAAAGAAAATGCAGAGGATAAATCACAGATCTATAGTCTAGAATCAGTGTTACAGCAAATATGTGTGCAATAACAGCTGCCAAAATATGCTGAAATGTGCAAAAGTTAATGCACCCTTAAACCCACTTGGTACTTAGCATAAATAATTATCTTAATAAAATGATCATACTTTCTTTCAGTTATACAAAAGTTATGCAGTTGACCAAAAGTCCGGCTATCACGGAACTAGGACAAATTTCTATATTCCGTATCTTTCCTTTTAGCCAAGCCACCAATGACTGAAAATCACAGGAGATGTAATTATAAATATAGTTGTAGCCATAACTGTGGCTCACTCGTAGCTTTAATCCTATTATCTGAGGGCTTGAGAACCTTAGGGGTCTGCTGAGTTGCTGCTTTCAATGCTTCCGACTCCTTTGCCACCACTGCGGTCTAAAACAATGAGAATGCAGGAGAATATGTAAGATTTCACTCTTTACATACTAACATACTAAAAGCCAGCAGACTAGGCTTAATGGTCTTTCGTGTCTGCTCGGTAGCCAGCCCCTATTGGGTGCTAGCTCCTCCTCCCCCCCAGATGCAACACCCTACACTTCCCCAGATTAAACCTCAGCCCCCACCTCCTTGACCAACCCTCCAGGGTATCCAGATCCCTCTGGACTGCCACCCTCATTTCCTCTCCATCAGCCAGTGCTCCCAGTTTTGAGTCATCCACGAAGAGGCTCATCCTACTCCTAACCCCCCCGTCCCAATGTCAGAGACATAGGCGTTGAACAGGAGTGGTCCCAGTACTGAACATTGGAGCATCCCACTGAAGACCTTCCTAGGGGAGGAGACTATCCCACCAACCACTACCCTCTGTGTTCTATCTGTAAGCCAGTTTTATACCCATCTAAGCAACTGTCTTCCCACTCCCATCCTCCCAACTTTGTCAATAACCCGATGTGGGGTACCGAGTCAAATGCCTTACTGAAATCCAGATATAAGACGTCCACTGGTCTTTGTCTGTCCAGGGTCCCTGTCACCCAGTCATAAAAATCTATGAGGTTGGTCTGGCACTATCTCCCCAGGATGAAACCATACTGTTTGTCATCCATGTGTCCCAGCATTTCCAGGTGCCTCCTGCTCTTCCCTTTGATGAAGCCCTCCATTATTTTGCCTACCACAGACATTAGGCTGACAGGCCTATAATTTCCCATCTCCTCCCTAGACCCACCTTTGTGGATAGGCACCACATGAGCCACTCTCCAATCCTGGGGCACCCTTCCTGTCTGGAGAGAGAGGCATTGAACAGTGCAGCTCGTGGAGCTGCTAGTTCATCCGCCAGTTCCTTCAGCACTCTTGGATGCAGTCCATCCGGTCCTGGTGCCTTGTCAGTCTTCAGCACCCATAGGGCCTCCCTCACGCTGTCTTCTGTGATGTCTCCTTCCCTAACCCCCCCTCAAAAAGGCACCCATCCCCTTCTAGGCCTGGTCCACCCCAGCCTCATCTAGTCCTCTCATCTCCATCTGTCCTCTCCTCTCCTCTCAGTTGTCCCCCCCCCCTCATTCTGGTTGAATGGATCCCATGACTCCTTCCCTAAATACCGAGGCAAAGTACTTGTTTATTACCTCTGCCTGTTCCCCCACCTCCTGAGCCCATCCTTCCCCAGTCCTAATCCTGGAGATGTGTGCACTTCCTTTCCTCTTTTCCCCTATGTATCTATACAATCCTTTTCCACCTCTTCGGATATCCCTGGCCAGGTTTTGCTCCAACCTCACCTTGGTTCCCCTCACCACTCTTGTGACCCTTCTAGCTGACAACTCATACTCACCTCTCTCTCCTTTCCCCCCCGGAGTGCTTAAAACATGAATAGGCAGCTTTCTTATCCCTCACCGCCTCTTGCACCTTCCTGGTCCACCAGCATGGCTTGATGGCCCTACCATTTTTACGCCTTACCCTTGCACACAAGCTAGTAGCCTCCTGTACCCCTTTTTTAATGGTCTCCCACAAGCTACCAACATCCATGTCTGGCCTAATCTGGCTCAAGCTCCCCCCTCAGAATCCTGCATATGCCCACGAATTCTGCCCCCATGAAGTCCACCACTACTGTGTTTGAGCGGTTGTCCTCTCCCCCTAGACATAGCAGAAACCAAACTGTGGCATGCTCTCCTCCTGCCAGTGGGCTACACACCTCCAGATCCCCTATCTGGTCACTGTCTGCAAGGGAAACGTCCGGTATCCCCCCTCAGTAGATTCCCCCATTTTTTGGACCAGAAAGGCATCCTGAAACACATCCATCAGCCTCTGCTCCCTGGCCACCGCTGATGTCATGGTGTCCCAGTCTTCCCCTAGCATATTTAGGTCCCCTATGACCACCATCCTACCCTTTCCACAGTCACAGTGCCCCTTAATGTTCTCAACCAGTTTTCCCTTCAGTTCCTCATCCATTGCAGGGGATCTGTACACCATCCCTACTTTCAATCTTTTGCCTCCCCCCGATTGTAGGGTTACCCAAATCACTTCCACTTCCCCTTCTGCCTCCTTCACTCCACTCACCAATATGTCATTCTTGACTATCAGTGCTACACTCCCTCCTCTACCCTCTTCTCTGTCCTTCCTGAATATTGTGTAGCCCTCCAAGTTTCAGAACATTATAAAAATAAAAACACTAACACTAAAACTTTTCCTAATAATAATCTGTTGACTCAACAATAGTCCAGCAAAACTCCAGTAATTATACACATTTTTGAAATTTAATTAAATACATCCAAAGACCAGAAGATAAAAAAACTCAAGGCAAATTCTATAACCTAGAGACACTGCCCTAGAGCCTAAAACTTGTAATTAGTAATCAGTAATCTGATTCTCAAGTCAAGAGCACCAGAACATTGTACAAATAAGTTTGTTAAATTACACAACAATATAAAATTTGAAAACTTACAGTGCTTGAGTGCACCAAAACATGTTTTCCAGATTCCAAATTCTGGGTCTCCGCACCATATGAGTATCAAGTTAATTGCCCCAGAGGGACCTCTGCTCTACACTGCTTCAACTTTTGCTACAGCTGTTTTCCTGCTAAAATTGCCAGAGAGTAATCTCCAGAAACAATGCAGTATACAGCAAAAAGATTAAGTTCTCTGGGGAGTTCAGAACCCTGCGCGGCAATACACAACTCCTGCTATCAATCGGAAAAAGCTTAAAGCTTAAACGAAGGCAAGATAGAGTGACTTGTTTCAAGCAAAAAGCCAGAAGCCAGAATAGCAATGAGCCCAAGCGCAGGGAACAATGGATTAGTGTCTGCTCGGCTCAGTGGGCAGATATACCCAATTTACACGTGCTTGTACCAATAAAATTAACTATCCATAATAGGTTAATTAGAAACAGGTATCACGGTATTGCCAACACAATCAAGCACCTAGTCCATCTGCTCCTTCTAAACCTCATGGTCCTCCAGAACTGATATGAACTGCCCGCTGAATAGCGCTAATCAATGCTAACTAGCAAATGAGCTAACAAGCTGGTGTTCTGATTACTGAGACGTGGTGTTGAAACTCTATTAGAACTCCTAAATCCTAAATTCTAAATATCTCAGGATATAATGCAGTACTATGTAATGCTGTGCAATACTATAGAACTGTAGGATACAGGACCAAATACTAAGTTGAAGAAAAAATAGAGTTAATACCAGTTCGTTTTAAACAAATTACCAATGTACACCATATACCCCATATATACCATATATACCATAAACACAGTGGGAACAAGGCAGAAGCAGGAAACTACAGACCTGTTAGTTTAACCTCAGTGGTAGGGAAAATGATGGAATCACTTCTGAAGGAAAGAATTGTCGAGTATCTAGAGGCCAGAGGGGCACAGGACCCAAGGCAGCATGGATTCACAGTGGTAAGGTCATGCCAGACAAATCTGATAGATTTCTTTGACTGGGTGACCATAGTAGTAGATCAGGGAGGGCTGTGGACATGGCCTACCTAGACTTTAGCAAGGCATTTGACACAGTCCCACACAAAGATTAATATACAAGTTAGCCAGTCTGGGAGTGGGTCCCAAGATGACAGCCTGGGTAAAGAATTGGCTGGAGAATAGGACACAGAGAGTAATAGTAAATGGAGTCCACTCTGAAGAAAGGGGGGTTACTAGTGGGGTACCACAGGGTTCAGTATTAGGACCGGTCCTCTTCAATGTCTTTATAAGCAACATTGCAGAGAGACTGGAAGGAAAAGTATGTCTCTTTGCAGATGACACAAAGATTTGCAACAGAGTTGATACAGAAGGTGGGGTGGAAAGGATGAGAAGGGACTTGGCAAGGTTAGAGGAATGGTCAAATGTATGGCAGCTTAGATTCAATGCTAAGAAGTGCAAGGTAATGCACCTGGGAAACAAAACCCAGGGGAAGAGTACACAATGGGGGGTGAGATACTAACAACAACAAAAATGGAAAGGGACCTGGGGGTAGTCATATCAGATGACCTAAAGGTGGGCAAGCAATGTGAGAGGGCAGCAAGGAGGGCTGGGGGGATACTGGGATGCATAGGGAGAGGCATCACCAGTAGAAAACAGGAAGTTATTATCCCTCTGTATAGACAGCTGGTGAGACCCCATCTGGAGTACTGCGTGCAGTTCTGGAGACCCAATCTCCGCAAAGACAGACAGGATGGAAGCTGTCCAGAGGAGGGCAACTAAAATGGTGCAGGGTCTGCACCGCAAGACATATGAAGAGAGACTTAAGGAGCTGAATATGTATAGCCTCGAGGAAAGGAGGCGGGGGCATGATAGAAACTTTCAAGTACCTCAAGGGAATCAACAAAGTCCAAGAGGGTAGCGTCTTTCAAAAAAAGAGGTGTGCAAGAACAAGGGGGCACAATTTGAAGATGGGGGGCGGCTCAGAGGTAATTTAAGGAAGTATTTTTTCACAGAGAGGGTTGTGGATGCATGGAACGGCCTTCCGGAGGAGGTTGTGGAGTCAAAAACAGTGGTGGAATCCAAGCATGCATGGGACAGTCATAAGGCAATTCTAGGGGGTGGGGGTAGGAAGAAATAGGCTGCTGGTTAACTAGGATCTGCAGTTTATCCATTAAGTAGGGAAATGGGCAGACTGGGTGGGCCAAGCAGTCCTTATCTGCCATGAAATTCTATGTCTCTATGTTTCTATAAACACAAAATTGGTCAGAAAGCAACACAGAAACAGTTCATAGTTTAACAATTCAATATTTTGATAGTTCGATAGCTTTATATTTTTTTATTTTACACTCCTAGAGGTTGGAGATTAGCATGGGACTTTGGGTCTTCTCAGTCACAGTCACAACCACAACTCTTAACCCTCAGTTTTCCTCTATCCTCTATCCTTGATCCTTCATCCCCATGTTCAATGTTAGCTCATTCTTAGTTTGAGTCCCTCTTCTCTTCACCCCCCGGTCTTTCTATCTTTTCAAACACCAGTCAGGACAACACGATGTAGCTCCTCCGCTGTTGAATACATTCCGCAGCACTTTCTTCCTCCTCTGCCCGTGGTGGGCTGCCCCCCTTCAACACTCCAACCTGTGAACAGAACAGAAGATGGCAGCAGAGGGCCCATACCACAGCAGACAAAACCGCATAAGTCGGTCTGGAAGAGTTGCACACTTAGACAGGCATGGGAAACATTACAGGTGGCATACCTTTTCTAGAAAATAAATTCATATTGTGCAACTTCTGCTTCGCTCACTCGCTCCTCCACAAAGGATAAGCATGCGGCAGCTATCGATCATCCTGTCCCCACATCTCCTGCTCAGCCATGTTTAGTACAGCAAGGTACGACATATTGGCACTTTTACCCTGCCTTTCCAAGATATCTGCACCCCCTACAGACATTATCACTACCTCACGGCATTCTTCTGCAGATCAGCTCCTGCTGCTTCCATCCACCAACTGGCCTAGATACAAACTGCTATATTGCCATCCTGACTCTGCAGTCCAACCAGCCTATGTGGAGGCTGGCTCAACTCCCTCACTTCTACTCCTTCTTCAGGTGGACCTATGTGGGGGTCCTGCTGGTCCAGCTAGCCTATTTGGATGCCTAGTTTGACTCCATCACTTCTACCCCTTCTCAGGCAGACCTACATGGGGGTTCTGCCAGTCTAGCTAGCCTACGTGAAGGCTTAGCCTGACACACTCACTCTACTCCTCAGGCAGACCTGCTTGGGGGTCCTGCCACTCCAACTTGCCCACGTGGGGGCCTAGCTCACTACTTGATAACCGTACATGCTGTCCTCTGTTGGATCTCCATGGGGTTCCTCTGGTGACCTGAATGGGAACCTCATATCACCTAGATGTGTGCAACCTCGAATCTTGCATTCCTGCTGCCATGCTGTCAACTGCACATTACCATTCCACATCTTCCCGCTATGCCTTGCTTGGATTTCAACTTCAGCCTGACTATATTGATGGCTTTGGCCTTCCATTTAACTCCTCCAGTCATTCTGCACTGAATCTTCAGTTTAGCTCAACCTCCATGGGACCAAGAAGAGCCACAATTCGTTCACACTTCCTTCAGCAACAGCAGAACTGCAGGCGGTCCCATGATCTCAAACATCCATTCCTACAAGTGGGTGTCTCCTCATCGCTCATAAATCCATATCACATGTGGACTCACTTCGGTCTTTCCTCCTTATGTTGGACCATGCACCTCTACTGCAATGGCGGACTGCTGGGGGTCCCGCCATCTCTTACTCGGAAAGTGCAATACTAGGGCGATGGCAGACACATGGGTCCTGCCATCCCAATCATACTCACCACATGAGGTGGCCTTTCTTCTTAGTTCAACATACTCAAGGCTCTACATGCAGCATTCTGTGGGGGTTCGGCCCCAGTATTCAGAGCATATCATATTATGGTGATGGCAAACCCATGTGGGTGTCTCGCCATCCCGAATCTATTGATCCTCAGGACATTCTTTTTGCTCAAATAGCTTTCCATCTTCTCAAAAACTGAACCCCGTGGAGTCTTGTCTCCCTTATGTTGACCACATGACACCTTCTCAATAGTATGAGCATTCGCACTTTGCTTACTCTGGACCTAAGAAACTCATGCTCCAGCTTGCCATTCGAGCCTACCTACCTACTTCATCTTTCATAACTACTTCTCCAGCAATCTATTCCATTCTGGTCCCATTCCAACCTAGTATATATGCCACACATCTCCGTAGAGTGTTCCTCAATCCTTGGACATCTAGGACAATTTTCCCCTTCTGATATGTACTCAATTGTAACCTACTATTACACTGGACTCCAGCTCTGGCAAGCCTCCCACTCACATAGACTCCTACCTCATCACCATTCCTGCTGCATCTCTAATGACCAATTTATCCTCGAAGATTTCTACATCCTCAGATATATTCCATTGGCGATCATCTTCAACCATGCTGACTGTCCCTGAATGCTCTACTGCAGTTTCACCATAGCTACCTCGATCATGGATTAACCATCATCCCTCATCCAGTCGTCACTCCTAGCTGGATCTCTCCATCTTCAGGAACTGATCTTCAGCGTTGACTTCCTGGTTATCATTGACTTTGACAATAGGACTTGGAAATCTAAAAGGAAATCTTGCTTCATCTGTTTGTATACCTCAATGTGCGTAGATAGTCGACTTACCTTCTCGCCAGACTGTACCTAGCTCTGCTCCCTGTCAAGGAACATACTTCCTGATCCTACCTCCACTTCCCTTCTTGACAGCTTTGAAGAACCTCCGTCATCATATAGGTCTCTACCACGCTGACCCACAGCTTCAGCCTATGATCTCGGCGTTATCCTGGGATATCTTTTCTAGTTGCTGCTTTGCCTCACTGGGGGGGCTTACCGCTTGCTCAATGCATTCCATTTCACCTTGGCTAGCCTACATGGGGGTCTCACCTTCATCTGTAACATATGCACTGGTGGATTACATGGGGTCCCACCATGTCTCTGACTTCACCTGTACAGGTCTTGGCTGCTCGCTTTTCCATTCCTTCTCTTCTCAGCTGACCCACATGGGGGTCTCGCTGTCTCTACTGGAACCCAAGCTATAGCAGACACCGTGGTCTGCCAAGTCCCTGCTTTTGCCCTGCAACGGGTCTGGCTACCTGCTTAATGCACTTCTACTTTGCTCTAACAGGGCCTATCTGCTTGCTTTACACATTCCTGCTTCACCTCGCAAGGGGGACTGGAGATTTCTATCCACTTCTCCCTGCAAGGGGGCCTGGCTGCCTGCACACTGCATTCCTGCTTCACCCCACAAAAAGCAGGCCTGGTGTCTTCTCTACTGGAACTATGCATATCGGATCACATGGGATCTGTCATTCTCCTACTCTAAACCACAGGAGGGCCTAGCTGCTTGCTCACCATAATTCAGTATATCTCCAACAACTGACTTCTTCTACATCACACTCCAGGATTGATCATCAACCAGTTCTACTTCTCGCTCTTCCAAGATGTGATTCCATGATTGGCCTCTAGCCGAGCTGCCTGACTATGCACAACTCCTTGTCTCTATACCTCTGGATATTCAGATTTGGATTCGATAACTTTTTAAGCATACTCTCCATGGTGGACTCTTCATCACCAGTACCTCATCTTCCAGAATTACCTGCTTGCAATCGAACCCAGTATATGCCTTTCAACTGACACTCTGGATCTAGTTAGAAGACAACTAGTAATATTTGCTTTTCTTAGGATTACTGTCCTTTGGTATGCAAAGAGGATGGGCAGGTCAGTAGCCATGGGTCCTCGGAGGTTTCCCCCTAAGGGTTTTTTTCTTCTCTTGCATGCTACTGGCCACACTCTCTGGAGTTGGAGGAGGTAATCACATCAGTAATTACATTCTCTTTGGGCCTTCAATTGTACACTTATCTAGCATCCGCCAAAGGTGGGATATAGAGAAAGGCCAAAAAGATAAAGCTCTAACAGCAAATATATCTCATCCAGCTCACAGTTCTATGCATCAGTCATATCTCATCCAGTTCCTATGTACCACAAGCACTGACTATGTACCACTCCAGCTCAAACATACCTAAGCATTAATCATATCTAACTCAGCTCTTACATACCACAAGCACTGACTATGTACCATACACTGAATTTTGAAGGAGCAAGCCTGAAGACATCATTTTTTTTAAATTGCAGGATTCAGAGACTGTTGGAGTGAGGTGTGGAGTGGGCTGCTGAGTATGGGGTGAGGTATAGAGCAGGCCACTGAGTGTGGAATGAGGTGGGCATGAGCACAGTGTGCTTCTGGTGGAGCAGGCTACTGATATGGGTGTTAACAGTGTAGATGGGAACAAACAGTGTGAGGAAACAGGAAAAAGAATGGGTTTGAGTAAGATCATAGACAGACAACTGGAAGTTGGGGTTGAAGGATGAGCCTTCCTTCGGCCTCATATCCTTACGCCCTAAGTGTGGGTGTCATTATCTTTTAAACTGCCACCTGTCATGACTTATTCTTTATTTTATAGCTCTTCCTTTAACAAACCCTGCTTTATATATCACTATTAGGTTTGGTAAAATTGTTTTCTGCCTCTGTGCTAATAATTTTGTAAACAAATTTCAAAATCTGCATTAAGCAACAATATGGGCTTTTAAGATGTGCAATTAGTACGGTCTTTAAGGACACGTTCTTCTTTAAACAAAACAATTAGGAAATTTCAACCTCAAAATCCATATTTGCAGACCCCTATGGTCAAATTAACATCTCTGCACTGCTTAGAATTTGTACTATGCACCTAGCCTAATGGCTCGTTTGTCATGCTGTACCATGGTCTAACTCCAAGGTCACCTTGTAACTATACCTGTAATTGTATATCATTGTATTGAACTGTTCATTGTATTTGTTCACTCCTAAATGTTGTACTTATGCTGTATTGTTTTAATTCAGATCGCTCCCGGAAAAGGGACTCTATTGGCTCAGTGGGCTTACCCGGTTACCAAAATTCAATAAATAAATAAATAAAACAAAAAATGCAATTGTAAATGCTCACTGAAAAAAGAAAATTGAGTTAGAATCAACATGTCCACCATAGTTCTTCAGAAATTATCTATAAAGAAAAAATAACAAAGTTAGTGGACGGGTATGGTGAAAGAAGGGATGTGTATGTGAGGAAGGCCACTAGGTGGGCAGATGCAACACCTTGCTTTTTTGTGCTTCTTTAAAGATTTGGGGTACATTGTCTTGTACTAGAAATGAGTCAAAAAGATACTTTAATGATCGGTAATACAGTAGTGGAAATCCATCTGACCCTGGAGTTTTGTTCAATTTAAATGGCTTAAAGATGAATTCTGCTTAATGATATGAAAACATAACTCATTTAAAAGGAGCTATAAATATCCTTTTTCTAAGCTACTGCATATAGTTAAGAAAAAAACTTTCTAAACTGTTTATCTTAAGTGTGTCCATAGTATCTGGAGTGTCAGGATGTTTTTCAATTTTAATCATTGTCCTTTCTGCTTATATTTATAGCATAATGTTCACTCACATCTTTACCTGGCCTGTCTGCCTATGCACTGTATTTTGCTCTGGTTAGTAAAACAAACAGTTCTTTCATTCAGCAAGTTATTAAATTCCTTAACTTTACCACAGATCTAAATGTATTTCTCAGTGTGTTTCAAAGTGCCTGATTTATACTTTTTTTTTTGCCTATTTCTAAGTCAAGAATTTGGGCATTTGTTTCTTGTATCCAGAGATCAAGTAGGGTCTATGGAATCACAGAAGGCATGGAATTTTAGGGCAGACTAGGTGGACCAATGGGCCCTTTTCTGCCAACAACTTCTATGTTTCTAGCTTTGCAAATAATACTCAACTCACAAATATAGGTCTTTTTATGTGTCCCCAAGTGTATTCATAGTAATGTCAGGAATCCAATCACTTTGTTTTCATTAGTTATGTAATTTATATAATCTTAGCTTTTAGTAATATGGGGTCTAAACTTTAACCTCTGTAGTTTTTGTTATTCTCCCCAGACACCAAAAATAAAGTAAATGAGAAGTGGCCTGACAGAAAACCATAATATGTGGATTTGATCTAGAAATATCTCTGATTAAGGAATTTCAACCTACAAATCTGTACTTGCAGATCCCTATGGTCAATTTAACATCATTTCAGGGAACATTAAAAGTCAAATGTTTATTCTGGCTTATATTTATGCACCAAATGAGGATGACCCAATTTTCTTTATGCAATGAACACGCTTTCACAACCCCATTTGACTGAAGGAGTTTTAATAGGACTGGATGTAAACTTAGATTGTAACAACCCTAACAGGTACATCACAGTGAATTCAGGTAATTTTATGTAAAATGGAAGATCTTGTTTTAGTAGCTTTCCAGAGGGTATAAAATACTAATGTAAGGGGATTTTCTTTTTACTCCCCTATACATGGTACTTATTCAATGATTGACTAGTTCTCCTTGTAGTAAGTAGGCTGAGGATACTGTATAGTGGTATTGTCTTTAACTTTGGTGCTAATTTCTTAACTTAGAGTGGCTGTTACAGAAAAATTTAGTGTTATTGTGGTGTACCGGTTGGTGCCACTTTGCTCAGTACATCAAGGAGGTGGTAGCACAGTATCATGGTGTCAAATACCTAATTATAACAGTTGTTAACAAGCATTTGTCAATGCCGAATGTTTGCTTGCTGGCATTGGCAGTGGTAGTGTAGAAGTTACAGAGCTGCGTAATAGGAATGGCAGTGAAGTATTGAACTGAAGCCAACCCCACCACCACCCTGCAGAGAGTGACAGGCATTGGGGTGTGTGTTTGGGTTGTCAGGCATAACGGCCATGTCATTTCACCACACCCCATCCTGCAGACACTGACAAGTGTCACGGTGTTCCTTGGGGTCTTTGGCCCTTATGCGCACCCCATTTCATTAGGAAATATGGTGAGATGGGTGCGATATAGGAGAATGGGGTGAAGTTTGGGGTCGAAGAGTCCAAGGCATACCTTGATGCCTCTCACTGACTGCAGGGTGTGGAATGGTATGAGCATCACAGACAAGAATCCCAAGTCACACCCCTGATGCCTGTCATTCTCTACAGGGTTGGGCGTTATGGTTGGAAACCCTAATACCTCAGGCATCTGCTAGTATTTTCACTCCAAATTTTCAACATTTTTTTTGTGACCCCACCTCATGAACAGGGGAATATCAGTTTGTTAGCCAAAGCTGCTTATGCACAGTGACTACGGCATTTAGCACCACAGGTGCAAAAACATTCCGAACAGGATGTAAAAAATGACAGCTGTACTGTTCATCGGGAGGTGTAAAAAATGGCAATGTTGCAAATCTGTAGTAAAAATATTTTAAAAAATGGTGAAGTCATGAGCGTACATAGAAACTGTGCAACACACACCCGTAATATAATTAGGTTGGGGATTTTTTACAGCAGATTGTCAACTCAGGCATTTTGGTGCCTCCGATCATGAACAGTGTCACTGTGATTTTCTTTATCTGTGCCGAACAATGATTTCCCACAGTGACCACGCATCTCTGCGCTGAAAGTGTGGAAACACACTTCAGCCATGTTGTGAAAAATGACAGCTGTACTGTTCATAAGGAAGCGTGGAAAAATGGCACGGGTGAAAATCTGGACTGAAAATATTACAAAGTCATGAATTAGCGAGGGTGCGTGGAAACTGCGCAATGCTCACTCGTAACACAGTCATTTTATGGACTTTTGTCACCAGATTTTCAACATAGCCATTTTAAGACCTTTGCTCATGAACAGTGTCACTGTGATTTTCTTAATTTATCCCGTACATTGATTTCGCACACCGACAGCGCCATTGTGCGCTACATGGGCAGAAACATGTTTTGGGTGAGATGTGAAAAATGGCAGCTGTACTGCTCATAAGAAGGTGTGATAAAATGGCAATGTTGAAAATCTGGAATGAGAAATATTGAAAATTTGTGACCTTACGGCGTCTTGGTAAGGAACTGCCAGCATGCGGCTAAATAAAACAGTCATTTAAATTTTTTCACCAAATTTTCAACATAGCCATTTTAGAACCTCTGCTCATGAATAGTTCACTGTGATTTTCTTAATTTATCCTGTACATTGATTTCGCACACCGACTGCGCCATTGTGCGCTACATGGGCGGAAACACATTTTGGGTCAGATGTGAAAAATGACAGCTGTACTACTCATAAGAAGGTGTGGTAAAATGACAATGTTTAAAATTTGGAGTGAAAATATTGAAAATTCGCGAACTTACAAGCCTGCGTAGGAACTGCGCAACGCACGCTTGTAAAACATTCATTTTTTGGAATTTTGGCACCAAATTTTTCAAGCATTGGGTTTTAGGACCCTTCTCGTGAATGATGTCACTGTCATGGTGTTATTCAGGCCCAAAGGGTGATTTCGTGCAGTGACTGCAAAATCACCCTTCGGGCCCGAATAACGCCATGACAGTGACATCATTCATGAGAAGGGGTCCCAAAAACCCCATGTTGAAAATTTGGTGCAAAATTCCCAAAATGCCTGAGACATGCAACAAAGTTGAAACCCCCTATCTAGCCCATTATACAGCTTACCGGCATTTCCTCAGTTCGCGGTCGGCTTTGAAGAGTGCAGACGTGTTCCGGTCCAGCGAAGATCATCGCGCCGAGGTCGGAGATAAGTATGGGGTGAGGGGGTGTGGGGAGGCTGGGTGTGCAGTGGTGGGTGGTTGTGGGGGCTGGGAGACGTTGTCGACTGTTTTTCTTTACAGGTTAAAAACAAAAAACGACGAGGAACATTTGCCAGGCTGGGGTGGGCTCCCAGCATGGCACAAGGATGGTTGGCGGGGCCGCTCAGCCGACGGGATTGGGCACCCCTCGCCGGCCAAAGTATGGATTGCTATGCTGGGGTGGGCCTCACAAGTAATTTAGTTCTCGGGGGGTAGGGACAGTGGAGCTGATGGGGGGATTGGGCACCCCTGTTGGCTGATTATTATTGCCATGCTGGGGGTGGGCACCCAGCATGGCATTCTGAAGGCTTTGGGGGAGACAGGCGGAGACACAGCACAGCCACGGCGAGTTAGGCACCTATGGAGCTATCAGTGTGTGCATGCCGGAGGCGCGCACACCTGCGTGTTAAGCGTGTGTGGGGGAAGGCGCATGAGCAGGCGACATTCATCGCTGCTCACTCAAGCTTAGCTCCCCTTTGAACTGTATGCCACTGCATTTTGGAGCTTGTCATAGACAGCTCCAGAATGCATTGGCTTACAGGGGCCGCGCCTGCCAACACACTGACTGAATTGGAGGAGGAGGTGACACACCTCCGAAATCTCAGATGATGGCACTATGTTTCTTGCACATGCGTGCAAGCAAACATAAAAATGCACTTCCTCACTTTGCCACACAATGGCTACCACAAACTCTAATATCAAGATTGCACTCCAGAATAGTAATTCATGCTCTCTCGCACAATTAACCTGCAGATGGCATTAGGTTGTACAGGTTTACTATTGCCAGTACTGTGTCAGGAGGCCCCCACTAAATTAATCAGGTCAAGAATAAACAATTTCTGGTGCGTGTATCAAGTGTGATGTTTGGAGGAGGTGGGGTTTTAGACTGTTGCAATGCACCAGCTGAAATTGTGCACTTACATCTGTTGCAGCTTGGTACTCTGTATCAATGCAGTCAGTGGAACTACTGTATGATAAAACATAGAAAAGAGTGAGCGATGTACTACACACATCTACACAGAAGTTTATACTACTGTACATAGAGGTTTATACCGTAGCATAGTGTTAATGAACATAAAAACAGGCTGTAATTGCTGGTGACTTTTCCTCAGTATTATAGTTTACAGCCACATCTAGTGGCTCTAAACTATAATAAGGAGTCCAACATGACACTTCTGGTTTCTGCACAAAGTGTCACTTAAACAAAATAACCAGCTGCCGTGACTTAGAACCTGTTCATTTAGGGAAAACCAAGGTACTATATGCATATCGTGCCATTAAAAAGCTAGCTTTAATAATGCTTATAGTACTTTTACAAGTCATACTGTAAGTCAAGTAAAAAAAAAAAACAGGCTGTAATTTGCTGGTGACTTTTCCTCAGTATTTTCTTATAACGTTCCCTTTTATATGTCACTTACACACGAAAAAATTCCTAATAGTCTAGCAGTCACATTTTGAGCATGTCCCTGCAAAAATTCAATCTATATAACCAAGGCCACAATTAACGCATCTAGCGGCTCTAAACTATAATAAGGAGTCCAGCATGACACTTCTGGTTTCCACACAAGCTGTTGCTTAAACAAAATAACTAGCTGCCGTGACTTAGAACATGTTCATTTAGGGAAAGCCAAGGTACCGTATGCATATCGTGCCACTAAAGAGCTAGCTTTAATAATGCTTATAGTACTTGTACAAGTTATAAGTCAAGTAAAAAAAACACGCTGTAATTGCTAGTGACTTTTCCTTGGTATTTGCTTAAAACATTCCCCTTTATACTTCACTTACACACACAAAAAAAATCCCTAATAGTCTAGCAGTCACATTTTGAGCATGTCCCTGCAAAAATTCAATCAATATAACCAAGGCCACAGTTAACACGTCTAGTGGCTCTAAACTATGATAAGGAGTCCAGCATGACATTTCTGGTTTCCTAACAAAGTGTCACTTAAACAAAATAACCAGCTGCCGTGACTTAGAACATGTTCATTTAGGGAAAACCAAGGTACTGTATGCACATTGTGCCACTAAAGAGCTAGCTTTGATGATGCTTATAGTACTTGTGCAGGTCTTGAAATCTGTAATTTTCCCATTTATACGGTACTGTATGTGCAATGAAGCTGCCATAATTTTTGAAAATTATAGTACTGAAATAAGGCAGATACTGTACCTTGCTTCATTGGTTGCACTTCATTTTAAATTATGGGCCACAAGCAGGGAAAAAATACAAGTGTACCTTTCTGTCACCACAGCCAGCTTCCAGAAAACTAGTGTGGTCTTTAAAAAAAAAAACTCAGCTGCAGTAAAAGCACAGTAAGCTCATTTGTGACACTGGGGCTTAACTACAACAATATTGCTATCGGGCTCAGCTCCAGTCTCTTTTAGGCTCCTTCTTCGATTGACCGGGACTCCCCCAATTGAATTAATTTGCCTCTTACAAGCTGAAAACCTTCACTTTAATTTATTCTCTCAAGATTAATTCATTCAAAAGTAAGTCAATTTCTAATAAAATGTGCAATAGCATATACTGTAGCAGGTTTTTGTTGCACTAGTAACAGTACCACGGAGAATGTAAATTAAAAACAAATGTATTAATTTGGAAAGAAATCACTTAAAATGCCAGTGTACTGTTCATAGTATGAAACTGCATCAGCATTATAAATTAAAACAATAACTATTATTCATTCTGGTGTGATCCAGTCTGATAGAAAATTAATTCCATCATGTAAAAGATCCATAAATGCACAATTGCTATTGAAATAGATGGATTAAGATATAAAAATGAAGAATAATTATTTACTATTCACATAAGGATGCCAGGAGTTTAAATTCAATTTCTGATTTCATTTACAGCACATTCTCTGCAGTACTGTTGCTAGTGCAACTAAAACCTGTTCCAGTATATGGTGTTGCATATTTAATCAGATATTGTCCTACTTTCAAACAAATAAATTGGGCTCTTAAATTAAATGCAGTTGATTGTTTTATAAGGTAAGAATAATTGCCTATATGGAAAGAGTACAGAGGGACTGACAGGAATTATTAGGGGTAGGGTGGAGTGAGGGAACCAGGAAGCTCAAAAGAGGGTGGTGCATGGGTAATGGTTCATCATTTTGTAGGCCTTCTTTTTCGTCCTTGACAGTCTCTTAAGCTTACAGTATTTGTAAATCATAGGGGAATTTTCCTCCTTCTTTGATAGACAGCCTTCAATTTCTTCTCTATTTGGGTTAATCTTATAGAGTACTACAATGATTTTCTACTGATGCCTTAAAAAATCATCTCACAGTTTGCCATCAAACAATACAGTGGGTAAATAAAAATTATAATAAATTAAATTCCTTCATATCCCTATCCCCTACTCTAAAACAGTTCCAGCATTGGGGTTTTGTCAAACACATTATGAACTCTGTGTAAATGAAGAAACATTGCAGAACAATCATATTTGTAAATATAATAACATATTCTTGAGTAGCTTTTTATGTTGCTTGCACGCATGTGTAAGAAACATAGTGCCATCATCCGAGTTTTCGGAGGTGTGTCAGCCCGTCTTCCAATGCAGTCAGTGTGTTTGCAGGCATGGCCCCAGTTCCCCAATCACTGCTGCAGCTGTCTATGACAAGCTGAAAATGCAGTGGCATGCAGTTGAAAGGGAGAGCTCCGCTTGAGTGAGCAGAGCTCTCCCCCACACACGCATGCATGCACGCACACTGCGTGCTCATGCACCTTCCCCCTCACTGTATGGCCGATGGGGGTGCCCAATCCCCCCATCAGCTCCACACCCCCCCAAAGCATCGCGGTGCCACGCTGGGAGCCCAACCCAGCGTGGCAAAATCATGTTATGGCCGATGGGGGTGCCCAATCGCCCGTCAGCTCCACTGTCTTCCCCCCAATGCTGTCACTGAAGGGGGTGCCCAATCCCCTGTCAGCTCCATTGTCTCACCCCCCAGTAGAGGGTGCCACGTTGGGAGCCCACCCCAGCGTGGCAACAAATGCCATGGCCGATGGGGGTGCCCAATCCCCAGTCAGCTCCACCCCCCCAGCCATTCCTGCCACACGCCTGGGAGCCCACCCCAGCATGGCAAACGCCCTGGCCATCATTTAAAAAACCTGTAAAGAAAAAACAGTCCCACGCAGTCTCCCTGCCCCCACAACCTGCACCCACCCACTGCACACCCCTGCCTCCCTCACGCCCCTCACCCCATACTTACCTCTGAGTCCGGCGCACGATTCGTGACCGGGAACATGTCTGCACTCTTCAAAGCCGACCGCTAACTGAGGAAATGCCGTAAGCTATATAATGGGATAGATAGGTTTTTCAACTTTGTTGCATATCTCAGGCATTTCTTGAATTTTGCACCAAATTTTCAACATGGGTTTTTGGGACCCCTCCTCATGAATTCTGCACTGTCATGGCATTACTGGCCCAAAGAGTGATTTCGAGCCACTGCATGAAATCACCTTTCCGAATGATTAATGAAACAACACTGCCAGTGTTCATAAGGTGGGCTCTCAAAAAGCTATTTTGAAAATTTTGGTGAAAATTCCAAAATGACTGTTTTACTTAGCATGCTGCGCAGTTCCTATGCACCGTAGTTTGCGAATTTTTCAATATTTTCCTCCAGATTTTCAACACTGCTATTTTACCACACCTCCTCATGAGCAGTACAGCTGTCATTTTCACATCTCACCCAAAACGCAGCCTACTCATGTAGCATAAATGGCGCAGTCGGTATGTAAATCAATGTGTGGGACACATTAAGAAAATCACAGTGACACTGTTCATGAGCAGAGGTCTTAAATGGCTATGTTGAAAATTTGGTGAAAAATTCCCAAACATGATCGTTTTACAGTGCGCATTGTGCAAAGCCTACGCACGCTCGTAAGTTCGCAAATTTTCAATATTTGCACTCCAATGACTTCCAAATTCCTAAACAACACATAGAAGCAAGCAACATTTGGCAATGACAAATGCTTGTTATACAATACCAGCAGTCTCCATACATTTTCTTACATTATTTACAAACATATACTGTATGTTCCTTTAGCAGTGTTCATTTTAATATCTGCAGTCTCCATGAAATTTCTTACAGTATTTGCAAACAGATCTGTTCATTCAGCAATGTTGTTAATTTACACTGCGTTTATGACATGTATGATAAAACACCAGTGCTAGAAACACTAAACAGTAGGGGATAGTGATACGAGAGAATTGAATTTGTTATTATTTTTTTTACTCACTGTATTGTTTAAAGTCAAAGTGTGAGATGGACTGGGTGGTTGGCTGATTATGACATATATAAAAAATGTGTAGTTTATATTGAGTGCAGTGGCTGTGGTGGGATTTGAAATTACAAAGAAAGAAAGTGTCCTGATGCTCCAGCTCAGTGCCTGTTAGCTAGTCACCACAATGTAAAGCCCCTCACACTCCTCATTCACAACAGGTATGAATGAAATTATGAAGTGATCATAAAGTGAAACATGATCGGCTGCTTGTTAGAGAGTGTAGTGTCACCATAGAATCACAGCTTTATTTCATGCATACCCTTTGCCACTAACAAAGAACAAACTGCTCAATCCACAGGATCTCAGTCCAGAATGGGATTGCCTTTATTTCTATGGGTTCTGTGAGAAAGGGGGCTGTAGGGAAATTGGTGCTAACTGACAACTACAAAGAAACTCGTCCCCCACTCATCACATACCAGCAGTTCCTGTTGTCAGGATGGATAGCACTTTCTCAAACACACTTACCACTATTAGGGCATAACAATAGGTGTGTGAAGGAATTAGTACATTCCTACCCCCAAATAACCTTACAGGCTGCCTACTGAGTAAGGATAAAAAGAACAAAAATAAATACAAGTGGTCAGGCACAGAAAGGTAATAATGTACATTGCAGCAATCAGTTCTGTATGAGAAGGAAACACTCTGCAACAATGTAGCTAAGATTTGTAAGTTTGTTTCTAAACATGTTTTACTGTTTCAGCAATCAGAGAACCATCTGCAGCAATATACGGTATTACCATGCTCTTGATTATCTTGGTTTCCCTTGCAGTGCCAGGTCTGACCTTCTATTTTTTCTACATTAAAAGAAAATAGATTCTAACGTAGAAACATAGAAACATAGAATTTGATGGCAGATAAGGACCACTTGGCCCACCCAGTCTGCCCATTTCCCTACCTACTGGATAAGCTGCAGATCCTAGTTAACCAGATGCCTACTTCTTCCTACCCCCACCCCCTAGAATTGCTTTATGACTGCCCCATGCATGCTTGAATTCCACCACTGTTTTTGATTCCACAACCTCCTCTGGAAGGCCGTTCCATGCATCCACAACCTTATCTGTGAAAAAATACTTCCTTAAATTACCTCTGAGCTGCCCCCCATCTTCAAATTGTGCCTCTGTTCTTGCACACCTTTTTTGAAAAATGCTACCTCTTGGACTTTGTTGATTCCCTTGAGGTACTTGAAAGTTTCTATCATGTCTCCCTCTCCTCCTTTCCTCGAGGCTATACATATTAAGCTCCTAAGTCTCTTTTCATATGTCTTGCTGGTGCAGACCCTGCACCATTTTAGTTGCCCTCCCGACAGCTTCCATCCTGTCTACGCCTTTGTGGCGATTGGGTCTCCAGAACTGCATGCAGTACTCAGATGGGGTCTCACCAGCTGTCTGTACAGAGGGATAATAACTTCCTGTTTTCTACTGGTGATGCCTCTCCTATGCATCCCAGTATCCCCAGCCCTCCTTGCTGCCCTCTCACATTGCTTGCCTCACCTTTAGGTCATCTGATATGACTCACCCCCAGGTCCCTTTCCATTTTTTGTTGTTGTCAGTATCGCACTTCATTGTGCATTTTCCCCTGGGTTTTTGTTTCCCAGGTGCATTACCTTGCATCTCTTAGCATTGAATCTAAGCTGCCACATTTGACCATTCCTCTAACCTTGCCAAGTCCCTTCTCATCCTTTCCAACCCACCTTATGCATCAACTCTGTTGCAGATCTTTGTGTCATCTGCAAAGAGACATACTTTTCCTTCCACTCCCTCTGCAATGTCGCTCATAAAGACATTGAAGAGGACCGGTCCTAATACTGAACCCTGCGGTACCCCACTAGTAACCCCCCTTTCTTCAGAGTGGACTCCATTTACTATTACTCTCTGTGTCCTATTCTTCAACCAATTCTTTATCCAGGCTGTCATCTTGGGACTCACTCCCAGGCTGGCTAACTTGTATATTAATCTTTTATGTGGGACTGTGTCAAATGCCTTGCTAAAGTCTAGGTAGGCCATGTCCACAGACCCTCCCTGATCTACTACTTTGGTCACCCAGTCAAAGAAATCTATCAGATTCATCTGGCATGACCTTCCCACTGTGAATCCATGCTGCCTTGGGTCCTGTGCCCCTCTGGCCTCTAGATACTCAACAATTCTTTCATTCAGAAGTGATTCCATCATTTTCCCTATCACTGAGGTTAAACTAACAGGTCTGTAGTTTCCTGCTTCTGCCTTTCTCCCACTTTTGTGAAGGGGAATCACATCTGCCCTCCTCCAGTCCTCGGGCACCACCCCATCCTCCCATGATTTGTTAATGAGGGTAGTCAGTGGTGTCACTAGTTCTACCCTTAGTTCTTTTAGAATTCTGGGAGGAATCCCATCAGACCCCATTTGCTTTGTCCTCTTTCAGTTTTAAGAGTTCTTTCATAACCCTTTCTTCTGTAAATGGGCTGGTATCAACTTCTGTATCCAGAGTGTTTCTACTGTTTGTTTTAGGTAACTCCCCCTCTTCAGTTAAACTGTGCCCTCATGAAACAATGTATCCATAATGCTAGGCAATGCTGTGCTTTCTGCACAATTAGTGTATATGCTAGCAGTTTGCATTCGTGATATGATCCTCACATTTTTTTATATTAAATTATAAATTATAACTAATAGTGAATGCATATTTTTTTTCTGATAGCCTCAGTTTATCCCTTTTATACAGATGTTACAGCATTGTGTGAAACTGCAGTCTATGGCTGTAAAAAAGAGGAGGACATGCATTCTACAAATTTATTTTATTTTTTTATTTATTTATTGAATAGAATCGGAATTACAATCCTTTGAGTCACAGACTCTTTTGCAAAGGCTCCACGTCAGATACAGAGGGTGGAGGGTAAACAAGTACAGGAATAAACATACAGACAAGCATTATTGACAATACCGTACTGGAGACACAGTCCAGGCATTAAATTAGATAAAACTGGTGACAGACATAGGCAGCAGTCTGAAGATCACTTGAATAGAAAAGACATGAAGGCAATGCTTATTCGTGGGATCTAGAGAGACCCTCTAAACAATTAATGAAAAAAAATAGGCTCGGGATGAAAACTGGATCTCCTGCTTGTTGAGTGCCCCCCCCCCCCAACTTTATTTAGTAAATTGAACAAGGGAAGTGAACTCTATAAGTTTGTAGCTCTTTATCTGCAGACACCACACATCCCTCAACCCCAGCTTGAGCAAGGGAAGTGAACTCTACAAGTTAGCAGCTCTTTAATTGCAGACACCACACAACCCCCCACTCTATGATACATTCATTAGGTCAGCCAGTCTGAAAAGGATTGCAGGAACAAGAAATCCACCCCCACCCCAAGTGATCTGCCAGAGCCAAAAGCAAGAACAACTGGTTCTTAGTTTGGAAATGGATGCAAGGAATCTAATGAAATCAGAAAGCTGAACTAAGTCTTTTGTGTGCTTGTTGAAATACACACTTGGTCTGTTTTTTAATAAATAAAAATGACAGTTTAATTTCCCTTATTGCCTCCTGGTGTATTCTTTCATTTATTTTATAATTAGTTGAAAATGCTGATACGCACCTCATCACTTACTTGATTGCCCTGTACTATTAACTTTTCCAGCTTAGTTTGTGTTTTGAATTTAATTGCCGGCAAATATAAAGTAAAACACACAGCACCAAAACTAAGCCTTAAACCATAATAACATTACAACATTACAGCCATAGATTTCACACACACACACACACACATGCACACACACCATAGGTAACACATGCTAGCCACAGAAATACCATGAACCAGGGATGCCCTCCTATTTTACTACAAAAGTAATAACTTCACTGTGTTGTCAGTCAAACATGGGGAAAATGCCAGATATACCAGAAACCAGTGATACACTCAGTATTGATGCTGGCTCTTAGTTAAAACAAGACATTCTCAATGAAAACGAAAAACATGTGTTTCTAACCTACTGATGAATGTGTCTCAGTTGATGTTGGTGTATGCCTTTTCTATACCATAATACAATTGCGACTGATTGGGGATGGGGTTTAACAATAATACTGAAGATCTGCCTATGTTTCTGTTATGGTACAGAACACATTTTGATTTGAACAGTTTTGAAATGCTATTCACAGAGGCTTCTTCTATTGTTTTTTCTGTTGTCTGTCTGTCATTCATTTTGCAGTTTTTTTTCTTTATGTCTAATTGCTGAATAATTGTCTGCCCATTAAATTTATTTATAGTGCACCATGAGCACTGCAATCTTTTTTTCCCATTGTTTTTATTTTTTCTCAGTCAAATACTGATTTGATGCTGTGAAAGACTCAGAGTGACAGAATCATGAATTTTAGTGGCAAATGTGAGCATGCTTGGTGGTATACAACATTAGATATTGTCACCAGTCTATAACTAAATATGTGCATGTTATTTGCTCTACAATTATTGAGCTGTGCTATTTATTTCCCTTTTTTTTCTTTTGTTTCAGTTCACTCTGAGTCTTTCACAGCATCAAATCTTGATTTGCTTGAGAAAAAAAAACATAACTATCTGGGGAAAAAATTGAAACAGCTGAGGCTATGTTTAGGCACTGTGTACTGTAGGATTAAGTCTACTGTACCTGGTGTCTGATTTCTGCATAAAACTGAATCAAAAGAAAAAGGAAAATAGCACATCTCAATATTTTTAGAGCAAATAACTGAACACATTCATCAGTTTGACATAGTGAAGTGTGAATGTCAGTGACCTGCCACTCACTCATCATAGTACTTCATTCAATAGAGGAGGTTCAGACCATCACAGTGAGCATACATACTGTATTTTTAGTTATGGACTGGTGGCAATATCGAAATTTTTTGTATCACCAAGCAAGCTCATGTTTACTGCTAAAATGCATAATTACTGTATGTAGAAATCGGACATCTGATGGACATTATCCTACAGTACACAATGCCTAAAGATCACCTCAGCTGTTTCATTTTTTTTTTCAGATGAACTTCTCACAGGTACTGAACAGTACTGTGGCAGTTAATCATGCTGCAAGCATTTATTCTCAGAGTTTTTTAACAAGTTCAAATCAGGTGCTTATAACTCAGTGGTCATCAGTTTCTGTAAAATTACTTGGAACTGGAATATTTTACTCAACAATTCGGGCTCAGATTGTGGCATCTGCTGATGCACTCATGCTTGGGGTCAGGTGTCAAACATTAAATTGTAATATCACAAAGCTAATTCATTGTATAATTACTCATATAAATAAATCATATGAATAGAAAAAAAATAATTATTACCAATCTGTTGAATATACAGTGAATAATTTGGTTTTATATAAACTAAATTACATAAATTCAAATGGCCTCAGTTCCTTATCGGAAGCCACTGGAATCGGTCATTTAATCGGGCAGCTCTTATTATTATTAGATGGTCACCAATGTATACAGTATATTTAATATCAAATAAATGTGACTAGAGAGATGTTCTTATGATTTCCTAATTAGGCAGTTTTTCCTGGTTTATGAGCCTTCAAATTCAGATTGGCAACAAATAAGATTATCTCTTTGAGCATTTACAAGTGATCGCCTTTAAATAACATACTAACAAAGTTTATGGGGATAGTAAACGTGTTTGTTGAGATTGGAGAGACAAAAATCAAGCTTATTTACTGAGTGCTAAGAATAAAATGGAAAAGAATAGCGTGTCTATGTTTTCTTCATTTGGCAGCAATTAAGGGGTACGCATTTTTTATTGGTAACAAATAACATTGGCTCACTGAAGATTTATGATAAGCGATGCCTTGAATTACCATAGGATGTGGCACAAATGTTCAGGTAGGGAATGTAGATTCTTGGTGCCTAACAGAGACCTTGTCTAGTTGAACAGAATGATTTACTGATCTCAGTACTATGAATAAGACGAATACCATGAACAATATACAGTGTGTTATCTGAGTTTAAAGAAAACATGGAGGAATGGCAGTTATAATTTTCAGTTTCAGTCTGCCATGTTTATGCCAATTGTATTTGTACACCACATTTGGTGGTTATTACAGTAATCCCACTTTGGAGCATTTTAAAATGCAGTTTCACTAGTGGTGATATTGTTATATGCAGACACAGGTTTGTTGACAGTTCCTATGACAACAGGAGGGTGTAAAATGCCTCCTCATAGCAACTCCAAACAAAGGTGCACCTTACATGTCTGCATATAAAAATAAGCTGTGTCTGTCCTGCAATTAAAATGCCCCACCAAAGTAGGGTACACAGTTGTCACAAGTCTGCTGTCACAGTTTCCTCTCTTTTTTAAATTGCTTTGTGAGGAAACTCAAATGGAGCATGCCTTATTCTTGGAGAGTATAGGCACTGCACATATTCTTTCCAAGTGAGCCCTAATTCTTGCACCAAATTACAGTTGCAGATTGGCTCTGGAGTCATACAGGTCTATACGCTTGTAAATGCTCAAAAAGCAAACCTTAATTGACACCAATCTGAATTTAAAGGTTAAAAAAACATGAAAATCTGCCAAATCAGAAGATCACAGGCAAATCACTCTAATCTCATTAATTTGACCAATCTGTACAGTACTGTGCAGTATCTGCCCAATAATATCTGAGCGATTTGAGCCATGGTTTAAAAGTTGCTGTTTCAGTTTGATATTACCTGGGGTATACAGAGTGGTCAAATTAATGTGACTAGAGAGGTGTGCTTGTGATCTCCTAATCAGGCAGTTTTTCCTGGTTTATGAACCTTCAAATTCAGATTGACATCAAATAAGATTACCTCTTTGAGCATTTACAAGTGATCGCCTTTAAATAACATTGATGCTTTAACATGACCTTCACTGAGAGATAGTGGGCCAGGGCACCTAAGAGGGACTATGCCTGGATCATAAAATGTTACACTGATCCTAGCAAAATTAATTAGGATAGTAAGCATATGCTTTCAGCTTAGTGTGTCTCTCCTGGTTAAACAATTGGGGGGAAAAAAGTGTGCACTGTGTACAGAGCACAGAGGTTTTAAAACATTGCTTATAATACATGAAACATGGAAAATATTGCCACAGATGAAACTATGGCCCAGGGGTGTTGGTGACCTGACTAACAGAACATACACCTTTATAAATTTTAATGTGATTTGCAAGCCTGGTGGGGGCCACAGCCACTCATGAGCAATGCGGCTCACCCATCAATAACATCTGTGGTCTTTGAAACATAAACATTTCAAAAGAAAAATGAAACATTTTAAGCCAAAGATGTAATACAAATGTGCTTTGGGTTTGTAGGGGGAGACAGTAATTGCAAAATGCTTCATTGATATTTGCTTTATTTAGTTTGTTACAAAACATATAGGTATGATTAGTCAGCAAGCATAAACCCGATGAATGACACACTAGGGCAGGCTGCTTATCCAAATGGTGTCGGAAGCAGCTTTGGATTCGTGGCTATGATTCTTCAGCAGCTGGTCCTGTGCTTGCTAGCCTGTATTTGCATAAGAAATGGACTGTAATGAAGTACAATGGCTGCAACTTTTCAAAATCAGATGCAGCACGATTGCAGAAGCCCAATGTTTTTGTTGAAAAATCACTCCTATGGAAGGCTAGTCAGGAAACGTATACAGTGGAATTGGTTAATTAAATATTATTTACATCACAGTTATGACTTCAGTGAGCCTGCCTTCAAATAGGACACAGCTACAGTTTGATTCCCCCACCCACCAAACATACATACATAAAAACAATGTGCCCTGATCGTGGAGTACTTTGGCCTCCATTGAAATTTGACTGCACTGAGAAGAATACAAATGAGTCACCATGACGACAGATTGTCATGTAGATGGCCTGCTGTTTCCTCAGAAGAGTAATATGTGTCATTAAGCTTAGCTTGGGGGGAGGCATTACGTTTTTGTTTCCTGGGTCCTGTCAGAGTCAATATTGTAAAGAAAGTGTTTAGTTGGCCCCTTCAGACATACAGTTATGAAGTCACTATTTAGTCACTAAAAATACCACCAACAGCTTAATTTGGTTCAAGGTCCATTGGCATTCATTTGTATCCCCCTCTCCCGGGTCGTGCCTGAAAATAGGCAGGACTTGTCTAGTGCACGTACCCGGTCAACAAAACTAACTAACTAACTAATTAACTAAGTTATGAAGACTTACAATTCTGTAGAAAGTCTACAGACTGTGTGTTTCAGAAATATCCACCTAGCCTGGATTCTATATTTATGAATGTATTTATTTATTTGTTTGTTTTTTATTGGGTTCAGTGAAAAGGACAGAAGAAAATATCAATTATGTCCAGACTGTGTGTTGGAATATTTTTTATTGCATTCCTGAGACCACATAGAGGGCTACAGGTGGGTGGAAAAGGGGAAAGTGGACTGAGAGGGGATGGAGAAAGACATACATAGGGTCAGTGATAGTGGTCAGTATAAAAGACAGAAAAATAAAAACTTTTAACAAAGGGCCATATTGGGTGCTGGGGAATTTTTAATGCATTACTGGGACCACACTGAATGCAGAAACAGCATGGTAAAAGGAACCTAATGGAGAGGGGGGAGAATATGGACACCAGAATGGCTAAAATCATAGTCAAAGCAAAACAAAACACCAGTAATAGTGTGAACTTGAATTGTGAGGCTACTTAATAGTTTTTTAAATTGTAAATGGATTTGTAATGCTTTACTATATTTTGCCTTTAAAAAATGGGTTCTGCATATAAAAGATAGGTACAGTAATGGGATCTCCTATGGCCCCATCTTATAGTAATTTTACAATGGCCCTTTGCAAACTGAATTTCTCCTGAATGAAGAAAATAACTATTTCTCTAAAATATAGCTCTCGGAGTGCCTTATAGGTGACATTCTATTTTTATAGTAACAGAAGAACTTTGGTTTTATTCTCTGGGGAGTTGCACTCAGTATCAAAAATGTACAATGTAGACTTACTGTACAGGGGGGCCCATCATGGTGGGCCCATTTGCCTTATGTTGTTTGAGCTCAGAGCCTCTGGCCACTGTTCTTAGCTGCCACCCAAATTTGCAAGGTGTTCAGGCAAGCCATACAGATTTTAATACACTGCTGTATGAGTAACCCCCTCATTCCTCCAGCCAACCTCACTTTGGGGACTTTAGTTAGAAGGGAGATGGGTATGGACCCCAACAACAAATTAATAATTAACAGTGTATAAAAATGAGTCATTTATATATAAAACAAACTACAAATGACCCTAAAATGTCTTTGATTATGGATACTTCGATTTCACAAAATCGCTCCAAAAGATATTTTACAGTTAATTTCTCAACACAGCACTAACATTTCATAATTTCCTCCATGCAGTGAATAGCCATGGGACACAAATGGATTAGAACTGCTGAAAAGTTATCTCCTTGCAGTGTTGTTAGTCTCTGAAGTGAGCTTGATTCATTGTTTCTAATATGTGTTTCAGAGAGTGGTAACAATGTGAAACATATTGATAGACTGAAACAATGTATCTGTTTTAATGCATTTAAAACAATCATCCTGACTTGTCACTGCTACTGCATGTGCAACCTTCATTTGCCTTCATGTTCAGTTAAAATGAGCAGATTTTTTTAAATCAGAAAATGTTGAGCAGTCTGCTAAGTGAACCTCATCCACATGACAGTTTTGTCAGTTTTCGTTCTTCCAGTCACACACAGTCAACCCTTCAGCTACAGTTCATTTTGGCAGGCATTAATAAGAGGGCATTGTACTGCTTCTTTAGAAAATATACTTATTAGTGCTCCATGTTGTTGTGCTGTCCACACCATCGTAATTCAGACAGCCATTAAATATGTGTAAATCTGCTGTCCTGTATGGAGCACCCAAACCCAAACACCAGTTTCACAAACATGAGTGACAACCATGATCTCCAGTCCCAATTGAATGAAGCAAGTCTTTTCTGTCTACCTTCAGTTGCCTTTATCATTTTAGTATTGCCAGGTGTCAATTATCAGCCAATCCAATGAAGAACAGTATGAATAAAGTTAGGTATCACAGTCTGCACCAGCTTAGACTTGCCTATTCCCACAGCAAATACCTGATGTAGATCCCTCTTGACGTACAGTGCTGTGTGTACTGGGATCTGCCACTACGAATAACATACAATAGCCACATGAAATGTGGCTTGGAATGGTGAACTGGCACAACAATACAGTACATGTTTTCTACATGCACTCTGTAATCTTTGACACTTTCTTCCTTCTTTCAGTGGTGATGGCAAGTGATACAAAAATATTATTCTGTCAAGCCATCATTGACAGCCAGTGAGTTACCCCTTATACATTTAAAATCAGTCTGTCTATTATGCAGTGGTAATATCTCTGCACTTATCAAATTTGTCACAATGAACACTTATTGGTAGCTAAGTTCAATTTGAAACAGCTGACTCTTTATTGTATTACATTCATTGTATATTAAATGCACAACCTTCAGCAAAGACAAAAAAAGGTTTAGTAAATGTTTTCAGTATGGCACATCTGGAGATCATTCATTCGTGTTGTGAAGCTTAGTGTCAGTGAGCATGGGCTGACAAAAATCAGAGGAACAAGCTAGCTTCTTGCAATGAATTTTCCCTGTGTAAAATTACCATACATCAAAGCCATACAACATAAACCTTTATGACAATTGCTCCCTTTACAGCCCCTGCTATATGTAATAATATTTCACTGATACTGTAGTTCACCAGTGCTAAAATTCTTTAGAAATAATGAGCAGCACTACAGAGATGGGAGGAGAAGACCAGAGGATGTCCGTCCACCCCCAGTCAGGAAGGATTCACCCAAGGTCCCCCTAAGCATCTCAGGTATGGAACCACAGCCGGTGCAGTAAGATTGCACCTGAATGTTTTCAGCTGCTCTGAACCCTGCAGGAGCTGTCGGCACAGTGCCATGCCACCCATTCACCCTGGGGGGGGGGGGTTCCATATTTATTCTTGCTTGACAATGAACTTGAGTCAATCCAAATGATCCACTACTGTCTGTACATCTACCAATAATCACACAAGTAAACCTAAGACTACCTCCACCTACTGTGCTGCCTCATGTTGAAGCCAGCATCCTCTTAGCCCCCTTACCCTTGCACAGTCACTCAGTCTCGGCCCATTTTAATTAAAAAAAAATAGAAAATAGGAAACAATAAAGAAAACAGTTTGGAACAGCTACAGTATTTGTGCTCAGGAAGGTGGTTACAGTACACCACAAGGGAAAGTGTTGACATCAGGGACCAGGGGGTCCCCAGGCTACAATAAGAAATGTTTTTCTTTGAGACAGCTACAGGCTGCTTACTGGTTGAAGAGTTGGTCCAGGCTTTTTCATTATTAATATACAGTAGCTCGGTATTTTAGGCATTAAACACACACACACACACACTCTCTCATGCACACTCTCTCACACACACACCGTTTATTCCATTATTATTACTTAATTTAAGTTAAATGGTAATATTTTCAGTGGAATTAGACGCCACCTCTACTTTGTTCAAAATACTGTTGATTCACATAAATGGCTACTCTCTCTCCTTTACACTTCCGACTCATTTTTAAATAAGCTACTGTATGCCGCTTTAAATACATGGAACTGATTTGTTTACAACATGTCTCAATCAAGCAAATACAACAATGCAGATGTCAGATCGCAAACTAACTACAGCGTAGCAGTTGGAGCGCAACACTTGAACTTAATATGGCTTTTAGGTTTATGGTTTGAATCCTACAACTGCTAGCTGTATTTTTATTTATTTATTTATGACTTTGATAACCGGGTGAGTGCACTGATCCCAGAGACCATTTTCAGGAAAGACCCAGGCCATAGCAGGGTCACAGTGGATTACAAGGTAACAGTAATAGAGATGAAACAAATTTGATACAAGCAACAATATTAAGCACAATATACAGGTTTGATGCATAGGTCCATTTGAGAACAGTGAATACAAGGTTTCAATATCAGATATGAGAAGTCTTAGTACAAACAAACAAACCATAGGCACAGTGTACATTGTGAGACTGCATCATCCAGTGAGCAAGTAATACGCAGAATACTCAGTAAAAAATATATATACAAAATGTACAAGCAAGGAAGTCAAATATTATTGTGAAAAATGCAATATAACAGTTGTAGGTAAGAGAGTTGACTAGTGTGGGTAGGTGGGTAACCCCTGGGCTGGGGAGTTGACTAGTGTGGGTTGGCGTGAGACCCCTGGGAGCATCGTCAGGTTGAGTTTTCCAGGAACCAGACTTTAAGGAGGGGCTTGAAACTGGAGTGTGTGTCAATGGAATGGAGTTCAGCCGGTAGTTTGTTCCACTGCAAGGGGGCAGCTGCAGACCCAGCTCTGCTACCGATGTTGGTGGATACCCTAGGAACAACTAGAGGGGGGTACCATTTGAGTGGACGTTGCGGAGGAGTGTTCGGGTTTTCAGAAGGGCAGTTAGGGGGGATTCTGGAGCCATGCGGATGATATTGTCCACCATGCAGCAGAGGGCTAAGTCAAAGCAACCTTGCAGTGGTAGCCATCCAAGGGTATTATAGAGGGTACAGTGGTGGGTGGAGAACGGGGCCAATAAAGCAAAGTGGCAGGCGCTGTTGTAGGCAGCAGAAAGTTTAGCCATAGCAGTAGCATAAATAGGGGAGCAGTAGTCAAGAATAGAGAGAAGATTACCCTGTACAATGGCTAGTCTAGCTTCAGGGGTAAGGTATTGCCTGAATCTATAGGCAGCACCTAACTTTTGATGTAACCTTCTGACAAGGGAATTTGCATGCTCAGTGAAGGTGAGGGAGGGGTCGTGCAGTACTCCTAAGAATTTGTAGGTGTTGACGTCCTCCAGGGCTGTACCGTCTGGGGTGAGAATGCATAAGGGGGCGTGGATTTTAGTTTTGGCCAGGAAGGGCTTAGATCCAAACAGCATGGATTTAGTTTTTTTGGAATTTACTAAGAGGAGGTTTTTTGAGAACCAGCTGTGGGCTGCAGCATAGTTGTGTGAGAGAACTGAGGAAATTGCAGCCATGGATTTGTCACTGTGGATGAGGACAAGGTCATCGGCATACTGGAGAGAGTTACAGATGAGGCAGTCAAAGGGAAGTGCATTAACGATTAAGGAGAAAAGGAGGGGACCCAGGATTGAGCCTTGAGGAACCCCCACAGAGATAGACAGGGTGAGGGAGCAGGTTTGACCAATACACACGAATTGTGAGTGATCAGTAAGGTAGCTAGTGAACCAGCTTGTGACTTTCTGTGAACAACCAAGGAGGCTAAGCTTGAAGGTAAGGAGAGCATGGTTAACCATGTCAAAAGCCTTTGAGAGGTCGATGAAGACAGCCCCGGTGGCTTTACCATTATCCATGTTAGAGAGGATGTGGTCAGTCAGTAGATTGAGGGCAGTGGCAGTGGAATGATTCTTGTGAAAGCCATGCTGTTGGTTGCATAAGAGGGTATATTTGCTTATGTACTCAGTGAGCTGATTGTGGACTGCTCTCTCGAGTAGTTTACTGAGATGAGGGAGGAAGAATATTGGATGGCAATTGTTGGAGGATTTGGGATCACCAGATTTAAGAATGGAGATAACCTTAGCTATCTTCCATGGGTCAGGCATGGAGGAGCTGGAAAGGGCAAGGTTAAAGATGAAGGTAAGTGGCTTGGCAATTGCAGAAGAGATCAGCTTAAGAAAGACTGGAGATAGGCCATCAGATCTGGAGGAGCCGTGGTTAGGTAGATGTTTGAGTAGCTTCACTGTATCATGTATGGAGAGGGCTTTAAAATAGAATGGGGGTATTTGCAGGTGAGTGGCAGAGCTGGAGGAGGATGGCAGTGTGTCAGCTATTAGGGCCAGGCTTTGAGGTTGGGTAGTTGGCAGCTTATTTAGGTACATGGATAAGTTGGTGAACTTACAGTTGAAGACACTGGCCACATCCTTTCCTTTTATTTAAGTTTTGAAAAGCACCACACCGATGGTATCAGGATGAGAAGTGAGTGGGGAACAGGGGAGACAGAAAAAGTAGAGGGAATATGATTGCATGATTTCCCAACGTACAGAGTATGAGAGAGTATTTATAATGAGCTTTATGAGCTGTAATGAAATGCTTTACCACCTCCCCTTCTACCCACACAGCCCCTGCTACAGTCTGTATAATAATATTTTACTGATACTGTAGTTCACCAGTGCTACAATTCATTAGAAATAGTGAGCAGCACTGAAAATTGAAAGACGAGAAATACAGAGAACGTCCATCTTGTACTGTACTATTATAGAGAATTGAAACGGGCGCTGCAAAAGCAGGATTGAGAGAAATATACAGTACTGTATAATTACATCTTTTAAGAGTGAATACACTATTATGGGAAGAATGTTTTATGTTTTTTCTTCTATCTATTTTCAGTGATGTTATTTTCCTCTTGTTCTGTGTTTTGAATTACATATATTTTTCTATTGTCCTCCAGGACCACTTTAAAAATGAGTTATCTCAATGGTGTATTCCTGGTAAAATAAAATTGAATTGCATTTGAAAAGTGTGGCAGGTCTCCCATGCCGTTTGCTTGTGCTCATTATTTGTAATGAATTTTAATGAAATGCTTGGAATGTGTCCACATTATACAGCATGAAGGGGAATATTGATAACTGTCCTCGCAAAACCAAACTGGAGAGTTACAATATAAATTTTACATTTTAATGAGCTGTGTTACCCCCTTCATCTCATACAATCCCTGCTACAGAATACAAAAAGAGAAAGAGACATCTGTATTTTGTTATTATCCAGCATGCAGCCCTAGACTCTGGCTGCTCACCTAGCACTGTCTAGAAGGGTGTTTCTACCATCCCTCTGTTGTGGGCTCCTTTTGTTTGCCAATACCTCCAAGATCCACCTCTCTAGATGGACCGTTGCCTATAATAACATCTGCCGTTTTGCTCTTGGAGTTCCTCGTCTCACTCACCACTGTGATCTGTACAGTAAGCTCAACTGGCTCTCCCCACCCAATTATTTGAATTTTGTTGTGGGCAGTTTCACGGGTAAGGTACTGGATAGTGGCACCCCCCTGGACTGGTGGAGCTCCTTGTGCCAGCAGCCCCCGCTTCCTACCCCCTAAGGTCACTGGGCCCTGCTATCCTTAAGGTCCCTCCTACTCATACCAAAATGGGGGACAGGGACTTTGCGTCATGTGCCCCTAAACTGTGGAACTCCTTTCCTGTCCAGGTCCGGACCTCCACCCAGTCGGGCCTATGCACCTCCCTGTGGAACCACTTGAAGCTCTCATCAGTATGTGACTGTATTAACCCTCCCTGATTAGCCTGGTCCTCTGCACAGTATACTTAAGTGTATTCATTCCATGTATCTTACAAATGTGTACATTTTGTATATATCTGTATATATATTGCTGGTGACATTGTGTCAGTGATGCTGTACCTTAGCATATTGACTATGATTACTGTTGTGACCTGAGATATCTTACTATGTATGTTATGTTTCTCCTGACATCTGTGTATCTGCCCTACTTGCTTCAAATTGTACTCTGTATGTTCTTTGATTTCCTGTACTCTCCCAGGTTGTACCTGAAAATAGGCATGTGTTTGTCTAGTGTACTTACCTGGTTAACAAAGCTAAATAAATAATAAATAAATATTTTTGCTACCGCATCTACTGGCATTTTTCTTCCCCTTTTTCCTTCCCACTTTTTATTCTGCTTTTTAGGACTTTTTTATTAATTCACCCAGCTCATGACAAATAAAAACTGGCCTGTCAGTTCACAAATATGCTGCCATGAATACCGACATTTGTTGATATGCAGCTCATAAGTTATTTCATTAAACAATTTTTGAAGACTTTGAATGTTTTCTCTGGCCATCCATTTGCAAGATTTTACAGATGGTACTAATACCAAACTCTTCATCCACATACAGTACTGTACTTAAAAATGGATGGAGGATGGGGGGGGGGGGGATGCTGTGGAAAAGTGAAAGAAAGGTAACCAATCAGCAAAGGAGATGATAACTTTTTAATTCACATAACACAATGTTAAGTTACAAGGGTAAGAATCCAATGCTTTGAGTACACAGTGAGCCATAAAATTCCTACAGTGGAGTTCAATGTAGTGCTTTTAAATGTTCACCTGATTAGTACACCATAACTTCTTTTTCAGTTTGGGCCATGGCTTCTACACCGAGGTGGCTGTTAATCATTATTATGCCTAATGGAGTTCAAGTGTCACAATTTATTTATTCGGTAGCTATGGTTGGGTTTCCAGTTGTGGCTGTCGGCTGTCCTCTGTGCACTGCAGAAAGGCGCAGTCTTCAACTCAAGTCATGAAGAGACATGGACTATGGAGACACATAACACATTATTTATAATAAGATAAAAATCACAAGTTACAGTATAGCTACTGCATGAGAGTACATTTCTCTTTCATAAAGAGAGCAAGAAAAACTCACTGATGTTTTTCTTGAATGCTTTATGAAAGAAATGCACTGTCATGCTGTACCATCTAATCTGTAAGTGATTTTTTTTTTATCACAGTACAGTTATGTGCTTTCAGCAGCCCCTTTCCCAGTGCCAGTGTATAGAAACATGGACTACAGAGACACCTACTGTCAAACTGAATTTTAGCAGGTAAATGCATCCATAAACAGTGCCATCTGGTGCATTTGAGCTGTCGGCACAAAAACACAATTAAATGAACTCAGTGCCGAACAAGGCATGCCGAATGCCGAATGCTGAATGCTGCTTGCTGAATCCCGAATGACACTGTTGCTGCTGCCCCCACCACTTTAGAATGAGGTACTGGTCAACTTATCTGTGGCAAGCACTGTACATAGAAACATAGAATTTGTCATCAGAAAAGGACTGCTTAGTCAACCCAGTCTGCCCAAAGGGTTTCTACCTAATCAGTCTCCACAGACCTTAACTGATCTCCACTTACCCTCCCTCCTCCCTGCCTATTTACTATTAGACAATGGCAAGAAAAAATAATGGGCACTGATTGGTCATTCAGGGGCTGGACCCATGATGTTATCCCAGAACAACATCATGGATCTAGCCCCAGCACACAGAAGACCGAATAAAATATAAAAACAATCAGTGCGCTAGCCATTACTATGACTGGCTTCCTCTTCTCACTTTAACGCAACCCTTCAAAGCCATCTGCGATCAGCATCATGGCAACCCCCCCCCACTAGCAGTCTCTGTTCCGTCAACACAGGAGACACAAGTGAAACCCCTTTCAGTTTAAGTCCCTCCCTCCCATAGCACAGAAAATAATTTGTCCCAAAAACTTTATTTTCTAATAAAAAAACAAGCCAACTGAAAGCCGTCTTTGCAATTGGCTTCACCGCAGTCCCCCACCCTGCTAGCACTCTTCACTCCATGAACACAGGAGACATAAGCATTTTTTTAACTAAAAAAAAAAATTCAAACTGAGAGCCATCATCTTTTTAGAGGTAAGCACCTCCACACAGTCCACACTGCCAAATGAAATGCCCGTCCCTCTCAGTCTCCTCACTCTGTCTGTGCCATAGAAACAGAGCACGTGAGAAAAAATGTTATTCAGTTGCTTACCCCTTCAGAAGATTTCAGGCACGATAGTGAGGGAGGACTCAAAACCTTGTATTTTTCTACTTCAGTGCCACAATGAAGTGTGTGTGTGGGGGGGGGGCAAGCAGCATAATCATCAGTGTAGATAGTGTGACAAACTGCAGAGACAAGGTTCCTATAGGGAATTTCAGTCACTCAGAAAACATATTAGCTCCACCTGGTGGCTAAATCAGCACTACTTTTTCATAAAGTAACCCTACCCATTCATAAATTGACAAAAAAATGTACTTTAAAAGTACTTTTTCATCATTTTTCTGTTTGTTTGTAGCCCCCTTCTGTTTTTGCCCCTCCACTTCAGCTGGCAGTCTGTTCCAGGAGTCCACCACTCTTTGTGAAGTAGTACTTCCTCACATCCCTCACATCCAGCTTCATTGCATGCCCTTTGGTCCTGGTGCTCTTTCTCATTTGAAAGAGACTCCCCTCCTGCACCTTGTTCACACATGTGAAATACTTGTAGGTCTCTATCATGTCCCATCTCACTTTCTTCCTTTCAAGGGTGCACATGTTGAGATCCCTCAGTCTCTCTTCGTTGGGCTTTTCACCCAACCCCTGCAGCATTTTAGTTGTCCTCCTCTGGACTACCTCTACTGTATGTCCTTTCTAAGATGCAGTCTTCACAATTAGATTCAATACTCCAGGTGGGGTCTCACAAGCAAACAAGAGAATAGCAACATCACATCCCTCCTCCTGCTGGAAATACCCATCCGAATACATTGCACTTCCCCTGCTTACTGCTTTGTCACACTGCCCTGACATTTTGAGGTAATCAGATATGATAATCCTATGGTCCCTTTCCTGCTTAATGACTATAAGTACCCCCCCATCCTGAAGCACAGGGGAAGCTGGATAAACTACAGCTTGGCAGAAGACACCAAGAGAAAGGACTGCTGTGTGACTGAACTTCTCTGCTGGGACTAAAATAGAAGAACTTTTGTATTTGGACCTTTAATTTAGGGTAAAAAAACTAACATACAAAACAAAAAAAAAAGTGTGTGTTTGGGTTAACTGAACTGAATGGGTGACTGAAAAGTCATCTAGGTGTAAATCTCAGGTGACTGAAAGGACTTAACTGCCGTGAGGTTTAAATTACTTGTAGAATGATCTGGTAAGTAGGGGGAGTGGCTTAGCTAGAAGGAAGCTACATTTAAAGACTGCCTTAGAAAGATTCTGCTAATAGCTTGGCAGAAGGTAGCAGGAGAAAGGACTGCTGTGTGACTGAACTTCTCTGCTGGGACTAAAGTAGAAGAACTTTTGCATTTGGACCTTTAATTTAGGGTAAAAAAACTAACATACGAAACAAAAAAAGTGTGCTTGGGTTAACTGAACTGAATGGGTAACTGAAAAGTCATTTAGGTGTAAATCTCAGGTGACTGAAAGGACTTGACTGCTGTGAGGTTTAAATTACTTGTAGAAAGATCTGGTAGGTAGGGGGAGTGGCTTAGCTAGAAGGAAGCTACATTTAAAGACTGCCTTAGAAAGATTCTGCTAATAGCTTGGCAGAAGGCACTAGGAGAAAGGACTGCTGTGTGACTGAACTTCTCTACTGGGACTATATTGCCCTCCTTCCCTCCCCACCCAAAGCTAGTTCTATTTTTATAGGCACAGGATTTGACTGACAACAGGAACTTCCTGTTTAGGGGCAGGAAGTGAGTGATCACAGAACCACCAAGGACCCACCATCCTAGAAGGGCAAGAGTAGCTCTCCGGACCCTCTAGCTGCTGGAGGTCTGCCTCTGAACAAGTAAGTGGTCTACTGAGAAATATAGGATATTCTTGTCTCAGAACAGGACAATCAGGAGCTTAAAGGGCACACAGGCAGAAAGTAAGGAGAGAGAGAAAAACAGACAAAAGAGTAAGGATTGCAAACAGTTAAGGGGTCAGAAATAAGACATGATTGGAGTGGTAGTGCAGTGGCTGTGGAGCAGCAGTCTTCCGGGAGATATTCTGGAGGATGCGGTGTTGTCCCATCTGCAGGCACCTCCTCTGGGCTGAGGGAGGAGGTTACTCATCTCCAGGCTGAGTTTGCCAGGATTTGTGGGACCTCCTCTTCCATCCAGGGACCACCAGTGCCACTGCCGTTGCCTCAGAGGTTGCCAAGAAAGAGGAGTGGTTGGACCACAGTGGGTTCAGGGAGGGTGAAGGTGGTGGAACAGAGGCACATCCCTCCAGTTGTACCTCTCCACAATTCCTATGCCATTCTGGCAAAGTGTGTTTCCTCTATGGAGGCACCAACAGTGGAGACCAAGGAGGATGCTGGGAACCTCCACTAAGGAGACCCACAGGTGGGTGGCAGGGGACCCTGCAGGGGAAGGAAACAACTCCTGGTGGGGGACTCCATTGTTAGGAAGGTAGAACTGGGCAAGGAAGGAGAGAGGGAGGTAAGGTGCCTGCCTGGCGCCATGGCTTGGAGGGACAGGGAGCGAATCCTCAGGATTGCCAGAGCAGCTGCACAGGGGAGGGAGCTGGATGTCATTGTCCACCTAGGGACAAATGACCTGGCTAAGAAAGGGATTAGAGAAGTGCAGGAAGAGTTTATGGAATTGGGGAGGGGCCTTAGTCAAGTAGCACGCACGGTAACCTTCTCGGAGGTCCTACCCATCTATGGCATAGGAGAGGCTAGGGTGTTCCATACCATGGGATTCAATCAGTGGTTGAAAAACTGGTGTGAAGCTCAGGGATTTGGCTTCATTGGGGACTGGGGGTCCACCTGGAGTGATGCAAGCCTATACTGGCATGATGGGCTGCATCTGTCCGGGAGAGGAACCAGGATCCTAGGTGATAGGTTTAAATGCTTCATTGGCAAGCTTTTAAACTAGCCAAGGGGGGAGGCACTGGAATGGAGCAGGAAAATCCTAGCCCCCAAACAATCACGGCAGGTGTGGCAAACACCAACATGGAGGTGTCGAGGGAGAAGGGCAGGGTAAATGGAGAAAGTGACAAAAGTAAGAAGGACAGGGATGGGGCAAAGGGTAAGGCCATCAGAAATGGAGGGTACGAGTACCAATGCCTGTAGTCTGGGCAACAAGCTCCCTGAGCTGGTGGCCTTAATGGAAGAGGGATGCCTGGATATCGTAGCAGTCACAGAAACATGGTACACAGAGAACCATGACTGGGATGTTAACATACCAGGGTACATAACTTACAGGAGAGACAGGCAGGGGAGAAGAGGGGGAGGAGTAGCTCTCTATGTAAAGGAAGGGATAAAAGCAACTGAACAAAAGAGTAAACAGGGAGGAGAGGAGGCACTGTGGGTCACCTTGGAGACTGGAAAGGGCACCACAATCCGCACAGGGGTTGTGTACAGACCCCCATGTCAGGGGGAAGGAATGGACAAGGATATGATGGAAAGCATTCTTAGAATGGCAGAGAAAGGGGAGATACTGTTGATGGGAGACCTGAATATGCCAGATGTTAACTGGAGCACATTTGCTGCAGCCACATCCAAGAGCAGGGCCATTCTTGACGCCCTACAGGTGGCAGGCATTAGACAGCTAGTTTCGGAACCCACTCGTGAGGGAGCAATCTTAGACCTCATACTCTCAAACGGGGGCAGTGAGAGGATCTCAGATCTAGAAGTAGGTTGCCATCTGGGGACAAGTGACCATCAAACAGTGTGGTTCACGTTAAACTCAGCTACAGAGTCAAGCCATACAAAAGTGAGGGTACTGGACTTTAGGAGGGCTGACTTTGGCAAGATGGGAGAGTGCCTCAGAAAAGCACTAGCAAACAGGCTAGAAGGAGGTGTGGAGCAACAATGGGGAATTATCAAAACCGCCATCACAGAGGCAACAAGCCTTGTGTGAAGCAAATAAACAAATCAAAGCGAAAGAAAAGCCACTATGGTTCTCAAGAGAGGTGGCTGTGAAAGTCAGGAAGAAAAAGATAGCATTCCGGAAGTATAAGGAAACACAGAAGGAGCAGGACAGAGAGCTGTACCAGTTAAGGCAGAAAAAAGCAGGGAGGGAAGTCAGAATAGCAAAGGCCCAAACTGAGGAAAAGATAGGCAACTCAGTTAAGAAGGAGGATAAAACCTTTTATAGGTACATCAGCGAGCATAGAAAGACAAAGGGAGGGATAGTGAGGCTGAATAGAATGAATGGTGGGTGGGCAGAGGGGGACAGTGAAAAAGCAGGAATACTGAACGAATATTTCTGCTCAGTATTCACAAAAGAGGAGGGGGAAGTGCCTAATCTAATTAACAGAAGCACTCTTGATGGGGGGTCGATCCCAGTCCTTTCACAGAAGAAAGGGTTCTGCAAGAACTCCTAAAACTGAAGGTGGACAAAGCAATGGGTCCTGATGGAATTCACCCCAGAATTCTAAAAATTAAGGAAGGAACTAGTGAAACCACTGGCTACTCTTTTAATAAATCATGGGAGGATGTGTGGTACCGAGGACTGGAGGAAGGTGGATGTGATTCCCTTCACAAAGTGGGACCAAGACAGAGGCAGGAAACTACAGACCTGTCAGTCTGACCTCTGTGGTAGGGAAAGTGATGGAGTCACTTCTGAAGGAAAGAATAGTTGAGTACCTAGAGGTCAGTGGAGCACAGGATCCAAGGCAGCATGGGTTCACAGCGGGAAGGTCATGTCAGACGAATCTAATAGATTTCTTTGACTGGGTGACCAAAGTAGTAGACCAGGGAGGGATGTGGACATGGCCTACCTAGACTTTAGCAAGGCATTTGACACAGTCTCACACAAAGATTGATAGTCAAATTAATCAGCCTGGGAGTGGGTCCCAGGGTGGTAGCCTGGGTAAAACATTGGCTGGACAACAGGACACAGAAGGTAATTGTAAATGGAGTCCACTCTGAAGAAAGGGCGGTTACTAGTGGGGTACCGCAGGGTTCAGTATTGGGTCCAGTCCTTTTAATGTCTTCATCAGTGACATTGCAGAGGACTGAAGGAAAAGTATGCTTTTGCAGATGACACAAAGATCTGCAACAGGGTTGATACACAAGGAGGCATGGAAAGGATGAAAAGGGACTTGGCAAGGTTGGAGGAATGGTCAGACGTATGGCAGCTAGGATTCAATGCAAAAAGTGCAAATAATGCACCTGGAAACAAGAACCCAGGGAAGAATACACAATGGGTGGGAGGTAGTAACAACAACAAAACAGGAAAGGACCTGGGGGTAATCATATCAGATGACCTTAAGGTTAGCAAGCAATGTGAGAAGGCAGTAGGGAGGGCCGGGGTATACTGGGATGTATAGGGAGAGGCATCAGCAGCAGAAAACAGGAAGTGTTATCCTCTGTACAGACAGTTGGTGAGACCCCATCTGAATACTGTGTCCAGTTCTGGAGACCCCATCTCCGCAAGGACATAGACAGGATAGAGGCAGTCCAGAGGAGGGCAACTAAAATGGTGCAGGGTCTGCAAGAGAAGCTGTATGGAGGAGAGGCTAAAGGAGCTTAATATGTATACCCTTGAGGAAAGAAGGAGAGGGGGACGTGATAGAAACTTTCAAGTACCTCAAGGAATTAACAAAGTCCAAGAGGGTAGCATCTTTCAGAAAAAGAGACTTGCAAGAACAAGAGGACACAATTTAAAGATAGAAGGAGGCGGTTCAGGGTCAATGTGGAAGTATTATTTCACAGAGAGGGTAGTGGATGCATGGAACAGCCTTCCTGAGGAAGTTGTGGGGTCTAAAACTGTGGGAGAATTCAAGAATGCATGGGACAGACATAAGGCAATTTTTGTGGGGGGCAGGAAGATACAGGCTGTTGGTTAACTAGGATCTGCGGCCTATCCTGTGGGTGGGGAAATGGGCAGACTGGGTGGGCCTAGCATTCCTTATCTGCCATCAAAGTCTATGTTTCTATGTTTCTATGGTGGAAACCATTGGCAAGATGGCAGGAAAGGCGGAGGTGCTGTTGGTGGGGGCCTACAGTCTGCCAGATGTAGCCTGGAGCCTCTCAGTTGCTGCTTTTGCTGCAAACAGGGACATCCTGGATTCCCTGCAGGGGGTGTTCCTCTGGCAACATGTTAGCATATCCACTCATGATGGGGCAATACTGGACCTGGTATTCACTAACAGGGACAGTGTTGCAGACATAAAGGTACGAGGTTACCTTGGAACCAGTAATCACTGTATGGTGTGGTTGAATATAATGACAACTACAGAATCAAGCCAGAGAAAGGTGAGGGTCCTGGACTTTAGGAGGGCAGATTTAATAAACAGAGGAGAATGCCTCAAGGATGAACTGTCAAGGGGGAGGCAACCTCGGTGGGGTGGAAGAACAGTGGGTGCAGCTAACAGGGGGCATAGTGAAGGCTACAAACCTCTATGTCAAGCAAGTGAGCAAAAACAAGAGGAAAAAAAGTCCCCTATGGTTCTTGAAAGAGGTGGCTGAAAAGATAAAGGTTAAAAGGGTGGCATTTGGCAGGTACAAGGAAACATAGAAGGAGGAAGATGGGGAGGTGTATCAGGAGAAACAGAAGCAGGGAAAGAAGTAAGTGCAAAAAGGCTCAAACTGAATACAGAATAGCACAAGCAGTAAGGAAAGGGGACAAGACTTTCTTAGGTATGTGCATGAAAAGAGGAAGACCAGGGAGGGATTGTGAGGTTTAAAAGGGAAGAGGTGAACTGTGCAGAGGGGGAACAAGAAATGGCAGACATTCCGAGCAAATACTTTTCTTCAGTGTTCACAGAGGAAAGAAATGGGGAGGGGCTATAAAAAATGATCATGAGCACAAGAAGGGAGTGAGGTGGAGACTACTCCTTTTTCAGAGGAGTGTCCTGAAGGAACTCGCAAATCTAAAGGTGGACAAAGCAATGGGACCAGATGAGGTGCAACCAAGCATAGGTGTCTGCAGGCATACTCAGTGTACTTTGCTGAGTGCAATAAAATATGGAAAATCCAGGGCCAAAATGAGTCTCAGTCCAGGGCAAAAAACACAGAGCCAGAATAAAATAATAAAGCTGCCTTTTCCATTCTTGTGCCTGGGGGATTACACAGCAACTAGAAAGTACTCAAGTAAACTTGTGAGTAATCACAGTGAGTGGATGTGGCGTAGGGGCTACATGCCGTGAGTTGGACCCCATGAGGTTTGTTCCTTTGGACCTGTGTAAGGGTTGGCTGTCTTGTTGTGGTATAGAGGCTTATCACAATGTACGGTATCCTAAATACCTGGCCCAGTGTTATTCAACATCTTTATTGGTGACATAGCGGATGGGGTCAAAAGTTAAATCTGCCTATTTGAGGATGATACTAAGTTCTGTGGGAGAGTAGACATGGAGGAGGAGAGACAGGAGCTCAGGGAGGATATGGCTAGACTTGAGAACTGGTCTGGCATCTGGCAGTTGGAGTTCAATGCCAGGAAGTGAAAGGTCATGCAACTGGGAGCTAGGAACCTTGGGGTCAGCTACTGGATGGGGGATGTACAGGTGTCCAGTTCAGAAGAGGAAAAGGACCTAGGGTGATAGTCATAGGAGACGTGAGACACACTAGGCACTGCCATAAAGTGGCAGCCAAAGCAAATAAAATGCTGGGATGCATCACCAGAGGAATCACCTCCAGGAATGAGGAAGTTATTCTGCCACTGTGCAGGTCATTGTTGAGACCCCACTTAGAGTACTGTGTGCAGCTCTGGTGCCCTTATCTGAGGAAGGACATCAAACTACTAGAGGAGGTGCAAGGTAGGGTGACCAAGATGATCTGGGGTCTGGGGGGCAAACCATTTGAGGAGAGATTACAGGAGCTCAATATGTATTCCCTGGAGGATGGGGGTGGGATATGATAGAAACCTTCAAGTACCTAAAAGGTATAAAAAGGTCAGAATGGAGGGCATTTTCAATTTAAGAGAGGAGGGACCACTGGGGGAACAGTCTGAAACTAGTGGGGGGGTAAATATAGGAAGAAAATGAGGAGACACTTTTTCACAGAAAGGGTGGTGTCAAAGTGGAATGAACTGCTGGAAGAGGTGGTCTCATTGAAACCCATAAGCAGTTTTAAAAAGGGGTGGGAGAGGATAAAAAGGAGAGTCATAATTGGAGGGAGGAAGGGGAGGGGGGAAGAGGGTGGGGGAGGAGAACTCTGGGGAGAAAGGGGAGGGGGTCAGCTCCAGTAAAACAGACTGAGCTGCACAATCAAGCAGACTTGATAGACCATTATTGTAATGGTGCTGTACTTGTAGACCTTGGGGTTCTTCACTTTGAGTGGTGAATGTAACTGTCTCACTACCAGCAGCACCAGTGGCACCCTCAGCAGGTGGGATGGTGAGGGGGCCGCCTGAAGGTTTGAATGGGATGGGTGGATGGAATCACCTGACAAGGAGAGGCAGGAGTCGTACACAGAGCTCGGATGAAGCAAAGATGTTATTTGGCAGGAGAGGAAGGAGGACATGGTCATACAAGAAAATACTTACAACTAAAACAACAGGGAGTATGAACAGCATTGTGGATATCTAGGCAGTAATAAGTAGCATACAACTATATAATGCAAACTCTAAAATGTACTGTAGTTCTAAAACTCTACAAATAGCTCTGCAAGCTACATAACCACTATCCAGGCTATATGAGCACTCTACAACCCCAACCCTCAGGGGCTGAGTGGAAGAACCACCGCTAAAAGTCTATTGGTACTAAAGGAAGTCCAACTTTTTCCTGACATCTTCATGCGCACAACTGATGAGTGAAGAAAGAAATGGGCAAAAGGGAAAACCGGGTTCCAACTTGGTACCAAGCTACACTTTTGTGAAAATCTAGGAGAGGTTGGAGGGGATGTGAGAGATTTTTAAACAGACCCTGATTCTTCAGTCAACCAGCTCTCTAAGGTTGCCAGAATAATTTCACACAAGAGAACTGAAATCTGCGGAACTGTTCCCTGGCACAAACCCTCGACCAGGGCTGCCAAGGATGAAGGAACAAGGACTTAGCATTGAATCCACTTGAAAGGATTGTCAAGGATAAAGATCTGCTGCAATTTCCCTGGCACAAACCCTCAACCAGGGCTGCCAAGGACAAAGAAACAAAGACTTGCTGTAGTTTCCCCGGCACAAACCCTCGACCAGAGCTGCCAAGGATGAAGGCATGTTGAAGCTTCTTTGGTGAAGGATCCACAAGAACAAGTTGGATCCCAGAAGATGTAATGGTGCAAGCAGGATGAGACAAGCAGGAAGAGTAGGCTACAGGATGAAGATCAGAATCCTGTAATGTCCAGAACCAGAAAAATAACAAACCGGTGGACGTGGATACACATTGGCCACATCGGACTCGACTATCAGCGAACACCTGTGAGTGACAGACAAGGCTTCTTCCAGGACGTTCCAGGCTGACCTGACCACCAGAAAAACCAGGAGCCAGCAGTCGTGAGTCACACAGGGTTACATCGGTTTCAACCAATGGTGGATGACAGGGAGGGGTGTGGCTGTGAAGTTCTTCGCTGACTGGAAACTGCTTCGGTGAAGAATCAACTGTGAACAACCCCACCAAGGGTGTTGCATCAGAAGGCTGAATCCGTACACGACAGGTGGCAATGCTGAAGCTGGAAAATACACCTTTCGCTGCACCAAGGTATTTGTTTGTTGCTCAGGCAATTTGCCAGGAGCAGCAGCAAATTAGCAGATTTCCAGGGCAATTGTTCCTTGCAGGGGCAATTTGCCGGGAACGGGAAAATTGCTAGAATCTGGGGCAATTGTTCATTGCAGGGAAATTTGCCAGGAGCAGGGGCACATCACCAAAGTCCAGGGCAATTGTTTGTTGCAGGGTCAATTGTTCATTGCAGGGGCAATTTGCCAGGAACAGGGGAAAATTACCAAAGTCCATGGCAACTATTCATTGCAGTGGCAAATAACCAGAATCCCAGTAACAATGCAGTCTTGGTACTTTGCAATCAACACAACAGTTCAGATACTAGCCAATACACATTTTCATCAGATGACAGTCACTAGATGGCAGTTGTGTACTAAGCACCCTTGCTTCACTGACCCTTAATGAAGTAGTGGACTTGTGGGTCCCTTCTGGTACCAGGACATAGCTACCCCTGAAAACCACTGGGCTTGATGCCTTCTTTACCCTGGGCCTTCCTTACCCTTATTACTGCTGGGCCCCTTTAAATCTTTCAACACAGTGGGCCTTTCCAATGGGCCCCTTTAAATAACTTGGGCCTAACTGCCCTTTTGAACTATCCTGGGGCTTGCTCTGCTGGGCCCTTCAAACACTTGGGCCTAACGTTGCCCTTTAACTGTGGGCCTATTCTTCTGGGCCCCTTTTTACAGCAAGGGGCCTGTAATAGCCCTTTTAAGCCTGAGGCCTGGAGTTGCCCCTTTAAATCTTTAGGCCTGACCAAGGCCTTGTTGCCAATCACTCAGTGCCGCCCCACCTCTTCCTTCCCCTCACATAAATATTTAAAAGCTCCCCCTATGGGCCTTAAGGCAAGCCCTTCCCATGGGCATCGCCACGTCCGGATGAATATAAAATAATTTAAATTAGCCCCTGGCCCACTCCATGGCTCTCTGCCATCAGTTCCTGGTACCCTGAGCACTTTTTAAAACAATTTCTTCCTTTTTTTTTTTAAACCTTTTTGGTGGTCAGCATTCTGCTCTGTGTGCTGCCACCAACTCACCACCCTGGCCCAGGGTGAAGAAATGGCAATCAGGAAGCTGGGAGGTGCTGTAGGGAGAGGGAGGGCTTCAGGCAGGGAGGTGGATGATTGGGGACCTCACGGGTCCTTCCGACTGTCGACGGCTTTCCTCGCTTGATGCGGCAGTTCCACATGCCACCACCGAGGGACCATTTAAACTATAAATAAAATAAACAATGGTGCTAAACAGAGCCCACACAGAGCAACAGGAACAGACCGGGACTGCCACACCACACTGGAATCGGATGCTGCCAGGACGGATGAGAGGCGGATCACAGGTAAGCCCTATTTCTAACTTTTAACCTGTGTCCCCACTCTCCTTAGTACTTCTGCTGGTGACCGGATGCCTATCTTCAGGGGTGCCTAAGAGTACTCCCCAAGGGCTCTTCAATGCCCTCAGCACAGCAGCGACTAACCACTTCACTGGCCACCAGCCTACACAACTGATTTAACTGGCCAGCATTTGGGACGCGTGTCCCTGGCAATGCTGGCCAGTTCCCCAATAGCCCAGCATGAGCAGGACTTAAAAGATGTTCCCCTGGCTCGCACTGTTTCCCTGAGGTGGGGTCCAGAAAGAAGCAGGCAGCCAAGGAACAGCACAGAGAATACTTTCTTTTTACAGCAGCTGCTTGGCAAGGGGGGGGGGGACACTGAAGGAGGGGACCCCACCAAAACTCCCCTATGCTGCCCACACATGGGGTCCCTGGGGCACCTTTCCCTCTTTTTTTTTTCTCTGTTGTACCCCTAACTCTAGGGCACTACAAATTCGGGCCTGCCAAACGATACATGTCTCCATGTATCCCCAAAATGTTCTTTTTATACCACTAGCACAACATCTATTAGCTATAAAAATATCTCTATTGCTTTTATAACTTAAATTATAAGACAGTTATCTTAACTCAATAACTTCTTTAACTCTAAATGAAGTCTACAACTTCTAAAACTTTAAATGAACTTATAATTTTAAATGACCATGTTTGCTGTAAATTTACTAGGCTACTGTATAAGAACGGACTGGATCTGGAGGGTTTCCATCAGAATCTTTTGGGGGGAACACCAAAACTGAACCTCTGTAACCTAAGGATCTGGGGGACCATGGTATCAGCAGGAACACACTCTACCTCCTGGAAATCTATAAGCATATGGTTTACTGCGGGCTCAGTAACTGGATGGTAGGACAGGTTCATATGGGATGGGCGAACCCAGGGATCAGCACACCACTGCATTGGGGACCCTAGCTCAGTGGGTCCATCCATGGAACGCTCCTGCCTCTACATTGGTACTAAGTCAGTCCATTCTTTCACAGTTCCTTGAAGTATACAAGGTCTGAGTCGACTTCGATGTACTAACTTCTCAACTCCCTTCCTATTTTCCACCTGGATCTTGTACACTTTGAGGTCAGGGTACGGTATTGCCACAACAACATAAGGCTCTGGTTCTCATTCTGAAAGCAATGTGTTCCCTTGGTTGGTTCTCTTCAACAGGGCACATTCTCCCAGAGACAACGAGATGCTTTGTGTTTTAATACCTTCCCCATCCTTTGGTCTCCAAGGGTTAACAAATTCTTCTGGTGCAGTCATCGTTTCATGTTCTGTTTGGCTGACAATCCTTTCACTCTTGGACTGCACTCCAGAGGCTCCCCTGGCTTGCGCTGCTTCCCTGAGGGGGGGTCCAGAACGGAGCAGGCGGCCAGGAGACAGCACAGGGAAAACTTTCTTTTTACAGCAGCTGCTTGGCAATGGGGGAGGGGGGACATTGAAGGAGGGGAACCCACCAAAACTCCCCTATGCTGCCACACATGGGGTCCCCGAGGCACCTTTCCCTCAATTTCTTTTTCTCTGTTGTGCTCCCAACTCTGGGGCACTACATTATGGCCTGTTTCTGCTGGTGTTTTCATATGTTGGTAATACTGTGACTAAAATCCAGCCAACTTCTGCATGATTGGTACTGTGTGTTTTAGATAAAATAAAATGTTGTGACTCTATTAGGATCAATGGCTTATTGTTGACCAAAATGGGGGGTGGGCAATGTTTGTGTGACAGGGCAGCAGATCTTTTGGTTTGTGTTTACATGAGGGGAGGGAGCAACAGTTCTATCAACCCTCAAGTACAAGTTTAACAATGTCCCTGCATCCAAGAGTATCGAGGGAGCTCAGAGAGGTACTGGCTACACCTCTGACAGTCTTTTTTAACAGCTCACTGGAAAAAAAAGAGTGGTTGCAGAGGGGAGGGCAGATGTAGTCTCACTTCAAATAAGTCATAGCAGGGAGAAGTTGCTAATTATAAGCCAGTTAGTCCAACATCAGTGGCAGGAAAGTTAATGGAATCACTGCTGAAGGAAAGGATAGTGGAATTTCTTGAATCCAGTGGGTTACAAGACCCAAAGTAGCATGGATTCACAGGAGGAAGAGGTCATGTCAAACAAATCTGATAGAGTTCTTTGACTGGGTAACCAAGGAATTAGAGCAGGCTGGAGCGGTGGACGTGGTCTACCTAGATTTCAGTAAAGCTTTCAAATCCATTCCACATAGGAGACTAGTAAGTAAGCTGGGTAGCTTAGCAGTGGGTACAAAAGGGGTAAACTGTTTAAGAAATTGGTTAGGGGATAGATGACAGAGGGTGGTCATAAATGGAATTCATTCAGAGGAGGGGAGGGTGACCAGCGGGTGCCTCGGGGATCAGTGTTCGGACTGGTCCTCTTTAATGTTTTTATAAGTGACATTTGGGAGGAGCTGGGGGGGGGGTCTGCCTCTTTGCAGATGACACAAAAATCTGCAATAGGGTGGACACTCCATGAGGGTGGAAAGGTTAAGCAGAGATATGAGAAAACTAGAGGAGTGGTCAAAGTTATGGCATTTGGATTTCAATGCCAAACAGAGCAAAATAATGCACTTGGGGCACAGAATTCCAAGGGCAGAAGGTTGGTAACCTTTCTAGAAGGTAATGGTCTCAAAGGCGATAAGCAACAGGGGTTTGCCTCCGGAATATGCTGCCAGACCAACCTGGTTGACTATTATGACTGGTAGTGATGAAGATGAACAGGAACGCACAGGAACTCAGTTCATGTACCTTTTTATGTTGCTTACACGCATAGTGCCATCATCCAAGTTTTCGGAGGTGTGGCACCCATCTTCCAATTCAGTCAGTGTGTTTGCAGGCGCGGCCCCAGTTCCCCAATCACTGCTGCATCTGTCTATGACAGCAGTTCAAAATGCAGTGGTCATACAGTCGAAAGGGGGAGCTCCGCTTCAGTGAGCAGAGCTCTCCCCCCCACACACACACGCAAGCATGCATACTGCATGCTGATCGGCCTCCCAGCACACTGTATGGCTGACAGGGTGCCCAATCCCCGCCGCTCCACATCCCCCCACAAAAGCTGTCCAGGTGCTACGCTGGGAGCCTCCCCAGCATGGCAAAACTGTTATAGCCGACGAGGGTGCCCAATTCCCTGCCAGCTCCACAGCTGCATGCCCCAAAAAGCTTTCCAGGTGCCACGCTGGGAGCCCACCCAGTGTGGCAAAGCTTGTGCGAGGGTGCCCAATCCCATGGCTGCTCCACGGGCTGCACGCCCCAAAGCTCTAGGTGCTACGCTGGGAGCTTCCACCTCAGCATGGCAAAGCTTGTTATGGCCGACGAGGGTGCCCAATCCTGTTGGCTCCAGCCTCCACAAACAGCCTTTCCAGTTGCTACGCTGGGAGCCCACCCCAGCGTGGCAAATGTCGTCTTAATAAAAAACAACAACCTGTAAACAAAAAAAGGTCCCTCGTAGTCTCCCTGCCCCCCCACAACCCGCACCCACCCACTGTGCACCCTGCCTCCCCACACACACCCCTCACCCCATACTTACCTCCGGAGCTCGGCGTGACGATCTTTGGTGGACAGGGAACACGTCTGCACTCTTCAAAGCCGACCGCGAACTGAGGAAATGCCGGTAAGCTGTATAATGGAATAAATAGGGTTCTTTCAACTTTGTTGTATATCTCAGGCATTTTTGGGAATTTTGGGCCCAAATTTTCAACATGGGGTTTTTAGGACCGCTCCTCGTGAATTCTTGCACTGTCATGGCATTAATCGGGCCCGAAGGGTGATTTCACGGTCACTGCGTGAAATCACCTTTTGGGAACAATTAATGAACCGACACTGCCTGTGTTCATACTGTGGGCTCTCAAAAAGTCTATGTAGAAAATCTGGTGAAAAAATTCCTAAAATGACTGTTTTACGAGCGTGCATTGCGCAGTTCCTATGCACGCTTGTAAGTTCGCGAATTTTCAATATTTTCACTCCAGATTTTCAACATTACCATTTTACCTCACCTCCTTTTGAGCAGTACAGCTGTAATTTTTCACATCTCACCCAAAACGTGTTTCCACCTATGTAGCACACAATGGCGCAGTCGGTGTGCGAAATCAATGTATGGAACACATTAAGAAAATCACAGTGACACTGTTCAAGAGCATAGGTCTTAAAATGGCTATATTGAAAATTTGGTGAAAAAATTCCTAAAAATGACTGTTTCACGAGCGTGCATTGCGCCTGCTCCTACCCACGCCATAAGTTCACATTTTTAATATTTTATTCCAGATTTCAACATTGCCATTTTCCAACACCTCCTTATGAGCAGTACAGCTGTCATTTTTCATGTCTCACCCAAAATGTGTTTCTGTGCATGTAGCGCACAATAAGCGCAGTCAGTGTGTGCAATCAATGTTTGGGACAGAATAAGAAAATCACAGTGACACTTCATGAGCAGAGGTCTTAAAATGGCTATGTTGAAAATTTGGTGAAAAAATTCCCTTCAGACGTTCTGCAATGTTACTAATGAAGACCCTGCAGCACCCTACTGGTCACCCCCTCTCCCTAGACTGCACCCCATTTACCACCACTCTCTGCCTCCTGTCTGTTAGCCAGTTTCTAACCCAGTTTACCACCCTTTCCCCCATGCCCAGCCTACCCAGCTAGTTTATCAGCCTCCTATGTGGGATGATGTCAAAGGCTTTCCTGAAATCAAGGTAAGCGTTGTCCACTGCCCCACCCTGATTCACTTCCTTTGTCATCCAGTCAAAGAAATCAACCAGATTTGTCTGACATGATGTCCCCACTGTGAATCCATGTTGTCTATGGTCCTGGGCTCCAATGGCTTCTAGATGCCCCACTATCCTTTCTTTAAGCAATGACTCCATGATCTTTCTCACTATTGAGGTGAGGCTGAACGGCCTATTGTTCCCTGCCGCCTCCCTGCTGCTGCATTTGTGTAGAGGGACCACATGTGCCCTCCTCCAATTCACTCATGTTGAATGACTCAGTGAACATGGCTGTCAGAGGTACTGCTATCTCCCTTCGCAGTTCTCTTAATATCCTTGGGCGCATGCCATCTGGTTCCATCGCTTTGTCCACCTTCAAGTTAGTGAGCTCCTGCAGGACTCTTTTGCCTTTGAATGGACTATTGTCCACCTCTTCACCCCCTTGGCAACTGCTGTGGCCCTTGCCCCTCCCACTCTTCTGTGAATACTGAGCGGAAAGACACAGTGGATGACTTGGGAGGAAGGCATGGAACTATCACTTCCAAATACCTAAACAGTACATACAAGCAAGCAACATTCGGCATTGACAAATGCTTGTTTATAGTAGATACAGAGTTCCTGTACTTCTTCACACTGATGCTGGAACTGAAATTTTTAAACTAGCAAAATAATGATAGTTTCCGGGCCTGTGACATGAAATCAGGGATTCCATAACAAAATTTGACTTGTACAACAATGATATTTTCCTAGAAATACTTCAATATCCCTAATTGAATGGCATAGTATCTATACAGTTATCCTTTAAATTGTGGAACTTTATTCTGTGTTTCATATTTGCCAGTGCCTGGGTTCCTGTACTTCTTGTCTACTACTTGCACCACTGATGACTGATGACTAGGGCACTTAACAAGAGCCATGCGGTGGATGTCCTGTATTTGGATTTCAGCAAGGCCTTTGATTTGGCGCCACATGGGAGGCTGATTAACAAGGTAGAATAACAGGGAGCAGGGAAAAAGATGGTGAATTGGATCAAGAATTGGCTGCAGGGGAGGCAGCACAGGGTAGTGGTGGGAAGGGGACTCTTGTCTCCAAGGGCTGTGTCAAGGGGAGTGCCACAGGGGTCAGTACTAGCCCCGATGTTGATTAATTGATTTTCATAGCAGATATCTCACAAGGCATTAAGAACAAGATTAGCCTTTTTGCAGATGACACGAAGATCGGGGTGGTGGTGGATGACACAGTAGGGTGGCAAGGGCTGCAGGATGAGCTGGCTAAACTTGAGGACTGTTCGAACACATGGCAGCTGGGGTTCAATGGGAAGAAATGCAAAGTCATGATCTTGGGAGCAAAGAACCTAAGGAGGTGTTATCAGTTGGTGGGGTACAGAAAACCACTACAGGGGAGGAGAAAGATTTTGGGGTGATAATAACAGGGCAGATGAACCACTCGGCACAGTGCATGAAAGCAGCAGCTAAAGCCAATAGATGCTGGGGTGTATTGCTAGAGGTATCACCTCTAGGAGATAGGAGGTGATCCTGCTCCTGTACAGGTCATTGGTGAGGCTACACCTGGAGTACTGCATGCAGGACTGGCGCCCATACTTGAAGAAAGATGTTAAGTTACTAGAGGGGTTACAGCACAGAGCAACAAGGATTATCCAGGGAGTGGAAGACAAACACTATGAGGAGAGGTGGAAGGAACTGAACATGTATTCCCAGGAAGAGAGGAAAGATAGGGGATAGGATAGGGACCTTTAAATATATGAAGAGTATAAACAAGACTGGTACAGAGGAGATTTTAAAGTTAAAGGGAGGGAAGGACATGTGGTGGCATGGGCTAAGGCTGGAGGGTGGAAGATTCAGGAGGGAAATGAGAAGGCACATTTTCACAGAAAGGTTGTGTCCATGTGGAACACGCTGCCCAAAGAGGTGGTTTCCTGTAAGTCAGTGGGCAGTTTTAAGACAGGGTGGGACAAAGTGAGGAGGAGCATCACCATTATGCAGGTAGGGGAGGGGGAGCAGCTGCAGTGTAAGTGGATGGCTTGCTGCACACTCGAGCAGACTTCATAAACCGTGTGGCCTATATCTGCTGGCAGTTTAGTATGTTTGTATGTTCATAAAATGAGTGGTGTGTTACTGAAGACCACTAAGCAGGAGCAAGACCTGGGGGTAATCGTATTGGATGACATAAAGGTGGCTAGGCAGTGCAACAAGGTAGCTGGGAGAGCTAGTGGAATGCTGGGGTGCATAGGGAGGGAATTACCAGCAGAAAGAGGGAGGTGGTGTTGCTTTGGTATAGATCTCTGGTAAGACCCTACCTAGAGTACTGTGTCCAGTTCTGAAGACCTCATCTCCTAAAGGACATAGACAGAGTGGAGGCAATCCAAAGGACAACTAAAATGGTGCAGGGTCTGAATAAAAAGCCCTATGAGAAGAGGCTAAAGGAACTCAATATGTACACCCTGGAACAAATGAGAGAGAGGGAGAATATGACAGAGACCTTTAAATACCTCACAGGTGTAAATAAGGTATAGGAGAAATGTTTTTTTCTACAGAAAAAGGTGCTCAACAATAAGGGGACATGTAGCCAATCCGCCAGCGCAGCAGCAGCAGCAGCACTGCTGCTAGCAATGCTAGTGACCCGGGTTCATGAACGAGCCCAGGGCATTACAGGGCCAGCTAGGGGGAGGTTAGAAGAGCATCCTAGAGACAGCTCTCCACCTCTGGGGGGGAGGGCTGGTGGCACCCAGCGCTTGGGTGACACCCGGTAAAGACCAGGAGTACACCAAGCTGGGACCACACAGCAGAGAGTAGACAGTAGTGGATGTCTGTGGGGCATGTGTGGGGGCATGCATGTCCGCACGCTGATGTCATTGCACGTCCTTGCCTTGGGGGATCAGCGCAACAAGGAAAACCCTGTGCAGCAGCGCACCATGAAGTCCTCTGACCCTGCACTGAATGACGTCGCAGCCAGCCTCGGAACTGAAACTGGTTGATCTCAGTCTCTCATCCAGGGGCCCCATTGCAAGGGGCAAGTCACAGACCCTGGTTCTGGGTAGCTGCTGGGGATGCCAGTGTTGGACGTGGAGGCACTGAGCTGGGAGTGTCTCTGCTGGAAGCACAGTGATAAAGAGAATTGAGGGGAAAAAAAGGAGACATGCTATGAAGCTGGAGGTGGGTAGATTCAGGAGAGATGGATGTAAGTACTTCACAGAAAGCGTGAATTACTGGAACAGCCTACCAATGGAGCTGGCAGTGGTGAAAACAGTGATGGGGTTCAAGAATGCATGGAACAGGCATAAGGGAATTTTAGTGGAAAGGAAGGGAGGGAGGGAGGGAGAATGAACAGAAGATTAAGTAGGGTCTGCAGTGATACTATAGATAGGTAAAAATGGCAGACTGGGTGGGCTAAGCAGTCCTTATCTGCCGAAAAGTTTTGTTTCTGTATTCATCTCTTGGGTTTCTATGCCCTAGGTACATGATTTTGCACTTTTTGGAACTGAATCCCAATTGCCATGCTTTTGACCACTCCTCGAGTTTCCCCCAATGTCCCTATGCATTCTCTCCACCCCCTCCTGAGTGCCCACCCCATTACAGATTATGGTGTCTTCTGCAAAAAGGCATACTTTCCCTTCCAGTTCATCTGCAATGTCACTTATGAAGACATTGAAGAGGACTGGTTCCAAGACTGTGTCCTGTGACACCCGACTGGTCACTCTCCCCTCAAAGTAAGTGTCATTAACCACCACCCTGTCACCTATCCAGTAACCAGTTCCTTACTTAGTTCATGACTTTAAATCATACCCCAAGGCTGCTCAATTTCTTTATCAGACTTCTGTGTGGCACAGTGTCAAAGGCCTTGCTAAAGTCCAGATAGGCCGTGTCCACTCCCTCCCCTGATCTATTTCTCTGGTCAGCCAGTCAAAGAAATCAATCAGATTTGTCTCCCTTTATATTGATTCTGCCTTTAATCTTTTAATCCACTAGATTCAAGATACTCAACCAACCTTTGCTTTTTTCTGCCACCACTACATGGCCTTGCCAGGGTTGTAAGGGAAGGGGTCTCTGAACTCCGGCCACCAAAGCTCCCAGGCCAAGCAGCAGATCTTCTGTTAGGCCACAGCTACACAAGATGCCCCTCTGCAGCCAATCAGGAGACTGCAAAATGAATCCAGGGGTGTGACTACACAGAAGCACAAGTTTCAGATACTAGCTGCTCCACTGAATCAGCTGACTTTTTCCACTGCCTAAGCATGGATCTGCTGGGATCACGAGTGGTCTCTGCACTCTCCACCGCCCACCGAATGCTGCCCACTAGTGCTCCCCAAGCCAAGCAGCAGATGTTCAGCTAGGCCAGAGCTACACCAGACACCCTCTGCAGCCAACTGGGAGGATGCAATATTAATCCAGGGGCATGACTACACAGAAGAATGAGCTTCATATACTTACCATTCTGCTGAATCAATGGACTTTTTCCATAACTGCTACATGGACCTGCCAGGGTCGTGAGAGGTCTCTGAACCCCCCCACTGACACCAGATATCAGCTTCTCCCCAGGCAAAGCAGCAGATCTTCTGCTAGGCTACAGCTACATCAAACTCTCCCCAGTAGCCAATCAGGTGGCTGAAAAATGAAAGAAGGGGCAGACTACACAAAAGCGTGAGTTTCAAATACTCACCACACCACTGAATCAATTGCCTTTTTCTGCCGCTGCACGAACCTGCTGGGGTCATGAGAGGTCTCTGAACTACCCTCCCCCACAATGAATGCTGGTCACCAGTGCTCCCCAAGCCAGGCAGCAGATCTTTTGGCTAGGACATAGCTACACCAGATGTCCCCCTGCAGCCAATCAGAAGGCTACAACATGAATCTAGGGGCAGGACTCTAGTCCATTGAAATACGTTGACGCCATAACAGCCCTCCACGTAGTAGCCTGGAGTGCTAAGGGCCACAGTGCAAAGGGTTACAGGAGTCTAGCAAAGACAGTCAGCCAACAGAAGGTAGCTGATGGCTTGCTATGCTGCTGCTATGGTGAGCAAGCTCCCACTGCAGACCAAACTATATCCCTTTACAAAACAATTCACCAATGTATATTCGGAACATGCTCGAGATAGGTTACTTATATAGACTGTTTGATTGTACCAGTAGGCAAGATTTTTGTTATTGAATGCTGCTGTGCTTCTACTGTATTGCTCCCTGGGTAAATGTCTTCTCTACATAGCTAAGGTAATGCTACTATAGGTGTTTTTCCTTTCACAATATCATCACTTATTTGGTAGCTGTTCTGTATTTTTGTCCAGTAGCTCAATGTGGCTTCTACTTAATAACCATAACAACCAAAACAGCCTATCCTGCACTGTAAAATGAGTTCATTCTGGATGCAGTAGCCCTCTGTAATACCAGATCCCTGGGGTATAGGCATTCAATGCTTCGTTTCATGTTATCAGGATGTGAAAAGTTACATTCTGTTGATTTACATTGGAAGACAGCTTTCGGCTTATTTGGCGGTTGCCCCATTTTTGTGGGAATTCATACGATGTGTGCAGGGTTTTATGTGTGTGCTCTCTTTACTGTTTGCAGATTGCTTGTTCCCATTCTGGTGTACTCACATTCATATTAATATGCTAATATGAACCCTGGTGTGATTTATCTTGGTAACCAGTAACAGGTTTCTATATTGCTTGCATTTGTTGTAAACCCCATGGTCAGCTGCTTTCCAGGTCCCTGAACATTTTTTTTTAATCATCCTTTTGGTAACCAGGTAAGGCCTACTAGGCAAAAGTGCCTTTTTTCAGGGGCAACCCAGGAGCACCAGGGAGGTTAAGTGACTTGCTCAGAGTCACATGGTATGCAAATGGAGGTTAAGGGAATCAAACCCAGGTATGCTGGATGTACCAATCTCATTCACAGCTTCTTACTATAACCTCTAGGCTATACTGCAGGCCCCTTGTGCTCAGAATGTTTTTGTGTTAGTTTAACTTACTGCTGCTTATTTCTATTGCTACACAACATGTTAATCTCCTTTATGTGAGACCCTGGGCACAAGCACCACGTGTGTGACCCCTACCATAGTGTTACAAATGCCACTCATCAAAATACTTGCTCCCCTACCAGGTCTGATAGCCAAAATGTCCCTTATTTGCTTAGGCATAGACTCAAGCTTGGGCTTGCCTCTCACGAAGGTCTCCACATTTCAAAATCATTTTCTCTCTGCTGGAAAACTAAGGAGATAGTCAAACCCAGGCCTACTTGACTCACGTCTAGCTAGCAGCAACATCTGGGATGGCCCAAAGGGCATATGGCTAATGCATCTTATTGTCCATAGTCTGGTCTCTAAATTGGCGGAGTTGGAGGCCTTGGTCTCTATGAACAACCCAGACATCTCTGCTGTTACCGAGATATTGCTGAAACCCTACATCAGCAAATCTCAAATGAATCTACCTACTTATATAATCCACAACAAGAATGGTGGAGGCATACTGCTTTATATCATATCAGATCTGATCTGGATGCAGACAGCTGCTCCCCAAACTACACAACCACAATGGATGGTGAGTGGCTGCTAGTACATCTGAACTTGGGATTCAAAAAACCTACATTTCTGTTGCATGTGTAACTCATCTAAGATAGGGTCAGAGGGTATAAAAGAGGTGGTACAATTGGTTTACACCCTAGGCAAAACCAGAATAATTATTCTGGGTGATGTCTAATTTGAATTGGTTTAGAGAACCCTAATCATACTGAGACATTCTTTGTTTTATAACAGAATTGTTTTAGTTTTTTTTTTAAAGAGAATTACAAGAATGCGTTTTCTAACAAACTTTGTAAAACAGAATTACAGAATCTGAGAGGTATGACAAAAAAAAACCCACATTTCTCCTTATTAAATTATACATAAGCTGTAACAAATGCATGCCAGTGACTAATCTCTTTAGCTGCAATGTGAAGTTACTAAACAATTCTCATAATCAAGGAATTCTTAAGCTATCATTTTGCAACCTCTAGGCACTTAACCTTGCCCTTCTTATTTTAGTTCTACAAAGGGTGACCATATCTTACAATATATATATATATATCCAGTTTCTCATGCAATGAATAATAGACCCTTCCACTGCTGGATATAAACTCCATTTGTGTGTACCATTCACACATTGAGAGGACCTAGGCACCTTTCAAATGTTTTAGTGTGATTCGTGTGACACTCAAAGAGGTGTGGCCAATACAGATTTTTTTATGCAAATCCAGATCTAGGTAGTCAGGGAATATCCCAAGGACAAACATCAAGGGGGAGTGAGGTATTGGTGTGCTGTGACTTCTGTGCATAGCTCTGGGCAATCCCAAAGCATATGGGTAAGATCAGCACTGCTAGCATTACATTTTCAGCAGTTTAAGTCATTCATATTTCCCATTGCATTCAACCTGCTCAGGCTTAGATAGAACCTGTGTAGGATTTTGAACTGGATTAGCCTACCTTGTAATTCATTAAAACTTCGGTTGGACATGTTCCATGCTGAATCCCATTCTACTGGTGGCAGCTCTTCCTCCCAGGATTCTTTGACCTTTGTTTGTCAAACAAGAAGATCAAACATTATTAGTAACTTATAAGTGAAACCAACACCTTTTTTAGGGACTCAAACTTCAATCAATCAATCAATCAATCAATCAGTCTTTATTTTACTAGGTGAAACGCCATTGAGTAAAACTCATTTGCATGGTGGACCTGGACAATGTGACATACAAGGAATGATACAAAAATACAAAGCAAGGAGTATGTTAAATATACACAAGAATGAGGACAGCATGCTAGAGGTTACATACAGCAGTTATTTACATTAGTTATATACAATATATACATAGTTGTGCAGTGCAAAATCTATCAGTGCAATATATATCATTGATTAAAGTGAAGGGGGACCAAGGGAGGAGTGGGATTCTAGGAAGATGAGGAGAGGATGGAGGAGTAAAGGAGGGTTACAAGGCGGGGGCGAAAGAAGGTGGGAGAGAGAGAGGAGTGGTTGCAAGACAGGCAGGAAGGAGAGTTGATAAGAGAAAGAGGGAGGCTGGGCAGGAAGGGGGGGAGAGAACTTAACTTATTGATTCCACTCAGCATTTTTAGGCAATACATAACCATCTAAAAGGACATTTTTCTGAGTACCTCTCTTATAGGTAGGAATGGAAATGGTACTTGGGAAGGTTGAACCTTTCCCTGACTTCTTGAAAGGAGAGCAAGACCCCAATGTCTTGATTGACTAGTTGGCTGATTCTGGATATTCCTGCTTTAAACCAATCTGTGTTTGTGAGCCCTTTTCTACCTTGTGTGATGACTGGATTTCCCCATAAAGGCATGAAAGGAGGGAGTGCCTTTTCCATGTTAACAATGCTGTTAATCTGTTTCAAGGCTAGTACCAAGCCTCTTATACAAGTAGTATTCTTCATCTGTGGATTAAAGGGAATAAACATAAAATCCGTGAGGAGATGCTGTTTGATCAGATGTTCCTCCATGTGCAACCAAAGCGGCTGTGGGTGAGGTGTATTTACTGGGTGCACTATATGATTTAATGTTTGCTTAAAGATGAAAGCTAATTGGTACCTCTCCCACCAAGGTAGGCCAAAACCTCTCATACTTTTGTGAGCTCTCAACTTAGTAACAGCTAATCTGGGTGGTTTAGACCTCCAAAGAAACTTCCTGATTATCTTCTCTATATGTTTAAAAAGCTTAGGGTTAAGTAAGATGGGCAAGTTTTGAAATAGATAAACTATCCTGGGGCTATAGTTTAGTGGTATTGATTCTTCCCGATAGAGATAGGTTTAGTTTATCTCATCTATCTAAATCTAGTTCTATATCAGCTAAATGTGAGAGAGAGAATTAATGTCTAGGATTTTCTCCAGGTTGATTTTAATTTGTAGGCCAAGATATGTGATGTCTAACTTAAACCATTCTGGACACAGAGTGTTTTCTAACTGCCCCCTGGTAGTTTCAGATAGGTTATTGTGCAGAATCTGTGTCTTATTCCAATTGATCCTCAGTCCTGAGAATTTTTCAAACTCTTGGAGAACTGACTGGACATTAAAACAGGACTGAAGGGGCGCATTGAGTGTTAGTGGCAGATCATCTGCAAACGCAAATGATTTGTGTTCTACCATGCCCATTTTAACACCTTTAATACCTGGATGCATATTTATCATTTTAAATAGTGGTTCAAATGCTAAAATAAATAGATACAGGGGGAGTGGGTATCCTTGTCTTGTACCATAGGCAAAGTCTATCTAGAGTGACAGCATACCATTTGTTATTACTGGAGTTGTGGGTGTATCACAAAGCATAGAGATCCATGAGGTAAATTCCTTACCAAAACCAAATTCAGAAAGTGTCCTAAACATGTAGACCCAATCAACCAGCTCAAATGCCTTGGGAATATCAGTGTGATAAATGGTCCCTTTCTTGTTTATTCCACCAAATTAGGTTAATCAGCCTTTGAATGCAATCCGCCCCAGATGTATTCTTAACAAAACCCACTTGCTCTAAGCTGATTAATTTAGTAATTACATTATGCATCCTTTTAGCTAAAATTTTTGTCAGGATTTTATAGTCTGTGTTCATTGGGGGGGCTGGCCTATAGTTGACACAATCTAGGGGGTCTTTGTCCTTTTTCTGTATCAGTGTAAGAAAGGCTTGTTTCATAGTGACAGGCAAAGATTCTTTGGTCTTTGCATCTAGTAGAGTGTGATGAAGTTGGAGGGATAGTATGGTGGAAAACGTGACAAAGAACTCCCCTGGAAAGCCATGTGGGCCTGGGGTTTTACCTGAGGGCAACTCGTGGATGACTTGTACTTCACTCAAGGTAATTTCTCCCTCTAGCATATTCTTGTCCTTGGATGTCAGAGTTGGGAGATTAATACTCTTAAAAAAATTATCTATTTTATCTAGTTCACTAGAGTTTTTACTATCATATGTCCTACTGTAAAATTCATGAAATGTTGTATTAACATCTTTATTACTCGTACGTATTTCCTCCTAGGGGACTTAATCGCTGGGATTAGGTTTTGCTGTTGTACTTTTTTCAGTCTTAACACTAAAATCCTGCCTGCTTTATCTCCTGCTTCCCAGTATTGCTGACACATTCTGGAAAGGGCATACTCTGCTCTTTGTGATAATATGGCATTTATTTCCCCCTTTTTATGTTTGCTTGCACGCATGTGCAAGAAACATAGTGCCATCATCAGAGATTTCGGAGATGTGTCACCTGCTCCTCCAATTCAGTCAGTGTATTGGCAGGCACGGCCCCTGTAAGCCAATGCATTCTGGAGCTGTCTATGACAAGCTCCAAAATGCAGTGGCATACAGTTCAAAGAGGGAGCTACGCTTGGTGAGCAGCGATAAGATATCGCCTGCTCATCTGCCTCCCCACACACACACACATACCACGTAGGCGTGTGCACGCCCCCCTGCACACACTGAATAGCCAGCAGGGTGCCCAATCCCTGTCAGCTGTGCTGTGTTCCCCGCCCGCCTCCCCAAAGCCTTGAAATGCCACACTGGTACCCACCCCAGCATGGCAAGTAATGATCTAGCCGACGGGGTGCCCAATCCCCATCAGCTCCACTGTCCTAACCCCCAGAACTAAGTACCACGCTGGTAGCCCACCCCAGCGTGGCAATCCATCCTGGCCGGCAAGGGGTGCCCAATCCCGTCGGCTGGGCAGCCCCAACCATCCTTGTGCCATGCTGGGAGCCCACCCCAGCATGGCAAATATCCCTCATCGTTCTGTTTTTTTTAACCTGTAAAGAAAAACGAGTCCCAGCGCTCTCCCAGCCCCCACAACCCGCACCCACCCACTGCGCACCCAGCCTCCCACCCCCCTCACCCCATACTTACCTCCGGACCTCGGCGCGACGATCTTCAGTGGACCGGGAACACGTCTGCACTCTTCAAAGCTGACCGCGAACTGAGGAAATGCCGGTAAGCTGTATAATGGGCTAGATAGGGGTTTCAACTTTATTGCATATCTCAGGCATTTTTGGGAATTTTTGCACCAAATTTTCAACATGGGGTTTTTGGGACCCCTTCTCATGAATTATATCACTGTCATGGCGTTATTCGGGCCGAAGGGTGAGTTCGCAGTCACTGCGCGATCACTGTGCAAAATCACCCTTGGGGCCTGAATAATCTTCATGACAATGACATCGACATGAAGAGGTCCATATGTTGGTGAATGTAAATTCAAATAACTGTTTCTGACGTCGTTAGCAGTTCCTACGCATGGCCCGTAAGTTCGGCAATTTTCAATATTTTCATCAAATTTTCCACATTGCCATTTCACACCTTCTTGTGAGCAGTACAGCTGTCATTTTTCACATCTGACCCAAAATGTGTTTCTGCCAATGTAGTGCACAATGGCGCAGTCGGTGTGCGAAATCAATTTAAGGCATAAATTAAGAAAATTACAGTAACACTGTTCATGAGCAGAGGTCTTAAAATAGCTATGTTGAAAATTTGGTGAAAAATTCCTAAAAATGACTGTTTTATGAGCGTGCGTTGCGCAGTTCCTACGTACGATCGTAAGGTCGCTAATTTTCAATATTTTCACTCCAGATTTTCAACATTGCCATTTTATCACACCTTCTTATGAGTAGTACAGCTGACATTTTCACATCTCACCCAAAATGTGTTTCCACCCTATGGCGCACAATGGCGCGGTCGATGTCTTGAAATCAATGTCCGAGGATAAATTAAAGAAAATCACAGTGACACTGTTCATGAGCAAAGGTCTTAAAATGGCTATGTTGAAAATTTGGTGAAAAAATTCCAAAACATGACTGTTTCTGACGTCGTTGTGCAGTCCTCATACGCTCGTAAGTTCATCAATTTTCAATATTTTCACTCCAGATTTTCAACATTGCCATTTTACCACACCTTCTTATCAGTAGTACAGCTGTCATTTTCACATCTCACCCAAGCGTGTTTCCACCATATAGCGCACAATGGCGCAGTCGATTATCTTGAAATCAATGTACGGGATAAATTAAGAAAATCACAGTGACACTGTTCATGAGCAGAGGTCTAAAAATGGCTATGTTGAAAATTTGATGAAAAAATTCCTAAAAATGACTGTTACGAGTGTGTGTTGCACAGTTCCTATGCATGCTCGTAAGTTTGCAAATTTAATATTTTCCCTCCAGATTTTCAACATTGCCATTTTATTACACTTCCTTACGAATAGTACAGCTGCAATTTTTCATATGTCGCCCAAAATGTGTTTTCGCACATGTAGCGCACAATGGTGCTGTTGGTGTGCGAAAGCAATGTTTAGGACAGATTAAGAAAATCACAGTTACACTGTTCATGAGCAGAGGTCTTAAAATGGATATGTTGAAAATTTGGTGACAAAAGTCCATAAAATGACTGTGTTACAAGTGAGCATTGCCCAGTTCCACGCACCCTCGCCTAGTTCATGACTTTGTAATATTTTCAGTCAGATTTTCACCAGTGCCATTTTCCACACTTCCTTATGAACAGTACAGCTGTCATTTTTCACAACATGGCTGAAGAGTGTTTCCACACTTCCAGGCGGAGATCTTGATATGCGCTGTAGGGAAATCATTGTTTGGCACAGATAAAGAAAATCACAGTGACACTGTTCATGATCGGAGGCACCAAATGCCTGAGTTGACAATCTGCTGTAAAAAATCCCCAACCTAATTATATTACTGGGTATGGTTGCACAGTTTCTATCTTTCATTGACTTCACCATTTTTTAAAATATTTTTACTACAGATTTGCAACATTGCCATTTTACACCTCCCCATGAACAGTACAGCTGTCATTTTTACATCCTGTTGAATGTTTTGCACCTGTGGTGCTAAATGCCGTAGTCACTGTGCATAAGCAGCTTCGGCTATGACTGATATTTCCCTGTTCATGAGGTGGGGTCACAAAAAAACATGTTGAAAATTTGGTGAAAATACCAGCGAATGCCTGAGGTATTAGGGTTTCCAACCATAGCGCCAACCCTGTAGAGAATGACAGGCATCAGGGGTGTGACTTGGGATTCTTGCCTGTGATGCTCATACCATTCCACACCCTGCACTCAGTGAGAGGCATCAAGGTATGTCTTGGACTCTTCGACCCCAAACTTCACCCCATTCTCCTATATCGCACCCATCTCACTATATTTCCTAATGAAATGGGGTGCGCATAAGGGCCAAAGACCCCAAGGAACATCAAGACTATTGTCAGTGTCTGCAGGGTGGGGTGTGGTGAAATGGCGTGGCCATTATGCCTGACAACTCAAACGCACACCCCAATGCCTGTCACTCTCTGCAGGGTGGTGGTGGGGTTCACTTCAGTTCAATACTTCACTGCCATTCCTATTACACAGCTCTGTAACTTCTACACTACCACTGCCAATGCCAGCAAGCAAACATTCGGCATTGACAAATGCTTGTTAATTACAATCTGATGCAGAAGATCCAGTTTTGGAGCCCTTGCAGATTCGGAAGCCCTTTCCAGAGTTTCTCGCTCCTTTTCTTTGTCTTTGAGGTTTTGTTCCCTGTCCTTTTTCCTTTTGGAGGAATAACTTATAATTCTTCCCTGTACATAAGCTTTATAGACTTCCCAGAGCCAAATCTGGGGCACTTCACCATTGTCATTAAGTTCAAAAAACTCAGCTGAGTGAAGGTCCATTCTACAAAATCTTTCTCCTTAAGGAGACTAGCATTCATTCTCCATCAGTGGCTTTTTTCCCCAGGAGTGCACAACATTAGATCAACCCCTATAAGAAAGGAAAGGGAAAGGGGAAATTGTTTAACCAGGAAGGCACGCTAAACCAAAGCTTGTTTCCAGGTGCGACCTGAGAGCACAATGAAGTTAAGTGACTTGCTCAGGGCCATACAGTATGCAAGTGGGAGTTGATGAGATTCAAACCCAGGTCTCCAGGCTTTCAGCTCAGTGCTCTAAACCACTTTGCTATACTGCAGGGTCTGAGATTGTGATAGTATCAGTTCTAGCTTCTGAAATAGAGGAAACCAGCCTACCTGAAATTAGAATATAGTCTATTCTACTAAATGATGAATGACTGTAGGAGAAGGAGTAATCTCTTCCTTGAGGGTGTACTATCCGCCAGGAATCTATGAGGCCAACATCTTCTAGCATTTTCCTGAAGGCCAGTCTAGCTTTTGTGGTTAGCTGTATCGATTTAGTAGAGGACCTGTCTTATATGGGTCTAACATCTCATTAAAATTCCCTACTATAATAGAAACATAGAAACATAGAATTTGACAGCAGATAAGAACTGCTTGGCCCACCTAGTCTGCCTATTTTCCTACCTGATGGATAAGCTGCAGATCCTAGTTAACCAACAGCCTACTTCCTCCCACCCCCACTAGGACTGCCTTATGTCTGTCCCATGCATTATTGAATTCCCCACTGTTCTTCACTCCACAACTTCCTCAGGAAGGCTATTTCATGCATCCACAACCCTCTCTGTGAAAAAATACTTCCGCACATTACCTCTGAGCCATCCCCCCCTCTACATTCAAATTGTGCCCCCTTGTTCTTGCACATCTCTTTTTCTGAAAGATACTACCCTCTTGGACAGTCTTGATTCCATTGAGGTACTTGAAAGTTTCTATCATGTCCCCCCTCTCCTTCTTTCCTCAAGGGTATACATATTAAGCTCCTTTAATCTTTCTTCGTGTGTCTTCTGGTGCAGATCCTGCACCATTTTGGTTGTTCTCCGCTGGACAGTCTCCATTCTGTCTATGTCTTTGTGGAGATGGGGTCTCCAGAACTGCACACAGTACTCCAGATGGGATCTCACCAACCATCTGCACAGAGGGATAACAACTTCCTGTTTTCTACTGTTGATACCTCTCCCTATGCATCCCAGTACCCCCAGCCTTCCTTACTGTCTTCTCACATTGCTTGCCCACCTTTAGGTTATCTGATATAATAACCCCCACGTCCCTTTCCATTTTTGTTGTTGTCAGCATCTCACCCCCCATTGTGTACTCTTCCCCTGGGTTTTTGTTTCCCAGGTGCATTACCTTACACTTCTTTGAGTTGAATCTAAGCTGCCATACATTTGACCATTCCTCCAACCTTGCCAAGTCCCTTCTCATCCTTTCCACTCCATCTTGTGTATCAACCCTGTTGCAGATCTTTGTGTCATCTGCAAAGAGAAACACTTTTCCTTCCAGTTCCTCTGCAATGTCACTTATAAAGACATTAAAAAGGACTGGTCCCAGTACTGAACCCTGTGGTACCCCACTAGTAATCCTCCTTTCTTCACTGTGGACTCCGTTTACTACTACCCCTTGCGTCCTGTTGTCCAGCCATTTTTTTATCCAGGCTATCACCTTGGGACCCACTCCAAGGCTGGCTAACTTGTATATTAATCTTTTGTGTGGGACTCCATCAAATGTCTTGCTAAAACCTAGGTAGGCCATGCCCGCAGCCCCTTTCTGGTCTACTACTTTGGTCACCCAGTCAAAGAAATCTATTAGATTTGTCTGACACGACCTTCCCGCTGTGAATCCATGCTGTCTTGGGTCCTGTGCCCCACTGGCCTCTAGGTACTCAACAATTCTTTCCTTCAGAAGTGATTCCATCATTTTCCCTACCACTGAGGTCAAACTAACTAGTTTGTAGTTTCTTGCCTCTGCTCTGCTCCCACTTTTCTGAAGAGGAATCACATCTGCCCTCCTCCAGTCCTCAGGTACCACCACCCCATCCTCCCATGATTTGTTAAAGACAGTAGTCAATGGTGTCACTAGTGCTATCCTTAGTTCTTTTAGAATTCTTGGGTGAATCAAATCAGGCCTCATTGCTTTGTTCACCTTCAATTTTATTAGTTCTTTCAGAGCCCTTTCTTCTGTGAATGGACTGGTATCGACCACTGTATCCAGAGTGTTTCTCTTGTTTGGTTTAGGTACCTCCCCCTCCTCTTCCTTTGTGAATACTGAGCAGAACTATTCATTCAGTATCCCTGCTTTTTCACTGTCACACTCTGCCCACATTCCCTTCCCTTTATTAAGCCTCAGTATCCCTCCCTTGGTCTTTCTTGGCTCCCTAATGTTACCAATAAAGGTCTTATCCCCCTTCTTAACAGAGTTGGCTATCCTTTCCTTGGTTTGGGGCTTTGCTATTCTGACTGCCTTCCCTGACTCTTTCTGCTTTAACTGATAAAGTTCTCTGCCCTGCTCCTTCTGTGTTTCCTTATATTTCCTGAATGCTATCCTTTTCTCCTTAACCTTCCCTGCCACCTCTTTTGAGAACCATAGCGTTTTTTTCCTTCATTGTGTTTTGTTGATTTGCTTCACACAAAGGCTTGTTGCCTCTGTGATGACTGTTTTGATTACTCCCCATTGTTCCTCCACCCCTCCTTCTTGACTGTTTGCTAGTGCTTTTCTGAGGCACTCTCTCATTTTCCCAAAGTCAGCCCTCCTAAAGTCCAATACTCTTGCTTTTGTATGGCTTGACTCTATGGCTGTGTTTATCATGAACCACACTGTTTGGTGGTCGCTTGTTCCCAGATGGCTACCCACTTCTAAATCCATGATTCTTTCTCCATCCCCGTTTGAGAGTACCAGGTCTAAGATTGCTCCCTCCCAAGTGGGTTTCAATACTACCTGTCGGAGGCATGCCCCTTGTAGGGCATCAAGAATTACCCTGCTCTTGGATGTGCCTGCAGCAAAGGTGCTTCAGTTAACATCTGGCATATTCAGGTCCCCCATCAACAATATCTCCCCTTTTTCTGCCATTCTAAGGATGCCTTCTATTGTTTCCTTGTCCATTCCCTCCCCCTGAGATGGGGGTCTGTATACAACCCCCATGTGGATTGTGGTGCCATTTCCTGTTCAAGGGTGACCCAGAGTGCCTCATCTGCTCCCTGTTTACTCTTTAGTTCTGTTGCTTTGATCCCTTCCTTTACATAGAAAGCTACTCCTCCTCCTCTTTTACCCTCCCTGTCACTCCTGTAGATTGTGTATCCTGGCATGCTGACATCCCAGACATGGTTCTCTGTGTACCATGTTTCTGTGACTGCCACAATATCCAGGCATCCCTCTTCCATCAAGGCCACTAGTTCAGGGAGCTTGTTACACAGACCACAGGCATTGGTACTCATCACCCTCCATTTTTTGATGGCCTTACCCCTTTTAGCCCCATCCCTGTCCTTACAGCCTTTGCCTTTTTTGCATGTACCTTTGTCCTGCTCCTTAATGACTTCTCTACCTTGGTGTTTACCTCTCTAATTATCATGTTTTATGCGGGGAGGCTGGGATTTCCCTGCTCCTTTTCAGTGCCTCTCCCCTTGGCTAGTTTAAATGCTTGCCAATAAAGCATTTAAACCTATCAACTAGGATCCTGGCTCCCCCCCCGGACAGATGCAGACCATCGCACCGGTATAGGCCTGCATCCCTCCAGGTGGCACCCCAGTCCCCAATGAAGCAAAAACCCTGAGCTCCACACCAGTTTTTCAACCATTCATTGAATTCCATGGTGTGAAGTACCCTAGCATCACCCTTGCCATAGACAGGCAGCACCTCCGAGAAGGTTACTGTATGTGCTACTTGTCTAAGGCCCCTCTCCAACTCTACAAACTCCTCTTGCACTACTCTGATCCCATTCATAGCCAGGTCATTTGTCCCTAGGTGGACAATGACATCCAGCTTCCTCCCTCATGCAGCTGCTCCCATGATCCTGAGGATTCGCTTTCTGTCCCTTCAAGCTGTGGCACCTGGCAGGCACCTTACCTCCCTCTCCCCTTCCTCCCACACTTCTACCCCCCTAATGACTGAATCCCACACCAGCAGTTGTTTTCTTCCCCTGTGGGATCCTGTGCCACCCTCCTGTGGGTCTCCTTTGTGGAGGTTCCCAGCATCCTCCTTGGTCTCCACTGCAGGTGCCTCCATAGAGGATCCACTATCCACCAGAACAGCATATGAATTGTGGAGAGGTACAGCTGGAGGGATGCACCTCTGTTCCACCACCCTCTCCCTCCCTGAGCCCACCTTGGTCCAGCTGCTCCTCTCTCTTGGCAACCTCGAGGTAGTGGGGCTAGCCCTGGTGGTCCCTGGGTGGGGGATCAGGTTTCACAAATCCTAGCCAGATCAGCCTGGAGATGGGCAACCTCCTCCCTCAGACCAGAGAGGTGCCTGCAAATAGGGCAGCATCGCAGCCTCCAGAAAGTCTCCTGGAACACTGCCGCCCCGCAGACATTGCACTGCACCACTCCCATCATGTCTTATTTTGTGTCCCCTGTCCTGTTGCTCTGTATGCTTACTTTTGCCTCTCCTTACAACTCTCACTCTTCCTGTTCTGGGACAGCAACTTCCTGTATTCTTCAGTAGTCTCCTTCTTCCTTGCTCTGAGTCAGACCTCCAGCAGCTGGTGGGGGGGGGGAGAAGAAAGAGCTACTTTTTCCTTCAGGGTTGACAAAACTAATGTTTCTCTATGATCCTTCCCTTCCTACTGCCAAACAGGAAGTTCCTGTTGTCAGTCAAAACCAGTGGTTATAAAAGTAGAACTGGCTTAGGGTGGGATGGAGGGCAATTAGTAAGAAAAACAGTAGCTTTTTTAGTCAGATGCTTTCTGCTCTAAAAGTAAGATTTCTGTCTTCCAAAAGCAAGCAGCAGGAAGTTGTAATTGGAGTCACCTGCTTTTCTACTGACTAAGCCACACCCCCAATTAACCTCTCTCCCCTCCTACTGATTTAGCAACAAAGTTGATGCAGTACCCTTCCCCAACACAGAAACACTCACTGACTTTTTCTTTTTTTTTTAAACCCTAAATGAGAACCCCTCTATTTCTAATAAAGTATCTGTTTGCTTAATCCCAACAGGCACTGACTCCTGCTGAGATATAAGTGTTAAATTAGTAAGAAAAATTGTAGCTTTTTTAGTCAGATGCTTTCTGCTCTAAAAGTAAGATTTCTGTCTTCCAAAAGCTAGCAGCAGGAAGTTGTAATCTCATAATCTGTGAATTTGATCAGAACTGCTGTCAAGGTGTTAAAGAAGATCTCATGGCTTTCATTAGGAGCATACATATTACACAGAGCAATCTTATGGCCATCTAAAGTCCCAGCTAATGCCTGATATATCCCATTAAGGTCCATCAGATAAGTACGTTTACACAAATTGACTCCTTTACAAATCAGTATGGTCGTGCCCTGCTTTTTGGAAGAAAAACAGCAGCTTTCTGCCTGACTAACCCATGCTCTCTGTAATTTTTCTGCTTCAGCCTGTACTAAATGAGTCTCTTGCAGGAATGCAATATCTGACTTCCTCTTATTAAGACAGGTCAATATCTTCTTTCTCTTGATTGGAGATCCTAACCCTTTAACATTCCATGAAGTGATTGCATAATGAGTCATCCTAATTTCTTTGCTGTTTCACCCATTTCTAATGCTAAGTCTATCAGTAGAAATACACTAGAGCTTATTCTATTCATGGACTAGTTAAAGGAAAACTGTCCAAAACAGTGCAGGCAATCACCAGGGCTGCAAAAATGCCTGATTAAAACAACCTATGTAGTTTAAAATGAATGCAGTTAACTTTTTGTGAGTTATTTATTGTGGTAATGTTGCTCCTGGATGTGCCATGTCAAAAGTGCTGCCGTACCGGAAGACATAGTGTGACCCTGGCATCAGGTCCTGTGCTGGAATGCTCGTAAAAATGACGAGTGAGGCACATTTACATGGGATAAAAAGAAACACTGTGCCATGTATAGGTCTGTTAATTGAACCTCTAGAAACAATTCCCGGTGAAAACGGAGCAGTGTAAGGTACTTAAAATTGTTATTAAAGTTGTAGCTCCTAGTTCAGTCATGCGCAGTAGTACCTAGCGCTACTGCACATGCCCGAACCCGGAGCACTAGGTGCTACTGCCCATGACTAAACTCGGAGCTGCAACTTTAATAATGATTTTAAGTACCTTACACTGCTCCATTTTCACCGAGAATTGCTTCTAGAGGTTCAGTTAACAGACCTCTACATGGCACAATGTTTCTTTTTATCCAGTGTAAATGTGCCTCACTCATCATTTTTACGAGCATTCCAGCACAGGACCGGATGCCAGGGTCACACTCCATTTTCCGGTGAGGTGGCACTTTTGACATGGTGCATCCAGGAGCAACATTACAACAATAAATGATTCACAAAAGGGTAGCTGCATTCATTTTAAACTATATAGGTTGTTTTAATTGGGTGTTTTTGCAGCCCTGGTGATTGCCCCCACTGTTTTGGACAGTTTCCCTTTAAGAAAGTCGTGTCAAAAGCAGGGCTATAGGTGCAGTTAGTTAATTAGACTTGTAAAAAATAGAACTTTAAAACACGTATTACATTCCTGAATTTATAAGACCAAAGGCAGAGCAGGGGTAATTTACAAACAGTTTCGAGATATTGGCCCCAGGCCAATGGACCACTCCAAATTGGCCTGGGAATCAAAACTCAGATGTTCTAAACGAGATTCATCCTGACAGGCTTGTTGGGCGAAGGTCCAAGTAGCAACCAGGGACACAAAGGCTTAGCTCATACAGCTGAAAATCTTGCACCATTTGTACAGGACACCCAAACATCTCCATAAGTGGGGGGTTACACCTGATGACTCATGCTGGTGATGTGGGAATGGGACTGGATCCTTATCACACATTTTGTGGGATTGCCCTAAAATCAGGCCCTTATGAGATCAGGTGTCTCAGTTTTGCAAATGAATACTTCCTCCATCGTTACCCATTGACGCACCATTTGCTCTTCTGGGGCTATCCTAACCCACCCCATCCACCCCGGTCTATATGATTCACTGGGGAATAGCTGCTACAATAGCTATCAAATGACTACTTCTTAGAAACTGGAGAATATCTAACATTCCAACCTTCCATGAAAGGCTACACCTGCTGAGTCAGACTGCCAGATGGAAAGGATGTCACACACAGCTCTAGGATCCTTGTCCAGATATGACAAAATCTAGTCAAAATTTCTGAGCATACAGGATGACCATGGATGAAACACTTGCATGCCTACAGGGTGCTCAGGATGCCCGATACTCTGCTGTATGTGATACACTACTACTCCCAGTTACTCCCCTAGGTTCCTCCCTCCCCCCTTCTAGTAAGCACCTCCATTCCCAGATGGGGATCAGTACCTGTAATAGACTAATTATATGGATTTTATGCATGTGCAAATTACAGTACCTCGGAGTGCATGCTACCTTATATATCCTACTATTTATATGTATGGTTTTATGGTTATATGTTGTTATAAATTGTTGGAAATACCAATAAAGAATTTAATGTAAAAAAAATAAAAACAAAGTAAAACTCCCCACTACAACTTGTTTTCAAGTTCAAGTTTTCAAGTTTATTGCAGAAAAAAACTCTGTTGAGCAAGCTCATTCACAAGGAGGTCCTGGAGCATGTATGCAGTCAAGTACACGTTACATATAAAGAGTAAACATAACAGTAAATAGGGCTTATTCCCAAGGAGGTCCTGAAGCAAATATGCAGTCAAGTACGCATTACATATAAGGAATAGACATAACAGCAAGAAGGTGCAGTTTAAGCACATATGATACATAGTGCTCGATTAAGACATAACAGGGTAGATATAAGGAGTATAACCTAGTGGGAGGCATTGGAAGAGGAGGGTGTAAAGTCAACAAAAAAGAGTAGTTAAATGAGGAGGTAGAGTTGAAGCATGGGAGAAAGCGGAACAAGAGGAGGGCAAGAGGGCTAAAGAGGATGTAGTGGAGAAAGGAATAGGTAAAGAGTAAGAGGAGAGGGGAGAGATAGCAGAAGACAGGAGTAAGAAGGGGTAAAAAGAGGGCTGGAGGGAGAGTGGGGGAGTAGAATATAGAGGAAACAGCATTATGGGCAAAGAAGAGTCGTGGGAGCAGATCCAGGGATCATAATGTTAGACCACGGTGGACAAGTTGGGATGGAAGTCAGGTGCAGAAGCTATATGGATTGTGTGTCAAGCAACACTTAACATAGTTAACTTAATATACACCTAATCTAGGCTAAGATATAAATGTAATGACATTTTCAACACAGACAATTGCAGATCCCACTTATATGCTATTAAGCAATATCAGAATACCAATATAAGGTAAAGATGTACTGATCTGATAAAATTCAAAGACAATATTTAAAAGAAAGAAAAGAAAAAAAAAAGCTAAGCAGTTTGGTAGTCTACTCAGGGGTTTCACACCACTGGACAAAGGTCAAAAGCAGTAAATCACCTGATGATTAGGGGACCTAAACCAGGGCCTTCGATTCCAGCCCGCATTAAAATAATGCCACTTGCTACAGTGTAAAGGTCAGCTTGAAGGGCAGCAGTACCAGTGAATAACTAAACCTTAGTTTAAACCTTCCAAGTCAAACAGGCAAAGGCATGCAGAGGGAAGTGATCCTGAATATTAATATCTAATAACTGTGAGGGGTAAAAAAGGGGGCGGAGTAATGAGGTGATTGCCCGGTTAGATTCAGCAAGATTCATTAGCAGTGTGTAGAACAGATGTTCAAATGAGGGGCAATACAGAGCATGATCCAGAATCCCACTCTTCTGAGCTCTATTCGAAGAAGATCATGCAGTGGTTCCTCGTACCACAGGAATGTATATAGACCGCTTCCTCCTTGTTTCCTTGTGAGATGTGGAATATTCTTTGCCATCCATGTTATAACTGGTGTATACAGGTATAAAGCGAAAGCTGTGATGATCAACTCGACTCCTCTGGCTTTTCTACAGCTCTCATGATACCAATGCATGACAATCAGCAAAATCTCTCTTTTCAAATTCTCATCATGGCATATGCAGCAGTGCTCTTCCAGTGAATATTTTGCTTGTTCAGCCTGTCCAGATGATTAAAACTAGAGGAGGGGACTAGATCAGCCCAACCTGCCAGCTCTGAACTAGAAAAATGTTAGTTATCTAAAACTAACAGCATAGAAAGTAATTTAATAGGTTGTGACTTCACAAAATCCCCCCATAATGCACCTTGCATGTCAAATAAAACAAAACTAAATTACATTATACAACTTGTTTGCCTTTTGGGGAAGGTTTTCACAGTGCATATGGAGCAATATCATATTATTGTAGTAGGCAACAAAAAACATTACTTCAAAGTACATAGTGAGCTGTGGTTTGTACTACCAACACAATTCATGAGTGTCAAGAATACTGCTTGTGTTCTAGAAATGCTAAGTCCAATACCAGTCATCTTGAGAGTTCAATAAAACCTGAAACAGTGTCTTAGTCCAACCTGTTTATCCATTTAAGAGTAATCAAGTTCAGGACGTCAAACCAAAAGTACATCCGAAGGTAATAGGTGTGCTCCAACAAGAAGGAGTGTATCTGAAACATTTGCCCCTAATTTTCCATTTGCTTCAGTTGTGGGATTTGCAGGAACAGGGGCATCCACAGTCATGGATGCAACTTCTGTGTTAGGAGAGTGGTGTGATGGAGGATCAGAAGAGGAGCATTGGCTAGCTCCACTCCTGCTCCTTTTTCTTGGATTTTTATCTGGTAAGGGCCTTCAGTGGTAATAGCTGGGGATTCTAGTTTGTTGTTTAGACTTCAGAGAGATTGTGGAGTTGACTGAAGGATGCAGTGCCTGTGTTGTCACTGCAGAGTAAAATGCAGAGTGGAGTCAGGGTTTTTGCCATATTCCCTATGAATTGGGCCTTTAGCTATGGTGTGAGTGCCTCGGGTACTACGTTGCAAGACATTTTTACATGTGCTGCCTTCTGAACATTCTGATGTGATAGTGTCTCATGCCTTGTTGGGATTTGAATGCAAATGACTGTTATGCTGCACCACTACAGAGTCTATGGTTTGGAAAATGAAGAATAGTGTAAATAGTCCCATACATCTTCTGCTTTGTTACATATCACAAAGTTTCCCTTGCCTCTCTGATGACCGGTGTTGCTGGATACATAAGATAATACTGAACTCCTGCCCTCTGTAGTTCTTGTTTTACCTCAACGAAAGCCCTCCTTTTGTCCATCAACTGACAAGAAAAGTCTTGGAATAAAAGTATTTTTCCCCATGACAGTAGAGAGCTTGCTTTTTACAGGCTATTTTCAAAATCTGTTCTTTAATTGAGTACATTAAGAATAGGGCAACTATAGGTTGTGGTCTAAAGTTGTTTTGTGATTTGGGACCAACAGCCCAGAGGGCTCTCTCGACCTCCAGTGGCCACAGCCACTGATGCCCAAGAAGCTCTGCTAGGAATTTCTGCAGGAAACTAACCACATTGCCCCCTTCCCATCCTTCAGGTACCCCGAGTATTCTTAAATTATTCCTACAATCCCTGTTCTCTAGGTCATCTATTTTCCCCAACAAACAGTCGATTTGTTTATTTTGTTTTACTGTGAGTTGCTGTAGTTGGGTCAAAGAACACTGCATTTCAGATAGTTGGTTTTCAGACTGAGCTGTCTTTTTTTTGAAACAACTGTTCCCCTGTTGGAGTGCTTGAGACATTTCTTTTAAATCCACCATGTCAATACTTAACTTTGTAAGCATTTCCTTGATATATATGTCATCCTTGTCATGAACCTACTCCTGGAGGTCAGGCACACTGAACTCACAGTGCCCACTCTTAAATGCAATCCATGACAGGGGCAGGATACCCTCATCATCCTTTTTGAATGCTTGCTGAGGCCACAACAGCACCTCTGCCATGAGGATCCTGGGTGTCCCTCAAGCTCTGGATAAGGACACAATACCAGTCTCAAGTCTTGTAGTCAAATATGAACCTTTCCTTGGCTATTACACAAAGGAGGAAGACCCAGGCATAACACTCTCTTCAGGGTAGCAGCATAACATCTGATTTGACCTTCTTCCTACAGGACATGCAAAAGCCTGGTTCAAAATCTTTGTAGTCTCTGGTATCCTCCCTATCCTTCCAGGTGTCCCTTACAGACCCTTTTCTCAATTTGGTTGTTTACGGTGGCCCCTCTGGCAATAACAGTTTTCACAGATTATTTTTATTAAACTTTCTACAGTCACACATACAATATAAGAACTCTCATGCAAAAGTTTTACTAAAATACTTAAATAAATACAAGTACACCTAAATAGAGAATATTAATTTGGGTTACAGTATGCAGGAAAAAAAATGGAAAAATGTACAATGAAACACACTAAGACCTTTAGATAATCTACCTGAGGTATGAAGATTTCAAAGTCCAGAGAATCGCTGGTTTGCAAAATATTGTGGTCTTTTTGTAGCAGCCTTTGGTTCTTAGGCAGTCTCTGTGCTGGCAGCTGCTCGCTTGTGGTCAGGAGGAGAGTTCAAACAGAATGGCAAAAATGGCTCTGAGTGTCTGTGCTGAAGAGTTTATATAGAAGACCCCCCCCCAGTCTGGGAATAAAGGCTGACCCTTCCACTTTAGGCCACCAGGAGTTACTATTGCACTTTCCTCAAAATCTTATTTTCCTGCTAATCTTTGATGTCAGATTTCCATACTTAACACAGGGTTTATAATCTCACAGAGGCCTGTTAGAAGGATGTTTCCTGGCACTTATGAAAAAACATGTCAATGTACGGTGGGAATTTTTTCTGTCACCTCTTGTCTAAGACCATTTTCATTTTGATTTTAAGGGTTTGCAACAGTGGGAATAGCTTCTCTCATCTTGGGATTTTGAACTGGCTCAATTTAAGTAGTTATAAGGAAGATCCTGTAAGTAGTGTGATTATACAAACTGATTTTATTACTTCTGTTTCCCTTGGCCAGTTAACATTAGATGAATACTCTTTGATCATGTATCCACAAGCTTTTTGACAGGAACATGTCAGATTCCTGCAAGCAAGGCTGGCCTAGTAGGTTAGAGGAAGGTCAACCCCTTTTTAAAAACAAAAACAAAAAAAAAACAGTCTTTTCTCTATGTGCATTTGCGGACACCGACATGTACACATACATAAAAAAAAAAACATATATACAACAGGATAATATCTACAAATAAGAGCTAGCAGTGGGGTAGTTCACAATAACCCTCCCTCCTAGACTGAGTTTGTGGGAATCCATCCCTAGGCATGGTATGATTTTCACAAATTCTGTTCACTGCTCTAACTGGTGAGATAGCCCATCTGCGTTGCCACTGGCCGATCCGGCCCTGTGGGTAATGGTCATATCGTAGCCCTGTAAGGCAATACTCCATCTTAAGAGATGACCATTCATTTTCCCTATCTGTGTTAGCCACACCAGGGGGTTATGATAGGTCTGTACCTCAAAGTGCCTCCCATAAAGGTATGGCTCTAATTTCTTCAGGGCCCACACCAGCGCAACACATTTCTTTTCAACTGTGGAATATACCTGCTTCCGGGGAAGCAACATTTTGCTAAGGTACACTATTGGATGATCTTACCCTTGGCTAGAGGTCTGACTGAGGACTGCTCCAATCCTCACATCTAAGACATCTGTCTGGACTACAAATGTCTTACTGTAATCTGAACTGGCTAACACAGGGGCACTGCAGTGCCTCCTTTAGCCATGCGAATGCTTGCTCACAGGCTGGCCCCCATTTTACCTCTTTGGGCATCCTTTGCTTAAGCAGACTAGACAGGGGGGCTGCCAGGGAACTGTAATTTATTGCAAACATTTGATAGTACTTGGTGGTCCCTAGAAAACTCTAAACCTGCTTCTGGGTTTCAGGCCTGGGCCATGCCTCTATCGCCTCAATCTTGGCTTGATTGGGATGGAGCTTACCTCTCCCTACTAAATGTCCTAAGTATGCCACCTCCGCCATAGTCACCTGGCACTTTTCAGCCTTGACAGTGTATCCTCTCCAACACTTCCCTCAGGTGGGACAGGTGTTCCTTCCAACTGCTACTGACGATGGCAATATCATCCAGATATGCCACTGCATATTCTTCAGTATCATGTAACACCTGGTTGACCAACCTTTGGAAGGTGGCATGTGCGTTCTTCATTCCAAAAGGTATTACCCTGAACTCGAACAATCCTAGTGGAGTGATGAAGGCCAACCTCTACCTAGCTCTGGCAGTTAACTCTGCCTGCCAATACCCTTTTGTCAAGTCAATGGTGGTAAGGTATGTCACACCTCCCACTTTGTCCAGTAGTTCATCTGTCCATGGCATTGGGTGGGCATCAGACTTTGTGACTGCTTTGAGTCCACGATAGTCACACAAAAGTGAGTAGAGCCATCTGACTTGGGAACAAGGACTATGGGTGAAGCCCAGGGACTGTGGGATTTCTGGATTACCCCTAAATCCAGCATTTCCTCCACCTCCCTCCTAATGTCCTTTGGGATGGCCTCACAACACCCGGTAGGTTGTTTGCTGTATGGGCACTTGCGTCCCCATGTCTACATCATGTGTCGCTAAGGGACTTTGTCATAGCTAGGCCGTAAACAAAGGGGCAAAGTCCATTAAAACCCTCCTTCACTTCCTGGGTCTGTTCCAGGGTCAACTGGGGTGACAGTTTGATTGCCTCCACAAAGGACTCCCACTTTCTTCTCTCCAGCAAGTCCAGTAGGGGGTCTTCTTCGTCAGTCTGCTCTATTTGCATATGGCTTTATCATGTTGACTTGGTACATTCTATGTGTATGTCTTCTGTCAGGCAGTTCTACAATATAGTTCACATCATTAACCTGTCAGACTAACTTGTATGGTCCTGCCCACTTGGCCTGCAGCTTATTCTTCCAGACCAGGATTAGGACCATGACTTCCTGATCTACACTGTACAAGTGAGCTCTGGCTCTGCGGTCATACCAGACCTTTTGCTTCTGCTGGACAGCTGACAGGTTGCTTTGGGCTGCTCCCATAAGCGGCTTCAGCTTTTCCCTAAACTTTGGGACATACTCCACTATGGGAATTCCCTGGATGGCATGCTTGCCTTTCCAGCCTTCCCGGATCAAGTCTAGGGGCCTGTACACCCTACACCCATATAAGAGTTTGAAGGGGAAAACCCTGTCGACTCTTGGGGCACCTCCCTTATGTGAACAACAGGTGGAGAAGGTATTTCTTCCAGTCCCTCTCATTCTGTTCATCAAACATTTGGAGCATCGATTTTAGGGTACCATTAAACCTTTCCACAAGCCCATTGGCTTGCGGTTGATAAGGTGTCATGCATCTCTGCAGCACCCCACACTTCTCCCACAAACACTTCATCAGATCTGACATGAAGGTACCCCCTCGATCTGTGATAACCTCCTGTGGGAATGTGACACGGGAGAAAATCCCTAGCAAGGTGTCTGCCACTTTGTCTGTCCTAAGTGAGGAAAGAGCAACTGCCTCTGGGTATCGGGTGACATAATCTACCACTGTCAGGTTAAACCTCTACCCAGAGAAGCTTGGGGTACTCAAGGGTCCCACAATATGCATTCCTACCCTCTGGTGGCTTTGGTGTTACTACCTACTTTCCCTACTTGCTGGCATCGGCGACAAGACCTGCAATATTCCTTCACCTGCTGGGTGAAGTTGGGCCAATAGAAATTCTGGGCCAATCACTGCATGGTGTGTGTGATTCCCAGATGTCCGGACATGGGGATATCATGCGCAATCTTGAGCAACCGCTCATGGTATCCCTGAGGAACAACAAGCTGCCTGCCCATCACCCCTCCCTCTGTCCTTACGTCCTGCATATACAACAGTCCATTGTCCCAAAATACTCTATGTCTCATGTCACCTCTCTGTGTCCTGTAAGATTCTGCACAAGCTCTCAGCCTCTTCAAACTAGGATCAGTCCTCCGAACAGCTGCAGATTCGTCACATTTTCCCAAAGCATGGGACATGCCCTCTTTAGTTCCTAAACTGGTGTCCATAACTCTAGCATCTGGGTATTCAGGGTCACTGCTATCCCTAACCTTCTGACCATTGGTTCCCCCTTCCTCCTCAGAGTAACCTTCTGTAGCTGTTTTGTGAATGGCTACTTGGGGAAGTCTTGCTTCCCTTTCACTACTCTCCATTTCAGGAACCAGCCTCCCACTGTTTTCTATAGGGGCTTCTGTGAAGTCCAGGGAACTACAATCAGACTTTGCCGTCTGACCGTGGGTAACCACACACAGCACCCCCTTCAGGAGATTGTTCCCTATAAGCACATCCAGGGCGATGTTATCTGCTACTGCCACCTTTTGTACCCTCTCTCCTGTCTCACCCCAGTCCAGAAGAACACTAGCTAGTGGCCAGGTTTTTTTTCCCTAGTGAATTCCCTTACTGTTACAAACTGATTAGGTATAAGCTGTTCAGGCTCAACCAAATCCCGTTTTACTAAGGTAAGAAACACCCCCGTGTTCCTTAACCCATGGGTCTGCACCCCATTTACAGTAACCGGGTGCATGTGCTCCCTCAAGCTCATAGGCATGCTTTCAGGGATACACAGCACACCAAACTCTGTTCAAGCACCACTTTGCCCACTTGGTGCCTTTTTAAGACACTGTCTAGCAAGATGCCCTGGCTGTTTGCAAAACTAGCAATCATTTCTTTTAGCCGTTAAATCCTTTTTTTTCAACCTGGGGCTTCCCCCTTTCTGTGGATGCAGTGAAGGTTATAGTTTCCCTGAAGGTGTGCTTTTCCCCTACTGCACTGCCACACCCACCCCACTCCCTTTCAGAGCAGGCCTGTTCCTGGCAAAGCGATCTGAGAACTCAGCAGCCTATTGCACTGTTTTGGAGTCTTGGTCCTCTAACCAGGTTTTTAGCTCTGCTGGGAAAGCCCAAAAGAATTGCTCTAGATTAAGTACAACCTCCTCAATTTCTTTATAGAGTTTGCTTCAACTTCCTCCCACAAATGTTTCAAAAACTGACGTTGCTTTGTGGGGAGTTCCTCATAGCTCATGTCAGTGCTTCTCCGGAACTTATGGAACTTAACCCTGTATGCCTCAGGTGTTAAAGGAAAACTCCTATTGAGTACCTCAGTGCAGCAGCAGTTGCAGAAACACCCGATTAGGGCTTTTTAACATAAAATAATTTTTTTTTTTATTACCTGGTGCCCCAGAATTTTAATGAAAAAGATCCGCTCGCTCCATAATGGCGACAGAGCCCTGGGCGGACATCTCGCGCACCTCGGGTGACTTCCACCATAAAGGTTATGCTATTGAGGGCTACCAACAAATGGCAGATATTGGTAGCCCTCATTAGCATAACCTTCATGGCGGAAGTCACCCAAGGTGCACGAGATGTCCGCCCGGGGCTCTGTTGGCATTATGGAGTGAGCGGATCTTTTTCATTAAAATTCCAGGGCCCCAGGTAATAAAAAAATTTTCTTTTATGCTAAAAGCCCTAATCAAGCATTTCTGCAGCCACTGCTGCATTGAGGGACTTGATAGGAGTTTCCTTTAATTCATTTTTTAAGCAAAGCAGCTTTATGTTTCTCATAATTACTACAGTTCTGATTGTTCATTTGGCCTAGTGCCTCATGCCCATTACCAGTAAGCAGTAGGGACAGCTGAAAGCTCCAGGACTCCCTGGATATTTTAGCCTGGAAACAGACCTTTTCAAACTAATTTAAAAATGTATCCAAATCCTTCCCCCTCTTTAAATTCAGCTATTAATTTGGGATTTAATTTATACCCCAGCCCAGGAGTTTCAGGTTCACCACTGCTACGTACCTCCTCTGGCGTTGGTTGTTGGAATCGTAGCTTTTCCAGTTCAAACTCCCTCTGCTGCTGTTTTTCTCTTTCCTTGGCCTCTCTCTGAAGTGGTCTTTCTCTTTCCTCGGCCTTGCACTACCACTGCTTTTCCTGCAACTCCATCTCAAACTTCCTCTGCTCGAATTCCCTCTGCTGCTGGGCTTCGAACCTTCTCTGCTCAAATTCCCTTTGCTGCTGGGGTTCGAACTTTCTCTGCTCGAACTACAATTTCCTTATCTTAAACTGTAGCCAGATCCCTTCCAGCCCCAGCTCTTTGGTGACCTTCCCCATGCGTTGTGGCTCTGGGTTCTCTCTGGTCTCGCTCTCCTCCTTCTCCTCCTCCCTGGGACTGGACACTGCGACGTCCTATGGCACCCCCATGCCCATGGTCTGGTCCTTCTCAGTCACCGGCTGTGACTCGAGGTCCTGGGCAGTTGCCTGCTCATCGGCTGCCACAAGAGCCTCCACGAGGTGCTTTTTGATTTGCCCCTTATAATGGATCCCTTTTTCTGACACAACTGTTTTAGGTAATTTGCAGTGTATTAACTGTAGATGGAAGCCATCTTCTTCTCTAACTACTGCTATACTAACTTTACACCCGAGGAAAAAAAACAAGAACAGGTAGGGAACTTTTTACTTTAACCAAATTATACACATTTTTAAAATCTCTGCCTTAATTGTGTGTGGACTGTTTACAGTTTATCAATCTAATACAATGGGCTTGAATCCAGCTGCTATGCTCACCACTCACCAGCCTACTCAACTGATCCCTCTGCCTGGGGCAATTCCCCACCTCTTGGAAGACAGCCATAGTCACACCCATTCATAAAGGAGGTGACAGGTCCTCCGCCAGGAACTACCGATCTATCTCCATCCTCCCTCCCTTCTCCAAAGCCCTAGAAAAACTGGTGGCCATTCAAATCACTGAATATCTGGCTAAGCATAACATCTTATGCCCAGAGCAGCACAGCTTCTGTGCTGGCCGCAGCACCGGCACTGCACTAGTTGAGTTCTCCAATTTCCAATACTCCTTCCTGGACGCCAGCTCCCTAGCTGGTGCAGTGTTCGTTGACCTCTCAAAGGCCTTCGACACTCTCTCCCACCCACCCTCTTCTGCTGGATGTCCTCTGCCGCACTGGTTTCTCTGCTGGCCCTCTCACCTGGTGCACTAGCTGTCTATCTGTGCACTCCCAGTGTGTAAAAATCAATGGGACACTTTCCAAAACTCGTCCCATCCACTCAGGGGTACCCCAGGGCTCCATCCTGGGCTCCCTGCTCTTCTCACTCTATTTAAACACCCTGCCCAATGCATGCTCTGGCAAAATTCTTATGTATGCAGATGATGCGGTCATTTTTGCCAGCCACCGCAATCCCATCTCCCTTCAGGACACCCTACAACAATCCTACAATGATGCCGAAGCCTGGTTTAAAGAGCACAGACTCGTCATTAATATAAAAAAAAAAACAAAAACAATGCTTTTTGCCCACCCCCAAAACAAAGCCTGCAACTTCTCACTCCACATCCTCCCAAGTACCAAACAACCGCTTGAACAAGTCTGCTCCTACAAGTACCTTGAGATTTCTTTCTACACAGCCCTAACCTACCACACCCACATTGATGCCCTTGCATCTGCTACTAATTCACGGCTTGGCATCCTCTATTGCTATAAAAGCTGCCTCCCCCCGATGCTCTCCGACTTGCAGTTACATCTTCAGTACTGTCCCTTGTTGACTATGGCCTGCCAATCTACAGTGCTGCTGACACTACTGCCCTCAATAAAATTCGCCTCGCCCTAAATAAGGTCTGCAGGCTGATTACTGGTGCCCCCAGGCTCACACATACTTGTCAACTCTATGACGAGGCAAAACTGCTTAACCTAGATGACCGGCTATGCTATCAAACCTGCCTCCTCACAAAGAAAACTCTACTCGGGCTATCCCTTCCTGGGGTGACAGCCACCATCTGCCACACCCAACCCATTATCACAACTCAAACCTCGGACAAGACCACTCTACTGGTCCCTAGATCCAGGACCTCCCATGGTCAGAGGTCTTTCTGCTACAGAGCTCCATCCTGGTTTAACTCTCTCCCTGCTCCTATCTCCAATACCCCCACAATCTCCAGCTTCAAAACCGCCCTTCGGAGCCAACTGTTTAACACACGAAGCTGCTCCTGTCTCTAAATGTGGCCTAGATCTCTCCACACTTGACAACGCCCTTTGGGCAGCACTCCACCTCACCCCCTCCTCAACTTCTCCTTGTTGCACATTACCTCTGTTATTACCAGCATGTACTCAGCTGGTTCATTGTAATTGCTACTATTTGTTTATATGTATGAAACCACTATGTGCTTCGTCAAATTGTGACTCTTATGCTGTAACCTAAAATTGTTTCTGTCTGTCCTCAATGTGACGAGGTACCTTTGGAAATGAGCCTCTGGCTCAAAGGTTGTAAACCGATGTACAAGAAATAAATAAATAAATAAATGCCTGTGCAAATAGTCTCCCTTGAATCACTACATTATGCAACCAAATCTCTCATATCCCAACACTGCGCACCAGATCTGTCATAAACTCACTCCTGGGGGTCAGGCCCAATGAGCTCACAGTGCCCACCGTTAAGTGCAATCCATGATGGGGAGAGAGGATACCCTCTTCATCCTTTTTAAATGCTTGCTGAGGTCATGACTGCATCTCTGCCATGAGGATTCCAGGCGTCCCTCTAGCTCTGGATAAGGGCACAATACCAGTCTCGGGTCTTGTGGGAAAATATGAACCTTTCCTTGGCTAGTACACAATGGAGGAAGACCCAAGCATCACACTCTCTTTAGGGTAGCAGCGTAACACCTGATTTGGCCTTCTCCCTAGAGGACATGCAACAGCCTGGTTCAAAATCTTTGTAGACTCTGGTATCCTCCCTATCCTTCCAGGTATCCCTTACAGACCCTTTTCCCAATTTGGTTGCTTATGGTGGCATATAGACAAATTTTGTAAAAACAGCATTTGGCATTGAAAATACTAAGATTTTTAAATCTCTGTACATATGGGCAATATACAAGAAGGGGCAAAACCGCATCAGCTTCGGCTCGAAAATCAGCACTCGGTCAGGACATTGTTGCTGCCCTCCCCACCTCCTCCATAAATCCCCCGACCCCATCCTCCATCAGAGTTACACCTCCAGGTCTGGCATTACTTAGTTTTACCTTCCCCTTATACCTGTCCCAGTCCCTCCACTGTATTAACAGCCATTAGTTCCACAGGGCGTGCATTCCAGGGGTCCATCGCCTTCTTGGTGAAGTAGCATCTACTAGTCTCCCCCTGAGCCCCCCCTCCTTAGCAGAAACACCATATTTAGGCTGACTGTTTACTTCCTTTAGATATTTAAAGACCTCAACCATATCCCCTCTGTCCCTCCTCTCCTCCAGGGAGTACAAGTTGAACTCCTCAAGTCTCTCCTCATAGGGTCTTTCCCACAGACCCTGTACCATCCTGGTCACCCTCCTCTGGATCCTCTTGAAAAGTGCAATGTCCTTTTTCAAGTACATGCGCTAAAACTACATGCAGTACTCTAGGTGCGGTCTAACTAGGCAGTTTACACAGAGGGAAAAGCACCTCCCGTTTCCTTGAGGTTATTCCCCCCAGCGATGCACCCGAGCATTTTATTTGCTTTAGCTGCAGCCCTCCTAAACTGCACAGAGTTATTCATTTTGGCATCCACAACCACCCCAAGATCCTGTTCCCTTCCTGAAACCTGCAGTTTCTCCCCACCCAAAAAGTACTCATGAGCTGGGTTCCTATGCCTCAAGTGGAGAACACTGCATTTCTTGGCATTAAGCCTCAGTTTCCAGGTTCATGACCACGTCTCCAGAGTCTCCAGGTCCCCCTGAAGGGCTCTTTTACCCTCCTCCCCATTCACCACTGCCGCAGCTTTGAGTCATCTGCAGAGGCTCATCTCACTCCAGATACCATCCCTGATGTCTGAGATGTAAACATTAAACAGGAGTGTACCCAGTACTGACTCTTGTGGGACCCCGCTAATGACCCTCCTAGGAGATGATACTTGCCCCTGACCACTACCTTCTGAAACCGCCCAGTTAGCCAGTTTCCTATCCACCTAACCATCCTTTCCCCCACCTCCATTTCCCCCAGCTTATCCAGCAACCCAGGGTGTGGCACCAAATCAAACACCTTGCTGAAGTCTAGAAAGAGCACATCCACTGGCCTGCCCTGACTCAGTGTCTTTGTCACCCAATCGCAGAACTCCACAAGGTTAGTCTGACATGATGTGCCTTGAATGAAGTCATGTTGGTGATTATCCAGATGGTCCCATGCCTCCAGAGACAATTCCAGCCTCTCTTTCAGTATGGCCTCCATCATTTTGCCTACCACCGATGCCATGTTGACAGGCCTGTAGTTACCCGGCTCCTTCCATGAGCCACTTTTGTGGATAGGGATGACATGAGCCATCCTCCAGTCCTGAGGCACCCACCCCGTCTGAAGGGAGGAGTTGAAAATGTCTGCCAGAGGTGCAGCAAGGACATCTACTATCTTTAACACCCTGGGATGAAGGTCATCTGGACCCAGTGCCTTATCCATTTTCAGGGACTTAAGGGCTTCCCTCACCCTACCAGCAGGAATTTCAACATCTGTGACCTCCCTACTTCCTCATTTCTAGCCCGCCTCCCCCCATAAGGTGTTGACCCTCCATCGTCTCTAGTGAAGACTGAGGCAAAGTATTCATTAAGTACCTCTGCCTGCTCCCCGGCCCACCCACTCCCTGATCTCAATCTGCTAGTATGCCCCTTCACTTTCCTTCTTTCCCTGATATACCTAAAGATCCCTTTTTCCCAGCGTCTGATCCCCAGTGTCAACCTCTGATCCATTCTTGCCTTGGCCAATCTCATCACCCTGGTTACCTTTTTGAATATCATATCGCACCCCCCCCCAGCCACGACCCCACATGAGCGCTTGTATCATCTATAAGCAGCTCTTTTTTCCCCTCACCAACTTCTGGCCCTCCCTGGTCCACCAGCTCAGCTTTCTGGCTCTACCAAACTTGCGTCGGACCTTCGAACAGGCCTTGGTAGTTTCCAGGAGCCCTGTTTTAATAATTTCCCACCTGCTCTCTGTGTCCATATCTGGTCTGATCCCCTCCAAATATCCCTTGAGGATCCCCTCCAAACCCTTAAAGTCTGCACCCCTAAAGTCAACCACCACAGTTTCAGTGCGATTTTCCCCTTCCCCAGGTCTAGGAAAAACCAAACCGTGGCATGCTCACTCCCCGCCAGTGGGTCCCCTACCATTAGGTTCCTAACCAGATTGCCGGTAGGACCACATCAGGATACAACAATCCCTCATCGGGTCAGCCACCAGTTGGTAAAGGAATGCATCCTGGAAGATGTCCAGCAGGCACTGCTCCTAGTAGATGAGGATACCATAGTTCCCCAATCAATCCCTGGCACGTTAAGGTCACCCAACACCAGAGTTCTACCTTACCCTGACCACAGTGGTCCCAGAGATTCACCACCAGGCCTTCCTCAAGTTCTTCCGCCTGCATGGGTGGCCTATAAACCACCCCCAAATTTACTCTCTTACCCCAGGCACCTGCAAGGTAATCCATAACGCCTCTGTGTTGCCCTCTGCCCCCTTCACTCTGTACTCTGCCCCCTTCAAAAAGCATAAAGTTAAATCCCTTTGCAATCCCTGGCTTACCGCCGACCTAATAGCACAGCTAAAATCAAGGGACCGCCTCTGGCTCTTGGCCGTGACTCTGGATCACCAACTCCCATCCAGAACTACAAGCGTGTGCGGAATGACTGCACTAAGGCCATTAAACTACACAAAAGCACCTATTACAGGGAAGCCTTCACTAACACTTGGGGTAAGGGTAGAGCTTTCTGGAACAACATCAAGGAAGTGGTTGAGGCAATGGCGGGAAAGAACTGGAGGGCAGGCGTGGGGACTGCCCCCTTTTATAGCCGGGCTATCACGTCACCTGATGTTGGGGGTGGTACCCGCTGATGATTGCTATCTACAAGTTTGCCATTCAGATCTGACACCAGGGGGTGCAGTCCTATATGTGAAGACCTACTGCAGGAATCCTCTCGAAGTAAGATCTACTGTTACGGTAAGTTCCTACGTAACTGTACTAGCTTACTTCGAGTGGGTTCCTTCAGTAAGTCATCACATATAGGACAGAGTCCCAAACAGTCCCTCCACAGAGAGACCAAGAGAAACTAGGGAGGAGGAGAAATAACTCCCAACAGAAAAAAAACTGGAATCCAGAATGGATCCAGCCTAGGACAGAAGGCCCTGTAACACAGCTATGCCGAAACCAGCCCTCCGCCTAGAAGCAATGTCCCAGACTGTAGTGTTTGGTAAAGGTATGGACAGAATTCCAAGTGACTGTGGCACAGATATCAGCCCCAGAGACATTTTGCAAAAAGGCAGCGAAGGCAGCCATGCCCCTAGTAGAATGACCTCTTATGGTATCTGGCAGAGGTTTTTCATACTTCTGGTAATAATGCCTAATGCAGTTGCTAACCATTTGGAAAGGCCCTGCTTAGAAACCGGTTTGCCCTTTGATTTGGGGGCAAAGGATACAAAAAGCTGATCACAGCTACAGAATTCTTTGGTCTAGTGAGTGTAGTACCGAAGAATCTGATGTACGTCCATGGTATGGGAGAGTGCCTCACCTCTATTAGAGGGGGATGGAAAATACACAGGAAGCTCTACTGATTGGTTCAGTGTGGCTTCTGACACCACCTTTGGAAGAAACGTAGGATTCATCCTAAGGACCCGCCTGGTCTGTATGGAAAATAAGATAGGGCTCCTTGCAAACCAGAGCATGAAGCTCCAAAATCCTTCGGGCTGACATGATGGCAACCAGAAACAATACCTACCAGGAAAGGAAGCACAAGTCACAGTTCATAACTGGCTCAAAAGGAGAAAGGATGAGCTTTTCCAAAACAAAATTCAAATCCCAAGGTGGAGTTGGGCTGCAGATGGGAGGTTTCAGATAGAGGATCCCTTTCAGAAAGGTTTTGGAGACTTACAACTGAGTCACGAGTTTACCATCCACTAGCTCATGGTACACCGAGATTGCAGAAAGGTTGACCTTCAATGAGGAATATGAGAGACGGGAATCTGACAGATGAAGGAAGTATTCCATGACTTGAGGGGCCGAACATGAAAAGGGGATCCAACCCTTGGTGGTCGCCCAAATGGAAAACCGTTTCCACTTCATGGCATAAGTGGATTAAGTAGAGGGTTTTCTAGCCTCAATGAGGACTTGAGAAACCCGTGAGGAGACCCCAAAGTGAGATATCGCCATGTCTGCAGGAGTCATGCATGAAGGTGCAGAGTCCTGAGCTCTGGATGCACTAATCGACCTTGGTCCTGAGTCAGGAGGTCATGGGTCACTGGAAGTGGAACCGGTGGTTCCCTGGAAAACTGTTGTAACAGCAGAAACCAAATCTGTCTCGGTCAGAGAGGGGCGATGAGGATCATCTTTGCCTTATCTGCTTGAAGCTTGAGGAGGACCATCTGGAAAATGGGAAATGGAGGCAAGGCATACAAAAATTTCCCTGTCCAGGAGAGAGAGGGCGCGTCGTGCCAGAAAGCACCAAGCCCTAAGCCCTGGAACAAGCGAGCAAAAACTGGCAAGTTTTGCTTTGAATTGGGAGGTGAAAATACAGGTTACTCACCTGTAACAGGAGTTCTAGGAGTGGTGTATGTTGTTCATCCACACTTACTGGCAGGTTCCGTGCCACTTTAAATCTCACCAGAAGGTCTTCAAGCTGGCTCCTCCCACCCACCCAGGTGGTAAAACTCTCGGCTCCACCCCATGATGCCAGATCTAGCCCTCTGGAAGACAGGTTGTGCATTGAAGCCGGGGAGGTCGGGTGAGTTGTGTGGATGAACAACATATACCACTCCTAGAACTCCTGTTACAGGTGAGTAACCTGTATTTCTAGGGACGTGGATATGTTGTTCAATCCACACTTACTGGCAGACTCCTAGCAGTTCTCTGGGAGGAGGGAGGCAAAGTGTGCACCCCCTACTTGGGAAATAAGGACTGGAGAACCGAGGTCCTAAAACCAGCATCTCGGTGTGACTCAAGGTTGGTGTGGTAGTGGGTAATGAAGGTGCATGCTGACTTCCAGGTAGCAGCCCTGCAGATTTCCTGGATAGGGACGTCCCTGGAAGCAGCCACCGAAGCAGCGGTATGGGGGGTAGAATGAGCTCTTATCCCTCTGGGAGGCTCCATGCCCACCAACCTATAGCAGAGATCTATGCAGGAGGTGACCCACCTGCCTATCGTCCGCTTGGCTGCAGGTCTGCCAGGTGTGGCTTCAGCGTAGGTGACAAACAGCTGGTGAACCTCTCCCCGAACTTCAGCCATCCGCTTCTTATAATAAGAGAGTGCTCTTCTAGGGTCCAAAGTATGGAGCCTATATTCGGCCTCCGAGGTGTGATTGGGGTAGAACACCGGCAGAGTCAATACCTGGTTAAGGTGAAACTCCGACACCACCTTCGGAAGGAATTTCGGGTGGAGGCGCAGGACAAGCTTGTCCCTGTGGAAGACCAGATAAGGAGACTCGATGGAAAGTGCCCGGAGCTCTCCCATCCTTCTGGCTGACATAATAGCCACCAAGAAGGCAGTCTTCCACGACAGGTTTGGAGATATCGCACCTGTGCATCGGTTCGAATGGCTTGCCCATGAGCTTAGCCAATACCAGCAGTAGATCCCACGGAGGTGGAGGTTCTCACACTGGAGGGGATATGTGATCCATGCCTTTGAAAAAGCGCCGGACCACCTTTTCCTGCGCCACCGACTGCTTTCCGGCCCACGCCTGGTAAGCAGTGATGGCTGCTAGGTGCACCTTAAGGATCGTCAACCGAAGCCCTAGCTGAGAAAGAACCATAGGTAGTCCAGAATGCTGGCCAAGGAACAGGAAGAAGGGTCCAACCCCTTATCCTGATACCAAATGGAGAATCTCCTCCATTTGAAGGCATAGCATTTTCGGGTTGACTCCTTATGGGATGCTTCAACAACGTTGAGGACCTTGTCGGAAAAGACCCTGGAACTCTAGCCAATCAGGAACCAGGCCGTCAGGTGCAGAGATTGAAGGTCTGGGTGGAGTACCTTCCCCTGGTGGACTGAGATCAGGTCCAGGTGGGCTGGAAGCCGTCTCGGGAGCCTGGAGCTGAGTCTGAGGAGATCTGGACACCAGAACTGATGGGGCCAGTCTGGGGCAACCAGAATCACCTGTACCTTGTCCCTCCTCACCTTGAGAAGCACCTTGTGGATCAAGGGAAATGGGGGGAAAGGCGTAGAAGAGGCCCGGGGTCCACGGCCTCGAGAAGGCATCCCTCTGCAGCAAGCCCTGCTGAGGGGGGCGGGCATGAAACAGCCTCAGCTTCACATTCTCCCTGGAGGTAAACAGGTCCACCTGAGGTGTGCCCCAGTGGGAGAACAGATTGTGTACTACCTCCAGCAGGAGAGACCACTTGTGAGATGCAGCACCTATCCGGCTTAGGGCATCGGCCAGAGTGTTAGATGCTCCCGCCACATGAATGGCTAGGAGATCCACCTCCAATCTGCCCACAAGAGACCAAGTGCAGAGTCTTTGCACAGAGGCAAGGAGTGCGTCCCGCCCTGGTGGTTTAGGTAGTACATGGTTGTGGTGTTGTCCGTCTGGACCTGGACCACATGACCCCGTACAAATGGAGCGAAGGCAGTGAAACAGAAACATAGAAACATAGACTTTGACGGCAGATAAGGACCACTTGGTCCACCCAGTCTGCCCATTTCCCTACCTATTGGATAAGCTGTGGATTCTAGTTAACCAACAGCCTACTTCCTGCAGCCCCCCACTATAATTGCCTTATGTCTGTCCCATGCATGTTTGAATTCCCCTACTGTTTTAGACCCTGCAACCTCTCCAGGAAGGTGGTTCCATGTGTCCACCACTCTCCGTGAAAAATAATTTCCTCACATTACCCCTGAGCTGTCCCCCCCTCTAATTTTAAATTGTGCTCCCTTGTTCTTACACATCTCTTTTTCTGAAAGATGCTACCCTCCTGGACTTTGTTGATTCCCTTGAGGTACATAAAAGTTTCTATCATGTCCCCCCTGTCCCTCCTTTCATCAAGGGTATACATATTAAGCTCTCTCAGTCTCTCTTCATATGGTTTCTGATGTAGACCCTGCACCATTTTAATTGCCCTCCTCTGGATTGCTTCCATCCTGTCTATGTCCTTGCGTAGATGAGGTCTCCAAAACTGCACGCAGTACTCCAGATGGGGTCTCATCAACTGTCTGTACAGAGGGATAACCACTTTCCTTTTTCTACTTGTGATGCCCCTCCCTATGCATCCCAGTATCCCCCTGGCTCTCCTTACTGACTTCTCACATCACTTACCCACCTTTAGGTCATCTGATATGACTGCACCCAGATCCCTTTCCATTATTGTTGTTGTTAGTACCTCTCCTGCTATTGTGTACTCTTCTCCTGGATTTTTATTTCCCAGGTGCATTACTTTGCACTTCTTTGCATTGAATCTAAGTTGCCATATGTCTGACCATTCCTCCAACCTTGCCAAGTCCCTTCATTCTTTCTACCCCCTTGTGTATCAACTCTGTTATAGATCTTTGTGTCATCTGCAAAGAGGCATACTTTTCCTTCCAGACCCTCTGCAATGTCACCTATAAAGACGTTAGAGGACTGGACCCAGTACTGAGCCCTGAGGTACTCCACTAGTAACCCCCCTTTCTTTAGAATGTGTTCCATTCACTATTACCTTCTGTGTCCTGTTGTGCAGCCAGTTTGCTACCCAGGCTACCACCCTGGGACCCACTCCCAGGCTGGCTAACTTGATTATTAATCTTTTGTGCAGGACTGTGTCAAATGCCTTGCTAAAGTCTAGGTAGGCCATATACACAGCCCCTCCCTGGTCTATTACTTTGGTCAACCAGTCAAAGAAATCGATTAGATTCACCTAACATGACCTTCCTACTGTGAATCCATGCTGCTTTGGGTCCTGTGCCTTGCTGGCTGCTAGGTACTGAACAATTATTTCTTTCAGAAGTGATTCCATCATTTTCCCCACCACTGAGGTCAAACTAGCAGGTCTGTAGTTTCCTGCTTCTGCCTTGTTCCAACTTTTGTGAAGGAGAATCACATCTGCCCCCCTCCAGTCCTCAGGTACCACCCCATCTTCCCATGATTTGTTAAAAAGTGTGGTTAGTGGTATCACTAGGTCCTCTCTTAGCTCTTTTAGGATTCTAGGGTGAATCCCGTCAGGCCCCATTGCTTTGTCCACCTTGAGTTTTAGGAGTTCTTTCAGGACTCTTTCTTCTGTAAATGGACTGGAGTCAACCCCACTACCCAGAGTGCTTCTATTGTTTGGTTTAGGTAACTCCTCCTCTTCTTCTTTTGTGAATACTGAGCAAAAGTATTCATTCAGTATCTCCACCTTTTCACTGTCTCCCTCTGCCCACCTCCCCTCTCCTTTATTAATCTTCACTATCCCTCTCTTAACCTTTCTATGCTCCTTAATGTACCTATAAAAGGTTTTATCCCCCTTCTTAACTGAGTTGACTGTTTTTTCCTTGGTTTAGGCCTTTGCTTTTCTGACTGCCTTCTCCACTTCTTTCTGCTTTAATTGATACAGTTCCCTGTCGTGCTCCTTCTGTGAGTCCTTATACTTTTTGAATGCAGCCTTTTTCTCCTTAACCTTCCCTGACACCTCTTTTGAGAACCATAGTGGTTTTTTATTCCACTTTGTTTTCTTTATTTGTTTCACACAAAGGCTTGTTGCCTCCATGAGGGCAGTTTTGATTTTTCTCCATTGTTCTTCCACCCCTCCTTTCTGGCTATTTGCTAATGCATTCCTCAGGTATTCACCCATTATGCCAAGGTCAGCCCTTCTAAAGTCCAATATCCTTGTCTTTGTATGGCTTGTCTCCATGGTTGTGTTTATTGTGAAGCACACTGTGCAGTGGTCACTTGTTCCCAGATGTCTACTGACTTCTAAATTTGTGATCTTCTCTTCATTTGAGAGTACGAGGTCTAATATTGGTCCCTCCCGAGTGGGTTCCACCACTAGCTGTCTAAGGCATGCCCCCTGTAGGGCATCGAGAATGACCCTGCTCTTGGATGTGGCTGCAGTCCATGTCGTCCAGTTAACATCTGGCATATTCAGGTCCTCCATCAACAGTAGCTCCCCTTTTTCAACCATTTTGAGAATGCCCTCTATCATTTTCTTGTCCATTTCCTCCCCTTGAGACGGGGGTCTGTATACAACCCCTGTGTGGATTGTGATGCCATTCCCTGTCTCCAAGGTGACCCAAAGTGCCTCTTTACTTTTTAGTTCTGTAGCTTTGATCCCTTCCCTTATGAAGAGAGCAACTCCACCTCCTCTGTTACCCTTCCTGTCCCTTCTGTAGATTGTGTACCCTGGTATGTTGACATCCCAGTCATAGTTCTCCATGTACCATGTTTCTGTGACTGCAACAATATCCAAGTGTTCCACTTCCATCAGGGCTACTAGCTCTGGAAGCTTGTTTCCAAGACTACGGGCATTGGTACTCATTGCCCTCCATTTAATTTTAGCTTTATCCTTTTTTACCCCATCCCTGCTCTTATTGCCCTTGTCTATTTTTCCATTTACCCCTGTCCTGCCCTCTGTCAAGCTCTGTTCCTCAGTGTTTACCCTACTACCTGCCATGTTTTGTGGGGGGAGGCTTGAACTTTCCTGTTTCCTATCAGCACCTCCCCCTTGGCTAGTTTAAAAGCTTGCCAAGGAAGCCTTTAAACCTGTCACCTGTGAGCTTGTTTCCCTTCCTGGACTCCCAGTCCCCAATGAAGCCAAAGCCCTGTGCTCTGAGCCAGTTTTGCAACCATTCATTAAACTGCATGGTGTGCAGTACCCTAGTCTCACCCCTGCCATAGACTGGCAGCACCTCTGAGAAGGTTACTGTGCTTGCTACCTGTCTGAGGCCCCTCCCCAACTCCACAAATTCATCCTGCACTGGACTGATCTCATGCCTAGCTAGGTCATTTGTCCCGAGGTGGACAATGATATCTAGTTCCCTCTCCTGTGATGCTGCTTCTGCAATCCTGAGGATTTGCTTCCTGTCCCTCCAAGTCATGGCACCACCTTACTTCCCTCTCCTCTCCCTTCCCCAGGTCTACACCCCTAACAACTGAGTCCCCTATCAGAAGCTGTTTCTTTCCCCTGTGGTGTCCCTTGCCACTCTTTTGTGGGTCTTCCTTGTGGATGTCCCCAGCATTCTTCTTGGTCTCCACTAAGGGTAACATCATAGAGGAACCTTGATTTGCCAAACTGACATATGATTTGTGTAGAGGTACAACTTGGGGGCTACGCCTCTGTTCCACCACCCTCACCCTCACAGAACCTACTGTGGTCCCTCTGCTCTTCACACATGGCAACCTCTGAGGCAGTGGTTGTGGAACTGGTGCTGTTTGGGTTGGGGAAGCCTCCTTAGTCCTTGCCAGTTCAGCCTGGAGGTGGGCAACCTCCTCCCTCAGAGCTGACAGTTGCCTGCAAATAGGGCAGCAACGCAGGTTCCAAAATGTCTCCTGGAAAACTGCTGCCCCACAGCCAGTGCATTGCACCACTCCCCACATGCCCCTCTTCCTTATAATATACAATGAGTAATATATCAATTTTTTTTTTTTTTTTTTTTTTGGTGTGTACTTACCCTTTATGCACTGTGCTGGGTTATTAAGAATATGACAGTTCTTCCCAAGACCTATTGGGAAGTGATGTCAGAACCTTAGCTATAAAGGAAATGCCATGCCTGGGGTGGGCGGGTGAGGGAAAGGGTGGGTGGGTAGGCTACAACCACTGGTGACTGTTAGAAACAATCAAATACACCATGCTCCACCAAACTGGTGAGTACTGCCCTTTATAGTAAGTCAACCAACACCACAATTTACTAGACCACCACTCCTACACAAACCACTCTACTGAGTCCAGGGATAAAAATGAACTCACTGCTCAGCCAGCAGGACACCTCTAAAATGTTGCACAAATATCCTTCCAAATCCTAGGTCTCTAGCACAGGAATCAAGCAACTTCAGTTGTATTTCACCCCCTCTGGTTATAAAATTACTACACTTTAATGGAATCCTGCAATTCTCTTCTTAATGCCAATAAGAAAAATGAAACTTTCTGTAGAAAGCGTAGCCTACCTTCCTAACAAGTCCCCAACAATATTATGTTTTACCAGGTTCCCAGTTCCTCAAATGCATTCTAGTTTGTTCTCTGCAGTATAACAAGTTTCTCGCTTCCAACAGAAGCAGGCAAGTCTTTTCTGACTGGCTTCTCACTGTGTGGTTCCCTAAGACAGCTCAGTGATAAAAGCCCCACCAGAATCAATTGATTGACTAGTGACACCTGTGATGTAAGCAGGCCTTTCAGTGAAGACACTTTGCTATGTCTGCTTCTAATACACAAACCCTTATCTGAAACCAGGGATAAACTCACTGCTCAGCCAGCGAGACACTTCTAAAATGTTGCACAAATATCCTTCCAAATCCTAGGTCTCTAGCACAGGAATCAAGCAACTTCAGTTGTATTTCACCCCCTCTGGTTATAAAACTACTACACTTAAATGGAATCCTGCAATTCTCTTCTTAATGCCAATAAGAAAAAATGAAACTTTCTGTACAAAGCGTAGCTTACCTTCCTAACAATATTATGTTTTACCAGGTTCCCAATTCCTCAAATGCGTTCTAGTTTGTTCTCTGCCTCGGTGAGGGCTAGTCCGACCGCTCAAGGCTCCAGCAGGTTGATGTGGCATTGAGACTCCTGAGGGGACCATAGGCCATGCGCTCTGAGCTCTCCCAGATGGGCACCCCAACCCATCAGAAAGGCATCGGTCGTTAGTGTGACCATTGGCTCTGGGCGGACAAACGGGATATCCTCCTGCAGATGAGCCAGAATGATCCACCACTGGAGAGCATTCCCCATCTCCTGGGTCACTATCACTGGCTGGTCCAGAGGACCAGAGCACTGTGACCATTGGCGGGTCAGTCCCCATTGCAGGGGATGCATGTGCCAGCAGGCCCAATGGACCACAATGGTGCAGGCCACCATGAGGCCCAGGAAGTCCTGGGCAGGGCACAACTGCCCAACCAGAAATGATTGGGCAAAGGAGGAAAGAACCTCGGCCCTGTCCGCTGGGAGCCATGCTCTGGCTCGAAGACAGTCGAGCTCTGTCCCGATGAACTGAATCACCTGCGTTGGCATGAGTTCTGATTTGGCCTCGTTGATGAGGAGGCCAATCTGAGAGCAGACCTGGAGGGGCCAGATTCCTGGGCCGCTCCACCTCCAGCTTGGAGGAGGCTGCAATCAGTCAGTCGTCCAGGTAAGGGTACACCCGGACCCTTCGGCGATGCAGGAATGCTGTCACCACTGCCATGCATTTGGTGAAGACCCTGGGAGCTGGAGAGAGGCCGAAGGGCATGGCCTGGAACTCGTAAAAAAGGGATCCCTCCACTCTGAAGCAGAGGAATCGCTGGTGGGATGGATGGATTGGGACATGAAAGAATGCGTCCTGAAGGTCCAGAGAATAGAACCACATGCCTCATTCCAAGGATGGGATGATCTGAGCCAGAGTGACCATCCTGAAGGTTCAAGACCTTAGGAACTTGTTCAGGTCATGGAGGTCTAGAATGGGGCACCAGCCCCCTGTCCGTTTTGGGACCAGGAAGTACATGGACACAAACCCTGGGTCTGATGGAGGATCCACCACCTCCCTGATCACCGCCTTCTGGAGGAGCAGGGCAATGTTGGCTCGACGGGTCAATAGCAGGCTGCGGACCCCATAGCCTCTCATGGGGTGATGGCTCGATAGGGTGGGGACTGCTCAAATTCCAGAGGCAGACCCTTTCCTACCACTTCCAGCACCCAGCGGTCCATGGTGATATTGGACCAGGCAGAAAGGAAGTGGTGGAGCCGTCCCCCCATGGGGGGAACCTCGGAAGGAGTGACAAGGTTGGGGCGACACCCCTCAACCCATCACTGGGCAGGCTTGGAGGAAGGACTGGCCGAGGAGCCTCCTGGACCTTTCCCTCCCGGCTTCCTGTTGGAGAAAGCAGCAGGCTTGGCTTTGGGGTGCCAAGTGCGAGCTTGCTGGCCCTGATGCTGGTGTTGCTGGGCCGAACGTGCCGCAGGGGCTGAAGGACAAAAGAGCTTACGCTGCTGCTGGCGGCTTTTGTATTTCTGGGCAGACGTGACCGAGTCCAAGGTGGCACTGGACTTCTCGATCCGCTGAAGATAACCCTCAACCCTGGGACCGAACAAGTCGGTACCCAGGAAGGGAACGTCTGCCAGCTTGTGCTGGGTATCTGCCATGAAGGTGGAGATCCGCAGCCAAGCTCTGCAGCACATGGCCACTGCAGCCGCTACTGACCGGGCACATGAGTCAGTGATGTCCAGGGAAGTCTGGAGCTGTTGTTTGGCCACCGCCCTTCCCTGATCCTGCACCTGCTTGACCGTAATTTGGAGGTCAGCTGGGAGATGAGGAATCACCTCATCCAGGGAGCCCAAAAGGGTGTGTGAAAAGTATGCCATCAGGATGGCCGAGCTGGCCTGACGAAGGCCTAGGGAGGAAGCAGCATAAACTTTCCTCCCGGAATAGTCCAACTTCTTGGACTCCTTGTCAGGAGGCTTGTCCACGTCCTGAGTATTCCCAGAATGCTGAAAAATGCTATCAGTCACGAGCCCCTCCGCAGAGGGGGGTGCTCTGAGAAACTGGAGAGTGAACCAGTGGGAATAGCATACTTCCGAGCCATCCTGGCCGAAGGTGCCGGACAAGAAGCTGGCCGCTGCCATAGCTCCAGGGCTGGGCCAACAATGGTTTTGGCCACCGGGAAGGCCTCCATGGGGGAATCCCCTCAGTCCAGTATCTCCATGAGGGGATACTTGGCCCGTTTTGAAATGGGTTCGAGCTTCATCCCAGTGGACTCTGAGATGAGCCGAAGTATTCCCAGAAACGAGGATGAGCTCTCGTCTACCGACTGACCCCCCCCGTGGACTCCAAGTGAAGCGGCCTGGAGAACAAGGAGTCATTGTCATCAGACTCCAAGGAGTCTGCGAACAGCTGCTGAGCGCCTGAGCCACCCTCCACCTGCCGAGGTTGATCAGGAGTGAGGGTGGCCGACAACCTATGGGGCAAACCCTGACCCGACCGAGAATCCTTGGTCGGGGCCCCAGTCTTCGGTTGTGGAGGTGGAGGTTCCACCACAATGGGTGGCGCAGCCGTTTTCGGCCGAACAACCAGTGCTGGCTTCGGCTCCTCGACCACTATGAGGGGTTGTTTTGGCAGCACCGGTGACAGCCACTTAATGGCCGGGGAAGGCGATGGAGTCGGCTTATTCCCAGTCAAAAGGAGCTACTGCCACATTAGATCCTTTTGGCGATGATGCAATTTGCACCGGAACCTATCCTCTGAAGAGGATGAAGACGAGGATGAGCAGCGGTGCCACTTTCCATGGTGCCGAGACCGAGACTGCCGATGTCGGCAGGATCAGTTGGACTGGGAAGAGGTCCAAGACCGAGATCGAGACCTTTGGTGTTTCCGAGAGTGGGTCTGAGAGGGAGCGGGGGAAACCCGCTCCTCCCTCGGTTCAGGTACCATAACCAGGGACTCTGGCATGGGAGGCACAGGCAAGTCCTCAGTTTCCACCGGAGGAACTGGTGAAGAAGGGTTGTCGGCTTCTCCGGTTGACAGCCCTTCCGACAGGTCGAGAAAAATCTCGACTGCGTCAACGGGTGTCTCGGCCGGCTGACCTGACGGGGATACCGTGCAGCCAGCGGCCTTAGCCGCAACCTCGACCGAAGTCGAGTGTCGACTGTTAGGGGAAGGGGACCTCTCCCGCTCCCACAAACATCGACGGTGGGACTTACCTTTGGGGTCCTTCTTTTTGGACAGAGAGGAAGGCCCTTCTCCCTTGGTGGAGAGGGATTGGCAAAGCTCCTTGAAAGAAGCTGAGTAGGAGGATTCCAAGGAGAGTGGGATAAATGCCGTGACCGAGGATGATGATGATGCGGCCTGGGCCGCCTCCTCCTCGAGGGCAATCATCTGCTCCAGCTGTTCAGCTGAGCCCGCAGCCACGGACACCACCCAATGGGCCTCTTTCGACTTAAACGGAGGATAACGTTTCTCAGGTCGCCCCAACAGTAATTGGGCAGCGCGGTCCTCCAAGGCCGAGGCCGAAAAGGATTTGCACAACTCACAAGCCTGTGAGTCATGGCCAAGTCCAAGGCAATAAACGCACATGGAGTGCGGATCAGTCCGGGACATCTGCCCACTGGGGCACCGACAAAATCCGGGAGTCAATTTGTCCATCGCAGCCGCGAGGGAAGATAGACCGAAGTCTTGTAAATTTTAAAATAAGTTTCGGATTAACCAAAGAATTTGGATTCAGGCCTAAAACGCAGAGCGCTAAGGAGGGAACCTGAGCTTCCAAGCGGTAAGGAAGATCTGGCATCATGGGCGGAGCCGAGAGTTTTACCACCCGGGTGGGTGGGAGGAGCCAGCTTGAAGACCTTCCGGCAAGATTTAAAGTGGCAAGGAACCTGCCAGTAAGTGTGGATTGAACAACATATCCATGTCCCTAGAAAGGTTGATTTCCGGATGCCCCCAATGTAGGAAGATGGATTCTGCCACTTTCTGATGTAATTCCCACTCGTGAGCTTGGGTCTGAGACCTGCTGAGACTGTCTGCTAGGACATTTAGAACGCCTGGCTCGTGCATGGCCATGAGAACCAGATTCTGCTGGACCGCCCAGTTCCACACCCGCATTGCCTCCCTGCACAAGGGGTAAGATCGGGTTCCTCCTTGTTTGTTGAGGTACCAAACTACCGACATGTAGTCTGTTTGGACCGGCAGTTATCCCTTGGGAAGGAGGGTCTGGAAAGCCTGTAAGGTGTACAAGACAGTCCTCATCTCCTGAACGTTGATAATGTAACGTTGCCTCTAAGCTGGAACACAGTCCTTGGGCTTGGTGCTCCCCTAGATGTGCTCCCCAACCCATGTTTGAGACATCTGTGGTTAGGGATGCCAAGGAAGCTGGGTTCCAGAAGGGAAGACCCAAAGAAAGCTTGCAGGGATCCCTCCACCAAAGCAATTCCTTCTGAACCGCTGAGGAGACCAGTACCGGATGGTCCAGGTCATCCAGGAGTTGGTCCCACTGCACTCGCAAAGACCACTGAGTAACCTTCATGTGGAGCCTTGCTAGGGGAACAGTGGTAATGGAGGCCGAGAAGGAGAAGGATCTCCCTGGCTGAGATGGTCCTGGAAGAAGCAACTCGAGAAGCCTAATGGATCAGGGTCTCCACCCTGTCTGGAAGGAGGAAGGTTCTGCAATGGACCGCATCCAAGACTGCCCCAATAAACTGAAGTTCTGGGACAGGGTCATGGAGGACTTGGGGATATTGACAGTAATCCCTAGTCTGTTGAAAAGGTTGAAGGTGAAAGAAAGAACCTCTAGTAAAGAGTCCCTGGACGGAGCTGAGATCAGTCAGTCGTCCAGGTAAGGGCAAACCACAATACCCCTGTTGTGTAAGAAAGCCGCAACCACTGCCAGGCACTTGGTAAACACCCGGGGGTGCCGATTGCAGGCCAAATGGGAGCACCCAGAATTGGAAGTGTTCCCCCTGGAACTGAAACTGCAGGAACTGGCGGTGGCTGGGGAAGATGGGGATATGCAGGTAAGCATCCTGCATATCTACAGTGCACAGCCAATGATTCTCCAGAAGGAGCATTAGGAGGCTCTGGATTATCAACATCCAAAACATTTTGTACTTGACAAACTGATTTAGATTGCTTAAGTCGAGGATGGGTCTGAAGTCCGCCATCTTTTTTGGAACCAGGAAAAAACGGGAGTAAAACCCCCTTCCCTTTTGCCAGAGGGGAACCTGCTCTATTGCTTCCTTGAGCAAGAGGCTGTGCACCTCTTCTTGGATGAGAAGAGCCTGATCCCTTGAATAGGAGGATCTTTTTGGTGGAGATTCTGGAGGAAATTCCAGAAACTCTATTGTGTGTCCGACGGACACTAGCTGCAGGACCCATTCGTCGGAGGTTATTGCCCTCCACTCCTGCGCGTGGCGGGCAAACCTCCCCCCACCTGCTCCCCATTGAGAGACTGAGGAGGCAGTGGGGATAGTAAGTCAGGGAGTGGCTGGACGTTCAGGTGGAGGGGCCCCCTGTTCGTCTTTGGTTCTTGGAGGCTGGAGGAGTGGCTGAACCCATGGACTTACACTTGCCCTGGTGACGAGCCGGGGCTTGCGTCCTCTGCCTCCTGGTCCTTTTCTGAAAGAGCTGCTGTTGTTGGTTGCCCGATTGGTACATGGACCTCACTGACCTGAGGGTGAGGCCTCTGTCCAGTAGGTCAGTGATGATGTCCTTGGTGTCCTCACCAAAGAGTACCGAGCCCCTAAAGGGGGCATCTTGAATCGCTGACTGGACTTCGTTAGCAAGTCTGGGAAGGTGAAGCCAGGAGTGCTATCTAAGGGCAACGGCAGTTGCCAAGGTGCGAGCCACAGAATCGACCAAGTCGTATGTAGCTCGCAAGACATGCCTACAAGAAAAGCGGGCAAGGCAAAGATCCTTGGCAAGCTCCCAATTCAAGCTCGAGGGTTCCATAGACTGGACCCGAGCTTCCAACCTGGCCAAGGTAGCTTTCTGGTGGGACACCATGTGGGCCACATAATTGAGGGACCAAAGGGTGCATGTGGCCGAAGTGTAAACTTTTCTCCCGAACTGGTCCATCTGCTTTGACTCTTTGCCTGGAGTAGAGGTGCTCATATGCTTGGGAGCAGTGAAGCATTCATGAGCAGTGGAGATGACCACAGAGTCAGCCTTAGGGTGCGCCTTAAGAAAAGGGGAATCCTTTGGCACTCGGTAAAGTCTGTCCACCCACTTGGGGACAGCCAGGAGGGAATGAGGCATCTGCCAGACCACAGAGGTGAGGTCCTGATGAGGTCCAATCCATGGAGGAATGGGAACCGGAGACAGAGACTCTAGGTCCAGGTGCTCAGCTAGTCTCCGTCTCATGGGGTCTTGTTCCTCGGACTCCCAGTCAAAGAATTCATTCATGAATCTCAGAAGGTCTGAGAAGGCAGGGTCCTCTGGACGAGACTTAGAGGAAAACCTTGCCTGAAGGACCCTCGGGCTGCTCCAGAACGTCCTCCACCAACTCGTCGGCCCCCTCATCATCGTCATCTGCCCCTTCGTCGGGATGGAGATGGACATCTGGAAGTGTAATGTCCTCACAAGCTCCCCCCCCCCCCGAGACATGCATTGTGGTTATGGAAGATCTGCTCGGGGACAGAGACCTTGGAGACCATGGGAGTGGGAATCTCATCTCCAGGTCAGACACCAACTCCGACCATGCCCCCTGCCACCAAGACTGGATGAGAGTCTTAAAGTCCGGTGTAGCCGGAGGAGGTGGAGGAGGTTGGGGCTAAGGGGGTGGAGGAGGGGGCTATGACTGATGGGGGGGGTAGTGGTAACCTTGGTACCCCTGGTAATGGCATGGGTGGAAGCCGGGGTAGTACTGCCCATACGAACTCCAGTCTGGTGGGGGACCAGCTGGGAAATGGTCCCCCAGGATACCCAAGAAGGTAATGTGGGACAGTCCGGGGTCATGTGTAAATCCTCGTCGTCAGGTCTGACAGCGGGGGTACCCATGTCGGACCCGCAGTAGTGTAGATAAGCTGGGGATCTGGCGTTGGGTTAGCCATCAGGGGGAACGACGTTGGGACCGGCACCACCCAATCCGGCGCCGGAAAGAGATCTGGAGGAGGGGCTGGCGTCGGAGCCAGACGAAGGGGGTCTGATGACGGGACCGGGTCTGGTGCTGGAGCCAATGGCTGAGGCAGACCACTGGGCCCTGGCTGAGGAACTGTCGTCGGAACGTCCATCATCGGCAAAAGGTTTGCCGGGTCCGACGATGGGATTGGAGTTGGTGCCGACTTGATAGGAATCCCACCAGAAGGAGGAGGGGCCTCCACTGGAAGACCAGATGGCCGAGAAGGAGCCTCCTTCTCCGAGACCCCATCAGGAGAGCATGGGACGGACCCCAAGACCTCAATGACATCCAAGGGTTTCAGCACTGTCCTCACCTGAAGTATCCGTCAGTGAAGAGGAGAGTACAGGTGAAGGAAAAGGTGGGATCGGGGCCTTCTCCCCCTGGTCCTGCCAGTCATCGGGTGAGGTGCCATAGGCCCTGACCGGCAAACCACACCTGAGTGGCCATCGGGGACGGGTGTCTTATCAGGTGGCGTCAAGCGGGTGGGGGAAGAGCCTCTGGCCGACTTAAGATGGGTGCCAGACAGGTCCCTGAAGGCTGGTGAGCAGTCTTACCGGCAGCCGTGCGGTCCCCAGAGGAGCCGGGCATCAACTTACCAGCTGTCACGGTGCAGTCGTTGGAGGGGCTGACGACCGGCTGACCCGCGGAGGATTTGCCAGGCTTACCATCCAACTTCTTGAGCAGTGGCTTGGCCTTGCTCGTAGAGGGCCATGTGGCCTCTTCTGTGGAGCGCTCCTGCTCCCGAGACTTCTCCTTGTGGTGGTTCTTTGAAAGAGACAATTTTTCGGAAGAGGATTCCCTAATATGGTCCATCTGCTTCTCAAGAGATGCTAAGCGGATCTTTAAGAGGTGGGCCTCCAAAGCCTGCTGTCTCTGCTTCTTGGTGGCCTGGTTGAATGTTTGGCACTCCAGGCAGGAGGAAACAGGATGGTCTGGGCTCAGACAGATGACACACTTAAGGTGATCATCCTTATGCGGGATCTGCGTGCCACAGGACAAGCACTTCTTCTTAGGTGAAGACATCAAGTTAGCAAATGAAAAATGAAGAAATTTAGGGTGAAGGAAAAATTCCGACATAAGAACTTTACACGACAATCGCTGTATGGAAGTCTGCAATGTGACTGACATGAGGCGACAGCGGGAAAGAACTCGAGGGCGGACATGGGGACCACCCACTATATACAGCTACGCTGACTTCGGTCCCGTGACATCAGATGGGTGGTCCCCCAAGAATTGCTAGAAAAGTATGCAGTGTAGCCCGATGCCAAGTGGCGCCATTCCTATATGTGATAACCTACTGAAGGAACCCTCTCGAAGTAAGATCCTTGCCTGTATCTCCTCCACACTATTTTCCTCTATGTCATTGGTGCCTAGGTGCACTAATATGTTAGGGGATCCACCACATTCCTTCACCAAAGCATAGACCAAGTGCTTGGCCTTGCGCAGTCAAGCTAGGTATACTCTTGACCCTGACAGCACAGCCTTGCCCCTCACTCCTCCCTTCCCACTTAATACTCCTGATCATGGAGTCACCCAGAAGGAGCACTTTAACCTCCTCCTTCCCCTTGAGCCTACCTCCTTCCTCTGCCACCCCCCACTACCTCTCAATTTTCTCTGGCCACCCCAACATTTTGATTGCCATCGGCTGCCTTTACCCCCAGTTCCTGCTGTTAAACCTGTCTGACCGTTTCTACTCCTAGCTCCCCCGCTTAACCACTCTGGTCTGTCCCAGCAGCACTCCCATTAAGTTGTGGCCCTCCCTGACCATCAGGGCTTTTACTTCTACTCCTTTGTCCTTTTTTCTGCTCTCCCCCACACTTAATCCCTGCTGGACCCTTTCCCCCTGGGATCCATGTTCCCTCCTTCCTTCCCTGGGACTTGCTACTCCTAGCTCCCGTTCCCCTACCATTCCTGTCTCCTCTATTAGTCCCGGTGCCTATGCCCCCAACCCTTCTCACTTTCATCCCCTTCTCCTTCTGCCCACTGCTGGCTATGCCCTCCGCATCTTCTGAGGCCCCCCTCTATGGTATCCACCAATGACAAGTATCTAAGACTGGGATCCACCCAGCAGGTTGCTTACCAGTGAACCCTACATGTGAGGTGAGCCCCCTTGCCATGGTTCTTGGAGGCCCTTTTGCTCATCTGCCAGTAGACCCCACTTTCTGCCTTCACCCTCCTCCCTGTCCAGTCTCCTTGATCCCATTTCTACCCACAGGGCTGGTCAGACCTAGCATGCGTTTGTTGGCCCCCCTCCCCCCATCCTCGTGCACTCGCACAATCTATGCTGCAGTGGCTCATTAACATTTGCCGGTAAATCTTCTTTAACTCTAGCGAACTTCATGTTTAAAATTCTGAAAGGTAAAGCGCCCCAGTGCCTTACCAAACTTTTCAGGGTTGTGGATAACCCATCCTCCTGCTCCTCTGCGATTTACTAAAGGTACCGTTCCTGCATACGGACATGGGCCAAAACACATTTGGCTTTAGAGTGGCTTCTTTCTGGAATACCACCCCTTCCTCACAGCTGTTTCTACCCCTATAGCCTTCACAGCCAAACGGAAGGAACATCTGCTGTTCAACGTTTGCATATGCTTTGCGTAACTCCTGAAGAAGAGCTGCACAGGCTGAATGTTTTTGCTTGCACCATGTCATTACTTTATCATATTTCTCTCCTCAGTTTGTACTTTTGACTGAATGACCTGATTGTTTCTTACACCAATGTTCTGATTTTTTTTTTTACACTACTATACCCAGGTTGTGCCTGAAAAAGGCACCGTTGTGCCACTGCACTCACCTGGGTATCAAAAATATAACAAGATTTCCACTAGTCTCTGCAACACCAAGACTGACCAGCCTACAGTTGCTAGCCTCCCTGCTACTGTTAAGAAGGACCATGTCCACTCTCCTCCAGAACTATGCGTTACCAGTGAGCTGTTGAATAAGGCTGTCAGTGGAACAGCAAGCACCTCCCTGGGTTCCTTCAGTACCCTTGGGTGTATCCTGCTCAGTACCATAGTCCTGTCCACTTTCAGAGAACTATTTAGTTTTTGTGGATCAGGCAAGTACCGACAATTTCTTGCCTATTTTCAGGCATGACCCGGGGAATACAGATGAATGCCAACTCACCTTGAACCAGAGTAAGTGGCTGGTGCTATTTTTAGTGTGCCACATTCCTCACCCACTCCCTCCACTGCTGTTCCCTAATAGTCCACCCCTCCACGGTGAAGACTGAGCAAAAGAACCTGTTCAGGATGTCTGCTTCTTCTTGATCATCTTCTGCAGTCTCCACCCCCCATCCCCATCTTTTCCCTTTATTTCTTCTCGTCTTTTTTTTTTTCTTTTCCCAATTGTTTAACCTGGTGAGACACACTAAGCTGAAAGCTTGTTTACAGGTGCAACCTGGGAGCACAGGGAAGTTAAGTGACTTGCTCAGGGTCACACAGTATACTAGTGGGGGCTGTGGGATTCAAACCCAGGTCTCCAGATTTGCAGCTCAGAGCCTTAAACCACTACGCTATACTGCCTCCCAGTTTCTAAAGAAAGTCTTGTCCCCTTTAGCTATCCTCTCCTCTGTGTCTTTCCTAACCACACTGCCTTTCTTGCTTCCGTTTTACTTGGTATACCTCCCAGTCTTCCTCTCTGCATTTCCTTATACGTCCTGAATACCACCCTTTTTCCCCCCCTCACCACCGTGGCCACTTCCCTAGTGAACCATAATGGACTCTTCCCTTCTTTTACTGTTACCGAAACAATTCTAAGTGGTGTGTAATATACAATTAATCTTTGAAAGGAGAAGCTACAGAATGACAGAACCACTAATGAAGTAATTAAACTAGCGATTTTTGAAACAGATATGGAAGACCTTTTGCCCTGCTCATGACTTCAACCTCAAACTCAAGATTTGGCTGAATATGAACATATGAACTTTACCAGCAGATAAAGGCCCAGAGGTCCGTCAAGCTTGCTCAATTTGCAGCTAGCCCCTCTACTCAGCAGCTGCCCCTCCCTCCCTTAGAAACATAGACGTTGACAGTAGATAAGGACTGCAAAGCCCATCCAGTCTGCCGATTTCTTTTTCTACCTTATGAATGTGCCATCGGCCTTTGCTCTGTCAATGGCCTATCTATTCATACTCATCTGTATTGCTCCCTTATGCCTATTCCATGCCTATTTGAAGTCCTGCACTGTATTCATATCCACCACTTCCTGAGGTAGGCCGTTCCATGCATCCACCACCCTTTCTGTGAAAAAGAACTTCCTCACATTACCCCTTAATCGGCCTCCCTCTAATCTCATGCTGTGTCCTCTTGTCCCATTTTTCTTATATTGAAACATGTTATTTCACCTTGTTAATGCCCTTACGGTATTTGATCATATCACCTCTCCCTCCTTTGCTCTAGGGATTACATATTATGTGTATACACATTAATCTGTCCTCATAATCCTTCCTTTTACCCCGTCTCAGTGCCTTTTGAAGCAGCTCACTGTTCTGCAGGATACCACTTCCGTCGGCAACGCATTCCACTTGGCCAATATCCTCTCCGTAAAAAGTGTTTTTTTGGCAAGCATTTGAACTAGCCAAGGGGGAGGCACTGAAGAGAAGCAGGAAAATTCCAGCCCCCCCCCCCCAAAAAAAAAGACACACACCAGGGTAGTCAGTGAAGTAGATGCAAAGGTAGAGAAGTCAATACGGAGCAGGATGGGTAAATCCAGAAAAAAGGCCGTAAGGACAGGGATGGGCCTAAAAGAGATAAGGCCATCAAAAAATGGAGAGCGATGAGTACCAATGTCCATTGTATGTGTAACAAGCTTCCTGAACTAGTGGCCTTGATGGTAGATGGAGGCCTGGATATCATGGCAGTCACAGAAACATGGTACACAGAGAACCATGACTGGGATGTCAACATACCAGAGTACACAATCTACGGGAGGGATAGGGAGGGTAAAAGAGGAGGAGGAGGAGGAGCAGCAGCTCTCTATGTAAGGGAAGGAATCAAAGCAACAAAACTGAAGGGTAAACAGGGAGGGGGAGGAGGCACTGTGGGTCACCCTGGAGACAGGAAATGGCACCACAATCTGCACAGGGATTGTTTACAGATCCCCATCACAGGAAGTGGCAATGGACAATGAAATGATAGAAGAAATCCTTAGAATGGCAGAAAAAGGGGAGATATTGTTGACGGGGGACCTGAATATGCCAGATGTTAACTGAAGCACCTTTACTGCAGCCACATCCAAGATCAGGGTCATTCTCAATGCCCTGCATGGGGGGCATGCCTTAGACAACTAGTGTTAGAACCCACTCGGGAGGGAGCAATGAGACCTGGTACTCTCAAACGGGGATGCAAAGAGGATCTCATATTTAGAAGTAGGTAGCCATCTGGGAACAAGGGACCACCAAACAGTGTGATTCACGATAAACACACTGTAGAGTCAAGCCATACGAAAGTAAGGGTGTCGGGCTTTAGGAGGGCTGCCTTTGGCAAAATGGGAGTGCGCCTCAGAAAAGCACTAGCAAACAGGCAAGGAGGAGGGGTCAAAGAACAATGGGGAAAAATCAAAACTGCCATCACAGAGGCAACAAGCCTTTGTGTAAAGCAAATCAACAAAACAAAGGAAAAAGCCACTATGGTTCTCAACAGAGGTGGCAGGGAAGGTCAAGGAGAAAAGGATAGCATTAAAGAAATGTAAGGAAACACAGAAGGAGCAGAAGAGAGAACTATAATCAGTTAAAGCAGAAGGAGGCAGGGAAGGCAGTCAAAATAACAAAGGCCCAAACTGAGGAAAAGATAGCCAACTCTGTTAAGAAGGGAGCTAAAACCTTTTATAGGCACATTAGGGAGCGAAGAATGACCAAGGGATGGATATTGAGGCTTAATAAAGGGGAGGGAATGTGGGAAGACGGTGACAGTGAAAAAGCAGGGATACTGAATGAATACTTCTGCTCAGTATTGACAAAAGAAGAGGAGGGGGAGGTACCTAAACCAAACAATAGAAACTCTGGACAGGAGGGTTGATACCAGTCCGAATGTTCTGAAAATAACTCCTAAAACTGAAGGTGGACAAAGCAATCGGGCCTGATGGGATTCACCCCAGAATTCTCAAAGAACTAAGGGGAGAACTAGTGACACCACTGACTACTCTCCTTAAATCATGGGAGGATAGGGTGGTACCTGGGGATGGTGGATGTGATCCCCCTTTACAAAACTGGGAGCAAAGCAGAGGCAGGAAGAAAAAATTACTCACCTTAGTAATTATGTTTCTTCTAATGGAGTCTTGCTGTATTCTGACATATTGCAGTGATTCCCAACCTTTGAACTGCCCTCAGAACAAAGAGTTAACCTTCTATGCAGGGCATAGAATGCTGAGCTCGAGCTCGGTTGAAGTCTCTGTCTGGAGTGTTTCAAACTTAAACCGTCAGATTCTTACGAGCCCAACTTCTATGTGGAAATTGTAAACATTCTTACTAGCCAACTGGCCAAAAAAAGTTTTGGATTCCCAAGGAAGACTCAAGTCAGGAAACCCAAAAATCAATCTAATACAAATAAAAATAATAAATCAGCACCCAAACAAAAAGGAGGAGGGTGCAAACAAAAAACATCCCTGTGGTGCAACACTGCACCTGCCCACCCACTTCCCAAAAACAGGTTCTGAGAGGGGAGGCAGGTCAGAATACAGCAAGACTCCATTATAAGAAACATAATTACTAAAGTGAGTAATTTTCTCTTCAAACATGAAGTCTTGCTGTATTCTGACATATTGCAGACTACCAAGCAGTACCTCCATAGAGGAGGGACAGAACCTACTTTGGGAATAGGCTCTGAAGTACTGCTGTGCCAAACCAAGCATCACTCCTAGCCTGGATATCCAGAGAGTAATGCTTGGTAAAGGTATGAACTGTTTTCCAGGTGGCTGCTTGACGAATTTCTAAGAGAGGGATATCCCTGGCAGCAGCTGTACCTCTTGTGGAATGAGCCCTCAGGCCTGAGGGTGAAGTTTTTCCCAGTTTTTCATAGCAGAATTGTATACAAGACACAATCCACCTGGCAATAGATCTCTTGGTGGCAGGTTTGCCCTTTCCCACTTCACCATAAGTGAGGAACAACTGGAGAGAGTCAAACCTGTGACCCTTGGTACGCTCTATGTAGTAACTAAGGGCTCTTTTAAAATCTAAACTGTGTAGCCTCCTCTCTCCTGCGGAAGAATGATCAGTGAAGAAAACATGAAGAGACGTAGACTGGTTTAAATGAAGTCTGAAACCACTTTGGGCAAGAACCTTCTATTGATTCTAAGGACCACTTTATCCCTGTGAAATGAGATAAAATCAGGTTCCACTGACAGGGCTTGCAATTCACTGATGCCTGGCAGAGGTAATGGCTACCAAGAACACAGTTTTCCAAGTCAAGTACTTAAGCTCTGTTGAAGACATAGGCTCAAAAAGGGGGTTGTGTAAGTTGAGCAATGCAAACATTCAAATCCCAGGCAGGGGCAGGGTCTCTAAAAAGGAGGATTGGTGTGAAGCAATCCTTTAAAAAAATTTACAGAACACAGGATGAGAAGATAGTGAGGAAGACGTCCCCACAGACAAAAACGCAGAAACAGCCAAGTGTGCCTTGAGAGTAGTTGGTCTGAGGCCTAGGCCATTAAAATGTACCATATAATCCAGAACAGTAGGCAATCCAGCAGTATCTGGAGAAATATGCTTCTTAGAACACCAAATGCTGAATCTCTTCCACTTGGAGTTAAGTCTTTCTGGTGGAGGGCTTTCGAGAAGCCTTGAGGATATCCAGAACCCCTTGGGAAAGATGCAGATGTGCACACACTAACTCTTCAAGAGCCATGCCTTGAGATTGAGAGACTGAAGATTGGGGGTACCAAATTCTCCCGAGAGGATGTTAACAGGTTGTAATTCCTGGGAAGAGACAGGGGAAGATGAACTGCTAGGGACAGCAACAGGGGGTACCAAGGCTGTCTGGCCCAATCTGGAGCAATCAGAATCACCTTGCAAGGTTGAGACCTTGTTTTGACTAAAACTTTGAACAGGAGTGGGAAGGGGGGAAAAAGGCATACAGAAACTTCACTTCCCAATTCAGAATCGGGCATTCAGGGGGACTGAGCCCAAGATTGGAGGTCTGCAACAAAAGAGAGGGAGTTGGTGATTGTCTGGGGCTGCAAAGAGATCTATCTCTGGAGTGCCCAACCTTGAAAAAAATCACTTTCAACACCTGAGGGTCCAGGGACCATTCGTGATGGCCCTGAGAGATCCTGCTCAGTGCATCTGCTAGCACATTGTCCTTCCCTTGAAGGTGAACTGCTACCAGAAAGGTTTGCAGGAAATAAGCCAGGGACCACAACTTCATGGCCTCCGTACACAAGGCCGTAGACCAAGTGCCTCACTGATTGTTGATGTACCACATGATGGTGGTGGTGTCCGTTCTGACTTGAATCACCTTGTTCTGTACTGACTGAGAAAGTTTTTAGGGCCAGAAAAACTGCCCTGAGCTCTAGGAGATTGATATGGAGAAGGGATTCTTGGGGGGACCACAGCCCCTGGGCAGTGAGGGATCCAGACGGGCTCCCCAACCCAGAAGAGAAGCGTCCGTGGTAAGGACCATTGAACAAGTCTGAGTAACAAAAGGAACACCTTGTCTTAAATTGTCCTGATCCTGCCACCATTGGAGGGCTTGGATCAAGGTCAGAGTCACTGGGATCAGTTTGGTAAGAGAATCCTTCCTCTGAGACCAAAAAGCTCTCAGGTGGAACTGAATATCCCTCATCTGGAATCTTTCCTCTTGGACCACTGCTGTTGAAGCTGCCATGTGGCCCAAGAGCTGGAAGAAATGCCTTGCTGGTTGAGATACCCGAAGGCTGAAAGAAGAGGCTAGTTCCATAAGAACCCTTGCCCTTTCTAGAGGAAGAAAGGCTCTTGCTCTGTGTGTGTCCAGTTCTGCCCCTATAAAGGTAAGAAGCTGGACTGGTTCGAGAACAGACTTGGGAAGGCTGAGAAGAAATCCTAGGGAGGTGAGCACTTGCAGGTGAGACTTGACTTGGTCTGGAGACTGACCCACTATTAGCCAATCATCCAGATATGGAAAAATGGAAATCTTTTGCTTTCTTAGAAAGGCAACTACTACTGCCAGGCACTTTGTGAAAACCCTTGGGGCTGAGGTTAGGACAAGGGCATTGCTCTGAACTGAGTGGCCTGAGGGCAACTCGAACCGGAGATACTTTCTGTGGGAGCACCTGATGGGAATGTGAAGGTAGGCATCTTTGAGGTCCAGGGAGGCTAGCCAGTCCCCTGGCCTTAGAGAAGGAAGGATTATTCCCAGAGTTACCATCTCGAAGTTTGGTTTTAAAAGATGTTTGTTTAGATATCTTGGATCTAGGATGAGTCACCATTCCCCTATCTTTTTTGGGGGTCAGGAAGTACCTGCAGTACAGTCCTTTGCCCCAGTGTAGGGTAGGTACTCTCTCTATGGCTCTTAAGGCTAAAAGAGAAGAAACCTCTGCCTCTAGGGCAAAGGTTTCCTAGAGATTTGCAGATAGAAAAGATCAGGCTCTCATCTTTGGAAATTTTCTGAAGCGGAGAACCAGTCCCTGGCCTACTACTTCCAGGACCCACTTGTCTGATGTAAGAGACATCCAGTCCTGGACAAAGTAAGCCAGCCTGCCCCCTACTGGAATAGGAGAGTCGACCCGGGCAGGCCCATCAGGGTGTCTGTTTGGCAGGGGCTTTAGGCTGAGGAGTGGATGCAGCCCTGCTCATCCCCCTTCTGCCTCTCCCTCTGAAGAACCCCCTCTGAGAAAAGGAAGAAGAGGCATGTGCTTGGTAACAAGGCCTTTGAAAAGGCCTGCCCCTAGACTGTTGCCTTTGAGGAGTTGCCTGCCTCTCCTTGGCCTGAGCACTCCTGTAAGTGGTCCTGTACTCATCCATTTTCTTCATGTAATTCTCTGTCTGCTACCCAAACAGAGAATTACTCACTACAGGAAAATCCATGGCCTTAATCTGGGTGTCCTGCGAGAGGCTAGTACATCTGAGCCAAGCCATCCTCCGAAGAGCCACAGATGTAGCCATGACTCTTGATGACACATCATTAGAGTCCACAGCAGCATGAAACTGAACCTTAGATGCCTCAATCCCATCTGCAGCCACCGCCTCCAGCTCCTTGGCTAGCTGGGGGAGGTCTGTTTAGACAGTGCCAGCACAGTGTTCCACCTGGACTTCTGGTACCTGGCTGTATAGGCCATGTAATTCGCCTGCCTGAGTCCCAAGGAAGATGCCATGTACTGTTTCTTTGCCATGGCATCAATCTTCCTGGAGTCCTTGTCTGGGGGGTGTAAAGCCAAGGGAACATTTGCCTTATCACAGGCAGCAGCCTGCACTACCCCAACATGGCTGCATTGCTGATATAAGAACTCCATGTCTGAGCCTGAAAGTGTATACCTCTTGTCCATTCTTCTATTCACAGGAGGTATAGTGTTAGGAGACTTTAGGATTTTTTGTGTCAGTTTCCCAAAAGATTTGTGGAGGGGAATAGACAGTCTCCTGGACTCTGGGATGTCCATCATTTTTACATAATCAGGCTCCTCTTGATCTTCCACAGCCTCTTCCATAGGAAGCTGGAGGGTTTCAGCCACCTTTCTGTAGAACATAAAGTGAGAAGTGGACTCAGAAAGCCTAGGAGGGGAAACACCTGAAGGTCTGTCTGGGGTGATGTCCGGTTCCACAGGCACATCCAGACCCTCACTTTCACCATCATCATCCTCAAATTCCCCTTCCTCTTCAAATTCCGGTTCATAAAAACCTGAGGGTATAATCTTGAACCGGGGGAACCAACCGAACCAAACCCTTGCCAGAAGGAGCCAGATCGGTAGGAACCAGACAGAGCAATTCCACAATCTGAATCGCTCTGGCCATCTCTTCGGCAGTCGGAACATGAACCTCTGGATCCAAACCGGTCGATTTGTCTTTGCCTTTTCTTTTTGTCGGAACCGATCCCCCGGAATCAGCTCTCCTTTTGCCCTAAGAAGTATCGCCCCGTTCAGAGGGCACCACTTCTGGTTTGGTCGGAACCGAACAGGGCTGGCCATCCAGGTCAGCAGACTTCTCGGCCTCCTTTTCCCTCAGTCTACCTAATCACTTCTCAAGGGTAGATTTGGGAAAGTTTTTACATATTTGGCAGTCTGAATTGAGGTGGTCAAACCCCACACAATAAACACAGGTGGTGTGGGGATCAGCCTTAGCAAAGACCTCCCCACACTCACTGCAGTGTTGAAACCCAGTGGGCCCGTTTTTTTTCTTGGGTTTCTCAGACATGGCAACCTAACTAACTTACCCTTTTTATGGCAACCGCCAGGCAAGACTCCCTTATCGGTTCCTGTGTCACGGGTGGAAAAAACCGTACTAAAACATTTTTTTTTTACAACCGATAACCACACACTAAGTAAAAACACAAAAATTCACTATCAAATGGCTAGTTCAGCCGAACCAAGCCGCACTTTTACAAGTTCCACACAGAAAAATAGAACAATTCCTATTTAGTACTTACGGCACAACAGACCAGAGACTGAACCGACTATGCGGATAACTTTTTCGGTTTAAAAAAAACAACGAAAACAGGCCGGCCCGCTGGCGCAGCGGTGGGATTTCCGCTTATGACGCTGGCGACCGGGTTCGGAATGGACCCGGCCGCCGGAGGTCAGCTGGGGAGATCGCCCATAGGGGTGCCTCCCATCTCGGGAGGGTGTAGTGATCGGTGCACTGGGGACCCCTGGCGGAGGCGAGGTGTGCCCAAGCATCCGACGCTCACGTGTTCTTGGGAGGCGGGCGGTGGTGACGTGAGGCATCAGGAGTGGCCCGCCTCCAAAGAAAACGGAAAACAGCCGAGCACCTGCCGTTAATGAAGCCCACGGCTTCCGATATAGTCCCCAGGCCAACCCCGACCTAAAACTACTTGCCGGGACATTACCCCCGTGTCGCGGGCCCCCACCGTGGGGAAGCCACAGGGTATCGGGGGGGTGGCCGATTTGGGGACAGAAGCCGGTGAGCCATGAACGAACGGATGAGAAGGCGGCAGGCGGCTCGAGGGGGAAAAAAGTAAAGTGAATTGCAAAAAAAAAAAAAAAAAAAGAAAACGAAAACAAACTTTAACCGACTTTCGAACCAAACTGAAGGAGAAATCTCTGGAGTGACCGTTCAGTGAGGCAGAGTAAAGAATCTGACGGTTTAAGTTTGAAACCCTCCAAACAGAGACTTCAACCGAGCTCGAGCTCAGCATTCTATGCCCTGCATAGAAAGTTAACTCTTTGTTCTCCAGGGCAGTTCAAAGGTTGGGAATCACTGCAACATGTCAGAATACAGCAAGACTTCATGTTGTTCGACACTACACACCTGTTTGACCTCAGTGGTAGGTAAAATGATGGATTCACTTCTGAAGGAAAGAAGTGTTGAGTACCTAGAGGCCAGCAGGGCACAGGAACCAAGGAAGCATGGATTCACAGCGGGAATGTCATGTCAGATAAATCTAATATATTTCTTTGACTGGGTGACCAAAGTAGACGACCCGGGAGAGGCTGTGGACATGGCCTACCTAGACTTTAGCAAGGCATTTGACACACTCCCACACAAAAGATTAACAGACAAGTTAGCCAGCCTTGGAGTAGGTCCCCAAGGCAGTAGCCTGGGTAAATAACTGGCTGGACAACAGGCTGCAGATAACAGTAAATGGAGTCCACTCTAAAGAAAGGGGGGTTACTAGCGGGGTACCGCAGGGCTCAGTACTAGGACCAGTTCTCTTTAATGTCTTTAAAAGTAACATTGCGGATGGACTGGAAGGAAAAGTATGTCTCTGCAGACGACACAAAGATCTGCAACAGGGTTGATACACAAGGTGGGGTGGAAAGAATGAGAAGGGACTTGGCAAGGTTGGAGGAATGGTGCAGGGTCTGCTTCAGAAGCCATACGAAGAGAGACTGAAGGAGCTTAATATGTAGACCCTCGAGGAAAGGAGGGGGAGGGACATGATAGAAACTGTCAAGTACCTCAAGGGAATCAACAAAGTCCAGGAGGGTAGCATCTTTCAGAAAAAGAGATGTACAAGTACAAGGGGGCACAATCTGAAGATAGAGGGGGGACAAAGGAAGTATTTTTTCCACGGAGAGGTCGGTGGATGCATGGAACTGCCTTCCTGAGTAGGTCATGGAGTCAAAAACAGTGGGGGAATTCAAGAAGGCATGGGACAGACATAAGGCAATTCTAGTGGGGAGTAGGAGGAAGTAGGCTGGTGGTTAATTAGGACCTGCAGCTCATCCATTAGGTAGGGAAATGGGCAGACTCGATGGGCCAAGCGGTCCTTATCTACTGTCAAATTGTTTCTATAAACCCCAGCCCTCTCTTCCAGTGAGTGCATGTTCAATTCCCTCAGTCTGCTCTCGTATGGTAAATCCCCCAGACCCTGGATCATCTTTGGTGCCCTGAGTTGCACCCCCTCCAACAACTTAATGTCCTTCTTCAGGTATGGGCACCAGTACTGTACACAGTACTCCAGGTGTGGTCTTAGCAGCGATCTATACAATGAGAAAATAACCTCACCACTCCTTGAGGATATACCCCATGCAATACAACCCAGCATCTTACTGGCCTTTGTGGCCACTTTTCTACATTGAGCGGAGTTGTTCATTGAACCAGACAAGATTACACCCAAATCCTTTAATTCCTCAGTCACAGGAAGTTGGTAGCTGCTTTTTGTTTTTTTTGCCCCAAAATGCACCACCTTGCACTTTCTGGCATTGAACCCCCGTTGTCAGGTGTCCGACCAGGTCTCCAGCTTTGTCAGACCCTCCTGCAACCCCTGCCATTCCCTTTAGCCATCCACCACCGCCCCCATCTTGGTGTCATCAGCAAACAGACTGATCTTGCTCTTGATACCCCCTGAAATGTCAGTAATGAATATCCCAAACAGCACTGGTAACAACATGGAGCCCTGCGGAACTCCGCTTGTCACTGTCATGAAGGAACCAAGCTCCTGTTTCCATGTAAATATCCTTAGCAATGGAGAACAGAATGTATTTTTTTTTTCTTGGAATGCCATGCGTTATGTGAACATTCTAAAACATATAAGTGCTTTCGACACCACAGAGGCAGGCAACTCACAGCAAGGAACTGCCTGCAAGAGGAACTAAACTAGGCCATTTACATTTTTTTAGTAGGTTTTAATTTAACTCTCCAGCTTCTGAGTACAGTCAATCGCCTGCCACTGCCTAGCCTCCAAAAATGTGTTTTGATGATACAAAGTAGAGAAGGGGTTTGAGTGCTATAAATAGGCATATAGTGTAGTGCAATCAATGGCAAAACCAGCCTTACATTCCATTTTAATTTCTAAGCAATTGTACAAGTTAAGGAGGGTGTATACATGTAATACTACCCCCCCCCTAAAATAACACGCATAACTTCCGGCCAAGTAAAACAGTATGTAAAGGCAGGCACTGTCCCCGACTGCACTACATGCCTTTTCAAAGCACTGCAGCCCCTTTACCAGTTCCTGTCAAGAGATGGATTTTGGGGCAGGGCTGCATTAGGCATTCTCTTATACTCAGACGTAGGATCATAGACTTGGTAAGTTAAATAACTGAAAAATGAAGGCTGGCTTACCAGGTGAAATGTTCTGTCGTGAGCACTAGCACACTGCATTCCCTGTTTTTTTTTTTGTTTTTTTTCACTGTTACCTAATTTGCTCCATTCTTGCACAAATATTTTTTTCACAACTAAAGTATTTTTTTTTGCACTTCCACTTGCCTAGCAAATGGACTTGTGAAGCTACGAGTACCCCTACATTTTTATTTCAACTAAAAGAAAAAAAAAAAAAGTTACCAAAAAAACTCAAATTATTGCCAGTTTAATCCTCTGGCATGCAGCCTCCCACAAGAAAATAATGGTAAAAGCTGCTCTTTAAAGGGAACTGAACTCTCCAAAAATGTCAACAAGCTGTTTCAGAAATTAGTTTAAGAAAGTGGTAGATTAAATGCTGCATGTATGAACTGCAGCTATTATACATGTTACTAAGCGGTTTAATGTAGACCAATGTCCACAAACAGAGCAAATTTATAAGGTGTATTTCGAGTTCTAATAATTTTCAAAGATTCCTAAGGCACACTCTTGCTTCTAGGATGCTGTCACACGTATGGCGCAATCTTTATTTTAATATAAACAGGAGCCTGACTGTTTACAACTTTACAAAACTATAAAAACAGCATTAGCACCACTATTAGGTTATGGATGCAATATTTCAAAATGGCAGCATTTACTCCACCAGATAGATTCAGTTCTGAAATTGAATTCTGCCCCCACCCCTTTTTTTTTTTTTTTTTCTCTCTCAGGGGTTTTGGACTAATCTAAACAATATTTTCAAACATCATAGTGGATATGGCATCTGCTGAGTAAATAAAAAAAAAGTGTAGGCTACTGCACTTCTTCCACAGACTACTGCTCAAGATCCCCAATACAGCTTTACAGTGAGATGTTAAAATATTCCCATTCCAGCACCACAATATGCATTTTAGCCACCGCTACACCCAACGGTTGTTGTGTGTTTCAGCTACCAGGCAGTGCTGTCAGCTGGATGCATTTTCTGTTGTGTCCACACTTGCTATGGTGCACCAGTATACTGGCTGGTCTTCTGCACAGTGTTGGTTACTTTATAGCAGGCCTTTAACAGGCAACGCGGGAGGAGAGTATACACTATACCTGGAGAAAACTGTAGGTAGCTGTACTGGTCCTTGTACAAACAGGTGAACAAAATAGGTGATTACATAATGTTTACAGGACCAAGCCATTTTCAGTATGCAACCTTTCAAGCTTAAACAGAGGCCCTCTCCACCTGAAGAAAGGCCCTTTGTAAGCCTAAAAGCTTGTGTACTGAAAATGTCTTGTTGGCCCAATGAAAGGTATGACCTACTTTGTTCACCCGTTTACACCAAGCCAGACAGGCCACACTGCTTAGTCTGCAGTGAAGCAAGCAATTTTCTGGTTACAAAAGAGAGGCAGTGTGGTAAAGTAGTTAAAGCACAGGCGTGGGGCCCAGGTTCACAAACTCAAATCCAAGAGCCACTTACACTGTGTGACCCAGAACAAACCATCTGATCCTACCTCCCACTGCTTCGGTCACTCCCAGCTATCAAAGCCAAATCCAAGGAAAACAAGATGATTCATCTCAGATGGGCTATCCAAGGTACAGAGGATGACAAAATCACTGCAAACTGCAGTCTATACTGTAAATACTTTTGACTGGTATTTTTTAATACGAAGTGCTATACAGAAGCATAAATGATTCGGTATGGGAGACTCAAAGGTTCAGAACAGTGAGGATGTACACTAAAACCCCAAAATGTAAATCCTGTGGCAATGGTCTTCATTCAAGTATCGACTGAACAAAACACACAATCTTAGCTGAAATGGTTTATTTCTTTTGTACAAACACATCACTGTACAAGGTGTTACAAAACACAAGACTGATTACAATCCCCATGGACCACTGCTTGTTTAACAGTTCATAAGGACTCTGGGTCTTGCTTCAAGACCGACTTCCTGGTGTTTATTTAGCTTCAGCACGGCTGGTTGCAAGTTTCTGCATTCCTTTCTTGTTATGCTTCTTGGCAAAACGCATGTTCCGAAGAAACTTGGGATCAACTCCCTTCAGAGACTGAAATGTAAAAATAAATAATTAACACTGACACACGTTGTGACAGATGTGGGACAAAGGGAGTTTTTCATCTCCTTACACCTCTAAACTTGGACCTTGATTATTTAGATGGCATTCATATTTACTGCCTCAGAGTAGCAATGTTGAGTGCCTGGAGACCAGCTACGCACAATACAACATTGCCCACATGAATATTAACCTTAGTGTCCATTTTCATTCATAATGAGCAATGTAGTAGCAATGGTAAGCCACCAAAAAACTGCAGGGAGAAGACAATGGTTCACCTAGTCTGTCCATCCTTTCATTCAGGTAGAGTAACCCAAGACCAGGAAATACAAATACAGGGTCTGAAACTAGTACTAGCCAAATGCTGACAGTTTCCCGCTGCCATTCTCAGAATACTGGCACCCATATCACCATCCCAATTCCACCTATTGCCACCCATTTTCCACAAAAATGGAAACGAAACTTGAAAAAAATGAAAGTTTTCATTTTGACGCTAGTACTTGGAAAGTCAGTTTTGTATGCAAACAAACTATTTGCACCACTTTCTCATACAAGTAACCCCACCTAGTGCCATTTTTTTGTGCTAGGCTCTTTATTCAAAGTCAAATGCACGTGAAACATGTAAAACATGCAGATCTGTACTCAACTGTGGGACAAAACAGATTTTTAGATTTGGTCAAATGGAATTGGCTATTTGTGAAAATGGAACAGAATTAGTAGCCCTTTCACCATACCCCAGCTCCAATCAGGCACCTTTGGTGGTCTATGACTTCCACCCTATGGTGGGGCCACTTAACTCGGCAGGATGACATTTCAAAGTGCAGATCCTCGTGGGTCAAGTGGGATACAAAGTCATAGGAAGTAGACTGGAATGGAAGAAAGTCCACCCAGAAGACAATTTTTATCCCCCCACCCCCCCTTTCCTGTTACACTGACACGTGCAACTCCAGTTCCTCTGCCTTTCTGTTCAGTGTGGCTCAGTGCCTGTGTTGCTACTGCAGCTAGTGTCAAAATGTAATGATTCAGACAGTTAAGACCTGTGGTCAGTCCAAGCACAGAAGAGTGTCAATCTGAACAGCACATCCCTCCCAACTGCCACAGCGCAGAGATCAGAGTTTGCAGCGTAAACCACGGTCGCCCTTTTTGTACCATGAAGCACTAACTTTTGGGAATGGGGCAGTTTTGTATTGGGCAAGTAAAACTGTCCCATTGACTGAAAATCCACTAGCCACACAGACTTTTCAACTAGCTCAACTGGTTGTTTTACTGAAATGTTTCCTTGTCCAATACCAGCCAACAGGGATACAGGAAAATGTGCACTAGCTTGATGCAAAATCTACCAGCATTTGGCTAGTGGTCTGGTATAAATTTCACCCTCACATTAACACTTCATTAATAAGGGCACTTGTTCGCCACTCAACTTGTACTCCTAATCCTATAATACAAATGTTTAGTATGTAAAGATGCTGACAAAACCACCCTTCAAAAGTTAAACCTAGTATAAAACACAAATTGGCCGTATTTGTTCTCATGTGTTTATTTAAAGGGACACTAAACCCCCTTATGTCTCAAAAAGTGTCCCTATGTTATGATCGCCAACATTCTGTAAAGACTGCTGATGTAGCTTGTAGTTTCTGATTTTTCTCTTTAAAAAAGTGAAAAACAGACTGCCCGCCATACTGGTGTTACCACACAAAAACAGGTTTGTTTACATTCCTTGATCAGTTCCACCCACATCTTTCCTGGACTTGGGGAACACCCAGAACACAGTCTAGCCACTTGTGATGCAGTGGGGGTTTCGGAGGCTATTGCCTAATGAGTGACTGCACTGTTCGGGGGTGTTTCTAATGCTCAGGAAGTATGCAGTAAGAACAGATCCAGGACTGTAAACAAAACAAGGTTGTTTAGAAATATACATTAGTACGCATTTCAGTTCTACTAAACAAGCAGAGCGACAAAGCAAACCGCAACATCAATGAATTTTAGAGAAGGTAAGCAATCATAAAATGTAGGTTTTTAACTAGAAATAATCTGAAACAAGTTGACAGCATCCCTTTAATGAACACCATTTGTATAATGCATCAAATGTTAATTATAAATCATGATGTAATTCTTTGCCAATCAGGTCTATTTCCAGACAGTTCGGGTACTCATAACTAGAATGTCTCATGCAACAGTTCTGATGCTTTATGTTCAGTTGGCAATGCATAGCCCACTTCCCATACATGAGTTTCTCTGTTCTATAAAGGGAAACATTTCAATTTTAAATTCAAGCTCCATTTAAAAAATATATCTTCAACACAAGTATGTTGATATGTGCAGTTCATGCATCTCTTATAGTTATGTTCCTTCTGGAGTTTATCTGTGTGCCAGAACTGCTCAGCTTTGCAGTTCTCTCACTAAAAGAACTCGGGAACGCATAAGAGACATAGTAGATGTACTTACAAAGTAAATGGGACCAACTCTTGAAGGTAATTAAAACGTGGTTTGCGAAAGACCTGTGCACACACCAGACATTAAGAAAAGTAATACAAATTTATTGCACAGACAGATGGAGGACTAACACCTCTACGTATCAACTTGGAACACGAGTCTTCCTCAGGGGCAGAGTTAGGCTACAGACCCACACTTAAAAAGCCCCCAAAATGAAATACCCAACAGTTGTAATCAATTAGCAAAACTGCATGTTGTAAGAAAAGTGCTGCAGGACATCTCTGACATTTTGACAAGTCACTAGAAGAGACAATGCAAGTAACTAGCACAGAATATCAGAAAGTAAAGGATTTTTCCAATGTAGTCCCAAAGATAGCCCCAGGTCTGAGTGGGAGGTGGTAGAGAAACTGACAACATAGGCAGATGCCGGGTATACTAGGACAGTAGGCCCTGCAGGACGGCTAGTCCAAAACCTGCTCTCCTCCTAGAAGCAATATTTAGGCTGTAATGCCCGATGAAGGTATGGACAGTGCTCCATGTCGCAGCAGCACTAATGTCTGTTGAAGAGACATTCCTTAGGGAAGCAAAGGAAGTGGCCACAGCTTTGGTGGAGTGTCCCTTAAGGAGACCCGGAAGGGGTTTACCATGGTGCTGGTAGCAAAAGGAAATGCAGTGCACTAGCCAACAGGCTAGAGACTGCTTAGATACAGGAGCCCCATCATCCTTTTTGCAAAGGAGACGAACAACTGGTCCGTCTGTCTGGAAGAACGTGTTCTGTGAAAGTAATGTCTTAGGATTCTATGAACATCCAAGGTGTGTAACAGCGCTTCACCTTGGTTGGAAAACTCAGGATAATAAACTGGAAGGTCGATGTCCTGATTCAGTGTCAGGATGGACACCACCTTCGGTAAGAACTTCTGTCCCTGTGAAAAGTGATAAGGTTCCTTACACATCAATGCCTGGAGATCAGAACCCTTCGAGCTGAGGTAATGGCAACCAAAAGGAGAGCTTTCCAAGAGAGGAAGTGTAGCTCACAAGAAATGGCTGGCTCAAAGGATGAGTTTCTTCGGGACAAACAGTAGGTCCCACGGCGGAACGATGTCCCTCGGGGGGGGGGGGGTCTGACATGTAAGACCCCCCCTGAGAAAGGTCTTGCAGACATTCAGTTGTGCCAGTTCTCTCCCAGCTAGGCTCATGATAAGCAGAGACTGCGCACATGTAAACCTTGATGGACGAATAGCTCAGCCCAACGTCCAAGAGGTAGAGGAGAGAGTCTAGCACTTGGTTGACCAGACAACCCAAGGGATCTATGGCACGGACTGTCACCCAGTTGCAGAAACGCTTCCATTTCAGAGCGCAAGTAGCTCTAGTGGAGGATTTCCTCACTGCCAAGACCTCTACCAACCTGCTTGACACTCCTAGTCTCTCCTCCGCTAAGACTGCAGGAGTCATGCGTGCAGGTGTAGAGAATGAAGAGCAGGATGGACTAGTGTCCCCTGCTCCTGTGAGAGCAAGTGGGTGGAGAGTGGCAACTGTACTGGAGGTTCCAAAGACAGCTGCTGGAGCAACGGATACCATATCTGTCGAGGCCACAGAGGAGCAATCAGGATCATCCTGGCCCCCTCTGACTGCAATTTGAGCAGTACTTTCCAAATGAGCGGGAAGGCGTACACAAACTTCTCTGTCCAAGAGAGTGACAATGCGTCTCGCCAGAAAACAGGCCCTAGAACGAGCAAGCAAACATTTTGCAGTTTGGAGTTGGACGGGGACGCAAAAAGTTCCAACTCTGGACGGCCCCAGCGACTTCTTGAAGTAAATACCATTTGTGGTTCAGAGAGGTGGAGCGACAGACTGTCGGGCGAGAACATTCTGGAACCCTGGCAGGTGCACTGCGATGAGGTCTAGACTCTGTTCTATTGCCCAATCCCACACTCTCATGGCCTCTCTGCAAAGGGGGTAAGACTGAGTTCCCCCTTGCTTGCTGATGTAGAAGACCACTGGTGGTGTGTGTCTGTCTGTACCAGAAGAGGACCCAGTGAAAAGTGGTCTCTGAATGTATGAAGGGCATTCAGAATTGCTCTCAGTTCCAGAACATTTATATGTAGACAGCTGTCTGTGAGGGACCAAGATCCCTGGGTCCTGTGAACTCCTAAATGAGCTCCCTAACCAGTCAGAGAGGCGTCTGTGGTTAGAACTTGAGGCGGAGTTTGCCTCTGGAAGGAGACTCTCCCTCTAGATTCTCGCGGCACAGCCACCAGTCGAGGGAGTGATGGACCACCCGAGAGATTCGGATCTGGAAATACAGATCAACCAGCGCTTGGTCCCACTGGACCTTGAGATGCTACTGCAAGACCCCCATGTGTAGTCTGGCGAGGACTACTGTGGCAATGGAGGCCGCCATGTGGCCCAACAGCTGGAGAACGACCCTGGCGGAGACCAAGAGTGCTCTCTGGACCGTGCTCGTGAGAGCACGAAGGCATTCTGCTCTGTCCGAGGGCAGAAAAGCTTTCCCCATACGGTGTCCAAAACTGCTCTTATGAACTGCAACTTCTGCAGTGGCCCTGGGTATGATTTTGGCCAGTTCAGAGTGATTCCCAGAGAACAAACCTGACACTGCGTCTCCTTGAGTGTGATTTGGAGCTTTTCTTCCAATGAAGCGGAGAGGAGTCAATCGTTCAGGTAGGGGTAAACAAAGAGGCCTCTCCTTTTGAGTGCCACTGCTACCACTGCGAGACACTTGGAGAATATCCTGGGGGCTGATGAAAGGCCGAAGGGGAGTACCCTGAACTGGTAGTGCTGGTCCTGAAAGCTGAAGCGAAGGAACCTTCTGTGAGATTTCAGGACCTTGATATGCACCATAGCGATCTTGTCAGCTGTTAGCAAGCTGCTAGAGAAGGTGGTGGCCTCCCAGCTCTCACTCTTCATCAACACACATGGCCTCCTCTCCCCAGTGCAGCACGGGTTCTGCAAAGGTCACAGTACTGCCACTGCCCTTGCTCAGGTCACCTCTGAAATCAGCACTGCAACTGACCAAGGCAAACTTACTGGCACCATTTTCTTAGACCTGTCCAAGGCCTTTGATCTGGTCGACCATACACTCCTTGGCTCTACCCTACGGTCCCTTGACCTCTCCCCAGCAGTCCTTGCCTGGTTTGCCAACTCTCTATCGGTTCCAAAAAGCCCTCTCCAGGCCTACACCAGTGACCTGTGGGGTGCCACAAGAGTCTGTCCTTGGCCCTACGTTGTTCTCCCGCTACATCAATCAGCTGCCTTCGGTCCCTGTCCATGGGCACTCCACCCTGTATGCCGATGACCTTGTGATTCTAACTAGTTCACAGAACATCAACGTCATTAACTCCAGGCTAAATACCGACCTCGACCTCATACAAACGTGGCTGAAGGCCCGTAAGCTTGTCCTCAACCTCCAAAAAACTCGGGCCATGCTCTTTGGTTCCCTGGCCAGGACAAGAATATGCCCGGCCACCCATAAAAAAGCTGGAGCTGATGGTACTCCCTTACGAGTGGTCAACTCATTTAAGTACCTGGGGGCAACCCCTGATCCTCAACTTGACCTCTCCCTCCACATTCGCAATGCCTGCAAGTCCACAAACTGTAAGCTGGGCCTGGCTTACAGGGCCAAAAGCTGCCTCACACTCGCTGCTCGAACGGCCCCTGCAAAAGGGGTACTTCTCCCCACACTCTGCTACGGGCTCCCCTCCTTCCTGAATGCTCCTAAAACCTGGCTCTCCAAATGGGACACAGCATACAATAACATTTGTTGTTTTGCCCTGTCAGTCCCCCCGCCTCACTGTCAGCTCTACTCCAGGCTCGGATGGCTCTCCCCTGATAACCACCAAACTTTTGTTATGGGAAACCTCACTCACAATACTGTCAGAACGTCCCCCCACCGCTGGCTGAACTGCTCAAGCCTGTCCCCCAGCTGAGGTCAAGTGATTCCCAGGCCCTTAAAGTCCCCAAAACTCACTCCCTTGCTGGGGAATCGGGCCTTTGCTTCCCTTGCTCCTAGAACCTGAAACCTTCTCCCTACCCAGGTAAGAGATGCTTCCTCACACACCAGTTTCAGGTCCTCCCTCTGAAGCATGCATCCGCCTGCACCTAGAGCCCCCACCCGCAGTGGTAAGCCAAAAAGCCCCCACCCGCAGTGGTAGGTCAAAAAACTCCTGGTCTCCGGGCAGCTGCATCTTGGGCCAGGGACTCTACGCTATGTATCCCCAAGCTCCCAGGCCTGTCTTTGCTTGAAGCCCAAGTCATCAGCTCCTGCCTTGCACTCAATCTACTCTGCTTCACCCTCTTAGGGGCAAGTGTCCTCTGAAAGGCTTGCAGCCTTTGAGTTGTTCTCTCACACCACCATCCTCTTGGAATAACTCCTAAATGTCTCCCCTCCCTGCTACTCATGTTCCCTACTCTTGCCCCGTGTACTCTAGCTGGGTACCCCCACCTGCCTACCCTGGTGCTATCTGATATTGTTTCTGATGTTATTTGTTCCTTAATGATTGGTATACTGATTCTGTAATGTTTAACCTGTACCTGACTGTCCCTTGTTGACTACAGTACCTTGACTTTGTACTGTTTTTGCCAGTGCCTTGTAATTCTCCTGTGCCTCGTCTCTGTAGTGTTACTTGCCTGTGCATTGCAATTCTCCCAGGTTGCACTTGAAAATAGGCACCTGACAGTCTAGTGTGCTTACCTGGTAAACAAAAGCTAAATAAATAAAATGTATGCGTCCTGCATACCGAGGGAGCACAACCAATCTTCCCTGTTGAAGCAAGGGGAATAGGCCTGCCAGAGTAACCATCCGAAATCTCTGGTACTTGACAGAGAGATTGAACTGGCTCAAGTCCAGGATGGAGTGAAGGTCTCTGGTTTTCTTTGAGACAAGAAAGAAATGGGAGTAGCAATCTTTGCCGTTCTGGGCCTGGGGAACTGGCTGTATGGCCTTTTTCTCCAAGAGCTGCTGGATCTCTGCAGCCAGAAGGAGACTGTGTGCTGGTGGACCATTGACTGGGGGTGGGGCTGTCCGGTGGAACAGATAGGAATTCTATGGCATACCCATTTCGAATGGTGTCCAGTACCAATTTGACTAGAGGTAATGCTGGCCCATTCGAGAGGGTAGAGGGCAAACCTCCCTCTCCCTGAAGAGAGGAGGGGGGCAGGGAGAGTCAGGCGGATGGGGGTAGTGGGTCCTTGGAGTTTTAGGCTACTTAGGGCCCTGGGAACCTTGGGAGGCAGGCTGACCCCGCCTCTTGAACCCTTTGCCTTGGGGCTGTCTGCTATCCTGTCCCTGTCCTTTTCGAAACAGACAGCGATGTGGTTCTTGAGGCTCAGATTTGTACATGCGGTGTACGTCGGCCACCGCTTTACCCAACTCTTGTAGTTGTTTGACCATGCCTTCAACCTCTAGGGCAAACAGAACTGGGCCTTGGAACGGGGACTCCAAGACGGACTCTTGCAGGTCCGGTTGGAACCCCATCAGCCTGAGCCATGACTGCTGTCTCAGACAGACCCCCGAGGCAGCAGCCCTGGAGGCAATGTCCACCGCGGCATACGAATAACGGAGGACATGTCTGTCAATGTCCAGACCTGACTGGGCACAGGTAAGCACTTCTTCCTTTGACTCCGAGTTCGGCATTGACCTGACCAGGTCCATGGTCCTCTGCCATAAAGATTGCTGGTATGTGACCATAAGCCATGAAGTTAAGTGACTGGAATGCACCTGTGGCAGAGGAATAAACTTTCCAGCCCCATCTGTCCAATTTTTTGGAGACGGGGCTGGGAGCTCAAGTGTTTGGGCTGGGAACCCCTGCGATGAGCTGCCGTCAGAATCAAGGAATTAGCCTTCGGCTGCTCTGCCAAAAATGGTTCAGGTTTTGGTGGCTTGTAGAGCTTGTCGGCCTTCCTAGGAACTGCAGGCACCGAGGAAGGAGTACGCCAAGTCAGGCAAGTGACATCCTGGAAAGGTCCGATAAAAGGAGGGCTCACCAAAGGCTTGGTGGTTCTCTTTTGCCCAAGAACTTGGCCAGTCGCTTGCGCTCTGGGTCCTAGTCCTCTGTGTCCCACTTATAAATGGTCTGGATGTGACTCATTATAAAATAGAGGAAAGAGGGGTCATCCGGAGGGAATTGTGGGGGAATAATTGGGTCCCGGGTAGGGGAGGAATTCCCCATCTGAATCTGGCTCGGATTCTGCGTCTCCCTCTTCTGAAGAGGAAGAGGATGAGGGAGAAGGAGGTATGGGAGACTGCTGATGCCTCCTCTTTTTGCCCTTAAGAGTCTGGGCATGGGCTCTCACCCCCTGCAGGGGTTGGGGTGAGTGGAGGTCCCATGAGTGGTGGATTAGGGGTGTTATCTGAGGGTCTGTAGAGGAGATCCCTTTTTACTGTATTCCACCATGTAGTGAATAGGGAGCTTCTGTCCGCTACCAGGATGACCGCTGGGCCTGGCGACTGGTCAAGAGCAGGCATCTGCAGATCCTGAGGTGTCGGACCCTGGGCCGCATCGCCAGAGGGCTGGCGTTCGGTGTTGCCATCTCCTTGGGGACTGGCGTCCCGAGTAGGTTCAGCAGGCGGCCGACCCCCAGAGAAGGGTGCAGTTGTCAGGTCCTCCGCCGGCGACCACCCCGTATCAGGCATCAGGGAGTGGGACGACGGAGGATGCGACTGGCTAGGCTTTCACTGTTCAGCAGGTGGGAGAACTTTAGCCGGAGGACGACCTTCTGCCTACCTGTGTGTTCGTCTGATGTCTTCCATTTATTGGATTTTGAGGATTTGGACTGACCCTCCAGGGTCGACCCTGAGGCAGATTTATGGGGTCGATGAGCCAGGGAAGACTGGTGTCCCGAAGAGGCCGACTCCCGGTGCTTGCCCCGAGAAGAAAGCGGGAGTGGACTTACTCGCGCAGGTATGTTCTGTGGCCTGGGCCGGGACCGAACAGGACCTCCGGCTGGAGATCAAAGAGGAAGCGGTCTGCTTAGACTGCGATTTAGGGCGTGACTCGGACCTGGCCCAATCTTTTTCCTTATGGTGATGTTTTCCACTCGAGGAATTCTCTTTGGGTGGTGAATCCCTAGCGGGAGAAAAGGAGCTAGCCCCTGAGCCTCGCTGCATCGCCGCTAGTTTTTTCCTCCAGCAGGAATGTTTTGAGTGCGCTGGCTCTCCTGGCACATGTCGTCTGGTTGAATTGCTGGCAGTGGGTGCAAGCGTCGGGCCGGTGATCTAGGCCCAAGCAGATAAGGCAGGCCGCATGGCTGTTTTTGGCTGGAATCCGCTTAACGCACGCACACTTAGCTTTACGTCATGGTGGAGGAGGAGACAACATACACTAGGTGAACGGATTCGAACGTGAGAAAGAAAAATAACTCTTCAAGCTGTCGACTGCTAAGAAGGCATCCGTGCAGCCGAACTGCGAAGGTTGATGGTGGGGAAAGAACTGAGATGGTGCCGGGGTCCACCCCCTTATACCATGCTGGACGGAGCCAACTTCAGAGGCAGACCCCCCGCCTCAGACTGCTAGCTATAAGTTTTCCATGGGTCCTAAAGCCTGGTGGCATTAGTCCTAATGGTATTACCTACTGCAAGAGCTCCAACCTCTAAGTTAGATCAAATGATGTGCTCACAGTACCGCGCTATAATTTTTTCTTTAAAAGTTATTTGCATTTGTTTCTTGAAAAAGTGAAACTACTGAATTTTCTGCTGCCTTTTTTGCTACTTTAAAAAAAAAAAAAAAAAAAACTAAAAAACATCTATAAATGAAACACCAAACAACTTTCGTACTCACAGTAACATTCTATCATTTTTCATTTTAAAATTATTTACATTTGAAAAGAGTTAGAAGAGCTATAACACAGCTGTCATCTCTGTCAAGAGTGACATCATCATGGATCCCATTTTAGAATTCTGAGAGCAGGATTTTTGAATCAGGAGAGGCTGTGTTTACAATTTTCAAATGCTATGAAACTGCATTTATCCTACTTTAATAAATGCAGTTTCAGGATAAATGTAAACAGCAGTCTCTCCTTTACAAGCCTATGGAGTAATTTACCAAAAAAAATGTGTAAAAAAAGATGGTTTAGGTATCCTTTATGCCAGGGGTTCTCAAATGGTGAGGCCAGCCTCCCTTGGGAGGCCCCAACCTGTTCCAGGGGAGGCTCAAGCAAGTCTTGAAAAAGTATTATATTTCAATTTTGAACTTTATAGATTTTGTCTGAAGGGATAAGGCAAATTGAAAGAGGATAATAGTAGGTGAACATATATACATTTATTCACAAATATGTGACCAGGGAAGGTACTGTACACTGAGCAATGGCTTATTTAAGGTGTACCCACGGAAGGGTAGTGAGAGAATATAATTCAAAATGGAACTGCAAAACACTCAAGCAATACAAAATGAATAAAAGTGCAAACAAATTAAGAACTATAAACTAACAATGCCAGGAACAATTGATCAATTAGACTGGCAGCAGAACTGTCCAAATACAAAAGTTAACCATACAGGTACTAGGTATAAGCAGGAGGGAGCAAAGTGATCCCTGAGAAGTTGCTTAAGAGCAGGCTGAGGGGAAGAGGCAGAGGTTGGTAGGAAGGTTATTCCAGTTAGATGGGCAGCAGAAAAGCAGTCTGACCCATGAAGGTATGGGTAAGAGGTAACAATGGTTAGAGAGTTAAAATATTGAAGCAAGTAGATTGTCCTGTTTGGGGAGGGTTACAATAAGCTTTAAACACATGACAGCCAGCTATGCAATGAGGTTTCAGTTTATTCCCGATGTACTGTGAAAAGTAAACTATTTTACTATGGGGAGGCCCAAAAATATTTCAGTATTTTGGGGGAGGCTCAAGATCTTTTCCATGGCTTAGGGGAAGCTCACTATGACAAAGTTTGAGAACTGTTGCTAACGTTTTTGGACTCTCTCATCCACCAGAAACAAAGGTAAAGACATTAGAACCACATTCTAATGGTGTATTTTTTTGTATGTTCTCCAACTTTATTTTCCTGTAACCAATGTCTAAATGTGTATGTTATTATAGTATCTAATTATTTTAATAAAGTTGTTTTCATACTTTTGCAAGTGTCTGATTGTGTGAGAATATTCGGGCAAGTTTCTTCAAACAAAATACGCCTGACCTAAAGCTCAAGGGCCAAACTCTACCAAGACAGAATCCAAGAAGGGACTCCGTGGACAAAAGGAGGGGGAATACAAAAGCTCTCTGGGAGTGGTCTATAGGGTTTGAACCGATCTTTGCATTTTGACTGAGAAAAGACACTGTATCGAGCCCCCCAAAGACCTATTCATGCCTGTGGCTTTTCTGGTCAGCTGTGCAGTGGCCAAGAGGGTTCTCTCCCAGGAACACAGACCTGAGACTGTACTTGCACCCCTCACAGAGAGCCAGAGAGAGAGAGGAGGCTCTGGGATCCTCTGGCAGACATTCAGTTGTAACCCTGGGATCCTCTGGCAGACATTCAGTTGTAAGCCAGCGAGCTCCCTAGAAGGACAGGGGAGGGGTTACCTGACCCACATGGCACAGGTTTCACTCAGGGGGATTCATAGAAACATAGAATTTGATGGCAGATAAGGACCGCTTGGCCCACCCAGTCTGCCCATTTCCCTGCCTACTGGATAAGCTGCAGATCCTAGTTAACCAGCAGCCTACTTTTTCCTACCCCCATCCCCTAGAATTGCCTTACGACTGTCCCATGCATGCTTGATTCCACCGTTTTGACTCCACGACCTCCTCCGGAAGGCCGTTCATGCATCCACAACCCTCTCTGTGAAAAATACTTCCTTAAATTACCTCTGAGCCGCCCCCTCTATGTAACCCTGTAACCCCCAGCCCCCTTCACTGTAAGCCCAGGGATCCTGCCACTCGGGTGAGCCTGTGACAGATATAAAAGTTGTTTTAACACGAAAAAGTAAAAATATATTTAAATATGAATCTTAGGTTGTCAGAAATACATTCTTGCTAAAATACTATGATACAATTTTTTGCCAACTAACAAATACTGCTGCTTTATAAAGGATGGACGCTATTAATAATGATTTGGCAATCAGATTTTGAAAGCTAGTGGCCAAACTGACTGCCAGGTCTAAACTGATTTGTTCCAACTTGTGGGCTACAGCATTAACATATTGAGATAAATTGGGGGGGGGGGCACAACTCTGCTGCTTACCACAGTTTGTCATGATTTTAATCATGATGCACTTCACAACATTTTATTCACGGATGGCATATACTGGCACAATTTATTAATATGCAGTTTTTAAATTTAAGTGGCCTTCAGTCAGTGTATTATTTGAAAGTAATATGCATGGCCAGAACTAGAAAAGATCAAGATCACAAAGATTTTCTAAGCTGATATTTATTTTCACTAATAAACATTGTGTGATTTTGAAGTAATTTGATACGCGTTTCTCTAATATCTGCACTATTCTTACATTGACTTTTGCTAATTAATTACAATTGTTAGGTATGCAATTCATTGTTTGGGTTACATAAAGTATGGTGTTGTAGGCTAACTCTACTCCATAGGAAAACTCATGTTCCGAGTCAATACATAGGAGTGTTGTCCCTCTTGTCTGTGGAACTAATCTGTATTTATTATTTTTTTCTTACAGCCTGGTATGTGCACAGTTCTTTCACAAACCATGTTCTAGTCCCTTTACTAGAGCACCTCTGTGGACTATTGCTGTATGCTCCTTCTCTCTACACTTTCTCCTAATCAAACAAAACAACCTAGAAATTATCTCTGGTTATGCAGACTTCAGTCAGCCAATGCGGGAAAAGTACAGTTACGTAAGAACTTACCGTAACAGTAGATCTTCGAGATGCTCTTGCAGCAGGTAATACATATATAAGACTGACGCCACCTGGTGGCAGATCTCGGCATTTCCTTTTCTTTAGCAGTACCGCCGTGGGACTGCCTACCCGGCGTTGACCCTGCCCCGGTGTCACGCAGTATAAAGGATGTAGGCGGTCCCCACGTGCGCCAGTTCTTGCACATCAGACAGGACAAAAACTAACGAACAACAAATGTGGAGGAACATTCCACAGAAAGCTTATATAAATAAGGCCCGCAAGGGAGCGCACTTGACCCAGAGCAGAAAGACTCACTCATGGGGGAAGGAGGGAGGGGAAATCATTCCTGCTGCAAAAGCATCTCTCAAAGATCTACTGTTTTGTTAAGTTCTTACGTAACTGTACTATCTTACTTCGAGAGGAAGCTCTTGCAGCAGGTAACAGATATATAGGACTGATTCCCAAGCAGTGTAAAACTAAAGACAACTGTTGGGAAAGGGCAGGGCAAAGACTAACAGACAGTCCCCAGAGGTATAAACTTAAGACAACCACTGGGAAGGGGAGTCACAGACAAGACACACTCACAGTATAAATTTAAAACAACCATGAGTGGGGAGGAAAGGAGAGGCAGACACACATCGGGAGAGAAGACCTCTCAGGAAATGAGGCTTTGGAGGACTGCCAGGCCAAAACCTGCCAGACTCCTGGAAACAATGCCCAGGCTGTAATGTCTGATGAAAGTGTGCACAGAGTGCCAAGTGACGGCAGCACAAATGTCAGCCGCCGACACCCTCTTGAGAGCTGCGAAGGAAGTAGCCACCGCTGTGGTGGAATGTGCCCCAACTGTGCCCGGAAGGGGTTTGTTACCCTGCTGATAGCAGAAAGATATACAGTTAACCAACCAACACAAGAGTGTTTGCTTGGTAACCAGGCGCCCCAAGGACCCATCCACAAAGGATACAAAAAACTGGTCCGATTGTCTGGTCTCCCTTGTTCTGGACAGGAAATAGCGCAGAGCGCGATGCATCAAGGGTGTGCAAGAGAGCTTCTCCCCTATTGGAATGCTCCAGATAACAGACCAGAAGCTGAACCGATTAAGAGAGCTCCGAAACGACCTTGGGAAGGAATTTCAGATTAGTGTGGAAGTCTACCCTATCCTTATGAAAAATAAGAGGGCTCCCGGCACATTAAAGCATGGAGCTCGGAAATGCGTCAAGCAGAGGTGACTGTTACCAAAAGCAGAGTCTTCCAAGAGAGAGAGAGAAAAGCTCACAAGTCATGGCTGGTTCAAAGGAAGGAAGTGTAAGCCTCTCCAGAACGAACAAGTCCCAAGGGGGAACAGGGTCCCGGACCAGAGGACGGAGATGCAAGATCCCCTTAAGGAACGTTTTAACCACCTCCAATTGAGCTACTGTCCTGAATACAGTGATGATAGGCAGAAACAGCGGCCAGGTGTACTTTAATGGAGGAGTAGCTGAAACCTGACTCCGACAGGGATAGCAGGTATTGTAGAATAGAATTAATGGAAAACTACACCCAAAACTTGAAAAAATATATGTTGTGCAGAGTGTTTTAATTTGTGTATGAAGTTCTAGTGTTTCCTTCCCTCTGACTGGTATTAGGAGTTTTTCCTAAATTAGCCTGCTAGCTTTAGGGTGGATTTACGACCCCTGGAGATCTCCATATCAAATAGCTTAATTGTATTTCTTTGTCCTACAATGCACCTTGTTTCATGTGATGGTGATGTAGCAGAGCCCATAAATCCAGCAGAAAGCATTGCATTACAATCAGTTCACAACAATAGAGATGGCTATATTTTAAAATCTGTAAAATTCAGCTTGGTGACCACCCTCATCCTAAAGGTTTTACTGCCCTGAAAAATTTTGCTGCTGGTAATTTTTGTGCAGCTTGTAAAGCTTCCAAGATATTTAGTTTGTTTGGCATGTGTGTGTTGAATGTTGGGTCTCTCTTACATCACAGTCACATGAGACAAGATGCACTGTGGGAACAAGAAACACAATTAAGCTATCAGGGATGAAGATCCCCAGGGGTCGTAAAGCTAGCAGGCTAATTTGGGAAAAACTCCTAATACCAGTCAGAGGGAAGGAAACACTAGAACTTCATGTACAAATTAAAACACTCTGCACAACATATATTTTTTCAAGTTTTGGGTGTAGTTTTCCTTTAACCGGACAGACCAGAGGGTCGAGCCTCCTGGCTGCGGCCCACAGACAAAAAAGTTTCCATTTCATGGCAGAGGTGGCCCTGGTAGTGGGCTTCCAAGCTTCAACCAAAGTCCAGGCAATTTCATCAGATACTCCAAAGCGAAGTTTTGCTAGGTCCGAAGGAGCCAAGCATGCAGGTGAAGGGAGCGTAAGTTGGGATGAACCAATGTCCCTTGCAGCAGAGAGAGCAGCTGACCCGAAAGGGGGAGAGGCCACGGAGACTCCACCAACAGATGCCAAAGAAGAGGGAACCAAATCTGTCTGGGCCACATAGGGGCTATCAGGATGATTACCCTCTCTGATTGGGTTTTGAGGAGGACCTGCTGCAAGAGGGGGAAGGTATAAAGAAACCTCCTGTTCCAGGTTAGGGACAATGCATCTTGCCAGAAAGCTCCATGCTCAGGATCAAACGAGCAAAAATTGGGCACTTTTGTGTTGCACTGAGACGCAAAGAGATCCAACTCTGCCCATCCCCATCTTACGAAGAGATCATCTGCTACAGACTGTATCAGGGACCTCTCGTGACAGAGAGGTATTGCCTGGCCGAGAGCATCTGCAACTAAGTTCAGGGAACCCAGAACGTGGACTGCTGAAAGATGGAGTTGGTGCTCCGCCGCCCAGTCCCACAACTTCATAGCCTCCCGACAAAGGGGATAAGAGTGTGCGCCTCCCTGCTTGTTGATATAGAACACCACCGAGGTGTTGTCCGTCTGAACAAGGAGATGACCGGGCAAAAGGAAAGGTGCCAGTGCCTGTAGGGAGTACAGGACCGCCCTGAGCTCCAGCACGTTGATATGCAAGTTCTCTTCCAAAGGGGACCACAGCCATCGAGAGTCCTGTGGGTCCCCAGGTGGGCCCCCCATCCTGTCCCAGATGCATCCGTGGTGAGAGTCTGGGCGGGGCTGTCTGGCTGGAAAGGGAGTCCTTGGCAGAGATGCTGGGGAGACGCCCACTAGCATAGTTCCCAACGAATTGGCTCAGAGATCCTGACCGGCAAATCCAAGTCATCCCTGGTCTGGTCCCATTGTACTCGGAGCACCCACTGAATGGTGCGCCTGCACGGCCCGGCGAAGGGGACTGATATTATGGCAGCCGCCATGTGACCCAGGAGCCTGAGAATGGACCTGGCGAGAATGACGGATGCTGAACAGCTTTGGATTGCCAGAGTCTCGATGCGCTTTGCCCTGTTGGCAGGGAGAAAGGCTTTTCCCAAGGTGGTATCCAACAGAGCGCCTATGAACTGCAGACACTGAGGAGGAAGAGCGGAGACTTTCTGGGTTTACAGTGATCCCCAGACGCAGACAGAGGGAGTGTGTGTCCAAGATAGTCTCCCAAAGACGAGACCTGGACGAGGCCAAGAGGAGCCAGTCATCTAAACAGGGGAACAGAAAGTGGCCGTTTCGGTACAGAGCTGCTGTGACAACGGCGAGGCACTTGGTGAAGACTCTGGGAGCAGAGGAAAGGCCAAAAGGAAGGACCTTGAACTGGTAGGCCCAATCCTTGAACATAAACCTCAGGAATCTCCGATGACTGTGGCAGATAGGAATATGAAGGTAAGCATCCTGCATGTCCAAAGATGCCAGCCAATCCCTGACCAAAAGGAAGGGGAGGACATTCGGAAGAGAGACCACACGGAATCTGCGGTAAGAGACCCATTGGTTGAGGCCACAGAGATCCAAGATAGGCCGAACTTCCCCGAACGTCTTGGGAACCAGGAAGATGCGGGAGTAAAACCTGGAGTCCCCTTCCGCCTCCGGGACGCATTCTATGGCATCCTTGTTTAGGAGAGACTGGATTCTCCTGCCTGATGGGAGCCCTGTGGTCTCTCGGGTAGTAAGACAGGGGAGGTGGTCTGTCCAGGGGCAGAGATTCTAACTATGGAGTGCCCGAACGCCACGAGGTCGAGGACCCACTGGTCGGAGGTCACTTCTCTTCAAGCTTGGGTGTAAAGAGAAAAACGATCTCCTACCTGCTCTCCCAACGAGAGGTTTGGGAGGGGAGGGTCATCTGCATAGTCAGGTAGAAGGAGGGAGGCGGCTGGAGGTGTAGCCTGTCTAGAGGGAGCAGAGGCAGCACTTCTGTGGTCCCCTCGTCGACTAAAGCTGCCCTGCTGTGCGAAAGACTGAGCACGGGGTTGCTAAGGCTGATGTCCCTCATGCCATGAAAACAGGGCTGACGAAAATGCTCCTATTTCATGCGGTACACAGACTGCACCGTGCGGACAGCTTTGCCAGAGTCCTGCAGTCTACGGATAACAATCTCTGTGTCTTCACCGTACAGCACAAAGCCCCTGAAAGGGGCGTCCAGAAGTATAGTCTGCACCTCTGGGTTAAACCCCAAGACCCAGAGCTAGGAGTGGCGCCTAAGGCAAATTCCGGTAGCGGCCGCCCTCACCGAGGTGTCCGCAGAGTCGTACGTGGCCCGAAGGACGTGGGTACCCACATCAGAGCCCGTCTGTAGAAGTTTAGCAAGTTCTGCCCTCTGGGGGCAGTCAGGCAAACCTTGCAATATGTCCAATCCTTGGTGCCAAAGGGCGTTCTGGAATTGGACCATGTGAGTCAAAAAATTCAGACTGCGAATGCTGCAGGTGGCATACAAGTACACCCTGTGACCTAAGGAATCCAGCTGCTTAGACTCAGTCTGGTGGCTGGGTACTTAGGTGCTTCGGCATCTGTGAACGATCATGCACAGCCAAAATGACCACAGAGTCCACCGTGGGGTGTTCGGCCAGGTAAGAATGGTCCTGGGGCCCCCCCCGGCATAAGTGGCTGGCCTTCTTGGGCACTGCAGAGGACGCACATGGATGCTTCCAGGTAGCTAGCGTAACATCCTGTAAAGTGTCCACCAATGGGGGGACGACCACCGGCTTGGGATCCTTCTGGCGTTGATATTTGGCCAGGTGCAAGCGTGCGGGGTCCATGGCCTCAGTATCCCATCCCATGTTCTCCTGTATGTGCCGCAGGACTTCCAGGAAACTGGGGTCATCAGGAGAAGATTTAGGCTGGTACTCTATGTCGCCAGGGAGCGAGCCCAGGTCTGAATCAGGAAAAGAAGGGTCTGATACATTGTAGGCAGAAGAGAAAGAAGTACAGTGTATTCTCATCTTGTGCCTGGGCCTTCTAGGGGAGGGGGAGAGAGAGAGGAGGATGGGGATCTAGTCCTCTTACGCTTATCCCTGCGCTTCCTGGGGCTAGCAGGAGTCTTGTCCCCTTCAGTTCCAGATGGGCTAGGTGTACCCTGCCCATCAGGCTGCAGGACAGGAGGAGGTATTGGAGGAGGAACTGGGGCGACTAAGTCCTGCTTGACCATCTCCCACCAGTGACAAACAAGCTCCTTGGCTTGGGACATCCCCAACTTGGGTGAGTCTGGTCTAGTAGGCGACGTCGGTTGGCCCGCTGGGACACTGGTGTCGGAGGGGCAGGCGACATCGGCGAGACCTCTTCAATGGCATCATCAGGTACCAGCGTTGGGTGGACCGGTGAACACTTGCGAGGTGATGTCGGAGAGACCGATGGCTCCACCGGCGTCTGTGCTGAAGCTGCGTCCGACGGGCGTCCCTTAGCCGGTGAAGGGCGGGGACGGTTGGAGTGAGAGGAGGCCTTGGCAGGCCTATCCGCAGACGTGTACGGCCTATCGGCGTGGCGCTTGTCTGACTCCACAGGTGGACGCCTATCATGCTTATGCTTGGGCGGCAAAGACAAAGCCAAAGAAGCAGAATACCTTGAAGACTGCTCAGCCTCCCGGGAATCAGCCGAAGTCGATCGGGAGGATTGCTTATGTGAGGCTGTCACAGAGCTGGAATCCGAGGGCCTCTTATGGCCAGAGGTGCCAGAGCCAGACTGCTTCTCAGCAGTGGTGCTGGCGTCTGAGGGCTTACGACGCCGCTGCGGAACCAGAGTCGGGAGCCCGAATCCGAATAGGCTGCAAGGCGGGCCCCTTGGAAAGAGAGGTGGAGGCAGGAGCCTTGAGTGAGGTGAGCTGGGCCTCATGTCCGGAGGAGTTGGAACGACTAGCAGAGTGGGTGCTGGAAGACCTGGGCCTAGTGGGCGAGCGGCCGCGGTGCTTTTCCTTCCCTTACTTGGGAGGAGGGGAACGAGACTCCCTCCCAGAAAACATGTCCTGCTGCATCTGTGCTGTGCTAGACAGGCCTGGAGCGATTTTTGTCTCCAGATCCTAGTCCTACTATTAAAGTCCTGGCAGTGGGTGCAGGCGCCGGTGTCGTGGTCTGGGCCCAGGCAAAAGAGACAGGCTGAATGACCGTCCTTGGCAGGGATCTGTCTCCTCCAAGAGCACTTGTTACAGTGCCAGGTCGGTGTGGATGACATACGTCGTAGAAGAACGAAGAGGAGCTGTTCTAGAACGCTGAGGAACCATTAGCAAGCCCAGAGCTTGACTAGCGTGTTGCACGGCAGGAAAGAACTAGAGCACATGGAGACCACCTATGTCCTTTATACTGCGCGATGTCGGGGGCCGGGCCGACGCAGGGTAGGTAGTCCCACGTCGGTACTGCTAGAGATAAAGAAATGCCGAGATCTGCCGCCAGGTGGTGTCAGTCCTATATATGTGTTACCTGCTGCAAGAGATTCCTCTCGAAGTAAGATTTAAAATTCCCATGATTAATATTTATTTCAAAGTTTCACCAGGAAAGACATACTGAGCCAACAGCTCATTTTCAGATGCATCTGGGGGAAGGGGAAATAGAGAAGGTTAAACAGTAGTAACACTAAAAATACAACAATAGTAGTCATGTTATTCCAAAGAAGCACAATCATAAATATTAAAGGCAAATTAGTAAAACAGATACATGCAGTAAACAAACAGATTATATTCGGCAAGGAGGAAGACAAGGATCATGGACAGTTGTAGGTAAGAGAGAAAAGGTCATGAAGAGACTTGAGAGAAAGCAGAAGAGGCAGAATGAATTGACAGGGTAAGGGAGGACCAAAGTTTAGGAAAGCGATATGAGAAAGCAGAGTGGCCAACAGATTTTCTAGAAGGAATTAAGAGGTAATGGAAAATATTGCTGCAGAGAGGACAGGAGCAACTATCATGCTCAATTGCAAATCTCCCCGTTCCCCAACACAAAAAAACCCTTACCTGGCCCCAAATTAAATTCTGCAAAAAATTAGTTTCAAAAACGTCCCTGTGTTGGAAGGGAAGGAATCTTATTTTTGCTCAGTGGAGCTCCGCCGCGCCAATCCCTTCCACTTTTTGGTACCAGAGCCTTGAATGATCCGCCACCGCGCTACCGCATTTTGTGGTGTCACTGTTTGAGCAGCATGGGGGCCAGTGTCCATTGACTTGAATGGAGCAGTTTTAAAAAGTTAAATTTGGATAGTTTAGATGTCCAGTCAGAATAAATCATGGCCACTGCTCAACTAACAAGGCCCTTGTTAGTTAAGCAGTGGCCATAATTTATTCTGACTTGCCATCTAAACTACCCAAATTTAACTTTTTAAAAAACAGCCCCATTCAAGTTAATGATCGTTTGCCCCCGTGCTATTCAAACAGTGACACCACAAAATGCGTTAGCATGGAGGAGGATCATTCGAGGCTCAGGTACCTAAAAGTTTAAGGGATCGGCGCGGCGGAGCACCACGGAGCAAAAATATGATCCCTTCCTTCCAAAATGGGGACGTTTTTGAAAATAAGTTTTTGCAGGATTTAATTTGGGGGCAGGTAAGGGATATACGAGTTTCTTGAGGGCACTAGGTAGAAAGTTGCTCTTTAAGATAGCAAGGAAGGGAACCGAACCAGAATTTGGATATAAATGAGGCACAGCAGGATTGGTGCCTGGCATCAAAATAGGGGAGAGAAAGAGTAGAGTGAGAGCAGTGGTAGGTAAACGAGGGCACTAGGGACAGTCTAAAGCAAAACGAGGAATAGAGTAAAAGGGCGGGTCCAGTCTGGCAAGGACAGATCTGGGAGCTCCTCTACAGACTATATCACCATAGTCAAAACAGAGAGACTCATCTTTAAAACAATTTCTCGGCAGGCAGGAAGCAGGGCACTTGCTTTGTTCCTGTACAATGCACCAAGCTTCGGGTCATGCGTATGGTGTATGGCATCAATATGCACTAAGAAATCAAGATGTCGGTCAAGCCAGATGCAGAGGTACTTAAAAGAGGATATACATCCACAATCTTAGTGACACCAAAGGTGCAAAATAAAAAGAAGTGAGTCTGGTAAGCCTCTGTCAGGTGCCAAAAGTCATGGAGTCCGTTTCTTGGCACTGAGGGACAACTAATTAGACTGGAACCAGCGCTGAATGTTGTCAAAACGCAACTGCAGCTGAGAAGTAAAGTCATGGGAAGAGGAGCCAGATGCAAAAAGAACTATCATCAGCATTCATATGCTCACTATCAAGCCAGTTACATCCCAAGGGGTGAAGAGGATACACCTCAGGAGCACAATGCAGCAAAGTAAACAATTAAAGGGGGACGTGCAGTAATCTTTCATGTGTCTGACCTGAAGGGTCTGGTGCCGGAAGGCTGGAAAGTGGCAAAAGTGGTCACCAAGTTTAAGAAGGAGTCAAGGTCTCTGACCCAGGCAACTACAGATCAGTCAGCCTGACTTCTGCGTTGAGCAAGTCCTGGAAGCCGTAAACAAGAACAGAATGATGGGGCACTTGGTTGTAGCCAAGACTCTTGCCCTCTCTCAGTATGGCTTTGTGAGGGGCAGATCAAAGCAACCGGATTACCTTCTTCTAGGGGGGTGACCAGGGAAGTAGACAGGGACAGAGTCAGTCTATTTGGACTTCAGCAAGGCCTCCTATGTGGTGGCATGGCAAGCCTTTGGACAAAACACAAACATGTATTATGCATACAACATAAAGCTACTTCGGTTACGATTGCTTACATTCTCTAAAACTCACTGAAGTTGTTGACTGTTACCTGCTTCCTTTGTTAGTAGAACTGAAAAGCATGGGAAAGGTGCAACTATACCAAACATTGTTTTACTTCAAATCTATAATCTACTCTTACTGCATACATCCTGAACATTAAGTACACCTCCAAACAGTGCAGCCCCTCAGGATGCAACAGTCCTCTCTCTTCCCACAGCATGAAAGGCGAGATTGTATCAGGAACACTAGTCCAGGAAAGATGCAGTGGAAGAACATCAAAGAATGCAAACACATTTTTGTGTGGTGACACTAGTATGGAGTACAGTCTTAACTTTTAAAAAGAAAAAGTAATCTGAATTAAAATACCAACTATATCAAAAATCTCTACAAAATGCAAGCAATCATAACATTTGTTTTTTGATCTAGGGACAATTTAAGACCCAAGACAGCTAATGGTCCCTTTACCATTCATTAGTTTAAATTATTCTATAAAAAGGAGAAACACAGCCCTAGCAGATAGAAGTCAGATATAGTTATGTTACTATAGAATACAGGTACAAGAATAGAAAGCCAATTGTCCTATTTGTGCATTTCATTTTTTGAACTGTACATTTCTGAATTCCTTATGTTTTGCCATGATTCCCATAACATGCGCACACACACACACACACACACACACACACACACACACAGTGGACTGCCAACTGGCATAGGGGCAGAAAGCAAAGAGTTTTAGTGGTCTGGCACTACTCAGCAAATGGAGAGGAACCAAGTCCCCCTTCCCCCAGATCAGTGCTGGGACTACTGCTTTTCAGTATTTTTCTCAACACTCAGGAAAGCTGGAGTGTCTAACAGGCTTCTTAAAGAACTACCGATGCCTTAGAGAAAACTCTGAAAAACATAATTCGGTACAATTCAGCTTGCATTCCATGCGTGTTCTAAAAAAGATTTCTTCTCCCCGGTATTTATTACTGGGGAAATTTGCATGATTACATGATCCTTATCCCTCAGGGTTCATCTGCCTTTATAGCCAACTGCCTACTTCAAGTCATAATCCTCTGTTGTGACAACCATCTGTTGCCATGGGAGTAACTGATGTCACAAGCAGCACATTACAACCTCAAGTAGGGAGAAAGAAAGAAGAACAGATGGAACTCTTCAGGAGCAAAGATCCTGTTTTCATGCAGATGGCCTCAGGAATAAATAATGGGGAAGAGAAATACAGAACTAGTGTGAGACACAAGCTTGAATGTATCTAAATATTATGTTGGGTTAAAGTTCTCCTGAAGGTGTCGGCTGTTCTTTAAGTTCACGAATGACACTAAGCTGGCCAGGGGACTCCCTTGATGGGGAGAAAAAATGAGAAATTCCTTCATACTTACAGTAATTTCCTTTTCTGTTGGATCAAACATTGTCGATGGGATATAATTGCATATTGGTGTTGGGGAAGCTGTTGAAAGCACATTGTGCTCAGTGTGCCTGACAGTTTGGAACTGCCTTAGGTTCAAATGAAAACCGCCACTCAGCTCTTGGGCCTGCCATGACCACCGACTGGCAACTGTTCTTTGGCTCTGGACATTTATTACGATACCATCTAGCTCTGGGCCAGAAAATGACTAAGCAGCAAAAGACAAATTGTTTATTTATTGAATTTTGTTGACCGGGTAGGCGGCGGGGTGGGGGTGGGGGAATACAGATGGTAACCAACTGAAATTGAACCAGCTGGTGGCACACAAAACAGCTGTGTCTTAAGAGGGTCTGATCTTCAGCCCAACGGCAAAGCCACAGAGACTGTATGGCAACCACGAAATGGTATGCTGAACAAAAACAGCATCCACAGACCATATAGAGCCGTACCTCCAAGGGCACAGGCCATGGGAACAGGCATTCATCCCCTCAGAATCTTCTGGGGCAAAGCTACCCCCAAAGCAGTAACCCAGGAGTTTAGTGCCCTGGAGAAAATGAAGAATGGATATGTTATGCGTAATTCTGCACTATTTGAAACAAATGTCTGTCGGCTTGATGTAGCCACTTTTATTGTTGAGCATTTAAAAGGACTGCTGAAATCTCCAAAGATATGGTAGTGTTTTTCATAGTATCACAGACTGCTGTGCTGTCACTGTAGGAACCTCCCACCTTTATAGTGTTTTCCTCCTGAAAAGGATAGCATCACGCCCTAGGCCCACTCCTGTCCTATTTTGTCGCACAGACAGAATGGGGAAGGGGGGGCCTTCAGAACCAAGAGAGACGAGATGTAATCCCATCTACAGTCTATGTCCCGACCCTCCTGTAACTAGTGTCTCACAGGCTTCTGTGATAAGACAGGACAGTGACAGACCAAACAAGGAAGGGACTAGAAATCTTTTTCTTGAGTTCCATCCACTCTCTCTCTTCCCAAGGATACACTTCATCTGACAGATCCTGTTCCACCTAATCAAGATCCTCCCTAGACCCCCTGCATCCTCCTCTTGACCTTTCCTGTTGTCAAGGGTTGCCTGCAGATCTGGGCAAGCATGATCACTCTGCTTCCAGCACACCTGAACGTGCTTGTATGGGCCCCCCCCCCCAACCTGAGGGGCCCACCTTGGGTTCAGGTGTTTCCGTAGGCAAGACCTGCAGGTCATCACTGTGAAGCATCTTATTTAAGAGATGTGATATGGACTTGTGCAACCCTTCCTCCCCCAAGTCCAGAGGTTCAGCTGGGGGGACAAAAATGAACACATTAATTTGCATCACATAATAAGGACAATACGACCCCAGTGGTGAGGGCCCCACTGTAATGTAGCAGGTCTTGTCTTGCTTAATACAAATCATCTGTCTCCAAGAAGCCATGGTGCCACTGGTCCAGATTTGGTATGGTGCAACAATCCTACTTCAATGCCAAGAAAACCCAGCAACACTCCAACATCAGCTTCTGTTGCTGTCCACCAGTTTTGCAGGCTTACCTAGCTGCCAGTTTTACATGCATACTTGGCAACATTCCAAGCCCAGCAGCTTCTGCTGCTGTCCACAAGTGGTACATATGCAGCAACAGTTTACTTTTGGCGTTTCCCTCTGTGTCTAAGTAAACAAACTTCATTCCTATATAGGTTAGCTACCACCTCCTTGTATTTCCTGGCTGCCCTCCAAGGACTGCTCTCTATGGCTAATACGGTCCAAGAAAGTAAAAAGTCATGCTGTTTAGTGAGGAGCCACGGCTAGCACTAAAGGTGCTGAATCACTATCTGGTCACACTCTGGCCTCAACCATCCACCCTGAAAAAAATCACTTGCATTGCTTACCCTGCACTCCAAACTCAGAGTTAACAGGCAAGAACAGCTGAATGTCGTGAGCATGCGCACTGACGTTGCATGCATCAGAGCTGGCCTGTGGAGAGTGCAGCTGGTCGTCAGCAGTGTGGGAAGCGCTGGTATGGATGCTGGCAAGTAGCCAGCAAGATCAAGGCAACAGTGTGATATCAGAGCTTGCCATCAGCACGGTGAGGTAGTGCTGCTACAGATGCTAGCAAGTAGCCAGCAAAACCAAGGCAGTAGTGTGGTCAGTAAAATGCAAAGCACTGCAGCTGACAGGACACAAAACTAAGGCAGTCCCAAACTGTCAAGACACAATGAGCAAGCTGTGCTTACAACAGCTACCCCTTATAACAGCTCCAATAGTCTTACGTAATTAGTCCCCATGGACAATGTGTAGCAATACAGAAACGCTAGATGACTGAAAATTGGGCACCTGGTGTATGACCAAAGGGTCTGGCATGACACAGGGGAAAAATTCTTATATGGGTAAAAGAAGAAGAAAAAAAAAAAAACACAACAACATTGTAATGTTTCTTCTCAGGGATCCATCAATGAGATTTACAAAAAGCATCATCTTCCTGTGTGAGTGATGCCCTGGAGATAGAACTTTTAGAACTTGGAATACAAAGTTCAGACTCTGTACTGTGGTCATGCTCCCCCTAGTGTTGTAACATCAGATTTGCTTCTATAGCTGGGGAAGCCATGACCACTGAACTAGCTGAATGGCTACTCCTCCAAATTTTTTTTTCTGTACATTTTTTATGACGACTGTCGAGTCCTTTTCCCTTAGGCAAATCCAGCTATAACTTACCGTTATAACCAGCTTGTTATAATGGCAAACATGTGCAGAGGTTTACACACACTATGCATGCGCCAATCTAGTCTTCCCTTTCTCAGCACCCGGCGCCATTACTTACTGCTGGACACCTGACCGCAACTCGCGTTCAGTGGTAAGTTACATTAAAACAACTGCTAAGGAATGCTCAGCCACTTTAAGAATCGATTCTTGTGTGAACCTGTTTTCATGTTCTCATAGGAGAGGCAGGATTACGGGCTGGAAATCACATTGATGGACTCTCCAGCAGACCCTTGGAAGGAGGGGTCCAAAATATATTTGGGAAAAAGATTCTGCAAGACAGTGACGTTCCAAAGCAGGCATCCCTCCTGGCCTGTGTTTCCAGGTGATCATGCTTCGTGAATATATGTAGTTGCTTTACTCACGTCTAGATGAGGGCTGACCCTTGTAGCAGCCACAGAGGCAGAGATACCTCTTGTGGAATTTGCCTTAGGCATCTGGAAGCTATTTGACTAGCTTTTTCATAACAGAACTGTGTATGCAGGAGATCTCAGCTAACACTCTACATGCTGCTAACCCTAGAACCTTCAAAGTCGAACATAAGCAGTTTCTACTACACAAAAATGTCCGAGTGCTAAACAGTTCAGAGCAGGTCTCCCGAGCCTGCACCAACCCTGCCTACCAGCAACTACTCATGGACTCACACGGGCCACCCCTCCTCACTCCCTACCTCCAGACGCTAGCGCCTCATGCTCATAGCTCTCATTCCGCTAATGGTTGCGCTCTCTTATTTGTCTTGTGCCTCATCGCCCCTCTGTCTCTCAGTCTCTCCACCCTCCCCTAACCCCACCCCCGTTTTCTCCATCAATCTCCACTCTCGAGATACCTCCTCTCCCCCCTTCACTCTCCCTCTCTCTAACCACCTTCTCCCACCTTACCACACACTCTCACATGCACTCTCCCCAGCTGTAATGTAATGTGACAATGCTCCTCCTGGGCTGCTCTTTCCCCATGATCCATTCACTAACCACTCTCTCCCTACACTACATTTTCCTCTCTTATATACTTCCTTATGCCATACAGCACTTAGTATTAAACCCTTAATGAAACTCATAAGAAACTCTTACTTGTTTTCTATGTTTTTGCTACTTCCTATATTGATAATTCAACTATGTATTTGCACTGTTTAACGGAAGTGGACCCTTTGTAAAAAAAAAAAAAAGTTCTTACTCAAAGGTTGTTTCTGAAATTCCAATAAACAAAAAAAATTATATAAAAAATAGCCGGCCCGGTAGCGCTGAGGGTTGAGGCACTGGACACCACACCTCGCGCTACACCAAGTACTTTTGCTCAGTTTTCACGGTGGAAGGTGAGGGCAGGGGGCCAGAGCTCAGAGGGAAGGGGAGAGGGGCGGTGGGATTAACTCAAGTCTGTTCAGTGTAGAGAGGGTTAGGTAGAATTAGGCAGGCTGCAGGTGGATAAAGCCATGGGGCTGGATGGCCTGCACTATAGGGTGATCCAGAGTTGAGGAAAAAGCTGGCTGCCCCGTTGACAAGGCTGTTCAACCGGTCACTGGATTCAGGGAAGGGTGCCAGAGGACTGGAGGAGGGGGACAGGGAGGGTGGTGGGGCACGCCTGTGGACATGGCCTACCTGGATTTCAGCAAGGCATTTGACACCATCCACCATAGGAGGCTAGTGAACAAGTTGGAAAGCACAGGTGTGGGTGATAACCAGGTGAGTAGAAAACTAGCTGGCAGGTAGGTAGAAGCCAGTGAGCGGTGGTAAATGGGGCTTACTCGAGGACAAGGCAGGTGAGAAGCGAGGTACCCCAGGGATCAGTACTGGGTCCCCTCCTTTTCAACATCTACATAAAGGACATAGTGGAAGGACTAAGAGGATGGGTGGGCCTTTTTGCAGACGATAAATCGGGTGGACTCAGCAGGGGGAGTGGAGGACATGAGACAGGACTTGAGGACCTTAGAAGGATGGGCGGAGACTTGGCAGTTGAAGTTCAAAGTCAAAAAGTGTAGAGTGATGCACCTACGGCACAACAAACCGAAAGTAAGATACACGCTAGGGGGTGAAGACATTAGGGTGACAGAGCAGGAGAAAGACTTAGGAGTAACAGTATCCAGTAACCTCAAAGTGGGCAACCAATGCAGCAGGGCGGTGGGAAAGGCAAATGGGATGCTCAATCAATTATCTTTATTTTACCAGGCGAGACATTTACAAGGTGGACCTGGGGAGGTCAACCGCATCAAAAACACAAGTATAGAAATAAAGGAGTACAATAATGTAACAGAAGGAAACAGATAAAAGGGTCACTGGTACATACAGTAAATATATAAAAATTGCGTGACAATGTATGCAAGGACAGGAAACCAAGGCAAGAGCAAAAAATGCAAAAACTTATCATGAGAGTGCACAGGGGGAGGAGCAGCAACTCAATACCAGGTAGCGGTAAATGAATTCCCCATGATACACACTGAATGCCCAGAGATGTATGGTGGTAAGAGGTGCAGGGAATGAGGTATTCTGGAATGCTAGGAGATAGTCCTGAGGTGCCGTGACACGAATGGTAGAGGCGGGTGACGCCCTTGGCCAAAGAGGGGTATAATAGAGGGAACTTAGAGGACTGAGGGAAGGACGGGAGAAGGGGTGGAAGTTCTATGGTGTGAAGGAACACCCCCATGCAAATACTGGCAGGACAGAGGAGTTCAGTAAGGATTGCATTTAGGTTTCGCAATGACATGTCTCAGAGAGGTTACGATTGAGCACTGACTTGAATAAAAGTCATGCTGACTGGTGCTACCAGTTTGAGCGACTTTTGGATGTTATTCCAGATTTCAGGAAGGGAGTGACTTATTGCAGCGGCCCCCCAGACGAGTTCTGGCCTTTGGGATTACCAAGGATATATAGGATGGATTCCTCAGTGCATAGCTGCATGCTGTGGATATAGGCAGGCATGTCGATATGTATGGGAGCTTGTTAGTGATAGCTCCGTAAGTCCAGAGTACTGCATTCATGCGACACCTGAGGCCTATTGAAGACCACCCCATTATGGTGTATAGCAAGCAGTGGCGAGTGCGTTACGGTGCTCCGGTGATTAATCTGAGCTCCTGGTGATACAGAACGCCCAGCTTAGATAAGGTGGAGGGAGAGCATTGCCTATAAATAAGGTCCGCACAGTCCAATAGGGGTTAGAGCGCTGAGACTAGCCTAATCTTTGCTTCCTGAGTAAATTCTTTATTCTGAAGAATATCCCCAAGTCTCATGTTCAGTTTCTTGGCCAGTTCATCCACATGCTCCTTAAAGGAGAGTTTATGGTCAAGCCACCAGCCCAAGTATTTAAATATTGTCACGAACTCCAAGGATTCCCCTAGTACAGTAAGGATCTGGGAGGCCACACTATTGGATTTCAGTTTAGCTGTGTTAGCTGGAAGCGAGAACAAAATTACTTTGGTTTTCTTTGCGTTCAGTAGCAACTTTAAGGACAGGAGGTTGGATTGCAGAATGCTAAAGTCAGTTTGCAAGTCCTTGCACGCTAAGCTAGGGGTAGTCCTTTCTAAGTAAAGAACTGTCTCATCGGCAAAGGGATGTATGTTTGCTGATTTGATCCCAACGTCGATGCTGTTTATATAGATGGCGAAAAGTAATGGTCCTATGACTGATCCTTGTGGTACGCCTCTTAATAAAGGTTTATGAGGGGAGAAGTCCCCTCCAGCCTTAACACACCGCTGTCGATTCATGAGATAGTTTGTGAACCAGGACAACGCCAATCTGTGAAGGCCCAGGTTCTCGAGGGTAGTGAGAAGCATACCATGGTCGGAGTTGAACGCTTTACTCAGGTCAAGAAACAGAGCGCAGACATATATTTTTGCATCCAGGGATGTTAACCAACCAATCATTCGAGACTTTAGCCAGAGCAGAGAAGGTGCGGTGTTCAGGTTGGAAGGGGTTCAGAGGAGAGCGACTAAGATAGTGCAGGGTAAACCGTATGAGCAGAGATGCAGTAAGCTGGGGATGTACTCCTTGGAAACTAGAAGGGAAAGAGGGGACATGATCAAAACATTCAAATATGTCAAGGAGATCAACAGGGTTAAGGCAGAGAGCCTATTCCATAGGAAGGAAGGTGCAGTAACTAGGGGACATAGTTCGAGACTACCGGGGGGGGGAAGGGGGATTCAGGGGTGACATGAGAGGACAGTTCTTCACAGAGAGGGTGGTGGGGGCATAGAACAGGTTTCCGGAGGACGTGGTAGGGGCCGAAACAGTGCCGGAATTTAAGATGGCATGGGACAGGCATAAGGGGCTGTGAGGGAACACAAAGGGGTGGCAGGGAAAGGGGAAGGAATAATTAACGGGGTGGGAAGGGCAGACTAGATGAGCCTGAGGGTCTTTTTCTGCCGATAACATTCTATGAATTCTTACATCTATGGAGTAAGCTACATCCCAGATCCTCATGGTTTCTGTGTAGTTTTGAGGGTCTTGCTCCTCCCTGTTTATGCAATACACGGTCGTAGTATTAACTGTTCAAATCTTAAGACTGACCTTGTAGATGGGAGGAGAAAGACTGCATCGACAGCAATACTGCTCCGAGTTGATGTGTTCCTGAACCTCCTTTGGGCTCCAGATGCCACTTACTGTAATTTGCCCTAGGTGGGCGCCCAATCCTAGGAGCGAAGCATCTGTTGTGAGGACACTTACTGGAGACTGCTGGAGGAAGGGAATAAATGTCCTCTCTGAGGTCATTTTCCTCCTTCTACAACTCTTAACTGGCACTAGCTTGGATAGTGGGTCGCTCCCACCTTTGAAACCAGTGGCCCATTAAATGGTATTGGGTGTTCCTCATCTGGAATCTTGCCCATGGCACCACTGCTTGGAATGATGCCATGTGGCCCAGTAACTGGAGGAAATTCCTTGCGGGCCTTGGATGGCCCTGCGTGAACGATTCTGCAGTAGCAATCAGGTTTGATGACAGTTCTTGTGACAAGAAAGCCTTCCCCTGCAGGGTATCCAGTTCTGCTCCTATAAAGTCCAACACCTGAACAGGTTCCATTTGGGGCTTACAGATTTATCAGAAATCTCAGGTTCTTCCATCTTTTGGTAAAATGCAGTTCCTTCTTTCTTCTGGCAGGACATGGCTCAACATTGTGAACTGTTTTCTCTGTCTCAAGAGCTCCTCTCACCTACAATGGTACTCTGTGCATTCCCCCTCCAGGCTGTCTGCCGAGGACCGGAGCCATGGCATCTCTCTACTGAGGACCAGAGTCATGTCATATCATATTTTGGCAGCAAACAAGGCAATTACATGACTGTGGATGCAAACTAGAGCCCCAACAGTTGCTGAGTAGAGACCCATAATTCAGGAACTATATCACAGTGGACACACTACAGCGACCCTCCAAGAACAGACTGCCACAATTTGCAGCCCACTGGCAGAGATGGCAGTTATACGCTATATCGACTGATGCTTCCCTACTGCCTTAGACTGCGAGGGCAGATTCAGTGTTTGACCAGTTCTAATATGTTCTGGGATGGCCTATGGTTTTAGACCTCCCCAACATAGTGATACCTCTGTACAGGATGCCAACCCGTTACTCCCCACTTTTGAACCAGATGGTTTATAATTTTATCTGTGCGTAGAACCGCCATTACAGTATTTGTTATTAACAATTCTGTCCATGTCCACAACCCTTTTTCAGGGGTCGCTGATTGTATTATTTCTGCTCGGTCATGCATGTCTGTATCCCAATAAAATTTCAATAGTTTCAAAAAAAAAAAAAAAAAGTGTATAAAAAATCCCCAGGTTTTCTAGGGTGCTCTTTACCCTGTTCTTTCTGAGACTAGCCAGTCGTCTAGGCAGGGAAAGCCACCACCACAGGTGAGCACTTTGTGAAAACCCTTGGTGTGGAAGTGCAGCCGAAGTGGAGGGCTATAAAAACTGATACTGGCAGTTTCCCAGCCTGAACCGGAGGTATTTTCTGTGGGTAGGTCTGACTGAAATGTGAAAATAAGCATCTTTTGGATCCAGTGATCCCAGTCAATCTCCTGGTTGCAAGTATGGTATCACTGTGCCCAGTGTGACCATCTTGAGCCTTTCCTTTCTGATGCTTATGTTCAGATATCTTGGATCTAAAATGGGTCACCAATCCATATTTTTCTTGTGGGTCATGAAGTATGCTGGGGACAGGCCCTTGCTCTACTGTGAGGCAGGGATCTATTCTGCTTTTGCCTGCAGCAATTTCTTTACTTCCAATTCCAGCGGAATTCTGCCGGTGAATGAGCTGGAAAATGTTTTGGTTTCTGCAGTCTTGGAAATTTTTTGAACTGCAGAGATGATCCATAATTTCACGCATTCCTGGAAGTAGAGGATCAGCCGCTGCCCCAGAACTGTGACATTTTCCTTAGAATCTGGTGCAGCAGCAGCGATCTGGAGTCCCTCCTACCTCTGCAGTAATCTCCTTGGGTTTGGTACTCATCGGGGGTGGGGGGATGTACGGTCTGGGATAGTAGCCCTACCCTTGCCTCTCCTTCCATAAGGCCTGTAGGAAGTGGAGGCCTTTTCTTTCCTTGTTAATTTTGTAAGTGGTCTTGTACTCATTCACTTCCCCCCCATGTATGGCTGTTTTCTCACCAAGTAAGGAATTTCCCTCAAAGAAATTCATGCCCGTGGTCTGAGTGTCCTGGGAAAGGATGGTACCCTTAGCCAAGAGAACCTTCTCAATGCCACTGCAAGGGCCAAAACATCGGTGTTCACAGTCACATGGTACTAGTATTTAGTGGCATCAAGATTTGACTATGCTGAAGCAGCCAGGTCCTGTGCCACCTCACAGTCAACCTTATCGATCAGTGCCAGCACTGTATCGCACAGTGCCAAATAAGCCACTTGCCAAAGTAGCAGGGAAGCTGTTATATGAACTTTTTTGGACACTGCATCCAGTTTCTTGGAATCCTTCTCGGGAGGCTGTGCAGAGTAGAGCACCTTAGCCTTCTCACAAGTAGCTGTTTGGACCACTCCATGATCAGGACAGGCGTACAGGTGTTCCACCCTCTGTCTTTCCATCTTTTTTTAAATTATACCAGCACTTTAGTTTAAATATTTGTGCATCCTGCTGGATCCAAGTTTAACCCTTTCTCACCATATCAAATTAATAAGTAGACAGCTTGTTTAGTCTTTTCAGGCCAGATTTGCAGTTGCCAACACTGTACTCTTCTCCACAATGAATTATAATTCATTTTTTTCTGATCTTGCTAAATCCGATCCGTCTCTACTAACTTCTACATTCCATGGGGTCTGTAGATTTGTACTGCAATTTTCATATCAAATGTGTCACTGTACGATACCAGCACATTGGTTGGCTACCGCCAAAACTAAATTGCTTGACAATGTTTTAAGGCAGAAGGCGGATTACCCACTCTTTTCATTATATCAATTTAAGAAGGATGAAAGGTTATTACATTCAAATGGAACAAAAAAACTTGTTATCCCTAATACTAAACAAGTATGGGAGAGCGTGCTTTTACAGTCAGTGCAGCAAAAAGTTGGAATAGTTTACCGGGGTCTTCAAATCTGGCCTGAAAAGACGAAACAAAGGAAATGAAAGGGATAGAAGCGGCAGTGAGTGGGATCAGGGGAGCAACAGAAATGGAGCAAGAGATACCCCAGGGGTGTCACATTCGGATAAGGATAAAAAGGCCAGTAAGGTGGAGGGGACAGATGATGCTATCTCCGCCAAAAGGGTGTGGTTAGCCCTCAAGGCCCTAAAGAAAGACAAATCTCCTGGGCCGGATGGTATCACGAGTACTATGGGAATTGGCGGACATACTGGCTGCACCTGAGGACTCTTCAACAGGTCACTTGAGACAGGGAGGGTACCTAGGGATTGGCGAGGCACATGTGGTGCCAATCCATAAGGGGGTCGAGGGAAGTACCAGGTAACTATAGACCCATCAGTTTGACCTCGGTGGTGGGAAAATTAATGGAGAGTATACTAAAGGAACGATTGGGGTGTACTTGGAGGAGGTGGGAGGTCTGGATAGTCGGCAGCATGGGTTTGTGTCAGGTAGATCATGTCAAACCAATCTTGTGGAGTTCTACGAATGGGTAACATCAGAACTGGACAGGGGAAAGCCTGTGGATGTATTATTCTTGGACTTCAGCAAGGCGTTTGACTCTGTCCCCACAATGGTCTGGTGGAGAAACTGATGGGGTTAGGAGTAGGCCCTTTAATGGTCAGATGGATTGAAAACTGGCTAGCTGGACGCACCCAGAGAGCAGTGGTCTGTGGGGAGCTCTCGAACCCTAGAGAGGTTGGTAGTGGGGTACCGCAGGGCTCGGTTCTGGGTCCGATCCTGTTTAATGCATACATATCGGACATCAGGGAGGGTACAGGGTGTGAAATGAGTCTCTTCACGGATGACTCCAAGAAGGGAGCAGTAGTTGAGGAAGAAGAGAGGAGGTTGGCCCTGCAAGGGGACCTGGACACCCTGGAAAGCTGGGCTCACACATGGAAATTAAATTTCAATATCACCAAGTGCAAGGTGTTGCATCTTGGTCGGGGAAACCCTAAACATAGGTACACCCTGGGAGGGGAGGCGTGGAGGCCTCAATAGGGGAAAAAGACCTAGGGGTCATGGTGGATGCATGTATGAATAACTCTGAGCAGTGCAGGAGAGCGGCTAGCAAGGCAAACAGGATGTTGGGATGCATCGTAGGGGGGATCACCTCTAGAAGCAAGGAAGTGATTCTGCCGCTGTACAATGGACTGGTTAGACCACACCTTGAGTACTGTGTACAGTACTGGAGACCACACTTGAAGAGGGACATACAGCTCCTGGAGAGGGTACAGAGGAGGGCAACTAAGATGATACGAGGGCTAGGGGATTTGACGTATGAGGACAGACTTGAGGAGCTCTGCCTGTTTTCACTGGAGGAGAGGAGAGACAGGGGGGACATGACTGAGGTCAAGTACCTCAAGGGAATAAATAGGGTAAACATGGAGGGGATCTTTAGACTAAAGCAGGGAGGTATCACCAGAGGGCATGGTTTGAAGTTGGAAGGTGGAAGGGTGAGGGGGGAAAAGAGGAGGAGGTTTTTCACTGAGAGGGTGGTGGACCCTTGGAATGCACTGCCTGGTGAGCTGTTTCAGAGACCCACAGTGGCGGGCTTCAAGAGAGGGTGGGGCAGACATAGAAAGTGGATGTATCAGATGATGGCCTGTCCCAGGGGGGTGGGGATGGATGATAGGGGTTTCTGGAGCACAGGGGATGGGAGGGCCTCGGCACCCAACTAAGGATCTAAGGTTCGAGTAGACTCGATAGACCGTAAGGCCTAATCTGCGGGCAAATAGTATGTTATTATGTCTTTACAGGGTGGGACTGGACATGAAACTTTTAAATTACACTTGAGAAAAAACTCTTTTTTTAGCCAACTGCAATGTGAATGTTTTTTTATGACATCAATGGTACTTATATTGTAAAGGTTAATATTTATACATTTTTGTTTGTTACAATATTTGTATTTGTCTTGTACTGTAAATACTTTACGTTATACTGACATCCTGGCTGTTTATTTTATGGTCCTGCATGAAAAAAGGGCCTTGACTCATTGCACTTACCCGGTTAACAAAAGTTAAAATAAAAAAATAAAACAAAATAAATTAGGTACTGTCATGATTTCTGAAGTAGCTTTTTGGCATGATTTGTGTATGGGAACTAGCAGCCTTCTTGTAGGCGTTAGCCCCATCATATCCATAAATTCCATTTTCTGCTCTATTTCATGACATGGGATGCTAAGGGTGCTCCCTGCCTATCTGCTGAAAGAGTATGAGGCATCTATGTAGTTTTTATTAACCAGGCAAGGTGCACTACACAAACATTTGCCTATTCTCTGTAGGTCTGGGAGGTGAGCCTCTTATTCAAGTAAACCATCAAGCTCTATAGGTTCACCTTCCTCCTAATACACGTCCTCTTCCACAGGTGGATGGCATGGGGCTGGAGCTGGGCAGGCATATGGAAAAAGTTTCCCACAGCCTGGAAAAACTGCCATGCTTTGGCCAAGTGCTCTTGACGGCATTTATCTTAGGTCCACTGCCTGCTCCTTTCCAGGAGTGGCATGGGCGTGCCTTTCTTTTCATTTTTTTTTGTTTTGCAAATATTAGTTCCAGTACCTGCTCTGAGGCTGTTCTAGTTATAGGTTTGCCATCACTGGACTCAGGGTTCCCCCTTTTGGGCACCCTGGTGTCTAAACCATCTTTATCATACCAGTCAGATGGCTGAGCAGCTTTATCTTTTTATCTGGGAACCACGTTGTGAGAGCAGCCTTCTCTGGTTCTGGAACCAATCAGGAACGGGAGAAAAAAAATTTAAATGTAGAGTATCACAACATAAAATAACCTGAACTAATAAAATAGTAATTTTTAAGTTGGCTGATGCTGTACATCAGGGAGACTGTTCTTTTCAGGCAGAGAAACAAATCTGACATTAGAACACTAGGGGGAGCGTGACCAGACTGCACATTCTGAAGTTGTATTCCAAGTTCTAAAATAGACAAAGTTCCATCTCCTCATGTCCCTCCTGAATCTCCCTCCTGTCAGTTTCCACTCATGTCTGCGAACTAGTTTTCCAAACTAAACAGTTCCTCACAGTTTACCTCAATTCCCTTCAGGAACTTGAAAGTCTCCATCATATCTCCTCTCTCCTTTCTGGCCTCCAGCTTGCCTTGAGTCACTCCCTCATTGGACCTGCCCTGTTGGCCCCGAATCATTTTTTGTTATCCTGCACTGCACCGTCTCCAGCCTATCCCCACTGTTACTGAGGTGAGGTGCACTTTTCCCAGAGAGTGGTGAATCTAAAGATAGCCTAACAGTGGAGACAGTTTAGGCCTTCAAGGCAAGCCTGGACACATTTCTGCTTACCAATGGCATCACTGGATACCCTGGGTAGCACAATGGGCAGGGAACTCATAAGAAACTACAATGTTTAAACAGCGTACTTATTTATACTTGCTTGTGAAGCTGGGGGGCCCACGATGGATAAAGAGTTCCTTCCAAGCTTAAAATTACTATGCAAGTAACCCCAAAACTAGGTGGTCACTCTATTACACACAAGTATGATGTCACACCCAAGCAGAGCTTGCTCTGCACTCTCCATTGGAGCCAATGACTTATTTTTAAAATGGTGATTTTAAAACTGTTTGGCACTACTAAATAGAGTTGATCAGGTCCTGCCTACTATATGGTGCAAAGAAATTTATTTTGACAACGATAGCGCACACACACACACACACAAAAAAAAAAGCCAGAGCTAGCCCTGCCCATGATGGATGAATAACTGTAACCTATTAATAAAATAACGCTTCTGTTTTCTCACTGACCAGGATGGAGAGTTTGTTAACTTCTTATTTTGTTACACACCCTTGCAGCGTTTTAATTCCTAAACCTCAAACTTTACTCCCAAGGCTGAAATGGCAAAACACACACACACACACACTGCAACCAGGAAAAAGCTCCAGTAAAGTGTTCCCTTCCTGGACAACTATAAAACACATCTGGTCCCCTAAATCTCAGTGCCCATTTTAGCTATGTAAAACATGAGCTGACAAATTTTCAGTGTTTTAAAAGCAGTGAGTTTTTGAAGTATGACCTATGCTCCTGGCTAGGAGATCAGCTGAAGACTGTTGGGTAAAGGGGGTGGTCCTAACGATGCCAGTTTAAGCTCATCCGGCTACAAGAAGGACACTACCTGCTGATCAACTCCAATGACCAAATATGTATTTTGGACACTTGTAATGGTTTGGCCACTTACAGATTTGACTGGTAGTCAGTGTATTTACTTGAAAGAAAAATACAAAAATTAACATAGCACATGAACAAATGTAGACCGTAGTCCATCTACTTTCCTCTCCCACTAGTCAGTGGCTGCATTACTGCTTCCCGATGGTACACTGCTCATCTGTCAACCTCCTCATCCCCACCCCGCCTAAATTGACAAGCCAATTTCACCAGCAAGAGATAGCAGAAAAAGGTGAAACACCAGAGTTCAGCTTGAAGAGATGAATACTTACTCCCTTCAGAGACTCACATCGATGGGACCTCGGTTTCTTGATACCATTTCTGTGCCATTTGCGGGCTGCAGGTTAACAATAAGTGTTAGCTTCTTTAAGACAAGTTTTTTCTTTTTTTTTAATATATATATATATAAAACTGTCTCAGCTCGCTACAGGTCCATACTTACATTGATTATGTGTGGTGTGGTTCTTGGACTTGGCCATTTTTTCAGTTTGGCTAGAAAAAAAAAATTTAAAAGTTGACACAAGGTACAAATGAACATAGAGGCACAATATGTGAAAGCAGTGAGTTTTGGGAATACATGTGTTTCATAATACAGTATATTCTTGTGTTAAAGTGTCACTTTAATCCCACAACTGGCTTGCTCTGGCTACAGACTGCGAGATCTGGGCTACAGAGGCATAATGACAGTAACTGCATAGGCACAGTCTTTGAGCATCCACTAGTACAGTCTCGCACCTAATCTGAGGTGATGCCCCCGATTTGCATGATGTAAAACACATTTTTACTTAACTGGCCATTTGGAATTCATACTTTATCAAGTCGATCACGTAACCAACTCCACAGTGTGTTAAGCTGTTCCAATGGCATCACAGATTCCCATGAAGCTGTCATCCATGGGGAGGTCAGACGCAGGAGATTCATTTGTAGAAAAGGCATACTGGAGCTTTCTAAAGCACAGATGTGCTGAGCCTGTGCTACTGTTAAGACTTCTTGACAACAGAAATAGCACAGAACCAGCAATCAACTTGTGTCTGAACTTTAAAAAGTTCTGGGACACCTTCCAACTAAAGTCAACCACAGGGGATTCTGGGATGGCACTGAACAGTTTGTTTCTAGCACAAAGAAAAGTGATGGACAGAAAAAGTCATAAACAGTCCCATCAAGTCTGACCCAAGATTCCCTACTTGAGAATGCTCGTCTCAGTCCTCCATTGTGTTAAAGTAGCCCTACAGCTAACGTGAGGCGATGCACCCAATTTACACATTCAGTGTGGAAGAATCTGTAACTGGCCATTTAAAATTCATACTTCATCCAGCTGATCCAGGAGGCAGTACAGCGCAGTGGTCTAAGGCTCTGAACTGCAAATCTGGTGACATCCAGCAGACCAGACTTGGGTTTGAATCCCACAGCTTCCACTTGCATACTGTGTGACCCTGAGCAAGTCACTTAACCTCCTTGTGCTCCCAGGTCGCTCCTGTAAAAAAGCTTTCAGCTTAGTGTGCTATACCTGGTTAAACAACTAAATGAAATGAAAATGAAAAAATGATCCTGTAACTGATAGGCAAAAGTAGGACTGTAACTACAAATTAACAGTTTTTCTTGAGCATCCACTAAAATAGCCTCACACCTAATCAGTGGCAATACCCAATTTGCCCCATGGGCGACATCAGCCGCAGAGGATTCGGCGATGCCGCTGGTAAAGCTTGTGTACTCCCTTCCCGTGTTTATGGTATGTGCTTGTGTCAGGGAGGTCTCTGGATCAGCCAGATGAAGAAAGAAGTCTAAATGGCCAAGCAGCAATTCTTCTTTGCACTGAATGCACAGATTGAAAGTAGTTCACACATTACGGGTGATATTGCTTTGGGATGTTCTCCATTAAAAGAGCTTGTAGTGCCACAAACAGCAGGCCAAACGGTTCTTAATTTTTAAAGGAGTTACTTCTGAACTGTTTTCCTTTTCCATTTGCTCATTAGCAGGTGTTCTACTCGACCGTATCAGGTGTGATGCAAAGAGCAGTTCTTTACCTTTAGAATGGCTTATCTAATTCTATTCCTCCTAATAAGCTCACCAGCACCCAGTGGAACAGATAAGGCAAGTTAAGGAGTATTTTACTACCATTCTGCATGATTTACTTCCACTTTCTGATTTTAGCTATTTGTTTTCCTCTTTGCACATTTACAGTATATGCTAATATATATATTCATATTTGGCACCACCACTCAAGGCTACCAGCTATGTATCCATATAGTCACAGAGTGTAAGTAGTAGAGGTGGTAACAGAAACAGCATCAGTTCTGTACAGTGCAGGAGGCTGTTTCAGAAGTGTCAACTGCCGGCCACCAGAAGGGCAGTTGCAACACAGAACAAGCATTTGTCAATGCCGAACGTTCGCTTGCAGGTATCTGCCAGTGGTATTTGGCACTTGGACATGGCTTAAAAAAATCAGTGACAAAGAAGTACAAGCATTTGTCAATGCCGAATGTTGCTTGCTTCTATGTGCTGTTTAGGTATCTGGAAGTCATTGGAGTGCAAATATTGACAATTCGCGAACTTACGAGCGTGCATAGGAACTACGCAACGCACACTTGTAAAACAGTCATTTATAGGAATTTTTTCTCCAAATTTTCAACATAGCCATTTTAAGACCTCTGCTAATGAACAGTGTCACTGTGATTTTCTTAATGTGTCCCATACATTGAGTTCGCACACCAACTGCGCCATTGTGCGCTACATGGGCGGAAACACGTTTTGGGCAGGATGTGAAAAATGACAGCTGTACTGCTCATGAGGAGGTGTGGTAAAATGGCAATGTTGAAAATCTGGAGTGAAAATATTGAAAATTTCTTGAACTTACGAGCCTGCGTAGAAACTGCTTAACACGCTCGTAAAAGTCATTTTGAATTTTTTACTGGAAATTTTCAACATGGGTTTTGGGACCCCTTCTCATGAAAGATGTCACTGTCATGGTATTCGGGCCCAAAGGGTGATTTGTCGCGCAGTGACTAAATCACCCTTCAGACCCAAAAAGCTAATGACAGAGACATCATTCATGAAAGGGTCCCAAAACCCCATGTTGAAAATTGGTGCAAAATTCAAAAAATGCCTGAGATATGCAATAAAGTTGAAAACCCCACTCTAGCCCATTATACAGCTTACCGGCATTTCCTCAGTTCAGCGGTCGGCTTTGAAGAGTGCAGGCGTGTTCCTGGTCCACGAAGATCGCCGCGCCCGGAGTCGGAGGGAAGTATGGGGTGAGGTGGGGAGGCAGGGTGCGCAGTGGTTGGGTGCGGGTTGTGGGGGCTGGGAGAAGCGCTGTGGGACCGCTTTCAATTTACAGGTTTAAAAACAAACAAAAGAAAAACGCAACGACTTGGGACGTTTGCCACGCTGGGAGGATGGCTGGGGGCGCCGTGGAGCAGACGGGATTGGGCACCCCGCCAGCAGACGACGTTGGACGCTTCTGCCACGCTGGGGTGGGCTCCCAGTGTGGCAGAATGATAGCTGGGGGGGGGCCGTGGAGCCGACGGAGTTAGGCACCCCGTCTGGCAGAGCGACAGGACGCTTGCCACGCTGGGGTGGGCCCCAGCATGGCAGCAAAGATTTGTGTTGGGGGCGTCCGATTGGTGCAGGACTCGCCATGCCTGCTCAATGGAGCAGGGTTGCAGAGGAGGGCACACCTCCAAAGTGTCCCATTCTCCCAAGACGTTCCTTGCGCACGCGCGCAAGCAAACGTAAAAATGTTCAAAACATTGCAGTAAGTAGGTAAATATGTGAAGATACCACAGCAGTATCAAACAGAGTCAGTGACTGCAAGCACCCAGTAAGTTTGAAACTCTGTTTATAGGTGGGGTGGGGGAAAGATATAAACAGAGTTGAGACAGGTTAATGGATGGTATTACTACCATTTAAGTGAAAATACTACCAGGCGGATGAAGTTAGCAGTAAATACATCCCAGTCCAAAACATTATCTGGACCACTGCCAGCACCGTGTCCTCATTTATTATGACATCATAAGTGGCTGATCTGGCAGCAGGTAACTGGCTTTTCTGGCCAGTTGGTCACACAGTTGATGTATGAGGAGGAAAAAAACTGCTGTGTCAGCCTCCGGATACTGTTCCACACACTGCACCAAGAACAGTTCACTACTTTTAATTTGCAGCTCAGGACTAGACTGGTATATTGGGGGTGCAGGGGACTAAAACGGGGCAGTAAACTGGGAAGTCATGGTGACAAATGTGCACAGCCTGAGAAATAAAGTATCAGACATGGAGGCCTTAATAACTCATGTAGACCTTGACATAGTAGCAATAACTGAAACCTGGTACACAGCTAATCATGAGTGGGAAACAAATGTACCAGGATATGTTCTGATCAGGAGGGCAAAAGGGAGGGGGAGTTGTCCTGTATGTCAGAGGGTATAATGGCAACACAGGTACAGGGTAGGCTGAGGCACTGTGGGTCACCCTTCAACCTTGAAAATGGCACAGCAATACGCACAGGGGTGATATGCAGGTCTCCAGAACAGGGAGCAGAACCGGACAGGGAGCTAGTGGAGGAAATGCACAAGATGGCAATGAAAGGTGAAATTTTAATGATGGGAATTTCAATATGCCGGACCACCAGTTTAGCTACATCAGCCAGAAGCAGAGGCATCCTTGATTCACTTCAGAAGACTGGACTCAGGCAGCTTGTGCTTGATCCCACCAGAGACAAGGCAACTCTAGACCTAGTAATGACCAACAGGGACCGAGTCGCAGATGTCCAGGTAGAAGGGCAACTGGGATCCAGCGATCACAACACTGTGTGGTTCAGCATAGGGACAGAGACTCCTAAGTCATACTAGAATAAAGGTTTTGAATTTCAAAAATGCAGACTTCGCTGAAATGGGGAGGGGTATCAAAAGAGCCCTGGAGAGAACGGGGGCCGGAGGGGAATTGGAAGAACAGTGGGAGCGTCTAAAAGAAGCCTAACTGGAAGTAAGGAACTAATACATCAGATTGGTATCCAAAGGAAAGAGAAGGAGAAAGCCACTGTGGTTCTCGACAGAGATGGTGGAAAAGGTCAGGGTAAAAAAGGGCTCAGGAAATATAAGGAGACTCAAAGTGAGGAGGCCAGGGAGGAGTACCTAGAGTGTCAAAGGGAAGCAGGAAAGGCAGTAAGGAAAGCAAAGGCATGGACTGAGGAAGGTTTAGCACAGTCAGTTTAGAAAGGGGACAAGACATTCTTCAGGTACATCAGCAAAAGGAGGAAAAGCAAGGGGGGGGGTTGCTAGGCTTGAGGGAGGGGAATGCAAGGAGCGTGACAGAGAAAAGGCAGAAATACTGAATAAATATTTCTGTTCAGTATTCACAGAAGGGGGGGGAGGGACAGGGGCCACAGCAGTTGCCAAGGTAGTGAAGAGGTGGACAACAGTTCATTCACTGGGGAAAGAGTCCTGCAGGAGCTCACTAAATTGGAAGTGGACAAAGCGATGGGACCAGATAGCATACACCCAAGGATATTAAGAGAACTGTGAAGGAAGATGGCTGGCAGCCATGTTCACCGGGTCATTCAACACAGGGGTGGTACCAGAGGACTGGAGAAGGGGACATGTAGTACCTCTACACTAATATTTTTCAAGTCAAACTACCTCTGGCTGGAAGCTGCAATACTGAACATAGGATTTGCAAGAAAGTGAGTTGTCCTCACAACAGAGGGAGGTAAACCTTACAATTGTCTTTGGTTTGTCGCAGATATTCTGCAGGTGGAGGCTACTTCTAACTGAAAGGTGAAATAAGGAACTTAGAATTATCAGGAAAAGACAGTCTTTCAAGCAACAGAGGGAGGTGGATCTAGTTTTATGTTTGTTACAATTCTTAAGATTTTCAGTGCAGGAAGAGTTTAAAGCACAGCTGACTTATTTTGGGGCTGACTACTTTCAGAGAACAAACCACCAGGCTGTTTTGGGGCTGGGGAGGTTTACCTGTGTCTGACTTGGATGTCTGGATTTTTCTCTGTTTGATTAGCAGGGTATTTTCTCTGTCAAACTGTTGTGTAGGGTATCTTGCTGACAGGAAGGCACTCATCGTAGCGGTGGGTCAGAGCTCTTAGCAGATTGTTTTGTGAGGGCACAGTTTAGGCCCAACCCTGGGAATAGTTCCTTTATACCTGGGGTTCTGACATCATTTCCTCAAGAGTGCAACGTGCATATCACTGTCATATCCTCTCTAGCACACTGCACTGAAAATATAAGCATACACATTGTATAATATATATATTTCTATGTAACAAACCAATCACACACACAAAAAAAAAGATAGATAAACATGTGGGGAGTAGTGCAATGTAATGGCTGTGGGGCAGCAGTCTTCCGGGAGTCTTTCTGGAGGCTGAGATGCTGCCCTATTTGCAGACAGCTGTCTGCCCTGAGGGATGAAGTTGTCTGTCTTCAGGCCACACTGGACAGTAGTAAGGAAACCTTCCCCCAGGCCACACTGGACGGTAGGAAGGGAACCTCCCCCATCCAGGGAGCACCACAGCCACCACCACCACTACCTCAGAGGCTGCAAAGAAAGCACAGCAGTTGGACCACAGTGGGCTCAGGGAGGGTGAGGAAGGTGGAACAGAGGCACACCCAGTCAGTTGTTCCACTCCACAATCCATACACCATTCTGGGGGAGCATAGCTCCCCTATGGATGCACCCACAGAGGAGACTAAGGAGGCTGAGGACAACTGTCACAAGGGAGGTCCACAGGAAGGAGGCAGAGGACACCACAAGGAAAGGAAGCAGCTCCTGGTGGGGTACTCTATTAGGGGGATTGAACTGGGGGAGCAGGGAAAACTGAAGTAAGGTGCCTGCCTGGTGCCATGGCTTGGAGGGACAGGAAGCGCATCCTCAGGATCACGAGAACAGTTGCACGGGAGTCTGAGCTGGACGTCATTGTCCACCTAGGGACAAATGACTTGGCTCAACATGAGATTAGAGCAGTGCAGAAGGACTTTGTAGAATTGGGAGGGGCCTAAGACAAGTAGCACACACAGTATCCTTCTCAGAGGTGCTGCCTGTCAATGGCATGAGTGAGGCGAGGGTACTTTGCACCATGCAGTTTAATGAATGGTTGAAAAAATGGTGTGGAGCACAGGGGTTCGGCTTCATTGGGGACTGGGGTTCCACCTGGAGGGACACCAGCCTATACTGGCAGGATGGTCTGCATCTGTCCAGGAAGGGGAACAAGTCTTTTGGGCAATCGGTTTAAATGCTTCATTGGCAAGCTTTTAAACTAGTCAAGGGGGGAGGCACTGATAAGCACCAGGAAAATCCCAGCCTCACCCTACAAAACAGGGTACTAAATGAGAAAACGACAGAGGTAGAAAGGTCAGTGGGGGATGCTGCAACAGAAGGTAAAGCCATCAAAAAATGGAGAGCAATGAGTACCAATGCCTGTAGTCTGAGTAACAGGCTTCCTGAATTAGTGGCCTTGATGGAGGAGGAACATCTGGATATTGTGGCAGTCACAGAAACATGGTACACACAAAACCATGACTGGGACGTAAACATACCAGGATACACTATCTACAGGAGGGACAGGGAGGGTAAAAGAGGAGGAGGAGGAGTAGCTCTTTACATAAGGGAAGGAATCAAAGCAACAGAACAAAAGGGAAAACAGGGAGAAGAAGCACTGTGGGTAAATTTGGAGACCGCAATGGCACTGCAATCCGCACAGGGTTGTATAAAGACCTTCTCAGGGGAGGAAATGGACAAGGAAATGATAGAAAGTATACTTAGAATGGTGAAAAAAGGGAGATATTGCTGATGGGTGATCTGAATATGCCAGATGTTAACTGGAGTGCAGCTGCAGCAACCCTTGAAGAGTGGGGTTATTCTAGATACCCTACAGAGGCATAGCCTTGAGACAACTAGTATTGGAGCCCACTCGAGAGGAGCAATCTTAGACCTGGTTCTCTCAAATGGAGATGAAGAGGATCACAGATGTAGAAGTGGGTAGCCATCTGGGAACTAGCGACCATCGAACAGTATGTTTCACAATAAACAGCAATAGAGTGAAGCCATACAAGGGCAAAAGTACTGGACTTTAGGAGGGCTGACTTTGCCAAAATGGGTGAGTGCCTAAGGAATGCACTAGCAAATGGGCAGGAAGGAGGGGTGGAAGAACAATGGGAAATAATAAAAACTGCCATCACAGAGGTAACAAGCCTTTGTGTGAAGCAAATAAACAAAACAAAACGATGTAAGAAACCACTATGGTTCTCAAAGGAAGTGGCAGTGAAGGTTCAAGAGAAAAAGAAAGCATTCAGAAGTACAAGGAATCACAGAAGGAGCAGGACAGAGAACTGTATCAGTTGAAGCTGGGAAGGCAGTCAGAACAGCAAAGGCCCAAACCGAGGAAAAGATAGCCAACTCAGTTAAGAAGGGGGATAAAACCTTTTATAGGTACATCAGGGAGCAAAGGAAGACAGAGGGAGGGATAGTGAGGCTTAATAAAGGGGAGGGAGTGGGCAGAGGGTGACTGTGAATAGGCAGAGATACTAAACAAATATTTTTGCTCAGTATTCACAAATGAAGAGGGAGGTACCTAAAACAAACAGTAGAAACACTCTGGATACAGAAGTTGATACCAGCCCATTTACAGAAGAAAGGGTTCTGAAAGAACTCTTAAAACTGAAGGTGGACAAAGCAATGGGGCCTGATGGGATTCATCCCAAAATTCTAAAGAACTATGGGTAGAACTAGTGACACCACTGACTACCCTCTTTAACAAATCATGGGAGGATGGGGTGGTACCAGAGGACTGGAGGAGGGCAGATGCGATTCCCCTTCACAAAAGTGGGAGAAAGGCAGAAGCAGGAAACTACAGACCTGTTAGTTTAACCTCAGTGGCAGGGAAAATGATGGAATCATTTCTGAAGGAAAGAACTGTCGAGTATCTAAAGGCCAGAGGGGCACAGGACCCAAGGCAGCATGGATTCACACGGGAAGGCCATGCCAGACAAATCTGATAGAGTTCTTTGACTGGGTGACCAAAGTAGTAGATCAGGGAGGGGCTGTGGACATGGCCTACCTAGACTTTAGCAAGGCATTTGACACAGTCCCACACAAAAAATTAATATACAAGTTAGTCAGCCTGGGAGTGGGTCCAAAGATGACAGCCTGGGTAAAGAATTGGCTGGAGAATAGGACACAGAGAGTAATAGTAAATGGGAGTCCACTCTGAAGAAAGGGGTTACTAGTGGGGTACCTGCAGGTTCAGTATTAGGACCGGTCCTCTTCAATGTCTTTATAAGCGACATTGCAGAGGGACTGGAAGGAAAAATATGTCTCTCTGCAGATGACACAAAGATCTGCAACAGTTGATGCACCGATGGGGTGGAAAGGATGAGAAGGACTTGGCAAGGTTAGAGGAATGGTCAAATGTATGGCAGCTTAGATTCAATGCTAAGAAGTGCAAGGTAATGCACCTGGGAAACAAAAACCCAGGGGAAGAGTACACAATTGGGGGTGAGATACTAACAACAACAAAAATGGAAAGGGACCTGGGGGTAGTCATATCAGATGACCTAAAGGTGGGCAAGCAATGTGAGAGGGCAGCAAGGAGGGCTGGGGGGATACTGGGATGCATAGGGAGAGGCATCACCAGTAGAAAACAGGAAGTTATTATCCCTCTGTACAGACAGCTGGTGAGACCCCATCTGGAGTACTGCATGCAGTTCTGGAGACCCAATCTCCGCAAAGACAGACAGGATGGAAGCTGTCAAGAGGAGGGCAACTAAAATGGTGCAGGGTCTGCACTGGAAGACATATGAAGAGAGACTTAAGGAGCTTAATATGTATAGCCTCGAGGAAAGGAGGGACATGATATAAACTTTCAAGTACCTCAAGGGAATCAACAAAGTCCAAGAGGGTAGCATCTTTCAAAAAGAGGTGTGCAAGAACAGGGGCAAATTTGAAGATTGGGGGGTGGCTCAGAGGTAATTCAAGGAAGTATTTTTCACAGAGGGTTGTGGATGCATGGAACGGCCTTCCGGAGGAGGTTGTGGAGTCAAAAACAGTGGCGGAATTCAAGCATGCATGGGACAGTCATAAGGCAATTCTAGGGGGTGGGGGTAGGAAGAAGTAGGCTGCTGGTTAACTAGGATCTGCAGCTTATCCATTAGGTAGGGAAATGGGCAGACTGGGTGGGCCAAGCGGTCCTTATCTGCCGTCAAATTCTATGTTTCTATGTTACACAAATCCTACAGCAGGGAAGAGGCAGGGACCTGTAGGCCAGTCAGCCTCGCCTCAGTAGTGGGAAAGATCATGGAGACACTGCTTAAAGAAAGGATTGTGGGGCACCTAGAAGCCATCGGAGCCCAGGACCATAGGCAACATGGATTCACAGTGGGGAGGTCATGTCAGACAAATCTGGTTGATTTCTTCAACTGGGTGACAAGGGAAGTAAATCAGCGTGGGGCAGTGGATGTTGCCTACCTTGATTTCAGCAAAGTCTTTGACACCATCCCACATAGGGGGCTGATAAACAAGCTGGGTAGGCCGAGCATGGGGGACAGGGTGGTAAACTGGGTTAGAAACTGGCTAACAGACTGCAGGCAGAGGCTGGTGGTAAATGGGGTGCAGTCTGGAGAGAGGGAGGTGATCAGTGGGGCACCTCAGGGATTGGTCCTGGGGCCAGTCCTGTTCAATGTCTTCATTAGTGACATTGCAGAGGAGCTGGAGGGAAAGGTCTGCCTGTTTGTAGATGACACACAGAAACATCAGACTTTAATGGCAGATAAATACTGCTTGGCCCACTCAGTCTGCCCATTTCCCTAGCTATTAGATAAGCTGCAGATCCTAGTTAGCCAACAGCCTACTTCTTCCTAACCCCCACCAGAATTGCCTACTTCTTCCTAACCCCCAACAGAATTGCCTTAAACCTGTCCCATGCATTCTTGAATTCCCCCCACTGTTTTTGACTCCACGACCTCCTCAGGAAGGCCGTTCCATGCGTCCACCACCCTCTGTGAAAAAATATTTCCACTCGTTGCCCCTAAGCTGTCCCCCTCCATCTTCAAATTGTGCCACCTTGTTCTTGCACATCTCTTTTTCTGAAAGCTGCTACCCTCTTGGACTTTGCTGATTCCCTTGGGGTACTTGAAAGTTTCTATCATGCCTCTACCTTCTTTCCTTGAGGGTATACATGTTCAGCTCCTTTAGTCTCTCTTCGTATGGCTTCTGGTGTAGACCCTGCACCATTTTAGTTGCCCTCCTCTGGACTGCCTCCATGCTGTCTATGTTCTTAGAGATGGGGTCTCCAGAACTGCACGCAGTACTCCAGATGGGGTCTCACCAACTGTCTGTAGAGAGGCATAACAACTTCCTGTTTTCTACTGGTGATTGTGGAGGGGTTGTGGGATAACAGATGGACCAGACACCGGACTTCAGGTTCAACACACAATCTGTGTGTGATGTTTATTCAAAATACAAGAAATAAGCTTCTGCAATGCAATATTCCTTCTTCAGTACATCAGTTTGCAGCAACAGACTATGAATGTCCTTTCTCTGCACTTAGCCAGCACCTACTGACACTGATCTCTGATCCAATCCACTACTCAAGATGTAGCCACCACCCCTATGCAGACCCATTTGCTCGGGTAGTGGGGGCCTCCCCAAAAAAACAAGCTATAGACAAAGAATCTCAATGCAGAATCACTGAAAGAAGGTCTACCCCAAAGGGCATTGGCAACAAATCAAGTTTCAAAGAAACACATCATACTACATACTTCCATAATGCAATGCATCATGGGATATATGCAAATCACGACATTTTCTGACTAAAGTTTACAATAATTTACGTGCATTTTGAATAGCACAAGTAGCTTAATTTCTATAATAGTCACCTAGTACGTTTTACCATTTTCAACACACCAAGTGCCATGGTATTTTCAACATTTACAGGTTTCATAAACATAAGGTATATACATTAAAGTATTTTATAACATAGTGCTATTACATATTAAATCCAACAACAATAAATACAATCTGTTTTACATACACTTGGAGGTCCCCACAATAACCTCCCTGTACGAGGACCTAAGAGGGAAAGATGAAAATTAGAGAGGACACTGTAGCACAGTCATGGGAGGGGAGAGGGGTGCCCATAGGTGGCCAACCTTATGGACTAGAAATTGTAAAAGATAGAGCAGACTAAGAAATAGCAGAACTGTTGCAACGGCTTTAAGAAAAGGTCGGCCCTCAAGAGTGGTAGGAGCTGCCGGTCACAGTGATGCCTCTCCCTATACATCCAGAATCCCCCAGCCCTCTTTACTGCCTTCTCACACTGCTTGCTTACCTTCATGTCATCTGATATGACTACCCCAAGGTCCCTTTCCATTTTTATTTTGTTAGTACCCCCCCCATTGTGTACTGTTCCGCTGGGTTTGTTTCCCAGGTGTATTACTTTGCACTGACTAAGCTGCCATACTTTTGACCATTCCTCCAACCTTGCCAAGTCCCTTCTCATCCTTTCCAACCTCCCCTTGTGTATCAACCCTGTTGCAGATCTTTGCGTCGTCTGCAAAGAGGTATACTTTTCTTTCCAGTCACTCTGCAATGTCACTTATAAAGACATTAAAAAGGACCGGTCCCAGTACTGAACCCTCCGGTACCCCATTAGTAACCCCCACAGCCTGTTATCCAAAAAATGTTTTTACCCAGGCTACCACCTTGGGACCCACTCCAGGGCTGGCTAACTTGTATATTAATCTTTTGTGTGGAACTGTGTCAAATGCCTTGCTAAAGTCTAGGTAGGCCATGTCCACAGCCCCTCCCTGGTCTACTACTTTGGTCACTCAGTCAAAGAAATCCATTAGATTCATCAGACATGACCTTCCCGCTGTGAATCCATGCTGCCTTGGGTCCTGTGCCCTGCTGGCCTCTATGTACTCAACAATTCTTTCTTTCAGAAGTGATTCCATCATTTTCCCTACCAATGAGGTCAAACTAACAGGTCTGCGTTTTCCTGCCACTGCTTTGCTCCCACTTTTGTGAAGGAGAATCGCATCCGCCCTCCTCCAGTCCTCAGGTACCACACCATCCGACCACGATTTGCTAAGAGTAGTCAGTGGTGTCACTGGTTCTCCCTTTAGTTCTTTTAGAATTCTGGGGTGAATCCAGTCGGGTCCCACTGCTTTGTCCACCTTCAGTTTTAGGAGTTCTTTCAAAACCCTTTCTCCTGTGAATGGGCTAGCATCGACCCCCTTATCCAGAGGGCTTCTATTGACTGGATTAAGTACCTCCCCCATCTCTTCTTTTGTGAATACTGAGCAAAAGTAATCGTTCAGTATCCCTGCTTTTTCACTGTCACCCTCTGCTCACCCTCCCTCCCCTTTTTAAGCCCCACTATCCCTGCCTTGGTCTTTCTTCGCTCCCTAATGTACCTATAAAAGGTTTCAGCCCCCTTCGTAACAGAGTTGGCCATCCTTTCCTCGGTTTGGGCCTTTGCTATTCTGCCTTCCTCACTTCCTTCTGCTTTAATTGGTATAGTTTTCTGTCCTGCTCCTTCTGCATTTACTTATACTTTCTGAATGCTATATTTTTCTCCCTAACCTTCCTCGCCACCTCTTTTGAGAACCATAGTGGTTTTTTCCTTCGTTTTGATTTATCTGCTTCACATAAAGGCTTGTTACCTCTGTGATGGCAGTTTTGACGTTTCCCATTGTTCCTCCACCTCTCCTTCTTGCACGGCCTTTCTCTAGTGCTTTTCTGGCACGGATTGTGGTGCCATTTCCCCCATCTCCAGGGTGACCCACAGTGCCTCCTGTCCTCCCTGTTTACCCTTTAGATGCGCTGCTTTGATCCCTTCCCTTACGTAGACAGGTACTCCTCCTTCTCTTCTACTCTCTCTGTCCCTTCTGTACCCTGGTATGTTGACAACCCAGTCATAGTTCTCTATGTACCATGTTTCTGTAACTAACACACTATCCAGGCATCCCTCTTCCATCAAGACCACAAGTTCAGGGAGCCTGTTACCCAGACTATGGGCGTTGGTACTCATTGTCCTCCATTTTCTGATGCCCTTGCCCCTTTTAGCCCCATCCCTGTCCTTACTGCCTTTTTCTCCATTTACCACTGCTCTTCTCCCGATCGACTTCTCTATTTTGTCTTTAACCTCGTTAACTACCCTGTTTCTTTTTTTTTGGGGGGGGGGGGTCCTACTCCTTTTCAGTGCCTCCCCCCTTGGCTAGTTTAAATGCCTGCCAGTGAAGCATTTAAACCTATCACCTAGAATCCTGGTTCCCCTCCTGGACAGATGCAGACCATCGTGCCAGTATAGGCCTGCATCCCTCCAGGTGGACCCCCAGTCCCCAATGAAGCCAAAACCCTGAGCTCTGCACCAGTTTTTCAACCACTGTTTGAATACCATGGCGTGGAGCACCCCAGCCTCACCCATGCCACAGACAGGCAGCATCTCCGAGGTTACTGTGCGTGCTACTTGTCCAAGGCCCCTTCCCAACTCCACAAACTCCCCCAGCACTGCTCTGATCCCATTCCCAGCCAGGTCATTTGTCCTAGGTGGACAATGGTGTCCAGCTCCTTCCCCTGTGCAGCTGCTCCCATGACCCTCAGGATTCGCTTCCTAGCCCTACAAGCCATGGTGCCGGGCAGGCACCTCACCTTCCTCTTCCCTCCCTCAGTTCTACCCCAGCAACAACCGAGTCCCCCACTTCTGTAGGGTCCTGTGCCAGCCTCCTGTGGGTCTCTTTTGTGGAGGTACCCAATATCCTCCTTGGTCTCCACTGCGGGTGCTTCCATAGAGGAACCACGCTCTGCCAGAATGGCGTATGAATTGTGGAGAGGTACAGTTGGAGGGATGCACCTCTGTTCCACCACCCTCACCCTCCCTGAGCCCATGGTCCAACCACTCCTCTTTCTTGGCAACCTCTGATGCAGCGGCGGCCCTGGGTGGAAGAAGAGGTCCCCCGAATTCTGGCCAACTCAGTCTGGAGACGAGCAACCTCCTCGCTCAGCCCAGTGAAGTGCCTGCAGATGGGACAATACCGCATCCTCCACAATCTCTCCCAGAAGACTGCCGCTCCACTGCCACTGCACTGCACCACTCCCATCATGTCTTATTTGTGGCCCCGACTGTTTTGTATGCTCCCTCTTTCCTCTCTGTTTACTTTTTTTTTTTTCTCCCTGCTTTCTTACAGCCGAAGTACCCTTACAGCTCCTGCCCTTCCTGTTCTGGGACAGGAAGTTTCTGCATTCCTCAGAAGTCTCCTTCTTACTTGCTCAGAGACAGACCCCCAGCAGCTAGGGGGTGAGGGAGAGCTATTCTTTTCCTTCTAGGATGGTGAACAAGATCTGTAACAGAATGGATACCCCAGAGGGGGTGCAGAAAATGAGAAGGGACCTGGGGAAGCTTGAAAAATGGTCTGAGGACTGGCAACTGAAGTTTAATTCAAAGTGGTGCAAAAGTATGCACCTGAGACACAGGAATCCTGAGGGACGAAGGCTTTAAGCCTGAGGCCTGAAGGTGCACCAGGTAATCCAGCAGGTTGGCATTAGATGCTGCCACGGGATTAATCCTCTTAGCCTTGCGGCAAATTGAAAATCTTTTCCATTTGGCTGCATAAGTCTTCTTTGTGTTAAGCTTCTTAGCCATCCTCAGGATCTTGAGGACCTGTTTGGAGTACTGAGAAGTTGAAAACTCTAACTCAATAGCCAGGCTTTGAGGTGAAAATAACGTAGATCCGGGTACGTTACCCCTGTCTGGGGAAAAGTCACTCAGCAGGGAGTGATTTGGTGGCAGGCGAATGGGCCTGCTGCAGGACAGGGATAGTAGGAGAGAGTATCAGGCTCTACCTGCAGTACAATCACCACTGCGGGTTGTTGTCAGAGTTTCTGCAACACCCTGAAAATTAGGGGAAAGGGAGGAAATGCATAAAAGGAACCTACCCGACCAATCCAGAAGTAAAGTGTCCACTGTGAGAGTTCCCAGAAGTGGAGGCCTGCAGCAATATTGAGGAAGCTGGAAATTGAGTCAGGACAGATCCATTTCTGGAGGGCCCTACATTCTGAACACTGTGGCCAAGACTTTCTTGTTCAGAGTCCACTTGCTGTGCCCATGACTGATGCGGCTTAGGGCATCTGCCAGGGTGTTCTCTTGCCTGAGAGGTGAATGGCTGACTGATAACCCCCAGTGAGTAAGCAAGAGACGAGATTTTTAGAGCTTCTGCACAGAGGCTTCCTGATCTGGTGCCACCCTGCTTGTTTACATAAAATACTGCAGTGGTGTTGTCTGTATCTGCACTGTTTGGCCTTTTACTTGAACTGCAAAGGTCTTTAGTGCCAGAAATATGGCACTGAGCTCCAGCAGGTTTATGTGTAGCTGTGACTCCTCTTGGGTCCAGACTCCACTGACCAATGTACTGTCCAAATGAGCTCCCCAACCCAATAGGGAGGAGTCTGTAGTTATTACCTTTGTGGGGATTGAGCCCTGGAAGGGGATGCCCACCGACAAGACTCATGGGGCCCTTCCATCACACTGGAGATTGGACCAGTGCTTCTGTCACTGGCACCAACTTGGATAGGGCATTGCGCCTTTTAGGGAACTTAGGTAAAACTGCAGGCCCCTCATCCTGAACCCGACGCCCGGGATCACTGCTGTCATGGATGCCATGTGGCCTAGGAGTCTTAGAAATTGTTCGACTGGCCTGACACAAAGGAGTTTGCCACCGATAGGAAGTTCTGAATCCTTTCTGGCGGCAGGAAGGCAGACCCCTTCTGAGTGTCCAGCTGAGCTCCTATGAATGTTAGGGACCAAGTGGGTTCCAGGTGGGATTTCTTTATTAGAAGAAGAAGAAGAAAAGAAAAAAAAAAACAACACAGGAACCTTTAAAGGTTTGCTTTGTTAGTGAGAGGGAGTCTCTCACTTACTGAGGAGATTTTGCTACCACAAGCCAGTAGACCGGCATGGGTAGACTGAAACCCTTGTTTTCTGAGATGTGCTACCACTTCTAGGCACTTTGTGAAAACCCTTGGTGCAGATGTCAGGCCGAAGGGCACTGCAGCAAACTGGCAATGTCCTGAACAAGTCTGAACCTTAGATACTTTCTGTGGGACTTCCTTATGGCTATATGGATGTAGGCATCCTTTAGATCCAAGGAGGCTAGCCAGTCTCCCTGTTGCAAGGACTGTATTACCATTTTGAGAGTGACCATCTTGAATTTGGGTTTCTGCAGATGCTTGTTCAAAGAGCTGTCTGGGAACTGCCGGCAATTAATTGTAACTTTCAGAAGCAGTCAGATATCACCTTTTATATCCCAAGTATTTTTTATTTTCTGTTTGCTAATTAGAATATTTTCCACCTGGCAGTACAGGGATGCTGTGTGGAGCAGCACTCAGTCTGGAGGAGAAAAAAGTCAGTTCTGTTTCTCCCACTACATCAACACTGAGGCCACACACTGACTATGACATCACTAGTAACTAATGAGAACCATTTCTCACTGCCAGATTTCACTTTCACATGAAGCAGCAGAGACTGGCTCTCTCTGGTTAATAGTGATGTCACAATTTCCCGCATTTTGACTGGTAGCTTGTGAGAGTCACTGCTCAGGCTGCAAGGATTGTGGTGCCTCAAGGTGTTTGGTCTCATTTCTGATGATGTAGTGGGAGGAACAGAACTGACTTTTGTTTCCTCCAGACACACTGCTACTCCACTCATCACCCCAGTACTGCCAGGTGGAAAATCTTCTAATTAACAAACAGAAAAGAAAAAATACTTGAGATATAATAAGTGATAGCTGACTGTATCTGAAAATTACTATGAATCCCAAGCAGTACACTAGCTCTAAGTATTTCAGGTCCAAAATGGGTCACCATTCCAGTTTTCTTTTGAGTCAGAAAGTATCTGGAGTAGAGACCATTGTCGGAACTTTCTCTATAGCTTTTGCTGCCAGAAGATTCTTCACCTCTAACTCCAGCAGGAGTTTTTCTGTTGGAGTGAGAGATCTGGACACTTGTGTACGTTTCAGATCTGGCATTATTTCTGAATTGAAGTGGTAGGCCTTTTTCCACTACCTCCAGTACCGATTTGTCTGTGGTTATTAGGATCCAAGCAAGGAGGTAGTGAGAGAGCCTGCCCCCCACAGGAATGGAGAGGTGATCTGGTTCTGCAAGCCAGGCTTTAGGATGGGTAGCAGCTTGTGGGGCAGAGGAAGCAGTTCTCTGGACCCTCCTGCCCCTTCCTCTGTAGTACCCCCTCTGCTGGGCATAGTCGAACTGAGGGGGATAAGGGAAGTAAGGTCTAGAAAAGTACCCTTTGCTGGCTTTGGCCTGAAGCTTCTGGGAGGTAGAGGCTTTCGGTTTAGATGAGTTGCTCTGCCAGGTGGTTTTATACTTCTCTACTTTCTTCATATAATCAGCTGTTCTAGAGTCGAACAACAGATTCTGGTCAGAGGGGAAATCCATGGCCTTAGACTGCAGAGAGGGACCGGGGGAAGGGGACGTAGTTCTAAGCCAAGCAAAGCGCCTAAAAGATATGGCCTGGGCCATAACTCTTGAGGCTGCATCACTGGTATTGTTGGAAGCGTCAAGGGCAGTCTTGACTGTCTCTACTAGGTCCTGCACCATTGTCTCAAGACTCGTGCTGAGCAATGGACATGACAGAATTCCATAGTGCCTTCTGGTACTTGGTAGTGTAGGCCAAGTAAGAGGCAAGGCGAATGAGTAAAGAGGAGGTTGTATAAATCTTTTTAACCATGAAAAAAATTTCCTAGAGTCCTTGTCAGGTGGTGAGGACGTGAGGTGTACCCCAGCTTTCTCAACAGGCTGCCTGCTGCAGCAGCTGCACAATGCTTTCATGCCCAGGGTGCACAGACAGAACTCGGTATCACTTCTGTGCCAGGTATTATTTTTATAAACTGTGCGGCACCCACATGGCATACATGCACCTTTTGTAAAAATAACACCCAGGATATTAAAAATGGAGATTTTAATATCTTTGTACATATGGGCAATAGAGAGGAAGACACAAAACCACGCCATCGTATTGTGTTATTTGCCAGCGCAATCTCCCAGGGGACATCGCTCCGGTTCTCAATATGCCGGCTGCACCCCCTGGAAAATTTAATCCTATGAGCGATCAGGTATTAATATTATTTACATACTAGGACTCACTCGGGATCGGAGTGCTTGAGCCACAATCTATGCACCAGTGGCTCGAGCACCTTGGCCAGTAGATCTCCTTTAATGTATTCACCTAAGCCACACCTCTGGGGCAGCAATAGCTGGGCAGTTCTTCTGCATATTGTTATTGATGGTAAAGGACTCCCAGGGTGAGAAACCAATTTTTATGTTTGCTTGCGCGCAGCGCACAAGAAACACATTGAGGTAGTACAGCACTGCAGAGGTGTGGCAAGTGTTGTGGCCAATGCAGCGGACGCTTTAATGGGCTCATCCCATGGCCACCAATTAATGCTGAAGCTGCAGATGATGGCAGTTTTCAGAGACAGCACTTATAAGAAATCTGCTGCTGCAATAAGGGGCAGTTTTGTCATTGCAGCGGCAGCCCCCCTCCCTCCCAACCAGGCACACAGCAGGACAACAAATTTAAATGTTAGCTTCCTCCCACTGCTGCTGCCCTTTTGCTCAATCCCCGTGCCAGCATGTATTCCCTTCCCATTAATGTGGTACACGGGAGCCCACCCCAGGTTGGAGGAATGGTTAAAAGTATGGCAGCTTATATTCAATGCAAACAAGTGCAAAGTAATGCACCTGGGAAACAAAAACCCGGGGGAAGAGTACACAATGTGTGTGTGTGTGTGTGTGTGTATGGGTTACTAAAAATGGAAAGGGACCTGGGGATAGTCATATCAGATGGCCTAAAGGTAAGCAAGCAATGTGAGAAGGCTGTAAGGGGGGCTGGAGGGATACTGGGATATACAGGGAGAGGCATCACCAGTACAAAACAGGAAGCTGTTATCCCTCTGTACAGACAGTTGGCGAGACCCCATCTGGAGTACTGCGTGTAGTTCAGGAGACCCCCATCTTCGTAAGGACATAGACAAGCTATAGCAGTCTAGAGGAGGGCAACTAAAATGGTGCAGGGTCTGCAACAGAAGCCATACGAAGAGAGACTAAAGGAGCTTAACATGTATATCCTCAAAGAAAGGAGGGAGAAGGGGGTCATGAGAGAAACTTTCAAGTACCTCAAGGGAAACAACAAAGCCCAAGAGGGTAGTATCTTTCAGAAAAAGAGATGTGTAAGAACAAGGAAGGGCACAATGTGAAGATTGGGGGAGAGACGGCTCAGGGGCAATAAAAGGAAGTATTTTTTCACAGAGAGGTGATGAGGCCAGGAAAGGCCTTCCTGAGGAGGCCGTGGGGTCAAAACCAGTGGGGAAATTCAACGATGCATTGGACAGACACAAGGCAATTCTTCCGGGGAAAAAGTAGGCTGTTTAACTAGGATCTGCAGCTTATCCAATAGGTAGGAGATAGGCAGACTAGGTGTGCAAGCGGTCCTTATCTGCCTGTTAAAGTCTATGTTTCTATGTAATAATTATATTTTTATTTTAAAAGGGCTCTACTGGCTTAATGGAACCCCAATCGCTTCACGATCAGGCTTCCCTGTACAATTCTGCTGCAGTCACCCAACAGACGAATATTTTCCTCCCTCACCCACTCGTAAAATGAAATAGCCCCCAATGCAGTCATTTTAAGCATGGCATCCTCGTCAATCCGTCTAAGCTAGTAAGCGAAGATGACATCTACCCCTGCATTATGGGTAGCCCTATTTACAGAAATATAAAATACTATATGTGAAATGCCCATCGTTATTTTTACACACTTTGCATGAATGCCATGTATACCAGCTATACACATAGCATTTAAGCAGTGTGTAAAATAATGAAAATTTACAATTTCGTATATAAGACTACCCATACGCAGGGGCAGCATGTCATCATCCTCAAGCATTCTTGCTAGTGAGATTGGGATTGACGAGGTGCCGTGGCTTTAAAAATGCTGGTTGCACCGGGCTATCTGATTTTTACAAGTGGTGAGGGAGGTAAAATATTGATCCTGTCGGGTGACTGTAGCAGGAATTTGTACAGGGAAGCCCCGACCTGGGAAGCGATCGGGACTTCCATTAAGCCAGTAGTTCTCCTTTAAATACAGTGCTGTAAATAAAGCCAGGAAGCACAAATGAAAAAGCCTCTCAGTTAACGTGCATTACAAAGCCACAAAATTGCATCAGAATCTTTTACAGGGAGGGACGAAAAGAATATATGGCACACTAAAAATCAGTAATATACAGTCAAGCACTTCGTTAACACCGAATCTGTTTGAGCGAAGATTACAGAGACAAGCACTTGGCCACACTAAAAAGAACATTTGTAACATGGCTCTGCAGCAGACGGAGCCTGCACTGGGTGAAAGCAGTCAGCTGACCATGAATCAATTCTCAAGTAATCCACGCTTGGGAGAATCAATCCATGGTTGGCATCAAGAACGAGCACAGACATCGAGAACTAGCAGCGTTGTGTGCTGTAAGCAGGGCTGTAAACAGGGGCATTATTTAAGCGACTCAATGTGTGTTAAAACTGGCATGTGCCACATTTACAAAGGTAATTTTATTTTGCAGTTATTTGTTACTTCAACTTGCTTCTTTTTATTTTAGCGATACTTTAGCATGCCGGAACTGCTTTGCGCTTTTTCAAAAAGCTGCTTGCAATACAGGACATATGCCCCGACTAGCACCCTTGCTCCAGACAGCGGCCACAAAGAACTACACCACTACAGGTTAAAAAAAAAAAAAAAAAAAAGCAAGTTGAAGTAACAAATAACTGCAAAATACAATTAACTTTGTAAATGTGGCACATGCCAGTTTTAACACATACTCTGTGTTGCATGCAAAACAAGGACTGTGGTTGAGCAATGGAGAGGCTTTTTCCCCAGTAGTCGATGTGCCCCAAAGTTGTACCACTGCAGCATGTCTGTGCTATCCGACAGAGTTAAGTAATATTATTACTTATTTTTTGGGGCGGGCTATGCCCTCCACCCCCGCTGTATTTTTAAGTTTGCTTGCACACTGCTGCTGACACTAGTTCAGCAAGCGTACTACCAAGTTGAAAGAAACTGGCCGCTCCAATGAAGGAGCGCCAAGTCACTGCAGGGCTTGCCCTACCTGCCGAAACATTTCTGTTCATCCCACTCCCTCAGTTATCCATTGCGGCACCAGCAGTGCAAGTAAACCCTCCCACTGCATGCTGTCCGCCCTACTCCCGGCACATAATCAGACCCTCCCACTGCGTGCTGTTCACCCCGCTCTCTCCGTTCCCCGTCCCAACATCTGGAGTGTAAGTAAACCCTCCTGCTGCATGCTGTCTGCCCCGCTCTCTCCGTTTCCGGTACCCGGAGTGTATGTAAACCCTCCCACTCCGTGCTGTCCGCCCCGCTCCCTCCATTCCAGGTACCTGGAGTGTCCGTAGACTCTCCAGCTCCCTCCATTCCCGGAGTGTCTGTAAACCTTCCCACTACATGCTGTCCGCCCCGCTCCCTCCGTTCCCAGTGTGTACATAAACCCTCCTGCTCCTGCTTGTTGTCTGGTCCGCTCCCTACGTACCCAGTACCCGGAGTGTACGCAAACCCTCCCGCTCCCTCCCACTGCAGGCTGCCCACCCTGCTCCCTTCGTTCCCGGTCCTGGCACCCGGAGTGTCCGTAAATCCTCCCGCTCCCTCCCACTACGTGCTGTCCGCCGCACTCCATTCCCGAACCGGAGTGTTCGTAAACCCTCCCGCTCCCAGCATCCGGAGAGAAGGCAACAACTCCCACTGCGCCTGCTATCCAAAAGCATCTCCTCGTCACCATCTGTGAGACGCTATTTAAATGAAAGATGATGCCAGCGCTTGTCAACATCAAACAGGTAACAGGCAGGGTTGGGTTACTGTAATCACATTTTACTGCTCACTAATCACATTTGCACCAATATAAACATTCAAATACTCCCCCCAGATCATTTATGCTGAAATGTGAGTAGCTCTTTTTTGCACTAATAATAGGTTTGTTTCTTGAGAATGGACTATATCAAGGTAGGTAATCCCACAGATGTATACCCACATACTAAACTTATCTGTTTTACCATTGCTGGGCTCTCTTGGTCATTTGTAGATATCAAATGACAGTTTTGAATGTGAATATGTTGCCCTAGACTGTCAAGCTTGGCCATGTATATTCACACAAATTCTCAGATATTAATAGTGTTTGTACTGGTAATTGCTTAATTTGAAGTCTTAAAATGTTTTATCAATTGTATTACTTGGAATATATTTTTCTAAGATTGTGGGCATGATTTTCAAACATAATGGGGCAGACGCAACTACCAATTATGAATTGATTGCATCCACCATAGTGCGCTAAAATGTCATGTTCCGATTATCGGCCATTTTTGTCTTCTCTGTTCAGATAAAGGGGTATGGGGCCAATTATGACAGTCACTTTTATGTCTGCTTGCACGCATGCGCAAGAAACATGTTGCGGCAGCTTAGGAGAGAAGTGGGTTGTGGAGGTGCGGCATTGTGGGCGTGGGCCTCGTAATCCAATGCGGTGGCACGCTGCTGCTGACACTAGTACAACAAGCATGCCACTAACTTGAAAGAAACTGGCCGTTGCAATGAGGGAGCGCCCTGTCATTGCAGGGCGTGCCTGAAAGAAACTGGCACTGCAATGAGGGAGCGCCCTGTCATTGCAGGGTGTGCCTTGCCTGCCGAAACATTTCTGTTCAGCCCACTCCCTCAGTTATCCACTGCAGCACCAGCAGTGCAAGTAAACCCTCCCGCTCCCTCCCACTGTATGCTGTCCACCCTGCTCTCTCCGTTCTTGGCACATAATTAGACCCTCCCGCTCAGACCCACTGCGAGCTGTCCGCTCCACTCCCTGTGTTCCCTGTCCAGACACCTGGAGTGTCCGTAAACTGTCCAACTCCCCCCACTGCATGCTGTGTGCCCCGCTCTCTCCGTTCCCTACCCAGAGTGTACATAAACCCTCCCGCTCCCTCCCACTGCGTGCTGTCTGCCCCCTCCATCTGTTCCTGTCGCCCGGAGAGAAAGTAACCACCCCCGCTGCTCCTGCTATCCAAGAGCACCTCCTCCATCACCTTCTGTGAGACGCTATTTAAATGAAAGAAGGTACCAGCGCTCGTCAACAACATCTAATAGGCAACAGCCAGGGTTGGGTTATCCTTGATCTCTCCCCCAAAAAGAGGAACTTTTCCCCAGTGGATTCCCAACACCGAAATACGTAATCTCCACAGCTGTATCCCTCGCAGGACACTCCTTACTTCATGCCAGGACTGGTTTGTGTGTGTGTATGTGTGTTGTGTGTGTGTATATATATATATATATATATATATGTATATGTGTGTATATATATTTATCTATACATAATGTTGGGTCTCCCTGTGGTCTTTGACACCCTTCTGGCTTATGCTAAACAGATGTGCCCTGCCAGCTCAGCAAATGGTTGCCGGGGTACATTTACATAGAGCAAGTGAGAAAAGTGCATAGACACCCATGAGACAAGGGTGGGTAGACTATCCATCAGAAGTTACAGAGCAGAGGCAAAACGATTAGAAAAAAAGATGTTAAGGCACTAATAAAAATCGGTACCAGCTGAAAACACTAATAGAGGACTTTACAAATAGAATAATAGATAGGTTACAGTGAATTACAAGGCTGTAATTCCATCGAGAGGTTCTGGGGACATAGATAACCTCGAGAGCTTAAGCTCAAGATGTTTTCTACGCCCTGTAAAACCTCGAGACGAATTTCAGCTCTAGCAATTACTCAGAACTCATTTATTTTTGTAATATATGGATCCGATTCAGAAAATGTGCTGCTTTTTTTTTTTTTTTTTTTTTGTGAAATGGGCTGGCCGTCTGTTGCATTGAAGATGCACTCGCTCTCGGACGCCCGCCTGCAGTATTGAAGTACTGCCCGACCCAGGTATCTGTTGGTAGTTTTTATTTTAATTTAGTAGGCCTACCTTTTACATTTTTTCTTCGTTTGCCAGGTAATTCACTGTATGTTTTATGAAGAAATAAAACGGACAAAATGAACTGGCCGCAACCCGCATTCCTCTCACTAAGCGAGAGTAAACGTCCGCCATGTTTCTGAAGTTGATTTGCCAGCCTACAGAGAAACTGCTCCAATGGGTGAACTGGATGAATTGTGGCACCATTTCAACAGTGTTTGTGTGGCAGCCAAGCTGGCGCTTGTGTGGTGAAGAAAGTGGCTCATGGTGGGCGTAAGGTTGAAGTGCCTACAGTAGTTGCCTAGTGATAATACTCATCGTCTCGCTGGAATGATAGTATTGTTGGCAGTGAAGTGTAGTATTATTGAGAGTGCCGTGTTCTGTGCTATGTATTACAACAATTTATTTACATCGTTTTCAGTAGTATTATTATCACTATCCATATATTACAACGGGAGGACTTTTAGACCTGTATAGTTTTCCTTGAAGGGTTAGCCAATAATGAACAGATGTATTCATCTAGTCTGTAGGTTCAATCCTCTATACTTCTGCAGCAACTTCATATTCACTTAGTATCCTATTAGTGTGTATTGCACATCTACAATATCTGTGCAGAGAATCTAAGGAGATTTGAGCTTTATTTTGGGGGGGGGGGTGGAAAATGTGATTTTTATGAGATTATACAGATTTTAAAAGATCACTTAAGTTATCAGAATGTGATCATCAACTAAAGGAGCTGTGGAATTCGGGTTGATTTCACCCCCTGTATCCTGTCCAGCTGCCAGTGCTCATCTTGTTTTGCAGCTACGAAATGGGGGTCTCTGTGTTAAGAGTAATTAGAGAATGCAGAAAATAGCAGCAGCAGTAGGATGGCTCCTTGATCACCTCAGCACTGCCCCCCACCACCACCTACTGAGCCCTGGGGGCATCGGGATGGTGCTACTCAGGGAGGGAGAAGATAGCCCTTTCCCGCCAGACCCTGCAATGTCCATGGGAGATTTCTACCCCACGTATGCCCAGTGGATGATGGGGTTGGCCAGCAGAAGGGGAAAGGGGCAGGCTGTTGCAAAGGAGAAAAATCACTATGACAAAAAAATTTAATTCTATGTAAATAGTTCTGTTGACTTATAAGCATATAGTAAATAATCTGAGAGTGGGTGTGTGCAACCCAAATTTTACACACACCCAAGGTGTGGGATGCTACATAATCCCTGAGCTAAATTCAAAGGGATTATAAGCATCCACACACAGGGTGTGTGTAAAATTCTAGTTTACACACACACACCTCTGGTTTACATACACCCACCCGTGTCTTGATTTTTACTACTATTAGTGAGCATTTTTAATTACATTGCAATTGTGTGACTAGTGCTCTCACTGCTCAAACCGTGAGCATGATTGACAGGAAGTGATTACAAACAACCGGTTGTGATGCATAAGTACGACTGGCTGGTTGTAATGCATTTTTACAAACTGATTATCTGAGCATTCAAAATGCTCACTAGTAACAGATTACTACAGAACTGATTCTGCCGCAGTGTTACGGCATGCGAGACGCTCCCTTCCTGATGCACTAGCCCAATTCCCCTTTACACAGCCCGCCCTCGCAGCACTTCAGGTCGCTACGAGGAGGGGCTGTGAATTCACCTGGTGGCTGATGAAAAACAGCATCTGTAGTGGAGAGAGCGCAGCAAGGCATTCGCACTACCATGTAATGCACTCACTCCACTACTGATCCTACAACTGTCAGATCAAAAAAATGATCTGACGGGCAGTTAATCCACTCCCGACAGTGTTTACACTGACTTCACAATGCATCAACCCGTGCACAAGGGTTTATCTGCTGCAAAGTCGGCAGTGTCAACAGGGATTTAATGTAGGACTATTGTCTAGGCTACCAGCCTAAGTAGCCCAGAGAATAATTCTACAAGCATCACAGTTTGGACTTTAGCTAAGCTAGTACCTTCTAAACTAGTTTAAAGTTTCATAGCCACAATCTGGATAGGGCCTTAGTCAAATGCGTATCCTGGGCGTGATGGTAGGGTGGTGTTTCGGAATGGTCAAGATGACTGGAATTCTATAATTCCATGGCCATGGCATTTCCCACAGAACCGTCATCCTACTGCAAAATATAGGTACTGCCACAGAATTCACCGTTTTTGATGAGGGTTCACTAAACTATACTGTACAGCTTTGTCATACTGCCTGACCCAGTTTCCCTCCATGATTAACCTGAAGACCCTACTTTATGCTAAGCATGTGCTATCATCAATTACATCACATATTTCAATCAAGAGCATATTGCCAAAAAATGGATAATTTATATAAATAAGACACAACAAGCAGTAAACGTATGTAATAAACGCACACCCAGGTGTATTGTGAGGCAAGAAGCATTTCTGTCAAGTGCCTTCAGCACCTGAAGTGCAATTATCACATTACTACTACCCACACCCTGAAATGTCTCATCGCACTCATAAAATGGGAACATATAAAAATCTTAGAAAAATAAAAGCCAACTTATTTAAATTTAAAAACAGGTATTTTTTTTTGTAAAAAGTGACTGATAGAAAGTTTTCCCTCTCCGCTATCTGTCATCCATCTTTCCACACTCTCGGTAGATGGAATGTCTATCTATCATGAAAAACAGAAATTAAAACTTCTGCAGAAACCTGCTGGCAGAATGTTCACCTCTCTCTGCACAAACACACACAGCAAAAGGCCTCAATAAAGCCAGAAATTCAGTTTTATCTGGGCAGGGTTGAGAAGCAAAGATTTCCCCTGGTAGGCAGGTAAGAATAGGAAGGGTTTATTGGTGGTCAGGAACAAACCTCATCGTGGTAAAGCAATGAGTAGTGTATTTTTTAATTGGTGTATGTGTGTAAAATAAAGATTAAATATTTATTTTTACAAATTATTTTCTTATATTGTATAGGCAGCCCTAATTAAAAACTGCAGTCAAACTGTTTACAGTGTTGTTATGGTATCATCGTGACGTTAAGAGGCTGTTAACCCCTCGAGAATGTCACAACGGTACCATAACAGGAGCTGACCTGCGTATGCACAGATTTCAAGTAGCATCTCACAATGAACAGCCGCAAGTGGTGCAAGATGGTCCTAAAGGAGGGCGGCGCTATGGAGGAAACAAGAAAAAAAGTATGACTGATTTTTATTTAAACTTGTGCTCTGATGAGATTTTGCTGGGGTCTTTTTTTTGCCCACACACTATACAAAACGACTACATTACGGTTAATAACTGTAACTCTATGTATAGTTTCAGGGAGTTTCATTTTTACGGCCCAGCTGACTATTTTAGTGAGAGTAAAGATGGCAGCCATGTTTGTAATGATAGGCAGGATTTTTTTTTGTTTGTTTTACAAAACGTATTGATAGGTTAGTGTGCTGTGTCCTGATTTCCAGCACTTTTTCCCCCAGTGGTAGCATACTGACATAGCACTGCTGCAGACTAGTCAGGACACAGTAATTTCCCTACCTATTTTATAAACTGCAAGAATGAACAAATGTTGCCACAGAAATTAGGACTAAAGTACAGCAGATAATTAGGAGTCCTGGGTATGATAAGAACACTGAGAAATCTAGCTTTTCCTGTACATGGTAGTCTGTGTCCTGAAGCTGTTTGATCTATCTCGACAACTTAGAATGTGGTAAAAAAGGTTTTACTGCAGGAATATTTACATAAGCTCCTGCTTTCACATGAGTGGTCATCCTTCTCTGCATGATGAATAGATAAATCTTATTGTACTGAGTTGCTGGGAAGCCATCTCAAAGCACATTAACTGTGTGTTTTTTTTTTTTTGGGGAGACGCCATGTGTGCGTTTCCTGCAAGAGAAGTTATGTTCACCAAAGGTATCACTTTGGAGGCCTAGTGGCTAGTTGGTTTCCTTTAAAAACTTTCTGTAATAAGCTGGCTACACTGCTCTGATGTCACTGATGGTAGGAAGTAATACCATCTCATGGCACAGAGCTGACAGTAGCCATCAACAGCCCCAGTGGGTTTCACTATTTATGAGGGGCGGGGCACCAAAGTGATTGCAAGTTATTTTTGAATCTGAAATATTTTTCATTTAGTTCTCTCACAGTGCTTTGTTGATGCAGCAAATAAGAGAAGTCACTATGGTAAACACAGACTTCTAACGTGACACCATGGTGCCAGTTAGTCACCAAAGTACAGCTGAACCCAAATGCCAAGTGAGTAAGTGCTGAGCACGGTGTTGACTCTGTATAAGCAGCTGAGCCACACGAATTTGTTAAAATCTTTTTGCAAAAGAAAAATGGCATTGATTAGCAACTGTTGGTTGTGTCCCCCACACTTTTGACAGACACCCTGAGGAGTGTAGCATGGCCAGAGTTGTGCTGTGACGTCAGACTTTTTTGTCTGATTTGGTCAAAGCACAAACAACCCTCCTCCCACTATAAAGCAGTTCTGCTTCTTGCTTTTCATGCCTCTCCATCCTCTAAATACTTCCAACATTCAGTTCAGCCCCACCACCCTCCCCACCTAGCCCTTCTCAGACACACAGTCATTAGAATTACTGAATCTAATCTTTTCACTCACATCACATGCAGTGCAAACATCTTCATCTTTTGCATCTCATTGCTGAGCCAAACGTCCGGGAATCTCACTCCAGTACTGCTTTTTATGAGATTAATGACATTCAAACCTGGTGGTGAGATGCAGATGTTGGGTATCTTTGCCCTACATTGAACTTGTTTACAAAGATCAATTTTACTAAACTGAGTGAATGTGTGGCCAAGATGGGAGAGACGCTAATGACTTATAGGTGCACATGAATGGAGGATGGGGGTCACTCATGGCTGTACTACCTGAAGATTGACCTTGATTTTTTTATTTTTTTTAGATGATGTAACAAATAGCCATCTCTCTGCCCTCCCTAACATGAAGATGGTTTGGAAGGGCACATATGGCTGTGCCCCCCAACACAACTTTGGCAAGGTAAGGGGTGGAATTGGTGTTATTGTGTTTGGCTAACAAAGTTGTGAACATGAAGACTCTGGCTTGAACCTCACCACTGTCACTTGCTACGTGTGACCCTGAGCAACACACAACCTCCCTGCTCTTCTCACAACTGCCACTTACTATGTTGTCCTGAGCAAGTCACTTTTCCTGCCTGTGCATATGTGCTTTGCAGTCTGCTTAATGTATTTTTAAGCTGTTTGAATCTCCTCCTGCACTGAAATGGTAGCAGCATTCTCTGCACCAACTCTCCTGAACTGTAGTGCTTTAGAATACAGATTTATGAAATGCTATGGAAATCAAACTTCTTTTTCTTTATCAATAACTGTAGGAGAAACATAGAAGGATAACATAGAAAGATAGAATTTATCAGCAAAAAAGGACTGGTAGGCCCACCCAGTCTGCCCAGATGGTCCCTGCCAAATCTATCTCTACAGACCCCAAGTGATCTGTGACAACCCTACCTCTTCCCTGCCTGTTTACGAATATTCCCATACGTCTATCCCATAGATGCTTGAAGCCTCTGTTTTTGCCTCTCCCACTTCTACTGGCAGTCTATTCCAGGCATCTACTGCCCTTTCAGTGAAACAGTACTTCCTCATATACCTCTTTAACCCCCCACTTCATCACTTGCCCTCTGGTACTGATGCTCTTTCTCATTTGAAAGACACGCCCCTCCTGCACCCTGTTCACCCCTCTGAGGTACTTGTAGAGTACATGTGCACAGGGTCTTGATCTTGGGGCTTTACACTAAGATCTGAATCAGAGCCTTACAACCCTTGCCCACTCTTACCCCCATCGAAGTTAGCAGGTGTCCTTTTAAAAAATGACTTAAATAGGTAAAATCAAAGAGTCTGTGCCCCCCCCCAAAAAAAAAAACAACACACAAATCAGGGATTTACTGATATGACTTCATTTTTGGCATCTAGAACCAACACTAGTCGGGGGTCCCCGAAAGCTTACATCTTAGTTGCTCCTATAAACACACTGTTCTCCCCAGCAGCATAATGTTCCTCTACTTTAATTTGTCTGCTGAGGGGGGTGCCCAACCCCCTTCGGCATATTGCCCCCCCCACACACACATTTTCTATGCCAACAGGGTGCCCAATCTCCGTAGGCTCCACTACCCCCCAAAACACCCTGGGGCACACTGGGAGCCCACCCCACTGTGCCCAAAGCAAACGGGATTTATTTTATTAAATCGCCTGTAAACAAGAAAACGGTCCATCACTGTCGGCTGTAGCACCTTCCCCAACCCGCATCCACTCTCTACGCACCCCATACTTGCCTCCAGAGCCCGGCACAACGATCTTCAGTGGAGCGGGAACACATCTGCACTCTTTAAAGCTGACCGCGGACTGAAGAAATGCCGGTAAGCTGTATAATGGCATCAAGGGGTGGGTTGCAACTTAGGTGTATAGCTTGGCCATTTTTGCGACTTTTGGCTCCAAATTTGCAACATGGTGTTCTTGGGACCCAATCTCGAACTCAGTCACTGTCATGTCATTATTCAGTCCCTAAAGGTGGTTTCACGGTCACTGCCTGGAATCACCTTTTGGGACTGATTAAATGAAACGACAGTGTCACTTTATGAGGGGGGGCTACCAAAAAGCCTATGTTGCATTCGGTGAAAAAATTCCAAGAAATGACTGTGTTATAAGCGTGCGTTGTGCAGGTTCCACACATGCTCACAACTTCAAGACTTTTTAATACTTTCACTCCAGACTGTCAGCATTGGCATTTTTTCACACCTCCTTATGAACAGGACAGCTGTCATTTTTCACAGCTTGCCCAAACTGTGTTTTCGCACATCTGGCACAGAATGGTGCAGTCGCTGTAGCAAAATCAACATTTCAGACAGATTAACAAAACCACACTGCCACTGTTCATGAGCACAGGTGCCAAGTGCTTTCGTGAGATGGGGATCAAAAAAAGGCCATGTTGAAAATTTGTACTGCAAATACCAACAAAAGCCCAGGGCGTTACGGTTTCTAAACACAACACCTCACCCTGTACAGACTAACAGACGTCAGGTGTGTGCCTTTGGATTGCTGGCTGTAATGCTCATGCCATTTCACCCCCATCCTGCAGCCAGTGACCGGCATGGATGTGTGCCTTGGACTCTTCAGCCCCACAGTTCACCCCATTCTCCTATACTGCACCCATTTCAGCGTACATCCTAATGGAATGGAGCGACTATAAAGCCGAACACCCCAAGGCACACCTCAACACTCGTTCGTGTCTGCAGAATGAATAGGGCGAGGTGAAATGGCATGAGCATTATGCACGACAACCAAAAGGCATACCCCAATGCCTGTCCATCTCTGCAGGGTGGAAGTGAGGCTCCAGTGAAATTCGATACTTCTCTGCTATTCCTATTCTGCATTGTTTAACTCCTGAACTTCCAATGCTAATACCAAAAAGCAAACCTTCGGCATTGACAAATGCTTGTTTTAAATTATTATTGGTCAGTTTTGCAGGCATGTCTGTGCTGTCCAGCGGAGTTAAGTAAATATTGTTTATTGGGGGGTGGGCTGCTGTAGTTTCTTTAAATATTATTGCAGAGTTTAGTAAATATTATTGCTTACACCCTCACCGTAGTTTCTGTAAATATTGCTGGTTCTCTTGCTTTGTGTTTTAATTTTCAAACCCGTTTGACGGACGACTGTATTTTGCTAAATAGCATGCCAAACACCCCTCGCTGTATTCAGCAGCCTTAGGAGACGAAGTACTTCACTTGCCCATCACAGAAAATGATGTAACAGCTTCTACAAGTCCGGCACGGATTCTTAACGCCGCCAATAAGTGGTAACGGGACCCTGCAATGTATCCTCCACAACGTTTGACCGCCCCCAAAAAAAAAAAAATAAATACAGAAGGAAAACCTCCAAAGTTCCAAGTAGAAGAAATGTAGCTAAGGCTTTAGGGAAATCGCCTCCCACATCCAACACAAAGAAGGAAGGCAACAACTCCGCGGGCTTAAAACGCACAAGTACGTCAAACTAGTTGAAACATTCCAACACATTTTGTACTCTAGTAATCTGCATTTCTATTTCCCAAATACGTGCATTAACTGGGACAGCAGGGCCGGAGAAATCAGCATTTTGTTAAATTTAACGTTTTAGGTTTTCCATAACACGGCCGCCTCAATATTCTGCGTTAATAGTGGCCAAAACTTTCATCAAATGATAGGATTAACTCAGATTACATTGATACACTCAGAAAACATTCTCCATACCTTCCAACTAGCTTGAGCCCCAAACCGGAAGAGAACGAGAAGACGAGGAGCATTGTGGGAAATTCGCCTCGCTGCGCGACTTGAAAATAATCCCCGAAACGCCCCAGCAACGCTGAAGTCAGGCAAGAAGGTTCCGGTTCTGTAATTAAACAGTGCCGGACGACTACTGTACTGCTTGTTCTATTCGCTAAAATATCACTAAACTGAATTCCTCTTTCTCACTCTCTAAAATAGGAATTAATTTGGGCATCTCCTGTTCCACAAGATTTCACGATTTCTATCTATTCTAATAGTATTTTTTTATTTGTACCGTTGTCCGTTTTTGACAAGCGCGAGCTGTTTGCAACAACAGTATCATTTTACAGGGTTGCAACCTTTTAAAAAGCCCAAAGTGGGACATTTCTTACTGAAACATGATTTTTTTGCAGGCCAATGGGTAACCCTGGCCAATGCAACAGTCTTGGTTTCTCTATGTAATCAAAATTAAGGCAAAGTATTGTAGTTCCTTAGTTGCTTCAATTGTTTATCATTTTAAGGTATTTTAGTTAAGGTATTATAGTTTTCTGCAACATTTAGTGTAAAGTTAGAAAATATTTTGTCTACTATAAAGTCAGGACATTTAGGCCCAGATATTCAGACTGTGTAGGGCAGTGGCGCAAGCTTGGGTGCAGCGCAACTGGGATGCTCCAGGGCCAGGACCAGGTGATATTCAACGGTGATGCGCTATGGTGCAGCACCATTGAATATGGCACACAGCACGGCACAGTGGCACTGCGCCAGCGCAAGCCACAGATATGGAGCACGGGGATGCGCCAGCGCAACTGTAGTTGGGCGAGGCGCAGCACCCGTGATATTCAGCAGGGGGCATGAAATTTCATAAGACATGCAAGACGCAAATGGGGCCATTTGCATGTCATTATGGATCCATTTGCATGCCGTGCACAGGGCAGCCTGGCAACTTGCGCCTGGCGCCCTGCACAGCATGACGTTTGCAGTTGGGATCCCGAGGCATCCCGCCCCATGTAGCGATCGCGGTCCCACTGTAACATAACAGCCCCTGGTAGTCTAGTGGTCCCCTACCTCCGAGTCCTGATATAAGTTAATGAAGACCTCTCCCTGGTGGTCAGAGGTCCTCCACCCTCCCAAGTCCCGATACAGTAAATGAAGACCGTCTCTGGTGATCTAGTGGTTTCCCCCCGCCCATCTCTGCGATTGTGGTACAGCACCGTCAGAAATATCCCTGGTGATCCAGTGGAACACCCCCCACCCACACAGAACCCCGTGCCTCCCCCCGCTCCCCTGTCATCGGTGGGCGGCAACAACCCACCCGCATGCCACCCGCCGAATGACACGTACAGTATGGGCTTGCAGGGCATACTGTGCTAGACAGTCCCAAATATGTGAATTCACATATTTGAACTGTCTAGCGAAGTATGTCATAAGTCCATTGGTCCACACTGGGGACCAATGGCGGCAGCACATACTGTACCTGTCATTCAGAGGACGGGTTGTTGCCGCCCACTGATGATGGGGGAGCGGGTGGGCAAGGGTTCTGTGGGTGGAGGGGTGAGGGTGCCACTGATCACCAGAGATATTTCTGATGGTGCTGTACCATGATCGCGACGATGGGCAGGAGGACCACAGACCACCAGACCTGCCTCAAGCATTTATCGGGGTTCGAAGGGTGGGGGACCACTTGAATAGCAGGAAAGGTCTGAAATAACATTTATCGGGACACGGGGGTGGGGAGTACCACTAGACTACCAGGGTTATGTGGGTGCTTCTTGGCGGTGTTCTGGGTGGGTGGGCGCACCACGGCTGGCGACTGCTGTGTTGCACCCTGCAATACAGCAGCCCGCCTGTGGGTGGCCAGGAGTTGCTCCACTGTTTCACGAGCTCAACTTTGAGCCTCGCTATGTGGTGCAATGTAGGGGTGCACTGGCATATGCGCTGCACATCCCAGGCTGAATATCGGGATGTGCCGCATATGCATGAGACATAGAAGTTGACGGCAGATGAGGACTGCGAGGCCCATCCAGTCTGCCCATTCCTTTTTCTACCTTATAAATGTGCCATCGGCCTTTGCTTTGTCAATGGCCTATCTATTCATACTCATCTGTATTGCTCCCTTATGTCTGTCCGATGCCTGTTTGAAGCCCTGCACTGTATTCATATCCATCACTTCCTGAGGTAGCCCATTCCACGCAACCACCACTCTTTCAGTGAAAAAGAACTTCCTCACATTACCCCTTAATCGGCTTCCATCTAATCTCATGCTGTGTTCTCTTGTCCCGCTGTTTTTTCTTATATTGAAACATGTTAAACTCTTTCACCTTGTTAATGCCCTTAAGGTGTCTGAATGTTTCGATCATATCACCTCTCTCCCTCCTTTGCTCTCTAGGGTATACACATTAAGCTCCGTTAATTTGTCCTCATATATTTTCTGATGCAGTCCCTGCACCATTTTGGTTGCCCTTCTCTGGACTGCCTCAATTTGGTTAACGTCCTTGTGAAGGTGTGGCCTCCAGTACTGCATTCAGTACTCCAGATGGGGCCTAACCAGTGTCTTGTAAAGAGGGATTATTACCTCCCTCTTCCAACTTGTGATACCCCTACTAATACACCCAACATCCCTCTAGCCTTACCTAGTGCTTTAGTGGTCTGCTTGGATGATTTTGGGTCATCGGTGATGATGATGCTGAAGTCTCTTTCTTCCCTTGTGACTGCCAGCAGCTCCTCTCCCAGCCTATAGGTGGCTTCAGGGTTTCTCTTACCTATGTGCATGATCTTGCTCTTCTTTGCATTAAACCCCAGTTGCCACTCTTCTGACCATTTTGCCAGTTTATCCAGATCTCTTCTCATTCTGCCCACCCCGTCTGGATCACCTACTATGTTGCAGGTGTAACCCCCCTTGTTACCCGAGGCTACTAGAATCCCAGTAAGACCTAGTGGTAGGCAGGGAACGCAGCTTGTGAAACTCCAGTTAAATGGGTTTCACACTGTCTCACTCTGTTCTCAGTCTCAGCTGAGACTGAGGGATGACATCACCAATAGAACTTTCACAGCTGCATGAGCCACATTGGAATCTGCAGCAAAGGGAGTTAGATAGAACGTTGGGAATTTTATAGTCAGTCTGCAGTTTGTCTTCAGTGAGTGAAGTTGGAAGTTGGGAGCTTGTAAAGCAGCTCAGTGAAGGCTCTAGGAGCCTCAGCCCTGACAGAGGGCTACTTTTCAGTAATAGGGTGTGTGTCTCCACCTTAAAGAGAGACACAGGAAGATTACTGAAGTGGTGGAAACCACTGTTTTCGGGTCTCAGTGCCCCCTCCCTCCGGAGGGGGGAATGAGAAGGTTTCCCTGCAGATTTCTGGGGCAACCCCCTAGTTCTGCGTGTGGAGGAAAAGCTGCCTGTTCGTTCCAATATTTATTTGGGAGAAAAGAAGATTTGTGAGTCGCCTGTGGGGCACCTGCAACGTAAGGGTGAGTGTCTGCTCTGGCTAAAAGGGCATATGTTTTTTCACCCTGGGACTTGTGTGACAATGTAGGGATTGAACTACTAAATATTGAGAAGCCTAGAGAAACGGGCCAAGCAAGTAAAAGTAGTTTCAAGTTCCAGAATTTGTTGGGATACAAATAATATGTAGAGGTGATGTGACAGACGTTTACCCTTAATCTACATTTAAAAGTTCAGTAAAGGAATTGTTCAGTTTTCCAGATGTAACCCCCCTGCAAATGGGGGTTCCCAAAAGACTTCCAGGAGCTTGCTTGAATGCTCCAAGCCTGAATGGTGTTTGGCGTTTAAGCCATTTATCAGTGAGTGTTTTTAGAACCTCTGGTACTGTCTCTTTAAGAGCTGTCTGCTTGCAGACATAATTAGTTTGTATGGGGGACTGTGTGTTTCTTTGATTGAGTACCACTCAAGCTGCTGCCAATTCACCCCATTTTTGCAGTCACTAGAGTGCAAGGGAACCTGTCTGAAAGATGTAACTGATTGCCAGAAATCATTTACAGTAATAATAAAATTACAGTTTGTCTAACCTGCTTTCTTTGCAGTCAGAACTGTCTGCCTAGTTCCCCATTCTGGTTTTGAACTGCTGAACTGGACCAATCAGTGTGGGTAAACTAGCTCTAAAATGATGCCTTGGACGAATCAGAACTTGGGACTCATAATCTGAGCCAGCCACAAGAGGATTGTATGGGCAGTGACTCTGGGAGATGTAGTTTAGACTTGATTGCCTTTTTGGACCAACAGCAGCAGTCTATTGTGAGTGACAGCCAATCCAGTCAAGAACTGGGAGGAACTCAAAGGAAGTGCCCGGTTTTTGTCTGTTGGGAGTTTCAGTTTGAGATCTGAAAGTGAAGGGAAAGAAACCCTATGCTCCTTCAGTGCACAGTTTCAGTCAAAAAAGCGTGTGCAAGGCCCAGAGTTCAGTCTACAACTGTGTAACTGCTTGTTAGGACTGAATCCGCCCTGTAGAGAAAGAATCAAAGGATCTCTGAAGAGTAGAAACCAGGCTCACCCTGTAGAAGACTGAAGAAATTGTTGAATTACACTCGGTCTGTCAGGAACTGAATCTGCTGTGTGTTCTCTGGTTATTGTGCAGTAATTGCGATTGGGATACAGATGCAGCCTGCCTGGTATAGTGCTTTCTTTTTTTTACCATATAAATGTGTGAGAGTCTCTTGGAGATCAAAAAGTAGCCCCACTGACATTGAAGGACCATATCTTCTTTGGAGGTCGTGATGCACTAATTAGGGTAACTCCTGTTGAATTGTACATTAAATCCAAATGGAATTACTGTACTGCTGACTGTTTAATTTTCCTTTTCTCTGTGGGGCCCCTACCAGCTGCCACAGTTTGGACCTAGCCACTGGGGCCTGGAGTGCCCAGGGACAGTAACTGGTAGGGATAGGCCTGTGCACAGAGCCATAAATGAATAGTAAAGTGATAAGCTAATTAACCCTGATTTCCCCTGTCCTTGTTATATCCCAAATAAATCAGAGCTGTTTGTTTCAACAGTTATACTGCCTGAGGTATTTGTCTATGTTAAAGTACTGTACTGTGATTGTTGCACTGTATCTTATTTTACAGGATGTCCCGGTGCCTAGAACCAGCCTTGGGGTAAGTGTATACTGTGAAGGTAATTCTGCTATATTGTGTGGGCCACTAGTGGGAAGAAAGGGGGTTGCAGTGTCCCAGAGGGCTGTGACCAAGTAAGTTTAACTATTGCAAACCCTGACCTCTGGGTGGAGGCACCCGCCATTGGATCCAGGCCCTCAACCTGTTAGTGGCAAATCAGGCAGGGGTAGTAGCCCTGGGATAGCGCCATCTAGGGGTTACATTTGGAGGCTCACCGCTGGGATTGTGTCCTCTAGTGGCCATATTTACAAACCACTGTTAAGGAAAAAAATAAATAAATAAATAAATAGGTACCCGACAGAAGTGGCTGTGCACCGGCTGGTGGAGTGGTGTACTGGGGAGGAGATCGACCCCAAAATGCTATGCTTATCCTGGACATCCCCCTGAGTATCAATACAGGACACTGTGCAGAGTACTTTCCAAGGTGGAAGGTTTCAAAATCCTGTGGTGGTGGAGCCGCTAATCTGCTCACCCACACTTTCCTGGCCCTAGTAGAGTTTAAGATCCCATAGATAGCTCCAAAGTACCACAGACCATTACCCCAGAGGGAGCCCAGATTCTGATGAGGACCTATGGTGGAGAGTAAGAAATGCACAACAGTACCAAGGGGAGTTGTTGTCTGTGTATGTCTCTCGGCTGGAAAAATTGTTGCAAGAATGCCTCAGAAAGGGTAGTTTGCCAGCGATTGAACTGGACCGAACCAGACTGGACAGAATCCTTAAGTCTGCCCCCTTCTCAGAACTGCTGTTGCTTCAATTCGCCTAGCAAATCGACTGGAATCCCCACCCTCCTATGATGAGTTAATGAGAGAAATTCGAGGAGTTGAGAAAAGGCGACCTCGGGAGGGACCTGCACCAATAGCTGTGGCTATGACCCGAGTGACTGAGGGTGGCCCATCAAGTGAAGTTCAGGGGCAGAGGTTGGCAGTCAATGAGTGCTCTGATAAGGAAAAAGATATGCCACAATGGGGCGAACTGTTGAGAGAGATCCGAGAATTCAAAAACAGTCCCTTTATGAAGGCCGACCACCAGTCTGGGCCCCGACTATATCCGACTGCATCTGCTATGGGGGTGGGGATACCTACCATGTATCTCCTGCTGATAACAGCTCGAACTCGATTCCTTTTGACCATGGAAGTGGAGAAACTGACGAGATGTCTCCAAATGCTTATCACGCCGCAGACAGAGATGGCACCAAGGTTTCCAGTTAGTAATACCCCCGCCCTGGCTCCCAGTGTGGCACCTCGGCCAGCTCAAACTCCAAAAAGTATGTTTTGCTATAATTGTGGGAAGGATAGGCACATGAAAAGGGAATGCCAATCCCCAAAAGACACTGACAAAGTTGCATATAGGCTACAAGGAGAGCTTCGGAGAACAAATCAGTGGTTAAGAGGTGCACGAAATGATCCCAGTGAGGGCACCAAAATGCTAATCACGTCCTTTTGTGGCAAGGTCAGTTGCCCAGGCCCCCACTACCGCCTCTCCAGACTGGTCCAGAATAGTGGGTCCCTCCATGGAGACCACTGTAAAGGTAAATGGAGTGTCTACAAGAGCTGTGATTAGACAGTGGCTCCCAAGTGACAATTATGTTTCAAGATTGGTATCAGAAGCATTTGTCAGGCGTACCTACAACCATTAGAAGGACTGCATGTATGGGGTTAAGTGAAAGGCTACCCCTATTCTGGGTATATCCAAATTTGGCTGTCTTTCCCACCTCCGTGGCTGGAGTGGCCGAACAAGTAGAGACCCTAGCCTTAGTGTGTCCCCCACTGGACTGTATGATGGTGTCCCTTTGTTGATTGGAACAAATGCTCATATGTTCAGAAGGCTGGCACATTTGTGTTATGAAAACAGGGGTCAAAGACTAGTAGAGCTTTAAGAGTTCGGCTTTAATTAAGAAGGCCTATGAGGCACAGAGATGCTGAAAATATAGAACCAGAGGAACCGATTGGAATTGTATGGAAGAAGGATCCTGAGTCTCTGATCCTGGCACAAATGCCCAGTGTACCTTACAGGGAGAGGTCCGTATCAGAAAGGATGTTAAGAATAAAATATTAATGTTGGATGCACCAGGCGATGGAAAATTGCCAGAGGGACTGCTGGTCAAGCCTAGTATTTTGCCCGCTAGAGCCCATGCTTATGCCAGAAGGGTAATGGTCCAAGTTCATAATGTGTCTGAAAAGAGACATTCGAGTAAATAGAGGTTGCATCCTGGCTAATGTGCATTGTGCAGACACTGCAGTGCTACCAGCAGCAAGAGTTCAAGGAAGAATGACAGAGTAACGCCCAGACTTGTTTGATTTGGCAACTCCCGCTGCCAGCTGAATGGAAAGTGAGGATCAGTGAGAAGCTTGCCCAGAGACCAGGTGTTTTCTTTAAAGGAATGGGACGTAGGATGCGTGCAAGGCTGAGCACAATATCGGCTGCATGACGAAAGACCATTTCGTGAGAGGTCTCGGCGCCTGGCACCTGCTGATATAGATGATGTGAGACGGCATCTGCAAGAGATGTTAGCGGCTGGTGTAATACAAGAATCCAGAAGCCCTTATGCTTCCCCATTGTGGTAGTGAGGAAAAGAATGGGACAGTAAGGATGTGCGTGGATTATCGCACCTTAACCGCGGACTATCCTGATCAGTACACAATGCCCGCATTCAGGATGCTTTGGACTGCCTAAGCGGGAGCAAGTGGTTCTCTGTGCTGGATCTCCGCGATGGGTACTACCAGATCCCGATGGCCCCAGAGGACCGTGAGAAGACAGCCTTTATCTGTCCGCTTTCTATGAATTCATGAGGATGCCTCAAGGGATTTCAGGTGCCCCAGCCACTTTTCAACGATTGATGGAGCGTGCAGTGGGGACATGAACTTACTAGAGTGCCTGGTATACCTAGATGATGTTATTGTGTTTGGCAGCTCACTGGAGGAACATGAGAGCAGATTATTTAAGGTATTGGATCGACTGGAGGACTTTGGCCTTAAACTGTCCATTGATAAGTGTCAATTCTTTCAAACATCAGTAAAGTATGTGGACACATAGTATCCACCGAGGAATAGAGACCGACCCAAGTAAAGTTGAGGCCTTGACCACCTGGCCACAGCCCAAAAATCTAAAAGAACTGCAAAGATTCCTGGGATTCTGTGGTTATTATCGGCGTTCATCAAGGACTATTCAAGAGTGATCCGCCCTTTATAACCTTACTCAAGGGTATCCCCAACCCACAAAAAAAATACCAAAGTCAGCGTCCTCAAGACTGAAAGAGTGTATTTTCATCCGAGTGAAGTATTTGGGGCCGCTGGACTCCTGATTGTGAGACTGCTTTTCATGAGATCATATATCAACTTACCCATGCTCCAGTGCTGGCCTATGCCGATCCAAGAAAACCTTCGTCCTGCACTGATGCTAGCTTGCAAGGGTTGGGGCCATGTTGTACCAAGAGCAGATGGCCTGAGACCAGTGGCCTTTGCCAGTAGAAGCCTGACCCCATCCGAAAAGAACTATCCTGTACATAAGTTAGAGTTCCTAGCTTTGAAGTGGGCTATTGTTGACCAATTCCATGAGTACTTGTATGGGGCTAAAATACTAGTAAAAACTGACAATAATCCTTTGACCTATGTGCAGACCTCAGCTAAGTTGGATGCCACTGGCCACAGGTGGCTTTCTGCATTATCTACATATGACTATGCTCTCGAATACCGAGCAGGTCTGAACCACATAGATGCTGATGCTCTCTCCCGGAGGCCTGTTCCCCAGAATGATTGGGTCCGATTGGCAGAACCTGACATTCGGGCACTCTGCGGAAGTTTGACAGGGAGGAACAAATGTCCCACAGACGAGTGGACTGCATGGTGGATTGCTTGAGGACCCTCTGAGAATTGCATACCTGCTGCTTATTGCCACTTTTCTGCAATAGACATTGGTGCACTGCCTCAGCTGGACAATGACAGTAAGCCAGGCTCAATCCAGCGATCCTATGATCAAATCAGCTTTAGAAGCCCTCTATGCAGGAAAAGATGTGTCAAATTACGCTCCACTGATTTGAGAACTGCACTGTTATACAAAGAAGGTCCTAAGTTGAAACTGATCAATAAACTGTTATATAGAGAAACAGTAGACAGAGGGGACAAGTAGACAAACAACAACTGGTGCTGCCCACTGCCTTCGAGACTCAGTATTGAGGTCCTTGCACAACCACATGGGGCACCTTGGTATAGACAGAACACTGACTTGGTGAGATCCAGATTCTATTGGCCTAAGATGGAGGCTGATGTGGAGCAACACATACGAACTTGTAGTCGCTGCTTACAGAGGAAAGCTTTGCCCCAGAGGGCTGCCCTTGTTAACATAACCACCAGTGCACCCATGGAGCTGGTCTGTATTGATTTTCTGAGTTTGGAGTCAGATCAAAGAAATATCAGTAATGTGCTGGTGGTCACTGACCATTTCACGAGATATGCCCAAGCTTTTCCCACCAAAGACCAGAAAGCATCCACTGTAGCCAAAGTACTCGTGAAAACTTTTTGTTCACTATGGGCTCACAAAGAATCCATTCTGATCAAGGGAGAGACTTTGAGAGTCGTCTGATCAAAGAGATGCTTTCTCTGTGGGGAGTGAGAAAGTCCAGAACCACTCCTTACCACCCCAGGGGACCCACAGCCTGAACGTTTCAACCGCACTTTGCTAGATATGCTAGCACCCTGCACCCAAAGGACAAGCCTAGATGGAGCCAACAAATTAGCACCTGGTACATGCTTATAACTGCACCAAAAGTGATGCCACTGGGTTCTCCCCTACCGCCTGATGTTTGGAAGAGAAGCTCGACTACCGGTAGATGTGTGTTTTGGGGTCTCTCCTGATGGGGTTCAAGCTGACAACTATTTACAGTATGTGCAAAAGTTAAAGGCCCAGCTAACTCATGCGTACCAACTGGCTCAAACCATGGCTGCCAAAGAAATCTGGCCAACAAAGAAAGGTATGATAAAAGGTGAAGCACAGGAACTCCAGGAGGAGATCGGGTATTGCTAAGAAATCTGGGACTGCATGGCAAACACAAGATTGCTGACAGATGGCACCATCTCCCTCACATTGTAGTGGGCAAACTAGATGATCTGCCAGTGTACAAAGTAAGGCCTGAGAACAATTCAAAAGATGTAAAAACAATGCATAGAAATCATTTACTACCCATTGGACAAATCCTGATTGAGTCTGAGCCCCAGAAGATGCCCCTCTGGACCAGTGACTAGAGCTGCTGCTAAGAAAAGATCAAGGAAGTCTGCACCTACAGAAGCAGAGTTAAAGTGTTCCCCGCACAAGTCCCAGTTGAGCATGACTGTCAGTCCATATCAGAAGAAAGTGAGAGTGACTTTGAATACTATCCTTCTTACGAACTGAGTCAATTGTTTGGGCAATCCCTAGTCAATACTGGAGACAAAGCTGGGCCTTCTGGACTGTCTAAGCCCCAGCTTCATCCCTGGAGCCATTGCTCCCAGAAAGTGAAGTGCAAAGCATCAGATCAGATGAAATGGAATCATTGTGCATGGTTGAACTGTTGAGTTTTCAGGAGGAAAATGATAGATTGGGCAGACTGGTGATACACAACAAGAAGAGTATTTTAGAGTGCCCTGACAGTCCACTGCCAGTGTCCAGCTCTCCATGCAGCCAAATGTTGTGGACTCAGAAACTGTAACTCCTGGAGCTGAAAGTGCCCCAAGTTCTAGCCTCTCTACCCCATGGAGACTCCCTGACAAGTGAGGACAATGCTGAAAATGAGGCTCAGAGTGCAGGACTGTAACAGTTCCCCTAGAAAGACTGGTCGAGCTGTAAAGCCTGTGGTGCACCTCAGTTATGATTCCCTGGGCGGCCAGTGGACCTGCCTCTCAATGTTGTCCATAAAGAGTGTATGTGTCCCGGGCTCATTGCCCAAACTGAGCGTCAGTGCTAACTCCAAGTTACTTGTGTTGCCCTCTAAGTATGGTGCCCTTGCCCCGTCCAGCCCCAAGGTAACTGATAGGGAAGGGCTCCCTCTCTTCAGGTTTCATGTACAAGAGGTAATAACTTGAGTTTATGGTACAATGTGTGTGTTATACTGTGTAAAGAGTGACGTACTGCAATGTTTCAGAAATGGTTCTTGGTAAAATGATGTATTGACTGATGATTACATGTGTGAGCCTAATGCAAATGTATATGGTTGCAGTTGAAACTTATGGGGTACTTGTGGCCTTGGACGATCAAGCTTTCCCAAACCAGGAAGGTGTAACCCCACACCAAATGAGGGGGGTTCCCAAAAGATTTCAAGAGCTTGCTTGAATGCTCCAAGCCTGAATGGTGTTTGGCGTTTAAGCCATTTATCAGTGAGTGTTTTAGAACCTCTGGTACTGTCTCTTTAAGAGCTGTCTGCTTGCAGACATAATTAGTTGTATGGAGACTGTGTGTTTCTTTGATTGAGTACCACTCAAGCTGCTGCCAATTCACCCCATTTTGCAGTCACTAGAAGTGCAAGGAACCTGTCTGAAAGATGTAACTGATTGCCAGAAATCATTTACAGTAATAATAAAATTACAGTTTGTCTAACCCTTTCTTTGCAGTCAGAACTGTCTGCCTAGTTCCCATTCTGGTTTTGAACTGCTGAACTGGACCAATCAGTGTGGGGTAAACTAGCTCTAAAATGATGCCTTGGACGAATCAGAACTTGGGACTCATAATCTGAGCCAGCCACAAGAGGATTGTATGGGCAGTGACTCTGGGAGATGTAGTTTAGACTCGGTGCCTTTTGGACCAACAGCAGCAGTCTATTGTGAGTGACAGCCAATCCAGTCAAGAACTGGGAGGAACTCAAAGGAAGTGCCAGTTTTTGTCTGTTGGGAGTTTCAGTTTGAGATCTGAAAGTGAAGGGGAAAGAAACCCTGTGCTCCTTCAGTGCACAGTTTCAGTCAAAAAACGTGTGCAAGGCCCAGAGTTCCGGTCTACAACTTGTGTAACTGCTTGTTAGGACTGAATCCGCCCTGTGAAAAGAATCAAAGGATCTCTGAAGAGTAGAAACCAGGCTCACCCTGTAGAAGACTGAAGAAATTGTTGAATTACACTCGGTCTGTCAGGAACTGAATCTGCTGTGTGTTCTCCTGGTTATTGTGCAGTAATTGCGATTGGGATACAGATGCAGCCTGCCTGGTATAGTGCTTTCTTTTTTTACCATATAAATGTGTGAGAGTCTCTTGGAGATCAAAAGTAGCCCTGCTGACATTGAAGGACCATATCTTCTTTGGAGGTCGTGAGTACTAATTAGGGTCGCTCCCTGTTGAATGCCACATTAAATCCAAATGGAATTACTGTACTGCTGACTGTTTAATTTTCCTTTTCTCTGTGTGAAAGGGCCCTACCAGCTGCCACGGTTTGGACTAGCCACTAGGGCCTGGGTACCCAGGGACAGTAACTGGTAGGGATAGGCCTGTGCACAGAGCCATAGGTAGATAGTAAAGTGATAAGCTAATTAACCTGATTTCCCCCTGTCCTTGTTATATCCCCCTAAATAAATCAGAGCTGTTTGTTTCAACAAAGTTATACTGCCTGAGGTATTTGTCTATGTTAAAGTACTGTACTGTGATTGTTGCACTGTATCTTATTTTACAGGATGTCCGGTGCCTGAACCAGCCTTGGGGGTAAGTGTATACTGTGAAGGTAATTCTGCTATATTGTGTGGGCCACTAGTGGGAAGAAGGGGGTTGCAGTGTCCCAGAGGGCTGTGACCAAGTAAGTTTAACTATTGCAAACCCTGACCTCTGGGTGGAGGCACCCGCCATTGGATCCAGGCCCCTCAACCTGTTAGTGGCAAATCAGGCAGGGGTAGTAGCCCCTGGGATAGCGCCATCTAGGGGTTACACAGAGAAATGGCCGGGTATGGGCTGTGGGAGCTGGAGGTGGGTGGCCCCCCATCTTTAGTGACCAGGTCCACCTCTATGGATTTCGTCTGTGGTTTTCTACTTTGCCTCAGGCATTTGGCCAGTGATGGGGGAAGTACTCAGACATGGGATTGTAAGAAAAATTCTCTCTGAGAGTCGCAGACTCTAGTGTGGTGTGTGGAGCCATGACAGGATAATTGGTTCATTCGTCCAATGGACCGTGGATCAAGTGGCCGGCGGGGGAGCCGGGCCAGTGGGGAAAACCCAAGTGTGTACAAGTCGGGCTGTGTACCCAAAGCTGCGTGCAAGTCCGGGCTGTGTGCCTGGTGGGTTTAGAGCCTGAGGGCTGGAAATAGTGATAAAGTGTTCTGTTGTCTCTAATCTGCATTACCAGGAAATGTAGCCCCATGGGGGTCCGTCTATGCTTTGTTTGTTCAGCTAGGATGTGAATAAAAGCCACACTGAAGAATCACATTCCTGGTTCTGGACATTACAGTTATTGCTTCCTGTGTTCTGATTTACTTGGGTGCCCCTGTGCAGAGTAGCCAAACCTAGGTCCCCTTGTGCCGAGTAACCTCATCCTCCCCGAACCCAGGTCCCCACCAGGTACTGCTGTCAGCTTCAACAGCATGCCACCTGTCATTTTGCTAAAAAGGCAGGGGTGAGGGGTTACACAGGTCTTGGTGTCATCTGCAAACAGACAAACCTTACCCTCCAGTTCATCTGCAATGTCACTGATGAAGATATTGAAGAGGACTGGCCCCAGGACTGATCCCTGAGGTACCCCACATGTTACTTGCATCTCTTCTGACTGTATACCATTTACTACCACTCTGTTTTCTGCCCGTCAACCAGTTTGCCACCCAGTTGACTTAACTTCTGACCCACCCCGAGCCTACCCAGCTTATTAATCTTCTATGTAGAACAGTATCGAAAGCTTTGCTGAAGTCAAGGTAGGCAACATCATCTGCTCCCTCTTGGTCCACCACTCTGGTTACCCAGTCAAAGAAATCTATGAGATTAGTTTGACAGGACCTTCCTTTTGTAAATCCATGCTGTCTTGGATCCTGTGCTCCTATGGATTCCAGGTGTTGCACTATCCTTTCCTTAAGGAGTGCCTCCATAATCTTGCCCACTACTGAGGTAAGACTGACTGGTCTGTAGTTCCCTGCCTCCTCCCTGCTACCACTCTTGTGGAGTGGGATCACATGAGCCCTTCTCCAGTCTTCTGGGACTTCTCCTGTGCTCAGAGACCCACTAAATAGTTCTGGTAATGGCTCTGCTAGTTCCACCCTTAGCTCCTTTAGTACCCTGGGATGTATTCCATTAAGTCCCATTGCCTTGTCCACCCTGAGCTTATTGAGCTCTTGTAGGACCCTTTCTTTTGTGAAGGGACTAGTGCACACCTCCCTCCCCTCTGTGTCCTTGGTGCTGAGCTGTGGGCCCTGCCCCACCTTTTCTTCAGTAAATACTGAGCATAGGTATCTATTTAGGATAGGTGCTTTTACATGGTCCTCCTCCTCACACACACCCTTATCGCCTTTGATCTTAGCAATACCCCCCTCTGGACTTTCACCTTTCACTAATGTATCTATAGAAAGTCTTGTTACCTTCTTTAACTGTTTGTGCTAGTGTTCCTCGGTTTGGGCCGTTGCCTGCCTTACTGTCTTCCCTGCTTCCCTTAGGGAAGCTTAGTATGCCTCCCTATCTTCTTCCTGCTGCGTTCCCTTATATTTCCTGAAGGCCAGCCTTTTGGCTCTGACCTTTTCTGCTACTGTTTTTGAGAACCAAAGTGGTTTCTTTCTTCTTTTGCACTTCCTTTTCTGTCTAACACAATGGGATGTTGCTTCAAGTATTGCATTCTTAATGCTTGTCCACTTTGCCTGTACCCCCTCACCTGTATTTCTTTTTGCCAGGGCTAGCTTAACTCTGTTGGCCATCTTATCAAAGTCAGCTCCTCTGAAGTCCCATATTTTTGCCTTGGAATGGGATGATTTAGTTCTAGTGGCCAACTTGAACCATACCATGTAATGGTCACTGGTCCCCCAGGTGACCTTCTACCTGGAGATCTGTGATCCTTTCCCTGTTAGTACTAGATCTAGGATAGCCCTGTCTCTTGTGGGTTATTGTACCAGTTGTTTGAGGCCCTCCCCCTGCAGGGAATCCACCATGTGTCTAGTTCTGGCAGATGTTCCTGCTTGTATTGACCAATCTGTATCTGGCATGTTGAAGAGTTTCATTATCAGAACTTCCCCTTTAGTTGTTAAGTTTTGTATATCTTCTAACAGTAATGTGTCTATGTCCTCCCCGTGGTCTGGGGGCCTGTAGACAACAGCAGTTCGTATGGTTGTCCCATTTCCTGTTTCCAGGGTGACCCACAGTTCTTCTGGCCCATTATGCGTATTCTGAATTTCTGTAGCTTTTATATTTTCATTGACGTTATAGCCACTCCACCCCCTTTTTGTACCTTGGTCTCTTCTGAACAGTACATAGCCAGGTACTGAAGTCTCCAAGTGTGGTTACTGGTAAACCATGTCTCACTAATTGCTACTATGTCCAGTTTAGCCTCTCTCATTATTGCTTGCAGGTCTGGGATCTTGTTTCCCAGACTGCGAGCATTTGTGTACATGATTTTCTGTTTGCCAGATTTTGGTGTGTTAGTTGTTGGGCGAGGTCTGGCATTTCCTCTGTGCATCGTATGGGGAGCCAGACCTTTTTCCTTACCTGGTGATGCAAATGAACTACAAACATGCTGAAGTCCTGTTTGACCACTACCTGAGGGGGGATGGGTGTTCTTCCCATTCGACGTATGGGGTGCTGCACCTCTCTCCCCATTTGCTAGTTTAAATATTCTGCAGACATCAAACTTCTGCCCCAATGCACTGACTCCCTCCTTAGTCAGATGCAGTCCATCAAATTTAAATAACTTTCATTCCCAAAACTGTTGCCAGTTCCCTACAAATTTGTGTCCTTTTTCCTGGCACCAGCCCTTGAGCCACATGTTTAGCTCCCCTATCTCCCCTTTTCTGACCTTCCGTCCATCTGCCCCCCCCTCTCCCAGACTGGCAGGATCTCAGAGAAGGAGATGCCAGACAAAATGGATGATAGTTTGTCACCCAGCCTGGTCGGGTGTTCCTGGGTCTCCACAACTGACCGGCTGGCAAGATCGTTAGTTCCTATGTGTACCAGGACATCAATGTTTTCTCCTGCTTCCTGAACAATTTTAGCAATGTGGTCAGTGTCTCGCCACGCTGATGTACCTGGGAGACATCTGACCATTACCCCTGGCTGGAGATAGCTATCAACTCCCGAAATCATGGAGTCTCCTATGATCAGAAGTTTTTTGGATTTCCTTTTTGCTTTTTTGTTTTGCTTCCTGTTTTGGTCGAGTTTTGTTGTGCTAGATCCTGTGCTGCAGTGTCCTGCTCTGCAGTGTTCTCTGCCCTTTGTTTGATTTTGGAGATATAGGCAGATACCTGTTTGTAGTTTTATATGGTTTGTGGAGGTAATATATTGGAGAGCACCGAGTGATGGGGCACCCCAATTGCCCCTCCTAACCACCTGCCAACCTCCTGGACCAACTACCCTCTGCGGTCGAGGTGCTTCTGTTGGATGTAGGGGAAATGGCAGGTGGTTCTTATGATATATTTCCTCTTAAATATGCAATTTGAGGTGCGAAGTCTCTGCCCATGCTACCTGGAGCTGAGCCCTTAGATCTCCAATGGTTCAGCATGTAGGACAGTGTTCTAAATCCTGTAAAACTGCCCTTCTGAAATGTGTTCCACAGTACATGCAGTTAATGATATCCATTCCAGATAAGTTGCTGGGTTTATAACCTGGTCAGAGTAACTAGAAGGAAAAAAATGAAAGTAAAAGTTTGATTTTGTGTTTTGTTTGTTTGTTTTTGTATATCTTGTTATAACAAGTTAAATTACTAGTGCCCCTGTAAATGAGGTCACCGTGTAGATACCCTACTGACCCGCCCCTTCCTGCTTTGCCACAGGAAATGTCATGACTGTGCTGCCTATAAAAGGAGTGTCATGTGGGGTGATTGGGAATGGGGGTGAGTGGCTGGACCCTTCCTCTGCTGAAAAAGAAGAACCACGGATGAAAGAAACAAGGAAGTAAGAGCAGAAACAATCAGCCTGCAACAAATGCAGTAGCCCTGAAAGCTTATCCTAAGGCTAGATAAAACTGTAATAACCTGTAAAGCAACACCTGTAATAATTTCACAGAAGATATACCCTGTAAGAAACACTTTGCTACGGAGAAAAATAAAGCAGTAACAGAAGATATACCTTGCAAAACACAATTTGAATCAGATGATTACAGCAGTAATCTGTTAGCACACACCTGTAGGCACACCCTGTAATAAAGCAGCAAAAGGTATACTCAGCAACAATTTGAATCAGAGGAAAATAAAGCAATAAAATGTTAGCAACAAACTAACAATCTCTGTGAGTACAAAATAAAAAAAACACTACGCAGTAAATCTGTCTATGCAAAAGAAGCCTTAAGCCTTTCCCTTGCTCTGGTAAGGTTCTTTGCTCTGTCCTTTCAAGCAACCTAGAAGAAAAGAGCTCAGGTGAAGCTAGGTGCCTTGGCCAGCAAATCTAGTCTTCCACCACCTGGGCACGGCCCCTGCATCTGCGCCGCATACAATTACATGCCCCAAGCGCGCCGGGTTGCGCTTCGCCAGGCAACCTTCTCAATATCCACAGGGCGCAATGAGGAGTTCCGCCGGTGCAACCCCTTTGAATATCCCAGCCCTAGTATTTTTCATGTTTTTTTGCAGGACACAGCTGCCCAAATTAGGATTGTCCTGTGAAAATCAGGACAGGTGGTAACCGTAAGTATCAAGAACAACATGGTTACTTTTTTTTCTGGCAAAATTTTAAACTTCTTTATGGTTTAGCTTTGCCTCTTTTTAGTGTAAGCTATTTGACTTCACTACCATTTCCTTTCATGCTGGTTCATTTCTAGTGGTTATATAAGGGAAGGGAACATTGTTTAAATAAGGATTAAGCCATGAAAAAGAATTTTCTTTTAGTTTTTTATATTTGTATGCACGCATGTGCAAGAAACATAGTGCCACCATATGAATTTTCGTAGGTGTGCCACCTCGCTTCCAATGCCCTGCACCTTCTTGCAGGCGCGCAGCCTCACCGCACCAATAAATGTTCGAGCTGTCTATGACAGCAGTTCAGATGCAGTGGCGTACAGTTCAAAGCAAAACACCGCTACAATCAGCGGTGGTAATGTGTAGGCAATTGGCATATTGCCGTTGGCAGGCAGTTTACATACTGCCATTGGCAGTATGCAAAGTGCCTACACATCAGCACTGCATCTGAACAGCTGTCATGGACAGCTTCATTTTTTTCTTGCCCCAACCAACACCCAAGTTGCCGCGCTGAGCCCACTTCCAGTGTGCTCGTAGATTCCCCTCCCCACTTTTGACTGCGGTGCCTAATCCCCTATCGGCTCCACTTCCCCAAACAGACTTCCAGGTGCCACGCTGGGAGCCCACCTCTGCATGGCAAAAGTCCGTATGTCCGACAGGGGGTGCCAAATCCCCCATCAGCTCCACTGTATCTCCCCAAAGACAGAATTCCAGGTGCCAGGCTTGGAGCCCACCCCAGCATATCAAAAGTCTGTATGGTCGACAGGGGTGCTCAATCCCCGTCGGCTCCACTGCCCCCCCCAACAGACTTCCAGGTGCCACCTGGGAGCCCACCCCAGCATGGCAACAATCCATATGGCCGACAAGGGTGCCCAATCCCTGTCGGCTCCACTGCCCCCCCCAAACAAACCTCCAGCTGCTATGCTGGGAGCCCACCCCAGCACGGCAAAAATCCCGCATTGTCTTCCTATAAAAAGGAAAAAACAACACCTATAAGAAAATATGGTCCCTCATTGACTGTCTTGTCCCCCTCCCCAACCCGCCCACCCTCTGCATGCACCACACTCCTCACACCCCCGCCTCACCCAATACTTACCTCCGGAGTCAGGCACGACGATCTTCGGTGGACCGGGAACACGTCTGCACTCTTCAAAGCCAACTGCAAGAAATGCTGGTAAGCTGTATAATGGTGTAACCCCCAGGTGGCGCTATCCCAAGGGCTACTACCCCTGCCTGCTTAACCACTAACAGGTTGAGGGGCCCAGGTCCAATGAATTGTGCCTCCACCCAGAGGTCAGGGTTAATACTGTCTGGTATGACTTGGTCACAGCCCTCTGGGGCACTGCAACCCCCCTTTCTTCCCACTAGTGGCCCACACAATATATCAGAAGTACCTTCACAGTATACACTTTCCCCCAGGACTGGTTCGATTAGCTTGACTCTGGGGACCCCCTGTAAAGCAAGATGGTGTAATACAATAGCCACTGTACGATATTTCAACACAAACACATATCTTAGGCAGTATAGCTTTGCTGAAACAACCAAGTCTGATTTATTTAGGGGATAGCAACAAGGACAGGGGGAAACCAGGTTAATTAAATCAATCACACAAATTTTCAGAGCACTGTGCACATTGTTAGAGTCCCTATTTGTCACTGTCACTGGGTACCCGGGGGGGGGGGGCTAGCCAGGATTGATGCAGCTGGTTGAGGCCCTGAGGATGAAAAATACTTGCACAATACCCAATTTGTAATCTGAAGCCGGTCGGCTCAGTTCATGTATCAAGAAAGAAAAGCAGATGGAACACTTGCAATTCTGCGGTACAGCTGGCAGGGATCTATCCTGATTTTCTCTCACTACTTTTGGCTGGACACCTTTCACACAGCAGGGGAACATGGGCCTGTGAACAGGACACACCCCACACATTTATACGTAAAAGGAGGTTACCATACCAGGCAACTGCTCTCATATCCCGTTTGCACTTACTGTCAACCCGGGAATTCGCGATGCAGCTTCACTCTCCTCACAGACCAAGCGCGATGAAGCAGTTTCTCCAGTCCTCTACAGGATAAGCCTGGCTCCTGGCCACACAGCCTCTCCTTATCCTCCAAACACAGCATATTCAGTCCGAATCACCATGGCAAACGTGCCACCCGACTTTTGGCCTCCACATGTGCTTCGCGCGCGAAAACTCTGCAGCGCAGAAGCCCAGAGCTCCTTCCTCAGTCACGGCCACAACAGATCTGCCCTCTCAGCCACTGGGCAGGGAATTACAATCAGGTGCCACCCGACCCAATTGGAAGGTTTCAAATGCCAGTCACTCACAACTTCCCCCATTGGTGTGAAAAGACGCCACAGTCCAGAACTTCACTTCCCAGAATTACTGGCTATATCCCCCATTGGTAGCCGGCTCCCGAGAGCGTCCTAATTCTGGTTGGTTGTTCTATACTCCATTTTAAGTGCCCCTCCCTCCTGATTGGATCCAGTTTGCAGTTCCGATCCAAAATGGAAGGGCAAAGCACACAAGGTCCCAGCTGCAAGAAAGGCAGGTTAGACAAATTACATTTTTACTACCATTCTAACAGATCGCTAGCAAACAGATACATAGTGCTCACTCTGCCCACTTAGCAACGGCAGAAACGGAGCACCTTGTCAGCAGCTCGAGCGGGACTCGAGCAGGAAACCACACAACCCCCCCCAAGTGCCAGACTTGCCTGGAAGCAGACAGCGCTTAAAGAGACAGTACCAGAGGCTCTAGAAGCACTCACAGATAGGCGGCTTAACTGCAGAATACATCCAGGCTGGGGCCTGTAGGCAAGCTACTAGGGGGCTTTTGGGAACCCCCATTTGCAAGGTGGGTTACAATGGCATAAATGGGTTTTTTCAACTTTGGTGCATATCTCGGCTATTTTTGGGAATTTTTTCACCAGGTTTTCAACATGGGGTTCTTGGGACCCCACCTCATGAACTCAGTCACTGTCATTTTGTTATTCGGTCCCAAAAGGTAATTTTGTGGTCACCGCACGGAACCACCTTTCAGGACTGATTAATGAAACGACAGTGTCACAACTCATGGTGGCCCCAAACCCTATGTTGAAAATGTGGTGAAAAAATTCCAAAAACATTTTCACAGTGTCGTTGCACAGTTCCTATGCCTTTCGTAACTTTGAGAACTTTTAATATTTTCACTCCTGATTTTCAACATTGACATTTTACCATACCTCCTTATGAACAGTACATGTGTTTTTGCGCATGTAGCGCACATTGGCGCTGTCAGTTTGCGAAATCAATGTTCGGGACACATTAAGAAAATCACAGTGACACTGTTCATGAGCAGCGGTGTTAAAATGACTATGTTGAAAATTTGGTGACAAAAGTCCATAAAATGATTGTTACAAGCGTGCATTGCGTAATTTCCACACACCCTCGTAAATTCACAAATTTGTAATATTTTCAATCCAGATTTTCAACATTGACATTTTCCACACCTCCATATGAACAGTACAACTGTCATTTTTCACACCTGACTGAAATGTGTTTTCGCACTTACAGCGCAGAATAGTGCAGTTGCTGTGGGAAATTAGTGTTCGGGACAGAGTAAGAAAATCACAGTGACACTGTTCATGAGTAGAGGTCCCAAAATGCCTATGTTGAAAATCTGCTGTAAAAAATCCCCAAACTAATTACATTACAGGTGTACATTGCGCAGTTTCTACAAACGCTCGTGATTTCACCAGTTTTTTTATATTTTTTCAGATTTTCAGCAATGCCATTTTTACACCTCCTCATGAAGAGTACACCTGTCACTTTTCACATCCTGTTCGAAATGTGTTTTCGCACCTGTGGCACCAAATGGCACAGTCACTGTGCAAAATCACCTTTCACCTAACGGACTGATAGTGTCACTGTTCATGCAGTGGGGTCACAAAAAGCCCATGTGGAAAACTTGGAGTAAAAAATACCAAGAAACACCAAGGGCGTTAGGGTTTTTGACCATAATGCCCTACCCTGTAGGGACTGACAGGTGTCAGGGGTGTGACTTGGGATTGTCGACAGTAATGCTCATGTCATTCCACCCCCACCCCCACCCTGCAGCCAGTGACAGGCATCAAGGTGCATCTTGAACCCTTTGCCCCCAGAGTTCACCTCATTCTCCTATACTGCACCTGTTTCCACATATCTTCTTATGGAATGAGGTTAATGTAAAGCCCAAACACCCCAAGGCACACCTTGACACTTGTCAGTGTCTGAAGGGTAGGGTGAGGTGAAATGTCGTGACCGTCAGGGGCGACGGCCCAAAGGCACACCCCAATGCCTGTCCATCTCTGCAGGATGAGGGTGGAGTTGGCGTCTGTTCAATACTTCAATGTCATTCCTGTACTACATCTGTCGAACTCCTGCACTTCCAATCCTAATGCCAACAAGCAAACATTCGGCATTGACAAATGCTTGTTATGCCATGTTACAACAAGGAGTAGCACACTATGCCCGAAGCTTGTTTCCAGATGCATCCTGGGACCACAAGGTAGTTAACAGACGTCCTTGTACTATCTGAAACATGGTTAAAACCAACTGTCCTGGACCAAAGCTGTGCCATACCTGGCTATAATATGTACTGTGCTGACTGTACCTTCTCCAAAAGAGGAGGTGGCCTGGCACTGTACTACAAGTCTCACCTTAATGTCACTCTGCTGCTAACCCCCTGCCTGAATAACAGTGAGGTACTGCACTCTTTCTTGCTCTTTGGGGGTGCCAAGACGTTGCACTTACTTGGGGTGTATTTACCCCCACCCCCGTAATAGCAAACTTGGTCTTGAGGAGCTTACTGGTCTGATTCCTGCCCTAATTAAGAACAATGAGGTGATCTGTCTGGGTGATTTTAATCTGGACTGGCTCGGTCCAAACTCCTCCTCACTTGCTTTGGCAATCAGCAAGGCAAACCTTGAGCAACTCATCTCTTCCCACACTCGGATAACTCAGAATAACCTCTGTCGCTCAATGATTGACTGGATCCTTACCAACTGCAAGGACTGCTACTCCTCTACTGGGGTTCTACCTGACACTATTAGCGACCACTGCCCTATCTACTGCTTAAGGGGGGGCTTCTGCTGCTTCTCCTCTATCCAAAGTACTGTCCTTTTCCAACCTTTCCAGTCTGGATACCGCGGCGTTCCTACATGATTTAAAACAAGCTGACTGGTCCCCCCATTTCAAACAAATGACATTAGCCGGGCTACTGACCACTTCAACAGCACTCTGCTAGCCTTACAGACTAAACATATTCCTGTCTCAGTGCGGTGGGTCAGAAGGCAGGTGACTAAGTGGCTAAAGTGGCCTCTCCTGCAACTAATCAAGGAACATGACAAGGTTTGGCTAAAATGGAAATCCTCATCTGCTCAAACTGACTTTGTTGCCTATCGCTCACTACGCAATGCCTGCAAGAAAGAGGTCCGAGCTGCCAAGAGTAACTACTACCGGAAACTTCTCCAGTCCTCGGCCTCTGACCCCAAGAAGTACCAGATCCAAATCAATGAGATACTGGGGAACACCAGGCCTCTGGCTCCCAAGGATATGCTAATTAACGATACTCTGTGCAACAACCCCCTACTATAGCCAGTGCTTTCAACTCCCTTTTTACTGAGGCTCCAAAAATCTCCCCTTCGTCATCCTGTGGTCCCATTCCCCCCCTCCTTCAGCTCCTCTGCCGCTTATCCTCTCTAATATTGCACGGTCAGATGTTCTCAGGTTACTTCAGTCCATCCCCCCTCGAGGTAGCCCCGGACCTGATGGTATTGAACCAAGTATAATTAGACTTGGCGCACACCTCCTCACCACCCCAATCACTAGGCTGTTTAATCTGTCTATCTGCACCTCTATGGTGCCTACAGCTTGGAAAGCTGCCAAGGTTATCCTTGTATTCAAGAAAGGTGACCCCAAAGTCTTAGCTAATTATCGGTCCATAGCCTTACTACCAACCCTCAGTAAGATTTTAGAGAAACTTATCCATCGCCAGATCTCTGACACCTATTAAATTTTAAAATTCAACGGCCTGCTCAACATGGCTTCAGGGCAGGACATAGCACCACCACTGCCCTCCTGCTTCTCACCAGTGAGATTGTCTAACATGGACAATGGTCTTTTCACCAGTGCTGTCTTTATAGACCTCACCAAGGCATTCGACATGGTTAATCATCCTCTGCTCCTGAACAAACTTCACTTACTAGGGGCCACTGGATCTACCCTGTCCTGGTTCAGCAGCTACCTCTCCAACCAATCCCAATCCATCTCCTTCAGCAAAGTTCTTTCATCCCCTGCTCCTATCTCCTGTGGCGTCCCTCAAGGTTCCATTCTAGGACTTTACTCTTCTCCATCTTTACTGATGACACTCCCTCCTCCCTTCCACACTGTCACTCTATCATGTATGATGATCTAGTGCTCTATGCCGCCTCTCGTTCTGTCCCAGATATTAATGCTCACCTATTCTCCGTGTTTCAACAGATCCAATACTGGCTGTCCTCCAACTCACTCATTCTCATTTGCCTAAGACTCAGACCATGCTTTTTGGATCTGCTAGGAAAGTCTGTACAGAGTCTACTAAGCTTCGTGTGCTTAGCTATGATGGGTCGGTAGTCACATCTACTGACTCCTTCAAATACCTTGGAGTGACCCTTGATCCTGTACTAGATTTCACTGCACATATAAATGAGGTATGCAGATCTATTAATGTCAAGTTACGCGCAGCCTACCGTGTGCATCACTCCCTTACCCCTGCTGCCAGAATCTCTGTGGCATGTGGGGTACTGCTTCCTAGGCTCCTATACGCTCTCCCCACTCTCTCACTTGCCAATGCGGGTATCCTTCATAAATGGGACACTTCATATAACACCATATGTAGATTCGCCCTCTCTGCCCCTCACCTTACCCACCACTGTCTCCTATACTCCACTTTGCATTGGCCGTCCCCCAAATCGTAGCGCTTTTTCTCTCTGGGTTGTTTTATCAACTCCATTAATAGACCCCCCCCTGCCCTGACAGTATTGGGGCCATGCTCACTCCCATGATTCATTCCCAAACATCGAGGTCCTCTAATTCACCTCTGTTCTTCATCCCTCTACTCGACAAAAATGGGGGAGTATGCTTTTGCCCTTTACGCCCCCAAATTCTGGAACTCCCTACCTGCCAGCTTAAAGGGCTCCTTATCTCACTCAGCCTTTAAATCTACACCTTTTTTCCCACCTTCATGCACTTGATTCCTGTATCTGTACCTAATTCTTCCCTGAACTCTGTGTCCTGCTTATCTATACCCTGCTCTACCCTGGTTTCTCTTAACTCTACTGTGACTGTTTTTCTATCTGTAAGCATCGTTGTTATAACATGACACTCTCTACGGGGGTCAACACTGTTAAATCCATGATTAAGTTAATTATTCTGTGATTTCCTGTGAGACTGTATTCATCCTGTATGTTGGAAGCCTGTAATTGTAAACTGTGTGTACCTGTTTTGAGATGAGTTCATTGTTTGTAAACTGTACTCTCCCGGGTCATGCTTGAAAGGCAGGATTTTTGCGTAATGCACTTACCTGGTTACCAAAAGCTAATAAATGAATAAATTAGTGACTTACTCAGGATCACACAGTATGCACCTAGGCGGCTGTGGGATTCAAACCCAGGTCTTCAGATCTGCAGCGCAGAGCCTTAAACCACTGCGTTATACTGCCTCCAAGCAATAAGACATGACATGGTATGCATGGAACATTTTTTACCACATGGCCAGAGGCTTAATAAGGCACGAGGCCACAGGCTGAGTGACTTTAGCCACTGGCCATGCGGTAAAATATGTTCCATGCACATCCTGGAGTGTCTTTTTGCTCTTATAAGATGGGCTGTTATTTTTTTTTAGCTTTTTACAGTTAGAAAAATCATGTTAATATGTATAAAAAAAGATTTGCTTATATGAATTTAGTGTAAAATAGTTCTTCCGCCTATTACAGAATAATTATGTACATTCTGGGTACAGTTTGTCCTTTGCTTGTACCAGTAGTTGTTTAATTTCTGCTCCATGTAATGCAGGAGCACTATCCCCACACGCCGTATACTTCTGTGGATTTTTTTTAATGGGAGGGAGCTCCGTGTGGAGATGGAGTGAAAATGTTGTTTTGTTTTGATGAACCACAGTACGGCAGCACAGCTGGTATAGAAGGAATGAGCAGTTGCGGGCATGGACTCAGAGAAGTGTCAGCAGAGTGAGAACAGAAAACATTTCTGCTTTTGTTTCAGAGAATTGCTTTTTCTTTTATTACGTGTAAGGGTGGGGAGAGGACAGGGACTTCAGCAGTTGCAGGCAAAGTTTGAGCCGCAATAGTGAGGCAAAAGAAAATGGTGGCTTTTGACACCTCAACATTCTAACGGCTTACTGACTTTTAATGCTATGCAGACCTGCTTTAGAGTACTTATTATTACCCATGCATAGAACAGATTTTATGCAAGGGTAATAACTAATCAGAAAACCAGATTTGCTGTCCCAATTTTATAAACTGTGATTTTTGCTCTGTTTTGTGCAACAGCTAGTGCAATATTATTGTATTTTTCTTAGTGTTAATATATTTTATTAACATGTTTGATATTTCTAAAGCATTTTCCTAATTTCTGGTATAGATACGGTTTTCTAAAATGTTTTTAATTGTGCATTTTTTAATTTTAACTGAGAGCAAAATTTGTTGTTAATTAAATTGCTCATGGCTTCCTGTTTTACCCATAATGTTATTTTTTTCACAATTGGAGCATATTTAATTGACACAATACCATTCATGGCCCCAAACCATAAATAACATACCCCTATATTATTGAATTGTGTTGCTATTTGCATTTCCTTTTAGCTAGCTCCATCTTTTCATTCCAGCATCTCCTGGGTAGTCTTTTTTTTTTTGGCATACCATATTTAGCTTTCACGTTCCGGGAGTTGAACACACTGGTGGACCACCTCAACCGGACCTCAGCAAAGGCCCACAAATAGGAACTGGATCAAGGGTTTGCAGACGACATCTTCCTGCGCTGGGCAACACTCCCCCCCAGGTAGACCTGTTTATGTCCCCTCAAAACGCAAAGCTTCCCGCCTTCTGCGCACTCCAGGACAAGGCATTTTTTGGCAGGACGCTCTGTCTCTTGACTGGAAGGGCAGATTCATCTATGCAAAAAGGAGTAAGGCCATCAGGAAATGGAGGGTAATGAGTACCAATGCCCGTAGTCTGGGCAACAAGCTCCCTGAGCTGGTGGCCTTGATGGAAGAGGGATGCCTGGATATCGTAGCAGTCACAGAAACATGGTACACAGAGAACCATGACTGGGATGTTAACATACCAGGGTACATAACCTACAGGAGAGACAGGCAGGAGAGAGAAGGGGGAGGAGTAGCTCTCTATGTAAAGGAAGGGATAAAAGCAACTGAACAAAAGAGTAAACAGGGAGGAGAGGAGGCACTGTGGGTCACCTTGGAGACTGGAAAGGGCACCACAATCCGCACAGGGGTTGTGTACAGACCCCCATGTCAGGGGGAAGGAATGGACAAGGATGTGATAGAAGGCATTCTTAGGATGGCAGAGAAAGGGGAGACACTGTTGATGGGAGACCTGAATATGCCAGATGTTAACTGGAGCACATTTGCTGCAGCCACATCCAAGCGCAGGGCCATTCTCGATGCTCTACAGGTGGCAGGCCTCAGACAGCTAGTTTCAGAACCCACTCATGAGAGAGCAATCTTAGACCTTGTACTCTCAAATGGGGGCAGTGAAAGGATCTCAGATCTAGAAGTAGGTTGCCATCTGGGAACAAGTGACCATCAAACAGTGTGGTTCACGTTAAACTCAGCTACAGAGTCAAGCCATACAAAAGTGAGGGTACTGGACTTCAGAAGGGCTGACTTTGGCAAGATGGGGGAGTGCCTCAGAAAAGCACTAGCAAACAGGCTAGAAGGAGGGGTGGAGCAACAATGAGGAATCATCAAAACTGCCATCACAGAGGCAACAAGCCTTTGTGTGAAGCAAATAAATCAAAACGAAAGAAAAAGCCACTATGGTTCTCAAAAGAGGTGGCTGGGAAAGTCAGGGAGAAAAAGATAGCATTCAGGAAGTACAAGGAAACACAGAAGGAGCAGGACAGACAGCTGTACCAGTTAAGGCAGAAGGAAGCAGGGAGGGAAGTCAGAATAGCAAAGGCCCAAATTGAGGAAAAGATAGCCAACTCTGTTAAGAAGCGGGATAAAACCTTTTATAGGTACATCAGAGAGTGTAGAAAGAGAAAGGGAGGGATAATGAGGCTGAATAGAATGAATGGTAGGTGGGCAGAGGGGGACAGTGAAAAAGCAGGGATACTGAATGAATATTTCTGCTCAGTATTCACAAAAGAGGAGGGGGAAGTGCCTAATCCAATTAACAGAAGCACTCTTGATAGGGGGGTTGATCCCAGCCCTCTCACAGAAGAAAGGGCTCTGCAAGAACTCCTAAAACTGAAAGTGGACAAAGCAATGGGGCCTGATGGAATTCAACCCAGAATTCTAAAAAGAATTAAGGGGAACTAGTGAAACCACTGACTACTCTTTTAATAAATCATGGGAGGATGGTGTGGTACCCGAGGACTGGAGGAAGGGATGTGATTCCCTTCACAAAAGTGGGACCAAGACAGAGGCAGGAAACTACAGACCTGTCAGTTTGACCTCTGTGGTAGGAAAGTGATGGAGTCAGTTCTGAAGGAAGAATTGTTTAGTACCTTGAGGCCAGTGGGGCTGGGACCCAAGGCAGCATGGGTTCTAGCGGGAAGGTCTTGTCAGGCAGATCTAATAGATTTCTTTGACTGGGTGATCAAAGTAGTAGACCAGGGAGGGCTGTGGACATGGCCTACCTAGACTTTAGCAAGGCATTTGACACAGTCCCACACAAAAGATTAATAGTCAAATTAACCAGCCTGGGAGTGGGTCCCAGGGTGGTAGCCTGGGTAAAACATTGGCTGGACAACAGGACACAGAAGGTAATTGTAAATGGAGTCCACTCTGAAGAAAGAGGGGTTACTAGTGGGGTACCGCAGGGTTCAGTACTGGGTCTAGTCCTTTTTAATGTCTTTATAAGTGATATTGCAGAGGGACTGGAAGGAAAAGTATGCCTCTTTGCAGATGACACAAAGATCTGCAACAGGGTTTATACACAAGGAGGCGTGGAAAGGATGAGAAGGGACTTGGAAAGGTTGGAGGAATGGTCAGAAGTATGGCAGCTAGGATTCAATGCAAAGAAGTGCAAAATAATACACCTGGGAAACAAGAACCCAGGGGAAGATTACACATTGAGGGGGAGGTAGTAACAACAACAAAAAAGGAAAGGGACCTGGGGTAATCATATCAGATGACCTTAAGGTTAGCAAGCAATGTGAGAAGGCAGTAGGGAGGGCTGGGGGTATACTGGGATGCATAAGGAGAGACATCACCAGCAGAAAACAGGAAGCTGTTATCCCTCTGTACAGACAGTTGGTGAGACCCCATCTTGAGTACTGCGTCCAGTTCTGGAGACCCCATCTCCGTAAGAACATAGACACGATAGAGGCAGCACAGGGGAAGGCAACTAAAATGGTGCAGGGTCTGCAAGAGAAGCCGTACGAGGAGAGACTAAAGGAGCTTAATATGTATACCCTTGAGGAAAGAAGGGAGAGGGGACATGATAGAAACTTTAAGTACCTCAGTGGAACCAACAAAGTCAAGAGAGTAGCATCTTTCAGAAAAAGAGACATGCAAGAACAAGGGGACACAATTTAAAGATAGAGGGGGGCAGTTCCGGTGCAATTTGAGGAAGTATTTTGTCACAGAGAGGGTAGTGGATGCATGGAACAGTCTTCCTGAGGAGGTTGTGGGGTCTAAAACTGTGGGAGAATTCAAGAATGCATGGGACAGACATAAGGCAATTCTTGTGGGGGGTAGGAGGAAATAGGATGTTGGTTAACTAGGATCTGCAGCCTATCCTGTAGGTAGGGAAATGGGCAGATTAGGTGGGCCAAGCGGTCCTTATCTGCCATCAAAGTCTGTGTTTGTATGTTTCTATAGGTAATTGCTCTTAAAGCTTCTAAAGACTGTAAACCATTTTCTCCTAGTTCTGTGCTGACTATTGTTGCCAGGATACCCACTGAAAGTGCAACAATTGTTTTAAGAATTGAGCTTGAAATACATTCATTTTCACTGTATTTGTCTCAACTTTCCAGGTTTCTGTACTGTATAGTGCCTGGGGTTGAATTTTACCATTACATGTTCTCATGGGTGCTTTAATTTCATAGACTCTATATTTCTCATTAAATCTACATAAAACCTTGGAGGAATTGTGAATGTTTAAATATTTTCAATCTGTGTATTCTAATTAGCATTATTGGAAAATGTTATTTATTTATTTAAACATATTTTACCAGATAAGCACACAGAATCCAGAGGATTTGTTTCCTGTTGCAGTTGGTGGTGTTGGGGGGGAGGGCATGGGATATCATAGGGAATGGTACATTCGACCATGTTTGTTTAAGCAATAAACCACAACAGGGTGTAGGTTATGCTAGAATTTGTGCACACCTGGTGTGGTTTGGTCACAAGGCACAGCCAAGTGACCAAATCCTCACCAGACGTGGGTAAATCCCAGCATAACCCACACCCTGGATTGGTTTATTGCCATTATACAATGTCCCCCTTTTTTTGGTGGAAAATAAAATTAAGAAACATACTTTTTTTGGCAGTTTAAATAATTTTTCTTTAATTTATTCTTACACCATTAAAAATATTCCCTGTTGCTAGGTAGAATATTGACAGACCCACCCCTCAACTCATGTTATGGAGCCCCCTCACTCAGGGTATGGTTACAGTACTAGCATGTCACTTTTTTTTGTATAACAGACTGCAAACTCATGATGTATGCCTGTCAGAGACAACCGCCTGGGACAGGAAAAGGCTGCGTGTCAGCCTCATTCACCCCATTCAGTACTAATGCAGGTGCCATTTATTCAGTCGAGAGCTGATATGTTTTTTGGTGTTTTTTCAACTTTTGCACTGAGGCAGCGATTTTTTAATTTTGTACTTTGGCAGCCTGACAGCTGTGGCTAAGTGCAGGTGGGGTTTGTTAGGTCACTTCAGGGTGGTGGTGGCAGGCAGAAGAGAGTTAACGAGAGAGGGACAGTGAGGTTCAGCAACGGCTGTACTTTTTTTTCAAACAGCTTTTATTAAGTTTCATAGAATAAATACATCATAAATATCACATGTAAAAGGTTCATAAAGACATTTACATACATCTGACAATGGGGTTAAAGTAGAAACAGTAAATTATATCTTAGTTTTCTACCTGTGTCTTAATCTATGATCCTCTGTTCAAACAAAGGTTCAAACCCTCAGATTCATCTTATATCCAATATTACAATGATCCAGGACATATTTCATGTTCCACCACGATGAATTTCTATGGCATCCCCGATCAGGAGACAAAGGGGGCCCATACAGTATTATACTTATGCACAGTGTTTGTATTGCAATGGCTAATATATTTAAGCAATAAGGCACGACAGGGTGTGTGTTATTGTGTAATAACATCACTCCTTGGGTGGGTTGAAGCACGAGGCGAAGCCGAGTGCTTCCACCACTCCAGGAGTGATGTTATTACACAATAACACACACCCTGGAGTGCCTTATTGCTATTATACAATGGTTCATTGTTATACAAAATAAAAAAAGACATTTAAAAAATGTTTTTAGTAGATTTTTAGTGAAAGAGAAGAGGTAAAAAAAAGGTGGTGGTCAAGCTGGACAGCAAGCAAAACTAATGCTAATCAATGACAGTGATGTTATACTGCAATATCATCACTGTCTCATGCACCCACTGACCAATCAGAATTCAGGAAATTTCCTTGCCATTGTATAATTATTAATAGCTACCTTGGATATGGCCTTGACCCACTCATCCAGCCTAGGAGCATGCTTATCTTTCCAGTGGCTCAGAATCAATTGTTTGAAGCACAATGAGTGTTATGCTTGGTCCCCACACCCTTATTGGCTGCCCACTGTGCACCGATGACAATATCTATTATGTTATATGCATAATCAGTACTACGATTTAGGGCGTTGGTACTTACCGTATAAGTGTAAGTTAACAGGGATATTATTACTGTAATCATTGCTAGTAATGCATAAGTAACATGCCGAGAATACATGTCTGTGTTCTCTGCATATTCTTCTGAGAAGTCATTGTATAGCCTACACTGCCATCATGCAGATTTATGTAATACCACATTTATATCCTGCTCTCTGTATGCGTTCTCAGTTCTCATTTTAGTTGATTTTACGCATTTTGTATATCTATAGACAACACTGTGGAGCTACCTAACTTTAAGCCAATAGGGCTTGTGTTATGTATCTAATACAGGGCTCCCAGATCTACAGGGATTCCTATATTTTATAGGGATTTAGAGCCATCTACAGGGAAATTCTTCCCATAGACTTGCATTGGTTATACAGGAAAACAGAGGAATTCAGCTTCTGTAGGTAATAATGTAATCTAGAGGAAAACACAGGAAAATCACCCTGGAGTTACAGAAAAAATACAAAATCAGTCTGGGAGCACTGCTAATGTACCTTTAAAAGTAATAGTTACCGTAGAGATTATCACCATATATAACTTGCTATATTATCTGCAGTATTCTCTCTGAGACCGTCTTCATACCCTGGGGTATTGGGAAACTCTGGCTCCCAGTGTCTGTTTGGTAAGACCTGTTTTTAGGGCATAAGTCTGTATTTGTGTAATAAACAAGTTTGTTACTGCATATGCCACTTGTCTGTTGTTTCTTTTGTGGTTTATTACCACCAAGAACCTGAGAAGGGCTTGACACCCTGATATTATTGGTGACCATGTATAGGTGGTCTAAACTAGCAAAGATTCAATGTTTGCTGGCTTTTCCCTTGTGAGTAGTAAGTAGGTGTACACACCCATACCACTGCACCCATGTTTTTCCCTCAATAGCATCTTGTAACGTCTGGCTGCTTACTGGGCAAGGTTGGCGCTGTCTCACCTTGTTCAATGGCAGTTTTGAGTTGCAGGATTGTGTTAGTGCAGATGCCTGACCGTCTGTTTGGTTCTCACAGTGGATCAATACACAGCAAGGTAACCACTGATGGTTCCATTTGAGTTTCCCAACCTTTTCTGTCATCTCCAATATCTGCGCAGATCTGAGACTCAATGTCTCTAACTTTCTCGCTTCCTATGGAGGCTGGAGTGACTTCACGCTGGACGTGAAAAACTCTGATAACCTTGTACTGGGGGTCTCAACCCAGTACACAGAAATAAGACAGACAGCCAAAAAGCATGATAGCAAAGAGCTGTTGATTGCTGCTGTCTATGCTGCTATAGAAGCCTCCAAGGTGAGGTTTTGTTCTCTTGAACTGCAACACTCAGCTCTTAAGAAAGAGATGGGCATGCAGGTTACTGAATGTCTTAGGAAGAAGCAGAGACTGGAAGAAGAACTTCAGTCTCTGCGTAGTAAGGATGAGACTCTTTTGCATTGTACTATACAGAATACAGATTGAGAGTTATGCATGTTGAGAGAGGATTGTGATAGGTTGAAGCAGGACAAGAAGCAGGTTTTGCAAATGAATGATTTATTGAGTGAGACAAATGAGTCTTTGCGAGAGGAGAATGAGGAGTTATGAGAGGACCTGAAATGGGTAAGTCATAAGATGGATAGGGAGCTTAGGGACAACTGCGAATTGAGCACTGTGTATAGAGTGTTACAGAAAGAGGTTACAAAAGGTGTTGGGCAGAATAATGCAAAAGTTAGTCACACACAGTACAGAACTAAGATGGTGAAACTGCATCATCAGAGAGAGGTGTTGGCTGGTCACGTCAAAGCGATGGGTGGGTTCCATTACACACCTATCGACCTTACGTCATCTGGCAGTGATGATTTTGGTGATGACAGCAGCCAAGATGATGCCCAGCCACACCCTCAATATGGCGCTTCCCCTAACTGCCACCCACATGATGGCAGCACCCTATGCTATACCAGTGCAACCCTACGTCATAAGAAATATGATGAGTATCATGTGCGATGCCAAGATGGCAACTTCCAATATGGGGGGGTGGTCGAGGCCTAGCCCCTCCAATTGCTGTCCTGAAAAAGGAAAACAGAAGAGAAATCAATCAGATGATTGAGGCCGCCCTCACTAGGACACAGATGACTGAGGAGCAAAGACAGGTCTTCTGAGAACACATGGAAAACATGTTGAGGAAAGCTGCTACTCAGCAGTCATTTGTCTGCACTGTGGCTGATGCTGCAGTGGATGCTGCCCTTTGCGGCGCACAATCCCACTATCCCTTTCCTGATCTGCGTCCCTTAATTCAGACTAGTCCCCTTCTGGTGGCTCACTCTGTACAGCAGATAGCTGACAATATAGGCCGCATGATCCCCAATAACACTCCAAATCACAAACTTGGATGGTACCCATCTGGAACGTGTTACTCATTTTAAATATCTAGGTGTCACCTTAGATACCTCCCTCTCCTACCACAGACATGTACGCCTCCTCTCGTCAGCGATTAACTCCAGAATTGGTACCCTCTACAGGATCAAGAACAGCCTGCCTGCCCATGCCATGCAGATAGCTGTCACCTCCTCCATCCTCTCACTTCTCGATTACAGGATTGTTATCTACGGCACCGCTGACAACTCCACCCTAAGTAACATAATCACAGCGCTTAATAAAGCCTGCCGCCTCGTTACTGGCTGTGACAGACTCACCCACACCTGCGACCTGTACACACAAACAAGTTGGCTTAATTTCAATCAAAGACTCAAATATCAAACCTGCATCTTAGCAAAAAAAAGATCCACCTCCAGCTTACTCCAGCTGGACTACTCCCCATCGTCAGCCCGGCCCCTCACAGGCAGACTACCAGACTGTCAGCTACCTCATCCTTCACGGTCCCCCCATGTCAAACGTCTCTAGGGCAGAGATCCTTCCGCTACCATGCCCCCAACTCAACACCCTCCCCCCTACTCTCTCCCAGACCCACAGCATCACACTTTTCCAAACAGGCCTTCGAACACACCTCCTTGAAAACTCTAAATGTGATTGCCAATAAGGCCTGCTCTCTCCCCCCCCATCCCCTTAACTGACTCTGGGACTTCCTAGTCCCTACATTCCACCCTCTGCATTTAGCTCTGTCTTGGGCCCACATGTATGCCTCCCATAAACTTTTAAAATGCCTCTCAAGTGCCATGTCAATTCTGTAACCTGAAAAAATCAAAGTGTAAAAAAAAAAAAAAAAAAAAATAGTGTTTCTTTTAATGCTTTATATTGTCTTGTGTCTCTCCACCCCCTGTAACCACCGTGGAGCCATTGTATAAAAAAAACTATCTGTACTGAAACCTGTATATAATTGCTCGTTCCATCTGTCTTCCTTGTACTTTGGTTCTCCCTCCACCCCCTGTAAATGATGTGGAGCCTTTGCAAAAGAGTCTATGACTCAAAGGATTGTAATTCCGATTATACTGTAAAATAAAAAAAGAAAAATAACAATCTCAGCTGTCATTTGGAAAAAGTTCATTCCAAATGCAAGATGCTCAGTCTACCAGCAGGCTACCAAGTACAGATCCTCTGACAGACCATAGACCCTGGCCTCTGGGCCAAACTTTCAGAGGAAGTTCGCCAAGCTGCAGATGTGACTTTTGATGACGTCGCTGTGGAACTCATTGCCTCACACTCCCCAGGCATGGTTGGCGTTATGTTGACCCACCCTATTAAACAGTATGCCAAGGAAAGTCCAGCGTCATACCATCAGAGGTTATGGTTGGCGTACTGTACCGGCAACGTGCTTTCACAAGAGATAGCGGACAGAGACCAAACTGAGTACATGACCTTGTTCATTCGGAACATGATTCCGGCCATGCGTGACAAGGTTGAGCCCATAGTTTTCCTCGGAACTGATACATTTTAGAACTTTCTCAGAAGGACAGAGCGTGTGTACCAGCTCTACATCCGAGATCTGAATTCTGGCACAAAAGCCAAGGTGACTGCGGTACAATCTACCAGGGAGCCCACAACTAAGTACATGGTGGAGGGCAAGGCCCAGGACAACAAGGCTGCACCCTCTGATGTTAAACAGACCTACAAGATGGGGGGGAACCGCAACAGAAATAAGAATAGACAAAGAAATTGGAATAAACCTAATTCCAATCAGAATGATAATCAGGGCAATTGAAATTATTGACAAGGCCCTTCTTACTGTGATGTAGTGGGGGAGAAAAATAACCTCCGCATGCTCCTTGGGAAGATCCAATCTGTGACCGAGGCCATCCCAAGACAGACTGTTGCAGCATTGGCTCCAATAACCAAGTCCCTACTAGGCTAAGGAGATACTGTAACCTTCTTGGACTAGGCCACAGCAGGCCAAAATCCTGAGGCCTTGTCCACTGCAGCCACTACCAGTTTCCAGACCTCCTTATATCCTGTGCAGGACCTGGAAGATGACAGGTGAGATCCTGCTGGACTACGTTTTTAGGAATCACCTGAAGATGCCAGTAATAGTTCAGATTGACAATTACAAGCCCCAGTCCATATTGTGAACTATGTTACTATTGACACAAATGGAAGGCCTTGTACTCAGGCCACAGTTGGAGGAGCCAAATTGTTATGTTGCTAGATACAGGTGCAGCTATGTCTGTACTACATGATGAGGATCCAGCTAACTAATTCCTCTTGGTCCACCAGATGGAGGACCAATGCTCAAGGTGTAGATGGCACTAGATTGTCTACCTACCATTCCATTGTACTTTCTGTGGTGTTTGGTAGCCTCAGCACAAATCACACTTTGACCTCATGGTGTTACATTATCACCCCGGCATCCTAGGAATTGATTTCCTATCACTACATGGCAGTGTAGTGGATTTGGCCAATCGACTCTTGATCCAAATCAAAGGTCATGATTCCTGATTCCCACATGGTTGCCACCATTGTGGTCAATGACAAGGACTATGACATCATAGCTCTATTCCAGACACATGAGTTCTTTAAAGAACTGTTACCCATTCTGTAGAAGCACCTTGATGTCTTTGCAACACACAAACATGATTGTAGGAGAATGCAAACTATCATTGAAGTTCCAGGTGCTGAACATGACAGGCAAAGGCAATATCCTTTTCCTACAGAGGCCGTACCATCATTCAGAGAAACCATCCAGTCACTTCTTCAGCAAGGTGTGATCAGGCCTTGTGTCTTGACAGCCAACTCACACATCTGGTCAGTGAAAAAAACTAATGCATCTTGGAGACTCATTATTGACTATAGGAGACTGAATCAGGTCACTCCCAGTTGCTCCCCAACAGTAGCCTCAGCAACAGATGTGCTCAAATTGCTAACACTAGATCGTAAGTGGTTTAGTGCCCTTGATATCTCCAATGAGTTTTGGTCACTGCCCCTTGCTCAGGAAAGCCAATACAAGTTTGCTTTCACCTTTGAGGGTTGTCAATACACTTGGACCTGTCTACTGCAGGGCTTTCACAATAGCCCTTACCTTTTTCATCTATACATGATGGACACCTTGCAGGGTTTCTCTGCCCCGCAATGTCTTCTGCAGTATGTGGATGACTTACTCCTGGCAACTGCCACTAAGGAGCACCATTTTGACCTCTTTGATGAGTTACTGACTCTCTTTACAGAGAACAGACCTCAAATGCAATCCTGCAAAAGCACAATTGTGCCAGAAAGAGGTTATCTTCCTTGGTCTGCATATCATGGAACAAGGCAGAAGCCTGGCCTGGAAGAAGATCCAAGGCCTACCAGATTTGCCACTTCCTACCAGTGTGGCAACACTTGGGTGTTTCCTGGGAATGTATGAGCTTTTGAAAAAAGATGTCCCCTGGACTTGGGGTCCCATTCATACTAATGCTGTGACCCTTCTGAAACAGGCTTTGGCCTCTGCTCTAGCATTGGTTAACCCCAATCCAGTCTTACCATTCCATCTGGAATCTGCTACTTCAGATATAGCTGTGTCTGCAGTACTTGCTCAAAAGATTAATGGCATTCTGAGACCTATTGCCTATACTTCCCAGATGATGTCCCCAGTGGAACAGAAGTACAGTCTTTGTGAAAGACACCTTCTGTCTACCTACTGGACTGTTTAACACTTCCTGTACATCATTGGGTATTCACCCATCATTTTGCATACCAGTCACACCTCCACAAACTTTTTGCTGTCAGACAGAGAGAAGGATGACACTGTGTCTAATACCAGACTCACTGGTCTCTTCTTCTCCAGGACCATGACATACAGGTCCACACTTCCAAAGTGCCCTCAATTTTAGCCCATGGTCTTCTGTACCAAGGAGACCCACATGATTGTTCACTCCAACTCCTTGCTGATTCTTCTCTGTGTCACGTCTTTACTGAGGGCTCTGCATCGTATTACCAAGGAGAACAGCTAGCTGGATTAGGAGTGCTCATCATGCACCTAATGGTAACACTGTCCACATGTCCAAATGCTGCAGTGTTGCATCTTTTCAATATGCAGAACTGGAAACTGTGGTCTGTGCTCTTGAATGGATACACCATGGTACCACAGATACAGTACCATCATCATTACAGACTCTAACTGGGTATTTTGTGCTCTAACTGAATTCTTACCGTTCTTTGAGAAGAACTTCTTCACATCTTCTGATGGCACCCCTGTGAATGCAAGGCACTCTTTGTATATATTCACAATCTGACTCAGCAGTTTAAACATAAGCTGTTCATTCACAAGGTGAAGGCTCACTCCAAGTCTGATCCTTACTATGTTTTCAATGACTGAGCAGACACTCTTGTGAAAGAGGGTGCTCAAGGGAGGAGATGTGGGATATGGCTCACCCTGTGGCTCTGGCGGCCATTCAAATAGCTGCTATGAGAAAGAAGAAAACTGAAACTTTTGTACCACTGGACTTGTCCACAGCACAGAAATATGTTCCTCAACTGAAGGAAGTGTTCAGATACCTAGACAAAGGAACTGAACAACAAGACCAACAACCCCTACAAAAGACATGAAGACAAACTGCATCTTTCACATGACAAGTTGATATGGTATCAAACTGATTATCTGAACCACTGGTAGTGAATAGTCCCCAAATCTTTAAGATCTGAGTTCATCCATCATGTCCATGACACCCCTACTGGTGGACACCAGGGGGTGGAAAACACAGTCCAGAGACTGAAATCTGTGGGTTGGTGGCCTGGTGTTACTAGGGATGTTAAATACTACATCCAGAACTGTTTAGTTTATGTGCAGAACAATCCTGCCCCAACCAAGAGAATTGCTAAATTACTTCCCCAGAGACAAACCGGTCCCTGGCATACAATTCAAATTGATTTCATTGGCCCTCTGACAGCAACCAGCAGGAATAACAATTATGCCCTTGTGGTCACTGACTTATTCTTCAAATGGGTCAAGGCTTTTCCCGCTTGCAATGCACAGCAAAGGCAACTGCAAGAGTCCTAGTAGAACAATAGTTTTCCAAGTGGAACCTACCTCTTAAGGTAGACTCTGATCAAGGAACCAGCTTTACAGGTGAGTTAATGCAAGAAACACTCAAACGTCTTGGTGTACACCAGAAATTTCACATTCCTCACCACCCACAGTCTTCAGGTCAGGTAGAAAGAGCCAACAGGTGGATAAAGCAAATGCTATCCAAATTTATCCAGGACAATCCCAAGGATTGGGATTCCCTTTTGCCTTTACTCCTTATGGCAATTAGGGATAATCCTTCAGCCACCACCCAGTGCACACCCTTTGAGGTGATGACTGGTAGAACCATGAGATTACCTGAGCACCTGTTGATTGATTTGAACACATCCACTGCAGACAGAGTGTCCACTGACACATATGTTGCAAAACTAAGAGATGACATCATCAAAACCCACTTGTATGCAGCGCACTGTTTGGGCAAGGCACCTACCCCATCATTAACAAACTCAGTTCAGCAGTCTACCAAGTTAGACTCATCAGTCAGAATCAACCTACTGATAAATGGCTGCATGCTAATCAGCTCAAATTGTACAAAGGTGAATAATTACTTTTCCTAACCCCATTGGGTGGAATCATACCTACTGACTTTTTCTTTCTTCCTTACAAATACCCACAACTTGCATTTGATCCTCCTTCTTCTAGGAGCACTCCCCATTGTCCATGGCAAGGATATGAAAACTATATCCAACTACAACACTCGTCTAAGGTGACTCCTTCCACTTCTTGACCATCCTGAGGGAAGACATATGACCCCACAAAACAAATCCACCACCATCCCTGAAGGCATCAGCATAGATGTTCCCAATAAATTAATCACTGTCAAGGAAGGCTTGGACACCTACCTGACCACCATGGTTGTGGCACCTGACAAATCATCCCTCCAAATTGAATGGCAAACTGACAGTCATGGACAGACTCTTCCTGCTGCCTGCCTTTACAAAGGCACTTTCCAAGGCTGGCCCTAATACCACAATCGCCCTAGATGGTACCCTGTCTATTCGCCAAGCCAACTACAGACATTCTGGTTTATATAATCTTACCACTTTGATTGATCCCACTTTTTGTGATAAATACCCAGAAGACTGTGCAAGAGACTTTTATGTTCATAATTATATGGCTACAGCAGCTATGTTTCTGTCTGTAGTACCCCTAATGAAGCAGAATGTATTGACTATCCCACACAGGAACCTGGCCCACCTGGTGGTCTCACTGCCACCTCACTTCCAGGTACGCTTGTGAACAATGTGCAATTTATGGACATTCCAGTTATTTTTATTCTCACCCACTGGAATATGGCTGATTTTGGTATGTGTTCTAAAACTAACACTTCTAGATTTTTCAGCACTATGTTACTAGATAATCTTGCTGCATACCAGACATGCACACAAGATCCTGTGGCTGGTCCACATACCACTAAACACTTAGGATTATTCAGGGCTAGACCTAATCCCAACAACAAGAAACCTTCTTCATCATGCAGGAGGTGTGCCACTGCTAATATCATTGGTGCAACTGGCACCATATCTGGACTCTTCAGATCTGGCATGTCCATCTGGAACAGGGCAGACATTGCTGCCATTAAAAACCAAACAGCTGAATTCCAGATTGGCATGAAGAATGATGTTTTACCACCCTTATTGCATGGTGTAGATGGGCTTAGTCAGGAAGAGAGATACACTGTGTACAACATACATGACATTGCTAAGAGTTTTAATGACACTAAGCATAAAATCAATGAACTTGTTTTTCAAAATAACAAGAAGGCAGACAAGCAATATATTGCCAGGGGAACTTTTGTGCTCTGTTTATGGCTCTTATGTCATAACCACTATCAATAATCTCTTCTGGAATCTGGAATCTGGACATATTCCAGATATTATCCATGATGAATGACTTGCTAAATGGTATTAAGCATATTGTGGGTCTATTGTTTGTATCACAATGTGTATGTCTAGATCTATTGCTATTCATATGTCTACTGCTAGAAATCTAGGTTATGTTACATGCCATCCCAACAGGGGCCCATGTTACACTGCCAACCATTGTACCATCCATGACACCATGTTCATCACCTTCACTGTCTCTTTGCCACACTTTGAGCCAGAGACTGCAATTTTCAACAGACTGGCCTCCATACATTACATTGGGCATCTCAATGAGGACATCTACCCAGAGAGGATCGACCTCCCACCTCTTCTGGTCTTTCATCCTACCCTGGAAGCTTGGATAGTGCCTCATATGGACTGTTGTGCCAAAATGGGATACCACTACTTATGTCGCTGCGACATATTCAACGTCATCAAGTTGGTTTGTGGATACTCATCAGACAGCATTGATTGGTCTTTTACTATGGACTTGGAGATTTCTTTAAATGAAACTGGTACCCCTAGGGCAACAGCCTCTTCAGCTTCAACTACTTCATCACAAGTGAGCAGCACTGGACATCTCTATCAGAACTACACAGAAGAGGTTCATCACTTCACTACAAGACTTACGAATCAATCTTTCACTTGCCCAATTCAGCTGCAGAAATGGAGGATTCCTACAGTGAGAATGTAATATAATTCTTGTGGTCAGTATTGTGTTGTTACTAATCACAAATCATTTTCATATCGGTCTAAAACGTGTGACATAAAGTTTTCTAATTTCTGTTTTATTCCTCATCAAGCTACTGTGATTGGTCATACTGTGATTACGCCTGTTCCCATCTCGGAACCAGTCATTATTGATAGTGACCCTGAATATTTGCTTGCTCTATCTCAGTATTTACCTATTTTCAATGCTCATATTGATCCATTGACCTTGTCTCTCAAGACACTTTTAGATAGAAAGGATACACATCTCATCTACATCAGCAATAACATCTCCAAAGCTGGAGAAGCCCTTAACACCCTCATCTGTGATGTTTTAAGCACCACACTTTCCAATACATGGTTAGAATTAACCTTTAAAGGTTTTATTATACAACTGTTTTTGATTATATTTTTTGATACTAACTCTTTGCTGTCTATGGCATACTCTAAAACAATACCATGAACAACTTAAATTCATTTACAAGACTCATGTATTGGGTCTGTAAACGATGGATGCTCACTACTTACCCATAGTGTTGTTGCCTTTTCAGTAAGGCAACAAGGGGGGAATGTTATGCTTGGTCCCGCACCCTTATTGACTGCCCACTATGCACCACTGACAATATCTGTTATGTTATATGCATAATCAGTGATAACATTTAGGGCATTGGTACTTACCGTATAAAGTGTAAGTTACCAGGGACATTATTACTGTGATCATTGCTAGTAACGTATAAGTGACATGCTGAGAATACATGTCTGTGTTCTCTGTATATTCTTCTGAGAAGTCATTGTATAGCCTACACTGCCATCATGTGGATTTATGTAACATGGCACTTATATCCAGTTTTCTGTATGAGTTCTTTGTTCTCATTTTAGCTGATTTTTCACATTTTGTGTATCCATAGATAACACTGTGGAGCCACCTAACTTTTGGCCAGTATGGCTTGTTTTATATATCTAATGTACCTACAAAAGTAATAGTTACCATAGAGATTATCACCATATGTAACTTGCTGTATTACGTATTCTATCTGAGACCGTCTTCATACCCTGGGGTATTGGGAAACTCTGGCTCCCACTGTCTGGTAAGACCTGTTTTTAGGGCACAAGTCTGCTTTTGTGTAATAAACAAGTTTATTACCACATAACTGCTTGTCTGTTGTTTTTTTGCTGGTTTATTACCACCAAGAACCTGAGAAGGGCTTGACACCCTGACAATGACGCTATTGTAGTCCATCTCTTTTCTGCCAGGGTCATGGATAATAATAGATTTGAATCACCTAATATAAAAATTCCTGGGTCAAAAAGAAAGTTATTTTTCAAGATGTGTTTACATGCTTCCCAAATAATTACCCAAGTAGGCTCTAAAAGTGGGCAGTTCCACACATGGAGTAAGTTAGCACCTATGGAGCCACACCTCCAGCAATTATTATCGGGAGATAGGACCAAGCTATTCATTTTTTCTGGAGTATAGTGCCAATTATAAAGCAACCTAAATTGGATTAATTTTCCTTCTAGATCCAAGCTAGATTTCTATGCATTGTGCCAAATTGCTTCCCATGAATGTTGAGGAATTGGGTAACCTAGGTCCTTTTCCCAATTACTTTTAGTTTCTCATGTAAGGTCTGGCCCTGCCTTATTGGATAATTTATCGAGTTTACCAGCCCCACCTTTACTACTAGCTATTGTTACTAGGTTTTCAAACTCATTGGACAGTGGAATGGCCTGATTTTTTTTCCCATGTAATGTCAGTTTGGACTTTGTTTGCAAATGTAATACTCAGATTCCTCCATAGCAGAGTAAACGTAAGTGTAGCCCAGATGCTGGGGATTTGTCTGATGAAATATCTTATAGAACTGGCTGAGGTTTTCAAGAAAGGATGGGAGCTAATTTATTTATTTATTGAAATGTTTCACCAGGAAGGCACACTGAGCAACAAGTTGCTCATCTCCTGGTGTGACCTGGGGGGTAGGGGAGCATGAGGATAGTAAACAAAGTTTTGTTACACAGTATAGAAACACAACTTGATACATTCAGTTGTATACAGAGATTTGGTAAACACTATAGGAATACAATTTGATTACATACAAAACAGTGAATGGTCAATTCAAAAGTACTGAAAGGAGGAATGCTAACATGCATGAACTAGTTGGATTCGGAGCAACAGTTAGAGCTAGATAGGTACGGTAACACAACTTACATGTAGCAATCGTGGTGAGGCATAGTTTTGTCATTAGAAAAATGGCTGAGTGGGATCGGAAGGATTGAAATAGGACAAGGTGAGGAGAGACGCAGACAACAAGAATTACAGGTGAACAGGAGTGCAAGTTTAAGTTTGAGTATAAGTGCTTTGAGATTAGGGGTAGCCCAAACTAGGGTTAGTTAAGGGGGGATGGGGGTTGAAAAGTAAAGTCGGGGGTAGTGGGGGTGGAAAAGAAAAGGAGGGAGAGGGGGAGAGGGATTGGCTATCCCCTCCAGTGTGCTGGGGACCCTGCCTGCAGAAGGCAGTGGTCAAGCACAAGAGGGAAGCAAGTTGAGGGCAGTGAGAGTTTAGAGTAAAACAAGGAGGCATGAAGGGGGGAAGGAATGGTTAGCTGGTGCCAGCCATGCCTGTATGCAGAGGAAACCTGCCTGCATGGGCCACAGGTAGACCAAGGAGAGTGGGGTAGCAGGTATCAGGTGGGGGAGGAATAGAGTGGAGAGGAGGAAGCCGGTAGATTAGGAGGTAAGGAGGCAGGGGATAGATCATAGTCCAAATTGCATGGGTATAGGGGGTGGAGGTTGAGGGACTTGTAGGCTGGTAGATTAGGAGGAAGAGGGGAAAAGGATAGATCCAGGTCAAATTGCATGGGCATAGGTGGAGGAGGTTGAAGGGCTTGTAGGGGTTAGGGGTGGAACGCTAGGGAGGGTCAAAGCAGGAACAGCTAGGCACAGTGAAGTTTATGAGGGCTGAGCTGATGGAGTAGCAGGAAGATGAGTGATGAATTTGAGGGGGAAGGGAATCCCACATTTTTGGGAGGTGATAGGAGTAACTCAATTGACCAATGAGGGTGGTGCGGTGGGGAACCACCAGGGTTCGGGAGTCAGTTGATCTTAGTGTGGTGGAGGGGTGGGGGTAAAAAATAGGAGGAGAGGTAGAGACTATGCCCAGCCAGTGTTTGGAGGTGAATTTGGCGCAGTGGGAAAGTCGTCTATTTGTGAGGGAGAGGAAGGATAGGGCATGATAGAGAGCACAGTGAAGAAGAATCAGAAGAAGAATCAGCATTTATATAGTGCTTTTCATACATCCAAAGCGCTTTACAAGCAATGCTAGACTGGTAGTGAAGTGACTGAATGTGTGGTGGTGGCCATATTGCAAATCATCACCCACACACAGCCTGGATAATTGCATGAACTGGTTTATGGTAAGGGGAATGTTGGCCAGGACACCGGGAATGTTCCCTACTCTTTGCAAAGAGTGCCCTGGGTTCTTTTACTTTCACCTGGATACCCATCAGGACAACACCTGGATGGGTAGAAGGGACCTTGGTTTAACATCTCATCTGAAGGACGGCACACCCCAGCAGTACAGCACCCCCCAATACTGCACTCAGATGCCAGCGATTTTTAGGTGCAAGTCCAATCCTAGTGTGGGACGAGAACCCGTGACCTTCTGGTCCAGAGGCGGATGTGCTACCAACTGAGCCACGCTGACACCAGTGGTGAGTATGGAAGGGAGCATCGAGGGTAAAGTGACAGAAGGAGTTGAAGAGGGTATCCAATCTGGTCAGAGAGGACTTGGGAGTAGCACTGTAGACTACATCACAGTAGTCAAAAATGGGCAAGATCATTTCTGAACAAGTTCACACCTGGTCATAAGAGGGATGCAGTTGCGGTTCCTGAACAGTGCACCAGGTTTGGGGTGCAGTTTTTTCTGGATGGCATCAATATGAACTGAGACGTTTAGGTGTTGGTCCTGCCAAACACCTATGTACCTGAAGGAGGATGTGTCCTCGAGTAGAGTCCCAGCAAGAGTGTGGAAGGTGGACAAGGAGGGAAGCCTAGAGTCTCTGCCTTGCGCCAGAGGTCATGGAGATGGTCTTCTTGGCATAAAGAATAAGTTGGTGGTTAGCAAACCAAAGCTGAACTTTGTCAAAGTCATGCTACAAGTTGGTTGTAACCTCAGCAGGGCTGGAGCCTGGTGCATACAGGACCGTATCACCGGCGTACATATGAATGGCAGAGGAGTGTGAAAAGGTAGATGGCAGGTCATTTAGGAAGATGGAGAATAATATAGGCTCTAGCACTGAGCCCTGTGGAACACCAGTTCTAATTTGAAGGTGGGTGGGGGCGATGATGTCAGAGATCTTGACAGATTGTGTTCTACCAGTGAGGTAGGACTTGAACCAGTTTGTGGCTGAGGGGGCTAGGCCAGTTGCTGGGAGAGAATGTAAGAGAAGGGAGTTGGAGACAGTGTCAAAGGCTTTGGCCAGGTCAACAAAGATGGCTGAGGTGATTTGGTCTTTGTCCATCCCTGTAAGGATGGAGTCAGTGAGCTAAAGTAGGAAGGTGGCAGTGGGAGTGATATTTTCTGAAGTCAGATTGGAAAGGGGTGAAGAAGGAGGTGTCAGTTAAGTAAAATGTAAGTTGAGAGAGAACTAGGTGCTCTTGAAGTGTAGCTAGGCTATTAAGGAGAGAAATAAGGTGGTAACTGAGGTTGGGTAACCTAAGTGGGGTTGGGTAAATGCCCAATGCAATATGATGTAGCATATGAGGGTAGACACTGGATTGTTCATATTGGACCCAACTAGGACTGTTATTCTTTGGCCTAAACCATTGGCATGCCAGTCTGAATAAGAAGGCTTGTTGATATTGCTTAAAATTGGGTAGGCCCATACCACCTTGTTGACAGTGTTTTCTTAACTTTACCAGGCTGATTCTCTCCTTACTTCCTTCCCAGAGAAAGGTCCTAATTAGGGAGTCAATTTTTTTGAGCCAAAAAGGCTGAATATGTATTGGTGTGACATTAAGAAAATATAGTATTTTAGGCGCCAGCATAATTTTCAAAGCATTTACTTTGCCCCAAAGTGATAAGTTAGGTTTAGTCCATTTCTCTAAGCGTAACTTCATTTCTTCTAACAAGAGTTTCATATAAATGTGGACCAAAGTTTTCAGTCTGTTGGGCACCCCAATACCCAAATATGTGATGCACTCCCCTGCCATTTTAAGTTGTTTTCTGTACATAATTGTCTAAGTTTTTTTTGGTCACCTTTTAGGAGAAGCATTTCAAATTTTAACCAGTTAATTGAAAGACCAGAGAGTAGTCTGAACTTTTCCAGAAGTTTCATGGTGGGTTTGAGGGATTTGCATGTATTAGATAGTGACAGGAGTAAGTCGTCAGCATAAGCAACAACTTTATGCTCCATTTTACCTATTTTAAATCCCATGATGCTACTATTTTGCCTGATTATGCATAGAAGAGGTTCTAAAGCTAGAATGAAGAATAGAGGGGAAAGGGGGCAACCTTGTCTTGTCCCTCCTTCCAGCATAAAGTTCTCAGACAGAAACCTGTTGGTACAAATTTTTGCAGTGGGGGAGTGATACATTGTAGCCACCTTAGAGACAACATTTTCACCCAACCCAAAGACCATTAGCACTTGATATAAATAGCCCTATGTGATGGAGTCAAATGCCTTGTGGGCATCCAATGTCAACAAAATAGATTCATCCTGAATCTGGGGAGCCATCCATATAGTAGACAAAATTCTATGAACATTTTTGAACCCCGACCTCTCTTTAATAAATCTACCTGATTGCCATGAATATGAGAATTTAGAATGTTCTGTAGTCTGTTTGCCAGAATTTTAGCCCAAATCTTATAATTTATGTTTAACAGAGAAATCGGATGGTAGCTAGCTGGATCTAAGGGATTGTTCCCTTTTTTCAGCAGTGCTGTAATAATTGCTTCTGTCATTGTTGGTAGTAGACCCTTATTGCCCTCAGCTTCTATGAATATTTTATGAAGCATTGGGCTAATCTCATAATTGAAGATCGCATACAATTCTGCTGGCAGACCATCAGACCCTGGGGCTTTGGTCTTGGGCATGTGTAAAATTGCCTTCTTAATCTCATCAACTGAGATAATTTTGTCCAGATTTTGCTGTTCTATTTCTGAGATTTTGGGAAGTTTGGCTCTGGACAAAAACTGGCTAATCAGGTCTGAATAATCACAACATTCTCATCCCTTATACTCTTGCATATTATTCCTATTCTGGACCTGTTTAAGCCTGTAGGCTAGTAATCTGCCAGCCTTTTGCCAGATTCCCAATAGTTTTGTTGTGTTCTAAGTAGATCATATTCAGCTTTACCTGTATGGATTTTGTTAATCTCATATCTCAAACTGATTATTTTCCTTAGGGTGCTCCAGTTGTCCGTCTTATGTGCTTTGTGTATTTTCTCCAAGTCCTCTATTTCTTTCTATTTCTGGGTTAGAATTTTCTCCTTTTCTTTCTTTTTAAAGATGAATAACTTAAGATTCTGCTTCTAATATAGGCTTACTAAACCTCCCATACCATGGCGTAGGATGTATCCTCATTATCATGGTGTTCAAAGAACTGTTTTGTTTTGTTTATGATCCATCTTTTAAAGTTAATATCACTTAGTAGTGAACAGTTACAGTAAATCTCCAATGTAAGGGCGTTATAGCGTCAGGGTCTAGTTGTAAAATGATTGAGACCAGGGCATGGTCTGAAATTGAGACTGTGCCTATAACAGCTTTCTCCATTTAGCAAGTTACTGGACATCAGAAACATATCTATTCTGCTATATGATCTATGTTGATTTGAATAAAAGGAATAATCCCTTTTATTGGGATACATTAGCTGCCATGCATCCAAGAGGCCAAAGTCTTTCATTCTATTCCTTATGATCATTCTAGCCCTTGAGTTGGTTACAGTGTTAGATGAATAGCTTCTATGTATTCTATGGTCCAAGGCAATATTAAAATCTCCATCTACAGTACTGTGACATTCTTACTTGAAATTTTGCTAGCTTCTTCAAAGAAATCCTCAAAAAATAAACTAGATTCCTCATTAGGTGCATACATATTGCATATACCAATATCTACACCATCAATCGAACCCTCCAGAATTTGCCATCTACCATTGGGATCCACTCGATGGGATGAGGCAGCAAAATTAATCATCTTCTTTATAAGGAAAGCTAACCCTTTTTATTTTTTACTGACCGAGTTGAGAAATATTTCTCCCACCCAAGATCTTTTAAGCTTCTCTGCTTCATCATGTAATAAGTGAGTTTCGAGCACTAAAGCTATATGTGACTTTAATTTATAAAAATAGGATAGTACTTTTTCCTTTTAATAGGTGACCCTAACCCATTTACATTCCATGAGACACATTTACTGCTTACTTTGCTATCCCCCATTTACACAGTGTTAACAGGCTTGTATCAAAAAAAAGGTATAATCATACGGTCCATGAATAATCTGAATTTCTATCATGTAGCAGAACCTTTGTTTACCATAATAACACCTAGTGAGACCCGAAATAAAATAACTTATGGGCCTAGCTTCCTGAAATTTCACTGTCGGCACCCTAGTTATGTGTGTATGTAACCCAACTAAGAATAAATACTGTAACATTGAAACCCTATTGAGTGCCTTTTATATGCTGTAAACTAAACTTTCTTCATTTAGATTAATTTTACATTGGTCATCAAACCCCAACCCATGACCACAGATAGAGCCGCATAACAATATAATTAAAAAACAACATGTCAACACATTCTTAATAAGTTGCTAACATTACAAATGAAAATTTTTATAAAAAAAAAGAACAATAGATGTAAAGCCAATAAAAGATTACTGTAAACTACAATCAGCATGAGAACTGTAATCTGAATAGCCAGGGAAACCCAAAGGCCCTGGGTCACAGGTTCCTGTCATGCAACCAGTAGAATGAGCAAAAGAAGCAAAAAAAAAAAAAAAAAAAAAAAGAAAGAAAATAGAAAACTCTCCAAACAGAGCTAACATGGCAATTCAGGAGTCATAACCTTATTCAGCAAATAAGAACTACCTAAACCAGGATCAGATTACTGACACACATGACAAGACACAATGCAGGGGAGAGTGGAGAAGAATCAGTGAAAGATATAGTATTACAAGAGATTAGTATATATGATATCATAAAGTAAGTAAAGGAATTTAAGGTTATGGTGTTCCACCATCTGATGTACAACTCTTTTCACTTGCTTGTAGCTTCATTATGTCAAATCAAATCAATTTATTGAAAAACAAATTGAGAGTAAACTCTCGTTTACAATTGCATCCAGAATTGAACAATTAAAACAACATATATTCATAGACAGGTTACAATAACATATAAGTACAAACAAACAGTTTAACAGTTTATGTACACCTTAAGAAACCAGCAATGTTATTAAAATGAACTATCAAAGTTCAGGACTGCTTAGCCTTAGACCAGTGTTTACAACTGGATTGCTACACAAAGCAATAGTCCCTTTAGCTTGAGCTATTCAGAAATGTGTGAGCCTAGAGTAGCAAGTACTCTATATTTATCATTTTTATTCTGTGGCTAAGCATAATGATTCACTGCTTTATAACTATTCATCTCCAACATTCTAGCATAGAAGTTTCCAGAAGCTATTTTGCTTGTAGATCTCTGAACACCAATAGGGTCATGGGACTTAGATAAACCATAGTTAAAGAGAAAGAAGCCAAGAAAGAATATAGTGAAAGGTGATTCCAAGATAGAGAGGAAAAAGGCAGGGGAAGGGATGAAAAGAAAACCATGAGGACAGGCAACATATAATTTCCTGCAAATTTATTGCATAACAGCTTGAATTGTTACCCTATGGAGACTTCCAGTGCAGCTCTGGGATGAATGGCAGCATAAGAACAGAGCTCTGCTCAGACCTCTCCCCAAAAACATTTAAAAAGCCAAAATTCAGCCTAAAAACTTGGTAAATGAAGAAATTCCTACAGATGGCATCGACTACACGAAAGGGAATCATGAACAGATATGAAGTCTTACCAATAGAAGAAGAGAAATCGGGAGCTGAAAAATCGAACTTGGAGACATCAGAATTATTGCAGGCCCAGATGGTATCATCGGGAAAGAAACCCAAATGCAAGAAAACCAAAGCCAAGGACCTGGTCTTAAATGACAAGTTAGACAGAATAATAACAGACTTACAAGAAATTAAAAAGGATTTTCAGGACTTTCTCTCAGACCATGATCTTCTACGCACTGATGTATCAAATCTACAGAACGAGGTAAAGACGATGGAACAAAACAGCTCAGACCAGGCCTCAGAACTTACGCACATTCAATCAACTATCACCCAGCTTCTCGCTATAACCAAAGCCCTAGGAGAGAGACAAGAAGATGCAGAGAACAGACAGAGATTTCATAATATTCAAATATATGGAATACCAGAGAATAGTGAGGGCAGAGACATGAGGGGCTACACAGAGAATTTGCTAAGAGAAGAATTAGATCTGGAGCAGGACTTTCTCATAGAAATAGAAAGGGCTTACAGGGCACTCAGCCCCAAACCTGTGGATCTGGAGATTCGTCCACGCTCCATAATAGTGCGATTTCTGAGCTACCATATGAAAGAAAAAATACTTCAGAAAGCATGGGCAAAGGGGAAAATATTCAGGGGAAAACAGAGACTGTTTTTTGATAATGACTATGCAAGAGTAACAATGCAACGAAGAAGGGAATATGTACCTTTGTTTCCGATATTGAGACAATTGCAGCTGAAATTCCAAACACTTTATCCAGCTCGACTCCTAATCCAATACCCTGATGGACCGGCCACATATGATAGCATAGTGAATGTGATGGAAGACCTGAGACAGGTAGGATTCGAGCTGCCCACCAAACTACCAGGGAAACCTTACACTATGTGTTTGGGACTGAACAAAGAAAAGAGACCGGGAAGGGAAACACAGCAAGAAGTACTAGATGAGATAAAGAGACTATTGGGACAATTTACAAATAAAATACAATGATTATCCTCTTAAACAGAGTAGGCCAATGAGTATGAGCACTGCACCCAGGTGAGATGGGAAACCAGCCCACGAGGAGGTAGACCTTCTGATTAGACTGGATAGGTTTACTGGGGGGAGCAGATCTAGGCTGGGTCTAGGGTGATTAAGCCCCCAGGGGAAGCGCATAAATGTCCCCATTAGGGGAGAGGAGATCCCAGCAGGCTGGATGAGGGTTCTCTGGAGATTGTTTCCACTAAAGAGCGCCAAAATGGTTCTGTGAGAGAGATCACTTATAGGATGGTGCTAATGAGCCCTGATGTGAATACCAGAGAATGCTTAATAGTTTAAGAGCCGTGACTGGGGAACTGGGCACTGTTTCTTGTTTAAAGATAAGTATTTAAAAATCTCTTAAAAAAGAGATAAATCGAGGGGGCAGGTAACCCTGAAGCAAAGGATACGGAAACAGGGTAATATTTTGGATGCTCTTGGTGGAGAGAAGGGCAGAGAACAAGACAGGGCCAGCTAAACTAAGGATTTTTTTAGTGGAATCCCAGGGGAAGGCTCCCAGACTGGGCCTGGAGAGCTCTGCAGAGACCAAACAGTCGGTGGGGGGCTTGCTATTCTTGAATATTGGAATGGATGCGAAGGCCAAGGGCCTCCTAGTGGGAGCTCAAGGCATATAGCAAAATAAAATCCACCAGAGGGCAGACTCTGCTTCAAGCTAAGAATCAATGGGATTTTCTAACAGAATGGATGAAAGGGAAGAAAACAAAGTGTCTAAAAACAAATCAAAATAACATTAGATAAAACCAAGAAGAAAAATATAGAGGAAAAGAAAACTGATAATTTGGACAATTAAAAGCTAAAGGACATGGACTAACTGAATAAAGAAGATGGACTACCAGAGAGTTATGTTTGGGGGGGGAGAAAGAGCGATGAAGCGATCAGAACTTGACACCTGTATTAACTTTTTTTTCATATTTTATGTTGGAAATTATACTTTTCATTTAGGAATTTCTTTAAAGGGACCAGTTATCCAGATAGGAAACTCGGCTAGGACCCAATTTCATTTAGGTTCTCCATATGGGGGATATGTACAACTCCCAGGGCAGGCCTACAGAATAAGGCAAATAGCCCACATTAGACAGATTCTTCTGTCCTTGTCAGAGATGAATCTGACATTGGAAGTCACAATGTATATAGGTTTTACTCAGGGGAAGAGAGATAGTTATTTAGGAGGGGGGGAGGAAAAAGGGTAGGCTACAGAAACATTGGAGAATCTAAAGGGATGAGATATGGAACAAAAAAAAAAAGAAAACAAGCAAGGCGCAAACTCAGGAGTGCAAGCAATATAGAAGAGAGGCAATGTAATAGATATAAGAGAATGAGTACATGGGAACAATACCAAAAGTATTTAGCTGGCTTAGATTAAGAAAACCCTGAAAGTGGTGTTCCAGAATGTCAATGGCTTAAGTAACCCTATAAAGAGATCTAAAATAATCTCCCATCTCAGAAAAATGCACCCCAAATTATTTTATTACAGGAGATACATCTGTCAAAAGATGAACACCAGAAATTATTAAAATATGGAATGTCAAGTGTTGTGGCTAGTACATACACAAGAGGGTGCAGGAGAGGTTCAGCCATACTTATACCATGATTTTTGACATTCGAAATGCTATAATCATATCAGAATGGTGAAGGCAGATTAAGTTTGGTGAAGGAACCTGGGAAGGCCAGATTTATACAGTGGGAAGATATATACTGTACATACCCCCAGGATCAGAAACCACGGTATATCAAGCAGTTTTCAATAAAATTATAGCCTTTAAACAAGGGAAATTAATACTAGGAGGAGACTTGAACCTACTAATGAATCCTGGCAAAGATAGCTCAAATCTTAATACCCCCAAAGCTACAAGGGGACAGAAACATGGCAAGAGACTTATAAAAGATCTTGCTTTAATAGATACTTGGAGAAATTGCTATTCAACAGCCCGAGGATGTACACATTTCTCTGGGGTTCATAACACATATTCATGTATAGACTATTTTTTTGTAGAAGCGGAATCCCTAGACTTGATACTTAAGGCCAAAATTTCCCCAATTTACCTATCAGACCATGCAATTATTACTATAGAACTAGAAGCAGAACAAGAAGTAATAATGAAACAATGGAGGTTCAATAATATGTTAATTAAAGATAAACAGTTCAAGGAAAAGGTACAGCAATGGATCCCCAGAATAATACAAGAGAACACAATAGAAGAGGTGCAGGAGGGAACCTTGTGTGACATATTGAAATCAGTTTTAAGGGGAGAAATTATAGCATATGCAACCCACCAAAAGAAAATGAGAGCTAGGAAACAAAAAGAATTGAAATTGGAACTAGAAAGATTGCAACGAGCACATGCAGAGGGAAAGAGAGACATGATAACACAGATTAACCAGGTAAAGACAAAACTACAAGATATATTAAATCAAAAAACTGAACAAGCCTTGATGTATGTGAAACAAAGGTACTATGAAGGGGGAAGCAGGGTGGCTAAATTACTAGCTTATTGATTAAGAAAACAACAGGCTATATCAACAATAACTAAAATAAAACATCCAACACAAGCTAAAATACTTAATAAAATCACAGATATATTAGAGGGTTTCAAAACATTCTATTCAAAATTATATCACCAACAACAAGAAACAGAAGAAGAAAAATATAAAATGTTTTTTATAAATATGAAATTACCCCAAATCACAGAGGAACAAAGTAAGATACTAACCTATCCAATAACATCCCAAGAGATTAGTAATGTCTTTAGTAACTCCAAATCAAATAAAAGCCCAGGCCCAGATGGATACACTGCAGAATTTTATAAAACGTTCAAGAAAACTCTAATTCCAACACTAAGTAAGTTATTTAATGCTATACAAGATGACAACTCTTCTATTCCAAACAGATGGCAATATGCTAACATATCCACAATACTTAAACCAAATAAAGACCCAATAAACTGTGAATCATATTGCCCTATTTCAGTTTTAAATCAGGATTATAAATACTTCACAGCTATTATGGCTAAAAGATTGGAAAGTATATTACCACATATTATAAATAAAAATCAAGCAGGGTTTATCATAAAATGTCATACAGAAGATAATGTTAAATGAACAGTATATTTACTAGAAGAAATGCAAAAAGGGAAAAAACCTCCATACTCTTAAGTATGGATGCCCAGAAAGCATTTAACAGAGTTTCTTGGAGATTTCTAAGATATATGATGGAAAAATGTAATTTCCCAATAGCCTTTTTAAACATAATACAATGAATATACACATCTCCACAAGCTATGACAAAAGTTAATGGATCATTCTCAACCTGTTCCCCTTTAAATAGAGGTACCCATCAAGGCTGCCCCTTATCTCCTTCCCTATTTGCTATATATGCAGAACTGTTGGTCCAGGCTATTAGAGAAAATGAACAAATCACAGGGTTCAAATTGCTTAATACTACTCATAAAATAGCCTTTTTTGCAGATGACTTGTTAATATATTTAACAGAACCAGAAACATTCATACCAAAATTATTCTCTCTTCTTGGGGAGATGGAATGTATATCAGGATATAAACTAAATACAAGCAAGACAGAAGTGCTATGTCTAAACTACCAACCAAGTGAGACAATCCAGGCCAAATATCCATTGAAATGGAAAAGTAATACATTTTGTTACCTGGGGATCAATCTTACAAAGGAAACACACAATTTATATGAAGCCAAGTATAACCCACTTACACAGGCTATCAGGGAGGATTTTCTGAGATGGGATCCTCTGTCTCTCTCACTGAATCAGAGAATCGAGGCTATCCTAATGAATATACTACCAAGATTCTTATACCTCTTCCAGACCCTGCCACTATACCCACTACAATCAGACTTTAAAAAGTGGAATAATATGATATCCAGATTTATATGGCAAGGGAAAAAACCAAGAATAAAATATAAAACTTTGCAACTACCTATAAATAAAGGGGGTCTTGCATTACCTAACTTAGAACAATATGCACAGGCAACAGTAACTTCACATATATTACAGTGGCTCGATGAAGGATTAAATCCACACTGGAAAGCAATAGAGAGAGGAAACCAAGTGGAGGGAATAGAGAAATATTGATTTGGCCTAACAGTACCAAAAGTAATCATGAAAAAAGAGATCAGATTTAAACAAACCAGGCAATTACTGACTATTTGGAGATCAATAATTAACAAAAACTAAGGACCCCAAAATATACTTAATATAAAAAATTACAGCAGATCTCAGATTTGAACCAACCAAGCAGGATTATAATTTTACAAGATGGCACCAACAGGGCCTTACCAGATTCTATCAACTATACAAACACGGGGACTTGTGCCAATTCCAGACACTAAAAGAAAAGTACCATTTAAGGAAACAAGATTTTTTTCGATTTCTCCAGATAAGAAATTATTGTAAGAACCAATCAGTGAAAGACTGGGACCCAAGAGAGATACACCCACTTATGAAAATAATAATTACTACAATAGAAATAGCAATGCCAGAACATATAATATCTAAAATGTACCAAGCTTTAATCAGCAACCAGAAAGAGACCAAAATGCAATCCCAACAATGGTGGCAAGAAGAACTAAATATAAATCTGGAGGAAGAGAATTGGGAAGGGATATGCACAACAGTACACATAATTACAAGATATCCAACTTGGAGAGAATTTGGCTGGAAATGTCTGATTAGATTTTTTAGAACCCCACAAATAGTGAGGAAATATGACCCTCAAATGGGAATGACATGCTGAAGGGTATGTGGGGAACCAGTAGCTAACCATAAACACATATTTTGGAGCTGCGTAATTTTGGAAGCATTTTGGAGAAAGGTTGGGGGGGCATTAGGACAATTATTCCCGGATATGGGGACTTTGACACCAGAAATAGCACTTATTTTAAATTTTAATAGTGAAGTAGGAAGAGGTAATACAAGGCTTTTACTAGCCATATTGCTCATGGAAGCTAATAAAGCAGTAACAAAGAAATGGCTACAGAAAGACCCATCTACCTCCAGAGAATGGGAAGCTATAACCTATCAAATATACAGAATGGAACTTATGACAGCCCAGATTAACTTAAAAATCCAGAGATGTACAGCCTTTTGGGCTGAATGGTGGCTCTGGATCTCTGGGCATAGACCTGACCTGATTCCATAAGGGAAGAAATCCAAGGGCAGACCTGGGGCCACCACAAGGGAAACTGAAATAAATTTTAAATGTATTTCTGAGAACAGATATTGTAATAAAAATTCCTGAGTATAATAAGAAAGCCATATCTGTACAGAATGTATGGAAAATATATATGAATATATAATGTATAATGTAGCTCACCAGAAAATCATGGAACAATAAAAAAAATAAAAAAAAAAGTTACCCAATGGATGCGCCATAGAATAATGAGTCATTTTATATAAATAGGTGATTATCCAGATAGTAGGTTTCAGCATCAGGACAGGGCTTTCATAAATGAGTATCAATATAAGGAAAAACTAATGGTAGTCTCGAAAAATATTAAATGTATGATTTCCAGGTAACAGGTATCCAAGGCATATTGCATTACTTCCTTGTAGTAAACCAGCATGAAAAATGCAGCTTACCACCATTATGTTAATCCAGTAGCTCCTGCAGCTATGCAATCCATGAATGACGGTGATCACATGACCTGAGTTCAAAACAAGCAAGGTTTGATAGTTTCCCATCCATGAACGTTCGCCAGGCATCACATTGACGACTAGTGGCATCTGTTGCAATACAAATCACCATGGGGCATCTGGCTGATATGGAGGAGTGGTGCATCCTGGCACATCCAGATCATAGCCAGGTAGGAGGCATCCTGATTTGCTTGTGATGACTCCATCTCCAACTGGTTGCTCCTCAATGTCTGATTCCTCTTGCACATCCTCCTTATCACTCAAGACAGGGGTGAAACAGTTAGTAGGAGAACTAAAGCTGGAGGCGTTTAGCTTGCCTGGGTTGCTTTTGGGGATAAAAACGTGTGGATTTTCAACTTTCTCTGGTAAGGCCCTTGCACTTCCTAGCTACAGTCTGCCAACTTTTTTGTGAAAATTCAGGGAGATTTGATAGGACTTTGGGGCTGCTGGCCTTCTTAGAATTCTAGAAGTGCCAGCAGTTGAATGGAGGGTCAAGCCAGCAGCTCGTGACTGCTGTGCTTTGTAAGGCTGAGGGAATTCAAACTTACTGTCAGGCTGATGAAAACCATTATGCCCATTCTTTATTTTATTGTTAATAAAATCCCAGGCAGTTTCTGGTGATTTAAAAGTATGAGGCATGCCATTAACTGAAATGACTAGGGTTGCAGGGTATTTTATTCTGTATGGGACATTCAGTTTTTTTAACTTTTGCCTAATCTCTGCATATGCCTTCCTCTGTGAAACCACTTCTGATGAGTAGTCTTGAAAAAAAGAAATATGGTTTCCATTCCAAGACAGTGACCTCTTTTCCCTTGCCAACTTTAAAATTTCCTCCTTCATGGAAAACAATAGAAAGTATGCCACAATCGGTTGGGGGGGGGCCTGGTTTTGACTTAGAGGAGAGTGTCTTGTGTGCTCTCTCTACTTCTAGCGGCCAACTCCAACAATACTGTAGCATATTTGGGATAAATTCTTGTAAACATCTGGCCATATTGGGACCCTCAATGCCCTCTGGAACTCCCTCAATTCTGAGATTATTTCTCTGACCTCTGTTTTCGACATCATCTACTTTCTGTCACAGAAGTTTAAACTATTGATGAAAGTGATCCACATCAGCATTTAATTTAGCCACTGGGTCCTCCACTGCTGACACCCCCTCCTCAGCCTCTGACAGCCTTTCATTGATTTTTTTTTCCGAATTTGTTTTAATAATGTCCACAAAATCTTTGAAGCCAGCAATGTCCTGTTTGATTTCAGTTTGGTTTAATGTAATATAGGTACATAGGTACATACGAACTCGGGGGACTAGCCCATAATGAGCTCGCCATCCTAACCTGGATGGAAATCATATTTTCTATTACCCATAAAGAAATCAAGCTTTTTTTTGAATAACTGGAAGGTACTACTGTTCACCACTTCAGCTGGTAATGAATTCCAGATTGGTACTATTCTCTGAGTAAAGAACTGGTTCCTACTTGTAGTTCTATTAGTGTTCAATTTTAATTTTAATTTGTAAAATCTAGTGTTATTCATTTTAGTCTGCCATTCTAAACATATTGTTTCGGACAAGGTTTTGTCTCTAGAAGCTTTATATATGAGACATAAATCCCCCCTTAGAGATCGATATTCCAAGGAGTATAATTTCAATTTTTTTAGTCTACTACCATACGATAATGATTTACAATTATGAACATGCCTCATAAATCTTCGCTGTACCTTTTTGATTAATATCTTATCCTTTGTTAGAGTTGGAGCACTAAATGAAGAGCAGTAGTCTATATTTGCTCTGACTACGCTACAAAAGATTGGAACTAACACTTCTGGTTCCCTTGATTTAATATTTTTCAGCAAGCAGGTAATAAATCTCTGACATTTTTGAGAGGTTTTATTAATATGCTTAGAGAATTTTAATTTATTGGTAATAAGAACACCTAAATTCTTTTCAGAAATTACCTTGTTCAATAAGATGTTGTCCAAAGAATAGTTAACTAATATATTGTTTTTACCAAAGTGCATTACTTTACATTATGAAGTATTAAATATTAGTTTATGTTCCTTAGCCCAGTTGGATAAGTCATTCAGATTATCCTATAACATACAGGCAGACATATAATCATTCACTATACACCCCAATTTGGCGTTGTCTGCGTATTTATTTAACCACACCCCGTTTTTGGTTTTCATGCTTGAAATGAGAATATTGAACAAGATAGGGCCCAACACCAACCCCTGAGGTACTCCACTAGTCACTTTGCTCCAGGTTGATGTAAAGCCCCTGATATTTACTTGTTGCCTTCTATTTGTCAACCATGCTGCACTTCAACCAACAATATTTTTGTGCAATCCAATATTGACTAGACATTCAATTAAAATTTTATGTGAGACTGAATCAAATGCCTTTTCATAGTCTAAAAAGACCACATCCACTGGAATTCCTGCATCCAGGGCTGCACTAATGGGTTCAAAAAAGTTGATCAGGTTATTCTGACATGATCTACCAGTAATAAAGCCGTACTGTGTTATATCCACTAGCCCATTCCTAGTAATGTGTGTGTTTATTTTATACATTATAAGTTTTTCCATGACTTTTCCTATACAGGATGTCAAACTAATTGGTCTGTATTGCTCCACCTTCTGTTTTGTCCCTCCCTTATGAATAGGTATAACTAAGGCTTCTTTCCAGTCATCTATAACCTCACCGGTATTGATTGATTTATTGAACAATAAGGTTAGAGCACCAACCACTTCATATGAAATTTCTTTTAGGAAAAGAAAAGGGAAATTATCAGTTCCTGCAGATAGGGTATATTTAAATGAATTTATAGCCGAATAAACTTCAGGAACTGTCATTTCTTCTAAACATTGTACAGAATTATAGTCATTACCATTTATTGTCTCCTTAGTTTTGTAATTACTAGTGAAATATTTATTAAATTCATTTGCCATGCTTTGTTCATCAGATATTAAATTATTATCAATCAATAGTGGACCAACTTTAGATGAATTCTTTCTCATAGAGCCAATATAGTTAAAGAACTGTTTTTTTGTCATCTTTATGTGTTGTAGCTAATCTATGCTCCATTTCTTTTTTTTTTGCCCTTTTAATTGCTAGTTTAGTTTTATTTGCTCTTTGTTTGAACCTGATCCAATTGATTTCTGATTTCTGCTTTTTGTATTTATTAAAGGCCCTTTTTTTTGCTCTTACAAGTTTTTTAATCTGAAATAAGAACCATGGAGGTAGTCTTTTGTGATTGAGATATTTATTACGTACTGGAACCCATTTATCAACACAGTACCTCAGTTTTTCCTTGATTTTATACCGTATTTGTTCTGCATGTAGCTCGTTCAGTTCCTGCTGCCAATTCCATTCCTTTAAGTATTTTTTTATTTCATTGTAATTAGCTTTAGAGTAGTTACTCATTTTTGTCATACCTTTAATGGCCACCGCATAATAATTAATTGTCCATAATACCATACAATGATCACTATTGGCCAAGGGTGCTAGAATTATTGGAATTTCTGCCTGGTCATAGATGTTAGCAAATATTAAGTCCAGAATGTTTGCCTTCCTTGTGGGGTTATGCACTAGTTGTTCCAGACCCATGGATATAACTGTTTCCAGGAAGTTAGTTTCCTGGTAGCATGAGTCCAATAGTGAATCCCAGTTGATTCCTGGATAGTTAAAATCTCCCATTAATATAGTATTATCAAGATGGTTTATTTTATGTAGATAATCCAAAAAGGAATTATTACTTTCCTTATCTAAGGATGGTGGATGATAGCAATAAAATGAAGCATGTCCCTAATATTGTCCATGTCTACTTTATCTGTGTTTTGCCCACCCCCACTAGGAGCCTTCATCAGCTCATTTGATTTAACTGCCAGCATCGCGGTGCACATTTGACAAACTGATCTGTATGGTGGCAAAAACTTACTGTGATAAAATGTTGATTTGCCAGTAATTCTGTTGTTTGAAACTTGTCCTGCGTGATCTATGGACCTTCTGGTTCACTCTGTTAAGCTTTGTTACAGCTGTCAAGCGGGCTAATTAAGGTTTTTTTTAAGGATTTATTACCGTGACTTACTCCTGACCACAGTCAAGCAGCCATCATCGATGATGGCTAGTGCGCGACTGTAACGACTGTACATTTGAACTGTGGAGCCCTCCCAGGTGGGAGTTCATAAAGTTACCTCGGGGGTTCAGTAGCGAGCTAATGAGAGAGACCGAGGTTTGGCAGGAGTGGCAACAGACAGACATTTGAATTGTGGAGCCTTGTGGTTTCTGGTGTTAGTTTACTTTTCCAGTCAGGACCTAGTGATGCTCGAAATCGGTGTTTCTTTTTTTTCTTTATTTTTTTTGGGGTAGTTACAGCAATTGGGTTATCTGTGATGCAGGACAACTACTTTCAAGTAGCATGTACTGTGGAGCTGAAATTTGAAGAGTCATGAAGATCATGGGGATAGAAACGGCACAGAGACAACACTGCAGCTTAACAGGAGGTGGAAAACAAGAAGAAATTACTCACCTTAGTAATGTTGTTTCTTCTAATGGAGTCTTGCTATATTATGACAATTGCAGTATGACCGCAGGTTAGAACTGCTCCGGAGGTGAAATAGTTAACTTTCCATGCAGGCATGGAACTTAGAGCGCGAGCTCGGTTGAAAACTCTGTCTGTTGTGCTTCAAACGCAAACTGTCAGATCTTTATGAGCTAAAACTCACTAAGGTTCTGTGTGGAAGCTGTAAACCACACTAGCCAACTGGCTACTAACATAAACACTGCTTTTTGGCCTAAAACAAAGACTCAAGTCAGGAGACCCAAAATGCAAAAACACAACACCAATTCACCCAAAAGGTAGGTGAAAACAACAAGGTGGGCATCAAAAAGTGCTAACTCTGTACTGCCCACCCACATCCCCAAAACAGAGGTTCTGAGAGGGGCAGGCAGGAGGAGGTCATAATATAGCAAAGACTCCATTAGAAGAAACAACATTATTAAGGTGAGTAATTGTTTCTTCAAACAACATGAAGTCTTGCTATATTATGACAATTGCAGACTATACAGCAGTACCCCCATGGAGGAGGGACAGAACCTACCTAGTAAATAGGCTCTGAAGCATGGCTGTGCCAAACCAAGCATCACTCCTAGCCTGGATGTCCAGGGAGTAATGCTTGGTAAAAGTGTGAACTGTTTTCCAGGTAGCTGCTTGACATATTTCTAGAATGGGAATGTCTCTGGCAGCAGCCAGAGAAGCAGCTGTACCTCTGGTAGAGTGAGCCCTCAGGCCTGAGGGGAACTTACCCAACTTCTCATAGCAGAATTGATACAAGAGACAATCCACCTGGCAATGGATCTTTTAGTGGCTGGCTTCCCTTACCAACTTCGCCATAGGTGAGGAACAGTTGGAGGAGTCAAACCTATGACCCTGGTACGCCTATGTAGTAACTAAGGGCTCTTTTCACATCTAGGCTGTGCAGCATCCTCTCCCCAGAGGAGGAGTGGTCAGTGAAGCACACTGGAAGTGAAATAGATTGATTAAGGTGGAAATCTGAAACCACCTTGGCAGGAACTTTCTGTTAGTCCGAAGGACCACCTTATCTCTGTGAAAGAGATAAACTCCTGCTCCACTGACAACGCTTGTAATTCCTTGTCGCCTGGCAGAGGTGATGGCTACCAAAAACACAGTTTTCAAGTCAAGTACTTGAGCTCAGCTGAAGACAAGGGCTCAAAGGGGGGTTGCATAAGCTGAGCAATGCAAACATTAAGATCCCAGGCAGGGGCAGGATCCCTGAATGGAGGGTTGGTGTGAAACAACCCCTTAAAAAACTTGGAAAATACAGGATGAGCTGAAAGGGAAGAGGATTTACCTGCTGAAATAAAAGCAGACACAGCTGCCAAGTGCACCTTCAGGGTAGTTGGTCTCAGCCCCAAAGAATTCAGGTGGACCATATAATCCAGGACTGTGGGTAGATCGGCAGAGACTGGGGAAATATACTTTTCCGAGCACCATATAGAAAACCTTTTCCATTTGGAATTGTAAGTAGCCCTGGTGGAAGGCTTCCTTGCGGCCTTCAATATATCCATTACACCTTGGGAAAGGTGTAAATCAACAAACTCTAACTCTTCAAGAACCAAGCCTTGAGATTGAGAGATTTGAGATTCAGGTACCAGACCCTTCCCTGGGCACAGATTAACAGATTGTGATTCCTGGGAAGGGACAGGGGAGGATGGACTGCTAAGGACAGCAGGAGTGGATACCAGGGCTGTCTGGCCCAATCCGGAGCTATCAGAATGACTTTGCATGATTGGGATCTGATTTTGACTAGCATTTTGAACAGGAGAGGAAAGGGAGGGAATGCATAGAGAAACTTCCCCTCCCAACTGAGGGCTAAGGCATCCAGGGGGAGTGAGCCCAACACTAGGGGCCTGCAGGAAAAAAGAGGAAGTTGGTGATTGTCTGGGGCTGCAAAAAGATCTATCTGCGGGGTGCCCCATCTGGCAAATACTACTCCCAAGACCAGGGATCCAGTGACCATCGTGGTGGCCTGGGAAATCCTGCTGAGAGCATCTGCCAGGACATTGTCTCGCCTGGGAGGTGAACTGCCATAAGGGAGGTGTTCAGGAGTAAGCCAGAGACCACAACTTCATCGCTTCGGTGCACAAGGCCGTAGACCGAGTGCCCCCTTGCTTGTTGATGTACCACATTGTAGTGGTGTTGTCTGTTCTGACCTGAATACTCTTGTTCTGAACAGATTTGGAAAAAGCTTGAAGTGCTAGAAAACTGCTCTGAGCTCCAACAGGTTGATGTGGAGCAGAGATTCCTGGGGAGACCACAGACCCTGGGTGGTGAGATCACCCATGTGAGCTCCCCAGCCCAAGAGGGACGCATCTGTAGTAAGGATTAGAGAATGAGACTGAGTGACAAAAGGAACCCCTTGTCTCAGGTTGCTCTGATCCTGCCACCACTGTAGGGCTTGGATCAGGGTTCGAGTTACTGGGATCAGCTTGGTAAGAGGATCCTTTCTTTGAGACCAAAAGCTCTCAAATGGAACTGGATGTCCCTCATCTGAAATCTTGCTCCTTGCACAACTGCTGTGGAAGCAGCCATGTGTCCTAGGAGCTGCAGAAAATGCCTTGTTGGCCGGGAGACCTGCAGGGTAAATGAGGAGGCCAGGGAGACTAGGGTCTTTGCCCTGTCCAGGGGAGGAAGGCCCTGGCTTCCTGTGTGTTCAGTTCTGTGCCTATGAAGGTAAGAAGCTGGACTGGCTCTAGAACTGACTTTCAGAGATTCAGAAGAAAACCTAGAGAGGTAAGCAGTTGCTGCGTTGTCTGAAGGTGTAAATTGACCTGGTCTGGGGACTGGCCTACTAAGAGCCAATCATCCAGGTAAGGAAAGATGGCAATCTTTTGCCTTCTTAGGTAGGCAACTGCTACAGCCAGGCATTTGGTGAATACCCTTGGGGCAGAAGTGAGGCCGAAGGGCATTGCTCTGAACTGGTAGTGGCCTGAGGGCAGCTCGAACCTGAGGTACTTTCGATGGGAGCTTCTGATGGGAATATGGAAGTAGGCATCCTTGAGGTCCAGGGAAGCAGCCAGCTTCCCCTGGCCTTAGAGAGGGTAGGATAATTCCCAGAGTCACCATTTTGAACTTTGGCTTTAAAAGGTGCTTGTTTAAATATCTGAGATCCGGGATGGGCCGCCATTCTCCTGTCTTTTTTGGGGTAAGGAAGTACCTGGAGTACAAACCTTTGCCCTGGTGTAGGGGAGGAACCCTTTCCACAGCTCTGAGAGCCAGGAGGGTAGAGACCTCTGCCTCTAGGGCGAGTGCCTCTGATGGAGTTGCAGGTGGAAAAGATCTGGTTCTCAGCTTTGGAAATTTTTTGAAGCTGAGAACCAGTCCCTGGCTTACTACTTCCAGGACCCACTTGTCTGATGTTAAAGACTTCCAGTCCTGGACAAAGTAAGCCAGCCTGCCCCCTACAGGTCGAGGAGAATTGGCCCTGGCAATCCCATCAGGGTGCCTGCTTGGCAGGGGCTTTGGGCTGAGGGGTGGAAGCAGACCTGCTTGTACCCCGTCTGCCTCTCCCTCTAAAGAACCCCCTCTAAGCATAGGCAGAGGAGGAAGCTTGGGCTTGGTAAAGAGGCCTATGAAAAGGCCTGCCCCTGCCTCTAGGAAGCTGCTTTTGAGGAGTGGCCTGCCTTTCCTTGGCCTGTGCACTCCTATAGGTGGTCCTATATTCATCCATTTTCTTCATGTAATTCTCTGTTTGCTCCCCAAATAGAGAATTTCCCACAACAGGAAAATCCATGGCCTTAGACTGGGTATCCTGAGACAGGGTAGTACATCTGAGCCAAGCCATCCTGCGAAGTGCCACAGATGTAGCCATGATTCTTGATGAAACATCATTAGAGTCCACTGCAGCATGAAATTGCACCTTGGATGCCTCAATACCATCCATAGCCACCTGTTCCAGCTCCCTGGCAAGCTGGTCAGGGACTTGCTTCGCTAGGGCCAGCACAGTATCCCATCTGGATTTCTGGTACCTAGCAGCATAAGCCATATAATTTGCTAGTCTGAGTCCCAAAGATGCTGCCATGTACTGTTTCTTTGCCATAGCATCAATCTTCCTGGAGTCCTTCTCGGGGGGTGTGAAGCTAGGGGAATATTAGCCTTGTCACAGGCTGCAGCCTGCACTACCCCCACATGGCTGCATTGTTGAGTGAGGAAATCAGTGTCGGAGCCTGATAAGGTATACCTCTTGTCCATCCTTTTATCCACAGGAGGTATAGTGTGAGGAGTTTTTAAAACTTTTACTGTCTGTTTCCGAAAAGATTTATGCAAAGGAATAGACAGTCTCCTAGACTCTGGAATATCCATCATTTCTACATAGTCTGGCTCCTCTTGGTCATTAACAGCTTCCTCAACAGGGAGCTGGAGAGTTTCAGCAACTTTTTTATAAAACATGAAATGAGAAGGGGACTCAGAAAGCCTTGGAGGAGAAACCTCTAGGGGTCTATCTGGAGAGATGTCTGGATCAATGGGCACATCCAGATCTTCAAAACCATATTCACTCTCCTCATATTCCTCTTCCCCCTTCCCCGGTTCATAAAAATCCTCAAAATCATAATCTTGAACCGGTGGAACCGGCCGAACCGAACGCTTACCTGAAGGTGTCGGTTCGGTCGGAACCGAAGAGAGAGACTGGACAATTTGAATTGCTTTAGCTATTTCCTCAGCAGTTGGGGAGAGAACTTTTGGCTCTACATTAGCTGACTTTCTAGTCCTTTTTGCTGGAACCGGCTCCTCAGAACTGGCTCTTCGTTTGCCCGAGGAAGTATTGCCCTGGTCAGAGGGCACTCTCTCTGGTTCGGTTGGCACCGAACCGGGCTGGCCATCCGGGTCAGCGGACTTTTTGGCCTCCCTTTTCCTGAGCCTACCAACTCTCTTATCTATTGGGGCAGCAGGGAAATTGTGACAAATCTGGCAGTCTGAATTGAGGTGGTCAAACCCCAGACAATAGACACATGTGGTGTGTGGGTCAGCCTTAGCAAAAGCTTCCCCACAAACACTACAATGTTGAAACCCAGTGGGTCCGGTTTTTCTTTTGGGTTTCTCAGACATAATGCCAGCCTAACCAACTTGCCCGTTTATGGCAATCCACCAAGCAAGACACCCTTATCGGTTCCCAACCGTGTCACGGGTCGTGGAAAAAAACGTAATGAAATCCGTGTTTTTTTAGAACCGATAAGAACCGGGAACCGCACTCTAAAAAAGGACTAGTAGATTTTAAATACAACCTGATCGGTTCAAACCAAACCGATAAAGAATTGCAAGTTCCACACAGAAAAAATAAATGTAAAACCTATCTATTACTTACACTACCACAGACAGAGCTTGAACCGACCGGTTACGGTTTAATTTTGGCTAAAAACCAAAAAATAATACTTTTAAACCGACAAAATGAACCGAGCAGAAGGAGAAATCTCCGGAGCGACTGTTCAGTGAGGCGGAGTAAAGAATCTGACAGTTTGCATTTGAAGCACAACAGACAGAGTTTTCAACCGAGCTCGAGCTCTAAGTTCCATGCCTGCATGGAAAGTTAACTATTTCACCTCCGGAGCAGTTCTAACCTGTGGTCATACTGCAACTGTCATAATATAGCAAGACTTCATGTTGTTTGAAAAAGCAGCAAAGGGGTAGTGATTTTTCTTTTTGTGTTGTGTAGCAGTCAGCTGGGATGGCTGGAACTTTATCTGTGGGTTATGCTAGTATTTACCCATGGGTAAAGACCCCAGCGGACCAATCAGGATAGCAGATTTCCAGACACCATTGTATAATCTTAAATATAGCACAGTACAGTACAGTACAAATCCAGCATATACAAATCCAGCATACAGGACAGAAAACATCATAGATACAAAATAATACAAGATGGTTACATTGTAGATGCAATGTGAAGATAAATGCCTAAAGAAAACATCATAAATCCAATCTGTAGGTGTAATCCCCCTCCCAAGTTGGGAGCTTACCTGGTCCCCTCAGTTGTTCTGAGGCCTCCTACTGCCTCTCACTTCTTGTGGCCAGCGAGCTGTTCTGACTTCTGCCTCCCCCCGGCCCCCTCCTGGACTGCTTCCAGGGCCAGGGAGCAGAATAGACAGTTTCAGTGCCTTCGAGCACCTAGTGGCTGCAGCTGGTGACCCGCATGCTTGATGTGCTTCCCCGCCCCCTTGAACTGCTGCTCAGTGCGGTGGGGAGCCAGGAAGAAGGCCTCACTTGTTCTCAGTGCCTCAGAGTGCCTGATGTAAATACGGTAGAAGCACCGCTTGCAACTTCATCTCCCCAGCAACGTCGGACACCAAAGGGGGCTGGGGGGAACTGAACAAATAAATGAATCAGGTTCCCCAACCCGATACAAGTTTCCAGTGGGTTGGGGAGTGAAGGGGACAAAATGGCGCCAGGGACTACAAGTCATATGATGCTGTGTGGCCCGAGAGCTGTTTTTTTGAGATTAGGTCCGTCTGGGGAACTCACAGAAAGGAGCTCCCAATGGGGCTCCTGTCCCCCCCCCAAAGTGCCCCCTGGCCCTAGTGACCACCAGATGGGACCAGTAGTGTCCTACCCTACAGCCAGATGCTGCCAACACCTTTAACTTTTTATTATATTTAATAGAGATGAACAAGACTGTATGGGGTGGCCATATAGGAGGTAGTCTGTCTGAAGACAGCATGGGACCTGATTGGTAGCTGCAGCAGTCTAATCAGAGGGTGGAGCTCAAGACTTCTTTCAGCCAATGGGACTTCTAGAATTCAAAACCAACATTCTAGGGTTGGCAGTTTAACCCTGACAGTCTGGACAGACTGGGTAGTACTTCTGAAGAGGAACAATTGATTTTGACAGCTCCCTGTGCTGTCACAGACTGAAACCTTTACGTTTGTAGCTAAACAAACTGGAACTTTGGAATTTGTTGATAAGTGCCTGGTAAATCCCATAAACAAGGGGATTTACCTTAGCCTGAGTGAATTGCCTAGAAAATTAGCAACAAAGAGCAGAGACTGCTGTGAGAAACTGTTTATTGTTCTGTGAGGTGAAAGATCTACTGCCTCACAGATCCTGACACAAAAGACTGTGATTTTGACAGGGGATCAGTGTTCCGAGGTCCTACCTACCCACCTAACTGCTGGCCTACCTTCTGAGGTGGGTGAAGACAAGTTCCTCTGTGGGGTGAGGATCGACTGCCTAACTGCTGCCCTGTCTTCTGAGGTGGGTGAAGACAAGTCCCTCTGAGGGTGAAGATCCACTGTCATTCCTGGCCTGCCTGCTGAGGTGGGTGAAGACAAGTCCCTCTGAGGGTGAAGACAACTGCCAGCCTACCTTTTGAAGTGGGTGAAGATAAGTCCCTCTGTGGGGTGAAGACAACTGCCAGTCTACCTTTTTAGGTGGGTGAAGACAAGTCGCTCTATTGGGTGGAGCAGAGCACTATCATCATCTCCACCAGCTAACTGTTCTATACAGCTGCCAACAAGGGCCTGCACCACCTGGTCATCTAAAGGTCGTGAGTACCAGGTTTATCCCAACAATTGCTTTTCTAACTGTCCAGCTATCTAGCTAGTTAGTTTACCACCTGAGCTTTCTGCACAACCTTAAGCTAAGTCCACAGTAACAGTTACAGCCAGGATCATCTGTGTGTTTACATCCACTAGTGTAATTTGTATTTTGCAACTGCAGCTTCCACCCACTACAACGGTGCTGCACCCAGTGTCTACTTGTCACAGGCCTGCAACTCCTTGTTGTATGCACATTAAGGTACTTGGGAGCTCCCACAGGGACTGTGGGGTTAACTGGTGTGCCAGTGGGAGGAGAGGCACTGGGACAGAGGGAATACTGTATTGTGATTTGTTACTGTGTTTATTCCTATCTGATTTGTTATTTACTGTGTTTATTCCTATCTAATTTGTTACTGTGTTTATTCCTATCTGATTGGTTATTGTGTTTATTCCTAGCTGACTGGTTACTGTGTTTATTCATATCTGATTGGTAAGTGTTCTACTCCCTTTCTTTCCCTTGTCCCCTACCTTATTTTCTAGACCCCAAAATAAACCTCTTTGGTTTTTCATATGCAGCTGTTGAAGTGTTTGCCATTATTGTGCAGTGTACTATTTGCATGTTTATTCAATTCAATTAAATTTGTATTTAATGAGGTAGAACATCCTTGAGCAAGCTCATTTACAAGATGGTCCTGGAAGGAAAATAGACAATTACATCAAACCGCAAAGAGTTATAAGTAGACATATAATGGTTGCACTTATGAAGTACATGGCAATACACATAAGAAGTGGCATAAATGAATGCACATAAAAAGAGTACATGAGGGCAAAAGGCTATACAGAGGATTTTGTGATATCTAGTTGTGTCCAATATCAAACAGTACAACACACATCCTTGCACCGGATACACTAGAAGCTACAACACATCCTTACACAGGATACATTAGAAGATACAACACATTCTTACACAGGGTACACTAGAAGGGAGACAAAGATGAAGTAAAGATACTTAAGTGCTCTGGACATGAGTAGATGGGAAGGAAATCTGCAATAAGTGGTACAATAAGATAGTCAGGAGTAAGTGGTACAGTAAGATAGGAGATTGAAGGTAGTAGAAGGAAGGGACAACAGTGAGTGAAGTGGACATAGGGATGGGGTGGAAAAGTAAGGAGACAAGGGTGGGAAGGGGGAAAAGATGAAGAAAAGAGGAGCAGGGACAGGGGGAGGTTGGGAAGATAGGAGAACAAAAACAGGAGGCAAGGAAAGTATTGGATGTGGAGAGAAAGAGCTAGCTGCTGGGGTATAAATTCAAAATTACATATGTTTACCATACCGAGAGTAATGGTCCAGTTAGGAGGGACAGGTGCATGTTTCGTTCAGAGCATGATTTAGCAGGGCTTTAAGGATGGATAACCCAAATATTTGAGTAAATCTTAGTGTCTTCTGAAGGGCATTCCACAGAGTGGGGAGTGTGAAACTTATGGCTGCAGCACTGTGACGTGTCCTAACCTTTGGGACATCAGACATATCCAGGGAGTAATGCCTCAGACAGTAAGACCCCTATGTGTTGAGAAAAGCTTGGTTATATATAAGGGAAATTTATCAATGATAGCTCTGTGGATCCAGAGCGAGGCATTGCTCATCCTCCTAGCAGTGATTGAGGGCCAACCTAACACTGCATGTAATGAGCAGTGATGTGTATCATAAGGGACATTAGAAATGAATCTTAGTGCTCAATGGTACAATGTGTTGAGTGTGGTTAGGGCAGTTTTAGAGCAGTGGGTATAAAGAGTATCAGCATAGTCGATAAGTGGGAGAAAGGTGGTTTGCACCAATTTCATTTTAGCCTCATAGTTAAGGAGGTGTCTGATATGGCAGAAGATGCCCAATCTCTGTCGTAGTTTTTTGGCTTGTTCATCGATGTGTGACAAGAAGGAGAGCTTACTGTCAAACCAAAAGCCCAGGTATTTGAACTTATCTACACTTTCCGGTGGTTCCCCAAGCAAGGTCTGGATCTGTAAGTTAGAGTTCCATAAATGATAAGTTGCCATTTGTATAAGAGTGGTGATAAACGTAGCTTTTGTTTTTTGGCATTAAGTAGTAATTTCAGCTGCATAAGGTTATGTTGTAGGATACTGAATTCTTGCTGTAGCTCTGCACAAGCAAGCTCAGGAGTGGGCCTGGCAGTGTATAGTACTTTCATCTGTGAAAAGATGCACATTTGCTGCACTGATGTTAGAGTCTATGTTGTTTATGTAAATTGCAAAGAAAAGGGGTCCCAGGATTGACCCTTGTGGCATCCCCCTTGGGAGAATTTTGAGTGGGGAGAGGTCCCCTTGCACTTTGACCTGCTGCTTCCTAGCAATGAAATAGCAGTTGAACCACTACATGGCAATGTCATCTAGGCCAGGATGGCACAACGTGGACAGAAGCAGGTCATGGTCGACAGTGTCGAAGGCCTTGCTTAGGTCTAAGAAGAGTGCACAGGTGTGCTTCTTCGAATCAAGAGCATTTTGCCAGTCATTGATCACCTTGGTAAGGGCAGACACCATGCTATGTTTTGGTCTAAAGCCAGACTGGATAGGGTTTAACAAGTTATTGGACTCCTAAGTATTCCATCAGTTGGTAGTTAACTAATTTTTTTCAGCAGTTTTAACAGGATAGGTAACTGGGAAATTATTATTATTAGAATTTTGGATAAATACCTTTGCGCCAGTGGCTCTTTTACAAATGTTCCACATCAGTATACAAAGAATAGAAGTACAGTTTGTGTAAGATTAGCAGGCAAGCAGTTTGAATACAAAATTCAGTACAGGGTATACGTGGTTTAAAAGCTACAGTTAATATAAATAACAGTTAGAACAGCACAATCAGGCATACATTTAAGAATGATGAGTCACAACAAATAATATTTACATGAATTAAAGCTGCAAGAAGTGAATTGTCTACGGAAAAGATAGAATGGAAAAAAATTGAGTTGCTGCCAATTGTGCCAGGTAGCATAAGAAAGTGGAAGAGAGAGTGGGTGTAGAGGGGTAACTGGGAGGAAGGTAGAAGGAGAGGTGGGTGGGAGGCAAGGATCGAGGAACAAGTGCATCACTGGTTGGGGTGAGCAGATTAGAAAAGGGAGAAAGGAAGGGAGTTGAAGGAGGATAAGAGAGGAAGGTAGTGGACCAAGGCTAGGGTGAGAGGCTGGGGTAGATATGGGGAGAGGGGAGGGTGGTGGCAGGCAGAGGTGGTGATAGTAGAGAGGTGCAAAGAATAGAAGCGACTACCTGGGAGGTTAGGAGAAACAGTCACCGGTGACTCTGGACACAAGTGTTTGACATAGCTTGTGTTTGAACGAGCAGAGGGATCCTAAGTTGGTGAGTTTGCTGCCCAAGGAGTTAAACACCTTAGGGGCTCTACCTGCAAAAGACCACTGACCTTGGGCAGTGTGACAGCGGGGAACAGCCAGAGAATAGTTGTCAGAGCTTCTTGTGTAGCTGGGGTGGTTGGCTGGGCTTAAGAGAGAGACTAAACCCCAGGGTGCATGAGTTCCATCAATGACTTTTTTGCTAGTAGGCAGGTTTGGAAAGTAATTCTTCTCAGAAGTTATAGCCAGTTTGACTGTTGGTAGAGGTCGCAGGTATGTGTGTGGTGGGCAGCACCAGTAAGGCATCTGCAGGCCCTATTCAGCGCTGTAAAGATTCACCATAGTGCTGTAACTGTGGCTGCTCCATAGATAACAAGCCCATAATCAAGTGATGGAGACAATAGAGCTACTGTATGTATTGCTAGCTTTAGGGTGTCAGGTGTCAGGCTGTGCCTGTGTTTATAGAGAAGGCCTATATGGATATTTATGGATTTTGCAACTGAATCGATATGGCTGGAGAAGGGCAGAGTAGGGTCCACGGTTATACCAAGGTATTTGAAAGTCTGCATCTGGTCCAGGGTCACACCCGAGCTGTTTTTGATTGCCAACTGTTGGTGTTTATGTTTGTTATGTGTACCACGGAACAGCATCGTCTTTGTTTTTTTGGAATTTAGCACTGGTTTCTGTGAGATGAACCAGGCCTCAACTTGCTTGAAACTTTCCTGCAGTTGTTTCTCCAAAAGGGAGGGGTCAGAATTCTTAGAGAAAATCACTACGTCATCAGCTTACAGAATAATGTTTTCATCACAGGCAGAAGGGAGATTGTTTAAGAAGATGCTGAAAAGAAGGGGTCCCAATATTGACCCTTGGGGAACACTGGCCCGGACAGGTAGTTTGGAGGAGAGGGAGTCACCAATCTTAACTTGTTATGACTGGTTGGAGAGATAACTGTTGAACCATTGTAAAGTATCATGAGAAAGCCCTAAGTTGCCAAGTTGTTCCAGTAGTAATGGATGGTTGACTGTATTGAAGGCCTTCCAGAGTTCTATAAAGGTGGCACCGGCAAGTTGTCCTAGGTCTAGTGCTAGATGAATGTGGCCTGTAAATTCAAGGAGGGCAGAGGTGGTGCTATGTCCTTTGCGAAAGCCATGTTGCTGTGGGCATTGCAAGTTGTATTTCTCCAAGTACTCCACAAATTGGTCTGCAATGATTTTTTTCAAGAGCTTCGAATAAAGGGGGTAGGATGGAGATGGTCCTGCGGCCCTGTATGCCTGAAAGTCTGCTTGGTTGCCAGAGGCTGTAGCAGGTCACAAGCTTTTAGTTGGTCTAGAAGTTTGCCTATGATCCAAGGGTTGTCAAGGCCTTTAATGTTGCATTTCTTATAGGGGGCATGGATATCACATGCTGCATTGAACTTTGAGATGAAGTATTGAAGTGCAGCATCAAAATCCAGAGTGGTGTCAATCATGAACCAGTCTTGTTGTCACAGGAGTGCCTTAAGTGGTGCAAGGTGTCCCTTGATTAGCATCTGACTGTTGATAGTTTTCATGGGGGGGTTATTGAATTTATTTGACCATATGCACTGTACTGGGGAATGGTCACTAATAGCATCAAGGAGAACTGTAGTGTGGCTAATATGGTCAGGGCGATTTGAGAGTACCCAGTCCAGTAAGGTACTGGTCCCTGTTCTATAGTTGATCCTAGTAGGTGAGGTAACTAGCTGTGTAAAATGTGCAGCTGCCAAGGCATCCTTGTAGTTGCTTGCACTGGGGGCAAGCTAGTTGACATTAAAATCCCCTAGCAATATAACTTCTGAGTTAAGCTTTAGACTACTGATGCAGGTAAGGAATGGGTTCAGGCTTGTTGTTGTAAGTTTGGGAGGAATGTATACAGAGGCTATCATCAGAGCTTTGTTATGGGCCCCAAGAATGACTTTAATAGCAAGGACCTGAAGCTCATCTCCATTTATGGGTAGGGTCAAGGCATGCCCTGTCATAGAATCTTTAAGATAAAGGGCACAGCTGCCCCCTTTTTTGGATAGTCGATCCTGCCAAAAGATAGTATACCCAGGTATTGCCACAGCAGTGTCTGGGATAATTGGAGACAGCCAAGTTTCAATTACAGATAGTACATCTGGGCTATGCTGTGCTGTCCAGGCAGTGAGGGCATCTAATTTTTTGGTAAGGCTGCAGATGTTGATGCTAGCTAGAGAGAGAGTCCCTGTTCTATGGGTCGGTAATTGTTGAGGTCACAAGTGTCACCTGATTTAAAGAGAGGAAAGATGTGTGCTATTCTCCAGATAGCTGGTAGGTCATCCAGGGATAAGGATAGATTGAAAAGGTGCATGATGGAGCAGTCAGGTGGTGGTATCCTACTTTCAGGAAAAGTGGTTCCAGGAGATTGGTGCCAGCTCTTTTCTTGATGTCTAGGGTAATTAGAAGATCCTTGACCTGTTTAAAGGATATAGGGCTGAAGCTGAATGTGGAAGAGCAATGGTTGATTATGGGATTGGAGCTGAAAGGGTCCTTACTACAGGACTGAGTGAGGAGCTTACTTGCTGGTGAGGCATCAAAGGCTAAACCCGACATGGCAAAGTGATTATTGAGTTGGCGCAGGATGCTGGCCTTGTCTGTGTAGGTACTGTTTCCAGAAATAATATCGGAGGGCAGTGGTGATGATTGCATATGGCCTTCAATTTCCCTTAGAATGTGCCAGAATTTGGCAGTATTGTGTTTAGATGCTTTGAGAGACATTTGGAAATATCTAGTTTTTTCAGCTCTTATGAGCTTGGTGCAAAGATTTCTGGAAGTTCTGAAGGCCACCCATTCTGAGCTAGATTGTGTTTTATGGGCCCTTTTCCATATACTGTCTCCGTCTTTTAAAGCAGTTTTCCGTGCAGGCATGAACCAAGGGCATGATCTTTTTCTAGTCTTGGTTTTTACAAGGGAGGCATATTTATAAACCACCCTTAGAACAAGGTTGTGAAAAATGTTGTAGGCCTCAGAGACAGAAGATACCAAATAAAAATACTGCCACCTGATCTGGCTTACATCTGCCAGGAACACAGTTTGAGTGAACTTTTTTAGCTTTCTTTTTAGTTTGAAATTGGAAGTGGAGGTAAGCTTCGGAGTGCGTCTTTCGCATGCTACTGCTCTATGATCACTTATGTCATTATGAAACACCTCCAAGTGGGAGATATTATGAAGCTTGTTTACAAGTATTAAATCAAGGAGGGAGCTACGTTTTGGATTTTTGGTGTTTGGACGAGTGATGTCAGGGGTAATTTGTGAAAGGCCGTGACTATCACAAAATTCTTTCAGCCATTGGGAATGGTCTGAGTTCCAAACGAGATTAAAGTTACCTGTAATAATACATTCTGAGTTGGCAGGCTCCATTAACTTGCATAGATGGGATTATATCCTGAGACCCCCTGATGGAGGTATGTAACAACAAGTTATAGATGTTGACTCCTCAGAGGAAACTGATACTGTTAAGGTAAGACTTTCAAATTCCTTTGGGGCTAAGGTTGAATCGGCTACTGATACAGAAAAGTTATCCTTTATATAGATTGCAACCCCCGCCCCGGAGAGTCGATCAGCTTTGAATACAGTGTATGAGGGGATACGGATGTTGTGATTAGGGGTGGTGCCTCTGAGACAAGTTTCAGAGATCATTAACACATTGGGACTAGCATGGAGAATCCATGCTTGAATCATGTCCTGTTTTTTCAGTAGGCTATGAAGATTTGTATGTAGGAAGCTGTTACCTTTAATCTGAGGAAACTCTGATGGGGCATCTATTAACATCCGGGAACCTGGGTTTAATTCTGTGTTTTGACTGAAATAATTATTGGTACATGACGGTAGGGGGTTGTCAGAGGGAGTAGAGGAGACCTGGTAAATCCCTGTGAATCAGTGCCAGTAGAACAATTCAGGGACTTCAATGTGGATGAGCTTAAAGAAGAGGTGGGGGGGGGGGCTCTTGACACTGCCAGTGTTTGTGGTGACATATATGTTAATAACCAGAAGGAGGCAACTGAGCAGAGCATGACTTGTTGCGTGGAAGAACATGTTCCTTTTGTAATAGAAAAGCTAGCTTAGAGGTGATATAAAAGGTGTAGTGCAACAGGGTGACCAGAAATGTTATAAGATGATTTAACGTGGCTTGAGCAGTCAGTAAATGGTATCACCTTGCGAAATTTATTGAAGCAGTCAGCAATAGGTATAACCTTAGGAAATTTATTGGAGCAAGGTAAGAGTCAACTCAAGAAAACAATGTAGACAAAGCAGATCACACGTTGGCTGAGATAATAGTCCCCCTAGATGTTTAAAGTTATGAGTGGGGAGGGGATTGTGTTACTAATCTACCTGTCACCGAGGAAGGGGGCTGTATTCATTTCCTGTGGGGAAGCACCCTGGCAGTTCGCCGCTATAAGATTCCCCATAGGTGGAGGCAACACACCATTTACAAATCCAATTCTAACCACAAACCCAGGCGCCAACCTACATCCCTTAGGCAGCACCACTTGTGAGTGGTTGTGCAGATAGAAGGGTAGGGGTGGTTACACAGGCATTAAGGCCATGCAGTTAGTGTTGATAGCATCAGAAACCCTGAGGTTCAAAGAGTAGGCCTAGGGTAGTAGTAACCTAGCTATCCCTCTATGTAACAGCAGACCTGCTAAAAATCGACAACCTTAGTTGATTATAACTATAGGAGGGATGACTGGGGCAGATAGAGCATGAAATCAAGGAGGAGTGATGGTCCTTGATATGTCTATTATGCAAGAGATAGCTACTAGATGTAGTGACTTTGCCATGAAGACTGTTCCAGACAGAGGGGATCCTGTATGTACTGTAGTTGCGGCTTGCTCTATATTTCTCCTACAATGTGGGATTTGAAAATGGCAACCTTCCTCAGATCTGAGGGACTACAAGCAATTTTTTGCTGGTGTGAAAAGGCAGACAAAGATACAGTAGTTACAGTATATTGTTTAACCATTTCTAATTTCTTACTTTCTGTTGTGCTACACATCGTTGATGGGTAATCAAAACAACTGGGTATAGTGCACCCCTGCCAGAGAAATGGCACAGCCCAAGCTTTAGAATGTTGAGCATATGAAGATTCCAAGCAGCAGCAACTCCCCAGTTCTGCTGTGCCATTAGAAGGGGTAGCAGCTACTTTTATCTTCTGTCAAGATTTTCAAGATTCAAGATTTCAAGACTTCTTTGGGGCTGCAATTCTGCATTGTAGGTTGGGGCTGCCTGTTTCAGGGGTTGGGGTGTTTTTAATGGTCTCCATTAAAAAAAGAAAAAGGTGCCACAGGTAGGTACAATTTTTTATTGTTTCTGGGAGTGTAGGGTCTCTGTGGGGGTCCTTCTACTGTGGCGTCAGTTCCTCCCCCCCCCAGCTTTAGATTCTGTGTTTATTGTATTTCTTCAGCTATTGTGTGTTTTTTGGTGAACTTCAGAAGTTTTTGTCTCCACAGTCCTGTTTTTCCCATTTGTGCGGCCACCATTAGCTATGGTAATGGCTGGGCGTGTGCTCCTCCTTCAGGCTGTTTTCCGGCATTTGATTTTGTATGCACCCATGGTGTGTGTTTGTGCAGCACACAGCATATTAGCATGGTGCAGTAGCCTATTAATTGCATTGTGCAACTGCGCTTATGGACCTGTTGGTGCACGTACGGCCACACCAGTATACTAATGTCTTTCATGCACCCACTAGTGAGACTGCATGCCTGTTTAGTGCCGTTTGGCATGCTAATTATTGCATACAGCTCAGTGGAGAGTTTTTAGCCTAGCAAAGCTATATGGGTAATGATTTTTTGTTTCATATATTATTTATTTGGGTTTTCTGTGGTAACTTTCTCTTCCTAGCACCATGGCTTATCAGAGACCATTAATTATGAAATGATGCAAGATCTGCAAAAACATAATGAGGACCTTCCCCATGGCTTCCTATTGCCCTCATTGTGTTACTCAGCACAATATTTCTCTCACGGTTCCTCCCAGCCAGTCCTCCAAGCTGGGGAGACGGGCATCTGGTTCTTTAATTGGCAGAGGCAAAGCAAAATTGCAAAAATCACTTTTGTTGCTTCTAGGTAAGCTTTTGGGCCCCAATGTTCATCCCAGCAGATACACCTGACCCCAAACTGGGCACCTTAGGTCAGGGGGGCCCACACAAGCACATCCAGGTGCATCACAGCAGGAAAAGGCTGCAAAATCAGATGTGCAGGCAGACCTCGACCCTGGCTTCTTAGAAGGCCAGGATGAGATTTTGAGGAACTTCCCCCCCCGTTTGACAACAAGTCCTTGTCCTTTTTGATAGCTGAGGCTTGTATAGCCTTACAGCTTAAGGAGCAGCAGTCTGTGGAGAAACTGCATGTCACTCCAGTTCTATCTGTGTCCTCCTCTGCTCCTGCTTCCCAGATTTTATTCACTGTGACCATATTATAGAGCAAGAATGGGCAGCTGTGGATCAAAGAAAGTACCTTCCCAAACCAAAGCCACGGAATGTTCCTTAGTTAGAGTTAGGATCTACTTTAAACAGATGGCTGAGTTACAAAAAGGCAGATAATCTGTTCTTTATGGAGCAGCCAAGCAGGGTCAAAAAGCCTCCAAGTCCACTCTAGCTTGGTGGGTAGGGGCCTGTTTAGATAATGCCTATGTCATAAAAAAGAAGAGACCTCTTGCTCTCATCAAAGCTCACTCCACCAGGACTATGGCAACTTCCTGGGCAGACAGAAGTGAAACATCGGTTTTAGAGCTATGCACAGCAGCTATGTGGTCTTCCATCCACACATTCACAAAACGTTACCAATTGGATGTTCAGAGCTCTTATGCAGCTTTTGGTCACAGAGTATTGCAGGCAGCAGTTCATAAGTAATTCTCTGCTTGTTTCTGGCATATGGGATAATATTCTTCCCTCCTCCAGTTTTTTTCTGAGTACTGCTTCTTAGAACCCAGTTGTTTTGATTACCCATTGACAATGTGGAGAGCTACAGAAAGAAGAAATTTCTTCATATTTACTGTAATTTCCTTTTCTGTTTGCTCCAACATTGTTAATGGGGCCTGCCTAGAAGCCTGGCTCCTTTGGGAACATTTTATCCAGTATGCCAAGAGGGAGTCCTGTTTGGTAAAATCCCTTACTTTTTCAGACACCTCTCTATTCTACTGCACTGTACTCATATAAAAAAAAGGTTTCAATTAGTCTGTGACCACAGGTTAACAGGTTTCATTATTTTTTGTTAAGGTATATTTTTTCCTGTTGCAGGTATTCTCACTGAACTCAGTGTTTGACAAAATGTTATGCCTCATTGTGTGGTCAGCTTCAGTTTCCCAGATCTGTGACTGGTGTGGAGCGTGCCTTGCTGTTTGATTGTCCTTCCCTGCGAGAAGGACCGAATCGTCTAAACCTTGTGTTTGATGGAGAGCATTTTCATCCTCAGATGTCTGCTAGGAAGGCAAGACAGCGTTTATTTACAGTAGTACAAATGTTGCATACAGGTAATTGGTTATAATGTAGGCAAATGTCTTTGGCACTGCAAGGTCAGTAGTGAATGGGGAGTTGCTGTTGCTTGGAATTCTCCTATGCCCAACATTCTAAAGCTTGGGCTGTGCCATTTCCCTGGTAAGGGTGCACTATACCCAGTTGTTTTGATTACCCATTGACAATGTTGGAGCTGACGGAAAAGGAAATTATGGTAAATATGAAGAAATTTCTTCTATCAGATGTCCAAATTTTTTAAAGAAAAACTGCACTGAACCTGTAAGTAATTTTCTTCTGTAAAAACTGATAAATACGGTTTCAGTTTCTGCTACTATATATACCATCTCTACAAGCTTCTTGGTTATTCTAGAGGGTATTTCAGATTTACACTTTGGTGTTAGGTACTGTTTTAGAACTGCAGGGTATAGTTTATGTCCTTGTTCATCTCTTCCACTGTTGGCACAATGCATATGTATTCTACTTTAGAACTCTTTGGAAGGGATATAAACTACATCCTACAGTTCTAATAAGGTACCTAACACCACAGTATAAATGAAAAACACACACTTACTAATAGGCCTTTATAGATGAAACAAAAACAGTCCTGAGACCAGTATTTAAAAAGAGATTCTTCTACTGGGGGAAAAGTACTTTTAGGTTTAACACAGTTCTGCTTTAAATTGATATTTTCTAGGAGAGAACCATTAATTTATTCTTTTTCTATCTTGATTTCATTTTTTTTTATCTTTATATTTTGGAGATTTAAATGATCTTGCAATGATTTAGAAATTAAAGTCAGTAGAATCACATTGTCTGCAAAAGATAACACATTACGGCCCAGATATTCAAAGTGTTGCGCCATGTGCAAACCTGTTGTGCCAGAATAGCGCTGAATTCGTGCCCCGGCTGCAATATTCAAAATGCCAGTTAGCACTGGCACTATGATAGTGCCAACACAAAAAGCTAATGTATGTAGGGAGGGATTATGAGGGCCAGAATGGTGGGAACACCGTCATATTCAAAAGAACCGTGTCGTGCTACAGTGTGTTGCGTGATCTGTAGCACGGCACTCAATACTGCCATCAAAAAGCAGTCGGTAATGCTGTGCAATCGGGGATGTGGAGCACCTGGCCCCCGTCACATGTGCAGAGCACAGAACAGTAAAACCCGGAGGCTGACGCCCCCCATCCCATCCCCTGACACCACCGTATGTGCACAGTAACCCTGGTAGTCTAGTGGCCCCCTCAACCATGATCTCCAGACACTGCTAGAGTTCAGTAAGTAAGCATGTAGCCTGTCATGGATAAATTGACACCACTATGTATGATGCCATCTGCAGCTGCCACTCACTTTGTGCTCGCCAACCATGCCACACTCTCTCACCTGCTCTCCCAGTATATGCTACACCTCGGAACGGTGCATGTCGCCGTTCAACCCGCTACCACTAGGTGAGGTGCACTGTCTGCATGCCTCTGTTGGCCGGGGGCCTTGTTACTCTCTAGCAACAGACCCACCATGTCAGATGTCCTGGGCAACATTCTGTGTTACTGATAGTGCTTGCTTGTGCCCCCCCCCACACCATCCACCCACACACAGAATTATGTTGCCGACGCACATCCCATACCTAGTTGCGATCCCCCCACCCCCTTCCAACCACCACTGAATGTACCACAGTGCAGCGACTGGCACCACCCCAGGGTGCCACAGATGGCTGACCCAAGGCAACATCTGTGAGTCCCACCTCCCAGCACCACTCCCTGGCATGGTACATAGTGAGTGCTGGTCCCCTTCCACTGCCATGCCATGCCTGACAAGGAGTGCTGTTCCAGCGGAGGCACAAGAATGCCCGGGCAAGCGGTAGACCTATGTACTGCAGTCTGGTACTCTGGCCATGCTGTCAACCCTGATCCAGCGCTGACGGTGTCAACCTCTGTGGACGTCATCGGGTGGGGCATGTAGTAATGCTGAGTACTGTGCTGGCTGTCCAGGCATAGGGTGCGTATAGTAGCACAGCTCCACGCTGCCACTTCTGGCATCCCCCGATGTGTTCCCACAACAGGAGCACCCCTCTGCCCCAATGCAGTGAATAACGTGAATCCATACTGCCCTACTGCTCTATAAGCTACTCTATAAGCCACCTGCATGCAGTGCTGTGTCCCGTCTGCCACCCACAGCTGTATCCCCACCCACCCCCGGCAGACAAGGCAGCAGCATAAGACATTTGGTGGAGCAGCATGCCCCCCTCCCAGTACCACGTCCAGTGAGAGTCCGATGTGATAGCGCTACAGTAGTACAGCAGGGGATGTACTGACATCAGGTCAGAGCTATACAGTTGGCATGATTGCAGGTCTCAGAGAACTCCACCCCACTGTCAATTGCCTGTCCCTTGGCAAAACACCTCCAGGCAGTGTCCGAGGTTCTCCTCACAGCAGCCTGTGCTGTGTGCTCCCACCCACCAAGTGGCTCTCTGAGCACCCTTCACTCCCTGCACCATGATGTTGTACCCTGTGAGCTGTGCAGAGGGCGAGTGGGAGAGTAGGAGCCCCAGCCTGCTTTCCTTGGTGGACGCATGTGAGAGACAGCATGAAAGTGTAAGATTGCAGCATGAGATGGAGTACTGGACAGGTCGCCCGAGAACAGGTATGTGACACCGATCTTCACCTGTGTACCGGAGATCTCTGTGTGTCGTGCGGCGCTCGTACTGTGATAGGTTGCAGGTGTGCAGCGGCGGGGGATGTGTGTTCATGGAGCAGAGTGCCACACAGTCAACTTCTCATGCTGACAGTTCAGAGAGAGACAGACAGAGCAGGGAGGAAGACTGCAATCCATGTGTGTGTCCCTGTGTCTGTCTCTCATGAAGCTCAGTTCAGTCCTCTGAGCACTCAACATAGAGGGGCACAGCGAAATACAGTGCTGCCGGTGCAGCGGTTGTCTAAACAGTTGCCATATTCTGAGGTGTGAGAGAAGCACAGCACACTACAGTGCTGTGGGGGGCCACAGTTGTATACATGTGGGAGGGGGCACCAGACCATCAGGGATAGGGGTAATGTGTGCTCCCACGTGTTGGGGATCATGCTTGGGGGTGGGGTCACTAGCCTACCAGGGCACACGTGTGTGTATGTGTATATATCATGTGTTTGTGTCAATATGTGTGTGTGGGGGGTATATATATATTATATATACTGTATAGCAAGACATATTCACTGTGATTTTATTTTCACTATATTCACTGTGTGTGTGTGTGTCTATAGTGTGTGTATATATATATATATATATATATATATACTGTATGTATATATATATATATATATATATATATATATAAGCTATCTATCTATTTATATATATATATATATATATATATATACACACACACATATATGCACTATTAGACATATCTCTGCAGTGTCCCTCATTCTGAAGATCGGTGTCTCTCACTGACCTTCATTCTGCATGTCTGTGTCCCTCATTGCTGTGCTGCATGGGTGAGTGGTATGCACTGACTGTGCCTGCAAACACCCATTCCCTGCAGCATCCAGCCTGTACGTCCGTTCCGACCAACAGGGGATGCTGTGAGCATGCCTTGGCCTGCTGTGTCCAGGCTGTACTTCCATTCCGAACAAAAGGTGTTGCTGTGTGCTCCATGCAGTAGCACTGGGCAAACTGCATGGTAATGTATGCTAAGCAGCACATAATGAGATGCAAATGTGCCTGTTTGCACGTGTATTACCTAAGTAGGCTCATATGCATGGGAGCTTTGAATATAGTTCACGTTTGCCCCGGGCTAACCAGTTTGCACTGGGCTATTGTGTTAGCACTGTGCAATCGGGTTAGCCCCAGACAAACCACACTTCAGCATAGAACAGTTCTGCAGTGTGTGGCTTGCATTGTTGTTTGCAGTAGATGTGAGACATCTCTGTGCAATCACACACAATGTTCTCCACCTGCAAAACTGGCTTGCTCTAGAGTCTACTGAGCTGCAGTTGCAGTGTGCATTTCCTTGTTGTTGTATTCAGTGCTGTCTTATTCCTGGGCTATTTTTGCCCTGCACTCCCAGGCCAGTTTCCCTGGCTTCCTTAGCATGCTATATTTAGCAGGATTAGCACTGGGCTATTCCTTTTGAATATGGTGGGCTATTTGGTCCGGGCAATCTTTGCACACTGGGCAGTGCTAATTTAGCCCCGGGGCAAAGTTTTGAATATCTGGGCCTACAAGTAATTTTGCCAATTTTGGGAGAGTTAGGGCCAGATATTCAAAACTTTGCCCCAGCGCTAAATTAGTACTGCCCGATGGGCAAACCTAGCACGGACACAAAAGCCTGTTATATTTAAAAGGAATAGCCTGGGGCAAACAGCTTCTGAATATAACATGCGTATGAAGCCGGGCAAACTGGGCTGGGAGTGCAGGGCAAATTTAGCCCTGGATAAGACAGCTCTGAATATAACAACCAGGAAATGCAAACCACAACAGCAACAGTGCACAGCAACATGAAGGTAGGTAGAGGTGGACTATGTGGCCAACGTGTGTAAAAGCAAATGCGTGGACCCAGTACAGCTGCAGGCAGCAACACATGTGAAAGTACAGTGTGCAAAACTGTATAATATTCCCCGAACACGTTTGTGTGGGTTTAGTGCAGAGCTAAGCTGTTTGCCTGGTGCAAAAACATTTGCCCGGCGTTAAACTTTGCCATATTCAAAAGTGACATGCAAATCAGCCTACTTAGGTAGTCTCTGGGCAAACATCCAGATTAGCATCTCATTATGCCCTGATTTCCATGCAGTTTGCCCAGCATTACTGCAGGGTCCCACAGCTCCACCTGTAGGTCAGTCTGGAAGTACAGGGGCTGGCCGGGTCTGCCCACAGCTCCACCTGTAGGTCAGTCTGGCAGTGCATGATGATAGCTGTAGGCTACATGTATACAGTACAGCATAGCATATTGTACCCCAGGGTACAACACAGCATAGGCACAGGTGGTGGTGCTGCATGCAACTGTCACACTGTAGGTCATGCTACAGTGCACAACAGACACTACAGTAGCAAGGGGGCCAGTAGTGTGAGGGACACAGCAATGCCTATGGTGTGCGGTGCAGTGATGATTACTGCACTGTACACAGTGACAGGCCCAACTTGCAGGTGTTTACTGACAGTGGACATTACTGTTACATTGTTGTGTGACCCACAGATACTGCACCTCTGGCATGGGATGCTCACAGTGACATATACATGGCCAACTGTGTGTGCTGTGGCATTTGTACAGCTGTGTGCTATGTGGCTGGAGGGGCCCATGTGATCAGACAGGCACACTGGTGTTGGGGTATTCCCAATACTGGTCCATGTGCACTGCATGATGTGTCCCAGCCTTGTGGCCACACCTGGTCTGTGGCACAGTCTGACCACCTGTACACCCTCCATTCAACATCCTCCATGCCCACAGTACTGCAAGTGTGTGCTGGCATTTGTTGGTGTCCACAGAAGAGTGGTCTGCAAGTGTGGGCTGTATGGCCACACTGCCATGGTGTCCACTGGCAGCTGGGTCACCACTTACTGCCTGGCATGGCTGGGACTGGTGGCAGATGATGGCATCATTGTGATGCTATTAGTGAGCAGCATGTTTCCTCTATGTCTGGCTTTGTCTATGTTTCATATTTATTTGTTAGGGTCATGCAAAGCTGCGCAAATCCAAAATGTCGCACAAAACTGATTGCCCAGGGTTAAGACTACCTTTTCCTGGGCAGTAATTTGCACTGCGCTAAGTGTCGCGCTAAGTCACGAAAAACCACTTTGCGCGGTGCTAGTCGCTTAATAAATCATTGTGCCTGTATTCATGTACACGCCCCATCAGTTTGCTCTTTGCATACATTATGATTTTGCCCGGTGCTAATGCAGTTTGTGTGTGTTATTTGGCCTTTTGAATTAGCAAACCCGCGCTAATCCCACACTAAACCTACGGAAACAGTTTGCGCCCAGCGCAAAGTTTTGAATATCTGGCCCTTAATCTATTAATGTTTAGGACCTATAGAAGTTCATTTAAATAAATATTGAATTAAACAGGTGATAATGAACAACCTTGTTTAACATCCTTATTAGCATATGTAACCCCTAGATGGCGCTATCCCAGGGGCTACTACCCCTGCCTGATTTGCCACTAACAGGTTGAGGGGCCTGGATCCAATGGCGGGTGCCTCCACCCAGAGGTCAGGGTTTGCAATAGTTAAACTAACTTGGTCACAGCCCTCTGGGACACTGCAACCCCCCTTTCTTCCCACTAGTGGCCCACACAATATATCAGAATTACCTTCACAGTATACACTTACCCCAGGACTGGTTCCGGCACTGGGACCTCCTGGCAAACGAGATACAGTGCAACAATCACAGTACAGTACTTTAACATAGACAAATACCTCAGGCAGTATAACTTTGCTGAAACAAGCAGCTCTGATTTATTTAGGGGATATAACAAGGACAGGGAAATCAGGTTAATTAGCTTATCACTCTAATAATCTACCTATGGCTCTGTGCACAGGCCTATCCCTATCAATTACTGTCCCTAGATACCCAAGCCCTAGTGGCTGGTCAAACCGTGGCAGCTGGTAGGGGCCCTTTCACACAGAAAGGAAAATTAAACAGTCAGCAGTACAGTAATTTCAATTGGATTTAATGTGGTAATTCAACAGGGAGCGACCCTGAATTAGTACTCACGACCTCCAAATAAGATAGGGTCCTTCAATATCAGCAGGGCTACTCTTAAGCTCCAAGAGACTCTTCACACATTTATATGGTAAAAAAGAGAGTACTATACCAGGCAGGCTGCTTCTCTATCGATCGCAATTACTGCACAATACCCGGAGAACACACAGCAGATTCAGTTCCTGACAGACCGAGTGCAATTCAATAATTTCTCCAGTCTTCTACAGGTTGAGCCTGGTTTCTACTCTTCAGAGATCCTTTGATCCTTTTCACAGGACGGATTCAGTCCTAACAAGCAGTTACACAAGCTGCAGACCGGAACTCTGGGCCTTACACACGTTTTTTGACTAAAACTGCACACTGAAAAAGCACAGGGCTCCTTCCTTCTTCACTGCCAAAGCTCAACTGAAACTCCAACCGACAAAACCGGGCACTTCCTTTGAGTTCCTCCCAGTTCTTGACTGGATTGGCTGTCACTCACAATAGACTACTGCTGTTGGTCCAAAAGGCACTGAAGTCTAAACTACATCTCCCAGAGTCACTGCCCATACAATCCTCTTGTGGCTGGCTCAGATTATGAGTCCAAGTTCTGATTCAGTCCAAGGCACCATTTAGAGCTAGCTTACCCCACACTGATTGGTCCAGTTCAGCAGTTCAAAACCAGAATGGGGAACTAGGCAGACACTGTTCTGACTGCAAAAGAAAGCAGGTTAGACAAACTGTAATTTCATTATCACTCTAAATGGTTTCTGGCAAACAGTTACATCTTTCAGATAGGTTCCCTTTGCACTCCTAGTGACTGCAAAATGGAGTGAATTGGCAGCAGCTGAGTGGTACTCAATCAAAGAAACACACAGTCCCCCATACAAACTAATTATGTCTGCAAGCAGACAGCTCTTAAAGAGACAGTACCAGAGGTTCTAAAAACACTCACTGATAAATGGCTTAAACGCCAAACACCATTCAGGCTTGGAGCATTCAAGCAAGCTCCTGGAAGTCTTTTGGGAACCCCCATTTGCAGGGGGGTTACACATACATTTTATTTGTTAGTTTTTCTTCATTTATGTGTACCCTTTTCCAATTGTTTGTATAACATTCCATTGTTAGATATAACAAATCTGGTTCTATGTCTTTGGATTTTAACTTTTCTCATAGGAGTTTTCTAGATAAATTGTCAAACACTCTGTTCAGATCTATAAATGTTACAAACATGGCTTTATTCATTTTGTATACATATTTTCCTATTCAATGAAATAATACATAACAATTGTCATTGGTAGAATACCCCTTTCTGTAACTGGATTGATATTCATCTAATAATGTATTGACTTCTATCCATTTCAAAAGATGTTCTTGTAGAACTTTAGCAAATATTTTTGCAGAAGAGTCAAGATAGGAGTTCAGTCTGGACATTTTGGAATTAAATCGATCTCCCTTCTTGAAGACTGGGAAAACACTGAAGCTGTCCATGTTTTTGGAACAGAATTATTGCTTACGAAATAATCAAAATTACATAAAATAGATAGCTCCCAGTCACAGTGCTCTTTGTATAACTCTAAAGGTATATTACCTGGCCTGGGATCTTTGTTAGATTTAAACTTGAACAAAGCTAACATTAAGTCTTCTTCAGTAATTATTAATTCATTTAATGCTCAGAAGCATTTCTACTCCAACAGAATATTTGGGATAATAAAATGTATTTAAGAAGTAGTTTTTCCAGTCTTCCTGTTCTATACATGTTCCTGATTTAATAGCAACATATATGGTATAGTTTGCTACTAATGTCATTATTTTTAACAGCTTTGAACATTTATCGCTAGCTACTACATGAAAACTCTGATTGTTTCTTTTTTAAGATCTTGTTTTTTTTAAGGAACATTTTATAATATTTAGTGTTTAATCTTCTTTTGTTTGTTGTTTGATAAAGAAGTACACTCTGGCCCAGATATTCAAACTGCGCCAGGCTGTGGTGCAAGCCCAGGCACAGCTCAATTTGGCTGCGCAGGGGTGTGGACTGGGCTATATTCAACGGATCTGCGCCATTGCCCGCAGTTTTAACATTCACCCTGGCTACCCGCAGGCAAAAGATATGCAGAGTGGCACTGTGCCAGTGCCAGTGGCCAGAGTGGAGCATGGGGATGCGCTTAGCGCAAGTTCCATTGTGCAAGGCAGCATCCGTGATATTCAAAGTGAACATGCAAATGGGGCCATAATGTATGCAAGGTGCACATGGGGCCATTTGCATGTCATCTCTCATTGCATGCAGGTGCGCCAATCCCGGCGACTTTGCGCCTGGCGCCCTGCCAGGCAGCAGCCATCAGGGACTGATGCCCCCTGCAGCGAGGCAATGTGCTCCATAGCCCGATCACGGGCTGCAGTAAAAAAGAGAAAAATCATAAATCCCTGGTGGTCCAGTGGACCTGCCCGCCCGATCGCGGGCTAAGTAAATAAATAAAATCCATCAATATCCCTGGCGGCCCAGTGGACCTGCAAGCCCGATCGCAGGCTAAGTAAATAAATAAACTTTATCAATATCCCTGGTGGTCCAGTGGACCCCCCCCCAACCCACCTGCCCAGTGAATCCCACCGCTCCGCTTCCCGTCACACGGCGGCGGCACCCACCGCCTGCCGCCCCGCCACCACCGACTGATACAGATATGTGAATTCCATTCACATATCTTGAATGTACAGACGGTATAAGCTGCATGCCCATTGGCTCACGCTCAGGACCAATGGACGACAGCCCTACCGATGGTGTCAGTCGGCGGGCGGCGGGCAGCAGGCGGTGGGTGCTGACGTCCGCCACTGACCTGGGGAGCGGGCAGGGATTCAGTGGGCGGGTGGGGTGGGGGTCCACTGACCACCAGGGATATTGATAGATTTTATTTATTTACTTAGCCCACGATCGGGCAGGCAGGTCCACTGGACCACCAGAGATATTGATGGATTTTATTTATTTACTTAGCCCACGATCAGGCGGGCAGGTCCACTGGACCACCAGGGATATTGATGGATTTTATTTATTTACTCAGCCCGCGATCGGGCAGGCAAGTCCACTGGACCACCAGGGATATTGATGGATTTTATTTATTTACTCAGCCCGCGATCGGGCAGGCAGGGGTCCACTGGACCACCAGGGATTATAGACAAATCTTTTTCTACTGATGCCTGCAACTGGGCATGGGGGGGCGCCACCAGGGAGGTGCAGCGGGCTCAGGTGGCCACCACGAGGTGGCAGCTGCCATGTTACGCCCTGCAATGCGGCAGCTCACCTGTGGGTGGCCATCCATTGTTCCTTTTTTTTTTTTTTTGGATCAACTTTGTGCTGGCGCAGGTAGGGGTTGCGCATGCATGGCTCCGCACATCCCGGGCTGAATCTCAGGCTGTGCAGGGTATGCATGGGCACGACCCCCCCCACCTGCTCCTGCATACATTACTGATGCGCTCCGGCGCATCGGGATTTGTGCCGCGCACTTTTCCCGTTTGAATATCGCATCGGGGCACATCAGTGGGTTGCGTATGGCGCAACACTGTTGCACCATGCGCAACCCTTTTGAATATCTGGGCCCGTGTTTTCTCTAATAACATACAACAATTTATTTCTCCTTTTTACAGGAAATATCAAACCATTAAATAATTTTTTGGGATTTTAAGTCTGCAAGGAAGTATGGAGAAAGCCTATCATAAATCATCAGAAGCATCTGAAGTTATGGTCTAGCTGATTCAGATTCCAAAATCGTATATCTCATAGAAACATAGAATATTATAGCAGAAAAAAAAGAGATTCATCTGATCTAGTCTGCCTATCCCTGCTTAATACTTGAATACTTGAGTCATGATTTAACTGACGATACACCATTTTTTCCTTATACTTGAATTATTTAAAAAGTTTGCCTTTTTATCAATTTGTAACATATCCTAGTTGATCCTTCTCTATTAATTGCCTATAAATTTACTTATCTCACACTCCAGTCTAAGATTTGTATCTTTTTATTATTAAAAGGATTCTAATTAAACATAATGGAAAGTGATTGCTTTCAGAGTGGGTGATTACCTTTAAATAAGAGTATTTATTAATATCCTAGTATAGTAAACATGACATAATTTGTCACAGTACATTTATCATCAGAAATATCTGTTGGTGGCCCTACGTTATCTACATGTATTATACCAAGCAATTTCCTCTGTCATTTTTTTTTTTTTTTAATTGCTCTTAGTCTGCCTACCACAGCCTGCCACCCCCGACCCATCAGGAGAGACATGGCAGACATCCCATTGCCTAGTGCCCTGCCCTGAATGGACCCTGAGACCCCATGGAGCCGTGGTTTAACCCCCGGGCAGGGACAAGGTGGGGGCGCTAACACCCCATGACTTACATAGCATTGGCTCAGGTCCGTCGGGCGGGCACAGACACATCGTGGCCATGTCCCCCGGCTCCCCATCTCCCTGGTGGTGGCAGGCTCTTTTCTCCTTTTCTCCCCTTCCCTACAGCATGAAACCCCAGATGTCATAGTGCAAGCGCCGACATCCTTGCTGCACAATGGCTGCCGATCCCCTATAGTTGGGGCTTGCAGTACTCCGAGCCACTGCTCAGAGTCAGGGAAGTGTGCAGGCATTGGCCTCTTCCCTCCCCAGAGAAGGTGAGCGGTCGTGGGATGCTCAAGCCTATCCCCCCCCCCCCGGCTGACCCACCAGCGACCCAAGTTGGCTCCCGAACCTGGGTCACCGGCGTGGTGCGAGGTGTAGCATCCAGCACCTCAACCCTCAGCGCCACCGGGCCGCCCTCTGTCATTTTTATAAGATGGAGACATTCTGATTGATGATCTTGGCTATAGACATTATAGTTTGAATCTTTTCATCTTTGCTGTATACAATGGATCCCTCTTCTGTTCTGTCAAGTATCCCTACTCAGCAATTAAAATCTCAAAGTAAAATTATTTATTTACTTAGATCTTTCTCAAAAGCCTATTACATTTTTCTGCTGTCATTAAAATAGAATATGTGACACACACACACACACACATGCACATATATATATATATATAGCTGTTTTCTCCTTCATTGTCACCTACACCTGACCATCCAGCCCCCCTCAGCTCCCAATGTTGTCAGCCTCTCCCCCCATCGCCTTACCACTACTGGGGCAGCTGCAAACTGAGGGGCTAGCTGCACAATCGAGTAGACTCGATAGACCGTGATGCCTGTATCTGCTGGCATTTTGTATGTTTATTCGTATGTTAGTGGGGATCCAAAAGGAGCAAGGTCTGAGAGTGTCACGAGCCATCACACATGGCAATGGAGAGACATAGGCATTTCTGTGTTTTCTCCTGTCCCAACCTGGAGCTGTGCCTTTACACGGCAGGTGCATGCCCATGGAGGCATGCATGCACTGCCAGAACCACAGTCTCCCTCCACCCTCCTGACATGACATCAGTCTCCCAGACCTATGCTGTGACACCCAGCCTTCACCTGGGGTCAGCTGAGAGCGAGAAAACTCACCTCCCCAATCCAGGAGATGAGAGCAGCCCAGCGGCTGCTACTATTGTCTCCCATCCCTCCCCCATTAACCCCCATTGACCTGGGCTCACTGCTGATCCCAGGTCACCAATGTGGCACGAGGTGTGGTGTCCAGTGCCTCAACCTTCAGTGCCACTGGGCTGGCTTAAATATGTCTCTTTGTTTGTAGGGATATAAATATTTCCTAGAATGAACTCCTCATTTCCTACCCTTAGGTATACAAAAATATTGTTAAGGTGACATATACTATCCATTGCATCTTTATTTATGGTGTAACCTGGAGTGCTATAAGGAGTCCTTTAGATGGCCATCCATAGTGGGTCTTTTAATTGCTGGTTCTATTATAAAACTACATAGAAACATAGAAAATGACGGCAGAAAATGACCAAAAGTCTAGCTAGCCTGCCCGAGTTCCATATTTATTCCTGGGACCTTCTGTTCCTCCAGGGTCGTAGCCCTCCCCATTCCCCCCATTCTCATCACCAATTCTGATGCCCCAAGCAACCACTATACCCTTCATTCTGTTCCAGCCGTGCGTAAGGCCAGTGACAGATTTCACACCCACCACCTTGGCTGGCAACCTGTTCCATGGCTCCACCACTTTTTCTGTAAAATAGTACTTCCTCATTTCCCTCCTGAACCTCAGTCCAGTTAGCTTCCACTCATGACCACACGACTGAATGTAGTATTCAGGTTAAATAGTTCCCCACAGTTCACCCTGTTCATTCCTTTTAGGAACGTAAAGGTCTTTATCATATCTCCTATCTGCCTTCTGCTCTCCAGCGAGTATATGTTCAGTGCCTTGAGGCAGTCCTCATAGGATATACCCTGCTGGCCCTTAATCATTTTTATTACTCTGCATTGCTCCATCTTCAGTCTATCTCTATCCTTCCTGAGCTGAGGACTTCTGAACTGGGTGCAATACTGCAGGTGTGGCCTCACCAAGGATCTATATAGGGGAAGTATTACCTCACTTTTTTCTGCTATCAGTACCCCTCCCAGTACATCCAAACATCCTAATTGCCTTGTTGCACTGACTTGATTGCTTTAGGGAGTCACTGAAGATAACTCCAAGGTCTCGTTCCTCAGCCATGGTACTAACTCTCATTCCTCCCATGCAGCACTCCATCCTGGGATTCTTCTTCCCGAAGTTCATAGCCTTGCATTTCTTGGTGTGGAATAAAAAAGTGTCGGGGGAAGGAGGGAAGGACGGTTAAGTCTTAATCATACAAAAAGTATAAAATTGAAAATTAAAAGATAAATAACATCGGCATAACTATATGCTTTTTAAAGACTGCAAAAGTGCTCCAAGAGCTTGATAGCTGTTACTAACTTAAATTGTATGGTTAAGACTTAACCCTTCCCCCTTTTATTATGCTAGCACAGTATACCTTAATAAACAGTATAAATTTAAATAAAGAGACTACATTGGATAATAAACAAAATGTAAAAGGACTGCATTTCTATGAAAGGAAAAGAAAAAATGTGCACCTACTGAGGCAGACCCAATGATGTACATGTCCACGACATACTTTCATTTTTTTGGGAGGTGGATCTATGTGCATACTGATTGAGATAAAAAATTTCTACATTTTTGTTGATGGGCGAGGCTTGCTTCATGCCTCCATGGCAGTCTAAACACTTGTTTATGTTAAGAAAATATTTCACTATAGCTGGGGTCCTTGGAGGCAGAAACTGTGCAACAGAACAAAGGGGCTGGAATTCATTCCTAACAGCCCTTTCTTCTGACTTGCACAACACCATTGCCTAGCAATGGTCAGGGACAAACACCTGGATGTGGCAATGTCATCAATAATGTCTAACATTGGGCCGGCCCAGTGGCGCTGAGGGTTGAGGCCTGGACGCCACACCTTGCACCACACCAGCGACCTGGATTCGGGAGCGGATTTGGGCTGCTGGGGGTCGGTTGGGAGGGAGAAGGATCGAGCGCCCAATGGCCTGCTCTCCTTCTCTGGGGTGGGTTGGGAAGCTTTCCCTGCCGCAATACCGCCACCCACTGGGGAACTCAGGGGATGATGGTGCAGCAGGGAGATGCTATGGCATTGGGTCGATGCTGACAGAGGACTGGAGCGGATGCATGTCTCGGCGTGCGCTCGACTCCTTGTGCCTCATTGCACGCCAGCATTAGGGGGTGGAACTTGGAGGAAAAACATCTCCAATCCTCCTAGATAACGACCGCCGATGCCTGCTTCGCCACCTGCTGACTGGAAAAGGGCAGACTCCGCTGTGCAGTTTGCTCTCTCAGGGATAGAGGAGGGTAAGGGGGTTCCCTCCTCGCCCCACCCGGGGGGTAATCTGGGCCATCAAAGAGCCCTGGGGATTAGCGAGTGTGGCACTCTAGGAGCAGACTCTGGGACAGTTGGTAGGGTCGGGGGCAGAGCACCTTGGAGGCCTGAAGGAATGGAAGTTAGGAGACAGTAGAGGTGCAGAAAAATAGAAAGTAAAAAAAATAAATAAATAATGTCCGACATCCATGAGTGATTATTGGAGGATGCCTTTCCTACCTCCAGCCCAGCACTATAAAAGCAGCACTTGAGGCAGCGTTCAGCACAAACAACACCGTATGCTGCCAGGGAGATAAGCTGAACAGCATGGTGAGTGAACTATGGACCTTTTAGCAATGGAATGGATTGAATGAGTACAGCATACAATTAAATAAATATTTGTTGGGCTTACTTATGCAAGTTGTGTTTTTGTAAATAGCTTTGTGTGTAAGAACCAGCACTGAAAATTCATTACCTTAGGAATATTGAAATATGAAGAATGAATGAGGTATGCTATTTAAACAGGATTCCTGATTGGTCCTACAATGATCTGTAACTCTTATCCTGAGTATCTCAATATATGTAGTAAAAATGACGTAAAATCCCTTTTCAGATATACTGTGATATGTCCAACAGATGTATTAATGATAATTGAAAAGAGCCTGACAGCGCAGATAATTCTAATTATTTTACTAGTAATATAAATTTAACAGTATGCCACCATTATTTTAGCATACACACTGTGTTTCATTAAATTTAGGGCAAATTGAAAAAAAAAATAGCAATTAGTGAGATTGGCAGTGGGGCAGAAATGCAAGAATCCCATTTTTTATGCTTCAATAACAAATACAGAAACTTGATATATTTATGGGTAGAATATATGAATATTTTATAAACCTGTTGACATTGGCTGTAGATGGTCCACAGACACTGCCATGCTAGAAATTAGGAATAATGTTTTGATGGGTGTGACAAAAATCCCACACAAGGGACTTCTAGTTCACTGCCATCACCAGTTTTTTTACCAGGACAGGAACTGGGAAACCTCCTCCTTGCACAAGGTCAGGAAGTTCAGCACTGTAACTGTGGGTAGAATGTCCTTCAGGGACAGATTGCAAACAGAGTCCAGCAGAGATAACCAAATTACCTTTTTAAAATAAACAGGAAGTCACTTGTTCTATCAAAAATAGATTCTTTACTAGAAGATTACAAGTATTTGCAACAGGATACATATACAGTCAGAAAAAAGGATTACCAGTTTACTAGAAATGAAAATAAATGGAGTCAAACCAGACAGCTGTAGACAGGAAAATCTGAGCCATTCTCACTCTGAAATCTGTTTACCTGCTGCTAGCTAAAGAAGACACTTTACCTTAAATTGTACTTCTCTTACCAAGCTGTCTTGCAGTAGGGCCCCTTGCCCAGATGTTGTGTGTCCTGTAAACGTCTGACTGTACAATGTGCCCATCCACCCCACTCAATTTCAAGTCCAGAAAATTAATGGAATGTAGGTTAACTGCTTAAGTGAAGCTGAGTCCCACTTCATTTTGATTAATAAGATCCACAAAAGCAGAGGGAGGCAGTATAGCGCAGTGGTTTAAGGCTCTGAGCTGCAAATCTGGAGACCTGGGTTTGAATCCCACAGCCCCCACTTGCATACTGTGTGACCCTGAGCAAGTCACTTAACTTCCCTGTGCTCCCAGGTTGCACCTGTAAACAAGCTTTCAGCTTAGTGTGCCACTCCTGGTTAAACAATTGAAAAAAAAAAAAAGATGTAGATATAACATCCCCTTTCCAAATGATCAGAATATCATCTATATATCTATCCCATGGATGAATGTGGAGTAAGAAGGAGTCCTGGCATAATTAAACATCAAGGCCCTCTCCCACCAAGCCAAGCATAAATTGGCATAAAAGGGGGCCATCATGGTCCCATGGCAGTACCCCTTGTCTGTAGGTAATATTTGTTATCAAAGATAAAGTGATTACTAGTGAGTATGAGACTAGTAGCTTCTAAAATGAAATCTGTAGGGAAATTTTGAACTACAGGATTTAGAGTGAAGTGGTGTTCCAAGACCAAATGGCACAAATCATGGCAAATACCAGTATAACGACTCACTACATCTACAGATACCCCAAAAAATTCAGAGGACCAGACCAACCCCTTCAATTTGGATAAAACATCCATTGAGTCATGTAGACATATGGACTGTATGCAGACAGGTTGTGAAAAAGGGACATTTCTGAGATTATTGATCTACTTGAGGGCTTGGTTTGGTCCTTATGAATCTTAGGTAGGACATAATTGCTATCATAGGACATTCAACCTGCATGTACAGCTTTTCTGATTTTGTTATAATGCCATTAATTAGTGAGTCCTCCCAAAACAAGTCAATTCTCATTTAAAGCCCCTAGTGGGGTCTTCTTGGAGATTTCCGTAACTCTGTACATCATCCAATTGGTGATAGGTTTCAGATTCATTCATGTTCAGATTCAGGCTTTGACCATAATACTGGCATCAGGGTGCTGTGTGCATCTGCTTGTGTGTTTGGGGGGGGCCGGGAGTGTCCTATAGCTGTGCCACAATTTGTGTGCAAATCAGTGTTTGAGTGTGTTATTCCAAATTAGGTCAGCAAGCGTTTACTTTGCTTCTGGTTTGTAATTACAGTGCTGTCCCCTTCTGTAAACTTCAGCAGTATAAGTTAGCTGAACAGAATAAAAAACGCCTTTCTGGTCGACTTCCCGTGACGTCATCGGCGACATGGCAGCCTAAACAGAGAGCTCCCTATCCAGAGATCCAGAAATCTATTTCCACACAACTGGAATTAAATCAATAACGACAAATATGCACAAAACGAATTGTGGAAACACACCCAGGAGGAGATCCCGTTCTAAAAATGCAAAGGAGAAGCAGGATCACCCAGGATTGAGTCCTACAAGCTCGGCTGCGAGTGGAAGAGAGTCCCCGCTGAGTATGGCGGGAGCCGATACCGAAACTGAAATGGATAACTTATCTAGTTCGAGGTTTGAAACACTTTTATCTGAGATAAAGCAATTTAGATCAGAAACAAAACTCGAGTTTAGCAAATTACATTCGGACCTGAACAAGCTGGAAACCAGAGTCACTGGAGCAGAAGAAAGGGTATCGACAGCTGAGGACGATCTACGGCAGATCTCTAGGGCAATTGAGTATCTAATGCAACAAAATGAAAATATCTCAGCCAAATGCCTTGATCTAGAAGCACGCTGTCGGAGAGAAAATATCAGGATCCACGGCCTCCCAGAGTCAGCTGAAGTCGGGGAAATCAGTGAATTTGCTGAGGACTTGCTACGTCATGTTTTGGACTTGCCACAACCTTTTAATTTCAAGATCGAACGAGCTCACCGAGCTCTAGTCCCAAAGCCAACCTCACCTACAGCTAGGCCTCGCTCAGTAATTGTGAAATTTTCGAGTTACCGGGATAAAGAAAAAATCTTAAGAACAGCATGGAAGCAGGGCCGAGTGGAGTATAATGGAGCCAGACTTTTATTCGACCAGGACTTTCCCCAGTTAATTCAGCAACACCGGCAGGCATATGCTCTGCTACTAAGGAAATTGAAAGAAATCAAAGTGAAGTTTCAGACACCTTACCCCTCCAGACTCCGAATATGTTGGGAATCAGGGACTGAAGTTTACCACTCAGCAGAAGAAGCACTACAGGCCCTCAAGGATCGTGGCCACGAAATCGTCCTGACCACCAGACGTAGGGATCCACCTCAGGTGCTGCAGAATCCTTGGCGTGTGAGCAACTCCTGCAATGGCAATCACGAAGGAAGGAGGGTAGCAGACAACACCCTCATGGACATTAAAAGAATGTTGTTCCACCTAATGCAAGCTCGGGGCCCTGAGGACTCTCAACACAATACTGACTCAAATACATGAAGAAGCATCCTTCTCGGTGAGGTCTTTCTTATTATACTTTATGGGCCTCCCTCTCGATCTTTCTCACCCCCTAACCGTAGAGACGCTATGCTGGACTAACATCTGCCTGATCTACTGACTTTTCTTATTATTATTTCTTTGGACAATATTTCAAGTTAAATGTATTCTGAATCAGGAAACTACGGGCATGGAGTTGTCTCAGGGGCGGGTGGCGGGAGGGGGATCTTTGGCGAGCCTCCCCCACAGGGAGAGGGAAAGCTGAAGGATGAGGACATGATTGGGTGATTAACACTCCAGGGGAGAAATTAAAGGGGGGGGTAACTGATAATAGAGGTTCTGGGTACATAGCAGTCCTACACTTGGTGACTTATGATACCAGAGTTGTGGGAGCGAGGAGATCAGTAGAGTGGATGAGTAAGGGATTTGGATTTTTTGAATGAAAAGGGAAGCAATACATTAAACATAAACTGACAGGATAGATTGCGCTAGAAGCCCAAAGACCAGGTTGATATGGGGGGGCTAACCAGTAGAGGGCAGAGGGAGTAAGTAAATGCAATCGAGAAAACACTTCAACATATGAGTGATTCCGCCTGAGCAGGAATTGTGAAGGATAATCCTGGATACGTGTCCTCCGTCTAGGGCGTACACTCACAGACACGTGGGTGAGAGCCTTCCGAGGCGGTAAACCACTACAAGGAGGTTCGAGGCATAGAGTATATCTAATGGAGGAGGACTGGGTTGACATCTACCTGAAGGGACATAGGGAAACAGAACAAGACAATGAAAGAGACGGTCTTGGTGGGGGGGGGGACGGGGGGATTCCATTCGCTATATTCATGCTGCACCGAGAGTTCTGCACAGTTGGAAAGGGGTCAGTTGCTTAAATCGAGAAGTCAACATCCTGTAAATGAACAGAGAGGGGAGATACACTCTTCCCCGAACCCCCACCGCATCTAGGTCGGTATATATTTAATGGAGTGAGAGATTATTTTGTGGCCCTGCTGATAGGATGTCGTCATAGCAAACGGAAGTGAGATATCAACCCATAGATTACAACCCATGAGTTGGGGAATGATGGAGATTCTCCCTGGCCTAATACCCTCAGCTTGATGAGAGGATCGTGAAGGGATTGGACTGGAGATCTCTGGGGGATTGCGGCTATTTGTCCTTCCCTCCTCCACCCTCGTTCTTTCTCTCCCCCCCATGGGGGGGGAGCGGGGGGGTGGACGTGGTTTTAAAACTCCATTACTGGAGTCTGCCAAACCAATAGGATTGCCCCCATGCCCAGAGACACATAAGATGCCTCCCGATGTCCCATAGAAGGTTTTGGGAGATACCCTAGGGGGGGCAGACTAGGGGCCCCGAGCCACACAACAAGCTGACAAAACCTCCAGATAACGGGGATCTCCATTCCAAACTAGTTATGAGTGATTCTGGATCGAAGGATGGGAAGTAGAAGGACAGACGGGTAAGCCCAAGGCTAAGCATGGATGGTATGGCAGGGCAAAACTACCCACATTATATTTTTTAATAGAATTGTTGCTGATGACGATACGCCACAACAACTGGCAAGGACTCAATTATTTTGGAGTCCAGGAGGAACGGGCCGCACTTAAGGCTCCTTTCCCTCCCAATCGAGTATGTTTTACTCGATATCCTAGGGAACAGAATACTCTGCTCCCTTACCTTGGGAGTCATATTGTAAATAGAGTTTTTCAGGAGGTACAAGTTGCTCAGCTAAGGGTACCTCCTAGGTTACTGTGTGTGTTTATGTGTTATGTCTTTGTGAAAGTTAGGTTATATGTCTTAGTACAATACAGACAGTAACATTGGCAAATTGCTTATACTCATCAAGCAGAGTCCCAGGGCTTGTTGCATCTAACAGAGCACTTAAGAGATGTGATAGAGGTGAGAAGGAGTGGAATAGTACAGAGGAGGATAAAGGAAATGGTGGAATTGAGAGGTTTGTCCCCCTCGTATCCGAAGGGTAGTATATCTACACATATAAATGGGGATAGTAAAAAGATTAAAATTAGTTCACATAACGCCAATGGGCTAAATAACCCAGTAAAGTTATTACAAAGTTATGGCGACTTTAAAGAGAGAAAGCCCCACCTTTATTTTGTTGCAAGAAACGCATCTTAACAGACCCGAACATCTAAAACTGGCAAAGTTTGGCTACGACACGATTGTTGCAGCCTCCTTTAGAAAGGGGAAGAGAAGGGGGACGGCAGTGCTGGTCGCCAAGGGGACACCATTCCAGAAAACTAATAGTTACTCAGACCCGGAAGGCCGACTGGCCATCCTAGTGGGCAATTTGGATGGCACGCCTATCACACTAGCTTCTCTACATGCTCCACCAGGCTCCACAAAGGAGATTTTTAGTCCCCTACTTCATAAAATTTCTGAATATCATGTAGGAGTGCTGGTGGTGGGTGGGGATTTGAATCAGATTTGGGATCCAAAAGACACTTCTAGAAAGCAGGCCTTTAGGCAGACTCCGGTGGGCAAGTTAATCAGGAGGCACCTGAGGGGTGCATTTTGGCTAGACGCTTGGAGACACCAGAATGTAAATAAAAGGGAATACATCCACTATTCTTACCCACATGGTTCTCATGCTAGGATCGATTATATATTAGTCTCAGGCGAGCACCAGGGCCAGATCCTGGAGTGCAAGCATATCTCATCAGTCCTATCGGACCATGCCCAGGTGACTATGGTCCTGAAATGGGAAGTTAAAAGAGGACAGTCCCTTTGGAAATTCAATAACTATCTTCTGAATCTAAAAGATTTTATGGATATGGCCAAGAGTAGAATATCACAAATCCTGAAGGGCAATGAGTCTACGGAAATTCCCGACAATGTACTGTGGGACACTATCAAGACGGTGTTCAGTGGGATTGTATTAAATATGACGCATACTTTAAAAGACAACAAAATAAAAAAATGGAACAACTTCAGGGGCAACTACACAACCTGTTAGATCAGGCAGCAGCAGGAACGGCCTCGGTACAACCAGAAATACTGAAGATTAGGCAACAGATACAGGGGATTATTGACATTAGAACAGAGCAGGCATTGCAACGCCTAAGACAGAGATATTTAATCGGGTCTTTATGGCTTCCTGTCTTCTGGCACATAGACTCAGGACGACAAACTAGGAAAACACAATTATGCAAATTAGGGACCCCAAATCAGGAAATCTTGTGAAGTCCTCAGAGAAAATTCTCTCAGGCTTCAGAGATTTTTACACAAATCTATACAGCTCAGATCATTCCCCGGGAAGTGAACCGATCAAAGACTATCTAAAGAAATTAAGGCTCCAAGAATTGACCCAGGAACATAGAGATTCTCTGGACTCCCCCATATCTCCAACAGAACTAGAGGCCGCAATTAAGAGACTAAAAACAAAGAAATCACCTGGCCCAGACGGATACACCCCTGAATTCTTTAAATTCTTTAGAAAAGAAATAAGTAACCCACTAATGAGGGCCTGCAGATTGGCACAAATGGGGGGGGAGACCTGCCAGATACTTGGAATTATGCAGTCATCTCGAGTATCCCCAAGCCTGGGAAAGACACCACTCATTGTGGGTCCTATCGCCCTATATCAGTATTAAATATTGATTACAAACTTTATGCCTCAATACTTGCAAAGCGATTAGAGGGGATCCTACCCGAATTAATTATGATCAGACAGGGTTTATCCCAGGCAGGCAAACACAAGACAATATTAAAAGAACTTTATATGTGATGCACCATGCTGCTCGGTCGGGGACCTTCTGCATGATTTTGAGTTTGGATGCGGAGAAGGCCTTCGACCAGGTGGCATGGAATTTCTTGAAGTTGACCCTGAACAGATTTGGGTTCTCAGAAGCCTTTGTAGAGATCATATCTAAGATCTATACTAAACCAAGGGCATACATAAAAAATAAATGGCAGTGTCTCCCACCCAATACCTTTACAGCGAGGCACCAGGCAGGGTTGCCCCCTCTCCCCCCTTCTTTTTGCCCTGTATCTTGAACCATTAGCTCAAGCGTTGAGGCAGGAGGAGGGGATTCGGGGATGGGAGTTGGGAGGGGAGACACATAAACTAGCCCTGTATGCGGACGATCTTTTGGTCTATCTCAGGGATCCAGAACAATCCCTAGAAAAGCTATGGGACACCTTATCAGAATTCAGCCTCTTGGCCGGATACAAGTTAAATTTATCTAAGACAGAGGTTTTAAAAGAGCACTATGAGCCATCTGATCGTATTAAACAGAGGTTTCCATTTAAATGGAACCTGACCAATTTTAAATATCTGGGAGTACAGCTGGGATTTCAGTTCGACAATTTATTTTCGCTTAACTTCTCTCCAATTTTAGCAAATATCCGGACAGAATTGGAACACTGTTATCTATCCCCATTCCCTTGACCCAGAGAGTGGAGGCCATAAAAATGATAATTCTCCCCAAACTCTTGTACCTGGTACAAACAATCCCGGTCAAGGCACCAGATTCATATTTTAACTTATTAAACAGGGTGGTCTCTCAGTTTCTTTGGGGCCCACACAAGCCCAGGATCCGGCTCTCAGTTCTTCAAATCCCGAAAAAAGCTGGAGGTCTCTCATTACCTAACTTTAAGCTTTACTACCATGCATCACAACTGAGAATGGCTTTGTATTGGATGGACAATCTGTACATTTCCAAATGGAAAAATGTGGAGCATATGGAAGGAACTCTTTCCAGCTTAAATAACCTACTGCTCAGACAAGGGAAAAAAACCTCACATGGGCCAACAGGAAAATCCCTTTACAGCATTTACACTTGAGATGTGGCATAACATCTTAAATGACAAAAGGGCTAAGAATTGGAAATTCCTTCTTTTATCTGTTCCATATTTGGACTCTTTTTCTCCAGAGACTTGGTATAATGGATTCAAGAGATGGGAGGCAAGAGGCCTGCATTTAATCTGGCATTTCATAGAAGAGGGAGGGATTGTCCCCTTTGAGGTTCTAGAACACAGATATGACATCCCCTGGCAAGACAGATTCAGATACTTTCAAGTTAGGAACCTAGCAAAGAAGCTTATGACGGAGTTTGGCTGGGGATCGATATCCCCCCCCCCCCCAGATTGCCCTCACTCTTAAAAAAGCGATAGAGAGAGCACCTATCAGGACCCACATTATTTCCAGTCTTTATAGGGATCTATTAGCCTGGAAGGGGGACACTACAGATTCCATAAAGATAGCTTGGGAAAGGGACCTGGGGAGTCAAATCCCAGAGGAAGTTTGGACTAGGGCTCACTCTACAATACATTGGGGTCTTTCAGCTGTCAGCTGGCAGGATTTTTCCTGGAAAATTTTTTCCAGGTATTTTCGCTCGCCAAAGAATTTAGGGCAGCTTTTAGCTGACAATAAGGAAGATTGTTGGAGGAGGTGTGGACAGACGCAGGCAACATATTTTCATATGCTGTGGAGCGGCCCGGTACTGTCCACTTTCCTGTTGGATTTGCAACAAGCCCTGAGAATAATAATTGCACCAGACATAACAGTATCACCCACTTGTTTCTTGTTCTTAGAAGTCCCGAAAGGGTTTGGGGATCCGCTCATGACCAGGTTTCTGAAAATAGCATTGTTAGCTGCCCAGAAGGCTATAACCAAGAACTGGAAGTCTCACCTCCCTGTCACCCTAGGCAAATGGCAGGAAATCATGATAAACATATACAGAATGGAGGCTTCTTTGAATAAGAGACTGCCTCAATTCGAAATACTATGGAGACGTTGGGTCTTGTACATGGCAGGAGATAGACCTGATTTTGTTCCATAGTAAATGAAATTTCCCCCCCCCTTTTTTTTTTTGAGGGCCGTCTCTGTTATCGAATACCTGTTGCCTCCATTGATTTCCTGAAGGGAATGGGGAATGAAGACTCTAGTTCTTTATGGGTCTCTTGACCTTAGGAACAAAAAACAGCTATCAGAAGTTGTACACAGATTGAATGATCCTCATTAAGTAAATAACCAGATAACTGATCAGATATCCACCATACCTAGTGACATCCTTGTTTAGACGAAGGACTGTATGAATCTGTCTATGAAATTGCCTTTGTAACCATTTATATCAGGAGAATGAATGTACTTTGAATGTATTCTGATTAATAAATTTATAAATAAAGAAAGTTTAAAAAAAAAAACGCCTTTCTTTTCTTGTGGCCCTTTGCCCCTCTGTTCCCTCCTTGCTGAATCGCTGAGTCACACTCATCACTTGAATGACTGTTGTTTAAGCTTAGAAACCCCGAGTGCACTCAGATGTTGAATCATGAAGCAGGCTCATATTTATTTGTCTTCTTCCATCCTACAGGCACAAACAGCAGCTCTGGGACATGACCATGCACCAAACTCCAGTAAGATCAAATATCATTTTCAGCACAAACTTGGGCTCAAAAGCACAAAACTCCAGTAACCATGTACTTCATTAATTTATTGCAAACTTTATTTATTTATTTTTTTCCATCTTCCTTTTTGTCCCCCCATTGCCACCTCACCTACTTAGCAATGGGGGATCATGTTTTTTCCTGGTTTTCTTCCCTAAATCCCAGGGCCCCAGATCATGGTTATGAATGCGCGTGGAGGCACACATGCACTCCGTGGCTCCGGTGATGGCCCCTTCCTCCCACCTGACCTAATGCCAGGTTTTTCCTGTGACTTAGTGCTGTCACCTAACCTCCACCAGGGAAATCCCACATCCCTTCCCGGAGAGGAGAGCTGCCTTGTGGCTGATTGATCCTGCTCCTCGCCCTCCCGGCTGACACCTGGTGGCCTGAGCTCGCTCCCAAACTAGGGTCACTGGCATGGCTCGAGGTACCGCGTTCGACACCTCAACCCTCAGCACCACTGGGCTGGCAGTTGCAAGCTTTATTTAAAGTGCTGATGTAAGAAAATAGCAGGCAGCAGGACCTGCATGCCAGTGAAATGACCCCATCCCTAACCCTCCTCCCCCATCCGGGCTTTACTTCAAACTATTGGGATTATTAATTATGTATATCCAGTTAAGATTCTCTATCTCCCCTGGACGTACAGCTTGGGCTTATATTATAGCATCTATATGGATATTCTCCCTTTCCCTTACTCTGGCTGGGGATGTTGAGACTAACCCAGGTACCGCTCTGGCCACTAATTCAATCCAGTCTCATCCATTGCACTGTCTGCCCCAATCATCTGGCCTCACCTTTGCCCACATTAATATGAGGAGTCTCTTGGCCAACCTCCCTGACCTTGAAATGTGGATAAGCCCTAACAACCCTGATAGCCTAGCCATATCTGAAACATGGCTTAAGCCTTCCATTCCTGATTCTCAGTGCTATCTACAGGGTTATAACTTGCTTCGGGAAGATCGATCTAGTGCTAAAAGAGGCGGTGGCCTTGCACTTTACTACAAAGCACATCTGAACATTACCTTAAGTCAGGATCCCCCTTTCGCCAACTGTGAGGTTCTTCATTCCCTCCTCCTGCTTGGTGGCATCAAAAGACTTCATATCTTCTGCATATACTGTATATTCCTCCTAGAAACTCTAGGCTAGGGCTCTAGGAGTTCATTGAATATTTGCTATCTGTGACTGGGAAAAACTATATCGTCTGCCTTGGGGACTTTAACCTTGACTGGGCCAGATCTAGCTCTTCCCTCCTTTCCTCCTTGACTAGTAAGGCCAATCTCTCTCAGTTTATACTAGAACCCACTAGGATCTCCAACGGTGGAGCCTGCGCCACTCTTCTTGACTGGATCCTGACAAATAGGAAGGAGTTTTTCCCCTCGGCTGGTGTTCTCCCAGATACCATAAGCAACCATTACCTGGTTTACTGTATATGGGATACCTCCTCCCCCTCTTCCCATCTAAAGTCTTAACCTTTTCCAACCTCTCCAACCTGAATTTAGAAGCCTTCATTCATGATCTTAACCTGGTTGACTGGTCTCCCCTCTACTTTAATGATGATATGAACATGGCTGCGGGCTATTTCACCTCTTCCCTACTCTCACTACAAAATAATCACATCCCGGTCACCACGAGAAGGGTAAAAGGGAAAGTCACCAAATAACTCAAGTGTCCCCTGCTCCATCTTCTGAAACTCAGGGATAAACTATGGTCAACTTTGAAGGCCTCACATCTACTTACTGACGTTGAAGCCTATAGAGCCTTATGGAACACCTGCAAAAAGGAGATTCGCCTAGCTAAAAGTTCTTATTTCAGGAATCTCCTTGGTTCCTCTGCCTCCAACCCCAAGTGGTATTGGTCGCACATCAAAGAGATTCTTGGGAACAGTAAGTCTCTGACACCAAACGATATGTACATAAATGATACCCACTGTAACCACCCTCTCACTGTTGCTAATGCCTTCAACTCCTTCTTTTCCACTCTACCTTCCCCTACCCCCTCCTCGCTCCCCAGTACTGGGCCTGACTCATCTCCCCATTCCTCCTCTGCTCCTACTCTGGAGTTGGCTCCAGTCACCTACCTTGAAGTACTAAACCTACTCAAAACTGTTCCAACTAGTGGTAGCGCTGACCCTGATGGTATCCATCCAGGGATTCTTAGGCAGTTTGCGGCCTGGCTTGTAGCCACCATAACTAGGCTTTTTAACCTCTCTATCTGCTCTGCCTCCATCCCCATGGTCTGGAAAATGGCTAGAACTATACCTGTATTTAAGAAATGTGATGCTAAACTCCTGTCCAACTACCACCCCATCTCACTTCTCCCCACGCTTAGCAAGCTACTTGAGAAAATAGTCCATCATCGGGTCTCCGAGCACCTTCTTAAGTTTAATCTTCTATCCTTATTCAGCATGGCTTTAGGGCTGGGCACAACACTACTACTGCTCTGACCCAGCTTACCAGTGATATCAAGGATAACATGGATAAGGGCTTAATCACGGGAGCCGTGTTTATTGACCTCTCCAAAGCGTTCGATATGGTCCATCACCCGCTTCTACTGACTAGGCTTCAAGCCCTAGGTGCCTCTGACTCACCCTATCCTGGTTCAGTAGCTATCTGGATAACCGATCTCAGGCTGTCTCCTTCAGTAAGGTTCTCTCCTCCCCTATCGCTATCACATGCGGTGTTCCACAGGGTTCCATACTTGGTCCAATACTCTTTTCTCTCTTCCTAAACCATATCTCCAGTCCTTCTCTTCACAGAAGCCTACTCATGTACACTAATGATCTCGTGCTTTATTATTACTCCAAGTTTATCGCTCACATTAACCTAAACCTATCACATGGCTTTCAATCCCTTCAGTCCTGGCACTCTGATAACCACAAAATACTAAATATAGGTAAAACTCAGGCCATGCTTTTTGGGTCCTCTAAAAAAGTGCCTTCTGTGTCCCCTAAACTCTTTGTCCACTGCAGGGGTGGGATTAATGTCACTAACACCTCTACTTTCAAATACCATAGGGTTACGCTTGACCCATCTCTGGATTTTTCTTTACATGTCAGTGAGATTTGTCAGTCTGTCAATGCTAAAATTAGGGTGGCCTATCAAGTGCACCACTCACTCACCCCGACAGTGAGGAAATCGGTAGCTAGAGGTGTACTACTACCTCAACTTCTTTATGCCCTCCCTGTTCTCTACCATGCCAAAGCCAGTGTGCTTGGCAAGTGGGACACTTTCTATAATAATATCTGCAGGTTCGCTTTATAAGCGCCGCGCCTAACACATCACTGCCTACTCTACTCTACTCTACTCTACTCTGGCCTAAACTGGTTGTCTCCCATAGACCTCCATTCATACACCCTAGGGTGTCATTTTGACTCCCTTACTAGAACACCTCGTCTGGCCTCTCTGGGTGACATGCTTACCCCAGCCTCCCACTCTCGCTTACTTAGGTCCTCGTCCATCCCAAAGCTCACATTATGGCCCTGCGCCACCAAAATGGGTGAACAGGCTTTCTCCTATTTTGCCCCTAGGTTGTGGAACTCGCCCCCCCAGTTAAAAACTCCACCTCTCACCTTTTTTTTTTAAGCATTCTCTGTTCTCTCGCCTCTTTGTCCTAGGTAACTACTACTGCTCATAATTGGAAGCCACCACTTAAGGCTCATACTATTTAGTATTAAGGTATTACTTACTTTGCTGTATTCTTTTATGTGTTTTCCTTTTCCTCCAAACTTGGCTAAATGACTGATTGAGCGAGCTCCTCCTCATGCCAATTCTACTTCTGATTTGTTACTTATTGTTTTACCTTATTGGTGACTGCATAATTGTCTGCTTGATGTATCTCAACCCATTCTGTAATTACTGCACCTAAGTTGTTGTTTTGAACTGTATTGTTGTCTGTTCTGTATTGTACTCTCCCGGGTTGTGCCTGAAAATAGGCAGGATTGTTGCCTAGCGCACTTAGCTGGTTACCAAAAGCTAATAAATAAATAAATAAATAAATATATGGTCCTGCTACCTGATATTTTCTTAAACCATCATTTAAATGAAGTTTACAATAAATTAACCAAGTACAGTACTGGTTATTGTTGTTTTTATGCCTTTAGGCCTGAATTTGTGCTGAAAGTATCTGCCTTCACTCTCTGCTTCCTACATCAGTCAGATACACCAATGCAAACTGGGCCAATGGACAAAAATATAACACATGTTTGGTACCAGCCAAAGGAGCATTGTTAGCGTATTGTTCATAAAATATGAGGGACAGACACCATGGGAGCTGCCATGCTCAATTCATCCAGTTGATCCACAGTCCAATTACAGCAACAAATGTGGGGGAAAAAACTGAAAGAGCTCAGTGCTGGGCTGGGCCAGGTTCTGTTTTTTTTTTTTTTTGAGAGGAGCCGTGACTTTTGTACAGTATTGATACAACCTGACTGCCATCTACCCTCACAGATGGAACACTCATCTGAGTGGAATCATCAGATTGGAATTCCAGAACACTACTTTTTCATAAGGAAAACAAATTGCATTGGACTTGGCCTGTTTGAGATCTGAAACCTATAATCAAAAAAGAAGCAAAGGTAAGAATAAACATTTAAAAGTACAGTATTGTATGGACTTGTGCTTATGCTCCAGGCAGCTACATCATGTATGTTGTTGTTTTGGAGGAAATGAGCCCTTTTCCTGCTGTTCTTCTCTTGTCAAAAGCAGCCTTAGGTACAGGTATAGCCTAATAAGGCCATTTCCCTAAGAAATATGTACAGTACTTAGCAATTGAAAATGCCATTGGCAGACTATGTTACATAGTCTAGCTCTGTAATGTTCTATATATTAAACAGAAATGCAAAATGGAAAATGTCCTGCAATAACTGCTATAGATGACATATCCCGTAATACACTTCTCCCAGCTGTATACCAGTTTTGCCTTTCTTATGAGTTTTTAGAAGCTTGTAACTTCTCGGCTTTGAAAGTGGATCACAGACTCTGACAATTCAAACACATTCATTGTATGTCCTCCATCACCCAGGCCATACAGAAAATACCTCTCAGGCCATGCAGATACGGAATTTTTATTTTTTATTTTTGGTAACGGGGTAAAAGCAACTAGGCCACGTGACCCTTTTACAGGCTTGACCCGGTAAGAATCGAAAGACACTCAGTATATCAATGCAAAAATTATATACAGAATAAAAAACAGACAAGAATACACACAAAGCATCATTTGGAGGTGATAATAATAAATAGGTACAGAGGCATTTACACAAAGCAGAGACATTATGCAATCAAAAGCAGGTTAAAAAACAGACTCTAAATATACTAACAAATAATCATGTACAGTTACATACTGACCTGACACTAAGTACACTTTTCAGTGATTTTCTGAACTGATATAAATTTAAGCATTGTGCAAATCATTTGATAAATCATTCCAGATTTTTATAGCAATTTGTTTAAAAGATTTTTGACAGTTTGTAGTTTTACAAGTCGAGGCAGTTAAGAGAATTGAATTTTGGGAACGCGAAGTTCTAGTTGATGCCCTCGGAGAAAAAAACAAGCCTTTTGCAAAATATCTCTGTGTTCAAGTGCTAACCACCCCGATCTACTGTACATATTACAGTGGTGTTCCCTGGGCTTGGCCTGCAGGGCAAATCTACATATAGTATTAAACAAAATGTATCTTTGATATTCAATTTTCTCTGAAGCAGTACCCCAAACTAGGCTTCCATAGTCCAATATGGGCATTAAACAGGCCGTATCATGGTCTTTCTGGCATCGTCTGTAAAGTAATCCCTCACAACATAAAGGGCTCCAATTTTCTGACCTAGTTGTTTGGTTACATTATCTACGTGAGTTTGAAAACTAAGATTACTGTCCAGGGTAACTCCCAAATATTTAAAATCCAGGACAATGTCTAATATTGCACCATCATTTGCTATTATTTTAAAAGGTTCCTGTAACTCCTTGGATTTGTGGGCTGAACAAAATAACATCCCCTTGTTTATTTTCTTATTAAGAACTTATTGATCTTCCTTTAGCCATCTTGTCAAGTTGTTATATTTGTTACCCAGAGTCAATTGGACTGTCTCAATATCTTTGTTTGCTGCATACAACAGAGCATCGTCTGTGTATAAAATAATCGATGATTCAATTCTAATAGATTGAATAGGCCATGACAGCACCATGCGCTCAAGATAGAGAAGCTAAGAGAAAATAAATCCAAAGCAACATTGTTTTAACAGCTCAAGTGTGGAAATTAAATTACATTAGTTTGTACTATTCACATGGGCACATTGTACAGACACAATATAATGCTATACAATGCTATGCACTCATCTGAACAATTGAGTATACATACATATATATACAGATGGCTGTTCTTAGAATGAATGCTAACAAAGACTGGTGGGACAGTGACCCCGCTGAGATGCAGGTAAAACTCAAGTTTTGTTTAGAAACACAAAAATAGATAAGACAGCCATTTCAAGTTTCTGTCTTTACGTTTGCTTGGCAGACATTCACAGCAGACATTTTGTTCCAAGAATGGCATTTGAAGGGATGTCACTGTCAGGTCAGTACACTGCAGGGTGTGGTATATAGATAGAGAGAGAGAGAGAGAGAGAGAGACAGAGAGAGAGATAGAGAGATAGATAGACAGACAGATAGATGGATAGATAGACTTTATTTATAAAGTGCCCCTTTCCCAGGGACTCAGAACGATGTACAATAAAACAAACATATACAAAACATAGCTCATATAGCATGGCATATTGTCACTTCTTGGGTGGTTGAAGGCACTTGGCATTGCCTCATGCCTCACAACAGAGCTAAGGCAAACAATATGATGTATCACACCCTGTTCTGTATTATTTTCAATATTTTGACCCCAAATTTTCAACATAGCCAGTGCTTGACATCACCATATGAATGGGACAGGTGCCATTTTTAAAATCCTGGCAAAAACATGTTTTCACACTTGTGGCACAAATGTCATTTCAGCCAGTATTTCATAAATGACATTTGTCACGTTCAAAAGTGGGGGTCAAACAAGACTATGTTAACAATTCGTGGTCAAAATGTCAACAGAAAAAATTATGAAGAAATATTGTGTCCAGGCTTGGATGTTAACCAACTGGGAAATGAGCTGTGTTCTTGTGCCCGGTTACTCGAGTTTGGGGATGACCTCAGGGACCTGTCTGGTCAGCACAAGGATGGGGACCAACACTATTGTATCTCATTGTTCTGAGCTTGGAAAGGTACTGTGTAGTGTTCTGTTACACAGCCAACACCTTGTAACAGGCTGAGGAGCCTTCCCTTACAAAGGGTTGACGTGCATGTCATGGTCTGATGAGGCCATGTACTGCATCAGGAAAAGTGGGTTGCTATGAAAAATAGAGCTTGAGATATCGCCACTATTCTCTCTTTTCCATTTCTAAAGAGTCCTTCTCCAATGAGGATACAATTTCGTGATCATAACAAGGGAAATTTATTTAAAAAATCTACAATAATGAAGACAATTTTACTGTTATAACTCTTGTCATTAAATTGTTAATGTTTCCCTCCGTGCTATGTATACCCAATATCTACACAGCAAATACAAGCAAGCAAATGTTCAGCATTGACAAATACTTGTTCTGTTTAGTGTCTGTCAGTACCTCCCCCACTATCTTATACTGAGCACCAGGGTTCCTTTGCCCTAGGTGCATGATATTCCACTTTTTGGCATTGAGTTACAACTGCCATGCTTTAGACCACTCCTTGAGCCTCCCCAGATCCCTGCTCATGCAAACAACATGAAATCTTGCTGTATTCTGACTATATGCAGTTAGCCTTCCCAGTTCAACTGCTCCAGAGATGAAAGAGTTAACTCTATCCAAATGCATGGAATGTTGAGCTCAAGCTCGGTTTTCAAACCCCTGTCCCTGGAACATTCTATGTAACCGCCAGACTCTGTACTCCGCCTGCCTGTGAAGTCGCTCTATAGATTTCACCTCTCTCACATCGGTTTAAGTGTGGTTTCTCAATGGTTTCTTTGAACTGGGTATTATTTTTCGGTTCTTCAAGCCTCTGTCCTTTGTTACAGGTTAGACTAGTGTAGGTTTACTTCAATTCCTGTGCGGTCTTACGTTTTTTGTCCTCTCCAGGCTTCTACCTCGTCTACCTTACCCTGAGTGTCTTTGTCATTCAGCATTGTGTATACTGTTTTGTTATAGTGCTTGTATAATTATTGCCTGCTTGAATTATTAGCATTATTGTATATTGTTCTGCCATATTTGATTGTTTAACTACTGCCTGCTCAAATTGTTTAGTAACTTTACTAGGAAAATTGCTTGTTGTATTGTGGATTGGTCCCTGCCTCTTGGCCCCTGTTGGGAATCCCCTTTGTGGAGTTGGGTACCCCTTCTAGTGGCTGTTGCCTTGCTCTCACATTAAGGGGTGCTTCCTAATCTGGCTGTCACTGTGCTCTCATAAAAGGGGGAGCTCTGTACGACAGCTGGTGGGTAGATAGTCCATTCTATTTGGTTGACTCCTGGGCAGCTAAGGTAGGACCTGGTGGACTAGCATCTCTGAGTCTTGACCTGCCACAAATATCTTTCAACCGTTCCTAATAATCTGGTATTGGCATGGGGGCCCCTGTGCCTCTTCTGAGGGGAGCTTCACCCCTCACACTCATGTGTTCCCTTGCCTTTGGTCTGCTTGCTGTGATTTGTCTCCGTTTGTTTATTGGTGACTCTACGCCTCCTGAGGGGAGACCCTGGGTCACACATTTTCAGCTCTAGGAGCCTGACTTCACCTTCTCCAGTCTTATAGCCTGTGACAGACAGCCTCCCTGGGCCATCTTCTGTCTTGACCTCAGGTGCTTCCTGGGTCCTGCCCTCGTGGTCAGGCGATATGGCCACAAGTCACGTGCTAGGGATGGCTCCCCTCCTCTAAGGCATCTCTTATGGCTCTTACTGGTGATTCTAGCCCTAGCAGGTGACACTGAGCTCAACCCTGGTCCTCCCTATCAAGCCTCCCACTCACCTGTGAGCTGGTCAGCTGGCAAAGGGCTGAAAATAGCTCACCTCAATATCCGTAGCCTCCTACCCAATCTGGCTGAACTTCTTGCTTGGGTCACTCCCACAGGCCCGACATCCTTGGCATAACCAAAACTTGGCTGAAACCCATAACCCAGGACTCAGCATGTGCACTTCCTGGCTACGACCTCATCAGCAAGACCGTCCGGGGAAAAAGAGGGGGGTGGCATTCTGGTCTACTACAGGAGCCACCTCAACCTGCCGGTTTAGTCATGCCAACAGCCATTGCAGTCCCCCGTGAGGTATTACACACTGTACTGTTGCTGAGGAAGACCAAAAAGCTACATATTACATGTGCTTATAATCCTCCTTTGGGGGGGCATATCGGGGTTGACCCATCTCCTTGATTCTGTTGGATCTATGAGTAAGCATAATGAGCTAATGATCCTGGGTGATTTTAATTTAAACTGGCTTGGTGGTAATACTAAGGCATTTGAGCCTCTGCTTGCTGTTCTCTCCTTGTCCCAGCTTATCAAGGATCCTACCAGATATTCTCCCAGTGGGGGTGCAAGCTCTCTCCTGGATTGGGTCCTGTCCAACAGTCCTGAGAGGATTAACTCATCGGGCATCCTTCCTGACTCCATCTCAGACCACTCCCATGTGTACTGCGTATGGAAGATCCTCTCTCTGAAAATTCCCCATAAGATCAGTCAGGTTAGGGGCTTCTCCAGGTTCAACCTTGACTCATTTCATGATGATCTCCAGCATACTGACTGGTCTGTGGTATGGAACGCCCAGGACTCCTCGTCTGCTGTCAGTCACTTTCTCAGTACTTTTGGGGCACTGCAGGATAAGCATGCCCCCCTTATCAAATGGAGGGTCAGGGGGTCTGCTACCAGATGGTTACATGGGAGCCTCCTTGCCCTCACGAGGACTAGGAACAAGTACTGGGCCAATTTTAAGGCCACAATGGATCAGGCCGTATTTTGGCAGTACAGGAGGCTCTGAAATTAGTGTAAAAAAGCTATAAGGGCTGCTAAAAGTGAATTTTGCAAAACTGCGCTTTTGAACTCAGCTAGGAGGTTCTGGGAGAACATTAGAAACATAGTTAGTGGCTCCTCAAATGGTGAGGCTACTGACATGCTCATTGATGGTGCTAGCTGCAACAACTCGCTAACCATCGCAAATGCCTTTAACTTGCATTTTGTGGATCAGTCTGCCTTCACCTCTCTATTCCCCCCTAGTGGAGGTGATAGTTGTGACCAGGTCACTGCCCCTCCACTATCTCATCTGCTCTTCCATTTTAAGGCTGTGACAGTGAAAGAGATGCAGAGATTGCTCTCTGGTGTCTCTCCCCCCCCCCTTCTCCAGTGCTGGCATAAATGGCACGGAACCCAAGCTCCTCTGTCTTGGTGCCTTTCATATTGCCTCCCTGGTGGCCCACATCTTCAACTTGTCCCCTTCATCTGGGATTATCTCTGACATATGGAAGGTTGCTAGGGTGATCCCTGTTCTTAGACAGGGCGACCTAAAATGATTGACAACTACCGTCCGATAGCCATATTGTCTGCAATCAGTAAACTTCTCGATAAAGTTGTTGCTGGGTAACTCTCAGAGTATATTCAGTCACATGATCTGCTGTCTCCTGTACAGCATGGCTTTCAGAAAGGGCATAGCACATCCTCTGCCCTTGTCACAGTCTCCTCTGGGATCAGGGCAGCTATGGACCAGGGCAAACTCTCTGATGCCATCTTTATTGACCTCTCCAAGGCCTTTGACCTTGTTGACCATGCCCTGCTCTGCTCTCAGCTCACATCCTTTGGTTTGTCACCCACTGTGCTCCATTGGTTCTCCAATTATCTACAAGACAGATGGTGGCTTATCAAATATGGTAAGGTGCTCTTGTGCACCACTACTGTATCCTCGGGAGTCCCCCAGGGTTCAGTCCTGGGGCCCCTGCTTTTCCCCATCTTTGTTAACAATGTACCCTCTGCCCCTGTCCACAGCAGCTCCATTCTATATGCCGATGACCTGGTCATCCTCACTCATTCTCAGGATATAGGGGTCATTAACCGCCACTTGAGCGAGGACTTTGGGAACATTTAATCCTAGATTACGTCCCATAAGCTGGTTCTCAATTTAAAAAAAAGCCCAGGCCATGCTGTTTGGGTCCGTGGCCAAGATTAAGGCCTCCCCTGTCCCTTTGTGTGTAACTGGTCTGGATGGTGTTCCGATCTTCGTCAGTGACCTTGGGGTGACACTTGACCCACAGCTTGACCTCGGATGCCATATCCTGAATGTATGTATAACTGTTAACTGCAAACTGGGACTGGCTTATAGAGCAAAGAGCAACCCTACTCCAGCTGCCCGTCTTGCACTTGCTAGAGGTGTGTTCCTCCCTTCGCTCTGCTATGGGCTCCTTTTGTTCATTCACACCTCCAAAACTCACCTTGCTAGGTGGACCACGGCCTACAATAACGTTTGCCATTTTGCTCTGGCTGCCCCTCGTCTCACCCACCATTGTGACCTGTATAGCAAGCTGAACTGGCTCTCCCCATCTAATTATCTAGATTTTGTCCTGGGGTGTTTCATGGGTAAGGTCCTTGGCATGGGCACCCCCCTGGGCTGGCAGAGCTCCTTGTCACAGCTGTCTCCTTTTCTTACTCCCTTAGGTCTCTGGGCCCTGCTGTCCTTAAGATTCCTGCCACCTGCACTCAAATGGGTGGCAGAGATTTTGCCTCATGTGCCCCCAGGTTGTGGAACTCCTTTCCTGTCCAGGTCCACTCCTCCCCCTCACATGTGTGCCTCCGATCCTCCCTATGGAATCACCTGAAGCTCTCCTCTGCGTGTGGTTATCCCAAACCTCTGTGATCTCCCCTGGTCTCTTGCACTGTACTCTACTTTCCTTGGGTGTGTTTTGGACCATTTTGGGTTGTTGGTCCTGTATATAATGTATCTACCCCATGTTTTTGGGTGCTGCTCTGCCTGTGGCTCCACATTCCCGGGGCTCTAAGCTGTATATAATTTGTATATGTTGCATCTCCAATTGTATTTATTGCACTGTTCATATTTTCTACATTTGTTCTACTGTTGTGTACTTACTGAATGTTATGCCTTCCTTGACTCTGTGTAACTGACTCAGTCCTGTATCATGTTGTCCTATGTATTTGAATCTGAATTTCCTGTACTCTCCTGGGTCGTACCTGAAAATAGGCAAATGTCTTGTCTAGTGTACCTACCTGGTCAACAAAAGCTAAAAAAATAAATAAATAAAATTTCGGTAAGTTTTCAGTTTTTCTTTCAGCTCACGTAACCAGGAGGAAACCAAGTAAATTATTTTCTTGTGAGGTAAAGTCTTACTGTTTAAGTTGTTTAAAGTTTTAGTTTGGGATCCAGTGGTTTTTCGGTTTAAAAAAAAAACAAGACTTTTTCTCGTTTTTTCCAGTGAGCCATTGAACCCATTCGTTAACCGAAAACACTTTTAGTTACTCAGGCCTGACCACCACACAAAAGGGTAACGTGGCTTATCAGTGCATTATGTCAAAGAAACCCAAGAAAAAGTCCGGTCTCACTGTGTTTCAGCACTGCAGAGTGTGGGGAGGTGTTTACCAAGGTGATCTCCACCTTCACTGTCTGGGGTTTGACCACCTAAAAACAGACTGTCAAATCTGTAAAATCTTTGCTAAGGCCACGCTGGATAAGCATTTAGCCAGGCTTAAGGAAAGAATGGCCGAACAAGCCACTGATCTGGATGACCAGTTCGGCTCCTGAGGGAGCCGGGAACAGGAGGAGGTGCCTTCTGACCAGGGTGATACCTCCTTGACCAAAAGGAAGACAGATACCGAGGAGTCAGTACCCGCAAAAAGAAAAAGAAAATGAAAATCTGCCAGTTCAGACCCAATGTTTGCAGCTCCAACCGCTGAAGAGATTGCTAAAGAGTTACGGATTGTACGATCCTTACAGACCAGTTCAGGTGACCTGAGACCAGGTCAAAAACCACATCCTGTGGTTCGGTCTCCTGCTGGTTCACTTCCCACTGGTTCATATGATCCAGAGGCTTACTATGAACTCAAGTGGGAAGGAGAGGAAGTAGAAGAAGAGGAGAAAGAGGAAGGCTTGTGTGAACCCATTGAGCCTGATGTCTCCCCTGATAGACCAGAGTCTGTTTCTCCTCCTAGGCAGCCTGGGGAATCCTCCTCTCATTGTCTGTTCTTTAAAAAGGTTGCTGATACCTTACAGCTGCCTACTCTTGAGGCAGCTAAGGAAGAGGAGGAGCCAGATTTCATCAAAATGATGCATGTCAATGACACTAAGAGACTGTCAATACCCCTTCATAAGTCTCTTAAGAAGCAGACAAACAAAATTCTACAAATGCCTGCTTCCATCCCTGCTGTGGCAAAAGGATGGACAAGAGGTATATGCTGTCTGGCAATGGTACAGAGTCCCTGTATAACAATTGTAGCCATGTAGGGGTTGTTCAGGCTGCTGCCTGTGATATGGTTGGCATTCCCCTGGCTTCACACCCTCCTGAAAAATATTCTCGGAAGATTGATGCCATCGCCAAGAAGCAGTATTTGGCAGTTTCACTGGGTATTAGACAAGTCTCTTACATGGCATGTGTCTCCAGATACCAGAAGTCCAGGTGGGAATCTGTCTTGGAGTTTGTCAATACTGCTCCACCCCAGCTAGGCAAGGTTCTGGAGCAAGTGGTCAGGGATGGCACTGAGGCATCCAAAGTCCAGTTTCATTCTGCTGTGGATTCAAATTATTTATCCTGTAGGGTTATGGCTACTGCAGTCTCCCTAAGAAGATTTTCTTGGCTTAGGTGTACCAGTCTTTCCCAGGATACCCAATCAAAACCTATGGATTTCCCTGTTGTCCAGAATTCTCTGTTTGGGGAACAGACAGAGACATACATAAAGAAAATGGATGAGTACAGGGCTACTTACAGGAGTGCAGCTGCTAAAGAAAAAACTGCAACTCCACAGATGCAGCAGCCTAAGCCAGGCAGAGGCAGGCCTTATCAGAGATCTTTCTACTAGGCCCAGGCATTTCCTGCTTACCAGAAGCAAGGAGGGTTCTTCAGGGATAGAGACAGGAGGGGCTTAAGCAGGGTTGCTTCCACCTCTCAGCCTAGGACTCCTGCCAAGCAGACACTCTGATGTGTCAACCAGGGCTGCCTCCCCACTGCCAGTAGGGGGCAGGCTGGCTCACTACTTCCAGGCCTGGCCAGTACCACAGACAAGATGGTCCTGGAATTAGTGAGCCAGGGACTTGTTCTAAGTTTCAAACAATTTCCAAGATCAAGAGCAAGGTCATTCAAACTCGCCAGCAGTTCAGAGACAACTCTGTTGGAGGCAGAGGTTACCACCCTTCTGGAGCACCAAACTGTGGAACCTGTTCCTTCTCTTCACAAGGGAAAAGGGTTGTACTCAAGATATTTCCTTACCCTAAAGAAAACTGGGGAGTGGCGGCCCATTCTAGATCTGAGGTATCTAAACAAGCACCTGACAAAACCCAAATTCAAGATGGTGACTCTAACCAAAATCATTCCTACTCTCAGGCAAGGAGATTGGCTGACTTCCTTGGACCTCAAGGATGCTTATTTTCACATTTCAATCAGACACTCTCACAGAAAGTACCTAAGGTTCAAATTACCCTCAGGCCTCTATCAGTTCAGGGCAATGCCCTTTGGCCTTACCTCGGTCCCCAAAACATTCACAAAATGTCTGGCAGTGGCTGTAGCTCACCTGAGAAGTCAAGAGGTGTCCATGTTTCTGTACCTGGATGACTGGCTAGTCATAGGACAGTCCCCCCAGCAGGTAAAGGATGCCTTGGGTCTGGTGCAGGATACCTTCATACCCTTAGGATTCCTGGTGAACCTAAAGAAATCAGTGCTGGAACCAGTCCAGATCCTAGAATTCATATGAACAGAGCTGGACATGGTTCAGGCAAAGGCTGTCCTGCCAGTGGAAAGGGCAGACAACCTCATTCAACTGGCAAACTCTTTTCACCTACAGGTGTCTTATTTGGCAAGACACTTTCTCCAGCTCCTGGGCCATATGGCAGCATCCACAGCAGTGATTCTGGGAGTCAGGTTTCAGATGAGGGATATTCAGTTTCACCTCAGGTCCTTTTGGTCCCAGAAGAGGGGATTCCTTGTCCAAGATGATCCCAGTGACAGTCACCTTGATCCAATCATTATAGTGGTGGAAGGACAGGGACAACCTCAGGGAGGGTGTTCCATTCCTCCAGAAATCTCATACAGAGGGTCTGACCACAGATGCTTCCCTCCTAGGGGATCACACTGCTCATGGGACATGGTCTTACCAGGAGTCTGTGCTCCACATCAACCTGTTGGAGCTCAGGGCAGTGTTCCTAGCTCTTCAGTCATTCATAGAAATGGTACGGGGGAAGGTGGTTCAGGTAAGGACAGACAACACCACCACCACCACATACTGCATCAGCAAGCAGGGAGGGACAAGGTCATCTGCCCTCTGTACGGAGGCAATGAAGATCTGGAGTCTGGCTTATTCTCTCAAGACCTCCCTCTTAGCCATGCACTTGCCAGGCAAGGACAATATCCTGGCAGATGCCCTCGGCAGAACAAATCAGAGTCACCATGAGTGGTCCCTGAACAGGGAAATACTGCATGTAGTATTCAGGAGATGGGGCACATCAGAGATAGATCTGTTTGCAGCCCTAGACAATCATCAGCTATGCCAGTTCTGTTGCAGACCAATAGTTCTGGGTTTGGTGCCTCTGGATGCACTGATACTGGACTGGTCAGGCAAATTCTTGTATGCCTATCCTCCATTTCCTCTGATCTTCAGAGTCCTGATCAAACTCATGAGTCAGCCATCATCAGTGATTATGATTGCTCTGGACTGGGCCAGACAGTCCTGGTATCTCATGCTGCTGTCTCTAGCAGTGACCAGTCTGATCTACCTCCCCAGGAGGCACAATCTTCTGACCTCCTCTCAGGGGAGGATCCTATACCCCAACCTCAAGTCCCTCCGGCTCAGGGCCTGGCTTCTGAGGACCTAGAGCATGCAGGTTTACATCTCTCTGAAGGGTTCCTGGAAATTTTGAAGGTTCCCAGAAAACCTGCCACCAGAAAGACTTATACTTCTAAATGGAAGAGATTTACTATCTGGTGTGCACTAAAGGAAATAGATCCACAGGCAGCTGGACTGGCAGTGCTGTTGGACTATTTAGCCCACCTTTATTCCTTAGGCCTTCGGCCTTCTACTTAAAAGGTACATCTGGCAGCTGTTTCTGCCTATCTCTCAGTGGGGAAGGGCCCTTTCTTGGCCTCTCATGCAATCTTCAAAAAGTTCTTTAAAGGTTTGCTCTACCTACACCCTCCTTACAGGGAGCCAACCCCTTCTTGAGATCTGAATATCTGCATAGCACGCTAATGCAGCCCCCATTTGAACCCACGTCCTCTGCTGAGCTCAAGTACCTGACATGGAAAACTGTCTTTTTGGTAGCCATAATCTCTTCAAGGAGGATTAGTGAGTTACAGGCCTTGTCAGTACAGCCCGACTACATAGCACTCCATACAGATAAGGTTGTCCTTAGGACAAACAGTACATTTCTTCCAAAAGTGATCTCTGACTTCCACCTGAATCAGTGCATGACATTACCTATCTTCTTCACTGAACATTCTAGTTCAGGAGAATGCAGACTACATAGACTGGCTGTTAAGAGGGCTATTAGCTACTATCTGGATTAGACAAAGGCCCATAGGAAGGAGTGTACTCAGCTGTTCCTCACCTATGGAGAGGTGGGAAAGGGCAAGCCAGCCACCAAGAGGACCATTGCTCTCTGGTTGTGTCTTGCATCCAGTTCTGCAATGGCAAACTGGGGAAGCAGCCACCAGCGGGCCTTAGTGCTCACTCTACCAGGGGGACAGCTGCCACTGTTGCAGCTGCTTGAGAGATCCCCCTGCTTGAAATTTGAAAAGCAGCTACCTGAAAGACTGTTCACACATTCACTAAACACTACTGCCTGGACATCCAGGCCAGGAGTGATGCCAGGTTTGGCACAGCAGTACTGCAGAGCCTATTTCCTGAGTAGGTTCTGCACCCACCTCCATGGGGCACTGCTTGGTAGTCTGCATATAGTCAGAATACAGCAAGACTTCATGTTGTTTGAAGAAAATATTACTTACCACAGTAATCTTGTTTCTTCTAATGGAGTCTTGCTATATTGTGACCTCCCTTCCTGCCTCCCCTATCAGAACCTGAGGGGAGGTAATGCATTACAGCTGTTCTATTTTTAAGTAATGCACCACTGGGGTGGCATTTTCTTGGACATCTCTGACTTGAGTTTTCTAATTTGTCCCATTGGGTTATTAGTCATTTGATTGTTATTTTGTCAATGTGCTATGTTTATGTAGTATAATTTAGTAGCCATTATTTTAGTGCTTGTAAGAATCTGGCGGTTACATAGAATGTACCAGGGACAGGGGTTTGAAGACTGAGCTTGAGCTCAATGTTCTATGTAGTTGCATAGAGTTAACTCTTTCATCTCTGAGGCAGTTGAACTGGGAAGGGTAACTGCATATATTTATTTTTTTTTTATTTTAGCTTTTGTTAACCGGGTAAGTACACTAGACAAGTATTATGCCTATTTTCAGGAACGACCCAGGAGAGTACAACATAAGGATACAGACAATTGTATACAGTAGCGAGTGAGTACAGCTTAACAACAAGATTGAGATAGAAACATAGTCCAGGGGATAAATATAGTCAGAATACAGCAAGACTCCACTAGAAAAAACAAGATTACTGTGGTAAGTAATTTTTTCTTCTCTTCTCCCCCTACTGAGTGTACACCCTCTTGTAGATTTTGGTATAATCTGCAAAAGGCATATCTTTCTTTCAAGTTCTTGAGCAACGTCATTTAGGAAGACATTTAAGAGGATCAGTCCCATTACTGAGCCCTGCTGCACCCTGCTCGTAAGTCCTCCATTTACCACCACCCTCTGTCTCCTGTTAACCAGCTTCTAACCTAATTCACCACTTTGGATCCATTTTCCATGCTGCTCAGTTTCTTTATCAGCATTTTGTGCAGCACAGTGTTGAAGGCCTTGCTGAAGTACAGATAAGCCATCTCCACTGTGTTCCTCTGATCTATTTCCTTGGTCACCCAGTCAAAGAAATCCATCAGATTAGTTTGGCATGACTTCCTCCCCTTGACTCCATGCTAAATGTGGTCTTCCAACCCATCAGATTCAAGATACTGTGCCAGTCTTTCTTTTAGCAGGGTTTCCATTAATTTCCCCACCACTGATGTAAGACTGACCGGCCTGTAGTTGCTAGCTTTGTCCCTGCTGCTGCTACTACTGTTATGTAGTGGGACCACATCAGCTCTTCTCCAGTCCTCTGGAACCACACCTGTTTCCAGTAAGCTGTTGAACAAGGATGTGAGTGGGGCAATTAGCACCTCTTAGAGTATCTTTAGAACCCTTGGATGTATCCCATCTAGTCCTATAGCTTTGTCCTCCTTCAGTGCTGCAAGTCCCTTTCGGAATCTTTCTTCTGAAAATGGACTTATGTCCACCTCCTCCTCCTCCTTCTGCTCTTGCTATTCCCTGGTGGTCTGTCCACCCTCCCCACTGTGAATACTGAACAGAAATACCTGTTCAGGATGTCTTCTTTTTTTTTTTGGTCCTCTTTTGTACAGTCTCTCTCCTCTGCTCTTCTAATTCTTACTATCCCTCCACTTGCTTTCCTGTTCTCACTTATGTATCTGAAGAAAGTTTTATCCCCCCCCAAGTGACCCTTTTGGGGATTCTTTCCTGTCTGTGCCTTTGCTCCCCTCACCACATTGCTGGCTTCCCTCTGCTTTACTAGGTATATCTCCCTGTCCTCCTCCCTCTTTGTTTCCTTTTACTTCTTGAATGCCACCCTTTTTTCCTTCACCACCTTTGCGACTTCCTTAGAGAACCATAACGGTCTCTTTTTCCTTCTACTTTTTACTTACTTCCTTCACACAGAGGTTAGTTGTTTTAGTTATACCCTCCCTTATGTTCACTCACTGTACCTCCACCCTTTGCTGGCAACCCCTCACCCCATTGAGGTAGTTTCTGAGGCAGACCCCCTTTTCATTCAGATCCACCCTCCTAAAGTCCAGGACCCTCATCCTTGTGTGGCTTAATGTTATACCACACTGTACATTGATCACTGGCACCAAGTGGACTGCCCACTGTGACATCTAGAATGCCATCCTGTTTGTAAGCACCAGATCCAGCATTACCCCATCACTAATGTGTTTTGTGACTTACTGCCTAAGAAAAGTCTCTTATAGGGAATCTAGAGGGGCCCTACTCCTTGCAGAAGCTGCAGCTGGAAGGCTCAACTCCTTGTCTGGCAGATTGAAGTCATCAAATAGTAGCACCTCCTCCTTACTTGCCATTCTGATGATGACTTTCCCAAATGCCTTATCCAGCTCTTACATCTGTGCTGGAGGCCTGTACACTTCCCAGGTATGGGTAACAGCACGGGAACCTGTCTCCAAAGTGATTCACAGCACCTCCAGACCTTCCTTTTCCTCCTGTGTCCCTGTACCTCCATAACTGTGATTCCCTCCCTCACATATAAAATAATCTCTTCTCCCCTCCTCCCTGCCCTGTCTCTCCTGGACATAGAATAGCCAGGTATGGCCCTGTCCCAGTGCACCACAGCTCCTTAACGGCTACTAAATCCTGGTCAGCCTCCACCATGATGACTTCCAGGTCTGGAATTTTGTTTCCAAGACTCCTTGAATTTGTTCACAAGGCTCTCCACATCTTCCTTCCACCCTGCCCACTGCCCTGCCTTCCTCTTCCATTCCTGACTATGGGCTCTATTCACAAAGTATGGGTTGTATGAGCGATGTGTACGTAAAGAGGTCGCACAGCTCTGCACCCCAGGACAGGCACACACTGGCTGGTATTGACCATTGCCGTCTACCTGTCTTCACCCCTGCTCCCTCCAGTATGCAGCTACACATAGGTGGATCATGGCTGTGTGGGGGCAGATCATGGGATGCAGGTGGGCATCCAATATGATACCTGTTCTGGGTCATGACGTGGATCCCTTGCTGCGAGTGTGCTGGGGATCCTGGGAAGGTGTGGACCCTGGTGAGCAGACACCAACAGACAAACACGTGAATGGCTGCTGCCTGCCCTCCCTGGCAGCCTGGTGGGCTGGGGTTGCAGTGTGCAGAGGATTCCTGTTGCCACTGTGCCCAGTAGGTATCTGTTGAGGGGGCACATAAAAGTTATGTCAGGGTCCCTTGTTGCATAACTTGCCCCCCCGGCTCAGACTCCACGCAGCAGTGAATGGCGCTAGTTCAGGCACGTCCCCTGGCATGCCCTAGGACCGTCCGTTGCATGTGGCTGCATGGGCAGCCGGGGTATCTAGTGTCCAAGGCACTAGTGTGCCTGCAGTGAATACTGACAGGGGTCCACTGGACTCCTCTGAATGGCATTCAGTTGTAGTGGTGCCTACACACCATGCACATGCAGCGCGTAGGCTTTCATGAATAGACCCCTATGTTTTTCCCTGTAGTTTTCCCTGACTTATCTCCTACCTATTTAATTTCCCCATTCCTTGACTCCTTCAATCCTTTATGCTGACTTACCTGTTTTTTATGCCCCTTTTCTTTTGCCTTGTCCCCATCCCTGCCTCTCTGTGCCTGTTGCCTAGGGTAGTTTTCTCCCCCTGTCCCTCCCTCCCTCCCTGCCACTCAATCATCCAGGGGAAGGAGTTGTTGCTTCCCTTTCTTTTATTGCCTTCCTCCAGCTAGTTTAAATGTTCATCCAAGTAGCATTTAAACTTCTCTTTCAGAGGACCCCCTCTACCTCCTCTCCCACTGAGACAGGTGTCTTCCCTCAGCTGCCTCTTCCTTCCAATACAGCAAAGAAATTCTGCAGTGGTATAGACTGAGGAGCATGCACCTTTCCTGCAGTCTCCACCCTCCTGGAGCTCATCAAGGTCCAGCCACTCTGCCTCTGTCTAGGCATCCGTTGGGGAGTGTTGGTAGACTTGGTGTTCCCTGAGCAGGGAAGACGGTCCTCTGTACCATTGCCAGTTTGGCCTGGAGTCTAGCAGCCTCTGCCCACAACTCAAAGAAGTGAGTACAAATGCGACAGCACCTCAGTCTCCAGAACACATCCTGAAAGACTGCAGCCCCACACCTTTACACAGCACCACTCCAATGATCTTTCCTTCCTTTGCCTAGTGTCTGTTTAAATGTTCTGTATCCGTCTGTCTCGTTCTTACTTTTGTTGTACTCCTTTCTCTCCCTTTTCTTTTCTTGAAGCTAATTTGTTACCCTACCATAGATAGGGTGTCTCTTGTTTTCCTTCTTTATGACCCTCCTTCCTGTACCTACCTTATACTGGGTGTCTACTGCTCCTTTCCCACTTGTAGTAAGGTTTACAACCTGCAGTTGCCTTCCCCTTAGTTTTTTTTTTCAGTTCTATTTATGCTGCAGTGGGACTGGGGCATCTCTCCGGAGTACCCATGCAACCTCTGCCTCTACTCCCAGCCTGAAACCACCCTCCTACTGGTCTCCCTTCCTGTCCCATGGACTCATCCAGCCACCAAGATCACCTCCCGGTGGAAGGCCCACCTCACCTACCTGGTAGCCTGTCTGGGATTAGAGGGACAGTTCTGGGCTGGGTGGGGGACCAGGAGATCTGGTGAAGGGTTGGTCCAGCAGTGGGATGTGGGCATTGGTCCCCTGGATCTCCGTTGCCCCCTCTGGTCCACCGGGATTTTTCCTTTGTGTTACTCCCTCGGAGCAAGAATGTGCAATGACATCCAAGCACCTACGTGTTGATGTCCACCACTGCTCTGCCCCCAATATCGGCAATGCTCATGCAGGGCTTCTGACCTTCATCGGGGGCCACTAGTGAGCGATACGAGCTCCAGTACCCACCCCAGGAGGGGACAGCAGACCTCCAGATGCTCAATCCCCTCCCTCCACTTCTGACCCTAGATGACCCAAGTCCATTCCCAAACCTGGGTCATAAGCATGGCGCGAGATGTGGCGTCCAGTGTATTAACCCCTAGTGCCACTGGGCCAGCCTTTCCCCTTAGATGCAGTGAACAATAACCAATAATGTGTTATTTCAATAGCTTGGTCTGGTGGCCCTCTACAGAGTCTCCTGCAGACAATCTGTGGGTACTCTGCAGATGCTCCTAAGACAGATGCTTCACTCCTGCACTGTCCCACTGACTTGCTGGGTGTTACTCCTTTTGTCTTCCTTTCCAACTTGTTGGTATGCCCCCAATGGCCTATCCCCAGTAAGCCTCTGGCAGCTCCTACCCCATTCAGATGCCTGATTCACAGGGCTTTCCTAATCTACTCTCCCCCAAAGACTTAGCTTGGTTCCCACACCACCTGTTACAAATTTAAAGAACAATCTCAAATGGCACTAAAAGCTCTTTCTAAAAATCTGTTTCCTTCACCAACTACACACTTAAACTGCTACTTTAGGAATGAAGAAGAATATAAATATATTATTTATTTATTTATTGAATTTTGTTGACCCGGTAGGCCCACTGGGACTAGAAGTCCCTTTTTCAGGGGTGACGGGGATATAGATGGTAAGCAACTGAAATTGAACCAGATTAAGCTGTTGGTGGTATTTTTTGTGAAAATATATATCTCTAGGTTTAATCTGGCTGCTTACTCTCCTCTCTGTCAGCAGTTCTAGCCCTGTGGCCTGACAAACTGCTGAAGGCTGCCCTTTCCCTCCCCAACACTTCTCCCTGTGTAGTTAGCTCCTTCTAGGGGCCCGTTCTCTGCCCCTGTCCCTGGTGGCCCCTGGATGTTTTTTCCCTTTTCTCCACTTGCTTTGTGGCCCTCTTCCAACTGAAGTGCTTCTCCCTTTGGTCTCCCCTTGCTCTGAGAGGCCCCATTGTGCTCCCGATTTGATATCCAGCTGAGGGAAACCATGCTTTTCAAGCTCCACTGATACCAGGGAAGCTTTCCCGAAGGACCAGGATCTGACTAAAATCCAGTCAGGCTGAGCACTTATAGGGACTTCATAAATATGGACCTGATTTTAGTAAACATGCAGCCAGGCCAAGCATTTGTAAAAGCAAAATAAATTAAAAAATTATAAGCACTGCTAATTGCAAGGCAAACAGGAGGTTCAGCTTAGCTACAGGGGACTTCACCTAGCCACAAGTAGCTATTTTTTTATTATGCTTACCAACCACTTGGTGTTTTTACACTTTTGATTCTTAGCAAGTTGCTACTCATCTCTCGCCTCTTACTAATTACTTGGTGTGTTTTCCACCTTTGACCTTCAGCGGCCTGCCACTCACCTCACAGCTCTTGCCAACCACTTAAAGTACTTGACCTTTTAGCAGCCAGGAGTTCTTATGTTTTTTATCCAATGTCAGTTTTTAAGGATGCAGGTAGGTGGAGCCTGCAGACCTCTTGCATTAGCTCTAAAAATGGCTTATCATGGAACTTCCTTTTTAGACTTTTGGAAGTATCTGTCCACAACTGCAAAATAGTGCCGTTCCCCCTCTGATTTTTGCTATTTGCTGCTCTGTGTTAAAGGCATCTGAAGTGGGGGGGTGCTACTGTGCCTCCCAACTTCTCAGGATATAAACAAAAAACAAACACATTTTTGAAGCTACTGTTATGTATGTAGCCCCTCAATTTAACCCTTGCAGGACTGCATACTGAGCATCTGTCCAGCTCAATCAAATAGATTCATTCTAGTTCTTTCAGTAGCCTATGGGTTAACCCATTATCTCAAAGCATACTGGAATTTCCCTTGTTGAATCACCGAAACAGTCAGGGTCTCATTAAACAGACTACAGTGTCAAATTACAGACAGTCCAGCATTGGGATCTGAGACTATTTTCTTCTGTTTTTTATATTTTTTCTATTCAACCTTTGTATATTTGCAATCCAGTGCCAGTGAAAGGTGGGGGCTTACAACAACTGTTTATCTGCAGAATTGGTTTCACTGCTGACTTTACCACTCTGATGTATTTAATGCTCATAAAAGGTACAGCTCAGACAGCATTGGAGAGTAAACTTAAGCTCTTTGTTTATCCACAGGGACAGGTGCAGTGCAGGCTTTCCCCCACCCACTCACCCACTGTGATGAATTTAGTGCTGGTAAAAAGTGAATAAAGCCCTCAGTTTATTCACAGGTACCATGTGGGGCAGGCTCAGTGCAAACTTACCCAGACTGTGATGAATTTAGTGATGGTAAGAGGAGAGGGACTGACTAATCCACAGAACAGCTACAGTGTGGGGGAAGGGACCACACTTGGTTTCCACACTGTCTGCATTTAGTCTTGGTGAATGGTGAGGGACTGCCAGAACTAGGGACTAAAGCCTTTTATTTATCTACAGTGACAGGTACAGTGTGTGACTGGTGAACAGTAAGGGACTAGCACCACTGGAGACTGAAGCTCTCTATAAATCCACAGGAGCAGATGCAGTGTAGAACAGACAGTCCAGGGTTTCTGCACTGTGACAGATATAGTGCTGATGAAAGGTGGCAGACTGACAGCACTAGAGGCTGAAGCCCTCTGTTTATCCACATGGGTAGGTACAGCATGGGCAGGGACAGTGCAGAGTTCTCACACTGATGGTTTAAGTGTTGGCAAAAGCTAAGGGATGGGCAACACTGGGGACTGCTCTACTGTCTTCATGTCCACAGTGTCTGTTGGTAGATCATTTTAGAATGCCACCACCTTCTGGGACAAAATATGCTTCCTAATGCTACCCCAAAAACTTGCCATCTGTGACCTTCAGAGCATGTCCCTGTGTCCTGCTGGAGAACATATCCATATGTTCAATCCTGTCAATATCCCTGAAAATGGGAAGACTGAAATCATGTTCCATCTTGATAGCAGGCCGACCTCTGTGTGTTTGTGTACAGCACTTGCAAATCCTAACATAGGGCACATGAGCCCGTTTGGAGGAGCAAGCTGCAGAAAACTTTGAGTTGTTTTCAGTTAAACAGAATAAAATAGTTGCCTACCAGTGGTTACTGACAGGAAGCAGGAACAAGGAAGAGGTAGACTGTTGTAGTCCACAACACTAACATAGACTACTGAAGGACATTTTTGCCAAATATATTGCACAGGGAGCAGCTAAAACAGCTGTAATTTGGAATTACAAAAGGGGACTGCGCTGCAGAAATAAAAATATTTTTAAAACTAAATAGTTTGTTGCAAGGGGATCGCGAGGATGGAGTGACACAACTTCTGGTTCTCCGGGGATATAAACAAACTCCATAGTGAGCAACGCGAGCTCTGTGAGCTTGTGTAGCAACGCGCAGAGACGTGCACAGAGACATGCACAGAAATGCATGCAGAGACACGTGCAACTGTGCATGTGTCTTGCGTGTCCTGTGGGGACAAGGAGGCAAGGATACAGCACAAATAAGGGCAAACCAGGATGGGTAAGTCAGACAGCCACTTTACAAAATGCAAGCTATCAAACCACACTAAATAATGTCTGCCATGGACAGTAAACAGGAGGCAGGGGCCCTGCTAGTGGCAGGGAAGGTAAGAGGAGTGATATCAGTGTGGAATGTGCCAAATGTACACGCTAGAGCCTAGTATAATCACATTTGGGGATAATATGTGTACAAATTGTAAATGTATCCAAAAACTAAGGGGAGATATAAAGCATATTCAGCAAATAGTATACAGCAGAGAGGACATGGAGGCAGCAAATGAAATGGGTACATCATCAGAAGGGTTAACTATGGAGGAGAGGAAGGCACAGGAAGAGTTGGGGACTGAACAAGATATAAGTTGGACCCAGGTCATAAAAATGCCAAAACATAAAAAAAGAAGAGCTATGGGCAGTACGGAGATTGCTCTGCACAACAAATGTTCTACTGTAATAGAAGGAAGTGGCCAGGGGACTACATCAACAAATATGATAAACACACAACCCCCCCCCACTGTGTCCCATAAGGGATGACTAACATGTCCTAGTCATAGGTGGCTCCATACTGAGGTGAACTGATACTATAATATGTAAAGATAAAAAGTTCAGCATGGTGGGTAACTGCTTGCCAGGGGCCAAAGTACAGGATATAAAGATGATACTACCAAAAATTATGGGCACAACACCAGATAAAGAAATTGTAGTCATTCACACATGGGCAAATAATATTGGAAAAGACCAGAAAAGGATCTGGTGGAGGAGCTGATGGAATGCATGGATCTGGTAACTAGGGCTGGACAAAAGCCAATAATATCTGGAATACTGCCTAGACTGTATTGTAATGCTGAAAAAAATCACACAAAATGAGTAAATGCTAGAATCTTTAATAAATGCACTGTCAGAGGGATAGCTTTTATAGGCACTTGGGAGAAATTTTTTCAAAATGAAACACTATATGCGAAGGATGGCCTGCACTTAAATAAAAATTGGACAACCACCTTGGCCACTTGGCTACAAAATGAAGTCAATAAACATTTAAACTAGTTAAGGGGGGGTGCAGAGTGGAGAAGAGCAAGTAAGTCTGACAGGAACCCCAAAACTGGTAAAGGATATGCTAAGACAAATAAGACAAAAACACACACAAGGGCACCACTGAGGTGCCTATTGGCAAATGCAAGAAGCATTCAAAATAAAAAAGATGAGCTGGAGGCACTATTGGTGGAACTGGATACTGTAGATATTATTGGACTAACGTAAACATGGTGGACAGACAAAGATATCTGGGGAAGGGATATACCTGGATGTGTCCTTCATCATTTAGATAGGAAGGGAAGCGGGGAGTAGCATTATATGTAACAAATCATCTGAAAACAACAGATATTTCACAAAAAAATTAAAGTTGCAGAAGCTGAAACAGAGACTGTATGGCTAAGAATAGAGGCACAAAATAATAAATTCATAGTACTCGGTATTATATATAGACCACCAGGAGTAAACGAAGAGGTTAGTCAAATAATAAAGAAATAGGAAAAGCATATGAAATGAGGAAAGTGGTAATAATGGGAGATCTTAATTGCAGTGATATACAACGGGAAAAACGTGAGGCATACAAAAATTCCAGTAAAGACTTCCTGACTACCATGGACCAAGTGGGACATAGTCAATGGGTTAAGAAACCAACTTGGGGGGGGGATATTTTAGATATCGTACTATCAACCAAGGAATTACAAATCAGTAAATGTATTGTAGACCTTCCCTTAGGAAGTAGTGATCATTACAGTGTGACCTTTTCCATTAATCAATATATGCCCATAACAAAAGGATGTAGGGAAGTTTATAATTTCAAAACTGCAAACACAGAGACTATAAAGGCTGACCTAGAAAACCTAAATTGGGAGGGATTGTTTGCAGATAAAACAGTAAATGAGATGTGGGAATGCTTTAAGTCCCATGTGAGAGAAATATGTGACAGAAATAAAAGGAAAAGTAAGAAATACAACACAAGGGGTATAAAGCCCAAATGGTTTAATAAATCCATAAACAAAATGATATGGAAGAAATAGAAAATGTAAGCAAAGCATAAGGCAATAGGAACGCAAGAAGCCTAGGGAGAATATAAGAAAGTGCAGAAACTATGTAAAAATTAATTAGGAAAAGTAAACAAAAAAATGGAGAAAAAAATTGCAGGGTCTGCAAGAAAGAATAACATGAGAGAATGTTATGGCTATGTCAATTCCTTGCATAAATCAAATACTAGTTTATGTTCAATTTTAGATGGGGACAAAATAGTAAATGACCCGAAGGAAATAGCAAATATATTCAATACCTATTTTGGGATGGTCTTTTCACAAAAACCTAGCAAGGAACAAGTAAGAACACTAATCAAAGACCCTTGTATAAATATATCGGAGGAAATAATTGAGGAAAAATAAAAGGACAAAAAAATACACAGTCAGCAGGACCAGACAACATATCTAATAACATGCTTAAACTGCTTTCCCCAGTGGTAGCAAAACCACTGAAAATAATATTTGTAAAGTCATTAATGGATTGTACAGTATCTAATGATTGTTTAACACCCAGCATGGTGCCAATACAAAAAACAGAAGACAAATCAGAGTATAGAAACTATTGATCTATTAGTCTGACATCTGTCCCAGGTAAGCTGATGGAATCTATCATCAAAGATACTATAAACACACACCTGGAAACTACAAGCCAAGCAGACAGGAATCAACATGGGCTTAGTGTGGGAAGGTCCTGTGTTATAAACCTACTATATTTTTATGAAAAAATATCAACGGCAATGGATAGGGGATGGCCAGTGGACTGCATATTCCTGGATTTTGCTAAAGCCTTCAATAAAGTACCTCATGATGAAATCAGTAAATGTCTAAAAAAGAGAGGCATAGATGTATAAATTATTGGATGGGTGGAGGATTGGCTGAGGCAGAGGATGCAGAGGGTGACCATAAATGGGTTTCTCTCCAAGGCTATATCAGTTACAAGTGGGGTGCCACAGGGGTCGGTGCTTGGCTCGGTACTATTTAGAACTTTTATGGATAGTATGGGGGATGACGTAAATAATTTGATGAGTAAATATGACACAAAATTGGCGAGCCTTGCAATAAATGAAGAAAGTGTTGACTGTATATAAACAGATTTGAACAAAGTCCAAGACTGGGTACTAAAAAGGGGAATGAGCTTTAACCAAGAGAAGTGCTGCGTAATACATTTGGGTAAAAGGAATGAAAAGTACAATTATATATGAAATGGTCAAAGTCTCAGAAAATCTGAGGAAGAGAAAGATCTTGATATCATTATAGATAATAAGCTAACATTTGAGGCACATCACAAAAAACAGATAACAAAAGCAAATAATGCGCTGTGGGCTATACGAAGAAACTTTAGGAGTAGAAGTTGGGAGGTGATTCTCCCATTGCATAGGGCATACAGTATGTTAGGTCACTGCTGGACTATGGTAATCAGATGTAGGGTCCCATATTAAAGGGAGGGGCATGCTTCAGAGGGTGTGAGGCAAGCAACAAAGGCGGTGCACAATCTAAGATTGGTCCCGTATGAAGGGAGACTGGAGGCCCTGAGACTGATGTCTCTGGAGACCAGAAGAATTAGGGGTGACTTACTCATGTGTTATGACATAATGCAAAATCTCAACCTGCTAGAAGACCTAAACTTAACCATTAAAACCCCATACATTAATGCTAGAAGACACCCATTGCAGACTAGAGGAAGGAAATTTAATACAAATAAAAGGAAGGCATTCTTCACACAGAGAGTGGTGAACCCAGGGGAATGGGTTACCGGGGAAGAGATAAGTAGTATTATAAAAAGGGTCTGAGAAATTAAGCTTTCTGATTGGCTGCAAACATTCTAACAGCCTTATGTTGTTCTTTTATTAACATACGTGTAGAGCTTAGCCATATGCTGAACAAGGTTTTACACTGTTTAAAAATATTTTTTATTATAATAGCAATAAGGCACTCCCAGGGATTATGTTAATGGTCAGTTAATCACCCTCTAAGGGCATGTGGCAGTCGGCTACACCTCGTGCCACAGTACACCCCTAGAAGGTGATTAACAGACCATTGACATAACCCTTGGTCATGCCTTATTGCTTAAATAGCAAAGCACAGTTCAAATGCCGACTAGAATAACACACATTTTAAAAGGAAATACAATGGTATATTAAGGGTAAAAAGACAGGAGCAACTGATGGGCTGACAGGCCTTACTGGCTCCTTTTCACCTTAGTATGAACCTTAGTATAGTAATATCTCAGCCTGCTGTTCAACAAGGAGAGGACGGTAACAGCTGCTAGTAAACATAAATGTGGATAGTATCTGTTAGATCCTTCCAGGTATTCCTGTTTTGAAAATGCGGCTTCTTCTTAATAGTGAAATCTAAACAGAAAGCCCACCAGCAAATTTGTTTTTATTTTTAGTACTGAACACATTCGCTTTACTGATAGAGGGAAGCTTACAAAGGATGTCAGCAGGCATTTTATGTGGCTGCATAGATATGCAGAATTAAAAAATGCTACATAAATTCACTGCCACTAAGCAAGTGGCAGACGGGGGTGGGGGGGGCAATTTTTCAACACAAAAAGGTGGCTTGGTCTGCACTCAGAGAGGAGTGAGAAGGTCAGTTTTCCTATGTAGGACAGTGATCCACAGGGTATAAAAAGTTCAGGTTATTGAAAATATGATGAATCATAATGGTCTACAGAGCTAATTTTCTTAAAAAGCAGTTTTGTCATCAAGGAAGAAAAAAAGGTGGGTCGGAATTGACAACCATCTGACATTTGTCATAGTCCCTCACTCAAAAAAATGAATACCAACTCAATTTATATTGCTGCACAATAAGACCACACCAAAGAATTCAGCATCTATGCCCAGCTGGTGTTTCTCTGCTTGACATATGTGTTGCATTCTTTCGGCAGGGTCTTTATAGAGTACAGTACCACAGTAAATTTTCTTGACCGTATCCTCCCTTCCATCCGAATGCACCCTAACTCCCTTCTGCCCTGATATCATGATAGTTAGGGCTTGATTAAGTAAAGCTGTATCCAAATTTCCTCCCCGTGGACCACGTGAAACTTTTTCAATGCCAAAAAAAGACTAGCAATGCATTCCCTGGCCTTGAATAAATTTAATACGGGGTGGTATTATACTCTGCACATTCTTGAGTTCTATAATTCTAATATGTTCACCTATTAAGTTATGAGGCTATGTTGAATTTTGCAAATGCAGACTCATAACTTTGGTAATATTCAATATTTTTACCATAAATTTTCAACATAGCCATTTCGGTATAGCAATGCATGAATGTGACAGCTGTCATTTTTCAACTCCTGCCCAAAATGTGTGTTTGCAGCCCAAATGTTGATTTTGCAGTCCCTGCATGACATCAGCTTTAGGCCAGGAGATGAACATTTTCTGTCCTTCTTTATGAGGCAGGGTCATCACAAGGCTGTACTGAAAATTTAGTGTAAAAAGATTTTCAAAAATAATAATTTTCAATATTTTTAACCCAGATTCCACTCCTGCAACCTTATTGACTCTGGCCGGACTTGTTTTCTGGGTCAGCACCACTATTTAGAGAGTCCAAGGATATAAAAACCTGGGGCTGTTGACAGTCAAGAGGACAGTCTGAGCAGACTCGTGGTGATGGCTGCTGGTCACTAGTCTTAGCAGGCATTGGCTGCAGGGTGCTTGCAAGGTCACCAAGGGGCAAGGACATATACAGCTCTTGTTTCAAGCAGTGACAAGCCTGCTACGCAATATTTAGTAGCTGAGGCCATGGGTCACTGAGATTACTGCTTTAGGGGATAACTGCTTTATAACATATATGCAAATATTATGGCATACATTAGCACAGAGTAACTGCTTTACAACAAGAATACTGTTTTATGAAACTGCCTTATAATATGAATGCAAATATTGTCATGCAACTTCGGCTAGTTTTGAGTAACTGCTTTATAATATGAACACTACCATTGTTATGCAACTTAGCTAGGTTAGATGTTTTTGTAACTCATATTAGGAGTCAGGGCAATAGGCTATACAGTATGTCTGCCACGTACAGGAAACAGTAATTTTGGATATTGCTTTTACTGAATTGAGAAATAATAGTTTGTTGTCAAATACGAACATACAAACATGCAAAATTTGCCAGCAGATAAAGACCTATTGGTCTCAAGTCTCGCTCGAATGTGCAGCTAGCACCCTTATTCTACAGCTGCCCTTCCCTCCCACCCTTCCGCCTCCCGTGACCCTCCCCTGCCCTGTCCCAGCCCCTTTGAAGCAGTCCACTGTTCTACTGGATACCACTTCTGCCGGTAATGCATTCCACCCAGCTACCACCTCTCTGTAAAAAGTGTCTCTCATCTCCTCCTGAACCTTCCTCCTCTAGTCTCATATCATGGCCCCAGGTGTCCCTCCTCCCTTACTTTGAACAGCCCTTGTACCTGTCTTGTTTATTCCTTTCATGTACTTGAAGGTTTCAGTCATATCCCTGCTCCTCCTCTTCTCCAGCTAGTACATGTTCAACTCCCTCAGTCTCCTCTTGTGTGGTAAGTCCCCAGCCCCTTGATCATCTTTTGTCACCCCGCGCTGCACTCCTCCAGTAACTTAATGTCTCTTCAGATACGGGCACCAGTACTGCACGCAGTACTCCAGGTGCGGTCTAACTAATGATCTATACAGTGGCAGAATCACCTCCTCCCCGAGGATATTCCCCTTGTAATGCAACCCAGCATTTTGTTGGCCTTGCAGCTGCCTCTCCTACATTGTGCTGAGTTGTTCATTGACCCCGTAATGAGCACCCCAGATTCTTCCTCTCCTCCTCTGTATCAGCAAGCTGCACTCCCTCCAGCTGGTAACTCCTCCTTGGGGTTTTCACTCCAAAATGCAGCACTGTACACTTTTTTGCATTGAACCCCAGTTGCCAGTTGTCCGACCAGGTTTCCATCTTTGCCAGATCATCCTGCAACCCCTGCCATCCCCCTAGGTCATCCACCATCACTCCCACCTTGGTGTCATCAGCAAACAGCCTGATCTTGCTCTTTATGCTCAGTGATATGTCTGCAATGAATATCCCAAACAACAAACAACACTGGTCCCAACACTGAGCCCTGCAGAACACAGCTCGTCACTACCCTTGGGGATGACAGCTCCCCACCCTCTGTTGCCTTCCCTGAAGCCAGTTCACTACCCATCTCACCAGCTTCACACCCACACCTGTGCCTTCTAACTTACTTCCCAGTAGCACATAAGCTTTCTGATTGGCTGCAAACATTCTAACAGCCTTATGTTAATCTTTTATTAATGTACATGTAGAGCTTAGCCATATGCTGAGCAAGATTTTACACTGTTTAAAAATATTTTTTATTATAATAGCAATAAGGCACTCCCAGGGATTATGTTAATGGTCAGTTAATCACCCTCTAAGGGCATGTGGCAGTCGGCTACACCTCGTGCCACAGTACACCCCTAGAAGGTGATTAACAGACCATTGACATAACCCTTGGTCATGCCTTATTGCTTAAATAGCAAAGCACAGTTCAAATGCCGACTAGATCAACACATTTTAAAAGGAAATACAATGGTATATTAAGGGTAAAAGACAGGAGCAACTGATGGGCTGACAGGCCTTACTGGCTCCTTTTCACCTTAGTATGAACCTTAGCATAGTAATATCTCAGCCTGCTGTTCAACAAGGAGAGGACGGTAACAGCTGCTAGTAAACATAAATGTGGATAGTATCTGTTAGATCCTTCCAGGTATTCCTGTTTTGAAAATGCGGCTTCTCCTTAATAGTGATATCTAAACAGAAAGCTCACCAGCAAATTTGTTTTTATTTTTAGTACTGAACACATTCACTTTACTGATAGAGGGAAGCTTACAAAGGATGTCAGCAGGCATTTTATGCGGCTGCATAGATATGCAGAATTAAAAAATGCTACATAAATTCACTGCCACTAAGCAAGTGGCAGACGGGGGGGGGGCAATTTTTCAACACAAAAAGGTGGCTTGGTCTGCACTCAGAGAGGAGTGAGAAGGTCAGTTTTCCTATGTAGGACAGTGATCCACAGGGTATAAAAAGTTCAGGTTATTGAAAATATGATGAATCATAATGGTCTACAGAGCTAATTTTCTTAAAAAAGCAGTTTTGTCATCAAGGAAGAAAAAAAGGTGGGTCGGAATTGACAACCATCTGACATTTGTCATAGTCCCTCACTCAAAAATGAATACCAACTCAATTTATATTGCTGCACAATAAGACCACACCAAAGAATTCAGCATCTATGCCCAGCTGGTGTTTCTCTGCTTGACATATGTGTTGCATTCTTTCGGCAGGGTCTTTATAGAGTACAGTACCACAGTAAATTTTCTTGACCGTATCCTCCCTTCCATCCGAATGCACCCTAACTCCCTTCTGCCCTGATATCATGATAGTTAGGGCTTGATTAAGTAAAGCTGTATCCAAATTTCTCCCCTGCGGACCACGTGAAACTTTTTCAATGCCAAAAAGACTAGCAATGCATTCCCTGGCCTTGAATAAATTTAATACGGGTGGTATTATACTCTGCACATTCTTGAGTTCTATAATTCTAATATGTTCACCTATTAAGTTATGAGGCTATGTTGAATTTTGTCAAATGCAGACTCATAACTTTGGTAATATTCAATATTTTTACCATAAATTTTCAACATAGCCATTTCGGTATAGCAATGCATGAATGTGACAGCTGTCATTTTTCTACTCCTGCCCAAAAGTGTGTTTGCAGCCCAAATGTTGATTTTGCAGTCCCGCATGACATCAGCTTTAGGCCAGGAGATGAACATTTTCTCTGTCCTTCTTTTATGAGCAGGGTCATCACAAGGTTGTACTGAAAATTTAGTGTAAAAGATTTTCAAAATAATAATTTTCAATATTTTTAACCCAGATTCCACTCCTGCAACCTTATTGACTCTGGCCGGACTTGTTTTCTGGGTCAGCACCACTATTTAGAGAGTCCAAGGATATAAAACCTGGGGCTGTTGACAGTCAAGAGGACAGTCTGAGCAGACTGTGGTGATGGCTGCTGGTCACTAGTCTTAGCAGGCATTGGCTGCAGGGTGCTTGCAAGGTCACCAAGGGCAAGGACATATACAGCCTTGTTTCAAGCAGTGACAAGCCTGCTACGCAATATTTAGTAGCTGAGGCCATGGGTCACTGAGATTACTGCTTTAGGGGATAACTGCTTTATAACATATATGCAAATATTATGGCATACATTAGCACAGAGTAACTGCTTTACAACAAGAATACTGTTTTATGAAACTGCCTTATAATATGAATGCAAATATTGTCATGCAACTTCGGCTAGTTTTGAGTAACTGCTTTATAATATGAACACTACCATTGTTATGCAACTTAGCTAGGTTAGATGTTTTTGTAACTCATATTAGGAGTCAGGGCAATAGGCTATACAGTATGTCTGCCACGTACAGGAAACAGTAATTTTGGATATTGCTTTTACTGAATTGAGAAATAATAGTTTGTTGTCAAATACGAACATACAAACATGCAAAATTTGCCAGCAGATAAAGACCTATTGGTCTCTCAAGTCTGCCCGAATGTGCAGCTAGCACCCCTTATTCTACAGCTGCCCTTCCCTCCCACCCTTCCGCTCCCGTGACCCTCCCCGTGCCCTGTCCCAGCCCCTTTTGAAGCAGTCCACTGTTCTACTGGATACCACTTCTGCCGGTAATGCATTCCACCCAGCTACCACCCTCTCTGTAAAAAAGTGTCTCCTCATCTCCCTCCTGAACCTTCCTCCCTCTAGTCTCATATCATGGCCCCAGGTGTCCCTCCCCTCCCTTACTTTGAACAGCCCCTTGTACCTGTCTTGTTTATTCCTTTCATGTACTTGAAGGTTTCAGTCATATCCCCCCGTTCCTCCTCTTCTCCAGCTAGTACATGTTCAACTCCCTCAGTCTCCTCTTGTGTGGTAAGTCCCCCAGCCCCTTGATCATCTTTGTCACCCTGCGCTGCACTCCCTCCAGTAACTTAATGTCTCTCTTCAGATACGGGCACCAGTACTGCACGCAGTACTCCAGGTGCGGTCTAACTAATGATCTATACAGTGGCAGAATCACCTCCTCCCTCCTCGAGGATATTCCCCTTGTAATGCAACCCAGCATTTTGTTGGCCTTTGCAGCTGCCTTCCTACATTGTGCTGAGTTGTTCATTGACCCCGTAATGAGCACCCCAGATTCTTCCTCTCCTCCTCTGTATCAGCAAGCTGCACTCCCTCCAGCTGGTAACTCCTCCTTGGGGTTTTCACTCCAAAATGCAGCACTGTACACTTTTTTGCATTGAACCCCAGTTGCCAGTTGTCCGACCAGGTTTCCATCTTTGCCAGATCATCCTGCAACCCCTGCCATCCCCCTAGGTCATCCACCATCACTCCCACCTTGGTGTCATCAGCAAACAGCCTGATCTTGCTCTTTATGCTCAGTGATATGTCTGCAATGAATATCCCAAACAACAAACAACACTGGTCCCAACACTGAGCCCTGCAGAACACAGCTCGTCACTACCCTTGGGGATGACAGCTCCCACCCTCTGTTGCCTTCCTGAAGCCAGTTCACTACCCATCTCACCAGCTTCACACCCACACCTGTGCCTTCTAACTTACTTCCCAGTAGCACATAAGCTTTCTGATTGGCTGCAAACATTCTAACAGCCTTATGTTAATCTTTTATTAATGTACATGTAGAGCTTAGCCATATGCTGAGCAAGATTTTACACTGTTTAAAAATATTTTTTATTATAATAGCAATAAGGCACTCCCAGGGATTATGTTAATGGTCAGTTAATCACCCTCTAAGGGCATGTGGCAGTCGGCTACACCTCGTGCCACAGTACACCCCTAGAAGGTGATTAACAGACCATTGACATAACCCTTGGTCATGCCTTATTGCTTAAATAGCAAAGCACAGTTCAAATGCCGACTAGATCAACACATTTTAAAAGGAAATACAATGGTATATTAAGGGTAAAAAGACAGGAGCAACTGATGGGCTGACAGGCCTTACTGGCTCCTTTTCACCTTAGTATGAACCTTAGCATAGTAATATCTCAGCCTGCTGTTCAACAAGGAGAGGACGGTAACAGCTGCTAGTAAACATAAATGTGGATAGTATCTGTTAGATCCTTCCAGGTATTCCTGTTTTGAAAATGCGGCTTCTCCTTAATAGTGATATCTAAACAGAAAGCTCACCAGCAAATTTGTTTTTATTTTTAGTACTGAACACATTCACTTTACTGATAGAGGGAAGCTTACAAAGGATGTCAGCAGGCATTTTATGCGGCTGCATAGATATGCAGAATTAAAAAATGCTACGATAATTCACCGCTACTAGCAAGTGGCAGACGGGCGGGGGGCAATTTTTCAACACAAAAGGTGGCTTGGTCTGCACTCAGAGAGGAGTGAGAAGGTCAGTTTTCCTATGTAGGACAGTGATCCACAGGGTATAAAAAGTTCAGGTTATTGAAAACATGATGAATCATAATGGTCTACAGAGCTAATTTTCTTAAAAAAGCAGTTTTGTCATCAAGGAAGAAAAAAAGGTGGGTCGGAATTGACAACCATCTGACATTTGTCATAGTCCCTCACTCAAAAATGAATACCAACTCAATTTATATTGCTGCACAATAAGACCACACCAAAGAATTCAGCATCTATGCCCAGCTGGTGTTTCTCTGCTTGACATATGTGTTGCATTCTTTCGGCAGGGTCTTTATAGAGTACAGTACCACAGTAAATTTTCTGACCGTATCCTCCCTTCCATCCGAATGCACCTAACTCCTTCTGCCCTGATATCATGATAGTTAGGGCTTGATTAAGTAAAGCTGTATCCAAATTTCTCCCGTGGACCGTGAAACTTTTTCAATGCCAAAAAAAGACTAGCAATGCATTCCCTGGCCTTGAATAAATTTAATACGGGGTGGTATTATACTCTGCACATTCTTGAGTTCTATAATTCTAATATGTTCACCTATTAAGTTATGAGGCTATGTTGAATTTTGCAAATGCAGACTCATAACTTTGGTAATATTCAATATTTTTACCATAAATTTTCAACATAGCCATTTCGGTATAGCAATGCATGAATGTGACAGCTGTCATTTTTCAACTCCTGCCCAAAATGTGTGTTTGCAGCCCAAATGTTGATTTTGCAGTCCCTGCATGACATCAGCTTTAGGCCAGGAGATGAACATTTTCTCTGTCCTTCTTTATGAGGCAGGGTCATCACAAGGCTGTACTGAAAATTTAGTGTAAAAAGATTTTCAAAAATAATAATTTTCAATATTTTTAACCCAGATTCCACTCCTGCAACCTTATTGACTCTGGCCGGACTTGTTTTCTGGGTCAGCACCACTATTTAGAGAGTCCAAGGATATAAAAACCTGGGGCTGTTGACAGTCAAGAGGACAGTCTGAGCAGACTCGTGGTGATGGCTGCTGGTCACTAGTCTTAGCAGGCATTGGCTGCAGGGTGCTTGCAAGGTCACCAAGGGCAAGGACATATACAGCTCTTGTTTCAAGCAGTGACAAGCCTGCTACGCAATATTTAGTAGCTGAGGCCATGGGTCACTGAGATTACTGCTTTAGGGGATAACTGCTTTATAACACATATGCAAATATTATGGCATACATTAGCACAGAGTAACTGCTTTACAACAAGAATACTGTTTTATGAAACTGCCTTATAATATGAATGCAAATATTGTCATGCAACTTCGGCTAGTTTTGAGTAACTGCTTTATAATATGAACACTACCATTGTTATGCAACTTAGCTAGGTTAGATGCTTTTGTAACTCATATTAGGAGTCAGGGCAATAGGCTATACAGTATGTCTGCCACGTACAGGAAACAGTAATTTTGGATATTGCTTTTACTGAATTGAGAAATAATAGTTTTTTGTCAAATGCGAACATATGAACATACAAAATTTGCCAGCAAATAAAGGCCTATTGGTTATCAAGTCTGCTGGAATGTGCAGCTAGCACCCTTATTCTATAGCTGCCCATCCCTCCCACCCTTCCCTCCCTTGACCCTCCCTGCCCTGTCCCAGCCCCTTTGAAGCAGTCCACTGTTCTACTGGATACCACTTCTGCCGGTAATGCATTCCACCCAGCTACCGCCCTCTCTGTAAAAAAGTGTCTCCTCATCTCCCTCCTGAACCTTCCTCCCTCTAGTCTCCTATCATGGCCCCAGGTGTCCCTCCCCTCTGTTACTTTGAACAGCCCCTTGTACCTGTCTTGTTTATTCCTTTCATGTACTTGAAGGTTTCAGTCATATCCCCCCGTTCCTCCTCTCCTCCAGCGAGTACATGTTCAACTCCCTCAGCCTCCTCTCGTATGGTAAGTCCCCCAACTCCTTGATCATCTTTGTCACCCTGCACTGCACCCCCTCCAGTAACTTAATGTCCCTCTTCAGATATGGGCACCAGTACTGCACGCTGTACTCCAGGTGGGATCTAACTAATGATCTATACAGTGGCAGAATCACCTCCCCATCTCCTCGAGGATGTACATCTTGCAATGCAACCCAGCATTTTGTTGGCCTTTGCAGCTGCCTTCCTACATTGTGCTGAGTTGTTCATTGACCCTGTAATGAGCACCCCCAGATCCTTCTTCTCATCTGTCTCAGCAAGCTGCACTCCCCCCTTGTGGTAACTCCTCCTTGGGGTTTTCACCCCAAAATGCAGCACCTTACACTTTTTTGCATTGAACCCCATTTGCCAGTTGTCCGACCAGGTTTCCAGCTTTGCCAGATCATCCTGCAACCCCTGCCATCCCCCTAGGTCGTCCACCACCACACTCATCTTGGTGTCATCAACAAACAGATTGATCTTGCTCTTTATGCTCAGTGATATGTCTGCAATGAATATCCCAAACAACAAACAACACTGGTCCCAACACTGAGCCCTGCAGAACACAGCTCATCACTACCCTTGGGGATGACAGCTCCCCACCCACTACCACCACCCTCTGTTGCCTTCCCTGAAGCCAGTTCACTACCCATCTCACCAGCTTCGCACCCACACCTGTGCCTTCTAACTTACTTCCCAGCCTCCCATGCAGCACTGAGTTGAATGCCTTACTGAAGTCCAGGTACAGGACGTCCACTGCATGGCCCCCATCCAGTTGCGTAGTTACCCAGCCATAGAACTCCACCAGTTTGGTTTGGCAGGATCTGCCACTTACAAAGCCATGCTGTCTACTGTCCTGTAGTCCTTTGGCCTCCAGGAGGGCCACCAGTCTCTCCTTCAGGATAGTCTCCATCAGCTTACCCACAATGGATGTGAGGCTCACCAGTCTGTAGTTCACTGGTTCATCACTGGGGCCGCTTTTGTGGAGGGACACCACATAAGCCATCCTCCAATTCTGAGGTACACACCCCGAGTGTAGTGAGGCATTAAATAGGTCTGCCAAAGGTCCTGCCAGGACCTCCGTCAGCTCTTTCAGTACCCCGGGGTGGATGCCATCTAGGCCTGGCACCTTATCCACTCTCATTGCCCTCAAACCCTCCAGAACTCTGCCCTCCATGATTTCCCATCTGTCACCACCTCCCCCTCTGTTTAGGCTCCCCTTGGTATCACCCTCTTCTCCTTAATAAATACCGAGCAGAAGTAATCATTTAGTGCTTCTGCCTTATCACCCCCTGCTTCCACCCAGCCCCCCTCCTTCCTAATCCTTACTATATGGTACTTACAGTTCCTTTTCTCCCTGATGTACCTGAAGAAGTCCTTCTCCCCCTTCTTAATGCCATGTGCCAGCCTGAGCTCCGTAGATGCCTTGGCTGCCCCTACTGCCCTTGTCACGTTATGTAAATCTTTCTGATGTGAGATTGTGAATATGTACTCTTATCTAGTTCTGTGGTAAAAACATGCACCAGTACAAAAATCCAATTGGACTGTCCCAGTATGTTCTAGGTCTCTTTCATACATGTACATGTAAAACAGAACCATCATAGTGTGTTATTCTAAACCTGGTAACAACTTGGCAGGTGAACATATTTTTTTTTGGCCCACCTAGAAGTTAAATTGGACAGTCCGTAATTGAATTGGTAGGATAATGGCCTTTAGTGCAATCAAGGAGGAACTGGGTAATGTTATAAATAGGCAAAGACAGCACATAGCAGGGTTAGAGAGTTCTACTAGGCATCCCAGTAGGCCCACAAGTCCATTCCCACCAGAATCTTCAGATCAAGCCATCGGAGAACCAAAGGAGTACTGAAGGCAACTAGTACTCCTGCTGCTATGGCCTCTGGGCAAAATAATCAGAACCCCAAAACAGGACCAAAAAGAGATCACCTGGTCAGTTCCTCTGTCATTGGAGAACCGACTTTACTCCACAGCTCCAACAGCAGTCACCCTACTAGATTCTAAGGATCCTGAAATGATCCGCAAACCTGAATGAATATTTGAATAGAACTGCTGAAAACATGAATAATGATTTAAGCCTCAAAGATAAAGTTATGAAAGCTATAAATAGTGTGATCACTCCACTGGAACTGTGGGAAATGGCAGATAAAAGAATAACCAAAAATATGCAGTTTTATCTACCATGTGCATTATATGGATTAGAAAATGTGGCTAGGCAAGGAAGAACAGGCCAAACATTTTAAGATAGTCCTGAAAGATCTTAAGTCTTTAAAGGACACACACCAACAGACACAATTAGAGAACAGAAAGGGTGAAACTAGGAAGCATATGCAGGGAGAAGCTACTATGCATGGACAGATCCTAACATAAGGGGAGAAAACTGGATGAAGATCTTGGAACTTATCAATAATGATAACACTTTAAGAAAAAATACATATAGCATCCTTAAGACTCCCTAGGACCCTTCAGAGTTTCACAGAGATCCCTGTAATACTCCACATGGGGGTGAATTATCTTATGCCCTCATGAACCCCCTGTTTCCTCCAAATGAGACTGGTTCTGCATGTAAAAACCATATGAATCAAAAACCATCCTCCCAGACTTAAAATGCTGTCCAAAAGCCCCCCTTCCGCCCATCCAATACCAGGAGGGGACTGGGGACAACCACTTAACTTCTCCCAAATTGAAACTCAACTATCCCTCTACCAACATGGAGTGACAAGTTACTATCCCTCGGAGCTTGAGGGAATGGGATTACTCCCACTCCAACCAACACTAAAGGATTTAGAGAGCACAGCAAAAAATGTCAGAAGGGTGACTAAAGCAGGACAAGTAGATCCCAACATGTGGAGACAGCAATGCATGCGGGAGTTGGAAGATAAATTAAGACTGGAATGAAAAGACAAAAGTAAAATGTATCTGATTTTCTATGAAACTGGAGGTATGGGATTAAATAGTAGAGACCAAGGGGACAGGGAGGTCCATAGAAGATATAGTTGATCTAGTGGCCACCACTCTCAATACATATCATATGGTGGGGGGGCATATAAAATGAAACAACAAAATGATGACTCCCCTAAACAATTTGAAGATATGCTCAAATCAGCATACTTTCAAGAGGTGAGCAAACAAAATCTGAATGACAGGGAATTTATTGTGTGCCTTGTCAATGGCTATAAGCCATACATCTAGAGGAACTTAATTTCTCTAGTACATATGGGAAATGCCTCTTTTGCAGACCTAGTCAAAGCCACTCAGTTAATGGCCAGCATTGGGAAACCAGATGAAATGGTCCCCAAACCAAGGAAAGAGACGCCACCAAAGAAAACAGATTCTCTGTATGATTGGAACCAGAACCCTACAAGTGTTCATAATGGAACCTTACCTCCAAATTTACCAGTTCCTTCAGGATACCTCCTTCCCTATCCAAATCAAGGGAATTTCACAAGGCCAAATTATAACCTACGTAACAGAGCCAATATTATGCCACCTGTGAGGTTCTCCTCCAGGCCCAACCAATAACAATTGCATAACTAACAAGCACAGGATACAGACAGCCTTGATATTAGACCCAGAGAGTTGGTTAACATTTCATGTTCAGAATACAATGATCTCGTAGATACGGGGTCCACCCATACTTTAGTTAATTTGCATGCAATGTCAGGGAAGCTGGGATTTTTATAAGGGCCTCAAATTACAGGGATAAATGGAAATGCATTCCCATTACTGAAAGTCATTGTAACCATAACATCATGATCTGATTCTCATAACATGGAAGTATTAGGGATGAGTATGACTGAAGAAGTGAACCTGGAAATTAATTGAATACTGCAGGTCTGATATCTGTTTGCAGTGACCTCCTTGGTTGCTCCCCTGGTTTGGGACCAGATCCTCATGAAGTGTTCACACACACAGCTTGACAAAATAAAACTCAGGAAAATATTGCAAAAATACATATTCCTCTACAGTATGCATAGACAAAAAAACAAAACAAAAAACAGGCAGGACTGATTAGATACACTATAGCGGAAATCTAAGGAGGGCTACATAAACCACAAAGAAAACACCCAATGGCAAGTATGGTAAAATGCCAGTTAGAATTACAAATCACTGAACTCTTGGATTTAGTGCAGTAATTATTAACAAGCATTTATCAATGCAGAATGTTGTTTGCATTGGTCCGTTGAGCTCACTCACTGCCCCTGTGTCACTTGCTCATTCTGTTTCTCCCGGTGCTGCAGGCTGCTGTTTTGTACTAGGCTCCTGCCTGCATTGCTCCCTTTTTCTGCCCACAAAGAAATCCACAGCAGTCATGATAGAGCTCCGTTGAGGTCGCTCACTCCCCCGTCTCACTCGCTCATTCTGTTTCTCCTGGTGCTGCAGGCTGCCCTTTTGTACTGGGCTCCTGCCTGCGTTGGCAGCTTTTTCTGCCCACAAAGAAATCTACAGCAGTCCCGACACAGCTACGTTGAACTCGCTCACTCCCCCTCTCTCACTCACTCATTCCATTTCTGCCGCCGCTCCAGGCTGCCCTCTTGTACTACACAATTAGTGGTTGACTATAGGGCCTTAAATAGACTGAACCTTATACAGTACAACATACTTACATGGAAGCCACCCTGGACACACTGGAGATAAAAAAGTATACAGCTACCATAGATCTAGCTAATGGGTTTTGGTCAGTCCCTCTACTGGAGGAAGACCAAGAAAAAACAGCCTTGGCCTTCGGAAGGTAGCAGTATGCATGGACTAGGCTTCATGAATTCCTCAGGGACATTCTCAGAAGCAGTGTCAAAAACCTTGAATGGCTTTGAGGGAATGGTCTTTTACATGGATTACATATACTTTTCGCATGACCTAAAATTGGGTCATTTTATGTGCCTTGAACTGGCCCTCGCAAAGCAGCAATTCAATGGGTTTAAAGTCAGCCTTAAAAAAAAGTCAGATATGGAGATTAGAGGTAAAGTTCTTACATACTTCAAGATCCCCACAAGGAATAGGGTTATCCCGATAGTTCAAAGACAAAATTACAACCTTTACACCCCCCCCCCAAATGACCATAAAACAACTCCAGAATATGCTAGGGCTGTTAAACTTAGCAAGACATCACGTTCCAGACTATAGCAGGCTAGCAAACCCCGTTTATGAGAAAACCAAAGGGAAACCTAAATTTAGATGGACCACTGTGGACCACTCGCATCTAGATTTATTAAAACAGGCAGTACATACTAATGTAACTACTGTACCTCAGTCAGAGATGTTACCAAACCCCTCTTCATTCAGATCACAGAAGACAATGAGTCCTACCATACAATGCTGATGAAGAGGAAGAACTCTGATTGGGAGGTAGTTGGGTTTGCAGGGAAGGCATGCACTGTAACCAAAAGTAATGTTATGGTTGAAGAAAAGATATAAGTTGCTATAACTCAGTTGCTCACAGCTTTCTGACCCAGTTACCAATATCCCCAATGTACTACAAAGGAAAACAGATAAGTTTAGGAAAGCTGTGGCCAAAGGTGGCATCTGTGGGAAACCCTGTTATGTGATCAATTGTTACACCTTGAATACAGCCCACAAGAAAACCACCAACCTGCACTAACTTACCAGAAGGCACCCACCACTGCTGAGGCGAACCTCCACCTGTCACAACTCCTTGTTTGTTGTGACGGATCCTACCAAAAGTGTCACGGTAATGGCAGGGCAGGAATAGGTATAGTGACAAGGAGATACCAAAATGGCAAAGTAGTCTTGGTCAACCGGATTTCTCTCCTGATTGTAGCATCCTCAGCACAAGAATTGGAGGTCTGTGCCCTGGAAAAGGCAATTGCTATGTTTGGCAGTTAACCAGAGGTGCTGACTAGAATTATTGTCAAAAAGCCTTCACTCACTGTTTAGCAGACTGGGTGAAAAATGGCTTTACATACTGTAGGCATACATCCATAGCCCATCAAAAGAGATGGGAAAAGATTGCTGCTTTAAAAGAATTACTCCCACCCCCTTAGGGTAGTCCATATCAGGGGACCTAACTGGGAGGGGTGGCATAAATATTAAGGCAAATGCTGAGACAGATAGCTTAGCAATGGAGGCTTGCTATAAAGAGCTGACTAACACTGTGGCCTGTCATGCAGTCCTGACCCACCGCCATGCTAAACTCCTTGATGGGCATAAAGATAGTATGTTGTAGTCAACTGTCCAATCTGCAAACCCCTCCCATAAAGATGACCATGTCCGCAAACTTCAAAGTCAGCTGCAACAGCCAGTGCTGGGATCCTCACCTCCACCTGGATCAGAACCATATCTGAAGGGAACAACTCTTGTGGTACAAGACAACTGGATATAGAAGGACACAAAAAGATACCTACTATTAACACTAGGACATCTTAATCGAACAAGCACATCTAGGTGCAGGGAGTTTACATGGTTCAGTGGATAACGCCTCAGCATTATTGAATGATTGGTAGTGGCCAACTAAAAGTAAGGACATCCGAACTTTTGTACATAATTGTATTCCTTGTATATACAACAATCCTAGTAAGATACAGAAGGGAGATACCCAGCTACATGTTCCTGCCTCTGGAATTAGGGACAGAGTATACGGTATATGGACTATGTAGGACCATTAGCAACAGCCAACAGAGAATTTAAGCATGCTGTTATTGTGGCAGACCAATTTTCTAGATACCCTTTCATTTTCCCATGTAAAGACAATAAACACAAAGACAATACAGCCACTACTGTCATTAACCACTGTTTAAATACACTCATCTCATACAACCAGGTACCCCGTGAAACAGACAGAGGCAAATATTTTGCAAGTGACATTGTCAAAGGCACTTGGGAAGCCTTTAGGGGAAAAACAGTTGTTGCATGTCCCATATCACCCTGAGAGCTTGGGGGAGGTTGAAAGATAGAATCAGTCCATTAAAATAACTTTAACAAAAGTGTTGCAATCCAGAGGCACAACATGGACAGATTTAATACCTTGGGTTTTGATGGGATATGGAATCAAGTACATTCAGCAACCTATTTTACAGCATTTGAAATACTTTACAGCCAAAAGATGAACACACCATTGTCACTAACCTAGGCTTCTCTTTCAGCCCCTCCTGCAATTGACACCCTTCTGAAAGACACTGAAACTGCACGTAAGATTGGTTTTCATAACTACCACTTGCATCATCAGGGCACAGATTCCCCTAAATGAACTCAAAAAGTGGGAGATTTGGTGGCATGGAAGACACGCTTTAAAAAGAAGAAGTCTTTTCAAACAAGATACCATCCACCGACAGCCATCAAAAAGATTTTAAATCAAAGACAGTTGCAATGTTACATAAAGGACTTGTAAACATTGTTTGTATTACACAATTGATACCACTGCCAGAATGTTACAAGTTTATTATCTTTTTATTTTTGGAATTGTATTTTGGGTAATAACTGTTATAATTTGTTTGGTTAAAGTTTCCCTAGACATATCTTATACTGAAAAATTGGGGACAACTCTAGTAGGAAATGTCAGCCACTATTGTGACTATACCTACAATGTAACCAATTTTACTAGGCATTTAGTCCAAGTTTTGGAATCAGAATACCTTACTATCTCACCCCCCCCCTTCACACCATGGCCCAATGGTAAAGGAATAGTTTATGATCAGCTGCCTTATCCAGTATATTACATTGGACAAACATTGGTAATACCTGTCAAGTAGAGGTAGATCCCTTGAAGTTGTACAGACAGATGGTTGGCGACTCTAGTTATACCACCAGACTAGGGACCCTTGATCAAACCACAGGTACTTTAATGCCCTCTGTAATGGAAGACATTAATATTCTCCTCTCTATCTATTCCTGGAGTATGCCAAATTCTAATTTTGATTTTCTGTATCCTAATTTTGATAAGTCATATCAAAAGCACTCATGCTTCGACAATTTTGTCTATGTTCCATCATAGGTGTGAGGAACACATACAGGTACACAGCTATGTCAGAGGTATATATTCCGGGGTACCCCCTAGAACCACTGATCTGGGTTAACTGGACCATTTTTAACAATGACCAGTTTATTCTGGACGTTCAAGAAGTTTTCCTCTTGACATAAGAGAATGAACAACCTCAGATATGACCTTAATAAACTATTTCACATTGTCATAGACAATATACGTTGGGATGATTTTGATGTTATTACTTCCATTGAACCACATTTCTTTGACAACTACTCCCCTGCTACAGCAAGATGGCTACACCCTTACAAAAAGTTCTTCCGAATACCACTGTGATACTACTCTTTTGCCATTGCAATACCACTTTGATTACCACTGTATTACCATTAAGGTTTTCATGGTATCACAGTGGTTTGTTTCAATTCCATTCTGATACCATTGTACCACTGCCCTACCATATCAACAAAAATCATCAACATTTAAACTACCATAGTACAACCATGGCACCACTGGGTAGTACCATTGCACATTTTGTAGCTCACCACAGTGTTGCCATTGTGGTGCCATGGTGTTGCCATTGTGTCACATTTGGTAAGGGCATAGTTGGTGTATTCCAGCAATGCTGTGCTGGTGCTGTGGTGCTACTGGAAGTCATGCTGCTGTATACACTGGACATTGTATTTTTCAAGGTATGTGACAAGTTTGTCAGAGACTATTATTTCAAGGGCCTTAGATGGGGGGATGGGAATACAAATGGGTCTGTAAATAGCAAGGCTGGTGTGATCTCCATTTTTGTAAACTGGTGTAACCAGTATGGCTTTCCACTTCTTGGGGAACTGCAAGTAGCACAAGGATAAGTTAAAAATTCTAGAGATGTAGCGAGAAAGTTCCTCTACCGCTAGGGCAAGAAATTTCATATCAACCCTATCAGTCCCACACCTAGGTTTGCCAAGCACTCTACTGATGTATTTTGAGGTGTGTTTTACTGAAACAGCCTGAAAATAGCATTTAGGGTATTCTAGTTCTGAGCCCACTGTCTGGGAGGCTTCGAGATTGGGTTATATAATACGCTATTGTGGACAGAAAACAGACGAGCACCACCATGCATGCACACTCTGCCGGTTCGCACATTGTTGGTGCACCTGCAAGTGGCTCCATGTCTCAGCTCCTCTGGCCCCTCATTGGAAGAACAAATGTTATCTGGGGCCGGATGGAGACTTAGGAAGCATCAGGAACTTCCCTTACCAAACGTGACACAATGGCAACACCATGGCACCACAATGGCAACACAGTGGTGAGCTACAAAGTGTGCAATGGTACTATGCAGTGGTACCATGGTTGTGCTATGGTAGTTTAAATTTTGATTATTTTTGTTGATATGGTAGGACAGTGGTACAATGGTATCAGAATGGAATTGAAACAAACCACTGTGATACCATGAAAACCCTAATGGTAGTACAGTGGTAATTACAGTGGTATTGCAATGGAAAAAGAGTGGTATTACAGTGGTATTCAGAATAACTTTTTGTAAGGGTTGGGCCAAAGTGATGGTGACCAAATGGGCCAAAAGGGGCCTCCACTAGCTCAGCTGCAGCTGTTTTGGCTCTGGCTAGAGTTTGTAGCTTAGCAGTTAAAGCACCAGTGTGAACCATAACACTGACAGCTACCCACCACATACTGGGCCCTATGCACGAAGCCTGCATGTTGTGTGTAGGGCATGTGCGTAATGCACTGGTGTGCATATGCACCATGTGCACATGCGCAACCCAGTGGCAGCATGCAAAACATGTGTGCAAGCCACTGTGTAGTACCACAGCATGCAGCAATGCAGACCACCATGCATGCAGGGGCGTGGCCGCACAACAAGCGTGGTGAGATCCACTCAGTGCAAGCACTGCAAGTGTCCCCTCTGACCTGTTGCCTTCATTGATAATGTCCTGCATCATCCTGACATCACTGGTGTCCCTCGTGCTCTCCATACTGGTGGGTGCATGTGTGTCAGTGCTGTTGCCATGCCCCTGTGCCTCCTGGCCATGGGTGCACAGTGTGTCTGTGTTCATGCACCATAAAGGTGGTCCCTGGGATGTCAGCAACTCTACCCTGTGTTCCTGCACACTTGCCATCCATGCTACTTCACGCACCATGTCACACCACATGGCATGGATCACATCGGTGAGCTCCACTTTGGCCTCTGTGTGTTGCCGCTGTGCCTCCAGCCACTCATGCTCCTGCTGCCTCAGCTCAGTGTACTGGGTGTCCAGGATGACCATGGGCCGTGATGGCTGGCTGCATCCAGTGGATCTGCTGGACATTCTCTCATCCCTGCTGTCCAGCTCTGCTCATCCTGTGGTGTGCCCCACCCCCTTTCTGATGCGGCTCCTGCTGCACACGCACGCTTCCAGTGTTGCTGACCACCTGGGCATGTGCCCGTGGTGCTGGTTGCCCACTCCATGTGTGGGTGCATGGTTCCATGGCACCATCATCTGTTGCCTCCTCCACCACTGTGTCCCCTTCATTGCTTTCAATGGTGAGGGCGGTGTCATCGACGGTGTCCTGATGACTTTTGTCGGCTGCCTGTGCAGGACCTGTGGGGGGGGAAGGGGATGTTTACTGTGCAGCAGCTTGTGTCATAGCTGTGACCCCACTGTTTGCCTCCTCATATTCACCTGCGGTGTCATCCTCACTTCCTCTCCTGTCCATATCATGTGTCGGCAGCTGTGGGTGGCTGGCACCCTGCCAGTGCACTCACAGTGTGTCCACCATCCCTGATGTGCTCTGTTGGCACAATGCATATGCATTAGTGGTCATGGCCTTCTGGTGCTGGTATGTCTGTGTGTGGTGTGCCTTTGGGTGTAATACTTACCGGCTAGTGTGTTGACGCCGTCCATCACACCATGGATGCTTACGGCGGTGAGGATGTCTGCCACCATCCTTTCTACGGGTGTCAGCTGGCTGTCCAGGGTGAGGGAGCCACAATCCATGCCCCTTTGTGTCTGTGCACCTGCCGCCACCTTGCGCTTGATGGATGTCCTGAGGTCCCGCCATTTGTGCTTTATGGCGGTCAGGATCCGTGCATCCAGCCCTGTGGAATTCATGGCAGCCTGTATGTCTAGCCACAGGTATGCCTTCATTTCAGTAGGGGTGGATGGTGCCAGTGCATCGTATAGTCTGGCATGGCTGGTGTTGATTTCAGACACCATGGCCGCCACCTGTGGCCCCATGAAGTTTGAGGACTGCGCCACCACTGTGTGTGCCTCCAGGTGCCTGGAATGCCACATGCCACATGTTTTCGGGTGCTGCTTGGCTCTGTGCACCCATCTCCATGGTTGCCTCTGATCCACCATGCTCCTTCCACCTTCACTGCAGACCACATTCACTTCCACGTCTGTGCGGTGGGTGGCGTCTTTGTCCATATATAGTGGGGCCACGTTGCTGGGGGTGGCCAACACTCCCTACGTGGTGCACTCCATGCCGTCTGAGGTTCAGCCCACTGCCTGTGTGCTATGTATATGTTGCATTTTCACGTGTTTCATGTACATTCATGCAGCCCACAGTCTGTAAGATTGTTTTGTTAAAAGGTGGGTAACTCCCAAAATGCTGTCTAATCACTCTTCCATTTCTGACATTTAAGAAAGTAATACTAATACTGTGTATAAGTTATTATGAGTAATGATTTCTATTTCTCAACAGGCACAGGCACTACTGTGAAAGTCTCTTAGTTAAGTAATGAAGAAGAAGCCAGGAACACAAAAAAAGCCCCAGCGCAGAGTGCAGCCAGTCACAGAGAACCAGTCAGCCAGCTACCACTTCAAGACTGCAGTCTGCTACCACCCCCACCTACTACAATCAGGGAAAAAACAGAAGTAGTGTACCAGCACTGAGATCAATATGGTTAATGCACATTTACCAAACTTACTGCTTAGAAAAGAATGAGAAAGTGACTGAGATGACGAGCAAATCCAAGACCAGATCTCTAGTTTGTTAATAGTCATCTCCTGAGTTTGACTTTTATGACTGCGTGGGCCAAGCTCCACAGACGTTATGCCATCATCAGATTTGTATAAGAGCACTGTGGAAGCACGTAACCAGATCGCTGTCTGGTGTGCTGCTGCAGTGCTCCAGCATAGTTTCCAATGATTCTTTTCATGCAGCCCTTCCCCTCCGTGGGCCACATAAACACATCCTCTTCCCTGTGCACTACTTTCCCTTTTCGCAATTGTGGAAGTGACAGCCAGCATGTCCAACATGGTGGCACTGACTTAAACTGCACATGCGTAAGTATAGCGCATACATACTCATGTCAGCACCACCATGTTGCACATGGCTGATTCCAGGGAAAACTGGAAATGTTCGAGTATCATGCATGCAGTACAGTAATTGTTGCTGTATTAGTTGTGGCTGACTCCAGTGCGACAAGGGCACCGCATATTCTTTTCAATGCTCTTGCCGCTCTTAAAAGCTCTCCACAGCCATATCGACTCTGACCAGAGTTTGCTTATTATGCTTACCAACTACTTGGTGTTTATACACTTTTGACTCTTAGCAAGTTACTACTCACTTCCAACATCTTACCAACCATTTGGTACGTTTGCCCTTTTGACCCTCACCTTCCTGCTACTCACATCCCATCTCTTGCCAATCACTTAGTGTACTTGATCTTTTAGCAGCCAGGAGTTCTTATGTTTTTTTCCTATGTCAGTTTTAATCTGGGTCAGCACTACTTTTTAGAGAGTCCAAGGATATAAAAACCTGGGATTCTTGATAGTTGAGAGGACAGTACAAGCAAACTCATGGGAGATGGCTGCTGGTCACTAGTCTTAGTGGGAATCGGCTGCAGGATGCTTGCAAGGCCACCAAGGGATAAGGATATATACAGCTCTTGCTTCTAGTATTGACAGGCTTCTCCTGCAATATGTAGTAACCAAGGTCATGGGTCACTCAGGCTACTGCTTTAGGGAGTAACTGCTTTATAAGATATATGCAAATATTATTGCGCAGGTTAGCTTAGAGTACTTGCTTTATAATAGGAATACTGTTTTTGGATACTGCCTTATAATATAATGCAAATATTATCATGCAAGTGAGGCTACTTTTGAGTAACTGCTTTATAATATGAATGCTACCATTGTTATGCAACTTAGCTAGGTTAGCGTGCTTTTGTAACTCAGATTAGGAGTCAGACCAATTGGTCATAAGTCTGCTGGGCATAGGACATAGTAGTTTTTATGGCTGCATGGGCAGAGCTCTGCAGATGTATTGCCATCACATCACATTGTAAAAGCACTGTGGAAGCACATATCCAGTGTGCTTCCACAGTGCTTATGCACAGTTCCAGTCATTGTGTTTATGCAGCCCTTCCCCTCCACCAGCTGCACAAACACCCCCCCCTTCTGGGGGCACTATTTCTTCTTCTGCAACTGCGGAAGTGACAGCTGCCATGAAAGAAGGGGTGTCTCTCTCTCTCTCTCTCTCTTTCTCTCTCTCTCTCTACTCACTCCTGGCTTTACAAGGAAAAGTGCCCGAAAGTTGCACACAACAAAAGACAGTATGAAGAAAATTAAAGAAACAAATGCCCAAAGGAAAATTTTAGAACCCCTTTTGTGTCCAGGGAGTAGCGAGGAGAGAGACGCTCAGTAGCATATCAGAATAGAGGTGGTCTCTCCCTTGCTGTCTCTCTGGCTCTGCAGCCTGTACTCCAACTGTATTAAGCAAGAGAGGCTGCTGCTCCGGGAGACTCACAATAAATTCTTTGAAGTTCTTTGTATTGCCAAACAAGTGACAGCAGCCTTAAGATCATCTTTTGTTTTATCTATTTCAAATAATCTACCAAAAACTTCCTTCTTGTAGAGCTCTTCACCCCTGTGTAGCAGAGGAGAGAGCCACTAAAATTAACAAGAAAGAAGCGTGGTCTGTCTCTTTCTCTCTCTCCACTCACTCCTGACTTCACAATGAAAAGTGCCTGAAAGCTGTCCACAACAAAAGGCAGCATAAAGAAAATTAAAGAAATAAATGCGCAAAGGAAACTTTTATTAAATAAGGCATCCTTTTTTATAGCTCCTACAATGCAAAATGAACCAATTTTGTGACCAGGGAGTATTGAGTAGTGAGACACTCAGTAACATATCAGGAAAGACACAGTGCGTCTCTCGTTCATGCAATGTCATTTCTGTTTGCCATTTGTTTCAAAACTGTTTCTAGAAACATAGAAACATAGAATTTGATGGCAGATAAGGACTGCTTGGCCCACCTAGTCTGCCCATTTTCCTACCTAACAGATAAGCTGCAGATCCTAGTTAACCAACAGCTTACTTCCTCCTACCACCCACTAGGACTGCCTTATGTCTGTCCCATGCATTCTTGAATTCCCCCACTGTCCTTGACTCCACGACCTCCTCAGGGAGGCCGTTCCATGCATCCACAACCCTCTCTGTGAAAAAAAATGGCTACTCACATTACCTCTAGGGTGGTCCCTCCTATATCTTCAAATTGTGACCCCTTGTTCTTGCACATCTTTTCTGAAAGATGCCACCCTCTTGGACTTTGTTGATTCCTTGAGGTACTTGAAAGTTTCTATCATGTCCCTCTCTCCTCCTTTCCTCAAGGGTATACATATTAAGCTCCTTTAGTCTTTCTTTGTATGTCTTCTGGTGCAGACCCTGCACCATTTTGGTGCCCTCCTCTGGACAGCCTCCACTCTGTCTATGTCTTTGTGGAGATGGGGTCTCAGAACTGCACACAGTACTCAGATGGGGTCTCACCAACTGTCTGTACAGAGGGACAACAACTTCCTGTTTTCTACTATTGATGGCTCTCCTATGCATCTCAGTATCCCCCAGCATTCCTTACTGCCTTCTCACATTGCTTGCCCACCTTTGGGTCATCTGATATAATTACCCCAGGTCCTTTCCATTTTACTGTTGTCAGTATCTCACCCTCCATTGTGTACTCTTCCCTGGTTTTTGTTTCCCAGGTGCATTACCTGCACTTCTTTGCTTTGAATCTGAGCTGCCATACATTTGACCATTCCTCCAACCTTGTCAAGTCCTTCTCATCCTTTCCACTCCATCTGGTGTATCAACCCTGTTGCAGATCTTTGTGTCGCCTGCAAAGAGACATACTTTTCCTTCCAGTTCCTCTGCAATGTCACTTATAAAGACATTAAAAGGACCGGTCCCAGTACTGAACTCTCATGGTACCCACTAGTAACCCTCCTTTCTTCACTATGGACTCCATTTACTACTACCCTTTGCATCCTGTTGTCTAGCCAATTTTTTATCCAGGCTACCACCTTAGGACCCACTCCAAGGCTAGCTAACTTGTGTATTAATCTTTTGTGTGGGACTGTATCAAATTCCTTGCTAAAATCTAGGTAAGCCATGTTCACAGCCCCTTCCTGGTCTAATACTTTGGTCACCCAGTCAAAGAAATCTATTAGATTCGTCTGACACGACCTTCCCATCATGAATCCATGCTGCCTTGGGTCCTGTGCCCCACTGGCCTCTAGGTACTCAACAATTCTTTCCTTCAGAAGTGATTCCATCATTTTCCCTACAACTGAGGTCAAACTAACTGGTCTGTAGTTTTCTGCCTCTGTTCTGCTCCCACTTCTGTGAAGAGGAATCACATCCACCCTCCTCCAGTCCTCAGGTACCACCCCATCCTCCCATGATTTGTTAAAGAGAGTAGTCAGTGGTGTCACTAATTCTACCCTTAGTTCTTTTAGAATTCTTGGGTGAATCCCATCAGGCCCCATTGCTTTGTCCACCTTCAATTTTATTAGTTCTTTCAGAACCCTTTCTTCTGTAAATGGACTGGTATCGACCCCCTTCTTCAGAGTGTTTCTCTTGTTTGGTTTAGGTACCTCTCCCTCCTCTTTCTTTGTGAATACTGAGCAGAAATATTCATTCAGTATCCCTGCTTTTTCACTGTCACCCTCTACCCACATTCCCTTCCCTTTATTAAGCCTCAGTATCCCTCCTTTGGTCTTTCTTCACTCCCTAATGTACCTATAAAAGGTCTAATCCCCCTTCTTAACAGAGTTGGCTATCCTTTCCTCGGTTTGGGCCTTTGCTATTCTGACTGCCTTCCCAGCCTCTTTCTGCTTTAACTGATAAATTGCTCTGTCCTGCTCTTTCTGTGTTTCCTTATATTTCCTGAATGCTATCCTTTTCTCCTTAACCTTCCCTGCCACCTCTTTTGAGAACCATAGTGTTTTTTTCCTTCATTGTGTTTTGTTGATTTGCTTTATACAAAGGCTTGTTGCCTCTGTGATGGCTGTTTGATTACTCCCCATTGTTCCTCCACCCCTCCTTCTTGCCTGTTTGCTAGTGCTTTTCTGAGGCACTCTCTCATTTTCCCAAAGTCAGCCCTCCTAAAGTCCAGTACTCTTGCTTTTGTATGGCTTGATTGTATGGCTGTGTTTATTGTGAACCACACTGTTTGGTGGTCGCTTGTTCCCAGATGGCTACTCACTTCTAAATCTGAGATTCTTTCTCCGTCCCCATTTGAGAGTACCAGGTCTAAGATTGCTCCATCCTGAGTGGGTTCCAATACTAGCTGTCTGAGGCATGCCCCCTGTAGGGCATTAAGAATGACCCCGCTCTTGGATGTGCCTGCAGCAAAGGTGCTCCAGTTAACATCTGGCATATTTATGTCCCCCATCAACAATATCTCCCCTTTTTCTGCCATTCTAAGGAAGCCTTCTATCATTTCCTTGTCCATTCCCTCCCCCTGAGATGGGGGTCTGTATACAACCCCCATGCGGATTGTGGTGCCATTTCCTGTCTCCAGGGTGACCCAGAGTGTCTCATCTGCTCCCTGTTTACTATTTAGTTCTGTTGCTTTGATCCCTTCCTTTACATAGAGAGCTACTTCTCCTCCTCTTTTACCCTCCCTGTCCCTCCTGTAGATTGTGTATCCTGGTATGTTGACATCCCAGTCATGATTCTCTGTGTACCATGTTTCTGTGACTGCCACAATATCCAGGCAACCCTCTTCCATCAAGGCCACTAGTTCAGGGAGCTTGTTACACAGACTACGGGCATTGGTACTCATCACCCTCCACTTTTTGATGGCCTTACCCCTTTTAGCCCCATCCTGTCCTTACTGCCTTTGCCTTTTTAACATTTACCTCTGTCCTGCTTCTAATGACTTCTCTACCTTGTGTGTACCTCACTAATTACAGTGTTTTTGTGGGGGCTGGGATTTCCCTGCCCTTTCAGTGCCGCCTATTAGTTTAAATGTCGCTGGGTTAATGAAGCATTTAAATCTTCTCACCTAGGATCCTGGCCTCCGGACAGATGCAGACCATCGCACCAGTATAGGTCTGCATCCCTCCAGGTGGCTCCCCAGTCCCCAATGAAGCCAAAACCCTGAGCTCCACACCAGTTTTTCAACCATTCATTGAATTCCCTGGTGAGGAGTACCCTAGCATCACCCTTGCCATAGACAGGCAGCACCTCCGAGAAGGTTACTGAATGCGCTACTTGTCTAAGGCCCATCCCCAACTCTACAAACTCCTCTTGCACTGCTCTGATCCCATTCCTAGCCAGGTCATTTGTCCCTAGGTGGACAATGACATCCAGCTCCCTCCCTCATGCAGCTGCTCACATGATCCTGAGGATTTGCTTCCTGTCCCTCCAAGCCGTGGCACCAGGCAGGCACCTTACCTCCCTCTCCCCTTCCTCCCCCATTTCTACCCCCCTAATGATTGAGTCCCCCACCAGGAGTTGATTTCTTCCCCTATGGGGTCTCATGCCACCCTCCTGTGGGTCTCCTTTGTGAAGGTTCCCAGCATCCTCCTTGGTCTCCACTGCAGGTGCCTCCATAGAGGAACCACTATCCACCAAAGAGTGAATGAATTGTGGAGAGGTACAGCTGGAGGGATGCAACTCTGTTCCACCACCCTCTCCCTCCCTGAGCCCACCCTGGTCCAGCCTCTCCTCTTTCTTGGCAACCTCTGAGGTAGTGACATTGGCCCTGGTGGTCCCTGCGTGGGGGAGGAGGTTTCATGAATCCTAGCCTGGTCAGCCTGGAGACGGGCAACCTCCTCCCTCAGACCAGAGAGGTGCCTGCAAATAGGGCAGCATCGCAGCCTCCAGAATGTCTCCCAGAACACTGCCGCCCCACAGCCATTGCACTGCACCACTCCTATCATGTCTTATTGTGTGTCCCCACTCCTGTTTCTCTGTATGCTTACTCTCTCCTCTCCTTACAACTCTCACCCTTCTTTTTCTGGGACAGCAACTTCCTATATTCTTCAGTAGCCTCCTTCTTTCTTGCTCAGTGTCAGACCACCAGCAGCTGGGGGGGGGAGTGAGCTACTTTTTTCCTTTAGGGTTGACAAAACAAATGTTTCCCTATGATCCTTCCCTTCCTACTGCCAAACAGGAAGTTCCTGTTGACAGTCAAATCCAGTAGCTATAAAAGTAGAACTGGCTTAGGGTGGGTGGGTGGAGGGGTGGGATGGAGTGCAATTACTAAGAAAAAAGGCTAGCAACAGGAAGTTGTAATCTGAGTCACCTACTTTTATAGTGTCTAAGCCACACCCCCAATTAAGCTCTCTCTCCTCCTACTGGTTTAGCAAAGTAAACTGAAACAGTACTCTTCCCAGCACAGAACACACACTGACTTTCTTTCTTTCTCTTTTTTTAACCCTAAATAAGACCCTTTCTACTTCTAATAAAGTATCTGTTTGCTTAATCTCAACAGGCACTGATTCCTGCTGAGATATACTGTAAGTGTTCAATTAATAAGAAAATGAAGCTTATTTTAGTTAGCTGCTTTCTGCTCTACAAGCAAGGCTAGCAACAGGAAGTTGTAATTTGAGTCACCTGCTTTTATAGTGTCTAAGCCACACCCCAATTAAGCTCTCTCTGTCCTACTACTGGTTTAGCAAAGTAAACTGAAACAGTACCCTTCCCAGCACAGAACACACACTGACTTTCTTTCTTTTCTTTCTTTCTTTTTTTTAACCCTAAATAAGACCCCTTCTACTTCTAATAAAGTATCTGTTTGCTTAATCTCAACAGGCACTGACTCCTGCTGAGATATAAGTGTTAAATTAATAAGAAAATGTAGCTTCTTTTAGTTAGCTGCTTTCTGCTCTACAAGCAAGGCTAGCAACAGCTAGCTAGCCAGCTTTGCATCTGGAATCTGGGATTAACAGCTACAAACTGTACATTTTACTGGCACACAATAGCATGTATGCCTTTGGCTCTCAAGGGGTCAGAGTGCAGCTAAAGATTTGGACTCGGGTTCCTATTGTTATGGGCAAGAACATAACTTTGCCCCAACAACATATAGGTTTGGTGTTAAGTAGTGTTCACACCTGCTCCTCAAGTTACAGGCATGCTGTATTTGTAAATCAGTACCCTATTCTTAGTTTTTAGGTGCTATATAGACTTATCTTGTGTTACTTTACCATCCTTGCACTTCCTTCTCCCCCTTTTCCCTTTCAATGATCCAGTAACCATTGTAATGATCAATATTGCGATAATCGAAAGCATGTTTCATTTTCCATTTTTTAAGATTGTATTTTCACTATCTACACTTTTAGCTATAAGATGCACTAGTATATCTTTCTATACACCTTAGCAGCAACTTGAGGTAGTACATTGTTATTTAATGATTTTCTAGAAGAGAAAATTAAGCATTTCCGCTAATATGACTTTCTTCAATTCATTCAGTGAAATTCAATCTTAGTACCATGTGACATTCACAGTAAGTATGATCGCACTGGAATATTCAGTGAGACAGGTGGAGAATATTTAAATATCATAACTTCTATAATTTCCTAATGCTTAATAGGCATCTAAGCACATACCATATAGCAAGTTAAATGTAATATCCTAACTAGTTCAGTGAATTACTTATGTTTTGACCACTTCACTTTGTCTGCAACTACTGGGATACTTTAAGTTACTGCTTCTGAGGTATTACTACAAAGGTATGTTTTATGAAAACAGCATGCCTACACGAAATATCACTGCGAGCAGAAACAGCGCTGCTACCTGTCGAGATACGGTGGGGGGGGGGTTATGTAATGTGGGTTTAATATAGAACCTAGATGGGAATTCGTCGAGTCCACAGGGAGTAACTGCATATAGGAGTAATTGAAATGCATGCTTTTTAGCATATTTACTGTGAAGCAATGGGTTTGCGGAGCAAATGGCATTCCAAACCTTTTGTTTTGCACAATGGAGTGTGCTCTGTCGTGGAAAAAATATATACTTTTTACACTTTAAATTAAAATCATACTCAGGACCACTGCATAGTAGAAAGAACGGTTTATTACATATGCATATGGGAGTCTGCTTCCAAAAATCATGCAAGGCTCTCCGAGTTTCATTAGTCAATCACTTATATACACTTATTATCAAGGCGTTGTTAGGCGTACTTTTATCTTGAAAAATACCAACATTGCAGTATTAACCAATCATGAATTAGAAAAACATGTTGATACCAATGTAACAGAAAACACTCTCATTTCTTTCCCAATACTGCTTGATACATATGCCTGGTCAAGCTTTGACCTGAGAGAGACAATGAGTTTCACTCACACCATAGCAATGTCTCTATGTGCTGTTATCTTTATATTTTGTCCGAGTCTGTTATACAGGCTGGTACCAACCAGTTCTATCCAGTTTTATTTTGCTTTCTGCTTCTACAAATGTACCTCAAGTAACCTCAGTGACATTCTGTAACCCTGTAACAGCATATACTAGTATGAACTCAGAAATTTCTACTACATTCTCCCCCCTTTTGATACTTTGTATCAACTAACCAACCCTTTTTATCTATATGATTTAAAACTGGTTGCCAGCATACAGATAGTTAAGGCATTTAAAAAAAACATTTTGTTCTGGAGTTGATACAGAGGGAGTTACAGATGGAACACAAATGGCGAGTTTGAAAACACAATACAGAACTGAGGGATGTCAACACCATAACTGAAATATGTGAAAAAATGCTAACATGTGACACCACATATAACACAATATAACATAACAATTTTGTTGATGAAAGAGTTCATGGAATCCAAGAGTGAATAAGGTAGATGCTACCTTGTGTTGAGGTGTGGCACACCCTTGGAGCTTGATTGAAGAATCTGTTGATAATGTCTCTTGACATATAAGTCATTATAAAACATAACAGTCCAGAAAGTTAACAGTCCATAAAGTTCATATAAGTAAGCACAGATTGGTGTAACTACAGTACAGGTGAAATGTCATTTGCAGAATGGTGGTAACCCCACAAGGCACATGGGGCAATGCAGACAGTAATTTAAAAACAAACACTAGCACAGTAGAAAAGTCAGTGTTCACGTTGCTGGCTACTGGATGGCTGATTGGCAGACACATTGGCCAGGGGTGCATTAGATTATGTATTGAGTTCATTGAGTTTTTTTAATGGAGCCACACACACACACACTTGCATGGCATTTGTGTCGTGATAGTTGATTACACTCTGGCACAAAGATTAACAGTTTATAAAAAAGTAACAGTTTACAATAAACCCGAGTAATAGGGTTGTATAAGGTACCAGCCATGTTTGGAACAAGCAGCAGTGAAGAAAATGCATGTCTTGCTTGAAGATCAGTTGAAAAAAATGTTCTTGCTGGAGTTAGGGGATTGCCCCTACCCCAGACTTAACTTCATAGTAAGCAGAAACAATAAGCTTGATTGCAGAGCCTGAACTGATTGGACCTTATTCAGTTGATTTAAAGTTCTACAAATAGGTGTAATTTTGCTGAAAACATTACCCTTGCAGAGGTAATAATAACTTGATTCATGCAATAGTCCTTATATGGAACTAGTCAGGCACAAAGATAGTGATGACATCAAAGCTGTGGCAGTTGTTTTCTTTTCAGGAAAAAGATGAAGGTCTTGGCAACTTAGATGAAAGTATTACTGCTGTGGAATGTGGAGATCTTATGTGTGCCACACTGTGGAAACCTGCAAACTTGCAAAGTGTGTTAGACACTGAATTAAAAGCACATAAATAACAATCTTTTAAACCATTTACTTTTTGTTTTGTAAAGAGTGGTGTGACAGAGCCTAAATTCTGGCAATTAGAAAGAGAAAAAATTAAAATGGGACATTAACCGCACACCTGGGGGTGCAGGCCGAGGTTTAATTATACCATTTGACCATTTGTAAATCATGACAATGTTATGGTTACCTCCTGCTTTTAAATCACAGAAGCAGTTATGACAGTGATGAACATTATTTCCCTGTCTGTTGCAAGCAGGCCCGACTGAGACCTGAGTTATAAAATCTTGTAATGTTACAATAACATGCTTTAAACATATAGTTTATAGCAATATGCCTGATACACTATGCAATTAGTGGGACAAATACATATGTTATTGGCCTATGCCAATTTAATAGCAGTGCCTATTGCACCTGTGAATAAGACAAACGGAGCATTAATTTGTCTGGGGTTTTGCTTTGGAACATATTGTAGGGGTGGGTCAGCAATGCTGGCCCCAGTATTTAGGTTTGGTTATGAGCATTAAAAACGCTATACATGTGGAGCACTTTCCTGAATACACACATGATACAGTGTAGTAAGATGTATATCAAAACATTATAACATAAACGTGAAACATTAGTGTTTGCAATAGAACAATTTCAGTATTTAGCATAATGCATAACATACATTTTAAACAACAAATATAAACTGTAAACTTAGCTTAGAGTCCAGTAATGTTAGAGTACTGTGAATTTACTGGTTGAAAAAAAATGCATTTATTGCTGTAAGGTTATGACAAAAGTTGTTTTTCATTTGTTTCGACTGGATAAGAAAGCTGAAAAGACAATCAAAAGAATGAATATGTGTGGACATACATACACAACTTCACCCTCCAGCGTAACTGATTACTTGCTGAGGGCAGAAACTCTTGTACCAATAATAGGTGTGAGATTTAACTGTTTGCACTAGAAGAAAACAGAAGGGCTTGGGCTGGGTCATGCTGTTAAAATACTTTGGGTCTTTTTAAAACCTGTAAATAAGAAACAATTATTGGCAAATACACATTTTCTTATTTACCCCTCTGGGGGAACAGTGATATACCTTGCAACCTTTGTGGGTATTACACTGGAAGGGAGGAAGGGTAGCTACCCTCCCCTGAGCTCCTACTGGTGGAAGTGACAGCTCGAATACTGTAGCAATAAAAGGTTAGCTGTAGATGGTGACATGAATATTAACCCGAAATGGTCTGGCAATATTAGTAGCTAGTCGCGCACACCTTAAAAAAAAATGTGCACTGGATAAATGGTAATGGGGTGGCCCCATTGCAGTCCCCACCTACTTACACTTTAAATTATAACAAGATAATATTACAATTAGTTTAGTAAGTTTCATACCTTACTATAAAGATGGGGAACTTCTTTTTCTCTAGAAGAAAGAGAAGAAACACAGACAAACAACAAAAACAAATACACACCAGTTTAAAAATAAAACAAGATTATTTCCATAGGATAAAAGAAGCCAAGCGTCCCTGGGTTCCCTTATCCTAAGCATGACAAAATGTCAGCTGAGTTTATAAGATCCGGATTGATGGTAATACTGTACATACGCATTTTTAGAATGCATTTCAAAAAGAAAAAAAAATGATTACACCATGGTCACACATAAAAACCAAACCATTGTTTTTTAACTGTAGATGGTAAACTCTCAAAAACAGCTGTAATAGTCCTTTTTTCAAAAGCATACTGTATATATATATATATATAATAAAAATATGGGGAGATGATGAATAATTCTCCCCTTCCAGCTGGAGTATTGCCTGTGTTGGCTGCAAGTCAGAAGCAGTGAGAGGAGAAGAAAAGTTTGTTCCTCTTCACTTAGAATACTAGTTTTGCAATAAAAAGTCAAATTACATAGTTCACTCTTGGTGTGCTTTCATAAAACATACATTTTGTGTGAAAAGTTGTGCTTTAAGTATGGAATTCACATCAAGTTTGAACTGGTAGTAACTATAAAATGTTGAAACACAAGAAGGTCAAATAACGTGCAAAAGGTCACAGAGTGCATGCAAGGGTCGTTCAAACCAGTTATTTTGTAGTGTCCTTGAACACTACTAATATTAAAATATCTTTAAATAATAATAGAGCACACAATAAAACTGCTGGCCAAGACAGTACACACACACACACACACATACACATACACAAAAAATACTTAACACAAATAAGACTGATATTATTTGACACCAATTTGCTGAGGTAATGCCATAGTTTTATTAGAAAACTGTACGTGTTTAGATATATGTGCTGCCTCCTGCCTGTCTTGTAACACTGACAATTTTAAATCAACACATTTATACATATCGCCATGCCAAATCTTTCCAGAACAAAACACTTTTTAAACACATTTTAACTCCTTTAAAATGCAGTACAACACACCATCTGTAAGTGAACACATCTCGTATAACATGGTTACACCTTTTGGCACATAGCTAAAATACGGCACTCTGCCATTTTGCAAAAAGTTTCTGGTTTTAACTAGAAGTATGATAAAGCCATTTATAGCTGTTAACACATTACATTTTCACCTAGCAGTGGCTTGGCACGATGCTTGCAAACTACAAATCTTTTTGCACATTGCAATCTATGACGTCATATCTCTTTACCTTTAACACTACCTGCTCCAACCAACAACTACATACAAAAGTTTTTCACTGACCCTATCTAGGCAGCACAAATGTTCCATTAAAAATAAAACCAATTAAAACAGTCAGATATGAGGCAAAGAAGCTTCCTCTTTCTTTTTTACTGTAACATGTTGTGCACTGAAGGCAGTCAATCCTATCTCTAACCTTGACAACAGAACATAATTACAGAACACAGATATCAGCTGGAAAATACGCACAAGAGATGGAGCATTACCTTGTTTAGTATATGTATTACAGAAATAAAACAGACATAAAAAACTTTAAATAATAAAACAATTCAGACTTACCAAGGTATTTTCCTTTTCTTTTTTGATACACTGGTCCGATTGAGAAAACAGAACTGCAGGACCTTCATGATAATTTTCAAATGCTGCAGCTATTAACCCTTTCAAAGGTTTTAACCCTTTCAAAGGTTTTCTTTTGCCATTTAGTAACCTGCCAAACCAAGTCTTTTCCAGAGCTCTGGTTTGCAGTTTAAAAACAAAAACAAAAATCTCTAACAGTACTAGGTTGAGATTCATCTGGTAGAGGTCCCCAGTACTTGGGTTTGGGATTAAATGTTTCAGCCTCTATAGGAGGCAAGGGAACTGAAATTGATGCAGAAAACTTGAAACTACACAGATAGGCAACATGGGGAGAGGTTTTCAAACCATCCGTCTGTAGTCACCTACTGTGTGTACATCCACAGTAGTTTATTTTCTTTCTCTAAATGTTGCTTATCTAACGTTACTTAACCAGCCGCTGCTTTTCTACTAAAAACAACCTGAACTGTGAAAGCCATCATTGGCTCTAACAGTATATACTTGTAGCAAGCACAAATTACAAGGGCAAAAGTCAGTTGCCCCTGCTTGTTTGAGAGACTTTTTCTTAATACATCTCTCCACATATTTTTAAACCTGGAGTCCTCAAACCCTCTCCATATTTTTATTATTACTCTCCATACTTTTCAAGCATGCATTTTACGGGGCCGGAGGCAACCCATGGAGACTCCTTATTTTCCTGCTTATGTTTGTTGCGCTCCCCCCCTATTTTAACCAATATCTCCTGATTTTGTACCCCAAGTAAAAAGAAACCCGCACAAAGAGAGCAAATCACAAAGGAAAAGATAAAAAAACAACCACCGGGAGTTACTGTTGCCTGCCTCCTCCACAGTTTTAAGGCGCTCAACCCACTTAAGGGTTTCTTGCGAGGGTGCTCAACCCACCTAAGGGTATCTTGTGAGGGTGCTCAACCCACCTAAGGGTATCTTGCTAGGGCGCTCAACCCACCTAACGGTATCTTGTTAGGGTGCTCAACCCACCTAAGGGTATCTTGCTAGGGTTCCCTTGCTCAACCCACTTAAGGGTATCTTGCTAGGGCACTCAACCCACCTAAGGGTATCTTGCTAGGGGTGCTCAACTCACCTAAGAGTTCTCTTGCAGGTTCCCCCCCCCCGGTTTTCCCTGTCTCCCTTCTGCCTTAAAGTCTCATACAATTAAAACAGGCTCAAAACTTCCCCATTTACTTGTTTACCAGTTTACTTATTCTTTATAACATGCAGCGTCCCAAGGCAAAAAGGTAGGTACTTACAGATCAGCGCCGCTCGGAGCCCAGGGGAAACAAAAATCCGTCACGATCGGGGCCATCCCATTTCAATCTCCCCCTGGCTGTATCTTTGAGATTTTCCTTCAGCGTTCCCCTCAGCATCAGGACTTCTCCTCCAAGTGGGAGACCTGGGAAGCAGTCCCCGACCGAGCTGACTGAGGTCCGAGCATGCTGATCCTGCTGACTACGCCAAATTGTCGTGGAAAAAATATATACTTCTTACACTTTAAATTAAAATCATACTCAGGACCACTGCATAGTAGAAAGAACGGTTTATTACATATGCATATGGGAGTCTGCTTCCAAAAATCATGCAAGGTTCTCCGAGTTTCATTAGTCAATCACTTATATACACTTATTATCAAGGCGTTGTTAGGCGTACTTTTATCTTGAAAATACCAACATTGCAGTATTAACCAATCATGAATTAGAAAAACATGTTGATACCAATGTAACAGAAAACACTCTCATTTCTTTCCCAATACTGCTTGATACATATGCCTGGGTCAAGCTGACCTGAAGAGACAATGAGTTTCCTCACCATAGCAATGTCTCTATGTGCTGTTATCTTTATATTTTGTCCGAGCCTGTTATACAGGCTGGTACCAACCAGTTCTATCCAGTTTTATTTTGCTTTCTGCTTCTACAAATGTACCTCAAGTAACCTCAGTGACATTCTGTAACCCTGTAACAGCATATACTAGTATGAACTCAGAAATTTCTACTACAGCTCCATGCCTTGCTTTTTCCCCTCAACTAAAAAAGTAATTACCCTAGGTCTAATCAATTGCAAACTAATGCAGAGAATGAAAAAGTATAAATCATGGCATGACATAAAACTACACATGAGATGCAGTTTAACAAGGGTGTCACCTCATAAGCATTTCATCTGGCAGCAATTTTAGGACTGCTTAGGTATGTAATCCTTTGTGTTACAGCAAGAACAGGGATGACTTAAACTGGGTTGATTTCCACTTTCATTCTCCGCTGTGCACTTTGCAGCCAAAATGATGACGGCAGGCTAAAGAAAATTAGAGGGTGCATATTTTTGCGGAGATTTGCATAGCTTTTGCACACTAAATAAGGTTTTAATAGTGTTGGCAATGAGGACTCTGTCAATTACACCTTTCTCAGAATTTTTTTATTTATATATGTAATGTATTTGCACATCGTGATCATGACTATTTAAAGACAAGAGTATTAGGGGTAGGCTTATGCTCTGAAGAAGGTGCTACACTAAAAATTAATACATATGGATCCCAGATACAGAAGCTTTTTTTTTAAAATAACTGGAATGCATACAGGCAAAAAATAGAACAAGGTGGCATAAATGTCTTTAACTCTATCCAAATTCAATGTAAAATATGATCGTTTTCTGTCGTCGTTGTCTATGTTTCTATATTTCTGTGTTTCTAGGTTAAACTGAACCGTAACTTGATAATTGAAGCCATATGCACCCTATGCCCACATTCTAACTATTAATCTCCAGTCTTATATCGTGCATATGTTGCCGATTTATGAGTGCAAGCCTGTTATTGATAAATGCTGCTTTACACCAGCACATATTTATTTATTTCGTTTTTGTTGACCAGGTAAGTGCACTAGACAAATCCTGCCTATTTTCAGGCACGATCCGGAGGAGGGGGATACAGATGAACGTCAGCTGACCTTGAACCAGATTAACCGGTTGTTGGTATTTTTAGTGAATGAAGAAAATTTGGCCAGGACACCAGGGAAATTCCCCTACTCATCAGAGGAGGAACCTCTGTCCAAGATGGCGGACGCACCCTTGCTTTCTGAGGAGGGAGCTATGGAGGTGGGAGATTTGGTCTCTGCTCCTACCTCTGACCGAATGGAGGCCACAATGCCAACAACTGATGTTTTGCCTGTTGATGTTCCTACTACAACTTTAAGTTCTGCTGCTCATACTAAAGCTGCTATACCTAGCCCTCTGCTTGCTTCTTATTGAACTGACTTGCTGCCTTGCGTGCCTACAATTGACTTGCCTGAGGATTTTACTTCATCTGATTCTGAAAATCACTGTTTGACAGCACAAGAGATCCAGGAGCATTTTGCAACGGTGGAGCGCCGTTTTGTTAGCGCATAACTGAAAATGCATAGAGATATGCAACGCCTGAGAACCGACAGCACAGATGCATCTTCCAGTCGGGTGGAAGCTCTTGAAGATTTACCTGACTTTTCTCCTTTTCTGCCTGTTGCTGTGACAGGCTCTAACCCGACCTGTGCATCGGTAGCTGAAGCCCTACTGCCTGCTCCCCTGCCACCTGCAGTACAAACGGATTTGGTTTCCTTCTCAGAACCTGCTTCCATTACATCGCAGAGTTCCCCACATGGACAAGACTTCTCTACAGTAAATGCTCCCCTGCCGCCTGCAGTTCAAATGGATTCAGTTTCCTTTTCACTACCTGCTTCCATTAACTCGCAGAGCTCCCTACATGTACAAGAATCATCTACTGTTAATATTACTAAAGTGCCTACCTGGACTGTTGAATCGGTGCTGAGAGGTGCTGGCTGGGTTCAGGGTACTGTCCCAGGAAGTTGGAAGTCAGGTCCATCTCCAATACGGTCCCCCCGCACTGAAGATTTTCCAGAGCTACAGAGCACTTTAGGCACTTCAAAAGCCACTACTGACCCCTTGTGTCTCCCTCATGAACTGGAGCTTACACAGAACCCTGTGTTGGATTATCTAAAGGGTTCTCCACCCCAGGCTCCTTTTTCTACTATTTCTACAGAGGCTCTGGCTCCCCTACCACTGCAGCCCCCCCACCAAAAAAATATCGGGACCAAGCCATTCATATTCATCATTTTTTAAATTTCCAATCCAGGCTGCTAAGAGACACAACGCTGTTTGTCTGGCATACCTGGAGGGGGGGTTACCTGAGCCACCTGATCGGATCTATGTGGCACATACGCTTCTAAAGGATTCTTTAAAATTCTTTTCCCATGAAATATATGTGTTAATTCATATCTCTGGTGAAGCCACATTTGACATTAGTTTCCAAACATCTAGGGGATTGGAGCGTTTTTGGTCAAAGTATAATTCTCTGCAGACTACTGCATTATGGACCCCATTTCAGGCTATTCCTCTTTCTAAACCTACTTTTAAGACGATCACTATTCTGTTTCGAAATGAGGGAGTTGAGGTGGAGGATGTTGTGTATTGGCTGAAACAGCGTTGTGACATCCAGGGACAGCCTGAAGCCATTTTGGATACCGAGAACATTTGGACTGGGGGCTGGAAGTTTAAAGTCTTGTTACGATCTAATGATTCTGGGGTTGTACATTTGCCTAACTCTTTTTTCATAGGCCGAGATAGGGGGGTCTTGTTCTACCCGGGTCAGCCGAAGGCTTGCTATCAGTGTGGTGACCCTGCACATCTTAGTAATGTATGTGATAAAATGAAATGCAACGTCTGTGGGGAATTGGGCCACGTAGGGGCACACTGTTTGAATGAATGCAGATGTAACCTATGTGACGAACAGGGGCACACCTTTCAGAATTGTAAATGGGCTGCGCATAACCAGGAATTTCACAATGGTGGAGTGGACCAGCACTTTATTATTACACAGGCGCAGAAGGCCCGTCTCTGGACCACCTTGGCTGTACCTCCCCCTAAGGCAGCCCAGCCCTTACTGCAGGCTTCAGTGCCTGTTGTATCCTCTGAGGTCATACCTCAGATAGTTTCCTTCATGGATGACCCCTTGCTTGAGATTTCTCCTGTCCCTGATCCTGCCCAATCTAATTTTCCTGTTCAGGACCCAGTCCCAGTTCTAAGTACTATGCCCCCCCCCCGAGTGCTTACAAGTGTCATACGTAGAAGGTCACTGAGAAATAACCCTCGGGTTGTACCATCTCCTGTGAGTGGTCGGAACCCCCCAGTGCCCTTATCTAATTCTTTTGAACTCTCCAACCCTTTCTGATGAGCGCTGGAGGTGAGTCGGACTCTTCCTCCATAGCTTCTTCTCTCCTAGCGGTACCACTGACTCTGAGTTACAACTTGGTGCTGGCCTTTCTCAGAAGCGAAGGCCAGAGTAAAACAAAGGGAAGAAGGTGGTTGGGAAAAGGAAACTGTAAAATGTATTTTTTGTCTGTTTTCCTTTTTTTTGGTGCTATGTTTCACTTTGTTTGCCATACTATTAATGTAAATAGTATGAAGCGTATGGCTAAAAGCAGATTGATTTTTTCCTTTCTACGGCTTTTGCCTTTGGGTATAATTTTATTACAGGATACAAGACTTCATACTACCCATGAGATCTGACAAGCACAACAGGACTGGTTACTGGGTCCTTCTTTTTGGTCGATTGGTCAGGACTCTTGTTCGGGACTGGGAATTTTAATTAATATACTAACATACTAACATACTATTTGCCAGCAGATTAGGCCTTACAGTCTATCGAGCCTGCTCGAACCTTAGATCCTTAGTTGGGTGCCAAGACCCTCCCATCCCTTGTGCTCCAGAAACCCCTATCATCCATCCCCACCCCCTTGGGACAGGCCATCATCTGATACATCCACTTTCTGTGTCTGTCCCACCCTCTCTTGAAGCCCTCCACTGTGAATCTCTGAACCAGCTCACCAGGCAGTGCATTCCAAGGATCCACCACCCTCTCAGTGAAAACCTCCTCCTCTTTTCCCCCTCACCTTCCACCTTCCAACTTCAAACCATGCCCTCTGTTGATACCTCCTGCTTTAGTCTAAGATCCCTCCATGTTTACCCTATTTATTCCTTGAGGTGCTTGAAGACCTCAATCATGTCCCCCTGTCTCTCTCTCCTCCAATGAAAACAGGCAGGCTCCTCAAGTCTGTCCTCATCGTCAAATCCCTAGCCCTCATATCATCTTTGTTGCCCTCTTCTGTACCCTCTCCAGGAGCTGTATGTCCCTCTTCAAGTGTGGTCTCCAGTACTGTACACAGTATTCAAGGTGTGGTCTAACCAGTCCATTGTACAGCGGCAGAATCACTTCCTTGCTTCTGAGGGTGATCCCCTTACGATGCATCCCAACATCCTGTTTGCCTTGCTAGCTGCTCTCCTGTACTGCTCAGAGTTATTCATACATGCATCCACCATGACCCCTAGGTCTTTTTCCCCTATTGAGGCCTCCAGCGCCTCCCCTCCCAGGGTGTACCTGTGTTTAGGGTTTCCCCGACCAAGATGCAACACCTTGCACTTGGTGATATTGAAATTTAATTTCCATGTGTGAGCCCAGCTTTCCAGGGTGTCCAGGTGCTCTTGCAGGGTCAACCTCCCCTCTTCTCCCTCAACTACTGCTCCCATCTTGGAGTCATCCGCGAAGAGACTCATTTCACACCCTATATCCCAGACTTCCGTTTGCTAAAATTGTTTGATGTAGCCCCTGGTAGGGTGCTTATTATAGATTTTGTCATTGGGTCCTGTCCCTACCGGGTGATAAACATTTATGCCCCTCAAATCAAAACTGAACGCATAGCTTTATTTACTTTGCTTTGTCCTTATTTACACACTTCCTTTCAGGTATTGTTTGCTGGTGACTTTAATTGTGGCCTGAGTCTTCAAGATAAGAGCTCCTTTGCTGCTACAAAGAAACTGTTTTGTGATTCCCATGACTTGGGTAAATTGGTTCGAGTTGCCCACTTAAAGGACTCCTATCTCTCCTTTACTACACAACACCCCTACCTTCAAAAGGTAAACTAGCCACTGGATTGATTATGTGTTTTCCTTTTCTACAGTACCAATTATTTCTGCCAAAGTTCAAGCGGCTGAGTTTTCTGATCATAAGCTGCTTTCTGTTGGTTTTGGTTCTGTTGTCTCTTCCCATAAAGGTCCAGGTATTTGGAAATTCAACACATCTTTGTTGCAGATTCCGATGTTTACGCAGTCCCTTCTGTCCTTCATACAAGCCCGTAAACCTGTTTTTATTTTTTTATGAAGATCCTGTTCAGTGGTGGTTAGACACGAAACAAGATCTGGTCACTTTTTTAAAAACTTACAGTCGTTTAAAATGTAGGAGGGAATACCTAGACTATTTGCAGATGAGGGTACATTTTCAGTCATTATTAACCTTAAGCGTACTAAGAGGCAAGACCTTACTCAACAAATAAAGTCCTACAGAATGATATGTTGACTTTCCAATTCGGCAGTCACAACAACTTTTTACCAACATAAATTCTGTACTGTTGGAACACGTGATGTTATTTGTCCTTTTGAATCTAATTCCCGTCAGACCGCCCAAAAAAATATGACCTGTCTTCTAAATTCAGAAGGGACCTTATGTTCCTCACAAACTGAGATTTGTCATATTGTAACAAAGTATACTACAGTCCTTTTTTCTCCCCTCCCTGCTGTGGCTGGTAACAGTGCGACTTTGTATAGTGGCCTTGATATCCCAGCTCTGCCACAGCTATGTCAGGACCAGGCTTGTTCTCCTATCACGGAGCAGGATTTGACATTGGTAATTTCTTCATTACTTGTACAGAGAACTCCTGGTCCAGATGGTCTCCCTGCTGGCGTATATAAGGTGCTGGGTGACCATTTGGCCCCAGAACTTACTTCTGTGTTTAATTCCCTGTTAACATGTGAATCTCTCCCTTTGGAATTTACTAAGGGTACTTTGATTTACATTTATAAACCGAAAGGTGATATCCATTCTCTAGAGAATTGGCGACCTTTATGTATGTTGAACACCGACTTTAAGCTCTTAACGAAAATGATTGTGAAGCGTTTGGTGAGGATAGTGGAGGTGGTTTTGTATCCCGCCCAATCCTGTTCTGTGCCTCAAAGGAGAATTTCTGATCATTTGATCCTCTTACGAGAATTATTTTCTCATGGCTATGCAGGTCTGGCTTCGGGACTTGTTGTCGCCGTAGATCAGAAGGCTACTTTTGATTCGGTTAGGCATGATTTTTTATGGGAAGCACTTTGTTTTCTGCATGTACCTGATGTTATGGTACGCTGGATTCATGCTTTCTGTAGAACGGCTACTGTTGTGCCTGTAGTGAATGGTTGGATAGGACCCATGATTCCCATAAAAGGGGGGTTCGTCAGGGCTGTCCTTTAAACCCATTGTTATATGTATTTTTTCTTGATGTTTTGCTCTGTTGGTTGAATATTAATTCTCAGATTCAGGCTATTTCTAGTTGTGCCTTATGCTTGCCTTATAAGGCGATCGCATATGCAGATGATGTTTGTTTTCTTGTAGCTGATGCAGCCTCAGTGGTTCATTCTGTCCATGAGTGCTCTATTTTTGGAAACTTCTCTGGTGCTGTTTTAAATTACACTAAAAATCTGGTTATTCGGGTCGGTTCAGTAACCTCCCCCTCGGACCGTATTGGCCCATTACGTTTAGTTGAGAGCCCTATTCGCATTTTGGGAATTTTTTTGGGGACACAGGACTCAGATTTTTTTAACTGGAATGTTAAACTGCAACAAGGTAAACTTCAGGTGGCCTCCTGGAACCGGGGGCAGATAGGGAAAAAGAAACGTGTTTTCTTAATTAAAAACTATTTGATCTCCACTTTCCTTTTTTTGAGTTATGTATTCCCTATTCCACAACAGTTAGAAACTGCTGTCTTTAGCCTGTCTTTTCAGGCTCTTTGGGGTAGTAGGTTAAACCTGATAAAATGGAATATAACTTATTTACCTATCCCTGAGGGTGGCGTTTGTATGGTTAACCCTTTGTTATTTTTTTCCTGCATTTTTTTCACTGCAAACCTTAGGCCTTTGTTGATTCATGCCCAAAGAGGGTGGGAACCTTGGTTTTATGACTCTTGCAGGATTTGGTTTCATCAATGGGAAACTAATTCCTTAACTGTGTTAAGACAAACTGTTGGTATACCAGCTTACGTAAAACATATGTTTTTACGTCTCAAACAATGGAAGGTGTCTGTTCAGATGTTATTAAACCATTCACATAAAGTTTTATATAAGAACTTACTCCTGACGGTTTGTGCTGTATCAGTACCCTTTGATAAGTGTCCTGGTCAACACCTCCCTTCCCTTTTGTTATTGTGGAGGTGTAAGAGGGTTCCAGCCAAAATGTGGGATTTTCATTGGCTTTCGTGCCATGAAAAGATTAATGTAAAATCAAATCATAAACATAAGCAGTCCCAAGATAGAATGTGTTCTCGCTTATTATGTATTACAGAACTTGAAACTATCCCTCATTTATTTTTTGACTGTTCCTTTATCAAAAATTGGTGGTCCTTTTTGGCACAGGCATGGGATACCCCCTTGCTTCAGTCGGTTACTTATTTGAATCTTGTATACAGGGTTTTTTTCTCCCCAGTGGTCAAAATGGCACCAGGACACTTTGAACCTTGTTTTTGTCTGCATTAAATGGAATATTTGGATGGTGCGTTGCATGTTTTCTTTACAGCAAAAGGACTGCTCCTATTTGGAGCTCGAAAAAAAGATTGTACAAGATTTAAAAGAAATTTATGAGCATGAACGTAATCTATACTCAGATATGACTCTTTTGGAACTTTGGAAAGCCCCTCCTTGGATCACTGACTCTGATTTTGCAGTTACCTGAATGATTGTATAATACTTATCCTGTTTTTCCTTTTTTTTGTATTATGCTTTGTGTACTATTGTACGATTTTTGTCTCAATAAAACTTTCCCCTACTCTTTTCGATAAGTGCCATGGGATCTTTAACATCCACCTGAACTACCACCAATCCAGGCAGCTGGGACCTCGGTTTAATGTCTCATCCGAAAGATGGCACCTCACAAGTGCAGCACCTGTCTCATGCTGCACTACAGTGTCAGTAGTAACCCAAGTGCCAGATGTGGGAACTGAACCCACAGCCCTCTGATCTGCCGGCCTCAGAGGCAAATGTGCTACCTACTGAGCCACTGACACTGCAGTAACATATATGATGATCAGCTCAGTAGCTTTATAACATGCCATAATTCACTAAAAACTGTTTGAAGCAAAAGGAAGCTAATGTTTATAAATCTGAGTTCATCGTGATCTCCTCCACTATGTAATATAGAAACATAGAAACATAGAAGTTGATGGCAGATAAGGACTGCAAGGCCCATCCAGTCTGCCCATTTCTTTTTCTACCTTATAAATGTGCCATCGGCCTTTGCTCTGTCAGTGGCCTATCTATTCATACTCATCTGTATTGCTCCCTTATGCCTATCCCATGCCTGTTTGAAGCCCTGCACTGTATTCATAGCCACCACTTCCTGAGGTAGGCCGTTCCATGCATCCACTACCCTTTCTGTGAAAAAGAATTTCCTCACATTCCCCCTTAATTGGCCTCCCTCTAGTCTCATGCTGTGTCCTCTTGTCCTACTATTTTTCTTATATTTAAACATGTTAGACTCTTTCACCTTGTTAATGCCCTTAAGGTGTTTGAATGTTTCAATCATATAACCTCTCTCCCTCCTTTGCTCAAGGGTATGCATATTGAGCTCCGTTAATCTGTCCTCATATGTCTTCTGATGCAGTCCCTGCAGCATTTTGGTTGCCCTTCTCTGGACTGCCTCAATTTGGTTAATGTCCTTGTGAAGGTGTGGCCTCCAGTACTGCATGCAGTACTCCAGATGGGGCATAACCAGTGTCTTGTAAAGAGGGATTACTTCCCTCTTATGACTTGTATACCTCTACTGATACACCTAACATCCCCTAGCCTTACCTACTGCTTTAGAGGTCTGCTTGGATGATTTCAGGTCATCAGTGATGATGATGCCAAGTCTCTTTCTTCCTTTGTGACTGCCAGCAACTCCCCTCCCAGCCTATAGGTGGCTTCAGGGTTTCTCTTCCCTATGTGCATGATCTTGCACTTCTTTGCATTAAATCCCAGTTGCCACTCTTCTGACCATTTTGCTAGTTTATCCAGATCTCTTCTCATTCTGCCAACCCCATCTGGATCATCTACTCTGTTGCAGATCTTGGTGTCATCTGCAAACAGACAAGCCTTACCCTCTAGTCCATCTGCAATGTCACTAATGAAGATATTGAAGAGGACTGGCCCCAGGACTGATCCCTGAGGTACCCCACTTGTGATTTGCATCTCTTCTGACTGTGTACCATTTACCGCCACTCTCTGTTTTCTGCCCGTCAACCAGTTTGCCACCCAGTTGACCAACTTCTGACCCATCCCGAGCCTGCCCAGTTTATTTATCAATCTTCTATGTGGAACAGTGTCAAAAGCTTTGCTGAAGTCAAGGTAGGCGACATCAGCTGCTCCCCCTTGGTCCACCACTCTGGTTACATAGTCAAAGAAATCTATGAGATTAGTTTGACAGGACCTTCCTTTTGTAAACCCATGCTGTCTTGGATCCTGTGCCCCTATGGATTCCAGGTGTTGCACTATCCTTTTCTTAGGAGTGCCTCCATAATCTTGCCCACTACTGAGGTAAGACTGATTGGTCTGTAGTTCTCTGCCTCCTCCTGCTACCACTCTTGTGGAGCAGGATCCATGAGCCCTTCTCCAGTCTTCTGGGCCTCTTCTGTGCTCAGAGACTCACTAAACAGTTCTGCTAATGGCTCTGCTAGTTCCACCCTTAGCTCCTTAAGTACCCTGGGATATGCCATCAGGTCCCATTGCCTTGTCACCCTGAGCTTAGCGAGCTCTTGTAGGACCCTTTCTTTTGTGAAGGGAGTAGTGCTCACCTCCCTCCCCTGTGTCCATGGTGCTGAGCTGTGGGCCCTGCCCCCCGTCTCTTCAGTAAATACTGAGCAAAGTATCTATTTGGATAGATGCTTTTACAGGGTCCTCCTCCTCACATGCCCCCTTTTCTCCTTTGAGCTTAGCGATACCCTCTCTGGACTTTCTCCTTTCACTAATGTATCTATAGAAAGTCTTGTCACCTTCTTTTACTGTTCGTGCTAGTGTTTCCTCAGTTTGGGACTGTGCCTGCCTCACTGCCTTCCCTGCTTCCCTTAGGGTAGTTTGGTATGCCTCCCTATCTTCATCCCGCTGTGTTCCCTTATATTTCCTGAAGGCCATCCTTTTGGCTCTGACCTTTTCTGCTACTGTATTTGAGAACCAAAGTGGTTTCCTTCTTCTTTTGCACTTCCTTTTCTGTCTAACACAATGGGATGTTGCTTCAAGTATTGCATCCTTAATGCTTACCCACTTTGCCTGTACCCCCTTCCCTGTGTTTCTTTTTGCCAAGGCTAGCTTAACTCTGTTGGCCATCTTATTAAAGTCAGCTCCTCTGAAGTCCCATATTTTTGCCTTGGAATGGGATGATTTAGATGTTGTGGCCAAATTGAACCATACCATGTGATGGTTACTGGCCCCCAGGTGACCTTCTACCTGGAGATCTGTGATCCCTTCCCTGTTAGTCAGTACTAGATCTAGGATAGCCCTGTCTCTTGTGGGTTGTTGTACCAGTTGTCTGAGGCCCTCCCCTTGCAGGGAATCCACCATGTGTTTAGTTCTGGCAGATGTTCCTGCTGGTATTGACCAATCTGTATCCGGCATGTTGAAGTCTCCCATTATCAGAACCTCCCCTTTAGCAGTCATGTTTTGTATATCCTCTAACAGTAATGTGTCTATGTTCCCCCCTCCGATCTGGGGGCCTGTAGACAACCCCAGTTCTTATGGCTGTCCCATTTCCTGTTTCCAGGGTGACCCACAGTTCTTCTGGCTCCTTATGTGTATTCTGAATTTCCGTAGCTTTGATATTTTCATTGACATACAGGGCCACTCCACCCCACCTTTTTGCACCTCGGTCTCTTCAGAACAGTACATAGCCAGGTACTGAAGTCTACTATATACTGTATATATATACTAAGTATAGTGTGGCTGGTTTAACTAAGGGGCCCTGCATTACTGTGCATTATCTCATGATTTAAGCCCTGCTAAGTATATTTTAATGAATGCATAAATTGGAAAAGTAGTTTACATGTTTACAGAATGTCAGAGCATTTGTGATATATGGGGGTATTCACATGGTAATGGGTGTGATCACCTGCTCTCTTCCATATGAATGCAAGAGAATAACCCTGAATTATGACCCCCTGGTTTCCAGCATTCAACTAAAAATATGATGTAATTTACCTGGATCACACAAAACTTTTCACTTGATGCACGTCAATGTAGTGTCAGAATTACCATATAAAAGGCTTTAAAAACTATGCAACACATGAATCAAAGCCCCTGAGTCACTATTACATGCTGTAAAAAGGTATCCTTCAGACCTAATTGGCACTGAACCAGGACTCAATGGCACCAGATTTTTCCCATATTATACTTCTAACCCAGTAATACATTAAATGCATATATTTATGGATATATATTGTGTATAATGGCCGCATTTTTTTTGACTTGGATGCTCCACATTAATGATATGGTATAATACTTTTCAATGTTGACAAAGCTTCCATGTATGCAATAGTATTTGCTTGAAAATTTCTCCACAGCATCTTCTGAAATGCCAGAAAGGCTGCTTGCCTTCAGATTGAAAGTGGACAATATACTATTTCATCGGCTTGACACCGCATTTCAAAATGAGCACAAAGATAAGATTAAAGTCCCTCCCCCCATGAATTTAACAGTGTTTTGAAGCCAAAGGGTGTTAAAATATTTTGCTGCACTGGAGTAGTATTGTTCATCCATTCTGCCTGAATTCCTTTTAAATCAATAAGTAGTCCCCCCATCAGTTGTCAGATGTTGTGTATGCCTCAGAAAAACAACAGAAAATCATTACAATATTTAGAGATTTGTTAAGGCCATACCTTCTCTGCACTGGGCCTTACCACCACAGCATTAACCCCTACCCCCGATACAACCACCATCAACTTATATGATTGCATTTATGACACAAGTATGTTATTTGCTTTTAAAACTAAATCAAGGTTATCCTTTTGTGATGTAATCTGTACATATTATTTCTGTCTCACTGATAGATTCTTGTCAATGAATATTATTTCATGAATGCAAGAGGACCTTAGAAGTGAAAAATCTACCTCTTCATAATGTCTCCTTAGTTTGACTGATGTAAAGCATCTCGTAGGCTGTCAGCTGTCGATTTTATCTGAATTTGTGCTACTGTTCTATACCCCTGCTGCAATTTGTAAACAGGATTAGAGAAACAGCTGTAACACCAAAATGAATTGTTTTCTTTAAAAAAACATGCTTGACTAGTTTCTATTATATTTAACATTAAAACTGCAGCAGCATATATGTGCAGAAGCAACCAGCCACTAATTTCAAATCACCATCATTCAAATATTCCTCCCAGAAACCTGTAAATTGTAGCTAAAGAAGCTAAAATACAATTCCCTAAATATCAAGAGTCAATTATACATTTAAATAGAATTAATGAATGTTAAATAATAATAGAACTTATAAACAGGTTTACTGGATCAAATATATCTATATTATACATCTAGGCCCTGATATTAAAAAATGTGCCTGGCAATGGCGCAACTGGTTGCTCTACGCAACTGAGTTACTCTGGAGCACTGAAGTGATATATTCAAAAGAGATGCGCAATGGTGAATCTCAGCTGAATATCACACAATATTCGTGTGGTGCAACTAGGATGCACTGGCGCATCCCACAGACAGGGTTGAATACCTGGAATGTGAATGCGCCAGCACACCTGGCGATGCGTAAGGTGCAATTTCCAGATATTCAAACATGCAAATGGGGCCATTATGAATGCACGATGCAAAAGGGGCCATTTGTATGTCATTATAGCCCCATCTGCATGAGTTGTGCAGGGTTGGCCCAGCGAAATGCACTGGGCACCCTGCACATGCATACCATACTGATTCCCAGCAGTATAGTGGCCCCCCAACCACCATGATGCAGATCCCCATACATATACCATAACATATGCCCTGGTAGTCTAGTGGTACCACTTCCCATCCCTGAGACCCGATCTCTGTACACATACTAGTATAGTAATCCCTGGTAGTCCAGAGGTACCCCCCACTGCCGTCCCTAAGACCTGATCCCCGTAACTGTAAAACTTGAGCTATGCCCCTTTAGTCCTGAGGTACCCCCCACCCCATCCCTGTGTCTGATCCCTGTAAATGTAACAAGTGAAATATTCCTAGGTATTCCAGTGGTACCCCACCCCTCCACCTGCACAGGATCCTCATCCCAACCCTCTCCCCCGTCCCAGCAGTGTCCGTTCTTCGGCAGGCAACAAAACCCATCCGCACACCTCCATGACTGCCCACTGAATGACAGCTTACAGTATTACCTGCAAGCCCATTGGTCAACACAGTCGACCAATGGGCTTTCAGTGAGTACTGTATACTTCCATTCACAATGGTCCACAAAATGGACATTTTGATTGCCATGTTCATTTGATAAATACTGTACAAAAGCTGCTTGCAATATTAAAACATGTTCTTCTATTTTATTGATTTTGGACTAGCTTTTAATATTGCTTCTAAAGACTTTTGCAAAACTTTTTTCCTGCACAGTTCCTATCATTTCACTAGAACTTTTTAAAAAAGTTTTGTGTAGTTTCCTTCCCAGAGTTCTATAAAAGTTCCTTTTTTTCTCCCTCCCCAAAGTTGTTCTCTGTACAAAAATGGTATCCAGCAAGGATAATAACTGAATATGGACGACTGTCAAAATGGTGACTCATATTGAATGCTTTCCCCGTGGGCTACCTTGCAAGGGTAGCAACCATATGAGAAAGCAAGTGTAGAGAAGGGTGACTGGAAGGGGGGATAGCGAGGGGAAGGGGAGGGACAGGGAAGGGGTTTTAGGGGACTGGTATGCCTGCTGCCACCGAGCTAGTCATGTGGTGTGGCATGGGGGGGCTAGCTCTGGTGCAACAGATACTGAATTCAGGGCTGGGGCCTTGAGCATGGAAATTTTGCTGCTGTCTCTGGCTGCGGGACTTAATTCTTTTGCAGAATCTGGATTTTGCCCCCTTCCCGACATGCACCCCCCTGGAGTTGAGAATCTGTATTCAAGTGGGGCATCGGGGTGCAGCCTACCCCCACAAAAACACTTTTTAGTGTTCTGGATGTTGGGTCGCCTGGAAGTGTATATTGCTGATTTGCTTTTCAGCGATATACACTCACCATAATAGCGATCGCTGTTTTGCAATTGTTATTATGACATGCAGTCTACAAAAATAGTCCATAAAAGAGAAGTTTAGTTCATTCTGCTGCTGCTGCTGTTTTTGTTTTGTTTGTTTTATAATGTTTCTTCAAATAACGTTTTGCATTTCTGTTTCACATGTGCAATAGCGGGAGTGTGCCATTGATCACTGAACCCGGGACAGGGCCAGGGCCACTCTGTAGTGTTACATCATGTGCAGACTGCTGGGGGTGGTGGGCTCAGGTACTCAGACCCTGCTGATCATATCACAAAGATCTCCAGGCCTGCACAGTGGGGCCCTGGCATGTGAGGATGAGGTGACTACCGGGAGACCAGAGCTCGATTCTGACTTCACTTGACCACTGAGCCCATGGATCCCAGGGTCATGGCTGGGGTGGTTTGCTGTGAGTAGGACATGCTGTAGATGGGCAAGCCATTCATGTATTCCACCTAACAAAAACAACAGTAAAAAGTGAGTTACACTCATGACCTGTTGCTGAAGCTGGAATAGCCAGGTCCCCAAACACCTACTATATGGATGTAGTGCTGCCGAGACACTAGACACAAATGGAAACCAACAAAACAATATTCAGTGCACAAACCAATTCATGCCAGAATTCAAGCAAGCAGTCAAAAAAGAGATGCACACATTGACAAAACCTGGTCTATAAAGTAAATATGCTAGTAAAAATGATTAATTGGGTGAGTTACAAAATGGAGCTACCAGCGCTAAACACCCTGGTGCTTTGAACCAGCAGCAATGCCCCAATATAAAACACAGAGATGGACTGGCCATATGTAAGGTGATTTACATATAATATTAATTCAGAGTCAGACAGGTAATATTGTTTTTTCACTGGGACACCATATGAAATATTACCTGTTTGAATTAATTATAGATAAATTGCCTTTTCTTGGGACATCTGAGAATTTTATCACTACTCTGTGGTTCTTTCCCATAAATTTTGTCCCATTGGAATTACACAGTCTGCAGATGCCATTTATTTATTGAGGGAGGTGTTCACATATACCTGGTTACATATACTGGGAGTCACTCTGCCGTCATCGATGTCTTTGCAGGTAACATTATCATCTGCCAGTTCATATCCGTCTCGACACATGCAGACAAAAGCATTTCCAACTGGGGCACAGAGGTGGTTGTAGGGTAACGAGTCACATCAGCTTGGTGGGGAGGAGCAGGCAAGGCCATCGGTTATGAGGCATTAATTGTCCGGGTATTGATTGGGCAAACACATTGTGCTTTGCTTGTGTCAGGCAGACAACTGTGTTCACAACCCCCATTTTCAATAAGACAGTCCCAAGGCCTACTTTGAAGTGAAGTGTGCCATCACCTTTCTCTGTGCAATGCAGCTCAAGGAGAAGGTGACAGGGATGTGGTGTTTTAGGGGGAGAACACCTGAATGTCCGGCCCCATACCGCCAAAGGGGGTTATAGGTAACTGAGGTGGTCAGATTTGGTTCTTGAGCTGTGCACACACACCATTAACACTGCACTCATAGACAAATCCTTCAGCCTTGAACTCTCAGGATTTTACCTCCCAGGTCATATCGGTGGCCGCCCTAACACACTGCGGAAATTCCAGTTCTGGTACTTAGTTATGTTATCCCCAGTCTCCCACTCAAACCAGCTCAGTGTTCCAGAGTTGCTGGACCACTTATCATTAGTGAGATTCAATCTGTGGAGCTGCAGCCAGCAGTAGCTTACTGCCAACACTTGTATCTGATGCAGTAAACTCCTGCTGGCTGTGGCTTTGCTGCTCCCAAGGTCGCAAGCTGTGCTACAGCAAAAGTCACAATGAAGTGGCGAAACATGTTTCCTTGATCTGGAGAAAACACAGAATCCACCTGAGCCTACAGTGTCACTTGAGACAATTGAGAGCGTGTGATCAGCCCCACATAGATTCGTTGTGCACTGTGTTATATGTCTGACATCCACGTTACATATGCACTAACCCTCCCTGCAGAGTAAAGGAAAGAAGTGCCTGTGGGGGAGGGTTGCATGCTGATCTTTGAAGCCCCAGGCTGAAGCATTGCTAATGCATTCCCCGGTTATGTTACAGAACTGTTAGGCTCACCTCAGCTCTACAGAAAAAATATGTGTAATAATTGAAAATGTGCAATCAGACACAGAAGGTGGAGTAACTAAAACAACTCCGCCTAATAATGGTAGAATTTTACTTCCTTGCTTTTCATCTGGTAGCAGTTTTAGGACTGCTTAGTTGTGTAATCCTTAGTGTTACAGGAAGAACTGGGATGATGTAAACTGGGACAAGTTCCACTTTCACTCTGCTATTCACTTTGCAGCCTAAATGATGATGGCAGGCTAAAGAAAATTAAATCAAATAGTGCAGTCTTCACTCGGACTGTTACCCTTTCCATCGGAGTCCCTTCCACATGAGTGTTCACCCTCATTTCTATTTCCCAACTGGTTTCCTCCTTCAATGCTCCCATCTTTGTATTAACATTTACCCTCTGTCCATTAAAAAAAGAACTCTGCAGCCTTTACTTGGTTCGTCCCTCTTTTCCTTGGATTATGTTCTTCACGGGTGCTCATTCCTGTTTCTATTTCCCTCTCTGCTCTCCTCTTTGTATTAACTCTCTGTCCAGCATGCAAAGTAAAAACAAAATGTACAACTTCTACTTGGACTGTGTGTCTTTCTCTAAGAGTACTTTCCCCATGACTGATAATGTCATTTCTGTTTCCCAGCCAGGTTCCCTACCCACACCCCTCTTCATATTCACTCTCTGCCCATCATAGACATTATAAGCACTAAGTTGTGCAGCCTTTACTTGAACTGTCTCTCTTTCTTCAGTCTGTTCCCCATGAGTGGCCACCCCATTTCTTTTTTCCTCCTTGTTTTGATTCCAGCTCCACTCTTTCTATTACTATTTACCCCTTTATTATGCTATTTATTCATGCTGTCCAATTGTGTAGGCACTGTATATGCCTATAGGGTCTAGCCTATAAGGGTCCACTTTTTTCAGAGTAGCAGGTCAGATCCATTACCAGGTTTGTCAAGTTACATGCCCTTATGTTACAAACAAAAAAAAGGATGAGGTAAAGTGCCTGAAATCAGGTGACAGTACTGAGTTAATATTTCAGAAAATTCTGCCTTTTTTAGGTAATTTGGTTTGAACACACATATAGTGCTATTGTATTTTCATATGCATGCTAGATCCACTATACAATACTGAAAAATGACAGTGAAGATGGTACTGTATACTTCTGGTGACATCACGGCGCCTGCAGCAGCCTAGGAGTTGAGCTCTCTCCCCGAGAAAAACTTAAAACCTCCAAAAACCTTAAACTTCACAAAACTTTCAATCAGAATGCCACCAGGAGGTACCAGGAATGACAGAGAAGACAAATTTGAACAGAAGGCAGCAAATAAAAAGCCCAATGGCACCAGATCTAAAGATAGGCCACATGCCCACAGCTGGAGTGCATCTCCTCACAGCCTGCATGACTCTGACTACGATACAGAGGGTGAGTCGGAGATTTTGTCCAGATCTCGTTTCGAGACTCTCCTGAGGGAGATCCAAGACTCATGCACTGACAATAAGAGGGAATTCCAAAACCTGTCACGGAAACGTGACAGGCTGGAATAACAAATCAAGCAGGCAAAGCAGAGAATAGCCCACAGTTAAAGCACCGGAGTGCTCCTGGGCCAGGCGGTGGGCTCACTCTACCAGCATTCCCTGGCTCTACAAGCAAAGTGCACTGACTTAGAGAGCAGATCCAGGAGGGATAACCTCTGTCTCTACGGCTTGGTGGACAGCACCAAGATTCAACCCATGGCTTCCTTTATTGAGGACCTCCTGAGGGACATACTTGAATTACCAGAGGGCTACCAGATCCATGTTGAGCGAACCAACAGATCCCTGGTACCTAAACCCTTGGATCCTACTGCCAGACCCAGGTCCACAATCATGAAATTTTCTAGCTACAGAGTCAAAGAAGACATCCTTAAATAAGCATGGCAAAAAAAAAGAGCTAAAATACCCTGATTCCCGGCTGTCATTGGACCAGGACTACCCCCCCTGCCGAGATACAACAGGCCAGAGAACGGTGGACCCCTTTCTTCAAAACTCTCTGAAAGCACCAGATCTGCTTCCAGACTCCCTATTCTGTAAGGCTCAGGATTCTCTGGGAGGAAGGAGCAAGAACCTACAATTCACCCAATGAAGTGGTAACAGCGTTTTGGAAAAAAGGTATCACCCCCCACAACTTGAGCTGGAACGCATGAAGTGGAAGCAGATGGTGAACATGAACTGGCACCTAGTTGCAAGTCGGAAGAAAACAAGCTCTGCACTGGAGTCGGTATGTGTATTTCTTGAGCAAGTAGCCACTCTGCAAAAGAAGAAAGAACAGGGTCCACAGCATGAATCCCCAATGGCGTTGGGCTGAGAAACTACCCTAGAGGTAACTGTGTTTTTTCCATTGTGCTCCATTTGTGGGGAATTGTTTCAGCCCCCTCCCTGCCTTCTGCATAGAAGAGGTTGATGTCACTTGTACAGGGCCTCACTGAAGCGCCTCCTGACACTCAGGTTTGTTTGTGCCCCCCCCCCCCCGTTTTCTACTGAAGAGGGCTCTTTATACTGGGGGAATACTGATGGGCCCAATTTCAAACTGTGTCATCGCTTAACTGGAACCTCCCGAAGGCCGATTTGTCACAGCACCTGATCTGCACCACCCTGGCAAGTCGGGATCTCTGTTATTTGCTTTCTTTTCTTGTTGGGACCTGATGACACTGTGCTCCTTTTGGCTATGAACCTACCTCCTCCCCGACTCCACGAAGAGAGCGGGGGTTCCTCTCCCCTTACTTTGGGAAACAATAATATCACAGGCCTGCCCTGGCAGTCACACGGATTGCAGTTGAGGGGAGGGAGACCCTGTTATTAACTACTAAGCTTGGACTGGAGCCCTTGAATTGTCTAGATAGACTGATCTTGTGTAGAATAAAGACTGGCAAAGTAAGAAGAGTGAAGAGTACCTGCTTGGAGTTTGGTCACTTGTTGCATGGCAAAGGAGGGAGATACAGAACATGTTGGAATGGTAGATGATAAAGGGCTACTGGGTGAGGAGGCTGTACATGGGGAGCTGGGGGGATGAAATGGGCTGCAGGGTGAAGGGGATACTGTGTTGTTCTACTTAAACAGGATGTACATGTGTTGACACATTTTGTCTCAGTTATACTCCTCTGCAATTCATCATAAGTGAAATGGGATAATTCTTGGGGGGAGGAGAGGGAAACAACTTGGTACTGCTGTTCTGCCTTAGATGGGGGTTGCCGTGATGCAATTTACTGATCTATTTTGAGGTCAGGAGCAATACCTATGATGTCGGGGAGGGCCCCACTCACACGGGGCATTCTAATACCTCCTCTTCTCACCTCCCCATCCGAATGGATTGGGGGTGGAGAACAGAAACCTGACATTTCAGGTTTCCCACCATGGAAGTGAACAACCAATTTCCAATATATAGTTAAAGTTACTGCCCTGTTGGCAGAAGGTTTTATGTGTTTACAAGGTCAAAATCTGATGAGTGTGTTGTATGTTGTTGGGTGTTTCCCTCATGGCGACACCGGAACTTTTGGTATGGTTAATCAGGGGAAAGGAAACAGAATGACTCTATGGGTCTATACAGATGGCTAGACACATGAGTTTTGCTCATATAATGTCCACGGGCTATCTAGCCCAGTTAAATGTAGTAAAAGTCTAAGTTACCTGAGAAAGGTAGCAGTGGACTTTATATTTCTTCAGGAGACCCATTTGTCTCCCCAGGAACATACTACGTTAGGTTCTATGGGCTTTGACAGTACTGCTACAGCCTCTTATAAACAGGGGCGCCGAAGAGGAGTTGCAATCCTGGTCCCCAGACATGTCCCATTGGAAAAAACAGATGTGCTAGCTGACCAGGAGGGGAGGTATGTCCTGATGAAAGGGACTTTGCAGGGTAGGCCTTTGACCCTGGGGTCTGTATAATTCCCTCCCGGGTCAGACTCATCCTTATATTGAAAATTCTTAACAACCTTACAAGAATGGGCACAAGGGGATGTGATATGGGGAGGTGACCTAAATCTAACCCTAAACCCTACTTTGGACTCCACAGCACAGACCCCTTGCAGGGAACACCATAAAGCCAAAAGAGTCAAGAGAATGCTGGGGGAACTAGGATATGTAGACATTTGGTGCCACCTAGAGGGTAAAAAGAGGGATTATACATTTTAATCAGCTGTGCACCAAACCTATACCAGATTGGATTATTTTTTGGTCCCTAAAGAGCTGGTGAGTCAAGTACAAGAGGTGTCGATTGGGGACTTTGTTTTATCCGATCATGCCCTGATATTTTTGACCATGAGGCTGACGAAGAGTAAGAAAATTACTTTTTGGAGGCTAAACCTTTCTTTGCGCTAAGATACAGAAGTGATAGATTCAATATGACAAACTGTCGAATATACTGTGAAGGACAATGACCTTCTTGGGATTTCCCCGGCCATCTTGTGGGACACCACTAAGGCGGTCATCAGAGGGAAATTCATAGAATGGTCTGTCAGGAGGAAAAGAGAGAGGGAGGGGGGCTAAGAAATCAGAACTAATGGTCCAAATACAACAACAAGAGGCACTGCAAAAACTTAAGATAGATAAGGAGAGAACAAGGTGCCTAAAACAACTAAAAGCCAAACTTTCTACCATGTTGGACTATGCAGTAGAACAAAAACTTCTTTTCATAAAACAGAAGTACTATGAGGGTGGTTTGAGATCTCTGAGGCTTTTGGCTGAGAGATTACAAGCACAATGAAGTAGGGCAACCATTCAGGCTGTACAGTAACCCGCTTCACATAGGACAGAGAAGGGGGTAGTAGGGATTGCCGAGGCCTTCCGGGAACATTACACCACCTTATACAAACAGGGACCACAACCCCCTAGAGACCATATCAAGGACTTCCTCCATGATCTACGTCTCCCCTCACTTTCAAAAGAACAGGCCGATCACCTAAACCGACCAATAGGGGATGGGGAAACTGATACAACCATTAGAGGGTTAAAGTCCTTCAAATGCCCTGGCACTAATGGGCTACCGGGGGAATTTTACAAGAAACTCTGCCCAGACCTTGTTCCCCTACTGGACAGAGTGTTCCAAGCTTTATAGGGAAAGGAGGGACAAGTGCCCCCCTCATGGATACAGGCCATTACATCTGTAATCCCCAAACTGGGGAAAGACCCCTTTTATGTTCCTCATACCACCCTATTTCAATACTAAATATTGATTCACTGACCTACGCAGCCAGTATAGTGTTATGCTTGTGCAACTGTGTTAGTTTGGCTTTGGCCATTCACACTCTCTATTCCAGAGGGAATTACCACCCTGTAGGGTTACGAAAAGCAAGGAACCCTCAGAAAGGGTTCCACCCCTAAAGGTGCCACAGGACGATTCTCGTGATTAAAGGTACCTTAGAAATCCCCCTAAGGTGAGAGAGCTGCCACTGGAGGAGGAGGGGAGGATGGTGGGGCAAAGAAAAAATGCTTCACAATGAGGCTGAGAGGAACTGCTTACATAGCTCAGGAAGTGGGAGTGGCTGGCTGCTTGGCCACTGAACTCCAGGCAAAGCCTTTCTAACTCACTGACCTATGCAGCCAGTATAGTGTTATGCTTGTGCAACTGTGTTAGTTTGGTTTTGGCCGTTCGCACTCTCTATTCCAGAGGAATTACCACCCTGTAGGGTTACAAAAAGCAAGGAACCCTTGGAGTGGGTTCCACCCCTAGAGATGCCACGTGATTAAAAGTACCTTAGGAATCTCCAAAAGAAATGTAGTATAATCATCCCCAAAGAAGGAGGCAACACGAAGCATATGAGCAAGCAGTAACTGTGACATAGAAGCAGTAACTGTAATGTAGTAGTAGAGTAAGTAAAGTAAAGTAAAGTAAAAATGTATTTGTTTAAAGTGCCCTTCCCAAACTCAGGGCACTTTTACAATAATTCACAAAGCTTAAATACAGTACAATATAGAATCAGTAAAACCAATAACAAACTAATAACAGACATTTATCAAATCCTTGAAAACGCCTGATTAAATAGGAATGTTTTCAGATGTTTTTTAAAGCATTCCACGGTCAGGCTAACTCGTATCTGATGAGGTAGAGAATTCCACAGGGTAGGTGCCATAAGGGTGAAAGATCTTCCTCCAGATGTTTTTAAATATACTCTGGGAATATCTAGCAATCCCTCATCAGAGGATCGGAGTGAGCGGGAAGGGCAGTAAGGCACCAGGAGTTCTTTCAGGTAGTGAGGTCCCAAATCGTGTAGGGCCTTATAGGTCAGTAATGTGACCTTGAAGGTGATCCACCACTGTATAGGCAGCCAGTGCAGTTCACACAGCACAGGTGTTATATGCTGGATCTAGAGATTATCATCAAGAACCTGGCTGTCACATTCTGCACAAGCTGCAAGTGGTGGATTTCCACCCCCAGCAGCCCTAGACAAAGGGTGTTGCAGTAATCAAAATGACTGGTGACAAAGACATGGACCAGGGTAGGAAGATCTTCAGGCGGGACCAGATGTTTCACCCGGGCTATATTCCTTAGATGGAAAAAGGCAGACTTGACTACAGCCACACCTGCGCCCTCAGGGTCAGGCCCTCATCAAATACCACGCCCAGTTTACACACCTGGACAGAGGCCATAAGCAGGGTCCCCTTGAGATATAAACCCAAGGGTTTCCCTGCCCAGACCCCTGTTGTCCTAAAACCAAGGTCCACCACCAATACCTCAGTTTTTCCTGAATTCAACTGAAGCCGACTAGTACTCATCCACTCCTGTATCTCCAGCAGGCAGTTATTAAACACTGTGATAGAATCAGACTCCTGTTCAGGCACAGAAGACAAATAGAGCTGAGAATCATCAGCAAAACAATGAAAACTCAACCCATACCATCTTATAATGTCCCTAATGGAAGCATATGCAGTGCAAACAACATGGGGGACAGCACCGAACCCTGTGGAATCCCGAAGGGCAGCCAGTGAGGGGCTGAGGAATAAATCCTTGACACCACTCTCTGTGATCTGCCCTCAAGGAAAGATCGAAACCAACTGTGGACTGCCCCCCTCAGTCCACAGAAAAACCAAAGGTGGTTGAGCAGCACCCCATGATCCACAGTGTCAAATGCTGCTGAGAGATCCAGGAGAACCAAGATGGAATGAGCTCTCTGATCTCTTGCCATCAGGAGATCATTTAGTACCCGAACAAGGGCTGTCTCAGTGCTATGCCATTTCCTGAAGCCAGACTGGACAGGGTCATAGATATTGTGGCTGATCAAATGATCCTCCAGCTACAGAGTGACCACCTTCTCAATAACTTTCCCTACAAAGGGTAAGTTAGAGACTGGTCTATAGTTTGCTGGGCACTCGGGATCAAGAGAGGGTTTTTTCAAAAGGGGTATACCACTGCCTCCTTTAAGGGATCCGGAAAGATCCCTCTCTTAACCACCAATATCCCAGCCAGGACCGGGCCGATAACCTCTACACACCCCACTAACAGGTGAGTAGGGCCTGGATCCAAACCACAGTAGGTAGGTCGCAGAGTCTGGATGATCCTCACTATATCCATGACTGCCAGTTGGCTAAAGGTGGACCAAGTTGACTGGGCATTAGTACCACTCGATTGATCAGTGCAAGGCCCAATGGGAAGGTGCTGGCTGATCTCATTACTGATGGTGGATACCTTGTCAGTGAAGAATTTTGCAAACTCCTCACACTGTATTTGTGACAACGCTCGACCGGCCTGTAGACAGGCTGGATTGCACAATCTGTTCACAGTCTGGAAGAGCTGGGCTGGTCTACTCTTCACTGTAGCAATTTCCCTGGACAGGAACTCTGCCTTCTTATGGGAAATTGCTGATTGGTAGATCTTATAATGATCTAGCAATCCAAGCCTATCCACCTCCAGGTGAGTTTTCCACCAGCATCTTTCCAATCTTCACCCCTGCCTCTTCAGTTCATGGACCTCCCTGTTAAACCAAGGAGCCCCTGGGTGCAGAGTATGGGGATGAACACGAATTGGAGCAATGACATCCAGGGCCCCACCACAGCCCTATTATAGGTCAGGAACAGGGGCCCTAGGTCAATACTATCCATTGAAAATCCCGAGAAGTCCAGCTCCATCATTAGGCCTTCTGAGGTGACCCCTCTGAAAGGACAGAACTGCAGTAACTCCTTAGGGGCAGGCCTATTTCAGGGGGCTGTGAAACTGAACCTCAGGGCGTGATGGTCAGACCAACTGATTGGCTCCACCTCCACATCGGAGATCTCCATCCCCAGATGGAACACCTCATGGGTTGCAGAGGTAATAACCTGTGACAGGCCCAATGAATCCATCAGTTGGAGGAGGTTTTGTCCAAATGGCGAGAGTTCATCGTCGATCCAGGCATTGAAGTCCCCCAGAATTAACCGTCTAGGAGACTCCAATACCATTTCGGCCATGAAGTCCGCAACCTCCTTCAGGAACTCCCTCCCATCACCTGGTAGAGGTAGATGAGAAGGGTCCTGTAGCCTGCACCTGCACCCACAATACACTCAAGGGAGTTGGTGTCTCCAACTGGCACCTCCCTGAGATCCAGATCATGTCTAAAACAGACTGCAACCCCCCCCCCGCCTCTGCAGTCCACTCTTGGGTGGTGAATCACTGAGAACCCAGCCAGAACTGCAGATTCCAAAATAGGACCCGCATTTTCATCCAGCCAGGTTTCAGTGATGCAAGCCAGATCGACAGAGGAAAGATCCGCAACCACTGTGGTCTTATTCCTAATCTATCTGGCATTGCTTAACACCTCCCGAAAGGGACGGGAGTTCAAGGATGGCCCCACTTCCTGCCTGACAAAGTCAGAGCCCTTGGGTATGGGAACTAAGCAAGGAGAACCTTGCTCCTGTGCCCATTTGCGCCGAGGACATCTCCTGGCTTTCACTGTCCCTATCCGCCCACTGCTCTTCCATCCCCCCTAAGAGTTCCAGGATCCCCGTCTCCTTCTGCTCCTTCGTCTCAAGATGCCGAAAACTCAACATCTATGATAAACTTCTAAAGTGAGTGGAGATGGTTTGAAAGGACGGAGATCCCTAAGTCTTGAGGGGGAGTACTGCCTGACCATCTCTCTAACACCCCAACACATATTTCAAGCACTCCAATGACCCAATAATCATTCACACTCTGCACAATCAATACCCTTCCACCCCCCTTAACTTAAAACATATTACAAAACAATACTACAGTAAAACCACACATATAAAAGCACTTCCAAGAGAACTTTAATATTTCAGTCCAAACATTAAAGTCTCGGATGAGGAGATTGGTCTGAATAAATAGTGCAAGTCCAGGGGAGAAAAATAATGAAGCACCGTAAGGAACTCCACTTTAAGAACTTCAAGTCATGGAGTGAAATAAATTAAAAACTATATGAACTGAACTTAGAACCAGCAAATAACGAAATAAGGCTTAAGCACCCCTCCCCTTACTGAGGTGTACAACATAAAATAAAATAAACAATGTCAGATAAAGTTCAGACCCCCAGGCCCTCTCACTACCTGGGAAGTTCAAAATAAGAAAAGGCACTCTCACTGCCCAAATAAGATAAACATTTGAGTTCTGGCTGTAGGTTTGAGTTCTGACCATAAGTTTCCAGTAAACAAATTTCTTTAAAGCAGGGACCTCCCAACATCAATTCAGATCTTGCTCAACAGTGCCAGACACCCAAAAGCCCCATCTATGAGGGCCACCACTGGAACTATCTGCCCCACCACCTCGGCACCTCACTTGCGCCAGTCCACTGGCTGGCTCAATGAAGAGCCTTGGAAAACCACGGGCCTACCCGCCGGCTTCCTGGTCAGGCCAGGCCCAGTACTCCCGAGCAGAAACAGACTCCAGTGGCTAACCACCCACAAATATAGGGTCCTGCTGTCCCGGCCCGGCAGGAATACAATTTAAAAGCCAAGTCGTTTTCAGCAGCAACCTCCGAATGACAATCACCTCCAGAAATAAAACAAAATCTTGACAATTCAGTCCAGACAAGCCCAGACCCAAAATAATATTCTTTCAGACTCTCCACCACATCACAGGGTTGAAGAGATCTCTATCGGCCAAGAACTCTCCTCTGCAAGACCACAAAGCAATTCATGTAGAGGTCCCTGCGTACAATTTCCACAGAAATTCATCCAAGGGCAGTCAACCAGGCCAAATAAAGGATCCGCAGAGCTGAAAGCTGGAAGACGTCAAAGATTTCAAACAGTCAGGAAGCCTGGGGAATGAGCCATAAACCCCCTTCAATGGGTGTATCCTCAAAAATCCATCGAGGACAATAAACGGGAAAATGCTAAGCAGTCGGCAAATAAACAGCGAACGCGGTACACAGTATAAATAAACAGCCGAAAAGTACTATAGCAAGCAAAGCAAAACATAAAACATAAAATTAATTGAGAAAAAGAACAAAAAATCAGCAGGCAGGCAGGAAAACAATCAACAGACTCCTGACGGTTGGCCCAGCGTGGCCACCCTCTTCCTCTGTCAAGAGAAGCATAGACAGTTTGATAATACAATGAGATGCTTAGTTGGATAATGTAATGATTGCCCAGGTTTCTGTAGCATGATGCTGATGGTTTGCATTGAGATTAGGGGATCTCCTAAGGAGAGAGGGAACGGCAGGACATCCTCCACGTCCATCCAACAGTGGAACCTGCCTAAAGAAACTAGGAGAAACAACTATGCTAACTAAGTGTTATGACCTGAGGCAATGGAGGAGAGAAAAAAAAACCCTATGAGGAGGAAATCTCTGGGGATCCAAGGCCTAGGTCGCCTTCCCTCCAGGCTTGGGATAGTTTATTCAGTGACGCTCTGCAGCTACAATTTGGAAAACCCAATTAAAGGGAGGTGGAAAATATTCCAATTTGGAGGGAGGCTCTCACTCATACCCTCAAGTGGGAACGTCGTGGAAGGTTGTGAGAAAACTCTGCAACAATACATGCAACCAAGGTGCAGGAGGAGAGCAATGACTGCTGAGGCACTCACCTGGCCTACCCACCCTAAACTCAAACCAGGTGAACCAGAGACAGTCGTTGGGAGAATGCAGTGAAGGTGCCTTGCTAGGTAAACCACTAAAGTCAATGACTAACCGTTATAATGGAAAACTAGAGCCAAAGGAGATCGTCATAAACACCCTTCACCACTAGTCTTAAATTCTACACCAGGAGCTGCTGTCACATAGCAGGCTGCTAAAGTCAAGCCCGAGGTGAGGATATTCCCAGCTATGGGCCAGGTGAGAAGGATCCCACCCCAAGTTGGACACGCTCGAGATGTGGACTAAATGCAGAGTGAGACCATTGGCTGCAGGAACCCTGTGCCAGATAGAATGGCTGGCATGCCCCAGAATTGACTGAGAGCGAAAAAGCTGGTGAGCTGAATGAGCACGGTGTGCTAAGATTATAATGAGCATTGGGTGATGAGACCTTGCAAGGTCGAATGCAGATTGAGTGCAGCAGAATCCCAGAGGCTTAAGCTGAGGGGATGGCAGTAGGCATGAAGCAATGGTTTGCGTAAGTAAGGAGCAACAGTTGCATAAGCAAGTGTGGACCTGCACGTAGGTCAGTAAACAGAGTAGTAATAAGTGGACCTGCACGTAGGTCTGCATAACATAGGGCAAACAGCACAGAATAGTGGGGCAAGCCAGCCAGGCATTTCAAAGCTAAATCAAGGTGACAAACTCTGAGGGTTTTCAGGGCTGAAGACAGGATTTAGAACAGAAATAATTATCCACATTGGCCACGACCCCCCAAACACCTCCCAGTCCCCGCCGTAGGACAAACAAAGAAGCAATGGAAGGGCCCAGACCCACATGCAGATATAAAAGCTAATTTAATAGCCTCAGCAGGAGCTTTAGCTAACCTCAGAGTAGAACAAGGTACAATAGCGATGAGAGTAAACAAAGCAGTAGCAGGAAGCAATTAGGCCTGTGCAGCAGTAGTGAAAAAAACTGAGTAACTATGTTGTAACTGCAATAAACAAAATAAAAGGAGGCACAATGCTCTGAAAGCACTGCCACCAAGCAGTGCAATGAGACTGCTGCAATGAGGTAATTAGAACAAGCATGAGTGAGCTGTATAGCTCGGTTCGAGTAAATCTGAGTCAGGTGAATGTAATCGATTATGTAACATGGAGCAGCTAAAGTTGAGCTAAAACACACAGATCAGGTTTGCAGGTGCAGTGCAAGTAATTTGAGAACTGTGAGTAACTGAAAGCAAGCAGTATGAGCTCTGGAGTAGCAGTATGCTAAGAGCTTAGAAACAAAGCCCCCACCTCCAAAAAGGAAGGAAGCACAGACAGCTGAAGGCAAAATACAAACCAGAAGCAGGAAAATAAACACAGAAGCCCAGCAGAGACAAGCAGGAGCAGCAAGGTGGGGGGGCACAGGCCCCAGCCAGCCAGGGAGGCCCAACCAGCTCAGAGGACAAACTGACAGAGCCTTCAGCTGCAAAGAAAAAATACTTCACAATGAGACTGAGAGGAACTGCTTATATAGCTCAGGAAGTGGGAGTGGCTGACTGCTTGGCCACCGAACTCCAGGCAAAGCCTTTACAATTATAAAATATTGACCTCTATTATGACTAAAAGACTTCAAGTACTTATCCCAAATTTGGTCAATTTAGACCAGATAGGTTTCATCCCAGGCTGCCAAGCCCAAGACAGTCTAAGAAAGACCTTCCATATAATTGACCATCTAAATTCTGGTCAGCATTGATGCAGAAAAAGCATTTGATAAAGTGTCTTGGACCAACCTAGAAGAGACCTTGTCCCATTTTGGACTGGGGACTCCCTTTCTATCTTTGATTTCTAAAATATATAAAACTCCAATGGCCTATGTCCGTGCAAATGGACATCATGCACGAGGGTTCCCCCGGAGCATGGAACTAGGCAAGAGTGCCCTCTGTCACCCCTCCTATTTGCCCTATGTATTGAATCCCTAGCCCAGAGTATTAGACAGGATGAGGGAATCAAGGGTGTGCAGATTGCTGGGCGTCAGCACAAGATTTCCTTATATGCTGATGGCATTTTACTATACCTAGAGGAGCCCATGGACTCTTTAGCCCGGATGATGGACAAACTAACATAATTGTCCACCCTGGCTGGCTATTCTTTAAACACCTCAAAAACAGAGATACTGTCTATCTCCCATACCTCCCCCCCCCCCATCTGAGGGCTGCTTATCCCATGAGATAGGATTAAAAACAGATGAAATACTTGGGGATTAATATTAGCACATCACACTCACAGTTACTTTAGCTCAATTTTATTCCCTTGCTGAACCAACTGAAGTTGGATATCCAAAAATGGAGTGTTCTACTACTCCCACTCCATGCCTGAATACAAGTAGTAAAGACGAATGCACTGCCTCATTTTTTGTATCTTTTTCAGGGAACCCCATGTATTATTCCAAAGAAAGACTTGGAAACCTGGCAACGGATACTTATGAGATACATATGGGCTAACAAGAAACCAAGAATCCGGAAACAGACAATGTTTCTCCCTAAGGAGCAAGGGAGTATGGATGTACCCCATCTTGAAGGTTACTGGGTTGCCATCCAGATGAGGATTGGGCTGCTGTGGGATCATCCAACTTATAAGGCCACTTGGAAAGAGACTGAGGTGGGAACTCATGTGTCCTCCCCTTGTCAACCCTTATTTTCCACCCTAGGGATCAACCAACAAATAGGCAAAGAAGGCTCACAGCCACCCAAACTACACTGGAGGGATGGAAAAGGGGGACTATGTGTAGAGTATATTTGGACAGGGCCTGGAGGTACCAATGGTGGGCAGTGAATCCTGAATTTGGTCCAGAGGCTCTGGACTCCTTGTTCCACACTAAGGCCAAAGCAGATTTCCAGGCACCCTAGCAGCTGTTACAAAAGGGATGATTGCTCCCCTTTGAGGTAGCTCAGAGATGTTTTAACCTTACACTATCTGACAAAATGAGATATTTCCTAATTTGCAGTTACATTAATCAAAAAAGCAGAAGGGGCCAGCTCACTGGGGGGCTGGGGACTATGGAGGAGATTTTTGAACAACTCTGGAAATCTGAGAATGCCTCAGGTGCAATAACTCTCCTTTACAAGAGATACAGTGGCGTGAAAAAGTATTTGCCCCCTTCCTGATTTTCTCTATTATTGCATATTTGTCACACTGGATGTTTTCAGGTCTTTAGACAAAATATAATATTAGATAAAGGGAACCTGAGTGAACAAATAACACTTTTTTTTTTACTTATTTCATTTATTTAATGAAAAGTTAATCAACACCAACGGGCACTGTGTGAAAAGTAATTGCCCCCTAGTTAAATCAACCCAATTAAAGGGATAATTAGAGTCAGCTGATTGAACACAGCCAGGCTTGATTACAGCCAGCCCTGCTCAATATAAATCTCACTTATTTTGACCTTACCATCAGAGTCACGTTGCCAGCACAAAGATTCAACAAGCACATTATGCCATGATCAAAGGAAGTTCCTGAAAAGATCAGAAAAAATATGTTGCCCTCTATCAGTCTGGAAAGGGTTACAAAGCTATTTCTAAGGCTCTGGGACTCCATCAAACCACAGTGAGAGCCATAATCTCCAAATGGAGAACACTTGGAACAGTAGTGAATCTTCCCAGGGGGCGGCCTGCAAAATTACTCCAAGAGGCGCAGCGTAAATCATTCAGGAAGTCTCAAAGGATCCTAAAACAACATCCAAAGAACTGCAGGCTTCTCTTGCCTCAGCTAAGGTCAGTGTTCACGACCCCACAATCAGAAAGAGACTGGGCAAAATGGGCTTCATGTGAGAGTAGCAAGGCAGAAACCACTGCTAACCAAGAAGAACATAAATGCTCGTCTCTCATTTGCCAAAAGCACCTGGATGATCCACAAGCCTTTTGGGAAAATGTTCTATGGACAGATGAGTCCAAGTGGAACTTTTGGATGACATGGATCCCATAATGTCTCGCGTAAAAGCAAACACAGCATTCCACAGTAAGAACACCATACCAACAGTCAAACATGGTGGTGGTAGTGTGATGGTGTGGGGATGCTTGCTGCCTAAGGACCTGGATGGCTTGCCATAATTAAAGGAACCATGAATTCTGCTCTGTACCAGAAAATTCTTAAGGAGAATGTCCGGTCATCCTTCCGTCAGCTGAAGCTGAGCGTAGTTGGGCCATGCAGCAAGACAATGATCCAAAACACAAAAGCAAGTCCACATCAGAATGGCTAAAAGAAGTAAAATTAAAGTTTTGGAGTGGCCTAGTCAAAGTCCAGACTTAAACCCAATAGAGATGCTGTGGCAGGACCTGAAACGAGCAGGTCATGCTAAAACCTACCAAATGTTGCTGAATTAAAGCAGTTCTGCGAGGAAGAGTGGGTTAAAATTCCTCCACAGAGATGTGAAAGACTGATATTGAATTATAGGAAGTGTTTGGTTGCAGTCATTGCAGCTAAATGTGGCATAACCAGTTATTAAGTGTAAGGGGGCAATTACTTTTTCACACAGTGCCAGTTGGTGTTGGTTAACTTTTTTTCATTAAATAAGTGAAATTAAAAAAAAAAAACAAGTGTTATTTGTTCACTCAGGTTCCCTTTATCTAATATTACATTTTCTCTAAAGACCTGAAAACATCCAGTGTGACAAATATGCAATAATAGAGAAAATCAGGAAGGGGGCAAATACTTTTTCACACCACTGTATACACAGCAGCTTAATTCCAACACTGAGTATATTAGATAAGAATGGGAACAGGAAATGAATTTAGTTATTACAGAGAAACAGTGGGAAAAGGGCTGGAGGAATACTTGGAGGATGACCTCCTTACCCTTGTGGCTGTAGTTTCTATGGAAATTTGAGGACCAGATACTTTAGGGTATCTGTGATGGTCTCCAGGCAGCAACCGGGCACATCCTCACATTGTTGGAGACAGTGTGGGAGCCTACAGCCACACACACACCCATGTCTTCTGGGCTTGCCCAAGCCTTCAGCAATTTTGGACACATATTATTAATTCCTTAAAACAGATATTTCAAGTACAGGGTGAGCTGGGACCAGACATTTTTATGTTGGGAGAGATTCCTGGGGAGGTTAGGGGACAGGAAGCTGCCTGCCTTTGGCAGGAACTGACAGTGGCTGCACTGAAAACAATAACTAGAAAGTGGCTCCAGGCCAGTCCACTGACAAACCTGGAGTGGCTGGAGGTGGTCACTCAGATACAGCAACTCGAGGAAATTACTTTTAAACTCCAGCAGAGAACCTCGGCTCTCCAGAACCGATGGACAAGATGGGTAATCTGGAGAGGTCAAGATAATTAAATACATTTAGAGAATGGGATGGAACTTCCTTTTCTCCATGCAAAACCTTGATGAGAATCCCCCCCCAAGGACAGGTGATGCTAGGTGCCTGCGGTGGGAGGGGGGAATGGAGAACATCTTCTCATCTCTGAGGGAACACCTGAAGGGGGATAACTATCATAGACTAGCATACATTTGGTTGATACATTCACTAATTATGATTGATTGTAAAAATGAAGTTTCTTTAAAAATAGATAAAGACCTTAAAGTTTGGTTTAGATCTTTTTACTGTTTTTTAATTTCTTTTTATCAATGTAATTGAGTTGTGGACATCAATATACCATGGCATTAGAGTTCTTATACTTGTTCAGCAAAGGGACTATAAATAACCGTTTAGCCTAAACTGGAATTACTAGAGAAGAAGGCTAAAGTGGGAAGAAGTAGTGCAATGATTTTAATGTTATGTCTATGTTGATTACATCCATTATGGTTAATTATCTAGAGTATTTGTTCTATCATATGTAAACCAAGTAGACTTTTTACGTGTAATGAAATCAATAAAGAAGTATAAAAAAAGATGGTACTGTATATGCAAGGAGTTCCCCTACAGTAGTCCTGTACTTTTTACAATGTATAGCCAGCCTCTGTAATTTTCAGTAGTAATACTGTTAAGGTATTACCCACATCTACAGGATAGCTGTCAGAACCCTTTGTGATCTTTTAGTACCAGTATTAAGCACTAGATCTGGTTAAGAAGAATAAAAATGGCATGCATGCATTTATGATATTTTCTACACACTGCTTGTTTTTAAGTTATCTCGAGACACTTATTTTCCTGTAGTCTCCTAGAAGTTTTGTTATTTGGGTAAGCAACTATTATTATCTGATTCTTTGCATTCACACTATGCATACAGTGGTGATTGTACAAAAGTTTATCAGTGCTGAAGTATACCTCGAGGTACCACTGAGGCACTCAAGATCAATTTGCATTGACTGTAATGTGATCCTGCCTCAGTACCACTGAGTTATACCACGAGGTATACCTCAGTACTGATAAACATTTGTACGATCACCACTGTAGAGAGATACATATATATATAAAATATATATATATATATATATATATATATATATTAAAACAACAGATCATGTCTGATGCAACCATATTAGTTTGAACAGCTGATTCACTGTTAGATGACCTAACGGAAGAAAATGAAGTACAGGGTGTACTCTCAATATGACTATGCAGACACAGGGATTTCCTGAAGGGTAAGGATTACTAATCTGCTGGAGTCTTGCCAGCTACTGCATTTTACTGACTGGTTGGCCCCACTACAATCTCACTGCAATGATGTAAAATTGATACACAGATTTCCAACACCGGGGAGGAACTGAATATGGTACTAGGGAATGCCATCAGTACAGTGGCAGAAAAAGGGGGAGGTGCTGCTGATGGTGATGGACTTCAGCCTGCTAAGTGTTGATTGGAGTGTCCCAGCAACAGTCTCAGCTAGAAGTAGAGGCATCTTAGACTCCCTGCAGGGGTTGTTTGTCAGACATTGACTGTACACTTCTGTCCCTCCAGTACTCCTGGTACTTTCAGTGCCCCCCTTCTCCTTCCTTTGTGAATACTGAGCAAAAGTATTTGTTCAGGATGTCTGCCTTTTCCTGGTCCCCCCTGCCAGTGCCTCCCTCCCTTTTTAATCTTATGATTCCACCCCTGGTCTTCCTCCTTTCCCTTACATACCTAAACAATGTCTTGTCCCCCTCTGTCACCACCTGGGCTCTCCTCAGTTTGTGCCTTCATGCTCCTTGCTGCTTTCCCTGCTTCCCTCTGTTTCCCTAGATACACATCCATATCCTCCTTCCTCTGTGTCTTCTTATACCTTCTGAATGCTACCATTTAAGAGTTTGCCTTTTCCACCACCTCTTTTGAGATCCATAGCAATCTCTTTGTTCCCCTGCTTTTTTGACTTGCTTGATGTAGAGGTTTGCTGCCTTCCATATTGCCCTTTTTAGCTTCACCCTCTTTTCCTCCACCCCACCTAAGTCATCCCTCCAGCAGATCATCCCTGAGGCATTCACCCATCTTTTTAAAATCTACCCTCCTGATGTCCAAGACCCTCACTCTTGTGTGGTTCAGTTCCACAGCAATCCTTATATTGAACCACGCTGTATGGTGATTGCTATTCCCCAGCTGGCATCCTACTCTGACATCTGTAACATTGTCCCTGTTAGTGAGTACCAGATTCAGTATTGCTCCATCATGAGTGGGTTCACTGACTAGTTGTGAATATGGCTGTCACTCTCCCTGTTAGTATTTGAAAAAAGGACCAGTCAGGAGGTATTGCCACTGAACAGCTATAAGGCCATTGATTGACTGTGTCAACCAATGGGCTTGCAGTGTGTACTATAAGCTATCATGCACAACATTGTGAATGACCTGTGTCATTCACAAAGTTGTGCATGACAGCCTACAGTACACACTGCAAGCCCAGTCTCTGACACAGTCGACCAATGGACTTACAGCTGTTCAGTCGCTGTCATTCACAGACAGCTCTGTCGGCAGGCAGCTGTGGTTGTATGAGGGTGGGATGTGCTGCCCGCCGACAGTGGTACTATGCTGTAGCGGAGAGTGGGGTGGGTTGGGGTGCCTGAGTGGGTGGGGGTGGGAGATCTTCTGAGCTACTGGGGATCTTATGGAGGCACCACGGTGTGGTCGGGTCAGGGTGGGAGGGTGGGTTCTGACAGTACAACATTATTGCCGCAGGGAGCAGCATGACAACAGGGATGCAGCTGGATGGGGGTGGGGTTCTGTGCTTGTTCTACTACCACTGCACGGTGCGGCGGTCTTACGATGACACGGGCAGGGAGAGGGGGTGGATACCAGTCGCCTACTATGGCACTCATGGGTGGGTGCATTGTACAGCACAAAGCCCTTGCAGGGGGCCTGGCACATTCTACTAGATGCAACCCTGCTCGGCACATGCAAATGGGGTGGTGATGAAATGCAAATGGCCCCATTGTGCCTTGCATACCTAATGGCTCCATATGCATATCCATGACTGTGAATGGCAGTTTTCAGTGCAGTGCATTGGGAGATGCACTGTCCTATTGCCTACCCAGCCCAACCAGAGGGTTGCATTGGCACATCCTGGGCTGGGCGCAACTGTGGTATTCACAGAAGGGATGTGCTGGGAGCATCCCTCAGTGCATCTTCTATGAATACCACAGTTTGTGCTTGGCGTATCTCATTTGCACTGGGCCATCTGAGATGCACAGAACACAAGTCCTCTGAATGCTGCCCATTATATATCAAGAAAGCAATCTTTTGTTGGAGATAGACTGACATTTAGAATTAGCGATATCCTCAGATGAAGGACTTTGTTTTTTTGCTTGAACTGCTTTCCAGAAAAACTATCCTGACCAATTACATTTTTTATTTTATTGTTATTGATAATAATAATAAAATGCTACATGATAGTTTTATAACTGTTCCTGGTTTTCCTATGCTTCTAGACCTGTGCCTCAATGACACTGTTGTATGTACTACAAACTGCCTGTAAATTTGTCCTACTGTTGCATGTACCACAACCCATATGTACATATTCCTACTGTTGTATGTACTACAAACTGTATGTAAACTTGTTTTACTGTTGTATGTGTTGCAAACTGTATGTAAATTTGTACTACTATTGTATGTACTACAAATCATATGTAAACTTGTTCTACTATTGTATGTGTTGCAAACTGTATGTAAATTTGTTCTACTGTTGTATGTGTTGCAAACTGTATGTAAATTTGTACTACTATTGTATGTACTAGAAATCATATGTAAACTTGTTCTACTATTGTATGTGTTGCAAACTGTATGTAAATTTGTTGCACTGCTGTATGTGTTGCAAACCGTATGTAAATTTGTCCTGCTGTTGTATGTGTTATTTGTCTATGTCATACCTGTACTAGTAGTAATTGTAAATGTTATCGTTTGATCAAGGTGATCTTTACAACCAATTACAAATAATATATATATAAAAGTATATCAGACTTCCGATGACATCACAACTAGAGGTGTGCAAAACCAGGGAGGTTTTGGTTTTGCCACATCACCCCTGGTTTTGGTTCTGGTATTAGTTCTGGAATCATGGCCAATATTCATTCTACATAAAAAGTGGCCTGTACCTCCTTTTTAAAGTATACTATAAAGGGAAACAGGTTAAATTATGTAGAAAAACAATAACAAGGCAGCTAGCAAGGCCCAGCTGTTAGTAAGTTGACAGGAAAAAATTATGTATTATTTTGAGCCAGTGCTAAAGTTGAATAAGCACATAGTTTCATGTGCTTGCAGTCTAAATTCCTAGCCATAATGACAGGAGACAAGATGCACTGAATACAGGGACATAGGCTGCAGCAATATAATAGGTCAGTATAGCAGTATAGCCTAGCGGTTAGAGTAACGAGTTGTGACTGAGTTTGGTCCAGCAGACCTGGGTTTGAGTTCCCAAAACCTGCACTTGCACACTATGTGACTCTGAGCAAGGCAGTACTTAACCACCTCAGTGCTCCCAGGTCAACTCTGAAAACACACACGCACGCACGCACACACACACACACACACATGCATAGACAGACACACACACACGCATGCAAGCACGCACACATGCACAAACACGCACGGACGCGTACGCACACACACACACGTAACCCCTGGCTACCTTGTTTGGTCTGTTAAACAAGGTGTGCACTGCCAAGAAAAGTGACTTGGTGACTGAAGGAGGGTAACAGGACAAAAGGACACAATAAATGGCAGGTGATGGTGTAAAGGAGATCTTTTTAAAAGGTAGCATCATGCACACACAGATGTATTGGACCCTCCACCCACCCTTTTGAACTGACGTTTTTTTTTTGGGGGGGGACTAACTTTGTTGTTTGTGTTGCCAGTAATGGGCCCCCACAGTCAACATTTTTTTTACTCAGTTAGGATGTGCATGCGTGCTACAATGTGTGTTGTTTTTTTTTCTTTTTTTTTGTAGTACAACATCATGAAAAGTCAGACTGAGGTAGCACTGTGATTTGTGAAAAAGAATTACCCATTTTTATGTAGTGTCTGTTTGTAATTTTGTTTCTTTCATAGATGACTGTCAATGACGGGGCAGTGTTTGTGGACCTGACCAGGGCTTTTGACCCGATTAATCACCTCTTGCTTTGTCAAAAGCTCCTGAAAATGAGTATTTCAGATAATATTGTGGTCTGGATCAAAAACTCTCTGGGGGTAGGTCACAGACGGTTTCCATTGGTTCAGTGTCTTCTACTTCCCGATCCCTTTTATGTGGGATCCCACAGGGGTCCATACTTGGTCCCCTGTTGTTTTCATTATTTATTAATCACATGCCATCTATTTTCAGCTCTAGTATTTGTCTCCTTTATGCTGATGATTTAATACTGTTTTATCAGGGTCAGACAATCAATCACATTAACAGTGCACTTCAGAAGGATTTTCATTTATTGTGTTCTTGGTTTTCCTCCAGTCTTATGGTTATGAATGTGAAAAAGACCAAGACAATGATATTTGACAGTACTGTCAGATTGAAGGAGAATCCTATTTTACAGATTTGTGACTGCCCTGGTATACCACTAGAGCAGGTCATTGAATTTAAATATCTTGGGGTCTTAGTAGACCCTGGTCTGACGTTTCACGCTCAAGTCAAAAAGGGTTGGTAGGACTATTAACCAAAGGTTGGGAATGCTGTACAAGTTTAAACCATTTTTGTCCTTTGAGTCTCGTAGATCTATTGCACTGGGAACTTTGATGCCTCACCTGGACTATGTCTCTTCCCTGTACTATAAATTGAGTGTGAGTGAGACTCAAGTCCTTGGTGCTGCATACAACAATATTTGTCACTTTATTCTTTCTGTTCCCCAGATGATGCATCACTGTACACTTTACATCTCTTTAGGCTGGTTATACACCAGATATTCAAAGGGGTACTGCCTGGCGCAATAGAGGTGCGCTGGTGCAACCCTGCATTGCGCCCCAGTGGGATATTGAAAGGGCTGCCAGGCACAGCATAAATCCTGATGCGCTGAAGTGCAATGTAATGGTATGCGGTGCAGATGAAGGGGGCATGCCCATGCATATGTGGCACAGCCCAATATTCAGCCTGGGATGTGTGGCGCATATGGTGGCACAGCCCTGCAGTGTGCCACATAGGAGGGCTCAAAGTTGAGCCATGCAAGAGTGGGAACAAGTCCCGGCCACCCACAGGCAGGCTGCTGTATTGCAGGGCACAACACAGCAGCCACCAGCCGTGGTTGGCCACCTCCCACCCACCACCCAGAACACCATCCACAAGCACATATCCCCTGGTAGTCTAGTGGCACCCCAGTCCCTGATTTCCTGATAAATATAATACACGTCCATCCCTGGTGGTCTAGTGGTCCCCCTCCCACCTGAGGTCCCCAATTCCCTGATATGTGTTTCATGACCATCCCTGGTGGTCTAGTGGAACCCTTTGCAGTGATTGTGGTAAATCCCATAGATCAATTCCCTAATGATTCAGTGGCATCCCCACCCTGCCACCCACACAGAACCTTGCCACCGCTCCCCGTCATCAGCAGGTGGCTGCATCCCTTGCATACTGCCCGGCTGCCCTCAGATGACAGGTACAGTGTGGGCTGTAGAGTCCATGATCCCCAGTGTAGACCAATGGGCTTGCAGGGGCATACTGTACTAGATAGTCCAAATATGTGAATGACTTCATTCACATATTTGGGACTGTCTAATACAGTATGCCTGCAAGCCATTGGTCCACACTGGGACCAAGGACCTACAGCCCATATTATACCTGTTTCACAGTCGGCCGGCAGGCCGGGCAGTATGAAGGTGGGATGCAGCCACCCGCCGGTGATGGGGGGCGGGGGGCAAGGGGTTCTGTGGTGGAGGGGGGGGCCACTGGATCACCAGGAAATTGCTCTATGGGATTTACCTGTGATCGCAGCAATGGGTGGGTGGGTCCACTAGACCACCAGGGTTGGACGGTATTATATTTATCGGGAATTGGGGACTCAGGTGGAGGGGGACCACTAGACCACCAGTGATGGACATGTCTTATATATATCAGGGAATCAGGGACTGTGGTGGAGGGGGACCAATAGACCACCAAGGATGGACATGTCTTGTATACATCGGGGAATCGGGGACTGGGGGGCACTAGATTACCAGGGCTTTTGTGTCATACATATGCTGCAGCACTATGGGCGGGATGCCCGGGATCCCCACTACACACGTCATGCTGTGCAGGGTGCCAGATGCAAGTTGCTGGGCTGCCCTGAGCAAGGCATGCAAATGGAGCCATAATGGCATGCAAATAGCCCCATGTGTGCCTTGCATATATTATGGCCTCATTTGCATGCCCCCTGCTGAATATCACAGGTGCTGCACCTAGCGCAACTGCACTTGCGCTGGCACATCCCTGTGTTCCCTATTTGTGGCTTGCGCTGGTGCAGTGCCACTGCACCATGCGCAGTATGTGTGCTGACCGTGCTATATTCAATGGTGCTGTGTCATGGCACGTCCCCATTGAATATCACCTGGTTCTGGCCCCGGCGCATCACAGTTGAGCAGCGCCCAGGCTTGTGCCACTGCACGGCGCAGTCTGAATATCTGGGCCAAAGTCAAAATTTCTATATTCCATGGGTTGTTTAGTTCATCAGGTTTTATATTCTAAGAGTTCCTTTCCTCTGTCAGATTTGGGTGTGGTTAGGGATTCACTGGTTAATTTGAGATCAAATAAGGGGATTGTTTTGGAAGCCAACCTAGTTAAAAACAAATATGGTACTCATTCATTTATATCTGTTGCCCCAAGTTTGTGGAATGATTTGCCATTTTCTCCTTACATTCTGTTTCCTCTCTACCTGGATTTAAAGCCAAATTCAGAGCCCACTTATTGTCTTTAGATGTATGTCACTGTAATATTTGATACTGTGTGCTGCAGTTTTTTATGTTGGCTCGCGGTTGAGCATGAGTCAACATATTTCAGTAGTAGCAGTTTTGGAGGTACGGTCACTGTGGGTGAATGCAGGGCACACATCAGTAGGTACATCCCTCATTCCCCAATAAGGCAGCATCCAGGTGCCACACCAGCAATACGGAATGTGGCCACCAGAGCTAAGAAAAGGTCCTCTGCAATGAGAAGCTTCAGCGCAATAACATGCCTCCCAACGTAAACATGACGGTACTGACTGCCGCCCCCTGACTTCAGGGGTGCCCAATCCCCCTGTTACATGCCCCGACCCACTTCATTTGCCAATGGGGGAGCCCACTCCCTGTCAGCATAATGACCCCCCCAAGTGTGTGCCGAGGGGGGGCCAAATCCCCCTCGGGATCATGCGTTCCTCCCCAACAGTCTTTCTTTGCTGACAGGGGGCCCAGTCCCTGTCTGCTACAGTCCCCCCTTCCCTGTTTATTTTGCTGATGGGGAAGCCCACTCCCCGTCATCAAAATGTCTCCTCTCCCATCTGTTGTGCGCCGAGGGGGCTGCCCAATCCCCATCGGCTCTTGCCCCCCCTTTTGTATGTGCAGATGGGGGTGCCCAATCCCCCAACAGCCACAGCCCCCAAAACAATCAGGTGGTATGCTGGGAGCCCACCCCAGTGTGGCAAATGTCCTGAAAAATAGAAAGTCCCAATGTTCCCCCTTTTTTTTCACCTGTAAAACAGAAACGGTCCATCGCGGTCTCCTGCCCCTACCACAACCCCGCCCAACCTCTGTGCACCTGCCTCCCCACCACCCTCACCCCATACTTAACTCCGAGTCCGGCGTGATGATCTTCGGTGGACCAGGAACACGTCTGCACTCTTCAAAGCCGACCGCGAACTGAAGAAATGCTGGTAAGCTGTATAATGGAATAAATAGGGTTTTTTCAACTTTGGTGCATATCATGGGCATTTTTTTGGAATTTTGACACCAAATTTTCAACATGGGGTTTTTGGGACCCCTCCTCATGAAATTTGTCACTGTCATGGCATTATTCAGTCCCAAAAGGTGATTTCGCAGTCACTGCGTGGAATCACCTTTCGGGACGATTAACAAATGACAGTGCCACTGTTCATGAGGGGGGCTTTCAAAAAGCCTATGTTGCAAATTTGGTTGAAAAAATCCAAAAAATGACTGTTTTATGAGCGTGCGTTGTGCAGTTTCCATGGACGTTCATAACTTCGTGAATTTGCACTATTTTCACTCCAGATTTTCAAAATTGGCATTTTTCCACACCTCCTTATGAACAGTACAGCTGTCATTTTACATATCCTGGCTGAAATGTGTTTTCACACGTCGTAAGGCGCAGAATTGCGTGGTCGCTGCGAGAAATACGTTTTCAGGACAGTTTGAGGAAATGATGGTGACACTGTTCATGAGCAGAGGTCCTAAAATGCCTATGTTGAAAATTTGGTGACAAAAATCTGTAAAATGACTGAATATAAGTATTATGCTATGCAGTTCCTGCGCACCCATGTAATCTCGCAAATTTCAATATTTTCATGCCAGATTTTCAACATTGGCATTTTTCACACCTCTTTATGAACAGTACAGCTGTCATTTTTCACATCCTGCCCAAAATGTGGTTTCGCACCTGTGTCGCACAATGGCGTGGTCGCTGTGGGAAATCAACTTTTGGGACAAATTAACAAAATCACACTGCCACTGTTCATGAGGGGAGGTCCCAAAATGCCTATGTTGAAAATGTGGTTAACAAAATCCCCAAAATAATTGGGTTATGGACGTGTGTTGCACAGTTTCTATGCAGGCTCATGACTTCACCAATTTTTCATATTTTCACTCCAGATTTTCAACATTGCCATTTTTTTACACCTCCTCATGAACAATACAGTTATCATTTTTTACATACTGCCCAAAATGTGTTTTCGGACCTGTGTCACCAAATGACATAGCCACTGTGCAAAACCACCTTTCAGCTAACAAACTGATAGCGCCCCTGTTCATGAGGTGGTGTCACAAAAAAGCTCATGTTGAAAATTTGGAGTAAAAATACCAACACACGCCTAAGGCATTAGGGTTTCCAACTGTAACACCCCACCCTGTACAGACTGACAGGCATTATGGGTATGACTTGGGATCATTGGCTGTAATGCTCCCTATTTCACCCCCACCCTGTAGGTAGTGACAGACATTGTGGTGTGCCTTGGAGTGTTCGGCTGCAAAGTTCACCCCATCCTCCTATACTACACCCACCTCAGCGTATTTCCTTATGGAATGGGGTAAGTTTAATGCCCAAAGTCCCCAAAGCACACCACAACACTTGTCAGTGTCTACAGGGTAGGGTGAGGTAAAATGCCATGAGTGTTATAGCTGACGACCCAAAGGCACACCCCAATGCCTGTCGGTCTCTGTGGGAGGGGGGGTTGGCATCACTTCAGTACTTCACTGCCATTCCTATTATGCATCTCTAACTTCTGTATGACCAATGCCAATGCCAACGAGACTACATTCGGCATTGACAAATGCTTGTTATACTTGTATTTGTATTCTTATGTTTCTTTTTTTTCCATTAAGATTTTATTAACGGTTTTTAATACAGAGAACGTATCCGTAAGACATAAAGCCAACAAGTATTAGTGAGCATACATACACAAGAAAACAGGATTACGAACATCCTCTACCCCCACCCCAACCCCACCTCCACCCTACACAAAGGCTCTGAGGAACCTGCTCAACACTGAAAACCACAAAAGCCCAACTCTATAATGAGTAACAGGTATAAAGGGGCCCCAGATTTTATTAAACCTAGACAGTTTATTTTGAAGAATGGCAATCATTCTCTCAGTTCTGAGATTGCTAGAAGCTCTTATAACCATTCTGAGTAACTGATCACAACAGAGTCCTTCCAGTGTCTGAGAACCACGCCTTGAGGGATACCCGAAATTAAGGAGATATGAAACCTCCTATTTTTAAATGGAATAAAGCTACATCTCCCAACAGACATATTTCCGGGGTGAACAAATCACCCAATCCTAACAACGGGTCTACCCCATTCTTAATACTAGTCCAAAGTGGCGCTACTTTCTGACAACTCCAAAAAATGTGCAACAGATCTCCCACTCCCTGCTGACACCTCACACAAGTTGCAGTGGCGGTTATCTTCAACCTAGCCAGCTTCTGAGGGGAATAGTAAATATTATGGAGTATCTTAAACTGGATCAGTCTCAGACGATCCTGAGAGAGCAACTTATGACAACCATGCCACAACGCTGTCCAGTCCAGTTCCCTACTGGGAAAGACAGAGGCCCAATAAGATGATGGGGCTAAGTTCTGGGAGTAGGCCCAGTTAAATAGCATAGCATAAATACTTGAAACAGCATGAGGTAAACCCGCCATAGGCCTTAATTTCTCCGAGAATTCTATTTTCGGGCTCTGTATTAACATACTACCCAGCTTACTGATTAATAGATGACGGAGCTTATAGACCTGAAAAATTGCCGAAACTGGCAACTTGAACTTGTTCATAATCTCAAGGGCAGGAGCACGTTTCCTCTACTGAAATTAAATCACTAATACAACACTCTCCCCTAGCCAACCAGTTAGCCCTCATAAGTCTACCCTCAATGTGAAACCGCGGATTGCCTCTTATGGGTTGGGCTGGATCCCTGACATGAGAGTATTTCAGGAAACCACAGAGCTGTGTATGAGCCCTCACAGAAAACCCAATCAGGGAATTCCTGAGAGATTTTGGTAGGAGATTAGGAGTAACATACAGTAAGGCTTCAGGAGTGAGACCTGCTCCCTTAATAAGGGCTAATTCAATCTGTAGCCATAAAGGGAAGTACAAGGTCTCCACTCCCTGGACCCACCTCAAATACTTGTTAGCCTGGCCTGCCCAATAGTAGAGTCCTAGGTGTGGTAGCCTAAGCCCACCCAATAATTTAGGGGCAGCCAATTTATGATAGGCCATTCTTGCCTTCTTGTATTCCCATACAAAATTGGCAATAAGCCCATGAATCTTCCTAAACCAAGAAAACGAAAGTGAAATATTCAACACACTAAGAGGGTAAAACAGCCTGGGAAACACATTCATTTTGACCAAATTTACCCTTCCCCACAGTGAAATTGGGAGTTTTGCCCATCTTTTAAAGTCTAAGTCAATTGTATGAACCAAGGCATCCAGATTTTGATATCTTACCGTCCTGGATCTCTAGATAAGGAGAGACCCAGATATTGATGGCATCCGAGTTCCACATCAGGCCCAGCTCCGTAATCTCTTGTTTGAAACCCTCCTGTTGAGAGGGTACACCACAGTTTGCCCAAATTCAGCTTATAATTGGCCAAAGAGCTATACTCTTGTATCGTGTTTAATAGGGCAGGGATCGAGTCACGGTAGGAGATATATACCAGGAGATCATCCGCATAGGCTGTTACCTTGACAATACTATCCTGAATCTTGATGCCTCTTATATCATGATTATGTAATATGCTCTAATAAGGGGTTCAAGATATAAATTAAAGAGAGGGACAGCGGACACCCTGACGAAGTGCCAACGATAAGTTAAAGGGTCCAACGTCACTCCGTTGCAGGAAATCCTAGCTGTGGGATTAAGATAGATGGATCCAATCCATTGCAAGAATAGCTCAGGGAAACCAAACCTCCCCATAGTGGACATCAAATACCGCCAATGAACCCTATCGAATGCCTTCTCCGCGTCTAATGAGACCAGAACCATTGGGTCACTATTCTCCTCAGACACGGAGAAGACGTGCGCCACAGTTCTCAAGTGGTCACTTATTGACCTTCCCTGCATAAATCCAACCTGCTCTGCTCCAATCAAATCGGGCAGGACCTTGTTTAAACGGTTGGCTAGCACCTTCGTCAGTATTTTAATATCGTAATTAAGCAGAGAGATGGGCCTGTAACTAGCAAGCTGCTCAAGGGGTTTATCAGGTTTCGGAATCAAGACAATAAGTGCCTCGGATAAGGATCGATCCACAGCCTGACCGCTAAGAATATACTGAAACAAGGACACCAGGAGAGGTGACAACTGTTTGGAGAAAACCTTATAAAAATTAGGTGAGAAACCATCCGGTCCTGGTGTTTTGTCCAGAGGAAGCCCCTTAATAACCTTCTCAATCTCGCCTTGAGAAATCTCTGTGGTAAGCATCGCCTGCTGTTGCTCTGTCAGGAAGGGAGATTTAACTCCTCGAGAGAGACAATATCCTCATCTGAGGAGGTTTAGCCATTGGACTATACAAAGATTCAAAATAACATCTAAACTCCTCCGCTATCTCCTTCGGGAGGTCATTATCCTACCATCTTTTTCGGACTGGACCACCTGAATTATAATGGGAGGCCTCAAGTTGCTTGATTCTTGCCAGCAGCTTCTGCCCGCCTTTTACCCCCTGGTCAACGTAATTAGCTTTAGTTTTGATTAAGGCCAGTTCAGCTTGTTCCCCTAGTAATGTAAGATAAAGATTTTTCAATTTAATTAAGTCCTGCTTATCTTTCTCCGAGGGATCATGAGAGAAATTGATCTCCTTGAGTCTTATTTGAGCCAGTAACTCCGACATAAGGCTCTCCTTTTCTCTCTTCCTTTTGACTTCTGCCCTATCAAAACTCCCCTTATAAAAGCTTTAAACGCCCCCCAAACCATGTCAGGACGGGCATCTTCCTTCACATTGTTAAGGAGAAACTCATCTATTTGAGAGGAGATATATTTGACTACATTATGGTTTCTCAGAATTTGATTATTTAACTTCCATCTGTTATTATACTTAGGTAGGGCGTCAAAGGTCATCGATGCCGAAACCACTGCATGGTCAGAGGGAGGCCCTGATTGTATTTCCGAACCTAGTACCCCGGGAAGGAGATTACAAGAGAGCATAATGTAATCGATACGAGAGGCAGTGCCATGAACGGAAGATATGAAAGTATACTCACGATCTCCAGGGTGGAGAACCCTCCACACATCCGATAGACCAAATTGATCTACCCAGTCCCTCACTGCTCTTTGAGCCGGTGAAAGTCCAAAACCAGTAGGCTTGGACCTATCCAATAAAGGGTCCATTACCAAATTAAAATCCCCCCCAATAATAATAGGGACATTGGCAAAGGGTGCCAGGACTTCCACTAGCTGCACGAAAAATTCTGGGTCTCCGAGTTGGGACCGTAAACCGACCCTATTAAAATCTCTAAAGTCTGTAACTTCCCAAACCAAAATGTATCTGCCCGCCTTGTCTTGTATTATCTGAAGGGAGTAAAGGGACAGCCCTGTGAACTAAGACCATGACCCTCTGCTTTGGGAGCTCTTGTGAAGCAAAAACTTGACCAACCTGAAGGCGCCTCATATTGTTGCTCTCGCTAGTAAATGTGTCTCTTGCAAAAATACAATGTCTGCTCCTATAGCACCAATATGTTTTAGAATTTTGTACTGTTTGGACTTCTGCCTTGCCTCCTTAACATTCCAACTTAGAAATTTAAAACTCTATAAGCTGCCATAGATCCAACCGATAAACCAGGAATCGTGTCGCGTCCTTCTTCCAGTTACCCTTACCTGCTACCTCAGAGTCTTGTGTTGCCCACCCCTGCACCCCTCCAAGCACCCCAAACCAAAAAGCTAAACCCCTCATACCCCACAAAACACCCCTAATGAACCCTCCCACATCATCGGGTCCATGATGACAGCTCGCTCTGCCACCTCATCCCCCGCCCCGCCAACCCCCGCACCCAGTTTCTGGCTCAACCATACCGGGAACCGCTCACCCCATCCATTACAGGACCCAATAGATAGGTAAGCCTTCCCAAACCCTTTCAAAAACTTGCCCGCAAATAGGCCATCCAACCTAACTTCCACACTATAATGACCATCCCCCACTCCAGAAAATTATCCTGAAACTGCTATTCTGATGTACCGTAACACCCCATTAAAAGAAAAACCAGCAAATATTCGACATGATCGAGCTGCCTCCCTCACAACAATCCCCCTTCACCGGGACCTTATTAAGTCTATACAGGTGCGGGGTAGGCGCAACAATTCCCATTGCAGTTGCCCGACCGAATTACCCCCAAAAAGAAAATAAAAAACACATGATGAAGAGACCCATTATATTATTCCTGTCCCCAACATGTCCAACGTTCGTCATGGGGGTCTCCTTGAAAACCACTTAATTCCCCCACACCCCCCGAAAGGAGTTGCATCGACATTCAGCATTCAAAATAAAATGATTCCTTCTTCCGGTCATTCAGACCCCCGGCGTGTCCTTAAACATGTAAACTCCCGGGTTGCAGCTAAACAAACCAACAACTGCAAACGCTCCAGTGTTCCCTTAAATGAGGCTTCCCCAGCCTAGGCAGGTATATTGAGAGGTATTACACCCCTTCAAGTCGTAGTTCACACCGACACTCCCCCATGACACCTCCAAGTGGATCCGATCCCCTGAGGGGGCCCATTAGCGCACTCATTTAGGCTTAAACAGGTTAGGCAGGACCCTCTGTAGCACGTCTAGGGCTGAATCTACATCCTCAAATGCCTTCCAGGTGTCATCTACCAGGACTTGCAACTTCGCAGGGTAGGTCATCTTAAACTTAATGCCCGCCGCAATTAGTTTGGAGACCAGCGGGTGAAAGGTAGCCCTCCGTTGCCGCACGGACAGTGGCAGATCTTGTGTCATCCTGAGATTCGCACCCTCCCACTGCAGTGACTTAACCTCCTTGACCTTTTGCAGAAACAACTGCCTTTCTTAAAATTCAGAAATTTAGCCAGAAAATACGGGAGGTGCACCGGGGATACTGCAGCAGCGCGCTGCGCTCTCTCAATGCTGTAACATGGCCCAAAGGGAGAAGGACTGGCAATCTTCTCGACAAGCCGCTGAAAGAATTTAACAGGATCCCCACCCTCCTCTCTCTCAGGTAGGCCTATTAAGACGACATTATTGCGCCGGCTTCTCCCCTCCAAGTCCTCGGCCTTCATATCCAATTTAGCCACACACTGCTTAACCAAGGTGAGCGCCCCTTCCAGCTTCTCCGCCCTGTTCTCTAGCGAAATTACCCGGGCTTCATTATCTGTAGTTCTTTTGGACAGATCATTCAGGGTACTTGTAATGTTTTTAATTTCTGAGGCCATATCCTCCATCTCCACCTTAAAAGGATGGAATTCTTCCAGGAAGCACGACAGCGTTAGCGGTTCTTCCTCTCCACTACCAGAGCTGCAGGACTGGGAGGGTTGTGTTGGCAAGGCCCTCGATTTCTTTGCGGCCTTCTCCGGGGTAGCGGGTGGAGTACGTTTTGGCAGAGCCTTCGGCATCTCCTCCTCCATTGACGAAACCAGCCACTGCCTCCTGATGTCCACAATCTTAACGGGTTCATTCAGCAATGAATTAATGAAAAGATGAGCAGAATACACACTAAATAAGCAGGGGTTGAGTGGAGCTTGCAGAGAGTGCAGCTAGCAAGAAATCAGCATCACGTGACTCCCCGTATTCTAATGTTTCAATATTTGTATTGTTTTGTGTCCGGGTCAATTCATAAGAAGGGCTTTTGCCCAGTGTTCTTAACCAGTTAACAAATTTAAAATAAAATAAAAATAATAATTCAAGAGTAGCAGATCAGTCAGAAGTCAGAGAATGAGGTGGATGTTGTACAAGATAGAGACTTGGCACATAGTGTCATATGGAAAACATCTATCAGAAATCAGTACAATCATGTACAAATTTAAGTTACGCTGACAAATCAAAGATAGAAGAAAAAATGTGTGTGTGCAATAGTTTCATATGTTCTGTAGAGCGGTTCCTAGCTTTTGTAATCTTGCCAGGCAAGCAGTTCAGTGGAAGAAACAAAAAGGTGACTGACGTGAGACAAGACATGAATGATATGAGAGACAGGCTGGCGTAAGTAACATTCCCATTCCTCCAGTACTTGGCTAGTAGTAGTAGTACCACTGCATACTGTACTACTAATCTTCTTCGAGGTCACTGCCAATAGGCTCATCATCACTACTGTCTGAGCAGTGTTTTGGAAATGTCTTTGAGTATCCTGCAAATATACCATAGTTTAGTTTAATAAAAGAATTTCAATGTTTTCTGAAAGAAGTTTTCTCCTCCTAGTACTGGCAAAATGGCAAATATTCTTGCTGAATAGACACTTGTAGCTGTACAACTTAAATAGTAAAGGGCCACTTTATGTAATGCTAGCCAGACCGCACCCTTTTCATGCCAGTACTGAAGTGGGTCATTCGAACATTCATCAATCTGGGATCCTTTAAGAAGTCATCCACCATACTGCTTGCTGAGTAGCTTGTGATGGGACAAGTAGCAGCACTGTTTTTTTTCTATGTCATCCATTTCTGCCCAGATGTTGTCTGTGGAGGCACCCTGACTGCCCCGGGTTCTGATTCTGAGTCATACTGCAAGGTTTTTCTTATTTTTTTTCCTTCACTAGGATGTGCTTCTTGGACAGGAACATGGCTATCATGTTGAGCAGCCACAGTACTTGGAGTTTCTGTTGTCATTTTTAGAGCAACTTTATTAATGAGCCATTCCTTACAATGGTTGAGGTTTACTCTACCAGATTGGAGAACATTGGGCAAACTGGTTTTGAAACGTGTGGATCCAACATTTTTGCTATCACATAATGTTCAGATTCCGATATCATGGCAACCCTGCGGTCTGTTTCCAAAGACAAAGACAGCTTTTCAGCAAGAATGAGACCTGTGCCTGCACCTCGCTCTTCAAATGTTTCTCAGAATCTTTCCAGTCTCTGCATGAGAAGACATATCAATGGAATGACTTGACTTACAGTTGTGCTGTCAGCACTCGCTTCATGTGTGGCTTCCTCAAATGACTGTAACAACTGACTTAAATATACTGTAAGAATCCACTTCCCAGAGGTGAGTTTAACATCTCCTTTCCCTACAACATGGTCCATGGTGTACTGGTACACTGCTTTCCATTGTTCTAGGAGCCTCTGTGACATGTAAAAGGTGGAATTCCACCTACTGGCAACTTCTTGCTTTTGCTGATGAATTCTTAAGTCATTCTGTTTTTTGCAGTTCCTGCAAAATTTTACAAGCTTTTGCAGAGTGCCTGAAGTGACCACATATCTTTCCTGCAGTGCCCAGCATATTCAGCACACTCCTGTCATCACCGAGGAAGTCCTGTACCACTAGATTGAGTGTATGTACAAAACATGGTAAATGTAGAAACCCACCATCCTTTAATGCTTTGACAATGTTAGCTCCAGTGTCTGCAAACACAGATCCTGGGGAAAGGCCATTAGGGGAAAGTCATTCTGAGAACCGTTTCTTTAGCTCCTGTAAGATGTTCATACCAGTGTGATTTTCCTTGTCAAAGCTTACAGTATAGAGAGAGCCTGTTTGTGAGGATTTGGTTGGTTGCTGGTGGTGCCAGAGAATGCAGCAGAGAAAAATGATGCACAGTAGGCGGTGATAGTCATGTAGTCTACTGTTTGACCACTCATGCACATATCTGTTGTTATATGTACTGTAATTCTTCAACTGCAGAGGACTGCAAGGCACTGTTTACCTTCTGGCCCAGTTCCCTATAAAGAGCTGGCATAGTCTTTCTGGAGTAATATGTCTGTGATGGCAGCTGATATCGAGGGGCATCAAGTTTCATCACCTCCTGAAACCCAGCAGTCGGCAATTGAAAATGGATGCATGTCCAATGCAATCATTGCAGATATTGCTGTATTTAACTGCTGAGCAGCCAGATGGCTTTGGTCATAATTAGTTCTCCGTTCAAAAGCTTGCTGCATTGTTAACTGTTTCTGAGGTATGACTAGCACAGTAAAACAGGCTGGAGGAGACAGAAAATAACTCATTCTGTTGTCCGTTGGAGAACTTTCTGATTCTGATAAAGACCTAGCAGATAAAGGGGATGATGCATTCACAGTCCTGCTCAGTGTCTGAGCGGTGAAAAATTTAGCTATACCAGTACTACCAGTGCTAACCAGTGCAACAACATCTGCCATGATGTCACCTTGCTTATTCCTGGCCCACTGAAGTGGATGTATCCGCTCTAAGTGTCTCATTAAGGTTGATGTGCCAAAGTTGCTTGCCTGTCTTCCTCTGCTGAAAGAGGTCATACGAACATATGAAATGCCAGCAGAAACAGGTATCACGGTCTATTGAGTCTATTCGATTGTGCAGCTAGCCTCTCAACCTGCAGCTGCCCCACCCTCCCCTCCCCTCTTCATAACCACCCCTCACTCTGTCCCACCCTCCTTAAGTCCTCCCACTGTTCTACATGATACCACCTCCTTGGGCAGAGTGTTCCACTTATCTACCACCCTTTCCATGAAAAAGTGTCTCCTGATTTCCCTTCTGAATCTCTCCCCTCCAGTCGCAGCCGATGCACTCTCGTGTCCCTCCCCCTTCTGATCTGAAGAATCCCTCCTGTATTAATCTTGTTAATATCCTTTAGGTACTTAAAGGCTTCAATCATATCCTCCCTATCCCTCCTCTCTTCCAGGGAATACATTTGCAGCTCTCCCAACCTCTCCTCGTAGGATTTTCCCTCAAGTCTCTGTATCATCTTTGTTGCCCTATGCTGCACTCCCTCCAGCAATCTGATGACCCTATTCAGTACTGCACGCAGTATTCCAGGTGCGGCCTGACCAGTGACCTGTACAGGGGTAGGATCACTTCTCTGTGCCTGGAGGAGATTCCCCTCGCTATGCACCCCAGCATCTTGTTTGCCTTTGCAGCTACTGTCCTGCACTGAGCTGAGTGGTTCATACTCCCTGTTATTTGTACCCCTAGATCCTTTTCTTTCACTGTGCTTTCCAGCTGTACCCATCTCAACAGATATTTCCTTCCCTGGTTCCTTGCTCCGAAGTGCAGTACTTTGCACCTCTTGGCATTGAACCCCAACTACCATGTCTCCAACCATTCCTGTAGTTTGGTCAGATCTTCCTGCAGCCCCCTCCACCCCTCTATGTCATCTACCACTGCACCGATCTTAGTATCGTCTGCGAACAGACTGATCCTACTCCAGTTCCCATTTGAGATGTCGGCTATGAATATCCCGAACAGCACCAGTCCCAGTACTGAACCCTGGGGCACCCCACTCGTAACGTAATGTAAGGTCTTACATAAGCAGCATATTGCACGCATACTGCTCTTTGGATCAAGGTGGAAAAAACTCCAAACAGAAGAGGATGTATTTTTCGTTTTTGTCCCTGGCATTGCAACTTCAGAATCATCATCCAGCATGTCTATGTTAATTACTACTGTATATTTTGATTATGTTCTGCAATGCCCTCACTGGATGATTGGGTGTGAGGCCTTCCCTCAGTAGAGCAGACAGGCAAGCCAGGCAATGGCATAACTTCCATTTCAGTTTCACTGGTCCCTAATGACCTTTCCTCTGAAGACCTTTCCCCAGGATTTTGGGTCTGGCATCTCACAGGTTCCTCTGGCTCCGTGCCCTCATCATCAGAGTCCCCATCATGCATTGTCTCTCTTTCAGGAATGTACTCCCTGCCACTACTATCCACATGGTCTGACTCTGAGGAATGAGAAGAATCTTGAGAAAGTGGCACAACATATGCGTGTATGCTTATTCTTTCTTTTCCACTATGTGTAGTGCCTGCAGATGCCTTCATTTTTTTAACAACTGTACCTTTGGCTTTGGCAAATCTATTTTTATTAGTTGCTGGTTGAGCACCAGAGCTTTTCTTGCTGTCTATTACCTGGCCTGTATTTGGTAACTGGGTATCACTCACAGATGCAGCAGCAAATATGATGGGATCTCAGAAGACAAGGAGTCGGAGCATAAGGAAGCTTCCGGTAAAGAAGAGGATGCACCTCCTGCAGTAGAAGAAGCACTTGTTCTTTTTTTTTTTCTTCTTCAGCACTGCTCCTTTTCTCTTGGAAACTTGTTTCACATGCCTACTTCCTTCCATATTTAGTAACAGACTCAGTAACAGTTGTTGATCACTAATGAAGCCAACTGCCTTCCAAGAAAACAAAACAGTACCTTCCTTGGTCACCTTGGGGAAATAGGTGTCACTGATGATAAGCAGTTAGTGCACGTCTCAAGGCAAGGAATATGAACTAGTTAACTAGCAAGACTACAAGTTGAGGCAACTATGCAACTGCCAAGAGCTGCCCCCTCCCTCCAAAATGTTTCACACCTGATGCAAGCCTTTATTTGACAGGACTACCCAAAAGAATACAGTCCTCCTGTCTCGACTCTTACTTTTGTGGGAAATGACTGTTGATGACACTTTGCAGACAGAGGCTACTCACAAGTGCAAGGCTGCCCCCAACCCAAAGTGTTTCACATGTGATAGAAGCTGTTATTTGACTGGACTACCCCAAAAAAATATGGTCCTCCTGTCCTGACTGCTACTTTTGTGGGAAATGGCTGGTGACACTATGCAGACAGAGGCTACTCACAAGTGTTGAGTTGCCCCCACCCCAAAGTGTTTCACACATGATAGAAGCCTTTATTTTTATTTATTTATTTAGCTTTTGTTGACCGGGTAAGTGCACTAGACAAATCCTGCCTATTTTCAGGCACGACCCGGGGGAGGGGGATACAGATGAATGCCAACTGACCTTGAACCAGATTAAGCTGTTGGTGGTATTTTTAGTGAATGAGGCCAGGACACCGGGGAAATTCCCCTACTCTTTTCGATAAGTGCCATGGGATCTTTAACGTCCACCTGAACTACCACCAATCCAGGCAGATGGGACCTCGGTTTAACGTCTCATCTGAAAGACGGCACCTCAGAAATGCAGCACCCCTCTCATGCTGCATTACAGTGTCAGTACTGGGATATTAACCCAAGTGCCAGATGTGGGAACTGAACCCACAGCCCTCTGATCTCCCGGCCTCAGAGGCGAGTGTGCTACCTACTGAGCCACTGACACTGACATTTGACAGGACTATCCAAAAAAAATACAGTCCTCCTGTCCCGACTCCTACTTTGGAGGGAAATCGCTGGTGACACTATGCGGACAGTGGCTAAGTTGCTGGACTGCCCCCACCCCAAAGTGTTTCACATGTGATGGAAGCCTTTATTTCACAGGACTACAGTGGGAACTGGCTGGTGACACTGTGCAGACAGTGGCTACTAAACTGTTGGGCTACTCCCCCACCCCAAAACATTTCACATGGGCAAGCCATTATTTCACAGGACTACAGCTGGAACTGGCTGGTCACACTATGCAAACAGTGTCAACTCAGCTGCTGGGCTGCTCCCCATCCTCAAAGCTATTCACACTTGATGCAGGCATTTATTTGATGGGACTCAGAGGAAACTGCTTGTAACACTATGCAGACAGTGACTACTCAACTGATTGGCTGCTCCCCTTCCCCAAAGCTTTTCACAAGAGAAGCCTTTATTTGACAGGACTACAGTGGGAACTGGCTGGTGACAATATGCAGACAGTGGCTACTTAACTGTTGGGCTGCTCCCCCTCTGCAAAGCATTTCACACAGGCAAGCCTTTATTTGACAAGACTTAGTGGGAACTGACAGGTGACACTGTGCAGACACTGGCTTTTTAACTACTGGGCTGCTCCTCCTCCCTCCTCCCCAAAGCGATTCACATGTGGTGCAAGCCTTTATTTGACAGGACTCATTTGGAACTGGCTGTAGAAACTATGCAGACAGAGGTTACTCAACTACTGGGCTGCTTCCCATCTCCAAATCGTTTCACACAGGCAAGCCTTTGTTTCACAGGACTACTGTGGGAACTGGCTGGTGACACTATGCAGACAGTGGCTACTCAACTGCTGGGCTGCTCCCCTCTCCAAACCTATTCACATGCGATGCAAGCCTTTATTTAACTGGACTCAGTGGGAACTGGCTGTCGATAGTGGCTACTCAACAGCTGTGCTGCCCCCATTCCCTGAAGCATTTCACATGGGCAAGCATTTATTTGGCAGGACTACAGTTGGAATTGACAGTTGCCACTCAAGTGCTGGGTTGCTTCCACTCCCCAAAGCATTTCACACAGGCAAGCCTTTATTTAACAGGACTACAGTGGGAACTGGCTCATTACACTATGCAGACAGTGGCTACTCAAGTGCTGGGCTGCTCCCACTCCCCAAAGCGTTTCACACAGGCAAGCCTTTATTTAACAGGACTCAGTTGGAACTGTCTGGTGACACTATGCAGACAGTGGCTACTCAACTCCGGGGCTGCTTCCCCCCGAAAGCGTTTCATATGGGCAAGCCTTTATTTGACAGGACTACAGGACCCTTTTCCGTGTTCCATTATGCTAGTTCTACTTCTTTATTCCAGTCACTGAATATACTCTCATAAAAGCCAATTAGGACCTATAATTTGTATATTATGCCTGCTATACCCATTGCCTCCTTTTCTTACAGGTTAAAAGGTTTTAATGTGCCTTGTATATATGTATATTGTTATATATTAGCACTTTATGTCATTGTACTACTGTTTATGTTATTATTGTCTATGTAATAATACTTGCACTTCTTGACCACTCAGGTCCATCTTGTAAATGAGCTACGCTCAATGATGTTCGCCTGATTAAATAAAGATTTTGATTGATTGATTGATTGATACAGTGGAACTGGCTGGTGACACTATGTAGACTGTGGTTTCTCAACTGCTGGGCTGTTCCCCCTTCCCCAAACATTTCACATGGTCAAGCCCTTATTTGACAGTACTACAGTGGGAACTGGCTGGTGACACTATACAGACCATGGTTACTCAACTGCTTGACTGCTCCTCCTCCCCCCCCCAAAGCAATTTACACAAGATGCAAGCCTTTGTTTGACAGGACCCAGTGGGAACTGGCTGGTGACAATATGCAGACAGTGGCTACTCAACTGCTAGGCTGCTCCCCATCTGCAAAGCGTTTCACACGTGCAAGCCTTTATTTGACAGGACTCAGTGGGAACTAACAGGTGACACTATACAGACAGTGGCTACTCAACTGCTGGGCTGCTCCCCTCCACAAAGTGAGTCACATGTGATGCAAGCCATTATTAAACAAGACTCCATGGGAACTGGCTGGTGACACTATGCAGACAGTGTCTACACAACTTCTGGGCTGCTCACCCTCCCCAAAGAGTTTCACACAGCAAGCCTTTATTTGACAGGACTACAGTGGGAACTGGCTGGTGACACTAAGCAGACAGTGTATACTCAAGTGCTGGGCTGCTTGCCCTCCCCAATGTGTTTCTCATGAACAAGCCTTTATTTGAGAAGACTACAATGGGATCTAGCTGGTGACATATGCAGACAGTGGCTACTGAACTGCAAGACTACTCTCCGTCCCCAAAGCATTTCACATGTAATGCAAGCCTTTATTTGACAGGACTCAGTTGGAACTGGCTGGTGACACTATGCAGGCAGTGTCTACTCAACTGCTGGGCTTCTCTCCCTCCCCAAAGTGTTTCACACAGGCAAGCATTTATTTAACAAGACTCAATGGAAACTGGTTGGTGAGACTATGTAGACAGTGCCTACTCTATAGCTGGGCTGCCCCCCAAAGTGTTTCACATGGATAAGCCCTTATTTGACAGGACTACAGTGGGAACTTGCTAGTGACACTATGCAGACAGTGGCTACTCAACTGTTTGGCTACGTCCTCTCCCCAAAGTGTTTCACACATGATGCAAGCCATTATTTGACACGACTCAGAGGGAACTGTCTGGTGACACTATACAGACAGTGGAAACTCAACTGCTGGGCTGCCCTGCCTCCCCAAAGCGATTCACATGTGATGCAAGTGCTTATTTAACAGGACTCAGTGGGAACTGGATGGTGACACTATCCAGACAGTGGGTACTAAACTGCTGGGCTGCTCCCCCTCCACAAAGTGTTTAACACATGGTGCAAGCCTTTATTTGACAGGACAACAGTGGGAACCAGCTGATTACAGTATGCAGACAGTGGCTACTCAGCTGTTGGGCTGCTCCCTCTCCTCAAGGTGATTCACACTTGATTCAAGCCATTGTTAAGCAAAACTTCATGGGAACTGGCTTGTGACACTCTGCAGACAGTGTCAAATCAATGACTGGACTTCTTCCCCTCCCCAAGTATTTCACACTGGGAAGCCCTTATCTGACAGGAGTACAGTGGAAACTAGCTGGTGACAGTATGCAGACAGTGGCTACTCAACTGCTTGCCTGCTTCCCCTTCCCAAAGCTATTCACACAGGATGCAAGCCATTATTTGACAGTGCTACAGTGGGAACTAGCTCGTGACACTATGCAGACAGAGGCTACTCAACTGCTGGGCTGCTCCCCTTGCACAAAGTGATTTACATATGATGCAAGCCATTGATAAACAAGACACCATGGGATCTCGCTGATGATACTATGCAGACAGTGTCTACTCAACAGCTAGACTACTCCCCCTCCCCAAAGCGTTTCACACGGGGAAGCCTTTATTTGACAAGACAACATTGGGAACTGGCTGGTGACACTATGCAGACCTGTGTCTACTCAACTGTTGGGCTGCTCACCCTCTCCAAAGTGTTTCACATGAGGAAGCCTTTATGTGACATGACTATAGTGGGAACTGGCTAGTGACAGATGCAGACAGTGGCTACAGTGGCGGAGCCAGGTTTGGGAGCATTTGGGAACCAGGGGGGCCATTCAGTCAATCACGGACTCCACAATGGGCACAAAACATTGAATAAAGATGGTGATGGGGCATCACTACTCACACTGGGGCAGCCAGGAGGGGTTAATGCCACCCAGCCCCCCTCTTGCTCCGACATTGAGTGGCTACTCAGCTGCTGGGATGCTTTCCCTCTCCAAAGCATTTCACATGTAATATATGTCTTTTTTTGACAGGACTCAGTGAGAACTGGTTGACGACACAATGCAGACAGTGGCTACTCAACTGCGTGGCTACTTCCCCTCCCCAAAGTGTTTCACACATGATGCCAACTTTTAGTTGACAGGATTCAGAGGGAACTGCCAGGTGACTTTATGCAGACAATGGCTACTCAAGTGCTGGGCTGCTCACACTCCTCAAAGTGTTTCATATATGATGCAAGCCTTTGTTTAACAGGACTACAGTAGTAACTGACTGGTGACACTGTGCAGACAGTGGTTACTCAACTGCTGGGATGCTGCCCCTCCCCAAATCTATTCACTCGTGATGCAAGCCTTTATTTAACTGGACTCAGTGGGAACTGGCTGTTGACACTATCCAGACAGTGACTACTGAACAGCTGGCTGCCCCCATTCCCCAAAGCATTTCATGTGGGCAAGTCTTTATTTGACAGGACTATAGTTGGAACTCGATGGTCACACTATGCAGACAGTGTCAACTCAGCTGCTGGGCTGCTCCCCATCCTCAAAGTGATTCACACTTGATGCAGGCATTTATTTGACGGGACTTAGAGGGAGCAGCTTGTGACACTATGCAGACAGTGACTACTCAACTGTTGGGCTGCTCCTCCTCCTCCAAGCGTTTCACATGGGGAAGCCCTTATTTGGCAGAACTACAGTGGGAACTGGATAGTGACACTGTGCAGACAGTGGTTACTCAACTGATTGGCTACTCCCCTCCCCAAAGCTTTTCACAAGAGAAGCTTTTATTTAACAGGACTACAGTGGAAACTGCCTGGTGACAATATGCAGACAGTGGTTATTGAACTGCTGGGCTGCTCCCCATCTGCAAAGCATTTCACATGGGCAAGCCTTTATTTGACAGGACTACAGTGAGAACTGACAGGTGACTCTATGCAGACAGTTGCTACTCAATGACTGTGCTGCTTCCACTCCCCAAAGTGATTCACACATGATGCAAGCCTTTATTATAGAAACATAGAATTTGACGGCAGATAAGGACCGCTTGGCCCACCCAGTCTGCCCATTTCCCTACCTACTGGATAAGCTGCAGATCCTAGTTAACCAGCAGCCTACTTCTTCTTACCCTCACTTAGTGGGAACTGACAGGTGATGCTATGAAGTCTGTGGCTTCTCAACTGCTGGGCTGCTCCTGCTCCCCAAAGCCATTCACATGTGGTGCAAGCCTTTATTTGACAGGAGTCAGTTGGAACTTGCTGGTGAAAGTATGTAGACAGAGGTTACTCAACTACTGGGCTGCTCCCCATCCCCAAATCGTTTCACACAGGCAAGCCTTTATTTCACAGGACTACTGTGAGAACTGTCTAGTCACACTACACATACAGTGGCTACTCAACTGCTGGACTGCTCCCCCTCCCCAAACCTATTCACACATGATGCAAGCCTTTATTTAACTGGACTCACTGGAAAACGGCTGTTGACAGTATCCAGACAGTGGCTACTCAACAGGTAGGCTGCCCCCATTCCCCAATGCATTTCACGTGGGCAAGCATTTATTTGACAGGACTACAGTGGGAACTGACAGGTGACACTATGCAGACAGTAGCTACTCAAGTGCTGGGCTGCTCCCACTTCCCAAAGCATTTTATGCAGGCAAGCCTCTATTTAACAGGACTGAGTTGGAACTGGCTGGTGACACTATGCAGACAGTGGCTACTCAACTGCTGGGCTGCTCTGCCTCCCCAAAGAGTTTCACTCAGGCAAGCCTTTATTTGACAGGACTGCAGTGGGAACTGGCTGGTGACACTATGTAAACTGTGGTTTCTCAACTGCTGGGCTGCTCCCCCTTCCCCAAGCATTTCACATGGGCAAGCCCTTATTTGACAGTAATACAGCTGGAACTGGCTGTTGACACTATACCACAGTAGCTACTCAACTGATTGGCTGCTCCTCCTCCCCAAAGCAATTCACACATGATGCAAGCCTTTATTTGACAGGACCCAGTGGGAACTGGCTGGTGACAATATGCAGACAGTGACTACTCAACTACTGCGCTGCTTCCCCTCTGCAAAGTGATTTCACAAGTGAAGAAAGCCGTTATTTAACAAGACTCCACGGGAACTGGCTGGTGACACTTTGCAGACAGTGGCTACTGAACTCTGGGCTGCTCTGCCTCCCCAAAGCATTTAATTTAGGCAAGCCTTTATTTGAAAGGACTGCAGTGGGAACAGGCTGGTGATACTATGTAAACTGTGGTTTCTCAACTCTCTCAACTCCTGGGCTGCTCCTCCTCCCCCTAAGCATTTCACATGGGAGACTTGGTTTGCTGGCCAAGGCACCTAGCTTCACCTGAGCTTTTTCCTTCTAAGACTGCTTGAAAGGCAGAGTAGAGAAACTTACCAGAGCAAGGGAGAAGGATTAAGATTTAGTTTGGCTAAGCAGATTTACTGTGTGGTGGTGTTTTTATTGTTTACTCACAGGGATTGCTACTGTTTGTTGCTAACATTTCATTGCTTTATTTATTGTCTGATTCAAATTGTTGTTGCTGGTATACCTTCTTCTACATTATTACAAGGTGTGCCTACAGGTGTGTGCTAACAGATTACTCCTGTAATCTTCTGATTCAAATTGTCTTTTGCAAGGTATATCTTCTGTTACTGCTTTATTTTTCTCTGGAGCAAAGTGTTTCTTACAGCGTATATCTTCTCTGAAATTACTGTATTACAGGTGGAGCTTATATTTTGTGACTTTTTTATCATTGGGCTAAGCAAAATTACTGTTTGACACTGTGTTTATTTTATTCTTGTTTGTTGAAAAGGTTTGTTGTCTCAGAGGTGTTTCAGTCTCCTTCTCACATTGAAGGAGCTAATTGCTTTTCCTCCCACAGCTCTTCCAAAGGATTAGGTGTGTATGTGGGGTGGAGCTGGCAAACTGTCAGTAATTTCCAACAGAAAGAAGGGTTAAAAAGTCAGTTTAGTTGATATCTTGGAGGTAGAAGACTTGGTTTGCTGGCCAAGGCACCTAGCTTCACCTGAACTTTTTCCTCTAAGACTGCTTGAAAGGCAGAGTAGAGAAACTTACTGAGCAAGGGAGAAGGATTAAGATTTAGTTTGGCTAAGCAGATTTACTGTGTGGTGGTGTTTTTATTTTTTACTCACAGGGATTGCTACTGTTTGTTGCTAACATTTCATTGCTTTATTTTTTCTCTGATTCAAATTGTTGTTGCTGGTATACCTTCTTCTGCATTATTACAAGGTGTGCCTACAGGTGTGTGCTAACAGATTACTCCTGTAATCTTCTGATTCAAATTGTCTTTTGCAAGGTATATCTTCTGTTACTGCTTTATTTTTCTCTGGAGCAAAGTGTTTCTTACAGCGTATATCTTCTCTGAAATTACTGTATTACAGGTGGAGCTTACATTTTGTGACTTTTTATCATTGGGCTAAGCAAAATTACTGTTTGACACTGTGTTTATTTTATTCTTGTTTGTTGAAAAGGTTTGTTGTCTCAGAGGTGTTTCAGTCTCCTTCTCACATTGAAGAAGCTAATTGCTTTTCCTCCACAGCTCTTCCAAAGGATTAGGTGTATGTGGGGTGGAGCTGGCAAACTGTCAGTAATTTCCAACAGAAAGAAGGGTTAAAAAGTCAGGTTAGTTGATATCTTGGAGGTAGAAGACTTGGTTTGCTGGCCAAGGCACCTAGCTTCACCTGAACTTTTCCTTCTAAGACTGCTTGAAAGGCAGAGTAGAAACTTACCAGAGCAAGGGAGAAGGATTAAGATTTAGTTTGGCTAAGCAGATTTACTGTGTGGTGGTGTTTTTATTTTTTACTCACAGGGATTGCTACTGTTTGTTGCTAATATTTCATTGCTTTATTTTTTTTCTCTGATTCAAATTGTTGTTGCTGGTATACCTTCTTCTGCATTATTACAAGGTGTGCCTACAGGTGTGTGCTAACAGATTACTCCTGTAATCTTCTGATTCAAATTGTCTTTTGCAAGGTATATCTTCTGTTACTGCTTTATTTTTCTCTGGAGCAAAGTGTTTCTTACAGCGTATATCTTCTCTGAAATTACTGTATTACAGGTGGAGCTTACATTTTTGTGACTTTTTTATCATTGGGCTAAGCAAAATTACTGTTTGACACTGTGTTTTATTTTATTCTTGTTTGTTGAAAAGGTTTGTTGTCTCAGAGGTGTTTCAGTCTCCTTCTCACATTGAAGGAGCTAATTGCTTTTCCTCCCACAGCTCTTCCAAAGGATTAGGTGTGTATGTGGGGGTGGAGCTGGCAAACTGTCAGTAATTTCCAACAGAAAGAAGGGTTAAAAAGTCAGGTTAGTTGATATCTTGGAGGTAGAAGACTTGGTTTGCTGGCCAAGGCACCTAGCTTCACCTGAACTTTTCCTTCTAAGACTGCTTGAAAGGCAGAGAGAAACTTACCAGAGCAAGGGAGAAGGATTAAGATTTAGTTTGGCTAAGCAGATTTACTGTGTGGTGGTGTTTTTATTTTTTACTCACAGGGATTGCTACTGTTTGTTGCTAACATTTCATTGCTTTATTTTTTCTCTGATTCAAATTGTTGTTGCTGGTATACCTTCTTCTGCATTATTACAAGGTGTGCCTACAGGTGTGTGCTAACAGATTACTCCTGTAATCTTCTGATTCAAATTGTCTTTTGCAAGGTATATCTTCTGTTACTGCTTTATTTTTCTCTGGAGCAAAGTGTTTCTTACAGCGTATATCTTCTCTGAAATTACTGTATTACAGGTGGAGCTTACATTTTTGTGACTTTTTTATCATTGGGCTAAGCAAAATTATTGTTTGACACTGTGTTTTATTTTATTCTTGTTTGTTGAAAAGGTTTGTTGTCTCAGAGGTGTTTCAGTCTCCTTCTCACATTGAAGGAGCTAATTGCTTTCCTCCCACAGCTCTTCCAAAGGATTAGGTGTGTATGTGGGGGGTGGAGCTGGCAAACTGTCAGTAATTTCCAACAGAAAGAAGGGTTAAAAAGTCAGGTTAGTTGATATCTTGGAGGTAGAAGACTTGGTTTGCTGGCCAAGGCACCTAGCTTCACCTGAACTTTTTCCTTCTAAGACTGCTTGAAAGGCAGAGTAGAGAAACTTACCAGAGCAAGGGAGAAGGATTAAGATTTAGTTTGGCTAAGCAGATTTACTGTGTGGTGGTGTTTTTATTTTTTACTCACAGGGATTGCTACTGTTTGTTGCTAATATTTCATTGCTTTATTTTTTTTCTCTGATTCAAATTGTTGTTGCTGGTATACCTTCTTCTGCATTATTACAAGGTGTGCCTACAGGTGTGTGCTAACAGATTACTCCTGTAATCTTCTGATTCAAATTGTCTTTTGCAAGGTATATCTTCTGTTACTGCTTTATTTTTCTCTGGAGCAAAGTGTTTCTTACAGCGTATATCTTCTCTGAAATTACTGTATTACAGGTGGAGCTTACATTTTTGTGACTTTTTATCATTGGGCTAAGCAAAATTATTGTTTGACACTGTGTTTTATTTTATTCTTGTTTGTTGAAAAGGTTTGTTGTCTCAGAGGTGTTTCAGTCTCCTTCTCACATTGAAGGAGCTAATTGCTTTTCCTCCCACAGCTCTTCCAAAGGATTAGGTGTGTATGTGGGGTGGAGCTGAAACTGTCAGTAATTCCAACAGAAAGAAGGGTTAAAAAGTCAGGTTAGTTGATATCTTGGAGGTAGAAGACTTGGTTTGCTGGCCAAGGCACCTAGCTTCACCTGAACTTTTCCTTCTAAGACTGCTTGAAAGGCAGAGTGAGAAACTTACCAGAGCAAGGGAGAAGGATTAAGATTTAGTTTGGCTAAGCAGATTTACTGTGTGGTGGTGTTTTTATTTTTTACTCACAGGGATTGCTACTGTTTGTTGCTAATATTTCATTGCTTTATTTTTTTCTCTGATTCAAATTGTTGTTGCTGGTATACCTTCTTCTGCATTATTACAAGGTGTGCCTACAGGTGTGTGCTAACAGATTACTCCTGTAATCTTCTGATTCAAATTGTCTTTTGCAAGGTATATCTTCTGTTACTGCTTTATTTTCTCTGGAGCAAAGTGTTTCTTACAGCGTATATCTTCTGAAATTACTGTATTACAGGTGGAGCTACATTTTGTGACTTTTTATCATTGGGCTAAGCAAAGTTACTGTTTGACACTGTGTTTTATTTATTCTTGTTTGTTGAAAAGGTTTGTTGTCTCAGAGGTGTTTCAGTCTCCTTCTCACATTGAAGGAGCTAATTGCTTTTCCTCCCACAGCTCTTCACAAAGGATTAGGTGTGTATGTGGGGTGGAGCTGGCAAACTGTCAGTAATTTCCAACAGAAAGAAGGGTTAAAAAGTCAGGTTAGTTGATATCTTGGAGGTAGAAGACTTGGTTTGCTGGCCAAGGCACCTAGCTTCACCTGAGCTTTTTCCTTCTAAGACTGCTTGAAAGGCAGAGTAGAGAAACTTACCAGAGCAAGGGAGAAGGATTAAGATTTAGTTTGGCTAAGCAGATTTACTGTGTGGTGGTGTTTTTATTTTTTACTCACAGGGATTGCTACTGTTTGTTGCTAATATTTCATTGCTTTATTTTTTTCTCTGATTCAAATTGTTGTTGCTGGTATACCTTCTTCTGCATTATTACAAGGTGTGCCTACAGGTGTGTGCTAACAGATTACTCCTGTAATCTTCTGATTCAAATTGTCTTTTGCAAGGTATATCTTCTGTTACTGCTTTATTTTTCTCTGGAGCAAAGTGTTTCTTACAGCGTATATCTTCTCTGAAATTACTGTATTACAGGTGGAGCTTACATTTTGTGACTTTTTTATCATTGGGCTAAGCAAAATTACTGTTTGACACTGTGTTTTATTTTATTCTTGTTTGTTGAAAAGGTTTGTTGTCTCAGAGGTGTTTCAGTCTCCTCTCACATTGAAGGAGCTAATTGCTTTTCCTCCCACAGCTCTTCCAAAGGATTAGTGTGTATGTGGGGTGGAGCTGGCAAACTGTCAGTAATTTCCAACAGAAAGAAGGGTTAAAAGTCAGGTTAGTTGATATCTTGGAGGTAGAAGACTTGGTTTGTTGGCCAAGGGCACCTAGCTTCACCTGAACTTTTTCCTTCTAAGACTGCTTGAAAGGCAGAGTAGAGAAACTTACCAGAGCAAGGGAGAAGGATTAAGATTTAGTTTGGCTAAGCAGATTTACTGTGTGGTGGTGTTTTTATTTTTTACTCACAGGGATTGCTACTGTTTGTTGCTAATATTTCATTGCTTTATTTTTTCTCTGATTCAAATTGTTGTTGCTGGTATACCTTCTTCTGCATTATTACAAGGTGTGCCTACAGGTGTGTGCTAACAGATTACTCCTGTAATCTTCTGATTCAAATGTCTTTTGCAAGGTATATCTTCTGTTACTGCTTTATTTTCTCTGGAGCAAAGTGTTTCTTAGCGTATATCTTCTCTGAAATTACTGTATTACAGGTGGAGCTTACATTTTGTGACTTTTTTATCATTGGGCTAAGCAAAATTACTGTTTGACACTGTGTTTATTTTATTCTTGTTTTTGAAAAGGTTTGTTGTCTCAGAGGTGTTTCAGTCTCCTTCTCACATTGAAGGAGCTAATTGCTTTTCCTCCACAGCTCTTCCAAAGGATTAGGTGTGTATGTGGGGGTGGAGCTGGCAAACTGTCAGTAATTTCCAACAGAAAGAAGGGTTAAAAAGTCAGGTTAGTTGATATCTTGGAGGTAGAAGACTTGGTTTGCTGGCCAAGGCACCTAGCTTCACCTGAACTTTTCCTTCTAAGACTGCTTGAAAGGCAGAGTGAGAAACTTACCAGAGCAAGGAGAAGGATTAAGATTTAGTTTGGCTAAGCAGATTTACTGTGTGGTGGTGTTTTATTTTTTACTCACAGGGATTGCTACTGTTTGTTGCTAATATTTCATTGCTTTATTTTTTTCTCTGATTCAAATTGTTGTTGCTGGTATACCTTCTTCGCATTATTACAAGGTGTGCCTACAGGTGTGTGCTAACAGATTACTCCTGTAATCTTCTGATTCAAATTGTCTTTGCAAGTATATCTTCTGTTACTGCTTTTATTTTCTCTGGAGCAAAGTGTTTCTTACAGCGTATATCTTCTCTGAAATTACTGTATTACAGGTGGAGCTTACATTTTGTGACTTTTTATCATTGGGCTAAGCAAAATTACTGTTTGACACTGTGTTTTATTTTATTCTTGTTTGTTGAAAAGGTTTGTTGTCTCAGAGGTGTTTCAGTCTCCTTCTCACATTGAAGGAGCTAATTGCTTTTCCTCCCACAGCTCTTCCAAAGGATTAGGTGTGTGTATGTGGGGGTGGAGCTGGCAAACTGTCAGTAATTTCCAACAGAAAGAAGGGTTAAAAAGTCAGGTTAGTTGATATCTTGGAGGTAGAAGACTTGGTTTGCTGGCCAAGGCACCTAGCTTCACCTGAGCTTTTTCCTTCTAAGACTGCTTGAAAGGCAGAGTAGAGAAACTTACCAGAGCAAGGGAGAAGGATTAAGATTTAGTTTGGCTAAGCAGATTTACTGTGTGGTGGTGTTTTTATTTTTTACTCACAGGGATTGCTACTGTTTGTTGCTAATATTTCATTGCTTTATTTTTTTTTCTGATTCAAATTGTTGTTGCTGGTATACCTTCTTCTGCATTATTACAAGGTGTGCCTACAGGTGTGTGCTAACAGATTACTCCTGTAATCTTCTGATTCAAATTGTCTTTTGCAAGGTATATCTTCTGTTACTGCTTTATTTTTCTCTGGAGCAAAGTGTTTCTTACAGCGTATATCTTCTCTGAAATTACTGTATTACAGGTGGAGCTTACATTTTTGTGACTTTTTATCATTGGGCTAAGCAAAATTATTGTTTGACACTGTGTTTTATTTTATTCTTGTTTGTTGAAAAGGTTTGTTGTCTCAGAGGTGTTTCAGTCTCCTTCTCACATTGAAGGAGCTAATTGGTTTTACTCCAACAGCTCTTCCAAAGGATTAGGTGTGTATGTGGGGGTGGAGCTGGCAAACTGTCAGTAATTTCCAACAGAAAGAAGGGTTAAAAAGTCAGGTTAGTTGATATCTTGGAGGTAGAAGACTTGGTTTGCTGGCCAAGGCACCTAGCTTCACCTGAACTTTTTCCTTCTAAGACTGCTTGAAAGGCAGAGTAGAGAAACTTACCAGAGCAAGGGAGAAGGATTAAGATTTAGTTTGGCTAAGCAGATTTACTGTGTGGTGGTGTTTTTATTTTTTACTCACAGGGATTGCTACTGTTTGTTGCTAATATTTCATTGCTTTTTTTTTTTCTCTGATTCAAATTGTTGTTGCTGGTATACCTTCTTCTGCATTATTACAAGGTGTGCCTACAGGTGTGTGCTAACAGATTACTCCTGTAATCTTCTGATTCAAATTGTCTTTTGCAAGGTATATCTTCTGTTACTGCTTTATTTTCTCTGGAGCAAAGTGTTTCTTACAGCGTATATCTTCTCTGAAATTACTGTATTACAGGTGGAGCTTACATTTTTGTGACTTTTTTATCATTGGGCTAAGCAAAATTATTGTTTGACACTGTGTTTTATTTTATTCTTGTTTGTTGAAAAGGTTTGTTGTCTCAGAGGTGTTTCAGTCTCCTTCTCACATTGAAGGAGCTAATTGCTTTTCCTCCCACAGCTCTTCCAAAGGATTAGGTGTGTATGTGGGGTGGAGCTGGCAAACTGTCAGTAATTTCAACAGAAAGAAGGGTTAAAAAGTCAGGTTAGTTGATATCTTGGAGGTAGAAGACTTGGTTTGCTGGCCAAGGCACCTAGCTTCACCTGAACTTTTCCTTCTAAGACTGCTTGAAAGGCAGAGTAGAGAAACTTACCAGAGCAAGGAGAAGGATTAAGATTTAGTTTGGCTAAGCAGATTTACTGTGTGGTGGTGTTTTATTTTTACTCACAGGATTGCTACTGTTTGTTGCTAATATTTCATTGCTTTATTTTTTTCTCTGATTCAAATTGTTGTTGCTGGTATACCTTCTTCTGCATTATTACAAGGTGTGTGCCTACAGGTGTGTGCTAACAGATTACTCCTGTAATCTTCTGATTCAAATTGTCTTTTGCAAGGTATATCTTCTGTTACTGCTTTATTTTTCTCTGGAGCAAAGTGTTTCTTACAGCGTATATCTTCTCTGAAATTACTGTATTACAGGTGGAGCTTACATTTTTGTGACTTTTTTATCATTGGGCTAAGAAAAATTATTGTTTGACACTGTGTTTTATTTTATTCTTGTTTGTTGAAAAGGTTTGTTGTCTCAGAGGTGTTTCAGTCTCCTTCTCACATTGAAGGAGCTAATTGCTTTTCCTCCCACAGCTCTTCCAAAGGATTAGGTGTGTATGGGGTGGAGTTGGCAACTGTCAGTAATTTCCAACAGAAAGAAGGGTTAAAAAGTCAGGTTAGTTGATATCTTGGAGTAGAAGACTTGGTTTGCTGGCCAAGGCACCTAGCTTCACCTGAACTTTCCTTCTAAGACTGCTTGAAAGGCAGAGTAGAGAAACTTACCAGAGCAAGGGAGAAGGATTAAGATTTAGTTTGGCTAGCAGATTTACTGTGTGGTGGTGTTTTATTTTTTTACTCACAGGGATTGCTACTGTTTGTTGCTAATATTTCATTGTTTATTTTTTTCTGATTCAAATTGTTGTTGCTGGTATACCTTCTTCTGCATTATTACAAGGTGTGCCTACAGGTGTGTGCTAACAGATTACTCCTGTAATCTTCTGATTCAAATTGTCTTTTGCAAGGTATATCTTCTGTTACTGCTTTATTTTCTCTGCAAGGTAATGTTTCTTACAGCGTATATCTTCTCTGAAATTACTGTATTACAGGTGGAGCTTACATTTTGTGACTTTTTATCATTGGGCTAAGCAAAATTACTGTTTGACACTGTGTTTTATTTTATTCTTGTTTGTTGAAAAGGTTTGTTGTCTCAGAGGTGTTTCAGTCTCCTTCTCACATTGAAGGAGCTAATTGCTTTCCTCCCACAGCTCTTCCAAAGGATTAGGTGTGTATGTGGGGTGGGAGACAGCAAACTGTCAGTAATTTCCAACAGAAAGAAGGGTTAAAAGTCAGGTTAGTTGATATCTTGGAGGTAGAAGACTTGGTTTGCTGGCCAAGGCACCTAGCTTCACCTGAACTTTTCCTTCTAAGACTGCTTGAAAGGCAGAGTAGAGAAACTTACCAGAGCAAGGAGAAGGATTAAGATTTAGTTTGGCTAAGCAGATTTACTGTGTGGTGGTGTTTTTTTTTTACTCACAGGGATTGCTACTGTTTGTTGCTAATATTTCATTGCTTTATTTTTTCTCTGATTCAAATTGTTGTTGCTGGTATACCTTCTTCTGCATTATTACAAGGTGTGCCTGGGTGTGTGCTAACAGATTTACTCCTGTAATCTTCTGATTCAAATTGTCTTTTGCAAGTTATATCTTCTGTTACTGCTTTATTTTCTCTGGAGCAAAGTGTTTCTTACAGCGTATCTTCTCTGAAATTATTACAGGTGGTGCTTTACAGGTTTTATAGTTTTATCTAACATTAGGATAAGCTTTCAGGGTTACTGCATTTGTTGATTGATTGTTTCTGCTCTTACCTCCTTGTTCTTTCATCCGTGGTTCTTCTTTTAGGCAGGGGAAGGGCCCAGCCACCACCCATCCCCAACCACCCACGCTACTCCTTTTATAGGGTACCACAGTTGTGACATTTCCTATGGCAGAGCAGGAAGGGGCGGATCAGTGGAGCCTCCACAAGGTGATCTCATTTAAAAGGCACTAGTAATTTAACTTGTTATAACAAGTTAAACAAAAGCACAATTAAACCATTACTTGCATTTTCTTTTCCTTTTTTCCTTCTAATTACTCTGACTAGGTTACAAACCCAGCAACTTATTTGGAATGGTTTTCATTAACTGCAGGTACTGTAGAACAATTTTCAGAAGGACAGTCTTGCGGATTTAGGACACTGTCCTACATGCTGAGCCTTGGAGATCTTGGGGCTCAGCGCCGGGCAGCATGGGCAGAGATTGCATGCCTCAAATTTCTTATTGAAGAGGAAATACATTATAAGAACCACCTGCCATTTCCTCAGCATCCAACAGAAAAACCTCGACCGCAGAGGGTAGTTGGTCCAGGAGGTTGGCAGGTGGTTAGGAGGAGCAAATCAGGTCCCCATCACTCTCTGCTCTCCAACACATTACCTCCAAAAACCATATAAACACTACAAACAGGTATCTGCCTCTATCTCTGAAATCAAATAAAGAGGCAGAAGACACTGCAGAGCAGAACACTGCGGCACAGGAGCTAGCACAACAAAACTCACCCAAATCAGGAACCAAAACTAAACAAGCACAAAGGAAATCCAAAAAACTTCTGATCATAGGAGACTCCATGATTCGGGGAGTTGATACCCATCTCCAGCCAGGGGTGATGGTCAGATGTCTCCCAGGTACATCAGCATGGAGACACTGACCGCATTGCTAAATTGTTCACAAAGCAGGAGAAAACATTGATGTCCTAGTACACATAGGGACTAATGATCTTGCCAGCCGGTCAGTTGTGGAGACCAAGGAACACCTGACTAGGCTGGGTGACAACTATCATCTATTTCGTCCAGCATCTCCTTCTCTGAGATCCTGCCAGTCTGGGAGGAGGAGCAGATGGACAGAAGGTCAGAAGGGGAGATGGGGAGCTAAACACGTGGCTCAGGACTGGTGCCAGGAAAAAGGACACAGATTTGTGGGAACTAGCAACAGTTCTGGGGCGAAAGTTCTTTAGATTTGATGGACTGCATCTGACTAAAGAGGAGTCAGTGCATTGGGGCAGAAGTTTGGCGTCTTTGCAGAATATTTAAACTAGCAAATGGGGAGAGGGGTGCAGCACCCCATACGTCGAATGGGAAGAACACCCCTCCCCCTCAGCTAGTGGTCAAACAGGGATTCAGCATGTTTGCCATTCATTTGCATCACCAGGTAAGAAAAAGGTTTGTCTCCCCATCGGCCTTTGGGAGTAATGCTAAACTTTCACCCAAAAAACTAACACACCAAAATCTGGCCAATGGAAAATCATGTACACAAATGCTCACAGCCTGGAAATAAGATCCCAGACCTGCAGGCAATAATGTCAGGAGCTAAACTGGACATAGTAGCAATTAGTGAGGCGTGGTTTACCAGTAACCACACTTGGGAGACTTCAGTACCTGGCTATGTATTGTTCAGAAGAGACCGAGGAATTGCTAAAAAGGAGAGTGGCCCTGTATGTTAATGAAAATATCAAAGCTACAGAAATTCAGAATATACATAAGGAGCCAGAAGAACTGTGGGTCACCCTGGAAACAGGAAATGGGACTGACCATAAGAACTGGGGTTGTCTACAGGCCCCAGACCAGAGGGAGGACATAGACACATTACTGTTAGAAGATATACAAACATGACAGCTAAAGGGAGGTTCTGATAATGGGAGACTTCAACATGCCAGATACAGATTGGTCAATACCAGCAGGAACATCTGCCAGAACTAGACTCATAGTGGATTTCCTGCTGGGAGGGCCTCAAACAACTGGTACAGCAACCCACAAGAGACAGGGCTATCCTAGATCTAGTACTGACTAACAAAGAAAGGATCACAGATCTCCAGGTGAGAAGGTCACCTGGGGGCAGTGATCATCATGGTATGGTTCAATTTAGCTACTACATCTAAATCATCCCATTCAAGGCAAAAATATGGGACTTCAGAGGAGCTGACTTTGATAAGATAGCCAACAGAGTTAAGCTAGCCCTGGCAAAAAAAAAAAACACAGGTGAGGGGTACAGGCAAAGTGGAGCATTAAGATGCAATACTTGAAGCAACATCCCATTGTGTTAGACAGAAAAGGAAGTGCAAAGAAGAAGGAAACCACTTTGGTTCTCAAATACAGTAGCAGAAAGGTCAGAGCCAAAAGGCTGGCCTTCAGGAAATATAAGGGAACACAGCGGGATGAAGATAGGAGGCATACCAAACTGTCCTAAGGGAAGCAGGTAAGGCAGTAAGGCAGGCAAAGTCCCAAACTGAAACATCACGAACAGTAAAGAAGGTGACAAGACTTTCTATAGTTACATTAGTGAAAGGAGAAAGTCCAGATGGGGTATTGCTAAGCTTAATGGAGAAAAGGAGCATGTGAGGAGGAGGACCCTGTAAAGGCATCTATCCTAAATAGATACTTTTGCTCAGTATTTACTGAAGAGAAGGTGGGCAGGCCTAGCTCAGCATCATGGACACGGGAGGTGAGCACTACTCCCTTCACAAAGAAAGGGTCCTACAGAGCTTGCTAAGCTCAGGGTGGATAAGGCAATGGGACCTGATGGCATACATCCCAGGGTACTTAAGGAGCTAAAGGAGGAACTAGCAGAGCCATTAGCAGAATGGTTTAGTGAGTCTCTGAGCACAGGAGAGGTCCCAGAAGACTGAGAAGGGCTCATGTGATCCCGCTCCACAAGAGTGGTAGCAGGAGGAGGCGAACTACAGACCGGTCAGTCTTACTTCAGTAGTGGGCAAGATTATGAGGCACTCCTTAAGGAAAGGATAGTGCAACACCTGGAATCCATAGGGCACAGGATCCAAGACAGCATGGGTTTACAAAGGAAGGTCCTGTCAAACTAATCTCATAGATTTCTTTGACTGGGTAACCAGAGTGGTGGACCAAGGGGAGCAGTTGATGTCGCCTACCTTGACTTCAGCAAAGCTTTTGACACTGTTCCACATAGAAGATTGATAAATAAGGTGGGTAGGCTCGGGTGGGTCTGAAGTTGGTCAACTGGGTGGCAAACTGGTTGACGGCAGAAAACAGAGGTGGTGGTAAATGGTATACAGTCAGAAGAGATGCAAGTCACAAGTGGGTACCTCAGGGATCAGTCATGGGCCAGTCCTCTTCAACATCTTCATTAGTGACCTTGCAGATGGACTAGAGGGTAAGGCTTGTCTGTTTGCAGATGACACCAAGATGTGCAACAGAGTAGATGATCCAGATGGGGTTGGCAGAATGAGAAGAGATCTGGATAAACTAGCAGAATGGTCAGAAGAGTGGCAACTGGCATTTAATGCAAAGAAGTGCAAAATCATGCATATAGGGAGAAACCCTGAAGCCACCTATAGGCTGGGAGGGAGTTGCTGCAGTCACAAAGGAAGAAAGAGACTTGGGCATCATCATCACTGATGACCTAAAATCATCAAGCATACCTCTAAAGCAGTAGGTAAGGCTAGGGGTGTTAGGGTGTATTAGTAGGGGTATCTAAGTTGTAAGAGGGAGTAATAATCCCTCTGTACAAGACACTGGTTAGGCCCCATCTGGAGTACTCGTGCAGTATTCGAGGCCACACCTTCACAAGGACATTAACAAATTGAGGCAGTCCAGAGAAGGGCAACCAAAATGGTGCGGACTGCATCAGAAGACATATGAGGACAGATTAATGGAGCTCAATATGTATACCCTTGAGCAAAGGAGGAGAGAGGTGTTATGATCGAGGCATTCAAACACCTTAAGGGCATAAACAAGGTGAAAGAGTCTAACATGTTTAAATATAAGAAAATAGCAGGACAAGAGGACACAGCATGAGATTAGAGGAGGCCGATTAAGGGGAATGTGAGAGAGTCTTTTTCACAGAAAGGGTGGTGGATGCATGGAATGGCTTACCACAAGAAGTGGTGGCTATGAATACAGTGCAGGGCTTCAAACAGGCATGGGATAGGCATAAGGGAGCAATACAAATGACTATGAATAGACAGGCCACTGACAGAGCAAAGGCCAATGGCACATTTATAAGGTAGAAAAAGAAATGGGCAGACTGGATGGGCCTTGCGATCCTTATCTGCCGTCAACTTCTATGTTTCTATGTTTCTATGGGCAAGCCCTTATTTGACAGTAATACAGTGAGAACTGGCTGGTGACACTACCAACAGTGGCTACTCAACTGATTGGCTGCTCCTCCTCCCCAAAGCAATTCACACATGATGCAAGCCTTTATTTGACAGTACCCAGTGGGAACTGGCTGGTGACAATATGCAGACAGTGGCTACTCTACTGCTGGGCTGCTCCCCCTCTGCAAAGCGTTTCACATGGACAAGCCTTTATTTGACAGGACTACTGTGGGAACTGACAGGTGACACTATGCAGACAGTGGCTACTCAATGGCTAGGCTGCTCCCCCTCCCAAAAGAGATTCACACATGATGCAAGCCTTTATTTGACAGTACTCAGTGGGAACTGACAGGTGACACTGCAGAAAGTGGCTTCTTAACTGCTGGGCTGCTACTCCTCCCCAAAGCGATTCACATGTGGTGCAAGCCTTTATTTGACAAGACTCAGTTGGAACTGGCTGGAGACACTATGCAGGCAGTGTCTACTCAACTGCTGGGCTGCTCTCCCTCTCCAAAGTGTTTCACACAGGCAAGCCTTTATTTAACAAGACTCAATGGGAACTGGTTGGTGAGACTATGCAGACAGTGGCTGCTCAACTGCTGGGCTGTCCCCCAAAGCATTTCACACGGGTAAGCCCTTATTTGACAGGACTACAGTGGGAACTGGCTGGTGACACTATGCAGACAGTGTCTACACAACTTCTGGGCTGCTCACCCTCCCCAAAGAGTTTCACACAGCAAGTCTTTATTTGACAGGACTACAGTGGGAACTGGCTGGTGCCACTAAGCAGACAGTGTATACTCAAGTGCTGGGCTGCTTGCCCTCCCCAATGTGTTTCTCATGAGCAAGCCTTTATTCGAGGGGACTACAGTGGGATCTAGCTGGTGATATATGCAGACAGTGGCTACTGAACTGCAAGACTACTCTCCGTCCCCAAAGCATTTCACATGTAATGCAAGCCTTTATTTGACAGGACTCAGTTGGAACTGGCTGGTGACACTATGCAGGCAGTGTCTACTCAACTGCTGGGCTTCTCTCCCTCCCCAAAGTGTTTCACACAGGCAAGCATTTATTTAACAAGACTCAATGGAAACTGGTTGGTGAGACTATACAGACAGTGCCTACTCTATAGCTGGGCTGCCCCCCAAAGTGTTTCACATGGATACGCCCTTATTTGACAGGACTACAGTGGGAACTTGCTAGTGACACTATGCAGACAGTGGCTACTCAACTGTTTGGCTACGTCCTCTCCCCAAAGTGTTTCACACATGATGCAAGCCATTATTTGACACGACTCAGAGGGAACTGTCTGGTGATACTACACAGACAGTGGAAACTCAACTGCTGGGCTGTTCTGCCTCCCCAAAGTGATTCACATGTGACGCAAGTGTTTATTTAACAGGACTCAGTGGGAACTGGATGGTGACGCTATCCAGACAGTGGGTACTAAACTGCTGGGCTGCTACCCCTCCCCAAAGTGTTTAACACATGATGCAAGCCTTTATTTGACAGGACAACAGTGGGAACTGGCTGATTACAGTATGCAGACAGTGGCTACTCAGCTGTTGGGCTGCTCCCTCTCCTCAAGGTGATTCACACTTGATTCAAGCCATTGTTAAGCAAAACTTCATGGGAACTGGCTTGTGACACTCTGCAGACAGTGTAAAATCAATGACTGGACTTCTTCCGCTCCCCAAGCATTTCACACTTGGAAGCCCTTATCTGACAGGACTACAGTGGAAACTAGCTGGTGACAGTATGCAGACAGTGGCTACTCAACTGCTTGCCTGCTCCCCCTCCCCAAAGCTATTCACACAGGATGCAAGCCATTATTTGACAGTGCTACAGTGGGAACTAGCTTGTGACATTATGCAGACAGAGGCTACTCAACTGCTGGGCTGCTCCCCTTGCACAAAGTGATTCACATATGATGCAAGCCATTGATAAACAAGACACCATGGGATCTTGCTGATGACACTATGCAGACAGTGTCTACTCAACAGCTGGACTACTCCCCCTCCCCAAAGCGTTTCACATGGGGAAGCCTTTATTTGACAAGACTACATTGGGAACTGGCTGGTGACACTATGCAGACCTGTGTCTACTCAACTGTTGGACTGCTCGCCCTCTCCAAAGTGTTTCAGATGAGCAAGCCTTTATGTGACAGGACTATAGTGGCAACTGGCTAGTGACAGATGCAGACAGTGGTTACAGTGGCGGAGCCAGGTTTGGGAGCATTTGGGAGCCAGGGGGGCCATTCAGTCAATCACGGACTCCACAATGGGCACAAAACATTGAATAAAGATGGTGGTGGGGCATCACTACTCACACTGGGGCAGCCAGGAGGGGCAAATGCCATCCCAGCCCCCCTCTTGCTCTGACACTGAGTGGCTACTCAGCTGCTGGGATGCTCTCCCTCTCCAAAGCATTTCACATGTAATATGTCTTTTTTTTGACAGGACTCAGTGAGAACTGGCTGACGACACAATGCAGACAGTGGCTACTCAACTGCGTGGCTACTTCCCCTCCCCAAAGTGTTTCACACATGATGCAAACTTTTAGTTGACAGAATTCAGAGGGAACTGCCAGGTGACTTTATACAGACAATGGTTACTCAAGTGCTAGGCTGCTCATGCTCTCCAAAGCATTTCATATATGATGCAAGCCTTTGTTTAACAGGACTACAGTAGTAACTGACTGGTGACACTGTGCAGACAGTGGTTACTCAACTACTGGGATGCTCCTCCTCCCCAAATCTATTCACTCGTGATGCAAGCCTTTATTTAACTGGACTTAGTGGGAACTGGCTGTTGACACTATCCAGACAGTGACTACTGATCAGCTGGGCTGTCCCCATTCCCCAAAGCATTTCATGTGGGCAAGTCTTTATTTGACAGGACTGTAGTTGGAACTAGATGGTCACACTATGCAGACAGTGTCAACTCAGCTGCTGGGCTGCTCCCCATCCTCAAAGTGATTCACACTTGATGCAGGCATTTATTTGACGGGACTTAGAGGGAGCTGCTTGTGACACTATGCAGACAATGACTACTCAACTGTTGGGTTGCTCCTCCTCCTCCAAGCGTTTCACATGGGGAAGCCCTTATTTGGCAGGACTACAGTGGGAACTGGCTAGTGACACTATGCAGACAGTGGTTACTCAACTGATTGGCTACTCCCCTCCCAAAAGCTTTTCACAAGAGAAGCCTTTATTTAACAGGACTACAGTGGAAACTGCCTGGTGACAATATGCAGACAGTGGTTATTGAACTGCTGGGCTGCTCCCCCTCTGCAAAGCATTTCACATGGGCAAGCCTTTATTTGACAGGACTACAGTGAGAACTGACAGGTGACTCTATGCAGACGGTTGCTACTCAATGACTGTGCTGCTTCCACTCCCCAAAGTGATTCACACATGATGCAAGCCTTTATTAGACTGGACTTAGTGGGAACTGACAGGTGACGCTATGAAGTGTGAGGCTTCTCAACTGCTGGGCTGCTCCTCCTCCCCAAAGCCATTCACATGTGGTGCAAGCCTTTATTTGACAGGAGTCAGTTGGAACTTGCTGGTGAAAGTATGTAGACAGAGGTTACTCAACTACTGGGCTGCTCCCCATCCCCAAATCATTTCACACAGGCAAGCCTTTATTTCACAGGACTACTGTGAGAACTGTCTAGTCACACTACACATACAGTGGCTACTCAACTGCTGGACTGCTCCCCCTCCCCAAACCTATTCACACATGATGCAAGCCTTTATTTAACTGGACTCACTGGAAAATGGCTGTTGACAGTATCCAGACAGTGGCTACTCAACAGGTAGGCTGCCCCCATTCCCCAATGCATTTCACATGGGCAAGCATTTATTTGACAGGACTACAGTGGGAACTGACAGGTGACACTATGCAGACAGTAGCTACTCAAGTGCTGGGCTGCTCCCACTTCCCAAAGCATTTTACGCAGGCAAGCCTTTATTTAACAGGACTGAGTTGGAACTGGCTGGTGACACTATGCAGACAGTGGCTACTCAACTGCTGGGCTGCTCTGCCTCCCCAAAGAGTTTCACTCAGGCAAGCCTTTATTTGACAGGACTGCAGTGGGAACAGGCTGGTGACACTATGTAAACTGTGGTTTCTCAACTGCTGGGCTGCTCCCCCTTCCCCAAGCATTTCACATGGGCAAGCCCTTATTTGACAGTAATACAGTGGAACTGGCTGTTGACACTATACCACAGTAGCTACTCAACTGATTGGCTGCTCCTCCCCCCCAAAGCAATTCACACATGATGCAAGCCTTTATTTGACAGGACCCAGTGGGAACTGGCTGGTGACAATATGCAGACAGTGACTACTCAACTACTGCGCTGCTTCCCCTCTGCAAAGTGATTTCACAAGTGAAGAAAGCCATTATTTAACAAGACTCCACGTGAACTGGCTGGTGACACTTTGCAGACAGTGGCTACTCAACTGCTGGGCTGCTCTGCCTCCCCAAAGCATTTAATTTAGGCAAGCCTTTATTTGACAGGACTGCAGTGGGAACAGGCTGGTGATACTATGTAAACTGTGGTTTCTCAACTCTCTCAACTCCTGGGATGCTCCTCCTCCCCCAAGCATTTCACATGGGCAAGCCCTTATTTGACAGTAATACAGTGGGAACTGGCTGGTGACACTACCAACAGTGGCTACTCAACTGATTGGCTGCTCCTCCTCCCCAAAGCAATTCACACATGATGCAAGCCTTTATTTGACAGTACCCAGTGGGAACTGGCTGTTGACAATATGCAGACAGTGGCTACTCTACTGCTGGGCTGCTCCCCCTCTGTAAAGCATTTCACACAGGCAAGCCTTTATTTGACAGGACTACCGTGGGAACTGGCTGGTGACACTATGCAGACAGTGGCTACTCAATGGCTTGGCTGCTCCCCCTCCCAAAGAGATTCACACATGATGCAAGCCTTTATTTGACAGGACTCAGTGGGAACTGACAGGTGACACTGCAGAAAGTGGCTTCTTAACTGCTGGGCTGCTACTCCTCCCCAAAGCGATTCACATGTGGTGCAAGCCTTTATTAGACAGGACTCAGTTGGAACTGGCTGGAGACACTATGCAGGCAGTGTCTACTCAACTGCTGGGCTGCTCTCCCTCTCCAAAGTGTTTCACACAGGCAAGCCTTTATTTAACAAGACTCAATGGGAACTGGTTGGTGAGACTATGCAGACAGTGGCTGCCCAACTGCTGGGCTGTCCCCCAAAGCATTTCACATGGGTAAGCCCTTATTTGACAGGACTACAGTGAGAACTGGCTGGTAACACTATACAGACAGTGGCTACTCAACTGCTGGGCTGCTCCTCTTCCCAAAAGCAATTCAGACATGACACAAGCCTTTATTTAACAGGACTCAGTAGGAACTGGTGGATGACACCATGCAGACAGTGACTACTCAACTGCTGTTCTGCTCCCTCTCCCCAAAATATTTCACATAGGCATGCTTTTATTTTACTGGACTCGGTGAGAACTGGCTCATGACACTATGCAGACAGTGGTTTCTCAACTTATGGGCTGCTCCCTCTCCCCAAATGTTCCAAGCCTTTATTTGACAGGACTACAGTGTTAACTGGCTGGTGACATATTGGACAGTTGCTACTCAAGTGCTGTGCTGCTCCTCCCCAAAGCATTTTACACCTAGTGCCAGCATTTATTTGACAGGACTCAGTGGAAGTGGCTGGTGACACTATGCAGACAGTGGCTACTCAACTACTGGGCTGCTCCCGCCCCCCAAAAATGTTCTCAAGATGCAAGCCATTATTTAACAAGACTCGGTGGGAACTGGCTGGCGACACTAAGCAGACAGTGGCTGCTCAACTGCTGGGCTGTTCCCCAAAGCATTTCACACGGGTAAACCCTTATTTGACAGGACTACAGTGGGAACTGGCTGGTGACACTATACAGACAGTGGCTACTCAACTGCTGGCTACGTCCCCTCCCCAAAGTGTTTCACACATGATGCAAGCCATTATTTGACAAGACTCTGGGGGGACTGCCAGGTGACACTATAGAAACAGTGGCTACTCAACTGCTGGGCTGCTCTGCCTCCCCAAAGCAATACACATGTGATGCAAGCATTTATTTAACAGGACTCAGTGGGAACTGGATGGTGACAGCATCCATACAGTGGGTGCTAAACTGCTGGGCTGCTCCCCCTCCCCAAAGTGTTTAACACGTAATGCAAGCCTTTATTTGACTGGACTATAGTGAGAACTGGCTGATCACACTATGCAGGCAGTGGCTACTCAGCTGCTGGGCTGCTCCCCCCTCCTCAAAGTGATTCACTCTTGATTCAAGCCATTGTTAAGGAAAACATCGTGGGAACTGGCTGGTGACACTATTCAGCCAGTGTCTACTCAATGACTAGACTTCTCCCCCTCCCCAAGCATTTCACATGGGGAAGTCCATATCTGACAGGACTTCAGTGGGAACTGACTGTTGACACTATGAAGACAGTGGCTACTCAGATGTTGGGCTGCTCCCGTTCCCCAAAGTGTTCCACAAGAGAAGCCTTTATTTGACAGGCTTCAGTGGGAACTAGCTGGTCACAGTATGCAGACAGTAGCTACTCAACTGTTTGGCTGCCCCCCAAAGCTATTCAAACATGATGCAAGCCTTTATTTGACAGGACTACAGTGGGAACTAGCTCGTGACACTATGCTGACAGTGGCTACTCAACTACTGGGCTGCTCCCCCTCAACAAAGTGATTCACACATGATGCAAGCCGTTGATAAACAAGACTCCATGGGAACTCGCTGGTGACACTATGCAGACAGTGTCTACTCAACCGTTGGACTCCTCCTCCTCCCCAAAGTGTTTCACATGAGGAAGCCTTTATTTGACAGGACTACACTGGGGACTGGCTGGTGACACTATGCAGGCCTGTGTCTACTCAACTGCTGGGCTGCTCGCCCTCCCCAAAGCATTTCACATGAGTAAGCCTTTATTTGACAAGACTATAGTGGGAATTGGCTAGTGACATATGCAGACAGTGGCTAGTCAACTGCTAGGCTGCTCTCACTCTCCAAAGCATTTCACATGTAATATAAGCCTTTTATTGACAGGACTCAGTGAGAATTGGGTGGCGACACTATGTAGACAGTGGCTACTCAACTGCGTGGCTACTTCCCCTTCCCAAAGTGTTTCACACATGATGCAAACTTTTAGTTGACAGGATTCAGAGGGAACTGCCAGGTAACTTTATGCAGACAATGGCTACTCAAGTGCTGGGCTGCTCCCGCTCCCCAAAGTATTTCACACATGATGCAAGCCTTGTTTAACAGGACTACAGTGGGAACTGGCTGGTGACACTGTGTAGACCATGGTTGCTCAACTGCTGGACTGCTCCCCCTTCCCAAATCTATTCACTCATGATGCAAACCTTTATTTAACTGGACTCAGTAGGAACTGGCTGTTGATACTATCCAGACAGTGGCTACTGAACAGCTGGGCTGCCCCGTTCCCCAAAGTGTTTCACATGGGCAAGCCTTTATTTGACAGGACTACAGCTGGAACTGGCTGGTGACACTATGCAAACAGTGTCAACTCAGCTGCTGGGCTGCTCCCCATCCTCAAAGCTATTCACACTTGATGCAGGCATTTATTTGATGGGACTCAGAGGGAACTGCTTGTGACACTATGCAGACAGTGACTACTCAACTGCTGGGCTTCTCCTCCTCCCCCAAGCGTTTCACATGGGGAAGCTCTTATTTGACAGGACTACAGTGGGAACTGGCTATTGACACTAAGCAGACAGTGGCTACTCAACTGATTGGCTGCTCCCCCTCCCCAAAGCTTTTCACAAGAGAAGCCTTTATTTGACAGGACTACGGTGTTTACTGGCTGGTGACAATATGCAGACAGTGGCTACTCAACTGCTGGGCTGCTCCCCCTCTACAAAGCATTTCACATGGGCAAGCCTTTATTTGACAGAACTACAATGGGAACTGGCTGATGACACTATTCAGAGAGTTGCTACTCAATGACTGGGCTGCTCCCCCTTCCCAAAGTGATTCACAGGTGATGCAAGCCTTTATTTGACAAGACTTGGTGGGAACGGACAGGTGACACTATGCTGACAGCGGCTTCTCAACTGCTGGGCTGCTCCTCCTCCCCAAAGCGATTCACATGTGGTGCAAGCCTTTATTTGACAGGACTCATTTGGAACTGGCTGGTGCAACTATGCAGACAGAGGTTACTCAACTACTGGGCTGCTCCCCATCCCCAAATCTTTTCCCACAGGCAAGCCTTTATTTCACAGGACTACAGTGGGAACCGGCTCGTCACACTATGCAGACAGTGGCTACTCAACTGCTGGGCTGCTCCCCCTTCCCAAACCTATTCACACATGACACACCGGACAAGGGCCATGCAGTAGATGTCCTATATCTGGACTTCAGTAAAGCATTCGACTCGGTGTCGCATGGGAGGCTGGGAAGTAAGTTAGAAGGCAGAGGGGCGGGTGCAAAGCTGGTGAGATGGGTAGGGAACTGGCTTCAGGAAAGGCAACACAGGGTGGTGGTGGCGATGGAGCTCTCACACCCAAGGGTAGTGATGAGTGGTGTTCCACAGGGCCCAGTGTTATTTGGGATATTCATTGCGGATATATCATTGGACATCAAAAGCACTATCAGTCTGTTTGCTGATGATACCAAGATGGAAGCGGTGGTGGATGGCCTAGTGGGATGGAAAGGGTTGCAGGATGATCTGGCAAAGCTTGAAACCTGGTCAGACACCTGGCAACTGGGATTTAATGCCAAAAAGTGCAAGGTGCTGCATTTTGGGGTGAAGAACCCAAGGAGGAGTTACCAGCTGGGGGAGTGCAGCTAGCCCAGACAGAGGAGGAGAAGGATCTTGGGGTGCTCATTACAGGGTCAGTGAACAACTCGGCACAATGTAGGAAGGCAGCTGCAAAGGCCAACAAAATGCTGGGTTGCATTGCAAGGGGTATATCCTCGAGGAGGGAGGAGGTGATTCTGCCACTGTATAGGTCATTAATTAGACCACACCTGGAGTACTGCGTGCAGTACTGGTGCACGTATCTGAAGAGGGACATTAAAGCAGCAGTGCAATGAAAAAAGTTATTCCAAAATGCTAATTTTCTGTTATGGTTATAAAGAATTATTGGCAGAACTGTTGATTTGGGTTTTCTGGATGTTTCCTATGCTGTGTACTGTACATTTGCATTGTTGTCTGGACTCTTATTCTCCTCGGGTTCTCAGTACTAATTCTATGTAAAAATGAGGAGGCCATCTTTTTTTCTTGAGAAATAATTACTTTAGAATGTTCATAAAATGTTTAAATGATAACGAAAACTGAAGATTTCACCACCAAAATAAACTGGAAGACATCTGGCATCAATTAGAAAGAAAAAAAGGTGGGGTCAAATTTTAACCCATTTTTATTGCACTGCTGCTTTAAGTTACTGGAGGGGGTACAGCGCAGGGTGACAAAGATGATCAAGGGGCTGGGGGACTTATCATGCGAGAGGAGGCTGAGGGAGTTGAACATGTACTCGCTGGAGGAGATGAGGGACGGGGATACATGATTGAAACCTTAAAGTACATGAAAGGAATAAACAAGACAGGTACAGAGGGGCTGTTCAAAGTAAGAGAGGGGAGGGACAACAGGGGCCATGATATGAGACTGGAGGGAGGAAGATTCAGGAGGAAGATGAGGAGACACTTTTTTACAGAGAGGGTGGTAGCTGGGTGGAATGCGTTACCTGCAGAAGTGATATCCAGTAGAACAAAGGACTGCTTTAAAAGGGGATGGGACAGGACAAGAGGGAGAGTCAATGGAGGGGAAGGGTGGAAGGGAGGGGCAGCTTCAGAATAAGGGGTGCTAGCTGCACATTCAAACAGACTTGATAGACCACTAGGCCTTTATCTGCTGGCAAATTTCATATGTTTGTATGTTCGTGATGTAAGCATTTATTTAACTGGACTCAGTGGGAACTGGCTGTTGACACTATCCAGACAGTGGCTACTCAACAGCTGGGCTGCCCCATTCACCAAAACATTTCACATGGGATGGTATTTATTTGACAGGACTACAGTGGGAACTGACAGGTGACACTATGCAGACAGTGGCTACTCAAGTGCTGGGCTGCTCCCACTCCCCAAAGCGTTTCACATGGGCAAGCCTTTATTTGACAGGACTACAGTGGAACTGGCTTGTAACACCATGCAGACAGTGGATACTCAACGGCTTTGCTGTTCTCCCTCCACAAAGTGATTTCACAAGTGACGAAAGCCATCATTTAACAAGATTCCATGGAAACTGGCTCGTGACACTATGCAGATAGTGGCTAATCAATTTGCTGGACTGCTTCCCCACCACAAGGCATTTCACTCATGCAAGCCTTTATTTTACAGGACTGCAGTGGGAACTGGCTGCTGACACTATGTAGACTGTGGTTTCTCAATTGCTGGGATGATTCCCCTACCCCAAGCATTTCACATGGGCAAGCCCTTATTTGACAGTACTACAGTGGGAACTGGCTGGTGACACTATTCAGACAGTGGTTACTCAACTGCTTGGCTGCTCCCCCTCCCCAAAGCCATTCACACATGATGCAAGCCTTTATTTGACAGGACCCCATGGGAACTGGCTGGTGACAATATGCAGACAGTGGCTACTCAACTGCTAGGCTGCTCCCCCACTGCAAAGCGTTTCACATAGGCAAGCCTTTATTTGACAGGACTACTGTGGGAACTGGCTGGTGACACTATGCAGACAGTGGCTATTCAACAGCTGGGCTGCTCCCCCTCCCAAATGTGATTCACACATGATGCAAGCCTTTATTTGACAGGATTCAGTGGGAACTGACAGGTGACACTATACAGACAGTGACTTCTCAACTGCTGGGCTGCTACTCCTCCCCAAAGCAATTCACATGTGATGCAAGTCTTTATTTAACAGGATTCAGTTGGAACTGTCTGGAGACACTATGCAGGCAGTGTCTACTTAACTGCTGGGCTGCTCTCCCTCCCCAAAGTGTTTCACACAGGCAAGCCTTTATTTCACAAGACTCAATAGGAACTAGTTGGTGAGACTATGCAGACACTGGCTACTCAACTGCTGGGCTGCCTCCCAAAGCCTTTCACATGGGTATGCCCTTATTTGACAGGACTCCATGGGAACTAGCTGGTGACAGTATGCAGACAGAGGGGCCTCAGATGGATAGCAAGCATGGTAACCTTCTCAGAGGTGCTACCAGTCCATGGCAGGAGTGAGGCTAGGGTACTGCACACCGTGCAGTTTAATGAATGGTTGTAAAACTGGTGCAGAGCACAGGGCTTTGGCTTCATTGGGGACTGGGGGCCACCTGGAGAGATAAAGGTCTATACTGGCATGATGGTCTGCATCTGTCCACAAAGGAACCAAGCTCCTAGGTGATAGGTTAAATGCTTCCTTGGCAAGCTTTTAACCAGCCAAGGGGAGGTACTGATAAAAAGGCAGGAAATTTCAAGCCTTCCCCACAAAACATGGCAGGTAGTAAGGTAAACACTGAGGTACAGAGCTCAACACAGGGCAGGACGGGGTAAATGGAAAAATAGACAAGGACAATAAGAGCAGGGATGGGGGAAAAAGGGATAAAGCCAACATTAAATGGAGGGCAATGAGTACCAATGCCTGTAGTCTGGGAAACAAGCTTCCTGAGCTGGTAGCCCTGATGGAAGATGAACAATTTGATATTGTGGCAGTCACGGAAACATGGTACACTGAGAACCATGACTGGGATGTCAACATACCAGGATACACAGTCTACAGAAGGGACAGGGAAGGTAAAAGAGGAGGTGGAGTAGCTCTATACATAAGGGAAGGGATCAAAGCTACAGAACTAAAAAGTAAAGGGGGAGGACAAGAGCCACTCTGGGTCACCTTGGAGACAGGGAATGGCATCACAATCCACACAGGGGTTGTATATGGACCCCCGTCTCAAGGGGAGGAAATGGACAAGAAAATGATAGAGGACATTCTCAAAATGGCTGAAAAAGGGGTGATACTGTTGCTGGGGGACCTGAATATGCCAGATGTTAACTGGATAACATGTACTGCAGCCACATCCAAGAGCAGGGTCATTCTCGATGCCCTGCAGGGGGCAGGCCTTAGACAGCTAGTGTTGGAACCCACTCGGGAAGGAGCAATACTAGACCTGGTATTCTCAAATGGAGAGAGGATCACAAATTTAGAAGTCAGTAGACATATGGGAACAAGCGACCACTGCACAGTGTGCTTCACAATAAGCACAACCATGGAGACAAGCCATACAAAAACAAGGATACTGGACTTTAGAAGGGCTGACTTTGGCAAAATGGGTGAATACCTGAGGAATGCACTAGCAAATGGCCAAAAAGGAGGGGTGGAAGAACAATGGAGAAAAATCAAAACTTCCATCATAGAGGCAACAAGCCTTTGTGTGAAACAAATAAAGAAAACAAAGTGGAGTAAAAAACCACTATGGTTCTCAAAAGAGGTGGCAGAGAAGGTTAAGGAGAAAAAGGCTGCATTCAAAAAGTATAAGGAATCACAGAAGGGGCACGACAGAGAACTGTATCAATTAAAGCAGAAAGAAGTGGGAAAGGCAGTCAGACTAGCAAAGGCCCAAACCGAGGAAAAAATAGCCAACTCAGTTAAGAAGGGGGATAAAACCTTTTATAGGTACATTAGGGAGCATAGAAAGGTTAAGAGAGGGATAGTGAAGATTAATAAAGGAGAGGGGAGGTGGGCAGAGGAGATAGTGAAAAGGCAGAGATACTGAATGAATACTTTTGCTCAGTATTCACAAAAGAAGATGAGGAGGAGTTACCTGAACCAGACAATAGAAGCACTCTGGGTAGGGGGGTTGACACCAGTCCATTCACAGAAGAAAGAGTCCTGAAAGAACCCCTAAAACTCAAGGTGGACAAAGCAATGGGGCCTGACGGGATTCACCCCAGAATCCTAAAAGAACTAAGGGAAGACCTAGAGACACCACTGACCACGCTTTTTAACAAATCATGGCAGGATGGGACAGTACCTGAGGACTGGATGACGGCAGATGTGATTCCCCTTCACAAAAGTGGGAGCAAGGCAGAAGCAGGAAACTACAGACCTGTAAGTTTGACCTCAGTGGTAGGGAAAATGATGGAATCACTTCTGAAAGAAAGAATTGTTGAGTACCTAGAGGCCAGCGGGGCACAGGACCCAAAGCAGCATGGATTTACAGCAGGAAGGTCATGTCAGATGAATTTAATTGATTTCTTTGACTGGGTGACCAAAGTAATAGACCAGGGAGGGCTGTGGATATGGCTTACCTAGACTTTTAGCAAGGCATTTGACACAGTCCCGCACAAAGATTAATAATCAAGTTAGCCAGCCTGGGAGTAGGTCCCAGGGTGGTAGCCTGGGTAGCAAACTGGCTGCACAACAGGACACAGAAGGTAATAGTGAATGGAACACATTCCGAAGAAAGGGGGGTTACTAGTGGAGTACCTCAGGGCTCAGTACTGGGTCCAGTCCTCTAACATCTTTGTAGGTGACATTGCAGAGGGTCTGAAGGGAAAGGTATGCCTCTTTCCAGATGACACAAAGATATGTGACAGAGTTGATACACAAGAGGGGGTAGAAAAGATGAGAAGGGACTTGGCAAGGTTGGAGGAATGGTCAGACTTATGGCAACTTAGATTCAATGCAAAGAAGTGCAAAGTAATGCACCTGGGAATCAAAAACCCAGGAGAAGAGTACACAATATCACGGGAAGTACTAACAACAAAAATGGAAAGGGACATGGGGGTAGTCATATCAGATGACCTAAAGGTGGGTAAGCAATGTGAAAAGTCATTAAGAGAGCTAGGGGATACTGGATGCATAGGAAGGCATCACAAGAAAAAAGGGAAGTGGTTATCCCTCTATACAGACAGTTGGTGAGACCCCATCTGGAGTACTGTGTGCAGTTTTGGAGACCTCATCTATGCAAGGACATAGACAGGATGGAAGCAGTCCAGAGGAGGGCAACTAAAATGGTGCTGGGTCTGCAGCAGAAACTATATGAAGAGAGACTGAGAGAGCTTAATATGTATACCCTTGATGAAAGGAGGGACAGGGGGGACATGATAGAAATGTTTAAGTACCTCCAGGGAATCAACAAAGTCCAGGAGGGTAGCATCTTTCAGAAAAAGAGATGTGTAAGAACAAGGGGGCACAATTTAAAGATAGAGGGGGACGGCTCAGGGGTAATGTGAGGAAACTTTTTTCCATGGAGAGAGTGGTGGATACATGGAACAGCCTTCCTGAGGAGGTCGTTGGGTCTAAAACAGTGGGGGAATTCAAACATGCATGGGACAGACACAAGGCAATTATAGTGGGGTCTTGCAGGAAGTAGGCTGTTGGTTAACTAGAATCTGCAGCTTATCCAGTAGGTAGGGAAATGGGCAGACTGGGTGGGCCAAGTGGTCCTTATCTGCCATCAAAGTCTATGTTTCTATGTACTCAACATCTGGGCTGCTCACCCTCCCCAAAGAGTTTCACACGGCAAGCCTTTATTTGACAAGACTACAGTGGGAACTGGCTGGTGACACTATGCAGATAGTATATACTCAACTGCAGGGCTACTTGCTCTCCACAAAGTGTTTCTCATGAGCAAGCCTTTATTTGAGAGGACTACAGTGGGAACTGGTTGGTGATATATGTAGACAGTGGCTCAGTGGGAACTGGCTGGTGACACTATGCAGGTAGTGTCTACTCAGCTTCTGGGCTTCTCTCACTCCCCAAAGTGTTTCACACAGGCAAGTCTTTATTTAACAAGCCTCAATGGGAACTGGTTGGTGAGACTATGCAGACAGTGGCTACTCAACTGCTGGGCTGTCCCCCCAAAGTGTTTCACATGGGTAAACCCTTATCTGATAGGACTACAGTGGGAACTGGCTGGTGACACTATGCAGACAGTGGCTGCTTGTCTATGCCCCCACCCCAAAGTGTTTCACTCATGATGCAGGCCATTATTTGACAGGACTCAGAGGGAACTGCCAGGTGACACTATACAGACAGTGGCTACTCAACTGCTGGGCTGCTCTGCCTCCCCAAAGAGATTCATATGTGATGCAAGCCTTTATTTAACAGAATTCAGTGGGAACTGGATGGTGACACTATCCAGACAGTGGGTACTAAACTGCTGGGCTGTCCCTCTCCCAAAAGTTTTTAACATGTGAAACAAGCCTTTATTTAACAGGACTACAGTGGGAACTGGCTGATCACACTATGCAGACAGTGGCTACTCAGCTGTTGGGCTGCTCCCCCTCCTCAAAGTTATTCAAACTTGAAGCAAGCCATTGTTAAGCAAAACTGGCTTGTGACACTATGCAGACAGTGTCTACTCAGTCACTGGACTTCTCCCTCTCCCCAAGCATTTCACACTGGGAAGCCCTTATCTGACAGGACTACAGTGGGAACTGGCTGTTGACACTATGCAAACAGTGACCACTCAGATGTTGGGCTGCTCCCCCTTCCCAAAGTGTTCCACAAGGGAAGCTTTTATTTGACAGGATTCAATGGGAACTGGCTGGTGACATTATGCAGACAGTAGTTACTCAACTGCTTGGCTATGTCACCTCCCCAAAGTGTTTCACACATGATGCAAGCCATTATTTGACAGGACTCAGAGGGAACTGCCAGGTGACACTATGCAGACAGTGGCTACTCAACTGCTGGGCTGCTCCCCCTCAACAAAGTGATTCACACATGATGCAAGCCATTGATAAACAAGTCTCCGTGGGAACTCGCTGTTGACTATGAAGATAGTGTCTACTCAACGGTTGGACTACTCCACCTCCCCAAAGCATTTCACATGGGGAAGCCTTTATTTGACAGGACTACACTGGGAACTGGCTGTTGACACTATGCAGACCTCTGTCTACTCAACTGCTGGGCTGCTCGCCCTCCTCAAAGCATTTCATGTGAGCAAGCCTTTATTTGACAGAACAATAGTGGGAACTGGCTAGTGACAGATGCAGACAGAGTCTACTCAACTGCTGGACTGCTCCCCCTCCCCAAAGCGTTTTACACAGGTGAGCCTTTATTTGACAGGACTGCAGTGGGAACTGGCTGGTGACACTATATAGGCTGTGGTTTCTCAACTGCTGGGCTGCTCCCCCTTACCAAGCATTTCACATGGGCAAGCCCTTATTTTGACAGTACTGTAGTGGGAACTGGTTGGTGACACTATACAGACAGTGGCTACTCAATGGCTTGGCTGCTCTCCCTCTGCCAGGCAAGTCACACATGATGCAAGCCTTTATTTGACAGGACCCAGTAGGAACTGTCTGGTGATACTATGCAGAAAGTGGCTACTCAACTGCTGTACTGCTCCCTCTCCCCAAAGTATTTCACACAAGGAAGCTTTTATTTTATAGGACTCTGTGGGAACTGGCTGGAGACACTGTGCAGACAGTGGCTACTCAACTACTGGGCTGCTCTCCCTCCCCAAAGCATTTCACACATAATGCAAGTCTGTATTTGACAGGACTCAGTGGGATCTGGCTGGTGACACTATGCAGACAGTGGCTACTCTACTGCTGGGCTGCTCCCCCTCCCCAAAGTGTTTCACACGTGATGCACACCTTTTAATTTGACAGGACTACTGTGGGAACTGGCTGGTGACATATGCAGACAGTGGCTACTCCACTGCTGGCTTGCTCCCCCTCAGCAAAGTGTTTCATACGGACATCCCTTTTTTTGACAGTACTACAGTGGGAACTGGCTGGTGGCACTATGCAGACAGTGGTTATTTAAGTTTTGTGTTGGTCTCCCTCCAAAACGCATTTTACATAAGCAAGCCTTTATTTGATAGGACTACAGTGGTAACTGGCTGGTGATACTATGCCGACAAAGGCTACTCAATTGCTGGGCTGCTCCCACTCCCCAGCGTGTTTCACATAGGCAAGCCTTTATTTACCAGTACTCAGTTGGAACTGGCTGGTGGCACTAAGCAGACAGTGGTTACTCAACTGCTCAGCTGCTCCCCCTCTCCAAAGCATTTCACACTGGCAAGCCTTTATTTGAAAGGACTACAGTTTTTATTTTGTTGTTTGTTTACCAGGGGAGACACACTAAGCTGAAAGCTTATTTACTGGTGCAACCTGGGAGCACAAGGAAGTTAAGTGACTTGCTCAGGGTCACACATTTTGCAATTGGGGGCTATAGGATTCAAACCCAGGTCTCCAGGTTAGCAGCTCAGAGCTTTAAACCACTGCGCTATACTGCCTCCTAAAGTGGGAACTGCCTGGGGACACTATGCAGACAGTGGCTTCTCAAGTGCTGGTCTGCTCCCCCTCCACAAAATATTTCTCACATAATGCAATCCTTCATTTGTCAGGACTACAGTGGTACCTGGCTGCTGATATTATGCCAGCAGAGGCTACTGAACTGCTGGGCTGCCCCTGCTTCCCAAAGTGTTTCACATGGGCAATCATTTATTTGATAGGACCACAGTGAGAACTGCTTGTTACACTATGTAGACAGTGGTTACTCAACTGCTGGGCAGCTCCTCCTACCCAATGCATTTCACATGGGCAAGCCTTTATTTGACAGGACTACAGTGGTAACTGGCTGATGACACTATGCTGACAGAGGTTACCCATCTGTTGGGCTGTCCTCCCTCCTCAAAATGTTTCTCACAGGCAAGCCTTTATTTACCAAGACTCAGTGGGAACTGTCTGGTGACACTATGCAGAAAGTGGCTACTCAACTGCTGGGCTGCTCCTCTTCCCAAAAGCAATTCAGACATGACACAAGCCTTTATTTAACAGGACTCAGTAGGAACTGGCTGATGACACCATGCAGACAGTGACTACTCAACTGCTGTTCTGCTCCCTCTCCCCAAAATATTTCACATAGGCATGCTTTTATTTTACTGGACTCGGTGAGAACTGGCTCATGACACTATGCAGACAGTGGTTTCTCAACTTATGGGCTGCTCCCTCTCCCCAAATGTTCCATATGGGCAAGCCTTTATTTGACAGGGCTACAGTGTTAACTGGCTGGTGACATATGTGGACAGTTGCTACTCAAGTGCTGTGCTGCTCCTCCTCCCCAAAGCGTTTTATACCTAATGCCAGCATTTATTTGACAGGACTCAGTGGGAAGTGGCTGGTGACACTATGCAGACAGTGGCTACTCAACTACTGGGCTGCTCCCGCCCCCCCCAAAAAATGTTCTCAAGATGCAAGCCATTATTTAACAAGACTCGGTGGGAACTGGCTGGTGACACTAAGCAGACAGTGGCTGCTCAACTGCTGGGCTGCCCCCCCAAAAGAAATTTTCTCAAGATGCAAGCCATTATTTAACAAGACTCGGTGGGAACTGGCTGGTGACACTAAGCAGACAGTGGCTGCTCAACTGCTGGGCTGCCCCCTCTCCCCAAAGTGTTTCACATGGGTAAGCCCTTAATTGATAGGATCACAGTGGGATCTGGCTGGTGATACTACGCAGACAGTAGCTACTCAACTGCTTTGCTGCCCCGCCCACCCCAAAGCATTTCACAGGGGCAAGTCTTTATTTAACAGGACTCAGTAGGAACTGGCTGGTGACACTATGGAGACAGTGGCTACTAAACTGCTGGGCTTCTCCCCTACTCAAAGCATTTCACACAGGTAAGCCTTTATTTGACAGGACTATAGTGGGAACTGGCTCGTGACATTATGCAGATAGTGGCTACTCAACTACTGGGCTGCTCCCTCATCCCAAAGCCTTTTACATGGGCAAGCCTTTAATTGACAGGATCGCATTGGGATCTAGCTGGTGACACTATGCCGACAGTAGTTACTCAACTGCTTGGCTGTTTCCCTCTCCCCAAAGTGTTTCAATTGTGATGTCAGCCTTTGTTTAATAAGACCCAGTAGGAACTGGCTGGGGACACTATGCAGACAGTGGTTACTAAACTACAGGGCTGCTCCCCCTTCCCAAAGCATTTCACACTAGCAAGCTTTTATTTGACAGGACTATAGTGGGAGCTGACAGGTGATATTATGCAGACAGTGTCTACTCAACTGCTGCACTACTCCCCCTTCCCAAAGTATTTCACACAGGCAAGCCTTTATTTACTGGGACTCAGTGGGTACTGGTGGGTGACATATGCAGACAATGGCTACTCAACTGCTGGGCTGCTCTCCCTCCCCCAAGCATTTCACATGTAATGCAAGCATTTCTTTCACAGGACTCAGTGGGAACTGACTGATAACACTAAGCCAACAGTGGCTACTCAGCTGCTGGACTGCTGCCCCTCCACCAATTGTTTCACATGAGCAAGCCCTTATTTGACAGTACTACAGTGGGAACTGGCTGGTGACACTATGCAGACAGTGTCTACTCAATTGCTTGGCTGCTCCACCTCCCCAAAGCAATTCACATGTGATACAAGCCTTTATTTAACAGGACTCAGTCGGAACTGGCTGGTTACACTATGCAGACAGTGGCTACTCAACTGCTAGTCTGCTTTCCCTTCTGAAAGCATTTCACACGTAATGCAAGTCTTTATTTGTAAGGACTCAGTGGGAACTGGCTGGTGACATATGCAGACAGTGGCTACTCAACTGCTGGGCTGCCCCCCCCTTGCGAAAGTGATTCACATGGGCATCCCTTTATTTAACAGTACTACAGTGGGAACTGGCTGGTGACACTGTACAGACAGTAGTTGCACAACTTCTGGATTGGTCCCCCTCCCAAAAGCATTTGACATGGGCAAGCCTTTTTTTGACAGGACTTCAAGGGTAACTGGCTGGTGACACTGTGCCGACAGAGGCTACTTAACTGCTGGGCTGCTCCTGCTCCCCAAATTGTTTCACATAGGCAAGCCTTTATTTACCAGGACTCAGTTGGAACTGGCTGGTGACAGTAAGCAGATATTTTCTAATCAACTGTACAGCTGCTGCCCCTCCCCAAAGCATTTCACACGGGCAAGCATTTATTTGACAGGACTACAATGGGAATTGCCTGGTGACACTATGCAGAGAGTGGCTACTCAAGTGCTGGGCTTCTCCCCCTCCCCAAAGGGATTCACATGTGATTTAAGCCTTTATTTACCAGGACCCAGTGGGAACTCACTTGTGATAATATACAGGCAGTGGCTACTCAACTGCTGGGCTACCTCTCCTCCCTGAAGCATTTCACACAGGCAAGCCTTCATTACCAGGATTTAGAACGGAATCGTGATACTATACAGACAGTGGCTACTCAACTCCTGCGCTGTTCCCCCTCCCCAAAATGATTCACACATGATGTAATCCTTTATTTAACAGGACTCAGTGGGTACTAGCTGGTAACATTATGCAGACCGTGGCTACTCAACTGCTGGGCTTCTCCCCCTACCCATAGAATTTCACACTGGCAAGCCTTTATTTGACAGGACTACAGTGGAAACTGGCTGGTGACACTATGTAAGCAAGGGCTACACAACTTGTGGTCTGTTCCTGCTCCCCAAAGTGTTTCATATGGGAAAGCCTTTGTTTGACAGGGTGCAGCAGGAGCTGGTGGACGACATATGCAGACAGTGGCTACTCAACTGCTGGGCTGCTCTCCCTCCCCAAAGCATTTCACATGTAATGTATCCATTTATTTGACAGGACTCAGTGGGAACTGGCTGGTGACACTATGCAGACAGTGGCTACTCAGCTGCTATGCTGCTCCCCTCCCCAAAGCGATTCACACGTGATGCAAGTCTTTATTTAACACGACTCAGTAGAAACTGTCTGGAGACACTATCCAGAAAGTGGCTTCTCAACTGCTGGGCTGCTGCCCCTCCCCCAAGCATTTCACATGGGAAAGCCCTTATTTGACAGTACTACAGTGGGAACTGGCTGGTGACACTATACAGACCACAGTTACTCAACTGCTTGGCTGCTCTCCCTTCCCAAAGCAATTCACATGTCTTTATTTAAAAGGACTGAGTTGGAACTGGCTGGAGACACTGTGCAGATAGTGGCTACTCAACCGCTGGGCTGCTCTCCCTCCTCAAAGCATTTCACACATAATGCAAGCCTTTATTTGAGAGGACTCAGTGGGATCTGGCTGGTGACACTATGCAGACAGTGGCTACTCAGCTGCTTGGCTGCTCCCCCTCCCCAAAGCATTTCACAAGGGCAAATCTTTATTTAACAGGACTCAGTAGGAACTGGCTGGGGACACTATACAGACAGTGGTTACTAAACTGCTGGGCTGCTCCCCATCTGCAAAGCATTTTTCATGGGCAAGCCTTTATTTGACAGGACTGTAGTGGAAACTGGCTGGTGACACTATGCAGACAGTGTCTACTCAACTGCTGGACTGCTCGCCCTCCCCAAAGTGTTTCACACAGGCAAGCCTTTATTTACTGGGACTCAGTGGGAACTGGCTGGTGACATATGCAGACAGTAGTTACTCAACTGCTGTTCTGCTGTCCCTCCTCAAAGCATTCACATGTAATGGAAGCCTTTATTTGACAGGACTACAGTGGTAACTGGCTGGTGACACTATGCAGACATTGGCTATTCAACTGCTGTGCTGCTCCCACTCCCCAAAACATTTTACATGAGCAAGCTTTTATTTTACTGGACTCAGTGGGTACTGTCTAGTGATACTATGCAGACAGTGGCTATTCAACTGCTGGACTGCTCCCCCACCCCAAAGCATTTCACACAGGCAAGCCTTTATCTGACAGGTCTACAGTGGGAACTGGCTGGTGACATATATCGTAAATCTGATTGTAAATTACTGGAAGTGGTTCAGAGGAAATATACCAAACACTTATTAGCGTTTCACACTATGTCTTATGAGACTATGTTGCAATCCCTAAATCTTATGCCGTTAGCCACTCGTCATCTCAGGGATGATCTATAGTTGCTTTACGACATAGTCCAAGACCCTTTTTTTACTATGTGAATTGGGACTACAATTTAAAGATCATTTACATGATACTCATGGACACCCCCTTCAAGTGGTGGGCAAATCCTTTCATTCCTCCGATCGTAAATATTTTTTTACTTTAAGAACCACAGGACCATGGAATAGATTGCCATTGTATATTGTTGTGAGTGAAACTAAAAGTATTAAGTATCAGCTTGATAAGTTACTCACCTCAGGTTTTGTCCTGTCATATTATCTCATTTAGTATAAGAGCAATTATGGGCTTTGCGCCCTCGCTCTTTATTTCATGGTTGTATGAACCATAGTGTTATACAGACAGTGGCTAGTGGCTACTCAGTTGCTGGGCTGACCCCACCTAAAGTGTTTCGCACGTGGTGCAAGCCTTTTTTGACAGGACCAGAGGGAACTGGCTGGTGACAGTTTGCAGACAGAGGCTACTCTACTGCCAGGGTGCCACCTGCCCCCCTTACATGTGATGCAAGCCTGTCTCAAACTTTCCTGTCCCTCTGCTTGTGTGGGAAATGACTGACATAAGAAGTTAGCACAGGCGTATGTTGGGGTGTCCCAGGAGCATTGGGGACTGTGAGGGAATAGGTTGGTTAACTGACTTGCTAAGTGAATACCTCAACACCGGACTGTGATATTATGAAATTCATGGGAAAACATCTATGACAAGGAAGGGAGAGCCTGTGAACACACTAGAAACCAGCTCATCTCAAAACATAGGGTCAATAAAGATAGTAACTTCTAACTGTGATACTACAAAATTATTGGGAAAACCACCTATGACAAAGATGGGCGAGATCGTAAACACAGTAGAAATAAGCTCATCCCAAAATGGAATGGCAACACCAGACATAGAACCTTTCAGCAATGTAATCGGAGGGACAAGCACAAAGTTGCAAAACAGGATAGGGGACTTAAAGATAGACTTTACAAATGGGTTCAATAACATATCAATATTTGATAAAGAAGTCAGAAGTTTGAGGGAATCAATAAGAAATCAGTAGGACCCCAAGTACATGGAAGGGAAGAATTCACCAAACAAAGAGGGACATCTAGGTGATTATGATGTAAACAGAACCTATAGTGATAGCTCATGGTCAAGTGAGCCCAGAAAGCTTCAGAGTTCCTGATATGGAGGGTATAACCAGGGATGTGATACTGACACTCTGAGATCCTTTCAATGCAAATGTGTTATTATACAAACAAATGATGGAAATAAAGCAAGATATGGCATTTATAAAAGGGTCCTACATAGACAACAAGATAAAACTGGAGACTTTAGCAAAATCATACAGCAGTCCTGATAAGTGTCTTCCTTTTTATCCTCCCCTCTCTTATGCAAAACACTTGCAAGTACAAGAATCTCAGGAAAGGGTATCATTAGACAGTAGTAACCTCAGTAGGAAGAGCATTGTTTCTGAAGTAGAAAACACATACAGTGAAGCATCTGAATATATAATGCTCCCAGATAAAGAGCTAAGGGAGGATGACATATGTATAGAATGGAAAAATAAATTCCAAGTTCTCTGGGAAATAGGGGAGAAGCAACGGAAGGAGGGTGCAATGAATAAAAGGCCCAAGGGAAAAAGGGAAGGCAAACGAAGAAAGGGAAATGTCAACAGCAATACAGAACTAACAAAAGAAAAAGGTAAGCAAATTATGAATAAAAAAGCACATCAGTAAGTGAGTATAGTACAACAAGATATAAAGAAAACCAATACCACTTTCACAAGTGCAGATAAGAGGGAAAAGATAATTCAGTTTCCAAAGGACAAAAGGAGAACAAATTCAAGTACGAAGGAGACAGCAGGTATAATCAAGAAGCAGAAAAAAGCAAGAATACACTCATTGGGGAAAAAAGGGAGAACAAAAAAAACAGGTTAAAAAGGTCAAGAAAGAAAATAAAGCTACTAAAAGGCAGGAAACTGATACAAAAGGGACAGGAGAGAAAGATTTCACAAAAATAGAAACTGTACTTACAGGAATAAATACAGAAAGGACATGGGAAGAAGATGCAAAGGGAAAATATGAAGACAAAATAAGGGAAAGGAAACAGCAAGAGACGACAACTAATAAGCACTTTGGGAAATTTTTACTGAAAACTTTAAACATGGATTATGTATTACCATTATATAAAGTGGCTTGTTTACCTGAGGTGACTAATGAAAACCTATTGGAAATTATTAAAAAATTATTATGGACATGTGATGGATCACATGAGCATTGTTAGACCAATAATTGGATCAGAACTGGTACTGTTAGTTTCTGATCAATTCTATAGAGTAAAGGCTGTCTCTTATAAGAAGGGAGAGATAAAAGAAATGGGAATAGAAACAGGAGAAGTAATAACTTTGAAAGTGCTCTTCCCGGAGTTTTATGAAACAAAAGGGAGGGAAGTGGATAGAAATAATGTAACTGATATCTATATTTGGTTTAAAACAAATAAACAGAGAAAAGAAAAGGCACATTAAGGAAAAACTGACTGATGCACTGAATGCATTACTGAATACACAGGTCTGCAACCATGAAATACAAAAAGCAGTCAGATGGGAGATTAGTGGTCAACTATCACTATGGGTGAAAAGGGGGTAATGATGGAAAAACTGCAAAACGAACAAAGAATACTGGATGGAGTATGCATTTTTATATGTGTGGAAGATGGAAAAGAGAAAAATAAGCTTCACTGCTCAAGAACATAAAAAGGTTCAAAGTGGGAAATAATGGTCGAAACCTCAAATAAATGTGAGGTTTTGACTAATGTGAAGCAGTGATAACCAATATCAATACCCGAGGGAAGGAGATCACAGGCATCTTATAAAAATCCCACTCCATTAAAAACCATGAATCATAATTTACAGGACAATGATGAGGGAGTAGTTCATATATTACCCTGGAATGCATCAGTAATAGGGGATAAGTTAGGGGACCAGGAAGTAGAAAGATGTATGAAAAAGTCTGATTTTATATGCATACAGGAAACCTGGGTATCTAATACGATATTCCTGGATGGGTATAAATCCTATTTTAAGAATGCATCGAAACAGCCAGCCTGGTGGCACTGAGGGTTGAGGCACTGGATCCCGGGTTTGGGAACAGGCTCAGGTCATCAGGGGTTGGCAGGGGAGGAGAGGATCGAGCATCTGTAGACTGCTCTTCTCTCCTGGGGAGGGGTAAGGGGACTATCCCATGCTCATAGTGATACCAGGCATTGGCTGGGTGTACTACAGCTGCAGGACTCAGATAATGGGCTGCAATGTTGGGTGGCCACCCTCTGGACATGTGTGGGTGTGTGCACATAATGGGCTGGGCGACATTGCACTGCCCTCGTTAGTGGAAATAAGGTTGAAAATCCCTCCCCCTCCAGTAGGCGAAAGCGGGACCAGTGGCATCTGCCCCATGTCCACCACCGGGCATAAGGACGCACGTTCTGGATCCCTCCCCTGTAGATGCTGCCCCTCCAATCCTCTACTGTAGATAGGGCACCGGAGGTGATGGTGGTCCTTCCTAGAAACACACAGAACCGGGGGTCTTGGGCATGCCATGCAGGTGTTGTGGGAAGTACCGGCCGGAATCGAGTGAGCCACGCTTCAGGCAGGACGGGAGAAGCTGATGACTGAGGCGCCCATGCTAGAGAGAGTCTTGAGGTAGGGAGTGCAGGAAAAATAAAAGTAAAAAAAAAAAAAGAATGCACTGAAACAAAAAATATGACAGAAATGTTGGAGCTTGGTTACTTTTTGCAGATTGGATAGCAAAATAACAATAGAAGACAACAGATGAAGTTGGTAATGAAAGTTAGAGCATATTAGCAGTTTAAATTTCAGACAGAAGTAAGGAAGATATCTACCTAATAAATATCTATGCACATCCAGAAAATAGTGAATATGGTGACAAAGAATGTTTACCTTGGTTGGACTCATCGATGGATACAATACAGAATAACCCAACAGGGAAAATTATATTAGTTGGAGACTTCAATGCAAGGGTAGGGAACTTACAGGGTATAGCAGAAGATGGTGTAAATGCTGTGGCACAAATGGAAACAGAGGTTACTACTGTGGAAAGGAAATCCAAGGATTCAATAATAAACAGAAGAGGTATAGAGGTGCACAGAGATTTAAGAGGCAACAACTTTATGTTATAACATGGCAGACTAAATGGTGACCAGCAGGGTAACTATACTTACAAGGGAGGGAATGGCTCCTCAGTAATTGACTAAATAGGGGAAAATATCAATATGATATCTCAATGTACTGGTATGAGGGTAGTGCTAAAGCCGGAAAGTCAACACTCGGCTTTAGAAGTCAAGATCAAAATTGAAGGGAAACATTTACACCAAAAAATGAAAATGGCCCCTTTAGAAATAAAGAAGAATTGCATAGGGTGGCAACCAATAGAAGGGAGGGACATTATGCTGTGACATTTTGGTTTGGTCAGCCCCTAATAGACCCCTTACCTTCTCTGTGGTCTGCCAGACCCATCTGTTGCTGCTGGTGAGGACCCTTTGCTGGACCGTGCGAATAACTGACAGATGCATAAAAATAAAGAATAATGGTTTATTCTGTACAGCAGGTGCTCTTTTCATGAGGACAAGCCCCAGACTAACTGATTTCACTGATTGACAGGCATTACATGGCACTGCCAGGCGGTGCAACAAATTGTTATGTACAGGTTCTAAGTGCTCTTAAAGGGGCCGCAGCTAACAACATTAAGCCCCATACTTAAAGTGTACTTCACATCACTCCCGGGTTCATGAAAGTGAGTACCACTCGAACAAGCAATAACACTATAAATAGTTTCTAAGTAAGTTTTAAGGAGAAAACAACATTTTTAAGCATTTCAAGGCATGCACATTTTTAACACACAGTACTCCACTGCGGGGGTGGGGGGGTCTGGACTACACTGGGGACCAGTCAGAGTAACACCAGAGAGAGGGGAACACCATAGCACTTGAAGCTTGGTCATGCCACAAGTGCTAAAGTGTGGGGGAAGAGAAAGGGAAGAAAGGGAAGGGAGCAGCAGGAGACCACCCAGAATGCAGGATCACACTTTATTAACAGTTGCATAACAATAATAACAGGTGGACTGTCCATTGGAAGAGACATTCCTAAGGGGGAAAAAGCATTAAATGCAGGTATGCAGTACCATAAGAAACAGTTGCATAAGATAGGTACAAGAACATTTACTGCAAAACGATTAACCTAGCACAACACACTGAGTCTGGTAACACAAAGTTCAAGAACTCTGTCGACTTTTCCAGTCAGTGGGAATGGAGGCATGAGTGGATTGCACCAGTTCCTGACAGGACGGGGTCAGGTCATTAAAAGCGACCCAGGAGTTCTGCGAACTGTCAAATCCGCACCACTTGACTCTGTAAGTCCAGGAACCATTTGTGTACTACTTCCTTAAGATCTTCTTGATCTGGTACACCAGTGTGTGTAGAAGAGAATCCCGAGAAGAAGAAGAAGAAAGCTGAGAAGAAGCCCCAGGGAGGTCATCTGGCAAATCAGGCAAAATGGAATCTGGCTGGAGAGTGTCAAGAGTGAAAAGATCTGTAGGAACTGGTTGCAAGTTGTCTGAAAGTATCTCAGCTTCAGAGAGGATGGCAGGCGCAAGTGTAGCTTCATTGTTAGGTAGACTGGGGTCGTCTGGAAGGGTGTTACTCAGGTACCCATGGTTCAGTAAGTTAATGTGGACTTTGCTGTGTACCAGCTTTCCATCTGACTTGCAGCATAGATGAATGTGCACAGAACAGTTTTCTTCAATGTAGAAGGGACCAGTCCAGGGGAGAATCAGGTTCTCAGTGGTGCCCAGAACAAGGACAGGTCAGTACAGGTACACAATGTCTCCAACAGAGAATGACGGCTCATGCAACTTGACTGACATTTAATGCATTGCAGATTTTCTTCAGCCCAACGTGGTGATTGCAACACATCTGGCACGTTCAAACTGTTACAGCATAGGAATAATGAAGGAGAAAACTGACTTAGGAACCTCTAGTAGTGAGAGGTCCCTCTCCAGTGGAGTACTTGAGTGATGTCCATGGACTAAGAAGAATGGTGCGTAATCTGTACTGTTGACACAAGGACTGATATTGTAGGCAGACTGCACAAAGGGAACGAAATGGTCCCAGGTGTCATGAGTCTCATCCAAGTACTTGAAAAGTGTGCTGAGTATGGTAGACACCATTCTTTCACTCTGTCCATTGCATTGTGGATGGTAACTTGTTGTGTGTGTCTTTATGTTGAGAAGTTTGCATGTTTCTCGGACAATGGTTGAAAGGTAGTGCCTCTGTCTGAATGCAGGTATGATGGGGTACTGTGATGTTAAATGACTGTTGAGGAAGGCACTTGCTGGCAGCTTTGATGTCTTTTAAGGGGATTAGTTCCAAATATTTTGTTAGGTAGTCCACAAAAATAAGAATGTATTTGTTGCCAGAGGCAGAGCATGTAGGTAAAGGCCTGAGAATGTCTGTGCTGATGCTTTGGAATCTTTCAGTGGCAACAGGCATTGGAATGATGTATGTCTGACAGTTTGGCACGAGGCTTTCTTTGAGAGTAGAGTTGGCAGGATTTTACAAATCAGACAATGTCCTTGTTCATGTGAGGCCAGAAGAAGTGAAGTCTTGTCTTTTCAGGAGTTCTGTGTATTCTCATATGACCTCCAGAAAGTGGAGAGGCATGATTGAAGAGAAGAACTTGATTGATTAGAGAGGCTGGCACAACTAGCTGTACATGAGTTGTGTCCATGCAATGACCCTTACCTTCTTTGGTCCAAATGTGGAAAAGTACACCGTCATTGAAGAAGTATTGTGAAGCAAAGAAAAGTACATCCTGGCGATGCTTCTTTTGTTGCGGTAAGGTTCCAGACTCTAAGTATGAGATTATCTGTGAATTGAGGGTCTGTTCTTTGTTGCATGTTGACAGTTGCCAGGGATGGATCAGAAGTAAAGGAGATGAGAAGCTCTTTGGCTGCTTGCAGTAATTGAGGATTTGTGTGTCTTTCTGTGGAAGCAGTAGGTAGCAGCAGAGAAACTTGAGGTGCTGTACTAGTGTCCACAGAAAGCACATCAGTGGCATGAAAGGGAACAGCTTGTAAGCAGAATTCTTCATCTGTTGAGGATAATGCAAAGGGATATCTTCTTCGGCTTACACGATTGGCATTGGAATGGACTGTCACAACCGCACTCAGCAGGTCAGGCCCTCTGCTCCCACAGTGCCAACCTCAGAGCGCAAGACTGTGAACAGGTAACAGACAGGGTAACCCTCCTATCTGCTTGTGGGTCCGAATCACCTTTAGTCTCAAGTTCTGGGGGGATTCAAACTGTGAACCTTATGCTAGAGTACCCAAATGTACAGGCTCAGATAATATTCTCTTTGGGTGGATGCAATACATCTTTCGCCTAAGGGCACCTAACCAGGTATCCAAAATGAACCCTCAAAACTCTATAAAAGACCTTAGGTATATTCTTACCTTTTTACTCAAGCTCAGTAACACCATCAAGCTTTCAGAACAGCTGTCAAACTTAACCATCTATACGTCACATGCAAAAAAAGAACTTTGAGACACACCCAGGCAGTATCTTTCAAATAATATATTTACTAAAAATGGATAAAAATATGTAAAATGTAAACACAGAACACTATATCAAAAAGCATGCAATCCTTTAAAAGAAAACAAAGAAAACTACAGACAAACTCCTACCAACATACAGCTAGATACTTTTCTATCTAATGTATTACCTCTAAGTGCTGTATAGCAGGGAGCTGTGTGTCTCTACAGTCCCAAGATGGAATATCCCAAATCAGTTTAGACACAGTATAGTTTAAACTGTGTCTCTCCACACCCCTTCTATGAGTCATCTAACATACTAACATACTATTTGCCAGCACATTAGGCCTTACGGTCTATCGAGTCTGCTCGAACCTCAGATCCCTAGTTGGGTGCCGAGGCCCTCCCCTCCCTTGTGTTCCAGAAACCCCTATCATCCATCCCCACCCCCCTGGGACAAGCCATCATCTGATACATCCACTTTCTGTGTCTGTCCCACCCTCTCTTGAAGCCCTCCACTGTGGATCTCTGAACCAGCTCACCAGGCAGTGCATTCCAGGGTCCACCACCTCTCAGTGAAAAACCCTCCTCTTTCCCTCACCCTTCCACCTCCAAATTCAAACCATGCCCTCTGGTGATACCTCCTGCTTTAGTCTAAAGATCCCTCCATGTTTTACCCTATTTATTCCCTTGAGGTACTTGAAGACCTCAATCATGTCCCCCATGTCTCTCCTCTCCTTCAGTGAAAACAGGCAGAGCTCCTCAGTCTGTCCTCACACATCAAATCCCCTAGCCCTCGTAGATCATCTTAGTTGCCCTCCTCTGTACCCTCTCCAGGAGCTGTATGTCCCTCTTCAAGTGTGGTCTCCAGTACTGTACACAGTACTCAAGGTGTGGTCTAACCAGTCCATTGTACAGCGGCAGAATCACTTCCTTGCTCCTAAAGGTGATTCCCCTTATGATGCATCCCAACATCCTGTTTGCCTTGCTAGTCAGCTCTCCTGCACTGCTCAGAGTTATTCATACATGCATCCACCATGACCCTAGGTCTTTTTCCCCTATTGAGGCCTCCAGCACCTCCTCCCAGGGTGTACCTGTGTTTAGGTTTCCCGACCAAGATGCAACACCTTGCACTTGGTGATATTGAAATTTAATTTCCATGTGTGAGCCAGCTTACAGGGTGTCCAGGTCTTTGCAGGCCAACCTCCCTCTTCTCCCTCAACTACTGCTCCAATCTTGGAATCATCAGCGAAGAGACTTATTTCACACTCTATACCCTCCCTGATGTCTGATATGTATGCATTAAACAGGATCGGACCCAGGACTGAACCCTGCGGTACCCCACTACCAATGTCTCTAGGGTTTGAGAGCTCCCCACAGACCACTACTCTCTGGGTGCATCCAGCTAGCCAGTTTTCAATCCATCTGACCATCAAAGGGCCTACTCCTAACCCCATCAGTTTCTCCACCAGACCATTGTGAGGGACAGAGTCAAACGCCTTGCTGAAGTCCAAGAATAATACATCCACAGGCTTTCCCCCTGTCCAGTTCTGATGTTACCCATTCGTAGAACTCCACAAGATTGGTTTGACATGATCTACCTGGCACAAACCCATGTTGCCGACTATCCAGACCTCCCACCTCCTCCAAGTACACCCCCAATCATTCCTTTAGTATACTCTCCATTAATTTTCCCACCACCGAGGTCAAACTGATGGGTCTATAGTTACCTGGTACTTCCCTCGACCCCCTTTATGGATTGGCACCACATGTGCCTCTCGCCAATCCCTAGGTACCCTCCCTGTCTCAAGTGACCTGTTGAAGAGCTCCGCCAGGGGTGCAGCCAGTATGTCCGCCAATTCCCATAGTACTCTCGGATGAATGCCATCCAGCCCAGGAGATTTGTCTTTCTTTAGGGCCTTGAGGGCTAACCACACCCTTTTGGCAGAGATAGCATCATCCGTCCCCTCCATCTTACTGGCCTTTTTATCCTTATCCAGATGTGACACCCCTGGGGTACCTCTCCCTCCCTCTTGCTCAATTTCTGTTGCTACCCTGATCCCACTCACTGCCGCTTCTATCCCCATTGTGCCTTGCTCTGTAGATATCCCATCCCCCTCCCTAGTGAACACAGAGGCAAAGTACTCATTAAATACCTCTGCCTGGTCCCTCACCTCTTCCACCCACCCTCCTTCTGATCTCAATCTGCTGAGATGACCCTTAGTTTTTCTCCACTCCCCAATGTACCGGAAGAACCCCTTTTCCCCTCCATGTATCCCCTGTGCCAGCCACTGCTCTTTACTGGACTTTGCTCCCCTCACCATCCGGATGACTTTTCTAGATGCAAGATGGTACATTTCCTTATCCTATTCCTATCTAGCTCCTCCTTTTAGAATATAAAAATATACAAACATGATGTCCTATCAGAAGGTATTTTAAATAATGTGACTTTAGCAAAAACTCATTTCCCAAATTATGACAGTCTTTAATTTCCCAGTTCCTTCTCCCCATGCATTTCAAAGGGCTTTTATAGCTTTTTAACACTAGTTGATATTAAATGTTCTTCCTCTTAAGACGTCATAAAAGTTTATGATCTCCATCCTCTGGCAGACTCATAAAGTCCCAATTTGTTTCTACTTCAAAGAAGCAACAGGTCATAAAATGAAATGTCTCAAGGAAGTTAATTACATTACAGAGATCTCCTGGTCAATTATATATCCTGTCATTTCTCTGAAACCGGGGGGGGGAGGGGCACCCATGGAACACTGTGACAATCACACACTATATTTTTATATTACAAGTATCATACAGCAATCATAACCAGCTGGCCAGGTGTCACAGCCTTGACCTGGTTTGTACTGAATTTCAAAATTGTAGGATTGCAGCATGGCAATCTATCGGGCAAGCTTGCCTATTGGCTCCTTCATTTTGAATAACCATCTGAGGGCAGAGTGATCAATGATAGCTGTAAAGGAGGAGTAGCAAAGGTAACAGTCAAATTTCTTTATGGCAAATACCATGGCTAGACATTCTTTTTCTTTGCTGCCATAGTTCTGCTCAGCTGAAGAAAGAGAGCACCTGGCATAGGAGACAACTTGTTCTTTTCCTTATTGAATTTGACAGAGCACAGCACTCACTGCAAAGGAACTAGCATCCGAGTAGAGCTTGAAGGGTTGGTCAAACCTTGGGTAGGCCAATACTGGAGAAGATATTAAGTTTTGTTTCAAGGTTTCAAAGGCCTCTTTGCTTTCAGAAGTCCATGTATAGTCATATCCCTTTTGTGAGGGCGTACAATGTAGTACTAGTAAAATCATTTATTTTTATACAGGAAAAATTTTCATGTCATAAAGGTAGAATTACCCTGTTTTCAAGACAGTCCTGTTTCAGATGTTACACCCATACAAAAAACAGTACATGATCATCATATGTAACATCTCTACAATTAACATTAAATACACCTATTTAATTTTTTTTTTAACCAGGAGAGAGACACTAAGCTGAAAGCTTGTTTATAGGTGTGACCTGGGAGCACAAGGAAGTTAAGTGACTTGCTCAGGGTCACACAGTATGCAATTGGGGGCTGTGGGATTCAATCCCAGGTCTCCAGGTTTGTAGCTCAGAGCCTTAAACCACTGCTTTATACTGCCTCAAATTTAAGTTTAACACAATTCATACAGTTTATCGACAGTAACATTCTGTAGTAAAAATGGATTTCAAATTGTTATTAAATTCTCCATAAGATGTTAACATACACATTGAATAGGGTAATCTACAGTATTCCATCTGGCAGAAGCTTGATATGTAAAAGTTTTTACTCCAAATCTGGTCCTTTGTTTGGGAATTGCTATTTTATTTTCATATTCTGATCTAGTTAGTACTCTTGTAGTGTAGGGACAAGACATTACAGTAGTGGAAATGTAATGTGTGTTGGGTGTTTTGTAAGATATTTATGGAGCAGTTTTAGCTAGGCCATACTATTTCTTGCCTCAAGGGTATACCACTTTAAGTCTTTCAACAATTTACAATGATACATGTGGAAACTACTTCCTGATATAAACCTTGCTAACCTATAGAGAAGCTCGTCTAATTTTACCAACATGCTTTTATTTGTCACCCTGTATATAATATTCCCATACCCTAACACTGGCATAACCTGCTGTTGTACTAGAGTCCTGAGGGTCTTAATGTCCAGTCACCTTGAGGTGCATCTTAAGGCCCCCAGTTTTTTACTTGTTGCTCTTATCAGATTTGAAACATGCTGAATAAATTTTAATTCAGCATCAAATAATATGCCCAGGTAGCAGTATTCTGTTACTTGCTCCAATGTTGTGCCTCTCAAGGTAGTTATATTCAATTTAAATTCTTTTTTTAGCTCCAAAGTGAAGAATTGTAGTTTTCCTTCTATTCATTTGTAGCCTCGACCTGGTGAACCACTCCTTTATGGCATTAAAATCAAATTGTAGTCTTTGTTCTAGCTCTGTTTTACTTTCCCTGTGGCTATCAGTGCCATATCATCGGCATAAAGTCTAAGGGTTGAATATTTCACCTTCTCTGGAAGGTCATTTATAAACATCAAAAACAACATTGGACCCAATATAAATCCCTGGGGTACTCCACGCCTTATTTCTTTACCCTGGGACAGTATCTGGGACATTGATACCCCCTGTGTCCTTCCTACCAGGTAGGATTTAACCCACTCCCAATGTCCATCTATAATACCCATGGTGTTTATTTGCCTCAATAGCAAGCAGTGGTCCACCAGGTCAAATGCCTTTGATCTACAAACAATTCAGCAGTCTCAGATCCAGCATCCGTAGAAGAAGACACTTAATCATTACATTCAATCAGTGCAGATGTTGTAGCGTATCCAGTTTTAAAACCTGATTGTGAAGAAGTTAGACTATTAAATTTTTCCAAATAACCCATGATTTGCAGGTGAACGTGCTTTTCCAAAAATTTAGATAATATTGATAACAATGCAATAGGATGGTAGTTTCCTGGATCATTTAGCCCCTCCCACCTTTTAAAATGGGAACTATTTTACTTTCCTTCCACACTATGGGGAAAGTTCCAGAGCACAGACTCCAGTTAAATATGTATGTTAATATAGGTGCGATATATTCCCCAGCTAATTTCAAAAACCTTCTTTCAAGACCATCTAAGCCTGATGCGTTGTGTCTTAATGTTTTTTAATTTCTTTCTAACTTGAGTAACAGTCAATTTTTTAAATCTAAATGACAGGATATTTTCCTTACCTTCTATCATTTCCTCTATATCTAGATCTTTTCTGTCATCTACCACCACTCCTGGGAGGTCGATAAAATAATCATTTAACAAATCTAATATTTCTAAGGGGTCTTCCACCTGTTTATCCCCATATTTCATTTGTTTTATCGTGTGGTGATTACTTTTCCCTGGGTTGGTTATACTATTGACATTTTTTCAAAAGAGCCTTGGATCATTATTTCTTGTCACTTTGGACTTAAAATAATTATCTCTTGCTTTTTTAATTAAGCTGTTACATGCATTCCTCTTATGTTTAAACTTCTCCCAGTCTGGGTGTGTTTTAGTTTTCCTAGCTATTTTCCATAACCTGTTTTTAATCCTAATTATTCTGAGTAGCTTTTCTGTTACTCAGGGTGTTTTAGCAACCTTCTTATGCAATTTGGTTACTGGAGCATGTTTGCTACAAATTGACAGGAAGGTGTCAGTAAAGCATCTAACTGTTAGATCCAGATCAGGAATTAATTTACATCTATCCCAGTGTTCCTTTTGCATGTCCAATTTAAATCTTTCAGGTACAAAATGTTTCATATTCCTAGTCCACCCCTATCCATATTTGTATGCCCCTGTTGCTTGCATATTAGAGTTGCTTGTATTAGGTTATGGTCACCAAAATAAGGTGCCCTAAATTCTACTTCCTGTACCTGGACTTGTGAAGATACAAATAATACATCCAAGACTGATCCTTTAGCTAGTAAATTTGTATATCTTGTAGGTGTTTTAATACATTGTTTTGCCCCTAAGTATGCAAACATCTTTAATTTGTTTTCCCTATCATTATCCCAATCACAGTTAAAATCTCCTATCATTATTATTGGTTTGTCCCCCAAATTGTCCAGAATATTGTTTAAGACTGTTTCAATTTTAATCATTTGGATACTAGGTGAAGAGTAGACAACAGATATTGCTACATTAATTTTTGGCATATGTACCAGCAGGTATTCAATACTATTTAAGCCCAATGGAGCTGCAATCTTGGCATACTGTAGTTGCAAATGAACGTTTGGTAGTAGCCAGACAAGTCTAGGAAAGCTCAAAGGTCTTTGAGATTGTTAGGTTCCGGATAGTCTTCGACTGCTGAGAGCTTGTCTGAATTTGGAGAGATGGCTTGCGAACTAATCACATGTTCTAGATAATGAATTTGATGCTGTGCAAAACAACACTTTTCTGGGTGAAGCTTGAGATTGGATTGTCTGAGACGTTCAAACACTTCTTTGAGATGTTGCAGGTGCTGTGGCAAAGTTCTGCTGAAGACAATAACATCATCCAGGTAGACTAGGCAAGATTTCCAAGACAATCCACGTAGTATGGCTTCCAAAACATGTTGGAATGTGGTCAGACTGTTCCAAAGTCCCATAGGCAGATGTTTGAATTGAGAAAGTCCCAGGTGGCAGAGCCATGCTGTGTATGGATGAGAAGCTGGATCAATGGAAACTTGGTAGAACCCACTCTGAAGGTCTAGAGTGGTGAAGTAAGCAGGACTGGCCGCACCAAGGCTCTCTAAAGCATCTTCAGTTGGAGGTAAGGGATGAGCATCCTGCACCATGTAGGTATTACATTTTCCTTAGTCCACCACGAACCAATACCCTTTGTCCTTCTTTACTACCAGCAGGCAAGGTGCACTCCAGAGACTTGCAGATTCTTCGACAATGTCTTGTTCCAGCATGTCTTTGATTATGTCCTCTAGGACTTGTTTCTGTTGGTGTCCCACTTGGTAGGCTCACTGACAGATTGGTTTCTGGTTGGGCTGCACTTCAATGGTGTGTTGCAGGTTACCACAACATCTGATCTTGATATCTGGACCCACAAAGACATCTGGGTAATTCTCCAGGAACTTCAAAAGTTGTTGCTTTTCTATTGGAGATGCTGGAAGTTTTGAAGAGGATAGTCACTGACAGTGGGGTAATTCTGTTGAAGCTGGAGTGGTCATTATAGTATTGACAGGACTAGAGTTGGTGGAACCAGGCTGAGGTTCTTGCATGAGATGGAGTTGGTCTCCTGAAGACAAGCAGACAAACTTTCTGATGTTGGCACTCTTTGAGATGACTACAGGCTCATCTGTGAAATTGCAGCATTTTTGGAAGACTGTGCCACCGTGCACCGCTGATAAGGTGTTTCCTGGAAGGAGACCTGATGAATGCAGCACGGGGGATCCCATGATGATGCCAACAATACCTTGTGGAAGTGGCTCACCTAGAATCTTGGCAATGAAAACCATCTTTGACTGAGGAGGCACAGTGACTGAGTCTATAGCTGCAAGTTGCCTCTGAGGATCTAGTGAAAGTTTGTTTGAGGCAAAGTCTAGGACAGCTTTGGGAGCTTTGAGGAAGTCCAGGCCAAGAATTATTGCAGGTTGAAGATCAGGCATTATGTAAAACTTGATGGTAGCTTGTTGTGAGCCAAAGTGGAGATTGAGATGGACCACGCCTGTGATAGGTACTGTAGCTGTGCCTGCTGTGATAATGTACTTTAGGTATGTGATGAATAGCTTGATTGTTCAGAATACTGCTGTTGATAACTGATATTTCTGCTCCAGAGTCAACCAAGGCATGCATGGACCAATCTCTGATGGTTACAGGGACATAGTTGGCTGGGAGAGGTGACCTGATGACAGGTACTTTTGCCCCCGAAAGTGAGAGTGTGCCTGAGTTTGCAGTTGGAAGGTGCACTTTGTTTGAGTTGCGAGAGTCAGTGGGGCGGTCAGTTGCTGTGTTTCCCTGTCCAACAAAAGCCCCTAGTCTGTTGGGCAGTGCTCATTTCCCCTGATCCTGGGAGTAATTGTGGTTATCATGTTGATTGTGCTGCAGTGGGTGCTTTTGGTTCTCTTGAGTCCTGTTGTAATACTTTAGCTTTTGGCAGACAGTGGCAATGTGTCCTCTGAATCCACACCACTGGCAGGTTACAGGCTCTTGGGAAGGTGGAGGTGGATCAGGTCACTGTCGAGGTGGTTGCATAGTGTTGACAGAAGTTGCAGAGGAAGCAGTTGAGCTGAGGTGTAAGGCATTGACAGTTAAGATAAGCTTGTCAGTCATTGCTTGTTGCTGTTGGACACCTATTGCGAGTGCAGCCAGTTGTGAGATTTGAGGTGCCTGAGCACTGGCAGACAGAAACATTGAGATGGACTCTTGGGCTAGCCATGCAACTTGTATGGTGAACATCCTGGTGGTTGCCTTTTGCTGTATGACATAGGTATGGAATTGAGGAGGCAATCCCCAGACAAAGGCTGTTACTTGATATTTCTCTGTTTTCTGCAGGCGTCTGCAGTGTGACTCAGTATCCACAATGAATGCCTCTAGTAATTCCTAGGGTTGCATGGTGCGTTTCCACAGCTGTCATTCCAATAACTAGGGCAGATGTGCTTGAAGAAAATGGTGTTTGAAGGTTGCATACAGGGTGGCAGTGTCCCCCTTGACTTGTTCTGTAAGTGCGTTGAACCAGAATATGCAGTCCCTCTCAGAATCAAGCGCAAGGCATTGGAAATGCACAAAGGATCAGTCCAACCATTGAAAGAAATCCATGCTTGGAATTGCTCAAGTCAGTCAGCAGCGTCTTCATGAGGCAAGGCCGAGAAGAGTACTGGCTGTAGGCTGGTATGGATCGTGGACTGTTGTGAAACAGCTTTAATGTAGGCCAGGTCATCTTGAATGGCTTGCATGGTTGGTGCTCCTTAAAGTAAGATGGATGACTGGATATCATGTAGGATTGTTTCGATTTTGTAGCCCCACACCCTTGAGGTGGGTGGAGGTAGAACTTTGGACACTTTGGAGCCCAGATCTGTGTCGTCATCAGACATTGTGGTTGGAGATAAGCTGCATTTCACCGATCGAAGGTCATACTGGGGAGAAGGAGTTGTCGTCATGTAGGAAACGAGACATTGTGGAGTAGATGAAGTGCCAAACAAAAAATATTTTTGTAGACAAAAGTACAATTATTTGTAGCAAAGTTCATCAAATGACATCTTAATAAAGAATTCCCACTCAGTTCTGTGTTGTCTGTTATTTAAATAAAGGTTATGTTGCAAAAATCAGCTATTTGTTGCAGTGTCCATTCATTTCAATAGGACTGCCATTGATTTCAATGGAGTGAGGTCAATTATGTGCTCTTCACAAGATGGCCGACGAACTTTGACATACAGTTCCTGTAGTCCTGACTATAGCAAGATGGCCACCAGCAGGAGGGTTAGGGGTCACTTCCTTTGTTGTTGTTTTGTGTGAACAAGATGGAGGATTCCTGCCATAAGGCTGCCTGGCTGCTGTTCAATATTCAAAATGACGATTGCTGCACTGATGCCTTCTTCCCCAACTCTGACACAGAAAAATGGTGGACTTTCCAATTTTGGTGAGTGGCAGTGTTGGTGGAAGTTTTATTTATTGCTTCATTTGAGTGCTACCATGTTTGTTTTGTAATTTGGTGTATGTTGTCTGGTCTCCTAGTATGTTAGTTTAGGTCTCTGGCACTTTACTTACACATAGTTTCCCTGCTAGTAAATATTTAAAATTTGTATTTCCCCCCCCGACTGCTCCTCGTTTACTGTTCATGTGCCATTTCCTTTTTCTGTTAGACTCCCAGGGCTGTCTCTTAATTTATTTAAATGTATTGCCCCCAGCTTATATATTTATGATTCGACGTGCCCTTCTTGAATTTCCTGGGGCGCTTTCATTTTTCTGCTCCATTTTTCTTTTCATATTTGATGTTATTGAATGACTGTTTTGTAACATGGCCAAGTGGGGAAAGGATGGCTCCGGTGTGGCTGTGGTGAGAGGAAAGCTGCAGGTGAGAGTATGGCAGCTGGTGAGTTGGGGAGCGGCACACTCTGTGGCAGCCCTGCCATGTTTATTTTGATTTATATTGTATGTGATCCTTACTGTGCAGCCTTTGTGGAAACATGGCCGAGCGGGGAGTGGATCATTCTGAGCAGCTGCAGAGCAAAAGGAGAGCTGCCATCTGTGCCTGTGGGAGGAGTGGAGCTCCAGTTCTGTCTGTTGTGTGCACTGGGGCCCTCCTGTTGCTGTCAGGAGGTGGAGTAGGAGAGAACGGCATGGAGCAGCTGTACGAAGAGTTAGGAGGGAGCAGGACTGAGGTATGGTCCTGAGCGGAGGTCCGGTTCTGCAACAGCTGGGAGTTCGGGAGTGGCCCAGTCAGTGGGGAAGCTGCAGTTGTGAGTAGGCAAGTCGGGGGGGGGAGCAGCTTTTCTGTTGTGGCATTAGATGAAGCTGCAGTCAGGAGGGAGCAGGCCAGTCTGTCCCTGGTCGGTTGGCTGCCAGCTGCACGGCAGATGGACGTGTATGTTTTTATTTAAGTTATATTTTCTTGGGGAATGAAAGGAAGCAGGAGCAACGGTCCTTACTGGGAGAGGCACTGAGTTTGATAGCTGCAGCTGGAGGGCTAGAGGGAGATTGTTTGAGAAATGGAGCAGCTTGAAACTAGCTAGCCTGTTGCCATGAGGTGAGGTAATTGCTCCTGGGGATTGCAGGTGGGAGCTTCATGGTAATCTGGGTAGGTTAAATTAATGTTTAACAGTTCATATGTGGAGCAGCAGGCTAGCTAGCAGTGTGGGGCACTTTTAGTAGGCCGTTCACAGTAGGAGGGCTGCAGATAAAAGCAGGAGACAGTTCAGTTTTTCCTCTTTGCAGCCAGGGCAGTGGTAAGGTAACATTTACTTTTCAGGCATACTTGGGTGGTGACTTGTGGTACCCAATGATGCAGACAAGCGAGATGGGGTCTGGACAGAAGAAGGCCCACATTCTCCACCATGTGTGGCGTTTTGGTTTGGTCAGCCACTAATAGACCCCTTACCTTCTCTGTGGTCTGCCAGACCCATCTGTCGCTGCTGGTGAGGACCCCTTGCTGGACTGTGCGAATAACTGACAGATGCATAAAAATAAAGAATAATGGTTTATTCTGTACAGCAGATGTTCTCTTCATGAGGACAAGCCCCAGACTAACTGATTTCTCTGACTGACAGGCATTACATGACACTGCTAGGCAGTGCAATAAATTGTTACATGCAGGTTCTAAGTGCTCTTAAAGGGGTGGCAGCTAATAAAATTAAGCCCCATACTTAATGTGTACTTTACAATGCAATCCTTAGAAGAAAAAATAATATTGGAATGTCTTTCAGCATTCTGAAATAGCACAGATAATAAAATAATTATTTCATAATATAATACAATCCTAGGAAGTATGGCAAATATAATCATTAAAGAGATAACTTTAAGCAAAATGGGGGGGAAGGCAGTGAAGGTAGGGGTGGTCTACAGACCACCAAATCAGGGGGAAGAAGTAGACAGGTAGATGGTAAGGGAGATACAGGAGATGGCCAGCAAGGGAGAAGTCATGGTGGTGGGAGATCTAAATCTTCCGGATGTGGACTGGGACATCCTGGCAGCATCCACAGAAAGGAGTAGGGAGTTGCTTGAAGACTTGCCAGAAGTGTTCATCAGCCAGCTGGCAATGGAGCCAACTAGGGGGAGTGCCTTACTTGACCTGGCTATGACAAATGGAGACAGTGTAGAAGGGGTGGAGGTTGGGGAAAATTTGGGCGACAGTGACCATAGGACAGTAAACTTTTGAGTCAGAAAAGGTCAGGAAAAGAGCAGTTCCAACACTAGAGTGGTGGAGTTTAGAAAGGCAGATTTTAGGAGGATGAGGGCAATGGTTCAAGAGGAGCTAGAGGGGAATGAAGACATGGAAGACATGGAGGAGCTCTGGGGGAAATAAAGAGAGGAATATTGAAGGTGACAGAACTGGGCGTTGGGATGGTTAGCAAGAAAAGGAGGGGGAGGAAACCACTCTGGTTCATAACTGAAGTAAGGAGTGCAGTTAGTGAGAAAAGGAGGGCATTCAAGGTATATAAAGCATTGCAGAGGAAGGATGACAGGGAGGTATGTAAGGAAAAACTGTGGGAAGCAGGAAAGGTGATCAGATGGGCAAAGGCTGAAACGGAAGAGCATATAGCAAGGGAGACAAAAAGGGGAGACAAGAAGTTTTTCAGATATGTGAGTGACAGAAGGAAGGGGAAGCATGGAGTTATGAAACTCAAAGGGGGGCAATGGTGGAAGGAGACATAGAAAAAGCCGAGGTCCTGAATAAATACTTCGGATTGGTCTTCATGGTGGCAAAGGGGAAGGGGCCGAAGTTGAAAAGTAGGGGAAGAATGGGTAGTGAGATGGACTCAAGTCTCTTCATGGAGGCTAGGGTACTGGAACAATTAGGAAAGCTGCAGATGGATAAGGCGATGGGTCTGACGGGATTCACCAAAGGGTACTCAAAGAATTAAGACAGGAACCAGCAACACCACTCATGAGGTTATTTGACCTTTCACTGCACAATTGAAGGGTTCCTGGGGACTGGAAGAGGGCTGAGGTAGTACCCCTACATAAGGGGGAGGAAGGAAGAAGCCAGAAAACTACTACCCGATTAGCCTAACCTCCATGTTCGGAAAACTAATGGAGGTGCTTATTAAGGAAAGGCTGATAAAATATCTAGAGGGGGAGGGCCTCCAAAATGACAGTCAACATGGATTCATTGGTGGCGGGTCATGCCAGACCAACCTGATTAAATTCTTTGACAAAGTGACAGAGATATGGGACCAAGGGGAGGTGGTGGGCATGGCCTACCTGGACTTCAGGAAGGCATATGACACCGTCCCCCACAGTAGGCTGATAGGCAAGGTAGATAGCTTAGGAGTGCAGAGCAAGCTCATAAGCTGGTTGGAACACTGGTTGAGGGGAGGACACAGAGGGTTGTTGTGAATGGGGTACACTCAAAGGAAGTAAAGGTGATGAATGAGGTTTCCCCAAGGGTCTGTGTTGGGACCCATACTTTTCAGTATATACATTGGGGACATCACCGAGGGTCTTCGGGGATGCTGTGTCTGTTTGCTGATGACATGAAGATATGTAGCAATAGGGTTGATACAGTGGAAGGGGGTGGAGGATATGAGGGATGATTTGATTAGGCTGGAGGGGTGGTCAGAAAGGTGGCAGCTGCAGTTCAATATAAAAAAAGTGCAAAATTATGCATATAGGGCGAAATAACCCAAAAGCGAAGTACTGGCTTGGGGAGGAGCTGGAGGTAAAAGAACAGGAAAGAGATCTGGGGATCACTATTTCAGACAACCTGAAAGTTCGGAGTCAGTGTGACAGAGCTGCAGGAAAGGCACTCAGAATGCTGACATGCATAGGGAGGGGATTCACAAGCAGGATGAGGGAGGTGATCCTGCTGCTATACAAAACCATGGTCAGGCCACACATGGTATATGGGGTCCAGTTCTGGAGGCCATACCTACAAGGGAACAAGGACAGCCTGGAAAGGGTTCAGAGAAGAGCAACCAAAATGGTGAAGGGGCTACAGGGGAAGTCTTTTGAGGAGAGCTGGGCCTGTATACATTGGAGGAGAGGAGGGAGAGGGGGATATGGTGGAGACATTCAAGTATCTGAAGGGCATAAACAAGGTGAGGGTTGACAGCATCTTCAGAATGAGTAAGAACAATTCTACTAGAGGGTATACTTACAAACTGGAGGGGGGAAGATTCAGAGGGAACATCAGGGGGAGGTTCTTTACTGAGAGGGTGGTAAGGCCATGGAGCAGTCTGCCAGAATGGGTGGTGGAGGTGGATATGGTAGACAACTTCAAAAGAGCCTGGGATAGGTACATGGATCTAACGGGCAGCGGGCAGGCTGGTAAAGGAGGGAGGGGGTCTTCCGGGGGGGGGGGTTAAGGCAGACTGGATGGGCTGTGGGGGCCTTTTCTGCCGACAGCTTCTATGATTCTTTGATAAATATATGGAAAAGAGAGGATTACATCTGGTATAACAGGAATGTAAGCAGACAAAGAAAAAATTAAACAATTGAGGGTATTAAAGCAAAACCCAGATAAAAATAATAACAGGGTAATGAATAAAATTAAGGAAGAATACAGAACAATACTGAAAGATAATAAAGAGAAATATATCAAACAATTATGGGCAGATTTAGAGAAGGCAGTACTCCAGAAAGACACAAGAACATTTTGGAACACTGTAAATAAAGGGATGAAGGACCATAATAAGAGAGTAGAAACTCATATAGAGCTGGAGGTATGGGTAAGACATTTTAGGAACTTATTTTTCAGAGATGATATTGATTACATCAGAAAATTACAAAACATGAGGGAAACAGTAAATTAGAGACAGCCAAGAAAATACATAACCACTAAAGAGATAGAACAAGCCCTGGATTTCTTCTGCAGTCATAAAACCCCAGGACCAGAAGGGGTGCCACTAGATGTAATATGGAAAGCCAGACCCTATTGGATACCATCTTTGAATAAACTATTCAATTATATTCTGGAGTCTGGTAATATACCTGAAAGCTGGAAACTGAATATAATAGTTCCTTTATTTAAACAAGAGCAATAAGCTTTTGTCAATGCTGAATGTTGGCTTGCTGGCATTGGCATTGGTAGTGCAGGACTTAGACAGATGCATAATAGGAATGGCAGTGAAGTATTGAAATGACGCCAATCCCACCACCCTGTAGAGACTGACAGGCATTGGGGTTGTGCCTTTGGGTCATTGGCCATAATGCTCATGCCATTTCACCTCACCCTACCCTGCAGACACCGACAGGTGTCGTGATGTGCCTTGGGGTCTTTGGGCCTTATGCTCACCCAATTCCATAAGGAAATATGCTGAGATGGGTGCAGTATAGGAGAAATGGGTGAACTTTGGATCTGAAGACTCCAAGGCACACTTCGATGCCTGTCACTGGCTGCAGGGTGGGGGTGGTGATGGAATGGTGTGACCATTATAGCCAACGATCCCAAGTCACACCTCCAACGCCTGTCAGTCTCTACAGGATGGGGCATTATGGTTGGAAACCCTAACACCCCAGGCATTTGTTGGTATTTTCACTCCAAATTTTCAACATGGAGACTTTTTATGACCCCCACCTCATGAACAGTGGCATTATCAGTTCGTTACTCGAAAGGTGATTTTGCACAGCGACTGCGCCATTTGGTGCCACAGGTGCAAAAACACATTTTGGGCAGAATATGAAACATGATGAGTGTACTGTTCATGAGGTGGTGTGAAAATATGGCAATGTTTAAAATCTGGAGTGAAAATATGGAAAATTGGCAAAGTTATGAGCGTGCATTGAAAACGCAATAATTTTTTCGGAATTTATTCACTAAATTTTCAACATGGGCATTTTTGGACCTCTCCTCATGAACAGTGGCACTGTGATTTTGTTACTCTGTCCCAAAAACTGATTTCCCACAGCGACCACACCATTCTGTGCCACAGGTGTAAAAACACGTTTCGGGCAGGATGTGAAAAATGACAGCTGTACTGTTCATAAGGAGGTGTGAAAAGGCAATGTTGAAAATCTGGAGTGAAATTATAAAAATTGGTGAAGTTATGAGGCAATAGAAACTGCACAATGCACGCGTAACGCAGTCATTGTTTGAATGCCATCAAATTTGCAACAAGGGCTTTTGATCTCCTCTCATGAATAGTGGCACTGTCATTTCGTTTATCAGTCCCAAAAGGTGATTCCACGCAGTGACCGTGAAATCATCTTTTGGGACTGAGTAATGAAATGACAGTGGCATATTCATGAGGTGGCATCCCAAGCACCCTGTGTTGCAAATTTGGGGTCAACATTAAAAAAAATGGCTGAAATATCAACCTAAGTTGAAACTCCTCCATTGACTCCATTATAAGGCTTACCATCATTTCTTCAGTTTGCAGTTGGCCTTTGAAGAATGCAGATGTGTCCCACGCCACAGAAGATCACTGCTTCTGACCTCCAGAGGCAAGTATGAGGTTAGGGGGTACAGGGAGGTGGGTACGCAGAGTGAGGATGCGGGTTGGGGGAGGGGGAAGAGGGAGACCACGAAGGACCTTTTCTGTTTTACAGGTTAAATCAAATAAAAAGACTACAGGGGAGAGTTCTTCTATTTTACAGGGGGAAAACAATTAAAAAAACATTTAGGCACACTGGGGTGGGCTCCCAGTGTGCCACAATATTGGGGGGGCACATGCCATTGCTGACACGGGAATTGGGCACCCCGTTGTCGGCAGAGAACATAGACGGATTGGAGAGGGGCGGCGCATCCGACACCCAGAGTGGGCATCTTGGTGTTGGAAGCAATTATTTCGACACACTGTGGTGGGCTCCCAGTGTGCCACATTAATGGGTAGTGGATACATGCCGACACAGGGATTGGGCACCCCCAATGTTGGCTTTGCGGGACTGTGTGGTGGGTGGCATGAGCTGCCACATTTTGGCACACAGGGGTGGGCTCCCAGTGTGCCACATAATGGGGGGACATGCCGACACAAGGATTGGGCACCCCGATGTTGGCTTTCCAGGGAGTGTGTGTCGGGTGGCAGGAGTCGTCATTGTGGAAAGCAGTGCCATGGCTAATTTACTTATTGAAATGTTTTACCAGGAAAGGCACACTGAAGCTCCGCTGGTAACTCCGGCCATGTGCATCACTGAGCACTGTAATGCGCATGGCCGGAGTCTTGTCATCTGCCGCTGCAATGAGGAAACTGCACCTCGTTGGAGCAGCAGATTTCTTTCAAGGTTCTGATTTTCTTTGAAACTGCTGTCATTGCCACTATGCTCACTGACTGGCAGCTTAGGGATGCACCAACTAAAATGTTCCCTGCATTGGCCACAACACTGACACACCTCTGAAATGTGTTACTACCACAAGGTGTTGCTTGTGCACGTGCAAGCCAACATAAAAAGGGGAAAAGAGTGACCCCGAATGCTACAGACCTATTAGTATGATTGATAGTACTGAAAATTTATTCACAAGGATCTTAAATAACAGAATAACAGAATGAGTAGATGAAAATGGTATTTGGATGATGCCCAGGCCGGTTTTAAAGCAGGATATGCCACAATTGATCAGTGTTTTACATTAGCACATGTGGTACATAAACACAAGCTGGTGAAAAAACAGAAATATACTTCATCTTTGTAGATCTAAAAGCAGCTTTCATTAGGGTGAATAGAAATACGTTATGGGAGAGATTGGAAATCTTAGGGATAGAAAGATCAGTTATAGACATTATTAAATTGTTGTGCCAGACAACTACTTCAGTATTAGCTATAACAATAAGGGAGAGATCAGTAGTTGGTTGGAAACAAATATAGGGGTTAAACAAGTGTGTACTCTTTCACTCATACTGTATAACATACACTTTAACACAGTTTTACAAACTGTATATGACCCGAAATTTCATATGCCAAGAATAGGGGAGAGGGCATGCCTGTATCTGGCATATGCTGAGGATGTGGCCTTATTGTCTACAAGTTATATAGACATAAATAAAAATGTTGAATAAATTCCTGTCAGAATGCAGTAAAGTGGACTTACAAATTAATTACAACAAAACAAAAATGATGATATTTGGGGGAACAATAAAACATACAAATACACGGTGAACAATCATAAACTGGAAGTAGTTAAGGAATTTTGTTATTAGGGTTAAGTAGTTACACAGGAAGGCACATGGGGAAGACATATTAAAGAATTAGAAAATAATGCTAAAAATTCATACCAATCATAGATACATAGACAATGTCAGTAGATAAGGGCCTATGGCCCACCCAGTCTGCCCATTTCAGCCTGTCCAAGTAAGTTCCCTTTACGTTTTTCTAGAAGTCTGTTGCCCCATACCTCTGACCTCCAGAATTCACTTATGTCTATCCCATGCATTCTTAAGTTCTTTGATTGTTTCAGCCCCCACCACTTCCTCTGGTAGGGTGTTCCTCTTGTTCACTACCCTTTTTGTGAAGACATTTTTCCTCACGTTTCCTCTGAATTGACCTCCGTCCAATTTCATCCCATGCCCTCTAGTCCTGAAATATCTTTTTCGCTGGAAAATAGTGTATTCCTGCACCCTGTTCCTCCCTGTAAGGTACTTGTATGTCTCTATCATATCCCTTCTCTCCCTCCTCTATTCCATGGAGTACACAGTTCCATACTGGGTAAACTTATGGAGACAATACTGAAGGAGAGGCCAGTGTCATTCCTCGAGGGTAATGACCTCCAGGATGGGTGGCAGCATGGGTTCATCTTGAGGAGGTCTTGTCAAACCAATTTAATAGAATATTACGACTGGGTAACAAGAGAGCTGGATCTGGGTCACGCTGTAGATGTCCTGTACTTGGACTTCAGCAAGGCCTTTGATTCAGTGCCTCGTTGGAGGCTGGGAGTGAAGCTGAATGCTGCGGGGGTGGGGATGAAGCTGACAAACTGGATAAGGAACTGGCTGCATGGGAGGCTGCAACAGGTAGTAGTGGGGGGGAGCTCTCGACACTTAGACCAATGACAAGTGGTGTGCCGCAGGGCTCGGTGCTGGGCCCGGTGCTATTTGGGCTCTTTATCTCAGATATTGCACATGGAGTTGGGAGCAGGGTTAGTCTGTTCGTAGATTATACCAAAATGGGGCAGTGGTGGATGAAGAGGATGGATGGAAACAACTACAAGGGGACCTAACTAAACTGGAGGTATGGTCAGAGAAGTGGCAGCTGGGATTCAATGCAAAAAAGTGCAAGGTTATGCTCTTCAGGGCAAAGAGCCCAAGGAGGGACTGTTGGTTGGGAGGGGTGAGGCTGGGGATCACTGAGGGAGAGAAGCATCTGGGGGTGTTGGTAACAGGAAGCATGAGCAGCTCTGTCCAATGCAGAAAAGCAGCAGCTAAGGTGAATAGGATGCTGGGCTGTATCGCAAGGGGTTTCTCATCCAGGTATAGGAAGGTGATCCTGCCCCTCTACAGATCTTTGGTCAGGCTGCACTTGGAGTACTGTGTGCAGTACTGGCAGCCGTATCTGAAGAGGGATATTAATTTACTGGAAGGTGTGCAGTGGAGGGCAACAAAAATGTTACTGGGGATGGAAGGCAAGGCCTATGAAGACAGGCTGAATATGTACATGCTGGAAGAGAGGAGAGATGGGGGATAAGATTGAAATGTTCAAGTATCTGAGGGGATAAACAGAGCTAGCACTCAAGGGGTGTTTAAACAGAGGAGGGGTAGGGACATGAGAGGGCACGGACTAAGATTGGAGGGCGGAAGATTTAAGAGGGAGATGAGGAGGCACTACTTCTTAGAGAGAGTGGTATCTAAATGGAACGCTGTACCAGAGGAGGTGGTATCATATAGGACAGTAGGAAGTTTTAAGAGGGAGTGGGACAGAGCACGAGGGAGGACCTGGGTGAAGGGGGCTGAGGCCGTCATGGGAATGACAGATGGGGAGGGGGTTGGGGCAGCTGCAATCTAGGGGGCTAGCTACACACTCCGGCAGACATTGATAGACCAGGTGGTCTGTTTCTGCAGGCAGATTCGTATGTTCAAGTATCACTGATAGTCTCGGATACCCATTCAGTCAGATTAAGGCAAACATAAGAAACAAAGTTAGGGACAGCTATACTCAAAAGGTTTTAGAAACGTGTAAGCAGCACAAGGTATGCAAATGGCTCACCAAAAATAAAAGAAACCACAAAATGGAAAGATATCTGCAAGTGATTGACAGACCTGATTACAGGAAGCTAATCACATGATATATATTTGAGTGTTTTCCAGTCAGTGGAAAACAGATCAGTACAATAAGAATGGGGCGGGTACTAGTGAAATGTGCAGATGCAAATTAGGCCAAGATGATGTGACGCATCTGGTCATTCTGTGCCCTTAATGATAAACACAGGAAATCTCTTTTGGCAGAAATACTGGGATCCTTGGAATATGAGCCTCAGCATTTGGTAACACATCTACTAAAAGCCCAAACAAGAAGCGTACTGATCCCTGTGGCTTCCTTCCTAAAAATAATTGAGGAGAAAAAATTACATTTAGAGAAGGTTAAATAATGTATACACCATCCAAGATTACAGATTTCTTAAAATGCACCTGAAGGCAGATTTTTGCACATGATATTATATAAAAGATGGACAACATATTGTACACTGTCCTTTTTCAAGTGTGTATGAAGTTGCACTATAAATGTCTTATTATTTTATATGTTTTTTATTATATGCAAATCATGTGTTTTTATATTTTTGTAATGACGTGAAATAAGTTGAACAATAAACTATTTAACTGAAAAAAATGGACTTGCTCAGAGTCACACAGCAAGTGGAGGCAATCTGCTGCTGCTGGATGACCACCCCTCTAGTACGCCCGTCCCCCCAGCACACAAAGTAAAATACTCATTCCCTTCCCTGGACCCAGCAGTAACCCCTCAGGTTTTTGTTCCTTTATTCTTCTTGTTCTTTCTTCTGTTTTCTTGTGGGTGGATTTATGGGAGACATGAAAAAAGGGCAGCATCCACCCACCTGGTGCAAGGTTAATCAGGCTCGTTGTTTAATAGCTATATATGCAGCAAAATAAACAAAATCAGAGCAAGTGCCATGTAGGTGCACAAACCCTCTCCAACTAGGCCTGACCGTTTTTGTGCATGTGCGCTTTTTCAGGGACAGCCTTACACCTCTGGTAGATAAACTTAAATAGCAATGCAATTTAAAGTGCCTTAACAAATGAGAGATGCTGCTGTTCTTTGTGGCTCACATAAATATAAAAAACAGCTAAATGCCATTTTCCCTTTTTAATAGCCATCAGATGTTTCGCCCTTGCTTACTAGCCTCTGTTTAAATAAGAAACAATTTGTTTTTTTGGCATCGTTTACATAGCTCCATACACATTTACCTTACCCTCTTGTGTTACTATATATGTCTTGTTTTATTTACACTGTCACTTTAAGCTGTATCACTATTTAAGCTTATCCACTAGAGGTGTAAGGCTGTCCCTGAAGAAGCGCGCATGTGCGAAACTGGTCGGGCCTAGTTGGAGAGGGCTTGTGCACTTACATGGCACTTGCTCTGATTTTGTTTATTTTGCTGCATATATAGCTATTAAACAACACGCTTGATTAATCTTAAAAAGTTAAAGGTGGGTGGATGGAGCCCTTTTTTCATGTTTCTTATTGTTAACGTTCTTGTGACATATTAGCATTTGGAGCTGCCTTTCTACATTCCTGTGGATTTATGGGAGCCCTTGGCTTGGCTTCCTCACCCCCCCCCCCCACACACACACACAGACACGCACAGTCAGTCCCTGGCCTGAGTCCCAACCCTCTCAGTTTTTTATTTATGACTTGTAGTTTTCTTTTCTTCTTTTATTTTCTGTATTTTGTTGCTGGCGACATTTGGAGTTGGCTCCCCCCCCCACACTCAGTCAGTCCCTAGCCCAAGTCCTATCACTCCGGGTTTTTTATTTTCATTTATTTATTTATTTTTATTATTATGCTTTTTCAACCCTTCCCTTCCCATTTAACTATTTTTTCAAGGCCGCTTCGGAGCCTTGCTCCTCTCCCTGCTCCCTAGCCCAACCCGAGTCCCACTCCACACCTCCCATCCGATCTCTTGATTTTTTTATGTCATTTTTTAATTTTTTGGTTTCTTTTTCTTTTTTTTGTTCAGTCTGTGCATGCTGATGCTGGTCTCCTCCCTGACCCTCCCTTCTGTTGTGGCAGTTCCACGATGTTGGCTCCCACAGAAGTGAAGGGCTCCTCGCTCCTCGTGGCTTCTGCAAAATGACGTAGAGGAGGAGAGCTCTTCCAGAGATACTCTAGTTTTCACATGCACAAACCAGAGTATCCAAATTTTAAACAATGCTGTAGATGTAAGCTGAGCCAACAAAGTTTAGCTCGGGCACAGTGGAAACTGAACCAAGTGGGTTCGGGTTAGCTCAGTTTCCCCAACACAGGTTCGGCACACCTCTAGTCACAACTTCAGTAGGTGGCTGAGTGAGTGGCTTCCAACCCACTGATGAGAAAAACCTCCACAAATATATTAAAAGCAGCATTAAATAGTAAACAATGATGGGGGAAGTGAAACAGAGGAGAGGTGCACAAGACTGCATCAGAGATTTAAACTGAGAGAGCAGGGAGACAACAAATTAGTAGCTCATAGCATCAATGGAAGCAGTAGTCCACCCCAACAAGCACAAAACAGAGCAGCTATGATACAGACCACAAGGCTGAGAAAGTCACACAGAGCCATTTCAAAATCCTCCTACAAGAAGTTAAAGCCTCCAGGAGGATATACCACTGAAGATCGAAACTCAAAATACTGACTCAAAAGACCGTTCTTTTTTGTACCGACACATATAGTCCCAACAGTGCTGAAAGCCCAATGTCCAAACTCTGACGAGAACAGTAAAATAAGTAACATCATGTTTAATGTGGGAGGCTTCGCCCCCGTACCTCCCCGATTTCTATAGATAGATCCTCAGAGTCTGACGTGACTAGGGGATGGGTAGAATCAATGAAAAAACTGAATACTCCACAGCGGATTACCTCCATTCACTGGCTCACAGTACAATAATCTAGCCCTCCCATCAGAAAATCAACTATCCCATAACCAAAGCATTTCCCTCTCCAGTAAGCATAAGCACATCCCCAGTAAACACAAGAAACACATACGGACAGCACATAGAAAGCACATAAAAACACCTATAAATATGAAAAACATACCACTAAAACACAGCAAAACCACAAGAAAAACCACTAAAAAAATAATGCACACCAGAAAAAAGAACAAATAATCACATACTGAACTGAAAAAAAACACACGATTGCAACACTGCAGTACACATGACTGCAAATGTCAGGATCCTGTTCCTGTCTATATTTCTTCATTCGAGCAACAAACACAGTAGGGCTAATAAACTCGGGATTCCAGGTGTCAGGATTCCGAGTTGCACTCTTAAGCAATACTTCCCCTCTGGGGTGGATAACAAAAAAGAATTCCATAAAATTAACCAAAAATTAACAAACGTCGAAGACCAGATGCAAGCAGTGAAGGAATGGGTCTCACTCACTGAAAATGGCATGATTCAACTTGGTGAGGCAGCAGAGACCTTATTACACTATACCACTGAGCACCAGGAAAAATACATACATTTGGAGAGCCAGTCATGGCAAGATACTTTACGTTTATATGGCCTGCAAGAAGTTAGAGACAGGCCAGATGACAGACTTTATAACTGACCTGCTTAAGGATATCCTTGAATTACCACCAGACTATGCACTTAATATTGAAAGAGCTCATTATGTTCTGCAGCCAAAGCCTATTGACCCTCAGGCCAGACCCCAATCAATTATGAAATTTAACAGCTACAAAACAAAGGAAGACATTCTTAAGATGGCATTGCGGAAAAAGGAAGAGAATTATCGGGGAGCTCGTATCCCATTCAACCATAATGATCCCCCTGAAATACAAAAAGAAAGGCTGGCATATGGAGATATTTTGAAAGTGCACTGAAAGAAGAAGAAGATAAAATTTCCTACCTCCTTTCCTGTGGAGCTGAGGATTTTTTGAGAGGAGGGAGTTTCCATGTATTCAACTCCAGAAGCAGCTCGAAAGGCACTCCTTGCTAATGGCATTCAGATTTCTACTACAGCAAATTGTTCTCTGCAGAAACGTAAGGCCCCATGGGTAGATTGGCAGTTGGTGAAGGCCCAGAAGGCCAGAGCTGCAGTATGGCTAGCTGCACCTAGCACCATCTAGCACATCTGGTGCTTGTCTCAAGCACTGCAGAACATGTGCAAAGGCAGCTCAGAGGAGACTACTGAAACCTGAAAGGGCCCATGAAAGTACTTTTACCTTCAATGCTCTCCGAAGCACTGAGCTCCTAAGCCCTTGGTTTAAGTTTACCCGTGGTGACACAGATCTTAATGATCTTGAACCTTATCTTGTTACGTGTCATGCATGCTGCTTATTTCTTTCTACAAGGCAGGAGGGGAGTAACTTTACTGGAATCTTATAGATTGATCTAAATTAGAATGTTATCAGTGAGGTTGTTTATAGCTAATGTATCAGGGGCCTTTACGTTCAGAGATGGAAATGGCAGCTCAGCATTTTATATTATTTTAGCAATTGAGACTACGTTGTATATAATATCACAGAGGCCGGTCTCCTACATTATTTTGCAGTTTGCTGTCAATTGCTTTTGTTGGCAGGGTATATTGGTAATTGTGACAGGGTGACTCCTGTCAAGGATTGCTGCCCTGGTGAAAAGATGAGGGTCCCTTAACCCCCAACCCTTAAAATGAAGCACCAGATATGTAGGTCCAGCATGCCAGCTGGCCAAGGTAATTAAGGTGCTGGTTGCTAAAACAAAGTGTATAAAATGCCTATAAAGTATAATAAGAGCCTATAAGAAAAACAAGCATTTGTCAATGCCGAATGTTGCTTGCTTCTATGTGCTGTTTAGGTATTTGGAAGTCATTGGGAGTGCAAATATTGAAAATTTGCGAACTTACGAGCGTGCGTAGGAACTGCGCAACGCACGCTCGTAAAACAGTCATTTTTAGGAATTTTTTCACCACATTTTCTACATAGCCATTTTAAGACCTCTGCTCATGAACAGTGTCACTGTGATTTTCTTAATTTGTCCCGATACATTGATTTCGCACACCGACTGTGCCATTCTGCGCTACATGGGCGGAAACACATTTTGGGTGAAATGTGAAAATGACAGCTGTACTACTCATAAGAAGGTGTGGTAAAATGGCAATGTTGAAAATCTGGAGTGAAAATATTGAAATTTCAACTTAATGAAATTCAAGGAACTCAAGTAACGACCAGAAAAACAGTCATTTTGGGAATTTTGCACTCCTAAATTTTCAACATGGGGTTTTTGGGACCCATTCTCATGAATGATGTCACTGTCATGGTGGTATTCGGTCTGAAGGGTGATTTCACAGTCACTGCGCGAAATCACCCTTCGGGCCCGAATAACGCCATGACAGTGACATCATTCATGAGAAGGAGTCCCAAAAACCCCATGTTGAAAATTTGGTGCAAACATTCCCAAAAATGCCTGAGATATGCAACAAAGTTGAAACCCCCCTATCTAGGCCATTATACAGCTTACCAGCATTTCCTCAGTTCGCGGTCGGCTTTGAAGAGTGCAGGCGTGTTCCAGTCCACGAAGATCGTCGTACCTGAGTCCGGAGGTAAGTATGGGGTGAGAGGCGTGGGGAGGCTGGGTGCACAGTGGGTGAGTGCGGGTTGTGGAGGGAGTCGGGAGATGCTCCAGCGGACCCGTTTTCGTTTTCAGGTTAAATATAAAAAAAGACATCTTGGGACCGTTTGCTACGCTGGGTGGGTCCCAGCGTGACACAAGGATGTTGGCGTTCTGTCCGACAGGGATTGGGCACCCCTGTCGGCCAATGGGATTGATTGCCACGCTGGGGTGGTCTCCAGCGTGGCACCTATAACGGGAGGGAGAGGCGCAGCTCAGCCGGCGGGGATTGGGCACTCCGTTGGCTACAGCACGCAGAGGCGCGCCGCGCTGCGTGTGGGGAGGAGCTACGCTTCAGGGCTTCTTATCTCTGCTCACTGAAGCGTAGCTCCCCCTTTCAACTGTATGCCACTGCATTTTGGAGCGTGTCATAGACAGCTCCAAAATGCATTGGCTTACAGGGGCCGCGCCTGCCAGCTCACTGACTGAATTGGAGGAGGAGGTGACACACCTCCGAAATCTCCGATGATGGCACTATGTTTCTTGCACATGCATGCAAGCAACATAATAAGGTGCTTATGGTTTAAACAAAGTAATTTGCAATATAAATACAGTGCATGAGAGGCATTTACAAATGTTTAACTGGATTCTGAAGTGTGTTTGTGCCTTTAAATAATAAAGTGCTTTTTGTCTTGAAAGTAAAAGGCAGCAGTGCTTGCCATGTAACATTTTGTACTAGATGTTAGTTATAAAATAAATAAGAATTAAATAAGAATTAACACAAGTTGAATTGAGTATGCTACACACATACAAGGATTCCATAGGAAAGGAGGGGTTGATTAAGAACTCCAGGTCTTTTCTGAAATACACAAACATAAAGGGGCTTACCAGTGTTTGCAGTTCTCCACAGCAGATCAGCAAGTTAAATTTATTTTTAGAGAGACTGCTGCTTTGCTGCAAACCTAGAGGAGCTAAGGATTTAAAGGGACATAAATATCCCTATGAAATCACAGTGTAAAATGGTGGCAACCTTCAGTATAAGAGTGGGCTGCAAGTCTTAAGTATGAAAATGCACAAATGAAATAAAAAAATAAAGCTGACATGTATAAAAAGACACCTGAAGTCTCTAAAATCCCACACACAGTTTATCTAAGCACTGCCCTGCTGCATGAGTGTACACAAGTGAAGGGGGTTGAAAAAACCTGTCTGGAGGAAAACTAGGTGACTGCCTGTGGTTTCTTTTAAAACAGATAAAACAGACAGTCCACATGTCTTCTAGGCAAGGCTGGAGAGCTTTAAGAGCAATATTATATGGTACGAATAGTCATTGAAATGAAAGAAGAAAGAAACTTACCATATACTGTATTACTAGATATCAAGCCTTTAGGACTGTAGGTCTGCCCTCTCCAAGAATGGTATGCCAAATGAGGTGCACTATTGGATGACAGCAGCCCCTAGTGTCCTCTTTCTATACTAATGATGCTGTCAATCACAGCTTAGTGGAAAGTTTTCCATTTCCTCTTACTGTCATATTCTTTTCTTGCAGGACTTTTTGTTGTATGAATGTTTCAGTAGTTAATTATGTTTAGAAGGCCTTCTAGTGCTATATAATTTAATATAAGGGCCCAAACAAAAAGTTTTATAAGTTGATTACATTGTGGTCACATGACTTTGGTAGGCAGGTATAAAAAGCCTACTTTAGCAAGCTGTATTCAGATAGGGGAGTCAGTTGGAGCTGACTGCCAGAGGTGGTGGACCTCTAAAGTGCACACGTTTGTGTAAAACAGGCAAGAGATAGTCTGGTGGCACTGCTATGCAGAGCAGTGGCCCTTTCTGAGTGTATTTCATCTGTTTATTATTTTGTTGAGATTTTGAAAGTGAATGAACTAACCTTATTTTCTTGATTTCTGTGAAACCTGATTTCATCTTTTTCTTTGAAAAATAAAATGATAAGTGCCTTGTAGGTGTTTTTTTTGCCCTGAGTTTGTGGGTCTGCTTGGTTTGTTATCCTGTCTATCCCAACCAGCTACAGTAACTTTTATGATGGTGGTCTCCAGGGGTTGGGGGGAGGCAGAAGAGGACACTATTATCGCAGTTTGGGGGGGCACTGGTTTGCAGGTGGAGTAGTCCTCTCATTGACCATGTACCCCCTCCCACATAACTGCAGAATGTAAGCCATAATTCTTTTGCATTTGCCGTGCCCCCTGTGCTTGCATCTCCCTTTCTTGCTGAAGTTGTCATCTCTAACATTACTATGTTTGGAGCTAGATCTCTTGTGCTGTTCTGATTATTAGTAACTATTTGAACCAGCCAACATCTTTATACTGTGATAATTTTACATAAATCAGACCCTATACATATGACTAGGAGGTCGCCCTCTCTATGATTCTTTTTGTAATCCCTGGCTACATGGCTGCCATACCTGTCTAGGTTAGAAACAACAGATTCCTAAGGCCACTACAATACTGAGACACCTCTGCTAGTGCAAAATGGGGCTTTCGGAAAATTAGTGGTGGGTCGGGAGGGACTGCTTACTGAGGGAAACAGCTTAGCCTATGGAGTCTAGGTGTTTACACATCTTACCTACTGTATTAGTGCTGAGCCTCACTTGTCACTTTTAGGCTCATGGAAAGGGCCTTTTTCTAAGAGGATGTTACTCACTTTCTATCCCATCCCCAGTCACTGGTCCACCTCCTCAACAATGCAGGGGAGGGAAAAGAGGTATGTTGTCTCAGACCTCCATCCTTGGAGGTACAATAGTTCTACAAAGTTATTTAAGTGGTGCCAAGGTTGCACTTGATTTCTTTTTATGGTTGATTATATTGTATGTTCATGACCTCACTAAAGAGAAAATTGTCTGGCAACAACTGGATCACAACGGTTTGCTGAGTAAAGCAACTTCACAAGGGTTTACTTCTTTTGGGGCTTATACTAGTGATTATGGTTAACATTACTACCCAGATTTTGCCATATAACGCTCATAGTCTGATTAATCCAACCAAGAGATGCAAGGTACTTAATTCAGTCAAAAAAACTAAAACAGAATTTATTCTACTTCAAGAGACACACCTCTTGGAGGTGGAATATGAAAAACTGAGATGATTAAGGTACCATACCATGGTGGCCTCCTCATATAAAACTGGGTGGAGGAGGGGTGCTATGGTTCTGGTGCTGGATGAGGTCTCTTTTGACCTTTTGGGCCAGAAGCTAGATAAAGAAGGAGATATGCCCTTGCCAAAGGCAGATACTGTATACTGATACTGTTATAACATTGGCATCCATTAATGCCCCTCCTGTGGCAGACTACTCTTTTTGTAGAAACCTATTTTTGACCCTAGCAGAATGTGGGGAGGGCCCCTTAATTTGTGGTGGAGATTTGAACCTAACATTTGTCCCTCAGTTGGATACTACATCTGGAATTCCTACAAAAGAACATAAGGTGGGGAAAAAAGTTAGTAAACTTTTACAAGACTGGGCTATCTGGATGTACGGCGCTACCTGCATGGCCAGCAGTGGGACTGCACCTACTTTTCTGTCCCCCCACCACCAAATTTATTCTCACCTAGACTATTTTTTGGTCCATAAGGAGTTAGGGGATCAGATCCAGGAATGCTGGATAGGTGACCTGGGTCTCTTGGACCATGCTTCAATTCATCTGCAGATACAGTCAAATATGATAAAGCATGACACTTTCTGATGGTTGAATGTATCTCTTATTCAAGTTGAAGAAATACAGAAATCCATCCCAGAGTGTGTACACAGAGCAGTGCAAGAAAATGAGTCCCCTGATGCTTGTCCAGGAGTGATTTGGCACATTTATAGAACTTTCCTTTCAAAAAAAGGAAACTGAGGGAAGCCTGCAATGAAGAAATAACACAACAGGACTCGAGGAGTCGGAAGGTGCTTCTCCCTCTGTATAACTGCCTGGTTAGATAACTCCTAGAGTACTGCATGCAGTTTTGGTGCCCATACTTGAAAAAGGATATTGCACTTCTGGAGCAGGTCCAGAGTAGGGCAACGAGAATGATGCAGGGTCTGGAGAAAGATCCTATGAGGAGAGACTTGAGGAGCTAAACTTGTACTCCCTGGAGGAGAGGAGGGATAGAGGGGATATGATCGAAGTCTTTAAATATCTAAAGAAAGTGAATAGGGTCAGCCTTAATAGGGTGTTCCAGTAGAGGGCAGAGGGGGCCACCAGGGGGCATTCCATGAGGCTGGTTGGTGGGAGGCTCAGGGGGAGACTAGGAGATGCTACTTTACTGAGAGGGTGGTGGACCCATGGAACACACTGCCTGTGGAACTAGTGGCTGTTGATATAGTGGAGGGATTCAAGAGGGGCTAGGACAGGTACAAGCGGAAGGTTAAACTGAGAAATGCCAGATCTGGAGGTGAAACTTTGATGGGGATGTGGTCGGGAGGATTTACGGGGGAGACGGGGAGGGCCGCATCTGTACCCTGACTGGGTGCTGATTTTCAAACAGACTCGATAGACCTTTGGGCCTACTCTGCTGGCATCTTAGTATGTTAGTATGTAAAATAGGGAGAATGAGGCACTACAGGAAATAAAATTGGACAAGTAGGCCAATTGCTGGTAAATTTAAATAGGAATTACGTGTTATATTGGATTATAATACTAAGTAGAAGCTATTACTTTTGAGACAGAGATACTACCAAGGGGGTCCTAGGGCACAGAAACTTCTGTCAGGGTGGCTCTGAATTCAAAGAGGGAGGGCACAGATCTCAAGAGTCACACACCCAGTAACAGGTCAGTGACTAAGCAGTGTCCCAGATATTTTAGAGGCCTTCAACACCTATTATTCTGCCCTATATAAGGCAGAGGCAAACCCTGGGAAAGCCACTATATCTACTTTTTTGAGGCAACTGCAGCTGCCCCAACTCAGAGGAACAGAACGAGGCATAGACTGCCCCATTCTCTAGACAGGAAACTGATAGAGAAATCTCACACTTAAAAATGAGGCAATGTCGGATGGCCTGGTGGCACTGAGGGTTGAGTTGCTGGACACCACACCTCGCGCCACACCGATGACCCATGTTTGGGAGTGAGCATGGGCCACTGGAGGTTGGCCAGAGAGGGAGAGAACTGAGTGTCCAATGACTGCTCTTCTCTCCCAGGGAAGAGTGGACATGTCATCCCACTCCTTGGTTGCCTGTCATTGGAGGACTGGAGGCAGCTCCAGAGTAAGGGAGGCCAGAAAGGTGGCTTCATGATGTGCACGCTCCTCCATGCATGCGTGTTTATGCCCTAAAGGGGAGAAATCAAGAAAACCAGAGAAAAATGACTGCCGACTTAGTGAAGCTCCTCCAGCACTCCAGCATCACCGCCTCTTGGAACTCCTGGGCCCGCTCTGGATCATGCTCAGAAGGGGGGGGAGGATGACCCTCGCCCTTCCACCCCACCATGGGGGGGATTTAAGCCATGGGGGATACAGAGCCCGGAGGAAGCCTAGAGGTAATGCAGTAACCAAGGGGTGGCTGGAGAAGGGTAGATATGCGTCAGCAGGTCGAGGAGGAAACATACTTCCATAAAAAAGAATTAAAAATGGGACAATGTCCAGGTATAGATGGCCTAGGGAGAGAATTCTAGAAACAGTGTAGAGACTCATTGATCTCTGTTATACAGAGAGCTTTCTCTGCTGCCCTGGGAGAATGGGGGCAGATGGCCCTCTTCTGTTTACACTCAGTGATTTCAGTAGTTTCAAAGCACAGTAAGGACCCCACAAAATGTGCTTCTTATAGAACAATCTCTATTTGAAATTCTCTGCAAAAAATTTCATTTAGGGTTCCAGCAACAAAAGTAGGGAAATGTGGTCTTAGGGTTCCCAGCCCTAACACCCCACCCCCACCCTGCATGCAGGTACATGCGTGAGGGGTATGTCTTGGGGTTGTGAACCCTATAGAACACCCCATTCCATGAGTAAGTAAGGTAAGATGGGGACAGTATAGGAGAATTGGGTAAGCATTAAGATTCACAACCCCACAACCCTCACACCTGTTCCTGCATGCAGGTGGGGCTGGGGTGTTAGGGTGAGGAACCCTAAGACTGCATTTCCCTACTTTTGTCTCTGGAACCCTAATGGTGCATTAAAAAAGTTTTTTGTACAGAATTTCCTTACTTTTTGAGAAAGTATAATTGTAGGCTTATTTGCTTGTGGGAGCACAGGGCCCTCTGGGCCCTGCACTCTCAACTATCCATAATTTTTGAGAGACTGTAATTGTATCCTTATTTCCATGCACTCCCATCACTCCATAATCCTCTGTATTTGTGTGTGAGAGCGCTGAGCCCCTCTGGGCTCTGCGCTGCAATATATGTGTAAGGCCTGTGCTCCAATTACTCCATAATAGTATTCATATATGCATGTGGGAGAGCAAAGTACAATCTATCCATAATAATTTTTGAGATATTGTACTTGTATCCCTATTTCCCTATGGGAGCGCAGGGCCTCTAGGCCCTGCACACCCCTCAGTCCTTAATGGTATCTGTATTTGCATGTGGGAGCGCAGGACCCTCTGCACCCTGTGCTCCCATCCTTGCATAATTTTTGAGATAGTACAGTGCTACCCTTCTTTGCCTGTGGGAGTGCAGGGCCCTCTGGTCCCTGCGCTCCCATCCTGCACTGTGCCGACCCAAACACCTAGCACTGCAATGTGATCCTATGGAAAACACAAGAAAATTTGAAACCTGTGTAACTCTACACCAAATTAATATATTTTCATGAAGCCAGCAAAAGGCACATCGATGGGGCAAACCCTTTGTACCCTGAAGATTTCAGACCAAAACACCAAACCATTTTACTGTGAAGTGACAAAAAACAGCTATATAAACATTCTTTTTTCATAGATTTTCGGAAAAGAATCCTTTTCCATGGTTCCATTTTCACAATTCACAGAAAAATAAAATTCTTTTTTGCAACTTGCAAAAAAGGATCCTGTTTTGCAAATCCTTTTTTGCAATTTGAGGCAAACAAAAATCTTTAACAAATTGCGAAAAAGGATCCTGTTTCATGGAACTTTTTTCCACAGTTTGCCAAAAAGGATTTTCTGTATTGTAAAAAAGTACATTTTTAAGTAAGCAATCAAAAAACTAACCCCAGAATCGGATTCTATGGGCCCTGGTTAGGTAAACACAACTGCTGGTATTTACCAAACCCCTCTATTTTTTTATTAATTTAATTTTATTGCCACCACTAACTGAAAAGAAGATGGCGAGAGCACAAAAAAAGATTCCACATTTGTGGCAAAAAATTCTGCATTTATGAAAAAGGATTCTACATTTGCGATAAAGAATCAGTTTTCGAGGTGAACATCTAACTCTTCTCATAGGAAATAATGGAAAACTTTGAAATTTAGTAACTTTGGAACAGATTAATATTTTTTCACCAAACCTTCAAAAGGCAACACTGAGACCCAAGACCTACAGTGTATACCCTAAAAATTTCAGACCAAAATTCCACACTTTTTTGCACAGTGGCATGACAAATAATTTGAAAACAAAAATGGTAATTTACACATTTTTTGACACTCCATATCTCCGCACCCACACATCCAACCAGAATGAAACTTGCTGCATCAATAGAACTTTGTCCTGATGGCACATGCAAAATTTCATCGAATCGCTTGAATGGTTGCAAAGTTATTAAAGTGCACAATTTTCAGTTTAACATAGAAGTGCAGAATGAACTCTAATATAGCGGCAATATCGTGCCCCCATAATATATACCATAAGATTCTTACATCTACCCTAACCCTGAGATTGAAGCCAATAATACCATACCTTATTCATTTAGATGAATCAGGCTTTGTGCCAGGGAGACAGGCCCAAGACAACATTTGGAGAATGGGACATATTACTGGCCATGTTAACAGGATCAGACACTCAACCTTTATGATGAGTTTAGATGCCGCTAAGGTTTCTGATAAGGTCACTTGTGCAATTTTGATGGTGGTCCATGCCAGTTTTGGATTTTCTGACACTTTTGTTTGATGCATCTCCACAATATATACAGAATTGTCTGTAGATGTTAGGGTAAATGGACATATTTTGGGGCCTTTCTCCCTTGGGAGGGGTACCTGACAAGGTTGCCCACTATCCCCCATCCTATTTGCACTCCGCATTGAGCCATTGGCTCAAAGTATCTGGCTAAATCCTAACAGAAAGGGAATCCATCTGGGGGGAACTCTTTATGCAACGTACTGCTTTATTTGGGGGACCCAGAAAATTCCCTTCTAGAGGTGATGTAGGCCATTCAGGAATTTACTTCATTGTCGGGGTACTCTCTTAATACAATTAAGACCGAGATATTGGTATTCATTCACCAAGTTTCTCCCTCAAACAAAACAGAGATTCCAGATGAAATTGGACTTGGGCTCCGTCAAATGTCTAAGCATCACACTGGGTCTTAATTCCAATGCAGTATTTGAGGATAATTATCTCCAGTTGATTGCTACTTTAACAGCAGATTATAAACGTTGGTCCTTACTCTCCCTCCTGCTGTACTTGAGAGTACAGTCCATCAAGATTAATGTTCTCCCAAGATTTCTTTATTTCAATGTGTCTCATGCTATATCCCCCCCGAAAGAATTCCAGAAATGAAGTTAGTACAGGGGGGAGTTTTCAATTAAAGGGAGGGACAAACACTAGGGGCACAGTCTGACATTGGGGCATTGCAAGAGGGAAATGAGAAAACACTATTTCATGGAATGGGTGGTGGATGGGTGAACGCACTCCTGAAAGAGGTGGTAACGTCAAATTTGGTGGACGGTTTTAAGAAGGGGTGGGACAGGGTCAAGGGAAAGGTCACTACCGGATGGGGTGGGGGTGGGCAGCTGCAGAGTAACACTGCTAGTTGCACAACTGAGCAGACTCCACAGACCTTGATGCCTGAATCTGCTGGCATTTTTTGTATGTTTGTAAATGGCAACAGCAAGCAAGGAGTCACACTCAGAGTTAGGCAGCAGACTTTTTAGCTGCCCCAAAAATTGTGTGTATGTGTGTGTGGGGGGGGTAGGGTGGTTGTGTGTGTGTGTGTGTATGTGGGGGGGGGATCACTCCCTTTACCAACAGAATACTGGATAGCAGCCCAGTTGTGGGCCACATTGTTATAGGGTAATGCAAACGAAAACTCCAAACCGCTCTGAAGGGTCAGTGTGTGTGGAATATACACAGCATAAGAATCAAGGAACAATTATCCGCACCACGCAGCACTGAACCAATTTGCAGCATTTATTTTGAAAAACAATAAAAAATGCCAAACGCCACGATCAGCACCTGCTCCACTGAACCTCTACTGGTTTCACAAGATATGCGTCATCAGGAGGCTAGCTTTGCATACAAAGAATGACCCTTAAATACACAGAACACACACATGAATTAAGGTGACATTGCTTACATAATATTAAGTGCAACCTATCAGATGCTAAATCACTAATAATTATTTCTAACAAAAACATTCATAGCAAAAAAATATATATTATTTTGATTTTTTTTTTAAATGGTCTAGAAAAACTTGTTCTCACCACAATATCAGAGCATAGGAAATGAAAAAGAAAAACAGAACTTGATTATGGTTCATACATCATCATAAAGGCTTGGAAGGCACATCCAAATTCCAAATTCATAAACAAATGTATCCATTATATAGAACTGTGATCCCTCTGGTTTCCTAAAACAGCCCTAGGGGAAACATATGAAAAATAAATTATTAGAAAACATGAGGACCCTGCAGTGGTACCCTAGTCTAAACAATATCAGTATTTTACATCTATTTTCTCTTTATACATGGCATGAGTTCTATGCGGTCATTCAGCCCTGGTGGCTCCAAAGCTCCTAGGGTGAAAATCCAAAAGGATTCCCTACATAACAACTTTTCATTCACATTTCTACCTCTAGGGCTCATTTTTACTCTTCTATTGCACAGAATTTAAAATTATGTGGACCATTGATGTCTGCTTTAGTTTGTACATGACTAGCCAATGCATTTCTCATGTCTTCCTCTCTTATGCATCTCAAGTGTTCTCCTATGTGTATCTTCATAGGCCTGATTATTTTGCCCACTTAAAAGGCACCACACTCACATGTCGCTAGATATATTATCTGTTCACTATTGCAATTAAAAAATGCCTTCATCTTAAACAATTTATCATTATTACAAGTAGTGAAAATAACAGTGTTCATGATATATGGGCACAATTTGCCATTGCTACATCTGAAATTTCCTATAGGGAGGGGGAAAATAGATGTAAAATACTGATATTGTTTAGTCTAGGGTATCACTGCAGGGTCCTCATGTTTTCTAATCATTTATTTTTTATATGTTTCCCCTAGGGCTGTTTTAGGAAACTAGAGGGATCACAGTGTTTTTGTTTGATATAATTATTAGTGATTTAGTATCTAATAGGTTGCACTTAATATTATGTAACCACTGTCACTTTAATTCATGTGTGTGTTCTGTGTATTTAAGGGTTCTTCTTTGTATGCAAAGCTTGCCTGCTAATGACGCATATCTTGCGAAACCAGTGGAGGTTCAGTGGAGCAGGTGCTGATTGTGATGTTTGGCATTTTTTATTGTTTTTTGAAATAAATGCAAATTGGTTCAGTGCTGCGTAGTGCAGATATTTGTTCCTTGATTCTTATGCTGTGTATATTCTGCACACACTGACCCTTCAGAGTGGTTCGGATTTTTCATTTATGTTACATCTGTAACCAGCTCGTCGGGAGCACGGTCAAGCCGCAGCATTTTTACTGTGTTTTCCTATTGTGGCACACAGTGTTTTATGCCTATTTCGCCTGTTGGTTCAACTGTGATTGTGAGTAACAATTCCCCATTTACACTCCGGAAATCACAGCTCATCAGTTACGAATATCCAGAAAGGAGTATCCGCACAGTTATTTGAACTACACATCTCCCCAGTTTAGAAGGAATGTCCGAGAAACGTTTTATGGACACTATCATTGGGGAGGCATTGAGCTCTTATGCCTCTTCTGTTTTCACCACTACATGGGAACAAGATTTTTCTACTGAGGACATCACTGACAGAGGTCCCGTAGCAACACAAACAGGTACTCATTCATCTGATAACTACAGCCAACAACCTAGTGTTATCAGGACTGCATTTGTTATTTTGGAATGAGCCATTATACGAGGGAGGAGACATTATTGGGGTGAAATCCCCTTGTAGCCTACCTTAGTACAGGCTGTTCACCCAGAGATTTACGGGTCCTTAAATTACCAGGTTACGGCTGGGAGAGGGAACTGTTTATGGTCGATTGGAAATGAGCACAGCAAATAGGTACAGATGAGTTTTTGAGAGCAATCATAAGGGATTATGAAGCACAACAACCAGAAATAACTGTGGATATTTCTGAGAAAGAAAATATAGTACTTCACTTTAAGGGCAATCCTGATTATGAAACTTTCCAATTTAGACTGAAAGAGAATGTCCAGAGAGAAGATAACAAAATAAAAAAGATAAAATTACAAAAATTTGAATGGGACAGACAGGACTATATACTGGGATGTGTGTTTGACTGGAATAAAAGGCAGAATACCTCCAGGCATTTCAATAAGAGGGGCAGAGGTAAATTTAACACAAATACAAATAACCAACAGCACAGATTCATTTTGAAAAATAGAAATTCCCCTATGTGCACAATGGACAATAGTGGATCTGATGGTGATAAGGCTTTTTTACAGGAGGAACAAGGGGTAATAGAAGAAACGAACAGGACAGTACAGTTTCAACTGCCAGAGACTTCATTCCAATGAACGAGAGGATCGAGGCACCTAAGGGGTGGCACAGGTCGAGGTCACAGCAGACACGTACAAGAAGAGGGGGAAGGAAACATAAGCAGCAGAATACGTGGAAGATGCAACGACTAAATATTATCCCAAAAAATATTGCTATTAACATCTTGGATTATGAACTGACCACCAGTGAACTATCTGTTTTGTAGAAGGGATTAACATTTGTCTCTACTTAGGACTCTAACCACTTTGGAATATATGTGGACCTTCATCGCTTTACTAGAAACTTAAATTTAAAAGCTCATTACTATAAAAACAACATGTGTCATGGTATGAGTGCTGAGGGTAGCCAGAACTATCAACAGTGAAAGTCACCACACGAGGGGAGGTAAGCTCCTTTCGTCCAGTTTCTAATTATGTACCACCTTATAAAAAAACTGTGAGAGTACTTGAACATGCCTGTGAAAAATCATTTAAGAAGATGTTTGAAAATACTAGTAAAGCAAGTTATGTGAATATTAATTCTGATGAGGCAGCAGCTATAAAGAGTTTGGAACAGAACAAAGATGATTAATGTTAAACCAGCAGATAAGGGGGGCTCGGTAGTGATTTTGTCAACAGATTATTACATTGGTGAGGTACTGTACAAAGGCAATTGAAAGACATTACATTTTATGTTAAACTGGGGAATGATCCATCCATTAAATTTAAAAGGGAAATACATATTTTTCTGCATGATGCATTGATTTCTGGTATTATTACTAAGGATGAGTGGGGATTTTTAACTGTTAATCACAATGTGACAGCTTGCATTTATATTCTTCCCAAAATTAATAACGATCTGCCTGCACCGCCTGGTAGACCAATTGTGTTAGGGAATGGCTATCTGACAGAACCCCTTTCCCAATTTGTGGACACACATATACAAGGGTATGTCTCGAAATTACCATTTATTAGAGACACTACACAAATGCTGGAAGTTTTGGATAATATGCAGGCCGAACCAGAATGGTTTTTAGTGTCTATGGACATCAGTTCCCTTTACACTAATATACCTCATGAAGGGGGTTTACAGGCATTGGAGTATTGGTTTGGAATGGATGATGGTGTCTCTGAGCAAAAAACAGCAATTTCTGTTATCCTGTATTGAACATATTCTTCATAAGAATTGTTTCTTGTTTCAAAATTATATATACCTGCAACTTAAGGAGACGGCTATGGGGGCAACATTTGCCCCTAATTATGCCAAACTCTATTTGGGGCTTTGGGAGAAAATAACATTCTATGACACTGAGAACAATCCTTTTTATGTTTGCTTGCACACATGTGCAAGAAACATAGTGCGACGATCCAAAATGCAGTACCATACAGTTGAAAGGGAGAGCACCATTTGAGTGAATAGCACTCTTCCTCCCCCCCCACACACGCAAGCACGCACATTGTGTGCTCATGCACTTGCCCCCACACACACACTGTATGGCCGGACGGGGTGCCCAATCCCCGTTGCCTCTACTGTCCCCCCAGATTATCGGGTGCCACGCTGGGAGCCCACCCCAGCGTAGCAACAGGTCCCATGGCTGACGGGTGCCCAATCCCCATCGCTCCACTGCCTCCAACAGCTTTTCAGCTGCCACGCTGGGAGCCCACCCCAGCGTGGGCAAACGCCCCGCCAGTAGTCCAAAAAAACCTGAAAGAAAAACCTTCCCTCACTGCTGCTCACCCCTCCCACCTGCGCCCCACCCACTGCACCCTGCCTCCTCCACAACCCCACCTCACCCCATACTTACCTTCGGAGCTCGGTGTGACGATCTTCGGTTGACCAGGAACACGTCTGCACTCTTCAAAGCCGACCACAAACTGAGGACTTGATGGTAAGCTGTATAATGTATTGAATAGGGTTTGCTGCATATCTCAGGCATTTTTTGGAATTTTGGCACCAAATTTTCAACATGGTGTTTTTGGGACCCTTCCTCATGAATTCTGTCACTGTCATGGCGTTAATTGGGCTCAAAGGGTGATTTCACGGTCACTGTGCGAAATCACCTTTCGGGACCGATTAATGAAATGACAGTGCCAGTGTTCATAAGGTCGGCTCTCAAAAGCCTATGTTGAAAATTTGGTGAAAATTCTAAAATGACTGTTTCTAATGAACGGCATGCTCCGCTCGTCTACACACACTCGTAGGTTCGCGAATTTTCAATATTTTCACTCCAGATATTCAACATTGCCATTTGACCACACTTCCTTATGAGTAGTAAGCTGTCATTTTTCACATCTCACCCAAAATGTGCTTCCGCGCATGTAGCGCACAGTAGCGCAGTCAGTGTGCGAAATCAATGTTTGGGACACATTAAGAAAATCACAGTGACACTGTTCATGAGCAGAGGTGTTAAAATGGCTATGTTACAAATTTGGTGAAAAAATTCCCAAAAATGACTAGTCTACAAGCATGCGTTGCGCTGTTCCTATGCACGCTCGTAAGTTCGTGAATTTTCAATATTTTCACTCCAGATTTTCAACATTGATGTTTTAATACACCTCCTTATGAGCAGTATAGCTGTCATTTCTCACTTCTCACCCAAAATGTGTTTCCGCGCATGTAGTGCACAATGGCGCAGTCGGTGTGCAAACTCAATGTATGGGACACATTCAGAAAATCACAGTCATACTGTTCATGAGCAGAAGTGTTAAAATGGCTATGTTAAAAATTTGCAAAAATTCCCAAAATGACTGTTTTATCTAGCGCTTGTTGCGCTTTATCCTACGGACGCCCTAAGTTCGAAATTTTCAATATTTACCCAGATTTTCAACATTGCCATTTTACCACACCTCCTTATGAGCGGTACAGCTGTCATTTTTCACATCTCGCCAAAACATGTTTCCGCCCATGTAGCTTACAATGGCATAGTCGGTAGGCAAAATCAATGTATGGGACACACATTGAAAATCCCAGTGACACTGTTCATGAGTAGAGGTCTTAAAATGGCTATTTTGAAAATTTGGTGAAAAAATTCCTAAAAATGACTGTGTTACGAGTGAGCATTGTGCAGTCTCCACGCACCCCTGTAAGTTCATGAATTTGTAATATTTTCAGTCCAGATTTTCACCAGTGGCATTTTTCCACACTTCCGTATGAACAGTATAGCTGTCATTTTTCACAACATGGCCGAAATGTGTTTTCACACTTTCAGCACAGAAATGCATGGTCGCTGTGGGAAATCATCGTTCGGGACAGATAAAGAAAATCACAGTGACACTGTTCATGACCGGAGGTCCCAAAATGCCTGAGTTGACAATCTGCTGTAAACAATTCCCAAACTAATAACATTACAGGTGCACGTTGCACAGTTTCTATGCACGCTTGTGACTTCACCATTTTTTTTAATATTTTCATTGCAGATTTTCAACATTGCCATTTTTTACACCTCCCCATGAACAGTTCAGCTGTCATTTTTCACATCCTGTTCAGAATGTGTTTTTGCACCTCTGGTGACAAATGCCGTAGTCGCTGTGCAAAAGCAGCTTTCGGCTAACAAACTGATATTGCCACTGTTCATGAGGTGGGTGTCACAAAACCCATGTTGAAAATTTGGAGTGAAAATACCAACGAATGCCTGAGGCATTAGGGTTTCGACCATAACACCCCACCCTGTAGAGAATGACAGGCATCAGGGCTGTGACTTGGGATTGTCACCTGCAATGCTCATACCATTCCACCCCCACCCACACCCTGCAACCACTGGAGGCATCAGGGTGTGCCTTGGACTCTTCTGCCCCAAAGTTCACCCCATTCTCCTATACCGCACCCATCTCACAATATTTTCTGATGGAATGGGGTGCGCATAAGGGCCAAAGACCCCAAGGCACACCATGACACTTGTCGGTGTCTGCATGGTAGGATGTGGTGAAATGGCGTGGCTGTTATGCCTGACGACCCAAAGGCACACCCCAATGCCTGTCACTATCTGCAGGGTGGTGATGGGGTTGGCTTCAGTTCAATGCTTCACAGCCATTCCTATTATGCAGCTCTGTAACTCCTACACTACCAATGCCAATGCCAGCAAGCAAACATTCGGCATTGACAAATGCTTGTTATGTTAGGACTGATATCTGGCGTTGTTTTATTGATTACATTTTTATGGTGTGGAAGGGCACCTTGGCAGAACTGGGTGAATTTGTTAGTTAGCTTGAAAATAGTAAGCCAAACCTCAAATTTCCAGTACAAAGTGATTTGAATTCAGTCTCCTTTCTAGATCTGAATATAACAATGAATACAGATGGGACATTCAGAACAAACCTTTTTAGAAAGGAAACAGACAGAAATTCACTATTGCATGCTTCAAGTTGTCATCTGCGCCATATGATTGAAAATATACCCAAAATCCAGATGTTGAGAGCATGTAGAAATTGTTCAGAGGATACAGATTTTGTAGTTTATGGCATGGATATGTATGCAAGATTCATTGCGCGTGGTTACAGTTCCGCATTGATGGAGAAGGCATACCTGGAAACTCTGGACACATCTAGAGCAAGTTTATTTGTAAGTAAGGAATAAGGGAAGGATCACCCTAGGGCCAATTTTGTGACTAATTACACCAGACATGCGTGTGTGATACAGCAAATAATTAATACTGACTGACATATACTAGAAAGTGAGCCATGTTTGTCTGAGATGTGAAGCCAAGAATGGTGTACCGTAGGGGTCCAAACCTAAAAGACAGACTTGTCCATAGTTTCCAGGGATGTAGTAGTGACAATGTCGAGGGTAAAAGTACACGGCTGCCCACCCCCTTCCTATGGGAAATTTCAGATATGGCAATTGCAAATTGTGCCCATATATCATGAACACTGATACTTTCACTACTTGTAATAATGATAAATTGTTTAAGATGAAGGCATTTTTTAATTGCAATAGCGAACAGATAATATATCTAGCGACATGTGAGTGTGGTGCCTTTTATGTGAGCAAAACATATCAGGCCTATGAAGATACGCATAGGAGAACACCAGAGATGCATAAGAGAGGGAGACATGAGAAATGCATTGGCTAGCCATGTACAAACTAAAGCAATCATCAATGGTCCACATAATTTTAAATTCTGTGCAATCGAAAAAGTAAAAATGAGCCCTAGAGGTGGAAACCTGAATGAAAAGTTGTTGGGAATCCTTTTGGATTTTCACCCTAGGAGCTTTGCAGCCACCACGGCTGAGTGACTGCATATAACTCATGCCATGTATAAAGAGAAAATAGATGTAAAATACTTATATTGTTTAGTCTAGGGTACTACTGCAGGGTCCTCATGTTTTTTAATCATTTATTTTTTATGTTTTTCCCCTAGGGCTGTTTTAGGAAACCAGAGGGATCACAGTTCTATATAATGGATACATTTGTTTATGAATTTTGAATTTGGATGTACATTATATGCCTTTATGATGATGTATGATTTTGTTTCCTATGCTCTGATATTGTGGTGAGATCAAGTTTTTCTAGACCATTTAAAAAAAAAAATACATAACTAGTTTTTTTGCCATGAATGTTTTTGCTAGATATAATTGTAACCCCTCAAAATGTCTTCCTCAAGCTTCCCTAAATGCTCGCTGCCAGGTTGGTGTCCTGCATTTTAGCAGTTTAAATGTGATTGCCAGAGAGCACCTGTACAGCCTCTGTGTACTGTCTCTTTAATAACTGCCTGGATTGCAGTCATAAGTAATCTGAGAAGGAGCTCTGTTGAAAGATGTAACTATTTGCTAAAAATCATTTAGAGTGATAATGATAATGTAGTTTGTCTAACCTGCCTTCTTTGCAACAAGGACTGTTTTGTTTGTCTCCACTATCTTGGTCCTGGACTGCTGAATTGGACTAATCAGTACTGGTGGGACCTAAAATGGAGCCAGACTACAGGAGCTGTCTGGAGTCAGAATCTGTAGGAATTGTAGTTTTGGGTGTTTTGTGCCTTTTTGCACCTGAAGGGGTAGCCTTTGTTGTGACTGACGGGAGGATCAGCCAACCGAACCTTTTGGATCTTGGGGAATTTCCCAGACTTGCTGCAGTTTGAGTCAGATCTCAGTTGGGAGTTGAAAAAGCAAGAGCATGGGACAGTCAAGCAACCGTCTGAGTAGTTTTGCACTGGAGAACTGTGGAAAGGCCTGAGTTGTGGCCTGCATGTCTGCCTGCTACCCCTGAGAGGGAGAGAAGATAATTACTTAGGACTAAATCCAAGTTTGTGAGAACGAAGTAAGCCACTAACTTTTTACCAAGCTCATACCTGAAGAAGACCGAAGATTTTGCTGAATATGATCAGCCTGTCAGGATTGCTAGCTGCTTTTGAATCCCCGGTTTGTGCAGAGACTTTGCGATCGTGACCAGAGAGTGGTTTGCCTGGTACAGTAGAGTTTCTTTACATGTAAATGTGCTGTGTGTTGAAAGTGGGTCATGATTTGGTTCCCCACACTGAACTGTGTTCTGCTTGCTGGATGCTCTATCCAGCCCCAAATGGACTGTATCCAAACCATGCTGGTCCTGTCAGACTACCCCACTGCACAGAGAAAGCCACAGACGAGAGACCTGCCTGGGAATCACCCCCTGCTCCGGCTTGAACAGGAACAATGGCTCAGCGAATCGTGTGGGCTCTGCTTCTCCTGGCACTCCAGATTAACCACCTGCTGTCTCGATTTTCATTCAGCCTGTATCTAGTCTTGGGTATCATGAGTAATCATCAGGGTAGCTCCCTGCTATAAAAGTGTGTCATCTAATTGTCTTGTTGTTTTCTTTTCATGAACTGAGCCCTCTGGCTCCGGATTACAAATAGTGTGTGGTGTGCATGTTGTTTTCTTCCATCACAGGGTCCCAACCAGCTGCAAAGTTCCTGGCTAGCCCACCATTCTCCATCTGGGTACCCAGAGTGTGTGACTGTTTATGGACCCTGAAGTATATGCATAACTGTTTGATTGATACAGCCTTTAAGCAAATTAATCTGATTACGCCCTCCCTTGTTCAAGTCCCTTAAATAAATCAGATCTAACTCTTTTTTGCATTTACCCTGACTGTGGTTCCAGTTTGTGCAAGAGTACTGTACTGCTGTTATTTGCTGTGTATAACCTTGTTTTACAGGGGGTCCTCAGGGCCGAGCCAGAGGAAAGCCCTGGTAGTAAGTGCAAACAGTGTGGGTACTTGTGTGGTTTATCAGGGGTATTGTGAAAGTGATTACTGTGTATTGTTCCAGCCACTAGTAAGGAAAGAGAGGTGTTAGTGTCCTGGAGGGCTGTGCCCAGGTTAGCTTGATCACTACCAGCCCTAACTTCCAGGTGGAGGTGCCCGTTTCAGAACTCAGGTCCCTTAACCTGCTACTAGCCAAGCAGGCAGGGGTAGTAGTCCTTGGGATAGTGCCACCTAGGGGTTACATTTTGCAGGCTCACTGCTGGGATTTTGTGCCTTCTAGTGGCCAAAAATTATGAACTATTGTTAAAGATTAATGGCTACCCCAGTAGAAATGGCTGTACACCAGTTGGTGGGGGTGGTGTATTGGGCAGGAGGTCGACCCCCAAAATGCTCTACTTATACTGGATATTCTCCTGGGTTCCAGTAAAGACACTGTAGAGGAAGCACTCTCCAAAGTTGAAGGTTTAAAAAACCCTGTGGTGGTGGGTCGACAGGCTGATGTGATCGCCCAAACTTTCATAGCCTTGGTAGAGTGTAGTGACCTCATGGACAGCTCTAAAGTGACACAGACTATTGCCCCAGAAGGGGTTCCAGCTGCCTGGAGAGTGATAACAAAAGACAGTAAAGACCCCGAGGAGGATGAGCTCCCAACATTATCTGAGACATTTGAGGAGAAATTTGCTAAGTTGTTGCTGGAGCAAGGGAAAATCATAGAGGACTTTAAGAAACTATTCCTGCCACCTGGGGGTGTTCCTTCCCCACCACCCCCTCCCACTCAAGCACCTGTTACAGCCCCGCCTTCTGTGCCCATGCCAATGCTGGCCCCTATATCTCTATCTGCCATTAGTCACGACTCCTATCGAAGGCTGAGAATCTTCTTGGGCACCCTCCCCAGCCCCCAGGGGGAGGATGACTGGGAGACATGGATAGACTATGTTGCCCCTCTAGTACTTGAATAGCAATGCTCAGAAGCAGAGAAATTAAAGCGGTTGAGTGAGAGACTCTGAGGTCCTGCCCTGGCTACCATCTGTGCCAAGTGGGCCTATAACCCCGAAGCAACTGCACAGGACTATCTGGATGCATTGAAGAGTGTGTATGGGAGCCCAGATTTAGATGAGGATCTGTGGTGGAGAGTAAGAAATGCTCAGCAGTACCCAGGGGAGCCATTGTCTGTGTATGGACCTTGGCTTGAAAAGCTGCTACAAGAGTGCCTCAGAAAGGGTGGTTTGCCGTCAAATGAATTAGATCAAATTAAGCTGGACCAGATCCTTAGGTCTGCTCTGTTTTCAGAGTTATTACTGCTTCAGTTGCACCTTGCCACCCAACTGGAATCACCCCCCTCCTATGATGAGCTAATGAAAGAGATTCAGGGGGTTGAGCAAAGACGACCCAGTGGGGGAATTGCACCTATATCTGCTGCTGCTGCGCAAGTGACCAAGAGTGATCAGCCAAGTGAGACTCGGGGGCAAAAGTTGGCACTTAACGAGCACTCTGAGAATGCAAAGGACTTCCCACCCTGGGCCCAGCATTGGAAAGACGAGCTACTAAAAGAAGTCCGAGAGTTGAAGATGGGTGCCTCTGGTTGGGGTGCACCCTCAGTCATCCTCTACCGAGGGTAGCTCCCAGGCTGAAATCCAAGAACTGACTGCCACCCTAAAGGAACTGTTAAGATACGTTGCATTACTCTCACCACTGAAAGCAGATATTGGACCCCGATCCCTTGTTACTGCCTCAGTCCCTCATGCAATGTTCTCTCCAAGGATAACCCAGGAGTCTATCATTTGTCACAACTGTGGGAATGATGGCCATATGAAGAGAGAGTGCCAGTCTCAGAAAGACTTAGAAAAAGAAGCAAACAGAGGGACATTAACCTCCTGGAGAGAATCCAGAGGAGGGCAACCAAATGATTTGGGGCTTGGGGGACAGGACCTATGAGGAGAGGCTCGAAGAGCTAAATATGTACACACTGGAAGAGAGAAGGGACCGGGGGGACATGATAGAGGTCTTCAGGTACATGAAAAGGGTAAATGGGGGAGGAACAGTCAGGGTGCTTCGAAGGAAGGAGGAAGGGGCCACTAGAGGGCATCGGTGGAAGCTGGAGGGGGGAAGATTCAGGGGAGAAAGGAGGAGGTGCTACTTCACTGAGAGGGTGGTGGAGCCATGGAATGCACTACCTAGGGGGCTGGTGGAGGCAGAGACAGTGGAGGGGTTCAAGAGGGGGTGGGACAGGTACAGGGGAAGGGTTCTGGAAGCAAAATCCAATGCAGCAAGAATATCTGGAACTGGGAAGGGAGAAGCCAGAGAAGGCGAGGGGGACAGCAAGGTCAGCACCCAGGGTGGGGGCTGACCAAACGAGCAGACACGAAAGACCATTAGGCCTATTCTGCTGGCATTTTAGTATGTTAGTATGACTCCATGGGGAGCTCCAAAAAGCAAATCAATGGCCGAGGAGTGCCCATAATGACCGCAGTAAGGGTTCAAGAAATACTAACTCAAATTTCTTTGTGGCTAAATCATCTGTCCAAACCTCTGCTACTGCCTCTCCAGACTGGTCCAGAATAGTGGGCCCTTCGAAGGAGACTTCTGTGACTGTCAACGGTATCCATGCTCAGGCTGTGCTCGATAGCGGGTCACAAGTGATCATTGTATTTCAGGACTGGTATGACAAACACTTATCTGATGTGCCATTACAATCCCTGGAAGGCCTACATGTGTGGGGCTTGAGCGACAAGTCTTATCCCTGCCTAGGGTATGTTCACCTCTGGTTCTCTTTTCCTGCAACTGTAACTGGTGTAGAGGAGCGAGTAGAGACATTGGCCCTAGTGTGTCCCCCCACCAGACTGTATGATGGGGTCCCCTTGCTAATTGGGACAAACGCCCATATGTTTGGGAGACTGGCACAACTCTGTCACAAGAAAGAAGCACGATGCACTGGGAGGGCCCTAAGAATTCTGGCTCTGATCAAGATGGCCTATCATCTGCAACAGAAACCCAAGGAAGCAGACCAGGATGAACCAGTGGGGGATCGTGTGGAAGAAGGATCCCGATTCAATGGTACTGGCCACTAACACCCAGTGTACCATTCAAGGAGAGGTCCGCCTCCAGAAAGATGTCAAGAACAAAATACTGATGTTGGATGGGCCAGGCTATGGAAAATTGCCAGAAGGATTATTGGTCAAGCCCAGCATCTTGGCTGCTTGTGCCCATGCCTATGCACGATGAGTGATGATCCAGATTCACAATGTGTCAGATCGGGAGATCTGGGTGGACAGAGGGTGCACCCTAGCTACAGTACACTGTGCAGACACTGCGGTATTGCCCAGTAACAAGCACCTTGGTGAGAAGGAGAAAGTGACCCCAGACTTGTTTGACTTTGGTGACTCTCCGTTGCCAGCTGAATGGAAGGCTAGAATTGGCAAGAGACTTGCCCAGAGAGACCAAGTGTTTTCGTTGAAGGAATGGGAAGTGGGATGTGTCCAGGGTGCGGAGCATCACATACGTCTGCACGTTGAATGGCCATTTTGAGAGAGGTCCAGATGCCTAGCCCCAGCAGACATAGATGATATAAGAAGACACCTGCAGGAAATGTTCGCTGCTGGAGTGATACAAGAATCCAGGAGCCCATATGCCTCTCCCATTGTGGTTGTGCATAAGAAGAATGGGTCTGTGAGGATGTGTGTTGATTATCGAACCCTGAACCGGTGGACCATCCCAGACCAATACACTATGCCTCGTATACAAGATGCCCTGAACTGCTTGAATGGGAGCAGATGGTTCTCGGTGTTGGATCTTAGCAGCGGATACTACCAGATGCCGATGGCCCCTGAAGACCGTGAGAAAAAACCTTCATCTGTCCATTGGGGTTCTATGAGTTTCTGAGGATGCCACAGGGGATGTCGGGTGCCCTGGCCACCTTTCAGTGACTGATGGAACGTGCGGTGGGAGATATGAATTTGCTGGAATGCCTGGTGTACTTGGATGATGTCATTGTGTTTGGGAGCACCTTACAGGAGCATGAGAATTGACTGTCTAAAGTCCTAGACCGACTGGAAGACTTCGGCCTCAAGCTGTCCACTGACAAGTGCCAGTTTTTCCAAACTTCCGTGAAGTAAGTGGGGCACCTAAGTATCTACAAAAGGGATAGAGACTGATCCCAGTAAGGTTGAAGCACTGACTGCTTGGCCCCAGCCCCATAATCTGAAAGAACTACAACGTTTCCTGGGGTTCTGTGGCTACTACCGCAGGTTCATAAAAGACTATTCCAAGGTGATTCACCCACTCTTGAACCTTACCCAGGGTTACCCTACTACCAATCGTAAATACAAAAAAGGGTCCCTTAAAGAACCAGAAAAAGTATACTTCTGCCCAGGTGAATTCTTCGGGCCCCACTGGACACCCGACTGTGAAGCAGCCTTCCATGAGATCATATACCAGCTCACCCATGCCCTCATTCTCACCTATGCTGACCCCACCAAACCCTATGTGATGCATATGGACGCCAGTCTACAGGGTCTAGGAGCAGTGCTGTATCAAGGCCATGAGGATGGCCTGAGACCAGTAGCTTTCATCAGTAGGAGCTTGACCCCGTCCGAACCAAACTACCCTGTGCATAAGTTAGAGTGCCTTGTGCTAAAATGGGCCATTGTTGACCAGTTTCATGAATATCTCTATGGGGCAAAGATATTGTTGAAGACTGACAATAACCCGTTGACCTATGTACAGACTTCAGCTAAGTTAGATGCCACTGGGCGCTGGTGGCTTTCTGCATTATCAACCTATGATTATGCTGTTGAATACAGGCCAGGACTGAACCATATTGATGCTGATGCCCTATCACGAAGGCCCACTTCCAAAAGTGATTGGGTCAGGCTGTCTGAACCTGACATTCAAGCATTGTGCCAAAGGTTTGATGGAGATGAACAGATGTCTGCGGACCCAGTGGACTGTTTGGTAGATTGCTTGGGCCCTTCTGACACCTGCATACCAGCTGCTTATTGCCACTTCTCTGCTCTAGATGTTAGTGCACTACCTCAATTTGACAATGACAGCATTTAGTGGGTTCAATCCCAGGATTCTATGATTCAGCCAGCACTTGATGCCCTGTGTGCGGGGAAAGATGTGCCTGAGTTATGTTCCACTGACTTGTGAACTGCTTTATTGTTTAATGAAGGCCCCAGATTGAAGTTGCTCAATCGGTTGTTGTCTAGAGAGACTGTAGATCGTAGTGGCAAAGTAGACAAGCAACAATTGGTCCTGCCCACAGCCTTTAAAGATTTGGTACTGAGGTCCCTCCACAATCACATGGGTCACTTTGGTATTGACAGAACCCTTGACCTGGTACGATCTTGCTTCTACAGGCCCAAAATGGGGGCCGATATTGAGAACTATGTAAAGACTTGTAGTCACTGCCTGTAAAGAAAAGCCCTGCCTCAGAGGGCTGTCCCCTTATTAATATTACTACCAGCACCCCATGGAACTAGTCTGCATAGACTTCTTGTGTTTAGAACCTGATCAGCGGAACATTGGCAATGTGTTAGCGGTTACAGATCATTTCACACAGTATGCACAAGCTTTTCCCACCAAAGATCAAAAGGCATCTGCCGTGACCAAGGTGCTAATGGAACATTTCTTCATCCACTATGGTGCCCCCCCCACGGATCCACTCTGACCAGGGTAGAGACTTTGAGAGTTGACTAATCAAAGAAATGCTGTCTCTATGGGGGGGGGGCAAAAGTCAAGAACCACCTCCTATCACCCGCAGGGAGATCCTCAACCAGAATGTTTTAACCGCACCCTTCTAGACATGCTGGGCACCCTCCACCCAAAAGACAAGCATAAATGGAGCCAGCAGCTTGGCACTTTGGTACACGCATACAATTGCATGAAAAATTATGCTACTGGGTTCTCCCCCTACTGTCTCATGTTCAGGAGAGAGGCCTGACTGCCAGCTGATGTCTGTTTTGGGGTCTCTCCAGGTGGGGTCCGAGCTGAAAACTACTTGCAATATTTACAAAAACTGAAAGCTCAATTGAACCATGCCTATCAACTGGCCCAGACAATGGCCACCAAGAGAAATCTAGCCAACAAAGAGAGGCATGATAAAAAAGTAAAGGCTCAAGAGCTTCGACCTGGAGACCGTGTGTTGTTACACAATTTGGGACTGCATGGTAAACACAAAATTGCTGATCGATGGCACCATCTTCCCCATGTAGTAGTTGGAAAGTTGGATGATTTACATGTGTACAAGGTGCATCCAGAGAACAACTCCAAAGCTGTCAAGACCATGCACCGTAACCACTTGCTACCTATCAGCCAAGTCATGATTGAGGCTGAACCCCTAGAAATTGAGCCCCCTGGGCTGGTGACTCATGCTGCTGCAAGAAAGAGACAGAGTCAACCTACCCCAGTAGTCACAAATTTAAGGTTTCTTCCGCAGCAGGCCCTGAATGATAGTGACTGTCAGTCCACTTCTGACGAAAGTGAGTGTGACTATGCCTATTACCCCTCTTGTGAACTGAGCCAGCTGTTTCGAGGTAACCCCCTTATTAATTGTGGGGATGAAACTGGGTCTTCTGAACTGCCTCACCTCCCAGCTTCATCCTTGGAGCCAATGCTCCCAGAAAGTGAAGTGCAAAGTATCACGTCTGAAGATGTTGAGTCTCTGAGTATTGTGGAACTGTATGATTTGCCTGAAGAAAGGGCTGAGGGTTTGAGCTTTCTGGTGACATACCAGAACTTAAAGAACACTATGAGAATGCTGACCAGCCACCTTCAGTGCCTCAAAGCTTGATTGTGCCTGAGCCTTCACAAAATGAGTCAAGTGTTGTAGAAACAGAGCCTGCAGAGCAAGGAGCAGACAGTGCCCCAAGTTTGGAAGTTCCCACCCAGGCAGGGGCACCCCTCACAAGTGACAAGAGTCTCCAGACCAGTGCTGAGAGTACACAGACTGTAGTTGTCCCCCTCAGAAAGACTGGCCAAGCTGTCAAGCCAGTAGTACACCTCAGTTATGATTCTCCCAGGAGGCCAGTGGATTTGTCTCTCAATGTGGTGCACAAAGGTGTTTATGTCTCACCAAGCTCACTGCCCAAATTGAGCTTGACAGTCAATTCCAGGTTACTTGTCTTTCCTTCTCACCATGGTGCCCCTGCTCCCTCTAACCCCAAGTTAGCTGATAGAGAAGGGCCCCCTCTTGCATTGTTTAAGGTACAAGAAGTTATTACCTGATTCAGTATACTAATGTTCAATTTACCTGTGTGAAATATGCACAATGTGTTGTCAGAATTAATATAGTATCATGAAGTGTAGTGAATATGTATAGTAAAGCAATAAGTTTATGTTAACTGATGCATGATGGTACAGACTTGATGCGTATGCCACGTTTTCTCCAGTCAGGGAAGGGTGTAACCCCCCTACAAATGGGGGTTCCTAAAAAGTCTTCCTCGCGCTTACCTAAATGCTTACTGCCAGGATGGTGTCCTGCGTTTTAGCAGTTCAAATGTGATTGCCAGAGAGTGCCTGTATAGCCTCTGTGTACTGTCTCTTTAAGAACTGCCTGGATTGCAGTCATAAGTGATCTGAGAGGGAGCACTGTTGAAAGATGTAACTATTTGCTGAAAATCATTTAGAGTGATAATGATAATGTACAGTAGTTTGTCTAACCTGCCTTCTTTGCAGCAAGGACTGTTTTGTTTGTCTCCACTATCTTGGTCAAGGACTGCTGAATTGGACTAATCAGTACTGGTGGGACCTAAAATGGAGCCGGACTACTGGAGCTGTCTGGAGTCAGAATCTGTAGGAATTGAAGTTTTGGGCTTTTGGCACCTTTTTGCACCTGAAGGGGGTGCTTCTGTTGTGACTGACAGATGAATCAGCCAACCAAACCTTTTGGATCTTGGGGAAATCCCCAGACTTGCTGCATTTTGAGTCAGATCTCAGTTGGGAGTTTAAAAAGCAAGAGCATGAGACAGTCAAGCAGCCGTCTGAGTAGTTCTGCACTGGAGAACTGTGGAAAGGCCGGATTTGTGGCCTGCATGTCTGTCTGCTGCCCCGAGAGGGAGAGAAGAGAATTATTTTGGACTAAATCCAAGTTTGTGAGAACGAAGTAAGCCACTGACTTTTTACCAAGCTCATACCTGAAGAAGACAGAAGATTTTGCTGAATGCAATCGGCCTGTCAGGATTGCTAGCTGCTTTTGAATTCCCGGTTTGAGCAGAGACTTTGCTATCATTACCAGAGGGCGGTTTACCCGGTACAGTAGAATTTCCTTACATGTAAATGTGCTGTGTGTTGAAAGTGGGTCGTGATTTGGTTTCCCATGGTGTGAACTGTGTTCGGCTTGCTGGAAGCTGTATCCAGCCCAAAACGGACTGTATCCAAATTTGTCTTCATCTGGCTGGGGCCATGCCATGCTGGCCCTGCCAGACTACCCCACTGCACAGAAAAAGCCACAGACAAGAGACCTGCCTGGGGATCAGCTCCCTGCCCCACACTTGAACAGGAACGATGCCACAGCGAATCGTGTGGGCCCTGCTTCTCCTTGCACTCCAGATTAACCACCTGCTGTCTCGATTTTCATCCAGCATGTGTCCAGTCTTGGGTATCATGAGTAATCATCAGGGTAGCTCCCTGCAACAACAGCCTAATCTAAAAGTGTGTCATCTGATTGTCTTATTGTTTTCTTTTCACGAACTGAGCCCTCCGGCTCCAGATTACAAATAGTGTGTGTGTTGTGCATGTTGTTTTCTTCCATCACAGGGCCCCAACCGGCTGCAACATTCCTGGCTAGCCCACCATTCTCCATCTGGGTATGCAGAGTGTATGACTGTTTATGGACCCTGAAGTGCATGCATAACTGTTTGATAAAGTCTTTAAGCAAATTGACCTGATTACGCCTCTCTCTTGTTCAAGTCCCTTAAATAAATCAGATCTAACTCTTTTTTGCATTTACCCTGACTGTGGTTCCAGTTTGTACAAGAGTACTGTACTGCTGTTATTTGCTGTGTATGACCTTGTTTTACAGGGGATTCCCAGGGCCGAGCCAGAGGAAAGCCCTGGTGGTAAGTGCAAACAGTGTGGGTACTTGTGTGGTGTATCAGGGGTATTGTGAAAGTGATTACTGTGTATTGTTCCACCCACTAGTAAGGAAAGAGGGGGGGTTACAGTGTCCCGGAGGGCTGTTCCCAGGTTAGTTTGTCCACTACCAACCCTGACCTCCGGGTGGAGGCACCTGTTTTAGAACTCAGGCCCCTTAACCTGCTACTAGCCAAGCAGGCAGGGGTAGTAGCCCTTGGGATAGCACCACCTAGGGGTTACATAATTATTAGTGATTTAGTATCTAATAGGTTGCACTTAATATTATGTAAGCACTGTCACTTTAATTCATGTGTGTGTTCTGCGTATTTAAGGGTTCTTTGTACGCAAAGCTAGCCTCCTGATGACGCATATCTTGCGAAACCGGTAGAGGTTCAGTGGAGCAGGTGCTGGTCATGGTGTTTAGTGTTTTTTTTATAGTTTTTCCAAATAAATGCTGTAAATTGGTTCAGTGCTGTGTGGTGTGGATATTTGTTCCTTGATTCCTATAGCGTAATGCTAATTATTCATCCCACTGTAAAATGATAGAAGTGGTGGAGAACTTTCTCATCCCCCTGCAGGACTTACTATCTTTAAAGACTTCAACAGAGTAGAGAGTCATCTTAATGGTACACTAGCAGTATTAGAGGGTTGGTACAAGTAGAGGACCTACCAGTCACCATGGCACTATTCATGGTGGGCATGAGATGGGGCATTTCCTCCTGGAGCCATAGATCAGACAATATGGCAATTAACCCAGAATGGTTCCATGAGAGCCTCTGAAGATTGTGTACAGATCTTTGGCTGGAGACGCACTGACAGGTTCAGGTATTCCCAACTTCAAGACCACCTTACCATACAAGCTCAAAAGACTGTGCTTGCTAGTGACCCTGTGGCACAAAGTGATTCACCATCATTTGTAGAGATTTGAAAGTCCCCACATTGGAAAGGAGCCATTACACTCCTCTATGCCAATTATATTAAGGATCTAGGACATAGTACTGCTTACCTTAATTCTAGATGGGGGCAAGATCTTAATATTACTATTACAAATAAACAATGGGAGAACCTTTGGGAGATGTTTGACGGACCTCTTCCTCACCAAGGTGGAGGGAGTTTGTGTGAAAACTCCATATACGTTGCTTATTAGGACCACAATTACAGGCCAAATGGGACTCAAAGATCACTGCAGTGTTGGCATCAGTGTTGCACAGCACCTGCTACTCAGGCCCACTTCTTTTGACAGTGTCATAAATTGCAAACTTTTTGGGTTGCCATTCAAAGGATTATAGGGCAGATATTAAATATTGCCAAGCGATTAGGTAGTGCCCACCTGCTGTAAGTAATACAACCCAAAACTCTAAAAGGTAGCGAGTCAGTATATCTATGGACAAAATTCAGAGCTTCTACAGTGACGGCCATTACTAGATGTTGGTTGCAGGTGGTCCTTTATGTGATTCAGGAGTGGCTAGAAATGAAAAATCAAATACAGTTGTTGGAAAGACTGACATTTATTGTTCAACGTAGACTTTCTGCATACAAAGATCGATGGACAAGATGGGACATGTTCCATTTGGAGGACTCAGTGGAGGCAGATGATTGATTTTGATTATGGATGCCTGTGGGTCTCTGGGGTCCAGAGAGTGGGTCCTGCTGCCAGGGAGTGGTAATGATCTTCTTTCCAGATAATTGGCAAAGCTGGTACCTAAGCTCTGAGCATGTCACTTAACCACCCCAGTGCTCCCAGGTCACCCCTGAAAACAGGCACCTTTGCCTAGTGGGCCTTACCCAGTTACCAAAGAATGAAATAAGAAATAAAAAAATAAAGGAATAAAATGGACTAATCATGGACTTTAATACAATTGTGAACTTTAATACAGTAATGAACAAATCCCTATTATCTGTAACTATGCTTAGCTACCTACCTGAAATGCCTTGTTAATACCTTGTGACAGTTTTTTTATTATTTGTTGTCCTAGCAAGTTGCACATGTTTCTGCCCGTGAATTTATGTTTTGAAAATGACATGACTTGTGTGTAATCTTTCCTATTGCTGATTGTTCCTATCTCATTTTTTTACAGAATACTTAAACAAACAAGTATTAAAGTATAAAAGATATTTTAAAAAACATTTCACAAACGTGACAGAGACAAATGAACAGACACTCTGTTATGACCATGCATGATCACATAAATACATTACAATAAAGTAATAATGCATAACAGGGTGTATGTCGTACTGGGATAACACCACGCTGGGGGTGGTTGGGCATGAGGCCGCAGGCCAAGTGCATCCAACGTGCCAGGCGGGGTGTTATCCCAACACAACACACACCCTGTTGTGCATTATTCCTATTATACAATGGCTCATTTACATACATATTTAAATAAATACAAAAAATGTTGTCTTACATTTTTATTTTTGTAATTATTTATTGTGGAAGTATACTGGCTTAAAAATAGTTCCTTATAGGGCTTTTCTACTAGGTGGAGATGTGTGTGTGTGTGTGTGTGTGTGTGTGTTTTCATGATGTGGCTCTGTCTTGACTCGGTTCAGTCACACTCACTACAACTTTTGCCTCGTCAGTTGAGGAAGATGTACAGAAGAAGATCTACAAACTTTTGAAGCAGCATTCAGTGAGCCACAATCTGAGGATGTCTGTGCATGGGGAGAGGTGTGGTTTGTTGGACTTCTGGGAGGACAGGAAGGTTTTTTTATTATTATTTTTAAGACTTGCTGCTTGGACTGAGGTACAGATGACAGGGTAACAGAGCTAGAGCAAGTGATCAGAGAAATGGACAGCCTCACGCTGCTCTTTATGTAAAACACTCATTCTATGCTGTATGCTGAAGGAATGATGAAGTTGAAGTGTTGACTGGAGGAAGTAAAGGTGTAGCTGGGGGTGGGGTTACGCTGTGACAAGAAAATAACTTGTGAAGGCTCTGCAATAACCATAAGAAACAAATTCTGGTCAGATCCGCCACAGCTGCATAATGAAGTTAGTGAAGTTGTGTGGAATTGTTAAGGAGGTATGGAGAAACAACACAATGATTTGTAAGTAGTAAGATTTGTTTTAGTTTCTGTTCTAAGGAAGGCATACACATTATTAGGAATATATATGGAGGTGTACATTTTAATGGAAGGAATAGGAAGCAATATAGGTTTACAAAAGAACCCCAGAGCAAATGCCACTGATGTATGTGTTATCGAGGACGATATTGGCCAGACAGACAAATTTTAAAGAAAACACAATTGCACATATCCCAATAATGCAAAGCATCAAGGGAAGTATATGCAAATTCCTATGATGGTACAGAAGGTAGCAGTACATGAAAAAGTAATGGCTGGCATATGTTCAGCCTTGGGATTATTTACACAGTTTTTTTTGTTTTTTTTTAAGAGAAACAGGGTTTTTGTCCATGAGGTGATATAAGTTATATTTAAGCAATGTGTTGATGTCAGGAAGTCAGGTGTAATGATGGACTGTTAGAGAAAATGTGATATTAACTTTCAGAGGGGATCGCTTTTGATAAGGGCAAGGTAAATATGCTTGTGGTAATTGGAATATTAGGAAAGTATGAGGTCTACGCAGAAGTGGAGTACACATATGCACAGTTTCATAGGTATGCGCTCAGACTGCAGGCAAGTGAGATATGCAGGTTTGTTTTAGAAACAGGTAAAAACAGTGATACATGCAATTAATAGAAAGATAGATAATTACATAGACATATAGATAGAGAGAGAGAGAGACACACACACAGACAGACAGGCAGAATAGGAATTGCAGTGAAGTATTGAAGTGATGCCAACCCCACCCCCCACCCCACAGACATGGACAGGCATTGGGGTGTGCCTTTGGGTAATTGCCCATAACGCTCATGCTATTTCACCTCACCCTACCCTGCAGACACAGACAAGAGTCGAGGTGTGCCTCAGGATTTTCAAACTTTACACTCACCCCATTCCATTAGGAAATACGCTGAAATGGTACATTATAAGAGAATGGAGTGAACTTTGGGGCTGAAGAGTCAAAGGCACACCTCGATACCTGTCACTGGCTTCAGAGTGTGGATGGGGGTAGAATGGCATGAGCATTGCTGTTGATAATCCCAAGCCACACCCCTGATGCCTGTCAGTCCCTACAGTGCAGGGTGTTATGGTCAGAAACCCTAATGCCCTGGGCATTTCTTGGTATTTTCACTCCAAGTTTTCAGCATGGGCATTTTGTGACCCCACTGCATGAACAGTGACACTATCAGTTCATTAACCAAAAGGTGATTTTGCACAATGACTGTGCCATTTGGCACCACAGGTGCAAAAACACATTTTGAACAGGATGAAAAAAATGACAGCTGTATATTTCTTACTTCAGTAACAGCTCAGCACATCTGTTGCATGACCTACTTATTGACATTTTATATCTGCTATGCAATGTACTGCTGCTATGGCTGTATGGCTGAGAGGAACCTGGAGGTGGTGGCGGATGTCAAGATAAACAACTCGGAGACCTGTAGGAGGGCAGCGGCCAAGGCCAACATGATGTTGGGATGCATCAGTAGGGTGAATCACTCCAGAAAGAGGGAAGTGATACTCCCTCTGTATAACTACTTGGTGGGGCTGCATCTTGAGTACTGCGTGCAGTTTTGGAGGCTACACTTAAAGAGGGACATTGAACTCCTGGACAGGGTCCAGAGGAAGGCAACCAAAATGATCTGGGGCTTGGGGGAAAGGACCTATGGGTAGAGCTCGAAGAGCTAAATATGTACAGATTGGAAGAGAGAAGGGACGGGGGGACATGATAGAGGTCTTCAAGTACATGAAGGGGGTAAATAAGGGAGGCACAGTCACGGTGCTCCGAAGGAAGGAGGGAGCAACTAGAAGGCATGGGTGGAAGCTGGAGGGAGTGAGACTCGGGGGAGAAAGGAGGAGGTGCTACTTCACTGAGAGGGTGGCAGAACCATGGAATGCACTGCCTGGGGGGGCTGGTGGAGGCAGAGACTGTGGAGGGGTTCAAGAGGGGGTGGGACAGGTACAGGGGAAGGGTTGTGGAAGCAAAGTCCAATGAAGTGGGAATACCCTGGACTGGGAAGGGAGAAGCCCGAGAGGGCATGGAGGGCAGCAAGGTCAGCTCCTAGGGTGGGGACTGACCAAATGAGCAGACACGAAAGCCCGCTAGGCCCATTCTGCTGGCATTTTTGTATGTTAGTATGTTGGTATGCTTACTACACCAACATCATGAACCATAAAACAGATGACTGCCATAACTAAGGTGGCAGTATAGCACAGTGGTTTAAGGCTCTTAACTGCAAATCTGGAGATCTGGGTTTGAATCCCACAGCCCCCACTTGCATACTGGGTGACCCTGAGCAAGTCAATTAGCCTCCATGTGCTCCCAGATTGCCCCTGTAAACAAGATTTCAGCTTAGTGTGCCACTCCTGGTTAAACAATTGGTGCCACTCCTGGTTAAACAATTGAAAGAAAAAAAAAACACAATATATCATTTTTTATGTTTGCTTGCACACATGTGCAAGAAACATAGTGCCATCATCCGAGTTTTCCAGAGGTGTGTCAGCCTCTTCCAATTCAGTCAGTGTGTTTGCAGGCATGGTCGCAGTGCGCCAATCAGTGCTCCAGCTGTCTATGACAGCAGTTGAAAATGCAGTGGCATACAGCTGAAAGGGAGAGCTCCGCTTCAGTGAGCAGAGCTCCCCCCCTCAACACGCATGCATGCATATTGCGTGCTGACGTGCTCCCCCCACGCACATACTGTATAGCCGACGGGCGTGCCCAATGCCCCATCGGCTCCACGCTGCCTCCCCCCAAAAAAGCTTTCTTGGTGCCACGCTGGGAGCCCACCCCAGCGCAGCACATGTACGTATGGCTGACGGGGGTGCCCAATCCCCAGTCAGCTCCAGCCCCCCCAAACAGCTTTTCCAGCTGCCACACTGGGAGCCTACCCCAGCATGGCAAATGTCCTGCGTCGTCTTAATAATAAATGTAACCCCTAGATGGCGCTATCCCAGGGGCTACTACCCCTGCCTGATTTGCCACTAACAGGTTGAGGGGCCTGGATCCAATGGCGGGTGCCTCCACCCAGAGGTCAGGGTTTGTAATAGTTAAACTAACTTGGTCACAGCCCTCTGGGACACTGCAATCCCCCTTTCTTCCCACTAGTGGCCCACACAATATATCAGAATTACCTTCACAGTATACACTTACCCCCAGGTCTGGTTCCGGCACTGGGACCTCCTGTGAAATGAGATACAGTGCAACAATCACAGTACAGTACTTTAACATAGACAAATACCTCAGGCAGTATAACTTTGCTGAAACAAGCAGCTCTGATTTATTTAGGGGATATAACAAGGACAGGGGAATCAGGTTAATTAGCTTATCACTCTAATAATCTATTTATGGCTCTGTGCACAGGCCTATCCCTATCAGTTACTGTCCCTGGGTACCCAAGCCCTAGTGGCTAGTCCAAACCGTGGCAGCTGGTAGGGGCCTTTCACACAGAGAAAAGGAGAATTAAACAGTCAGCAGTACAGTAATTCCATTTGGATTTAATGTGGCAATTCAACAGGGAGCACTCTGAATTAGTACTCACGACCTCCAAATAAGATAGGGTCCTTGGATGTCAGCAGGGCTCACTTGAGGTACACAAACCTCTTCACACATCCATATAAAAGAAAGCACTATACCAGGCAGGCTGCATCTGTATCCCGATGTAATTACTGCACAATACCGGGAGAACACACAGCAGATTCAGTTCCTGACAGACCCGAGTGCAATTTTCAGCAATTCCTCCAGTCTTCTGGGGTGAGCCTGGTTTCTACTCTTCAGAGATCCTTTGATTCTTTTCCAGGACGGTTCAGTCCTAACAAGCTGTTACACAAGCTGCAGACCGAACTCTGGGCCTTACACACGTTTTTGACTAAAACTGCACACTGAAAAAGCACAGGGCTCCTTCCTTCTTCACTGCCAAAGCTCAACTGAAACTCCAACCGACAAAACCGGGCACTTCCTTTGAGGTTCCTCCCAGTTCTTGACTGGATTGGCTGTCACTCACAATAGACTGCTGCTGTTGGTCCAAAAGGTGCTGAAGTCTAAACTACATCTCCCAGAGTCACTGCTCATACAATCCTCTTGTGACTGGCTCAGATTATGAGTCCAAGTTCTGATTCATCCAAAGGACCATTTTAGAGCTAGCTTACCCCACACTGATTGGTCCAGTTCAGCAGTTCAAAACCAGAATGGGGAACTAGCAGACACAGTTCTGACTGCAAAGAAAGCAGGTTAGACAAACTGTAATTTCATTATTACTCTAAATAATTTCTGGCAAACAGTTACATCTTTCAGATAGGTTCCCTTTGCACTCCTAGTGACTGCAAAAATGAAGTGAATTGGCAGCAGCTCGAGTGGTACTCAGAGAAGCACACAGTCCCCATACAAATTAATCATGTCTGCAAGCAGACAGCTCTTAAGAGACAGTACCAGAGGCTCTAAAAACACTCACTGATAAATGGCTTAAATGCCAAACACCATTCAGGCTTGGAGCATTCAAGCAGCTCCTGGAAGTCTTTTTTGGGGAACCCCCATTTGCAGGGGTTACATAAAAAAACTAGCAAATTAAAAAAAAGCGGTCCTTGCGTCTCCCTGCCCCACCCACACCCACCCACTGCCACCCTGCCTCCCACACCCCTCACCCCATACTTACCTCCGGAGTCTGGCGCGACAATCTTCCGTGGACCGGAAACAAGTCTGCACTCTTCAAAGCTGACCGCGAGCTGAGGAAATGCCAGTAAGCTGTATAATGTAATAGATAGGGTTTTTTTCAACTTTACTGCATATCTCGGGCATTTGTTTGGAATTTTTGCACCAAATTTTCAACATGGGGTTTTTGGGACCCCTTCTCATGAATGCTGTCACTGTCATGGCGTTAATCAGGCCCGAAGGGTGATTTTGCAGTCACTGTGTGAAATCACCTTTCGGTACCGATTAATGAAATGACACTGTGAGTATTCATAAGGTGGGCTCTCAAAAAGCCTATTTTGAAAATTTGGTGGAAAAATTCCCAACAATGACTGTTTTACGAGCATGCGTTGCGCAGTTCCTACGCACGCTCGTAAGTTCGCAAATTTTCAATATTTTCACTCCAGATTTTCAACATTGCCATTTTATCACACCTTCTTATGAGCAGTACAGCTGTCATTTTTCACATCTCACCCAAAACGTGTTTCCGCCCATGTAGCGCACAATGGCGCAGTCGGTGTGCTAAATCAATGTACGGGACACATTAAGAAAATCCCAGTGACACTGGTCATGAGCAGAGGTGTTAAAATGGCTATGTTGAAAATTTGGTGAAAAAATTCCTAAAAATGACTGTTTTAGGAGCGCACGTTGCGCAGTTCCTACGCACGCTGGCAAGTTTGCGAATTTGTAATATTTGCACACCAGATTTTCAACAGTACCATTTTACCACATTTCCTTATCAGCAGTACAGCTACCATTTTTCACATCTCGCACAAAATGTGTTTCGGCACATGTAGCGCACAATGGTACATTCGGTGTGTGAAAACAATGTTCGGGACAGATTAAGAAAATCACAGTGACACTGGTCATGAGCAGAGGTCTTAAAATGGCTATGTTGAAAATTTGGTAACAAAACTCCATAAAATGATTGTGTTATGAGTGGGTGTGCCTTGGACTCTTCGGGCCTAAACTTCACCCCATTCTTCTATACCACACCCATCTCACCATATTTCCTGATGGAATGGGGTGCGCATAAGGGCCAAAGACCCCAAGGCACACCGTGACACTTGTCAGTGTCTGCAGGGTAGGGTGTGGTGAAATGGCGTGGTCGTTATGCCTGATGACCCAAAGGCACACCCCAATGCCTGTTACTCTCTGCAGGGTGGTGGTGGGGTTGGCTTTAGTTCAATACTTCGCTGCCATTCCTATTATGCAGCTCTGTAACTTCTACACCACCAATGCCAATGCCAGCAAGCAAACATTTGGCATTGACAAATGCTTGTCTTGCTTTATTTTGCTACTACAAGCTTTGACTAATACATCCATCCTTATTTATAGCTTATGTGTCTGTGAACTAGGCAAAACTACACTTAAAATCTCACACATAAACAAAATATCAGAATAGCATTTATTTTAGTAGTATCTCCTTCCTTTTCAGGTGCCCATGACACTATGTATATATATTTATATATTTTAACTTCAAAGCACTAAAGCTATTCAAATGCAAAAAACACAATACTTTATTCACTTCACACAATAGTGTTAAACTTTAGATCCCAGAATGGCCAAGAAATAATTTAGACTTCACTCTTGCATGCCACTGTCACGCACACTTCTCATGCAAACACTCAATTACAGAAACCCTTTTATTTCTATGCTATGCACTCTTACACCAGAGAGACATAAATCTTACAGAACTGCTAAAAATCAAATTTATCAAGACTGGATTTCTGAATTAAAACCTGTCATTTACAGTACCTACATAAATAATAGTTTACTGGCTACAAACAATGCTACAGACATGACATTAACAAAATTTCTGTTTTACATGGAAAACATCCATATAATGAACTTGTCATACAGGATTTGTGACCTTCTGTCTGCATGTATCTGACAAAGGAAAAGGCACCTGCTTGATCCTTTTTTTTCTATTTTATTTTTGCGCCCAACTTGCCCATACTGTAACAGCCAAATATTGACATGCTTAGAGATAAAAAAAAATCATGATGTCTATGTGTGTGCGTGTCTGGGGGATGCTTAGATGCAGTTTCGGCACTCCATAATTACTTCCCTAGGCAGCTCTGATAGTCAGTTGTTCCAACTTGAGAGATCCACCTCATGCCCTCCCGCATGAATCAAAAAAAGGTGGGGGTGGATCTTTAGGAGCTTATGTGTGTGTGTGTGTGTGTTTGAGGGAAGGGATATGCCTAGATGCAGTTTCAGGCAGTAGGGTAGGGTAGGGTACTTTTTTTTCCAGCCTTGCTCCAAATTGTGTCTCACCAACTGTATGTACAGAGGGAAAACAACTTCCTGTTTTCTGCTAGTGATGCCTCTCCCTATGCATCCCAATATCCCTCCAGCCCTCCTTACTACCTTCTCACATTGTTTGCCTAAAAGGTCCTCTGATATGATGACCCCGGGGTCCCTTTCCATTTTTGTTGTTAGTGCCTAACCCCTTCCCCCATTGTGTACTTTTCCCCTGGGCTTTTGTTTCCTAGGCCAGGGGCATAATATGAAAATTGGAAGGGGATAAATTAAGAGGTAATGTGAGGAAGTTTTTCAACATAAAAAGGGTTGACGACAATTGGTATAGTATACTAGAGGAGGTGGGGGGCAAGCACAGTGGAAGGAGTTAAGCATGCATGGGATAGGCCAGAGGGAAGCCTGAGAGGGGAGGAAATGATGAAAAGTCATTGATCACAGTGTCAGTGGTCACATGCAAAGTATAGGGCCTAAGGGCAGACTGGATGGGACTAGAGGTCTATATCTGTTAACAATTTCTATGTTTCTATGTTTCTAGTGTGCCATTTTTTCACCAGTGGTTGTGAAAAAAACACTAACGATGGATAGCTGCATTTATGTTAGAACAAAAGGTTCTGTCACACAGCAAACTCAAAAAAGAGGGACACATAAATAAAATAAATAATTTATTAAAAACCGTGAAATAAAACATAAGCTTGACATGTTTCGGACTGGTTACAATCCTTTCTCAAAGGCTAAAGGACATCTAAAACACTGTGTTTATATTGAACCAAATCACAAGTGGCACAAATAAATAAATTAAAGGAGCAACCAATACATTACGAACATACGAACATACGAAATTTGCCAGCAGATAAAGGCCTAGAGGTCTATCAAGTCTGCTCGAATGCACAGCTAGCACCCCTTATTCTGCAGCTGCCCCTCCTTCCCACCCTTCCCCTTCATTAACCCTCCCCCTTGTCCTGTCCCATCCTCGTTTGAAGCAGTCCACTGTTCTACTGCATACCACTTCTGCAGGTAATGCATTCCACCCAGCCACCACCCTCTTTGTAAAAAGTGTCTCCTCATCTCCCTCCTGAACCTTCCTCGCTCCAGTCTCATATCATGGCCCCTGGTGGCCTCCCTCCTTACTTTGAACAGCCCTCTGTACCCGTCTTGTTTATTCCTTTCATGTATTTAAAGGTTTCAATCATGTCACCCTGTCTCTCTTCTCCTCCAGTGAGTACATGTTCAACTCCTTCAACCTCCTCTAGTATGATAAGTCCCCAGCCCCTTGATCATCTTTGTTGCCCTGCGCTGCACCCCTCCAGTAACTTAATGTCCCTCTTCAGATACGGATGCCAGTACTGCACGCAGTACTCCAGGTGTGGTCTAACTAATGACCTATACAGTGGCAGAATCACCTCCTCCCTCCTCGAGGATATACCCCTTGCAATACAACCTAGCATTTTGTTGGCCTTTGTTGCTGCCTTCCTACATTGTGCCGAGTTGTTCATTGACCCTGTAATGAGCACACCCAGATCCTTCTCCTCCTCTGTCTGGGCTAGCTGCACTCCCCCTAGCTGGTAACTCCTCCTTGGGTTCTTCTTCCCAAAATGCAGCACCTTGCACTTTTTGGCGTTAAACCCCAGTTGCCAGGTGTCTGACCAGGTTTCAAGTTTTTCCAGATCATCCTGCAACCCCTGCCATCCCTGTAGGGCATCCACCACCACGCCAACCTTGGTATCATCAGCAAACAGACTGATCTTGCTCTTGATGTCCCATGATATGTCTGCAATGAATATCCCAAACAACACTGGTCCCAACACCGAGCCCTGTGGGACACTGCTCGTCACTGCCCTTGGGTGTGAGAGCTCCCCACCCACCACCACCCTCTGTTGCCTTCCTTGCAGCCAGTTTCCTACCCATCTCACCAGCTTTGCACCCACCCTGTGCCTACTAACTTCCTTCCCAGCCTTCCATGTGGCACCGAGTGAATGCCTTACTGAGTCCAGATACAGGACATCCACTGCATGGCCCCTGTCCAGTTGCCTAGTTACCCAGTCATAGAACTCGACCAGGTTGGTTTGGCAGGATCTGCCACATATGAAGCCATGTTGTCTGCTGTTCTGTGGTCCTTGGCCTCTAGGAGGCCACCAGCCACTCCTTCAGGATAGTCTCCATTAGCTACCCACGATGGATGTGAGGCTCACTGGTCTGTAGTTTCCGGTTCATCCTTGGGGCCACTCTTGTGGAGGGCACCACATGAACCATCCTCCAGTCCTGAGGTACACACCCGAATGTAGTGAGGCATTAAATAGGTGCCAAAGGTCCTGCAAGGACTTCTGCCAGTTCCTTCAGTACCCTGAGGTGGATGCCATCTGGGCCTGGCACCTTGTCCACCCTCAGTGCCTTCAAACCCTCTCAAACTCTGCCCTCCATGATTTCCCCATCTGTCACCACTTCACCCCCTGCTTCTGCCATTTCTCCCACCTTGGGTGTCACCCCCTCTTCTCTTTAGTAAATACTGAGCAGAAGTACTCATTTAGTGCTTCCGCCTTATCGTACCCTGCTTCCACCCAACCCCCCTTCTTCCTAATCCTTACTATGTGGTCTTTACAGCTCCTTTTCTTCCTGATGTACTTAAAGAAGTCCTTCTCCCCCTTCTTAATGCCTTGTGCCAGCCTGAGTTCCGTAGATGCTTTGGCTCCCCTTACTTCCCTTGTCACCTCCTTCAATTCTGTCAAGTACTCCTCTCTGTCCTCCCCCCTCCCTGTTTTCTTGTACTTCCTAAAGGCAGCTCTTTTCCTCCTTACCTTCTCCATGACCTCCTTGCTCAACCAGCTCGGTTTCTTAGCCCCTAGCCTTCTTGCTCTGGGCTTTGCAGCAGGTTTTGTTGCCTCCACTATCCCCAGCTTTATGAGCTCCCACCTCTGGTTAGTATCCATACTAGATTGAATTCTGGCCAGGTACCCTTTTACCACTTCCCCCATCCTCCCAAAGTCAGCCCTCCTGAAGTCCAGCACTCTTGTGCCAGATTCCACTCCTTCCTTGCCCATATCCAATGTGAGCCATACTGAGTGGTGGTCACTCCCTGACAGCGGTTCCTCCACTGTAAGTTTTCTCACAAAGTCCCCATTTGCCAGCACAAGGTCAAGGGTATTCCCTAACCTGGTTGGTTCACTGACCATTTGCGCAGGAAGCTGTCCTGGAAGGCATCCAGCAGTACCTGCTCCCTTCTGTTCCTGGTTGTTGGGGTGCTCCAGTCCACTCCTGGCATGTTGAAGTCCCCCACAATCACCACACTACCCTTCTCGCAGGTCCTCCTGATCTGTCCCGCTAGTTCCCTGTCTAACTCCTCCGTCTGGGATGGTGGCCTGTACACCACTCCCATTCTAAGAATCCTATTCTTGGAATCTTGGATTTGCACCCAAAGTGACTCCATACTACCCTCCTTCCCTTCCTCCCTTACACATTTCAGTTCTTCCTTCACATATAGTGCCACCCCCCCCTCCTTTCCCAATCACCCTGTCCCTACGAAATAACCTGTACCCTGGTACAGACAGGTCCCAGTCATTATATTGGGTGGCCCATGTTTCCGTGATGGCTGCAATGTCCACCTCTCCCTCTGCCATGAGAACCTGTAACTCTGCAGTTTTCCTCTCAAGGCTCCTAGCATTAAGGGTAACCACCTTCCACCCTTTCTCCCCCTCCCATCCTGCCCCCCTTTCCTAGCATCACCAACAGTACTTGCCATTTGTCCTTTGTCACTGTTATGGGGGGTAAGCTCATATGATTTCCCAACCTGTGGTCTCTGCATATCTCTTCCCCAACTGCCACCCCCCACTCCTAGTTTAAATTCCCAGCTTCCTCTATATACACTCTTCCATCCTCTGTTTCAACACTTTCTTTCCCTCCTCACTCAAGTGTAGTCTGTCCTTGGCATAGAGACTACTGTCCTCCCAGGTCCCCCCCCCCCCAACAGCCCATACCCTTTAGCACAACACCAGGTTCTTAGCCATTCGTTAAATTCCTCTATTCTCAGCTTCCTTGTTGTGCTTGCCTTTGGCACTGGAAGCATCTCGGAAAAAGTTACTGATCTTCCAGCCCCCTCACATAATTGTGCTAGTTCCTCAAACCTCCTCTGGACTATATCTACTGTCTTGTCAGCAGGTCGTTTGTCCCAAGATGTATAATTAAATGAGGCTTGTCCCTACCCCTTTTAGCATATTTCAGAACAGACTGTCCCACCCTTTCCGCTGTCATTCCTGGCATGGCCTCCACCCAAATGCAACTATGCCTCTCCCCTTGCTCCCACCTAACTCCTCTTAGTATTGGGTCCCCAGCACTAAGATTCCACCCTCTCTTACTCTGATTGCTTCCATTCATCTCCTCTCATTTCCAGCTCCTCTTCTTCCTTCTGCACATTATTTCCCCTTTACCCTTTGTTGCAATTCTCCCAGCAGAACTTCCCCGCTCCAGTTTGGTCCAGGCATTTATCAATTACTCCTCTATTCTCATCATTTCCTCCTCCACTTTCTTCCTCTCTAGCAGTGCACAGCTGTTTCTGAAGACCCTTCACAAATGCCCTCCCTCTCTCTTCATAGTAACCTGTTCTCTCCTTTCCACTCCATGACTTTGCCACTTCTTGCCTCCCTCACAAGTCCCTATCTCCTCCTTCCATTTGTCTTTTGTCTCCTGACCTGGTTTCCCCGGCAATCGTTCTTCCTGGCCTGGGCCCCTTTGTCTCTGCTTCCCTTCTTCTGACCCTCTCCTCACCACTGTTGGCTTAAATCACCCTCCCTCATCTCCCCTTCCTCCTCCCTCCAGTATTGGGCTAAACCCACCCCAATCTGCCTTGCCTGTCTTAGTTCCTCCTGCAGACCCTCAATCTCCTTTCTAAGGTTTTTTATGTGGTTTCACACTAAACATCCTCCCACACTCCAGGCAATTTTTAGAAAGATTGGTGCACCGCAGTTGTTGCAGCCTACCACCCTACCCATTGCTGTCGTTGCCCACCAGCGACCCCCCCAACCTTCCAGATGCAGGATACCAAACACTCCCCAAGTCTCCCCTCTCCCCCCTCTATCAGTGCAAAACATTTTCTTTATTTCCCTTACCCTCTTTGTTGCACACGTTTAGATATATTGAGCAACTGATTTTTATATTCTTATCCTTCCTATCCGCACTCAAAAAGAGACTTTAAGTAGTTATTGCACAACCTTCTTCAAACTCCTACTCCTCCTTTTCCCAATGTAATATCAATGCGAAGAAGTAATAACGAAAGCTCCTAGATTTGCATTTACTTACCTTCCACTGAGAGAGCAGTCACCTCGTCACTTGCTGCTGTTCCTTTCCTGGATGTCTGCTTCTGCTGTGACAGGTGCATATCCTTTGCCTGTTTGAGGAAGTGATGTCAGAACCCCTAGTATAAAGGAAATAATGGACCAGGGGTGGGTGGGGTGAGGGGTTTGGGGTGGGACCAGCCAAGTCTTCCAGAAACAATCAGGTAGCTGAGGCCTCTGGTCAGACCATTAGCACCCTTCCCCCACTGTGCACTCAAACTTTGCAGCTGGTGAAGCCAGCAACAATGAATCACAATTCTACTCAAAGCCCCCAAAATAGGTTTCCTACCCAAAGAAACAGGACTCCAATTCAAACAGCTTCACCAACAACACATCAAAATAGGCTTGGAACTAGAAGATATAGGTCTCCAATTCAAAGAATCAGACACAGTTAAATTACACCAATTATGTTTTAAAACAGAAGAAATAGGCCTCTACAAATGTAGCCTGCCACACAGTGACCCAAACAAATGAGCCCACTTATAACTACCAAAACAGGTTTCAAAAATTCCAACAGCCCCAAACAATACCCTGCTAGCCCCTTAGCAGTAAGAAAGAAAAGATTAAGAAATAACATTCTACCAAGTAGAATCCACGAAAAACAATGTAAAACAAGAAGCTACTGTACTGTAGATCTGATCCTGTCCCCCTTCTAGTTCCTTCTGCGAAGCCAAAGCACTGACTCCACACCTGATTCAGCTCTGCCTCCCTACTGAGTGAGACCTGGCCAGACCATTAGCACTCTTCCCCCACTGTGCACTCAAACTTTGCAGCTAGTGAAGCCAGCAACAATGAGTCACAATTCTACTCAAAGTCCCCAAAATAGGTTTCCTACCCAAAGAAACAGGACTCCAATTCAAACAGCTTCACCAACAACACATCAAAATATGCTTGGAATTAGAAGATATAGGTCTCCAATTCAAAGAAACAGACACAGTTAAATTACACCAATTAGGTTTTAAAACAGAAGAAATAGGCCTCTACAAATGCAGCCTGCCACACAGTGAACCAAACAAATGAGCCCACTTATAGCTACCAAAACAGGTTTCAAAATTCCAACTGCCCCAAACAGTACCCTGCTAGCCCCTTAGTAGTAAGAAAGAAAAGAAATAACGTTCTACCAAGTAGAATCCACGAAAAACAATGTAAAACAAGAAGCTACTGTACTGTAGATCTGATCCTGTCCCCCTTCTAGTTCCTTCCAACAAGAAGCTACTGCACTGTAGATCTGATCCTGTCCCCCTTCTAGTTCAAGCAAGTCATTCAAACCTAGTACATCAATTACATTTTAACCAATCTGAGCCTATAAGATTTCAGTTGAAAAATTAATGGCATAGTCATGTTGAGACATAGTATTTAAATCAAAGGAACAGATAAATAAAGTTCTGAACATCATAAAAGTACCAGATCCTAAATGTAAGACGGAAAATACTGAAACATTTTTTAATGTTTTTTTTTTTTTTTTAAGGTAGGGATATAGTTCTAAAGGTCTGTTTAATCCCGGACTAGAATTTGCCTTCAATGTTAAAATCCAGAAATTTTCTCTGCACAGGACAAGGTTGTCATAGTCTTCACCCCTCAGACTACGGCATACCTTGTCTACTGCCATAAATTTAAATGAATGTAAACAAGAATAATCCATTGTAGCTATATGTGCTGTGGTGGCATATGTAATGTCCTTTTTCCGAATAGCTCGGATATGTTCCCCCACCCTTATCTTAAAACTTCTGACTGTTTTGCCTACATAAAAGACTGTGCATTTACAAGTTGCTAAATATATGACACCTTGGGTATCACATGCAATACACTGTCTCACTTCAAAACGCTTATCATTATTAACACTGGAAAAATATTTATCTTGAGTGATAAAATCACAGTAAACACATTTATTACATCTATAGTTTCCTTTTGGCTTATTCAGCCATGTCTCTGAATGTTTGTTGTTAAAATGGCTCTGTGTCAATAAATTTCCTAGTGTTGGTACTTTTTTAAAAGTAAACCTAGCTGGTACTTGCATTATATCTTTTAGTCCTAGTTCTACTCCCAGCACATGCCAATGTTTCTTAATTATGTTTTCTAGGTGTTTGGCATGGGCTGAGAATTTGGTAAAAAATTAAAACGACATTCTACATCCTCATCTATATTATTAGTTTGAAGTAGAATATTTATTTTAGTATTGCTGTCTCTTAGATGGGCTTTATGTATATTTGTCTTGTTATATCCTCTCTGTGTAAGTCTCTCAGTTAAAATCTCTGCTCCCGTCTCAAAACCACTCGTCTCAGTGCAGTTCCGTTTAGTTCTAAGGAATTGGCCAATGGGTATATTATTTTTTACATGTGTCCGATGGCAGGTGTTAGCAAGGAGGATGGTATTACCATCCACTTCTTTTCTGAAAAGATTAGTTTTTAAAGTACCCGGTTCTGTCTTTTTGATTGCTAAATCCAAAAAGGTGACTGATTTACTGGAACTAGTAACCGTGAATCCAAGGTGTGGATTCGAATCATGTAAATACTTTACAAAAGCATCAAGATGTCTGTAAAATCTATTTTTCTCAAAATTAAATATGCAATCCTCTTCCCATTTGCCAACAATTAAATTAACAACGGAGGGTGCACAGATTGCCCCCATTGCCGTTTCTTTAATTTGAAGGAATAGCTCCTGATTGAATGTGAATAAATACATTTTAAAACACATTCCAATAATTTAATTAAAAAAGCAAGAGACATTACTCTGTACTTGGTTCAGAAAAAAAAAACTGCTGCATCTAGAGCCTCTTCGTGTGGGACATTGGTGTACAGTGATTCAATGTCCAAGGTAACTAAAAGGGTGTCGCTAGGTATTGTTAAATTTTCAAAGTAATTCAGAACTTCCTTGGTGTCCTTAATGTAAGAAGGTAAACAAAAAACAAGAGGTTTTAAAAAAGTCACAATTTCTGGACAAAGGTTCTGTCAGTGATCCTATGCCACTGACGATTGGATGTCCTGGTGGATTGTCAAGAGTTTTATGCACTTTGGGGAGAAGAACAGCTGCCATCCGACACATGTAAAAAATAATATACCCATTGGCCAGTTCCTTAGAACTAAATGGAACTGCACTGAGATGAGTGATTTTGAGAAGGGAGCAGAGATTTTAACTGAGAGACTTGCACAGAGAGGTTATAACAAACAAATATATGTAAAGCCCATCTAAGAGCCAGGAATACTGAAAGAAATATTCTACTTCTAATAATACAGATGAGGATGTAGAATGTCATTTTAATTTTGTTACCGAATTCTCAGTCCATGCCAAAGACCTAGAAAACATAATTAAGAAACATTGGCATGTGCTGGGAGTAGAACCAAGACTAAAAGATATAATGCAAGTACCAGCTAGGTTTTGTTTTAAAAAAGTACCAACACTAGGAGATCTGTAATTGTTTTGCCCATCCCATACCAGCTCCAAACTCATCCCTAGCAGCAGTTCCTAGCTCGCCCCCCGGCTTGAACCCTGCTTGCAGTCGCCTCCAAGGTTCGGGCATAGTTTTACTTAATACCCACAGAGAAGTGGATTGACCAACTAATGTATCAGCATTGCACTTAACACCCCTCACCCTTCATACCGCTCCTTACTCCAATACGCTGCTGTATCCCTCTCCTGTCATACAGTTATGACCTTACTTACATACATACGGGGTTTGTAATCCATAGCTTATGTTATCCCTTGTCTGGGGTTAACTGTGTTTGTTTACTCAATTTATTGTCTTTGTATAATTTTCTCTGGGAGCAGTGCCCTATCTGTATAATGTATCAGCCTTGCGCTGAATGTGAAATCTTTGTATACATGTGAAAAACAGGTCCTCCTTGTAAACGAGTTCTGCTCAACGGTGACCACCTGTATAAATAAAGACTTTGATTGATTGATTGATTGAGATCTATTGACAGAGCCATTTTAACAACAAACATTCAGAGACATGGCTGAATAAGCCAAAAGGAAACTATAGATGTAAGAAATATGTTTACTGTGATTTTATCACTCAAGATAAATATTTTTCCAGTGTTAACAATGATAAGCGTTTTGAAGTGAGACAATGTATTACATGTGATACCCAAGGTGTCATATTTAGCGACTTGTAAATGCACAGCCTTTTATGTAGGCAAAACAGTCAGAAGTTTTAAGATAAGGGTGGGGGAACATATCCGAGCTATTCAGAAAAAGGACATTACATATGCCACAGCAGCAGCACATATAGCTACAATGGATTATTCTTGTTTACATTCATTTAAATTTATGGCAGTAGACAAGGTATGTCATAGTCCGAGGGGTGGGGACTATGACAACCTTGTCCTGTGCAGAGAACATTTCTGGATTTTAACATTGAAGGCAAATTCTAGTCCGGGATTAAACAGACCTTTAGAACTATACCCCTACCTTAAAAAAAGTTAACAATTTTTTTAATATTTTCCGTCTTACATTTAGGATGCTGGTACTTTTATGATGTTCAGAGCTTCATTATTTATCTGTTCCTTTGATTTAAATATTATGTCTCGACATGATTATGCCATTAATTTTTCAATTCAAATCTTATAGGCTCAGATTAGTTAAAATGTAATTGATGTACTAGGTTTGAATGACTTGCTTTAATGTATTGATTGCTCTTTTAATTTATTTATTTGTGCCACTTGTGATTTGGTTCTATATAAATGCAGTGTTTAGATGTCCTTTAGCCTTTTAGAAAGGATTGTAGCCAGTCCGAAACATGTCAGGCTGATGTTTCATTTCACGGTTTTGAATAATTTATTTACTTTATTTATGTGTCCCTCTTTTTTTGAGTTTTTGTGTGTGCCAGAACCTTTTGTTTTAACATTTCACTTGGTTGGTTCTTTGTCCATCACGTCCCAGTGCACACTCATTTGAGAAAGATATCTGCATTTAAAAAGTGAGAATATAGGCTTGCAAGCCGTGTCCTGGATTCACTTTAGAATGGAAGGTTCGGGTGGGGGTTAAACATAGGCTGATGGAGTATCTAGTGGCAACAGTGCATTTATATTAAGTATGGGGTGGAGGCCACCAAACAAGGATTACAAGCACTAGTTGACAGATGTGCCCTCTGCCCATTATTAGTAAACAAGTATCACAGTTTGGTTTTCCTAGCTACCTGGACACTATGTGAACAGACATGAATATAATGGCAGTAAGTCACTGCAACCACCAAAAAGAGATGGGAAGTATTGAAAAAAAACTGGTAATTGTAGTGGACACACTGACAGTAGGGTAGGGTACTTTTTTTCCAGCCTCGCTCCAAATGGTGTCTCATCAACTGTCTATACAGAGGGAAAACAACTTCCTGTTTTCCACTGGTAATGCCTCTCCCTATGCATCCCACTATCCTTCCAGCCCTCCTTACTACCGTCTCAAATAGTTTGCCTATGTTAAGGTCCTCTGATATGACAACCCGAGTTCCCTTTCCATTTTTGTTGTTGTTAGTGCCTAAACCCCCACCCATTGTGTACTCTTCCCCTGGGCTTTTGTTTTCCAGGTGCATTAGTTTGCAATTTTTTGCTTTGAATCTGAGCTGCCATACTAGTAATCTTCCTTTCTTCAGAGTGTACTCAGTTTACTATTACCCTCTGCATCCTGTTGGTCAGCCAATTTGTTACCCAGGCTATCACCCTGGGACTCACAATGCCACATCTCTGAAACCCTATTCTTGTAACAAAATGTTTGCTGTGAGTGCACATGCAAACATAAGCATTTGGCAATGCCGAATGTTTACTTGCTGGCATTGGTAGTGCAGGAGTAAAAGAGATGCATAATAGGAATGGCAGTGAAGTATTGAACAGCAGCACAAAAGATTGTCAAGTAACACACATGCTGCATATTGTATGAGGTGTTGAGTGTGGGAGAGTAGAACAGGAGCAGTGGGAGGAGATGCCCAGTAGGAGTTAAGGGTTAGTGTAGAATGAGGTGAAAAGTCAACTTGGCCCAGCTGAAAATTAAGGGAGGTGATAAAGGGGTTAGGGTTGGTGCTAGATGGGATGGGAGGTGGTGTGAGTGTGAAGGTAGAGGGTGGGGGGGAGTGATGAGTTGATAAGGGGAGGGGGAATTGGGTGAGAGTAGAAAGGAGGGGGGAATGGGTTGAGTGGTGTGGTTGTACGATGCATAGCGTCAGAGTGGTTTGAGGGTTGGCACAATTTTAACACCACCACCACACGCACACCAGGATACACTGGTGTTAAGCCAACACATGCTTTAATACCATGATAACGTTAGCTGACATCACTGTCACAGGAGGGCACTTTCAAGTGTCTGCCGACCTCTTTGTGACCAGATACTTGCTGACTGTACTGCTGTGACTGTTACACCTCCCTCATGATACTGCGCTCATTCAATGTGATGATATTTTATTCTGAAATATGAGCTTGTCGTATACGCAATGTATACCATTGACGTACTGAAGGGCCACACTATAATTAAAATGCCTCATCCCGAACAACTGACAAAACATATTTAAGTCCTCCAGTCTTTTTTCATAGGTCTGTGCTTGAAGGCACAACACCATTTTAGTTGACCTTCAATTTGCCTAACCCTTTTTAGTGTCTTGGCTGAGAGGCTGAGAGGGGACTGGTGTGGAAGCATACCACCATTGCTCTAAATCCAGTTCAGTATCAACACTTCAGCATACCACTAGCAGTCCTCATGAGGAGAGGGCAGGATGTAAGCATAGAGTTGTACATGATTCACACACAAAATCTGGCATACTGACAACCAAGCCACAGACACATATGGACTATGAGGATGTGGACTATATGTGCTTCTTGTCAACAGATTTACACACAGTCATGTGCGCAATCAAATTTCCTGTTTCTGGTTGTCACTTGCTACAAATGTGCATGTACTGCACATGGGAGCAGATGTTTGTGTTTAGCATTGACACATTCTGGAGTGGAGCACTGTATTTGGGTGATATACAAGGGTAACACAGTTGTGCGTGTGAGTTAACCCAACACTTCAAATATACGGACATACGAATTTGCCAGCAGAAACAGACCACCTGATCTATCTAAGTCTGCTCAAGTATGCAGCTAACACCCCTAGTTTGCAGCTGTCCCACCCCCCTCTACTTTGTCATCCCAATGCCTCCCCCACTTCCCCTACCCCCACTCTCCCCATTCCCTGCCCCATGCCCTTTTACAGCTGTTGGCAGATTTACATGTTACCACCCATTCTGGTAATGCATTCAATTTTGCTACTACCCTCTCTGTGAAAAAGTGTCTCCTCATTTCCCTCCTAAATCTTCCCCCCCTCTATTCATAGCCCATGCCCCCTGGTGTCCTGCCCCATCCTTATTGATTCCCCTCAGATACTTGAATGTCTCTGTCATGTGCCCCCGTCCCTTCTGTCCTCCCGGGTGTACATATTCTGGTCTCCCAGCCTGCTCTCATAGTCTCTCCCCTCCATTACACAAATCATGTTTGTTGCCCTCCTCTGTAACCTCTCCATTAACATGACATCACACTTCAGGTAAGGCCTTGAAAACTGCACACAATACTCCAAGTGTGGCCTAACTAGTGACCTGTAGAGGGGCAAGATTACCTCTCTTCACCTGGATTAAAACACCCTCGCTATGCACCCCAGCATTTTGTTCACTTTTGGAGCAGCTCTCCTGCACTGGGCAGTGTTATTCATGGTCCCTGTTACCATTACGCCTAGGTCCTTCTCCTCCTCAATGATCCCTAGCTTAACCCCACCCAGCCAGTATTCTCTTCTGAAACACAAAGTGACAAGATTTACAATGCTAGGTGGAAAATGTATACATCACGATATACTGCACAAACTAACAGATTGGCAATTAATTATGCAGAAAAATGCACACATTATGATACACTGAGTGGTGTGTTCACTCTGCATGCAAGCATTCTGGTCCGGATACACAGATGCAGTATACTGGTTTGACTGTGAACACTTTGTTTTGCTGTAGTGGGGGGGAGGGGGGTTATCTAGTTGGTGCAACATAGAAGTTCTGTTGAGTGTGTAGCAGAGGCATATTTGTATTTTGTGTATTTTTTGTGTGTGTATTGATTGGTGGGGTGAGGGGGGTGGACTCGAGCCGACATCTCAGCCTGTCTGATTGCATTGTTGTCTTCAGTAAAGACATCTGGATCCTGTGCGGTGTAAAATGCCATGGTAAAAAATTACAAAGGCTAGAATCTAGCTAAGGAGAACTCAGTAAAATACACACATACTGAGGATGGGATCCATAGGAAATGCAGCAGCTAAGCAGTGTTCCTCAACAGTTGTCTGATCATCTTACGCAGTGATCCCATTTGCTCAGTTTGCCCCTACACCACCACCATCCACTAACACAAGTAGAAACCATGCAGCCACTGGCAGCACTAACACCAAGCCAATGGGAAGACTATATCATTACAAAGCAACACTAAAAAATATTCCAAAATTACCGTCAATACGATACTAGCTACCAGAAGAAATCATGGAGCGGGCTCATGGAAATCATATGAACACAAACCATCCTGATGCATGCACTTTAGAAAAAAACGGTCTTTTCCAATGTGTACTAGTAAAGAGACAGCTTGCAAACAGAATAACTGCTGTTGAGAACCTGGGGCCAGATTCTAGAAAAGTTACGCCTGGCGTAACAGTACTCACACCAAGTAGAATGGAGCAAGTGGCAACCTACGCCCGCAGTTGCAACTTGCGCTATTCTACAAAGTGGCCTGTGATATGTCGTAGGCCACTTGCACCGAACAGCTGTTACGCTGGCACTTGCGCCATAAACCCCCTGTGACATGGTGCTAGAGAGTTTACAGCAGCTGTTGCGCCCCATTCCAGAAGGGTAGCAACAATGTCGGATTCTACAAGAACCCCCGGAGGAGAACCAGCATAAGTTACACCTGTATTTAGCTGGTGTAACTTACATACGTCCTCCGAGGGTTCTGTAAAACCTGGTCAATGTGCCCCCCCCATGCCCAGACCACCCCTGTTGTTGCCCCAATGGGCACCACACAAACAGTCCTGGACTCAGGGCCACAATCCCACCCCTTCATCCTGCTGTACAGCCCCCATACAGCGAGTGCCCCACAGGGCTGCCCACATCAACTGCCCCCCAATCTCTGCACATGTAATGCCCCACAGGGCTGCCCACACCCCAGCCCCCCGAAGTGCCAAACATAGCTCCACAGGGCTTCCCATACCCCCAACCCCCAAAGTGCTAAACACAGCCCCACAGGGCTTCCCATACTCCCAGCCCCAATCCCCATTGGTACATGCCCACAGGCCGGGCGCTGTTATCCCACTACCTGTGCCTGACCCCCGAGTCGCCGGCTGTAATGTGGCAAAACCCTGTCTAGTAGTCCTAGTAGCTCCACTCCTCCCAGCCATGCCAGCCCACCCAGCCCCCACCATCCCAAGCTGGTGACTGGCACAGCCCACCCTCTACCACCACGGCCAGCCACCGACTGAGTTCAGTATGAGTGCATGTTGGAAGGCGTGCTCAGAAATTAATTTCTGAGTGCGTCTTTTCAGTACGTGCTCATACTGAACTCAGTCGGTGGCTGGCCATGGTGGTGAGAGATGGGCTGTGCCAAGTTACGGTAAAGCTTCCTTTTAAATGAAACTACATAGAATTATTTTTGAAAAACACCTGATTCTCCTGTGTGCCAGCTGGAGCAAAGTGGTTGGAAAGACCAATTAGTGCAGGCATATAAATTGCAAATATTTTCATTTTTTTTTTTTATTTGTAATTTGTTAACTGGGTAGGACTCAAGAGCATTAAAGGCACATTTTCAAGGGGCCCCAGAGATGCAAACAAGATTAATAATACAGAATAAATATGCAATACATCTGTGTACACAGTAGTCAGGTGACGTTACACTTACACATGGACAAGTCAAAACAGTATTTCTTTTAACACCATTTTAAACATATTCTGTAACTCGATAGAGTGTAACGAAGCAGGTAATAAGTTCACTGAGCCATGATTTATGGGGCATGTACCCCCATTCTGTGCATCTGCAAAAGTAATTGCCTGTAGTTGGGAAATGTGAGGGGACTGCCATGCTGTGCTGCAGTTTTGGGCGTATGTCAGGACTTTGCTTAGTGGTGCAAACCCTAGTTGCTCCAGGGCAAGTAATTTGAATTGCACCACAGGTCATCACAGGGAGGTCTGCTCCTCTCTGTGATCAACACCCATTTTTCTGTATTGCAGTTTTGGGTGTCGGCGCAAGTTTTTTGGCACAAAATATCTGTTTGTTTTGTGCCCCTTCTGCCTGTATCTTAAAATGGGCATTTTTGCAGTGGTATTACCCTTCAGCTAGTAGCTTCTGCAATCAGCTGCAGTTCATCACCTTGGCCACTAAATGGCACTGTTGGACCATATCTTGGGCAACTATAAAAAATGTGCAAAGGCATCAGTTAATGTTGAAGCACAGGTAGTAATAGTAGTAAAATATTTTATTCATCATTTGAATCAGATATTCAGTGAGCAAAGCTCATTTTCAATGAGGTCCAGTACACTGCACATAATACCAGCAGAAAAACATAAAATAACATGTTTAGACACAAACCATCCAAAACAGGGAAATGTAACATCAGGGTAAAAAGTTCTTGAGCTTTCTTGAATCTGTTGCTTGGCATTCCTTGTGTTTGTATGATCACACGATGCAGCACTAGTGTTGCCCTAACTCTGACAGGGTACCCAGGCAAAGAAATAACAGTCACATACCAACGCATGGAGACATTGTGCCAAACTTACCTGGTTACCAAAAGCTAATAAATAAATAAATAAACTTGGACTCACACCTATAGCATGCTTTGTGCACTTCACCCACCCACTGCAATCCCACACCCCTGCCAACTGCAGATCCAAGACCCTGTCCACACTCCCTAGAATTCCAAGACCTTTCCCACACTGGACCTGTCTCCAGCACAGGACACAGTTACAGTGTGCCTTCACAACGATAGGTGGCCCCCCATGTTCTGGACAACCAGGCTCCCTCTTACCCCAATTAAAAGAGTGTGCTGTAGCACTCAGTCATCTGCAATGGCAAAGTTCATTGGCAGTCCCACCAAAATATATCTGTAAAACAACACTCATTAAAAAAATATATATTTATCCAAGATAGTCCAGCTGAGATGCAACATCTTGTTTCCAATAGTGTCCTGTTTTCACCCATTCCCTTAGCTGGGCAGTAGCACGGGAAGGACAAGAGACTTGCCATGGTCACATGGTGAGTATTTTGACTCTAGCAGGGCTTAAACCTGTGCTCTAACCGTTACAGCATACTGCCTCTTACCCCGATCCCCCCGCACCCTACCACAGTCTGGCACCCACCAGCCTCCTGCTGCACTCACTGCACTCCCAAAAAAAGATACATCATGTCCCTCAGTGAGTAACAGGCCCAGCCCTTGGGATGGAGGGTACAGTTTTGTTTTTCATCGGGGCAGGAGGGGAGAGGGAGAGAGATGCAGTGATGATGACAGTACATGTGGTGGGGATGGGTTCTTGACCAACGATAATTTTAACTTGACATCTGTGGATGTCAACCTTTTGGATGGGAGGAGGAAGGGAGAGGGACGCAGCAGCAGCATGACTTCCCATGGCAGGGATGGACTCCCAACTACTGGTCATCTGAGTAGGAGCAATGGTGGCTTCACTATTTTCTGCATTGCTCTACGAAGGGAAATTCACACCCCACTGGCTGTTCTGTGCACGTCAGAGACAGTGACGCCTGAATTATCTTTTTCATAGTTTTCGTATTCTTCACATTTTTTGCCACTCCCAAGTAAAAGTACTTTTACTGAACCAAATTTGGCAGATCAAGAGATCCTGTATCAGAAAAAAATGCTTTTGGAAATTTCATGAAATTCCATCAAGAAAGGACCAATATGCAAGTGGCTGAAAATGGTGATTAAACATTAACCCACCTATCCAACAGTAACTATCTGGTGCTACAGTACTCCACCACCATAATTGTATGTAACCACCCTAGAAATGGGGGTTCCCGAAAAGTCTTCATTGAGCTTGCTTAAATGCTCACTGCCAGGCTGGTGTCTTGCATTTTAGCAGTTTAAATGTATTGCCAGAGAGTGCCTGTACAGCCTCTGTGTACTGTCTCTTTAAGAGCTGCCTAGATTGCTGTTATAATTAATCTGAGAGGGAGCTCTGTTAGAAGATGTACTTGTTTGCTGATCATTTGTTAACGTAGTAATAATATTGCAGTTTGTTCTAACCTGTCTTCTTTGCAGCATGGACAGTTCGGTTTGTTTCCATCATCTTGGTCCTGGACTGTCAGAATCGGCCAATCAGTACATTTGGGACTCTAAAATGGAACCTGCCTACAGGGGTTTGGTGGGGCCAAAACTTGTAGGAATTTCAGTTTTGGGCTTTTGGTGCCTAAAATAACCTGGAGGGGGAGCTCTTGTTGTGACTGATCAGCCAACCAAACCTTTTGGACCTTGGGGAAAGTCCCACACTGCTTGCAATTTCAGTTAGATCTGAGTTGGGAACTGAAGAAGTAACAGCTTGAGATAGTTCGAGCAGTAATCCATAGCGGATTCGCATGGGAGAACTGTGGAAAGGCCTGAGTTTGGCCTGCCTGCTGTCCCTGAGAGGGAACTTGTGCTTTTTTCGGACTGAATCCAAATTTGGAGAGTGAATTAAGCCACCGAATTGTGACCAGGCTTTAACCTGAAGAAGACGGAAGATTTGGTGAATGCGATTGGCCTGTCAGGACTTCCAGCTACCTTTGAACTCCTGGATTGTGCAGAGACTCTGTAATGGCAACTGGAGAGCCATCTGACTGGTACAGTGGAATTTCCTTACATGTGAATGTGCTGTGTGCTTATAGTGGGTCGTGATTTGGTTCCTCACTGTGTGTCTGAACTGTGTTTTGCTTGCTGGAGGCTGTATCCAGCTCCACGGACTGAATCCGTATCCATTTCAGTTTGCCTGGGCCCTGCTACACTGGCCCAGCCAAAATACCCGATACACAGAGAAAGTCATCGACAAGAGACTGGCCTGGGGATCAGCCCCTTCTCAACACCTTGAGCAGGAACGATGCCTCGGTGATTCATTTGGGCCCTGCTTCTCTGAGCACTCTAGCTCAACTGCCTACAGTCTCGAATTCATCCTGCCTGTGTCCAGTATTGGGTATTGTGAGTAAACATCAGGGTAGCTCCATGCAACAACAGCTAAATCTAAAAGTGTTGTCATCTGATTGTCTTGTTGCCTTTTCTTTCATGAACTGAACCCTCAGGCTCCGGATTACAAATAGTGTTGTTGTGCATGTTGCTTTCTTCCATCACAGGGCTCCAACTAGCTGCAATGTTCCTGGCTAACCCACCGTTTTCCTACCTAGGTACCCAGAGTGTGTGACTGTCTAGGGACTCTGAACTGCATGCATAACTGTCCGATTAATATAGCTTTTATGCAAATCAACCTGATTACGCCCCTCCCTTGTTCAAGTCCCCTGAATAAATCAGATTTAACTTTGTTTGCATTTAACTTGACTGTGGTTCTAGTTTGTGCCAAAAGTATTATACTGTTGCTATTTGCTGTGCTTAATCTTGTTTTACAGGGGGTCCCCAGGGTCAAGCTAGAAGAACCAGCCCTGGTGGTTAAGTGCAAACAGTGTGGGTAATTGCCTGGTGAATAAGGGTCATGGTGAAAGTAATTATTGTATATTGTTCAGATCACTAGAAGGGAAGGGGGTTACACAGTGTCCGGAGGAGCTATGAGGTTGTGACCACTAACAACCCTGACCTCCGGGTGGAGGCACCCATTTCATTACCCAGGCCCCTTAACCTGCTACTAGCCAAGCAGGCATGGGTAGTAGCCCTTGGGATAGCACCACCTAGGGGTTACAGTTATATTTGGGCATGAAGGCACAATGAACAAAGAACAATAGCCACGGGATTGTGACTAGGACTTCAGATCCCCCCCGCAAAAGTTTGTGTTGTACACTTCTGCAAAAATTGTCAATGTACCTCGTCCCTTGCCATCCAGAGGTGTTGCTAGGGAACACCAGCTTCCAGTAAGGCAGCAGTTTAAATACAGCTAAGGATGGGAGGACTGACTCTGTGTTAAATCCGGATCCCTGGGACCAGCCTGCCTTCGCCTTCCGGGCCCCCTACTGGCTAAATGAACTCCCTAAGACTTAACAAACAGACAGAGTATCAATTCAAGGCGGGCATCAAGCAGCATCTCATGTCATGTGCAAAGTGCACCTGCAGCTCAGGTGTCACTTGATAATCTAGGCTTCCAACCTAGGTCCCACCCAAGTGGGGCTACCTAAAGAACCCTCCCCTCCCGAGCCCAGTCAAGGTGTGTAAGTAAGCTACTCGATTCAGCTCTTATCTGTATGCAGTTAGGCCTCTCCACATTCTCCACTCCCCACCTCCAAACAGACAAGGCATTTTGTGCTACTACCACCCCCCCCACCCCATTGCACCCCATCCCACTGCCCTCCTCCCACCCTCCGGAAGTGATTTCAAACTCACCCTCTGGTTTATTTACAACTAGCCCACTACCTTCAGAGTAATCTCGTACCGCTTCTCCGTAGCATCAACTTCAGCCTAACAGCCCATCCTGGAGGTCACTGCGGGTAGGGGGCAGGGGGGTTTAAAATTGGTGTATTTAATCCTGTTACTAAAACCCTTCAAGTTCTGTTATAATACTTATACATAATTTGTCCAGCTCTGATGTAATTGCTCCAGAATGCCAACTGAGCAGACTTTCTGTAAAATAAACTGTATATGTGTATTGTCCTATTTGTCCACCATGACGTGGAACCTTTGTAAAAGGGCTCACGCTCAAAGGTCTCTCCGAAAGTATAAATAAATAAAATAAATAAATTGACTTGACTCTGGAAATCAAGAGTCATTTGTGACTTGACTTTAATTTGACCCTTTTCCGTCCACTGACTGGTCACCAGGTTCTGGACCTGGTTCAGACTCCTTGCATGACGGGGGGGGCGGTGTATTTAAATTTAACCCTAAGTGCTTTGCACACCTTGGTCCATTTTAGAAATGTATTAAGGTCTAAGTGCAGTCATGCAAGAAGTAATTGCCTCATTTTCTTACTACATTGTAAGAAGTGGGCATACAGCATAATCAGTTTTGAAATAATAAAATCAAACACATCATTTGAATTAGTTGTTTTAATAAAGTATTAGGTGACTTACCTTTACACAATATACTGTATAAAGAATAGGGATTCATAATTAAATGTTAGCTAATTTGTGTAACGTAACACTTATTGTTGAATGTATAAATTATGATACACTGTTGTAGGTGGGTTTTTTATTGTTCAAAGAACACACTTGATGTAAATGTTGAACGGTTTAATGTGGTTACATTCATTGTATTTTTATGTCTTTAATTATGTAATTACTTGATGTTATGCACCTGCACTTTGTCTTATATGGGGCTGGTCTGCCGGGTTAGGTTGCTAATTTTATTCTAAGCTGCAAGATGGGGTATTTTACACTTTTGTGCTAGTAAATTTTTGAAGCTGATATCTTGAGTGCTGGAATTCCTTTTCTTCACTTTTCAGACCCCACTGCCCAGCAAAAGTTTCTGTTGTACCCTTCTGTAAAAATCTTCAATGCACCCCCTGTCCCTTGCCATCCAGAGTTGTTGCTAGAGGCTGCCAGGTTCCAGTAAGGCAGCAGTTTAAATACAACTTAGGATGGGAGGACTGACTGTGTCATATCTGGATCCCTGGACCAGCCTGCCTTGATTTGACTCTGGAAATCAAGAGTCATTTGTGACTTGACTTTGATTTGATCCTTTTCCATCCACTGACTGGTCGCCAGGTTCTGGACCTGGTTCTGACATGGTTCAGATAATGTAAGCGATGTGGGAGCTTTAAAATCTGTAACTAGTGGGAAAAACATAAATAATTTTAAACATTGCATGGCATAAAGAAAAACATGATTTTGTCATTTGGCCTGGTCTGGATTTGCCTCTGACCTGGTTGTGGCCTGGTCTGAACACTATACCTGTTTTGGTAAACCAGAGTAAATCAGAAGTTTTAGGAGAAAGATCAGAGTCAGACTCAGAAGAGTCACAGTTGACCCTGCCATCCCTAAAGACAACAGGAAGCACCCCCCCCCCCAAGAAGTCTGAGTTATGAAGCCTTTCTTTGGCCAGGTTGGAGGCCCGGAAAACAAGCTGCTGCCTGAACTGACACTGGATCCAAGTTTGAAAGGGAACCAACTCACAACAAGAGAGGGAATTGTTCTGTGAACCGAACCCGAACCGAACTTGAACCTTTAGATTTTCACCCGATCCAAACCAAACTTGAACTCTAAGAAAAAAAAAAAGATGAACCCAATCTGAACTCGAACCCAGACACTGTGAGATGAGGAGGACCCACATGCAGGCAGTATGGAGACACCTAACTCAAACTCGAACTGGAACTGAAAAGATTACACACAAAAAAACCTGAACCGAACTGAATTCAAACCCAAACTTCTACTTATCAAATCAAACTGAGCCGAAATCAAGCTAAACGCAACCAAACCTTGCCAAACCAGATCAGAACTAGAACTGTAGAAAACACGCTGAACTCTTCCTCTATTCACGACATTCAGCACACTAGTCCAATCATAAACACAACAACTGAATGCAATTATAAAGGCAGCCAACTTCTGGGCATCCCTGACAACATGGGCCTTACTGTAACTGCAGCCTTTGCAATACACTGGACATGCCATTGTGGTGGCAGTGTAATTGTGCTGTTAAATTCAAAATCTGGAGCAGGTATAACTGGGTCAAGTTATCTCATGGAACAGCATTTTTTCAGTTGATCTTTTTATTGAAACATAAAAATAAAACAGGTATAAGAACATTCTTCATATACAATATTCAATAGTATAGTGTATAGGTAAGTACTAAGTGATGACAGGGTACATTATAGGATTGTAATGCATGCCCCGGGGGTGTAATAAGGCATGAGTATGAAGGCTGAGTGTCCTTATACCCCTAGGAAGTGCATTAAAATCCTACGATGCACACCCTGGAGGGGCTTATTCCACTCATAAAATGGCTCTATGTAGGTTTTTGGGGGACAGCAATGAGATTTAGCACCTGACTGTGTGTTTATAGAGATTTAATGCATGGTCAGGTGATGTCTCTCAGCCAATGAAATCTCTGGATTTTTTCTTGCCATTTTATAAGAAACAATATACAAAGTGTTGGAGGTATTTATCCCTCACAGAGGAGTAACGGTTTCTTGTTGGCCATAAGACGCCCAAGAATAAGTCAAGATTGTAAGACCACTAAGGGTGTGGGTGATCTGGGTAACCCAAGAAGTCAATATTTAGGTCAAACTGTCAAGCTGACAAATGATCTGACTGTCATTTGAACAATTCTTACCAGTATCCCTATTATTTTGACTTGTACACTGTCTTGTTTGTCCGTTACCGTATTTTTTTAATGAAAAATTTTAATAAACTTTGAATATAAAAAAAAGACTATAAGGCCACCCTACACAGAAAAGCTCAACAGAACTGACAAACATTTCAAATACTTAAACAGCATACAACTCAAACAAACTAGATAAGTGACATACTTAATCACATCAGTAATGATTTCAAAGGGAAGGATGGGGACAGTCCCCTCTTGGGGTGGAGAGATTCTTACATGGGGGGGGGGGAGAAACCATATATGATCAATGTGGGTCTCCAGAAGTAGAATTACTTCTGCAGGTAGCCAACCACCCTTTACTAGGACTGGATGTCATCTATGGGTGGTCAGTGACTCTATCTAATCTTGTTTCGGGGTTGGGGTGGCCCCTACCTTGTACATCCGAGCTGAAAAGGGAATTGAGGTATGGTCCTCATACTGAGTAATATGTTTTTAGAGTACCTGCATTGGCATGGGAGAGGTACTCAAGAGCAGTCAGATGGCCTATTGCATTGAGTCATTCTACCTTGCTTGGGCTATCTGGAGGTCTCCATCTGGTGAGGAAGAGCCACTTTGTGTATGCTAGCAGCTATGAGCCATTGGAGAGACTGCAAGTGTTTGGGTAGGGCTTGTGTAGGGACTTCAAGCAGCAGTAGTAGGGGCACATTTATCAGTATATGGGAACCCACCACTGTAGAGCATGCTAGTGTTACCTCCCTCCAGTACTCCTGAATGACAGAACTATCCCACAGAATGTGAGTCAGGTGGGCCCCGGGCTGGTTACACCTCCAGCACCCGTCATCTGGTACTAGTCCCAGGCGCTTTAGTACTGCAGGGGTACTATATATATATCTTACGAGTATTTTGTTTTGGATTAGTCTGCTTCAGCCATCCCAGCATGCTTTATGGGCCCTGTACAGAGTGTGGAACCACAACTCCTCTGGTATCTGAATCTGAAGCTCCTACTCCCATGCTGTTCTGGAAGGGATGGAGGTTTCCAGAGGGACATCCCTTAGGAGTTTATTACAATAACTTGTGGGGTCCAGGGCTAAGTGTTTTTGAAGCTTCCTCCAGACTGCCCATGACATCCTGATTGTGGGGTGCAGCCTAGTGGCAGGACAAGTTCTGTTGAAGAGCATCATGGCCACCAGCAGAAGGCCCCTCATTTCCTGCTGTATCTGAAGCCACTGCGGAGACAGGGTGCTAGCCAGAGTGAACTTCTGCGCCATCTCTGCTGCCATTTATGCTAGGTGGTATTAGTGTTGCTCAGATAGTATCCTAGAAACCAGGATACCAACAGATACCTCTCATTTGGCCACACAGTTGCTGTGGTAGGATAGCAGTGCTATCTGACCATGGATCCTACCCTCTAAGATCCAGTGCATGGATCCTATAAATGCTGTGGATCCTAGCAACAAATGTTGTGGATCCTGTGAATCCTAGCAACAGATACATCTTGGATCCTATCTGACCTAGGATCCCTGCATCCTAACTAGGATCCCTCACTATCTGACCCCGGATCCTAACTATCTGACCTAGGATCTCTGGATCCTAACTAGGATCCATCACTATCTGACCCTGGATCCTAACTATCTGACCTAGGATCCATCACTATCTGACCCTGGATCCTAACTATCTGACCCCGTATCCTAACTATCTGACCTAGGATCCCTGGATCCTAATTAGGATCCATTGCTATCTGACCCTGGATCCTATGTCACTATATTCACTAAAAATATCACCAACAGCTTAATCTGGTTCGAGGTCAGTTGGCATTCATCTGTATCCCCCTCCCCTGGGTCGGGTCTGAAAATAGGCAGAATTTGTCTAGTGCACTTACCCGGTCAACAAAAACTAAATAAATAAATATCTGCCTTTGGTAGGATTTCTGTTAGGATCCTAGGCAGGATACCAGCACTATCTGACAGATAGTGGTAGGATACAAAAAAGCACTATCTGAGCAACACTAGGTGGTATCCCTGGAACCATGGCAAGCCCCAGTTACCTGTACCCCAGTGTGCCCGGAGCTTAGTGCTACTGTACCTAGGGGGTTTACTCTCCTAGAGGAAATTACCCACCAGCTTGCCCAACCAGAAAGGAGGGATTATTATGGGAAGGTGAACCAGTATGTGGCAAATCTTTGGCACCATCATCATATGGAAGACTTCAAGTTTCCCAGCAAAGGACAGATTTAGTGGTTTCCAGCAATCCAGCTTTGTCTAAGAGTATTCAAGAGAGGGGTATGTTCAGGGAAATCATTTTACTGATGGAGTGATGGACCTTGATACCAAGGTATGTAATCCCTTGGCCGCCCATTTTAGGCCTTTTCCCTGATATGGTTCCTGGTTACAGGACGCTTTCAGGGGCAAGACCTCTGTCTTAGACTGGTTAACTCTGAGTCCTGAGACTGACATGAATTGGACCAGCAGGTTCATCAGAGTTGGAAGTGAAGCTGCCATCTACCTGTAGGGTAAGCAGGTTATCTGCATAGAGAAGAGTGCTATATTCCTTGTCCCCTGCCTTAATCCCTCTTAGGCCATGGTGTTTTCAGATGGCTAAGCCTACTGGCTCAATTACCTTAAGAAAGGGAAGGCGAAGAGTGAGCAGCCTTGCCTAGTACCTTTATGCAGCTGGAATAGTTATGAATACAGGCTATTTGTTAAGATGGACACAGTGGGAGAGATATATAGATTGTTCACCCATCTGATGAACTGTGGGCACACCCCATGTGCTTCATGGTACCCATGAGGTGCCCCCACTCCACCAACTCAAACACTTTCTCAAAGTCCACAGCTATGGCAACCATGGGAGTAGGGGACAACTGAGCAACATGAATCACATTAATTAGGATATGTAGGTGGTCCATGCTATGATGTCCTTGTATGAATCCAGCCTGGGCCAGGTGGATCAGTCCATGCAGTGTGCATTCCAGCCTGGACACCAATATTTTTGCCAGTACCTTAGCATACATGTGAATGAGAGAGAGTGATCTGTACTTCTTGTGTGCCGTGGGGTCCTTGTCCTTGGCAAGGACGGTGCCGAACACTTCCCTTAGAGTTGGCATCATTATATGAGTGTTAAATTCATCTTATAGCATGTCTTCTATTGCTGGCACCAAGTCCATGCCTAGCATTTGATAATAATCCACAGAGAAAGCATCCCCCCAGGCACTCTTCCCCTATTTATGACCAATATCACCTTTTTAACATCCTGTAAAGTGACCTGAGCTTCCAAAGTCTTCCATTGCTGGCGAAGGATCCTGGGTATAGCAATACTGTCTAGAAACCCCTTGATCAGTTCTGATTTTGGAGGGGATGGTGAAGCATATAGGACTTGGTAAAAGGTTTGCATGATCTCATTAAATTTTTAGATGTCACTGTGAACTATCCCCATGCAGTTCTTAAGCCTGGGGATATGGCTTGTGGACTGGCGCTTTTTGACTCGGTAGGCAAGCAGCCTGATAGCTTTGTTGTCACTTACCAGTAAGCGTGATACAGCTGGAACAGGGACAGTTCAGCCCTCCTACATAGAATTTTGTTTAAGTGTATTAACTGTGGTCCTACCCAAATGCTGGCACTCTTTACACTCATGTTAAGTTTTTCTGTACTCTGATGGTTTTCAGTATACCCCTCAGTCTCACAGCCCACTTCTTCATCTCCTTGCTCTGCATAGTACCACTTGGAGCAAATTCTGCAGTGCTCCACAGGGCAGAGTGTGTTGAGGTTCCAGGAGAACAGAATTCCATGATTTAATCAGGAGAGAGGCAACACATTCCTGGTGTGTTGCCATGGGTTTATCATCCATCATTGCATGCCAGTTGCCCCACATACATGTGGTACTCCTGCTTAAGCCCTCCTTCTACCCACTTTCTGAACCAACTGACACTGCCTTGCCGGGGGGGGGGGGTGGCAGAACATTGTGTAGTCCCTCTCAGCATAGGACCTATTATGCAGCATTTAAATCCCACCCATGCCTGTGAGTACTACCTTAGTGTCCCCAAGGCTGACAGCTCAGGGTGGGGAGTAACTCATGTTTAGAGGTGAATCCAGGGTTCTTCTTTCCAGAGCCTGATCCCTTATGCTGGTGCCAATGGACTAGGCTGCACCACCAGCAGGGCATCAAAGTGCAGAAACTGGATTGCAGTCTGCACACCAAACCATGCTCAACCTCAAGCTATCTATTGGACAACAAAATAAAGTCCTATTGCTTTCTACAGTCTACATACCCCCTGGCCTGCAAACTGCTGGTCTCAATCACATCGTAGGAAACCAGCAGCAATTAGGCAATAAGTGAGATAAAGTAATTGTAAGTGACTTTAACATCAGCTGGCACTCTCAGAAGGAGACTAAAGCCAGAGATCCAATCTCCGGCCTCTACCTCACCCAGATGGTAAATCATACCACCAGGCAAAACTACAAAATGGGGACTAACACCCTCATTGATTGGATCCTCTCAGCTCACCCGGAGCACATCTCTAAGGTAACCAACCTGCCAGACAGCCTTAGTGACCATTCTCTAGTCATATGCACCTGGTCAAATAAGTTCACCAAGTGCCCACCTAAGGTCTCCAAAAACCATGTCCTGAGGACAGGCTACTCAACACTTTTAAGCTTTACCTGACACAGCTTTACTGGTCTTTGCTTGACGGAGACATTGATGGCAATGAAGCCTTGGACTTCTTCATTAGGACCGTCTCATGGGCGTGCAACATTTTCGTCCCGGTCAAAACAAAAAAAGTCAAGGGAACTATCAACCAATGGCTCTCTAACTTCTTCATTGATCTCATGAGGAACAGAGATCACCTGTGGCATAAAGCTAAGGCAACTAGAAAACTGACAGATCTAAATGTCTACAGGGTGGCAAGAAATAGTTGCACCAAGCTTATCCTTCAGGGGAAAGTCTCCTACTATAAAGATCTCCTTCACAAAACCTGGGGATCGGGTAAAGAGTTCTGGAACTCCTTAAAATCCCTGACGAGCAAGGCCCCCAAAGCACCCCCTGACCTGACAGCAGCTGCAGCTGGGACACTTCAGGAACCCACTGACATCGCCAATGAGTTCAACACTTTCCTCACAGGTCTATCAAGGGTGCTACCAGAGGACTACCTCAAACCAACAAATGCACAACAACACCTCTCTGCCACACCCACTCCCTCTAGGAGCAGACTACCACCTTTCTACTTTAAACAAGGTACAAGATCCAAAACTATCAACCATGTCAAAAGGGATCTTGGCAAGACCAGGATGGGGTTAGACCTTATTGACATGAAGTTAGTCACACTTACTCTTGATGAATTAGGTGACCCACTCACCAAGGTGTTTAATGCCTCTCTAAGATCGGGTGTGTTCCCAAATGCCTGAAAGTTGGCTCTCCTCACCCCAGTCTTCAAAGCAGGTGACAGAATCATCACATCCAACTACAGACCGATCTCCATCCTTCCACCCCTTCCAAAGTGCTTGAAAGGATGGTTTCTGAGCAGCTCACAGAATACCTTGACAAGTACAAACTGCTCTGTCCACAGCAGCACAGCTTCCATAAAAAACACTCTACCCTCACTGCTCTTGTAGAATACTTGGCCCAGCTCTATGATGCCATAGATAGTGGGATGGCTGTAGGATCTGTATTCATAGACCTCACAAAGGCTTTTGTCCCCGTCAACCACAACCTTCTCAACAGCCTAATGTCAACTGGCCTGTCTGCTGACATGGTAGCATGGTTTGGCAGCTACCTATCTCACAGGACACAATGTGTCAAAATTGGTAACACTCTCTGGGCCAAAGGGGATGCACCTTGGAGTCCCACAGGAGTCCATCCTTGGCCCTCTACTTTAAAGCCTTTTTATCAACATCCCACCACCCCACCCCCATCAGCCTGCACAGCACGCACAGTACTATATGCTGATGATACCATAATATCAGTCGCTGGGAAGGACCAGAGCACTATCACAGCTGAACTACAAGATAGCTTCCACAAACTGGAAACTTGGTTTTGCCATATCAAGCTCCTTCTCAATCACAGAAAAACTAAGTGCATGCTTTTCACTGCCACTCAAAATAAAAATAATTTCTGCCCCCTGATCATACAGAACCTCAAGGGTGAGGCACTTGAACAAGTGCCCATGTTCAAATACCTAGGTATTCTTATGGATAACACACTCACCCTCACCAGCCATATTGATGCTGTTGTCAAATCTGCCAATATGAAACTGGGTGCTCTTTCCTAGCATAGGCACTCAATGATGCCTGCCGCCCTCAGACTTGCTGCTAGCAGCTCAGTACTGTCTTCCATTGATTATGGGCTGCCAGTTTATGGGGCTGGGACAGAGACTGCCCTAAACAGAATAAAAGCTCTCCTTAATAAGGCCTGCTGTCTCACACTCGGGGTAGACCTCTCTACTCACACCTGTATGCTCTATGCTGGGACACGTGCTTTTAAAAAAAGCCCTGTTGATAACCATCCACTAGTTATGAACATATAGTTTTGATATAAATATATGTTTAGACTTCTGCTTATGAAACAGGCCAAGCAGTCAAGCCTCATGGGGCCTGGGATTTTAAAAGTGATGAAAGGAGAGTTTGCACTCTCAGTAACCTAGTGGATAAACTAATTAAGAGCTTCCTTCTGACATCTACCTGTCAGAAGCCTTTGTTAGCAGCTATAGTCCAGGTTGTAACAGGTTGTAAAACGACAGCTGCTTTGAACCTAGGAAACTGGCCATAACAGACTACATTTTACGACCCATCAGGAGGAAAGGAAATTCTGACAGAGACCTGTGAAAATCTTTAAATAGGAGAAATATCTTTCAAGATGTTCTTCTGAAGATCAAAGGGATATTCTGTCCTGTCGTATCCATGCTCTGTGGTTCCCTAATAAAAAAAAATATATATACAGTATATTTTTTATTGAAATATTTAGCAGTGTGGAGTGGTATGGGACAATTCAGTATGAAGAAATGAGAGTGACCCCACAACCAGCATCTCCACAGAGCTATGACATCACAAGCTGCGTGGGACCCTTTTCCCCCTCTGATATTGACAAAGTTGCTGAGGAAACATTGTACTTTTTTACTTTTGGACTCCTGAGAGAACACACTCTTGTTCCAACTTTGCAAGACAAGATATACTTGTATTTGGACTTTCAAGAGACACTTGTGTTCTGGACTGTTAAGAAGCACTTCTACCAAAATTAGGTAATTTCAGTACCACTATTTACCATTTGCAACTGGGGTAGGATTAGTTATTCAGTATAAGGCATTTTGTGTACAAGTGTCCATTTATTTTTTTTATGACTGTACCATTAATGTTATATGTTCTGTGTTTTGTATTTTATTTACTATTTTTAATTCTAGTAAACTCTTTTCCTTGAAATCCTGCCTGAGCCTTTTTCTCATTTTGAGTGTGAATGCTGGGACAGTGTTGATAATTCTGACAGAACTGTTAAGTGCTTATAGTGTCACCATATTCACCAAGGTAAGGAAATACCTAGGTCTCAATTGAGGCAGAAGGGGGAGTGTGAACCAGGTTGTGTGCCTGCTTGGTTAAGTATTACACTGCATTCCCAAAAGAGGGTGTGATATTTGGACCTGATACCTGGGCGTGCTAGCGAAAAAGGGTTCATGTTTGACCCCAGGACTCAAAACTGGTAGTTTGGACTCAAAACAGACAGTAGGGTTACCCAGTTTGTCTCCTGTTCACATATTGCACTTTGAGGTTGGGTACTGTGGAAGCAGAGGGCCCGACCCCCAGAGTGCATCTGTGACAGGGCTAATGCCTCCATCCCTGGGCAATTTTTTCAAACTGGCATTATGTATGAAACATACCAGAAGTGCGGTCAAAGAGAAGCTCCAGGTCCCTTTTAAATGCACTAAACTTGCCCAGAAATCCATTTTTTACCAAGGCCCTAAAAGGTACAATGTGCTACCGGTTGGCCTCACTGAATGCACCAAGATTCATGAATTCAAAACAGGGTTCAGATCCCATCTTGAGACTGCAAAAATCTGTACATGCCTGTACTAATTGCACTTACCTTTTGACACTCATGTCTCAACTTCTGCAATCCTCTGCACCCCCACCCTCCTCCCCTACTCACTACCTGTAACGTACCCAAGTGCTAGCCTCATCCCATCCCCTCCACCCTACCCACCTGCTCCCCACACACCTGTTCCTCCCTCCCTCACTCCCTATCCTCACTGCCTCCTTAGACTATGCCTACCTTTGGCTGATACCCCTTCCTCCTCCCGACAAAGTGGTCCTGTCAGTGGGATCTGGACCACTGCATACTTTCTCTTGCATCTACCTAGAAACTGCCCTTGGTGGCTATTAGCACTTTCATCACATGTATTGCACTCTTACATTTGCTGCTTTTCACTGTGCTAATAAGTCTATGTGAGATGGTCATTTTAACATAGGTATGCCTTATGCAACTTCTTTCTGCACCGTACGAAAACATTGTATTACCATTTTATATTTATGAAATTACTAGGCATTACTGTCTGCATGTGTATGAATCCCTGCATTACTGTTTGCTTAATGTATGTAATGTTTGTATTGTAGTGTTAACTGACTTGGTACCTTTGTAAATGAGTCCTTGACTCAAAAGTATTTAATCCCAAACTGAATGCTGCCACATCCCTTTTATAAAAGTGTGCAGTGGCCATAACTGGGGTTAACATCTGAAAGCTTTACACTTTTTTGGCATGGGGACTTGTAGGAGCTTACTCTTCATTTGTATATGTGTGTGTGTGTGTGTATGTGTGTGCGTGCACTAAGTTTCTTTGGTAGAAGTGTATGTTGTATTGTTTGGTGAAAAGCTTTACGATATTAACCACAGCTAATAAAAGGAGGCTGATTTTCCTGTTTTAATTGAGATGAATCACAATATTGTGAACTTTACTTTGCAAAAAATTAAGCATAAGGGAACTGATAAGGTCTGCAACTACAATAGCCATAGGAGAACATAGTTACACTGCAATTTAACTCAGACAGTAAAGAAATGTGGTATTAATGTATCTTGCATATATTTCCTCAAATAGTGAATGTACATGGACTCCTGAACAAGCCAATGTTTATATGGAAAAAACTATGAAAATAAGAGCATGAAATAAGAAACCAGAGTGTGCTTTTTGAGTGCCCCCCCCCAGCCCCCAACAGTTTGATTGCTGTTTTGACATCCTGGGGCTGGCTGCATATTATTTACTGTTAACAGATGTTCAGCTTCACCTGTAGTTTCCTCCAGGTGTGTGGGCTTGTTGCATGGTTACTCTCTGGCCTGGCTGGGGGTATATCACCTGGCCTTGCCACCATACCTGTGATGGGGTCATTCAGGACATTGTCCATGTCATCAGTCTGCTCCAGTAGTGGACACTGCACTTCTGTGAAGGGAGGTCAGGAAGGTCAGTTGCTCACATACCATACATTGGTCCTAGTGCTGACACATGTATTGTGTTACTTACCATCCATGATGTCCAGCTCATTGTCCTCAAAATCAGTGAACTGTTGGCTTAGCATATTTACCTTTTTATCCTTCACCATACTCAGGTCATGGACATCCTCATCCTCCCCTCCACCAGTGCTCAGTTGGGGCTGCACCTGGATTACTTTGCACAGTTTTAGAAACCCTCACCTATAAAAGGACAAGAACCTGGAATCAGTCCAAAGGAAAGCAACTAAAATGATTCATGACAAGCTGGAGGTGGGAGTGGGTACCTTATGAGGAAAGACTGACTAACCTAATTACAACCAAATAGTACGCTCAAAGCCTTTGCATTGCTCAAAAATGCAATTCACATTTCTGGAGAAGGGTGCTACTGGTGTGTGGCATCCAGTGCACCCCCCCCCCCACAAAGAAACATGGCATTTATTCAACATTCAAACATTTTAACTGCCCAATGGCTTTTCTTACTTTAAACTCCATGTAAAAAGGGGGGTCCTCTTAGTTTTCAGATTGGAATTCCAAAGTGAGCAAACTACACCACCCTGCACGGTGGGACCCTTTCGGTGTAGTCCCTACACTAGCTTCTCAGCTCTGAAATGCCTGCAGTGGCTACTCATAAATATAGAGTGCTGCCTAAATTGGCTTAAATCACATGGCCTTTTTGGCGCCTTAAATTTATTCCAACCAGGAATTTCCAAAAGAGGTGGGAGGGAGCATGCTAAGGGGAGTACCACAACTCCCAAAACTCTAAAAACAACCAAATAGCACGCTCAAAACCTTTGCATTGCTCAAAAATGCAATTCACATTTCTGAAGAAGGGTGCTACTGGTGTGTGGCATCCAGTGCACCCCCCCCCACAAAGAAACATGGCATTTATTTAACATTCAAACATTTTAACTGCCCAATGGCTTTTCTTACTTTAAACTCCATGTAAAAAGGGTGTCCTCTTAGTTTTCAGATTGGAATTCCAAAGAGAGCAAGCTACACCACCCCTGCACGGTGGGACCCTTTTGGTGTAGTCCCTACACTAGCTTCTCAGCTCTGAAATGCCTGCAGTGGCTACTCATAAATATAGAGTGCTGCCTAAATTGGCTTAAATCACATGGCCTTATTGGCTCGTTAAATTTATTCCACCCAGGAATTTCCAAAAGAGGTGGGTGTTCCTGGGTGGAAGTACCTTATTTAAGGAGCCAATTAGGCATGTATTGTAGGCCATTCAAGCAGCACTCTATATCTGTGAGTAGCTACTGCAGGCATTTCAGAGCTATTGAGCTAGTGTAGGGACTACACCGAAAGGGTCCCACCGTGATGGGGTGGTGTAGCATGCTCACTTTGGAATTCCAATCTGAAAACTAAGAGGACCCCCTTCTTTACATGAAGTTTAAAGTAAGTAGAGCCAGTGGCCATGTAATTGTTTAAATACTAAAATGTACCATGTTTTGGGGGGCGGGTTGTGCACTGGTATTCTGCTTTTAACTGTTGTTCTTACCACAACCCAGTAGCACCCCCTAGTAGAAATGTGAATTACATTTGTGGGCAATGCAGAGCTGAGCATGTTGATTTGGGGAAGGTGTGGCACCCCTTACAACATGCTCCCTTCCACCACCCACCTGTAAATGTTCCTGGGTGGAAGTACCTTATATAAGGAGCCAATTAGGCCATGTATTGTAGGCCATTCAAGCAGCACTCTATATTTGTGAGTAGCTACTGCAGGCATTTCAGAGCTATTGAGCTAGTGTAGGGACTACACCGAAAGGGTCCCACCATGATGGGGTGGTGTAGCTTGCTCACTTTGGAATTCCAATCTGAAAACTAAGAGGACCCCCTTCTTTACATGAAGTTTAAAGTAAGTAGAGCCAGTGGCCATGTAATTATTTAAATACTAAAATGTACCATGTTTTTGGAGGGAGAGGTTGTGCACTGATATTCTGCTTTTGACTGACCTAATTCACTGGAGTCTAGGAGCAAGTGATCAAAACCTTCAAGCACCTTCAGGGTATAAACACGGTTGTCAGCTAGCAACTGTTTAAGCTTAGCGAGGGGTCCATCGTAAGGGGTCACATCTATAAGCTGGCAGTGGTGGGATTTAGGAGAGATTTGAGGAAATACTTCTTCGTAGAAAGAGTAGTTGAAAAGTGGAACTGTATCAGTAGAGCCGATCAATGTTAACACAGTGGCAAGCTTAAAGGGAGAAAATGGGTCTGGTGAGATTGATGGCCAGGTCTTGGAACAAATGAGGGAGAGTGGGGTTAGATCAAGCAGAACTGTGGGATGAATGCTCCACTAGGTGCCTAGTCAGTGCTAGACTGTGGAGGGTCTAGGTAGGAACCAGGTCTTTTTCTGTCCATAAACATGGAATACATATATGCATCTATGGGCCTAGCAACAGAGGGACAGCTTTTTTTACTATGCCATGAAGGTCACACCACTTGTGACTTATAATCGTGATGGTGTGGATGGTTTTACTGCCTGTACTACAGGTGGTCTGTATCCCCTCCCACACAATCTGCTTGGGCTGATGTTCCCCTTAATGCGCCAATACCAAACAAGGTTCAATAATTGCAGCACAAATCTGTGGCAATGATTACGATCTCCAACACACTGAAGCTTGTTGTGTGGGGACTTATGCCCATGCCTGACTGTTCCCCCTGCCCATTCTGTTGTGGGGCAGTTGATGTTGGTGAGGCTGGTCAGTGTGCTCTGTGGTTGATGCCATACCCGCAGTATCCTCAGCTGACATTTTCAGGTTAAACCATGCAGGACATTTCAACTCCTCATATGGTAGGGTGAAAAAGCATTCCATAGGAGTGTCCTCAATCCATGGATCAGACTTCTAGTCAATCTGTGCCTCTCCACACCCCTTTGCATATCTGTTAGGTTCGCATATCTCCAGTTCTTTGTGGTTTGGGCCCTAAGTATGCTTGTATGCACTGGCTAAAATGGCTGTGTGTACTCCATTCCGTATCCCTTTTAATATTAGTATTCAGACACTGTAATCATGTCATCCCCGATCCTTCTCTTCTCTAATTCAAATCATTTGAGAATGCCTGCTGGCCCTGTACTAGATCCTCACAATCTCTTCAATGTCCTTTCTGTACTGTAGTGACTAGACCAGAACACAGCTCTCCACATATTGCCTGACCAAGGCCTTGTTTAGGGGGAGGATCTCCTCCCTTGACCTATTTCTTACCCCGTCTAAATGCATCCCAACATTGCATTTGCTTTCTTGACTGCAGTACATTTCCTCCTTGGCTTCAGCTTTCTGTCTATAGTCACCACCAAAAACTTGTTCTCAATGATGCTGCCCACTGCTGGGCCACACGAGGTGTTTCTGGAACCAAGATTCCCCACCTCTAGGTGATGTATCTTAAACTTCCAAACATAAACCTAATCCTCCATTTCTTGTCCCCACAATGTGTGCAAGTCCTCTTAGTAATCCACCCTCCTGTGTCCACTCTTTTAGGCAAATTTATTGTCACCAACAAACATTAGCAGTCTGCCATCCTGGATCTGGTATTAACAAATGGGGATCAAGTCAGGGACATCAAGGTAGAAGAGCCCTTGGGGAAACTATTTAAGGGCATACTAGCATGTCTTCCTTCCTTCCCACTCAGTTTCAGTCCTCCCTTGCCCTAGTCACCTAACAGCAGTGCCCACTCATAATTCTACTGCTATTCCATGCAAAAAACACTTACCCATTCTGCCAGTGCCTCTAGAGATCTGGAGCTTCCTCTGATCCCCCATCCCACCTGTGGAGAGAAACAACTGGAGGCCACACAAAGCCCTTACATTTTATACAGGTTTTTATCCTCTGTCTTCCTGGCTACCCCCTTCTGATTGACCCCTTCCAGCCCTGTCACCTGGCTCCTCCGGGAATTACCTTGCGCCAGTGTCCTTTGCCACAAGACCTTGGCATGTGCCCGGCTGCTGGTGCGGGGCCTGTGAGGGGTCAGTCATCATCTTGTCTCCAGGTTTTTTTTTCCTCCCATTCTCTCCCCCCGTTGCTCCCCTTGGCCTTGGCAATGCATGGTCATGCACACACGTGAAGGCACACATGCGCACCAGCACTGACAATAGCCCCACTCCACTCACCCGGCTTAGTGCCAGCCCCCCATTTGCCCGACACTACATCAAGCCTCCACTTGGTGGCAGCCAAGATGGGAAGCCTACCTCCACATTCTGGGAGAGGAGAGCTGCCTGGCGGCTACTCCATCCATACCAGCCTTCTCCCCCTGGCCGACCCCCTGCAACCCCTGCTCATTCTTGAACACGGGTCACCGACATGATGAGCAGTAAGGTGTCCAGCGCCTCAGCCCTCTACACCACTGGGCCAGTCAAAACCTTTACACTGAAGGGCACACCAGCATGCTGTCCTTCTCGCCCACTGGTTGTGCTATTGGCTGCTTGCTATGACTTCCAGCCCACTCTGTTTCAGCCCTGTCCCTGTCCCCAAACAGCAGTGCCCTCTCCCTAAGGAGAAAACCCCACCTGGTTTGCATTACCACCCTTATGCATCTGCCCTAGACTCTTAGTAAACAGGTCTTCTGTCTTCCAGCTAGTCTTCCTTCTCACCAGGGAGGTTATCTGGTTGTGATCACTGACTCTCACTGGTTCCTTAACCTTCACACTGAAGATGACCCCATCCCCAGTGTTGATAACAAGATCACGGATGGCTTCAAATCTCCCTTGTCGGACAGTCTCTTCTAGTAGGCAGTCCCTAAAGATGGACAGGAATTCTGTCTCAGCCCTGCCACATGCCCACTGAAAACCCCAGTGTAAGCCCGGGAGACTAAAATTCCCCAGGATCATTACTACATCTGATTTGACTACCCTCATAATTTCTCTGACTAGCTGGGCATCATGCCCTGCTGAACTGATTAGGGGCATGTAGTAACCCCCGCTCCCACACACACATCCTGAGTGACTCGTTCACCCATCTTTCCCCCTAGTTTGTCCCAGTTCTGTGGTACTGTTTGCCCTTCTGTTGTACTCCTTGTCCTCCTATAATGACTTCATGAAATGGGAGTGGTGCAGTACAATGGTTGTGAAGCTGCAGTTTTCTGGGAGACATTCTGGAGACTGAGGTGCTGCCTCATCTGCACTCACCTCTTTAGGTTGAGGGCAGAGGTTGCTGGTCTCTGTGCCAAGCTGGCTAGGATCCTGATGACATAATGCCCCACACAGGGGGCCACCAAGTCTGCTGCTGTTGCCCCATAGGTTGTCTAGAGAGAGGAGGGACAACTGGACCTTGGTGGGCTCCAATAGGGTGAAGGTGGTCAGTCAGGAGCACATTTCTCAGCCTCTGCCACTACAGAATTCCTTCACTATTCTAGTAGGATGGAACTGTCATGAGAAAGCACCAGTAGTGGTGGCAAGGGAGGATGTGGGGGTCCTCCAAAGGGGAGGCCCCAAGGTGGGAGGCAGAGAACCTCAGTAGAGGAAAAAGTTGCTTCTGGTAGGGGACTTAATTGTCAGGGGTATAGATATGGTAACAGGAAGGGCTGGAGAGAGGAAAGTTAGGTGCCTACCTCATGGCTCAGCTTGGAGGGATGGACAGCGGATCCTAGGGATTGCTAGGGTGGCAGGACAGGGTGGGGGAGATGGATGTCATTGTCCACCTGGAGATAGACAACCTAGTGAGGGAAGCAGATGGATTAGTACAGGGAGAGTTTAAGGAGCTGGGGTGGGGCATAAGAAAAGTAGCATGAATGGTGTCATTCGCCGCGGTGCTACCTGGCTATGGACATAGGGAGGATAGGTACTCCAAACCAGGAGCTTTAACACAGTTGAAAAAATGGTGCAGGGAGGAGGAGTTCAACTTCATTGGGAACTGGGGGCCACCTTAGAGGGATATGGGTCTATGCAGAGGTGATGGCCTGCATCCATCTGGGAAGGGGACCACAGTCCTCAGTGGAAGGTTTAGATGTTACTTTGATGAAAATTTAAACTAGCTGAGGGGGGAGGCAGAAACACAAAAGGAGGCATAAACTGCCCCCCCCCCCACAGATTGAAGCAACAGCAAGAGAGGGCCTCAAGGAAGGAAACTCCCCCAGGAAAGCAGAAGCATAGTAGAGGACAAGGGGGACAAGAACAAAAGAGGTGGAAATGGAAGGGCCTGATGAGGCAAGGCATGAAGACGGTTGTGAGGGGGAGGGGGAGAGAGAGAAGGTTCAAGTGGCAACATAGGCAGGAAGGGGGGGGTGTAGGCAGAATGGGAGCAAGGTGTGAAAAGCCATATGTGCCAACAAGGAGTCTTGGAAATAAAATTCCAGACCCGGAGTCCATCATGGCAAAGGCAGACCTGGAGCTTGTGGCCATTACTGAGTCATTGAGCACAGGGAGCCATGACTGGGACATGGCCATACCCGGCTACACTCAGTTCAGGAAGAACATGGATGGGAGGATGGGTGGATGGGAGGATGGGTGGATGGGAGGATGGGTGGAGAGGTTATGCTGTATGAAAGGCTGGGTATCAGACAACAGAAATGCAATAGAATTTTGGGGAAAAAGATGGGTTGAAAGTGTTGTGGATCGTCCTGGAGACAGGAGCTAGAGCCACTATTCACATTGAGGTGGTATAAAGACCTCCAACACTGGAAGAAGAATTGGATGAATCAGTGGGGAAAACTATTATCACAATGACTAAAAAGAGGGAGGTTTTGGATTAAAGGCTCCCAGCCATGGCCTCAGCTAGAAGCAGTGCCATAATAGACTTCCTGCAGAGGGCATTCCTCAGGCAGCTAGTCAGAGAGCCCACTTAGGATGGGGCAATACTGGACCTGGTGCTCACAGACAGGGCCAGTATTTCAGACTTTTCAAGGTGGGATGCCATCTGGGGACCAGCAACCACTGTACAGTGTGGTTTAACATAAGGATGGCAGCAGAGACAAACCACACAAGGGCAAGGGTCCTGGACTTCAGGAGGGCAGATTTTTTTAAAAACGGGTGAATGACTCAGAGACAACCTAACAGGGGGAATTGCCTGGGTGGGATGGGGGAACAGTAAGCCAAATTAAGGGACGGCATAGCGATGGCAACAAATCTCTCTATAGAAATATAGAAAGTGACAGCAGAAGGGGACTGCAAGGTCCATCTGGTCTGCCCAAGAACCTACCTCGTGATATTCCCTCTCCCCTCCTTTGCCTTTCCGTATGCTACCCTTTATGTCTATCCCATATGTTCTTGAACTCGCTTACCGTTTTGGCCCCCTCTACCTCCCTGGGTAGGCTGTCCCATGGGTCCACCACCCTCTCTGTAAAGATGAACTTCCTTGTATTATTCCTGAACCTCGCCCTCCCTTCAGTCTCATCTCATGCCCTCTCGGTCTCCCGCTCTCTTTGAATTGGAAAATCTCCTGAACGTTAACCTTATTTTTTTTTTTTTTTATTTAGTTGTTTAACCAGGTATAGCACACTAAGCTGAAAGCTTTTTTACAGGAGCGACCTGGGAGCACAAGGAGGTTAAGTGACTTGCTCAGGGTCACACAGTATGCAAGTGGAAGCAGTGGGATTCAAACCCAGGTCTGGTCTGCTGGATGTCACCAGATTTGCAGCTCAGAGCCTTAGACCACTGTGCTATACTGCCTCCCTTATATATTTAAAAGTATCAATCATGTCACCCCTCTCCCTCCTCTGTTCCAGGGAGTACATGCTGAGTTCCCTCAACCTGTCCTGGTATGCCATATGGTGCAGTCCCTGAATCATTTTCATGGTCCTCCTCTGCACCATCTCAATTCTATGTCTCTTCAGAGGTGTGGCCTCAAGTACTATATGCAGTACTCCAAATGGGGGAGCACCGGCGCCTGTAGAGTTGTAACACCACTTCACTCCTGTGACTCGTGATTCCCCTCCCGATGCAGCCCAGCATGTCACCTGCCTTTAGTGTTGCCTTTTCACACTGTTTAGCCACTTTCAAATCTTCTGATATAATGACCCCAGGTCCCTCTTCTGGCTGGTGGAGGGTAGCTTCTCTCCTCCCAGGTAGTAATCCTCTTGGGATTGTTTCTGCCTAAGTGCATGACTTTGCACTTTTTGGTGTTGAATTTCAGCTGCCATGTTTCTGACCATTCCTCCAGTTTCCTCAAATCTGAAGTCATACTTCTCACACCCTCAAGGGAGTCCACTCTGTTGCAAATCTTGATGTTGTCAGCAAATCAACACACTTTACCTTTCAGCCCATTTGCAGTGTCTGCTATGAACACACTGGAGAGTAGGGGACCTAGTACCGAACCCTGTGGTACCTCGCTGGTCACCTCCTTCTCAGGTGAAAATGCTTCCTTTACCTGAACCCCGTGTTCTTCCTCTCAGCCAGCTACTCACCCACTCAACCACCTTCCTGCCCACCCCCATGTGGTCCAGCTTCCTTACCAGTCTTCTGTATGGAACAGAATCGAAGGCTTTGCTCAAGTCCAGATAGACAACATCTACCACCGCGCCCTGATCTACTATCCTTGTAACCCAGTTGAAGAAGTTGATCAGGTTAGTTTAGCAAGACCTACCTGCCATGAACCTATGCTCTTTTGGGTCTTACTGCCCACTGGATTCCAGATACGTTATGATTCTCTGAGTAGTGTCTCCATTAACTTTCTATCACCGACGAGAGGCTTACTGGACGATAATTGCCAGCCTCCTCCCTGCTTCGTGGAGCAGAACCACTGTTGCCCTTGTCCAGTCTTCCTGTACGGTCTCACTCTCTAATAATTTGCTGCTAGTACACTCCCCAGCTCCCTGAGAACTCTAGGGTGAATCTCATCTGGTCCCATGACCTTGTCAACCTTTAGTTTATTTAAAGCTTCCAAGACTTGAGCCTCTGTGAAGGGGCTTGTATCAAACCTCGGTCCCTGGGTGTTGCAGCTTTACAGGCTTGGCCCATTCCCTGCGTTCTCTTTGGTGAGTACAGAACAGAAGTACTGGTTGAAGACTTCTGCTTTCTTGCAATCTTTTTCTACCAGTTTCCCTCCAGTATCTGCTAGTCTAACAATCCCCTTCCCTTGGTTTTCCTCTTTTCCCTTATGTACCTAAAGAAGGCTTTATCTCCCTCCTTTACTCCCTGTGCAATCCTCAGTTCAGTCAGGGCTTTAGCTTTCCTTACTGCCTACCAGCTTACCTCTGTGCTACCTTATAGGTTTTCTTATCCTCACCTTTCATTGACACCCTCAACTTTGTATACTCCTTTTTCTCCCTTACTATTGCAGCCACCTCCCTGAAGAACCAGAGGGGTTTCCTTTTCTTATTTGCATTGCTCACCCTTCTGATGCACTGTTCAGTTACCTCTGTGATAGCTCCTTTGAGATACTCTCACATTTTGTCTACTCCTTTTTCTTCCCTGTATCTAAGACTCTCTGCCAGGTAGTGTTGCTTGGATAGTGCCGCCGTTGATCCGTCAGTGATTCGGCAGATGGTGGTGCTATTTGTGTGGGATCCATCCCTGAATCCAGAGGAATACAGAGGTCAACTTCCAGGTCGGTTCCCACATTATCTGGTGCTGGATCCCTGGATCTGGCACCGGATAACACAAGATCCAATGACCGGATCCATGGGCAGATAGTGATGGTATGCGGCTGAATCCACTATCCTGCTGGGAGGCAGGTGTCTGGTGGATCTGGATTGGTCTGGATACATCCAAGCAACACTACTGCCAGGCTGTCTCATCTTCTGAAAGTCTGCTTTTCTGAAATCTAAAACCCTGATCTTGGAATGACTAATGTCTTTACTAGTGTTTACTTTAAATCCCACCATGCGGTGGTTGCTATTTCTTAAGTGACACCCCACTTCTACCTCCCTTACCCTGTTGCTGTTAGTTAAAACCAAGTCCAGGACAGCTTCACCTCTGGTAGGAGTTTCCACAAGCTGCCTCGGTCCTGCACCCTGCAGGGCCATTTACAAAGTCCCTTCCTCTTGATGAAGATGTTGTACAAGATTTCCAGTTTATGTCTAGCAAGCTAAAATCCTCTACTATTATTGTCTTGCTCTTGTCTGTCATTTTGTGGAATGTCTCCATCATTTCCTTGTCCCCAATATCCCCTTGCAACAGGGGTCTGTAGATGACTCCTATGCTAATGGCTGCCCCGATCCTGTCTCAGCTGTTACCCATAGTGCTTCTAACTCATCTGGGATCCCCTGAATCTCTGTAGCCTTGATATCCTCCTGGACATATAATGCTACCCCACACCCTTTCCTACCCTTCCTGTCCTTTCTGTACAGGTGGTGTCCCAGAATAGCCGTGTCCCAACCATGGTTCTCTGTGAACCAGGTTTCCATCATGGTCACTAAGCTGAGTTCAGCTTCTGCCATGATGGCCATGAGATCAGGTATTTTGTTCACCAGGCTTCTTGCATTTATTGTTTTACCCCCACTCTCAGCACAGGTGAGTTTCCTTTTGTTTTGCCATGCTTCTTTAGTACCCTTAATGGATCTCCTTTGGTCTGCATCTGTGGTTTCGGACAAAAGATTTATGGGGCTGTTTCAGTCTGCACCTGTGGTTTTGGACAATAGATTTATGGGGCTGTTTCAGTCTGCACCTGTGGTTTTGGATGAAATGCTTTATTGGAAAGGTTTCCACCCCTTGTTTGTACCCCTGCCGGAACTCCTCGGATCTGTACCTGTGGTTTCGGACAACAAATGTTGTTTGAGTTTTGCCACAGGTACTGACAAGAGAGTTTTTTTCCTAACTTGTATGATATTATCATGCTTTGGAGTAGTTACATTTTCATTTGCTGCTGTCAGGGGGGTAGTGACCTTCTTACCACTCGCCTTGGTTTGTGTCATCACCACCTCCCCGGCCTTCAGCCTTTACTTTAAATGGACCGCGTACACATCACATTTTTGACCAAGTGCCCTCACATGAAATAAATGAACAAAACAGGAGAAAAAGAGACCACTAAGGTTCTCTAGGGAAGTGTTTGCGAAGGTAAATGGTGAAGGGGTGACATTCAGGATGTACAAGGAGACACAGAGTGGAAGACAGGGAGGTGTACCAGGAAAAGCAAAGGGAAGCAGGGAAGGTGGTGATGGGTGCAAAGGCGCAAACAGAGGCAAGAATAGCAAAAGAGGTAGCTGGGGGAAGATTGTTTTCAGATACATAAGCGATAAGAGGAAGACAAGGGGATGTATTGGTATTGTGAGATTAAGAAGGGCAGGGGGTAGACTGTGCAGAAGGGGATCAGGAAAAAGCAGATATCTTGAACTGATACTTCTGCTCAGTTTTCACAGTGGAGGGAGATGGGGATGGACCACATAGAAGCAGCAGGAATACTGGGAGGAGGGAGGTGGACACACTGTCAGTCTTGGGGTATGTGGTGCCCCCAGGCGAACTTGAAAACGGTGCCCCCTGGAAAAAAAATTGTAAATCTTTCCTCATTTTTTTTTATGTTTGCTTGCACGCATGTGCAAGAAACATAGTGCCATCATCTGAGTTTTTCAGAGGTGTGTCAGCATCTTCCAGTTCAGTCAGTGTGTTTGCAGGCGTGGTCACAGTTCTCCAATCACTGCTGGAGCTGTCTACGACAGCAGCTGAAAATGCAGTGGCATACAGTTGAAAGAGGGAGCTACGCTTCAGTGAGCAGCTCCTCCCCCCCCCCAACACACACACAGATCAACTGTGTTGGTTACCTGATAGATTGCTGTAGTCTTGTCTAGCTTAGAGAGACAAGCCACACATCATTAGTTTAATAAACTGTTCCCTGCTACAGCAGAACCACCAAAATGTGTGGGTGCCTAACAGTCCTTACACATGCCAGCTCTCCAAAGCACACCTTCATGGACTCCATGGGTTCTAATCCTCCAGAAAAAAAATACCTCAGCATTTGATGTGAAAACTCAGACTTTGTTGTATGTGTAATTCCAAGCGTTTTCTCTTACTAGACTCTGTCAATGTGAACTCCCTGCTGCCAAAACCTATGCAAATGAACTTGAGCATACTGTACTACCTGCCGCTGAAGCAAAGAACAGCCAGAATGCACAAAGGAGAACATACTGCTATGCATTTCAGCAGCAGCCAGTTGCCGAAGTTTTCATGACTGAAGCACTTTAATGCGCCTTTTAGTGCTGTCGTATACACACCCCTGTATGGTAATTCACTAAACTGCACACTTAGTCTGGGAATGCAGCTTCAAAATATTTTTTTTTTCTCTGAATTGCCGTGAGCTGGCATTTAGATAGAATCACACAGCTGTTTCTCAAATCAGATGCTCAATGAAGTCACATTACCTTGTGACCCTAAATATCTTAGGGTTGGACATGTGCCCTAACAAAATAGCGAAAACCAGGTATAGAAAAGAAACATAAATTCAACCGTAGACTCACAATCAAATCCACCCTTTTCTCCGTGAATCTGAAGCCGCCTAACAGCCCACCCCTGGGTGCTCACACTCCTCCACCCGCACAACATATGGCCGGCAGGGGTGCTGTTGCATTTTTTCATAATTTCCTGATCCTGTTGCTGCCACCATACTGATACAGTAATTCTTTTATGGCTCAAAACTGCTTGACATTAGCTGAATTATAAATGGCATCCCTGTTTGACGCTGTGGTGCGGAATATGGTGGTGCTCAAATTTTAAGCCAAGTATTACGTGCAGATATGTTGTTATTGACTCATGCCACTTACCATTTTATACATCTATTGATTTTTTCAATTAACTTTTGCTGACAAATGTTGATGTGAGGGATTCTGGTGTCACAATTCAGTTCAGCGACGTGTAACATCTTAGTGCAGATGCTAAGTAACTGTTTAAAATGCTGAAAAGTTAACAGCCATGAAAATGCATGAACTTCTTTCTTCAGTGTCTGGAGCTGTAGTGGTGTTATTGGCAAGTGCATGTCACTTTGCTCCAGATCTATCAGTGAGATGTCTATTCTGTGCAATGGACAGTGACTGAATGTTATCAGCTGACAGTTTTCATTTCATTACCAACAGATAAATATTCAGGGCTTTGCAAATGCAACTTTGCTGGTAGCACAGATTCATGCCCCCAAGTGTCTGTCATCAGTTAGTGGTTATATCTTAACTGATGATCACAAAAAATATGAAATTTCCGCTGAGTAATGTAAATGCCAATCCACCTAAGCACCTTTAGGATGCAAACAGAATTTGAACGTATAGGGATTCTGTACCAGTGTATCACTCCGCGGCACAGCAATGGTTAATAAGTTTAAGCACATTCTCAGGACATTGTTTCACTTGCCCTCTCCCCCCACTACGATCCTGGTCACCCAAAATAAACCTGACATTTTAGTATCTGTTTTACATCTTGGCTCAGTTAGGCAATCAGCTCTGTAAGAACATAAATGGACATATAAATGGGGACTATAAGAACATGCCGTGGGTGCTTGTGCCTTAGTCCAGCTGTGCAACATCAGCCTGAAGCTCAGGTAGGGCTTACTGTCTACCACTTTGTTCACCCCCCATGTACCTGTACCATTTCACATCCTCCCTTGCATTAGTCCAGCTGTGCAACATCAGCCTGAAGCTCTGGTAGAGCTTACTGTCTACCACTTTGTTCACCACCCCCCCATGTATCGCTGTGCTACATCAGCCTGAAGCTCTGGTAGGGCTTACTGTCTACCACTTTGTTCACCCCCCCATGTACCTGCACCATTTCACATCCTCCCTTGATCTACAGTGAGTGGATCCCTCATTCACACGTCACATATGCACGCACAAAAAAATAAAAACCCAGTCTTCAAAAATTAAGATACATTTATTATGTTTGCTTGCACGCATGTGCAAGAAACATAGTGCCATCATCCAAGATTTTGGAGGTGTGTCACCCCCTCTTCCAATTCAGTCAGTGTGTTGGCAGGCGCAGCCTCTGTAAGCAATGCATGCTGGAGCTGTCTATGACAAGCTCCAAAATGCAGTGGCATACAGTTCAAAGGGAGCTATGCTTCAGTGAGCAGTGATAAGATCCGGCTTGCTCATGTGCAGCTCCCCACTGACTTCTGCAGAGCGTCTTGGCGCCGCCCCTTACACACACTGTATAGCGGCGGGGTGCCCAATCCCCTGTCAGCTGTGCTGCGCTCCCCCTGCCCCAAAGCCTTCCAAATGCCATTCTGGGTCCACCCCAGCGTGGCAACTCATGATATAGCGATGGGGGTGCCCAATCCCCCGTTGGCTCCACTGTCCTCACCCCTGAGTACTGGGTGCCCGCTGAGGGCCACCCCAGCATGTACTGATGCTTTGGGCGATGGGGTGCCCAACCCCTGTCAGCTGAAGCGCCCCAACCATTCTTGTGCCATGCTGGGAGCCCACCCCAGCGTGGCAAACGCCACGCCATCATTGAAAACAAAAGAACACCTGTAAAGAAAAAACAGTCCCATGTAGTCTCCCTGGCCCCTCCACAACCACTGCACACCCACTGCTCACCCCTGCCTCCCCACACCCCTCACCCTATACTTGCCTCTGGACCTCGGCGCGACGATCTTCGGTGGACCAGGAACACGTCTGCACTCTTCAAAGCCGACCACGAACTGAGGAAATGCCGGTAACCTGTATAATGGGCTAGATAGGGGGTTTTCAACTTTGTTGCATATCTCAGGCATTTTTTGGAATTTTTACACCAAATTTTCACATGGGGTTTTGTGACCCCTTCTCATGAATGATGTCACTGTCATGGCATTATTCGGGCCCGAAGGGTGATTTCGCAGTCACTGTGCGAAATCACCTTTTAGGACCGATTAATGAAATGACACTGCCAGTGTTCATAAAGTGGGCAATCAAGAAGTCTATTTTGAAAATTTGGTGGAAAAATTTCAAAAAACGACTGTTTAACGAGCGTGCGTTGTGCAGTTCCTACGCACACTCGTAAGTTCGCAAATTTTCAATATTTTCACTCCAGATTTTCAACATTGCCATTTTACCACACCTTCTTATAAGTAGTACAGCTGTCATTTTTCACATCTCACCCAAACGTGTTTCGCTCATGTAGCACACAATGGCGCAGTCGGTGTGCTAAATCAAATTAGGGACAAATTAAGAAAATCACAGTGGCACTGTTCATGAGCAGAGGTCTTAAAATGGCTATGTTGAAAATTTGGTGAAATCAAAAATGACTGTTTTGAGCATCGTTGTGCAGTTCTCGTCACGCTCGTAAGTTGCGAATTTTCAATATTTACACTCCAGATTTTCAACATTGCCATTTTACCACACCTCCTTATGAACAGTACAGCTGCCATTTTTCATATGCCGCCTAAAATGTGTTTTAGCACATGTAGCGCATAATGGTGCTGTTGGTGTCGCAAAGCAATGTTTGGGACAGATTAAGAAAATCACAGTTACACTGTTCATGAGCAGAGGTCTTAAAATGGCTATGTTGAAAATTTGGTGACAAAAGTCCATAAAATGACTGTTACGTGTGAGCATTGCGCAATTTCCACGCACCCTCGTAAGTTCATGACTTTGTAATATTTTAAGTCCAGATTTTCACCAGTGGCATTTTTCCACACTGCCTTATTTACAATACAGCTGTAATTTTTCACAACATGGGTGAAGTGTGTTTTCACACTTTCAGCGCAGAGATGCGTGGTTGCTGTTGGAAATTATTGTTCGGGACAGATAAAGAAAATCACAGTGACACTGTTCATGATCGGAGGCACCAAAATGCCTGAGTTGACAATCTGCTGTACAAAAATCCCCAACCTAATTATATTACGGGTGTGCGTTGCACAGTTTCTATGTACGCTCTTGACTCACCATTTTTTAAATATTTTTACTGCAGATTTGCAACATTGCCATTTTTTACACCTCCCCATGAACAGTACAGCTGTCATTTTTTACATCCTGTTCGGAATGTTTTTGCACCTGTGGTGCTAAATGCCATAGTCGCTGTGCATAAGCAGCTTTCGGCTAAGAAACTGATATTCCCCCTGTTCATGAGGTGGGGTCACAAAAAAACCATGTTGAACATTTGGAGTGAAAATACCAATGAACGCCTGAGGTATTAGGGTTTCCAACCATAACGCCCAACCCTGTAGAGAATGACAGGCATCAGGGGTGTGACTTGGGATTCTTCCCTGTAATGCTCATACCATTCCACACCCTGCAGCCAGTGAGAAGCATCGAGGTATGCCTTGGACTCTTCGGCCCCAAAGTTCATCCCATTCTCTTATATCGCACCCATCTCACTGTATTTCCTAATGGAATGGGGTGTGCATAAGGACCAAAGACCCCAAGGAACACCGTGACACTTGCCAGTGTCTGCAGGGTGGGGTGTACTGAAATGGCATGGCCGTTATGCCTGACAACCCAAAGGCACACCCTAATGCCTGTCACTCTCTGCAGGGTGGTGGTAGGGTTGGCTTCAGTTCAATACTTCACTGCCATTACTATTACGCAGCTCTGTAACTTCTACACTACCACTGCCAATGCCAGCAAGCAAACATTCGGCATTGATAAATGCTTGTTGTTTTTGTTATGGCAATGTATTTTCATCCCCCCCTATTGCTGGGTGCCCTAGGCACCAACCTTGTTCGCCTACTGAAACAAGACTATTCACAGAGGAGAGAGAGGAGGATTGTTAAAAGGGCTGTGTGCAGCAGGAGGGCCCAGAGGCAGTGTCCCTCGCATGGAGTGGCGCGGTCAGTAGTCGGACCGCCAGAGATCTCCCCTGGAGCCTTACAGGGGCTGTGTGCAGCAGGAGGACCCAGACCTAGCGCAAAGTGGCGTGGTTGGCAGTCAGATCACCAGAGAGCCCCCTGGAGCCTTAAAGGGGCTGTGTGCAGCAGGCTGTTTGCTCTTTCCGAGGTGTGGGGGCTCGGCACAGCTGGCAACAGGGAGTAACCTTGAGGGGGCGAGGCTAGTCACTTAAAAGTCTGCACCACTCACAAGCAGGGTATGGGTGTGTGCAAGGGTGGGGAGCTGTGTAACAAGGGTAAGGAACTGGGGGATGGAAAGAGGAGATGTGAAATTGGATTCTGAGGTGAGGGAGACAAGGCTTGGGGGTGATGGGCACAGTTAGTAAACAGGGGGTCGGCAGATGGGGATAGTATGCAAAGCGCAGGTGCAGGAGAATGCAGGGTCCTAGTGTTGGGGGACTCCATAATCATGGGTATCAAATGGGGGTGGGATCTAGTGAGGGCAGGAGGAGCTCTGAGAGGGTTGAATGTATGCCGGGAATGACAGTGCATAGGGTCACACACCTAGTGCATTCTTTAGTAAAAAAAAAAAAAACATGGGGGGTGCCACTCATTGTGGTACATATTGATACCAATGATCTGGGGGGAAAATAGTGTGAAGGAAGTGCAAGCCAGGTACAGGGAGATGGCATGAATCTGTATGGCAGAGGGGAGCACCATCACGTTCTCAGAAGTTCTACCCATGCCAAGGGACTCGTTAGAGAGGAAGCAGAACATTTGTGATTTTAACAATTGGTTGAGAGATTGTTGTGTGGCCATGGAGTATGGATTGGTGGGTGTATGGGGATATACATGGGACAATAAAGATCTATTTGCAAGAGATAGGCTTCACTTAAATATGGAGGGGAAGGAGGTTCTAAGGAACAAACTGGGGGATTATATAAGAAATAGGTGGGATTTAAACTAGTGATGGGGGGCTTGATAGTTTGAGGTGAACAGGAGAGCAAAGCACAGGAGGGAGGGGGGCCCCTCCCCCATCAGAAACAGAGGTGATGGATAAGTCTGACTCAAACCAGGCATGAGGCATGGGAGTAGGGAGGATAGGGGAAGATTGTAGGAGGGCTTGGATGGTGGTCCTGATAAGTGCAAGGCGTTTAGGGAATAAGATGCCAGAGTTGCAGGCAATGTTGTTGAGGGGGTAGATGTGGCAGCAGTCACAGAGATTTGGGCCACACAGTGCCATGAGTGGGACATGAAGATACCGGGGTACATAGGAAGGATAGGATAGTTGTCGGGGGGGGGCGGTGGTATTGTTCATTAGAGATGGGATAGAGAGCAGTAGGGAGGAGGATGGGGAAGAGAACGTAGAGGAGATTTGGGTTATCCTAAAGGATATCAAGGGAAGGAGGATCAATCTGGGAGTGGTCTACAGGCCTCCAACACAAATGGAGGAATTAGACAGCGAAAGGACTGTGAATATGAAAAGGCACTGCAGCAGGGGTAGGGGTAGGAATGTGATACTGGGTGATTTTAACATGCTGGGAACAGACTGGCACACCATCTGCAAGGGAGCAAAGGGTGCTTGACACCCTCCAGGATGAATTCCTGACTCAAATGGTGGGGGAGCCAACCAGTGAATAACATCCTGGATATGATACTCACAGATGGCGACCATGTAAAGGACTTGGAGGTGGAAGTCCAGCTGGCAGGGAGCGACCACTCTACTGTGTGGTTCACCCTAGACCTGGGGAAAGGGAGGATGCAAACAAAGACCACAGTGGTGGACTTCAGGAGGGCAGACTTTGGGGTGATGGTTGCCATCCTCAGGGAACATTAAGGGAAAATCAATCCAGGGATGTGCACGGAGAAGCAGTGGAAAATTCTGAAACTGGGCATCCTGGAAGCCACCAAAACCTGCACAAGACCTCTACAAAAGACAACTAGGGATCGGAAACCTTGTTAGTGGACAAGGTAGGTGCAGGAGAGGGTGTGAAACAAAAGAATGACCTTTAAAAGGTATAAGTGCTCTTGTAGTGAGGCAGACAGAGAGGAATATCACATGATCATCAGGGAAGTCGGTAGGGTGGTAAGAACTGCCAAGGCTGATAAGGAACTTAGGTTAGCACAAGGGATTCGGGGGGAAAATGAATTCTTTAGATATATTGGGGAGAGAAGGGGGGGCAGATAAGCAGGATAAGGAAGGATGGGGGATGGACTGAGGGAAAGATGGAACAGGTGGAAGTGCTCAATGATGATTTCAGCTCAATCTTTACTAAGGAAAGAGATGGAGCATTTCTACAGGGGGAGGCAGGTTAGGGGATGGGGGGGGGTGCACTCACTGATGGTGAGATCCAGGTGGGGATGGTGAGAGGCTCTCAAGTCCTTGAGGACTGATAAAGCCCCAGGTCCAGACGGCATCCACTCTAGGGTTCTAAAGGAGCTGGTGGAAGACTTAGCTGCTCCATTGATGGATCTATTTAATTCCTCCCTCCAAACAGGATGTGTCCCTCTGGACTGGAGGATAGCACTTACAGTACCACTTCACAAGAGTGGGCCTTGGGATGAACTGCGGAACTACAGACCGGTCAGCCTGACATCCATAGTGGGGAAAATGATGGAGGCCATCTTAAAAGAAAGGATGGTGGAATTCCTGGAGGCATAATGTTTTTCAAGATGAAAATCAACATGGGTTTGTCCAGGGGAGATTGTGTCAAACCAACCTAGTCTAATTTTTTGACTGGGTGACAAGGTCCTTGGATGGTGGAAAGCCTATTGGTGTCCTGTACCTGGACTTTATTAAGGCTTTTGATTCGGTCCCATATGGGTGGTTGATAAGGAAACTAAGGAATCTAGGGGTGGGAGATAAAATGGTGGGGTGGATAGCAAATTGGCTTAGCAACAGGCAACAGAAGATGGCGTTGAGGGGTGAGGCCTCAACTCACAGACGGGTCATCAGTGGGGTCCCACAGGGTTTGGTGTTGGGCCCTATTCTTTTCAATGCGTTCATTGCAAACATCAGGGAGGGAGTTTGGAGTAAAATGAGCCTGTTCCCAGATGATTCCAAACTGGAAGCTGAGGTGGATAGTGAGGAGGGTAGGAGGACCATCCAGGATGACTTTGGGAGGCTTGAAAAGTGGGCAAACAAGTGGCAGCAAGGGTTTAATGCTTGTAAGTGTAGCGTGCTGCATCTAGGTGGTAGGAATCCTCGGTATAGCTACCATTTGAGGGGAGAACGGCTAGTGGTCTCCATGATGGGAAAGGATCTGAGGGTGATGACTGACACCAAACTGAGCAACTCTGAGCAATGCAGGAGAGCGGCTGCCAAAGCTAATAAAATGCTTGGGTGTATCACTAGGGGGATGACGTCCAGGAGCAGGGAGGTTATACTCCTTCTGTACAATTTGCTGGTGAGGCTGCACCTAGAATATTGTGTGCAGTTCTGGACCCCTCGCTTAAAGAGGGACATCACTCTGTTAGAGAGAGTCCAGAGAAGGGCACCAAAGATGATCCGGGGTCTGGGGAAATGGCTTATGAGGGCAGACTTAGTGAGCTAAACATGTACTCCCTAGAGGACAGAAGGGATGGGGGGATATGATAGAGGTCTTCAAATATCTGAAGGGGATCAATGGGGTAAAAGTGGAGGGTCTGCTCTATTTAAAGGGGGAAGGGACTACAAGAGACCATAGTCTAAAACTAGCAGGGGAAAGGTTCAGAGGGGAAATGGGGGGACACCACTTCACAGAGAGGGTGGTGGTACCCTGGAATGTGCTTCCAGAGGAGCTAATAGAGATGGAAACTATGGGGGGTTTCAGGAAGGGTTGGAACCGGTACAGGGGAGGGATACAGGTTGGGGAATACAAAAAGTGAGGTGGAACAGCAGTGGTAAGTTAACAGTGAGCTGCAGCAAGGGCAGACAAGATAGACCATTAGACCTAATCTGCTGGCAACTTTGTATGTATGTATGTTTGTATGACTTATGAATCTGAAAGTGGATAAGGCAATGGGGCCAGACGGGGTACACCTATAGATGCTGAGGGAGCTCAAGGAGGTACTGGCTGCACCTCTGACAGTCCTATTCAACAACTCACTGCAAACAGGAGTGGCTTCAGAGGACTGGACAAGGGCAGGTGTAGTCTTGCTTCATAAAAGCAGAAGCAGGAAAGAGGCTGGCAACTGTAAACTGGTTAGTCTACTGTCAGTGGTGGGGAAGCTAATGGAGAAACTATTACATGAATGACTAGTGCAGTACCGTGAATCCAGCAGGTGACAAGACTCAGAACAGCATGGATTCTCAGGGGGATATGAGGTTATGTCAGATGAACCTAATTGATTTCATTGACTGAGTGAACATGGAAATAGATCAGGGTAGGAAGATGGGCGTGGCCTATTTAGAGTTCAGCAAGGCCTTCGAAGCTGTACCACACAGGAGGCTTATAAGGAAACTGAGCAGTCTGGGGTCAGACCAAAGGTGGTAAACTAGGTATGGAACTCATAGCCGTTGCCAGGGGGGTTCATCTGGTTCGAAAGAACCCCCCCTTTTGAAACTCCCCCTTTATTTTCATTATTTGTAAAAAAAAAAAAAATTTTATCATTTCTGTTTATTTTTTTACTGTTACAGAGTGCTAATGCACACATGATGAACCCCAGTATTTTGTCTCTGCATTCACCCCCCCTCCTTCTGCTGTCAATCAGTTCCCTCATTACCAGTAAGATGACTGGAGCTGCTTTGTCAGTCTTTCTCTGCACCCTCCCCTTATGACTGGCTGGCCAATTGGAGTTCACATCAGCATCGTGAATGTGACCTCAATACAGCACGCCCACTGCCTACAATTCACATTGTCAGCTAGCACTGGAGGAAGATGGAGCATAGTGGCAGGCTCAGAGATGACGTCACAAAAGAGCAAAAAAGAAGTAGAGGACCTCAACTTATAATATTATCAATTACAGGCAGGTAAATTTTGCTGGCCACTATTGCCAAAGATGTGTTCTTTAATAACTGTATATTAAGGGATAGGCTGTGCAGTTGGGCAAGAGAGCTTTTCATGGGGCGGGCTGAAAATGTAGATATAAATTATTTAAATCCCCCCCCATACAAAAAGCAAAGTTGTCATGTTTCATATGCCTGTTTTAACTTTTCATAAGTAAAGCAAAAGAGGTACCACAGTGGAGAGGCAATGCAAGTGTTTGGAAGGGTCTGGCTGGGATCTGCACTGCCACCTCATTAATTGTGCTGTTCAGAGAGGTCTTCACTGTGGTCCCATTTTCATGGACATTCAGTACCACTTTGGTCTGTGTCATCTGTGCCAGATGCCGTTAAATCAAATAAGTTGTCATGTGTTTTTTCCAGATGACCACGTGCCAGTAGAATGACATTTGTTGCTGCAGTTCACTGTTTTGAACATACCCACTGTACTTTTGGAAGCATGGTGGGGTGGGGTTGGCATTTAGGACATGGTAACTTTGCACTGAAAATCCCCACCACTGTAAAATTACCTTTCCCCTCACTCCCTTTATCATACCTACCACATTGGAGAATGGAGTGGGGGCAACAATTGTAGTACTCAATATTGAACTAAGACTTATGTTACAGATTTTTTTCCAAGCAGGGTGCCTGGAATAGAATAGAAACATAGAAATATAGACAAGGATGGCAGAAAAAGACCAGAGGTCCATCCAGTCTGCCCAAGTTCGCTATAATCCCTGGAACCTACAATTTCTCCAGGGTACTAATCCTCCCTGTCCTCTTTCTAGTCACCTCCTTGGTCCTGTTGCCTCCAGTAACCACTAGTCCCTTCAATATGTCCCAGCCTGCTTGAATCCTCTGACTGTTTTTACACCCACCATTTCAGCTGACAGACTGTTCCAAAGTTCCACCATCTTTTCCATAAAGTAGTATTTCCTCACATCTCTCCTGAACCTACCTCCTGTTAATTTCCATTAGTGTCCATGTGACCATGAATTGGTACGCAGGCTAAATAGTACCCCGTAGTTCACTTTAATTCATTTCAGGAACTTAAAGATCTCTGTCATATCTCCTCTCTCCCTTCTGGTCTCCAATGAGTACATATTTAGTGCCTTGAGGCACTCCTCATAGGATTTGCCCTGCTGTCCCTGAATCGTTTTAGTTACTCTGCGCTGCACTGTCTCCAACCTATCCTTATCCTTTCTGATGTGAGGACTCCAGAACTGGGCACAGTACTCTAGGTGAGGCCTCACCAGGGATCTGTAGATGGGAAGTATTACCTCCTTTCTTCTGCTATCAATACCCCTACCAATATATCCCAGCATCCTGCTAGCCTTGCTATAGGCCATGTTGCACTGACTCAATTACTTAAATGGTATATTGAGTTGTGGATGGTTGGGGTAACAACAAGGGGTAGGGAGAGTCCAGATATGAGTTTTTTAGACTTAAAATAAGCCACAAAAGAGCACCACTGAGCATACCATAGCCCATGGTTTCTGGAGCCTATCAGACCCAGACCCCTGCCCTAGTAGCAAGCCAGCACTGCAGTAAGTTAGTAGTGTACAATACCCAGCCAAAACCAGCTGCAGACACTGTATTGAGGTTCAGTGCGTTGGCATTTGCTCTCTCTATATATATCTATCTGTATATCTACATATGTAATAGATAACCCACTCTAAGGTGTGCATTCGCACTCTGATATCATACCCATGCAATTGTGCGTTGTTAAATATAAGTCCGCAGGCCGAGTGCATCAACCACCCAAGGCGTGTGTATATCAGAGCGCAACCGCACATCCTAGAGTGGGTTATCTATCTTATAAAATGGCAAAATTGTTTTGGAGGGGGGGTAAAACTGCAGGTGTGTGGTCGCGCTCTGATAGATGCATGGTCATGTGATGTGTTTTATACAATCAGAATGCTGGATTTGTTATTTACTTTGCTTCCCATTTTATAAATACACACACACACACACACACACACACACACACACACACACACACACAATCTGAGCCACCCAGATAGTAGTAATTGTCCTTGGAGCAGGAGCAGGAGGTGGAGGGGAGCTCACAGATGAGTTATTCTGGTTTAAAATAATCTACAAAATTAGCCACAGAGTATCTAGTACCCCAAAGCTTCTGGGGCCAAGAAGCCCCCAGACCTCTTTCCTACACACCAGTAGATACAGCTGCAGATATTAAAACTCGTAACATAATATATCTGAGGCAATGTCTTAGGTATATTACATTAACAGTATCTTGCTGCCCTCCGGTACTGAATACATATGTATTCACCCTGCAGCCAGCCAGATAATAATTTTGTTTAGAGCAAGGAGTGTAGGAGATCTCAGATATGACTTCTTGAGCTTCAAAACAAGCCACAAAATGTACCACAGAGCAATTCTAGGATTCCATGGCTTCCAGGGTACTAGAGGCCCTAAGACCCACAGCTTTTTTAAAAAGTTGCAGACTGCATAAAAAGAACCCCCCTTGTGAAAATCTTGGCAACGGCCCTGGAACTGGTTGATGGATAAGTGACAGAGGGTGGTGGTAAACAGCACTCACTTTAATGAGGGGAGAGACCAGCAGGTATCCCAGGGTGTAGAGAGTGAGTAGAGACCTGAGATAATGTTAGGAGTGGTTGAGGGTATGGCAGCAGGGTTTCAATGCAAATGTAAGCCCCCCCCTTCCCTGTCCAGAGGTATTGAGATGATATTAATTTGTGGGGAAGGGGGGCACTATACAGCCATGAATACAGTTCAGCAGTCACTACAGATATTAACTTCAGTACCTGAATTCTGGAGTTCCATGGAGACGGATTGGCTCAGTCAGGGTGCTTGGCGGTGTAAGACTGGTGGGGGGGGGAGGGAGCAGCCATGCAGATGCTGGGGTGACAAAACTGGTTAAAGGCACCACAGACAGGCAATTATTCACTTTAGTTCAGCGTACAAACTTAACTGTCCAGACTGAAAATTATGCAAGCAGGCTGGATTTATTTTTCCCAACAGATTACCATTCAGATTCTTTAAAGGCTCAAGCCACAATAACTTCATTGCCGCTCCATGGAGCAAAGGGGGCACAGTTTATTCAGCTGCAACTGCTCAGTGGCCGAGACCACAGTACATTTTCTCAGATTTTTAACCAAACCCACAGTTCCAGGGTCGCACTCACATAGGAACCTGAAAAGGACTCCCAGATAGATACATGGTAGCAGCCTCCCACACAACATACAATGACCTCCTGGAAACTAAGGCATAGTCCAACAGGACCTCCATCTCATGAATACTACTCACTCAGAAATTTCGACTCCTGCCTACTGCAAATCCCACACATGGCCACCTCTGCTTGACAGTCGGCTTTTAGTGTCCATCTACCAAAACTATGGAACTCCCTGCCGGCTGACATCCGGCTCTCCCCCTTCCCTCGGATACAAATCTCCCTTCTAAAAGGTCTAGTCCCCACAGGCTGCATATGTCAACTTGACTTACACTAGCATGGGCCTGTCAAGCTGGTGTGCACAATGTAAGGACCAACCACCCAATATATATCTAGGTTACCCACCCAAATGCTTAACTACCACATTTTTGATGATCTCCTATTCTTATTTCTGCCTACTATTATGCTGTTCACTCTGGTTCTTGCCTCCTGTACATACAATTTCTTTGATTATTGTATTTCACTGTAATAACGAAACCTTGTACATATTGTATGTTACCTATGTAATTTTTGCTTTCTTTACAATTTATTGTTACTAGTATGTTATATCCCGTTTCCCTCCTCCCCCAGGACACATCTGGAATCGAGCGGTAGTCTGCTCAGTATGTCTTTCCTGGTAAAACTTTTAAATAAATAAATAAATAAAATAAATAAATACAGGGCTCTGATTTGCTTTACAGCTGGTCCAAAATTGACACAGGGGAGGTTTATACAGCTGACAGTTCCAAAGTTACTACGCTCACCCTCAACTCTCCTCCGGGCACTGCACACCAGATGTTGGTACCCTGCAAAGCAGACCCAACTAGGGAAACACTGGTCCCAGTGGTCCCACACCCCATTCTGCAGCTCTGTGGAGCAGTATCAGGGTTCTCACCTGCTAAGGCAATGATCCCCTTTCTTGTGGACAGGGAACTCGCAGAGGATCCCCGAGCTGCCACCTCGAGGTCCACACTGCTCAGCCTCTCACTCTCTGGGCTGCCATCATCCCTGGCAGCCACCGTACTACTGCAGGCTCATGGGATCCAACTGCCACCCATCCTGGTGCAGAGGATCACAGTAACAGGCCTGTTAACCAGGCCTCGGCTCCTGTCACTCCATGGCAGTTTTTATTGGAACCCTGGGACCTCTGACGTGAGCACGGACAGCAACCAGATTCTTATTAGCCAACTTCATTATCTTTAGGGATGGAACCCTTTCTTCCCCAGGGGGCCAGGGTGGCAATCGCCCCACTCTGGCCCCATGGGCCGACTGCCCTGACTCTCCTGCTCCTCCAACTCCCACTCCCCAACTCAACTCCACAGAACTGAACTGAATTCCCTTTTCTGCCGCATGGTGGCTTTTTATAACCAGATGCCAGGATCCTGCCCTTAACTATGGTTCCTGGCACCCAATGTATGACTAGTCCCTTATGGGCAATGTAGTAAGCCCCGAGAGGGGGAGCTTACATAAAAAAGTACAAAATCATGTACCTAGGGCACAGAAACCCAGGGGTGGTGTATAAAATGGGGAAGAGGTATTGATAATCACTAAAAAGGAATGGGACCTTGAGGTTATTATATCTGACCTCAAGGTGCTGGGGCAGTGTGAAAAGGCAGTAGGCAGGGCCAACAGGATGCTGGGGTGCATGGGGGGGTGTATCATCAGAAAAAGGAGAGAGGTGGTTTAACCACTGTATCGATTGTTGATGAGACCCCACCTGGAGTACTGTGTCCAGTTCTGCAGACAACATCTCAAACATCTCAGGAGGGACATAGATAGGCTAGAGCGAGTCCAGAGGAGGGCAACTAAAATACTGCAAAGTCTGCATCATAAGCCCTATGAGGAAAGACCAAGGGATCTCAATATGTAAGGGACATCAGGTTTCTCGCACATAGGCCCCTTCTACTGGAACTCGCTGCCCCTTGATGTTCGCCTTGCGCCTAATCATGCCATGTTCAAGAAATTGCACCGCTCCCCCCTTACCATGGGTGATCAATGTACCTGCTTCAACCCTCCTTAGGTCCAGACGTAGCCTGCCCTGACTGCCTTGGTTACACCCTCTACAGTGCTCGATTACACCTCTCTCCCCTAGCCCCACTACTCCTATCTCATCCTTACCTTTCCTTCCTGCCCCTCCAATCTTATACCCTATCACTCTCATTACATTGACACAATGCCGCCGCTCAATTTGACTTCTTCCTTGTGTACCTCATATCCCTGCTATTACTATGTTAATCCTCATGTGTGCACTTATCCACAATTGTTTAATTGTAAACCTTTTATGCATGTATCATTACTATATCCTAAAATTATTCTCACCTTATGCTTGATTTGCATTGTATGGCTTCTGACCCTGTAAATGTCATCTCTCTATGTTGTTCTTACCCCAGGTTTGCCTGAAAGGTTTTATGCAGTTCCTGACATTGTAATCTTTGTAATCTGTTATCTCCCTTTGTTGTTGACCTCCCGGGTCGTGCCTGAAAATAGTCACTTTCGTGTCTAGCGCACCTACCCGGTTATCAAAAAAAAAAATAAATAAATAAATGTACATTATGGAGGAGAGGAGGGGGGAAGGGGGACATGATAGAGACCTATATGTGCCTCATGAAGGTGAATAAGGCACAGGAGGGGAGTATATTTCAGAATAGAAGGTGCACGAGATCCAGGGGGCATGCAATGATGCTAGAAGGAGGAAATTTAGGAGGTATGTGAGGAAGTACTTCTTTACTGAAAGAGTGGTGGACACTTGGCATATTCTTTCAGCAGATGTGGGGATAGAAAACAATGGTGGTCTTCAAACATGCATGGGATAGGCACAAATGAAGCTTATTAGGAAAGTGAATGTGTGTGTGTATGTGTGTGTGGGGGGGCTTGTAGCCAGAGATCAGGTAGGGTCTGCGGTGACAGTACAGACGGTGGACAGACTGAGTGGGTCAAGCAGCCCTTATCTCCCGACAAATTCTATGTTTCTATGTTACTTGGCATACAGGCATCCCTTACCTCAGGAGGCCCTTCAGATGGCCAGAAAATGAAAGCCCTCCCACTTGCACCTGTACCCTTAGCTAAGCATTAGTCTGCCATTACTTGCCCCCAAGGATCTCAGAAAAGTTCACCCTAGATACCTTTTACTTTATGAAAATTCCTAGTTCTTTGAACAACTACCTGATGTTCTTGGGATTAGTGTTTCCTGTGTCATTCTTGCCAATGTGGACAATGATGGTCTACTCCTTGTGGTGATTTGGCCACTTCCGTCATACTACTGTCATAGTTTTTCTGTATTTTGTTTGTTTAAGTTTCCAAAAAGGCCAGGATATCAGGTTTACCAAGATCAAAATCAAGAAGGTTGGTTTGTTTGGCAAAAGCCTTTACAAAACATACAGTAGCAGCCACTGACACTGCCAGCTATTTCCCAATATTTCTGTGATATTTCCAGAAATATCTCCTGCTTTCTGCATTTCCACAGTAGGGGCAGCAGAGAGAAACTCTTCAGAATTTTCGCGAAATATCTGGAAATAGCTGGCAATGTCTGTGGTTACTACTGTATAGACGTATATAATACAATCAGTACACACTATATAGTCCTTTAGAGCATATCAAATACAAGGTATAAATGCATGATTCCTAAAATAGTGCTATGTACTTCAAATTCAATTAATAAGAGCAATGCCTCATTGACATGTGCTATTTACAAATCAACTCAATAATTGGTTAACTTGAGGCACATTAAAAATTATTAGGCAGGGCCCCTTCCAGACTCTTTATTTGCTCCATTCATAATCAGCCACTGCAGGACAAGTCGACCCTGGTTCGTTCCCTCATGAGCAGATCTATCTCAACCCTCGTAGTTCTGGGGGTGGGTGGGTATGGGAGGTTAGGTGGGGTAGTTAAACCGGGGAGTTAACACTATAAAATTGTTGTGTTTATTTACTAATGGTACATTGTAAGTGGCATTGTGCTGTCACGGATTATCATCTGTAAGGCTTTGTCTTTCATGTGAGTGCCGACAGTATGTCAATAAACTTGAATTAAAAAAAAAAAAATTATTAGGCAAAGCTTCAAATTGAGAGATTGAAAATTTAGGACTTTTCCTATCTGAGTTTAGAAGCACATTATCCTGCTTAACAATTCAGAAAGTTGAAATATCTTTAGAGATTTCTAAACCAGGCAACCTCAAAAAAGACAAATATTTTGAAAACTTAAAACAAAAATATTAAAATAAGGTCCAGTCAAGTAATTTTTTTTTTTGAGGCTCCGCTGTTTCTGGAAGTCCAATGATTTATAGGCTGAGATAAGTCACTTAAATGGCTCCTTTGTTCTCAGGAGTCCTCAGTAGTCCTCATATTTATTAACAAAAAAATGGGTGCCATCTACTTACTCACTTAATCAGACTGACACTCTATGAGTTACCATTACATGTTCAAGGAGCCATCAGATTTTAAATTCCATTCAGAGTGCAATATTTTCTGAATCTTTTTAAGGCCATCCCCATCCTGACACAGAAACAGCTTCCAGAGTCTCATGGTTCAAACGTTCAGCCCCTTAAGCACAGATAAAGGCGCCCACCGCTCTTTGCAGCTATACAGTAGCACTAAGTCAAAAAATTATCTCAAGACGGAGTAACTTCACTCATCATTCAGCTCCTCAAACAGGAGTCCCAAAAAAACAAGTGATTAATTCTAGGTCAGTAGAAATCCTTAGAGAAAAATCCTTGCACTTGGGACCGCATTAGCTGCACTTAAACATGTGTGGGAGAAAATGATATTCTGATTCCATAGATGAGGGTATTATAACAGCGCAAGTTTAAAAAAAAAAAAAAAATATTGAGGTATTACTACGGAACAGTCAAACCATACCTCTACGAGGACACCTTCAGATCAGCGACCCTCCATCACTGAAAAAGTGTCCCATTTTTTTTTTCAGTTCAATTTTATTTTACCAGGATGACACCATTGAGACAGCTCATTTGCAAGGAGGTCCTGGAGGACACAGATACACAACAGATAAAACTAAAAATCAAATACAAATGCAAGTGCAGTAATAACAAAAACTTACACAGATAAAAATAAAGAAAACATACTAATGTGTGTAACCCCTACACCCCTGCCCTTTTGCAAACAACATGTGGTATGCTGTTGAAGCTGACAGCAGTACCAGGTGGGGACTGGGTTCGGGGAGGACTAGGTTACTCAGCAAAAGGGGCCTAGGTTTGTCTACTCTGCACAGGGGCACCCAAGTAAATCCGAACACAGGAAGCAATAACTGTAATGTCCAATACCAGGAATGGGATTCTAAAGTGTGGCTTTTTATTCACATCCAAACTAAACAAACAAACCATAGATGGACCCCCACGGGGCTGCATTGCTGGTAATGCAGATAAGAGTAACAGAACACTTCTTCAACACTTCAGCCCTCAGGCTCTGAACCCACCAGGCACACAGCCCGGACTTGCACGCTGCTTTGGGTACACAGCCTGACTTGTACACTGTTTGGGTTTTTCCTGGCCTGGCTCCTCTGCCGGCCACCCGATCTCTGTCCATATGGCAGTGGACACATTTTCCATTGGTGGCTCCCCAAACCACCTTAGAGCCTTTGACTCCTTAAGGGAAATGTCCTTCCAATCCCACGTCTGGGTACTTCCCCCAGCACTAGCCAAGTGCCTGAGGCAAAGTAAAAGGGCCACAGAGCAAATCTGTAGAGGTGAACCTGGTTACTAAAGATGGGGGTCTCCCACCTCCAGCTTCCACAATCCATACCTGGCCATTTCTCTGGACATTAAACAACTCTTTTTTGAAAGCTTGGCAATGTAGATTAAAGGGTAACTGTATAGCACATCTCCTCTACATGTCTTGGCTTTCCCTTTGTGCTGGACTTGAACATACTTTTACTTTAGCTAAGCCTATTCCTCTAGGCCTCCCACTAATTCAGCAGTCCAATCCCCACTTTAACACAATTCAGGTGAAACATAAGCTCTTTGACAAGAGCAGAACTCACCCTTTGGTTGCAGGTGCCCCACAAGCGAATCTTGACAGCTTCTGGTGCCACAACACATTTCAGAAAAATAAGGCAGCTTCTTCCCTAGCCAGAACCAGGAGGTTGCCTCTGGAATAACAGGCAAACCTTCCACCCCCATCCCCTGAGGGATGGGGCACAGAGACCAGTATACAGCGGTCTCCACCACTTCAAGAACAGCTTACTGTGTTCCTGTTTTGGAGGAAACACACGCCTTTCCCTAGATGTAGCTCTATATCAGAGCTTAGGCTCCAAGAGCCTGTGCACAGACTGCTGTGCTCCTCTCTTCAAGACTGCTCACACACAACTGCTTCAGCTCACTGTTCAAAAACTCCCAACATTCTAACCTAATTCCCATCTGCAGATTCCAATGTGGCTCATGCAGCTGCGATAGTTCAATGTAATGTCATCCCTCAGTCTCAGCTGAGACTGAGAACAGAGTGAGACAGTGTGAAATCCATTTAACTGGAGTTTCACAAGTTGCCTTCCCTGCCTACCACTAGGTCTTACTGGGATTCTAGTAACCCCAGGTAACAGGGGAGTTACACTCACCCTGGGCCAGGAAAATGACTGTCCTCAGTCATTATTTACCCAGCTTAGGCCATCCCACCCTATGTGCTACCTGCAGAGGGAGGTGATCAGTCCTCCTCCTACCATGTGCGAGCACAGGCAGGCAACACTAAGGGCCTAGAGGCCTTTGGCTGACATATCAGCCTCTACTCTACCGGGATTTATTTAACTCTAAAAATTGATTAACGTTTTGCTCATAAAAGTGCTAAATCTTTGTGAAAATGCATAGCTCTTGCCTCACTGTGTTTAACAAACACAGCATTTCTAGAAAATCTATATAAATACTTTCTGTACAGTTAGTATAGTCCCAAGAAAAAAACTGCTAATCAATTATTTAGAACCCTGCTCTACCCACTAACTATGGGTGCCTAGTGGCTCTGGTAGAACTGTCCAGAGCATAGCCCTAATAGCTCAGCACTGCAGTCCCTATGGCCATTCAGGACCACAGCCTGTCTATCCCCCTAGCTCTCTAGGGAAAATCTGTCTGCCTCTAACTTAACACCCCAAAATAAAAACAACCTGGGGACCTCCCCGGCCTTGGGCACCCTGCAACCACACACCAAGAAACTAATACCATCTATTACTTTACATTACTGCCTCCCACCCCCACAACCACACCTGTGGAAGAAAAACGGTTACTACAGTAACAACAACAGTACTTTAAATACTACACACTAAAGTACTAGTGAGGAACTCCAATGAGCCCCTCCTCCTCCTCTTCTTCTCTTCTTTCTTCTTCAGGAACACCTGCAAGAAAAAGACAACACACACTCCTAATCTGCATACACAGTCTATCTAAACCCCTACCATCAAAACACTGGAGAATCCCAAAATATTTTTTTTTTTTTTTTAGAAAAGGTAGTAAAACAGTAGAAAAACAATGACATTATTTACAATACACATTTGGAGGATGGAGTGCCCTAAAAGTCCCATCTAGTGACCACAGTGCCCGAAGGCTAGTCTATTAAAGAGTCTCTCCTGGGCCGGAGCCCAGTGAAGCACAGTTCTAACAGGCCAAAGTCCAGAAGGGGAGTCTTTGAGGATAGTTCACACATTCTGGAGTCTGCTAGTGTAGGGTGTGTACTGCAATGTCATAAGGATAGAAAAGTTTGGACTTACCAGCCCCTTGTAGAAGGAATAATACATACCAACCTGCTCCTCAGCCGAAGACTCTCCCTGGCAGCATTCTTCCAATACAGCTGGGTGGACATCTTCCAGGAACTACAGGAGGGCACATCTGGAAACTGCTGGGATGTCATCTCTGGAGATGGAACCCTGAAACAGGAACAAAAAGGAAAACAGCTGGTCTGATGTCATCCGATTAGCAGGCGATGAAGCAGGATACAGCTGGGCTGGTGTCCTCTCTGGATCTGAAGTCATCTGGTGGGCCAGTCGATGGATTCTGGAAAGGCCAGTACACTGAAGAACTGATGAATGTGGGGCACCTGAGTCCTGGATGTCCATACTGGCGGAACTGCAAGGGCACTGCAATGGCTGATGTGGCAGTATTGACTACCACTGCTCTGCTTTCCATCTGGTAGGCATGGGCACATTTGCAGGGAGGTCCTTGCATTGAGGCCAATAGCACAGGGGGTCAGGAGCTTGAATTATTACCCCATCTGCATGCACATAACTCACACTGTGAAAGGTTTCACATCCCTCTCCATCCACTATTCGAACAGTGTCCATAAACAGTGTCCTGACTCTTTTCCACTGGGTATATTTTTTATGAAACAGTCTGTTCCTGACATGCTTGTTTGCACCAGGATGCACACATTTCATTGCTTCGGCCCAGATCCAGGATTTCCTGCTGTTCTCAATCTCCTCCCAGACTCTCCAAGGAAAGGTAGGAAAGGACATCCCATAGATTCCATTTGCCTTCCTACGAACCAGTCTCTTCTCTTTACTAGCTTTGGTCAACCTGAGACCGCTGGCCTGGCTTGGGGGCCGCCAGTCCTGGTTCTGCCAGCTACGCATTCTCAACAAGATGAAAAATGGATCCCTGACTTCTTCTTCTTGCATAGCCAGGGCAGTGGCATCACCACTCTCTTCCATGCATTCTTCTGAGGCAAGAGCTTGAGGCTGTGTACCCGTTCCTTTTTCACAAGGCCACATAGGTTCCCCCTCATCATCTTCCTCACTGAGAATCTGTGTCCAGGAGTGAGCAGTCATCCTCACTCCTGAGACTATCCACTCATCACTGGGCACGGAGGTCGACACCTCCCATTCAAAGGCTTCCCTCATCTCATCTTCTCCTATGAGACTCGGGCTAGGCCCCACCCCCAGGGGTCTACTGATGCTCTGTCTGATTTACCTCTCTGTGATCCAGCATCCAAAACATCAGCACATGGTTCTGTTTGCAAATCTGCACCCTCTAGCTTTGTGCCACACTCCCCCGAGGGGCCTTCTTCAACAGGCTCTGCCTGGTGCTGTGTGCTGCCAACTACAAATTCCTGAACTTTTGTCCATGAGGGAGCTAAATGAATCTTGGGCACCTTATACAAGCCGTATTTCTCTAGGCACCCAGAACAGTGAGGTACCATGAGGATGTCCCTTCCAGTGTTTAAGCATATTAGACACACTTGCACTGGGTATCCAGGAATCGCCACATGAGAAGGCAGTTGTACTCCATAATAACACCTTTCAATGTCCCTTAACTTATTTACTTCTGCTGCTACCATAACCCGGGCATGATCCGGGTAGCGGGCTGGTCCTGAGACCATAACTGAAGGGAAAACAAACAAATGCTCACTTTTACTGAAAGTCCTACTTCACTGAACACTTTCTTTTACTTTCAAAATGGCTCCTCTGCTGCTGTGTTTACATTACTACCCCACCCTGTAATGGCGGCGGCAGCACTCCTGAGCATCAACATTCAGAAATTGGGTCAGGCCACTGCGCATCTGATTTACACACACTACTGATAACTTTGCTCAAAACTGCACAGACTTGCACTGTTCTTTTCCTAGCACATTTATATGATTTGCCGCGGGCTTTTCACTTGCTGAAAACATTTCTTTAGCTCACAGTCCCTTAAAGCCTCAGGATTTCAAGCACAGGATTGCCTGTAACTAGTACTGCACATTTTGCTACAATTCACAGCCTCCTACTGGTTTTGAAACTTTAAACTGACACTGAACCCATAACTATGCTCACAGTCAATGGCTTAACAGACTTGCTTTAGCTGGTAAAACTTGACACAGTCTTTATTTGCAAAGCGACTACACTGCTGCACACAGATTCAGCTGGCTTTTGGCAGAAATCACGGTTTGAGCAATTACTGTTGGTACTCACTGTTATCAGTAGCTGTTTGCTGCAATGGAAAAACAGCCTGCAGCCAGTCTTGGAGGCCTCAGAAAGGAAGCGGGTGGGCAGTCCTGCTGATCGTCTCTCCGATCACCACACTCACAATCCAGTCGATTGAGATGCGGGTTGAGTCCGATTTTAAACAGCAAAGTCTATTTTTAATACTTTTACAGCGCTTTTTAATCACCGCGATGCTCCTCCACCAAGCCAGTACACGCACTCCACTCACACTCCCTCTCGAATGCTGGGCAGTCACTGTAGAGCTGGCTGGGTAGCTGGACTGACTGCAGCCTCACCAATCACATGACACCATGCAAATGAGCCTCTTTCCCTCGCAAGTGCTCTTCTCACAGCGATCGTCGAGCAGGCAAATTTAAACTACAAAACAGTTTGTTTTTTTTTCTTCGAACTGACTCCACAGCGGGAGCCCATTTCAACCATTTAGCATGGCCATTAACGCAGCAAGTCTCTCAGTTTACTCAAAAGCATTTCCAACGTCCAGGGCACAATTTTCCTGTTGCTACCCCTAGTCTTCCACACTTTTCTTTATCACAACAGTTCTTTAGAAAGCATTTCCAACATCCAGGGCACACTTTTCCTGTTGCTACCCCTAGTCTTCCACACTTTTCTTTGTCACAACAGTTCTTTAAAAAGCATTTCCAATGTCCAGGACACAATTTTCCTGTTGCTATCCCTAGTCTTCCACACTTTTCTTTATCACACACAGTTCTTTAGAAAGCTGGCAAAAATGCTGTAAATATTTGATGCAGGACAAGTGCATACTCTTTCAGCTTTACTGCTCCTTGGTAAACAGTTGGCATTTTAACAGCAGCATATGAACCACAGCACACAGTGACACACTAGTTAAACTCGCTTCAGCTTTTTGGGCCACCCACTGCCAGAAAAACAAAACAGTAGCCCCTTGCTCGAGCACTTTTCCTCCCTAAATTAAAAATCCGAAGCGGTGCCTCCATTTTGTAACCCTTACACCCCTGCCTTTTTGCAAATGACAGGCGGTATGTTGTTGAAGCTGACAGCAGTACCAGGTGGGGACTGGGTTCAGAGAGGACTAGGTTACTCGGCACAAGGGGCCTAGCTTTGTCTACTCTGCACAGGGGCACCCAAGTAAATCCGAACACAGGAAGCAATAACTGTGATATCCAATACCAGGAATGGGATTCTAAAATGTGGCTTTTATTCACATCCAAACTGAACAAACAAAGCATAGACAGACCCCCACGGGGCTGCATTCCTGGTAATGCAGATTAGAGTAACAGAACACTTCAACACTTCAGCCCTCAGGCTCTGAACCCACCAGGCACACAGCCCGGACTTGCACGCTGCTTTGGGTACACAGCCTGACTTGTACACTGTTTGGGTTTTTCCTGGCCTGGCTCCCCTACTGGCCACCCGATCCCTGTCCATATGGCAGTGGACACATTTTCCGTTGGTGGCTCCCCAAACTACCTTAGAGCCTTCGACTCCTTAAGGGAAATTTCCTTTCAATCCCATGTCTGGGTACTTCCCTCAGCACTGGCCAAGTGCCTGAGGCAAAGTAAAAGGACCACAGAGCAAATTCGTAGAGATGAACCTGGTTACTAAAAATGGGGGGTCTCCTAACTCCAGCTTCCACAATCCATACCCGGCCATTTCTCTGGACATTAAACAACTCTTTTTGGAAACGTGGCAATGTAGATTAAAGGGTAAATGTATAGCACATCTCCTCTACATGTCTTGGCTTTCCCCTTGTGCTGGACTTGAACATACTTTTACCTTGGCTAAGCCTATTCCTCTAGGCCTTCCACTAATTCAGCAGTCCAATCCCCACTTTAACACAGTTCAGGTGAAACATAGACCCTTTGACAAGAGAATAACTCACCCTTTGGTTGCAGGTGCCCCACAGGCGAATCTTGACAGCTTCTAGTGCCACAACACATTTCAGAAAAATAAGGCAGCTTCTTCCCTAGCCAGAACCAGGAGGTTGCCCCTGAAATAACAGGCAAACCTTCCACCCCCATCCCCTGAGGGATAGGGCACAGAGACCAGTATACAGTGGTCTCCACCACTTCAAGAACAGCTTACTGTGTTCCTGTTTTGGTGGAAACACACGCCTTTCCCTAGAATTAGCTCTATATTAGAACTTAGGCTCCAAGAGCCTGTGCACAGACTGCTGTGCTCCTCTCTTCAGGACTGCTCATATACAACTGCTTCAGCTCACTGTTCAAAAACTCCCAACATTCTAACCTAACTCCCATCTGCAGATTCCAATGTGGCTCATGCAGCTGCGATAGTTCTATGGTGATGTCATCCCTCAGTCTCAGCTGAGACTGAGAACAGAGTGAGACAGTGTGAAATCCATTTAACTGGAGTTTCACAAGCTGCCTTCTCTGCTTACCACTAGGTCTTACTGGGATTCTAGTAACCCCAGGTAACAGGGGGGTTACATGTGCAAATTTGGTGAATATGAGGAGAAAAATAAGAAACAAAAAAGATCACTACTGTGGAGAGGGACAATACTAGTCTACTACAGAGTTAAAGCACAAGATGGCAAGGTCACAGCAGGGAGAAGTACTAGTAACAACGGTATAGCAGGATGGGAGGAGAGGCACAGGTTGAAGGGGTAGAAGAGAGGGCATTAAAAGATGCATGGAGTAGAATTGGTCAGGGTGGAAAGATTAGGGGTGAAAGGGCCAAAAGGGTGAGAGTGGAGAGGTTAGGGGCTGAAGGGCCAGAAGGGATATAGACAAAAGGAGGTCAGGATTAGAGGAAGGTGGGGGAAGAAAAGAAGGCATAGGTGCTAAGGGCAGCCGTGGGTAAGATTCAAAGATCCAGCATGCGGATTCATGCATAGTAATTGCATTCGTCCTTCACGTAGATCTAAGCAGGGACTTAAATATACATAGACCAACAGTGTGCTCAAGTTTTAGTGATTTTTGCAGGGCGTTCCATAGATAAGGCAAAGCATGACTTATGGATGAGGAACCAAAATGGGTTCTAATCCTGGGAATGTCAAATGTTATGTACGAGAGCTTTCTGAGTGTATATACACAGGGGGCGCATTTAAACAGGGAACAGATATATGATCATACAAACATACGAAATTGCCAGCAGAAACAGGCCTCACGGTCTATCAAGTCTTCTCGTGTGTGCAGCTAGCCCCTCATCATGCAGCTTCCCCTTCTGCCCACCCCCACTTCCCAATATCCCTTCCCCTTCCCCTGTCCCAACCCCTCTGGCAACTACCCACCATGTTACAGGACACTGTCTCGTCCGGTAAGATGTTCCATTTGACCACCACACTTTCTGTGAAAAAGTATCTCCTCATCTCCCTCTTGAATCTTCCCCCTTCCAATCTCAGTCCATGCCGTCTCATATCCCTTCCCCTTCTCGTTTGAAAAATCCCGTCTGTGTTGGTCTTGTTTATCCCCTTCAGATATTTAAAGGTCTCAATCATATTCCCCTTTTCCCTCCTCTTCTCCAGTGAATACATATTCAACTCTCCCAGCCTGTCCTCATAGGGCTTGCACTTCAATCCCTGGATCATCTTTGTGGCTCTTAACTGCACCTTCTCCAACAGTCTGATGTCCTTCTTTAGGAATGAACACCAGTACTGTATGCAGTACTCCAGGTGGGGCATGACCAATGACCTATACAGGGGCAGGATAACCTCCCTCCTTCTGGAGGAGATCCCTCTTGCAATACACCCCAGCATTTTGTTGGCTTTTGCTGCTGCCTTCCTGCACTGAGCAGAGTTGTTCATGCTCCCCGTAATGATCACTCCTAGGTCCTTCTCCTTTGTGGAGCTCCCCAACTGTACCCCATTCAAGTGACAATCCCTCCACTGGTTCCTGGCTCTGAAGTGCATAACTATGCACTTCTTGGCGTTGAACCCCAACTGCCATGTTTCTGCCCACTCCTGCAGCTTAGTCAGGTCCTCCTGTAACCCCTTCCACCCCTCCATGTCATCAACCACAGCTCCCGTCTTGGTATCATCTGCGAACAGACAGGATGAGAGACATGGAAGGGGGGGGGGAATGGAGGAAAAGGGGTGGCCAGAGTGCTCCTGTTGGGTGATTGCATGATCGGGGAATCAAATGGGATAGGGAAGGAGAAGCCTGCCCGGTTGGAACAAAATGCTTCCCTGGACTAACGGTGCACAGGGCCAAGCATGAGGTATATCAGCTGGCAAAGGATTGTGGAGGTTCTCCGGACATACTGGTCCACCTGCGTACCAATGACATTGAGGGAAATAGGGAGCTAGAGGTACAGGCAAGGTTCAGGGAGCTTGCTAGGGTCAGTCATGATACAGGATGTACAATTTCCTTCTCAGAAATCCTGCCTGTGCCAAGGGCTAGTGGGGAACACAAGAGGAAGATTAGGGTGATAAACCAGTGGCTCAGGGAGTGGTGTGAGGCCAGAGGGTATGGGTTGATGGGGATTAGGGGAGACCTGGGAGGATAAGGGGCTGTATGCTGAGAGATAGGCTCCATCTCAATTAGGAGGAAGGAAATCATAAGTTGAAAATAGAGGGTTCATTGGTGAAGGTGGGGTTTAAACTTGTGAAGGGGAGGGATGGGAGAAAAGGCTGTCGAGGGGTCCGATAAAGGAGGGTCTTGTCTCCACTCTGGGGAGCTGGAGGAATGAAGGAAAAGGCCGACTGGTAAGGTGCGGACCAGGGGAAGACAGAATCCCCATGGGAACACGAGCAGGGGAAATGGAAGCATAGGGAAAGGGTGGAAGGTCGTCCTGCTAAATGCCAGGAGATTGGGCAATAAAATGCCTGAGCTCCAGGCAATGCTAACTGAGGGAGAGGTGGATGTGGCAGTGGTCACTGAGACCTGGGCCACCGCAAGGCACGACTGGGACCTGAACCTGGAGGGTTACACCATGTTCAGGAAGGACAGAGGGGAGGGAAGGGGAGGAGGGGTAGCAATAATAGTCAAAAACTGCATTGCCATAGGAGGAGTGCAGGAGGCGGAGGGAACTGTGGAGGCAATTTGGGTCACCTTGATAACAAGGAGGGGGCAAGAGAGTAAAAATAGTAGTGGTGTATAGACCCCCTGCGCTGGCAGAGGAGCTGGAGGAGAGTCTGGTGGCAGATGTTGGGAGACACTGTAGATTGAGAAGGGGAAGGTTGGTGGTGTTGGGGGACTTAAACATGTCAGGAACAGACTGGGAGACTATGACATCCTCAGTGGCCAGGGAACAGAGGTTGTTGGATGTCTTTCAGGATGCGTTCCTAACTCAGCAGGTGGGGGAACTGACCAGGTAGGAGCGGATACTGGATGTGGTCCTGGCAGACAGTGACCAGATTGGGGACCTGGAGGTAAGGGACCCATTGGCGGGGAGCGACCATGCCACGGTCTGGTTCTGCTTTAACCTAGTAGGGGTAGAAGGCTGCACAAAGACAGAGTAACTGACTTCAGGGGGGTGGATTTCAAGGAAATGGGAAGGATCCTTAAGGAGCACTTGGATGGGATTGGGCCAGACATGGACACTGACAGTAGGTGGGAAATCATCAGGAGGGGGGTGCAGGATGCTACCAGCACCTACGCAAGAGTAAGGCAAAAATGAGGTAGGGCCCAAAAACCCTGCTGGTGGACCAGGGAGGTTCAGGAGGTGGTGAAGGGAAAGAAGGCGGCCTATAGGCAATTCAAGTGCTCAAGGAATCTATGAATAGATAGGCCACTGACAGAGCAAAGGCCGATGGCACATTTATAAGGTAGAAAAAGAAATGGGCAGACTGGATGGGCCTTGCGGTCCTTATCTGCTGTCAACTTCTATGTTTCTATGTTTCTAAGGAGTGAAAGGGACCGAGGGGAGTACGAGCTGATGACCAGAAGGGCCACTAGGGTGATGAGGGCAGCTAAGGCAAGGAAGGAGCAGAACCTGGCCAGGGAAATTAGGAGAGGGAACAAGGGGTTCTTTAGATACATTGGGGAAAAATGAAGGGTGAAGGGACAGATTAGCAGGATTAAAACAGGGGAGGGATGGGCACAAGACCTGGGGGAGCAGGCTGAGGTACTAAATGAGTACTTACTCAGTTGTCACCAAGGAAAATGGTGGGGGGCTGCATCATACACGGGAGGAGACGGTGAAACTGAGGGGGTGGGACCCTTACCGATCGGTGGGTCTGGGGAGGAGAAGGCATCACTGGCAGGTGGGGGGAAGGCAAAGCAGGGGGCCGAATTTGCCGAGGTGGAAATCATGGCAGAGAGAGTGAGGGAAGTCCTCAGGTCCCTTAAGATGGAGAAAGCACCAGGACCGGATAAATTTCATCCCAGAGTGCTGAAGGAACTGGTGGATGTCCTGGTGAAACCCCTGGCGGAGCTCTTCAGCATCTCTCTGAGGACAGGATGGGTGCCCCAAGACTGGAAGGTGGCGCATATAGTGCCTATCCACAAGGGAGGATCAAGGGAGGTGGCAGGAAACTACAGGCCCATCAGCCTGACATCAGTGGTGGGCAAGGTGATGGAGAGCATTGTCAAGGAGAGACTGGGGGGGACCTGGAAAAGTTGGGGTGCCTGGACAATAGAAAGCATGGATTCATCCTGGGGAAATCATGTCAGACAAACCTTGTGGAGTTCTATGACTGGGTGACGAGTGCCTTGGACCTGGGTAGACCAGTGGACGTCCTCTTTCTTGACTTCAGCAAGGCGTTTGACTCTGTTCCTCATGGGAGCCTGTTGGATAATCTGGGAGAAATGGGAGTTGGGAACCAGATGATCAGATGGATAGGAAATTGGCTCCAGAACCTGATCCAGAGGGTCGTGGTTGGCGGGATAGTCTCATACCCAAGGAGTGTCATTAGTGCAGTCCCTCAAGGATCAGTCCTTGGGCCCCTCCTGTTCAACACCTACTTCTCTGACATAAGGAAGGGTATCAGGAGTGAGATGAGTCTCTTTGTGGATGACTCAATACTGGGAGCGGGTGGTGGATGGGGAGGAGAGGAGGGTGGCCCTACAGGGGGACCTGGAGGCTCTGAAAAGGTGGTCTAGAAAGCGTAAGCTGAGGTTCAATGCAGGGAAATGCAAGGTACTGCACCTGGGAGCCAGAAGCCCGGGCCAAGTGTACACCCTGGGAGGGGGATGCTACAAGTCTCGATGGCTGAGAGGGGCCTGGGGGTGGTGGTGGATGTCAAGATGAACAACTCGGAGACTTGTAGGAGGGCAGCGGAAAAGGCCAACAGGATGCTTGGATGCATCACTAGGGGGCTCACCTCCAGAAGGAGGGAAGTGATACTCCCCACAGTATAACTGCTTGGTGAGGCCACACCTCAAGTACTGCATGCAGTTTTGGAAGCCACATTTAAAGAGGGACATTGAACTCCTGGAGAAGGTTCAGAGGAGGGCAACCAAAATGATTTGGGGCTTGGGGGATAGAATCTATGGGGAGAGGCTCAAAGAGCTAAATATGTACACATTGGAAGAGAGAAGGGACCGGGGGGACATGATAGAGGTCTTCAGGTGCATGAAGGGAATAAATAGGGGAGGAGCAGTCAGGGTGCTCCGAAGGAAGGGGGAGGGCAACTAGAGGGCATGGGTGGAAGCTGGAGGGGGGCAGATTCAGGGGGAAAGGAGGAGGAGGTGCTACTTCACTGAGAGGGTGGTAGAGCCATGGAATGCACTGCCCAGGGGGCTGGTGGAGGCAGAAACGGTGGAGGGGTTCAAGAGGGGGTGAGACAGGTACAGGGGAAGAGTTCTGGAAGCAAAAACCAGTGCAGCGAGAATATCTGGGCCTGGGAAGGAAGAAGCCAGAGAGGGAGAGGGGGGCAGCAAGGTCAGCTCCCAGGGTGGGGGCTGACCAAACGTGCAGAAACAAAAAAACATTAGGCCTATTCTGCTGGCATTTTAGTATGTTAGTATGTATCTTGCTCAGATCCCATTGAGATATCTGCAATAAAAATCCCAAACAGCACCAGTCCCAGTATCGATCCCTGAGGTACCCCACTCGTCATTGCTCTCGGTGACGTTAGGTTCCCACCCCACCACCACCTTTTGCTGCCTTCCCTTCAGCCAGTTTGTGATCCATTTCACCATTTTTGGTCCTGCCCCCAACATATTCCAGTTTCCCCCCAACCTCCCATGCGGCACTGAATCAAAGGCCTTGTTGAAGTCCAAATACAGGACATCCACTGCATGTCCCTTGTCCAGTTCCCCACGTCACCCAGTCATAGTACTCTACAAGGTTTATCTGGCAGGGTCTGCCTGCTATAAACCCATGTTGTTGACCGTCTTGTAGACCGTTTTTCCTCTAAGAAGCTCACTAGCCTCTCTTTTAGTATGGTCTACATGAGCTTTATCCCACGATCAATGTGAGGCTCACTGACGTATGGTTTCCTGGTTTATCCTTTGGGCCACTTTTGTGGATGGGCACAACATGGGCCATTCTTCAGTCCTGTGGTACACATCCCATATCTAGGGAGGTATTGAACAAGTTGCCCAGTGGCCTCCCAGGACCTCTGACAACTCCCTTAGTACCCTAGGGTGAATGCCATCAGGTCCAGGTGCTTTTTCCACCCTTAATGCCCTCAACCCATCTGGTACCCTGCTCTCTGTAATCCCTACATCTGTCGCCCCCCCCCTCGCCTGGGGTATCTGCCCCCCCTTCTCCTGTGTGAATACAAAGCAGAAGTATTCGTTCAGTGCCTCTGCCTGCTCTGCCCCTTTCTCCACCCCCCCATCCTTCTTAATCCTCGCCAGCTAATCCTTGCTCTTTCTTCTCTCTCCAATGTAGTGGGAGAAGTCTTTTTCTCCACTTTTGATTCCATGCATCAGTCTCAGCTCCCTGGATGCCTTGGCTGCCCTTACCAGTCTGGTAACTTCCCTGGACTTCTCCATGTATGTATCCTTATCTTCACCCCTCCCCAATTTCCTGTACTTTCAAAATGCTGCCCTCTTGGCCCTCACTCCTTCCATAACCTCCTGTGACAGCCAGCTGGGTTTCTTTGTCCTTCCCGTCTTGCTTTTCTTCCTAGTGCAAGACTCCATTGCCTCCGCCAGCCCTTCCTTTATGATGTCCCATTTCTGGTCTGCATCCATGTGTGGTTGCATTACTGCCAGGTGCCTGCCCAAAATATCCCCCATCTTCTTAAAGTCCACCCCCTAAACTCAATTACTTTTGTACTCATTCCCCCCTGTTTCCCTCCCAATGTTGAGCATGAACCACACCAAACAGTGGTCACTCTCAGCCAGTGGTCCCTCAACTTCCAGATTCCTTACAGCTTCCCCCGTTATCCAGTACAAGGTCCAGAGTTCTTTCTAATTGAGTTGACCCCTGGACCAGCTATGTCAGAACACTGTCTTAAAATGCTTCTAGCAGGACCCACTCCCTTGCACTCATGATGGATGGGGTGTCCCACTCCACCCATGGTAGGTTGAAGTTCCCCAGCAGCACTGTGCTTCCCTTTCTGCAGACCCTCCTAATTTGTTCAGCTAATTCTCTAACCAGGTCAATACCCTGAGCCGGTGGCCTGTACACCATCTCCATCCTTAGTGTTCTAGACTTTGCATCTTGGAACTGCATCCATAGTGCTCCTGTCCTCTCCTCCTCCCCTTCCTCTCTTATGCACTTTATCCCCTCCCTTACATAGATTGCCACTCCACCCCCATTCCCCTTAGCTCCATTCTTTCTGAATAATCCAAACCCTGGGATCATCATATCCTAGCCTGGTACTGAGTGGCCCATGTTTCCATGATAGCTGCAATGTCCACCCCCTCCACCGCTAAAAGAGTCTATTCCTTAGATTTCTTGAATTCAGTGATACCACCCTCCAGCCAGTCTCCTTCCCTTCCCTACCCCTATTCTTCCCCCCCCCCACTTTATCCCTCCCTGTGCCACTTCCCCACTGCCTTTACTCATAGCTAGAGGGTGAGCTCACTAGGCTCCCTTTCTGGACCTCTTTCTTATCAGCGGTCCCTTTACCACCCCCCTCCTAGTTTAAATCCACCTTTGTTGATATTTACTCCTCTATTCCCTGTTTTAGTACTCCCTTCCCCTCCCTGCTCAAATGTAACCTGTCCCCTGCATATAGGTCATTATTGCCCCAGGTCCTGCCCCAGTCTGACACTAATCCATACTCCCTGGTATGGCACCAATCCCGCAGCCACTCATTGAACTCCTCTATCCTTTTGTTCCTCACTGTACTCACACATGGTACTGGGAGTACCTCAGAGAATGCCACCAACCTCTCCACCTCCTCACACTGCCTACCAAACTCTTTGAACCTCTCCTTTACCACCTCTACCATCTCCCCCGCCAAGTCGTTTGTACCCATGTGCATCACTATGTGAGGTTACTCCCTCCCCCTCCATGTGCACTTGTGAAGTGTCTGTCCCACCCTGCCCATGGTCACCCCAGAATAGCCTCAACCCAGATGCAACTGTGCCTTTCTCCCCTTCCACCCCATCTGACTCCTTTCAGTATAGAATCCCCCAGCACTAGTATCCCCCATTTTCTTGTCCTGTAACCCCCCCTCCTGTTTTCACTGTCCACATTTCCAGAGTCCACACTGCTCTGCTCCTTATTACCTCTATATAGGGAGGGAGTTTTTCAGTTAAAGCTCTGTACACCCAAAGGGATGCATTTCACCACCTCCTGGTATTAAGAGATGGGCAGCCGATCTGCAGGTAAAGAGAACAGTGATAAGTATTGAAAGGGGCATTTGTGACAAATCTTAAGGCCCTGTGGTAAAGCGCATTCAATGTAGACAAGGCTGATTTAGGACTATGGCTGTAGAGAAAGTCTGCATAGTCAATTAATGAGAGAAAGGTCATTTGGACCAGTCTGAGCTTGGCATCATAGGTAAGCAGATGTTTTATGCAGTAAAAGAAACCAAGTCTTTGGTCTAATTTTTTGGTAGTTTCATCAATATGTGTAACATAGGATAGCTTACAGTCTAGCCAGAAACCAAGATATTTAAATTTCTCGACAGGTTCAAGTGTCACACCGAGGATGGTCCTGATATGGTAGTTTGCATCCTAAAGGCTGATGGGTACAGCTTTGTTGTTAGGAGAAAGGATACATAGATACATAGATACATAGACAGTGTCGGCAGATATGGGCATATGACCCACCCAGTCTGCCCATTTGAGCTTGTAAGTTCAGTTTATGTTTTCCTAGAAGTCTGTTGCCCCTTACCCCTGACCTCCAGAATTCCTTTATGTCTATCCCATGCATTCTTAAATCCCGTGATTGTTTCAGCCCCCAGCCTAATTTTTGTTTTTTTAGCATTAAGGAGCAACTTTAGATGGAGCAGGTTTTATTGAAGGATGTCAAATTTGCATTGTAATTCATGGCAGGCAAGTTGTAGGGAGGGCCTGGTGACATATAGCACAGTATCATCTGCAAATAGATGAATGCTTGCTGTACTAATGTTGTCATTGATGTTGTTGATGTAGATGGAAAATAACAAGGGCCCCAGTATGGACCCCTACGGGACTCCTCTCAGGAGTGGTTTTAGGGGAGAGAGATCGCCATTAGCTTTTACCTGCTGCCATCTGCTGGTGAGGTAGCAAGAAAACCATTTTAGTGAGATGGCATCTAATCCAAGGTTGCTTAACATGTCCAACAGTAGCCAATGGTCAACAGTGTCGAATGCCTGCTTAGATCTAAAAAAAGAGCACAGATGTGGTTTTTGGCATCAAAGGATATAAACCAATCGCCAGTAACTTTTGCTAAGGCTGCTACAGTGCTATGTTTAGGCCTGAACCCAGATTGAAGAGGGTTCAATAGGTTTTCAGCTTCTAAATAGTCTCTAAGTTGAGAGATGATTAGTTTTTCAAGTAACTTAGAAAAAATAGGCAATAGCGAGATTGGCCGGTAGTTAGAAAGATCACTTTGGTCACCTGATTTAAACAAGGGAATAACATAAGCTATTTTCAAAACAGGGGGCAATGCACCTTGGGAGAGTGACAAATTGAACAGATGTGTGATAGGTGGGGACAAAAAATAATATCCTAGCTTTAGGAAATACGGTTCCAGTGAATCGGCTCCAGCACTTTTTTTAGGGTCCAGGGTAAGTCGGAGATCCTCAACCTGTTTAATAGAGACAGGGCTGAAGCTAAATTGCACAGAGTGGGGGTGGATGTTTGAAAGAAAAAGTGGAGGAGATAACTTACTAGCAGGAGATGAGTCGAATGCTAGTCCAGCTATAGCAAAATGATTATTTAACTGATCCAGTATATCATTGCTCCTCGTATAGGTATGGGCCCCGGTTACTATCTTGATTGGGAGGGATGAAGACAAACTGTGCCCTTCAATTTTCCTAAGAATATGCCAAAATTTGGCTGCATTGCCTTTGGATGACTCCAGTGCTGCCTGGTAGTAATTAGCCTTCTCAGCCTGAATACGTCTCGTGCACTGGTTTCTCGCTGCTCTAAAAGCAACTCAATAAGGTTCAGATTTTGTCTTCCGGGCTTTTTTCCATAAGCGGTCTCTATGGTGTAGGGCAGTTTTTAATGAATTGGAGAACCATGGGCAGGTTTTTTCCTTGTTCTGAATTTAAACATTGGTGCATGTTTATTAATTACCTCCATGATGAGGTTAAAGAAGAGGGTGCAAACGTCAGCAACAGCTGGGGCCAGGTAAAAATCTTGCCATCTGATTTTGTTCAGATCTGCCAGGAAATTAGGAGAGTTGAATTTTTAGTAGTCCCTTTTGAAAATAAAGTTAGAATGGTGCGTTGTTTTTGGGAGGTGCCTCACGCAGGCAATAGCACTGTGATCAATAACGTCATTATGAAACACTCCAGTGTAAGTAATTTTATGGGGCCTATTGCAGAAGATCAAATCAAGGAGAGTGCTATGCCCAGGGTTTTTACTGTTAGGATGGGTGACATCACAAATTAGTTGGGTGAGACTATAAGTATCGCAAAGGTTTTTTAAGGGTTCGGAGCAGTGGGAGTTCCAGTCTAGGTTAAAGTCTCCCAAAAGAAAGCATTCTGAGTTTATGACTTTTAGCCTGGAAAAATAAAGATACCTTACTCAGCATATATACAGAGGCTCCGTCTTTCATCCAAAAGACCCTCCAGGAGACCCTCCAGTTGAAAATCATCATTCCAAACTTCCACTTCCTATTGCACTTTCTAGTGTTATTTTTATTACTCATGTCAGTTTTGACAATTTTCCTCTTCATGCCGATGAATCTTTAAACTGTAAATGTAAGCCCCAGGGGAAAAAAAGAAATAGAAATAGAAACGCTCCACTGAGTGTAGTAAGCTTGATACAACAGATTCCATTCAGCAGCTAATTCAATCCAGCAGTCCAGCAGCTTACAAAGCATAGGGACTGAGCTGACTGCTGTTTGAACTTTTAAAACTGTAACATTTCAGTTATGCATTCAAGATGCCAATTTATTGGCTGCAAACTCTGAGTAGCACTGCCATAACAAAAAAAATCAGTACCACAATAGCGAAATAGAGCCCACACCAGCATAAGTTTCATTCACCATTTGTTGTCTCGGGGGATTTTTTCTTCCAAGTCTTTCTCTCTGCCTTGTGGGGTCCCTCAGGGCTCAGTGCTGCCCCCCATGTTGTTTGCAGTGTATATGCTACCCCTCGGAGACACTGTAAGATGGTATGGGCTGTGGTTTCACTGCTATGCTGATGATACCCAGCCCTAACTGTCTTTCGCTCCCGACCAGGTTCGTGCTCTCTTAGTATTTAATAGCTGCCTTGCCAAAATCCAAGACTGGATGAATTTGAGTGGGTTAAAGTTGAACACGGGTAAGATTGAGGTTATGGCTGTAGACCTGGGATGTAGGATAGAGGGGTTGAGGACTGATCTGCCCTCCGGTTTATTCTTGGGGGATGCTCAGATCCTTACCTCTGAATGGGTGCGTGACCTGGGAGTGGTACTTGATGACAGGCTGACCCTTTATTATCAGGTGTCAGCAGTCATGAAGTTAGTCTTTTATCATCTCAGGGACATTGCCAGGATCAAACACCTCATTCCGTCCAGTGATCTGCCTGTATTGGTCCACGCCTTTGTGACCTCGCGCCTTGACTATTGCAACTCCCTTTACTTAGGGCTTCCTGGGGTTGATATCTGCTGCTTGCAGCTAGTGCAGAATTCTGCTGCCCGTTTGTTGACTGGGGTATCTAGGAGATTGCATATTACCCCAGTGCTGCGTGATCTGCACTGGCTGCCCGATTCAGTGGCGGATCACCTTTAAGGTAAGTTTAATAACCTACAAAGCCCTACATGGACTTGGTCTCGACTACTTGAAAGAGCTTCTGACTCCTTACATCTCTGTGTGACAGCTTTGCTCCGCTGATGAGGGGTTGCTAGAGATTCCACGGGTTACTTTGAACTCTTCTGGAGGCCGCGCTTTTATGTTTGCGGCCCCAACCCTCTGGAATTCTCTGCCCCGTCAGCTCCGGGAGTGCAAGACTGTGCGAAGCTTTAAGCAGGCACTAAAAACGTTTTTGTGGAGTAAGACTTTCCCTGATTAGTCATGATTCTGATATTGCATTTTAATGAATGGTTTTTAAATTTTGTGAAGTGCCTTGATAATTGAAAGGTGCTCAATAAATAAAGATATTATTATTATTATTTGTAAAATAAGGTAGAATAAAACAGAGGGAGTTTCAATAAAAACTGTAAATGGCACATAACATTCAGAGCAACATGGAGCAGAGCGGCACAGTGGCCATCTTGCCACTCCGCCCCCAGGTTTACCAGAAAGATGCCCAGTTTTACTGCCTAGGTTACACGAGGAGAGAGAATGTATGTTGCAAATGTCTGACATCCCCTGTGCCTGAGACAAAGGCTGGTCAGAGATAAACAGGGGTTAAATTTCAAGAGGGAATTGAAACTTCCTGTGAGTTATCTCCTGTATATTAACCTCTTACATTTCAAAAGGGAACAGGAATTTCCTGCTAAGCTGTTCAAAGGGGAAAAAGGTGTCATAAAATGTCAGGAGATGAAAAGCATTTCCTGTGGTCATAAAACTTAAAACCAAAGAGAAATGGTTTTAGAGCAGGGGTTAAGCAAATGGGACAATCTGTGAACCTAGTGTCAAGTTCTGGGAACTGCCTCAGTCTATTTACATTTTAATAAGTGGCAGAAAGGATACTGGATATCAAAAGGCCAGTCAGGAAGTTGGGTGTGGTGAGGAAATCTAAATGATTAATAAACATTGGTACACTTAAAATATTGGAAATAAGCAAGAGAGACCCCTGCTGGCCTAAAGATAATCCCACCAGCTAGCCAAAAGGCAGTTTACAGACTGTGGACCCAGGTCTATAAAAGTCTGCTCAAAAAAGAGGAGAACACATATTTTCTGACACACAGCACAAGCCAAACATTTCCTGACACGCAGAGTAAGACTGCTACACACACACCCTGAGGACCAGTGGCTGCAAGAAGAACTGGGACTTGGAGACTTTGCAGAACCATTTATTTTCTGGACTTTGACTCACTATAGACAAGGTAGAAATAAGCCAGTTAAATTTAACAGTGAGTTTTGTATGTATTTTTTTATAACTTTTTTTTGTTGTCTTGTAACCAAATTTCTGAATCTTTTGTTTATAAGTCTTGTATGGTAATTATTTAAGTAACTAGTAAAAGCACTTGCTTTTAAAAAACTATCTGGGAGTGATCTGCGTGTGTGTGAAGGTGGGAAGGTTTATTCAATCTGTGACCTGCCTGTTTAGTGTTAAGGTGCCACCATTGCTACCAAAGACTAGGATCCTGGAAAGGATTCTGGGGGCCTAAGTAGTGGAAATACACAAGGTCTCAGGAGGGGTCTGTACAGTTTGAACTAGGTTCCTGCACCGCCTGTGGGAGAAGACACAATCAGGGTTACGAGGACCGCCCCAAAGAGCTCGTAACACCTGGGTCTTCCCCCCAGTACAGCAACCAAGGAGGGTTCTCACCTGGCTACAGACCTGAGACTGTATTTTACCCTTACCCAGATTAGAGAGGAAGCCCTGGGCCCTCATGGTGAGTATTCAGTTGTGAACTCAGCGACCACTCTAGAAGGACACGAGGAGGATACTTCCTTTCCCCCTATCACAGACTGCACTTAGGGGAGGGCACTGTGAGCTCAGTGGACCCGGCCCCCAGGAGTGGGTTTGTGACTGATCTGGTGGCATAACAGTGGGATCCGAGAGATCTTGGTGGCACAGGCATAGAGGTAGGATTCGAGGCCAGTGTATCAGATTAATAAATGGTAAACAATCCACACATAAGCAGGGCAGAGATTTGGAAAAAAATGTTTGGTTACAGTATTAAGTTACCTACCTTTTTTTAATGGTGTAAGCTAGTATAGCAGTAGTTAGGGAAGAAGATAGCTTCCAACTACAGTGAATGCACTGCAGACCAGATAAGGCAGTTGTGTCAGGAAAGAAGAGTCCATTGCGAGGGGCAAACCAATAAGAACCCTGTGGAGGCTCTCATGGCAGTTGATGAACTAGCGGTTGCCCAGAACCTCAAGTCATGACCATTGACTGAAAAGGACCAGACCTTGGGCTTGGGGGTGCCAAGGGACTTCGCAGTGTCTAGTCCCAGGGTGGAGGACAATGAGACCAGAAAGGACCCGGAACTGCAGCACCAAGTGAAGTTCACCACAGATCCTGAGTTAGAGATGCTAAAGCTACAATTTGAGATGAGGGAATTGGAGCTGGAGTAGAGAAAGTTTGAAACTCAGCAGCAGAGGGAATTCAAGCAGAGAAAGTTTGAAATGATGATGTAGGAAAAGCAGCACCAGAGAGAATTCAAACTGAGAGGCTGAAGCCAAGGCAAGTAACTGGTGGGGTGAACCTGAAACTCCAGGACTGGGGTATAAATTAAATTCCAAATTAATAGCTGAATTTAAATAGGGGGAGGATATCGATGCATTTTTGAATTTGTTTGAAAAGGTCTGTATCCAGGCCAAGTTACCCAGGGAAGCCTGGAGCTTTCAACTATCCCCACTGCTTACTGGCAAGGGGTAGGAGGCACTAGGCCAAATGGACAATGAGGACAGTAGAGACTATGAGAAACTTAAAACTGCTTTACTTAAAAAGTATGCACTAACTCCTGAGGCCTACAGGGTTAAATTCCATAAATTCTGAAAAAGCCCTGACATGAGCTTTGAGAAACTTGCCACAAAGCAACGTCAGTTTTTTGAAACATTGGTGGGAGGGAGTGGAAGCAAACTCTGTGGGGAAAATTGAGGAGCTTATGTTATTAGAGCAGTTCTTTTAGGGTTGCCCAGCGGAGTTGAAAACCTGGCTAGAGGAATGAGATCCAAAACAGCACAGCAAGCTGCTGAGCTCTCGGATCTCTATGCCAGAAGCAGGCCTGCTCTGAAAGGAAGTGAGGGAGCAGATGCTGCAGGGAAAAAATGGAAAAGCATGCCTACAGGGCAGCTAAGATCCCTCACTGTCTCTGAAGAAGGGGGGAAGCCCCAAGTTACCTAAAAGGGATTTCTTGGAAAAAGGAATGATAAATGTTGGTTTTGTAAGCAGCCAGGGCATCTGGATAGACAGTGTCCTAAAAAGGCACAGAGTGGACAGAGTGTCCCTTGAAAGGAGATGGGTGCACTGTGTATCCTTGAGAGTATGCTTGTAAACATGAGGGAGCACATACACCCGGTTACTGTAAATGGGGTGCAGACCTATGGGTTAAGGGACACGAGGGTGTCTCTTACCCTGGTAAAAGGGGATTTGTTTGGGCCTGAACAGCTTATACCTAATCAGTTTGTAACTGTGAGGGGATTCACTGGGGAGGAGAAAATCCTGCCACTAGCTAGTGTTCTTCTGAACTGGGGTGAGACAGGAGAGAGGGTGCAAAAAGTGGCAGTGGCAGACAACCTTGCCCTGGATGCAATTATAGGGAATGATCTACAGCAGGGGGTGGTGTGTGTGGTTACCTGTAGTCAGATGGCTAAGGCCACTTGTAATTCCCTGAACCCCACAGAAGCCCCGGTGGAAAAAATTAGAAGGCTGGTTCCCCAGCCTGTGTCTCCTGACATGGAGAATAGTGAAAGGGAGATAGGACTTCCCCAATGAGCTATTCACCAGACAGCTACAGAAGGTTACTCTGAGGAGGGAGGGGTAACAGTTGGTCAGAAGGTTAGGGATGGCAGTGACTCTGAATGCCCTGGCACTAGAGCTATGGACCCCAGTTTAGTAACTGAAGGAGACATGTCCCATGCTTTGTGAAAATGTGAAGGTTTTGCCGCCACTCAGAGGACTGACCCTAGTTTGGAGAGGCAGAGGGATTGTGCAGAATCTGATGGGACACAGGGAGGTGACATGAGACATAGTGTATTTTGGGATGATGGACTGTTGTATATAAAGGACGTGAGGACAGAGGGAGGGGTGATGGGCAGGAGCTTGTTGTCCCCCAGGGATATTGTGAGTAGTTGCTCAAGATCCCGCATGATATTCCCATGTCTGGACATCTGGGCATCACTCACACCATGCAGTGATTAGCCCAAAATTTCTATTGGCCCAACTTTACTCAGCAGGTGAAGGAATATTGCAGGTTTTGTCACTGATGCCAACAAATAGGGAAGGCAGGTAGTAAAACCAAAGCTGCCCTAATTCCCTTGCCCATTGTGGAGGAGCCATTCCAGAGGGTAGGAATGGATACCGTGGGACCCTTGAATACCCCAACTTCCTCTGGGAAAAAGTTTATCCTGATGGTGGTTGATTACACCACGCAATATCCAAAGGCGGTCGCCCTCTCCTCAATTAAGACAGATTAAGTGGCAAATGCCTTGCTAGGGATTTTCTCTCATATTGGGTTTCCACAGGAGGTTATCTCTGATCAAGGGGGTAACTTCATGTCAGACCTGATGAAGTGTTTGTGGGAGAAGTGTGGGGTGGTGCAGAGATGCACAACACCTTATCACCCCAAGCCAATGGACTCGTAGAATGTTTTAATGATACCCTAAAATTGATGCTCCAAGTGTTTGCTGAACAGCATGGGAGGGACAGGGAGAAATACCTTCCCCATCTGTTGTTCACATAAAGGGAGGTACCCCAAGAGTCGACAGGGTTCTCCCCCTTCAAACTCTTATATGGATGTAGGGTACGTGGGCCCCTAGGCTTGATCCAGGAAGACTGGGAAGGCAAGCACGCCACCCAGCGCACTCCCATAGTGGAATATGTTCTTAAGTTTAGGGAGAAGCTGAAGGAGCTTATAGGGGTGGCACAAAGCAATCTCTCAGCTGCCCAACAGAGGCAAAAAGTCTGGTACGACTGCAGAGCCAGAGCTCACTTGTATAGCACAGGCCAGGAAGTAATGGAGTTGGAGGCAGTATAGCGCAGTGGGTTAAGGCTCTGAGCTGCAGATCTGGAGACCTGGGTTTGAATCCCACAGCTGCCTAGGTTCATACTATGTGATCCTGAGCAAGTCACTTAACTTCCTTGTGCTCTCACGTCGCATCTGGCAACAAGCTTCAGCTTAGTGAGCTACTCCTGGTTAAACAATGTTCCCTTTCCCTTCCCCTAATGATCCTAATTCCAGTCCAGAAGGACAAGCTGCAGGCTGAGTGGGCAGGACCATATAAGGTAGTCCAACAGGTCAGTTTATGGGAACTATATTGTGGAGCTGCCTGACAGGAGACATACCCATAGGATGCACCATGTTAATATGATAAAGCCATGCATAAATAGGGCTGACATGGTGTTTGCAGTGTGTATTCCTGGGGAGGAGATGGATGAGGAAGACCCCCTTCTGGACTTACTAGAGGAAAGGAAGTGGGAGTCATCTGTGGAGGCAATCAAATTGTCACCCCAGCTGACCCCAGAAGAGACCCAGGAAGTGAGGGGGGTGTTTAGAGGACTTTGCTCCTTTGTTTATGGCCAAGCTCAGACAAACCCTCTTAGTGACCCATGACACAGACATGGGGACGCAAGCACCCATACGGCATACAGCCTATCAGGTGTTTGAGGCTGTCCTAAAAGACATTAGGAGGGAGGTGGAGAAAATGCAGGATTTAGGGGTAATCCAGAAATCTCACAGTCCCTGGGCCTCACCTGTAGTCCTCGTTCCCAAGCCAGATGGAACTACTCATTTTTGTGTGGACTATCATGGACTCAACACAGTCACAAAGTCTGATGCCCACCCAATGCCATGGATGGATGAACTACTAGACAAACTGGGAGGGGCAACCTTACCACAATTGACTTGACAGAAGGATACTGGCAGGTGGAGTTAACTGCCAGAGCTAGAGAACGGTCAGGCTTCATCACTCCAATAGGATTATTTGAATTCCAGGTACAGCCTTATGGAATGAAGAATGCCCCTGCCACATTCCAAAGGTTGGTCAACCATGTGTTACAGGGTACTGAAGAGTATGCAGTAGCTTATCTGGGTGATATTGCAATTTCTAGTACCTGCTGAAAGGGATGCCTGTCCCATCTGAAGGAAGTATTGAGCAGGATACAGGTGGCAGGGCTCACTGTCAAGGCTGAAATGTGCCAGCTGGCTATGGTGGAGGTGGCATACCTAGGCAATTTATTGGAGTGGAGGCAACTTCATCCTAATCAAGCAAAGACTGAAGCAATAGAGGTGTGACCCATGCCTGAAACTCAGAAGCAAGTTAGGAGCTTCCTAGGGACCGCAGGGTACTAGCGAAGTTTGTGCCCAATTACAGTACCCTGGCAGCCCCCCATCTCACTTGCTAATGAAAAGACAGCCCAAAAAAGTAACCTGGGAGCTAGCCTCTGAACAAGCCGTTACATGGCTAAAAGCGGCACTGTGCAGTGCCCCTGTGCTGGCCAGTCCAGATTACACCAGGCAGTCTGTAGTACAGATGGATGCCTTGGATGTGATGATTGCAGCAGTCCTCAGACAGACATCTAATCAGGGAAAAGACCGCCCAACAGTGTACCTTAGTAGGAGTTACTTCCCCGGGAGCAGGCATACTCCATGGTAGAAAAGGAATGCCTTGCACTGGTATGGACCCTGAAGAAATTAGTCATACCTCTACGGGAGGTGCTTCGAGGTACAGACTGATCACAACCCTCTGGTGTGGTTAAATCAGATGGGTAAAATGAATGGATGGCTCCTCAGATAGAGTATTGCCCTGCAGGCCTATGACATGACCATTATGCACAGGTCAGGATCTGCCAATGCAAGTGCAGATGGCCTATCTTGCCAGTTAGAACAGTAACTGAATTGTGGGAACCCTGCCAGACAATTGGGGCATGTTCTCACAGATTCGGTCTTAGGAGGGAGGGATGTGGTGATTTGGCCACTTCAGTTATTTTACTATCATACTTTTTCTGTATTTTGATTATGTTAAAGTTCCCAAAAAGGCCAGGATATCAGGTTTACCTGAAAGATGCCCAGTTTTACTGCCAAGGTTACATGAGTAGAGAGAATGCATATTGCAAATGTCTGACATCCCCTGTGCCTGAGACAAAGGCTGGTTAGAGGTAAACAGGGGTTAAAATTCAAGAGTGAATTGCAATCTCCTGAGAGTTATCTCCTCTGTGTTAGCCTCTTACATTTCAAAATGAAACTGGAATTTCCTGGTAAGCTGATCAAAGGGAAAAATGTGTCATAAAATGTCAGGAGATGGAAACATCTCCTGTGGTCATAAAACTTAAAACCAAAGAGAAATGGTTTTAGAGCAGGGTTTATGCAAATGGACAATCTGTGAACCTAGTGTCAAGTTCTGGTAACTGCCTCAGTCTATTACATTTTAGTAAGTGGCAGCAAGGATGCTGGATATCAAAAGGCCAGCCAGGAAGTTGGGGTGGTGAGGAAATCTAAATAATTAATAAAGATTGATTAACTTAAAATATTGGAAAAGAGCAAGCGAGACCCCTGCTGTCCTGAAGATAAGGCCACGAGCTAACCAAAAGGCAGTTACAGACTAAAGACCCAGGACTATAAAATTCTGCTCAAAACAGAGGGAGAAAGCACATTTCCTGACACACAGCACAAGTCAAACATTTCCTGATACCCAGAGCAAGACTGCTACACACACACCCTGAGGACCAATAGCTGCAAGAAGAACTGGAACTTGGGAGACTTTGCAGAACCATTTATTTTCTGGACTTTGATCCACTACAGATAAGGTAGAAATAAGCCAGTTGAATTTAACAGTGCATTTTGTATGTAATTTTTCCAACTTTTATTGTCTGGTAACCAAATTTCTGAATCTTTTGTTTGTAAGTCTTGTATGGTAATTATTTAAGTAACTAGTAAAAGCACTTGCTTTTAAAAAACTGACTGGGAGTGATTTGTGTGTGTGTGAAGGTGGGAAGGTTTATTCAATCCGTGATCTGCCTGTTTAGTGCTAATGTGCCACCATCGCTACCAAAGACTAGGATCCTGGAAAGGAATCTGGTGGCTTAAGTGGGGAAATACACACGGTCTCAGGAGGGGTCTATATGGTTTGAACTAGGTTCCTGCATCACCTGTGGGAGAAGACACAAGCAGGGTTACAAGGATAGCCCAGAAGTGCTCGTAATGCCTGAGTCCTCCCCCCAGTGCAGCAACCAAGGAGGGTTCTCACCTGGCTACAGACTTGAGACTGTATTTTACCCTTACTTAGATTAGAGAGGAAGCCCTGGGTCCTCATGGCAAGTGTTCAGTTGTGAACTCAGCGAGCACTCTAAAAGAACATGAGGAGGGTACTTCCTGTCCCCCCCCATCATAGACTACACTTAGGGAAGGGCACTGTGAGCTCAGTGGACCCTGCCCCCAGGAGTGGGTTGTTGACACGCCTCACCTCCAGCTACATTGCTTTGCCATGGAAAACATGCATTTGACCAGTGCTCCAGGCAGACACACCAACTCACCCGAGTTGCCATCTTGATCCAGCAATGCCCCCTCCACCTTACCAAGTGCCCAAACTATGGAATCCCCCATGACTACTACATTCCTGCCTCTCCAAGCAACCTTTTCTTTCCTCCTCCTACTTGGTACTTCAAGTGTCATGGTGCCCGGAATGATCCCACTAGCCCCAATCACTTGTTGACCCTCCTCAAAATGGCCAGCCCAAGGATACTACATGTTGCTGGGTTCACTGGTGATGGTGCTCTCTCATGAACATGCCAGCTGCCTTCCATATCCACATAAATCCTTCCCCATTCCTACCAGTAGAGACCACAGCCCCTGCCACCATCCTCCTACCCTACCTATCTTTGTTAACTGCACATCCAGCCTTGCACTGCTGTGTCTGGCCTCCTCTCCCCCATGCCCCTCATTTTCCTACTTACTTCTCTGCTCCCACATGGTGCCTCCACTTGCCAGTTAAACTTGGCAATGTACTTCTTGATATCACTGACCATCCCACAATGGCTACAGATGTTAACCTCCCCTTCCTTCCACAGGCAGGCTGGTATACATCGCACAACCCTGGCAGTATAACAGATGCACGTCCCTCTCTGTCTCTTGGACATTATTCTCATGACCTCTTGACTTCACCCCCACATCTGAGTTCCCCCTTCGAGTTCCCTTAGCTTCCAGCCCTCCTCTCCATGCCCCATGATGGGTAGTTTACACTGTATGACATGCAGATGAAATCCAGTGTGGTGGCTGAGATTTCCAGCTGAAATTTCATGACCAGCTTCTTTATTTTGTATTAGTTTATTAGGTAGGATTGCACTAAGTGTGTGTGTGTGTGTGTGTGTGTGTGTGTGTGTGTGTGTGTAACCCACCAAACTTTGCATAAATAATTATTTGTCAGAGTTTCAAACTTAAATCTCATCTGAAAATCTCAGACACCATGGGCCGGATTCATGAAGGGCAACATAGGGCTTGCGTCAAGCCATGTGTCAAACCTGTGTGGTGGTACAGCTGTGCCAACCACTATGACACATACTGCACCCGATTCAAGAAGATTGGGTGCCAGCTAGACAAGAAAAAGCTGGTCTAACTTGAGGCAATCGGTGCACGAGATTGAGAATCCTGAGCACCAGTCGGGGAATTCACAAAAGTCCTGAGAATGCTGCAAGCCCAGGGTGTGCCGAACATATGGTGCATGAGGCTGGTGGCATTCTCAGGACTTTTGTGAATCAGGCCCCATATTCTTTTAAAAATGAGTGTCATGCATCATAGTTCCCCCACCCCATGACGCAATCAGTTGCCATTCCAGACTGGCGACATGCCTCTTCAGAGCAGTGACAGAAATGAAGTGGCTTTAGATGTACCCCCATCTGCCCTCTGCAGGCAGAATGGTGTACATCAGGCAGCCCTTGCAGTACAACTGTGCTTCCATCATTGCTGGTAACCTACCCCTGAATCCAGACCATTAACCTAACTGTCAACTCTTTGATCTCCTCACTTGGCCTCTTGTCTAACTTGGCTTGCTTGGCTAAGTGACTTGAGAAGTTAGCTGGACACTCCTGCCAGTCAGCCACATATGCGAGCGACCGCTGTAGCGATCAGCCACCTACAGACAGCTCTTACCTCAATAATCATAAAGCCCCAGACCTCAGAGCAACCCAGTGATAAACTAGCCCCAATGCTTGGGGAAAGACAGCTCTTTCCCAAGTTATTAATTATTACATTGATAATTAATTTTTAATGTAATTATAAATTAACTCTTTAGTGCCTGCAGCTTTACCACTTTGGAGTCGGGTCCTGTCACATCTCAGAAGCTAAGCATAGAAATATATCCCATCTGCAGGCACCTCTCTGGCCTGAGGGAGGAGGTTACTCGTCTCCAGACTGAGTTGGCCATGATTCAGGGGACCTCCTCTCCCACCCAGGGACCACCAGATCCACTGCCACTGCCTCAGAGGTTGCCAAGAAAGACGAATGGTTGGACCACAGTGGACTCAAGGAGGGTGAGGGTGGTGGAACAGAGGTTCATCCATCCAGTTGTACCTCTCCACAATTCGTACGCCCTTCTGGCAGAGTGTTGTTCCTCTATGAAGACACCCACAGTGGAGACTAAGGAGGATACTGGGAACCTCCACAAAGGAGACCCACAAGAGGATGGCATAGGACCCCACAGGAGAAGGAAACAACCCCTGGTGGGGGACTCCATTGTTAGGAGGGTAGAATTGAGGGAGGGGGGAGAGGGAGGTAAGGTGCCTGCCTGGCGCCATAACTTTGAGGGACAGGGAGTGAATCCTCAGGATCATGGGAGCAGCTGCATGGGGGAGGGAGCTGGATGTCATTGTCCACCTAGGAACAAATGACCTGGCTGGGAAAGGGATCAGAGCAGTGCAGGAGGAGTTTGTGGAGTTGGGGAGGGGCCTTAGACAAGTAGCATGCACAGTAACCTTCTTGGAGGGGCTGCCTATATATGGCATGGGCGAGGCTAGGGTGTTCTACACGATGGGATTCAATGAATGGTTGAAAAACTGGTGCAGAGATCAGGGTTTTGGCTTCATTGGGGACTGAGGGTCCACAGGTTTAAATGCTTCATTGGCAAGCATTTAAACTAGCCGGGGGGGGGGTGAGGTACTGAAAAAGAGCAGGGAAATCCTAGCCCCCCCCCCCAAAAAAAATCAGGGTAGTTAGTGAGGTAAATACCAAAATAAAGAAGTCGATAAGGAGAAGGACAGGGGTAAATGGAGAAAAAGGCAAAAGCAGTAAGGACAGGGATGGGGCAAAAAGGGGTAAGGCCATCAAAAAATGGAGGGTAATGAGTACCAATACCCATAGTCTAGGTAACAAGCTCCCTGAACTGGTGGCCTTGATGGAAGAGGGATGCCTGGATATTGTGGCAGTCACAGAAACATGATACACAGAGAACCAAGACTGGGATGTCAACATACCAGGGTACACAATCTACAGGAGGGACAAGAAGGGTAGAAGAGAAGGAGGAGGAGGAGGAGGAGGAAGAGTAGCTCTCTATATAAGGAAAGGGATCAAAGCAACAGAACTAAAGGGTAAACAGGGAGGAGAGGAGGCACTGTGGATCACTCTGGAGACCAGAAATGGCACCACAATCCACATGGGGTTGTATACAGACCCCCGTCTCAGGGGGAGGAAATGGATAAGGAAATGATAGACGGCATCCATAGGATAGCAGAAAAAGGGGAGATATTATTGATGAGGCACATGAATATGCCGGATGTTAACTGGAGCAACTTTTCTGCTGCCACATCCAAGAGCACGGTCTTTCTCAATGCCCTACAGGAGGCATGCCTCAAGCAGCTAGTGTTGGAACCCACTCAGGAGGGAGCAATCTTAGATCTGGTACTCTCAAATGGGGACAGAGAGAGGATCTCAGATCTAGAAGTGGGTAGCCATCTGGGAACAAGTGACCACCAAACAGTATGGATCATGATAAACACAGCCGCAGAGTCAAGCCATACAAAAGTGAAGGTACTGGACTTCAGGAGGGCTGACTTTGTTAAAATGGGAGTGTCTCAGAAAAGCACTAGCAAACAGGTAAGAAGGAGGGGTGGAGGAACAATGGGGAAACTTCAAAACTGCCATCACAGAGGCAACAAACTTTTGTGTGAAGCAAATAAACAAATCAAAATGAAAGAAAAAAACATTATGGTTCTCAAAAGAGGTGGCGAGGAAGGTTAGGGAGAAAAAGATGGTACTCAGGAAGTATAAGGAAACACAGAAGGGGCAGGACAGAGAACTGTACCAGTTAAAGCAGAAGGAAGAGGGAAGGCAGTCAGAATAGCAGAGGCCCCAAATGAGGAAAAGATAGCCAACTCGGTTAAGAAGGGGGATAAAAACCTTTATAGGTACATTAGGGAGCAAGGGAGGGATAGTGAGGCTTAATAAAGTGGACGGTGGGTGGGCAGAGAGGGACAGTGAAAAAGCACGGATACTGAATGAATACTTCTTCTCAGTATTCGCAAAAGAGGAGGAGGGGGAGGTACCTAATCCAATCAATAGAAGCACTCTGGATGGGGGGGGGCGGGGGGCGATACCAGTCCTTTCACAGAAGAAAGGGTTCTGAAAGAAGTCCTAAAACTGAAGGTGAACAAAGCAATGGGACCTGATGGGATTCACCTTAGAATTCTAAAAGAACTAAGGGGAGAACTAGTGACACCACTGACTACCCTTTTTAACAAATCATGGGAGGATGGTGTGGTACTTAAGTACTGGAGGAGGGTAGATGTGATTCTCCTTCACAAAAGTGGGAGCAAAGCAGAGGCAGGAAACTACAGACCTGTTAGCGTGACCTCAGTGATAGGGAAAATGATGGAATCACTTCTGAAAGAAAGAATTGTTGAGTATCTAGAGGCCAGCGGGACACAGGACCCAAGGCAGCATGGATTCACAGTGGGAAGGTCATGCCAGACGAATCTAATAGATTTCTTTGACTGGGTGACCAAAGTAGTAGACCAGGTTGGGGCTGTGGACATGGCCTACCTAGACATTAGCAAGGCATTTGACACAGTCCCACACAAAAGATTAATAAACAAATTAGCCAGCCTGGGAGTGTGTCCCAGGGTGGTAGCCTGGGTAAAAAATTGGCTGGACAACAGGACACAGAGGGTAATAATAAATGGAGTCCACTGCAGGGTTCAGTACTGGGTCCGGTCCTTTTTAATGTCTTTATAAGTGACATTGTAGAGGGACTGTAAGGAAAAGTTTGCCTCTTTGCAGATGACACATCTGCAACAGGGTTGATGCACAAGGGGGGATGGAAAGGATGAGAAGGGACTTGGCAAGGTTGGAGGAATGGTCAAAAGTATGGCAGCTTAGATTCAATGCAAAGAAGTGCAAAGTAATGCACCTGGAAAACAAAAATCCAGGGGAAGCGTACACAGTGGGGGGGGGGGAGGTAGTAACAACAAAAATGGAAAGGGACCTGGGGGTATTCATATCAGATGGCCTAAAGGTAAGCAAGCAATGTGAGATGGCAGTAAGGATGGCTGGGTGGATACTAGGATGTATAGGGAGAGGCATCACCTCTAGAAAACAGGAAGTTGTTATCCCTCTGTACAGACAGTTGGTGAGACCCCATTTGTAGTACGGAGTGCAGTTCTGGAGACCCCAACTCCACAAGGACATAGACAGGATGGAGGCAGTCCAGAGAAGGGCAACTAAAATGGTGCAGGGTCTGCAACAGAAGCCATACAAAGAAAGACTAAAGGAGCTTAATATGTATACCCTTGAGGAAGGGGGGAGAGACATGCTCGAAACTTTCAAGTACCTGAAGGGAATCAACACAGTCTGAGAGGGTAGCATCTTTCAGAAAAAGAGATGTGCAAGAACAAGGGGACACAATCTGAAGATAGAGGGAGACGGCTCAGGGGCAATGTGAGGAAGTATTTCTTTACAGAGAGGGTGGTGGACGAATGAAATGGCTTTCTGGAGGAGGTCATGAGATCAAAAACCGTGGGGGAATTCAAGACTGCATGGGACAGACATAAGGCAATTCTGGTGGGGGGCTAGCAAGAAGTAGGCTGTTGGTTAACTAGGATCTGCAGCTTATCCAATAGGTAGGGAAATGGGTAGACTAGTTGGATCAAGCAGTCCTTATCTGCGGTCAAAGTCTATGTTTCTATGTTAGAAATTTATGGACAGGAAAAGACCCTGGGTCCACTGAGTTTGCCCAGTCCCTGTAATTGCCTACAGTGTTCTACTAGTATGCCCCAACCCACTGCTCCCTTTATGTAGCTCTGTTTTGTTAGCTGAGTGACCGTCACTTGGCCCTCGTCCCCACTCCCACCCCCGCTACTTTCACCATACCTATGTGTTTATCAATGGTGTAGACAAGTGTCATCCAAGGCCAAGCAATGCTGCTGAGGATGAGGAGCAGAATGTTGTCATCCAGGTTGGCAAGAACAACATGGGGAGTGCAAGTCTTTCCCACATGGTCTAGCGGTCTAGGCAGCCTAGGTCCAACTCCCAGTGTGGTAACAAATCTATTTTAGGAGGCATTATATTGCAGTGGTTTAGAGCTCTGAGCTGAAAATTCGGAGAACAGGGTTTGAATCCCACAACCCCTACTTGCATACTGTGTGACCCTGAGCAAGTCACTTAACTTCCTTGTGCTCCCAGGTTGCACCTGGAAACAAGCTTCGGCTTAGTGTGCCTTTCCTGGTTAAACAATTTTTTCCCTTCCTCTTCAAGTCCCAAGGACACAAGGAGGACATTCACGGAACTAAGAATGTTTCTAAAGTAGATGGTATCCAAAGTGATCCTTTCTAAAACTTGTAAGAGTTTCGATGTTGACTACCTCCCCGGGGAGACAGTTCCACTTCTCCACCATCCTTTCAATGAAGTACTTCCTCTCATCCATTCTGAATTCTCTCCTCTCCCCATGGCATTGGCAAATCCTTATCTTAACCATGTGACTCAGTACATGGATCAAGCCCAGGAGGGATTAGTCATTTGATGCCTCCATAATAGGTTTTTGTTTCATGCGCTCCTACAAATGCCTCTGTACCCTACCCCCACAACCTGACTGTAACTGGAAACAAGCCTTCCAGGGATCAGCTTGCTAACCTGATCAAATTTGGCCACATAAGTCTTGGGGTCTGAAGCATGCAGTGATCCATGTTAATTAGTGATTGAGCATACTGAACCATCGGGCCTCCCTGCAGCCACTTTAAGTGGGAATGAGAACTGGCCAATAATATCAAGCTGATTTGGTATCAAGTGGCTCAGCAGATTGCACACACACCTCTGAATGGAAGTTCGGATGGTTGAGGGTTCTAGTGTCACACCAGGAATGTGGGCTAATACCCAGCACTGACACTGTACTGCAACACTGGGGGTGGGGGAGGATGGGGTACTGCACTGTTGTGGTGCTGCTCTTTGGATGAGATGTCAAACTGAGGTTCCTTCTGCCTCTTTATGATGGCTGCCTGGGTTGAAGTTATAGATCTCATGATACTTATTGCAAGAGTACTGCCTATTTTAAGCCTTGTTCCGGGGGTGGGGGTTGGGGACAAATGCAAACCAACTGAAATTTAACCTGATGAAGCTGTTGGTGGTATTTTTAGTGAAGAATGGAAATTTGGCCAGGACACTGAGAAAATACTCCTAGTCTGCTTGAGACCCACCTGAAAGAACAGATGTGACTTTGTTTAATATCTCATCTGAAGGACAGTACACCCCAGCAGTACAGCATTCCCCTAGAACTGCACTACGGTGCCAGTTGTGTATGATATGAGCCCAGTCCTATTGCAGGACTTGAACCCACAGCCTTCTGCCCAGAGGTGGCTATGTTACCAATTGAGCCACACTAACACTCTTCGCTTCCCTGGTGTCCTGGTCAACATTACCCGTCTATGTAACTGGATAATGTAACCAACCCCGTTGACACATCTGGAAATGAGCTGTCACAGCTCTGTGTTCCTTTCCTGGGCAACCGTTACAAATCATTAAACTACATTTCCCTGTATTTTACAGCAATGGTGTCCTGACTGTGCACACCTGTAAATAGCTAATTGAAATTACAACCCTGAGGATCATTAGCCTCGTTCAATTTAATATGAAGGCAAAACTCGTTCAATCTGAGCAGTAATTTGTGATTCCACATGCTCATTACAGGAAATGTATAGATGCAAAAATATAACCTTCTGAATCTCAATGGATAGCTAGTATCTGTTGTTACGCTGCCCTCTGTTTCCCCCCATCTCTTAATTCTCAACATCACAATGATGCATTGGTTTTCAGCCCCTCTGATTGTTCAGCAGGTGGCCTTCACCCACCAAATGGGAGATGAAGTCAACAGAAACAAAGATAGGGGGTGGAAGAGCTACTTGAATAGGCTTTTAATTTATAGGTGTCGGTGTGAATCCATGCGTTTTAATGATTCATTAAGTCACAGGCAACATAAAGGCTAATCAGCAGGGCCGGTTAATGACTTTATTGTGAGTCATGGACTTCTGACTATTAAAAATTACAGCTTTTTACATGTCTGTAGGAAAGAAAGGAAATGAATCTGGTGTTATGCAATGTAGCACCTGTCACACAAACTTTATTCCTAAGTGTTTTATAATTAGTGGGGAGGCAATTTTTTTTTTCTGAGTAAAAATTGTACGGAATCCTATTTTGGTGTGATAATTAGCATCACAAATTATATTTATTTTTGATGTATTTTACAATTTATTTACATGGGATAGTCCAGCTGAGTTGCAACATCTTGTTTCCAGTGAGGCCTGGTTCTACTTATTTCCGTAGCTGGGTGGACAACAGGAGCACTGCAAGGTCAAGTGACTTGCCCAAGGTCACACAGTACGTATTTGGCTCTAGTGGAGGTTACTGGAAGGATTTGGCCCCTTTTGCACATTTCTTGGAAATTACTTGAACATTGTATGAAAAATCATGGATTGCAGGCTGTGATTGTAATTCTGCATGCTTATCCTCATCAACTGAACTGACCACATTCAGCCTCCTCCACCCTATGCCTACACCTGCCTTCTCCAGGATTTATCCTGCAGATGTCATGGTTTTTGCCTACCTGGCAGGAGTCTTTCTCTGCATCTTTCAGTTTCTAAATCATAGGGAGAGATTGGAGCTATAGTCAGCTGTGTGGGGCCTGCAGGTTGCAATGTCTTCTCCTCTGTCATACCGTGTCAGGGAAAGAGAGCTGTCATCGCTGCGCAGCCAGAACCTCCATCTCTTCAGACATCTAATCCCCATTGGGCATTGCTGCACCTAGGGGTCAAGAGAGGAGATCATCTACCCCCTCCCCCTCCCCCTCCCAGATGCTGCAAGAGTAGCTCCACCTGGAACCGCAATGGTCTCTCAGCTTCTCCACCCCTTGCTTCAACTACCATGAATCGGGTGGCTTCTTGTGGAGAGTGGGCAGAGCAACAGCAGCGGTGGGATCTCTGACTTTCAACAAAGCTGCTCTTCACTTTACTTCACTGCATGCCATTCAGACACCTAAGCCCTGCTGGGCATCGCTGCACTTAGGAGTTGAGAGAGAGAGAGAATGCCATCTACCCCTTCCCCCCTCCCAGACCACGCAAGAGTAGCTCCACTTGAGACCATGATGATCTCCAAGCTCCTCCACCCCTTACCTCTCCTATTGCCATTCAGGGGGCTTTCTGTGGAGAGTGGGTGGAGCAACACTACTCCCTCTTAAATGGTAGACTACTAGTGGTCCTCTGTGCTGTGGTTTGCCTGGGAGTTAGCCAAAGAGACAGCCAGTGGCCGAGCACTCTGCCCGACTCATTGAGTGTTCCAAGACTTTCGGTGCTCATCCCTTTGTTGTTTAAGTTGCGATCTGTTTGCCTTTCTACTTAATTTCATACAGCCTGCTGCTGGGTACTATCAGTTCCCCACTGTAGTCATGGCTAGAAAACAAGTCCTTTAATGTATTGTTGTTATTCTACCTGCTGCTGGCTAATGTCATTTCCTTTCTGTAGTTATATTTCAGTAACTGGTCCAGTAATTTCCTGGTCGTTAATTTACTATTCAAATCACTAATTGTAATTAGTTTACTATGCAAATCATACTGTCTGTTGCGGGTTACAGTTACTCTGTTGCCCTACTGCCTCTCTGTTCTGCCCTTCCTTAATCATACCTATATTGTTCTCCCCATCTGGGTGCAACTCACATCCTCATTTCTCAGTGCTAGTATTACCACCCCTGGGGGGTAGTCCTAACTTTTTTTTTTTTGAAATGGTACTTTTTCCCATCCTACTGCCTGTCAGCCCCGACCCTTCAGGGCATCCAAGGGATCATCCTCCTACCGCCCGCTCACCGATACTTACCACCCAGTCCCCCATGTAGCTTCAGCTTGCCCCCCGAGCGGGGAAGAGGTGGGGTTGACCCCCGTAATTCTTCCTTTCGTCGGGTCTGGAGGTAGTCAATGAGCAGGGGTAAATCGGAGGCATGCCCCGGGAAGCCCATCATCCCAGCACTGACAGGTGTTTTTCCACTTTTTCCTCCCCCACGCAGCGTTAGCCCCTGATGTCAAGGCGCTAGACACCGATGCCTGGGCCACCCGTCTTCCTTCTATTTGGAGCTTGCAATCCCCCAAGCCTCCGCCCAGAGTAGTACAAGTGAGATAGGCATCGACCCTCCCACCCGGCCCTTCCCTGGAGATGGCGAGCTGTCGTGAGACGCTGAAGCTGTACTTCCCGGCTGACCCACCAGCAACCTGAGTCCGCTCCCGAACCCGGGTCACCAGCGTGGAGCGAAGTGTGACGTCCAGCGCCTCAACCCTCAGTGCCACTGGGCCAGCTGGGTAGTCCTTACTTTTAACTTACTCCGTTTCTTGGTGTAGCTCCCATACTGCCCTCCACCAGATTCCCCTCCTTGAGTTTATTATACCCCCCACCCCCAATCGATTGTAGGGCTCCCTTCCAGGTACAGCTTACTGTTTTAAGAGTCTCTGTACACCTGCTCAATTGATCAGGGCAACTACTTACTCCCTCTCTATCATGCTGTTAGTTGCCCTTGCTGTCTCCCCCCTTCTAGTCCCCTTCCCCTTCCTCCTCCCTCTACCTTCCCCTGCCCTTTGTCTCCTTTTCTGTTCCCTCCTCCTCCTCTCCCACCCTCCCTTCTGCTGGCCTCCCCCTACTCCCTGGCCTTCTGGGTGCAGCCTCCTTTCTAACTGCATCCACCTTGATGCACCCAGGGCCTCCACCCTCCTCTCTCCTTCTCCCTTACTCCTCCTCCCCCTCTCATCCCTCCACTTCACTCAAGAGTTTCACAGGCTCCCTTTAGCGTCTCATCTCCTTGCTACTCATTCTAGCAGGTGACACTAAACTCAGCCTCGGTTCTGCCCTGCCAGCTGCCTCTCCCCAAAAGGTTGAGAGTAGCCTGCATTAACATCTGCAGCTTCCTCCCCAAAATCAACCTTCTACACCCCTAATGTTGAAACACAGCCCTGACGACCTGGTGATCTTGGAATCTTGGCTCTCACCCAAGATCCTGTTTACTGCTATAGCCACCCCTGGCTTTTCAATCACCGAACAGGATCGCACTAAGAGGGGTGAAGGTATAGCCATCTACCTTTCTTTTTGCACCCAAATTGAAACCTGTGCTGTCCATCTCCTCCCCTTTGATCTATGAGATGCTCTCTTGAAACTCTCCCTCCCCTTTTCCATCCCCATATTCATTGCTGAAGTCTACTGCTGCCCTGGCATATCCCGTCCCTCTGTCACTGAGCTCCTCACACACCCCCATCCTCCAATCCCTATGAGTTGCTCATACTAGGTGACTTCAGTTTTAACTGGATCTCATCCTCCAATTGTAAATTATTCCAAAACATGAAATCTCTCCATCTTACTCAGCTGATCTCTGATCCTACCAGACTCAACCCCAAAATCCAAAACCACTCCCTTCTGGACTGAATCCTTTCTTTCCATCTTCATCACTTTTTGGATGCTGGTACCCTCCCTGATACCCTTAGTGAACATTATATGGTATACTGCATGTATAAGAGTCTTCACCCCAAAGCCCCTCCACCAAATGAATCCACATTAGATCCTTCCAGTCCCTGGATTTATCCTCTTTACTCGCTGACCTGATTGATGGCAACTGACAGGCCCTCCATACTAGCTGTCAGCAACATTAACACCAATCTTGCATTTCCTAACTCCAAATCCTTGTAAGACTGGGAGTATCATATTCCCCTGAGGAAAACTCCTTTAAATACCTTGCAGTTATGGTTGAATTGTCATATTGATACTGACTTCTGTATTCACATGGATGCCATCTACCAGAAGCTGCACCTTAAACTTGGGGCACGTTAAGGAACAAAGCAAGTATCCCACTTCCTGCCCATAGAGAGACTGTCACAAAGGTGATTCATTCTACCTATCTTTGATTATGGAGTGATTATATATATATATATATATATAGCACTGCTCCACCAGTGCCAGGCTGTATCCCCTATTTCATTCCTTTGCCCGCTTTGCCCTGGATTGCCTCCCCAGAATCTACCACTGTTCCCTGTATTCCTCCCTCTCCTTGCTCTCCCTTGATGCCAGGCACTCACTCATTGTGCCACCCATGTCTAAATCATCTGCTGGTCAGTCACCTTTATTCTTTCGCTTCCCCACATTTTGGAGCACCCTCCCCATTTCTATTTGCAATGGTCCCTCTCCCTTATCTCTAAAATCCCCACTCTGTAACTTTGCTACTCACCGTTGTAGTTGCTGCTGATCCTAGGCTAGTCCCACCCTTCCTTCCTCCATATTACTCCCTCCCCCTACTGCCCTGATTTATTGGTCCACTATCCCCCTTGGACTTTTTCCCCATTATACGCGCACCCCCCCCACCACACACACCTTATTTTGTGGCAAGTTTCACTTTACTGAACTTCTGCTATTGACATGCTGTATTTTGCACTACTTGACTACTGTGCATGCTCTTAATTGTCTACCATGTACTTTTATATTATTGTTGTTATAACTTTATTGATAGCACTTTCCTCATCCCCTTCCTGGAACACATCTGGAAATGAACTATTTAGATCAGTATGTTTTTCCTGTTGAAACTTCTGAAATCAATCAATCAATCAATGAAGTCCTACTGTGGTTGATCCATTTTTCCTCCAGGTTTTTCATCCCAAGCCTTTCCATCCCTCCTGGTGGCCGTTCACAGTGTGTGGGAGATGCTTCAGATGGACACTGCATGCTCCTTTGGGGAGAGCAAGCTCTCCAGACCACCAGCAGGAGCCATTGCAGTGTACTGTGTGACACCACCCTTCCTCCAGCTAGGATACGCTGCCAGCAGCAGCATGTTTCCCAGCCTGGCTGCCCGATCACCATCTCATGAGTTCACTCCTAACAAAGGTCAATGGCACAGAAGCACACACACACACACGCTTCCTTTGGGCTATTGACAAGTGACAGTTGGGAAAATGGGCTTAAGTTTCCTGGACTCTGCTTGGCTGAGCCCCCTGGCAAGGTGTGCATCTATCAGACAACAGAGTTCAGGTAAAACAAGTGCCAGTGCCAACTTTCTTAGCACAAGCTAAATTACTGTGCCCATATGGAGTGCTTCAAAACTAAATAAATGCCATTTTTTTCTCTTTGCTTGGTGAGTAAGTTCCCCCCAAATCCATTACAAATGCAACCCACACCCATAACATGCAACCCCCCCCCCCAAACAGAACATTCACTCCCGAGTGCAGGTAATCCTCATTTTAATTTTTTCTTTCTAAATGACTTTAGCATTACTGCTGTCCTCTTAGCAGTACCATCACTCCCAGTAACATGGCAGCCACGTTGCCATCCAAACACAAACACATTGGCAGCTGACTACATAACTCATTCTCCAACTCCTGTGTGAGTGATGTGATTATCCAGTATACTGCCTCTGGATTCTGATAGCAGCAACAGGAAAAAGAAAAAAAATAATCACAGTCCTTGCCTTCTTATACTAATCATGTTATTCTCAGCCATTGTTGTCCCAGTCATGCTCAGAATGCAATAGCCACTAATTAAAAAAAAAAAAACTTCCATGTGATACTGTTATTTTGTTATTGTACATTGATCTGTACAGTGAATTGCCACATCGTACTGCCTGGGTAGGTGTGGGGAGAGAGGGAGGGAGGGAGAGAGGGACAAGTTGAAAACAAACAGGCTGTCATAAACATCAGCACCGTCTACTGGTAATTCTACCAGTAGCTGGGACTACTTTGCAGGAAACTCTATTTACATTTTTATTTATTTTTAGCTTATAACAATTTCTATTTATTTTAAAAAATATACTCTACATATATCCATTTTCAGAGCCCAATAGTACCCTTCAGGGTGGGTGGCATTGGCCTATACCTGCCCTTCTAGGGGCTATAAGGCCCTGTGCCTGTGGCATCAGACCTCATTGGGCTATACCTTCATGCCCAGGGATGTATTGAGGCCTGATGCCACAGGCACAGGGACATAAAGCCCCTGGAAGAGCAGGTATACACCAATGCCACTCACCCTGGAGGGTACTATTGTGCTAAGAAAATGGGTATATGAAGAGTATATTTTTAACAGACAACAGAGAGTACTTGACACAGAGGCTGTAGTGCAGTGCTGTTTTTTTCTCCTGGTTGTTGATACGGTTTACTGAATAAGCATACCGGCCTGTTGTTTGTAGCAGCTTTTCTGGTCGCTTGCTGTTGCATACTGATGCCTTGGGAACAGCTTCAGAGTAATTACTTTGAATGAGTAAATCCAATCAGCATTAAAACGAAATAAAAATATGCACTGAGGTCTCCAGATGCATAAATTCCAAATAGAAAAACTTGGTCTGCAGAAATGTGTTTACAACCCGATGCAGCCAGGGCTTGGAATAAAATGTATCTATTTACTTGACCTTCCCCAATAATTACACAGTTTAAAACAAAGCTGACACTGGATTTTGCACATAGAAACACAGAAACATAGAATATTATGGCAGATAAGGACCAAATGGTCCACCTAGTCTTCCCATTTCCCTACTTGGTTTGGCAATCCCTACCTTTATCTGGACTGCCATTCACTCGCTCTGCTGCACAGCAGGGTGACTTTATGCTTATCCCATGCTCTTTTGAAGCCCTGTGCTGTTTTCAGTTCCACCATCTCTGCTGGTAGGCCGTTCCACGGATGAACCACCCTCTCTGTGAAAAAATACTTCATAGCATTCCCCATAAGTGTCCCTCCTTCCAGCCTCATGTTATGTTTCCTTGTTCTTGTGCACGTTCTTCTCTGAAATATGCTCCCCTCCTGTACCCTGTTTATTCCTCTGAGGTATTTGAAAGTCTCTAACATATCCCCTCTCTCCCTTCTCTCTTCCAGTGAATAGATGTTAAGTTCCCTGAGTCTTTCCTCATAAGGCTTGTGGTGCAGTGCATGTATCATTTATGTTGCTCCTTTCTGGACTGCTTCCATTCTGTCTATGCCCTTTCTCATTTTATCTAGCCCCTCTTGTGTGTCAACTCTGTTGCAGATCTTGGTGTCATCTGCAAACAGGCATACTTTCCCCTCCAGTCCCTCTGCAATGCCACTTATGATGACACTGAATAGGACTGGACCCAGCACCGATCCCTGTGGCACCCCGCTGGTCACCTCCCCCTCTTCGGATTTTATGCCATTTACTACCACCCTCTGTGTCCTGCCTTTTAGCCAGTTTCCAACCCATTTTACCACTTTAGAGCCCACACTTAGATTCCACAGTTTGTTGAGCAACCTTCTATGTGGAACGGTGTTGAAGGCTTTGCTGAAATCAAGGTAGGCTACACCCACCGCCCCTCCCTGATCCACCACCCTAGTCACCCAGTCAAAGAAATCGAAAAGATTAGTCAACAGGACCTTCCCTTAGTGAATCCATGCTGCCTTGAGTCTTTAGCACCGCTTGACTCCAGGAACTTCACTACCCTCTCTTTAAGCAGGGACTCCGTCAGCTTCCCCACCACCAAGGTCAGGCTTACAGGTCTGTATTTGCCTGCCTCTTCCCTACTTCCACTCTTGTGCAGGGGACCACCTCTGCCCTCCTCCAGTCCCCAGGTACCTCCCCTGTCTCTAGTGATGGGTTGAAAAGGGTCATCAATGGTCCTGCTAGGACTTCCCTGAGTTCCTTCAAAACTCTAGGGTGAATCCCATCTGGCCCCATAGCCTTGTCTGTGTAACTCCAAGGCCACTTCTTTAACTAGTGTGCACACCCACATTAAATATCTGGAAACACTGGTACCCATATACTGGCATACCTATTTACTTTGCTAAAAGGTAGGTACCACCCTTGGTGTTAAGATGTATACCTGACTAATTTTCTAGAGGAAGAGAGGGGTGGGGGTACAGAAACAAACAACTTGAACCTTGTGTAAATAACACAACCCAGGTCCTGGGTGGAGGTAGCTGGGCATATGCTAGATCTAGCCTGCTGAGGGGTCCCCAGAAAATCCACACAACCAGAAGCAATAATCGGAATGTCCATAACAGTGACTGGGATTGTGTAGTTTGGCTTTATTCAACAGATGGAAAGTAAAAGCAGAAGTGGACCCCCAAGGGTCAGTCCAGGCTGGACAGGTACAAATTCAAGAACTCTCCTTGCATGCAGTACAATTCATGAACAACAACAGAAATATATTCTTCCCAAATTCCCAAAGATGCATTTGTGGACACCGGGCCATGCACATGAATATCTCTCTTTCCCCATGAGTGTTATTTAGTGAATCTAAGACACACACTCAGAACTCTTCTCGGACATAGGTGCAATATGTGAAACTCAGCCACACACCTTATCCTGCAGCTTGGCCCTCTCTCAGGTAAACAGACTGGTGCCTGTTAAGAACCAGGAAGCCCTGCCTTATAAGCGCTTAGATGGCATTCCTCCCACCCTTGGCCCCAACCGACAGTCTCTGCCATTCTTCAGGGTTACACCATTGAAACCCCAATTCCTCGCTGAAATGCTAGAGGTCCCACACTTTTTACTTGTCACAAACTGAAGTGATCTGAGAAGATAAACTCCACTCACTGGGGTACACAGTTTAACTTCACTTTACTCACAATGGTGAGAACTAGGGGCACTGGCAGGTGCGATCCAGCCTTATCTATGGGCACATGCACCCAAAACTATCCGATCCCCTAAGAACTTGTGGAGATCTAGTCTCCTAGACAGTACTCATAGGAGTTGTTCTGTCCACTGGGCATGGAACAACTAAAAAGGAAAACGTAAACGCACTCTCCTGGGTAGCCGTTCCAAACAGTCTATTTCAGGTCCTATCCAAGGCAGCTGAAAACACTACAGAACATAAAGGGGATAGCCCCTTGAGTCCACAGAGAACAAGCAGATCCTTTCACTTCACAGGGGGCAGAAATCAGGAAATCCTGCTGTAGCCTTGTCTCCACCACTTCAATTGGAACCTGGAAATGACATTCCACTAGGGTGAGAAATCCTGGGCCCTCGCTCAGAGCCCACTGGCAGTCCTTCTGCCACTCTCACCTCCTTACTCCACAACTGACTACTACAGACTTAGTATTCTAAGCTCCCCAGAGCAGCTATCCACACAGTGTGGCTTATGCTGTTGCGAGAGTTCTAAATGACCTAATCATTCTCCCCTCAGACTAGCTGAGTAAACAATGATGTCATTATATAAGGAGCCCATAATGAACTCCCTACCAGCTGCCTTCCTAACAATAATACTGATAGGATTCCAGTAACCCCAGGGACTGGGTGGTTACATCTGTCTTGGACACGGGGGGGGGGGAGGTGTGCACTAGTTCCTTCACAAAAGAAAGGGTCCTACAAGAGCTCAATAAGCTCAGGGTGGACAAGGCAATGGGACCTGATGGCATACATCCCAGGGTACTAAAGGAGCTAAGGGTGGAACTAGCAGAGCCATTATCAGAACTGTTTTGCGAGTCTATGAGCACAGGAAAGGTCCCAGAAGACTGGAGAAGGGCTCATGTGATCCCGCTCCACAAGAGTGGTAGCAGAGAGAAGGCAGAGAACTACAGACCAGTCAGTCTTACCTCAGTAGTGGGCAAGATTATGGAAGCACTCCTTAAGGAAAGGATAGTGCAACAACTGGAATCCATAGGAGCACAGGATCCAAGACAGTATGGGTTTACAAAAGGAAGATCCTGTCAAACTACTCTCATAGGTTTCTTTGACTGGGCAACCAGAGTGGTGGACCAAGGGGGAGCAGTTGATGTCACCTACCTTGACTCCAGCAAAGCTTTCAATACTGTTCCACATAGAAGATTGATTAATAAGCTGGGTAGGCTCGGGGTGGGTTAGAAGTTGGTAAACTGTGTGGCAAACTGGTTGACGGGCAGAAAACAGAGAGTGGTGTCAAACGGTATACAGTCAGAAGAGATGTAAGTTGCAAGTGGGGGTACCTCAGGGATCAGTCCTGGGGCCAGTCCTCTTCAATATCTTCATCAGTGACGTTGCAGATGGACTGGAGGGTAAGGTTTGTCTGTTTGCAGATGACACCAAGATCTGCAACAGAGTAGATGATCCGGGATGGGGTGGGCAGAATCAGAAGAGACCTGGATAAACTAGCAAAATGGTCGAAAAAGTGGAAACGGGTTTCATGCAAAGAGGTGCAAGATCATGCACATAGGGAAGAGAAACCCTGAAGCTACCTATAGGCTGGGAGGGGAATTGCTGTCAGTCACAAGGGAAGAAAGAGACTTGGGCGTCATTATCACCGATGACCTGAAATCATCCAAGCAGATGACTAAAGCAGTAAGACTAGGGGGATGTTGGGGTGTATTAGTAGGGGTATCACAAGTTGGAAGAGGGAAGTAATAATCCCTCTTTTACAAGACACTGGTTAGGCCCCATCTGGAGTACTGTGTGCAGTACTGGAGGCCACACCTTCACAAGGACATTAACCAAACTGAGGCAGTCCAGAGAAAGGCAACCAAAATGGTGCAGGGACTGCATCAGAAAACATATGAGGACAGATTAATGGAACTCAATATGTATACCCTAGAGCAAAGGAGGGAGAGAGGTGATATGATCGTAACATTCAAACACCTTAAGGGCATTAACAAGGTGAAAGAGTCTAACAAGTTTCAATATAAGAAAAATAGCAGGACAAGAGGACACAGCATGAGATTAGAGGGAGGCCGATTAAAGTGTAATGTGAGGAAGTTCTTTTTCACCGAAAGGATGGTGGATGCATGGAACGGCCTACCTCAGGAAGTGGTAGATATGAATACAGTGCAGGGCTTCAAACAGGGATGGGATAGGCATAAGGGGACAATAACAGATGAGTATGAATAGATATGCCATTGACAGAGCAAAGGCCGATGGCACATTCATAAGATAGAAAAAGAAATGGGCAGACTAGATGGGCCTTGCTGTCCTTATCCGATGTCAACTATGTTTCTGTTACTTTCCCTAGTTCCTCCAAGACTTTATCCACTGTAAATGGGCTGGTGTTCATCTCTCCTCTGTAAACCTTTCCTTGTGAGTCTTGGCCCCTTCCCTGCCTCTTCCTTGGTAAATACTGAGCAAAAATACTTGTTCGGTATCTCAGCTTTTACAAAGTCATCCTCCACCCACCCACTCTCTCTCCCATCTTTAGCCTAACAATGCCATTTCTGGTCTTCTTCCTCTCACTAATATAATGGAAGAAGGTCTTGTAGCCTTTCTTAATAGCCTGTGCTATTCCTTCCTCCATTCTTGTCTTAGCCCTTCTGATGGCTTTCCCAGTTTCTCTCTGCTTCTCCAAATATTTCAGTCTGTCTTCTTCTTTCTGTGTTTCTTTGTATTTCCTGAATGCCTTACTTTTTTCTCGCACTTTCTCGGCTACTGACTTAGAGAACCACAGTGGTTGCTTCTTTCTTTTGCTTTTGCTAAGCAGTCTGACACATTGAACTGTCACTCCTGCTATGGATCTCTTAAGCCTAACCCACTGTTCTTCTACCCCTTCCAACCATACCTTCTGCTGCCAGGGCAATTTTGAGCTGTTCCCCCATCTCCACAAAGCTGGTCTTCCAGAAATCTAGGACCTTAATCTTTGTATGGCTTTCTTCTGCCATCATGTTGACTCTAAACATCTGTGATTTCTATAAATGATTGTCTATATAAACTACCCAGAACTGTACATAATAAGGGTTAAAATTATCGAGTGATTCAGAGGACATTTATAAATCATGAAGCCAAAGGCAGATTGCTTTGATTTGTCATCAGAAACCCCAAGTTTTTTTTTACAGCTTTATTTTTATGACTGTGGGTGGAGCCTACAGCCATCTTGCTGTCTGTGGCTGGAAAAATGGAAGACCGTGGAACACATTTTTGGAGTTTTCAATGTATCCTTCCACAACTATAAATCACTGTGCCCACTGCAATAAAATACTCCCTTCTTTCTGTTTGTAATGTTGGAGACAGAACTCCAAGCTGCTTATCAGACGGTCATTAGGAAACTGAAACAGCTTGTTAAATATTGGTTGCCTATTAAACTCGAGATTTGTTTACTTCCTTCGAAATGCAACAACTTGCACATCTAAATCCTTAAACATGTTCTTGCTACTAGCTTCAGTTGGGCAGGTATTGTCTTTCAAGAAAGATTCATACCTCATAAATGTCACCCTTTTCCAGCAATGAATCTAAAAAGATTTACACTGTTTTTTTAACCTCTTAAGATGCTGTCTGATTAACACTGTCTCAGCCATATGCCATGTCTTCTGTGAACTATCCAAGCTAAATATATATAAATCAGCAGGCATTTTTTACTATGTTTTTTGGGAAAATAAATATATTGAACTATAGCAAACACACACACACACACACACACACACACACACACACACACACACACACGCGTGCACGCCGCGCACACACACACACACACTGTAAACACCATCCTCATGGCCACAACATTCAAAATAAATACTGCAATCTAATATGTTATAAAACAATAAAGAAACTGTTTATGTCAGTGAACACAGTGAAGTTCAGTTTACATTAGATTTCCTTTAAATATTTATCCAAAATGTTGTATCCTGGATAGCACAGGGGAGATGCTACATCTCATTGTCATAGAGATCTTCATTTTATACATTTTTACGCTGTATTTACTCAGGATGTTCCAGATTAGATGCAATATCTTGTTTTCAGTGGGGTCATGATTTTACCATTTTTATAATGTATTTATTCAGGGTAGCCTAGTCCAGATGTAAAATATTGTTTTCAGTGTGTTCTGATTTTACGCAGTGCAGCATAATATTGTATAGATGCAGAGCCCCACAGAAAATAAGATGCCATGTCTTCTGTGAACTATCCAGGCTTATAACATGGGTTCCAAAAATACTATCTTCTGATTTGTCCAAACAGGTCACCTGTCCATTAATTAATCCCTGATATATCCACAGTTGCATGTTCACAGGGCTTTATTTTACTATATTTTTAGGTAAAACTCTAACATAACATTGCCCATGTTATAAGAGGATTAACCCACTCCAAGGTATGGGTTTACTGAGCTTCTTGGCTTCACATCGTGACTCCAATCCCCCCCCAGGCATGGAGTAATGCTCAGTAAACCCATACCCTGTTGTGGGTTAATCCCTCCTAAATATATAGCAATCAGAAGGCATATTCCAGGAAAACACATTGTAAAAATGTGTAAAAGGAAGACCACATTGAAACTGCCCATCAGCAGATGTGCATTGTGCAAATTCATTAGATATAATAGGTAGGGGGTTGGCGCTACTGAGCAGCCTTTAGTAAACAGCTAAATTTTTGAGCTCCTGAGAATTCTTATTAAAAGTGGATATACCATTGCATTTTTTATAATTTTTGTTTGGTGAAAGGTGGGCAGTGTGTATTATGGAGTCTAGGTGGAGAAAAATAAAGGTGCTGCTGCCATTTCCTCAAATTTTTTTGCCCCAAAGAGATCTCAGCAACAGTGAGCAGAGCGGCTTGTGTTAGCTGATGGAACCATGGACTCATCGGAACAGTCTGAAGAGGGACCGTCCTTACTTTTGATCCAAACCACCCTCAATCAGCTGGTGAGAACAGTACAGGACATAGACAAGAAGCTGGATGCCCTCTCACCTAGAGTCTCTGCCCTAGAAACTAGAATGGACCAATGTGAGCAAACGGTCCAACGCTCGGAAGCCTCAGTGCTCAAAGCTTGCAATGCGACCACACAACTAAATAAAGGAAATTCTCTGCTATGGCATAGACTTGAAATGGTCGAAAACCAGGCCAGAGAATGAAATATATGTGTGTGCTGGGCCTCTTGGCATCTGCTGAAGGGGAGGACTGCCTAAGTTTTGTTCAAACCTTGCTGCCAGCTGTCCTGGTCTTTTTGAAGAAGAGCCTCCATTTTCATTTGAAAAGGCATACTGGATTGTTCCGAGGAGACCTGCATTATATGGTTCCACTCCCAGAACTCTACTGATTATCTGTACAGGGGTCGGTGATCGTGACCAGATCCTCTCCTTGGCCAGGAGAGAGCAGACTCTGAAATATGGGGAGGATACCCTGCAACTTTTCCCAGACTTGGCATGCAGTACTAGGCAGAGGTGTAAGGCCTTTGATGGGATCAGGAGTCATCTCTGCAGATTTAAAATTCAGCACCAGCTGCTGCTCCCTACCAGGCTGTGCCTGAAGTGGCAGGGGAAGCAGCAACAGTTCACGGATCCCAAGGATATGGAGAAGATGCTGCCATGTATCGAGCAGGAGCTGGAGGGGTTGGCAAATGAAGGTGCCTCCTCGGGTGATGATTGAGGTAGGCCATGACGCTCCTGGCACTACAAGTTCTGGATTGGGATTGGGGTCCAGGGGGTCCTCTTGCATGACTCTCGGGGTTTTTTTTCACCCCTGTTTGCATCCTATTAATGAACAATGTACTTCTGGGACTGAGGCCTCTTCCTAGACCCTCTGATGTATTTGAATCTCTGGGGACTATTTACTGTTGTCTTTTAACCCTCTAATGTCTTGAGGACCGTTGTTCTTCATTCCATGTTAACAGACTGTTCTGAGTGAACTGTTTCTTTTGGGACTGGCTTGGATTATTATTATGTTATTATTCCTAGGCTGCCTTTTTTCATTGTTCTTACTCGAAAATAACACTGAGTGCTGATATGGAATTCTCTTTAATTTTTATAGCCTATAATTCAAGGGAGTTCATATCTCTTCAAATGTTTATGTAAACTGTTAATGGAAGCTGGGGGAATCTATTTTAGACCATGTTGTGTTTGTGGTCACCTATTCATATATGGGAGTATCTGATCCTGCAGATTGATTCCTCATTTTTTTCCTCTTTGGTTGCATGCTATGGGGTTCTTGTTGATTCATTTTGGGTTAGTCCCACTATGATGTAACTATAGGGGAGGTGTCCTGCTTAATTCTTAGGTAATGCCTGTAATGCTGTAGATACAGTATGTGTGCTATCCTCATGTGACACTATTGATTTGTAATAGGGTTACCACCTTTTAAGAAGCCCAAAATGGGACATTTCTTACTGAAATATGACTTTTCGCAGGACAATATGTATCCTCAACCAACATAACAGATTTTTTATCTAAATAATCAGAATTAAGTCTAAGTGTTGCAGTTTTTTAGATGTTCCCTAGTGTTTCTAATCATTTTAAGGTATTTCAGTTAAGGCACTATAGTTTTTGCAGCATTTAGATGAAAGTCTGAAAATATTCTTTTGTACTATAATGTCAGGACATTTAGTATTTTTCATGTTTTTTCACAGGACACAGCTGCCCAAATCAGGACTGTCCTGCGAAAGTAGGGACAGGTGGTAACCCTAATTTGTAAGCTTTGGTAGCTTGGAAATTAATAAATAAATAATACAAAAAAAAAAAAAAGGAAATAATGGGTGAAAGCATCCCAAGAGCTCTCCACAGCCATATTGGCTCTGACCAGAGTTTGTCTGTACAGCTGGGCATAGTTTATTTGATATAGTACATGTCGGAGGAGAGCAGGTTAAACAGAATGATATGTTGGCAATGTGCTGGAGCTGTAGGTTTACTAATAAGAGATTTTTTTAATATAAAAAGGAAGGAAAAGGTTCTATTGTACTGAAGAGATGTTTGATACTTGGGTAGTTTTTTAAATAAAATATGTGGTAGTAATAACAATGTTTTACCTGTACTGTTGTTGCTTAGGGTATAAAGCCAATGCAGGGCCCTTTGTGACTGCATGTTAGACTTCTGCCGAATGCATACAGCTATACTTGCACAGCCTATAGCAATTTTTTTATTCACAAGACTGCAGTGTGCATATATATGGAACCCAAACAGTAACGGGTCAATATAGTGCTACCTGAACAGTGCGGCACTAACCACACTGCAGATAGTGCTAAACCGTGTACAGCGACAGGGGGTTTTCAGCATTCGGGAATAACCAGTACCCCTGTCATTGTACGCTCTGATGGGGGAGTGTTAAAGTGGCTGCCGGTGTGGTGTCTGGTCAAGCCGCACCCATGGTGGAGTGGCTAAGGCCCCAGCACCTGGTGGTGTGGGGGTCTGGGGCTGCAGTTCGGTTTCCCCCAGGTCTCATAGTGTTGCAGCTTTTTTTTTTATTTAAAAAATGAATTTTCCCTCCTTCAGAGTTTCTTTCCATCCCTGAAGTCCACACCTCCTCCGAGTTAGTTATTTCTAGTCTGGGGGTGTTGGGGGCGAAGCCCTCCATGTCGAGTGGGGTGTGGGGGGCAAAGCCCTCCCCCCCCAAAAAAGACAGTGGTATTTTTCTGAATAGTGTGCTCTGTTTCTGTTGTGGTCTGTGTTTTTCCTGACCTTATTTCAGCACACACCATTTTGCCTGTCCGCTGCATTATGAACCCGTGCCAACCCAAACAAATGGCAGAGAGAAAGAAATAAGTGCCCTGGCTGGGATTTGAATCCAGGTGGCCCAGAATACCATGCTGTTCCACTGCCAGCTGCACCACCAAGGCAACTGGAAACCTAGGACTCACAGAAGTACCTTTCTCTTTCTCTAATGCACAGCCTGCTGCTGCATAGATAATTACATCTTTACTCACAAGAATGTGGCATGCATTTACAGTATATGGAAACAAAATAGAAGAGAGAAAGAAATAAGTGTCTTAGCTGGGATTTGATCCCAAGCTGCCTGGAGTACCATTCTGTTGCACTTCCAGCTGCACTACCAAGGCAACTGGAAACCTGGGGCTTCCAAAATATTAACCACAGTTGCCATATGCTAGCTGTAAAGTATAAGACTGCAGTGTACTGGGTAAGAGCATCCCAAAAGCTGGCAGAGGTCCTGGCAGGGCCACTGGCCAACCTGTTTAATACCTCTGTGGACATGGGATGTGTACCACAGGACTGGAGAATGGTCCACGTGGTGCCCATCCACAAAAGTGGCACAAAGGATGAACCAGGAAACTATAGAGCAGTGAGCCTCACATTGATTGTGGAGAAGCTCTTGGAGACCATACTAAAAGAGAGGCTAGTGAGCTTCTTGGAGGAAAATAGTCTCCAGGATGGTCAACAGCATGGATTTATAGCAGGCAGATCCTGCCAGACAAACCTTGTAGAGTACTATGACTGGGTGATGCGGGAACAGGATAAAGGCCATGCAATAGATGTCCTATATTTGGACTTCAGCAAGGCCTTTGATTCAGTGCCACATGGGAGGTTGGGGGGAGAACTGGAATATGTGGGGGCAGGACCAAAAATGGTGAAATGGATCACAAACTGGCTAAGGAGAAGGCAGCAAATGGGGGTGGTGGTGGGGGGGACCTCTTGTCATTGAGAGTGGTGATGAATGGAGTACCACAGGGATCGGTACTGGGACTAATGCTGTTTAGGATTTTTATTGTAGATATCTCACATAAGATCTGGAGCAAGATCAGTCTGTTCACAGACAATACCGTGATTGGAGCTGTGGTTGATGACATGGAGGGGTGGAAGGTGTTGCAGGAAGACCTGACTAAGCTGCAGGAGTGGGAGGAAACATGGCAGTTGAGGTTCAATGCCAAGAGGTGCAAGGTTCTGCACTTCGGAGCCAGGAACCAGGGGAGAGATTATCACTTGAATGGGGTACAGTTGGGGAGCTCCACAGAGGAGAAGGACCTAGGAGTGATCATTACAGGGAGTATGAACAACTCTGCTCAGTGCAGGAAGGCGGCAGCAAAAGCCAACAAAATGCTGGGGTGTAGTGCAAGAGGGATCTCCTCCAGAAGGAGGGAGGTTATCTTGCCCCTGTATAGGTCATTGATCAGGCCCCACCTGGAGTACTGCATGTACTACTGGTGCCCATTCCTGAAGAAGGACATTGGATTGCTGGAGAAGGTGCAGCGAAGAAGCCACAAAGATGATTCAGGGATTGGAGAGCAAGCCCTACAAGGACAGGCTGGGAGAGCTGAATATGCATTCACTGGAGGATAGGAGGGATGGGGGAATATGATCAAGATCTTTAAGTATCTGAAGGGGATAAACAAGACCAACACAGAAGGGAATTTTCAGATGAGAAGGGGGAGGGACATGAGAGGGCATGAACTGAGATTGGAGGAGGGAAATTCAAGAGGGAGATAAGGAGACATTTTTTCACTGAAAGAGTGGTGGACAAATGGAACACCTTACCAGACGAGATAGTATCCTATAAGATGGTGGGCAGTTTCAAGAGGGGTTGGGACAGGGTAAAGGTAAGGAAGAGGCGGGAAGGGCAGCTGTGAGATGAGGGGCTAGCTGCACACTTGAGCAGACTTGATAGACCATGAGACCTGTTTCTGCTAGCAATTTTGTATGTTCGTACTAGATTTGTTAAGAGTATAATCATTCACTATGTATTTTAAAGATTATTAATTTCCTTAAGAATAATGATATGAATAAATAAGCTGCCTGTGAGTGTACTGTGAGTTCTAATATATTTATGGTATCACAGGTCCCCATATTTAGCTGTAGTCATGTGCTGTACAAAAGTAGTGCAGCACAATAATAGCGCATGTGCGTCAGCAAGCCATATTCACACAGGCAATATGCCTTATCCAGTGCATGCTGCCTGTATGAATATTGAGCTGTGATACTTCCAGTACTATGCATGCCACTACCACAGCCCTCTGCTGGCAACACTCAGGAGCAAAGGGAGATAGCATGTCTCAAATGGGATGGGGCCTTTGCTCCCATGTGTCATATTCTGACATAGGCATGGAGGATTTGTATGATTGCTAATACACTGCAAAGATATTTTTCACTCGAGAGGTTTCCATGGTAACCAGAGACCTCACGAGCACAGCTCGAGAGGTCCATTACCATGGAGTCCTTGAGAGTAAAAAAAAAATATCCTTGCAGTGTATAAGCGATCATACACAGTCTTTTATAGTGCATCGCCACTCGTCGTTAGTAAAGACAGTCCTTACTTTTTCATTCTTTAATCGCCACTTGCCTTCCACTAGAGGTCTCACCACCGTGGCCATTTCCTGAGGATCAGAGGTTGCCAATATGCGCATGCGCAACCCCGTTCTAAGTTCTTATGCTGCACTAGGTACATAGGACGTAGCTAGTGCAGCATAACAACGTTTCTGGAGGGATGGATTTCCAACCCTAACAATGTTCCGCCATACACTGTATGGTATTATACAATGGCAAGGAAATTTCCTGAACTCTGATTGGTCAAACTGGTACTGGAGCTGGGATGTTATCCCAGCATAACATCCCGACTGTAGTCCCAGTACAAACGGGACCGCATAAATAATTTAAAAAGAAACGCTCCGCAACCTTGTCTACGAGCAGCTTCAGCAACCCATGTGCTGCTCGAAATCGGCTGTCGGCCCAGCTCTGCAGTGACACAAATCAATACTTCTGGGCAAAACAAGTATAAATAGCGCACCCCACCACACACAAACAAAATATTCCTTAAAAAAAAACGATAACATAACGCAGTGACTGTGCGCGAGTGAGACGAGTTCAACCCTATTCAAAGTACCACTACCGCGTTTCTCGCCACACGCTTGCACTTAAACGAATTACCTGAAAATATTTTATTTCAAATAAAATCTGCTCCCCTACCAATGACGTTCATTTCACTCACCACATCCTCCTGGCACCAGTCGGACAGCGGAAACAGCGCAAACCGAAGCAATATGAAAAAATGACAAACAAGGACGTTACTGTGGGGAAAAAATAACAAACCAGGACGTTACTGTGGAGAAGTACAAAACCAGCAGCTTAGTCTGAATGAAAGACATTAACAGCAGCTCCACCCACTGGTCACAACAGTAAAACAAGACCTCCACCCACTGGTCACAACAGTAAAACAGCACTATTTTTTTAATAAGTACACCTACACATGAAATAAACAGCAAAAAAATCCACTTTTTAAAATATATTTTTTTATCTTTTCATTTTTTTACAGTAGCGAGCCACTGTATAATAGGAATAATGCCCGACAGGGTGGGTGTTATGCTGGGATAACATCCCGCCTTGGGTGTTGGACGCCCTCGGCTGTTGGCCTAGGGCCCAACCACCCAAGGTGGGATGTTATCCCAGCATAACACCCACCCTGTCAGGCATTATTCCTTTAATAACCACATATGGGGCACAAGGTTACAAGGTTGACACAGGGCTTGTGTTAAGCCCTGCGTCAACTGCAATGTTTGCCACAGCTGCGCAAAAACTCTTAGATGCAACTCAGCCCGATTTTACAAGGGCTGGCACAGTTGCGACAATTTTCTCAATTTACAGCAGCTTTCACCAAAGGTTTGGTGCAAGCCCAGTAAAATGGGTTCCCCTGTGGATGCAAAGTTAGACCCGGAGGAGCTGGTCTAATTCCTTGCGTTTGGTGCAAGGGACTTGCGGCAGGGCTTTTGCGGCAGGTGGCTTCCAAAATCGTGCTTGCCGCAATATTTGATGCAAGTCAGCACTTCGTCAAACTCTTTGCCACAAGTTCCTTGTGGCAATCTAAGTAGTTTGTAAAATCGGGCCCATGGTGTGCAAAGCACTGTAAGGGGCCATTTGCATACCATTATGTGGCCATTATCCTCTCTGAGTAATGCCTCCGCACTCAAATGCGCCTCTGCCATTGCACCCACCTTCCTGATCCCTGAGAGAACATAGATCAATTCCTTTGTAGTCCAGTGGTACCCCCCAACCTGCCCTGATTCCCAGTAGAACATACAGCAACTCGTTGGTATTCCAGTGATACCACATCTGACACCAGTCTCTGACAGAACACAGAGCAACTGCCTGTAGTCTAGTGGTATCCCCTCCTGCCCCAACCCTGTTTTAAATCATCATACCCCTCCTCCTCCTCCCCAGCTCACCCACTCAGTACCCTCTACCCCTTGTCCAGCGTCATCTCACCAAAGCAAAGCCTTTTCATTACTGTGGGCAAAACACTGGACAACAACTGGCACAGCCCTTCCTCTCACCACCGTGGCTGATCACCATCTAAATATCAGCTTGAGCAATGCATTCTGTAAAAAACAGCTAGGGGTTTAGAACTACTAAAGTAATTTGTCTAGACATTACCTGCATTATTTAAAATGAAACTTTTGTTCCTGCTGTGTTAAATTTGCATAGTATATGCTTATTAAACTTGCCTAATACATTTACATTGCCTGTGTGCTATCTGCTACTTATATTTCACCTCCTTTGCCCTCCTCTTTGCCCTACTGCAGTCTCTGCCCTAACTTGTCTCAGTCCAAGCCCTCCCCCACTGCTATTTCCACTCATATCTTTCTCACCCCCTCTACAGATCATCATTTTGGTGTGCCCTTCCCTTGCCTCTTAACTTTCCTTTGTTAAAGTTATTATCGACCCCACCCCTTGCTGGTGGTCTGTCTCCACCTTCCTGCCCCTGTAATCGCAGCTTTTTTTTTCTCTTCTCTCCTTCCACTATAATAATGGTGTCTTTCTTTCTTTCTCCCCTTCCCCTTAGGCTATCGCGCCTGAGCGGCGCTCTCTGCTGTGGGTGGTAAGCGTGGACCGCCACTTTGGACACTGCCCGACCCGCTGCTGAAAATCCGTCTGTCTTTGGGATCCCTCCTGGTGGATCCAACATCCAGGTACGACCGCTGTTTTTGCCCTCAGCGTCATTCGATGCGGCAGAAACACGATTGGAGCATTGAGCTTGCAGGAGCTCCATGATTGGTACGCCCGCCTTCCTTCTGCTCACTGATTGGAGTGCCACCTGCCATATACTAATACAGCTGTTTTCGGCAGCTCCTCTGCATGCTTTTCCTCCGCTAAGTACTGCGTGAATTTTCTGCCACCCCCTCCCAGGCCTCCTTTAAATACGGCTTTACTCCACCCCCATAAGTCTATATCTTCCGTTTGACTTCTATTGGCTGTCACCTAGTAGTGCAAAATCCAACTAACCATTACCTATCCGCTCAGCTCTTTCAGCACCTAGCTTGCTTTTACTCCCTCCCTTTCTGCTTCCTATGTCCACATCCTCCCATTTGCCAACATTTGCCCCACTTACAAACTACCCTGTTTCCCTCCCCAGTTCTTATACTAGCAAGGTGAGTCTTGAGCTCGGAGCCTGGCCAGTCTACCTACACATAATCCTTCTCCTGAAACACCATAACCGCAACTATGAGGGCTGCTACCTGGCTCCTTCTCCTTGCCACATTATGTATGGCGCCTTATGTAGCAAATCCTGTAGGCCGAAATTTCTCCCAAGGGGACTCGTGCCCCCCCCTCATCCAAATGCCACTTACATAACAAATCATTGCATAGTACTTGCTGCATCCCTATGCCTCTGCCTATGGATTGAACGGAGCTTTCATCTGGGAGTGGGACCTGCACTTTATTGCCCGCACAGGGTATTCCTCCCTATCCTCCCAGTCACAATACCTGCTGGTGCCACACAGCAAGGGTTCTTATCTTTGCAGCTCTAGGTCAGACTAGCATAAAAAGCAAGTTGTTGCACCACTGTACTGCTATCCCAAATAGACATGGACGGGTTAGAGCCTTTTATTTATCCCTAGCTGCCATAAGAAAAGTTGTGTTCCTCCTCCTATTGTCCGCAGGTGATGTGGAACTCAACCCTGGTCCCAGAGAAGCCCTTTTTTCTCCAGCTGACCTTACAAGGCTTAAAGGAATGAGATTTATGCATGTTAATGCATGCAGCCTTCTAAAAAAGTGCACCGCAGTCCAGGCTTGGGTCTTCCACACTGAGCCAGATGTACTTGTGGTTTCTGAATCCTGGCTTAGGCCAGCCACCCCCGACAAGGAGGTTAACATCCCTAACTACTTGCTGTTTAGGACCGACAGACAAACCAGAGGAGGTGGAGTAGCCATCTTTGTAAAAGACAAATTCTCAGTCACTACCCTCGACTCCTCTTCTAGTGCAAATGGATCTGAATGCCTGTCTCTTAAAGTCAAAATATCCCCCTTGATGGCTATTTGTGTCATAGGGTGTTACAGGCCCCATCTGCAGGGTCTCAGCTTTTGTCCCACCTGTCGACCATTATAGGCCATGGGAACATTGAAACAATTATATTAGGGGATCTTAACTATGACTGGTTGTCCAAGGCCTCACTACCCCTTAAATCATTCTGTGACTCGCATGGGCTTATGCAACTCATTGAGAAACCAACCCGCCTAAACAAAAAAAACAAACCCTGTAAATAGCACCCTGCTGGATGTCCTTCTTGTGAGCAAGCCTCATCTCTTTTCTCACACTGGAATATTTTCCTCAGACATTAGTGATCACTCCTTCATTGCTGGTGTAAGAGCCGACCCCAAGTCCCCTTCTGCATCCAAGTTCTCCATTAAAAGTTCCAGATGCAACTTCGATCCACTCGCATACATCAATGAGCTGAGAGCTTCCCTGCATTGGCAGAGTTTTTACTTAGCTAAATCAGTGAACATGGCCTACAACATCTTCCATGAAATTGTGTCATCTGCCCTAAACAACCATGCCCCCCTTGTAAAAGTCCGCATAAAGGCTAGAACATGCCGACGGTTTTCTGCTGACCTGAAGGCCGCTTTATTAGAAAGAGACAAACTTTGGAAAAAAGCTCGAACATCAAAGACAGATGAAGACTGGTGTCTCTTCAAATCAGCTAGGAATTCTTGCACCAAGTCGGTCAGAGAGACCAAAGCCAGCTTCCTTCAAAAATTACTTCAGACAATGTTACCATTAATGATAGCATGGAAATCCTTCAAGCTTTCAACAACCACTTTGCCACTGCAGGCCTAGCTTTCGATACCTCGACTGCATGTATGCTACCTACCCAGACTGATGCTCAGCCTCTGGAACCCAGTACCAATAACGCAGTCTTTTTCTTTGTGCCTGCCTCACTGAAAGAGGTTGAAAATCTTCTTCTTCAGATGGACACTAGGAAAAGTGCTGGCACTGATTCCCTTGACCCCTACTTCCTTAAGATCACACACCATGTCCTAGCAGTACCGATCACCCAACTATTTAACCTGTTCCTATCGAAGGGGGGCTGTCCCACAGCTGTGGAAAACTGCCCACGTCATCCCTCTGTTTAAATCAGGAGATACCTGTGATCTAAATAATTACAGGCCTATATCTCTCCTCCCCATACTCTCAAAAATCCTGGAAAAAAATTGTGAACGCTCAGTTGAGAACCTTCTTAGACAATACAAACCTGCTAAATCCAATGCAGTCTGAGTTCAGAGCTAAGCATAGTATTATCACGGCTCTGACTAAAGTAACTAACGACTGGCAACATGATCTGGAGAACAGAAACTTTGTCTGCTCTGTGTTCCTGGACCTTAGCAAGGCTTTCAGCACCGTCAATCACTGCCTGCTCCTCGCTACACTAAAAATGATAGGCATGGACGCATCCTCCCTGTGCTGGTTTAACGACTATCTCACAGATAGGCATCAGCAGGTCAAGGCTGTAGGGGAGCTCTCCTCACTCAAACCTCTGAAAAGAGGTGTACCGCAAGGATCCATCCTGGGGCCCCTGCTGTTTGCTATCTATATAAACAATATAGACATCGGTATCAAGGAGGCAAATATTCACCTGTTTGCAGATGATACAGTACTATACCTAAGCCGTCCATTGCCTGAAGCTGCCTGTAGAGATCTGCAAACTGAGTTTGATCTGTTGCAGTATCAGCTCCTAAACAAAAAGCTATTACTCAATGCCAAGAAAACAAAAGCAATATTGTTTTCACCTGCTAAACACACAGCATACCCCTCTATGGTCGGGTCGGTACCCCCCATCACCACTTTACTAGGAGGAAAACTGGAATTTGTAGCAAAATTCAAGTACCTGGGGGTCTGGCTGGACCATAAACTTTCCTTTGTGGATCACATTGAGGAATTACTGAAAAAACTGAGACAAAGGCTTGGTCTATTTTTCAGGATAAATCATCTCCTGACCAAAGAAGCTAAGACGCAGCTAGTCCAATCCATGTTTCTCTCCCTAATCGACTATGCAGACATCATATATAGCCAGTGTGCTGCTGCCTATCTTAGTAAGCTGGACACACTGTATCACAGAGCGCTAAGATTCATAACTGGCCTTCCCTTCTCCACTCGCCACTGCTCCCTTTATGCAGCCGTGGAATGGTCTTCCCTCAAGTACAGGCGGAATAGACACGGGGTTCTTTGAACTTTCAGAGTTATCACCAACAAACTCCCCCAATATATTGCTGACTGTCTGCCTCTAAGTTTGATAGGCAATTATGCACTGAGGAGTTCCTCTTATTTCATTGAAAGTGCCTAGGGTCAACACACGGTTCGGAAGAGCGGCCATAAGCTTCGAGCTGCCTTCTCTCTGGAATAAAATGCAGAAATCAATGAAACTGAGTACCCCTGTTAGTCTCGCAGCTTTTAAAACCTTGTTTGCAAAAACTGTTAAGGAGTTATGCAACTGCTTTCTTCATGCCTAAAATACTCTTTTGCCTACTCCTTCTCCTGCCCTATGCTATACTACTTTTCCCCAACCTCCTCCTCCTTACCAAATTTATCATCTCATGCTGCTTTCCTTACCCTTTCCTACCCCTGACCTCCCCAAAGCTCACTTCCCTAGCAGTCGCCATAGATAGACTGTCCTATACCTCCCACCCTTGGCGGTGTTTTGCTCCGTACACACATCTTCTAAAGCCTGACTTGCATCCATAAAAGTTCTGATAATACAACTGGCCTACTTCTGTTGTTTCCGCTAACTGCTTCCCTTCCTCTCACCTTTTCTATTTTTCTTACAGCCAAGATATCCCCTGATCATATTTACCTTGGCACTGTATGTATTTTCCTGCTCAGTGTTATGTATGATAATGCCTATTTATTGTATGTACATAATTGTATTGTATTGTTCCTTGACCTTGTGTGATGCGGGTCCACCTTGTAAATGAGCTTGCTCAATGGTGTTTGCCTGGATAAATAAAAACTTGATTGATTGATTGACTTCTCTCTGGAACCTCCCACTCAATAAATTTCTCACCCACTGTTTTTTTACGACTGTGGGCAGAGCCTACAGTAGTATTGCATGTACAAAAGGAGTGATGTCATGTTTTCTGTCCGTGGAACTAACTGAAGGTGTAAATAGTCTCCTCCACCTTTACCCTCCTCCAAGAAATGTTTTCTGCCCTCAAATAAATACGTTTTCATGTTAGTCAATGGTTGTAGGGTACTATTTTTTTTCTTAAATGGGTGGTACAAGAACTGGAACCTGAGTAGTGGGAGGCAGCATTTTTTTTTGGGGGGGGGAGTAAGATCCAACCCACCTCCACCAAGAAGATCCTAAAAATCCAGCCCACCTTTTTTTTTATTCATGTGGGAGGGGAATGAGGTGGATCTATAATGCTGAAAGAAGAGTCACTAGTTTGGTATCTGGCCAAGGAACAACAAATCTGTGGAGTCCCTAGGAGAACAGATAATACTTAATGCATTCAAACTGACTTAACCCTTGGAACAAATGATTATCAGAGTCACCTGGTGTCTCAAAAAAGAAAGACTCAGCTTTCAAGTATTTCTTAAACATTTATATACTAAAAACAATGTTCAGCTTTTGGGATTAAAAATATGTTTACCATATTCTATCTATACATTTTTAATTGTCTTTATAGATAAATCATGCAGGTTCATGTACTTGGTGTAAACAGTCTGTGATGAAATGTATTTTACTTTTTTTGTGGCTCAATTTCTATCAGTGAAAAGAAAGACTGGAACAATTATCAGAGCTGCCATCCCTCAACATTCCTGCTGAGTTTATACTCATTGGAACCTGTTATTCCAGTTTCTGTGCCTGTGTGTAGTATATAGGAAGCTTTAAAGCATTATTTTTCTTCTGGCTTGAGGAGTTAATTGAGACCACAGAAAGTTAAAGGAGTAGTCCACCCAGCATGTGCAAAATACATATGTTAAGTAGAGTGTTTTGATATGTATGTTAAATCCTAGTGTGTCCTTCCCTCTGTCTGCTATTAGGAGTTTTTCCTAAATTAGCTTGCTAGCTGTATGGTAGTTTTACGACCCCTGGGGATCTCTATAATAAATAGTTTTATTGGCTTTCTTTCTCCTACGATGCCCCCGTCTCATGTGACAGTGATGTAGCCATGCTCTTAGATTTAGCATGTGTACTGCTTTAAAATGTGTTTAGCTACAGCAGAGCCTTGTAGCTGATCTTATCCAGGGAGCACAAATGTCAACAGTTAGTTGCCTGCTGACCCATTGAAACAGTGATGTTATTACACAGTGACATCACCGTAGCTTTGGATTTGGATCATTCCTTGCATTTTCTCTTAAGAAATATTTTTCCACACTAACAAAAACATCCTTTAAATTCTGTATATAACAACAAGCCATTGTATAGTTGCAATAAGGCACTCCAGGGTGTGTGTTATCGTGTAATAACGTCACTCCTGGGGTGGTGGAAGCACTCGTCTTCGCCTCTGCTTAAATATGCCCTTTCTCAATGTACTGTACTTTGATTCAGTTAGTGTATGCAACAGCCTTCATGTGAACACTCTGGGCTTCTCTTTGACTCCTGATGTCTATTTGCTTTAGCTATTGTATGTTGTTTGAACTGCATTGGTCTCCTTGATGTGGTGCCTGTGTAAATGAGTATCTGACTCAAATGTTTGTAAATCTCATATTTTTTAAATAAATAAATGTTTATGTTTAAGCCCATGAAACACCCTTATCTAGTTAATGCATTCTCAGTCATAGTGGCTCTGCCAGAGCTTGTTTTTAATCTGCCACCCTCAGATCCCCTCACTTTTTAACCGACCATACATGTGGGACAGAGTCAAAGACCTTGCTGAAATCTAGACACAAGATGTTCACTACCTGAAGGCCTTATCTGCAGCCCTTGTCACCCAGTCGAAGAATTCAATAAGGTTTTTTGGCACAACTTCTATCAGGTTAACCCTTGCTGTCTGATGCAGATCATTTGCTTCCAGTGACCCTACCAGCCTCTCCTATATTACTGATTTCAGTGCTGCAGTTCTCCCACTATAGACATCAGACTGACTGGTCTGAAATTGACCGGCTTGTCTCACCTCCCACTTTTGATTAAAGTGTCACATCTTCTTCCTGCCATTCACCTGGCACCTCCCCCATTTCCAAGGAGCAGTTGAAAAGGTCTACAAGTGGTCTGGCTAGAACCTGACCCATCTCCCTATCAACAGTCTTGCATGCATTCTGTCTAGGTCCAATAATCTGTCCACTTTCAGTGCCTTCTCCTCCTCCTCTCTGATAAGCTCCATGTTGGCACTTGCTAGTGACCACCTACTGGCTTTAATGTTGCATTCTGGCAGTGCCCTTACGAAAATGAAATATATTTTAAAATATATTATTAACAAGATATTTACAAATGGTGAAATATATTCCAATCTACTTGTTTTATAATACATTGTAATGTATTGGAAAATCAATATATTTCTATATATTTTAACATTTGCAAATATATTGCTATGTACTGTAAATATACAAGTTATTGCAACTTTAGTATACTATGTATAGTGCAAAATATATTGATTAAATTCCAGATATATTGAAATAAGGATGGTAAATATATATTATTGGTATATTGCCAATATATGTATAAATGTATTTTTTTACATTTCAAATGTTGTTTCCCATACTTACAAATATATGTAATATACATGTGTAATAGATACTAATATAACTATTTTCTTAACCCGACAAAAAAAACAGGAATTATTTATGATTTAATGTACCTTTATTTGTATAACTGGAGTTTATTTTGTTAGTAACCATGGGGATATTTACATTGAAATTATTGTTTTACAGTACAGCCTTAACTCAGTCAGACATTTTACAGCTTTATATTTACACATTAGACTTACCTCACAAGCTCATGCTTCTTAAGGGCTCATACTAGTATTTATACCACCCTATTTTGTTTCACTTTTAAGTCAGGGTGAGATCCTACATGCACTTGCTTTTTTACTTGTACCTTTCCTTTCAGTCTGTAAGCTAATATTGTAAATTCAAAATGATTGTAAAACTAGAAATGATCATGATTTTGGCTGATAAACTATGTTTTTGAATTATGCAAATTAGTTATGTAAATATACACATGTGCCGAGACTAAGCATTTACAAAAAAAATTATATATATATAAAAATATATGTAACATGTATACAAATATATGTAACATGTATAAATGTATGTAACATACATAAAATATATGTAACATATTTGAAACATATATGTATCATATATAAAGAATACAGTATATATTTTGAAATATACTAATATATTTCTGGCAATGTACTGTAATACTAAATAGACTGACATGATCTCAAGCAATTCTTGAGGCAGAAATACAGTATGATTATATGTTTCTGATATATATTTTTTAATGTATTTCATCAATTCAGTGTATTGACATACTTAACATAATTTCCAGTGTATGGAAATATATATATATATATATATATATATATATATATATATATATATCACACATATTTTTAATGAAATATATTCTTTCACTACATTTAACATTTATAATTTCTTTAATTAGAAATATATAGTTTTGGTATATGCTGAAATATTCTGTGTATTATATTTCATTTAGTCAATGTATTTCTTAATATAGGGATATATATTCTTGCATACTATGAGTTAGAAATATATCATATCAGTATATTTAAAAATATATTTCATTATATATAATATAATATATTACATAGGGACAATGTATTTCTCAGTGTATTGACATACATTAGCGCATATTTTTCAATATATTGCAATATATTCCATTTTCGTAATAGTGGGTCCTTCTCTTTCACTGTGAACACTGAACAGAGCTATTCATTCATTAATTCCCCTTCCTCCTCCCACTGCTTCCCCTTTCCTGAGTCTGACTACCCCTTCCATGGTTTTGCGCTGCTGTCATATGTATCAAAAGATCATTTTGTGACCCTCTTTAGCCCCCTTCACTAACCTCATCCACTTCCGCTTTTGCCTGTCTTGTTGTTCCATTGGTCACTCTCAACCTATCCTGATATTCCCTCTTGTCCTCACTGCATGACTTCATTTGTACATGATGAAAGTCCATCGATTTTCTTTCACTGTCTCTGCCACCACCTTAGGAAAGCATAATGGCCCCCTATTATTCCCTTTGTCGTCACCACTGAGTAATGATCTGTGAACGAGCTTGGTACATCCAGTAGACCGGACCTGGGTTTGATTCTCACAATCTCCACTTGCATACTGTGTGACTCTGAGCAAGTCACGTAACCATCCAGTGCTCCCAGGTCGCCCCTGAAAACAGGCACTTGTGCCTAGTAGGCTTTACCTGGTTACCAAAGACTAAAATTAAAAAAATAAAATAAAATGAAATAAATAAAAAAAAAATTGTGCAGAGTCCTATCTCCTCCAGTACTCTCTCCTTTAGCAAGTCCCATTTCCTGCCTATTCCTGCATCTGCTTTTACACTCTGCAGTCCTTAATCCTCTAAAACACCACCATCATAATGTCTAGAAACTTAGTCCTAGAGTTCACCCTATCTGCCTGCAGCTTTACATCAACCCACATAGTCAAGTCATTGCTTGCTACCAGTGGTTCCTCCACCTTCACCTCCTACACACTGTCCTTGTTTATAAGGACCAGATCCAGTATGGCACCTTCTCTTCTGGGTTACACAGTCTTCTAGATTAGAAATACCTTATGCATTTCATCTACCAGAGTCTGGCTCCTTGTGTTCCCTACTATTGGAATACTCCCCCAATATCAGCACTTCCCCAGGTCTTCCACCCCCTTATCTCCTCCCCAGCTCTTCTTTACTTTGTTCTTTTTGTGCTGGAGGCAAGTACATCACCCCACCCCTAATCACCCTCCCTTGTCCTGCAATAACTTGCACCCAAATGGCTTCATACCCTGTACCCATCCATATTTCCTGCATTTCTGAGGCTTTGATATATACTATAAATAAAATAAGGTGCACCCCACCCCTCCCCATCTCCTGAATGTCCCATATCCCAATACCTTTAGCTCCCACTCATCATGCTGTGTCGTCTTTCAGTTACATCTACCATGTCCAGTTGTGACTGAGCCATCATTGCCTGAAGGTCAAAGATCTTGTTCCTCAGACTCCAGGCATTAGCACACACCACCACCATACTTTCTGTTTCCTCCCTATTGGCCCGTTCCCCCAACGTTTGAGCCCCTGCTCACCTCTGCTACTGTTCCCCATGTTTTCCTTGCTCTTGCTCATCCTTACCACCCTTTTCACTGCTCCTTCCTCCCTCCCCCTATCCAGATCCATCAATGTGTCTGCTTTCCTCTCTCCTGTTGGTTCTACTGTAACTTTCCTCCATTATTACTGTGCACAAACTCTCCTGTTTTACTTATTTTGTGTACATTGTTTTGACTGTAAAATTACAATACTTTCATATTTGGCTCTGCTAATCCCATGAACATGTCCCCCAGGACACACATGGAAATTAGCTGCCTACAGCTGTGTATTCTCTCCTGGACAAAATTAAAAAATTGGGAGCTGATAGGAGGCAGTCTGGTTTAGTGATTAGAGCCATAGTTTTGGAACCAGGATATGATTGGTTCAAACCTAGCTAGAGCCAGTTACTCGATGTGTGTGACCTCGAGCAAGTCACCCAGTGCTATAGTCTGCTGAGATGCAGAAATAGTTAGCAGCAGGACCTCACCTCTGGAGATAAGATGTTGCATCTTAGCAGGACAGTCCTGGGTAAATAAACTATAAGGAAAAAAGAAGAAAAAAGTACTGTAAATACTGGGTTAAAAAAGAAAGGGTGTAACATTTGCTGCCACTAGATGGAGCCCATGTTTAACAAATGATCAATTCAAGAATTCAGCTATTTTTTTAATGACGGATAATGATTCATTCTTCATTGTACAGAATCAATTTTTGTTCATATTAAACAATGAGACTAATTGTATTTTTTTTTTCCTTTTACAGAATTCCATTCAGTACTACAGCAGTAACTCAACAGAGCCAAGCCGTGCAGAGACCACGGTGGTAACCGATGATTAACCCTGCACTAAGCTGGGAGAGCACATCCATTTACCAGGTGGGGACCTGCTGAACTATACATTAGGCATTGGCAGTAATGGCATGAAATTATGCGGACTAATAGACCAGGACAGAGGGTAATCTGGTGTAGCTCTCTCTGGTTTTCTTTTTGGCTCTGCATGATATGAATGGAAAAACAGTTACTTTCTGCCAGACCAAAAAAAAGCTGAAATACAGCCACAGCCAGGCAAGGCTTCTGCTAAGACCAGGGTCCGTCTGCAGCTTGGGCACATGACTCCTGCTCACAGTAAGCTGAATTGAGGCTACATTGGCATAAAGGAGACCGGCTTTTAACTTGCATGACTTATTTTTTGTCGAAGCTGTGTTTCTAATTCTGCTGATTTTCATCTCTACTGGCCTTGTTACAAAACAAAACAAATGAATGTCTGTATTTATATAGGGCATTCCGTACAACCATCTCAAGAAATCAGTGACATGCAGCCACTTCTGGGGTGGAAAGCGGCAGTGATTCTGTGCCAGTATACTACACTGCAGCTCACCTTGATGCACGAAAGCATCCCGGATATGTGTAAACATGCATATCTGAGATGCATACCTCTGTACCCTTGAATACTGGTGCTTATGTCGGCATTTACATCCCTCAGCTCCCCAGAAGCAGTGCATGGAGTGCATGTGTTGAGGGGCCATGGGCAGGTCAAGGGGAGGTGCCACGCTGGAACTCCAGGCATCCAGTCAGATGCCCAGGTCAGCTCTGTAGTGGATCGTGTGCCCTGAATGGAGCAGAGACTGTGGGATACAGCAGTCCTCCAATGACTGCCATATTCCCTTCTGGAACACCATCTGATTTTGTTAATTACTGGACTGTGCCAGTATGACCCTCAGCATATGGGGGGCACAGGTGCAGAGGGCCAATCACAGGTGGAGAGGTCACTGATTGGGCCCCAGGGAACTTCCTGTGACCTAGGAGAAGGGGTGTTTAAGTGCAGTGGCAGCCCATTTTTCATCCACAAAGATGTGGTTGGCAAATACATATGGAACTCAAACAAACAGATCAGAGAAAGAAATAAGTGCCTTAGGTGGGATTTGAACCCAAGCCACATGGAATTATGTTCCAGTTGCACTACCAGCTGTGCCACCAAATCCCAGCTAGGGCACTTATTTCTTTCTCTCTTCTGTTTGGGTTCCATACATATGATTTAGCAACCCCTTGGGTTGCATAGCCTATGACCCATCTGCCAGCCCTCTACACCGCAGAGATACTTCTGTGAACTGGGTGCTAGCACACACCCCCACCCCATCCCAGCCACCCGTATCACTGCACAAGTAGCTCAGGAATGGATCAGGAGCAGAGGGGGAGGGCAGCCAAGGTTGTGCGTGCATGGAGGTCTTTGCAAGTTCAGAGCAGGATCTCTGCACACCACCAGCCTGCCTCAGCATCTCTCTGTGGCTGTGTATCAGTTTGAGAATCAGGCTCTTAGTTACTTCAGCGTGGGTCTCAGTTTTATACCTTTTTGGCAAAGATCCTTTCAAAACTGTGTGATGTAGTTTATGTCTTTGCTATGCTCTTACATTGTTGACAGAATGCATCTGCGTTCTACTATAGCACTCTGTTCTTGAAAGGGGCTTATAACATGAACTTTAAAAATCTGCAACCCTATTTGTTAAGTGTCATTACATAACCATGCATCATTTTCATACAAGCACACCACTAACTGCAGCTACGTGACCTGTATGAATTTTAAATTGTTAGTCACCATTTTATAAGAGGGATAGCACACCTCAGGGTCTGCGATCATTGACAACATACAATATGCCCTTCTCAGGTGGGTAAGGGCACTTGGCTGTGCCTCATGCCTAACAACTGCTCAAGGCATGTATATGTTCCGTTACAACCACACAGAATGTCCTGTGTTATCCTGTTGTAACCTCTAGGTGGTGCTATCCCAAGGGCTATTACCCCTGCCTGCTTGGCTAGTAGCAGGTTAAGGGGCCTGGGTAATGAAACGGGTGCCTCCACCCGGAGGTCAGGGTTGTTAGTGGTCAAGCTAACCGGGGCACAGCCCTCTGGGACACTGTAACCCCCATCTTTCCCTTCTAGTGGCCTGAACAGTACACAATAACCACTTTCACCATTACCCTTATTCACCAGGCAATTACCCACACTGTTGGCACTTACCACCAGGGCTGGTTCCTCTAGCTTGACCCTGGAGACCCCCCTGTAAAACAAGGTTAAGCACAGCAAATAGCAACAGTACAAAACTTTTGGCACAAACTGGAACCACAGTCAGGGTAAATGCAAACAAAGTTAAATAATTTATTCAGGGGACTTGAACAAGGGAGGTGCGTAATCAGGTTGATTTGTTTAAAAGCTATATTAATCAGACAGTTATGCATGCAGTTTAGAGTCCCTACACAGTCACACACTCTGGGTACCCGGGTAGGAAAACGGTGGGCTAGCCACAAACGTTGCACCTGGTTGGGGCCCTGTGATGGAAGAAAGCAACATGCACAATACACACTATTTGTAATCCAGAGCTGGAGGGCTCAGTTCATGAAAGAAAAGGCAACAAGACAATTAGATGACAACACTTTCAGATTTAGCTGTTGTTGCAGGGAGCTACCCTGATGTTTACTCATGATACCCAATACTGGACACAGGCAGGACGAAATCGTGACTGCAGGCTGTTGAGCTGGAGTGCCCAGAGAAGCAGGGCCCACAAACATCACCGTGGCGTCATTCCTGTTCAAGGCATTGAGCAGGGGGCTGATTCCCAGGCCGGTCTCTCATCGATGGCTTTCTCGGTGTAGCAGGTATTCTGGCTGGGCCAGTGGAGCAGGGCCCAGACAAATGGAAATGGATACGGATTCAGTCCATGGAGCTGGATACAGCCCCAGCAAGCAAAACACAGTTCAGACACAAGGTGGGGAACCAAATCACAACCCACTATAAGCACACAGCACATTCACATGTAAGGAAATTCCACTGTGCCAGTCAAATGGCCCTCCGGTCGCAATTACAGAGTTTCTGCACAATCCGGGAGTTCAGAGGTAGCAGGAAGTCCTGACAGGTTGATCGCATTCAGCAAATCTTCGGTCTTCTTCAGGTTAAAGCCTGGTCACAATTCAGTGGCTTAATTCTCTCTCCAAAGTCGGATTCAGTCCAAAAAAAACCCACAATTTCCCTCTCAGGAACAGCAGGCAGGCATGCAGGCCAAACTCAGGCCTTTCCACAGTTCTCCTCTGCGAATCCACTATGGATTGCTGCTCGAACTATCTTGAGCTGTTACTTCTTCACTTCCCAACTCAGATCTAACTGAAACTGCAAGCAGTGTGGGACTTTCCCCAAGATCCAAAAGGTTTGGTTGGCTGATCTGTCTGTTAGTCACAACAAGGGCTCCTCCTCCAGGTTATTTTAGGCGCCAAAAGCCCAAAACTACAATTCCTACAAGTTTTGGCCACACCAAGCCCCTGTAGGCAGGCTCCATTTTAGAGTCCCAAATGTACTGATTGGCCCATTCTGCAGCCCAGGACCAAGATGATGGAAACAAACAGAACTGTCCATGCTACAAAGAAGGCAGGTTAGAACAAACTGCAATATTATTACTACTCTAACAAATGATCAGCAAACAAGTACATCTTCTGACAGCGCTCCCTCTCAGATTAATTATGACAGCAATCCAGGCAGCTCTTAAAGAGACAGTACACAGAGGCTATACAGGCACTCTCTGGCAATCCAACAGCAGCAATACAGCGCCTCCGAGTTAAGAGAGTGCGAGTGATAAAACGATAATCCAAAACAACAAAAAACTGCACTCCTCAGCTTCAAAAAAATGGCTTTAATAACAATAGAACAGGCCGCTGTAACCAAGAACAGTGTTACACGCCTCACTCAATCCCCCGACCGGTTTCGTACACAGTACGACATCGGGGGTTGCAACTGAGGAATGTGGTTTTTTGTTGTTTTGGACTCTCTGGCAATACATTTAAACTGCTAAATTGCAGAACACCAGCCTGGCACTGAGCATTTAGGCAAGCTCAAGGAAGACTTTTCGGGAACCCTCATTTGTAGGAGGGTTACACCCTTCCCTGCCTGGAGAAAACTTGACGTCCGCATCAAGTCTGTACCATCATGCATCAGTTAACATAAACTTATTACTTTACTATACCTATTCACTACACTTCATGATACTATATCCATAAGGACAATACTTATGCATGTTTCATACAGGTAATACTGATTCCACTATGATTAACATACTTGTGACATCACAATACTGATTTCTGTTATAATTTCCTGTACATCAAACAATGTAGGAGGGGGCCCTTCCCTATCTGTTAACTTGGGGCTGGATGGGGCAGGGGCACCATACTGAGAAGGAAGAACAATCAACCTGGAATTGGCCATTAAGCTCAGTTTGGGTAGTGAGCTCTGAGAAATATAAACACCTTTGTGAACCACATTGAGAGGCAAATCCACTGGCCTCCTGGAAGAATCATAACTGAAGCACAATACTGGCTTGACAGCTCGACCAATATTTCTGGGGGGAACAGCCACAGTCTCTGTACTTTCAGCACTAACTTTGGAGCTTTCATCATTCATGAGGGGGTGCCTCTGCAAGGATGGGACTGTCCAAACTGGGAGCACTATCAGCTCCTTGCTCTGTAGGCTCTGTTTCCACAACACTTGGCTCATTTAGAGAAGGTTCTGGCACAATTTGGCTTTGTGGCACTGAAGAGGGGCTGTCAACACTCTCATATTGTTGTTCAAATTCTGATGTCACCAGGGAGACTCAGACCATCAGCCTCTTCTTCAGGCAATTCACACAGTTCCACAAAACAGAGTCCGCAACCTCAGATGTGATGCTTTGCACCTCACTTTCAGGAAGCATTGGCTCCAAGAATGAAGTTGGGGGGTTAGGCAGTCCAGAAGGCCCAGCTTCATCCCCACGATTAGTCATAGGGTTACCTGGAAACAGCTGGCTCAATTCATAGGAGGGGTAATAGGCATTGTCACTCTCACTATCATCAGAGGTGAACTGACGGTCACTATCATTCTGTGCTTGCTGCGGGGGAACCTTAACTCTGTAACTACGGGGGTAGGTTGACTCTGTCTCTTTTTTCCAGCAGCACAAGTCACTGGCGAAGGGGAGGCAATGTCGGCTGGCTCAGCTTCAATAATAACGTGGCCAACAGGTAGCAAGTGGTTACGGTGCATGGTCTTGGCAGCTTTGGAGTTATTCTCTGGACGTACCTTGTATACTGGTAGATCATCCAACTTTCCAACTACTACATGAGGAAGATGGTGCCACCTATCAACAATTTTGTGCTTGCCATGTTGTACCAAATTGCGTAACAACACATGGTCTCCAGGCTGTAGCTCTTGAGCCTTTACTTTCTTGTCGTGCCTCTCTTTGTTGGTGAGATTTCTTTTAGCGGCCATTGTCTGGGCCAGTTGATATGTATGGTTCAATTGCGCTTTCAGTTTCTGTACATACTGCAGGTAGTCTTCAGTTCAGAACCCATCTGGAGAGACCCCGAAACAGACATCAACTGGCAGGCGGGCCTCCCTCCCAAACATGAGGCGGTAAGAGGAGAACCCAGTAGCATCATTTTTGGTGCAATTGTACACGTGTACCAAGGTGCTAATCTGCTGGCTCCACTTATGCTTGTCTTTTGGGTGGAGGGTGCTCAGCATGTCTAGAAGGGTGTGGTTAAAACGGTCTGGTTGAGGGTCCCCCTGCAGGTGATAGGAGGTGGTTCTTGACTTCAGCACCCCCCACAGAGAGAGCATTTCTTTGATTGGCAACAAAGTCTCTGCCTTGGTCAGAGTGGATCCGCTGGGGGGCACCATAGTGGACAAAGAAATTTTCCACTAGCACCTTGGCCATGGTAGAGGCCTTTTGATCTTTAGTTGGAAAAGCTTGAGCGTACCACGTGAAATGATCCGTAACCACTAACACATTGCCAATATTCTGCTGATCAGGTTCTAAACACAAAGATTCTATGCAGACTAGTTTCATGGGGGTGCTGGTAGTAATATTAACAAGGGGGCAGCCCTCTGAGGCAGGGCTTTCCTTTGCAGGCAATGACTGCAGGTCTTTACATGGTGCTCAACATTGGCCCCCATCTTGGGCCAGTAGAATCGAGATTGTACCAGGTTGAGAGTTCTGTCAATACTGAGGTGCCCCATGTGATGCGGAGGTGCCTCAGTACTAAATCTTTAAAGGTTGTGGGCAGGACCATTTGCTGCATGTCTACTAGACCACTGCGATCTACTGTCTCTCTGTATAACAAATGATTGTGTAACTTCAACCTGGGGCCTTCTTTAAACAATAGGGCAGTTCGCAAGTCAAGGGAACGCAACTGGGACACATCTTTCCCCACATGCAGGGCATCAAGTGCTGGCTGAATCATAGGTCTTGGGATTGAGCCCACTGGATGCTGTCATTGTCAAATTGAGGTAGTGCACTAATATCTAGAGCAGAGAAATGGCAATAGGCAGCCGGTATGCAGGTATCAGGAGGGCCCAAGCAATCTACTAAACAGTCCACTGTGTCTGTAGACATCTGTTGATCTCTATCAAACCTTTGGCACAATGCTCGGATGCCAGGTTCAGACAACCTGACCCAATCACTCTTGGAGACTGGACTTCGTGACAGGGCATCAGCAACAATATGGTTCAGTCCTGGCCTGTATTCAACAGCATAATCATAGGCTGATAAAGCAGAGAGCCACTGGTGCCCAGTGGCATCCAACTTAGCTGAAGTCTGTACATAGGTTAATGGGTTATTGTCAGTTTTCACCAATATCTTTGACCCATAGAGGTACTCATGAAACTGGTCAACAATGGTCCATTTTAGGGCAAGGAACTCCAGCTTGTGCACAGGATAGTTTCGTTCTGATGGGGTCAAGCTTCTGCTGGCAAAAGCCACTGGTCCCAAACCATCCTCATGGTCTTGATACAGTACAACTCCTAGGCCTTGCAGACTAGCGTCTGTATGCAGTACATAGGGCTTGGTGGGGTCAGCATAGGCGAGGACGGGGGTGTGGGTGAGCTGGTATATGACTTTGTGGAAGGCTGCTTCACATTTGGGTGTCCAGCAGGGCCCAAAAGGTTCACCTGTTCGGAAGTATACTTTCTCAGGTTCTTTGACAGCCCCTTTCTTGTATTTACGGTTGGTAGGGGGTAAGCCTGGGTGAGATTCAGAAGCGGGTGAATCACCTTGCAATAGTCTTTTATGAACCTGCGGTAGTAGCCACAGAACCCCAGGAAACATTGTAGTCCTTTCAAGTTATGGGGCTGGGGCCAAGTAGTCAGTGACTCGACCTTACTGGGATTGGTCTCTATCCCTTCTGTAGATACTATGTACTTCATGGAGGTTTGAAAAAACTGGCACTTGTAAATGGACAACTTGAGACCGAAGTCTTCCAGTCGGTCTAGGACTTTAAACAGTCGGGTCTCATGCTCCTCTAATGTGCGTCCGAACACAATGACATCATCTAGGTACACTAGGCATTCCAGCAAGTTCATATCTCCCACAGCACATTCCATCAGTCACTGAAAGGTTGCCTGGGCACCTGAAATCCACTGTGGCATTCTCAGGAATTCGTAGAACTCCAAAGGACAGATGAAGGTGGTTTTCTCACTGTCCTCCATGGCCATCGGAATCTGGTAATATCCGCTGCGAAGATCCAATACTGAGAACCATTTGCTCCCATTCAAGCAATCCAGGGAATCTTGTATACGGGGCATGGTGTATTGATCTGGTTCGATAATCAACACACATCCTCAATGACCCATTCTTCTTATGCACAACCACAGTGAGAGAGGCATATGGGCTCTTTGATTCCTGCATCACGCCAACAGCGAGCATTTCCTACAGGTGTCTCCTCCCATCATCTATGTCCGCTGGGTGAGGCGTCGGGATCTCTCTCGAAATGGCCTGTCACCATGCAGGGATATATGATACTCTGCACCCTGGACACACCCCATGTCCCATTCTTTTAACGAAAACACTTGGTCTCTCTGGGTGAGTTTCTTTCTAATCCTACCCTTCCATTCAGCTGGCAGCGGTGAATCACCAAAGTCAAATAAGTCCGAGGTCACTCTCTCCTTTTGGCCAGAGTACTTGCTATTGGGTAATACTGCAGTGTCTGTGCAGTGTACTGTAGCTAGAGTGCACCCTCTGTTCACCTGGACCTCCCGATCTGACGCATTTCAAATCTGGACCATCACTTGTTGTGCATAGCCATGGGCACAGGCAGGTAAAATGCTGGGTTTAAACAATAATCCTTCTGGCAACTTTCCATCACTTGGTGCATCCAACATTAATATTTTTTTCCTTACGTTTCTCTTTAGGCGGACTTCTCCATGGATTGTGCACTGGGCGTTGGGGGCCAATACCAAGGAGTCGGGTTCCTTTTTCCACACTGTCCCCACTAGCTTATCTGGGTCCTCTTCATTGGATTTCTGTTGTGAGTCATATGCTCTTTTTACTAAGGCTGGAATTCTTAGGGCCAGTCCAGTCAGTTGCCCTTGTTTCTCATGGCAGAGTTGTGCTAGTCTCCCAAGCATGTGGGCGTTTATTCCAATTAACAGGGGGACCCCATCAAACAGTCCGGTGGGGGGATACACTAGGGCCAATGTCTCTACTTGCTCCTCTACACCAGTTACAGTTGCAGGAAAAGAAAACCAGAGGTTGACATATCCCAGGTAGGGATAAGACTTGTCGCTCAGCCCCCACACATGTAGGCCTTCCAGGGATTTTAATGGCACATCAGATAAGTGTTTGTCATACCAGTTCAGAAATACAGTGGTCACTTGCGACCCACTGTCAAGCACAGCTCGAGTAGGAATACCATTCACAGCCACAGTAGTCTTCATTGAAGGGCCCACTATTTTGGACCAGTCTGGAGGGACAACAGCAGGGGCCTGGACAGACAATTTAACCACAGAGGGTTTTGAGTTAGGATACGTGTTTTCATCATGTGGTTATTTTGTGCACCCCTTGGACCACTGACTAGTTTTCTGAAGCTCTCCTTGAAGCCGGTTCACCACTTTCTCTAAGTCCTTCTGAGACTGGCATTCCCTCTTCATATGGCCCTTGCTGCAATTGTGACAAATGACAGGCTCTTGGGGCATCCTTGAGGAAAACATAGCAGGGGATGCTGGAGCATTGATGGGAGATTGTGATCTGACTTTTGCTGGTAGTGTACCATGTCTCAAAAGTTCCTTTAGGGTAGCAGTCAATTCCTTGAGCTAAGTTGAGAAGCCACCCTCAGTAGAGGATGCCTGAGGGTGCACCCCCAACCCCATAACAGTCACGTCCTGACAGGGGCTAGGGTCTCTGTCATCAGGGGATACCTCAGTGAACACACCAGGTTGTACTTTTCTGACTTCCTTCAGCAACTCCTCCCCCCACTGTTTAGCCCACGGCGGGACACTCGTAGTGGTCTCCATTTTGGAAAGGCCTTCCGGTGCCATGATCACTTGGGCTGCACTCACCCCATAATTACAATCTCCCTCTTCACCTTCTACCTCCTGGAGTTCTTTTATCAAGTCACAGTAGTCAGGTGGTTTACCTCTCTTATCCTGGAGCCTTAACTGGATGATCTGCAGTTTAGAATGCTTGGCATGTTGCAGTATGTGCCCCAATCTCACACGGTTCAAATCATTGGCGCTACCCAACCTTTCTGGTAAGCTTTCTGCAGAGCTCTTTCTAGGTGAGTAACATACACAAACTTTCCCCCCTTCCATTGTTTGGTACCTTAGAATTTCCACATCAAAGTCTCCCCTGACTCAATGCTCCCAAAATTGCCTTCAAGTACAGATAGGTACTTCTGAGCAGATGTATCAGGTTTCGTGAACCTCAAAAAGTTAATGGCTTCAAGGGTGGGGCCCCTCAAACTTTCTATGATTATTTTCCACTTCTCAGCCTCCGCACACTGCCACTCGGGTACCAAGGGGGCAACATAGTTGATACAGATCTCCCAGTCATCCTCCCCCTGGGGGGTGGGGAGGGTGCCCGAGAAGATTCTCAGCCTTCGGTAGGAGTCATGACTAATGGCAGGTACAGATATAGGCCCAACATTGGTATGGGCATAGAAGGCGGGGCAGTAACAGATGCTGGAGTGGGAGAAGGTGTTAGGGAAGGAACACCCCCCAGGTGGCAGGAATAGTTTCTTAAAGTCCTCTGTGGTTTTCCATTCCTCCAGCAGCAACTTAGCAAATTTCTCCTCAAAAGTCTTAGATAATGGTGGGAGCTCATCCTCCCCAGGGTCTTTACTGTCTTTTGTTATCACTCTCCAGGTGCCTAGGACCCCTTCTGAGGCAATAGTCTGTGGCACTTTAGAACTGTCCATGAGGTCACTACACTCTACCAAGGCTATGAAAGTTTGGGTGTTCAAATCAGCCTGTCGACCTACCACCACAAAGTTTTTTAAACATTCAACTTTGGAGAGTGATTCCTCTACAGTGTCCTTACTGGTACCCAGGGGACTATCCAGTATAAGCAGAGCATTTGTGGGGTCGATCTCCTGCCCAGTACACCACACCACCAACTGGTGTACAGCCATTTCTACTGGGGTAGCCATTAATCTTTAACAATAATTCGTAATTTTTGGCCACTAGGAGGCACAAAATCCCAGTGGTGAGCCTCCAAGATGTAACCCCTAGGTGGCACTATCCCAAGGGCTACTACCCTTGCCTGCTTGGCTAGTAGCAGGTTAAGGGGCCTGGGTAATGAAATGGGTGCCTCCACCCAGAGGTCAGGGTTGTTAGTGGTCAAGCTAACCTGGGAACAGCCCTCCGGGACACTGTAACCCCCCTCTTTCCCTTCTAGTGGCCTGAACAATATACAATAATTACTTTCACAATGACCCTTATTCACCAGGCAATTACCCACACTGTTTGTACTTACCACCAGGGCTGGTTCCCCTAGCTTGACCCTGGGGACCCCCTGTAAAACAAGGTTAAGCACAGCAAATAGCAACAGTACAATACTTTTGGCACAAACTGGAACCACAGTCAGGTTAAATGCAAACAAAGTTAAATCTGATTTATTCAGGGGACTTGAACAAGGGAGGGGCGTAATCAGGTTGATTTGCTTTAAAGCTATATTAATCAGACAATTATGCATGCAGTTCAGAGTCCCTACACAGTCACACACACTCTGGGTACCCAGGTAGGAAAATTGTGGGCTAGCCAGGAACTTTGCAGCTGGTTGGGGCCCTGTGATGGAAGAAAGCAACATGCACAATACACACTATTTGTAATCCGGAGTTGGAGGGCTCAGTTTGTGAAAGAAAAGGCAAGAAGACAATCAGATGACAACACTTTTAGATTTAGCTGTTGTTGCAGGGAGCTACCCTGATGTTTACTCACAATACCCAATACTGGACACAGGCAGGATGAAATCGTGACTGCAGGCTGTTGAGCTGGAGTGCCCAGAGAAGCAGGGCCCACAAAAATCACCAAGGCATCATTCCTGTTCAAGACATTGAGCAGGGGGGCTTATCCCCTGGCCAGTCTCTCGTCAATTACTTTCTCTGCGTAGCAGGTATTCTGGCTGGGCCAGTGTAGCAAGGCCCAGGCAAATGGAAATGGATGCGGATTCAGTCCGTGGAGCTGGATATAGCCTCCAGCCAGCAAAACACAGTTCAGACACACAGTGGGGAACCAAATCACGACCCACTTTAAGTACACAGCACATTCACATGTAAGGAAATTCCACTGTACCAGGCAAATGGCTCTCTGGTTGCAATTAGAGTCTCTGCACAATCCGGGAGTTCAGAGGTAGCTGGAAGTCCTGACAGGCTGATTGCATTCAGCAAATCTTCAGTCTTCTTCAAGTTAAAGCCTGGTCACAATTCAGTGGCTTAATTTGCTCTCCAAAGTCGGATTCAGTCTGAAAAAAAGGCACAATTTCCCTCTCAGGAACAGCAGGCAGGCATGCAGGCCAAACTCAGGCCTTTCCACAGTTCTCCCGCGCAAATCCACTATGGATTGCTGCTCGAACCATCTCGAGCTGTTACTTCTTCACTTCCCAACTCAGATCTAAGTGAAACTGCAAGCAGTGTGGGACTTTCTCCAAGATCCAAAAGGTTCAGTTGGCTGATCTGTCTGTCAGTCACAACAAGGGCTCCCCCTCCAGGTTATTTTAGGTGCCAAAAGCCCAAAACTACAATTCCTACAAGTTGTGGCCCCACCAAGCCCCTGTAGGCAGGCTCCATTTTAGAGTCCCAAATGTACTGATTGGCCCATTCTGCAGTCCAGGACCAAGATGACGGAAACGAACAGAACTGTCTATGCCGCAAAGAAGGCAGGTTAGAACAAATTGCAATATTATTACTACTCTAACAAATGATCAGCAAACAAGTACATCTTCTAACAGAGTTCCCTCTCCAGATTAATTATGACTGCACTACAGGCAGCTCTTAAAGAGACAGTACACAGAAGCTATACAGGCACTCTCTGGCAATACGTTTAAACTGCTAAAATGCTGAACACCAGCCTGGCAGTGAGCATTTAGGCAAGCTCAAGGAAGAGTTTTTGGGAATCCTCATTTGTAGGGGGGGGTTACGCTATACATATACTACAGGATACAATTCTAAAGTAGTCCTTACCACCAGTGTCTCAATTAGAAATGCCCACTGAGTTTACTAAAAGGTTTGTAAATGAGGGAACTAGAACCAGTTGATAGAATGTAGTTCCATGTGCCACGTCTGTCAATACTTGGACTTGCAGGGCAGACAGTGGCCATCTGTTGTGGTGCATGGAGGGTAAATAATGCCTAACTCTAACAAGCATTTGTCAATGCCAAATGTTTGCTTGCTGGCATTAGCAGTGGAGGTGCAGGAGTTAGACATATACAGTATAGAAATGGCAGTGACGTATTGAACTGACACCAACTCCACCCCCACTCTGCAGAGATGGACAGGCATTGGGGTGTGCCTTTGGGTCATCACCCATAACGGTCACGCCATTTCACCTCACCCTACCCTGCAGACACTGACAAGTGTTGAGGTGTGCCTTGGGGTGTGTGGGCTTTACGCTCACCTAATTCCATAAGGAAATACACTGAAATGGGTGCAGTATAGGAGAATGGTGTGAACTCTGGGGCCAAAGAGTCCAAGGTGCACCTCGATGCCTGTCACTGGCTGCAGGGTGTGAGTGGGGTGGGGTGGAATGGCGTGGACATTACTGTCGACAATCCCAAGTTACACCCCTGACACCTATCAGTCCCTACAGGGTACGGCGGACGCCTGTCAGACCCTAATGGGTAGGGCGTTATAGTCAGAAACCCTAAGGCCCAGGGCATGTCTTGGTATTTTTATTCTAAGTTTTCAACATGGGCTTTTTGTGATCCCAGTGCATGAACAGTGACACTATCAGTTTGTTAGTCGAAAGGTGATTTTGCACAGTGACTGTGCCATTAACGCCAGTGGTGCGAAAACACATTTGCAACATGATGTGAAAAAATGCCAGCTGTACTGTTCATGAGGAGGTGTAAAAAATGGTGATGTTGAAAATCTGGAGCGAAAATATAAAAAAACTGGAAGTCACGAGCTTGCATAGAAACCGCGCAACGCACATCCATAATTTATTTATTTTATTTATTGAATTTTGATGACCGGGTAGGCCCACTGGGCCCTGGAGGTCCCTTTTTCAGGGGCGACCCGGGAATACAGTACATAAAATGAACAGACAGAGGAACATATATAGGTCAAGGGTACACAGTATTCGGTAGTTGCACATCACAGACTTTTCAATGGGTTTAATATATATAGTTGATAAAAGTTATTCATTTGATCCTGTGTCAGTCATGCAAAGGAGAGAGACAGTACTAGAGATTCCATAGGTGACTTTTTGTAAGAGCCATAGGATAGGTTCAGTGAGGGGGCGGGGAAGGAGTCAGTGCTACCTGTTCAGGGGTTGGAGATTTTAGTTAGGTAAATGTGCTGTCCCAGGGTCATGGTTGAGGTGTCAGGTACTGTAGCATTGGCATTTGCTCATTGTCAGCAGATGGGTCTTAAGTCTTGTGCAGAAACACGATAACGATGAGGTTTCTCGCACCTCCAAAGGGAGGTTGTTCCAAAGGGAAGGGGCAGCATGTGAGATGATTTATGGCCTGCATTAGTCCTGACCTTAGGGACCTCTAGTAGCTTTAGGCCCAAGGACCTGAGGTTGCACAGGTTTCTTTTCTCTGTTAGGAGTCCATTGAGACTCAGGGGAGGCATAGGGCTAATTAACTTCTTTGCCAGGCAGAGTACAGGGTACCTGAGGCGCGCTTCAAAAGATGGCCAGTTAGGCCTCGCTAACGCCTCGCAGTGGTGGCTCCTATAGTGGGATAAGGAGGCAAAGTGAACCACCTTGTAGTATAAAGTCTGAAGTTTACCGTACTCCAGCTTTGCGATAACCTGAAGGACCGGGGCAGCATGTATTAGTGATGGGAGTAGGACACTAGATGCAATTGCAGTCCTAGCTTCAGGGGTCAGCTGTTCCTTGAGCCGATAAAGTAATCCAAGTTTTGTATGGATTACTTTTGTGACCTGGTCAACATGTTGTTTGAAACTGAAGCCTTGGTCGACGGTAAGGCCAAGGTATTTTGTCGAGGAGACTACTTCCAGTTTGTTGCCCTCCAGGGACGTAAGTTGGAGTAGTTGTGATCTGTCTTGTCCAAGGGCTCTAGGTCCGAACAACATGACTTTAGTTTTATTGGTATTAAGGACCATTTTGTTCTTGATGAGCCATTCCTCCATGATGCGGATGTCCTTTTGGAGGATGTGCCTAGATCATCAAGTTGTCCGGGTTTTATAGATGACAGCATCATCAGCATATTGGATAGCATTGCTGCTCCCACAGTGGTTGCGCAGCTCATTAACGAACAGAGAGAACAATAAGGGCCCAAGTATCGACCCTTGGGGTACTCCCTCCTTTAGGGACTGTGGTTTGGAAAATTTATCCTGCCACCTAACCTTCTGTGTGCAACCATAGAGGTAGCTTTCCACCCATTTGAGGGCATGGGTGTCGAGGCCTAAGTGGAGGAGTTTATAAAGTAGTAGTCTATGATCCACCTGGTCAAAGGTCTTGGAAAGGTCAATGAAAACCGCACCTGTGTTGGATCCAGAATCAAGTTCTCTAAGTATATCTGTAGAGAGTTTAGTTAAGGCAGTATCGGTCCCATGTTTGGCCCTAAATCCATGTTGCGACGGGGACAACAGCATGTGTGTCTCCAGGTATTCCTTAAGTTGGACATAGATGAGTTTCTCCTGTATTTTTGCATGGGTACACAGCAGGGAGATAGGCCTGTAGTTCTCAATTGGTTCCACGGGCCTGCCCTTGTGAATCGGGACCACATGTGCCTGCTTCCACAGCTCTGGGACAGATCCTTCAAGTAAGGACCTGTTAATCAGCCATGTGAGAGGGGGTGCGAGTGCCGGGACACCGTCTTTGAGCAATTGATTCCATCCGGGCCTCCTGAACCTCTTGTTTTCAGGGTTTTTAGGATGGCCAGGACCTCTTTTACCTTTACCAGCCAGATGTGAAAGAATGGGCGGTCAAGAATTGGGGGATCCTGAGGAGCGTACTGATTGTTGGGCACCGATGATCCTGCCTTATGTTTGTCTGGGTTTGAGAAGAATATATTGAGGGTTTCAGCAATTAATGCCTCGTCAAGCAGTACCTGCCCGTTGGCTGTGATAGGGCCGGTGGCTGTCTTTTTGTTACCCTTTATCAGTTCATTGATGTGGGACCAGAAAGTCCTAGGGCTGCCGAGGTTTGCTTTCTGGAGATGGTTGAGGTACTCCTTTTTCGCTAGCTTGATGGCCTGTTTACATTGGTTTCGTAGTGCTCTGTAGTTAACCCAGTCTGCAGGGAGAGAAGTGCCCTTAGACTTTTTACAGGCTTTGTCACAGCTAGTCATTAAGGCCTTTGGGGGGGGGGGGTAATCCACTTATAGCAGTAGTCTTTTACCCGGTAGGTCTTATTTGGGGCCAGAAGGTCCACAGCCCATGTGATAGATCTGTTAAAGAAGTCAACTGCCCCTTCCAAGGTAGGGAGACTTCTTAGTGGACTCCAGTCTAAGTTGCCAAGGAGGATGTTGTATTGCTCCGAGGAGAACTTAGAGTAGTCCCTGGTGGTGAGTATTCTGGGTTGGACCTTTTCCGCCCTGTTCTTCCAAACACAGAAAATGGGCGAGTGGTCACTGAGAGCATCGGCCATGGTGCCAGCAGATTGAATGTTTTTTGGGTTCGATACCAGTGCCCAGTCAATGGTTGAGTGACTTCCCATTTTATGGTTCAACCTTGTGGGAAGGGTGATAATCTGGGAGAGGTTCTCCTCGTGAAGCATACCGTTTATAGAGGACCTGGCCTCTTTGGCCCAGTTCAAGCTGAAGTCTCCAAGGGTGATGAGTTCTAATGCGAACTCAACTGTGAGGTTTTTGGTGAGAGTCTCAAGAGATTGGAGAGCATCCTTAGGGGGACTATATACACACCCTACGTTTAGGTGTTTGGCGCCGCCCAGGGTGATCCGAATAAAGATGGCTTCAATTTCAGGGAGCATTGTTGATTGCAGTTGGACACGAGCAGAGATAAGGGTAGCCTTTACATAAATAAGTACCGCACCTCCCCTTTTCTGGATTCTGTTCTTGCGGTAGCAGACATATCCTGGGGCAGCAAATTCTTGGTCAAGAAGCGGTGGTTTTAACCAGGTCTCAGAGACAGCTAGCACATCTGGATTATAGATGGCTAGCCACCCTTGTACTTCATGAGTTTTAGGCCGCAGACTACAGATATTCATGTGGGCTAGTCTCAAGCCTCTGGGTGCCGTCCAGGTCGGGTCTTGGGATGAGGAGATAGAGGTATTATCAACATCTGGGCCAGGGTTAGGTTGAATGTCTCCGGCACGCAACAGCAGTGCTGTAAGCAAGAGATGGAGAATATGAGTTAGGGGAGGGAACCTAAGTTTTCTAGGTTTGTTGGTCAGTAGGAGGATAGCCCTGTAGCAGATCCCACTTCTACCGAGTTTGACGGCAAGTAGGAGGGCTATATTGTCAGCCAGGGGTGGGCATTGATAGTGTCTGTTCTGGTGCGTGGCTAGTCTGTTAGGGGACTGTGTGGCAGGGCCTTGCCTGCCCACAAGCCAGTCTACGCACAGCACTGCTGAGATATACAGGACAGCGAGGAGGAGCCCCTTGTTTGGTCTGTGCTGGCCCGACATCCCAGTCGTTGGTGATCCCTTGACTGGCATTTTCCTTAGGTGGCGTTATTTAAGTAGTACTGACTTGGCCTTGAGACAACAGGATTATGGCAGCGTTGTCGAGTACAGGCAAGGTAACAGAAGGGTACCAGGACAGAGCGCTGTCTAGGGCCTCTTAGGATTTGTCTATATTCAGTGAGATTTTTTCCTGTCAAAGTATTATATCCCTTACAGCACAGCCAACCTTAGGAGTAATAGTTGCATCGGTTACAATGCACTAATTGTGCAACAGTTCGGAGTAAGATCAGAACACACAGCCCTGTGACTATTATTAAGACAGGAATAAACAATTAGCAGTGGTTATAACAATGGCAGTTGATGGGACTAGCTGACTAGTAGTTGGGGGAGGAACCCAGGTCACTAGACACCATCTAAGGTAGAAATAATTAGAGAACATACTTTTACACTTTAGAATTATCAGGAGTTAAGACATTTAGTCCGTGACTGTTCAATTTTTGTAAGTGTTCAACTTTTCAGCATTTTGTCCATTACTGGTCTGATTGAGTAGCTGGAAGATATGACAGGACACTCTTTGTGTTGGGTTAGCCCGGGACTGTTACAAACATGAGGAGTTTCGTTGCGGCGAGTGATGCTCCTCCCCCTGAACTCTCTATTGGTGTAGGGGACACCAGAGACAGAGCTACCATCTATTTAATGGAACCAAGAATGGGGCGGATGGGCGGGAAATTTTAAAAAGCAGCAGTCACTATCCGGTAGCAATGGGGGAGGTCCGACGGACAGATTCAGCTGTCGGCACCTCTACCCCGTGGTTCTGGCTTCTTCTTTAGCAGCGGAGCAATGGGGGGGCGATGCCGTCGGTCTCCCTCGCTGCCCCTGGTGGTGCGAACAGTCAGAGTGCTGAGAGGGGAAGCAGCCTATATCAGCTGGCTGCACTCCGTCATCCGACCCCTCTCAGCCAATGGGCTCTGGTGCCTTTTGTGCAGTTTTCAAAGAAAAAAGGCGCCAAGCGGGAACAAAGGGCTGGGATGTGGGTTCTGCTCTCTCCGTCTCGGTAGACGTTCAGGTGTGGTACAATTTCTTTAAAAGCAGGTCCTGCTCTCTCCTTCTCGGGGGACATTCTGGGTGCGGTGAGGTTTCTTGTAAAAAGCAGCAGTCAATGCAATTATTTAGGGGATATTTTTTTTACCAGATTTTCAATATAGGCATTTTGGGACCTCCACTCATGATCATGAACAGTGTTACTGTGATTTTCTTAAACTGTCCCTAATGCTGATTTGCCACAGCGACTGCACTGTTCTGCGCTGGAAGTGCGAAAACACATTTCGGCCAGGATGTGAAAAATGACAGCTGTACTGTTCATAAGAATGTGTGGGGAAAATGCCAATGTTAAAAATCTAGAGTGAAAATATTACAAATTTATGAAGTTATGAGGGTGAGTAGAAACTGCGCAATGGACGCCCGTCACACAGTCATTTTATGGACTTTTGAGACCAAATTTTGAACATAGGCATTTTAGGACCTCTGTTCATGAACTGTATCACTGTGATTTTCTTACTGTGCCCTGAACAATGATTTCCCACAGTGACCACGCTATTCTGTGCCAGAAGTGCGAAAACACATTTCGGCCGGGATGTGAAAAATGACAGCTGTACTATTCATAATGAGGTGTGAAAAAATGCCAATGTTCAAAATCTGGAGTGAAAATATTACAAATTCATGAATTTGTGAGTGTGCGTGGAAACTGCGCAATGCACGGTCATGAGTGGGTTGGTCGTGAGGGCCTCGGACTTCAGCCCCCCCCCCCAGCACCAAGCAAGCCGTCGGACCCACGGAAAAATCCACTGGTGTGCAGCGGGTTGGTCGTGAGGGCCTCGGACTTCAGCCCTCCCCTTCAGCAAGCCATCAGACCCGTGGAAAAATCCACCGGTGTGCAGCGGGTCAGTCGTGAGGGCCTCGGACTTCAGCCCTCCCCCCCAGCACCCAGCAAGCTGTTGGAACCACAGAAAAATCCAACGGTGTGCAGCGGGTCGGTCGTGAGGGCCTCAGACTTCAGCCCCTCCCTCCAGCACCCAGCAAGCTGTCAGACCCATGGAAAAATCCACCGGTGTGCAGCAGTTCGGTCGTGAGGGCCTCTGATTTCAGCCCTCCCCCCCAGCACCCAGCAAGTGGTTGGACCCACAGAAAAATCCACCGGTGTGCAGGTACGCCAAGCTGCTCCCACAGACGGAAGTTTTCTGTTTAAGCCACCATCATTTGTACTGCGGTCCACTCTGGAGCAAGCTGAACAATGGGACCTTCATACTTGGCGCCTTTTTCATAGGTCTACTTCTCATTGTTGTCGGCCTAGCTCTACAGATAGTTTTTGACTGACTTTGAATAGCCCTGTATCTGCTTGTTTGCTGCTTAACTCAGGGGGTGCTTTAAGTTATTTTACTTGCTTGCAGGTATTCAATCTCAGACAGGGCTCCTTTTAATTTCTGGGGGAACTTTAAGTTACTTTACCCTAGCCCCTTCGGTTATTTTTAAAATAATAATTACACCAGCCGAGGTCTGCTCAATTCGGGGGAACCTTAATAAGCTCACTCATTTGGCTGTTTTAGAGGTAGCACAAAGTGCTTAATTTCAGGGGGAACTTCAGTTACTTTACCCCAGCCCCTTCGGCTATTTTAAAACAAATTACACTAGCCGAGGTCTGCTCAATTCAGGGGAACCTTAATACAATTCATTATCAGCTCTCTTGGCTGTTTAGAGGTAGCACAAAGTTCGTTGGACCTCAGGAGCAAATATTTCTCTCAAAATGCTAAAGTCTTGCAGAATGGTTGTAAAAACGTTTGCTTAAAATAGTGGTTGTAAAAACGTTTGCTTAAAATAGTGGTTATAAAAATGCTTGCTTAAAATGCTGGTATACGCTTGCAGTTTAAAAGGTCTAATGTCTGACTAGGCTCCTCCTCCAGCCTACCTGGTCCAGTATATAACCCCTACCTTTTTCCTCTCTCCTCAGCGGGTCGGTCATGAGGGCCTCAGACTTCAGCCCTCCCCCCCAGCACCCAGCAAGCCGTCGGACCCATGGAAAAATCCACCGGTGTACAGGTTCGCCAAGCTGCTCCCACAGACGGCAGTTCTCTGTTTAAGCCACCATCATTTGTACTGCGGTCCACTCTGGAGGCCACGCCAGCGCTCTGCGCCTGCTGCCCCACCGCCCCCACCACCACCCTTGGTGAGCCCTACTTCTTATAGGATAAGTCACGTGAGCTGCTGAGCCTATCAGTCATCTTCCCCATTAGCAGCTTCTCAGCCATCACCTCTAGAGGCCGCTCTGCGCCTTCCTCTACCTGCAGCTGCTAAACTGATGGCCCAGAACAGGATAACCAGATCCAACAATTTGATCGTCAGTTGCCCAGCCTTTTCCCAATTAAAGTAAACTATATATATATATCGTTTCTGGAGCACAAGGGATGGGAGGGTCTCGGCACCCAACTAAGGATCTAGGTTCGAGCAGACTTGATAGACCATAAGGCCTAATCTGCTGGCAAATAGTATGTTAGTATGTTAGTATATAGCAGGCCCTACATAGCACACGTCAGCCACTCATAATCCATTGGGGTGTTTTTCAACATTAGCATGGCTAGTGCCCAGTCTTCATTGTGCCAGCCAATTTGTATCACTGCCTTCCCTGTTGCCCGTGCCCTTATAAGCAGCCTCTAAGCAACAGCTACAATCTGCCCTCAAGCGTCATAGCCTGGATAGGGCCTGCAAAGTCTCATCCTCTCGAGCCTTGTTATCTGCCCAAATAGTGTGCCTGGAGCCCCACCGCTACATGCTGTACCCATGACTGCAGGCGCAGCCCACCATGGGCTGACTGCGGGCACGGCTCCCATCCCTGGACCCCTAGCTACCATGTACTCTTTCACATCCCTCCCCGCCTGGCATTCAGCTAAGAACTTAAAAATGTCCCACCTGAACATTCGTAGCATCCTACCCAATCTAGCTGAGCTTACGGCTTGGGTGGCCCACCTTAACCTTGACATCTTGGGGGTCTCGGAAACCTGGCTGAAGCCCCACACACCTGACTCTGCATGCACCCTCCTGGGCTACAGCCTCATCAGACAAGACAGGGCTGGAAACAAGCGTGGGGGGGTGCTCATCTATTACAAGACACACCTAAATGTGTATCTCATTGAACACAACACCCTCACACCCCCAGTCTGTGAGTTCCTGCATACCCTTCTCCTGCTAGGTAACGCCAAAAAGATACACTTGGTCTGTGCCTATAATCCTCTGAAGGGCGGAGTGCCAGGGCTCTCCTCACTACTAGATAGCTTAAAAGTAAAGGTTGGCTCAAACGAGGTTCTAGTCCTTGGCGACTTTAACTTAAACTGGATGGGTCCCAACACCAAGCAATATGAACCTCTGCTCGCCGGCCTTGCCCTCAGCCAACTCATCTCTGAATCCACCAGGCTCTCCTCCTGGGGAGATAAAGGATCCCTCATTGACTGGGTATTGAGCAATAGACCAGGCAGAACTGTCTCCTCAGGCATCCTCCCGGATGTCATTTCAGATCACTTACCCACCTACTGCACCTGGGGCATTTCTCAGTCCAAAATTCCCAGTAAAGTGATCCAGATGAGGGACTTTTCCAAACTCAACATTAGAGACTTTCTCGTGGACTTACAGTGTGCAGACTGGTCCCAGATCACCGCCACCAGTGACCCCTCAGGAGCTCTTGAAAATTTTCTCGCCGTGTTCACTCCCTTACAAAACAAACATGCTCCCCTCACAAAAGGGAAGGTAAAGGGAACCATCACAAAATGGCTCCATGACGGACTACTCTCCCTCATGAAGCAGAGAGACAAATGCTGGCAGAGATACAAGACCTCCCTCAACAATAAGGACCTCACCAAATACCGGCAGCTCAGAAACTCATGCAAAAGCGCAATCTGTACTGCCAAGAGTGAGTTCTGTCGAGCGGCCCTGCTATCCTCAGCTAGAAACCCAAGGAGTTTCTGGCAAAAGATCAAAAACACAGTTGGTGGGTCCGCCAGAGTCCAGATCACCGACCTGCACATTGGAGGGGTCAGTTGTAACAACCCTCTCACCATTGCCAATACCTTCAACCCCCTGTTCACTGACCTGCCCGCTCCCCCTACCCAGTCCCCCATCCCCAAGGCACAAGGCCCATCCCCGAGTGAGCCCTCCCCCCGACCCCCCTTTTACCTAAAACGGGTCTCGGTAAAGGAGACTCAGAAACTCCTCGCAGGTCTCTCCCCTTACAATGGGGCAGGGCATGACTGCCTTGAACCCAGACTGCTCAGCCTGGGGGCATCCCTCCTTGCCCGGCCTGTCGCCCACATCTTCAACACGTCATTAATCTCAGGTATCATCCCAGATGTCTGGAAAGTGGCCAAGGTCATCCCTGTCTTCAAACAAGGCGATCCTAAAGACCTTAAGAACTACCACCCCATCGCGATCCTCTCCGTGATCTGTAAGCTTCTTGAGAAGGTTGTTGTTTCACAGCTCTCCCACTATCTACAGAGCTATGAGCTTCTCTCCCCTTCCCAACATGGCTTCAGAAAAGGGCATACCACATCTACTGCCCTTGCTGTGGTGACCTCCACAATCAGGTCCGCTACTGATCAAGGGAAGCTGACCGGAGCTATCTTGGTGGACCTTTCTAAAGCCTTCGATCGGGTTGACCACTCCCTCCTATGCTCCACTCTCCAGTCACTGGGCCTCTCCCCCGCGCCCTTGCCTGGTTCTCTAAGTACATCTTCGGCAGGCAGCAATACACAAATTTCAACCGTACCCTCTCTGCCCCCTCCATAGTAAAAAGTGGGGTTCCCCAGGGATCTGTCCTGGGTCCAATACTGTTTTCCATATTCATAAATGAACTGCCCTCCATCACAGCTCATGGGCGCCCCATCCTCTACATGGACAACCTAGTCATTCTGGCCAGCTCCCATGATATCGCCTTCATTAACTCCAGGCTGAACTCTGACTTCCACCTAATCCAAACCTGGCTTGAGGGCCATAAGCTGACCATCAATCTAAAAAAGACCCAGACAATGATCTTCGGCTCCACAGCCAAGACTAAAACCTGCTCTGATCCCCTAAATATCCTTGGAGATGATGGTGCCCCCCTGCAATCCGCAGCCTCTGTCAAGTACCTGGGTGTAGCCCTCGACCCGCAACTGGACCTCGCCCAGCATATTTGGAACATGTGTAATGCTACAAATGCCAAGCTCGGTCTAGCATACAGAACCAAAAGCAGTCTCACCCTAGCCGCACGCCTTTCAATTGCAAGGGGGATCCTCCTACCCGCTCTCTGCTACGGGCTTATATCTTTTGCCTCTGTCTCTAAGACCAGTCTCATTAAATGGGACACTACATACAACAATGTATGCTGCTTTGTGCTCTCTGCACTTCACTTCATGCACCACTGTGAGCTTTACTCGCGACTTCAGTGGCTCCCTCCCGATAAGCACAGTACCTTTGTCCTTGGCAACTTTATTGACAACATCGTCCGAACTGCTACCCCTTCAGCACTTACCCTACCCCTCAAACCTGGGACTCCCTACCATTACCTAAGCTCTAGAGATTCGCAGGACCTCCTGGTTCCAAAAACTCTTTCTCTCATAGCCGATCGGGCCTTCACCGCATATGCGCCTAGAGTGTGTAACTCCCTTCCTGCAATCACTCATGCAGCCCCCTCCCATCCCTGCTTCAAAGCCTCCCTATGGCCTGAATTTGGCCTCTGCCTGTCTCTGTGCTACTACTCCCAGTTCGACAGATTGGGGATGTGATGCCTAAATACTGAATGCTCTTCCTCCAAATTGTTGCGGCCTGTAACTGATAGCTGCATCAAAAGTTTTCTCAACTTGCCGTGGGCCCCTTCCCTGCCCTTACGTCTGTGGGATTCCCAGGCTACCCCCTTTTTGTCTCTCCAAGTTACTTACCATCCTTACCCTTCTGAGGGTATGGCCGGCCTAACACAGCTTCCTCTGTTTTTCCCTTGCTTGTACAATGCTGTTACTCCACCATACTGTTTATTGTGATGCCTGCAGATCTTGTTTGTTACCTTTCCTCAGCCTGTGAAGCTTGTAATTGAGGGCTTTGCTGGCCCTATACCTGTTAACTCTGCTGACCTTGCTTGTATGTTACTGTTACTCTACCATAATTGTTTTGTGATTCCTGTTGCTCTTATATGTTAACCTGTTACTCTGCCTGATGTGTTTGACTGTACCTTGTAACCTCCTGGGGTCGCACCTGAAAATAGGCACTTGGCTGTCTAGTGTGCTTACCTGGCTAACAAAAGCAAAATAAATAAATAACAGTCATTTTAGGGAATTTGTTCACTAAATTTGCAACATAGGCTTTTTGAGAGCCCACCTCATGAACAGTGACACTGTCATTTCGTTAATCGGTCCCGAAAGGTGATTCCGTGCAGTGACCTCGAAATCACCTTTCGGGATGAAATAACCAAATGACAGTCACTGAATTCTTGAGATGAGGTCCCAAGAACCCCATGTTGAAAATGTGGGGCAAAAATTCATAAAAATGACCGAGATATGCACCAAAGTTGAAAAAAAAACCTATTTATGCTATTATACAGCTTACAAGCATTTCTTCCGTTCACGGTCAGCTTTAAAGAATGCAGACCTGTTTCCACTCCACTGAAGATCATCACGCCAGCCTCTGGAGGTAAGTATGGAGTGAGGGATGTGTGGGGAGGTGGGGTACGCAGAGGGTGGGTGCGGGTTGTGGGAGGGGGTAAGAGAGTAAACGAGGGACTGTTTTCCTTTGTTACAGGTTTTTTAATTTTTTTTTATTTTACATGGACAATGTGGGACTTTTGCCATGCTGGGGTGGGCTCCCAACGTGGCACCTGGAAGTTTTGGGGTGGCAGTGGAGCCAACAGGGGACTGGGCACCCCCATTGGCCATACAGTATGGTGGGGGAACACATGATTATGCTGGACATCTGCCACGCTGGGGTGGACTCCCAGCATGGCAGCTGGAAGTTTGTTTTTTTGGGGATGGAGGCACTAGAGCCGATGGGTACTAGGCACCTCCGTCAGATATACACTGTGCTGGGGGAAGTGTGCATGAGCCGAGGGGGATTGGGCACCCCCTTGGCACACAACAAAGGGGTGGCATGCATACAACCACCACTACAATCAGCGGTGGTGACGTGGAAGCAATTTGCATACTGCTGATGGCAGGGCAGCATGCAAATTGCCTACATGTTACCACCACTGATTGTAGCGGTTGTTTGCTTTCAACGTACACCACTGCAATCTGAACTGCTGTCATAGATATCTGGGGCATTCATTGGTACAGTGCGGCCATGCCTGCAAAAATGCTGAGGGCATTGGAAGCGGGGCTGTCACACCTACGAAAACTCGTATGGCGGCACTACGTTTCTTGCACATGCATGCAAGCAAACATAATAATGTTTAAAGCTACTTGATCTATGGCAATAGACTTTTTGTGGGTGCTGGAGAATAGGTCTTCCAGACAGAAGTGGGAACATTTCCCAGTGAATTGTGAACTACTTTTGAGTGTCCTTCTGCCATTACCTAACAAACAAACAGCAGCCCTACAATGTGCAGAGCTGTGCAAATATCCCAATGTTTGACTATGCAGAATTAAAACTTTGAACCAGGGAATGCTTGCCATAGTCCAAATAGACTAAGTTTGTATGGTCCAAAAACAAGACAGAGAAAAGAACTTCTGCACCATCCTAACCCTCACCAGATGGTCAGATCTAATCCTTGACCAACCCCCTCTCCAACCCCAGTCAGTTCCTTCACTCCTCCATCCACACACCTACACACTTTAAAAAGAATTCCTGACTGCTGACACAGTGCCAGGTGTCAACGCCATCTTTTCAATGAACTCCCCTCCCAGATTGATGCCCCCATTCTCCCAAAATGCTGTGGATACTTACCCCCCCACTGACTCCCAAGCCACAATTGGGGGCAATTAAAGTTAGAAACCAGCTGGTGAAGCCAGCTCTTTAGTACCACAGGTTGCTATGCCTCTGACCTGGTGTTGGGAATGGACTTGGGTCATTCAGAGGCCAGCCTGGAAGATGGAGGGTCGAGTGTCCCAATTAACTCTCCTCTGTTGGGGAGGGGGGGATGTTGCAACCCACTGCTTGTCTCCCCCTGGTGAATGTCAGGTGGCAGCACAGCATGAGCACCTAGGTGGGGTGAGGGACAACTGCTGGATGCAATGCACACATGAGTGCCATGATATTCTACACCTATCCCCTCAATGAGAAAACTGGCAGCTGGAGGAAAAAGCTCTGGTTTGCCACTGTGACAACACCCCCTGCAGGCCCACGCATGACCTACATGTAGGGCCACCTACCACATCATGATCTTGGGCAAGTAATGGATGACTGGTAGGTCCATCAGAAGGTCATTGATGGAGCCACAGGGTGAGCTGGTGGTTAAGAAAATGCTCAATAAAAATATAGCTAGCTCAATTGCCCCCTCACTAGCTTCCTACCTGTCAGAACTCCTGACACCGGTAACCTCTGCTTGCTCCTTCTGCTCCTCTTCGAACTCTCCTGGACATTCCCAGGGTTTGGCTCAAGACTTCAGGGGATTGTGCATTCAGCACCTCTGGGCCGACCCTGTGGAATTCGTTACCACCTTTCGTCCGGGAGGCTCCCTCGGTTGAGGTGTTCAAGCAGAGGCTGAAGACCCACCTTTTTGTCATGGCTTTTCCAGATTTCTGAGTCCACTCTGTGTTAGTCCCTTTCTGTGACAGTCTGAAAGCCTTTTAATCCATTTTAATTCATTATACTAGTATTTATGCATTGTTATTGTTTTATTTATTTATGCTGTTTTTCATTTTGTTCTTTTATAATTTCTGTTAGGCACCCAGAGCCTCTGGGATTGGGAGTGCTACAAATAAAATTGCCTTGCCTTGCCATTCAGACTCAGACTAAAACAAAACTTATCAGCTTCTGGCACTACTGTAGCAGTAGTAGCAACAGTAAAAGTAGTAGGAGTAGTAATATGAGCAGTAATAGTAGAAGTAGTAGCAGCAGTAGTAATACAGGCAGTAATAGTAATAGCATTAGTAGTATCAGTAGCAGTATTTTAGTAGCAGTAGTAGTAGAAGCAGTAGCAGTAGTAGTAGTTTAGTAGCAGTAGAAGCAGTAGCAGTAGTAGTAGTTTAGTAGTAGTAGTAGAAGTTGCAGCAGCAGAAGCAGTAGTAGTAGTAGCAGTAGTTTAGTACCAGTAGTAGTAGAAGCAGTAGTAGTTTAGTAGCAGTAGTAGTAGTAGTGGCAGCAGCAGTAGTAGTAGCAGTAATAGCATTAGCAGTAGCTGTAACAGTAGTTTAGTAGCAGTAGTAGTAGAATTAGTAGTAGTAGTAGAAGCCATAGAAGCATTAGTAGCAGTAGTAGTTGTTAAGTAGCAGTAGTAGTGTCAGTAGTAGTAGAAGATGCAACAGCAGTAGTAGTAGCAGTAGTAGCAGCAGTAGTAGCAGTAGCGGTACAAGCAGTAGCAGCAGCATAAGTAGTAGAAGCAGTAGTAGTAAGAGTAGCAGTAGTAGTAGTAGTAGCAGCAGTAGTAGTACTTGTAGTAATATCAGTAGTAGTAGTAGCAGATGTAGTGGCAGGAGGAGTAGTAGTAGTAGCAGGAGTAGTAGTTGTTTAGTAGTAGTAGTGGTATCAGTAATAGTAGAAGTAACAGTAGTAGCAGACGAAGTAACAGCAGTACAAGCAGTAGTAACAGCAGAAGTCGTACAAGCAGAAGCAGCAGTAGTAGCAGTTGTAGCAGCAGTAATAGTAACAGTAACAGTAGTAGCAGCAGAAGTAATGGCAGCAGCAGCAGTAGTAGCAGGGAGCAGGAGTAATTGTTTAGTAGCAGTAGTATTAGTAGTAGGAAGTGGCAGCAGTAGTAGTAGCAGCAGAAGCAATAGTAGTAGCAGTACAAGCAGTAGTAGTAGTAGCAGCAGTAGTAGTACTTGTAGCAATAGCAGTAGTAGTAGCAGATGTAGTGGCAGGAGCAGTAGTAGCAGCAGTAGTAGTTGTTTAGTAGCAGTAGTGGTATCAGTAATAGTAGAAGTAGCAGTAGTAGCAGAAATAACAGCAGTACAAGCAGTAGTAGCAGCAGAAGTAGTACAAGCAGTTGTAGGAGCAGTAATAGTAACAGTAGTAGCAGCAGAAGTAGTGGCAGCAGCAGCAGTAGTAGCAGTAGCAGGGAGCAGGAGTAGTTGTTTAGTAGCAGTAGTAGTAGAAGTGGCAGCAGCAGTAGTAGCAGTGGAAGTAATAGTAGTAGCAGTACAAGCAGTAGTAGCATCAGAAGTAGTAAAAGCAGCACAGTAGTAGTAGCAGCAGTAAAATAGCAGTGGCAGTAGTATTAGTAGTAGTCTAGTAGTAGCAGTAGCTGTGGAAGTAGCAGTAGTATTTTAGTAGAAGTAGTAGTTTTAGTAATAGAAATAGCAGCAGCAGTAGTAGTAGCAGAAGTAACAGTACAGTAGTAGTAGCAGTACAAACAGTAGTAGCAGCAGAAGTAGTAGAAGCAGTAGTAGTAGCATCAGTAATAGTTGTAGCAGCACTAGTAATAGTAATAGTAGTTGCAGCAGAAGTAGTGGCCACAGCAGCAGTAGTAATAGCAGTAGTATTAGTAGTAGCAGCAGCAGTAGTAGTAGCAGCAGCAGTAGTAGTAGCAGTAGCAGTAGTTGCAGTAGTAGCAGCAGAAGTAGCTAGATAGAAGCAACCTATGATGAAAACCTACAGCCAGATGTACTTGTCAACTCTGAATGAAGGTCCAGGATGCTGCTGTGGTTATCCCTGGTTACTCGTTAGCTGGGCAGGACTGCACAAAGAGTGGTGGTAGTGTTGCAGTCTACATCTCCACTAGCATTCAATTTGGACCTGTGCTTGGTGCTGCTCCTCCTGAAACTCTCCCTTCCCTTCTCTGCCTCCATCTTTATTTTCTGGGGTTTACTTTTGTCCTGATATGTCCCTGGTTTGGTTACTGAACTACTTTCCTCTATCTGTTCCCATTCCTCCAAAGCTGAGTTGCTCACTCTTGGTGACTTTAATATAAATGGACTCTTCCCCCTGCAAATATATTTTCCCAAACTGTAAAATCCCTCCAGTTGTCTCAAATGATTTTCCCCCTACATGTCTTAATTTTAAAATGTTTAAACCACTCTCTCTAATAATAATAATAATCTTAATTTTTTAAGTGCAATTCACAGTGTACCAAAGCACTGCACAAAGAAAAAAATCAATGATTTAAAATTGTTAGGAATTCTAAAAACATAAAAACACTCCAATCTAATTAAAAACATAACATATTACACCACAAATGCATTCAGCAAAAGCAAGTCCAAAAAGATGTGTTTTTAGAGTGGTTTTAAAGCTCTCCCCTACCAGGCACTCTAGTGTCTGACGAGGTAGAGAATTCCACAGGGTAGGGGCAGCAAATGCAAATACCCGTGCTCCAGAAAGTTTGAACCATAGCCTGGGAATCTCCAGTAATCCCTCATTGGCTGAGTGGAGCAGTCGGAGGGGACAGTAGGGGCTCAGAAGATCTTGCAGATAACTCAGACCCTGTCTGTGTAGAGCTTTATAGGTGAGCAAGCCAATCTTGAAGGTGATCCACCACTGAACTGGCAGCTAGTGCAGTTTGCGCAGCATAGGTGTAATGTGACTGTATCAAGCTGATCCAGACAACAACCTGGCCGCAGCATTGTGCACCAGCTGCAGGCAGCAGATATCGACCCCTAGAAGCCCTAGGTATAGAGAGTTACAGTAGTCAAGGCATGAGGTCACAAAGGTGTGGACTAAGTTTGGAATGTCACCGGATGGAATAAGGTGCTTAATCCAGGTGATGTTCTTCAGATGGTAAAAAGAGGACTTGACCACAGCCGACACCTGAGAACAGAGTGTCAGTCCATCGTCAAATATCACCCCCAGATTCTGCGCCCGTTCAGAGGTCAGCAATTGGGCGCCCCCAAGCCAAAGTCCTGAGGGACATCCCGCCACCGACCCCTCTCTCCGGTGACCCGGTTCCATCACCAACACCTCGGTCTAGTCGGAATTGAGCTTTAACCAGCTTGTATTCATCCAGTCCTGGATTTCCGAGAGGCAGTTGTTAAACACCAAGAGCCTGGTCAGGCACAAAGGACAAGTAGAGCTGAGTATCATCTGCATAGCAGTGAAAACTCAGCCCATACCACCTCACAATGTCTCCCAATGGCAGCATATACACCGCAAACATGGGGGACAGCACAGAGCCCTGCGGGACCCCACATGGCAGAGAGAGAGAATGGGTCCTCACATCCCATCCCCACTGTATGAAGAATGTACAGTAGGTACCCTTCCTGACCCTCAGTGACCATATGGTTTACTGTGTACGCAAGATTCATTGCCCCAAAGCCCCCCCCAATTCATCTATCTCAGGTCCTTTAGGTCACTAGACTCGACCTCTCTCCTAGCTGACCTATGGTCATCTGATTGATTCCCCCCTCTATGTAGCTACTAATATTAATTATGCCCTCCAATCCTTTCAGACCAAATTGATGGCTATATAGGATCACTGTACATCCCTGAGGAAAACCCGAATACAGGGCTCTTACCTTCCCTTGACGTCAGTCAAGTTGTTAGCTTGCCTTTGTACCAGATACCTTGCCTGGTGATCCTATAAGATCCATAGCTCCCCAACTGCTTTGGCCAACTATTGACGCCTTCAGAACACCTACACCAAAGTCACCAGGCTTGCAAAGTCCGAGTATTTGCATCCACACTCCAGAACAACATAAATCACCACTCCAAGTTCTGGAAGGTTATCCATTCCTTTTTCTCCCTTCCATCTCAGTCTTCCTCCTCTGTTCTCATGGTTGGCAACTCCTGTATCTCTAACCCTTCTTCTGTTGCCCCTTCCTGTAACTCCTACTTCACCACCTGCTCTTGCTCTCTCTTTTCTCTCTCTCTCTCTCTCTCTCTGTCTCTCTCATCTCTTCCTCACCCTCCCCTTCCTCTCCTCTCCTCTCCATCTGCTTTCTCCCTTTCACTTTTTCTCCTTCTCTCCTATCTATCCCCCTGATTCCCTTATGGACCTGCTTGCCATTAACCCTCACTATGGAGGTAGCCTGATGGTCTCAATCCTAAGTTTCTGCTTCTCTCAGCTCCTACCATTGCTTTGTCTATTACCCAGCTCCTTAATTTCTCTTTTTCTTCTGACACTGTTCTTGAAAGCCTAGAAGCAAGCTACTGTCATCCATCTCACTAAAGGTGGTGATCCTTCTTCTCCTGGTAACTTCCATCCTGTATATCTCAATCCCACTCTGGCTAAGCTACAGGAACACCTTGTTCTGTCTCAGCTGTCTTCCTTCTTTGACTCCTCCTCCTTCTTCACCCATTTCCAATCTAGTTTCTGAAAATCCCACTCCGCTTCTACCTCCCTCCTCTGACTTACTGAGTCCATCCTTTCAGGTATGGATCAGGGTCTGATCACCTCTGCCATAGGTAGGGTGGGCAGACTGGATGGACCAGCAGGCCTTCTTCTGCTGCCATTTTCTATGTATCTTTATGGATTTGGCTAAAGCTTTTGACACTGGCACACCACCTCCTTCTGGACAAGCTTAGAGCAGTGGGTCTGTCTGTCGCCTCAGTTATTTGGTTTTGCTCCTACCCTGTGGGCAGGTCTCAAGTTGTGTGGATTGAAAATTCCCCATCCCCCATGCTCCCCATCTGTTCAGGCATCCCTTGAGTGACTGTTGTGGGCTCCATTCTCTTTTCTACATTCTTGAATGACCTCCAATCTGTCTGCTCCTCTTTGCCCATTCATAGGTACAATGATGATACAAGGCTCTTTGCATCTGGCTTCTCTTCCTATGACCTTACTACCCAGCAACAGCTATATTTTGACAATATTCAGCGCTGGGTCCATCAAACCAACTATTCCGCAATGCCAAGAAAAATAATTTCTGTGACATTTGACACTTCACAGAGGTTTACTAGATTCACCTCCCATCAATCAGTCCACACCCTTAAAGGTGCTGCAATTGAGGATGTATCCTCCTTTAAGTACCTTGGGTCTGGCTGGATGGTCATCTTGATTTCTCTGTATACATTGCTGCCTTACATCATAAGCTCCACCTTAAGCTTGAGCTGGCAGAATAGCTTAGAGGTTAGAGCAACGAGCTGTGAATGAGCTTGGTATATCCAGCAGGCTTGGGTTTGATTCCCACAAGCTCCACTTGCATACTGTGTGACTCTGAACAAGTCACTTAACCTCCCCAGTGCTCGCAAGTCACCCCTGAAAACAGGAACTTGTGCCTATAGTGGGCCTTACCTGGTTACCAAAGAATAATAATCAAAAAAAAGCTTGGTGCACTGTACAGGCACAAAGAGAGTATCATGTTTTCTGCCCACCATTTACATTGGAGCTCCCAAATCCTCCTTTGGCAGATTTGACCCCCTCTTTCACTCCTTTTGTCATTTTGCCTTAGACTGTCCCCCTCCTACCCATTACTGCTCACTCTATTCTGCCATCTCGCATCCCTCTCTTGATGCCAGGCACCTTTCCACTATGCCCCCTTTATATCCAAATTCTGATTTAGTTTCCTTTCCTTCCCTCATAATTTATCTCCCTCCTATCCTTTCCCCCTCCTTCTTCTTACCCTCTCTGCTGCAATGTTTCCCATTACCTTTCCATTCCATCCAGGAACTCTACTGTTGGTCAAGCTGCTTTATCATATCTCTTTCCTAAACTCTAGTTCACCCTTCCCCTCTGCCTCTTTTACCTTAAGTCTCTTCTTTATGACTTTTTTACTCCCACCTGCAACAGTCCATGAACCCTAACGTTATCTGATCTCCTTCCCCCGACTCGTAGTTGCCCTGGCCATACTGCTCCCGCCCCTCCCCCTGCTGTGCCTATTGGAATAATTTTCCCCTTGCTTACCCATACTCAGATTTTTTTAATCTACAGCATGCACTTTGTTGTACTATTTTGCTTTGCAATGTTTAAAGAGCTGCTGACATGACTGTGTGCTCCAGGCAGGCAGCAACTCATACTGTGTAGTTACCTGCCCTAGGAACTTTTTCAGCCATAAAGAAGCATTTTCTGTTCTGTGGTTCTAAAAATATTTGACTTGCAAAGCCCTGCTCATAACTTCCATGTATGAGCCGAGTGACTAAGGAGTGCTGCAGCCCCACCCCTAAAAATTTCATAACTATGACGTGAGGTTGGGAACAGGGCTGCAGGTGCTCTATGGAGAATGTAATGGAATTGGGGGGGCTGCCTAAATGTACTAAGTTTATCTTTGATGGCATATTTACATGTATGGGGCTAATATATACTGTATATTATGTATTAGCCCATACACACATATATATATATATATATATATATATATATATATATATATATATATATATATATATATATATATATATATATATAGTAGGAGTACCTTGCACAGGCTACAGTGATTTATTCCCCTCACTGAGTGGTTCAAGTGCACCAGTCACACAGGGGCAAGCTGAGATATCTGGTCCACAGTGAAAGAGTAGCCTCTTTATGTCAGTAAAGTAGCCATACTGATATTCACAATGTAACTGACGAATATAACACCTAGCTCCCTTGTCCATGCTATGCATAAGGGTTTCCCAGTCTGGCTTCTCAGCAGCCCTTATTTTATCCCTGTACAAATCAAATGAAACTCACTCCTAAACCCCTTCTCCCATCTACCATAAGGGTTTGGAGGCTGACTAATTGAGGGTTCCCATAAAATCTCTCATTATGCAGCCCAAACTTGGGAGATGTGTGGCGGGGGACACAGATGCTGGACACCATCGTCACCATGATTGTTTGCCCCACGTACCTGCAATTCGCCTATCTTGACTCCTCCCTCAGCTTCTCCAGCCTAGTGCTCCTCATACACGCACATGCTCAGCACACATGTGTGCATCAGTATGTTGGCAACATCATATCATGACCATGTAACATGCTACACTGATGCACAGGAAGTCACATGATGTGGCCACGCATGTGTAATTACCCTCCAGCTATGTTATTTAGTGAGGAGCATGGTGGAGAACTATTTCCACCATCTGTCATATTGAGAGAGGCTGGCCGCATGAATATCTACTTCATTCATGTCTGGCACTAGTGCCTATGTCTCCAGGTCTTACACAGGAAGCAGCTTTATGCTACAATGCAATAGATGCACTAGACTTATCAGGCTGGCCAAATTTGAATACTGTAAGGCCCAGCAAACCATAAACTGGAACAACGGAAAAACATTTTGGGAAAACATTTTTGAACTTCTGGGCAAGCGTGAAAAACAATCCAGTAAAATACTAATTATTGATGGGTCTGAGATCTTAGACCCAACAGAATTTGTAAACAAATTCCACACAGCATTCATGGATCTAAGCACAGTCATCCCACCACATGCAACTCATAAAGGAGAAGAATATGTAGCATCTAGCAGTCAGAACTCCGAGACTGGACACCCTAAATTCTACTTCAAGAGAATCTCCAACAAGCATTTGTCAATGCCGAATGTTTGCTTGCTGGCACTGGCATTGGTAGTGTAGAAGTTACAGAGCTGCATAATAGGAATGGCAGTGAAGTATTGAACTGAAGCCAACCCCACCACCACCCTGCAGAAAGTGGCAGGCATTGGGGTGTGCCTTTGGGTTGTCAGGCATAACGACCATGCCAATTCACCACACCCTACCCTGCAGACACTGACAAGTGTCACAGTGTGCCTTGGGGTCTTTGGCCCTTATGCGCACCCCATTCCATCAGGAAATACGGTGAGATGGGTGCGGTATAGGAGAATGGGGTGAAGTTTGGGCCCAAAGAGTCCGAGGCACATCTTGATGCCTCTCACTGGCTGCAGGGTGTGGGTGGGGGTGGAATGGTATGAGCATGACAGGCAAGAATCCCAAGTCACACCCCTGATGCCTGTCATAATCTACAGAGTGGGGCGTTATGGTAAGAAACCCTAATGCCTCAGGCATTCGTTGGTATTTTCACTCCAAATTTTCAACATGGTTTTTTTGTGACCCCCATCTCATGAACAGTGGCAATATCAGTTTGTTAGCCGAAAACTGCTTTTGCACAGCGACTATGGCATTTGGCACCACAGGTGCAAAAACACATTCCGAACAGGATGTGAAAAATGACAGCGGTACTGTTCATGGGGAGGTGTAAAAATGGCAATGTTGAAAATCTGCTAATAATCTTTAAAAACTGGTGAAGTCACGAAGCGGCGTAGAAACTGTGCAACGCACACCCGTAATGTAACTAGTTTGGGGATTTTTTTACAGTAGATTGTTAACACAGACATTTTGGGACCTCTGATCATGAACAGTGTCAGTGTGATTTTCTTTATCTGTCCCGAACAATGATTTCCCACAGCAACCATGCATCTCTGCACTGAAAGTGTGAAAACACATTTCGGCCATGTTGTGGAAAATGACAGCTATACTGTTCATAAGGAGGTGTGGAAAAATGCCACTGGTGAAAATCTGGACTGAAAATATTACAAATTAATGAACCTACGAGGGTGTGTGGAAACTGTGCAATGCTCACTCGTAACACAGTCATTTTATGGAGTTTTGTCACCAAATTTTCAACATAGCCATTTTAAGACCTCTGCTTATGACCAGTGTCACTGTGATTTTCTTAATCTGTCCCAAACATTGTTTTCGCAAACCGACTGTACCATTGTGCGCTACATGTGCGGAAACACATTTTGGGCGAGAGGTGAAAAATGGTAGCTGCACTGCTCATAAGGAAGTGTGGTAAAATGGCACTGTTGAAATTCTGGTGTGCAAATATTACAAATTCGCAAACTTGCCAGCGTGCGTAGGAACTGCGCAATGTGCGCTCCTAAAGCAGTCATTTTTGGGAATTTTTTCACCAAATTTTCAACATAGCCATTTTAACACCTCTGCTCATGACCAGTGTCACTGTGATTTTCTTAACGTGTCCCATACATTGATTTCGCACACCGACTGCGCCATTGTGTGCTACATGGGCAGAAACACATTGTGGGCGAGATGTGAAAAATGACAACTGTATTGCTCATAAGGAGGTGTGGTAAAATGGCACTGTTGAAAATCTGGAGTGAAAATATTGAAAATTCGCAAACTTATCAGCGTGCATAGGAACTGCACAACGCACACTCGTAAAACAGTCATTTTTAAGAATTTTTTCACCAAATTTTCAACATAGTCATTTTAAGACCTCTGCTCATGAACAGTGTCACTGTGATTTTCTTAATGTGTCCTGTACATTGATTTCACACACACGACTGCGCCATTGTGCGCTACATGGGCGGAAACACATTTTGGGTGAGATGTGAAAAATGACAGCTGTACTGCTCATAAGAAGGTGTGGTAAAATGGCAATGTTGAAAATCTGGAGTGAAAATATTGAAAATTCGCGAACTTACGAGCGTGCATAGGAACTGCAAAGCACACTCGTAAAACAGTCATTTTTAGGAATTTTTCCACCAAATTTTCAATATAGGCTTTTTGAGAGCCCACCTTATGAACACTCGCAGTGTCATTTCGTTAATCATTCCGGAAAGGTGATTTTGCACAGTGGCTGCGAAATCACCCTTCGGGCCCAAGTAACGCCATGACAGTGCAAGAATTCATGAGGAGGGGCCCCAAAACCCCATGTTGAAAATTTGGTGCACAAATTCCACAAAATGCCTGAGATATGCAACAAAGTTGAAAACCCTATCTATCCTATTATACAGCTTACCGGCATTTCCTCAGTTCGCAGTCGGCTTTGAAGAGTGCAGATGTGTTCTGGTCCACCGAATAATTCGCCCAGACTCCATGAGTAAGTATGGGGTGAAGTGGGGAGGCGAGTGCGCGGTGGTGCGTGGGGGCCTAGACAGCGAGGACCATTTTTGTATTGCAGGTTGTTTTGTTTTAAAACAGGACGATGACGGACATTTGCCACGCTGGGGTGGAGTCCAGCGTGGCAGAAGGATGGCTGGGGGCGGAGCCGACGGGATTGGGCACCCGCCGCCATGGCATCTGCTGCCACGCTAGTGGGCTCCAGCGTGGTACCCTGTACTGGGACAATGAAGCCACTGGGGATTGGGCACCCCTGGCCGCTACAGGAAGGGGAGAGAGTGGAGCCGACGGGGATTGGGCACCTCACGGCCATTACATCATTTTGCCATGCTGGGGTGGGTTCCAGTGTGGCACCTGGATGCTTTGGGGCGGAGCTGACGGGATTGGGCACCCCGGCAGCCATACAATGTGGAGGAGGGGAAGGCGCATGAGCACGCAGGGTGCGCGCATGCGTAGTGGGGGGAGAGCTTTGCTCACTCAAGTGGAGCTCTCCCTTTCAACTGTATGCCACTGCATTTTTCAGCTGTCATAGACAGCTGGAGCAGTGATTGACGCTCTGCGACCGCGCCTGCAAATACACTGACTGAATTGGAAGAGGCTGACACACCTCTGGAAAACTCGTATGATGGCACTGTTTCTTGCACATGTGTGCAAGCAAATATAAAAATGACACCAAATGGCCAGTAGTCAATTAGAACTGACAGTTAAAGGACATAAGGCAGCCAAATGAGAAAAAGAGCCACAGATTGCATGTCAGTGCCTTTAACCCAGCAAAGTGCCTATAAAATAACTTGTTGTCAAGTGAAGTCCAAGAAATACGATAACTGAACTTCAATAAACAGGCTGCTGCTTTAGGCACTATGACACATTCATAAGGTAGGGAAAAAATGGGCAGACTGGATGGGCCTTGTGGTCCTTATCTGCCGTCAACTTCTATGTTTCTATGTTTTGCTGAGAATGATTTGTGATAACCATAAAAATGCGTGCCATTATAATGAATGGACTATATCAACAATGAGATACAGGTAGGAGTAGGCATGGGCGGGTACTGAAATACCTGACCTGAAATACTTCCCACGGGTAGTTCTAAAACTACCCAAAATTACCCTAAAATATCCTAATGGAAAACAGGTACCGTATTTCTTTGATTTGAAGCCGTGGCTTACGTTAGCATAGTGTGTACTGCTGATGCGGCTTGAGATTGTGGGGTGCTTATATTAAAGGGAAACAAAACTTTGCTCAGTTACTCTCCTGCCATTGTATAACATATAAACATGTACCTTAAAGGTTTCAACATGTCTGCAGATGATAGCATTGTTAAAAACAAAGATATTTATCCATCCATCAGCACCCCAAATCACCAAGTTTGGCCGCGCCATTTTGCGCATGCGCGATCGCGCTGTGACGGAGCCGACAGGCTCAGCCACCTAGCATGACAGCAGAAGTGATTGAGCACCTGAAGTGTGTGTACCTTTTGACAAGCTATATCAGTGTGGTACTTATTTTTAAAAAGAGAGAAGCAATCATTTATTTAATGGTGTTTCTTGTGCCAAATCTGGGAAATAGTGAATTGCTGTGCAGTAGGCTATTTTAATGCCTCCAAAAAAAAGAATGTAGCGGGATATCATCCTATCAATTCCCCAGGAATAAGGAAATGGTTGGAAAGTGGAAGGCTGCCGTAAAAGAAGGAAACCCTTCCCGATGTTAGCAGCAGGAACACTGTGTTGTGTTTCCAACGTTTTACTTCTGACTGTTTCAAAAGAGATCTTAAGGTACTTATAATAAATAATATTTTTCCAACACCAGTGCTGTACTTTGCCATGGTGTTCTTATCGTGCAGAGCTTGCCATGCTACACATGGTCACTGTAATTATGCTTACTGTACATTTGCGCCCCCTCCCCAAGCCCTATTGCACACCTAAACACTGTGCATTGTTCTTACACTTATGCAGTGTTTTTCTGTTTTAGGTTGCTCGGAATGTATGTATTGACACTGAAGCTTGTCGTTTATTGTGGCTTGCCGTGACATGGTAATCCTAATTCTGATAATGGCAAGTCTTCTTACACCTACAGTTAGTGTATCCTGAAGGTTGCCTATATTATTGCCAAAATTTGAAATTAAAATGACAGGATTGTATGTTCAAGTCATGATGCACGGTTAGGTATCTCCACCTCTTACCATCCACTGTCTCATGGCAAGATATGACAGTGTTCATCAAGCTAGTGATATATATTATGGTAGCACGGTAGTGCTACCATAGTTAGGGTTGATGAGCCATTTCTATATTAAACCCACAATTTTGCACCTTAATAACTTTGCAACCGTTTAACGGATTTGCCTGAAATTTGGAATACATGATCAAGACCCATATGCTTTGGGATCTGCCAAGTTTTGTACCGGTCAGATACATGGCTGCGGAGTTATTAAGCATGATCTGCGCGTGTGTTAACTCTTTTCTGGAAATTCTGATTGGCGCTACGAATTACCGCCCGCGGTTTGTCGCGACCAGCCTGAAATCTTCAGGAACGTACGCCAGGGTCCTCGATGTGACTTTTGAAGATTTCATGAAAAATATTAAACGGTTCAAAAGTTATTCAAAAACAATTTCCATTATAAGTCAATGGAAAAGTTAACAAAAAGTTCGACAGTTCGCAAATGCATTTTTACTTTCGAAATGGCCCTGTTACTTTTCAACCGCCATCTTGTTTTCAGTTAGTGATCATAAAATGCTTGGCATGTAAATTTGGGACCCTCTAGCAACCTAATTCTTTTTGTATTCACCTAGTCGGACTCTGAGGATGCTAGCCATGTCTTTATTTTGGGTAAAACACCCCAGAAATATGTTTTCAAATTTCTGGAAAAGTACTTTCACAAAGTACTTTATGTGCTCATGAAAGTGTCGCAAATTTTGCTATAAAAGCTTTCAAGAACTTACATAGTACTTTTCTAGTCTGTGGAAAATATACAATTCTTTTGGCACTCCGCTGCAAAAGAACAGTTTTGGAGTTTTGGGCTGAAATTTTGAGGAAACGTAGCCGACATCTCTCAGATGTGCCTTTCAGTGTTTCGTTGAAAAAATATTGCATGGCAGCAAAGTTACGGTACTCCAAAGTTGACGCTTTTTCCCATAGGATAACATTACGGCGCCCGACGCATTACAGGAATCCTTTGGCACCCTGCTGCAAAATAACGGTTTGGTCTTTTTTCCTGAAATTTGGAGGGAACACAGCCAACAGCCCACAGATGTGCCTTTCAGTAGTTTGGTGAAAAAATATTACAGGGAGGCAAAGTTAAGGTACTCCGAACTTCTCTTTTTTTTCCATAGGATAACATTACGGCGTTTGCCGCGCCTTTCAGGGCCTGTATCTCGGAAACAGTGCAAGATACGGACTTTTCATCGGAAAAATAAGCCAGGACAGTTGTAAATCATATGACTTTTAAATATTTTTTCTACGTTGTACGGTTTCTTAGATATAACCTATTTAGTATTCCAAGTCCTCATTTTCTGCTCCGATAGCCATTATTATGCATACATTCTTTGTACTCACTGTCTTTCTCTATGCAGCTTTTGGGGAAAACCAGCCTGTGTGCTTACATTACTGTTACCGTTGCCCTTTCCGCTTGTGGTTCCGTACCCGTTTCACTTACCGTTGACGTCTACGCCACCATGTGCGTTATCCTTTGCGCTTGCATTTCCGTTACTTTTCGCCATTTGTGTCTACAGTACTGTTTCTCTTTCTGTATCACTTTGTGTCATCATGCCCATTGACATTTCCGTTTGCAGGCACCATGTTACTATGTGACAACACATCACGTGGCAGACCGTTCTTGTATACGCCACCGTGTGCGTTACCCTTTCTGTTCTCATTCGCTCTTGCATTACCATGTGTGCCACTGTTAGCGCTTCTATTTGCGTTGCTGTTCCTGTTACTATGCCACAAGACATCACGTGGTTTGGGCCCCGCGCTCCCGCCGCTGCATTACATTCACTATTTCTCGTTATCATTCTCAAAAAGAAGGGAAATTAGAGGCAAAAACCTCTGTTTAATGCATTAGTTAGGGTTGTTCCACAGTGACAAAAGTGAGGAAATTCGGGGTTAGGGTTGAAAACCCCTTGGACGCCTCAGCCCACCCCCAACCGGCATTGGGGTGCGATTGGGGTCGTTGGTCCCAACTCTCACCCCATTCTCCTATACTTCTGCTGCTTTACACATGTGATGGGGTGACAGTTAGGCTGAAGACCCCAATGCGCACCCCAATGCCAGTTGGGGGGTGGGCTGGAGGGGTCCAAGGGGTTTTCAACCCAACACCTAATTTCCTCACTTTTGTCGCTGTGGAACAACCCTAACTAATGCATTAAACGGAGTTTTTTGCCTCTAAAATATATATATATATATATATATATATATATATAGCATAATGACACCTCTTTGTTCATCATTGACAGGTGTATGATCCATGAGGGGTTTTGTGTGTGACATGAGGTGGCACTCCTTCCCACTAACACTTTGAGAGCAGTGGTACATTTTTCTTGCCTGTTGCTGTACCATGCCATGGCAAGGTGATAGGTGATATAGTGCCAAGTCACCGCACTCCATCTTTTCGGTCATTACGACGGTTTCATCAAGGCAGTGACACTTCACTGCACATAGCAGACTTGCTTTTCCTTGATGATCACCCCATGTGTCAGGTCCGGTGGGGGGAGGGTGCTGTATATCACTGCATCACTGGTCACCATCTCATTTTATTCTGATAAGTGCCAATCTGGAAGGACCTTTACATGGTGGCACTTTCTCATGGTATTCTGTACCTGTCTGTGTCAAAGATCGATAAGAACATGTAAACGTCTGACCCCCACAAGTCCAGCAGTGTTGCACCCCTCTTTGATGTCATATAATGCTTGCCTGATAGTGCACCATGCCATGGCAAGATGACAGGAGATGTAGTGCCAAGTCTCAACACTCACCCTCTCTGGCCGACACATGACGGTGTTCATAAAAGCAGTGGCATTTCACTGCACAAAACAGCCGTACTTTTCCTTGAAGATCACCACCATGTGGCAGGCCCGGGGTGAGGGTGGGGGGGTTGGTTGGGTTGTTCTGAGTGCACGGTGCTCTATATCACTACATGACTGGTCAGCTTCTCATTTAATTCTGAGTTGTGACACAATCAGCACTGATATGGAAGGACCTTGACATGGTGGCACTGCTTCTCACTAACACTTCCAGAGCAGTGGTACATCTTTTCTTGCCTGATAGTGCACCATGCCATGGTGGATGAACTATTTTAGTAAAATTCTCCCTCTATAATCTGGCTTCGTGGTGTGGATGGCCAAGGCATGAAGCCTAACCTCTTGCCATGCTGGCAACTTGTGTTTGCTGTGTGAAAGGCCCGCCAGTGGTCAGCCGGGGAGGGAGAGGATCGAGCATTCTGAGGACAGCTCTCCTCTCCCGGGGAGTGGTGGGATCAGAGTCCACTGCTTGCCTGACCCCTAGTGGTGGCTGGAGGCTGGTGCAACAGACCCACATGTGGGGGAAAGATGTGGGGCAGATGCCCGGCATGACACGCGCATAAGTATGCATGACTCGGCCATTGGTGTCATTGCATGCCACCACACTGCACTCAAGGGATGGGAAGAAATGGAGGAGAAAACTCCCCGGGTGGCAGGATGAAGCTGGCCCCTCACAGGTGACACACCTGGCCAGCTGGTACCTCCCTACTAGCAGCATGAGTTGAGTTCAGTGTATGCCAGGTGACGGGGCTGGGGGGGGCAGATGAAGTGGGTAGGGTGTGATGTAACAGAAACAAATAGGGAAAAAAAAATTAAAAATCTTCATGCCACTGCCAAATGAGGAAAATATACGAACACATGAAACTTCCAGCAGAAACAGGCCTCGAAGTCTATCAAGTCTGCTTGACAGTGCATCTAACGCCTCATCTCTCAGTTGCTCCTTCTGCCCCCCACATTCCCATTATCCCTTCCCCTTCCCCTGTCCCAACCCCTCTTGAAACTGCCCACTGTCTTACAGGACACTATCTCATCTGGTGTGGTGTTCCTTTTGTCCACTGCTTTTTCCATGCAACAATGTCTCCCCATCTCCCTCTTGAATCTTCCCCTCTCCAATCTCAGTTCATGCCCTCTCATGTCCCTCCTCCTTCTCATCTGGAAAATCCCTTCTGTGTTGGTCTTTTTTTATCCCCTTCAGATATTTTAAGGTCTTGATCGCATCCCCCATATCCCTCCTCTCCTCTAGTGAATACATAGAAACATAGAAACATAGAAGTTGACGGGCAGATAAGGACCACAAGGCTCATCCAGTTTGCCCATTTCTTTTTCTACCTTATAAGTGTGCCATCGGCCTTCGCTCTGTCAATGGCCTATCTATTCATACTCATCTGTATTGTTCCCTTATGCTTATCCCATGCCTGTTTGAAGCCCTGCACTGTATTCATATCCACCACTTCCTGAGGTTGGCTGTTCCATGCATCCACCACCCTTTCTGTGAAAAAGAACTTCCTGGTGGCGTGGCCAACCACTGAACAAGATGGCGCCATAAATATTTTTCTTCACAACTGCAGAGCTTAGTACCTGACATTTCCAGTGACCAGTCAGCTCTCAAGGGAAAAGAATACAAATTAGTCAACCAGAAGTGTTTCTCTATTTCTTGTTTAAATTCCAGGACTGATCAACACAGTATCGCCAAGATTTCATCGCTTACTGCTATACCAATCTACCTGCCCTCATGGCATCCACTGTAAAAGAGACGGAAGAACCCTCCCTCAGAGAGATATTTGCCTCTATCATTCATAGCACTGATGCACTTACCTTAGCCTCCAACACATCTGCGGGTTCCATCCAACAATTGGATGCCAGAGCTGACAAAACAGAGCAGAAAGTTCTTGTACAGGATGAAATCCTTCAAGGGCACTGCGCCACAATGCGATAACAGGCGGCACAAATCCGACATCTACAAGACAAGCTTGATGACCTGGAGAATAGGAGCCGCCGTAATAATCTGCGCCTCCTAGGATTTCCTGAAGGCTGTGAGGTGGGTAACACTCGGACCTTTTTACAACAAGTGCTACCAGAAATACTTCAACTCCCCTCCCAACCAAAATTACGATTGAAAGAGCACATCGATCCCTCCAGCCAAAACTTACCTAGGGCGACAGATCCAGGTCAGGCTTATATCTTGAATTTTGTGGAGAAAGAGGCCATCCAGGCCAGGGCCAGAGAAATGGGCAATTTAAGATGGAGAGATCACAAAATCATGATCTTTCAAGATTACTCCAGTGATCTAGTGGCTAAGCGAAAAGCCTTTGCAGAAGTGCACCAGAGACTACATCTTCTAAAGATTCCCTTCATGTTACGATACCCGGCCATCCTGCAACTCTCTGTTAATGGCATAACACACCAGCTAGCAATGCCGGATGCGGCCATGGATTTTATTAGGGCAACTTGGCCATCCGAAAATTACACGACTAATATATCGGTTTGCTGGACTGGATCAAATCATGCTTTACACCAGCGGGGAGCTCCAAAAAAGATACTGGAGATGTCGAGTTCTTTGCCTAGTCACCCTTTGGATGCTCACTCACTGAAGGTGAGGAAGATGCCCCCAAAATCCCTGCACTCTAAACGGGAACATCCACTGGACCGGAGACGGTCTCCTAATGCTGAAGCTCATACCTTGGAGGATACCGACAACGGAAGGATTCAGTATGTTAGTCCCTACTTTTCTCGCAACCGATACTCTGTCCTGGGGGACCAGCCAGTCAGTTTTGACCAAGAAGACATGGACACTCACCAGACCAGGTCTCCAGGAAATTTGGAGAAGGAACCAGGGGATCGGCTGGATTCTTGGTCTACAGTTGTGGACGCCGTACACACGCTTGCTAATACAGACATTAGTGCCGTTGATTCCTTTGCTTTTGTGGATCCTAAAGCAACTACTGCACAGCCATCTACTTAAATGGAATTGCCCAGGCTGAATGGGCCTCTCCAGTAGATAAGTACTAATGGTTTTGTGTCTCGGGGAGTAAAGGGCAGGGAGGAGGGAAGAGTGATGGTCTAACAACCGACCGGTGTAAAGTACTCCAAGCCCCGGTTATCGTAGGGGAAGTACTGACTGGGCCTCTTATTGTTAGGCCTCAGTATAGCATACAAGATGGGTTGGACCGTAAAGTCCCCCCACCCCAAGGAGACACCCTACCTTGGTACACGGTTTAAGACAGTATGTTAAAATGTTTAAATGTTGAGTTTAATTGTCACTTTAGGTTCATTTTCAGAGGTTATATTGAGGTTATATAGTTAACATGTTAATGAGGTCTTTTTTTTTCTAAACTGTGATGGCGTTTTCCTCTGCTAGGAATATTCTTAACTGAACCCTTTCACCCCCCCCAAATACCTGGGATGGAATGAAATCATGAGAGGTAGTAGATAACTTCGAGCATTTCAAGCAACCTTTTGTCCCATTCATTTTTATTCTCCATAAGTCTTATACACAACCTCTCTCGGGTTTGTAGCCTACCACTTCCTATGAACTCTCCCATCCCTCACTCGGGGGCCTTCTGGACACTCTTTATGCTAACGGCTCTGGATTGGGACACTACACAAATCGCGTTTTTCACCAGATTACCGACAGTTTGTCCTATAAAACGTTGGTTGGTGGCAGAGTAGATAATCTCCTTCCAGTCAATCCTTTTGCATTTTATTTCTCCTTCACTTTTCCACGCCTCGCAGACACAGCAGGGCATACCATTAGCTGGGGACCCAGCCAGTTAAGTCCTCCTGCACTCTAAACTTGTGTGTGATTTGAAATTGTAGTTTAGACTGTACAGTTCTGGTAGCTAATTCTAGGTTCACAGTGTAACATATAGGTACTGACTTTATTATACTGTAAGAAATTAGAAGCAATTTATAACATTCTACTGCCACAGAATTCATTAGCCTGCCGTCAAAACCCCTTTGACGCTCTTTCAGAGGTGTAATTTCACTGCAGGCATGTTTTCCTTTTAGACAGTTAGGTCAGACTCCTGTCTCATCTTGCTTAGTGCATATACCTGAGGACGTTAAATTACTCCTATCCATATCTCTGTACTACAGGTTACCATGTCCGACCCGATATTTCATACCTGGAATGTTAGGGGGTTAAATTCTCCTATAAAACGTAAGATGGTTCTGACCCATTTGAAGCGGTTGCACTTGAAGGTAGCATTTCTTCAAGAAACTAAATTGTCGGGAGAGGACCATAAATACATGTCCAAAGACTGGGTGGGCCAACAGGTACACTCAAATGCAGCCTCTAGGAAGTGGGGGGTCCTTATTCTCCTTCATAAATCCTTGCCATGGTCTCTTACTCGAACCCTTTCTAGTCCTGATGGTAGATGGGTAGTTGCAACCTTCTCCACTCCCTCAGGGCTGATCACCCTTTGTAATCTTTATGCCCCCAATGAAGACTACCCCCAGTTTTTTCATAACCTTGCTGAGGTGCTTCTCTAGTCTACTCCCCGAGAATGCCCTCTCCTTATAGGTGAGGATTTTAACTTGACGCTATTCCCCTCTATGGATAGGAATGATAGGAGTGCAGAGTCTCACCTTAGAAGTGGGAAAGCGGTGCATCAATTAATCAAGGATCAAGGTCTGACTGATATTTGGAGGGTTTTCCACCCCAGGACCAGGGACTACACTTTCCATTCAGAGCCAAATGCTTCACGTGGTAGATTAGACTTCTGGCTTGGCTCATCCCATATTATGACAAACGTTCTGGACATGGATATCCTTCCAAGGGTCATTTCAGACCATGCACCAGTCTCCCTCCTTCTGCATTGGGACCCTGTATCCCTTCCACCTCGTTAATGGCGACTAGACCCTTTCTTAACTAGAGATCCAGAGTTTATCTCCTGGGCACGAAAAGAAGCATCCTTGTTTCGAGCTGAAAATCCCACCTCTGATACAACGGCAAGTAACACTTGGGAGGCGTTTTAGGTTACTATGAGAGGCAGCATTGTGGGGTATGCTGCTAATAAATGGAGGGAGAGAGAACAACATTTAGCTGTTCTTGAACAGAAATTGAAAGATGCGGAAGTGGTCTTCAAGGATATGCCCTCCCCCTCCCCTAAGTCTGTTATGGGTCAAATCATTCTGGGCTTAAGATTTGAAATAAACCAGCTTCTTACAGGAAAGCAGAAATAGCCATGCTGCGCCTCAGACATACCTTTTGGGAGGGGGGAGATAAGGGCGGCAAGGTAATGGCATATCAGTTGAGGAAACAGCAAGCCAAAAAACATATAGCAGCTCTGAGGGATGACCAAGGGGGATTGGATACCACCACGGAGAAGATCAATGCGACTATGGCCTCCTTTTACAAAGCCCTATACACCTCTACACATTTAGAGACCAATAAGGAAACTCAGGCTTTTCTTGAGACTCTCCCACTGCCTAAACTGACCCCACAGCAAGCTAAAATACTGGACCTCCCTATCTCTAGTGCAGAGGTGAGCTTAGCCATCCGAGAGCTGAAGTTGGGGAAATCACCAGGAAATGATGGATACACCACCAATTTTTATCAGGCACTCGCCCCCCCACTTACTCCACTTCTTACACAGGTGTTTCTTGAAGTAGAAATCACAGGTACCCTTCCTCCCTCTATGAGGGAAGCTACTATTGTAGTTATCCCCAAAAAGGGAAAAGACCCCACACATCCGGGCAGTTATCATCCAATTTCCCTTATTAACTTGGACAATAAGCTGTATGCCAAAATTTTGTCCTCCAGGCTGAGCCCCTTGCTCCCTAATCTTATACACCCATCTCAAGTGGGGTTTATTCCTGGTCGTCACAGTGCAGATCACTTGAGAACCCTATCAACCTGATCCACTTGGCCAGACCCCTTCCTACACCAGCTGCGGCCATTGCAGTGGACTTTGAGATGGCATTTGATCCCATCGAATGGGCCTATTTGTATCAAGTCCTGACTCACCTGGGACTGAATGATGGTTTCCTTGCAAGGATACAAGCTATATATACCTCCCTCTCAGCTAGAGTTAGCACAAACTCTACCCTCTCTCCCCCATTTTTGTTGGAAAGAGGGACACGACAAGGATATCCTCTGTCTCCCCTTTTATTTGTACTGGCAGTTCAGCCATTAGCCATAGCCTTAAGAAACCATCCAGATATTATAGGCATATCGGTGGGGACCTCCACTTACACTACCCTTATGTATGCTGATGATCTCCTCCTCCCCTTGGCTAACATCCAAAGTTCCATATTTCCTTTGCTTCTCCTTTTAAATACCTTTTCTAAATATTCGAGTCTCAAATTGAACCAGAGTAAGACTGAACTGTTCCCTCTGAATAACCACTGTGTCCAACAGATGGCGGAGGCAGCCAATCTTCTTTGGGCCCCTAAAGGAATTACTTTTCTGGGAATCTTTCTCTCCTCAACATTTGACAACCTTTGGCAGGCAAACATACAACCCCTCCTTTTCACTATTAAGACAGAATTTGAAAGATGGAAACTCCTCAGGCTCACTTTGGCTAGGAAAATTGCTGCAATAAAAATGGTTACAGCTCCCAAGCTTTTCTATTTATTGATGCACATTCCCATCCCCCTACCTAAACAGTGGTTACAGCCTATAGACAAACTATTTGGTGATTTTCTTTGGGAAGGAGCCAAGCCCAGATTCAGTTGTAACAAGCTCAGGGCCCATTGGAAAAAGGGGGTCTGGAACCTCCCCTTGATTGAAGCTATCATCAAGCTTTTCTCCTAGCCCAAACGGTTAAGTGGATGTCCCCTCCTAGGCCGTTTGCTCCACAATGGATCCAAATTCAATTAGATATTACAGGGACAATACACCCATCCTCACTCCTTTTACTTTACCAATTCCCCCAAGATAAATTCCTCTTCTAAGCTTCCCTATGGGCCTACCTCACTGACAGTGGAAGAGTCCACAAATAATTGGCTCACCACACATGCAAAGATGAAGATAAACCCCCTTCCAATTGCTTTTATCCCACTTTGGCAAAACCCCCTGATTACCATAGGAGGACGATGGGTCTGTTGGGGCCGTTGGGCAGCTTTGGGTATCTACAGACTTGGGGATATTATTGACAAGAACTCCAGGGCTCTCCATACATTCCACTCTCTTCAGCAGATATAGGGCATTCCCCAATCAGAATTCTGGAGATACCTTCAGCTCCGGGATGCACTAAGACATGTTCTAGAGTCTTTACAAAAGCAAAGAAAATCATCACCCCTACATCTTTGGATACAACAACCAAAGGGTCTTGCAGGGTGCATTTATGCCTTACTTAAAGATACACTTCCCTCCCAGTCAGAGGAAGCAAAACACAAATGGGTAAAAATGCTCAACCACTCTATTTCTACTGAAGCCTGGGAACAGGCCTGGAGAGACTCTCATACCTAGTTCAGAGATGCCAGGTCTAGATTAATCCAGAATAAGATTTCTCATTCCTGGTATAATACTCCGGTGGTTTTAGCCAAAGCAAAGATACTGGACCCGGACGTCTGTTAGAGATGTCAGGGTCCAGGGGGGACCTAATACATATTCTCTGGCTATGTCCTTGAATTCAGCAACTCTGTGTAGAGGTACAGAATATTGCATTCACAGTGCTGAAGCAGCAGCTCTCACTCAGTCCTCTTTTTTTTCTTCTTGGAGTTAGAGTAGACCTTCCAAGACTTTCCCCCTTCGAACTCAGATGGCTAGCTCTCCTGACCCACCACGTAAAGAGAGCTCTGCTTTCTAAATGCAGAACCACTATTATCCCCACCGTAGCAGAAATGTTAGCCTCGTTTACAACCCTTGCCAAACTGGATAGACTCTCGCATCTTAAAAATTACCAACTCTCCAAATTCTAACAGTGCTGGGCCCCGTACCTGAGCTATGTAAGTTCCCAGTTCGGCATAGGATGAGGGCTTATACTGACCTGCTTAATAGCAGAGGATAAGCCTTAAGAAGCTGACAACAGTCCCTGATAGGGAACCATGATTATGCTGTCTAACCAGAGCAACTAATCTCTGGATTTTGTTTACTGATTAGGCAGATAGGGCTATAAGGTTACAATGTTTTGCTACAACAAAGGGTATACTTTTCCTAGAAATTTCTAAGAATATAGAGATTTTGGTCACACTGTATAGGTACCTCTAGGCAGCCTAACCTGATATAAGATATTTCAGCTATCCAATAGATACTTTGAGATTATTTGCTTTTGTTCCAGGTACTTCGGATCTTGCAGAACATATACATACACAGAACTCGGCTCCTTTCCCAAAGCCATGAAGAGGGATTGGTCTGAATTTAGGAAGAGGCCTACTTGGTGTGCTTATGTCCTGCAATGACTGATGGGGTGAATTCCTCCTTTTGGTGAGTACATCTGTAAAGATATTATTCCTCTGTAATACTGCATAGTAGTAGAAAGGCTCCAATACCCCTTTCATTTAAATGTTATATGGAACCTCTGTATAATACCTTGTGATTGCTTCTGTGTACTGACTACTTATTCTTTGGAAGTGAACCTTGTACCTGCTCCTGACATGATTTCTTGAGCAATTAGCTCACCAGATGTATGTTTAGATATCTTTTCTTTTTTTTATCCTTTCTGAAAAATAGCATAAAACAATTAAATATTTTCAAAAAAAAAAGAACTTCCTCACATTACCCCTTACGTGGCCTCCCTCTAATCTCATGCTGTGTGCTCTTGTCCTGCTATTTTTCTTATATTGGAACATGTTAGACTCTTTCACCTTGTTAATGCCCTTAAGGTGTTTGAATGTTTTGATCATATCACCTCTCTCCCTCCTTTGCTGTAGGGTATACATATTGAGCTCTGTTAATCTGTCCTCATATGTTTTCTGATGCAGTCTCTGCATCATTTTGGTTGCACTTCCCTGGACTGCCTCAATTTGGTTAATGTCCTTGTGAAGGTGTGGCCTCCAGTACTGCACACAGTACTCCAGATGGGGCCTTACCAGTGTCTTGTAAAGAGGGGATTATTACCTCCCTCTTCCGACTTGTGATACCCCTACTAATACACTATAACATCCCTCTAGCCTTACCTACTGCTTCAGTGGTCTGCTTGGATGATTTCAGGTCATCGGTGATGATGATGCCCAAGTCTCTTTCTTTCCTTGTGACTGCCAGCAACTCCCCCCTCCCAGCCTATAGGTGGCTTCAGGGTTTCTCTTCCCTATGTGCATGATCTTGCACTTCTTTGCATTAAACCCCAGTTGCCACTCTTCCGACCATTTTGGTAGTTTATCCAGATCTCTTCTCATTCTGCCCACCCCATCTGGATCATCTACTCTGTTGCAGATCTTGGAGTCATCTGCAAACAGACAAACCTTACCCTCCAGTCCATCTACAGTGTCACTGATGAAGATATTGAAGAGGACTGTCCTGAGGACTGATCCCTGAGGTACCCCACTTGTGACTTGCATCTCTTCTAACTGTATACCATTTACCACCACTCTCTGTTTTCTGCCCATCAACCAGTTTGCCACCCAGTTGACCAACTTCTGACCCACTCTGAGCCTACCCAGCTTATTAATCAATCTTCTACGTGGAACAGTATCGAAAGCTTTGCTGAAGTCAAGGTAGGTGACATCAACTGGGTGACATCAACTGCTCCTCCTTGGTCCATCACTCTGGTTACCCAGTCAAAGAAATCTATGAGATTAGTTTGACAGGACCTTCCTCTTGTAAACCCATGCTGTCTTGGATCCTGTGCTCCTATGGATTCCAGGTGTTGCACTATCCTTTCTTTAAAGAGTGCCTCCATAATTTTGCCCACTACTGAGGTAAGACTGACTGGTCTGTAGCTCCCTGCCTCCTCCCTCTACCGCTCTTGTGGAGCAGGATCACATGAGCCCTTCTCCAGTCTTCTGAGACCTCTCCTGTGCTCAGAGCCTCACTAAACAGTTCTGATAATGGCTCTGCTAGTTCCACCCTTAGCTTCTTTAGTACCCTGGGATGTATGCCATAAGGTCCCATTGCCTTGTCCACCCTGAGCTTATTGAGCCCTTGTAGGACTCTTTCTTTTCTGAAGGGACTAGTGCTCACCTCCCTCCCCCCTGTATCCATTGTGCTGAGCTGTGGGCCCTGCCCTATCTTCTCCTCAGTAAATATTGAGCAGAAGTATCTATTTAGGATAGATGCTTTTACATGGTCCTCCTCACAGACATCCTTATCTCCTTTGATCTTAGCAATACCCCCTCTGGACATTCTCCTTTCACTAATACATATTCAGCTCTCCCAGCCTGTCCTTGTAGTGCTTGCTGTCCAATCCCTGGATCATCTTTGTGGCTCTTTCCTGCACTCCCTCCAGCAATCTAATATCCTTCTTCATGAATGGGCACCAGTACTGAATGCAGTACTCCAGGTGGGGCCTGACCAATGATCTATACAGGGGCAGGATAACCTCCCTCTTTCTGGATGAGAGCCCTCTTGCAATACACCCCAGCATTTTGTTGGCTTTTGCTGCTGCCATCCTGCACTGAGCAGAGTTGTTCATGCTTCCAGTAATGATCACTTCTAGGTCCTTCTCCTCTGTGGAGCTCCCTAACTGTACCCCATTCAAATGATGATGATGCCTCCCCTGGTTCCTGGCTCCGAAGTGCAGAACCTTGCACTTCTTGGTTTTGAACCCCAGCTGCCATGTTTCCACAGACTCATGCAGTTTAGTCAGGTCCTCCTGCAACCCCTTCCTTTCCTCTGCATCATCAAACACAGCTCCCATCTTGTTATCATCTGCGAACCGACTGATCTTGCTCTGGATCCTGTGTGAGATACAAGTATCTGCAATAAAAATCCCAAACAGCACTGGTCTCAGTACCAACCCCTGTGATTCCCCACTCGTCATCGCTCTCGGCGACGAGAGGTCCCCCCCACCACCACCACCCTTTGCTGTCTTCCCTTTAGCCAATTTGTGATCCATTTCCCCATTTTTGGTCCCACCCACATATTCCACTCCCCCCCAATCTCCCATGTAGCACTGAATCAAATGCCTTGTGGAAGTCCAAATACAGGACATCCACTGCATAGCCCTTATCCAGTTCCTGTGTCACCCCAAAACAGTTGTTCAGCTATTCGAAAAAGAAGGAATGTGCCAAGCTTGGCCATTGGATACAATCAGTATCCAATTATTTCTGGTGGCCCTATGGCAACTGCAATAGCGAAGCTGAGACACTACAGCAAATGATCACGTCCATCAGCCACCATGTCATCAACAAGCACGCATGGTTTTGAAGCTCCAAATTCAAGAAATGCAGTCAAGTGAGATGGAGTCAGTGTACTGCGACAACATCAAAACAGTCACCCACATACTGTCAAAATGATCAAGATGCTTCTGAGGAACTGTTTCCAAAGCATGTATACATCATTTTGTTCACCAGGGAACCAGTAAGGTACATGATGTTTAATCTTTTTGTAGTCTGCATGTGCAAAGTAATAAAGTCAGTTGTTGACTTTCATCATGTCTAAGTTTTTTCACGTTGTATTCTACAGGCAGAACTGATGAACTTGTAACGTACACCGATTCTGAAGGAAGATGCTGTGCCAACCTTATTTGCACATGTCCCAGTGGTAACGACAACTGGGAGGCCGTGCAGTGAGCATCGTACTGAGATGAAAAGGAAGAGGGAGGTAAAGTATGACACAAGTGTGCTGTGTAATTAATTGTCTTACAAAACTTGTGCAAATCATGTAGACCAATTTACACCTTCACTTATTTGTTTCCAGATAATTGAAGAAGCGGTGCATGCAGCACGTTGTGAAAAGTCAGCTGAAGATGATGAAGACCCTATCTTCGATTCTGCAGATTATCCTGACATTGAAATAGAGACATCCTGCATATGTTGCATGAAAATCACTGTTAGTGTGACTGTGCATGGTTTTGTATTGCTGTTTTAATTACAAAATCATTTCTCATTTTATTTCACAGGATCCATAGCCGACAACAGAACCGTACTCTACCAAGATTTTTAGGTTCATCAGAACTCAAATGGAAGATATGTCTTGCTCTGATGCAGCATGCCAGTGGCCAGACTTACACCGACCGCACAGCATCAGTTCTACAGTGAAGACCATCACAGCAACATTGTTGGCAGTCACAGTAATGGTCTCCACTAGCCAACACTGGTGCCGGGGAGGTGTTTGCCCTCATCTCCGAACTAACTCTGACTGGAGTTAGTAATCTGAAGTACAGGGGGGGTGCGAGGTGCAGAGCCCCCCACATGAGGGGTGTAGGGGGCAAAGCCCCCTGAAAACACTTGTTCCCAATCAACAGCACACCAGTTGGTGCTTTTGTGTTGTCGCTGTGCCATCGGTCGACAAGAAATCTGACGCCGCGGCATAGTGGAACCATGGCCAGAATACAAATTCAATTTTTCTGGCGACATAAGAAAGGTAACAACCGATCACACATACCCTACTGTGTTTAATGAACTGGAATACATAACTCCAAACATCTCATTGTCAGAAACAGTAATGGAGGTTGATAACGTGAGCACCTCGGAATCTGAAGCTGGCATTAATGACGTGGACACTGATTATGAACCAGAAAGTTCAGAGGATGACTCAGACAGTACTGATGATGACGGTGACTTACTTTGTGACACAATTAGTGACAGTAAAAAATTTATTGTTAATTTCTGTAGTCTGAAGCAGTTATTACAATGTTGCAGCGTGTGTGGCTCACTGATTGTTGAGACAAACACAAATGTGCAGGGTTCAATGATTGTTGTCAAAATGTTCTGCCAGAACAGCCATGATTCTCAGTGGCTTTCACAGCCCCTGCTGAGTAAAATGGCAGCGGTAAACCTTGAACTGGCAACTGCAATCCTGCACAGTGGGAACTCTTTCCAGAAATTCCAGACAATAGCAGAGTTACTCAATCTGCAGTGTATGTCAATGGTAACATTCATGAATATACAGCATAAGTATCTGTTTACTATAATAAATAAAGAGTACTTGAAACAGCAGGAAGTCATAATAAATGAAATGAAGAAAAAACAGAATTTGGTTTTGTGTGGTGACTCTCCGTGCTTCTCAGCCAAATATGGAATATATACCTTTATGGACCAGGACACCGCATTAATACTTGACTTCTAATTAGTTCAGGTTACAGAGGTTAAATTTTCCACTAATATGGAGAAGAAGGGATTCAAACGATCATTGGAGTACATTCTAAGCCAGGAAGTTGGAGTTCATACAATTGCGACAGATTGGCATGTTCAGATTACTAGCATGATGAAAAAAGTTTATACTCCAGATAACAACATCAGACACCAGTATGATGTCTGGCACTTGGACAAGTGGGTGAAAAAACAATTGTTCAGCTATTTGAAAAAGAAGGAATGTGCCAGACATGGCCATTGGATACAGTCTGTATCCAATCACTTCTGGTGGTCCTGTGGCAACTGCAATGGTGACACTGAGTCCCTAAGGCAAATTTTCATGTCCGTTATCCACCATGTCACCAACAAGCGCACATGGTCTGGAAGCCCTAAATTCAAGAAATGCAGCCATGAAAAGTTGACCAAAGAGGCGCAAAAGAAAAAAAAAAGTGTAATTAAAAGAAGGATCACTGGCACACAATGCCTTAAAAAAGGTAATATTCAACAAAAAATTCCTGAACGATCATTCAAAGGCCAATATGTTCTGTCATGCAGGAGACCTTGAGATATATCATGCCCTGGTCTTGAAGTACTGCCAAAGAGGCACCACTACTCATATGAGGGAATGTTGGTACACCATCAGTCGGCTGCAATGAACTACAATAACAATGTTCAAAGGGGGAGTTGCAGTGAATAAGAGTGGTGAGAAGAGGTTTAGAATTGTGTACCCAAAAAACAAGAAGGCCTGGGTTGCAAAACCAATAAAGGAATGGAAAAGCTATGAATATCTAGAGAAAATGATACAGGTGGAGCACAAGAGATCCAAACGACAGCCAACACCAGATAAACATCGTGAGCGTGCAAGAAACATAGAGCACCCACGGCCAGACAAGGTGGAAGTAATACAGAGCCATAGATCAAGATTCACGAAGTAGCAAGTTATGTAAAGTACTCTGATATTGTTTTACACATCCCTATAGTACCAACATATCATATCAACAGCTGAAAAATAACAGGATGTGTTATCCAAAACAGTACAGTTACTTCTGTCTGCAATCTCAACACCTGTGGGTGTTCTGCAGTGCATGTTTCATGACAATAACTGACATGCATACAAACTGTCGTGTCAGAACACAGCATAATGATTCTCTTATATGTAGCAATATAAAGAACAAAAATAAATGTTTTATTTATTAAATGTTTATGGCACACCCACTTTGGAAACTGAACTGTATGAAAGATGGCTGACGCTCTGTGACGTCACTCAAGAAACTGAACAAAATACACATGTTGAAGGTCTGAAATCAATACCTTCTTTGTCATTTTTCTGTCTTGATGTCCTATACACCACTATTGTTACTAGTAAGCTATAACCCACGAGAGACCGTGGGTGTTTCAGGGCATTAACCCATTATATCCATTAGTGCCATATGGCGTCAGAACTATCCATTGCTTAACCCGACTCAAAATGGCGGCATTAGATAGAATGAGTTAATGCGCAACCTGGCTGCATTGTGAGGCATGAGGGCTTGCCTGAGTGGCTTCAACCAGCTGGGAAGTGCATTACTGCCCAAGATACACCCACTGTCTGGAATGTGTTATTGCACTTAGAAAATGGCTTGCCAACTGTAAAAGGCAAAAAATCAAAAGCTTTTTACAGTTGACATGCCAACTGTTCATCTACCAGGGTATTAATGCATAGTCAGTTGACACTTTCTGCCCAATGGCATGTCATTTGACCAAGCATTATTGCACATTTTATAGGTGGTGATACTAGTTGTGTGATGTTAGAAAATGAGGATTTGGTTGCATTTAGCTTTTGCAAATATGTCTACCTAGGATGCAAGTACATGTGCACACTTATTCTTCTATATCCCATAATTTCAAATATAAGTAGTGAGTTTATGTTCTGCTTTGCATTTCATAAAAAATGTTTTAACATTTTTGAAACCTGGAAATAGTAAGTTAAGTAATGGTGGTGACAAAGCTTCTTGTGAACAAACTTATTTTTATTTTTATGTCATACCACACATTGTGACTGTGAAGTAAATACCTTTATTTTCAATTAAATTGGTCTCATGTTAACATAAACCGAACAAACAAAATAGTATTTCAATGTAACAAATTGGTATTACTAATAGTCAGATCTTGGTTCATCAGCTTCCTGGATCCCAACATAATTCCCAAACTCTTCAGGGTACTTGTGACATATTGTCCACACCACAGATAAGGGTATCACATACCTAATCTTTCTACCCAACCTCTGGTGAATCCAGTGCATGAATTGGGTGAATACCACCCACCTTGATGTTCTAAGGAAAAAGAGGTATGAAAAGGGGTCACTTACTGCGGTGCATGTAGAGACGAGTATAAACATCCACTGCCCTTCCACCCCAACCAACCACCCCCAAAACAATCAATTTTTCATGATAAGTTTCCCTGCCCGCCTTCACATGCATATTGTTATATTCTGTGAATGCCATTTTTTTCCATCTTGACCACCATTACTTCCTTGCTTGAGAAAAATGCCTTACACCTTCTTTTTCTGTTCCTAGCATTCCTTATGCAGGTCCCAGTGACTTTCATTCAACATCACCTTTGGTATTGGTGCAAATGTTGTTAACCCTGAATATATTCTCTTTACCCTACAAACCATTTGTTTGTGTTTAATCTTATTATTCTTTTTGTTTTTCTTTTTGTTTTTTCCTTACCACTCCCTACCAAGGCCCTGGCACACGTCTGTATGTGTGCATGGAGGCGCGCATGTATACCCTGTCATGCCAGTTCAGCCCCTTTCCACCCACCTGTACTGCCACCCTGCCTGCCTATGTACCACCTCCTGGTGTGGATGGAACTACAGGAAGGGTGATAACCCACCCCCACCACCCCAGGAGAGGAGAGCAGCCATACATCAAGCTCAAACTCACTCCTCCATTCCCCATGTCTGTACCATGATGGTCTGAGTCATTCATGGACACAGGTCTCCAGCACAGAGTGAGGTAAGGCGTCCAGTGCAACCACCCTCAGCACCACTGGGATGGCATTCTTTACCCTACATTTAACTGAAATAAAAAAATTATCCAGTATAACAACAAAAACATCAATCGGAACTGCATAAATACCTAGATACTCAGTGCTGAAACAAGTTTAACAGATACATTTGATGAATTACACGTAATTCTAAACATGCATAACATACACATTTGTGCAATTGTGGAAACATGGTGGCAACCCGAGGATACCTGGGATAGACAAATCCGGGGGTATACACTTTATAACAAGGATTGGTCCCTATCTAGAGGTGGGGGGTGGCTCTGTATGTTGCAGATGGTATTTCTACGGAGAGTATAGATACATCTAGGTGGCTAGATGTTGAAGTTATTTGGGTTAAGATTAGCCCTCCCCAAGCAGCTAAGATTAATTTGGCAGTAATGTATAGGCCACCATCCACGAGGATAATGGAGGATGAGATTATATTACATTTTATCAACCAATTGTCCTTAGCAGGTAATGTAATATTGGTTGGTGACTTCAACCTCCCTGGTATTGGATGGGATACATTAAAAGGAAGTACATCTGTAGAATCCAAATATTTAGAGATATTTAGTCTCATAGGATTGGATCAGTATGTTACAGCCAGTACAAGGGGAAATCTTATCCTGGATTTACTATTAAGTAACCTCGGGGACAATATAATAAATTGCAATTTATTTCCCCCCTTAGGTTCTAGTGGTCATGCTATAGTAGGTTTTCAGTACTCTGGTACGCTTGGTGATAATAAAGGTATCACTGTACTCCATAGGTACAATTCAGCAAATTTTGACCAAATGAGGCAAGACCTGATGGCATGGGATTGGAAAACAGATTTTGAGAACCAGACAGTTGCTCAAATGTGGGATAAGTTGACAGATACCATAAATGGTGTAATTTTGAGACATGTACCAACTAGAAACAAATATAAAGAGGCCAAAAGTCCATCCGCGCCTTGGATGACCCAATCTGTTAAGGGATTAATTAAAAGAGAAAAAATAAAACATACCATCAAGCAAGACATAACACGGAAGCTGGTTGGGAGATATATAGGAAAAGTCTTAAACTTGCAAAAAAAGGTATAGTTCAGGCCAAAAGAGTGTATGAGTATACAATAGCCACTAAGGTCCAGGACAATTATAAGACCTTCTATACATATATTAACAGCAAAAAGGGGAAAAACAATGCTATTGGACCCCTAAAAACACAAGATGGGAATCTTATAATAGAAAATAGGGCATTAGCTGAGGAATATAATGTATATTTTTAATCAGTAGTTAATGCTAGCCCTCAAGTTATCCAGGACTATGGGGTAACAAGACATTGGGGAGAAAGTCTTAGGATAGACCCTGCTGATGTCTTAACCAGATTACAAAAGATAAACCAGAATAAAACACAGGGGCCAGATGGGATTCATCCCATGGTAATCAAAGAAATGGCAGTATTACTAGTGGGTCCAGTATTTTATCTTTTTCAAAAAAGTGAGGTTCTTGAAGCCTGGAGACAAGCAGTGATTATACCTATACATAAAAAAGCTCTAGGCAGGAAGTCTCAAATTACAGGCCTATTAGTCTGACCTCGGTGCTGGGTAAGATTCTGGAAGGTATAATTAAAGACTATACGGTTGAATTCCTGGAAAGTACAGGCAGGATAGATATGACTCAGCATGGATTTACCAGAGGAAGGACATGTCAAACCAACCTATTGGAATTCTATAACAAGGTTAGTAAAGCCATGGATATGGGAAATCCAGTTGACGTGATTTTTCTGGACTTTGCGAAGGCTTATGACAAAGTCCCCCATGGGGAGCTTGTTAAATCACTTTTTGATCTGGATATACCAGTTTGGATACACAAATGGGTTAAGGCGTGGCTTACAGACAGAGGCCAGAAAGTCTGTGTAAAAGGGGAATATTCTGGCCAGGTTAGAGTGACTAGTGGTATCCCCCAAGGGTCAGTTTTGGGATCATGCCTATTTAATTTATATATTTCATCTATGCAGGTTCATTCAGGGGTCTGGCTGTCTAAATTTGCAGATGACACTAGGATTGGGTGTCCTGTAAATAATTTAGAGGAACACTAAGTCTTACAAACAGCATTAAATAGTTTGGATATGTGGGCCTCCCAGAAGCAATCTATTTTTAATATTGATAAGTGCAATGTTATGCACTTTGGAAAGAAAAATAATAAGTTTCAATATACCCTAGGTGGTTCTGTATTAAAGGCTGTAGGTGAACAGAAAGATTTGGGGATCATTGTTAACAGTGATCTTAGTTTTAGTTTACATTGCAATACAGCTTTAAAAAAGGCTGGCAGTATAACATATTGTATACAGAGACACATTAAAAGTAGAGATAGGCAGGTTGTGATGCCCCTGTATAATGCATTGGTGCGTCCCCATGTGGAGTACTGTGTTCAGTTTCGGGCCACATACAAGAGGAGGGATGTTGGACTGATGGAGAGGGTGCAGAGCAGAGCCACCAAAAGGATCAAAGGGACTGAGCTATGAGCAGAGACTGCAGTATTTAGAGTTGTATTCACTGGAATATCGTAGAATGAGGGGTGACGTGTCTGATTTATAGTGCATTGACCGATACTAATTTGTGGGATCTTTTAGGCCTGGTAAAAAGGGATCAATCATACAATACCAGAGCCCATTGTTACCAATTGTTAAAAGACAGATATAGTACAAATAAAAGGAAATATTGGTTAAACAATAGGGTAACAGAAATTTGGAATATGCTGCCCGGTGAGGTCATGGAAAGCAATACCATGTTGGAATTTAAAACAAATTTAGATAAATTTCTTTTGTGTAAAAATGTAAATGGGTATACATAAATTGTCATTTGCGAGCTCATGGACAAATGTCTTTATGCTCTGTAATGTCTATGTAATCTATGTAATCCCCACACCCCTCTTGACACACCCATACTATCACACTCCCTCACTCACCTGAAGAGGTCAACGGCTCAAGATCATCTATACCCATATTGCATACATGTGTAATGATGTGATTATCAAGAAAAAATCTTGCCTTTTTTATCTGTAAAAAACGCTCACCATACATTATGTAAATTATAACCCACAATAGGGCATGGGTATGCCAGGCATTAATGGATGCCCCAGGTGTGTTGAGGCACCAGGGCTTGCATTAGTTACTTCAACCACCTGGGAAATACACTACTGCCAGGTATACCCATGGCCCTGGAGCATGTTATCACACTTATGCAACGGACCTTTTCTTGTATTTAAATTTAAAAAGTTGTGTAATATAATTTATTACCTGTTAGGCATTGGTTGCTCAAATACATCATGCCTAACTTCGTGTAGCTGCATGAAGACACACCACAAAACTTCTTTATCAAGGTACACATTTGTAAAGTTCAGACGCTAGGTAACACATTGTGCATCTGAAAAAGTAAATATGAGTAAATCACAGTGAGTACATGATGCACAGACATGTAACGCTGTAAAAGATATGGACAAGAACCATGAACAGTACTCTTCAGCTTTATATCAGCAGCTTCCATCTCACGGCAACAGATGCTTTCCCTTTTGGTAGGCATCACCTTGCACACACCATAAGAACACCAGCCAGTATTTCCCAGCCTTCCACCAACAGCACCACTACCCTCGGCACTACTCTCCAAATCAGAGTCACTAGTACCATTGTCTGTGTCCTTTGGGGTTTCACCATCCTTATACTCAGGTTTGAACATGTATGGCTGTAATCCATGGGCACCACTGTAGGATGGCAACTCATCGTCACTGTGATCCGATGGAGCAGACATTATTTCACTTTTGACCTAAATTACATATATCATTAATTAATTGTATGTGCTTCTCATACTTACAGCAACATATCACAACTTGTAGGTTTTCATACATGCATACTCAGTGCGCCACACAGAATAACTACAACATTAAACAAAAATGAGTGCAATCAACATCATGAACATACACAGACACACAGACATACAGACATGCACACACGAACATGGACACACACACAAGCACACTTACAACTGCACGCACATGCAGCCACACACAATTACATGCACAGAAACATGTTCACACACACAAAGTACACCCGAACATGACAAAAGCAAAACGAAACCATAATAACAAATGCATGTGAAAACGGTCCAGAGGACAGAAATTTAAGAATACACACAGCACATGTGCAGAATATTCTGGTAATTGAATACGCACATGTATTGTTAGCAACAAAAGATTGTGAAAAAAAGTGTCAAGCAGTACTGTACAAAGAAGACAAACTTCAAACTTGTTACCTGGGGGGGAACCGTATAGAAAGTTAGGCTATATGTTAAGCTACAGGTGTAAGAATATGTTATGAAAAGAGTAATTAGAAATGTATACTTACCAGCATTTAATAATAATTAGTGGCATAAAAAGGCCTCAAAGTGTCTATGTGACATTGATGGGCAAATGACAAGCCAGGAGAAATGCTAGCAAAACAACACATATATTGAGGACAGTAAACACAATATGTGTGAACTACACATGACGTAAAACACAGTCTAACAGCAGTTTACAAATTCACTATATAGTTGAATTGTTTCGGTACTGATAATGTAATGGTTTACAAATATAGAAACATTGCAAATTTGAGTCACCTACGGAATGCCGCGCCCATGCAATGTGCCCATAAGCCTTATGCTACTTTGCAGACTCGGACTCTGCCTTGCCATTGGCTTCTCAACCATCCATCACACCTCTACGGTTCACCTATGCACATCCAAGGCATGTTTAAATCCATACACTGTGCTTGCTCTCACCAGCTTATGTGGTACACTGTCTGATGTGTACAACAGCCTGTCACATGCTCCCTTCTATCCTCAGTGGAATAAATATTGAGGTCCTTAAATCTGTCATCATCAGTTTTGTGGTGCAAGACCTGTACCATCTTAGTCACCCCTCTCGGGACCACCTCCTCTCTGTTAATGTCAATACCAAGGTGCTGCCTTCACAACTGAACACAGTACTCGAAATGAGCCCTCACCAGTGTTTTTATGCAGTGGCATCACCACATCACACATCCTGCTAGTGATACCTCTGCATATGCACAGCACTATGACATCATGCCACTTGCATGCCCTGCAGCCTATGTACTCTGTTAGGCACCTTTACTTCATCAGAAATGAGAGACACAAGGTCATTTTCAACCTTGGTGTTCATCAGCAGCTGCACCCTCCCCCCATTCTACTGGTCTCCCCAGGGTTGACAACCTCACCCCCAACTATCTATGTAATGTCTGTATCCAGTATTTCCAGAACACTTAGGTAAACACAGGGAAATCAGGACGTCAGATGGGCAGCAAAGGCACAAGTACAACTTCATGGCAGGCAGTTACTGAAGACAAACTCAATATACAGTGGGTGAACAGTGCCCACATTAACAATCAAGTCTGGTATTGTGTCCCCTTCTGTCTGGACATTGTGTGACTAGTGCCTACCCTGCCAGACAGGATAAGTATCGCATCCCCTTTCCTGGTCGGGATATTGGGTGAGCAGTGCCCGCCCTCACAGTGAGGATCTTTATGACATCCAGTTTCACTGTCTTGCACTGTCAGGCCATTGGGTGACCATTTTCTACCAGGACAATAACAATCAGTATGGTGTCCACTTCCACTGGCTGGATATTTGGTGACCAGTTCCCATACAGAGAGTCAGGATCGCTAGGGTGCACCGTTACACTGTTTGGACAATGGGTGACCAGAGCGCAGCAAGACAGTGAGATCATTATGGATGCCCCTTGTTCTGAATGGACCTTGCCTGATGAATACACTACCTGACAGTCTCTCTCAATATGGTTGCCACTTCTGATTGAATAGTGAGTGCCTTGAGTGCCTTCACCCCCTCATGCTAGTTTCATTACTTGGCTGCCAGAAGACATGGAGACTCTATATTTTATTTTTCTTTTAAATTGTTTAACCAGGAGTGGTACACTGAGCTGATGCTTGTTTAAAGGTGTGACCTGGGACCACAGGGAAGTTAAGTGACTTGATGAGGGTCACACAGTAGGCAGGTAGGGACTGTGGGATGATTCAAACCAAGGTCTCCAGATTTGCAGCTCAGAGCCTTATACAACTGTGGTATACTGTCTCCCTGTGACTATATCGCCACACACTCCCTCACTCCTATGATCCATTACTACCGCCTACCTGCCATCCCTCTACAGTCCAGAATTGATGTTCTTACTTTGAAGTAAACCCTCCATCCCTCTCTCCACCATCCCTTCCTCCATTCCTCCTTCCCTCCCACTTAGTAGATGAGTGACATACCTCCTGCTTGATCCCAAGCCCACCAAAGTCTATGATTCTTGGGCTGATCTGCATAACTGTGCTGCCAGGCAGAAGTGCCATGAACAATCCGTGCTGCAGGTCCACCATCTGCTATACAATGGGCGAAAGATCTCAGTTGTATGCTGCTGTGTCACACAAACCAGCTTTATTGTAATTTATGAGGCTGACAAATCCAGCATCAGTGTGGGATTCTGGCACTGACACATGCAGACACATGTCGATGGTCTCCCAGGCCACGGTACCATGTACCATGTAATGTCTGTGACACAGGCCAGACAGTCAGTCTTACTCTCATATATAGGGTTGTGAAAATCTCATCTCCATGATACCCTTCCCCCAAACCAGCCTCAGTGTGGGATTAGGTGGCTGACACATGAACCAAGGCTCTCAGACTGCAATTGTATGCCCATGCAACTACCACAGCAAAGGCCAACACTCACTATTACAGGGGATGATCACCATATCTCCTTACTGTGCTTCCCCCAACCAGCCTCTGTGTGGTATTTGGAGGCTGACACATGTTTGTGGGCTACAACACTCCAGTGACATATCTGTGCCACATGTGAGGCCCTTAGTCAAGTATACAGAAGATGAATATGTGAACCTGCCTCAGTGAGGGATTTGGGGATTTACCAAGTCATTGCCAGTGTCAGTGGCTCAGCAGGTAGCACACTCACCTCTGCGACCAGGAGATCAGAAGACTGGGGGTTTTATCCCCACAACAGGCACTTGGGTTAAACCTCAATACTGACACTGTAGTGCAGCATGAGGGGGATGCTGCACTCCTGAGGTGCCGTCTTTCAGATGAGATGTTAAACCGAGGCCCCATCTGCTTGTTCTGGTGGTAGTTCAGGTGGATATTAAAGATCCCATGACACTTCTGCAAAAGAGAAGTGGAAGTTTCCCCGGTGTCCTGGACAAATTTCTCCCATTCACTAAAAGTACCACCAACAGCTTAATCTGGTTCAAGGTCAGTTGGCATTCATCTGTATCCCCCTCCCCCGGGTCATGCCTGAAAATAGGCAGAATTTGTCTAGTGCACTTACTCGGTCAACAATAAATAAATAAAAAAAATAAATGTACCCAGTGTTTCAAGCAAATGTGTCATGTATTGTCTGTTGCACGGACAGTCTGTGGTTAGATGACTCTTTATCTCATATACATGGGAGCAAACACCTCTGCTCCATGATACCCTCCCCCCTCAGCAGTCTCAGATTGGGATTTGGGGTTAGGCCAATGTATCAGGTTTGCACCCAGGCTGCAGAACAATTTGCTATCTGTGACACTGGGCACACCCTCACTTTTACTCACAAACACAGGGGGCAAACACCTCAGCTCTGTGATAGCCTAACCCCCCCCCTCCAAAACAGCCTCAGTTTGGGGTCTGGGGTTAGGACACTGTATCAAGTTTTCACCCATGGTACAGTACCACTTACTGTCTGTGAAACATGAAAGCCACTCACTGTTACTCACAAATACAGGGGGCCAAAACATCAACTCCATGATATCCCATCCCTAACAGCATCAGTGTGAGACTGAGGGTTAGGCAGCTATACCCCATCTGTTTGGTTGCAGTACCATGTACTGACAGTGCCACATAAAAAATCCTCACACAAGGAATGGCAAGCACATTAGCTCCATTATGTGTACCCAGTTTGCACCAGTGTGGAATCTGAGAGGTCACACAAATCTATCCAGTGTCTGTGCCATGAGGCTGCAATGCCATGTATTGTTTCTGTCATAGGAAACTTGGAATGAGCTTTAATAGTAAGCAAGACGTTAGAAATGCCTTTAATTACTGCACTATCATTGGGAAAAGTATGTGCAAAATGAATGTCGGGCACACCAATATGTCACAAGTACAAATTCATAGCAGGCAGTTACTGAAGATAAACTCACTACACATCTATGATTTTGCTTTGCGTTCCGCAAACCAGAGCGTTCACAAAAGCAATGGCACTTACTAATACTGTTTTGCTGAGCAAGATAATTCTTCAATCATCTGTGTTACCGTGTACTAATTACAACTTCTCAGTGACCCACTGCAATGACTTCCGATGTATCAGAGAGAGGGGCGGGTCAGTTCTGGTAACTCGAGGTTAAACAATTATGGCCATAGCAGAGGAATGGGGGAAGAACTAATTAAATGTTTACAAAGTAAGGAAATACATTTTTTATATTTAAAAATGGCAATAACCATAATATGGCAACTTACAATGCAATATAACACTACAGGCACTATTTACTGTCCCTTTAAGGATTCCGAAATTATGGTCCTGCATACCTGTACTGCTAATTGTTAAGTTAGATTACCTGACAGGCAAGGTATAAGCAGACACTGGCAGAAATTAGTTTGATTCGTGCAAGTGAGGTAGTGGTTGCAAACAAACTAACAAATGGAATGCCAAAGCGCAAAGCTTTTGCCTTAGAGTTAAAGATAGCTGCTGCTAAGAGAGTGGAAAGAAAGGGCAATCGTCCGGTGACAGCAACGCTACATATTGACAACAAACAATTGAGGGAATGGAGAAAGAAGCTGTTCAGCCTAGAGGAGAAGGTCTCAATAATGGGCTCTATGGGAGCTAACAGAAAAAGAAGGCGCTTGGTAACTGGTATCCGGTAATTTGTCAAAATTCATGTCAGTGACTACTTTTGGGTGACTACACAATGCGGCCACAGTTTGGGGGCATCTCTAGCCTTACAGGGTAGTTGCATCTAATTGCTAGTAATATGGCCACAGTTTGAGGGTGGCTTTTATTCCATATTACTGATAGTAACCGTGGCTTATGTATGAGGGTGGCTTTTAATAGAGGGTGGCTTTAAATTGAAGAAATACAGTAGCTGGCTCAGGCTGGGTAGTTACTACCCTACTCTACTACCCTATTACCCTACCCTGACCATAACGAAAATGTAAAAGATTGTTTTTGACTGTAGGCTGTATACTATTACACTGTTTGTTAGGTGTCCCGAGCCCTGTCATTTATGAGGCAGGTATGAGAGGTGTAGCTGCTCTAATTGAGCCTGCTGCTGTTTCCAAAAATTATACCCATGGTGGGCATTGCTGAGGTAGGTATATGAGGTGCAGCCGCTGTGAGTAAGCCTGCTGATGTTTCAAAAAACTATATCCCTGGTGGGCATTGTTGTGGTAGGGACAAGAGGCACATCTGCTCTGATTGAGCCTACTGCTGTTTCCAAAAATTATGCCCATGGCGGGCATTGGTGAGACAGTTATAAGAGCCACAGCTGCTGTGAGTAAGCCTGCTGTTGTTTCAAAAAATTACACCCACGGTGGGCTTTGCTGAGGTAGGCACGAGAGGCACAGCTGCTCTGAGTGAGCCTCCTGCTGTTTCCAAAAATTATACCCATGGTGGGCATTACTGAGGTAGGCACAAGAGGCACAGCTGCTCTATTGGAGTCAGCTGCTGTTTCTAAAATTATACCCATGGCAGGCATTGATAAGACAGTTGACAGAGGCACCGCTGCTCTGATTGAGCCTGCTGCTGTTTCCAAAAATTATACCCATGACAGGCAATGATGAGATAGGTATGAGAGGTGCAGCTTCTGTGAATGAGCCTGCTGCTGTTTCCAGAAATTATACCCATGGCGGGCATTGATGAGATAGGTATGAGAGGCGCAGCTGCTGTGAATGAGCCTGCTGCTGTTTCCAAAATTATACCCATGGTGGGCATTACTGAGGTAGGCACGAGAGGCACAGCTGCTCTGTTGGATCCAGCTGCTGTTTCTAAAATTATACCCATGGCAGGCATTGATAAGGCAGTTGAAAGAAGCGCAGCTGCTCTGAGTGAGCCTGCTGCTGTTTCCAAAAATTATACCCATGACAGGCAACAATGAGATAGGTATGAGAGGTGCAGCTGCTCTCAGTGAGCCTGCTGCTGTTTCCAAAAATTATACCCATGGTAGACATCAAACATAATGAACTGATGATTGACAAAACTACGAGCAGTGTGGCACATGTGGCTTGCATGGTGGCAGTGGTGATGGCATATTTTGTAAGTAGTACGTGTCTAAGGAGAATGACAGTAACACTGAGGGAAAGTGATGCCAATGGAAGAAACTGTGGTAACAACTATGATATAAGGCCTGTAAGTTATTAGCAACAGCCCCTCCACAATTTGCGTAGAGGTCATCTAGAGCATAACTGAAACAGCATGTGATATGTGGAACACATTTGATGAAAAAATAAAAAAAAAGTAAGTGAATTCAAATTTAAATAATAGTGCTAACCTTGTCAGAAAAATGACAAACATGCCTATTTGTCCATGAACTGTGTGTGACCATGACAGGGGGACAGTTGTAGCTGCTGAGAAACAGATGTGTTAGCAATGCCAATGCTGAGTTACCACATTTGGCAGTACACCACTCCACACAGGATTTTCTGTTTGTTTCGCACAAGGCCTAATCATCATATTCAGTATCACTGTTTGTAGGCTGTCATTCATGTTCAGGGTCAGAATAGCATACTTTAGTATTTGAGACAATTGGGAAACTGTCAGCATTCATTTTGAGAAATGTAAGCTGTTCTACATTTGCAGGACTTAGCAGTGTTCTTTGGTCAGTGACTATTCCTTCAGTTGCACTAAATATGCATTCTGAACATACGCTTGAAGGTGGACAACTGAGGTACACTATTACAAGATTTGCTAGTATAACCCCCCCCCAATCATTTTTCAAATGACAGGTGGTATGCTGTTTGAATCTGACAGCCATACCAGGTGGGGACTGGGTTCAGAGAGGAAGAGGTCACTCGGCACAAAGGCTAGGTTTGGCTACTCTGCACAGGGGCACCCAAGTAACTCCGAACACAGGAAGCAATAACTGTAATGTCCAATACCAGGAATGGGATTCTAAAGTGTGGCTTTATTCACATCCAAACAGAACAAACAAAGCATAGATGGACCCCCACGGGGCTACACTCCTGGTAATGCAGAGTAAAAGAATCAGGAACACTTCCTCAACACTTTTAGCCCTCAGGCTCTGAACCCACCGTGCACACAGCCCGGACTTGCACGCTGCTTTGGGTACACAGCCTGAACTTGTACACTGCTTTGGGTTTTCCGTGGCTCAGCTCCCTTGCCGGCCATTCGGACACCTTCCATATGTCATGGAAACATTTGCTGGTGGCTCCCTAAACCACCTAAGAGCACATCAGCTCTATCAGGGAAACTTCCTTTTAATCCCACATCTGGGTACTTTCCTCAGGCACTGGTCAAGTACCTGAGAGAAAGTAAAGGTGCCACAAAGCAAATCAATAGAGGTGAATTTGGTTACTACTGATGGGGGGGTCTCCCACCTCATGCTTCCACGATTCATACCTGGCCATTTCTCTGGACAGTAAACACCTCCTACTGTAAAGCTTGGCAATGTACATTAAGGCTAAATGAATGTCACATTTCCTCTACTTGTCTTGCTTTCCCTTTGTGCTGGACTTGAACATACTTTAAATTGGCATAGCCCATTGCTATAGGCCCCCCACTGATTAAGCAGTCCAATCCCTACTTTACTTTACTCTTTGGTGCTGGACTTGAACCTACTTGAGTTAACCGACAATGTCTATTACACTAGACCTCCTACAGATTAAGTAGTCCAATCTCCACGTTCCAACAGTTCAGGTGAAAAACGTTGGCCCTCTGTCAGAGCGAACTCACCCTTTGGTTGCAGGTGCCCCACAGGTGATTCCTCCACAGGAATTTCTCTCTCAGAGCTTTTGGTGCCACAGCACAACTTAAAATAGGCAGCTTCTTCCCTTAGCCAGAACCAGGAGGGTTGCCCCTGGAAGACAGGCAAAACTTTTCCTCCCATCCCTTCAGGGAGGGGGCACTTGGACCAGTGACAGTGGTCTCCACCACTTCAGCAATAAGTTTCTGTGTCCCTCTTACGGTGGAAACACACACCTTACTGACAGTAGCTCTAAAACAGAGCTTAAAGCTTTGAGAGCCTGCACACAGACTGCTGTGCTGCTGTCTCTCCAAGACTGCACAGAGTCTGTTCAAAATCCCCAACATTCTATCCTAACTTCCAACTGCAACACTCCAGTGTGGCTCATGCAGCTGCAAGAGTTCTATGGTGATGTCATCCCTCAGTCTCAGCTGAGACTGAGAACAGAGTGAGACAGTGTGAAATCCATTTAACTGGAGTTTCACAGGCTGCCATCCCTGGCTACCACTAGGTCTTACTGGGATTCTAGTAACCCTGGGTAACAGGGGGTTACACTAGATCTGGCCATATTGTTCTTTTTTGTTTCCAACAGAGTAATGGATCTTCCTTGAGACCAGTCACAGTTTGGTCTGTAAAATACTCCTGGATCATGTGCCGGTGAGACGGTTACCAGTCTGGCAGATGAACCAGCTACACTTTCTTTACAGGATACTAGTCCATATTGTTGCAGGTGACTCAAAATTGATTTGCCTTTCTGACCCTGAACATAGGATGCCCGAGAAGTAGCTGTAGATGTCCTTTTTCTTGCTGATGACACTGGTGATTGTGAGGAATTTACAGATGTGCTATTGTCTGCAACAAAGGCACACTCTGATGGTTCAGCAGCTGAACATCAGTTAATGGTGCTCTGTGTTCCTGGGGCAATGTCACATTTGGTTAGCAGGAGATATCTCCAGTACTCCATGTCTTCCCCTGCAGGAAGGATGGCTTCAATGTTCCCCTTAAAGTGGGGATCTAACAATATAGCCAACACATAGATGTCATTCTTAAACATGGCATTTATTCTCTGATCAATCAACAGTCTCAGACTCAAGTCATCTGCCAGCATAACAACGGTGGTGTCTTCTGTTGACTGAATGTCTTTCTTTATGTCATCAAGGAAAATGTGAAGAAATCTTATTTGAGGAAGAATTTTACTCAGAGTTGCCCTGTACACACTGACATCATGTGTAGCAACCTCAAATGGCTCCAATAAGGTGACCAAAAATTCAAGAAGACTCCAATTGCTGGGACTGAGCATGATGTCTACTTTACCTATTTAATGCTGCATGGTGAAGTCATGTACGGATTTGTTCTGTTCAAGAAGCCTTTCCAACATGTATAATGTTGAATTCCAGCAGGTTGGAACTTCCTGCTTTAATGCATGCAGTGGTAAGTTGTTTGACCTCTGCAGCCCCTTCAGGATTTTTTGTGCTTTCAAAGAGCGGCTGAAATGCCCACATATTTTCCTAGCAAGACCAAACAGGTTTTCATCATTTCTGTTTCCATTTATTAAATTATGGATGAGAAAATTTAAACAATGTGCAAAACAAGGTATGTGTTGGTAGTTACCATCTCTAACAGCTTTGACTATGTTGGCACCATTATCTGACACTATGAACCCTGGAGATAAGGAATATGGAGTAAGCCTTTTCTGGAATTGTTTGTCCAACTGCTGTAAAATATTCACAGCAGTGTGGTTTTCCTCAAAAGTGGTGACACATAATATAGCCTGCTTCCCACTGCTTATGGTAGAGCGGGGATTATTACTTTCTGACTGAAAACTTGCCCTATGATCTGTGACAGTCATGTAGTCAATTGTTTGGTTGCTGGTCCATATATTTGCAGTTATGTGAATCTGCTTCACCTCAAAGAGTTTCAACTGCTTAATGACTTCAGTACACACCAAGTCATACAACTGTGGAACAGCTGTTTTTGAGAAATATGTTCAACAGGGAACGGTGTACCGTGGCTCAATGTGGTTCATGAGCTTGAGGAAACTTTTCTGGGCAGCAAAAGCAAAAATTGACACTCGGCCAACAGCTCTGCAATGGCTGTATTTATCAGCTGGCATGTTGAATGATCGCGGGTAAATTTTGATCTCCTCGTAACACTTTCTTTTAATGTTAGTTAATGTTATATTTTTAATTTTTGGTGGAATGTATTTTTCATGTCTTTTTCATGTAGAGTACTACTTTGGGATCTTGCAGTACTTGATGGTGTCAGAAAGCAATCCATGTTTGTATGGAAAGACTGCAAGGATACATCAAGTGATTCAATGTCACTTACTGCTTCAAATTCATTATAGTGTATGGTGGAATGCGGTGTGTATGGAAATCCATACACCGACAAAAGTTGTTCTGCTGCAGTAGTGACGTCCTCACTAATGCAGAATGACATTTTGTTCTGCGTTAGTGAGGATGTCATAATACAAGGGACTACAGCATACAACGTGATTCGTCCCTTGCTGTGTGAGAGGGGCACGCGAGTGTGCTGGGCAGTGTCAGTTGTGAATCGAGGGCATTGGCAGAACCGAGTGAAAATACAGAAAAGTGAGTGTCTTTTTGTATTTTTTTCAGGCACCATACACTATATAGAACAGTGTATGGTTAGCCATACACTACTCGGTTATTCTTTCACCTCATAGATACAGTGCCGACTTGGAGACCTCTCGAGCTTTGCTCTCGAGGTCATCAGTCGGCATTGTATCCACTCAGTGGAAGAATAGCCTTGTAGTGTATGGTTACCCATACACTATCCTATATGTCACTATGGTCACCGCTACCACGACACCACCACCTCCACTACCGCCCATACCAATCACACTGCCCTTGCCCTGCCCCACTCAACTGGGTGTTTTGCCTTTGCATGTTGCATCATTACTGATGTTCAGAAATGTTCTGGTTTGCCACTGCGACTGACACTCTTTTTACACAGACTGCATACAGCACAAGAGTTATCTACAGGGTCAATGTAAAATAAATTCTGCACTAAAGATTTACCTTTTGTGCCTTGTACCACGGTGCCTGGCACTATTCCTTGTACAGTCACGGGATCTGCAGGAAACCCTACACTGCCATTTCCTTGTTGAGATGAATTGTTCTCATTCATATTCATCCTCTTATTCTTGCATTTAGTATATGATTTGTTTTCTGCACTTGCCTTTCATGCCTTACAGCAGCATCCTCTCCTACCCCCTCATGGAAACTATCAACCTCATCGCCACTAGATTCAGAAGAACTGGAAATGCCATCGTCATTATGTGGGACATGGCCTGGGCTATCCCATTCCCAGGCTCCACTATCACCACCACCTCTAACAGCATTCGCTGCCTCAGCATCTGAGATTATATTTAAGGAGGATGTCTCCTGGCATGCTGCTTCAGCAGCTGAAAGTATCCTGGCATACATGGCAAAATGTTCAGTACCTCTACAAGTAATCCAGTCAGTTCTTTCTGAAACTCTGCTATCACTTCATTGCTAACATGCCTTTTTTTTGTTCAAGAGATTAAGTGCCAGTCCTGGTGATGTTGTTATTATTATTATTGCAATTATGTTCTTCATTAGTGCTATGAATCATATTGTGCATATCATTAACAGCTGCACATGCAGCAGCATGTGCTTCCTTTTAGTAGACTTAGACTGGGAAGTACGAGACATAGCAGACACAGCTGTGAAAGGATATTGTTTCAATAACTGCTGGACAGACAGTGTAGCTGACTATGTCATAATAATAATGACAGGGCTTGGGCCTCAGCGCCACCTAACAAAAAGTGTAATACAGCTGTAAAAGACTTTCACTATGCTGCAGAGACAGACAGTATATCTGACTATGTCACAGTAATAAATGACAGGGCTCAGGCCTCAAGGGCACCTAACACAAACAACGTGATACAGCGGTAAAGAGCTTTCACTATGTTGCAGAGACATACATTGTACTTGACTATGTCACAGTAATAAATGACAGGGCTCAGGCCTCGGGGGCACCTCACAGTGTAATACAGCCATAAAAGGATTTCACTATGTTGCAGAAACAGACAGTGTAGCAGCTGACTATGTCACAGTAATAAATGACAGGGCTCGGGCCTCAGGGGCACCTAACACAAACAGTGTGATACAGCCATAAAATGCTTTTTCACTATGCTGCAGAGACAGACAGTGTAGCTATGTCACGGTAATAAATGACAGGGCTCAGGGATATCTACAAACAGTTTAATACTATAATTACCCTAAAGGGTGCCTGCACAAATAACTCCTACAATTTCCACTAGTATTTTTCCCTCAATTATCTCTAAAACCTCTTTTCTCTAATCCCTGTCCACTTCACTGTTTCCATGCCTCCCCCCCCCTTCTAAGCTTTTCTCAGGGTTCTTTTCCCACCCCGTCCCATTAGGTTTACTTATGTAAATTTGTACATATTGTATAGACTTGCTGTTAATATTGTGGCTGCTGTACATAAGCCACTTTTCCTCTTCCTCACAATGTATGAAATTGTCTTTCATTGTATGTAACTGTGCTTGTCCCCAAATGTTCCTACTTTGTACATTTTTGTCTCACTTCACATATTTTGAACCATGTGTTTTTTTTACAAAGTGTATATATCTGCCTCTGTTACAACCTGACAACTGGATGCTTGTGAAAATGGGCAATTTGCCCACATGCCTTTCCAGTATAAAATAAAAATGAAATGAAACAAAATTTCTAACCAGCTGCTTTCTGTTTTTATCTATGTCTTTTCCCTTACCTTGCTCCTTCTTAGGATTTCACTATGCTGCAGAGGCAGACAGTGTAGCTAACTATGTCACAGTAACGCATGACAGGGCTCAGGGGCACCTAACAAGTAGTGTAATACTTAAAGGAGAAGTCCACCCAGAATATGCAAAAACATATGTTATGTAGAGTGTTTTGATATATATGTCAAGTCCTAGTGTGTCCTTCTCCCTGTCTGCTATTAGGAGTTTTTCCTAAATTAGCCTGCTAGCTGTATGGTAGTTTGACTACCCCTGGGGATCTCCATCACAAATAGGTTTATTGGCTTTCTTTCTTTCTCCTACGATGCACCCTGGCTCATGTGACAGTGATGTAGCCATGCCCTTAGATTTAGCAGGGTCTGTCACAGCTCAGCCACAAAGATAGTACTTTCAGAGAAGTCACACTGCTAGGTTTTGGGTGAGTGTAATCATTATTATTTTTTGATATTAGTACCTTGTCCTGCTATGTTACAACCTATAAGGTGATGTTCAATTTTTGCTACTTGGTACTGGTGCAAAACCTGAAAGTGACTGAGAGGAATAGAGTAAACAGTGACATGATTCAAACACACACACACACACACACACACACACACACAGCAGAACACAGCAGGACAAGGTACTGATATCAAAAAAATAATAATGATTACACTCACCCAAAATCTAGCAGTGTGTCTTTTCTGGAAGAAGTACTTTCTCTGTGGCTGAGCTGTGACAGACCCTGTAACAAGACACTGGCTTCCTGCAGGGGCAATTAGACATCACACCAAAGGGCACTCTGGGAAAACTATCTGGGATAGGAGGCTATAAAAGAAACCAGAATGGCAACCTCCAAGGGCAATAAAACAGTTAGGAAAAGTTAGAAAAAACATCTCTCACAGCCAGAGGAAAAGAAAACACTGGGAACTGGTTAGAACACAGAAACAAAGACTACTACATATATTTTTCTGATTTTAACATGGAGTTTTCCTTTAATTTCAAACCAGCTGCCTTCTGTTTTTGTCTATGTCTTTTCCCCCACCCCTTGCTCCTTCTCTGTTCTCTCACCAGCAACCCCCCTCCTTGACTGAGGCTGATCACCCCCTCCCTCTGGCTGAGACCATTTCAGTCCCCCCTTCCCCACTATTTCTCCTTTTGTTTCTTCAAGTAGTGTTAATGTAGAAGATTTATTGATTGATTCAACTTTTAAAGACAAAAGAAAGTCAACTCTTTACAGCTGCAATTTGTGCTGCAGAGTGAGCGCTAACGGAGCTGTTTAACAGACTGCTGCTGGCTCAATTTTGCGCCACACAGGCTTACAGTAGATGGAGCAATTCTGTGCCATACACATTTACAGCAGATGGAGCACAACCCTTAAGACACCACTGACCAATCAGATGTCAGCCCGGAGTCGTTTGCTCCTGTTCTGCTTTAAGCTCCATGAAGGACCCGACAGGCTGCCCTTTTAATGCCTGTTTCTAGCCTGGAAGCCCTTTACCTATTACCTGTCTCAAATTACCTGACCTGAGAATTACAATGTTATATCAGGTAAGGTAGTACATTACCCTAACTACCCTGCCTGGCCAAAAATAGGCAATACCCATACTACTGACCCACCTACCTGGTAGGTAGCCCATGCCTAGGTAGGAATCCAGTTCTTCATGCCTGGATGGGAATGCCTCAAAAACAATTGTGCAGTAAATAGAAAAGGCAGCAACACATTCCGCAACCATTAATTTGTTTGGCAGCCGAAGGTCTTTAGCTTTTAGTACCGCAGAGACATCACCACAGGAAACAATCCTATTTTATATTGTTTCATATGAAGATATAAGAAGAGTTAGAAGACTGATGTCTTTCCCTTCGATAATGACCTTCCTGATGTGATCAGGAACCAGGTGGGCAGAACAAGCTGTAGATGGGATTTGGATCTGAGAAGTAGGAGTAGTACCTGAGATGGATGTAGGTGGGATGGAGCTTTGGAATCTTGTAGATGGTCTGGATGCTGGAGGTATGGTTTGCAAGTAGAGGCCAGTGATGCAGAAGCGACAGGAGGCGACACTGAAGAGGCTTCTGGAGCTCGCTGATCAGTAGTAGGAGGTTGTTGTTCTAAAGTTGCAGATGGTCTGGATTCTAAAGCATCTACTCTGGTATCAAGGTTCAAAATGGTGGAGTTGATTTGGAGCAACAAGTCATGTTGCTCTGAAAATTGGGAGGAGGCTGGAGGTTGCGCGGGAGCTGGAGAGAAAATGGGAGTGTTGGCAGGAACTGGGTTGGTAGAAATTGCAGCAATGTAAAGATTAAACAGTGCCTGCTTTTTAGCTGAAGCAGAAAAGGGCACTTTAAGACAGAGGAGGGCATTTACAATAAAAGGAACTGTCCATCCTTTTATAATTTGCCTGGATTTGGAAGCGACCTTCCTGCAGTTAGGTGGAGAAGCATCCAAATCTTCCTGATCTGATGGACCAATAGTTCCATTCTGAGGTTGCAATATGGCAGGTAGAAAATAAAGAAAAAACATAAATGAACTTGAGAGCTCTCAGTGAAAACCTGTCATGAGGGGATATTCATTATGGGCAGATGACCTCCAGTGTCCCGAGCAAGACTTGTAGAGGGGATCTGGTTCCAAAAAGTACAGGCTGAGGCTAGGCAAACAATCATATGATAGTGCATCTTAAGGCCATTGCACTCCTGTTACAATGCTTATCCAAGAGCCTGCATTTGATTAATAAGTTAGTCCTGAATTAGAATAAAGGGCTGAGAACAGCACCCACCAGAGCGTATTGTAGAAGGTCCGAGGGAGAGTGACACTATTTGCACACCAGAGCTAGTAATAAAGCTTGGAGGCTGCAGGACAAGACACCTGAAGAAAAACAAGGACAACAGAATAAGGAGCAAGGAAAGAGTTCCAAAGTGTAGTGTAGAAAGCCAAGGTGGAGGAGAAGGAGGCAACACAACAATACTTAAGAGCCAAAAAACACAACAAGAGTTCAAACAAGAAATGGCTGCCACAGCAGCAGGGTGGCAGGCAGTCGACATACGAGAGGAACAAAGAACAGCAGGGAAATGGGACAGAGGCAGCACAGAACACAGTAACACAGGAAGAGAAGCAAACTAGGAAGCAGAGCAGCTGGTTGGGCAATAAGAGAGATGAGTAAAGAGCCATGGATGAGCGATGGGGGAGAGGGCAAGGAGCAGAAGGAGTGTCAGAGCTGCAAAAGCAAAAGCAACAGAAGAGAAAATGGGCAGCAATGCTGCAGGGAGGGAAAAGGTGAGTGCAGAAGAAATGGCAGAATACAATCGGAAAAATGAGAGAAAAGGGGCAGCAGTGACACAGGGGAAAAAAGGGGTGCAGAGACAGAAGGAGCAGCGGGGCCACAAGCAAAGAAGAAAGAGAGAAGGAGGGAATGCCATGGCAACTCTACAAATAGAGACAGGGACCGAGGAGCACAGAGCAGGAACACACAGGGAAGCAAACACACCAAACAAATGGAAGAACAATGCAGAAAAACAGAAACGGCGAACAAAAGAGCCAAGCAGCACCCAAACAACAGGTACGTGAAACTTGCAGGTGGGAGAGCTGGGTTGTGGTACTTTAAGTAGGCAAAAAAGGGGGAGGAGTCTGATGGCTCCCCATTGAACCATAGGAAAACCCTTTTAATTATAAAAACATTGTTGCAAATTTGGGGTGAAAATGTGGAAGCCCACTGAAAATTAGATAATTGCCTCTGAGCTGACCTATCCTGGGTAAATACAATCTAAAAATGTGTTAAAGGAAGACACAGCTGAAAATGAGACATTGCAATTCATCTGGTCTATCCTGGGTAAATATTAGAGTAAAAGTGTGTACAAGCAAGACCTGGTACAACAGCAAAGTAAGAGGAAAACATTCCGCATTGACTAATGCTTGTTCTTACATGCTATTTGTAGATATCTCTGTCATATACTCACTTAGAAAAAAATCCAAACAGTTTGGTCTTTATTTGATTATGTCTTCCCCAACTTTTTATGTCAAAGCAACAAAGTTGTTGTTTGTTATAAAAAAGCATTTTACTGTTTGGAGAGGAGAGAGAGGGAGAACTAAACTGGTTTTCTGTGCTTCTCTTGCACAGTCCCCTGTTGACTTCTGCTGACACAATGACTTTCAGCCTTATGAATAGTGGCACAAAGGTTTCTCATTATACCTAGCAGTCTTGGTTATACCCAGCATATAGGGAACTTGCAGCAAACTGTCTTCCCAGAAGAATGGCAGCTGACAGGTGCCTTGCCCTCAGATGATTGCTTTTAAGTTTCCTTGCAAAAATAAATGTGTGCTGTGTCAATCAAATCTGAGCAGAATGTGAAAGTGATGATATCTGCTTGCAGGTTTCAGCAACATTGTATGGTGCACTCTGTTTAAAAAGCCCTTATTTCAGGAGGGGTACTTACAATACATGATTTTATTCATAATTCAGCTCATATTTCATTTCCAGATTGCATTTTATTTCACCTTTTCTAAACAGATTTTATTAAAAAGAAGATGAATTTGTAACCCCCTCCTAATGGGCGGGGGGAGGGCTTACCTTCTGGCTCCCTTCTGGAGCACTGCTGCCACCTCCCCCTGAACCAATCCTTCACCCTGGTCCCGGTTTGGACATCAGGTGCAGGACTGGGGGCTGGACTGGACACATTCTCTATCTCTAGAAGCAGGAAGTTCCCTCTTCACCACTGCCAGCTAGCCACGTTGCCTGTTCTGCTTTTCCAGCCCCAGGAACTGTGGCAGTGGAGAGTTCTTGCACCACCTGCAGCTTCTCCTTTTCTTCTGGTGCAGCTGTGCTACAGACATCAGTGGCCCGAGCCGCACAGAGACTTTGCTCACCCAACCCCATGGACTACAGTTGGATTTGAGGAGCACAAAAAAGAGTCAGCACTAGTCTTCAGTGGCTCTCAAAGCTACGCATCAGCAGCAACATAAACTGCACTACTGAAACCACTCTGTTATGGGAACAGATTTTCGAGAGCATGCTCAGAGTCACAGCTTACTAGTTCAAACAATAAATAAAGTAATACAGAGCACTCATTTATGGAAAACACTACTTTAGGCCACTCAAGGAACTGCCCTCTCTTAGAAAATGCAGTTGTCTGGCACTATTTGAAAAATGGCAAACTCCTTACATGCACAAGTTTACAGGTGCTTGGGTGCCATCATACTAGTGAATGAGCATAGAGAGCAGACTACAGGAGTTTTGGCCAAGACAGTAAATACTGAAAATATTGAAAATGACTACAAAACAGTTATTTTCAACTCAATCAGGCAAAGTACTTTTGATTTTAATAATAAAGGAGTCTGCTGGTATACTTCTGCAATGGTGCACAACAATCAGATGAAAACTGAAAGTGTCCCTTTAAAACAAACTGAAACTGTTCTTCAGAATGTGAAACCAACCAGGACTTCCTTTGACATGCCTCTTCCCACACCCTGGATTAGAAAACCTGAACTCACACCTCTGGATGCTGCCTGAATAGGTACTATAATATCCTAACACAACAATTTGGAATACACAAAAATAAGGATGCAACTGATCTGAATTTCTGAGATTCATTTTAATGATTGTTCACTTTAAAAACATTGTCTGGTGACATCCTTTTCTTTACATACAGTAGATCATATAGCAGTGGCACAACCATTGACATGAAGCACAGCTGGCATAACCTTGTCAAAGGGGTCACTATGTCAGTTACAGTCCTTCACTGTCAGCACTCTCCTCCATAAGTGTCTGATGCCCCAATTCAGCTGAGCCAGGTTCTATGGTTTAAAGGTGATAGAAAACAGCTTTTCGACCTCTAGATGCTCTCCAGTTGTTCTTTTATTTGCTACCCAGTATTCTGATGTGTTTCTGACCATTTTGTTAAAATAATCTAATTGTGTTGCCTTTGTAACTATATTGAATCCCTCTGTGCTCAGCAGTTGCTGCTGTCTGTTTTCATACTGCCTGAACATTCTATGACATCAGCAGAAACACTCATTCCAGGCCATTCAGATTAATAGCATGGAATGGGAGTTTCTAATGTCATAGAATGTCTCAGAAATATGAAAATCAAGTGCAGTAACTGGTGAGCAGAGTGGAACTCAGTGTAGATCTGAGGGCACCCCAAAGCTAGATTATTTATTTATCAAAAAATCATCAAAGCATATCAGAATACATAGCTGGCATGGATAGGAAGATGTGCCATACAATCTTGACTGGATTTATGTCAGGCAATTCTAGTGGTGTCCTGACCCCGTTCACTCCCGTGTCCTTTATGTAGACACCTGACATGGCACATTTTAGGTCATTATCTGTAAAATCTAAGAAATGATGGTGAGATAAAACAAAATATATTACAGCCCTGAAATACAGTGCATGGTTCATTAGTTTTCAATGACCAGGACTGATCACAGAAATCAAGATGGTCTACAATAGCAGCCAAAGTAAGGTACAGTACATAGTTACAGTAGATACCAACTGACAGTTGCAATGAGTAACCAACGACCCCAGTATAATACTGTACATTACCAAGGAAAAGCCAATGATCATCCATAGATACATGCTGGATAAAGGACACCAGTGTATTTGATACTATTTCCTCCCTAAAGAAATTGCCTTTCATTATTCCAGTGAATAGTACTACTGGCTCAGGCCCTTGGTGGGAGATGACACCCCAGACATGTATCTTCAGCAGGTGTTTGGGCAGTGGTTTCAGTACCAGGAGAAATTATTTCTTGAAAGCCATGAGATAGAAAGACTGCATGACTATAGTACTCTTGTCTGTAAAACTCACATCCAAGAACTTTTTGTTTGCCTCCGTCCATGCCTTTGCATGCTCCAACCTCTTACTCTTCTTTGCCTCATGGATGAGAGGACATGTACTGCGGGGCAGAAAATATACTGTCAGGATCAGGTGTGATAGCTCTATACTGTACCTAGCACTGACAGTTCAGACGGCATATATTCACAAAATCACCACAGGCCAGCATTATGGAATAATCAAAACAGATACCAGTGGCTAACTGGGAGTAACGTCCTTAATGAGCTCTGCCACATGCCCACCCTTTCTTGAGTCTCATCCCTTGGAATGAAAATTCGGACACAGAGTGCCCATGTTCTGCAAGCACATGGTGGACCTCTCGAGCACTGATCTCATCATTCCCAATTGTAAGCTGATCCACAAGGCTGGAAACATCACTACAAAAGAAAGTAAAACTTGGTTGTGTCAATCGTGGCAATAAAGCAGTGTAATATGGCACATGAGGCAGTGCAGTGCCATCTCACTGCCCTGTAATGTGGCTTGTGCAAGGCAACTCAGGAGCATAGTACCATCACATTGCCCTGTAATGTGGCTAGCTCAAGGCACTTCTGGAGCCCAGTACCATCACACCACCCTGTAATGTGGCTAGCTCAAGGCCACTTGGGCAATGTTGTAAAGGCATACGTCAGGAAACATAGGTAGACAGAAGATGTATAATTTGCAAGTAGCATGTTATTATTATCAGTAACAATAAAATAGAAAAATCAAAGTTGTACAGGATAGCTCTTTGTACGGGCAGTACAAACACAAAAAGTCCTATATCCAACAGTCTCTCTCAAATCTCAGTCTCTCTCTCTCTAACCCCTAAAACAAAACTTTGCTCTCTTTTTATAAGATGTCTTTTCCCTGGCAATTAAGTTCTGCATCCTGTTGTCATTAAGCTATATCTCTTGTTATCACTCAATGTAACAAAACATTGTCATTTCCCTTCCTGTGACTATCCTGAAGAGTACATCTAGACTTTTTAACAGGTGCCAATACTTAATACATTCTGTCCAGAGATGGCTTCCTGCTGACAACTCTGTCAACAAGCTCATGAAGGTCAAAAGTGTTCTCAAGGCCAACCCCCTGTGTTCCAAATTGCTAACTTTTCCAAAAAACCCAAGTAGCTGTCTGTATTCATTTCAACAATATAATTATATACATTTGCAAACTAGGGGATCCCAGTTTCACATGCAGATTCATATATACCTCTTGACCACAGACAAGCAAGGGGAGAAAGAAAGACTAGAAACACCATGTGAAGGAAGGATGATAACAGGGAAAATTGTGGGACCGTCGGAATGGCCAATGCCTAGGTGACACAAGGAAAATTTGACTGCACAATCAGATAGACAAGACATAGAAACATGACAGAATAGGAAAGGGCAGAACAGATCCTTGCTTTTAATTCTATGCATGACAAATGGGACAGGGTCTTATCCCAACCCTATCACAGGCAACACAGTATCATCTCTCCGCCCTGTAATGTGGCTTGCTCAAGGCCATTTGAGCAGCACATCACCATGTAAAATTGCTGAGGAATTCAATACATTTTTACAAACTTTTATAAATATGTTCCTGAGAGTGCCTCTTCCTTTAATTCTAGAACTTTAGAAAATAAAACTAAATTTCCAAAGTTCTGTTTTAGGGTACCTACTCCGCTGGAAGTGTTTAAACACATTTCCAAAATGAACTCACGACCCCAGGTAGAGATAGATAAGCTGGGTTACAGACTGGATCAAGGTTACTGCTGATATTCTGTGTTACCCATTAGCAAAAACATTTAATCAATCATTAAGTTCTGATCCATTCCCAAAGCCATGGAAAATAGTGACAGTGGTCCCTGTACATAAATCTGGTAACATTGCAAGTCTGCAGAATTATAGGTTTATTTCATTATTGGCTCCCATCACAAAAGTTCTTGAATGCATTGTTTTTGATCAGTTCCTTGAATTTCTAAATAAATAGTAGGTATTGACCTCAGCCCAGCATGGCTTCCACCCAGGACATAGCACTGAATCGGCCGTGGTGGGATTTACCCAGACTATACACCAGTCTTAGGATAAGATCCATTTCTCCATGGCCATGTATGTTGACCTCACCTAGGCCTTTGAGCTTGTTAATTATCAGCTTTTAATCAAGGGTTTGGATGATATTGGTTGTTTAGAGGATGTATTGGGCTGGTGTCAATGCTATTTGATTGAAGGTTTTCAGAAAACCAAAATTGCAAACTGGTTTTCTTCTTTGTTACTGGTTTCTATTGGAGTTCCGCAATGATCCATTCTGGGTCCGTTGTTGTTTAGTCTATTTCTTAACACACTTCCCATGATTCGTAAAAAGACTAATATTCTATTGTACACAGATTCTTTATAATTAATTTTCCAGCCTATGGTTTCTTTGGTTTATACTAGAACTTTTTGTCTGCTTACTTTAAAATTCTTTTACTAAGAACTAGCCTTTGTCAAAAATCATTGCTGTTTCAACTTCCCAGTTTTTTATAATTTCCTTCTGCAATATCTTACTGATATGACACTGAGCCTACCAGCTTTTAAATCAAAGTTAGCAAACTTTTTATCAACCTTTGATATATGTAATTGTTTGTAATTACTGTATCTTAGTATTGTTTATTGTTTATGTACTTTAACGTGTTTGTGCAGGTGTTAAAGTATGTATTATTATGCCACTTTATTTATATCTGGCTGCCCATGAAAACGGACAGAATATTGCTTGTGGATTTACCAGATTTTAAATGAAGAAACCAAACAAAATAAAACCATCTCATTACCCTATAATTTGGCTTGCATAAGACCACTCAGGTAGTACAGTACCATCTCACCACCCTGTAATGTGGTTAGCTCAAGGCCAATAGGGCAGTACAGTACCATCTCTCCACCCTGTAATATGGCTACTTCAAGGCCACTAGGGCAGTACAGTGTCATCTCTCTGCTCTGTAATGTGGCTAGCTCAAGGCCATTAGGACAGTACAATACCATCTCTCCACCCTGTAATATGGCTTCTTCAAGGCCACTAGGGCAGTACAGTACCATCTCTCTGCCCTGTAATGTGGCTAGCTCAAGGCTACTAGTACAGTACATTACCATCTCTATGCCCTGTAATGTGGCTAGCTCAATGCCACTAGTTCAGTATAGTACCATCTCAACACCCTGTAATGTGGCCAGCTCAATGCCACTAGTACAGTATAGTACCATCTCAACACCCTGTAATGTGGCTAGCTCAATGCCACTAGTACAGTATAGTACCATCTCAACACCCTGTAATGTGGCCAGCTCAATGCCACTAGTGCAGTACAGTACCATCTCAACACCCTGTAATGTGGCCAGCTCAAGGCCACTAGTGCAGTACAGTACCATCTCACCACCCTGTAATATTGCTACCTCAAGGCCACTAGTACAGTACAGTACCATCTCACCATCCTGTAATATGGCTGCCTCAAGGTCACTCAGGCAGTACAGTACCATCTCACCACCCTGTAATGTGGCTACCTCAAGGCTACTCAGGCAGTACAGTACCATCTCACCACCCTGTAATGTGGCTAGCTCAAGGCCACTAGGACAGTACAGTACCATATCTCCACCCTGTAATATGGCTACCTCAAGGCTACTAGGGCAGTACAGTACCATCTCTCTGCCCTGTAATGTGGCTAGCTCAAGGCCACTAGGGCAGTACAGTACCATCTCTTCACCCAGTAATATGGCTACCTCAAGGCCACCAGGGCAGTACAGTACCATTTCTCCACCCTGTAATATGGCTAGCTCAAGGCCACTAGTACAGTACAGTTACCATCTCTATGCCCTGTAATGTGGCTAGCTCAATGCCACTAGTACAGTATAGTACCATCTCAACACCCTGTAATGTGGCCAGCTCAATGCCACTAGTGCAGTACAGTACCATCTCAACACCCTGTAATGTGGCCAGCTCAAGGCCACTAGTGCAGTACAGTACCATCTCACCACCCTGTAATATGGCTACCTCAAGGCCACTAGTACAGTACAGTACCATCTCACCATCCTGTAATATGGCTGCCTTAAGGCCACTCAGGCAGTACAGTACCATCTCACCACCCTGTAATATGGCTACCTCAAGGCTACTCAGGCAGTACAGTACCATCTCACCACCCTGTAATGTGGCTAGCTCAAGGCCACTAGGACAGTACAGTACCATATCTCCACCCTGTAATATGGCTACCTCAAGGCTACTAGGGCAGTACAGTACCATCTCTCTGCCCTGTAATGTGACTAGCTCAAGGCCACTAGGACAGTACATTACCATCTCTCCACCCTGTAATGTGGCCAGCTCAAGGCCACTAGTGCAGTACAGTACCATCTCACCACCCTGTAATGTGGCTTTCTCAAGGCCACTAGGGCAGTACCGTACCATCTCACCACCCTGTAATGTGGCTAGCTCAAGGCTACTAGTACAGTACATTACCATCTCTATGCCCTGTAATGTGGCTAGCTCAATGCCACTAGTACAGTATAGTACCATCTCAACACCCTGTAATGTGGCTAGCTCAATGCCACTAGTACAGTATAGTACCATCTCAACACCCTGTAATGTGGCCAGCTCAATGCCACTAGTGCAGTTCAGTACCATCTCAACACCCTGTAATGTGGCTAGTTCAAGGCCACTAGTGCAGTACAGTACCATCTCACCATCCTGTAATATGGCTACCTCAAGGCCACTAGTACAGTACAGTACCATCTCACCATCCTGTAATATGGCTGCCTCAAGGCCACTCAGGCAGTACAGTACCATCTCACCACCCTGTAATATGGCTGCCTCAAGGCTACTCAGGCAGTACAGTACCGTCTCACCACCCTGTAATGTGGCTAGCTCAAGGCCACTAGGACAGTACAGTACCATATCTCCACCCTGTAATATGGCTACCTCAAGGCTACTAGGGCAGTACAGTACCATCTCTCTGCCCTGTAATGTGGGTAGCTCAAGGCCACTAGTACAGTACAGTACCATCTCACCACCCTGAAATATGGCTACCTCAAGGCAACTAGGGCAGAACAGTACCATCTCGCCACCCTGTAATGTGGCTAGCTCAAGGCCACTAGGACAGTACATTACCATCTCTCCACCCTGTAATGTGGCCAGCACAAGGCCACTAGTGCAGTACAGTACCATCTCACCACCCTGTAATGTGGCTTTCTCAAGGCCACTAGGGCAGTACCGTACCATCTCACCACCCTGTAATGTGGCTAGCTCAAGGCTACTAGGGCAGTACAGTACCATCTCACCACCCTGTAATGTGGCTAGCTCATGGCCACTAGTGTAGTACAGTACCATCTCACCACCCTGTAATGTGGCTAGCTCAAGGCCACTAGGACAGTACAGTATCATCTCACCACCCTGTAATGTAGCTAGCTCAAGGCCACTAGGACAGTACAGTACCATCTCAACGCCCTGTAATGTGGCTACCTCAAGGCCAATAGGGCAGTACAGTACCATCTCACCACCCTGTAATGTGGCTAGCTCAAGGCCATTAGGGCAGTACAGTACCATCTCACCACCCTGTAATGTGGCTAGCTCAAGGCCACTAGGACAGTACAGTACCATCTCAATGCCCTGTAATGTGGCTAGCTCAAGGCCAATAGGGCAGTACAGTACCATCTCACCACCCTGTAATGTGGCTATCTCAAGGCCACTAGGGCAGTACAGTACAATACCATCTCTCCACCCTGTAATGTGGCTAGCTCAATGCCACTAGGACAGTAAAGTACCATCTCACCACCCTGTAATATGGCTACCTCAAAGCCACTCAGGCAGTACAGTACAGTACCATCTCACCACCCTGTAATGTGGCTAGCTCAAGGCCACTAGGACAGTAGAGTATCATCTCTCCACCATGTAATATGGCTACCTCAAGGCCACTATGGCAGTACAGTACCATCTCTCTGCCCTGTAATGTAGCTAGCTCAGGGCCACTAGGACAGTACAGTACCATCTCTCCACCCTGTAATGTGGCTAGCTGAAGGCCACTAGTGCAGTACAGTATCATCCCACCACCCTGTAATGTGGCTTGCTCAAGGCCTCTAGGGCAGTACAGTAGCATCTCACCACCTTGTAATGTGTCTAGCTCAAGGCCACTGGGCAGTAGAGTACCATCTCACCACCCTGTAATGAGGCTAGCTCAAGGCCACCAGGGCAGTACAGTAGCATCTTACTGCCCCGCAATGGCAGACAGGCATCATAATTCCAGCTGCTGCAAGGCAGTTCTGTATTGCCCTCATTGGAGTCCCTTTATCACATTTTTCACCAACAGCAAGACTCATGTGTGTATCCAGCTTCTTGGTCATGATGAGAGTGTGAGTGAGGTGGTTTCTTGTTATGCAATGGCCTCAAGAGGATTAGATAAAATGCAACTAAATTGTATAGTACTTACAGAGGTGCAAATGGACATGTCTATGAAATGGGACCAATCACAACTTGGGGATTCAAGAAGTGAGCAAATCACAGGTTGGGGAGCATGCAGGCATGATTTGGCAATGACAAAAAAAAAGATTGCCCAATCAACAGCTGTGTGCAAGGATGTCTTGCACTTGGGGAACAGTATATATGGAGGCCTTTATGGAAACAGAAGATTGCTATTACAGACATTGGACTACAAGGCAATATTCTGTACCACTGCACTGAACTGGTACATGACGATGATGAGAAGATTTGCCATGGTGACATTTTATGGGACATCCAAGGCAACAAGAGTGGGAATGAAGAGGACATTGTCGCTGCAGGTGGTAAACAGCACACCAACAAGCAGAAAACGTGGGATAATGAATATGCAGTTCCACCAAAAAACACACAGCAAGAAAGCATTAAAATTATTGCCTTGCATTGTACATGTTTAGGGCTATCAGTATAGATATAGGAATTGTGTAAATGCACGCATCTCTTTCAATTGTGGGTTATTTCAAAGTGGATTATTTCAATATATAAATGCAAATGAATAACAAAACAATTAAAACAAATAGAGGTTTTGATTGTGTCCTCTACAGCATTAGCGACTGTGCAGTATTCTCAACAAATATTTCTGTCTTTCACACAGTGTGACATAATCGCAAGGGACAATGAGTCATCAATATATAAGGAGTGGGAAGAACAACTAGAGAAGGAAACAGCAGAGGCACCTGAACATCAGGCAACCACCATGGAAGACAGGGCACATCCAGAGTTGTGGGCACATCCAGAGATGCATCCCAAGGAGCTGGCAGCACATGAGGAGTGGCCACATCCAGATGAGGGAGCACAGTCAGAGGAAAGGGCATTAACGAGGAGCAGTGACATCCAGAGGTGAGGACACAGTCAGAGGAAAGGGCATTAATGAGGAGCAGTGACATCCAGAGGTGAGGACACAGTCAGAGGAAAGGGCAGAACATGGAGTGGACAGTGCAGCAAACAAAAGCAAAGGCAGCAAAGAAAAGAGCACATTCAAGGGTCTTGTGAGGATTCTGAGGAACTGCATCAAACAAGTGCAGCTGGAATGCCAACAGATGAGGGACGCACTAGTGCATATAAAGGTCTAGCAACTCCAGTTGCAGTCCATGATGCAAGAACTGAGAAGGACATTGAGGGACATATGGCTACAAAGCAAATGCCATGGGCATCAATGTCTATTTAGAGGGACAAATCTGCTAGTCTTTTTGAGGGCAATGTGGTGGAGGCTAAGGAAATGGCCCCACATGCAGCAAATCAGGGACACGATGATAGAAGCAACAGCAGCAGGCACTCCACCTGTGCCACCTCAGCCTTCAGTACATGGACCACTACAAGGAAGACATGAGCACAACACACTACATCGCATCATGTGCACAACAGGGCACAACATGGGCTATGCATGAAACCTAGGACTGCCCATGCACCAGATATCTGGGGCGCTTAAGCAACCCTAAGTTGGAATGCTGTGCAGCAAGGGTCCCGATTGCATTGCTACACACCATGGGCAGTCCGCGGGCATATCAGGAGGCATGACCGCACTTTGCACCATTCATTAAGGTGCAGAGTGCTGGGTGGGGGATGCAAGTTATGTGAGGGGAACACCCTGCTGTAAATGTTACACACCTCCAACGATGACACCCACTGACTAGCGGGAATTGGAATCCCCCCATTGTGATGCTCCAGCCCACCTAACTGCATGTTAGGTCTAGGGGCAATCATTTGTGCATTCACCCGTATGTTTCAAATTCCCAGAACCCATACCTGCCCAGAATCCCCTGCTTACATAGAACAGGTGATTTACTACAGGACCTAGGATGGCTATCCCATTGGCTGCCCACCTGTGTCCTGCGATCTGCCTCCATGCAGCTGTGTGCTGGGGGCACAGGGCTGCAGACAGGCAGCTGGCATTAGTGAATGCCAGCCACCGAGTGCCTATCTGCGGGCATGTAACTTTGTGCATAGGCCGCAACATGAACAACAGGGTCATTCTACCTGGCATCAAAATTGTTCTGAGAGAGAGAGAGAGAGAGACAGAGGGATCTGAGGTGCTGATCCAATGACAAGCCAGACAGATTTGCAGCTCTGGTATTTTTGTAGCCTTGTGCCATTTGATATATATTTAGAATAGGCAAATAAAGTAAATTATGGTGACACAAGGGGCCAAAAAGATTTGCCCAGGAACTTGATCAATTTAATTCTAATACATGTAAGGTAGCACTTTGATTTGAACCCACCTTTTATGGGAAAAATAAAAGTCAGGATAAATTGTAGCACTGCAGCCTGTGATGCCAACAACCTGACTTCTGTAGCAAGCTCGGGAGTTGGAAACCTGATCGGTGGTAGGAGGAGGATTGAGTGTCTGAGGGACTTCTCTCCTTCTTTGGGGGGGGGGAGGGATCCTGGTGCTCATCAAACACCTGGTGGAGACCAGGGGTTGGGCACACCAAGCCGAGACGTATGGGACGTGTGGCAGAAGACACCAGGAGAAAGGACTGCTGTGTGACTGAACTTCTCTGCTGGGACTAAAGTAGAAGAACTTTGTATTTGGACCTTTAATTTAGGGTAAAAAACCTAACATACAAAAACAAACAAAAAAAGGGTGTTTGGGTTAACTGAACTGAATGGGTATCTGAAGAGTTATCTAGGTGTAAATCTCAGGTGACTGAAAGGACTTAACTGCTGTGAGGTTTAAATTACTTGTAGAAAGATCTGGTAAGTAGGGGGAGTGGCTTAGCTAGAAGGAAGCTACATTTAAAGACTGCCTAGAAAGTTTCAGCTAATAGCTTGGCAGAAGACACCAGGAGAAAGGACTGCTGTGTGACTGAACTTCTGCTGGGACTATATTGCCTCCTTCCTCCCCTCCACCCAAAGCTAGTTCTATTTTTATAGGCACAGGATTTGACTGACAACAAGAACTTCCTGTTTAGGGGCAGGAAGGAGTGATCACAGAACCACCTGGGACCCACCATCCTAGAAGGGTAAGAGTAGCTCTCCGGCCCCCTCTAGCTGCTGGAGGTCTGCCTCTGAGCAAGTAAGTGGTCTACTGAGAAATATAGGATATTCTTGTCTCAGAACAGGACAATCAGGAGCTTAAAGGGCACACAGGCAGAAAGTAAGGAGAGAGAGAGACAAAAAAAACAGAGGAAAGAGTAAGGATTGCAAATAGTTGCCAGAAATAAGACATGATTGGAGTGGTGTAGTGCAGTGGCTGTGGAGCAGCAGTCTTCCAGGAGATGTTCTGGAGGATGCGGTGTTGTCCCATCTGCAGGCACCTCTCTGGGCTGAGGGAGGAGGTTGCTTATCTCCAGGCTGAGTTGGCCAGGATTTGTGGGACCTCCTCTTCCATCCAGGGACCACCAGTGCCACTGCCATTGCCTCAGAGGTTGCCAAGAAAGAGGAGTGGTTGGACCACAGTGGGCTCAGGGAGGGTGAGGGTGGTGGAACAGAGGCACATCCCTCCAGTTGTACCTCTCCACAATTCTTATGCCATTCTGGCAAAGTGTGGTTCCTCTATGGAGGCACCCACAGTGGAGACCAAGGAGGATGCTGGGAACCTCCACAAAGGAGACCTACAGGAGGGTGGCAGGGGACCCTGCAGTGGAAGGAAACAACTCCTGGTGGGGGACTCCATTGTTAGGAAGGTAGAACTGGGGGAGGAAGGGGAGAGGGAGGTAAGGTGCCTGCCTGGCGCCATGGCTTGGAGGGACAGGGAGTGAATCCTCAGGATTGCCAGAGCAGCTGCACAGGGGAGGGAGCTGGATGTCATTGTCCACCTAGGGACAAATGACCTGGCTAAGAAAGGGATTAGAGAGGTGCAGGAAGAGTTTGTGGAGATTGGGAGGGCCTTGGTCAAGTAGCACGCATGGTAACCTTCTCGGAGGTGCTACCCATCTATGGCATAGGAGAGACTAGGGTGTTCCGCACCATGGGATTCAATCAGTGGTTGAAAACTGGTGGAGCTCAGGATTTGGCTTCATTGGGGACTGGGGGTCCACCTGGAGTGATGCAAGCCTATACTGGCATGATGGGCTGCATCTGTCTGGGAGGGGATCCGGGATCCTAGGTGATAGGTTTACATGCTTCATTGGCAAGCTTTTAAACTAGCCAAGGGGAGGCACTGGAAAGGAGCAGGAAAATCCTAGCCCCCCCCAAATAATCACGGTAGTAAGTGCGCAAACACCAACATAGAGGTGTCGATGAGAGAAGGGCAGGGGTAAATGGAGAAAGTGACAAAGGCAGAAGGACAGGGATGGGGCAAAAGGGAGTAAGGCCATCAGGAAATGGAGGGTAATGAGTACCAATGCCCGTAGTCTGGGCAACAAGCTCCCTGAGCTGATGGCCTTAATGGAAGAGGGATGCCTGGATATCGTAGCAGTCACAGAAACATGGTACACAGAGAACCATGACTGGATGTTAACATACCAGAGTACATAACCTACAGGGAGAGACAGGCAGGGAGAAGAGGGGAGGAGTACTATCTATGTAAAGGAAGGGATAAAAGCAACTGAACAAAAGAGTAAACAGGGAGGCGAGGAGGCACTGTGGGTCACCTTGAGACTGGAAAGGGCACCACAATCCGCACAGGGTTGTGTACAGACCCCATGTCAGGGGAAGAAATGGACAAGGATATGATAGAAGGCATTCTTAGAATGGCAGAGAAAGGGAGATACTGTTGATGGGAGACCTGAATATGCCAGATGTTAACTGAGCACATTTGCTGCAGCCACATCCAAGAGAGGGCCATTCTTGATGCCCTACAGGTGGCAGGCATCAGACAGCTAGTTTCAGGAACCCACTCATGAGGGAGCAATCTTAGACCTCTACTCTCAAATGGGGGCAGTGAGAGGATCTCAGACCTAGAAGTGGGTTGCCATCTGGGACAAATGACCATCAAACAGTGTGGTTCATGTTAAACTCAGCTACAGAGTCAAGCCATACAAAAGTGAGGGTACTGGACTTTAGGAGGGCTGACTTTGGCAAGATGGGAGAGTGCCTCAGAAAAGCACTAGCAAACAGGCTAGAAGGAGATGTGGAGCAACAATGGGGAATTATCAAAACTGTCATCACAGAGGCAACAAGCCTTTGTGTGAAGCAAATAAACAAATCAAAACAAAAGAAAAAGCCACTATGGTTCTCAAAAGAGGTGGCTGTGAAAGTCAGGAAGAAAAAGATAGCATTCGAAGTATAAGGAAACACAGAAGGAGCAGGACAGAAGTGTCAAGTTAAGGCAGAAGGAAGCAGGGAGGGAAGTCAGAATAGCAAAGGCCCAAACTGAGGAAAGATAGCCAACTCAGTTAAGAAGGGGATAAAACCTTTATAGGTACATCAGCGAGAAAGACAAAGGGAGGGATAGTGAGGCTGAATAGAATGAGCGGTGGGGGTGGCAGGAGGGGACAGTGAAAAAGCAGGAATACTGAACGAATATTTCTGCTCAGTATTCTCAAAGAGAGGGGAAGTGCCTAATCCAATTAACAGAAGCACTCTTGATAGGGGGTCGATCCCAGTCCTTTCACAGAAGAAAGGGTTCTGCAAGAACCCTAAAATGAAGGTGGACAGAGCAATGGGTCCTGATGGAATTCACCCTAGAATTCTAAAGAATTAAGGGAGGAACTAGTGAAACCACTGGCTACTCTTTTTAATAAATCATGGGAGGATGGTGTGGTACCCGAGGACTGGAGGAAGGCGGATGTGATTCCCCTTCACAAAAGTGGGACCAAGACAGAGGCAGGAAACTACAGACCTGTCAGTCTGACCTCTGTGGTAGGGAAAGTGATGGAGTCACTTCTGAAGGAAAGAATAGTTGAGTACCTAGAGGCCAGTGGAGCACAGGACCCAAGGCAGCATGGGTTCATGGCGGGAAGGTCATGTCAGACAAATCTAATAGATTTCTTTGACTGGGTGACCAAAGTACTAGACCAGGGAGGGGCTGTGGACATGGCCTACCTAGACTTTAGCAAGGCATTTGACACAGTCCCACACAAAAGATTAATAGCTAAATTAACCAGCCTTGGAGTGGGACCCAGGGTGGTAGCCTGGGTAAAACATTGGCTGGACAACAGGACACAGAGGGTAATTGTAAATGGAGTCCACTCTGAAGAAAGGGGGGTTACTAGTGGGGTACCGCAGGGTTCAGTATTGGGTCCAGTCCTTTTTAATGTCTTCATCAGTGACATTGCAGAGGGACTGGAAGGAAAAGTATGCCTTTTTGCAGATGACACAAAGATCTGCAACAGGGTTGATACACAAGGAGGCGTGAAAAGGATGAAAAGGGACTTGGCAAGGTTGGAGGAATGGTCAGAAGTATGGCAGCTAGGATTCAATGCAAAGAAGTGCAAAATAATGCACCTGGGAAACAAGAACCAGGGAAGAATACACAATGGGTGGGGAGGTAGTAACAACAACAAAAAGGAAAGGGACCTGGGGTAATCATATCAGATGACCTTAAGGTTACAAGCAATGTGAGAAGGCAGTAGGGAGGGCTGGGGATATACTGGGATGTATGAGAGAGGCATCATCAGCAGAAACAGGAGTTGTTATCCCTCTGTACAGACAGTTGGTGAGACCCCATCTGGAGTACTGTGTCCAGTTCTGGAGACCCCATCTCTGCAAGGACATAGACAGGATAGAGGCAGTCAGAGGAAGGCAACTAAAATGGTGCAGGGTCTGCAAGAGAAGCCGTATGAGGAGAGACTAAAGGAGCTTAATATGTATACCCTTGAGGAAAGAAGGAGAGGGGACATGATAGAAACTTTTAACTACCTCAGTGGAATCAACAAAGTCCAAGAGGGTAGCATCTTTCAGAAAAAGAGACTTGCAAGAACAAGGGGACACAATTTAAAGATAGAAGGAGGGCGGTTCAGGGGCAATGTGAGGAAGTATTATTTCACAGACAGGGTAGTGGATGCATGGAACAGCCTTCCTGAGGAGGTTGTAGGGTCTAAAACTGTGGGAGAATTCAAGAATGTACGGGACAGACATAAGGCAATTCTTGTGGGGGGTAGGAAGAAATAGGCTGTTGGTTAACTAGGATCTGCGGCCTATCCTGTAGGTAGGGAAATGGGCAGACTAGATGGGCCTAGCGGTCCTTATCTGCCGTCAAAGTCTATGTTTCTATGTCTATGTTTCTTTGTGGCAGCTGTCGACGCATGTGACGCGGGATTGTACAGCATGTGTCATGACAGCATTGCACCTCTGAAAGGGCAAAGAAAACAGGAACAATGACACAAACTGGTAAGATGACACCAGTCTCCTGCAGGCCCTGCATCCACTATCAGGGCAGCAGTCCATGCAAGCCTGATCCTGTCTCTGGTGGGGTTTGGGGAACCCTGCCAACCCCGCCAGGGAGGGTACACCCTGGGGTAACAGCTAGATGAGGTAAATCCTAGAGGATGCTGGCGTGACAGAGCTGGGGAGACTGAAGGATGGACATCCACTGATATAAAATGCATACTGCATACTGTATCTGTATTTGTATACTGTATTTGTATTTGTATATTGTATTTGCATTTGTATACTGTATTTGCATTTCTATTTGTATACTGTATTTGCATTTGTACACTGTATTTGTATTTGCATACTGTATACTGTATTTGTATACTGTATACGGTACACTGTAGACTGTAGCTGTGTACTGTATTTGTATTTTGTATACTATATCTATATACTGTATATTGTATCTGTATACTGTATTTGTATACCGTATTCTGTATCTGTATACTGTATTTGTATACTGTATACTGTATTTGTATACTGTATCTGTATACTGTATTTGAATTTGTATACTATATACTGTATTTGTATACTGTATCTGTATTTTTATACTATACACTGAATTTGTATACTGTATTTGTAGTTGTATACTATATTGGTATAATATATTTGTATTTGCATACTATATACTGTATTTGTATACTGTATTTGTATTTGTATTTGCAAGTCTGGTGTTTGTATTTGCAACGTTTCATTTGCACTGTGGGTTCAGCAAAATATTTTATCTAAATGTTCTTACTTATAGTGTTTTTGTCAGAAATTAGTTTTTATTTTACTCACTCCATCTACGCATTATGCCATTATGTTTTTGTTGTTGGAAAATAAAAGCTAGGAAAATAATTTGACTTCTAGCTCCGTTATGTTCATTGAAAAATTGAAAAATACCAGACAGAAAATGTATACACAGATGCCATCAGTACCACGGTATACTATAAAGAAATAAAAAATAAAAGCAACTTATTAGCCTGGAAAAACTTGAATAATAAAGTAAATGTGTGACAGGGAGGGTGGCAGAGCTTATGATAGCAAGGGAAAAATGATACATGTAGTCTGCTCTCTGCTTATCATGCTTGCTAGTCATGTGTGTGTCGGGGGGTGGGGTACAAGAATGACCTTTACTAAAATACAAAATTTGGTGCAATCAGACACAGATTTGCATTTGGTGTTGCTTGTAACATGTGTTCCAGGTTGCTAGAGGATCACCAAGCATGCCAAACAGAACAATGGATCAAAAACCACCTAGAGGAGTATGGAAGCATTACAGTAGTCAGTATTTTTTGCTCCAACATCATCCTATCCTTATGGTGTTCCACAGCAAGCTAAATTGGCTGATACTGTTCATTGTGGTAGTGGCCACTACTGTAGCCTAATGCAGGTTTTACCCTTGGGAAGCAAAAATAGAGGTAGGAGCTATACACTGTGTGAGGCTCTCATTGCTGCAGTGGAGGAGAAAAAGAACCTGGGGGGGTCACAATATGGAAGGGACTGCAGGATGCAAGCAGTGTACTGCTGCTGTCAAGAGGGCTGTTGGGGTGGATCAAAAGGGGGGTGATCAACAGGGCCAGGGATGTTATCCTGTCTCTTAAGGCCCAGGTCAGGCCCCCTTGAATACTGTGTGAAGTTCTAAGCTCCTTAATACATAAAGGTCACCGAGGCAGTCAAAAGGCTGCAACGCAGAGTCATCAAAAAGGAGAGGGATGTGGAAGATAAAAGATATTAGCTCCCGGGAGGCTGGTGGCCCTCAACATGTTCACGATGAAGAAAAAATATCTGGGTGGGCTCTCATTCTTTCACATTCTCAAAAGTGTCAACAAGACTGAAGAGTGAGAGATGTTTGAGCTGGTATTCTGTGGCAAGATGTAAGGAAACCCATAAAACTCAGGGGTAGTAATTTTAGGGGTAACATTAGGAGGCACTTTTTCTTCCAGAGAGCAGTGCACCTATGCAGCAACATACTAGTGGAGACGATGAACATGGAGACAGTATGGGTCTTTGAGGTAAGTCTGGACTCACTTCTGCTCTCCAAGTGAATCCCAGGGTACCCTGAGTAGTAGGCTACATGGGGAATTCTTATAAATTAGTGCCTATTTGCACAGTATTTATCTTGGTCAGTGCTTATGAAGTGGGGTGGGGCATAACTAATGAGTCTAGAGCTCCTTCCTATGCTAAACATCTGCGTTACAATGTTGCAAGCAGAGGATTATGATGTAGAGCGTAGACAAGCAACCGAAGCAAATGAAGTTTGCTGGTCCATGGCTCCATTGGTCTTTGAAAGTCTGAGGTTTTGTAGTTGGCATGCAATGGATACAGTGTTTGAATGTAAAATGATTATATTACCAAATTTTACAAATCCCAGTGGGAGCACTTGCTATCAACACTACTGAAAGTGTGAAACGAGGTGTTGGGGGGGGGGGGATGGTATTCCCAGAACATGGCAATACACAGCCATTTTGGTAATACCAAAGCCAGGCAAGAACCCCCTGGATTGCTCTGGATACAGGCCAATCTCAGTCCTGAATGTGGACTATATAGAGGACAGTGTATGAATGATCATACACAACAAGGATGTTTTTCACTCAAGAAGTTTCCACGGTAATTGTAGATCATGAGTGTGCAGCTCGAGAGGTCTCGTTACCATGGAAACCTCAAGAGTTAAAAATGTCCGTGTTGTGTATGTTCACTCTTACACTGGCTTTTAAAGTGTATGGGCAACCATAAATTGAAGTATTTCTCCTTATGTTTGCATTTTTGCTCACCGCCACTCTCACTGCCGCTTCGCGAAAAGGTTAGTTTAGTTTAGTTTTAGTTTATTGTTCTAGGAATTACTACCTTTGAGCCAGAGGCTCTTTTACCAAGGTTCCACGTCAATTAGGTACAGTACAAAAGGTTACATAGATAACACAACAATTTGTATTGTGTCAAGAGCAAGAAAACATATACAAATACATATCAAATCATTTGTGCAAAAGGACATGAGATATCAATAATTACATTATTATTACAAGAAAGAGGTCATGCCAGATTAGGAGAAACAAATAGGGAAAAGTCCAGAACAGAGAGGGTAAGTGAAAGGTGTGGGGAGCAGACAATAGCAGGAGAAAAGGTTTCCCAAACATGTCTTTGTCAAATAACGGGACAGGGTGGGTAGTAAGAAAATAGGAGGTTTAATCAGGGCAGTCACAGGAGCTGGAGGTGGCAAGGTGAGAGAAAAGTCTTGATTTGAAAATACCTAGAGAGGTGGAGGCAGTAATATGAGTGCTGAGGGCATTTAGCCAGCTGGGGGCATGATAGGCAAATGATCTTTGTCCCTGAGAAGTCTGGCATCGGGGGACTTGGAGAGGCTGGTGTTCTGATCTTCTGGTAAAACGGTGCTAGCGCTCGGGCATAACAGGTCTTGGATACAGGGTGGAGTGAGGCCCAGAGTGGATTTTTTCACCATCAGGCAGGTAAGGTACTTTATCCGGTTTGAGAGTTGCAACCAACCTGAGTCAGCATAGAGTTCACATGTGTGGGTACGTCGATGTGCACCAGTGAGCAACTGACAGGCCTTATTTAGGATGTTGTAATGCGACTAAGTGCCGTAGTAGTGGCAGATCCGCATATAACTAAGCCAATTGTCAACGACTGAGATGATAGAGGATTGGATGGCAATCCTCAGTGCAGAACGGGTAAGAAGCTGTCGGTTCTGATACAGAATCCCAATTCGCTGATTAATAGTTTTTGCTATACTATCAATGTGAGTTGCAAAGGTTAGACCTTGATCAAAGTTGATTCCAAGATATTTGAAAATTGGCACTTGTTCAAGGGTATTTCCTAGGTATGTATTAATGGTGAGTGGGACTTGCGCTTCTTGTTTTGAGGGTTAGAGAAGAGCATGGATTTAGTTTTTTGTGGTTTAGAACCAGCTTATGTTCAAGGAACCACATCTCAACTTTGGAAAAAGCATGCTGAAGGTTGAGGCGTAAGAGGTTCGGATCTTTATGAGTGGCAAGAATCATGGCATCGCTGGCATAGAGGATTATTTGTTCAGGCAGGATTTGGGGAGGAGTCAGGAAAAGGCTGAAAAGGTGGGGGCCCAGGATGGATCCCTGGGGAACTCCTGAGCGAACCGGTTTTGAGTCTGAGAGAACTCCAGCTACTTTTACAGATTGAGAGCGCTGAGCAAGGTAATTTTTTACCCAGTCACCAGGACCCTGCAAGAGCCCTAGGGATAGTAGTTGTTTGATAAGTAGGCCATGGTGAACTGTATCAAATGCCTTGGTTAAGTCAATGTAGACTGCTCCAGTTAGGTTTCCTTTGTTCATAGCATTGTGGATTGCTCCTGAGAATTCAAGTAGGGCAGTCGATGTGCTGTGCCCTTTCCTAAATCCATGCTGCTGAGTGCATAGGATGTTGTGCTTTTCCAGGTAGTCTGAAAGTTGGTCCGCCACCAAGCGTTCAAGGGCCTTAGAGAGAGGTGGTAGTATTGATATCGGGCGATAGTTACCAGGCAGTGACTTATCACCACTTTTGTGCACCGGAGTGACAACTGCAGCCTTCCATTTCCTAGGAAATTGGCTGTAGCAAAGGGAGAGACTGAAAAATTTTGTGAGGGGGAGCAGTACTTCCTCCAGAGTGAGGGACAGAAGTTTAAGGTCAATAGTGTCGCTGCTTGCTCGGGACTTAGAAATGGCCTTCTTTACATATTTATAGACTTCATGTGCCTTTACTAGTTTGAAATGGAAGGGTGGTTTGGTTGGAGAGGCAGTAGTAAAAGTAGAAATTGGAGGGTCAGCATCAGTGAAGAAATCAGATGAGAGAACACCACTAAGGTCCATTAAGGTATCATTTAGGGTGTTTGCAATGATCTCTGGGTCTAATGTAGTGGTTCCATCCACATTCATTATTGTAGGAGAGGATTTGGACTGCTGACCCATGATATTGTTTATGTTGTCCCAGAAGGATTTCCCTTCGCCCCAGGAGTTGGAGAGGGCATTCTTGATGTAGGAGCTCTTCATCAAGCGGATCTGTTTAGTACAGTGGTTACGAGCCTGTTTATACTTTTGAATGTCCGACAGAGTGCCAGTAGCTCTTGCAGTGGCCCAGAGGTGATCCTACTTTTGAGTTGTGCCAATAGCTTTGCCGGAGCCAGGGATTTGTGAGTGCTTTGATTTTGGCGCTTTTTACTGGTGCATAGGTGTCACAGGCAGTGTTGAAAGTAGTAATAAAGTAATCAAGGGCTAGGTCAACATCTTGAGTTTTGTAAATCAAGGACCAGTCTATCTGCCTAAGACAGGTCTCGAGATGAGTAAGGTTGCCATAAGGTAGGACTCTGCTATAGATGATTTTTGGAGGCAACTTACAAAACTTATTTGTCCAGGTACATATTATTGGACAGTGATCACTGAGCGAGTCAGGGAGAACACTTACATTGGTTACACGGGTAGGGTGGCTGGTAAGGATCCAGTCAATGAGGGTGCTGTTCCCTGATTTGTAGTTTTTCCTGGTAGGGGAGTTTACCACTTGTGTTAAATTTGCTGCTAGGATAGCATCTTTGTTTGACCCTGCATCAGGAGCAAGCCAATTTATATTAAAGTCCCCAAGGAGAAGGAGTTCGATGTGAGAAGGTTGTGTACTTATGAACTCGAGGACAGCGTGTAGGCCGGAATCAGGAACTTTTGGTGGGATATAGACAGCAGCAATCGTGAGGACTTTGTTTTGGGCACCAAGTAGTATCTTGATAGGGAGGAGTTGCACTGATGTTTCTGTGGTGGGGTAAGAACCAGGGAGACAGGTGAGGTAGTCCTTTATGTAGGTTGCACACCCACCACCCCTTTTCGAGGTCCTATCCTGCTTGAATATCTTGTAGCCTTGTATAGAGATGGCATGATCCAGAGTATTAGGTGTCAGCCAAGTTTCGACGATGGCAAGGATATCCGGGTTGTGCTGGCTGGTAAAGATTTGAAGGGAGGCCAGTTTTGGGAGGAGACTGCAGATGTTTAAGGTAGCAATTTTGAGTCCCCCCTCCATTTTGGCAGGCTTTGTTGTACTGTAGGAGACAGGGCCAGGATTTGAGTGGACACTTCCTGATATCAAGAGGAGGAGGAGTAGGAATTTAAGAGACAGTTGCTGTACTTCATAGTCAATAGAATTACACTTCTGAGGCTTATGCGACTTGGACCAGTGCAGGTGTCTAGGGACCCAGAGCAAGGAGGTTGTTAGTAATAGAGGATGATATGCCCATTTATCCTTGTTGTAGTTTGTCAGTTGCACCCAGTCACTTGCAAATAGGTACCTGGTGGATAAGCCAAAAGCCAAAAGAATGATCAACAGCTGAGGTCCAGAGTCACTGAAATGTAAAAATTCCTGAAGGTGATTAACTGTGCCTGCACATATGCAGGATGTGAAATCCCTTTGTCTGTATGCTTCTTTGTCATTCAAACAGGTTGCTGAAAAGCCCACATACAGATCATGGAGTAGGTCAGACGAAAGTGTGGATTCCAGCAGGACCCAAAGTCACAAAGGTTGTCAGATGTAGTTGCTTCACTTATGTTTTGCTTGGGGTAGCTTCCAAAAAGTTGATTTTAAAATGAAAATAAAGATACCTGATGATGATTTTTTTGCAGAAATCCAGTCCAGGAGACTTTCATGGATATAGTGAGCAAGAATGGTATAGTTACCACAAGCAGAAAAACATGTAAATCCACAAAAACTAAGCAACAGACACAGACAAACACAAGCAGCCACCACACAGACCCAGGGGCGTTAGTGAAAAACAGGTTAGTGATGTGCACATGCGCAAACATGTTCCATGTTGTTATGCTGCAGTAGCTACATATGTAGTGCAGCATAACAGCAAGGATGATGTAGCTACTGCAGCACAACAAACCTATTCTAGGGATGGATTTCCATCCCTAACAACATTCTATCATACATTATAAATTTTGTATGGTCATGAAGACGTGAAGGCTTGATCCCCTCCTACCCTCCATAATACACCTAGACCAAACCAGCTTCATCTGGGCCAAGCAGACACAGCATAAAACCAGGTGTACCCCCCACATTCTCCACCATATTCATACCACAGCCACACCATCACTGCTGGTCAGTCTTGATGCTGAGAAAGCATTTGACCAGGTTTCCTGGCTCTACGTGTTAGCTGTGCTAGGGATGCTAGGATTCCCAGTCACCTTCATTTCCCTCCTGCAGAGGATATACCAGAGCCTCAGGCATTCATCGGGATTAATGGTCACATCTCTCTCTCCTTATACTTCAGCCGTGACACCCGACAGGGTTGTTCCCTGCAACCTTTGCTGTTTGCAGTTTACATAGAACCCCTAGCACAAGCCATCCATTAAATTTATTTATTTAGTTTTTGTTGACCGGGTAAGTGCACTAGACAAATTCTGCCTATTTTCAGGCACGACCCGGGGGAGGGTGATACAGATGAATGTCAACTGACCTTGAACCAGATTAACTCATTATACCCTAGGCAGCCATTTTGTATCAGGAGAATCAATTGATGGTTCGGACTTCATACAGAGCTATTTGGTACAATGAGTTAAGTTGTTGGTGGTATTATTTAGTGAATGGGGGAAATTTAGCCAGGACACTGGGGAAATTCCTCTATTCTTGCTGTAGAGGGCCCTGCCGCTGTCTTGGCTGCTGGTCAAGATATCAGATGGAAGTGCTGCCGAGAGGATGGACGCTGTGGAGGTGGGGGAGCAGGCCTCCTCTCCCATCTCTGTAAACATAGGGGCCGTTTCAGCCAAAGAGGACTCGAGAACTCTAAACCAGCCGGATATTTTTTCTGAAAGGGAGTTGGTGCATTTACTTAATGTGAGCCTGAATGACTTAATGGAGATTGAAGACAACCAAGATATACCTACCGCTACTTCAGATGCTCGAACGCAACTTGACAGTGACAGTCCTGAGACTATCAGTCTTCTCCGTCAACTGGACACTGAGGAGTGGAAATTTTATATTACAAAAACAAAACAGAAGCAGAAGATTCGCCAGCTTTGGACTGACAGCCTGCCTGATGCTGTCAAAGCTTCTCAGCTGTACGAACCTCAGACTCAGTTAAAGGAGCTGTCGTCTGCCAGTAACCTAGCTCAGACTTGTGCTGCATATACCTCAGATCCAGTTTCACCTCTACCTGTAAGTACTGCACCTCCCTCTAGACTTACTAATGCTCCCCAGAGTGTTGCTTCTACTGCTTCTGTAACTAACAAACAAAATCTCCCTTGTTCCATGGAGTCAGCTTTGCAGAGAGTGGGCTGGGAAAGACAAACGGACACTAATGTTTGGATTTCTGGGACTTCTCCAATCTGCATGCCAACAGCTGTGGATTTCCCTGCTTTACTGCACTCTTCTGGAACTTTAAACCACCCCATTTCAGAGGGAAACCAAGATTCTGACCCCTATCTCTCCCGGAGAATCTTATGCTCATGCAGAACCCTACTTTACACATACAGCAGTCCCCCTGATACTATACAACAATTACCTGACCAGGCCCCATCTCGACGGATAGCTGCTGCACTAAATACTAAACCTGAAGGCGATAAATAGAGAATAATGCATATGTAGGGAGTTGATAAGGAGTTTTTTCACACACCCAAGTTGTGTGATAATATGTAAACCTCAAGGGCGAAGCTCGAGAGGTTTTAGTATTATCACACAATGAGGCTGTGTGAAAAAACTTCATTTCTATCCCCTACATATGTTTTATTTTTTTATAATAACTGGCACTAAAACAAATTCAATAGAAGTATTACCACTATGAGGAGAAGCTAGACGACAACGCTCATACTTCATACTAGTAAACCGCCCCACGCTATTCAAAGACTGACATCACATAACATGCTAGCGTGGGGGCATGCCTACTAGTAAGGAAGTAGGAGCGTTTTGGCAGCGGGTCTCCGTGTTGGTTTTACTAAATAAATGCATGCTGAACACATACAGATCTGTAAACCAGAGGGTAAGCTAAAGAATGAATGTAAAATGGTTACGCTTTCTCATTTGGATCTGTAAGTTATGCTATGAGTTTGAATCTGTTTACTTTGGAATGCGAGTCTTTTTTCATATCAACCTGCGGGTTGATATGACTTTTTACAGTTCTCGAAAATGGGTTGATAACAGGGATCACCAGTTACTATAAAATCTTTTTCCCCCTGTTTCAACTCCCAATCTTATCAGCCAAACGGCACAATGCAGTTAGGCTTTCTCATGTGGGTGGCAAGTCTGAACCTCCTGACCATCCTTTTGTGGCTCAAACTTTATTGAAAGACTCCATGAAATGTTTTCACATGAAATGTATGCTTTAATTCATACCTCTGGAGAGACTAACTTCGATGTCAGCTTTAAAACCACCCGTGGACTTGAACGTTTCTGGACCAAATACTATTCTTTGAAAAAATCTCCATTATGGACCCCCTTGTTGGCTACCCCCTTAGTAAGCCTGCTTACAAAACAATTACCATTCTATTTCGTAATGAGGGGGTTGATGTGGCTGACATGCTATACTGGTTAAAAATGAGAAGTACAGCATTGGGAGAGCCAGATGCCGTACTTGACTCTGAGAATATATGGACAGGGGGATGGAAAATTAAAGTGTTACTAAGATCTAATGATACTGGGTGGAACATCTTCCTAATTCTGTTTTCCTGGGCCGAGACAGGGGGGTATTGTTTTATCCTGGTCAGTCGACGGCCTGCTATTGATGTGGTAATCCTAGCCATCTCAGTAATGCTTGTGATACTGTAAAATGCAATCTTTGTGGGGAACTGGGACATTTGGGTACTCATTGTTTAAATGAATGTTGTTGCAACTTATGTGACGAGTCAGGACATACCTACCAAAACTGTACCAGGGCTGCCCATGACCAAGACCACCATGATGATGGGGCAGACCAGCACTTCATTATCTCACAGGCCCAGAAGGTGAAAATTAGGCTTAGACAAGGCTCTCTTCCTTCTAATGTGCCCCCAGATAATGCTACTATATTGATTACTTCCCTACTCCCCCTGAAGTGGACCCCCCCTCCACAGCCTTTTCACGTTACTCTCCCTTCCCATTCCCTTCGTCCTGACTCTGATTCACTTCTGCCTGTGATTACAGATCCGCCAGTGCAGCCTGAGATGCCCCCCCCCCAGAGCTCACTCCAAAAGGATGTAGGCGTTCCACCAGATCTAGGCCCCAGGCAGCCCCTCTACTAAAACTAATAAGACCTCCCCTATTAATCTATCAAACCAGCATGAGATCTTGAAAAACGTTTCTGAAGATTCTGGAGAAGCCACTGACACTTACTCTATTGCTTCCTGTCTCCATGAAGTAACTACAGACACAGAAATTCCTTCACAAGGAAGAGGATCCCAAAAAAGGAAAGCTAAAACTAAAACAAGAGGGAAAACCCCTGTAACTAGGAAAAAGTAAAATGCCATAGTCTCATAATGGACAGCACCTTGTCTTGCCATACTATTAACATTAATAGTATTAAAAGGCATAGTAAAAGGCTTGCTGTAGTTTCCTTTCTTAATTTTCTACGCTTTGTTTTAATTTTTTTACAAGATACTAAATTCTATACCACGTCTGAAGTACGGCAAGCCCAAAGAGATTGGCTCCGTGGGCCCTCATTCTGGTCCATAGGCCAAGAGTCCTATTTAGGTGTGGGTATACTGGTAACAGTACCGAATTTTCAACTTATCAAACTATATGATATCTTTCCAGGCAGGGTTCTTATACTTCATGTCCTTGTTCACAGAATACCTTACCAACTAATAACTCTTCATGCCCCTCAAACTAAATCTGCTCAAGTTGAACTTTTTTCCCCCTGATACAGCCTTATTTACATACTTCAAAACATGTTACATTTTCTGGTGATTTTAACTGTGGGCTGAGTTTATCAGGCAAATGTTTGCATGCTAAAACCCATAAACTTTATTGTGACTCACAAGCTTTATTTAGAATTTCACGCACAGTCCGGCTACGTGAGGCTTACTTAGAGTTCACTGCAAAACATACTCCTACCTTTCAAAAAGGAATTTTAACCACTAGAACAGATGACATTTTCATGTCCCACACTATCTGTACTACAGCAGCCATGGTTCAATCTCTACAGTTTTCTGACCAAAAAATGGTCTTCATCACACTTGGCACTTCCCCGACCATATCTAAGGACCCTGGGTTCTGGAAGTTTAATACTAATTTACTACAGGATAATACGTTTCTTACTGAACTTCGATGCTTTTTGGCTGCTAGAAAATCTATTTTTATTTGCTTTCAGAACCCAGTAGACTGGTTGATGGATATGAAATCTGACTTAATTATGTAACCCCCTTGTTACCCGGGGTTACTAGAATCCCAGTAAGACCTAGTAGTAGGCAGGGAAGGCAGCTTTTGAAACTCCAGTTAAATGGATTTCACAATGTCTCACTGTTCTCAGTCTCGGCTGAGACTGAGGGATGACATCACCAATAGAACTTTCGCAGCTGCATAAGCCACATTGGAATCTGCAGCAAAGGGAGTTAGATAGAACGTTGGGAATTTTAAAGGAGAGTCTGCAGTTTGTCTTCAGTAAGTGAAGTTGGAAGTAGGGAGCTTGCTGTTAAGCAGCTCAGTAAAGGCTCTTGGAGCCTCAGCCCAGACAGAGGGCTACTTTTCAGTAATAGGGTGTGTGTCTCCACCTTAAAGAGAGACACAGGTGTAGTACTCAAGTGGTGGCGACCGCTGTTTTTGGGTCTCAGTGCCCCCTCCCTCTGGGGGGGTGAGAAGGTTTCCCTGCAGATTCCTGGGGCAACCCCCTTAGTTCTGCTTGTGGAGGAAAAGCTGCCTGTTCATTCCAGTATTTATTTTGGGAGAAAAGAAGATTTGTGAGTCACCTGGGGGGCACCTGCAGCGTGGGGTGAGTGTCTGCTCTGGCTAAAAAGGGCCTGTGTTTTCACCCTGGGACTTGTGTGATAATGTGGGATTGAACTACTAAATATTGGGAAGCCTAGAGAAATGGGCCAAGCAAAGTAAAAGTAGTTTCAAGTTCCTGAGTTTGTTGATGCAAATAATATGTAGAGGAGATGTGACAGACGCTCTACCCTTAATCTACATTTAAAAGTTCAGTAAAGGAATTGTTCAGTTTTCCAGAGAAATGGCCGGGTATGGGCTGTGGGAGCTGGAGGTGGGTGGCCCCCCCCATTTTTAGTGAACAGGTCCACCTCTACGGATTTCTTCTGTGGTTTTCTACTTTGCCTCAGGCACTTGGCCAGTGATGGGGGAAGTACCTAGACGTGGGATTGTAAGGAAAATTCTCTCTAGGAGTCGCAGGCTCTAGTGTGATGTGGGGAGCCACAACAGGATAATTGGTTCATTCCTCAAATGGACTGCGGATCAAGTGGCCGGCAGGGGAGCCGGGCCAGTGGGGAAAACCCAAGTGTGTACAAGTCAGGCTGTGTACCCAAAGCTGCGTGCAAATCCAGGCTGTGTGCCTGGTGGGTTCACAGTCTGAGGGCTGGAAATGATGATAAAGTGTTCTGTAGTCTCTAATCTGCATTACCAGGAAATGTAGCCCCATGGGGGGTCCGTCTATGTTTTGTTTGTTCAGCTAGTATGTGAATAAAAGCCACACTGAAGAATCCCATTCCTGGTTCTGGACATTACAGTTATTGCTTCCTGTGTTCAGATTTACTTGGGTGCCCCTGTGCAGAGTAGCCAAACCTAGGTCCCCCTGTGCCGAGTAACCTCATCCTCCCCGAACCCAGGTCCCCACCAGGTACTGCTGTCAGCTTCAACAGCATGCCACCTGTTGTTTTGGCAAAAAGGCAGGGGTGAGGGGTTACAATTACTTTTCTAAAACAATATAGTAAGCATAAATGTAATACCTCGCTTAAAATATTTACAACAGCGCCACCATTACAAGTTTATACACCATCTCCTGTACTACACGACAGGACCTTACCTAACCAATTAAATCTGTACAACAGGAAATGCTGACCTTTCATAAGCAAAAAGCTAGTCAACTATTTTATCAAGATAAATTTGAGACACAAGGAAATATGAATACGGTTTGCCCCTTTAACTATCGTAGTACAGGTCAAAAAAATAATACATGCCTTCTGGACCAGGCTGGAGTTCCATGTTTCTCCCAGGCCCAGATTATGACCTTAGTTACTGATTTTTCTCTAACTTTATTTTCCTCCATACAATCAGACCCATTGAAATTCCCTGAATACTTTTCTGATATCCAGACTCCCAATATCCCCCCGAACATTACTTCCAAAGTAACTTCATCAATTTCTACAGAGGAAATAGCACAAGTTATCCAATCATTAAAACCTAATACCACCCCAGGCCTAGATGGGATTCCTAATGAATTATACAAAATTTTAGGACATTTAATTGGAGAGGAGCTTACAGCAGTATTTAATGTGCTACTACAATCAGAAAATGTACCTCTAGACTTCAATAAGGGCATATTATTTTTTCTCTATAAAATGGAGGATAAAAAAGACAAATAATTGGAGACCACCGTGTATGTCGAACACAGATTTAAAACTTTTAACCAAGATCCTTACTACACAACTTCTTTAGACAGCAGAAACAGTTATTTCTTCTGCACAATCCTGCTCTATCCCCAGCAGAAAGATACAGGACCACCTTATTTTACTACGTGAAATCATTACCAGGGGTTATACCCACTCTCTTCAGGGTTTTATTCTTTCCTTGGACCAAAGGAAAGCATTCGACTCCATTTGCCATGACTTCTTTGGACCGCTTTACGGTACTCTCAAGTCCTGGAGGCCATGGTACAATGGATTCAATTGTTGTACACATCAGCCACTGTAGTTCCTATTGTAAATGGGTGGAAAGGTCCTATGGTACCTATTAAATGGGGGGTACATCAGGAGTGCCCTAAGAGTCTCCTCGTATATGTTTTTTATTGATCATTTATTATGGAAACTTAATGCTTTCTCTTCTGTCCAACCTATCTTTTGTCCAGACATCCAGACCCCCCCTTAACGCTTTGGCGTATGCAGATGACATGTGTCTACTAGTAGCAGATGAAGCCTCTGTCCATCCCTCCCTATCCCTATGTAAACTTTTTGGCACTCTCTCCGGAGCCGCTTTGAACCTAGAGAAGTGTGTGGGTTTCCCTTTAGGGAACACTTCTGTTTTCTGGGGCTTGCATAGGGCCTATTACATTACAGAAAGACTTTATTAAGATTTTAGGCATTACATTTGGCCCTCCAGGTGTTGATATTCTAAACTGGGAGGAAAAATTGAACATAAGCAAACAAAAAGTAGCACTGTGGAATAAAGGAAAGACAGGGAAAAAGAAAAAAATGTTCTGGATTAAGACCTTTTTAATTCCCATATTTCTCAATCTCAGCTATATATTTCCAATCCCGAAACATCTAGAGACCTCTGTTTTGAGTGTTTTTTTTTTCAAGCCTTGTGGGGGAGTCGCTTGAACCCAGTCAAACAAAATATTACCTATCTACCTGTGAAGGATGGTGGTCTCTCGATGGTTAACCCTTTTTTATTCTTTAATAATATTTTCTTTATTACAAACCTAAAACCCTTATTAATTAACTCACAAAGAGGATGGGAACCATGGCTTTATAATAATTGTAAAGTCTGGTTCCACCAGTGGGAAACTAACTCCATAAAATCCTTGCAATCTTCAGTACTGACCCCTTTATATCTTAAGGATACCTTCCTTAGAATCAAACAGTGGAAAATCACAATAGAAATGGTCATTTCTTCTTCCCATAAAACCCTATATAAACATTTATTGCACAATTTATGCATGGTACCTGCACACTTTGAGAAATGTCCTGTTCCCTTGTTGCGTTTTCTTCTAAACTTTTTAAGGGAACCTAGGATACCTGCTCATATGTGGGATTTTCATTGGCTATCATGCCATGAAAAATTAAATGTCAAAGACAACCACAAACGTAAACAGGTACAAGACAGGATTTACAGCAGACTTCAGTGTATTAATGTTATAGAAACTACTGACTACCTTTTTTCAGTAGCTCTTTTAATAAATCCTTTTGGTTATTTTTGGCAAATCAATGGCAAGAATCACTTTTTCAAACCATTTCTTATCATAATTTAATGTATGGACATTTTTCACATCATTGGAATAAATGGCATCACAGTACAGTCCATCTTCTCATCACTGCAATTTTATTTATTTATTTTTAGACTTATTTTTCCCTCCGGTCACGGTCAGAGGGGCCTCTCTCCGGCATCCTGCCTGTTCCTGCCCTGCCTGAAGTCCTCCTACCTGTACCTCCCCTGTCTTCTTCCTTGTCACCACACTCAGCACCCCCAGCTTAACCCCTCTGGGGTGGGGCCACCCCTCCCTTGGGCGCACTTTCACAGACAATCTCCGATGTGAGCGAGGACCTGGGCAGAGGGACCTGGAAGGTCAGGCAGGATGGACCCAGCTGCAGACATGGGGGCAGGTGCTATTGCCTACACCACCAACTGGGCTTTTCCTTGTTCTGGTGCTCACATCCCCCCCTCCTCTCCCCCTGCGTGGGCACACCCCAGACACAATGGTGCACAGCAATTCTGCCTTGCATCAGGCCATGCAATCTGCATTCTGCTCTGCATGCTGCAATGCTCCCGGTGTCCACCAAGAGCCACTGGCACTCCGGGACTCCCTGACCTTCCCCACCGGGGAGGAGAGCAGCCCTAAGGGTGCTCAATCCTCATCCACCCCCTGCTGACCCCCGGTGCCCGAACTTGCTCCCGAATTCGGGTCACCGGCGTAGTGTGAGGTGTGGCATCCAGCACCTCAACCCTCAGCGCTACTGGGCCAGCTCTTTATCACCACTACTAAATGGAACATTTGGATGTCAAGATCCCTATTCATCTTGCAACAGAAGGACAGCTCTCACATTGAACTATTGGGTCAAATTGTACAAGACCTATTTACGAACAAGAATGTTTCTCTTTATCTACTTCAGACATATTGGAATTATGGAAAAGACTACCATGGATTACTGATTCAGATGCTCCTATTACTTAATTTTTCCTGTATGAGAGATGTACATATATGACATAATTATTTTTCTCTTTTCCTTTTTCCCCCTATGTCTGGTTCATTTTCTTTGGTTTGTATGGATAATAGCTTTATGTGAATTAGGATATGTTCTGATTTTTATTCTTAATAAACTTCCGCTACTCTTTTTGAGAAGTGCCATGGGACCTTTAACATCCACCTGAACTACCACCAAAACAGGCAGATGGGACCTCAGTTTAACATCTCATCTGAAAGATGGCACCTCAGGAGTGCACCCCCCCCCCCAATGCTGCATTACAGTGTCTGTATTGAGATTTAACCCAAGTGGCTAGTGTGGGGAAAGAACCCACAGCCTTCAGATCTCCTGGCCTCAGAGATGAGTGTGCTGCCTGCTGAGGGAGTACCATGTAGCACTGTATGCAGACAACATCCTCCTCTATCTATTGGGCCATTAATCCTCCATCTGTGGTGTATCTGAGATCTTGACCAAGTCTGGGAGGATAGCAGACTACAAACTTAATACCACCAAAATGGAGTGTCAGTGGCTCAGCAGGTTGCACACTTGCCTCAGAGACTGGAAAATTGGAAGGTTGTGGGTTCTGCCCCACACCTGGAACTTGGGGTAAATCCAAATACTGACACTGTAGTGCAGGATGAGTGGGATGCTGTACTCCTGAGGTGCCGTGTTTTTCAGATGAGATGCTAACTCGAGGTCCTGTCTGCCTGTTCTGGTGGTTGTTCAAGTGGACGTTAAAGATCCCATGGTGCTGTTTGGAAATAGACAGGGAATTTTCCGTTCACTAAAAAAAAAAAAAAATACCACCAAAAGCTTATACTGGTCCCATTTCAGTTGGCTTCCATCTGTATCTCCCCATCTCCACTCCCCTGGGATGAGGCTAAAAATGGGCAGAATTGCCTAGTCCTCCTTTTTCGGTCAACAAAAACTAAATAAATAAATTTGCCCTTGCACTACCTCCCATACCCCATTCTGAAGAATAATTTCCCTTTCTGCTGAGACAATAGGAAAATTAAATATATAGACATTAAGCTTCCTATCTCACTGGAAAGATTATATGAAGTTAACTGTGGCTTCTTCAGATTCCAACTAACTTCTGATCTCTAGCACTGTCACACCCTCCCACTGAGCCTGATATGCAGAATCGACTCAGTTCATATGGCAGTGCCGCATCACTTCTTGTATATTTTTCACAGTGTACCTCTGCCCATCCTAGAGGTGGACCAGAGGGAATGGCAGGTAGCCTTTTTAGGATGCATATAATCTGGTAAATGCCCATGGATCTAACTCTGATCCTTGATGCTTCCAAAGGCTAAGGGAGCCCTTGCTCTACCAGACCTCAAGGCCTATTATACTGCTGCCCAATTGCAGATTCTGTTCCAGTGGCACCTAGTGACACCCCTCCAATGAAGACTCTAGCAAGAGTCAAAGTGCCAGGGCTAAGACAGTTTTAAGAGCAGGAGTTCTCTGGCAGTGGAACTTTCGCTATTTTGTGACTGAGCACTTGAAAGTTGTATTTGCTGTACTTCCCCATGGCTGAAAAGAGAAGTGCTGTCAGTGCCAATAAAAGGATACAGCTTCAACAGACTTTGTTGTCCCACCCGCTTATTTCCCGGTGAGTGCAAAACATTTGCTCAATCTATCTAAACGTGAGCAACAAAGGGGGTAAGGGAAATAAAGAAAATGTTTTGCTCTGATAGAGGGGGGAGGGGGGAGACTTGGGGGAGTGTTTGCATCCTGCATCTGGAAGGGTGGGGGGGTCACTGGTGGGCAATGACAGCGATGGGTAGGGTGGTAGGCTGCAACAACTGCGGTGCACCAATCTTTCTAAAAATTGCCTGGAGTGTGGGAGGATGTTTAGTGTGCAACCACATAGAGAAACTTAGAAAGGAGAGCGAGGGTCTGCAGGAGGAACTAAGACAGGCAAGGCAGACTGAGGGTGGGTTTAGCCCAATACTGGAGGGAGGAAGAAGGGGAGATGAGGGAGGGTGATTTAAGCCAACAGTGGTGAGGAGAGGGTCAGAAGAAGGGAAACTGGGACAAAGGGGCCCAGGCCAGGAAGAACGATTGCCGGGGAAACCAGGTCAGGAGACAAAAGACAAATGGAAGGAGGAAATAGGGACTTGTGAGGGGAGGTGAAGAAGTGGCAAAGTCATGGAGTGGAAAGGAGAGAACAGGTTACTATGAAGAGAGAGGGAGCGGGCATTTGTGAAGGGTCTTCAGAAAATAGTTTTGCACTACTAGAGAGGAAGAAGGTGGAGGAGGGAAATGATGAAATTAGAGGAGTAATTGATAAATGCCTGGACCAAACTGGAGCAGGGGGAAGTTCTGCTGGGAGAATTGCAACAGGGGTAAAAGGGGGAAATAATGTGCAGGAGGAAGAAGAGGAGCTGGAAATGAGAGAGGGAGATGAATGGAAGCAAGCAAGGAGTAAGAGGGGTGGAATCTTAGTTCTGAGGGACTCAATACTAAGAGGAGTCAGGTGGGGTAGCAAGGGGGAGAGGCATAGTCGCATTTGGGTGGAGGCCATGCCAGGAATGACAGCGGAAAGGGTGGGACAATCTGTTATGAAATATGCTAGAAGGGTAGGGATGCCTCATTTAATTATACATCTTGGGACAAACGACCTGGCTGACAAGACAGTAGATATAGTCCAGAGGAGGTTTGAGGAACTAGCACAATTATGTGAGGGGGCAGGAAGATCAGTAACTTTTTCAGAGATACTGCCGGTGCCAAAGGCAAGCACAACAAGAAAGCTGAGAATAGAGGAATTTAACGGATGGCTAAGAACCTGGTGTTGTGCTAAAGGGTATGGGCTGTTGGGGGTGGGAGGACCTGGAGGACAGTAGTCTCTATGCCAAGGACAGACTACACTTGAGTGAGGAGGAAAGAAAGTGTTGAAACAGAGGATGGAGGAGTACATAGAGGAAGTTGGGAATTTAAACTAGGAGTGGGGGGTAGCAGTTGGGGAAGAGATATGCAGAGACCACAGGTTGGGAAACCATATGAGCTTACCCCCCATAACAGTGACAAAGGACAAATGGCAAGTACTGTTGGTGATGCTAGGAAAGAAAGGCAGGATGGGGGGGGGGGTGGAAGGTGGTTACCCTTAATGCTAGGAGCCTTGGGAGGAAAACTGCAGAGTTACAGGTTCTCATGGCAGAGGGAGAGGTGGACATTGCAGCCATCACAGAAACATGGGCCACCCAATACAATGACTGGGACCTGTCTGTACCAGGGTACAGGTTATTTCGTAGGGACAGGGTGATTGGGAAAGGAGGGGTGGCACTATATGTGAAGGAAGGACTGAAGTGTGAGGGAGGAAGGGGAGGAGGGTAGTACAGAGTCACTTTGGTAAATCCAGGATTCCAAGAATAGGATTCTTAGAATGGGAGGTGGCAGGCCACCATCTCAGATGGAGGAGTTAGACAGGGAACTAGCGGGACAGATCAGGAGGACCCATGAGAAGGGTAATGTGGTGATTGTGGGGACTTCAACATGCCAGGAGTGGACTGGAGCACAACAACAACCAGGAACAGAAGGGAGCAGGTACTGCTGGATGCCTTCCAGGACAGCTTCCTGCTGCAAATGGTCAGTGAACCAACCAGGTTAGGGAATACCCTTGACCTTGTGCTGGCAAATGGGGACTTTGTGAGAGAACATACAGTGGAGGAACCGCTGTCAGGGAGTGATCACCACTCAGTATGGCTCACATTGGATATGGGCAAGGAAGGAGTGGAATCTGGCACAAGAGTGCTGGACTTCAGGAGGGCCGACTTTGGGAGGATGGGGGAAGTGGTAAAAGGGTACCTGGCCAGAATTCAATCTAGTATGGACACTAACCAGAGGTGGGAGCTCATAAAGCTGGGGATAGTGGAGCAACTAAAACCTGTTGCAAAGCCCAGAGCAAGAAGGCTAGGGCTAAGAAACCGAGCTGGTTGAGCAAGGAGGTCATGGAAAAGGTAAGGAGGAAAAGAGCTGCCTTTAGGAAGTACAAGAAAACAAGGAGGGGAGGACAGGAGGAGTACTTGACAGAATCAAGGAGGTGACAAAGGGTAAGGGAGCCAAAGCATCTATGGAACTCAGGCTGGCACAAGGCATTAAGAAGGGGGAGAAGGACTTCTTCAAGTACATCAGGGAGAAAAGGAGCTGTAAGGAGCACATAGTAAGGATAAGGAAGGAGGGGGGTTGGGTGGAAGCAGGGTGCGATAAGGCAGAAGCACTAAATGAGTACTTCTGCTCAGTATTTACTAAAGAGAAGAGGGGGTGACACCCAAGGTGGGAGAAATGGCAGAAGCAGGGGGAAGTGGTGACAGATGGGGAAATCATGGAGGGCAGAGTTCAAGAGGGTTTGAAGGCACTGAGGGTGGACAAGACGCCAGGCCCAGATGGCATCCACCCAGGGTACTGAAGGAGTTGGCAGAGGTCCTTGCAGGACCTTTGGCAGACCTATTTAATGCCTCACTACATTCGGGTGTGTACCTCAGGATTGAGGATGGCTCATGTGGTGCCCTCCACAAGAGTGGCCCCAAGGATGAACCGGGAAACTATAGACCAGTGAGCCTCACATCCATCGTGGGTAAGCTAATGGAGACTATCCTGAAGGAGAGGCTGGTGGCCTCCTAGAGGCCAAAGGACTACAGGACAGCAGACAGCATGGCTTCATACATGGCAGATCCTGCCAAACCAACCTGGTCGAGTTCTATGACTGGGCAACTAGGCAACTGGACAGAGGCCATGCAGTGGATGTCCTGTATCTGGACTTCAGTAAGGCATTCACCTCGTGCCGATGGAAGGCTGGGAAGGAAGTTAGTAGGCACAGGGGCGGTGCAAAGCTGGTGAGCTGGGTAGGGAACTGGCTTGAGGGAAGGCAACAGAGGGTGGTGGTGGTGGGGAGCCGTCACACCCATGGGCAGTGACGAGCGGTGTTCCACAGGGCTCGTGTTGGGACCAGTGTTGTTGGGATATTCATTGCAGACATATCATGGGACATCAAGAGCAAGATCAGTCTGTTTGCTGATGATACCAAGGTAGGCGCAGTGGTGGATGACCTAGGGGATGGCAGGGGTTGCAGAATGATCTGGCAAAGCTTGAACCTGGTCAGACACCTGGCAACTGGGATTTAATACCAAAAAGTGCAAGGTGCTGCATTTTGGGATGAAGAACCCAAGGAGGAGTTACCAGCTGGGGGGAGTGCAGCTAGCCCAGACAGAGGAGGAGAAGGATCTGGGTGTGCTCATTACAGTCAATGAACAACTCAGCACAATGTAGGAAGGCAGCTGCAAAGGCCAACAAAATGCTGGGTTGTATTGCAAGGGGTATATCCTCGAGGAGGGAAGAGATGATTCTGCCACTGTATAGGCCATTAGTTAGACCACACCTGGAGTACTGCGTGCAGTACTGGTGCCCGTATCTGAAGAGGGACATTAAGTTACTGGAGGGGGTACAGTGCAGGGCGACAAAGATGATCAAGCGGCTGGGGGACTTATCATACGAGAGGAGGTTGAAGGAGTTGAACATGTACTCACTGGAGGAGAGGAGGGACAGGGTGACATGATTGAAACCTTTAAATACATGAAAGGAATAAACAAGACGGGTACAGAGGGGCTGTTCAAAGTAAGGGAGGGGAGGGCCACCAGGGGCCATGATATGAGACTGGAGGGAGGAAGGTTCAGGAGAGATGAGAAGACACTTTTTTACAGAGAGGGTGGTGGCTGGGTGGAATGCGTTACCTGCAGAAGTGGTATGCAGTAGAACAGTGGACTGCTTCAAAAGGGGATGGGACAGGACAAGGGGGAAGGTTAATGAAGGGGAAGGGTGGAAGGGAGGGGCAGCTGCAGAATAAGGGGTGCTAGCTGCACATTCGAGCAGACTTGATAGACCTCTAGGCCTTTATCTGCTGGCAAATTTCGTATGTTCGTATTTGACTCTGCTTGCCTGTGTGTGAAGGCTGGCTACCCCTGTTCTTTGCACCTACCCTGCACTGAGGTTTGCAGCACCATTTCTTTGGTAGAGAGGGAAAGGGTCCTGCTCCCATTTTATGGTATGTTTGGATCCCACATAAGGGACTGGGCACTAGCCAATCAAACTTCCTGGATGCGATGGGTTTATGAGCTGTGGAGGGATAGCTGCTCCAATTTAGGCTTGTCCCCTTACCTGATCTTGGTATGCTGCCCACTGGCTCAGCTTGAGATATTCACCCCAGCCAAATTGGACCACCATACCGGGACTGGAGCAGGAAAGGCCTTATCTTTTTAACTCAATCCTACCTCCAGGATATCATTAAATCCTTAGAAAAGAAAGGACTTTTGCTGCTTCCTCACATTCCAGCCCGGAGAAATAAGAGACCTTACCAAGATATCTTTGCTTATCACAATTTTAATCACACACATTAAAACAAGTACAAGGCATCAGATCTTGGTTATCCATAAAGCTATACAAGAGACAAAACAGTACGATACCCTCATTATTGCCAAAAAATGGTAGGGGGGAAATAAACCAGGTTCTTGAGCAGGCAAACTGAGAGAGGGTCTCTTATGAAGCGAGCATAGCATCATTCTTGCATGCGTGGTGAAGATATTAAAGGATGTAATTCACTTCTTTAGGACTCCTGTAATAACATCAGATATGGGGTGGGAGGGAGTGCAGCCTGCTGGTGACAGTGCAGGGAGGGACAAGCAATGCACACACGTCATGTGGGCTTGCCCAGCAATCTCTGCATTTATCTCAGATCTGAAAGGGGCTATCTCAGAAGTCCTTTAGTCACTGACATGACTTACCCCAGGGGCATTTCTCCTGTACCAGTATCCAAGGAGCTGAAAAGAGAAGCACATTAAATATTTACTAGGGATTATAATTTTAGCACCAAAAAAAGTATTACTAAGAAATGGTTAACAACAAAACAGACTGGGATGGAAGAGTGGATGGCTCTCTGCAAGGACATAGACAGCATAGAGGCAGTCCAGAGGAGGGCAACTAAAATGGTGCCGGGTTTGCACCAGAAACCATACAAAGAGAGACTAAAGTAGTTTAATATGTATACCCTTGAGGAAAGGAGGCAGAGAGGGGACATGATAGAAACTTTCAAGTACCTCAAGGGAATCAACAAAGTCCAAGAGGGTAGCATCTTTCAGAAAAAGAGATGTGCAAGAACAAGCGGGCACAATTTGAAGATAGGGAGGAGACAGCTCAGGGGCAATGTGAGGGAGTATTTTTTCACGGAGATGGTGGTAGACACATGGAATGGCCTTCCTGAGGAGGTTGTGGGGTCAAATACAGTGGGAGAATTCAAGAATGCATGGAACAGACTTAAGGCAATTCTGGTAGGGGTTAGGAAGAAGTAGGCTGTTGGTTAACTAAGATCTGCAGCTTATCCAAAAGGTAGGGAAATGGGCAGATTGGGTGGGCAAGTGGTCCTTATCTGCCATCAAAGTCTATGTTTCTATGAGACAATTCTATACACAAGCTGGAAAAAATCACTTTTGGCCTAAAAATGACAGGGCTAAGTTGTTCAGCTGTAGATGGAATACATGGGTGATCTACTTGATGCAGCATGATATGAGCTTTGTTCCTTGAACCTGTAACTGCATAACTGCAGAGGGGGAGGACTTAAGAGAGAGGGATTGCCCCTGAGCCTGGGCTGGTCAGCTGTCCTGCTCCTTCTCCTCCCTGCCCTCCTGGCCTTGTCCATCATCACCTCCTGTCACAACTCACTACTGGGATTAATTATGATTATATTATGTGCACTGGTCCCAGTTCTGTACAAGGACTAGGCACTGTTCAGAAATGTGCTGTAAGGATTGTACAGTTCTCTGTGGATTCATGTACAGCATATAATACCACATGCTACGTATGTAATGATGAGTAAAAACTTTTTAATAAAAATATATTTACAAAGTAAGTTATTTTACCATAGTAGTGAGGTAGCTGCTATGGTACAACACCTTTTGACTTTTGAACTGTGGTACAACAAGATTTTTGAGTGTACTGAAATCCATACACGATAACACTAAGCCATACTATAAAGCGAACTGTATGTAAAAAAATACAAATTTTCTTTATAACATACTGGATAACATAGTATACAGAGAGTATTTATAAATCCCTGTTTATGAAACTGGGATGAGGTGGGGGGTTGATGGACCAGGGTCCCTTATGACCTCAAATTACTATGCTACAATACTATGATATGAAGTGCTCTTAAAGTTTAATGAATTATTTTTGTTTTGCCAAAACAAAGAAAATAAAAAGTACTGAAACCATCACAATAAAAGAGGAGAGTCTACAGTAGGAAATGTTCAGTAAAAGCACGATGACACCGTACATGTCCTCAAGTCAATTGACTGAAGCCCACTCTTCATAAGTCCATTTATAATTCTAGAGCACCCGCTGGTCAAAAATGGCAGCAAGTGAATTGAGATCACAATGATTATTCCATTGTTTCTAACTGCAATATCTGTCTAGTGCTGAACATTTATAATCATGCAGTAGCAGGTGATACACTTCCAATTAGCTAATCCACTCTCTGATTATTCATATTCTTGTGAAGTGTGTACTGAACAGTGTATCACTTCTTATTTTCTGTGACTGGTAATATGGCTTAAGGGCTCCCTCCCTCATCTAATCTCTGGCAAAACATGATTCCTAAAGCCTTTCCGAGATGTCTAATGCCCACATTGGACCATGAAGGCATGTAACTGGTTCCTTGCAGACATAGTTAACATGATCCTGATTCCTTAGAGTCCCCTCAATGGCAGATGCACGGAGAGGATTGTAAATGCAACCCATCTCCATGATAGGATTATCTCAAAGCTCAGTTACAATAGCAAACACAAATTAATTTTCTCTCAGTCTGTGTAAAAGGGCTTTTTAAGATCTTAAAGGGGTATACAGAAGGTCAGGAATAACAGCCTGTATATTTTCTCTAAAAATGTTATATTTTTGAGAGAGAATCACAAAAACATAGCATATGTAACACTTTACATACAAATGTAACATAAATGACATAACATGCAGTATATAACATAAAACATACATGGCATAAAATACATGGCATACATATGTATGCAACATATATAGCATAATGAACTTAGCAAGGCATAACATAGCATAGCATAATGAACAGTATGTAACACAGCATAATGCACATTACATAATGGGCCAGATATTCAAAAGGGTTGCACCATGCGCAACAGGGTTGCGCATGCTCAAGTCCTAAATTGCGCCATTCTGCGATATTCAGCAGGAGGCAGTTGCGCCACTGAAAACAGGCTGAGCAACAGCGCAATGCAAATGAATGCATGCTCAACTGGAGGGGGAGGAACCATGCATAAACTGCACAGCCCGATATTCAGCCGGGCTGTGCAGAGGTGCTGGCGCAACCCCAACCTGCGCCTTCAGGACTTTGAGCCCCCCAAAAAAAGGCTTAAGTCGAGGGCCACCCACAGGTGAGCTGCTGTATTGCAGGGCGCAACACAGCAGCTGCCACCTGTGGCTGGCCCCCAACTCAGTCCCTGTGCCCCCCCCACCAGCCCGATCACGGGCATCAATGTGGCTCCGCCCCTCCTCCCGTTCACATCCCTGGTGGTCCAGTGGACCGAAATGCCCGATCGCGGGCAGAAAGTAAATGTAACCCCTTCCCGAACATCACCCTTGTGCCCGATCGTGGGCAGAAAGTAAACGGAACCCCAAACTGAACATCACCCTTGTGCCCGATCACGGGCAGAAAGTAAACAGAACCCCCCCCCGAACATCACCCTTGTGCCCGATCACCGGGCGAAAGTAACAGAACCTAAGCAGAACATCACCCTTGTCGCGATGGGTGGGCAGAAAGTAAATGGACCAAATCTGGACTATCATGTACGGTATGGGCTGCACACCCATTGGCTCTTGCCTGCACCACCGGGCATGAGTTCCTCACCGGGCAGTCAGTTACGGGCGGTGGGGCGTGCAGGCGGGGGGATGCTGCCACCGCTGGGGAGGGGTAGGCCGTGAGAGTGAGGTGGGGACACCAGCCACCAGGAGATGTTTTGGGGGTCTAATTTACTTACCGCCCGCGATCGGCATTTCGTCCACTGGACCACCAGGGAGACAAGTTCGGGTGGGAGGTTCACTTACTTACTGCCCGCATCGGGCACAAGGGTGATGACTGGGGAAGTCCACATTTTCTGCCCGATCGGGCATTTCGGTCCACTGACCACCAGGGATGTGAACGGGAGGGGGGAGTTTTAAACATACCGCCAAATCGGGCATTTGATCCACTGGACCACCAGGGATAGTGAGCGGGAGGAGGGAGTTTTAAACATACGCCCGCGATCAGGCATTTGGTCCACTGGACCACCGGGATGTGAACGGAGGAGGTGAAGACCACATTGCTGCCCGTGATCGGGCTGCAGGGTTACGCTCGATCTAACGGCTGCTGTCTGGCAGGGGCGCGGTGCAAGTCCTCGGGATCGGTGCACCTACATGCTAATGGCATGCAAATGGAGCCATAATCAGATGCAAATGACCCCCACGCGCTTGCATGAGATTATGGCCCCATTGCATGTCACTGCTGAATATCGTGATTTTTGCGCATGGCGCCAATGGTACTGCGCCACACATAGGTTGAATGCTCACTCTAACAACTTGCGGTGGCGCAAGTTCCACTGCGCCATGCACAGTGGCTATGGCTGGGGGTGATATTCAAGGAGTTGCTCAATAGCGCTCAGCAGATAACGACTTTACCCCACCCCCGTGCAACTATTTTGCGCAGCGCAAGGGCTTGCGCCTCAGAATGGTGCAGTTTGAATATCCAGCCCAATGTATATAACATAACAGCATAATGAACATAACATAGCATAATGAATATAACATAACATCATGAGCATAACATAGCATAGCATGATGAAAAGAACATAGCATAACAACATAATGAGAATAACATAACATACTGAACATAACTATGTACATAACATGCATAATGTACAGAACTTAACATAACATAACATAACATAACATAGCATAATGAACATAACATAATATAGCATAATGAACTTAACATAATACAGCATAATGAACATAACATAGCATCATGAGCATAGCATAAGATAGCATAGCATAATGAACATGATATAGCATACTGAACATAACATATATAATGTACATAACATTGCATAATGTACATAATATGCATAATACACATAACATAGCATAATGAACATAACATGCATAATGTACATTTCATAACATAATGCACATACCATAATGTACACAATATAACATACATAATGTACAGAACATAATGTGAATAATGTGCATACTGTAACATAAATAATGCATATAACATAGCATAATGAACATAACATAGCCTAATGAACATAACATAATGTACATAACATAATATAATTAATATAACATTGCATAATGAACATAACGTGCAAATATACATAACGTACATGACATACACAACATAATATACAGAACACAACATGTAAGATAACAGAATAATATATCAGTAGTAGTAGATTTTCTTTATGGCACCCTTCCCTGGAGGTGCAGAAAACCAGTACAATAAAACAGAGATAGCAACAAATACAAATAAATAAATACGGTCCTAATTAAAATAATAAAAAGAAAGAAAATCACAATATACTATGATAAGATTTCCAGCAACTATCTAAAATTTACTGCATAACAGCTTACTTGCTAATAATGTAGAAAATCATGCTGTAGAGACCATTAGGGACTCTCGCTCCCCTCTGGCCTGTGTAAATAAATGAATTTTAAGCCCCCTTTTAAAGGCCTCCACTGACAAGACCTTCCTCAGGGCCTTCAGGAGGGAATTCCAAAGAACTGGACATGCAACCTCAAAGGACAAGGCCCACAGACTTTAAGCCTGGCTCTGGGAACAACCAGGATGCCTTCTTTGGTGGAGTGGAGAGGCTGTGCAGGCACATAATGGTGCAGGAGATCAGACAGGTAACCCCAGGCCCACCCCATGTAGAGCCTTATAAGTTAGTAACCCAACTTTGTAGGAGATACGCCAGTTGAGCAGCAGCCAGTGCAGTTCACACAGTACCAGGGAGATATGAAATGACTTGAAAGGCTGATCAACAATTTAGCACCTGCATTCTGTACCAGCTGCAAATGCCACAGCTTACTTCCACTGACCTCAAGGTATAGAGTGTTGCAGTAGTCCAGCCACAAAGGTGACAAAAGCATACACCAGTGAGGGTAAGTTCTCCGGGGGGTGGTGTGGGGATAAGGAATTGAAACTGGCTGATGTTCCTAAGGTGGTAAAAACCATTCTGGACTACTGCCTACACCTGAGCCTCAAATGTCAGCCCCTTGTCCAGAATGACTCCCAGATTCTTTACCTTTGCAGCAGCCAAAAGAACAGAGGTGCTGAGATGATCCACTTTCTCCCTATCGGCAGCTACCACTCCCCCTAGCTCAATCACCAGTACTTCAGTTTTATCCGGGTTGAGTCTCAGCCAGCTCGAAGACTTCCAGTCCTAGATCTCACTCAAGCACTTATTCAGCACATCCACAATGTCATATCTCGGGCACACATGACAGATAGAGCTGAGTATCATCTGCATAGCAATGAAAGCCAATGCCACACTGTCTAATGATCCTTCCAAGGGGTAGCATGTTTACCGCGTACAGCATGGACAAGAGGACCAACCTCTGGGATACACCACAATGCAGGTCCACTGGAAGAGAAAACTTCCCATAACTACCCTCTGTGTCCTGCCCATGAGGTAGGACTCAAACCAGCAGATGACTTTGCCAGTGAGTCCTACATACTCCCTGAGTCAGTCCAATAAAAGCCCATGGTCCATGGTGTAAAATGTTGAAGAGCGATTGAGGAGGACAAGAACTGACTACTCATCTCTATCCATGGTGCTGAGCAGTTCATTATACACCCTGAGCAACACAGTCTCTATATTGTGTTTTGACCTCAAACCAGACTGGAGAGGATCACGGATGTTAAAGGTCATGAGATGTGCCTCAAGCTGCAATGCAGCCACCTTCTCAATAACCTTGCCAAGATGTCCAGGTTCAGCAATGGCTTTTTCATCAGAGGCTTCACCAATGCATTTTTCAATGCAGAAGGGATTCCTTCTGACAAGGAACACTGGATAATCACAGTGAACACTGGACCCAGCTCCCCCACACAGCTCACTAATTGCAAGATTGGGACTTGATCCAGTTCACAAAATGATGATCACAACTCTGAGATCACCTTCCCAACCATATCCATCATTACTGGCTGAAACTCTCCCCAGGACCACTGACAGCCATTATGTCTCTCTGGCTCAACACTGTTGGGCTGTAATAGCCTACTCAGTGAGATCCTGGCCTGAATAGAGGACACTCTGTCCAAAAAGAATCAAGCAAACTCCTTGCACTTAGCGAATGAAGCATAAAGTTGTGATATACATACAGTACATAACATACATAACATACATAATATAAATAAACATACATGACATGACATAACATAACATAGCAGAATATAGGCCAGATGTAGGCATAGCCTATTGAAACTGTCCACCCATTATCTCAAGTCATGACCACCAATTTTCTCTTTTCTATTTGCTATCTATCCAATTTATCCTCAGATTCAACAATATTCTTAGATTCCTCTATTTCCAGTGGCAGTTAGTTCCAGAGTTATCTTACCCTATTTGTAAAGATGTTGTTCCTCCTGGTTGGTCGACTGCAATTTGTTCTCAGTTTGCAGAAGTGGCCAGGTGTCTGCCCATACTCGGTTATTTCCCACAGTTCACTGTTACTCATTTGTGTTGATGCTGAGTCCCCTCATCATCTTGTGAGCAGTTTGGTTCAGCTCAAAGCTATAGGTACAACATCTGATGCCAAGGTATTCCACAAATCAAGTGAAGGAAGCTTTTTATTAAAGGGAAGATCCCCTCAGGCTTTTATTCTGTTTACCTGTGTAGTTTGTAGGCATGCACAATGATTGTCTCTATTGCACTCTCCTAATTTCATCAGGATTTAAATGTAAATAAAGGTACTTAAGTCTGGTGTGGAAACCTGCCTGACTCCATTGCAAAGACCATGATCTAACTCATGTGAGGCATCCTGGAATTTTATGTTGTTTTGGTACTATAGCCTACAGTAGTTATACTGTATTAGTCAGTGCTGTTGCCGTCCTCAGCAGCTCCTATGTACTTGTCTTATGCTGGCCATGAAACTTGTCATGGCATAGTAAGTGCCTGCCATTTTCTGTAGTTTGAAGCGTATCTGAGTTAGAAACGAAAATGCTTTAAGAGAAAATAGGGACTTTACAAGATGTGTAACAGAACTGAATTGAGAGTATAACTTTTGTTGTTTTGTGCATGTACTTACTGTATTATCAACTCTCATGATGCCTTGCATGAATGGGGGTCGTGATCCTTGGAATGAAGACAAACGGGTTTTCACATCAGGGCACAAAAGAGTGAAGCAATCTCATTTATATTTAAATTAGGATGAAATTGGGGGATGCAAGAGAGGGAATCATTGTTCATGCCTGCAAGCTACCCAGGTATACAGACAATAGGTTGAGGGGACTTTCCCTTTAAAAAAAGGATTTTATACAATATATAGGGGATATATAATGGCCTGTGTTCAAATATGCTATTTATTTCCATGAATGAGGGGGTTGGACCATTACTCATTAGAGGTGAAGCCATGAGTGAGTTATGAAAGTCCCGCCCCTCACAAATGGAAATTAATGGCATATTTGAACACCGGTCATTGTATGTTCTGTGTATACAATGTCTGTGTTTACAGGATGCCGTTTCCATGCTTAGGTTTCCTGTCTAAATTTTTATTTATTTACTTAAAGTTGTTGACCCGGGGGAAAGGGAGTTGGGAGGCTTACACAGTATGATACAATACACAAATGCAAGGTTGAAACAAGTATGCAGAGTACAAATACACAAATACAAGACTGAAAATGTACTGTGTTCTCCTTCCTCCGAAACTGTGCTGGGTGGATCCATGGTCGCCCCGACCCCCACCAGCAAATTTATGCTTTTTTCCATTGGCAAACTGTGTGGTTCTGCAGCATATGTCCCAGATGCAAGTTGTAATGAGTAGATCCACAGCACCCCCACCAAAAAAAATGTTTACATTTTAATTGACAAACCTGGTTCAGCAGTGTGTGCTGTGTCTCCTGAAGCAAGCAGTGAGTGTTTGGCAAAGAAGGGGAGAGTTAACTGTGAGCGAGTGAGTGGGGAGCCATTTTAGAGTGAGCAATCAGGCAGTAATTAGGGCTGGGGGATACTGGGATGCATAGGGAGAGGCATCACCAGTACAAAACAAGAAGTTGTTGGCCCTCTGTACAGACAGTTGGTAAGACCACATCTGGAGTACTGTGTACAGTTCTGGAGATCCCATCTCCACAAAGACATAGACAGAGTGGGGGCTGTCCAGAGGAGGACAACCAAAATGGTGCAGGGTCTGCACCAGAAGACATATGAAGAAAGGCTAAAGGAGCTTAAGACATATAGCCTTGAGGAAAGGATGGAGAGGGGGGACATGATAGAAACTTTCTAATACCTCAAGGGAATCAACAAAGTGCAAGAGGGTAGCATCTTTCAGAAAAAGAGATGTACAAAAACAAGGGGGCACAACTTAAAGATAGAGGGGGGATGGCTCAGAGGTAATGTGAGGAAGTATTTATTCATAGAGAGGGTTGTAGATTCATGGAACGGCCTTCCTGAGGAGGTCATAGAGTCAAAAACAGTGGGGGAATTCAAGAATGCATGGGACAGACATAAGGCAATTCTAGTGGGGGATAGGAGGAAGTAGGCTGCTGGTTAACTAGGATCTGCAGCTTATCCGTTAGGTAGGGAAATGGGCAGACTAGGTGGGCCAAGCGGTCCTTATCTGCCGTCACATTCTATGTTTCTATGTTTCAATTGAGATGTTCAGCAGTTCTTCAGCCATCAGCAATTTCTGTCTCCTGTGAGCGGTAATCACACAACAAGATGGATAGATTATGGGGGCAGGCACTGGGTGCTGGGAGGTAACAAATGAACATCATAGTAAAAGAATAATGCTACTGTAAAGGTACAAAAGAAACGTTTGTCTGGGCTGCATCAGAAGTGGGGTTTTCAGAATGAAAGATGGAGAGTTAGTGGATGTAATTTAGGGCAGATTCATTGTGGGGCTGGTCAGAATTTAGTGTTAATCTAGTCTACTGAAATTTTTGGTTCATTGGATGATGTAGGAAAGTGAAAAATAAACAGTGTTATTTACCCATTGGGTAAATAAAACATTTTTTTTCCACTTGGGTCTGATTCTTGGAAAAATAAGTGATATATTTGCACTGTAAGATTTCTACCTGTATTGTATACAATGTAATATTATATCCAAAGTGGTACACCCTCTCAGCCAATCACACTGCCTATCTATAGTGTTAATGTCTAAGCCCAAAGGCACTTTATGTATGGTAATTAAGTGAAAACAGCACTCCAGGTATGCTAATTACCACATACAGGCACTTCAAATATGTTAATAAGGAACTGACTCAATATTCACCTTGTGAACGTTTTTCCAGTCGTTCTTAGCATCAAGAACAAAGAGGCTTCAACCACCTGATTTCTTGGCATAAAACAAATGTTTACTGAACTGTTCTGAAGTTGGCTGCATTTGTCTTTAATACTACCATCTCGACAGTACAGTAGCAATGCTGTAAACCCACTGCGGTTGGTACGTGATCGTAAGGGCACTGTGCAGTTATAAAGCTTTTATTTACTGCAGCCAGTGCCCTTTTGGCCTCCTACAACCACAGCAGGTAAACATTTAAGCAATAAGGCAAAACAGGGTGTGGTATATCATGGGATATCATCACGCCTTGGGTGGTTGGGCACGAGGCCGCAGGCCAAGTACATCCAACCACCCGAGAAGTGACGATATCCCATGATATACCACACCCTGGAGTGACTTATTGCTATTATGAACCGAGTTTGAAGTTTTATAAATAAAAAAAAAATAAAACAAATAGGTTTTAAAACATTTTATGAATGAGCTTTTGGGTGGTCTAGGGAGTACATTTTGAAAAAATTGTTCTCAGATGGTAGCGAGCAAAGAGGCTGGTGGTGCTAGAACTTTTTTGAAGCCGTGATGATGTAGCCTGATATCATCATGGCTTCAAAGAGCTCTTGGCCAATCAGATTCCTCTATTTACGATCCTCAGTTCATAAGAAGCAATATACCATGACAGGGTGTGGGTTAATGCTGGATACACCCATGTCTGGTGTGGTTTGGTCACGAGGCTGCAAGCTGAGTGAGTAAAGCACACCAGAAGTGGGTAAATCCTGGCATTGCCCCATACCCTAGAGTGGCATATTGCCATTATACAATTGCAGTTTTTATTTCTGTAGAAAAAAAATGAAGAAAAAGTGTTACTTTTAATTTTTTATAATTTTTTATTTGGCGTATTGCTGCATGAGAAGAAATAGTCCACAGCTGCTATTGCTATTTGCTACATGGTGTAGAGCTACTAATGCAGCTCTACACACACACACACACACACACACACACGCGGCATATATATACAGGGCTATCAAGCTGCTCCTGCTCCTGCTTCTGCATGGACAGATATATTATCTCAAATGTTTCTTTTTTAAGCGAGTCTGGCAGTCATGTTTTCTTTTCATGATACAGCTCGCTAGTGAAAAGTGGTTGAAGTCATGGTATGACTTACCATACTGTGGCTGCACCATTGTTGTACAATATGTTGTTCCAGGTGAATCTTGGTGTCGAATACCAGAAGTAGGGAGTTTCAAATAAAGGGGTTTATGAGAACATTGTTGTTTTTAAAATGGCATTTTCCAGTGTAGTGATTGATTGGAAAACATGGTGATGGGGCGCAGCAATAGAGTGGAACCAGAAGGGTAATAAACTTTGAGGTGAGGCATGGGGAAGCAGTGGCAGGGAAATATTTAAATATACTGTTTGGGTCAGTTGTGGCTTGCTGCCTTAGTCGGAGTGTTTTGGGAAGTTTTTTTAATGGCAGTTTTCTCAGTATCGGGAGTTAGTGTGTTTACATATGATGTGTTTTATTTTGAGTGCTGTGCCATGAATTGTGCGAGAGTGGTCTGGATCAGAACGAGAGTGCACTGGGAGCAGCAGTTCTGTGAAACGGCAGTTTAGCGGGGATTGTCATCTTTGCCAGTCCAGGTGGTTATGGTCAGCGTAAACTTTAGGGGAGTTCCTGATGTGGCTGACTAGTGGCTGGCACCTTTTTCCGTGGGGTAATGCTAGATTTTATAATAGGGAAAAGGTGCCAGCCAGCCAAGCAGATGAGAGTATTTTTAAGTCCATTGTATAATTATTGCTGTAACATTACAAGAGAATGTTGTGTTCAAATGAAAAAAGAGAAGGTTCAGCATGTACTGCATGTGCAGATCATTTTCTTTTGTTTTCATCTTCCGCCTTAAATGCAATATTTTGTGGCTAAACCCACTTCCACAGGTAGGTGGCATTCTATTAAATAAACAACAACAATACAGTGCATAGAATGGTGAATTATGTACACAACACATAGAGGATTGTGTACGGGCAAACATACACAACAAACATATGTGTGAATCAGGGGGTATCCATGGCAACCAGGAACATGGAGAGTGAAGCTCAAGATGTCCCCCAGTTGCTATGGATACCTTGAGATTCATGTACATGTTTGTCTGGGTATGGTTGCCCATACTCAATATTTTATGGTATATGGGTAACCATAAATAAAAATTTGCAACCACAGTAATCGGTCAAAGAAACATTGCCTTTTTCAAATTCGCCACATTTCAGATGACGGCAGCTGGTGGAAACATTCTTACTTTTAAGGAGGAGCCTTAGTGATTACGATCCTACAGGCAAGTCTGACCAGTACACCACAGCCTATACAAAAATGAAGCAGAGTACAGTGTCCGCTTTACCGCCCGTGGTCATGCCAAAGGCCAACTCCAGGAAGTCATAATAAGGCGATCCTAGCTGTGCTTTGAAGGAGGTGGCTGCACTCGTTCCATGTTGTTGTGCTGTAGTAGTGATGTCTCAACAGCATCTTGACATCACTACTGCAGCACAACAATGCTGTTCTAGGCATGGATTTCCACGCAGAACAGCGTTTCACCATGCACTATAAATCCTATACCAAATACTGCATTAAAGTGAATTCCATACTACAGAAATTTTTAAATCGTCATAACTTGAGTGGCTTTCTATTACACTAGCAACTTATCCTTTTATAATAAATTTAAAACTTCATACTAGTTCGCTACTATCACTGATGTGGCACACTCAAATACAGTTTATAAAAAAAACACCTTAAAGTGTGTTCCATCTTAAAAAAAAAACTACACACACACACACACACACTTTTCAAAAAACTTCATTAATGCACCAGTTAGGGCAACTTAATGCCACAAAAGTAGGGAAATGTGGCGTTGGGGTTTCCAACCTTAACTCCCCACACCCCAAGCAGCAAAAGGAAAAAACAGTAGGGTTCTGGGTCTCTGGAGTCTTTGCGAATCAGTGGTAGGGTCTTCCTTGAGGTAATCAAAGCTCACTCTTTCCCACAGCTCTTATCCTCCTGTTTGAAGCACAAGGTACAGTTCCAAACCAATGCCTCATACTGATACATTTTTCAGAGTAGAGACGTATATCTTGCCACATGTTGCCAACACAATCTGTTGTAGCTTTCTTCACACAGGGCCCTGCAGGAGATCATATGTGACATTGTTTGCTCAGAAAATGGGGTGGGCAGCCTGACCGAGCATGCCAAATTTTGGGCTATTTCAGCAAATGACACCAAAGTTATTAAAGTACAAAAATTGGTGTTTAACATTAAACAGCCTGCTCAACCCTAACTATAGGGGTAGTACTGCACCCCTATAATACCTCCACCAGACAGCCCATGCTCTTATGCAGTTATGTAAATCATAGGTTTCAAGGCAACATAGCCCTAACATATGAAATAGCGTGTTGTGTACCATTCTGCACATCAAAAGTTTTCCCACTTCCTTTATATTTTCAGTTGCTGAATGGCTAGTCCATATAGACTCTGTTAAACAAGTGTGCTACACTACTCTGTCTCCGAGTCACTGGTGAAAGTTTTGGAGAGATGCTTCCAGGGTTGGCGCCAGACCTTTAAAAATGATACCCAGACTTTTTGAAAATCTATAATTCTGCAGTGGTACTACCACCAAGCATTGCCCACTAGATGGTCCCAAATGAAAGCCAGTGCTCTAAATAAAACAATTGATTGTACACTGTATGCATACGTGTGTATATAAGCAGACAGCCTTGGGTGCTACCTTCAAGGTACACATAAGAACATAATAAAGTGCCGGCAGAAGGGGACGTTGCAATCCATCTAGTCTGCCTGTGAAAGCTACCCCTCTCCCAGTTTCTTTACAGCCTTAGGTTTCCACAATGCCTATCCCATGCTAGCTTGAACTCCCCCACTGTCTTTGTTGTCACAACCTCTGGGGGCAGACTGTTCCAGGGCTCCACCACCCTTTCCGTGAAGAAAAACTTCCTGCTGTTAGTTTTGAAACTACCTCCCTTCAGGCACATGTTGTGCCCCCTTGTCCATATATTCGTGTTTTCCCTGAAGAGATCCTGTGTTTCTACTGAGCTGATTGATACCTTTGAGTTATTTAAATGTTTCTATCATATCTCCCCTGTCCCTTCTCCTCTCCAGTGAGTACATCCTAAGATGGTTTAATCTTGATTCATACGGTTCTTTGTGTAGTCCGTGCATCATCTTCGTAGCTCTCCTCTGCACGGTTTCTAGGTGATCCTTGTCCTTCTTGAGGTGCGGTCTCCAGAACTGGACGCAATACTCCAAGTGAGGCAATTGACAATGACTTGATAGTGCACTCATATGGGGGTCCTCTGCTGAGGCCGAACCTGAACCTGACTTCTGTGATGAACTTGAGGCTGAAAATGTTATGTTAGACATAATGCCCCATGCAGAAGTTGAAGAGAGTTTCCGAAAACGCCTCATCCGACTTGAGACCCAGATGGACTATAACCCTCTTTGCCTGATGCTGCTGGGCAAAGCTGTGAAATGTAGATCAGCTGGTTTTTAACAAACATCTAAGACTTTTGCTAACCTAAAAGAAATTGGTGCTGTATGTGTTTTAAACATTTAAAGCATGATGTGCATACTAAAAAGAATTTAAAGTGCACCAGAGCCTTGTTTTCCTTTATCTCATTGACTAGCATTCTGGACCCATTCTAATGAACTTCTCAATTATCTTAACTGATCAACTGCCACCCTGGTGGTTTGGATAATCAGGATTTTCCTGTAATCAGAGAAGCACAGGAGAAGGTAAACAGACAGCATTCTCAGTTCTTGTCATGTAGTGGTGTTTAAGTTGTTTCCAGTTTAACAGGAACATAGACCTTGCATTTTACATTTTTAATTTAATTGAAAACTGGGGCATGTGTGCTGTCTGTTTACCCCCCTCCCCCGGGCAGTGTACTGAAACAGTTTGTGCTACACTAACATGCCTTGCATTGTGCTACCTGCTTTGTCATTTAGCACACCCTGTGCCACATTATAAGGCAGAGTCAGTGTGGCACAAAGATGGTAGCATGTGAGAGCTACCAAACTCCAGGCATGTATGCCAGTGATACTTTGTAGCATGTATACAGGGTGCACTGATCTCTTGGTAACTTTTTGGAAGTGCTAACAGGTTGCCTGCACAGTTCTAGTTGGCTTAGTAGGCCACATACCCCCTCCCTCCTGAACCAAAAAGACCTACATGATGCTTTGTAGAAAATGACCACAATCATGCATTTATTAGGAGAACCCAGCCATACAGCAGTAGCATGACATGTGCAGCCCCGTAGTTTCCACAAGTATTTTTGTTGGTCAATGCCAGCGCAGTGGTTTAAAGCTCTGAGCTGCAAATCTGGTGACATCCAGCAGACCAGGCCTAGGTTTGAATCCCACAGCTTCCACTTGCATACTGTGTGACCCTGAGCAAGTCACTTAACTTCCCTGTGCTCCCAGGTTGCTCCTGTAAAAAAGCTTTCAGCTTAGTGTGCTACTCCTGGTTAAACAACTAAATAAATATACTGCTCCGTCTTCTAACCCAACAGGGACCCTCAGCATGGACCCCTCATTCCCAAAGGGTATGGCCTCTGGAGGGACACTGGCCTCCATGGCAAATGGATGGCTCTTGGGCCATGCGCCCCTGCCCCATAAGATGGTGCTTTACAAGAAGGCCAAGCATGAAAAAACAATCCCATGTCCGTCCCTGTAGAGTGCCCGGTCTTCAAGGCCATGACTCATGCCAGCCTTGGGAGGGACTTGTCTGTGACAGAAACGAAGTCCCCCGGTTACCCCTTTTGTACACTCCTTGGCAGACTACTATGCCAACACACTTACATGACTGTGACATGCCTAATTCAAGCAATCTAAATTGAATCTCCCTGCCAGAGAAAGTAAAAACCCTAAAAACCCATTTAGACAAAAAAATGGGAAAATTCCTCCTAGACCTCCAAGGTGATCCCCCCTCTAGTGGAACAAGAGTTGCCTAACCTTCCTGCCAGTGCCTTAACCCTGCTTTTACTAAAAGAAGAAGAAGAAGAAGAATCACCATTTATATAATGCTTTTCATACACATTGTATCCCAAAGAGCATTACAAGCAATGCTAGATTGGTAGTGAAGTGACTGAATGTGTAGTGGCAGCCATTTCACACATCAGCACCCACACACAGCCTTGGACAATTGCATGAACCAGTTTTATGGGAAGGGGAGTGTTGGGCAGGACTCTAGGAAAGTACCCTACTCTCTGCAAAAAATGCCTTGGGTTCTTTTACTTCCACCTGGACACCCACCAGAATGGGTAGAAGGGACCTCGGTTTAATGTCTCGTCCGAAGGATAGCACACCCCAACAGTATAGCACCCCCCCAATACTGCACTCAGGTGCCAGCATTTAGGTTTGAGCCCAATCCTGCTGTGGTACTAGAACCCACAACCTTCTGGCCCAGAAGTGGATGTGCTACCAACTGAGCCACGCTGACACCTAGGGTGGGAGTGTGGGAATTATGGCTGGAGAGAAGTAAGAAAGGGACCCTGTGTGCTGCAGGCTTACTCTAACAAAGGAATTAATCAGACCACGTGACTACCATCTAAATCAAAGGGTTTTAAAAAGCATAAAAGGTGCAATGCATGCCAGTATGCCTGTGAAGATAGTTACTTTACTCATCCCAGAACACTTGACAAATATGAAATCAGAGAATTTATAGCCTGTGACACCAGCAATGTTATAGATTGTCTCACGTGCTCCTGCGACTTGGTTTATGTTGGTAAAACTAAGTGATCACTTAAAAAAAGAGTCCAGGGCATGTTAGAAACATTATTAATGCTAATGTCACTAATCCTTTGGGCATGCATTTCAAAGAACTGCACAATTGTGACCCCAGCTGGTTGAAGTTTACCGGTCTGGAATGCATTCCAAATCATACCAGAAGAGGGAATGACAACCTTACATATTTGTTACAAAGGGAATCTTTATGGATTTGGTGCCTACAATCGCTTAAGCCATTAGGTTTAGATGACATACTGTACCGCTATTAGATTTCAAACCTTTCCTATGACTGCTCTTTTTTGGTTATTATTAACCGTGCTTTATGACTGCCTGTTTATAGATTGTTTTTTTACGTCTGCCTCAATGCTTACTAAAATATGTATTTGTTATTTTTTGCAGTCATTGGTTTGTACTATTTATCATGCATTTATATCAAGTTAACTGCCATTCTAGAAACTAATGAAGTCAGACTGTTAAAATGAAAACTACAAGAATTTAAAAAACATGATTCCATTGGGGTACTGAAGACAAAAGAACATTGTCTACAAATCAAGTTATAATGTATGGTAGAACATTATATCTGTAAAAATCCATCTTTGTATAGGGCTGTTGTACCCTCGATGTGACATCACGATGTTGTTATACCATTGTGGGTACATCACATCGATGGTACAACAAGATGGAACACGTTTGTGCATGTGTGTTATGTGAGCCTCTGGTCATCCTGAACAGGCCCCGCCGGTGAGAGCTGGACCCAGAGAGAGCGGCAGTGACTAAAACCCCCCATAAAAGTAAGGATCCTGCCTCTCAATGCTCTGTTTTTTGTTGCTAATCATGATTGTTGTGATTGAAGGCACCGATGCCCATACACTATAAAACACAATGTATGGGCATCGATAAACAACAGCTCTATGCTTGCTTCTCGTGGTTGCCATGACAACTTAGGTAAACCTCTCGAGCTGTGCTCGTGAGGTTTATCGAAGTTGTCATGTCAACCACTTGAAGCGAGCATAGCGTTCTTGTTCATCGATGCCCATACATTATCCTCTATTTATTACATGGTTCATGTGAGAACTGATGGACTAAATTCTCACATTAAAAGCAATACAAAATAATTTTTGGCTAGTTCAATTTCATTTGTATAATTAGAATGTTGATTTTTATCATGTTAGATCATATGACCTTATGTCTGTAATATCAATCTGTTTTTGATTCAAGATCCCAAACATTTCATATTTAGTGTGCTGTTAAGTTAACAGAATAAGATGATATTGCTTGTACTCTATACTTCTGATTTGTAAAACATCAAATATTAAGTTTTTTTTTACACCTATTAGCCATATTAGTGTGCCATGGTGCTCAGGGCAATTGTATATACATTGGCTTATTGGTTTCAGTGTAATTTTAAATATTCTTGTAGTCAGTTTGACACTACTGGTCATGCCTGAATATTATGTATGCTTCTGAGTATTAGCAACTGTGTGTGTCTAGCTTTTAATAAGAAACTCTTTTAATTCTATCATTGGTAATGGATCACATGAGCACTAATAGGTATTTAAGTTTGAAATGTTTGTTGTAACTACACCCCCGACAAAGCCTTTTAGGTGAAGCGCTGGGGTTTAGGTGGCTGGCTGATAGACTGGGGTAGGTCTTTTTGTACTGTGCACTTTTTATGGCAGTGAGATTTTTTGCAATAATCAAATGGAAGAGTTGTGTGTGCAATAGAGATGTCCTTTATGAGAGCATACTCTGGAGCCTGTGATACGTATATATCTAATAGCATTAATAGCAGTTTTTGCTCCCTTTAAATTTTTGGACCAAACCCCTGTGCTCACCTTTTACTTGTGTCATTACAAGGATTTAGTGTGGCTTTGTACCCTGTTGCTGCTCCTCCTCCTCCTCTTTGGCTACAAGCCCTCCATCAAGAGGGCCCTGCCTGCTTAACCCCTCTGTAGTGGGAGGACCCCTAGTACCTAGCTAGCCTGCCAGTTTTGGTGTCAGGGAGGGAGAGGCCACAGAGAAAGGCCCATCTGCTGCAAAGTTTCCTTTGCAGGCTATCAGTTATGATTTCCAAACAGCATGTCTTAACATTGTGCACGCAGCTTGGTGCCCCTCTTGCTGTCCCTTGAAAGCAATCTCATTGCATCCTGTGGCACCTCCCTCATACCTTATCCTCCATAAAGCAATTGCTTCTGTCCAGTGGCCTACCAAACCTAGCTCCTTGGTCCAGTGTTTATTCCTCTGAGCCCCAAACCCACCAGTTACAGCAGCCGGCACATACCCTCTGTGTACCGTCACTGCCAGCTACTGTCTGCCACATGCAAGTACTGTACTGCTATACAAGTATGTACTGTATATCAATGCAGTAATTCTGGGATATCTTTTCAGAATCAGCTGAGTTTGAAAAAGATATACCACTAGTACTGTATCGATGCTCATGCTGGTACAGCAGTAGAGTACTTGCATGTGGCAGATGACACCTGGCTGTGGAGGTGAGCATAGGGTATGACCCTCCCACTTACAGGCACTATGTCTGAATGCTATGGGCTTAGTTCTCAAAGGTTGACACAAGGCTTTCACAAGCCCTGCTTCAAACCCAGTGTTGCCCCGACCACAGTGCCGTACTGTGCGCCCGATTCTCATAGGTTGCGTGCATTTGTGACACTGTACCTTTTGTATGGTAGCTTGCACCAAGTATTTGATGAAAAGCCATAAAAAGGTCCTTGAAGCTAGGCCAGCAAAAGCTGGTCTAACTGGGGCAAGTGGTGCACAGGATCGAGAGTCCCAATCGCTGGCCAGGGAATGCCGCGAGCCCCGTGCGCCATGTGTTTGGTGTACCTAGGGCTTGTGGCATTCTAACACCTTCGTGAATCAAGCCCTATATCTTTAAACAATAAAAAAGATGAACTGGAAATAGTAATCCAAAAACAAAACTACTGTTTGATATCAATCACAGAGACTTGGTGGAATGACGAACATATGTGGGGTAATGACCAGCAGGGGTACACTTTATATAAAAAACAGGAAAAATAGGAGAGGAGGCAGAGTGACCTTGAATGTCAGCAATAATCAAAGAAGTAATCAAATTGAGTCAGGCCCCTACAATAATACGGTGGAACAACAACTCAAAAGTCTCTTGGAAATCAGTGGTAAAACAAAACAATTCTTGTACTGGCATGCTTTAGGCCAACAGACAGCAACAATGACTATGCCTATAAACTCTTCTCAGAGATCAGACAGAAATGTGACAGTAAAAATGACATCCTATTGGGTGGTTTTAACGTCACTAGCATGACTTGGTACAACTAAAGCAGTGACTGTCAGATTGCATCACATTTGCTTGAAATAATGCATGAATTTGGAGTCGAACAGCTGGTAACAGAACCCACTACAGGCAGTAAGATACTTGACCTCATACTCATATATATATATATATATATATATATGTATTTTTTTTTCTATAAAGGTTTTTATCCTCTGGATCCAGACTGTGCAGCTTCTCAGCTATGTCCCTCTTCTCACCATCCCTACCCTCCCTTCAGACTGCAGGCTAGTTCCCCCACAGATTCCCCTTCCTGCAGCAGGAATGTAGGGAGGGCCCCCCCCCCCCGGAGCACATAGTCCAGATTGCCTCACCAGTCAGAGTGGAAGGGTAGGTCCAGGTGTCTGGGTACGGCTTCACAGAATCCGATCTGTTCAGTTTTCTTCATTTTCTCCCACTAGTTCCCAGAGCCTTAATTCCCAGAGCCTGTGGCAATACGGAGGATGCATGTGCATGGAGGTGTGCATGCATTTTGGAACCACAGCCCCCTCCACCCACCTTGACTTACTTCTGCCTCCCGTACATTGGTGCTGCCACCAGGCCTCCACATGGTGGCAGCCAAGAGCCAGGAAGACCCATCAACTTAAGTCAAGAGAGTTGAGCTGTCAGGCAGCTGCTTGATCCTCTCTTGGCCCTTCCCCTTCCCCCGCAGATGCCCAGCAATCTGAACTTGTTCCCGAACTTAGGTCACCAGCATGGTGAGAAGTAAGGAACTTGAGAGCACCTCAGCCCTCTGCACCACCAGGCCAGCTCTCCGTACTAACTGATATGAAAGGAAATTCTAACAAATGTGCTCTCAAAGAGCCACTGGGGTCTGGCAATCACTGGATGATTGAGGCACACTGAAGTTGTCGAAGATATAAAATCATCAGTAAAACCAAAATGTATAACTACAGAGAGGCAAATAAAATAGAATTGGCTAAACATTTAAAACCTTGGGACTGGCAGAAAGACTTTAAGGATCAAGATGTAAACAAAAGGTGGAACATATTAAAAATGTATTAAAAACTAAACTGTTAATTGTAGAGGAAATACAGGTGCCTAAGAGTATGACTTATGATAGATGAAGCATAAAAAACAATAGCAAGATTACTGAGTAAGTAATAAGCCATAACAGGGTGTGCATTATAGGATTTTAATGCACGCCCAAGGGGTGTAGTAAGGCACAAGGCTGAGTGTCCTTATGTCCCTGGTACTTCTTCACTTATGGAATGGTAGATGCCTGAAACAGACTTCCAGCAGAAGCGGTGGAGGCAAAAAAAGTAAGGAGTTTCACGTCTGCAGGGAATAAACACAAGGGACTATGAGTAAATAGGAAAGGAGGAGGGAGGGTCTGTGGAGACCAGGCAGGGTCTGCAGAAACAGAATAGGCAGGGACAGTCTGGCATAAACTAACACGGACTGCTGGTTCAGCGTCGATGCCTGTGATCCACAGGATACAGTCCATGAAACAAGGAACATGCACACAGCTCACACTAAAATACACATCACACTCTGTATGTGTGTACAGAATCCCATGGATTTTTATTGCAATATTTCAAACTGCAGATACAAGTGCAGAAAGAGACTGAGAGTCCCCACAGGAGGACTCACTGGAGCCCCAATGTTATGTGCCTCCTGCTCCTGGCACCTTGTCAAGTGTGATGCATGTTTGCTGGCCTGCCGGCGCAGTGGTTGGATTTTTGCTTGTGACGCCGGCAACCCAGGTTCGGGAATGGACCCAGGGAGCTGGAGAGCCTGCCAGGGGGACAAGGATTGAGCGCCCCCAGGGCTGCTTTTGCCTTCTCCGGGGGGGAGGGTTGGATGACTGCCTGGTGCACGTATGACTCCTGACGGAGGCTGGGGGGAATCGCAAGCACCAGCCCCAAAAGCTAAGAAAAAGGGCGGGGTGGATGCAGAACATCATTGCATGTCCCTGCCCTGGGGTAATCCAACAAAAAAATAGCCTACGGCCACCACGAGTGAAGCCCACCCTTGGCTCTAATCAGCTTCTGGGCTGGACTCCCTGATCCAATCCCAAGATTGAAGCATTAGCCCCAGTGCCGCAACCCCACCCTGGGTGGAAAGCCAGGGGTGTCGGAGGAGTTGCAGCTGATGGAAGTGGGAGCTCAAGGGTCCATGACTGGGCTGATGTACTGGCAGCCAGGGGCAAGAAAAATAAAAATAAAAAAAAATAAAAAAGTGTGATGCATGTTTTAGTGTGAGCTGAATACAGGGATCCTTGTTTCATGAAGGGACAATCTGGGCAGACTGGCTCTTGAACGTGCCACCGTCTGCCCTGAAGCGGCAACGGCTGGAGGAACCATCCCGCTGCATGCACCTCACCCGCCCATAAGGGAGCCTTCTGAGCCAGATCCTGAGCCCTTGATCGGGCCACTGCTGGAGGAACCAGCCGGCCAGGTGCGCCTCACCTGCCTGCAAGGGAGCCTTCTGAGCCAGCTCCTGAGCCCTTGATAGGGCCACTATCTGCCCCGAAGTGGCAAAGGCTGGAGGAACCAGCCAGCCGCGCGCACCTTGCCTGTCCGCAAGGGAGCCTTCTGAGCTGGGTAAGCCTGATCTGTAACTCGGGAATGTAGTGGGAGCCCTGATTGGAGAATGACTCCTGGGATTGCCAGCGATTGGCTGCCTCCTTTACTGCTTTGCCTGCCATTGGCCTCACGGACTCACCGCTCCCTTCAGCTTGATTCTGTGCCCTGAGCGCTGTAGCCCGCCTATGCTTATACCTGCTGCGAATTTTCATTTATGTTGGGGGATATGTAGTGTTAAAATCGCTATTTTTCTCCTTTTTTGTGTTACAAAGTTATTGATGGGGAATGCTTGAGGATGAACACAGTCTATAATTGTTAAGAATCTGTGTACTGTGATTTGACCCTGTGATCTGTGCTGCATCTCTTGCTTTGGAAACCTCTGCCCGCCCTATTCTCCCACTTCTTGCAAATTTTCTACCACTTGCTCTTAATCTGGGCAGGACGGCACCTAAATAAAGTACAGTGCCGTCTGAAATTTTCCACAACCTCCCCCAGTCTTCTCCTGGCCTTTGTCTCACTCCTAGATGCCGTATTCGCACCCCGGCCCCACCTATTTAGCCTACAATTCAATTTTTGCTCCCTTTTGTCCCAACTCCCTATATCTAAATCTCCTAAATCTGTTTTTTCTCTCCAGCTCCTGAGCCCTTGATCGGGCCATCGTCTGACCCAAAGCGGCAATGGCTGGAGGAACCAGCCGGCCGCGCACACCTAGCCTGCCTTCAAGTGAGCCTTCTGAGCCAGGTAAGCCTGATCTGTAACTTGGGAATGTAGTGGGAGTCCTGATTGGAGAATGACTCCTGGGATCGCCAGTGACTGGCTGCCTCCTCTACGGCTCTGCCTGCCATTGGCCCCATGGACTCGCCGCTCCCTTCAGCTTGATTCTGTGCCCTGAGCGCTGTAGCCCGCCTATGCTTTTACCTGCTGTGAATTTTCTTCCCACACCACTTGCCCGACCCTGGCCTCTATTAAATGCTCTTTTGTTAATGAGTCAGACCAACCCACTATCGACTGATTGGACGATCTATGACCAGCCACGCCTATCGTTCTGCCTACTATATCTGGAGAGCTTAGCTGTGTTAAAGGAGAGTGCTTTAGAGGCTTGTTGCCCTGGTGCATATTCCTTGCTATTGGTGACATTTACCCCCCCCCAAAAAAAAATGCCATACTCCAATAATGCTCAACAAAGCTGCCTTACAGTACTAATTCTCGCACTGTTCATATTGCCAATTCCTAAACTGATCAAAAGCCAAAATACAACTGCTGATAAATACAAGGACCTACTTCCTCCCAGTTCTTTAAGGCAATCCAGAGCAGGGACGTCTACCTCTTGTATATTTACTTACTTATACCAAACAGTACCAAGAAACCTTGTAAAAATGCCTTTGTCCTTGTCTGCTCTAACTATTATATATGCATTTTCCTTACCTACCTATGACAACACCCAAACAAAAGCCTCTACTGAAGTACAAAACACAAATACAAGACATTACAAAATAAGATTTCTTAACAGGTTAAGCCAATACCTTAAAAAATTACTACTACTTCTCCTACTCTGCTTGGGAAACGTTGAGCTAAACCCAGGACCAGTTGCTCTTTTGGAAACCCCTGCAAATCTCCCCCAATATAACAGTATTAGCTTCCTACACATTAATGCTTGTAGCCTGCTGAAAAAGCTGGACAAGATACAGACCTGGGCTATACATGCAGCCCCTGACTTCTTCATGATCTCAGAATCCTGGCTTAAACCATCTTTGCCAGATAAATCAATTAACATTCCGGGTTACAATACATACTGTTGTGATAGACCGACTAGAGGGGAGGGGTCTTAATATATGCAAAGAGCAAATTTGTAGTTACGGTCATAGATGTTACTACAAAGCCCAAAGAATTTGAATGCCTGTCTCTTAAACTATCCCTTACTAAGGAGAAATTGCTTCTAATTATAGCCTGCTACTGTCCTCCATCTGGTGGTATGGCTCTCCTCCCTCATCTCCAAAACATTACTGCCTCCGCTAACACAGTGTATCATTCTAGGGGACCTTAACTTGAATTGGAATGATGACAGTTCTAAAAGCCTGAAGGACCTTAGCGATACTGTGGGATTGGTACAAATGGCACCTGCAAACACTAGGCCAAATAGAAAATTCCCGGAGCATAGTTCCCTACTGGACCTTATGCTTGTAAGCAAGCCCCACAACATTTCGCATGCAGGTGTGTTTTTCAGTGATATAAGCGACCACTGTGCTACTGCCTGTATTAGACACCCCCTGCAATTAAACCAGGCCACAACATTTATACTGCGAAGGAGCATGAAAAAGTTCTCCCAGAACAAATTTCTGTAAGACCTAAGCAGGCTCAGATGGGAGGGCTTCTATCTAGCCTCCTCTATTATCAAGGCATTCAATATCTTTCATAGCCTCCTAATTAATCTAATCGATAAACATGCCCCGCTAAAGCTGATTAGATCTAAGAAAAGATCCCCTTGGTGGTTCTCTCCTATTTTGAAGAAGGCACTTAGAGGCAGGGATTACTGGTGGAAAAGAGTGAGGAAATCGCAACTGAAGGCAGACTGGTTAGCATTCCGTACGTCTAGAAATGCCTGCACTAAACTAATTAGGTCTGAAAAAACTAGATACTTCAAAGCTGAACTAGAAGCCAATAAAAACAACTCAGCCAATTTCTGGAACATCCTCACAGAAGTTGAAGGATACCCGACAGAATCATCTCTACCAGCCAAAATATTGTCCAATGGGCATACTTTTACAGACAGAACCAAAATTCTTGGACAGTTAAATGATCACTTTGCCACTGCAGGGCTAGCTTTTGATACCTCACCCATTAGTAAAATTACTCCTCAGGGTGACCCTGCTGTCAACCTTAGTAACACTTCTAATCCTAACTTACCTTATTCTCCTGTATTTACCTTCAATAAAGTCACTTTTAAGCAAGTTGAGGACTTACTACTTTCCCTGGATACTAAAAAGAGCGCAGGTGCAGACAACTTAGAAACATAGAAACATAGAATTTGATGGCAGATAAGGACCACTTGGCCCACCCAGTCTGCTCAGAACCATACTTTCTTAAACTAGGCTATCCTTACTTGACCGCCTCCATTACACATCTACTCAATTTGTAATTAATGCATGGAGAACTTCCCCAGCTGTGGAAAACTGCTCATATTCTACCCCTATTCAAGTCGGCAGACCCATGTGATCTGAACAATTACCAACCTATATCTATACTCCCTGCACTGTCGAAACTACTTGAAAAAATTGTTAATGCCCAATTAAGAGAACACTTGGATATGCATAATTTATTAAACCCTGCACAATCTGGCTTCAGAGCCAAACACAGTACGGTATCAGCACATGTGAAAGTAACCACAGATTAGCAAACTGCACCAGATACTAAGAAACATGTGGTTGCTCTCTTCCTGGACCTGAGCAAAGCTTCCGATACTGTGGATCACAATATACTGCTTACGGCTCTGAGCAGCCTTGGACTTGACACCTCTGCAATCAAATGGTTCTCCAACTACCTCACCAATAGACTGCAACAAGTCAAAGCTGCAGGTGACCTGTCATCTCAAAAAACCCTTCTGTGAGGCGTTCCCCAAGGCTCCATATTAGGCCCGATCCTATTCGCAATTTATATCAATAACCTGGACGGTCATTTACAAGCAGCTAATATACACTTATTCACAAATGATACTGTACTATATACCGTAAACTCCTCCTTAGATGTGGCACAGGAGAAGCTGCAGCAAGACTTTATTAAGCTCCAACATAATCTCATTAAACACAAACTTCTCCTCAATGCCCAAAAAACAAAAGTCATGGTTCTCTCACCAAAAGCTGGCCTCAGATTGACACCCACTCTTCAGATTTTAACGCTTCTAGATGAACCTCTAGAATTAATCAAAACTTTTAAATACTTAGGATTCTGGTTGAACAACATGCTGAACTTCCAATGCCACCTGAATGAAATCTCGAAGAAATTAAGGCAGCGGTTAGGCCTATTTTATAGGCTTAAACATCTCCTAACCCTAGATGTTAGAAAGAGGTTAGTACAATCTACTTTCTTACCTATATTGGATTATGCTGACTTCATGTACTCTCACTGTCCACTAACGTTGCTCAGTAAACTTGACACCTTATACCACCGGGCCCTAAGATTTATTCTCAATCTACCCTCACGTACTCATCATTGTCTACTATACCAGGAATCGGGATGGCCTTCTCTATCAGCTAGGAGGAAAAGAAATGCTCTTCTCTGGCTCCACAGAGCACTCTCAAATATGCTCCCTACATACATATCTAGCTTATTTGTGTGTGCCAAGGGTTTCTATGGACTAAGACGCTTCTCTATGCTTTGCTTTCAGACTCCAAGAGTAAATACAACCTATGGCTCAGCAGCAATTAACTTCTCTCTTCCATCCCTATGGAACTCCATGCAAAGCGCACTGAAACTATCATCACTTCCAGGCCTAACTACATTCAAAAAGTTAGTTACTACCTTCCTGAGGGAAAACTGCAATTGTTTCAGACAAATATGATCCTCCATACTTTTTCCAATTAATCTGGAATCAGCATATTCTTGCATACTTTCACCTACCCTGGCTCTTTATTCTCTCCTCTCTTTCCTTTACACAGCTGCTTCTTGCATTCCCTATTCTGTCTATTAACAAAGGTAGTTGATGAGGATTATTAACTTTCTATATGTTCTCATACTTGAATTGTTTAGCTTGTAATATTGACAGGTTAGCTGCTGCTGACCGTTTACGCACACCTTTAAAATTACTGTATTCGTCTATGCCTATGTACTTTTTGTATTGTATGTAATGCTTTTTGTTTCATGTCCAGGACCACTTTGAAAATGAGCTTGCTCAATGGTGTTTATGCCTGGTAAAATAAAGTTATTGATTGATTGAGTCAAGCAGTCCTTTTCTGCTAACAAATTCTTTTTTTATGTGGTCCAGGAGTCCCATTCAGGTCTCGATTCTCTGCTAAATTCTTTCACGTGCCCTAATGTACACTACTAAGTGCCTTGATCACCTGTCCTAGTTCAATACATTTAAAGTTGAACATAGTTACAAGCATAAATTATAGGCTAGAGCGGAAATGGTGCTGTGCAATAGCTACAGCTGCAGCAGGGTAAAGTAGATGCTTCAAGGTGCACCTCAGTCTTTATTTATACAGTTATTTATTCATCCGTTTATCTGCATAAAGATTTATTGCCATTCCTACTGTTGTTTTTGTTGATGGAAACCTGCTTCTGTAACCCTTGTCAGCTTTTCTGCTAAATAAAATTCCTTGCTTCATTTTAACCTCTGAGTATGACTCCTGCCTCTCCTTGCTGGACGACTACAGCAAGAGAACAGCAAGAGGAAGGAGCTGCTGTTAGAACTTTACTACACTTCTGTACTAAAGAACTAGAACTCTACTACTGGGAACTTCAATTTAGGGTAAAAATAAAACAAAAAAAAAGTGTGTTTGTCTGAGTTCGATGAAGGAACTGTTATCTGTGCAGTTAGCAAGGTGAAGAAAGAAACTGTGAAATAGGGGGAGTGGCTTAGGCAAAAAGGAAGCCAGGTGTTTGCATTTAAAAACTGACCTAGATAGCTTTTGGCAGAGAACAGGAAGAGGAAGGAGCTGCTGTTAGAACTTTATTGGGACTATATTGCCTTCCATCCTGCAGTGTTGTCCCATCTGCAGGCACCTCTCTGGGCTGAGGGAGGAGGTTGCTCATCTCCAAGCTGAGTTGGCCAGGATTCAGGGGACCTCCTTTCCCACCCAGGGACCACCAGGGCCACCGCCGCTGCCTCAGAGGTTGCCAAGAAAGAGGAGCGGTTGAACCACGGTGGGCTCAGGGAGGGTGAGGGTGGTGGAACTAAATCGCATCCCTCCAGTTGTACCTCTCCACAATTCATATGCCATTCTGGCAGATTGTGGTTCCTCTATGGAGGCACCCCGCAGTGGAGACCAAGGAGGATGCTGGGAACCTCCACAAAGAAAACCCACAGGAGGGTAGCATGAGACCCCACAGGGGAAGGAAACAATTCCTGGTGGGGAACTCCATTGTTAAGAGGGTGGAACTGGGGAGGGAGGGGAGAGGGAGGCAAGGTACCTGCCTGGTGCCATGGCTTGGAGGGACAGGGAGCAAATCCTCAGGAATGCAGGAGCAGCTGCATGGGGGAGGGAGCAGGATGTCATTGTCCACCTAGGGACAAATGACCTGGCTAGGAAAGGGATCAGAGCTTTGCAGGAGGAGTTTGTGGAGTTGGGGAGGGGCCTTAGACAAGTAGCACACATGGTAACCTTCTCAGAGGTGCTGCCTGTCTATGGAATGGGAGAGGCTAGGGTGCTCTGCACCATAGGATTTAATCAGTGGTTGAAAAACTGGTGCAGAGCTCAGGGTTTTGGCTTCATTGGGGACTGGGGGTCCACCTGGAGGGATGCAGGCCTCTACTGGTGCAATGGTCTGCATCTGTCCAGGAGAGGAACCAGGATCCTAGGTGATAGGTTTAAATGCTTCATTTGCAAGCATTTAAATTAGCTAAGGGGGGAGGTACTGAAAAGGAGCAGCAAAATCCTAGCCCCCCCCCAAAAAATCAGGGTAGTTAGTGAGGTAAACACCAAAATAAAGAAGTTGATAAGGAGAAGGGCAAGGGTAAATGGAGGAAAAAGACAAAGGCAATAAGGACAGGGATGGGGCAAAAAGGGATAAGACCATCAAAAAATGGAGGGTAATGAGTACTAATGCCCATAGTCTGGGTAACAAGCTCCTTGAACTAGTGTTCTTGATGGAAGAGGGATGCCTGGATATCGTGGCAGTCACAGAAACATGGTACACAGAGAACCATGACTGGGATGTCAACATACCAGGGTAAACAATCTACAGGAGAGACAAGGAGGGTAGAGGAGGAGGAGGAGGAGTAGCTCTCTACATAAGGGAAGGGATCAAAGCAACGGAACTAAAGGGTAAACAGGGAAGAGAGGAGGCACTGTGGGTCACCCTGGAGACCGGAAATGGCACCACAGTCTGCATGGGGGTTGTATACAGTTGGATGCTGGGGTAAGCATGTCTCCCTGAGAGGCCGGACGAGGTGTTCTAGTAATAGAGTCAACAAGACACCCTAAAGTGTATGACCGGAGGTCTTTGGGAGACAACCAGTTTAGGCCAGAGTAGAGTAGGCAGTGATGAGTTAGGCTCACGATAAACTCAGTTGTAGAATCAAGCCACACAAAAGTGAAGGTACTGGACTTCAGGAGGGCTGATTTTGTCAAAATGGGAGAGTGCCTCAGAAAAGCACTAGCAAACAGGCGGGGGGGTAGAGCAACAATAGGGAAACATCAAAACTGCCATCACAGAGGCAACAAGCCTTTGTGTGAAGCAAAGAAATCAAAACGAAAGAAAAAACACTATGGTTCTCAAAAGAGGTGGTGGGGAAGGTTAGGGAGAAAAACATAGCATTCAGGAAGTATAAGGAAACACAGAAGGAGCAGGACAGAGAACTGTACCAGTTAAAGCAGAAGAAAGTTTGAAAGGCAATCAGAATAGCAAAGGCCCAAACCAAGGAAAAGATAGTCAACTCGGTTAAGAAGGGGGATAAAACCTTCTATAGGTGCATTAGGGAATGAAGAAAGACAAACGGAGGGATACTGAGGATGAATAAAGAGGAGGGTGGGTGGGCAGAGAGGGACAGTGAAAAAGCAGGAATACTGAACGAATACTTCTGCTCAGTATTCACAAAAGAAGAGGAAGGGGAGATACCTAATCCAGTCAATAGAAGCACTCTGGATTGGGGGGTCGATATCAGTCCTTTCACAGAACAAAGGGTTCTGAAAGAACTCCTAAAACTGAAGGTGGACAAACCAATGGGGTCTGATGGAATTCACCCCAGAATTCTAAAAGAACTTAGGGGAGAACTAGTGACACCACTGACTACCCTTTTTAACAAATCATGGGAGGATGGTGTGGTACCTGAGGACTGGAGGAGGGTGGATGTGATTCCCCTTCACAAAAGTGGGAGCAAGACAGAGGCAGGAAACTACAGACCTATAAGTCTGACCTCAGTGGTCGGGAAAACAATGGACTCACTTCTGAAGGAAAGAACTGTTGAGTACCTAGAGGTCAGTGGGGCACAGGACCCAAGGCAGCATGAATTCACAGCGGGAAGGTCATGTTAGACTAATCTAATCGATTTCTTTGACTGGGTGACCAAAGTAGTAGACCAGGGTGGGGCTGTGGACATGGCCTACCTAGTCTTTAGCAAGGCATTTGACACAGTCCCACACAAAAGATTAATAAACAAATTAGCCAGCCTGGGATTGGTCCCAGGGTGGTAGCCTGGGTAAAACATTAGCTGGACAACAGGACACAGAGGGTAATAGTAAACAGAGCCCACTCCGAAGAAAGGGGGGTTACTAGTGAGGTACAGTACTGGGTCCGATCCTTTTTATTGTCTTAATAAGCGACATTGCAGAGGGACTGGAAGGAAAAGTATGTCTCTTTGCAGACGACACAAAGATCTGCAACAGGGTTGATACCCAAGGTGGAGTGGAAAGGATGAGAAGGGACTTGGCAAGGTTGGAGGAATGGTCAAATGTATGGTAGCTTAGATTCAATGCAAAGAAGCGCAAAGTAATTCACCTTGGAAATAAAAACCCAGGGGAAGAGTACATGGTGTGGGGAGAGATACTGACAACAACAAAAATGGTGCAGAGAGTCCCGCTCTCTTAGCATCATCATTGTCAAGGCATCCAGAAGTGGCAGGGAATAATCATGATGGAGGGAGGGCTGAGTGAGGAGGACTGCTACAAAGATGAGTAGTAGTCTGTGGGAATGCTTAGTAGTGGTCATAGCAGCAGCAGTGAGTTGAGTAGTACCACCCAGAGGCACCAAACCACAATAACCCCATTGCATTGTTGGCATGCAAACATTTTTAAAATGAATGCGAGGCTCATTTCACACAACACAGTCATGTCGGCATTCCCATGACATAAAGGTGATAAAATGCCACCACCACGGTGGTGGTGAAGATGAACCTGAAGAGCATGAGGTTGTCAGAACTAGAAAATTGCCTTCTACTGAGGTAGGTGAAGCATGGATGAAGAAAGAATTCTCATATGGGCATAACTCCAGTTAGGAAGACTGTGAGGGCTACTTCCTTGACGAGGATGAAGCATAAAAAGAAATTAGTTCTGTCCATCCTTTGCTCCTCATCAGTTGAATCGTTTTCTTTATGATTCAGAATTTTTTTTCCCGTCATTTTATTTTTTCCCAAGTTGTGCTTCTCTTCCCTACAGCCATCCAATTACCTGCCTCCGCCCTCTCCTATGTGATGCCTGCACACAAACTAGGAAATCACTGAACACTGCATAATTAAATGCCAAGTTTGCTAACAATAACATGGGCCACTGCCACCTCCAACGCATGCATCCATACTGAGGATCCTGGACTCCTAATCCAACACAAGTACCATTGCTAGCCATGCCTGCTCCAGCAGTCAAGACATCACCCCTTCCTCCTCCGGCCTGCTTGTGTCCCCCACATCCACAAGCAACATGGGCCACTGCCACCTCCACTGCATGCATCCAGACTGAGGATCCTGGACTCCTAATCCAACACAAGTACCATTGCTATCAATGCTAGCCATGCCTGCTCAAACAGTCAAGACATCACCCCTTCCTCCTCCAGCCTGCTTGTGTCCCCCACATCCACAAACAACATGGTCCACTGCCACCTCCACTGCATGCATCCAGTGTCTCCAGATTGAGAAACCTAGACTCGTAATTCAACATAACTGCCACTGCCATCCAGGCAGGTCATGCCTCCTCCAGCAAGCAAGACACCACCACTTCCTTCTTCTCTGGCCTGCATGTGTCCTCCACATCCACAAACAACATGGGCCACTGCTGCCTCCACCACATGCACCCAGACTTCCAGACATATAGACAGCCCTCAAGCTGAGCCTTCAACCAGCCAAACAATAAAGGCAGCAAGAACTGAAGTCCAGCAAGGCCTACCTTTGTCTGCTGTGATGGTAAGTTACTTTCATTGTTCACACTCCTCATTTTCACTAGTGGTGGTGACTCTGTCCTCGCACAGGGAGGCCTTCCACCCTGTTGTGTGCAAGACATTGAAATGTGCTTGTTTCTTTTGTTTTGTGTCCTTTTCATTCAGGTTTGACCATTCACAGGGACAACTGACAGGCCTGTCACTCACAAAGCCTGACAGCCTGCACAGACTTAAGTTGCCACTTCCTCTGTCACCACCCTCTTGTAGCACCTTCTTTTCATAGGTACACAATGACTCAGCAGCCAAGTGAGGCAACATAATTTATCTTTTTTCTTCACAAGTGACAGGTATAGTAAGGTTGGGAATGGACAATGGATATATGGTGCGGCCACCACAGTGGCCAAGTAAGGCAAATTAATTTCTACTTTTTCTTCACAGGTGAGAGGTATAGTAAGGCCACAAGTGGGCAACAGATTTACCATGTGGCCACCACGGTGGCCAAGTGAGGCTATGTAATTTCTGTTTTTTTTCTTCCTAGGTGACAGGTATAGTTAAGAGTGGTACTGGAAGTGGACAATGAATATATTGTGTGGTCACCCACAATGGCTAATTAAGTCATGTCTAAATAGTTCTCTTGTCTTTAAAGGAAAATCCCCTCAGCCTATTTTCTGCATACATGTGTAGTTTGTAGGCATGAACAATAATTCCATGTCTTGCATCTCCCTAATATCATCCTAATTTAAATATACTGTAAATGAGGTTGCTTGACTCTATTTTGCTGTGGTGTGAAAATCTGTTTGTCTTCATTCCAAAGGTCATGACCCCACTCATGCAAGGCATCGTGGGAGTCGATGTGTACATTCACAAACCAGCAGAACTCTCACCTTCCCCCCAGCACCCACATTTTCTTAAGTCACTGAGACGGCCCACTTCTCAGGTGAGACAGAAAATGACCAAACAGCAACCTGCCCTCCTCCACGACTGGCTACCTTCTGGGAATGAAACCACTCCCACACTTGCTCACATAGTAAAAAGCTGATCACATGACTGGCCAGCTGTTTTACTATGCGAGCAAGCGAGGGAGTGCTTTCATTCACAGAAGGTGGTCAGTGATGGAGGAGAGTAGGTTGTTGTCCGTCACCTTCTGTCTTGCCAGTGGTGGGGGACCTTCTCAGTGACTTAAGAAATGTGTCTGAGGGGGGGGGGGTGTTGCTGCCAAAAGGGGGGATATTGATTTCATAGATTAAAGTGCTAAAGATGAGACAGCAGCTGGCCGTGGAGGTGAGTGGGTTCATGCCAGCTGCTCATTGCAGGAGTTTTATTTAATTAAATTTAAATTTGTAGGTGCTGGGGTCAGAAGGGTAGGATTGGAACTGTAGCAGAGGGTTGCGGGGCCAGGGGGGTTGTATTTTAAAGGTTTTAGTATTTCCCAAATAGGAATAGTCATGAATAGTGCCTCTATTCATTATTCGGATGTGAATAACAAATAGTGCATTGTTCATGGTATTAGAGAAATACGATTCGTTACTCAGCAGCCCTAGTTAGTGGCACTGACACACAGCATTGCACATGTAGCAGCATGCAACAGCCTGACATATTTTTTGTCATATTTAAGAAAAATTCTGTGAGCACAGAATTTATGTACGTTATGCTTTATGCTTTTGCACACAGCATAGCACCATGTAGCAGCATGCAGCAGCCTTACATAATTATTCTGATCATTGAGAAAAATTCTGGGAGCACAACATTTTTGCAGGTTGTGGTTTTTGCACAATCTCCCCTAAAGTGTATTACAACAACTGTGGTGGTGAGACTGACATACAGTGCCATGTAGCAGTAGCAGTAGCACTAGCAGCAATAGTGCACTACCACCATTTAATAACTTTTTGTTTGGCAGTAAATTTCAAGAAGTGAGAAATTTATATACAGCCCTCCACCGCTTATAACAGGCACATTGGTGCAGGCAGATTCTGCTTGTTGTATGGGGTGGGCACTGTAACCAATTTCTATGTTTTTTCCTTCTTTTTTTTCTTTTACACCATATGGAGACACAGAGCAATCGTGCAAACCCCTGTCCTAAGTCTCAAGTAATATGTGTTAAAACGCAACTCGCAATTCTGCATCACACAAATGATTTAGCTAAAATATCTGCTCCCTTCCAATCCTCCAAACAATTATGTTCCCTAAGTCCGTCGTTTGTTTTTGCCACTAGATCCACGATTGATGGCTCATTCCTGGGACATTCTGAGCACTGTGGTACAGTAACTGGAGGAAATTCCGAGTATGACACTGCCAAAGCTGACACTGACCAGGACCTATCTGCTCCCTTCCAGACCTCCAAACAATCATGTTCCCTACCTACGCCATTTGCTTCTGCCATTAGGTTCCTGGTAGCCCCTCTCCTGCACTGCCGAAGCTGACAAGGACCAGGACCAAGGAACTCCCCCCCCAAAAAACAAAATCTGCAGCCAATAAACACACAAGGCTGCTAGGTGCCAGATGCGTAATCTGTTTTAACAGTAAGACCTGAGCGGTCTCTTCATGGCTGACTGGGGATCGGGTGAACGGCACTAAATAGCTGCTAAACTTCTGGACAATCTGCCCAAAGTAGAAGGTGGGCATCGAACGTTGAAAGCAGCATTTTTATTATGTTGGCTCATGCTTGCGCAGCCAACATATTGCGGTAGTAGCAGATTTGGAGGCGCTGTCACTGCTGGGTGAGTGCAGGGCATGCATCAGTAGGTGCGTCCCTCATTCCCCAATCAGGCAGCAGGAGGCACTGACCTCATGCATGCCTAATGTGGCCATCACAACAAAGAAAAGGTCCACTGCAATGAGAGTGAAGCTCTCATGCAGCGTGACCATTACACGCCTCCCTCGGTGCAGGCAACATGGCGACAGTGACTGCCGCCACTGCTGCCTGTGACAATGCCGACAGGGGAGCCCACTCCCTGTCGGGATAATGCTCCCCCCCCCTTTTGTTGATTGCCAATCCCCGTCGGCATCATGCACTCTCCCCCCCGCTTGTTATGTGCAGACGGGGGTGCCCAATCCCCTGTCGGCTAAAGCACCCCGCCACCCACAAACACTGAGGTGGCATGCTGAGAGCCCACCCCAGCGTGCCAAATCCCACCTGAAAAATGGAAACTGTGCCACGACATCTTTTTCTTTTTTTAAAAAAAACCTCTGTAAACCAAAATGGTCCCTCGGCGGTCTCCCTGCCCCTCCCAACCCGCACCCACCCACTGCACACCCTGCCTCCCACACCCCTTCACCCCATACTTACCCGGAGTCCAGCTAACGATTCGGTGTATTGGGAACACGCTCGTTTCTCTTCAAAGCCGACTGCTAACTGAGAAAATGCCTGTAAGCTGTATAATAGAATGAACAGGGTTTTTCAGCTTTGATGCATATCTCGGCATTTTTCGGAATTTTGGCACCAAATTTTCAACATGGGGTTTTTGGGACCCCTCCTAATGAATTCTATCACTGTCATGGCGTTAGTCAACCCTGAAAGGTGATTTTGCGGTCACTGCGCAGAATCACCTTTTGGGACCAATTAACGAAATGACAGTGCCAGTGTTTATAAGGTGGGCTCTCAAAAGCCTATGTTGCAAATTTGGTGAAAAAAAAAAATGACTGTTTTATGAAGCATGCGTTATGTAGTTACAGACGTCAGAATCTTTGTGAATTTGCAATATTTTCATGCCAGATTTTTAACATTGCCATTTTTACATACCTCCTTGTGAACGGTATAGCTGTCATTTTTCACATCCTGGCTGAAATGTGTTTTCGCACTTCCGGCGCAGAATAGCGCGGTTGCTGTGGGAAATCAGTGTTTGGGACAGATTATGAAAATGACAGTGACACTGTTCATGAGCAGAGGTCCCAAAATGCCTATGTTGAAAATTTGGTGGCGATACTCCATGAAATGACTGGTTACGAACGTGCGCTGCGCAGTTTGCATGCACGGTAAGTTCGCCAATTTATAATATTTTCACTCCAGATTTTCAACATTGCCATTGTTCTGCACCTCCTTATGAACAGTATAGCTGTCATTTTTCATATCCTGGCCAAAATGTATTTTCACAGTTCCGGCGCAGAATTGCGTGGTCGCTATGGGAAATCCGTGTTTGAGACACATTATGAAAATGATAGAGACACTGTTCATTAGCAGAGGTCCTAAAATGGCTATGTTGAAAATTTGTCATGAAAGTCTATAAAATGAGTGTTTTCCGAATGTGCATTGCGCAGTTTGCATGCACGCTCGTAAACACCCCAATGCCTGTCGCTCTCTACAGGGTGAGAGTGGGGTTGGCATCACTTCAACACTTCACTGCCTTTCCTATTATGCATCTCTACCTCTGCCACTACCAAAGTCAATGCCAGTGAGACAACATTCGGCATTGACAAATGCTTGTTAACATTGTCGCCTATGGAATGGGAAATTGGAAAACGTAATTTTCCCGCAATAACCGACTGCCCATTAAAACCGTGGGTGCTGTAAGTGGTGGGGATTGTATTGTGCTTGTGCACATGTGTCAACTAAGATGTTCACAATACAGGCTGCCTGAGAGGGCGACTTGAACAGTGCAGCAGTAGCTACCGCCATTTAATCATTTCTTGTTCGGGAGAAAATTTCAGAAACTGAAAACAATAAAAAAAAGTGGCTGAAAAGGGAGGGAAGCAGTCCAAGAGGGCAAGTCACTGACTGATATGATTCATTGTCACCCCACTATCTATACCACCTCTTTCTCCCTACTCTCCTCCACCCCTCCTTCTCCCACCCCTCCCCCTTTATTCCACTTTGACTACATAGCTATTCTTCCCTTTCCCTCCCATCTATCCCCATCCTACCCCCCCACCTCTGCTTGCCTTCTCCCTCTCCGCATTTTCCTCCTCCCTCCCCTGTCTCTCTCTACTGGTACAAGACCTTCCTTCTTTCTTTGACTCAGGCACAATCGAATTATCTGCCTATATTGTTAGTTGTACACTTCTCCTTTTTAAACAAACGTCCTCATGTTATGTCACGTTACCTAATGAAACATTAGCTGTTGTTTTGACTCTGCACTCTGTACATGCTTAAATTGTGTAACTATTGTTAGAATTTATGCCTGGAGACAGTTTTCAATTGTCTCTTGCTGTATCTGTATCTGTGGAACATATCTGTATTCTTGCTTGTGTCATACTTGATGTGGAACGTATGAAAGAGCTTTCTGCTCAAAGGTGTTAATCCAAGATCTCAAATGTAGTGCAGTATCAACTGCTGGACTGAAAAACCTATTTTGGGACCAGACAATTTTTCATATGGTGCTTTTCAAAAGCAGTATATATGTAAACAACAGTGCTTTACAAAAACAACAGTAGTAAGAGAGAAGAGAATGATATGGTGTATACACAACACCATTAAAGAAAATTTAGAAAGAAAACACAATTTTTTTTACAGGAGCGCACTTAGAAACTGAGATGAGAAACAATTGAGCCAAGCGATAAGACAGAGACAGGAAAAGGGTTTAAACCCTTTTTGTGTTTTTAAAACTTTTATGTATATTTTGTTCTCATAAACAAAGAGAGGCAAAGAAAGATTAAGAGGAAACAGGAGGGGGTATCTGATTGTTAAAGCTAAGGATGGGGTGTAACAGAGGGAGGATCAGTGAGGAGGACTGGAGAAGTAAGGATTGGAAAAAGCAGTATTTTAGGAATATTTTTAGGGACCAAAGGGAAGAGTACCTGCACTGCCATAACAGTGCTTGGACGTTCCCTTCAGAAGAACTTGATGATTTTCTAGCAGCTTCTGTAGAGTTTCCTCCATTGAAGAAAATATGTGGTGGAGCTCCACATTTCCACTTGGAGATTTGCCAGTTCCCCTCTGGTGGTTGTTGGTGGAGCTTATGCTGTTTCCTAACCCTACCCCTCATCCTGGCTGCTGTTCCCAGGCACAGACCCATGTGCCCCTCCAACAACTGCCCATGTGACTGTGGTGGTATAAAACTGTGTTGCCATCTCAGCAGTACAGAAGGACCACTGCCACTACCACCACTAACACTTGCCAAGTCATTTTTGCTTGCATCCTTTGGGTCAGGTACTAGATTTTCAGGCAAGAATGCTGCCCACATTGCCTAAATGGCTGCCCTTCTTCCTAAGATGAACAAGGGTGTTGCAGAGCATACATTTCACCACACAGCCATTGGGGTCCTGGATGAAAAATTCCCATGCAAGGGAAAAAAACTTGGTCTGCTTCCTGGAACAGGGCCATAAGGATCCAGATGATGATGAACTGGCATTGGCTTCTCCAGGGGATTAGTGATGATACCATAGGGGGGCAAAGGGGGTTCAGGCTGAGGTGATGAAGAAGGGGGAACTGGGCTTGCTACTGCTGCATAACTGGGGGCTGCTGTGCTGTGGGGTGGGCTGCTGGATCACACCTCCTGTTGCCCCTTGCTCCTGCACCTGGACTTGGTGCTGTCCCTCACAGTCGTATGGCTCCTCCATGACCATGACAACTCACCCCGTCATCCATTTCTAAAAGTGAAAGAGAGAGAGTGAGAGAAGATTTCGAGAAAGGAAAAGTCAGAGAGAAAACGGGAAGCAAAAAGGAAAATAGGGCCAATGGTTATAACTACAGAAGTACAGACAAAACCATCATTAAACTAATGTACTCTTAAGAATCCAAATAATGAGAAAATAATTAAAAATAAGCTGTTGAAATAAAGAAAATTGTGTATTTATAGTTCCAAAGTTGCTATGAAAACTTGTCAGGCTCCTATCTTCTCCAATTGATCAACTAACTGCAAAACGAATAGTGAAGCAAACTCACTGTTTAGAAATGTACCACATGACCTACAGAAGCTCTTCCATGTGACCTTGAGACACTTGCTTACCTGTAACCTCATTTTGACAAAACTTTGCCCAAATGTTCCCCAAAAGCGAAGTTACAGGTGAAGTTACCTGGCAAAGTTGCCAAAGGGAAATTTCCAACTACATAGAAAAAATTCTCAAATTGATTTGCAAAGTGAAGCTATCAATTCACCTTAAGTTTACCAATGAAAAAGTTACGACATCTCTACTCTAAGGCCATATTTAAAAAAAGAAATACCTCAACAAGGAGGGGAGGAGTCTGAGTCTCAAATTATTTTCATCTTCCACATTTCCCTCTGCTTGTTCTAGATCCTGAGCAACCTTTCCATTTTGTTTGTTTTAGCGTTTCACTTCTGACATATCTTCTGTTTTGGACGACACTATTTTTTGAGATGAGAGGATTGATGAAGCTTTTGATTCGATGTCACCACCTGAACCACTCCAGTCTTCATTTCCTGCCAGCAGTTCAAATTTGTTTTCTAATAGTAGTTCAGGGGTCACTGAATCTTTACAGATCAGTCTTGGTCTTGGTGGTTGTTTCTTAAATGCATTTTACATCTGACCATTGTCAGTTTTGTAGGAGGAGGCATTTTACTCACATCATCCTGTGTGCTAGGAACAAAATACTCCTTCACTTCCATATTTTCATTCCCTTGTGATAGTTCTGTGTTTTGGGAGATTTGTTTCATTTTGCTGTATATCTTCCTCTTCCTTTTCTTCCATGGTTTGATTCTGTGCCTCTCCTACAGTATGTTACTCTCATGTTCCTCTAGTGGCACTTCTTTCCTCAAGGGATCATCCTAGGCGTGCTGTATAGGTTGATGACATTACAGAGTTGTTTTTTGCTCTGTTCTGCTGTTGTGTGACAATAGTGGGTTTTGAGGCCTTTGCTAGTAAATCATCCTGGTTAGGTTTATCTCCCCTGTTTTAGGTGGCCCATAGGCGCATTCTCTAAAATGACCAGTTTCTTCACATACAGTAAGTTGCATTTGAATTCATTAGCACAGTATCTACTCACATGGCCATACTCCATGCAGTGGGTCCATCTGGTCTGATCATATGTACTTTTTAAGTACAACTTTAAGTGGTTTTGGGATCCGCACTTAAAGCATGCCTTTCACTGGCCCTTATAAAAGCATTTCCTCTGTCTCTACTCAGATAGAAGCAGTAAGGCAGGTGTATTATGTTTTTGTCCGTTTGATGCAACTTAACACAAAATTTTCAACTGCCCATCCACTACCGCTCTGAGTCCATTATAGGCTCATGGGGTCCCATGATTTCATATTTTGGAGCCAGCTAATACTTAATATCAAATACATTGACTGCTTCATTTTGAATAAAATTGTAGCTGTTTGAAGAGACAGCTTGGTCGGGGGATTTTTATTAAAAGATAATATCAAAAACAAAAACACCAAATAAGTGAAGCATAGCAAAGCTCAACATTCAGAAAACCTCATAATATACCTATTCTAATTTTCTTCCCATATGTACTAGAAAACCGTCCTCATAAAGCTTGAAAGACAAAACACAACTGTGCATGGTATGAAAGGTAAAGTCAGTGATCACACAAACAAACCAAACATTAAAATTGTAACCAATATATGTCAGCATGTTTTACCAATTGTTGTACTCCGTTATGATGCAACAAATTTGTTTTACTGTATTTGTCCTCTTTGTGACGAGGTACCTTTGAAAATGAGCCTCTGGCTCAAAGGTTTGTAAACTGATGTACAAATAAATAAAATAAATAAATAAATTAAAAAAACATTTCCCTTTTAGGTAAGGGGGATAGCCTGAAACGGTTTCCATAAATCTATATATTATATGTTGTTATATTTGCTCCAAAACCTTTCTAGGGCTGTTGCCATCTTGAAACTGTCTTCAGACAAGCTACCCCTAGTATGGATTAAGGCATACAGTTCCAAAGAATGAAATCCTTTAGAAAATGAGCTAGACACATTCTCAAACCTGATTGGCTAAAGGAACCAATCACCCAGTCCGGTATGTGGCAGCAGATACCAATAATGAATAAGTCCCAGTCTGTGTCTGTCTACTTACAGAAAAAAATAATTGAGCAGCAGTAGAACACTCACTTCAAAATTGTCTCTCACTTAGCAAGAGCAGCGTTCCCGTCCCACTGCCCAGTGATGCTGTTCACCCCCAGTGTGTGTCAGGTCCCTGTACAATAAATACAAACTTAAAAAAAAAACAAAAAAACATTCATTTACTGGCAGGTGCCTCTTCTGACGTTCTGCTCTCACACATGTTGGTGCTGTTTGTCATGTCCCACTCCCGCTAACATGCCTCTTGCACACCCCCACTTTGCCCATTCCCCCCCGGACCTCGCCTCCCACCACTTGAAACAATTACAATGCAGCAATCCTTTTTCTGCTGAGCTTGTCTCGACCTTGCTTGCTAAGATTGCTGGTCCCCACAACTCTGCCACTCTCCAAAATGTACTGTCTCTTAATCATTCTCTGTGTATGTCAAAAGAAAAACCAAGACAATGCTCACTATAATATTTTTTTAAAAATCAACACACAGACTGCCATTGGGGTAAGCAATGGATATATGTGGGGGGGGGGATGCTACAGGGAGCAGTAGAAAGAAACAAAACAAACAAACAAAAAATGCTGTGAACAGCTACACCCTCTACTGGTATTTCTACCAGTGGAGGGACTACTTTACACATAAAAAGGCTTTTTATGTTAAAAACAATTTTTTTTTACATTTCTTTTTACCTCTCATTAAACTTAAAAAGTGCCCATTTTCTTTTTTTTTTTGTATGTTATCTATTTTTGCCTCCTACCCTAGCCCCCCAGCCCACCACTCCTTCCAGCTGCACATGCTCCTGATGCCTGCCAGTCTCCCCCCTGCTGCCAGCTTTCACCACCTGGCTCCCACATTACCTGTGTCTGGAGAGTTCTGACATATCCTTGCCCTGGGACCCCCTCTGAAGGGGAGGGCTCGAGGGAGAGGCATAGTGGACTCTGATCCATCCAGAACTAGAGGTGTGGGGACAGAAGTGGTGCACCTTGGGGACTGTGGCATGGTGAGATAGGCAGCCATCATCCTGCTGGCTGGGTAAGACATTCTCTATTTTTCTAACCCACCCACCTCCCACTAATCCACACTGCTGCAGTGGCATCCTGGGGAAGGGATATCCGGCAGCATGTGGTAACCCACACCACCAAGGACATCGCCATAAGCCCTCACCAGGAGCCACCATAGTAACAGTGTGGTGCCACCCAGCCCCCCAGGAGGGAAGCATCCAAAGGATGCTCTGAACTACCTCCCCGCCAGCCACCGCTCCTGACATCCAGGCTCAGGGCATGAATCCAGCTCGCCAGCAGGCCAGAGCAATGCTCCATTGCTTGGTGCCACGGAACTGGCCAAGTGCTCATTTTCTAAGCGCAGTAATATCCTCCAGGGTGGATGGTATTGGGCTATACCTGCTCCTCCAGGGCTATAAGGTCCTCTGCCTGTGGCATCAGGCCTCATTATGGCCCTGGACAATCCAGCATGGTGCAATATCACCCAGCCTGTCAAGAATTATTGCTTGCCTAGTCTTTTAAAGGAATGCAGCTTACTAACTCTAGGCCACCTCTGTATCTTAGACACATAGCATTTCTTCTTTGTGCTGGTATACTGGAGTTGCTTAATAAGTCTGACATTCTAAAGTGTTTGGTGTTTTGCTGTGCTCTGTCTGTACTGTCCTGTGTTGTTCTTTTCTAGTCCTCCTTTTATTTTCAGATCCAGTTTTATTCTGGTTCTCTGAATTTGCCTGGGCAGATTCTGAACTATTTCCACGTGAGGAGCTACTCTGTTTTTCATTTTAAACTGAAGTTGTACTAGGCTGGGAAAGCTTATTATTGTCATAGCTAAGTGTTTTGTAATAGGAAAAAAAAATCAACATTTATACCTGGTCTTGGTTATGTTTGTAGTACATCTGGATCAGACAGACTCTTTCTGCCATTGTCCTTGCTGTGGCTCCAGTTGTGCCTTAGAATCCATTGTTATGAAGTTTCTCTCATCTGTCTGCTGCACTGTTGTTTTTTTTTTTTTGTTTTTGTTGACCAGGTGAGTGCTAGACAAATCCTGCCTATTTTCAGGCACGCACCGAGATACAGATGAATGCCAACTGACCTTGAACCAGATTAAGCTGTTGGTATTTTTAGTGAATGAGGAAAATTTGGCCAGGACACCGGGGCAAATTCCCCTACTCTTTTCGATAAGTGCCATGGGATGTTTAATATCCACCTGAACTACCACCAGTCCAGGCAGATGGGACCTCGGTTTAACATCTCATCCAAAAGACAGCACCTCAGAAGTGCTGCACCCTTCTCATGCTGCACTATAGTGTCAGTACTGGGCTATTAACCCAAGTGCCAGATGTGGGAACTGAACCCACAGCCCTCTCATCTCCCGGCCTCAGATGTGAGTGTGCTACCTACTAAGCCACTGACACTGTATGCCAATCATGCCTCTACCTTTCCTGTCTGATCAATTACCATGTCAGCCATTTTAGGACTGATAGTCCAGGCTGATACTGTCAGAGCTGACAACGTGGTTCGGCAGCCATTCTTTACCACCTCCAGACTTCACCCACCCCGCTCCCTGAAATGCTTTTTTCCACCAACCATTCATTATCCTTGTTAGATTGAGGGTACAGCAGTTCTGAGTTTTGGTTCCACTGCCAGTACACACAGCAGTTTGCTTGCCTTTAGGCACTGTTCAGAATCTGGCATTTCAGTCACTCGAGTGCTCGACTTGCAGCATCTTTGCTTCACCTCATAGAGCTGCATTCATGAAGATACTTGGTCCGCTGGCTGTTCTAGCAACAAAATCCACCATTTGTCCTCCAATTTTCCTTTTTGGTGTGTGTATCTGGCTTCCTCTCATACTCATTGTTTTTCTGCAATTGAGCATACACTCTCACTTTCTTGGATACAGACTTGTCCATTATATCCTCTGGTACACTTTCTGGTACTTTTGTTTCAATCTTTGTGCAGCCTTGGGCAGGAAGGGGGGTCAGTTCCCCTGCCCTTCCAGTACCTCCACTGTCAGCCACTACAGGGACCACCATCTTGCTGGAGTAGGGGGATGTTATTTAAAAAATAAATAAAAAACAATGCCATATACACTACATTAAATACAATAAAGCTAAAGCAAAAAGCGAAACAGAGTATTAACAAATCATACCCCAAATAAATCAAAGGAAAATAAATAAAAAAAAAAACAATCGAAAGAAACAGAATATACATCCAGTTACTGACATGAAAAAGAAAGAAACAGTTTATCAAGTCGCTCATTCTTTATGCTCTCTGCACCTTGGTTTGAAGGGTATGTTCAAACACACAAACACTAGGGCTTATATCCACCTCCATATCAGTGTATGCTCATGTTATCGAAGGCTAGAAACTGACCCTGCTTCAACAAGGTATTCATTTCCACTTTAGTATTTAATGTCTTATCTAGCAGATATACCTTCCTGTGTGAGATAAGAACATTGCGCACTAGTTTAATACAGGAAGAACACTTCTGCTGCAGCGTCAAGGTGCATCTGGCCTGTCACATAGTAACACACATATTAACATAGTATTTGATGGCAGATAAGGACTGCGAGGTCCACCTAGTCTGCCAGTATTCCCTGCCTGCATCAGTGGTCACTGACCCTACTTGGTCATTGGCTTTAGCCTTTCCAACCCACCTCTAGGGTTCCCTAGGGGATGCATGTTTGAATCCCCCCACTGTGCTAGCTCCCACTACTTCCTGGGGTAGGCTATTCCACGCATTGACCACCCTTTCTGTGAAGAAAAACTTCCTCACATTCTTTTTTATCCTGCCTTCCTCCCTCCAATCTCATATCATGCCTCCTCAGCTTTGTACACCTTCTATACTGAAAGATGTTGCCCACTTGCACTTTGTTTATGCCCTTAAGATACTTGCAGGTTTCTATCACATCTCCTCGTTCCTGCCTCTCTTCCAGTGTATGCACATTAAGGTCTTTTAATCTCTCCTTGTATGTCTCCTGGTGCAAGCCCTGCACCATTTTTCATCAGTCACAGACAGTATTTTAGGATAGCACAAATGACTTGTAAAGTACTACTACAGTATTGCAGCCAGGACCCAGAAAACAAATTCAGTACCAAAACTTCATATGAATTTGTCTGGAAGAGTGGCTCCTGCCATGCATTGACCAATGTTTCCCAAAAGTTCCCAACTTCCATTCTTCCATAGCTACTCAGCCAGAAGACATCCCACAAAGTTGGCAATCCTAGGGTTTGTCAGTTGTCATAGAACAGCACTTGTATCATTATGGGACAGGAAGGGGAGCTTAATTCTGTACAAATGACAGTTTCCATGACATATTGATAAAGCTGTCATCTACTCAGTATTTGGGAATAAGAAATATTCCATTTACTCAGTTTTTGAAAGGACAACCATATGTAACTGGATGGATTTTGGATGAACATAGCCAAATCCTCCTTTTTTGTCAAGAGGGAAGTTAGGGCCCGCTCCATGCCAGAACGGACAACACCCAGACCTTTTCCACTGGTTTTAAAGCCAAGACAATATCAGTCCATAAAAATACAGCATAACACAAAACTAAAAGGTTAACCATATTTAACCCACCCTGCACCACAGGCCTATATATGAGTTCTCACTTTAAGGGGCTAAGGCAGCTACCCCACAATACCTAAAAAAACACTATACAATTTGGATTCTAAATATAATGGGAGTGGACAAATGTAACTCAAATAAAGACAAGTTGGGATTATCAGAATTCTAATTAAAACACTTTTCAACTTAGAAATTCTTTTACTTTTCCAGAAATTGATTTTTGTCCCAGCCACCTATAGGCAGTTTTCCCAGTTTTTCGTGCCCAAGTCACCCTTGCCAAATGTCACCCCAGCACCCATAGGTCAGAATCAGAAATTGGAACTGAGGTGATATGAGTAGGGGGATGTTTTTAATTTCTGCAGTTCCCAAAACAGTACCCACACCTTTAAGGTAGTTCACACAGGAACCAGAGAGAACAGCATCATTTTCCAGATTAATTTCAATCTGATGCTACTACTATATCATTAAGACATAAGACTAATTATTTACATATGTGAGGATTTTCATTGGAGGAGACTAACAGAACATAGGCATTCCTTCAATCCTATCATCAGAAGATACCCTAAGCAGTGCTTCCAAACTGAACATATACAAGAATAAAACAGGAACATTGAAGAGTAGTGTAGGAACATACAAGAATAAAACAGGAACATACATGGATGATACATCATCTGGAAAAAGAAAAGGAGGCAATACGTTAACAAGTCAAGAGATGCTATTTACACAGATAACACAGCAGGACATCTGTTCTACATAAAATCAGTACCAGTACAACCAGCTAATGTGTACAATAGTATAAATATTAGTCATTATGCAAATGACTCAGACGATATTCCTGAGACAATATTTTGACTGAGCAGGGCAAATAAGAACCAATAATTCAGCGATGCATTAGCTATAAGCATCAGGAGAACAAATGCGGATTTGCAGCAACATGTCTTGTACAGTTGGTGGCGCAGAGATTAAGCTGATGACTGATTAATGTGGGGAATTAACCACTTAGCAGTAGTGGTAGGTGTACTGGGACAAAACTTTGCCTGGGTTCAGGCATGACCAAAGCAGTATGGCAATTACAGTTACAAGCAAGGTTGCAGAACATGAGAATGGACATTAGAAAAATTATGTGGCAGCAGTACATTTTCAGGAAGAAATAATTCTACAGTTGATATGGACTAAGTTGCAAGTACACAGAGTGGCATATAGGGCTAGGTCAATTATAAGCAGTTGTACCTACACAGAGGGGTTAAGTTACAGACTAAAAGCAGGAATTGTAAATACAATTATAGATCACAGGAGCATCCCCAACCAATCACAGTGCTTCCTTAAGTTGTGCGCAAGGTACTCTTATTACCGTAGGAGAGTCTCACGTGCTGAGCCGCTGTAATGGGCTTCTCGGTGACCACTTGTACCATCTGCATTATAAATTAAAAAAGAGATTTTTTTATTTTAAAAAAGTTAGTGATCTATAATAAGTTTATGAGTCTGGTTGGAGGGTCTCTTCTGGCTCTAAAAGTGTCATCTCTTGTGTCCTTCGGTCCACAGAACTGCTCACTTTTAGGTTGCAGTCCTCTGGTCCTAAGAACGTACAAGTGCGCAGCATCATCATTCCCTCCATTCAGGGTCTTGTTGGACAGACAGGGCTGTTCATCAGTGTTTTTGCCCTGTTCTGCCCTCTGACTGGCTCCTCACAGCCCACCAGTCCATTAGGGAGGGTCCTACTGCATTACTCCCCACAATCCATTGTGGTGCTAGCTGCCGAGATCCCTGACTTCTGATTGGCTGGCAGCATGGTCAGGGGTCAACAAAACGGTGGCTACATTTCTGCAACATACAGCTTTCTGTCTTATATGCTACTGCCTTGCTTCTCATTTAAACTGGTCCCAGGGTTTGGTAGGCACAACTGTGCCTAAATATCCAGTGTTGGTGTGAAGCTGGTTAAGGTTTTGTGCTCCCCATTGGGAGCTACATTCATGTTCCTCCTTTCTGCAGTACTGCTGTATGGCTGACAGTCCATTCGTCTTCTTAAAGGCACAGTATTCCAAAGTCGACAAGTCCAGTTCTTTTTCTTTCACCCCCCTCCTAGTGCCTCTGGGTCCCCTAATACCCACTGGTGACTCTGGGGCCACAGCACACCAGGGAAGTACTGTAGCTGATTGTTGTTGTGACTTTTAATTTTTGCATAGCTGGGGGCGTTTCCAGCACTAGAAATGTTTGAGCTGGACTCAGATTGCAAGTTCAAGGATCCACCTGCTCAAACTTGCGCACACTAACTGCACAACAGTGCAGCAGTTGGCAAGATGACTCCTCTGATCCACTTCTCAACTGTAGTCTTGGGGCCAGAGGGAGTCAGTAAACAGGCAGGAGCAGTTCTGGGACAGCACAACTGGAATAAGCCATCACAGTGTTGGGGGGGGGGGGTTACAATGGTGCTACCACAAAACACCAAGCTTTGGCATCTAGTGCTCCCAGGCACTTTGTCAAGGCACCTGGAGCATTAGATGTGAAGTGCTGATGCTCCATGGTAGTACCATTTCATGCGGTCAAGCCTTACCACTTAAAGCAACGGATGTGTTGAGCAGTAACTCAGCACATGAGTTCTACTAGCATTGTGAGGTTGAGTGCTGGGCCTTTTCTGATAGCATACTGTACTGTTATATTAACTTTCAATAGCAGCCTATTCAACCAGTGAACCTATAGCCTTATGGCACAGAGACAAGACTGGTACCAACTGAGAAACTGGCAGACATTGTGATTGGTTGCATAAAGGGCGTTCCTCCACTCATTCAGAGTGTGTGTGTGTGAGTGTGTGTGTAATACTTGCTATAGACATATCCTTAATTTGTACAAATTCATGCCTTGTGCAAGCTGTCATCTTGTGGATCTTTGTGCCTAAAATTAAAAACAAACAAAACAAAAAATAACGCTTGTTTTATGGATGTTTTTAGCTCTTTCCCACACATATTTTCCAGTGGTCATACTCTCTGTTGTTTTCTGAGGCTGGGATTAAGAATCAAAGGCTGAATGTTATGATGTCACCTAGCCAGAGACACACATGCAAAAATAAATGCACACGTTAGTGCCAAGCAGAGTAGGCATGATATTATTTTGCAAATACAGATGTTCCCCACCCATGCCATATAATTACAACAATTAAGTCGGTGCCCGCAAAGTTAAAAATGAGATATAAAAATACATTGTTTCCTTTCTACTTTTAGAGACTTAAAGCTTGATGGGGGCTGAGCTCACATATTCTGCACATGTGGTCTTCATTAAGCACTTGGTATGTACAGTGGCGTGAAAAAGTATTTGCCCCCTTCCTGATTTTCTCTAGTATTGCATATTTGTCACACTGGATGTTTTCAGGTCTTTAGAGAAAATGTAATATTAGATAAAGGGAACCTGAGTGAACAAATAACACTTGTTTTTTTTTTTTATTTCACTTATTTAATGAAAAAAAGTTAACCAACACCAACTGGCACTGTGTGAAAAAGTAATTGCCTTTACACTTAATAACCGTTATGCTACATTTAGCTGCAATGACTGCAACCAAACACTTCCTATAATTCAATATCAGTCTTTCACATCGCTGGGAGGAATTTTAACCCACTCTTCCTCATAGAACTGCTTTAATTCAGATAACATTTGGTAGGTTTTGAGCATGAACTGCTCGTTTCAGGTCCTGCCACAGCATCTCTATTGGGTTTAAGTCTGGACTTTGACTAGGCCACTCCAAAACTTTAATTTTACTTCTTTTTAGCCATTCTGATGTGGACTTGCTTTTGTGTTTTGGATCATTGTCTTGCTGCATGACCCAACTAGCTTCAGCTTCAGCTGCGGAAGGATGACTGGACATTCTCCTTAAGAATTTTCTGGTACAGAGCAGAATTCATGGTTCCTTTAATTATGGCAAGTCATCCAGGTCCTTAGGCAGCAAAGCATCCCCACCATCACAATACCACCACCATGTTTGACTGTTGGTATGGTGTTCTTACTGTGGAATGCTGTGTTTGCTTTCTGCGAGACATTATGGGATCCATGTTGTCCAAAGTTCACTTTGGACTCATCTGTCCATAGAACATTTTCCCAAAAGGCTTGTGGATCATCCAGGTGCTTCTTGGCAAATGAGAGACGAGCATTTATGTTCTTCTTAGTTAGCAGTGGTTTCCACCTTGCTACTCTCACATGAAGCCCATTTTGCCCAGTCTCTTTCTGATTGTGGAGTCATGAACACTGACCTTAGCTGAGGCAAGAGAAGCCTGCAGTTCTTTGGATGTTGTTTTAGGATCCTTTGAGACTTCTTGGATGATTTTACACTGCGCCCTTGGAGGTAATTTTGGCAGGCCGCCCACTCCTGGGAAGGTTCACTACTGTTCCAAGTGTTCTCCATTTGAGATTATGGCTCTCACTGTGGTTCGATGGAGTCCCAGAGCCTTAGAAATAGCTTTGTAACCCTTTCCAGACCGATGAGGGCAACAAATTTTTTCTGATCTTTTCAGGAACTTTCTTTGATCATGGCATAATGTGCTTGTTGAATCTTTGTGCTGTAGCGTGACTCTGATGGTAAGGGCCAAAATAAGTGAGGTTTATATTGAGCAGGGCTGGCTGTAATCAAGCCTGGCTGTGTTCAATCAGCTGACTCTAATTATCCCTTTAATTGGGTTGATTTAACTAGAGCAATTACTTTTTCACACAGTGCCAGTTGGTGTTGGTTAACTTTTTTCATTAAATAAATGAAATAAGTAAAAAAAAAAGTGTTATTTGTTCACTCAGGTTCCCTTTATCTAATATTATATTTTGTCTAAAGACCTGAAAACATCCAGTGTGACAAATATGCAATAATAGAGAAAATCAGGAAGGGGGCAAATACTTTTTCACGCCACTGTACTTCTCTTTTAACAGTGTTGCTTTTTACATAGACAACCAATATTTCCTGGAGAAAAATGAGATGATTCTAAACCTTTTTTTCACACTGACTTACTCAGAGGTTTTAAATCAATGTTTTGGTTTTTCATCTTTTCGCTGACACGCCCCTCTCCGCTTCTACCACCTCCTCCTCTTCTGGTATAACTTTCCTCCAGCTCTCTGCACCTCTTCCTTCCTTTTCAAAGCCCTTCTCCAAAATGTCTCCACCTACTCTTGTTCATGCTTCTGGCCTTTACCCTGAGCCATATATCCATCCATCCATCCACCCACCCATTCATCCTCCCCTTGCCCTTCCATACCTCCTCTGTGGCCACTGCAAGAACCCACCCCCCTTTTTGACCCTACTTGGATTTTCACAAATCATTTGATCTTGTACCATAACTGCCTCATGCCTATATGCATACAAATTCTCTGTAATTTGCAAAGTGCTATGTTGTATATTTTTCTTTCTGTATGTATTGTTTATATAATGCCAGTCATAATGCATTTGTCCCAGTACATAGAATAATGAATGTGTATCCATGTACAGCAAGGCTGGATTCCCATTAAAGTGTTCTGATGACATCATAGAGCTTGAGCAGTCTATGATGTCATCAGAACACAAAGATGTAAATGTCTTGTTGAACATGGTTATCCAAACATATTTGTTAAAGTATATGGTGACAAACAAATAAAACAAGATAGAGAAACAAGTGGTTTCATGTGAATTAGTACTTCACTTTCCCATGTTTATTCCTTTCCTCAGAGATAACGTTTTTGTCTTTTGGAGACCAATTTTGAGAAAGCTGTTGCAGCTATATTTTTAACATCACTAATCAGATTAAAGCAGCATGAATGTTCTTTTTACTGCTGTCAAGCTCTTCTTACACACATCCCAACTAGTTGTATGGGGCAGAGATTTAAATTGTGGGGTTACAAGAGCAGATAGAGGGTTACAAACATCGGAACTGTATTGCGATTCCTGTAGCCTTAATTCTGTTCTGACCACTGCTAACCTTAAGGAGACCTACAAAATTTTGCATCAGATTGGGGGGGGGGCACTTATTTTTGGGATCTTTGTCTACTAGGATAGACTATGTTTTTGTTTCTCACCTGGTGATGGTGGTTGTTGCATCTACACATGAGTCATGAGTTCTCCGACCATCATCTCTTATCTGTGAGGAAGTAAGGTACCCATGGCAATAGATCGATGGGTTCCCTAAGAAAAATATTGTTTAAATTTATACAGCATTCCAACTTTCTGCTTTAACCTGGGGATAAAGAGTCATACTAGGGTCCAATAAGACCCCAATATATTTAAATTCAAATACCTGATCAGTAACAAACTCAGTGCCATCATTAATTGCTAAACACAGATTATCCCTCAACATATACATACTACCAAATAACATCAACTTAGTTTTCTTTACTTTCATAATCATACAGTTCATCAACAACCAATCACACAGATGCTAAAATTCAGTTTCTAAAACAGAACTAACCTGGGAAACTAATGGGGCCTGATAAAACAGAATAAGATTGTCTGCATATAAAAGACACTCACAATTACTAAAAACTGTGGGCAATTGATTTATACATAAAGAAAACAACAGGGGTCCAAGTATGGACCCCTGTGGAACATCACATACTACTGAACACTGATTAGAAAACACAGAAGTAATAGAAACATATTGGGACCTGTTTGTCAAATAATCCCTCATCCAATTTACAGCATCCTCAGAAATGCCCAATTGCCACAGCTTAAAACAAAGCAAGGGATGATTAATTAGGTCAAATGCCCTGGTTAGGTCCACGAATACTGCCCCAGTCAAAACACCCTAATCAAACCCTTGAAGGATGGTGTATGTGAACCTAACCAGGGTAGACCCAGTCCCATGACCTCCCAAAAACCATGCTGTTGAACACATAAAATTGAGTGGCAAGCCCCTCGGGGCAAAATATTAATTAATTAATTTATTTATTTAAACGTTTTACCAGGAAGGCATGCTGAGCAGACTACTGCTCAATCCAGATGCATCCTGGGGAGGGGGGGACGTGGATAACAGTTGAAGACAGTATTTAAACAATTGAAATTACATAGTAGGGGTTATATGATCACTTCCCTTCCTTAGCAGACTAAACATAATGTTTTAAAAATACAATGGTCGAACTCCCATTCAGGTAAGGAGTCTCCTGTTTGTTCAGACTGAGCACTGAAAATAGCAAGAAAGGTGCTCTTTAAATCTCTCCCATGGTTTTTCTTGATCCTTGGAATGAAATGTAAATACTTACCTCAATAACTGAGAAAGAAAGAAAGAAATATGCATAACACATATTTATTTAAAGTCCTGGAACACCTAGCTACACCTTCACCTAACACAAACCTGAGTTATCTTACCTGCATACTCTACTGGAGTGACTAAAGGGAGATGTAGAAATGGCCTATTGCTATACTGCAATAATGCTGATGTCATTGAGGTTGTGTCTAAGGATGATCTAAGGATGCCTATCTTATTCTCATGTGTAAAATCTATTTTGAATATGCAGAGATTCTGTACAAAAAGAGAAAAATGAGTTCATTGATATTAGTACCACATGACCAAGCAATCACATGTGTGAGGATGAGTATAAATGGGTTTATTTAGAAACCCTAGTGGGCTCGCACATCAAGGCAGTTTCCATGCTTGGCTTGCAGTGTTTGTTCATGTTCGACCTGGCATCATGTTTTCTATAAGGTGCATACCTGCTTGGCTGCATATGTGTCTGCTGATATTTTGATGTTTTAGGGTATTTTGTTTTTAGGATCCAATAGAGCTGGTGGCTGAATAATCATATTTGTTTTTTGGGCCAACAAAAGTTAGTGAATGAACAAATCCTCGTGGGTTGTAGTTTAGTTGTGTATGTACCATTGAGATCACTGCATTCTACTCCTGAAACAAACCTTGGGTGGGAAGCTTTGATGTAGAGTATACTGTCAATGCCATATTACATACATCCACAAGGGGGAGTAACCAGGTCAGATGTTCAGTAATACCTCATGACACATGGTGATATGCTGTTCTTGGTCACTACCATTCTGCTATGCTATAAACTGGTATATTGTTTATTTTTTTTATGTTGGCTTGCGCTCATGTGCAAGCAACATCTTGTGGTAGTAGTACATTTCGGAGGTGTGTCAGTGTTGTGGCAAATGCACGGGATGCTTTAATGGGTGCGTCCCTCGACCACCAACCAGTGAGCATGCTGCCGATGACAGCAGTTTCAGAGAGAGCCTCAGAGTTGAAACAAATCTGCTGCTGCAGTCAGAGACCGGCTCATCATTGCAGCGGCAGATGACACACCTCCATTTCATGCCTTTCCTGGTAAAATATTTCAATAAATATGGTGGCTCCTGCTGTCTACCACACACTCCCGAAAAGCCGACATCGGGGAGCCCAATCCCCGTGTTGGCATTCCTCCCTTAGTGTGCCTTTCCTGGTTAAACAGTTTCCTCTTTCCTTTCTGACACTGGGATGCCCAATCTCGATGTCGGATGTGCTCCCCCCCCGTCTATATGCCTTGCCAACGTCGAGGTGCCCAATCCCTGTGGTAGCATCCACCCCCAGAACTGTGGCACACTGGGAGCCTACCCCAGTGTGCCTATTTATTTTTTTGTGTAACCTGTAAATCAAGAAAACCTTCCCTCATGGTCTTTTTTTCCCCCTGCAAACAAGAAAATGGTTCACCGTTGTCTCCCTCGTCCCCCTCCTCCATCCCCACCATCTCTCTGTGCACCCTCCTCCCCACACACCCTCACCCATACTTACCCTCTAGAGGTCAGGAACTGTGATCTTCTCTGAACCGGGACACGTTTGCACTCTTCAAAGCTGAACTGCGAACTGAAGAAATGACGGTCAACTTTATAATGGGAGGCAATGGGGGCTTCAACTTAGGTTGATATCTCAGCCATTTTTTGGAATTTTTACCCCAAATTTTCAACATGGGGTTCTTGGGATCCCTCCTCGTGAACATGTCACTGTCATTTAGTTCCTCAGTCCCAAAAGGTGATTTCATGGTCGATGCACGGAATCACTTTTCGGGACGGATTAATGAAATGACAGTGCCACTGTTCATGAGGGGAGGTCCCAAAAAGCTGATGATGTAAATCTGGTGAAATAATTCAAAAAAATGACTGTGTTACAAGTGTGCATTGCGCAGCTTCTATGCATGCTTGTAACTTCACCAATTTTTAATATTTTCTCTCCAGATTTTCAACATTGCTATTTTTTCACATCTCCTCATGAACAGTATAGCTGTCATTTTCCACATCCTTCCTGAAAAGTGTTTTCACACCTGTGGCACAGATTGGCGTGGGTCCCTGTGGGAAATCAACTTTAGGGGCAGATTAACAAAATCACAGTGCCTCTGTTTATGAGGAGAGGTTCAAAAATGCCCATGTTGAAAATTTGGTGAAACAATTCCCAATAATTATTGCCTTGCAGGTGTGTATTGAGCAGTTTCTACGCATGTTTGTAACTTCACTAATTTTTCATATTTTCACTCCAGATTTTCAACATTGCCATTTTTTCACAACATCTTATGAACATTACAGCCTTCATTTTTCACATCCTGCCAGAAATGTGTTTTCACATGTGTGGCACCAAATGGTGCAGTCGCTGTGCAAAACCACTTTTTGGGATTGAGTAATGAAATGATAGTACCACTGTTGATGAGGTGGGGTCACAAAAATCCCATTTTGAAAATTTGGAGTGAAAATTCAAACAAACTGCTGGGGCATTAGGGTTTCCAACCATAACACCCTACTCTGTAGAGACTGACAGGTGTTGGGAGTGTGACTTGGGATCATTGGCCGTAATGCTCACATCATGCCACCCCCACCCTGTAGCCGGTGACAGGCATCGAGGTGTGCCTTGGGGTCTTTGGCCCCAACGTTCAGCCCATTCTCCTATACTGCACCTATCTCAGCATATTTCCTTATGGAATAGGGTGAGTATAGGGCCCGAAGACCCCAATGCACACCGCGACACCTGTCAGTGCCTGCATGGTAGGGTAAGGTGAAATGGCATGAGCATTATGGCCGATGAGCCAAAGGCACACCCACAATGCCTGTCAGTCTCTGCAGGGTGGGGGTGGGATGGGTGTCAGTTCAATACTTCACTGCCATTCCTATTATGCATCTCTCTAACTCCTGCACTACTAATGCCAATGCCAGCAAGTCAACATTCGGCACTGACAAATGCTTGTTTCTAAATAAATCTGCTTCCAGTTGAAGTGTTTAAACTTCTGTAGTCCCTGGTAGACCGAACTCATGACTGGTGGTTGGTGGGGACTCATGTGGCAGAGATGCCACTAGATTACAAGGGTGAAGGAATAAATAACATTTATTTATTTATTTGAGTTTTGGTAACTGGGTAGTCCACTGAGACAATTGCAATCCCTTTTTCAGGGGTGACTCGGAAGTGCAGTATGTATACAGTGCAGTGCTTTAACATAGCAATGACAGTTACAATGAAAAAATTGATATACATCATTCAATTATCCACAGGATTATGATATATACAGATACAACCACAGGTTTATGAAATAACAAGCAGGTAGATTACACAGTAGTGTGACAAATACATGACACATTCAAGAGAGTGCACTTCAATATGTAATTGTTAGCTAATGATATTAGATACAAGAGTGCTAACCAATCGCAGTTATGTTTAAAGGTGAGGCACAGAGGGCAAGATAAGAAGCCAAGGGTTAAGGAAAGAGCAAGGATGAGAAATAGACAGAGTTGTTGGGGTTGGGGTTTAATATCACCAGTAGCAGGAGCAAGGTGTAGAGGCAGAGAGAAAAGAAAGCAAGTTGGATTGGAACTCAGAGAGGGTGGAGTATGACAGAATGGAGGGAGGAAGAGAGTTCCAGTCAGACACAGCTGAGTAGGTGAATGATTTATGAGCCACAGCTAACCTCAGTTTGGGCATTATGAGAAGGGGGAGGGAAGCAGATCTCAGGGTTCGTTGAGGTTGTCTTAAACGAATTGACTCACTGAGGCAAGGAGGAGTATGTTTGTGGACCAGCTTGTGCAGAAAACTCAGAGTGGCATACCTTAGTTTAAATTCATACGATAATCAACCCAGGGGAGAAAGGCATCACAGTGGTGGTGACGAGCGTTGACCCCCCCAGGGCAAACCTACTCACCCTATGGTAAACCTGTTTGAGGATCAATAAGGTAGTAGTATTAGTTGTAAGCAGAAGTGGAGCACCATAAGATAGAAGTGAGAGAAGTGAGGAGGATGCAATCTTATGACATGAGGTTGAGGTGAGAAAGGGGCAGACTTGATAGAGAAGGCCTAGCTTTTGGTTCAAAGATTTGTTTAGGATGGAGACATGAGCATTAAGGGATAGCGAGGTATCCAAGGTGATGCCCAGGTATTTAACGATCTGGACAAGTTCAAGGGGATCACCACTGAGGGAAGTAATCCTGAGAGGGGGAGGTTAGAGGAGGAAGAGGGTGGATGGGAGAATATCATACTTTTTGTTTTCTTGGTTTCATATAAACCATCCTTTGAGAGCAGCAAAGTTAGATGCTAGCATACTGTTGATCCAATCAGCATCAGAAGAGGAACAATAGATAACTGCATCATCCGCATAGAGGTGCATGGAAGCCCCTCCACATTTATTAGGCAGATCATTAATAAATAAGGAGAACAGCAGTGGGCCCAGTATGGAACCCTGCAGAACGCCATGAGTTATTGATCTAAGGCCCAAAAGAGAAACAGCCCACTTGACCCTTTGTGAGTGGCAAGTGAGATAACTTTAGATCCATGCCAAGGCACTGGCGTCAATGCTGAGAACTTCAGTTCAGTTCTGTTGAGTTTTTATTGGCAGGAAAGGCTCCATTGAGCAGGCTCATTTACAAGTAGGTCCTGATACATCAATCATGTCACAGTACGGGCACACAGAATGAACACCACTAGCTGGTATGTACAAGTAATTACAGGTTATACAGCAAATATAGACTAAAAGAGGAGGTACAGTGTATATACAGATATTTACATATAATACAAAAATAAAAAAAATATTGTTGGCAATTCAGGGCAGGAACAGCATCTCAGTTGATCATTTATCGTGCAACACGGTACTGAGGGAGTGAGGCCTGGTTAATTGATTGGCAGATTGATGGAGCCATATAAGGCAATAGTTAAAAATAAGGTTGGAAGGTGGGGTTACCAGGGGTGATTTGAGCTGTCGGTGGGGGCCAACTGGATGGGGAGATCTTATTTCAATGAAGGTAGTGGCAGTAGAAGAAGGGATAAGAGAGGCTGAGAAGATAGGGCAGGTCGGGTGGGTAGGTATAAGGAAGATGGTATGGGGATTGGGTAGTTGGTGAGAGAAGAGGGCAGATAGGAACAAGAGGCAGGGAGGGCAGGACTGGATGGGAGACTGGAGTATGAGGTAGGGTGGAGAAGAATAGTGGGTGTAACTTGGGAGTAAGGGTGGGGGTGAGATAAGGTGGGGAGCCTGGTAGGGGCAGGAGATGGACTGAGCTATGCATGGTACGTAAGATTGAAACTTTTAATGACATGTGCCGAACTCATTAAACTTGTTGGTGATCAGAGTTCTGAAGTTGCTTAAGGGGATTAGATGTTGTAATTTAAGGTTAGCTGGGATTTACTCCAAACAGTCGGGAGAGCATGGCATATAGCCATATCACCTAAACAGGAGTGGGTGCTTGGAACATCCATTATGCAAGGGATATAGGCAGGCTGATCAATGACAGAGGTTTGTTATATAAAGGGGGAGTTTAGGCAGTAGAGCTTTATAGAGCCAAATAAAAGAGTGGGCGAGACGTCTAGTGTGCAAGGAGGTGCATCCCAAGGAGGTATGTAGATCACAGTGGTGTGTCAGGTGGTGGGCATTAGAAATGATGAATTATATTTTACTATTGTAGTGTGTCAAGCTGATGTAATAGAGAGTTTGAGCAGTGACCATATAAGATTTCCGTATAGTCAAGAAGTGGGATGAAGGTTGTTTGAACTAAATGGAGTCTGGTATCGATGGAAAGGAGAGATTTGTTTCTGTAGTACAAGCCAATCCTTTGCCTCAGTTTCTTTGCTGAAGAAGCGATATGGGCAGTGAAGGTTAGATGTTGATCTAAGATACAGCCTAGATATTTAAAATTGTTGACTACCTCGAGGTTATCATCTAGAAGGGTTTTGATAGGTGGTAAGGAATAGAGCGCAATTGTGGTGTTTGACAGGTGGTTGGAGTGAATATACATTACTTTTGTTTTCTTCACGTTTAGGAGTAGTTTGGATTGGGCAAGGCTGCATTGAAGCAGATCAAACTTGGCTTGCAGTTCTACACGGACTTTGGCTATTAAGGGTCTGGAAAGGTAAATTATCGTGTTATCTGTGAAGAGGTGTAGCTTTGCCTTGTGGATATTATTTCCAATGGAATTAATATAAACCATGAAGAGGAGGGGTCCAAGTATGGAACCTTGTGGTACTCCTCTCATGAGTGGGAGAAATGGGGAGAGGGAGCCATCTGATTTCACTTGTTACAGTCTGTTTGTTAGATAGTTATTGAAAGATGATAATGCAGAGCTGGAGATACCATGTAAATTCAGCGTATCAAGGAGTCTGGTATGGTCGACTGTGTCCAAAAAGACAGCCCCAGTGACTTGTTTCTTATCCATTGCAAGGAGCCAGTCATTTGCGACAGAGGCTAGGGCGGTGGTGATGCTGTGGGCAGGTCTAAAGCCAGATTGGGCAGCATTTATTAGGTTCAATTTAGTTAGATAATCCCTTATTTGGGCATTTACTAGTATCTCAAGGAGTTCGGAGAGCAGGGGTAAGATGAAGATAGGGCAATAATTGTTTAGGTCCATAGGGTCACCGGTTTTAAATAGTGGTGATACCTGCACTATTTTCCATGTGTCAGGTACAGTGCTGGAGCTGATGGACAAGTTAAATAGGAGCAGTATGGGGCTGTTAGGTATCTGACACCTGCTTTAAGGAAGTATGGTCCGGTGCCATCAGCACCGGCACCGGCACCTCTCTTAACATCAAGATGGATCAGGAGAACTTCCACTTCTTTGAAATTGAAAGGGGTGAAGGAAAATATGTTATTGGTTGGTGCTGGGGATTGTTTGGGGAGACTGGGCATGAGGGTAGCTGCTTTGGAAGAGTCGAAGGCAAGACCTGCAGTAGAAAAGTGATCATTGAAGCTATGTAGGATGTCTGATTTATCAGATAAGATATTGCCTTTAAAGGAGACCTTACTAGGTAGTGAGGATGATGGTTTGTTACCCTCAGCCTGTTTAATGATTTGCCAGAATTTCCCAGGATTACCCTTAGTCGAGTCAAAAGCAGATAGAAAGTAGTTTGCTTTAGCAGTCCTGATCATTTTTGTGCAGCTGTTGTGGCAGGCTCTAAAAGCTGACCAGTCCAAGGGTAGTTTGGTCTGTCTGGCTGTGGACCAAAGACGGTCCCTCACTTTTAGTGTGGCTTTGAGTTCAGATGTGAACCTGGGGCAAGAGAATTTCTGGGTTCTGCATTTTAGTATGGGTGCATGTTTGTTTATGATGTTACAGAGTAAGTTGTTAAAGAGGGAGGCTGCATCGTTGATCTTTGCAGTTAGATAGAATTCAGTCCAGTTGATATTGCTGAGGTCAAATAGATATTGGGATAAACCGAATTTACGAAAACTCCTTTTCCATGTGAATCTGTTTGCTGATTTGCAGGAAGTCTGTCCTCTAATGCAGGCCATGACACAATGGTCACTAACATCATTGTGAAATACTGCAGTATGTGTGATCTTATGTGGTCTGTTTGTTAGGATAAGGTCGATTAGGAATTCATTTGAGGAAGTCTTGGTGTCAGGACTGGTAGGCTCCATTACTAGTTGGGTGAAGCAGATTTCGTTGCAGAACTCTTTGAGTTGTAGGCTTTTGTTACAGGTTTTTTGACAATCGATATTTAAATTGCCAAAAGTGAGGATTTCATTCTGTTTTGTGTCTGTGATGGTATGTAGGTGAATTAAAAGCTCCATGCCTCCAGAGGGTGGCCTGTAGCAGCCTATTACTGTGATTGTTTCTGTGGCAGATAGAGAGATGTTTGCCATCAGGGATTCAAATTCCTTGGGCGATATGGCAGGAGTGATTTCGGATACTGTAAACTTGTTTTTAATGTAAATAGCTACAACCCCACCCCTGGTGGGTCTATCACGTCTGAAGAGATTATAGGAGAGAACTTGTAGCTGCTGAAGCAGAAGACCATGGTTGACCAGGTCACATGCCTTTGTGAGGTCAACGAAGATAGCACCAGTGGCAAAACCCTGGTCCATAGCCTGTAGCAGATCAGAAATGACTTTGATTAAGGTGGTGAGGGTACTATGGTTCTTTCTGAACCAATGCTGGTAGGGGGATAGCAGGTTATGGTATTCCAGGTAGTTCTGGAGGTGATCGTAAACAATATGTTCCTGGATTTTTGCCAACAGACAGAGGATGGAGATGGGTCTAACATTTTCAGCAACAGTGTTAGGCCCACCCTTATGAATGGGCATCACTACCACGGCAACCTTCCGTTTGTCTGGGACAGTGCTTGATAGGAAGGACCAATTGAACAGATCATGAACAGGGCGGGTGAGGGCAGGAACTCCTAACTTGAGAAACTTAGGCTCAATGGTGTCATGACCTGGTGAGCTATCAGGTTTCAGCTTAGCAAGGAGCTGTCAGACCTAACTGAGGGAAGCCAACTTCAGGTGGAATGTGTGTCGAGCCCCAGTGTCACCACGAGGCAGTGGAGCTGAGAGGGGTACAGATGAGTTGGGAAAGAGCGAAGTGTATTTGTGGAGATTGGTAAAAAATTAATTGAATCCAGTGGTGATAGATGGAGGGTCTGTTAGGACAGAGCCCCGGGCAGTGAGGGAGCTAGGATGTTCGGCAGCCTTCCTGTTGATAAGAGAATTAACCTGCTTCCAAAACTCCTTGGGATCATGGAGGTGCTCAGTTTGGAGCATCTTGTAGTGTAGGCATTTGGCTTTTTAGAGAGAATTTTTATAGTTATTTCTAAGTTGCCTGTAGACTTGCCAGTCAGAGGGCAGCCCACTACCTTTGTAAGTCCACCAGACATGGTAACGAGAGGGAATGAGCTTCCAAAGGTCCTTAGTGAGCCAAGGTGCCTTGATACCCTTAGACCTGCACCTTTTAAGGGGAGCATGACTATTAACTATTTGGGTGAAGGTGGATATAAAGAAATCCAGGGCTGAGTTGATGTCAGGGAGAGTATTAATTGGGCTCCAGTCAGCATCATTGATAGAGGAAAGAAAGCTACTAGTATCAAATCTGGACATATCCCTGACCAGGGTGATTTTAGGAGGGGGGTTGGGGGAGTTATTCCGCCAGATGCAGAGAGTAGGAGAATGGTCACTGATGTTAGCTGAGAGAACTCCCACGGATTTAACCTTAAAAGGGCAGCTAGTGACCACCCAATCAAGCACAGTGTGTTTTCCAGACTTTGTATTAATATGTGTGGGGTTGTGAATGAGCTGAACCAGGTTAGAATCTGCAAGAGATGCACGTACCTTGTCAGCGGAGGGGTTTAGTCAATCAGAATTAAAGTCACTGCAAAATATGAGGTCATGATGAGGGAGATTGGCAAGGGAGGTAATGAAGGGGGAGAGAAAGTTGGAGTTTTTTTGGGGGGACAGGCAGGCATATCCAACAATTAGCTTTTTGACGTTGCCAAAAGTCAGAGAGAGGAATAGGGATTCCATGGCAGGAGATCCAGTGTCAGGCTCAGGGAGTTCAGTGGTATCCAAGTCAGACCGAGTATACATAAGAACACCTCCTCACCTTTTACTCAACCTATCCTTCCTGAAGCAGTTATAGCCAGGTAATGCCACCTCGTGCTGCTTGATAGCAGGCTTAAGCCAAGATTCTGAGATGCATAGAATGTCAGGAGTCTTCTGAGCAACCCAGGCTTCTAATTTGGCCATTTTTGGGTGGAGACTCCGTACATTAAAATATGTACTTGTCAGGCCTTTTGGAGGGGGTTAAGCACCAATTATAGGGTCAAGTATAGAGGGAAAACACGAGGGCCTGGGATTAGACTCAATATCCCCCACACAAACTAAGAGGAGGAGAACAGATATGTGAATCCAGAACGAAGTATGAGGAAATTGCATACTGAGAGCAGCTGGAGGGATAGATACATGCAACTGTTTGTGGAGCCAGTGCCCAAGGAGAGCAGCACTTGGCCTAGGAAGACATGGGATATATAAGAACAGGCTTAAAGGATCTGGAGTAATGTGACATGGTGGGGGATGAATACTGTTCCGAGGGGAGGGCTTTAAAGATATAGCAATAAAATTGTCTGCACAACAGAGGAGTATGAGACAGGGCAGGGTCACTAGCAAGCCAAAGTTGCCCATGATCTAGGGGTTTTTGGTATGAATTAAAGAGAGATAAAGGAGTATGGTGTATGGACCTGGAGGAAGACAATAACCTGTATTGGGATCAGGTGGGGGAACTACTAGACAATGAGGGATCTGGACATGTATAAATCTACTAGGATCAGGTGAAGGAGGGAAAAACAAGCACTGTTTTTTTTTGTTTGTTTTTAAAGTAACACAGCACCAGATATGTGTGTGTGTGGGGGGAGGGCAATGTTGTACATTACTGTGTGCATTTTTATGAATAGGGTAATGGAATTGGTAAGTACCTATTAGCACATCCAAAGCCCTACTAATATGCCAGCGTGCCTTGTACTCAGGATCTGGCACTCACTTGTTTGTGCTGCAGTGACCCGTTAGTACTCACATGCTAACAGGGTTTTGGGATGCACACTTGTGCCTTTGAATATGGCCATTGCCATACTAACAGGGTTTGGGAAACACAAAGCACATTTTGCAGATCCGAAATCCTGTCAGCCCGCCGCATACAACACATTTGAATATGGGACCCATAAAAGCTTGAAAGAGCCCCTGAAACCATTAAAAAACTTGAAAATGAGGTTTAGATACAGTTTAGTTTATATTTCAGATGTTTTCTATAATTCTTTCCCTTCTTTTTATTACTGAGGAAAGTTGTATGAAAGAGGATTACTGTCCCTTTGACTATCTGCTTTTTTTGCTTGCCTACACCTGACCGGGGGTGTGCACTCAATGAATATTATTTTCCCAATACCACGAATAATGCACTTTTCATTATCTGGATCCTGAATAATGAGGAGTAGCACTATTCGTCCCTATTTGGGAAACAGCGTCAAAAAAGAAAAGAAACAGCCCCACCCTCCTCCCCAACCCAGATCATTTCAATATAGAAGTGCCCCATCCCCCACCCTCAGGTAGCACACAACCCCTCTCCTCCCCCCCAGCAGCACCCAGATTCTGGTAAAATGTAAGTCAATGGGCAGCTGGTACAACCCACCTGCCCTCATGGTTGGCCACTAGCTTTCATTACTGCTTCACCATTTGTACTAGAAGAAGACAAGGTGCCAAACACCGTATCATCATAGCCACCCCCCCACCACCGCACCAGCAGCCAGTCACATAGAAGAATGGAAGGTTGACCGACACAGCCTGCCCTCCTCACTCCATGGCCTGCCGCCTTCTTCTGAATGAAGATACTACTGCGCTTGGTTGCATAGTAAAACCAGCCAATCACATGATCAGCTGGTTTTAATATGCAACCAAGTGCAGTAGTGTCTTCATTCACAAGAAGGTGGACGGCCATGGACTGAGGAAGGTGGGCTGTGTTGGTCACCTTCTTCCATTCTTTCTTGTGGCTGGCTGCTGGTGCGGTGGCAGGGGCCAGCTATGAGGGTTCGCTACTTGGTACCTTGGCTTCTTCTAGTACAAATGGTAAAGCAGTAATGAAAGCTGGTGGCCAGCTGTGAGGGTGGGTGGGTGGGTTGTGCTGGCTTATTTACTACATTTTCATAGAATGTGGGAGCTGCTGGGGGAGAGGAGGGGGGATTTAGGTGCTAACTGAGGGTGGGGGGATGGAGAGCTTCTATAGTGAAATGATCTGGGCTGGGGGGCTCCTTTTTGCCCTTTTTTTAAATCTGAATAATGAATATTCAGTAAAATAACAAATACCTGATGCCCGAATACCCAATAATCAGCCAAATATTTGGAAAAAGATATTTGCACAGCCCTGTACCTGATATCATAATCCCCTGTTTATGGCATCATAAGTATCTCCACAACAACAGATTGTGATATCATAAACAGAACTGTGATGTCCGGCATAGGAAAGAAGCCAGAACAGATACTGCTGCAATCCTGTTTACATGCAAATGTCCTTGGTAATAAAGAAGTAAGAGTGAGCATTACAGCGAAAAAAAAAAAATATTAAATATAAGCTCAATTGTGTCTAAATATTACATTTTTTGAAAGTTATCACAAGAATGTCAGGGCTATTTAAGTAAATTAATTAATAGAGAATAATGCCTGTGCAAGTGTGTATTGTGAAGATTTTTCACACACCCTTGGTGTGTGATGATCCATAAAGTCCGAGAGTGAAGCTCGAGGGGTTTATGAGATTACCACACAGCAAGTGTGTGTGAAAAATCCTCATAAGACAAACCTTGCACAGGCATTATTACGCTGCAGTGGGAGTAGCCCTGCAGACGTCTTGTGATCACAGTAGAGTAAAAGGGAGCCTACCGGGTACCAGTCGGACTTGTAAATAGTGGAGGTGAATGGGGCACTAGGTCATATCAGTGCCTGCATGGACGGCACTGTCAAAAACAGCTCCATCCATACAGTGCTGACAAGAAAAGCTGCAGGAGACAATGCCGATAACAAAATCAATGCCAGTGGTAGCCATCACAAGTGTGGTTTGTGATGGCTACCACTGAAAAACATTATTTTTGTGGGGGACTCTGCCCCTCGCACCCCCATAATTAAAATAATCAACTCCGAGTCGGAGTTGGATTATGGGGGAAAAGTAAAATTGTGGCGCCCAGGATTAGAACCCTGGTGTACACACCCTTTCCAGCTGAGCTCCTTCTACATTACTACTCCATGCTACAGGAGCAACTTGGCCATCCCTCTCCATTCCTTGACCCTTATCTTCATTGGTAGCACCACGGACAGTGACCAGGGGAGTGCTTACTATGTGGCACTGTAATTCCTCTGCCGCTGTCCATGGTAGTGCAGTATAGACCACGCTGTATTAGCTTGTGCTATTCTTGAAGTGCTATTCTGACCGGGTAGGGTGAAGGACAATCACTGTGTGTTCACCACACTATTTTGTCCGCTGGTCACCGGTGGAGTATAGCACTATCCGCCATGTCCAAGATGACCACCAGAGTTCTCTGTGCATGGGCGATGACTGTGCACACTGAACTCCAGCAGCATGGCAGCACAGTCCCCTGTGTCCAAGATGGCCACTGTAGCTCAGTGTGTATGTGCAAGTCATTACGCATGCACAGAGAACTCTAGCGGCCATCTTGGACATGGCAGACAGTGCCATGTTCCACTGGCGACCTTGGCTGCAGCCATACTGGCTCTAGCCAGAGTTTGTTTCTTATGATAACTGGTGCAAGGTTTTGACAGAGACAAAAACTGTAGGCTGTCTTGTATGAGCAAGCTTGTATCTGAGCAGCCACCATACTCGCACTAAGACAGTGGACTTTCTTTGTGCTTCAGTGAAGTGAGAACGTGAGGATGAAAATGCTGTAATAACCCACTATCGAGTTACAGAATTCAGCAGGTTATTATGGTATTTTATCAGGACTGTATATTCACCCATTATAAGGGTCATCAGTTATTATAAAGTCACACATTTTTAAGACAATCCAGTTATTAGGGTGTTTTTGTTAGTCAATATCTCAGTTATTTAATTGTCATCAGTTATGGGGTGATAAGTTGGCAGTTTTTCTATGGTGAAAGGGCCTAACATTGCCTCACAAATTATATACTTTTCAAACTCAAAAAACAAAAAGCACGTTAGGATAGTGACTATAACTGGAAAAAAAAGACACGGGAGTGTGTTTTACGATCCATTTTTTTGTGACTAAGATGAACAGACATGCAACAGAAACTGCTCACTGACCTCACAAACCAGTGCATGCTCAAATCAGCTGAGTAGTACTATAGATACAAACCCGTGCATTGCTATATGAAAGGCGTATCCAGTCAAAATAGCAGCAGCATATATGTGTGGTCAAAAACTGTGCGGGCATAAAAGTGTGCACAGTTTTGGAGTTTTTTATATAATCTGGAGCAGTTTTGGGCCACGCCGTTTTGTGCTGACCACGCCATGTGCTTTTTACCTGTGCCATTTTCTACATGAAAAGAAGTTTCCTTTCACTTGTAAAAGAAATGTTGAAGCTGGTTCAAAATGGGGAAAATGGCATCATTCAAGACAGGAGACAATGGGTAATCTAAAATAGAATAACAAAAAAAATGGGCACACTATTTCCACCATAACATAGACTGCTGCTTTAAGACATTTTAAATAATTTACTGTCACCTTTAAAGGGACACTGTCAACCTACTTAGGCCTAAACATGTCTCTGGTTAAAAAAGCACATGTCATGATTGGTTACATTCTGTAGAGATTGATGATGTAGTTGGTAGTTTGATTTTGCTTTCTTTTCTTCTTTTAAAAGTGAAAAACAGACTGCCCACCATACTTGTATTACCACACAAAAAAGCATTTGTTTCCATTCTTTGATTAACTCCCACTGCATCTTTCGTGGACATGGGAACACCACCAACACAGCCTATCAACTATGGTACAGTGGGAGGGGAGGGGAGGAGAGGAGGCTATTTCATCATGAGTGGCTGCACTGTTTGGAGGAGGAGTGTTCCTAATGTTCAGGAAGTATGCAATAAGAGCAGATCAAGGATTTGAAACAAAATTAAAAATTGGTATAATTACACCATTGCCAAGCATTTCAGTTCTACTAAGAAAAAAAAAAATAACCAGCAACATCAGTGAATTTTAGAGACGGCAATCAATCAAAAATGTGGATATTGAACTAGGAATTAAATGATGCAAAGAGCTACTAATACCAAAAACTAGGAGGCAGGAAATGTTTTAAATTTTTAAAGGTAAGCCCAATTTACTCTTTATTTCTGAAGTGTTTTTTTCCTTTTTCTATGTGTTCATTAGATAATCTTCTACTTAATAGTATTGGGTGTGATGTGAAAAGCAGTGTTTTATCTGGAAGTAGACATAGCTAGTTCTGTTCCTCTCACTACATCATCAGCATGTGACCTCACTCTTTGTTACATCAGGCACCGCTGCTTGTTTGGTAACGTGTGTCACAAGTTAGCAGTCAAGCAGCAGGAGACTGGCTCTTCTTGGTTACTAGTGATGTCACAGTCAGTGAGGTCACAATGCTGCTGCTGTAGCAGGAGGAAATGAGATGACTATGTTAGCCATCATCTAGAGTGCTGTTCCACACATGATGCCCAGTTCTGCCCGGTAGAAAACCTTCTTATTTGCAAAATGGAAAAAAAAGATACTTCAAATAGAAGACGTGATAGCTGACTACTTCTGAAGGTTACTATGAATTCCAGGCAGTATACTAGCTCTTTAGAAACATTGCTACACATTTATTAGCTGAATACGCATTTGTATTTACTCATGCCTAGTACAGGGTGAAATTAGTTCATACAGTGTTCTCCTGTACACTGCATTGACCCGTGATGTTGACAGCTTTTGACAACTCATGCACCAGCCCTGATGGACCAATCGGCTGAATGAATGCTATAACAGCAGCCCTACATAGCAGTCTCTAATACCTGCAGGGGATTACTACTGCAGGGGAGGAGGAGGAGGATTTAAAAAAGAGAGAGAAAAAAAGCTTTTACAAATTTGGAGGCTCAGACTGGATAGTAGATGCAGTGAATGAAATCATATTGACCTGGAAACTGGCCGACTGTCACAGTGCATCAAGCACTCAACCTGCTTGGAACTCTGATGGCATCAGCTGAGCTGGGGAGGAGTTGAGTCACCCAAAAGCTCGCTGGAGCATAGGCTGCGTGCTGTTTCCTTTCCTAGAAAAGAATAAAACATTTACACTGTTGGGCAGAAAGTGCAGCTGAGTTACCAAAGATCTGATGATCAATATTACTACTTATGTTTTTTCTTATTTTTTGGTTCTCTTTGTCATATCCATAGCAACCATGAAGTCTGCAAGTGAGAAAGACACAGAACATTTTTGGACATAGAAAATGGTCTGGTCGATCACGTGGAAACAGAATCCATTTTCTCATCTAACTTTTGCTTCCCATTGTAAACTAGCTCTACCTCAAACACAGTATATCTATATCAAGGAGTCCCTGAATTCAAAGTGAAATTCAATGCAATACCCCTACCAAAAGGAGTCATACCTAAGGGCTCCCAGCCTGGGAGCAGAGGCTTTCCTCCCCCAAACATTGCCAACACAACTGCCTTCTTTCTCTGTGTCCAGAGCCACCCACACACATGAAGTACCCACAGGCAGCATCTGGGGGATTGAGCAGCACAACAGGAAGGCTGCCACATTTTCTTTATGCTCAATGGTGCAATAGCATAACTGTCAAGGTGATAAGATGTCCAGAAGCTGCATTGAAGGACCAAACCTGAAATATAAACTGTGGTCTTGACTTCCTGCCACAAAGCCAGCAGAGAGAGCACACAGGAATAGCTGCAACTTTGATAGGAGCCTAGGAGGCACTCGGAATGCTCCCATTACTACCTAAACCCTGGTAGACAAAAACATGGTCAGCTAGGTAGGAGTTAGCATTGTTAATAGAAGTGCCCAGAGGCACATAAACGTGGCAGGACTATTTTCTTATTTATTCAATGTTTATACAAGGATAAGTTCTGTGAGATACAGATCTTGATAACTAGAACATCCTTCAAGAAAGTCATTAAAATACAAATATAAAAATATAAACAATGGCAGAAAAATGCCACTGGTTCATCAAGTGTGCCCTGCTCTACCATATCTAACTTTGATAGCCATTGCCTAGACGGGGCTTGTTAACACACCTCCTCACTTTGCACCCTTTCTCACTAGAGATGTTGCTAAATAAAATTTTGCCAGTGAAATTGCCTTGAAATTAGCAGTTTCACCACATAAATATTTAGCAAAATTTACGCATTTCACAAAATATTTTGCAAGTGTGAAATGTGAGATTTCACCTCCAAATTGCAAAATTTCACCTGAAAATTGTGAAATGTTGCTGGAAAATTGTGAAATTTCACATTTCGTGGCAAATTTTCATAATTTTCGGGTGACATTTCATAATTTTCAGGTGAAATTTCATATTTCACACCTGCAAAATATTTCATGAAATGTGTGAATTTTGTGAAATATTTAGCATAATGAAATTTCTCCATTTCGCACAACACTAGTCCTCACTGCTACATCCTGAGTTGCTACTGAGCCTTTAAAACAGCAGTGCAATTAAAAATGTTTTTCCAAAAAAGCTAGTTTCAGCTACAATTTAGAAAAATGCTAGCATTCCTGTCAAATATACTTGTGTAGGTACCTCTTATGCTGTACACCAGGAGTCTTTATTATGCTCGCCGTGCGTGCTAGTGCAAGTCGAACATTTTGCTATGTACAGGGTTTTGAGAGGTGTGTCACAGTGGTCCAATGCAAGAGATACTACAAGGGGCCTGATTAATAATAAGCAAGTCTGATCATGACACTATTCAGGCATGGAAGTGAGTAGTCTTCAAAACAATGTGCTGACAGATACATTCATAATTCAGCTCTTTCTGCAAGTACAGCTGATCTCATCACATGCTCTTAGACTGTCTGCTCCCTTCCATCTCAACATTACAGCAATGGAAATGTTTATTTTTTTTTTAGTTTTTGGTAACCGGTTAAGGCCCACTAGGCACAAGTGCCTGTTTTCAGGGGTGACCTGGGAGCACTGGGTGGTTAAGTGACTTGCTCAGAGTCACACAGTATGCAAGTGGTGGTTGTGAGAATCAAATTTAGGTCTGGTCTGCTGGATGTATCAAGCTCATTCACACCTCATTCCTCTAACCTCTAGGCTATACTGCCAGCATGTTAAATATGCTAAATATTAGTTGCCTATTAAATGGTCATGCCTGAAAATAGACAATGTTTGTTGTCTAGTGCACTTACCCATTCAACAAAAACTAAATAAATAAACTAGAGACTAGTTTACCCCCTTCAAACTGCAACATCTTGCACATTTAAATACTTAGCTTTTAAACATTTTCTTGCTACTAGCTTCAGCTGGGCAGGTATTCTCTTTCAAGAAAGATTCATACCTCATAAATGTCACCCTTTCCCAAGCAAGGAATCTCCTAAAAAGAGTTACACTGTTTTTTTAGCCTCTTAAGACACTATCTGATAAGCACTGTCTCAGACATATGCCACATCTTCTGTGAACTATCCAGGCTAAATATATAGCAATCAGCAGGCATTTTTACTATGCTTTTTGGGAAAAGAATATATTGAGCTACAGCAAACACACATGCACGAGCACACACACACACACACACACACACACACACACACACATATATACACACACGCTGTACACACCATCCTCATTGTCACAACATTTGAAATAAATACTGCCATTTAATATGTTATAAAACAATAAAGAAACTGTTTGTTTATGTCAGTCTTGGTTATGTGGAAAACAGTAAAGTTCAGTTTACAGTAGATTTCCTATAAATATTTCTTAGCCCATATTTTGTATCTTGGATAACACAGGGGAGATGCTACATCTCATTCTCATAGGGATCTTCATTTTACACATTTTTGTACTGTATTTACTAAGGATGTCCCAGATTAGATGCAATATCTTGTTTTCAGTGGGGTCATGATTTTACCATTTTTATAATGTATTCAGTGTAGCCTAGTCCAGATGTAAAATAATGTTTTCAGCGTGTTCTGATTTTACACAATGCAGCATAATATAAAAGTCCCACTGAAAATAAGATACCACGTCTTCTGTGAACTATCCAGGTTAAATATATAGCAATCAGCAGGCATATTCTAGGAAAACACATTGCAAAAATGTGTAAAAGGAAGACCACATTGAAACTGCCTCTCAGCAGATCTGCATTGTGCAAATTCATTAGAAATAATGGGTAAAAGCATGACCACACTAAAAGTGATATTTTACAGGATATGTCATCTATTGAATCTCAATTGGCATATCCTGTAGAATTTCAATATTTAAAATGGTTTATATGCTTTACCCAAATGAAATAAATATTTTAAATATCAGCTTGGCTATTCTTTCCTCATAGGTCTCATCCCATGTGCCCCGTGCCATTGTAGTTGCCCTCCACTGCACTGCCTCTACCTTGTCTATGTTTTTTCTCAGATCAGGCCTCCAGAACTGGATACAGTATTTCAGGTGCAATCTCATGAGTGTCTTACACTCCTGATACCCCTCCCTGTGCATCCAAGCATCTGGCTAGTCTTTATAGCCACCTTATCACGCTGCCTAGTTTCTCTTAGGTCCTGCGAAATGATCACTCCCAAGTCCCTTTCCTGCTTTGTGACTGTCAGTACCACCCCACATAGTTTGTACTTTGCCCTGGATTCTTGTGCCCTATCTGCATGATCCTGCACTTCTTTGCACTGAATCCCAGCTGCCATTCTTCAGACCATTTCTCCATCTTGTTTATTGTGTTTATGCCCCCATTTTTTCCCCATTTTTGCCCGACTCCCTGTGCCATGGCGTGCATGTGCCTGTGAAGGCACGTGCATGCTGTGGTTCTGCAACACCCTCCCTCTGCTTGCCACCTGCCTGACTATACTACCCACAGGCCTCTGCCTCAGGGCAGTTAGACTATGGGGGGGGTGACAGGGTCCCTCCACCCTCCCCAGGAGAGAAGAGCTGCCTTGTGGCTGCTTAATCCTGCTCCCTCCCCCCCAGCTGGCCTTCAACAACTCAGGGTCACTCCCGAACCCAGGTCACCAGCTTAGCATGAGGTGTGGCATCCAGTGGCTCAATCCTCAGTGCCACTAGGCCAGCTCTCCAGTTTTTTAAGGTCTTCCATCATTCTTTCAACCCCTCCTGGCATGTCCACCCTATTGCATACCTTTGCATTCTCTGCAAAGAGAAATGCCTTCCCTTCCTGTCCCTCTGCAGTGTCTCCAACAAAGAAATTGAAGAGACCTGGCCCCAGCACCAACCCCTGTGGCACCCTGATCATCACCTCTCCCTCTCCAGAGTACTCCCTGTTTACCACAACCCTCTGATTACTGTCATTCAACCAGTTCTCCACCCACAAAACTATTTTAGGATCCACCCCTAGGCTATGCAGTTTGTTAATCAGCCTTCTATGGGGGACAGTGTTAAATGCCTTTCTGAAGTCCAAATAGACCACATCCACTGCACCTCCCTGATCCCACTTTAGTTACCCAGTCATGCAGGAGATTAGTACAATGAGTTAGAGCAAAACACAGAGCTTATCCAAAATACAGTAAAAGTTAGGCTTAGATGTATAAGTAAATAAATGCCATATAATGGCTCCACCAAGGCACAGTGACAGGAATTTTGCCACAATCCTTCACATCGAAACAATCAGGCTGACATCACCAACGCATCCCAACAATGACCTGCAACATGCCGACGCCAACCATCACACTTAACTGTATCAATGTGGGGGCTTTTCTCCCTGCATCCTCAGCGGGGCTGTGCCCCCGTATCCCCTTACTTTAAATATCTAACTCCACATCACTCCAGACAGTGGAGTTAGATGTTACCCATTGATTAAAAATCTCCCTGTCAACATGAAGTATGTCGACATCAGGGTTTCCATGTGGTGAGTCAATGTTGAAACTTCGATGTTGAAATGGTATACCCCATATAAGGCAGTGTATAAAGATGCTGCGGTGTGTGTGTGTGTGTGTGTGTGTGTGTGTGTGTGTGTGTGAATGAATTCTCTATGTGTGCAGATAGTACACTGCTATGTTATACTGTAATATATAGGCATATATATGTATTTGTATTAGTCAGCGTAGGTGTATCACAACAATTAGAAAGTGCAGTTAGCATGCTCTTTGGTTAGTGCAAAAAGTGCTAGTCTACATTTCCCTGCTATCTAGATCAGGTTCAGCCTTCTGCATGTCATTGCTTGTTTAACTGAGGTGTCTAGTAGCAACTCCCCACCCTCTGATGTCCCTCAGAGCCTGAAAAGAAGAAGATGATCCCTTGATGTATTTTCTTTTAATCTATAAATGTGTGTAGATGGTGCACTGCTATGTTATACTCACTGGAATATATATGCATATACTGCTTATGTATATATATTAGTCAGTGTGTATGTATCACAACAACTAGAATGTGCAGTAAGGTGGTTCAGTGGTTAGTGCAAAAATTGCTAGTCTACATTCCCCTACTATCTAGATCAGTTTTAGCCTTATGTATGTCACTTCTGATTTAAATGACAGTCTGCTGCTGCCCCACCATAATTGTCCCCCCTCATGCCCAGCCAATCCCAAGCCCAGCCCATGTTAGTCTTCTGGCATGGGGATATGCTCCTAGACCTAGTACAATATCAATACCAGTGGTGAACATCTGGCATTGTTTAGTTTTGAGATCTTAACCCTTGTTAGGTCTACAATGCTATTTCTATGCAAAATGTGGTGCCCATCTTTTTCTTGAGAAAAAATCAATTAAAACATTGATAAAATACTCAAATTTTGGTGGAATTAGAAAATTGTACCACCAAATAAAACTGAAAGATGCCTGAAATCTTTTATAGTGAAAAAAACATAGGGTTAAATTTGTTTTTTTACCAAATTTTGTTGCACTGCTGCTTTTACTCTGTCCCAACCACAGATGAAGTCATTAATGGATATTGCACACACCACCTCTGCTGGTAGATGGTTCCACAGCTCAACCACTCTTTCTGTAAAATAAAACTTTCTCATGTACTACCTGAATCACCACCACCCCATTAACTTCCACTCATGTCCTCGTGTTCTTCACTCATTCTTGCTGAACAGTTTCTTGCAGTTCACCTTGTTTATTCCTTTCTGGAACTTGAAGGTCTGTATCATATCTCCTCTCTCTCCTGTCTGGCCTCCAGAGAGGACATTTTCCAAACCCTAAACTGATCCCTATAGGACCTGCCCTGTTGGCCTGGAATTCTTCTGGATACCTTGCACTGCACTGTCTCAGTAGGTCTTTGTCTTTCTATAAATCCAGCAAGATGTGAGCCGCTGTTTTTGCAGTGCAGGGCAGGTGCAGAAATACAAGGGCAGCCAGCTCTGAACAGTCAAACAATACCACGTTGATCTGCACTCAGTGGAAAAAGAGCAAAACGCTGTTTGCTATTTTTTCCACTGAGTACGGATCAACTGCCATTTTTTCCACTGAGTATGGGTCACTTTGGTATTGTCTTTGTCTTACTTTAAGTGGGTTCTCCAGAACTGGGCATAGTGTTCCAGATGGGGCAGGATACAAGTTAAACAAAGTGTCAGTATTTCAAAACAATAAGATCAACCAAAACACAAATGCAATTTTTTGTAGTTCAATGAATGAGTTTGAAAAGGCATTAAAGAAAACGAAGGAGGGGAGAATACCACCAAAGAAGGCAGAACAGTTTAAACTAGAGAGTTTATTGAAATGATAAGGGCAGCGCCATCTTTGTTTACTTTGTCTAAGTGTTGTTAATTAAGCTATGTACTGCACCTAACAAGCTTTGTACCACACCTATTGTCATGCTGCTGTATGCCTCTTGCACTTTGTAACTGGCAATGATTTGGATCTCTGTTTATTACTGTTTTGTCCATGTGAACTTGCCTGTACCATATGTATTGTCCTGTGTAAACTGACTTGGAACCTTTGTAAAAAGAGCCCCCTGGCTCAAAGGTGTAAATCCTAATCTTAAATAAATAAATAAACTTCTGGCCCACAAGGACTTATGGGAAAGCCAGAGGTTACCTCATGAGTTAGTGCTGAATGTAGCTAGTCAGGAGGCCATCGAGGCCTTAGGAACACTTCCTTTAAGTCCAGCCAATTGGAGAAAAGTGCCTTGCAGAGACAAGCAGTAGATAGTTGAACTGTGGAATTTGGTGCTAAAATGGAGCCAATGAGAGAGCTTCTTTTGCCACTTGTGACTGCAACAGCAAATAGACATTGAAACTTGAGAATGTGGGATGTCTGCAGAATGCCCAGAAGCTCAACCTGCCATTTCAAATTTGCTTGAGAATGAGGATTGATGTGCTTTCTGCATCTCAATCATTTGGATGAGCCCAGCCTGAGATCCCTGCCTGAGATTTATTTCAAAACAGATTTAGAGCGTGAAACTAAAGTATCTGCACAAGAAATTGATGTTTGGAGCTGGGGTTGTCTTTCTGGAAGCTCCATTTCTGTGGGGGAGGTCTGCCACCTCTCTGTTCAGATCCTACTGTCAGGATTTGTCATGGTAGAGGACTAAGTCACCCCTGACCTGCGTAACTGCCTACCCTTGGTGTGGGTGAAGAAAAGTCCCTCGTGAGGTGAGGGATTTTTCCATCTGAATGATTTCTGCATAGCTTGCACAGCTGCAGTCCTGGAATTGCAGTAAGTCTGTTAGTCCTCTGTTACGGCTGCTCAGCCACCCAGTTCACTGAGGAAGACACTCCAGATTGACTGCTTTTGCAGCATCAATTTTCAGGTTGTGAGTACATTATCAGGGCCATGTGACCTTTCTAGTTAGATTAGGGATAGTTGACCATTTGGGTTAGTCCTGTATGAATGCAGAAACAGGCCCAGCAGCCAGCTTTCTATAGGACGTTAGTTAATTAGCAACTGTTCGTGTTCTAATAGTCATCTGAGGTCCTCATCCTCAGGCATCTATTCATACTGTACAATTTAGACATCTTACAGCCCTGAAACTTCAGCCACTAGTTGCATATCAGGTTTCTTTGCTAGCTAAAAAAATCTCTCTTGGTCTTTCACCCATAGACCTGAAGAAACTCCTCAACTGTTCCTCCAATCAAAGACATATCGGGGGTCTGGTAAAGCAGTCTTCCATGTTCCCTTTCATCGTACTTTGCAGGGGCAGTGATCCTTTGAGTATAGGGTCCCACTCTGGCTAAACTCACTCAACACTGAACTAGTTTCAGAACCAAAACTCGGCCCCTTTAAAACTAAATTGCATAAGTATTTGGCTGCTCTCAGCATATGCGACTGTGATCCATAAAGTCATTTGCCATCTGGCGTGCACCCATACGTGATTCCCCCCTTCTTCCCCACCTTTCCCTGATATCCCCCTTTCCTTTATAATTCCTTTCCCACCTCCCTGGACATAACCCTCTTCAATTATTTATTCTGACCCTCTAGCTTTTCCTTCTCTACCCCACTCTGACCATTCCCTCCTCTTATACCTACAACTATAACCCTCTGGGGCTCTCCCCTCACATATTTCTAACTCCCCCCTCACCCTATAACCCATTCTGATCCTCACCTTTAGCCCTCAACTACAAAACCGTTTTGGTGGATTTCTCTACTGCTCCTACCACCCACCCACCCATGTTATCTCTCCTTACTATCTTCCCTCTCTCTGACTTCAAAATTATTCCCATTCTTGAGTTCAACCTGATCCACACTCTTCTGTTCCTAGCAGCCTTAGGCTCAACTCCAACTAACTACTACTACCAGTCCCTCTGTTGGTATAACTTGAAGATGGGTCTCAGTTTATACATCCTGTATCTCACACTAATTATTTGTACAGACTTGATGATTTACAATCTTCTTTGCCAGAATTTGTAACTATATACTACTTCTATTTGTTAAGTGTTAACTGTCTATTTATACTTGTCTGTACCATTTTTGACATGGAACCTTTGTAAATGAGCTTGCTAGCTCAAGGGTCTTAATCTGAGAAACCAATAAATAACTAAATAAATAAGTATACAATAAAGATTGTGGAAGCTACTGTATCAATAGGTATTGTGGCATGTGGTAACATACTACCTGTGGGGGGTAGTGCGTCCACTACAGATTGGTGTGAACAGTCATTTATTGTTTGATTATTCCAGCTAACCCTGCCTTTTCTCCTGAGAACCTTGGTCCTGTTCCCCAGTTAAAGTCCTTATATTTGGATATATCTGAATTACTGTCTCTTTTGCTGTTATGAGTTGTGTTATTACTGCACTGTCTTTTTTGCATGCGTTGAGTGTTAAGTGGGCCAGGAGCATACTTATTAGATATATATCACATATTGTTTGTAGTAAGCATATTATTTGGGTCCCCATCACTGTGTGGGAAGCTTTAATCTCCAGTGGGGAAGCACCCTGGTAGCTTCTGTTAGAAGGATTACTGTGGGTAGAGCCCCCCTACTGTTTGCTATACACCAATACCACCCAAACCTAAACACCATTCACCTGTAGGTTTAACAACTTATCCAATTCTTTCAATGCCCAGGCTTAGTCATCACCTCATGGGTAGAGATGCTCCCATCAGCAACATGAGAGTCTGAAATGACTGGAAAAGCAGACACTTTTGTTATTAAGAATTAAAACATTAACTATCAACTGTATTTGTATCATATACACTGATATTTGCAAGGGTGAAGCACATTTATTATAGTTTCTACCAGTGATATCTTGCAGGGTACTGCAGAAAGACAATGTAATCCTATGGCAATTACTCCATTGTGTTGCCCAGGAAAGTGTGACATATTTATGGTAGAGTACTTTATCCTGCAGGGGGGCACTGTATGTTTAGTATCCTGTCTGTCTGTCTACTGTGAAAATAATAAGTCTCTGAAAAAGGCATTTATACAACACTAGTGGAGATAAAAATGACAAGATAGAAAGCAATACCTTACACCCAGCTGACAAGATATTATGTTATCTTGTTAGTTGGGTACATCTCCAATGCTATCTTGCTCTCCTGTATACATCACAGTACATATTGAGCCAATCAGAGAACAGCTTTGGCAATGGTGATGATATCACAATAGCACTATACAGCACTGAAGTCAGCAATTGAACTTGAGAAACAGTTAAATCTTCAAATAAAAGCTGATTTAAAAGTTATAACTAGTACTCTGGGGACAGATATTTGAAAGTAAATGCCAGAGCAATGTTTGTGCTGTTCTTGTGCCAGTTCTATAGCTTGCCATATTCGGAGGCATAGCACCAGTGCTAAACCCTCTGGATATAGAGCAGATTGCACACTTCACAAATGACAAGCAACTGAGTGCTCACAAATGACAGGTGAGTGCACAGGCAGTGCAGCAGTGCAGCTCTGAATAATGCACCAAGGATAGTGCAGACCACAGAGGCGGTGAGCAGTGGCACAGCCCTAACCAGAGCACCAGGTATGGAGCTGCACACTGGGGGTGGCAGAGGGTGGGTGAAGAAGGCACCAATGACAGACACACAACACAGCTGCTTCAGTAGCAAAAATAAACTTTAATACAAAAAATGTCAACAGGCTGTAGAAACAGAACAAAAAACAAGAACAAGAAATAGATAAGGGGATGGGGGAAAAAACCAGGGAAAACTGTCCAGAAATGGGATGGGGGAACCCATTGAGAGAAAAGGAACATCTCCACTACAGTCACACTTAACTGCTGATGGTGATAGTGGCGGTGGCTGTTGCTGCTGGTGGGCCACCGCAAGCTCCTTTAGGGCCTCTATGATGTCCACCACCTGGTGGAGAAGAGGTCGCTGCTGGAGGATTATGCGTTAGAAGAGATCATCCCTCCCTTTTCAGTTCTCTGGATATTCACAACAGTCAGCACTCCTCTGGGCACCTCTGGACAGAAAGACAATGAAATCAGGCAGTTGTGAACACAGGCTAGGGAACACAGGTGTTGCCTACCATATGCAGTGAAGGTATAACTAGCCAACACATGTGCCATCATATCACACATGAATGTTGGGTGTTTGACATCTACAGTGGCCGGACGTGGCATACAAGTGACAGCACCATGAACCTGTACAGTGAAGGAGTGCACATGCAATGGCTGTGCTGTGCTGCACCAGAGCAAGCCTGGCTGAGGGATGTACACACTCCATCTGCAGGCATGCCACAAGTATGAATACAGCACATGCAACAGCAGCACAAAGCCAGAGTCTGACAAGCATGGTGTGCAGGACACAGCCATCCACAAACCTCCCTGGATCACAGCTGAGACAGGGCAGAGACACACACATGTGGTGCACACAACACAGTTTTTCATGGCTGGGACCCAGCAGGCATGGTAACACTTGACTGAGGCGATGATGTACATGGGAGGGTGCATGATACACTGTGCCTCAGTTGCACAACACTGGTGTATGATGCAGTGCCACCTGGAGGCAGCCACCATCCCTGCAGTCACAGGTGCAATCCTATGTACAGTATGGCCAGAGTCAGACTGGCACACCAGAATACCTGGAAATGTCTAGGTGGGCCCCCTCTGTTGGGTATCCGATCACCCCCTACACCCTGACACTGTCTGTATGTATCATCTCCCTTCTGCCTGAATGGGGTACATGGGCCACTGTAGATGACTGTAAGGTTCAAACACAGAACTACGGTATCACATTGACATGGAATACTGACATTAGTGTGTCACCTTGGGCCATCACCTATTGATTGCCCAGGTGTACACTGTCCAGGTGGGACCCCTGTACCCCAGTCTGACTCTGAGTGTGTCCCACAATACAGGCCTGTGCAGATAATTGGCCCTGCACAGCACCTTCATGTCCAACTGTATGGGTGGCCCCACCCTTGTACAGTGGAGTCATCATAGCCTAGCCTTTACTGCATTGGTTAGTCAGCACCACAGCTGCAGAACAATGTCACTCATATATGGTACCCTACATGCACTTCCCACCAATGGCCCCACTGTCCACCAATCCCATGCCACGATTGTGGGCTACCATTGGGCTGCTAAGGCATGCCACACAATGCATGTGTTACAGGATATGGCATCAGTGCAGGCAGACTACCACGGCGGCTGCCTGATGCACATGGCTTGTCACGGTGGTGTACCACAACTACGGTGGCCAGTGCTAACCACCTGCTGACAGCACGGAACACATGGTCCTGAGCACATGGTAGTGCAGGCCTGACCAACTGTAAGCAGAGCACATGGGGCTGTTCACACTACAACCACCCTTCCTGGTATCTGTCCAGTGGCACAGGGTGCTCACAACTGCACAGTGTAGGCCATGGCATGGCATGGTACACAGACACAGGGTTGAATGCTGGCAGCATGTAGGTGTGCTGTGGTAGACTGCAGAGAACATGATACACTACAGTGGCACCAGTGGGTCAACACTCCATGTGCAGTATGAGTGTCCCCCACCACAGCCCCTGAGGTGATGCCCCTGTAGGCATACATGTTGCATGCTGGCCCTCACAGAGACATCCATCACCAGCCACAGAGACATACAGCATAGTGTAGATGAGCAACGGATGGGTCTGCAGAGTGGTGGGCCATGGATGTATGGGATGAATACCTCACCTCCCTGCCTGGGGTCACCAACACTCACAGGGCCACCTTGAGCAGTTGTACAATACTGGTGTTTCTCCCTACATCTGCCAACAGCATTACCCTGTACCTTTTATCTCCCCAAAGCCCTGGCACGTTGTTTACACTGTTAATGTCTGCCCACTGTACCATGACCCAGAAGGACAGGACTCCTCCCTACCTCAATTGCAAAACCAGGGGCTTCACATTCCACAGTGGCACTTACACCCATCGTGCCACACAAGCAGTACTGTGTATGTAACCCTCTGGACAGCACATGCGTCATTGTCAAGGCACACTTGACCAGTGTCAGATATAGCCATGAGTACAAGAATGGATAAGGCCATGCCCTAACACCTATGACAGTGGTAGGGCCATGGCCACTGTAGCGTCACCTGTTCTGGCACTGATAGGTATATACTGCACCCTGGAGGTGACAGATAATGCAGGTTACTTACCAGAATGGCCCTCCTGTGTGGCGCTGCCCATCATGGCCCTGCGACTCTGGGCGAACCTCCCTCTGGTGCTGCTGCTTCCGTTATTGTTGGCCCCAGTCCGGGGTAGATTGGCTGCTGAGATCAAGAGATCAACAAGAGGAAAAAGGTAGGTGTGATAATTATCCTGCAGTGGTACATTGAGCACGATTCAGTCAGTATACATGCTAATACACCTGTACCATGCACCAGTCCCCACACAAGCATGCTGCAGATGGACAGGCCAAGCAAGGCTACAAGGTATCCCTAGCACCACCCATGGCACAACACATGCATGCTCTGGCACAGACACAGAAGATATGGTACCTTCCCTTGTGTTAAGTAAGGCCTAGTGCAGTGTACCCTGGGCCATGTAGTGCCCACATCCTGTCAGTCACCTGGCCCCTTTACTACAGACCATACATGTCGGCACCAGACCCCATCTAGGCATAGTATTTATGGGTATACGCGATGTACCAGGTAACACACAACAAGGGCAGGCACAGCATTTTTGTTTCTTTTCTTTTCTTTATTTATTTAAACAATTGATTACCGGAATAGGCACACTGAGCCGAGGCTCGAGTCCAGGTGCAACCCGGGGGGAGGGGAGGGAAGGGGAGATGGGAGTACATACAATTTGCTTACAAGATACAAGTTACAGCAATATTACATAAACAATGGATACAGCAGAACTGATAGATTCTGGTCATTGAGACAAATGGGCATTTGTTACAGTGATAATTCATTAACAATAGAGTACAACAATCTTAAGAATGTCATTGCAGGTCAAGTGACAGGAGAAATGAAATTACATTTGTAGAGTGCATGCATTGAGAAATGAAGTAAAGTAAATGCTTAGGAGGCAGTAGACATGAGAGACTGATAAGAGGAGGTTGAGATCATTTGGGACAGAGGCAGGGGGGAGATGGAAGGGAGCACAGTTGTTGCTTGCAGGCAAGGTAAGAGGAGGGGTTCCTTATGGAGGGGGCTAGCTTGTTCCACAAACTGGGGAGTCAGAAGGAGAAGACATCTTTCCTAAAAGAGGAGGATGGACGAGGTATGCAAAAGGAGCATTCATTTCTGTGTCTCAGTTCATAAGGGGGCGTCAGAGGCAGGGGAGAGACTATCCGACAGGTAGGAGGGTAGCATGTTGAACCAGAATTTAGATATAAGGTTGAGGGAGTGGATACAACATCTGTGGGACAGCAGAGTTAGTCCAAGAAGGGGATAAAGATCACAGTAATGAGTTCTAAGGGGTGAGTTGGTAGCAAGGCAGCAGAAGGAGTTTAGGAGGGTGTCCAGCTTAGATAAGGAGGTTGCAGGGGCCACATAATCAACAGTGGGGAGGATCATTTTAGTTACAATTTGATGTCTGGCAAGAAGCGGAAGGAAGTCTCTGCGCCGGTATAACATACCAAGTTTGGGGTGTAGTTTAGCAACGATTGCATCTATGTAAGATGAGAAGGATAGGTGGAGGTCAAGCCAAACACCCATGTATTTGTATTTAGTGACCTGGTTGAGAGGGGTACCATCTGAGGAAGTGATGGGGGAGGAGGGAGGATCTGCTAAGCTTTTGTGTTGTACCAAATACCATAGATACAGTTTCAAAGGTGTTTAATTTTAATTGGTTTTGACTGAACCGGTGCTGAATATTATCGAAATCACATTGGAGGGTAGCTTGGACTTTGTGAATTGATGGGCCTGAGGTGAAGAGGATTGTGTCATCCGCATACATGTGTATGCTGGATTTTGTGCAAGAGGAGGGAAGGTCATTTATGAAGAGGGAGAAGAGGATGGGACCAAGGACAGAGCCTTGTTGGATGCCAACTAGGATGGGGGGGGGGATAAGGCAATGATTTTGACTGACTGTGACCTGTTGGAAAAGTAGGAATTGAACCACTGTACGGTGATAGGAGCTAGGCCTGCAGCTTTTAGTTTAGTTAGGAAGGGAGGGTGGGAAACAGAATCAAAGGCCTTGGCCAGGTCGACAAACACAGCGGTGGTGAGAAGGCCTTGGTCAGAGGCATTGTGTACACGGTTTGTGACATGCAGGAGTGAGGAGATAGTGGAGTGCTGTTTCCTAAAGCCAGACTGGTGGGGAGATAGGAGATTGTTTGTAGTTAGATATTCTGACAGTTTAGAGTGGGACAGGGACTCATGTAGCTTAGCAAGAGCTGGGAGGAGGGAGATTGGCCTGTAATTCCTGGACAAAGAGGGGTCACTGCTTTTGTGGAGGGGAATCATGGAGGTGGATTTCCAGGCCTGAGGGACTAAGCCTGTGGAAAAGGAGAGGTTGAGAAGATGGGTGAGAGGCTTAGTAATTGCAGGAGCCAAGATCTGCAGGAGCTTAGGGTGGATCCCGTCTGGGCTTGATTTGCTGGTATTTAATGAGTGTAGGTCTGTGAAACCACTTGCTCAGAGATAGGTGAGAATTTAAAATTGTTGTGATGGGGGTTGGGGGTACAAAGGATTGGGAGGGCATGTGGCCTGGTGCAAGATGTAAAAAAATGTTTAAGGATTTCAGCAATGCCGTTGGGGTCAGTAATAGGCTGGCCATGTTGCATGAAGGCAGGGAAACTAGGTTGTATAGGTAGATCAAGAAGTGAGTGTATGACGTTCCAGAATTTGGAGGGGGGGAGCATGAGCCAGTTGTGATTTGAAATAGTCCACTTTTGCTTGTCATATGGCCTTAGTGCATTGGTTGTGGAGGGTGTTGTAGGCTTGCCTATTTAAAGGGTTAGGGTGAGATTTGAAAACAGACCAGGATTTGTCTCTGGCTTTGTGTTTGGTGAGTATGGAGGTGGAGATCCATTGATGCTGGCACTTTTTTACCCTGAACTTTTTCAGAGGGGCATGAGCATCCCAGATTGTCTTAAATGTATGTAGGAAGCTGGAGAAGGCAGCATCGATGTTTGGGGTAGAGTACACCAAGCTCCTGTCAGCGAGACTAAGGCTAGTTAGCAGGGATACAGTGTCCAATGCATTTAGGGAGCACGTATTAATGTACTTGGGAGCTGACTTGGGCATGCAAGTTTTTCTGATACAGTATGTAATGCGGTGGTTTCTTAGTGCATTTGCAAGGATGCCAGAAGAGATTACTTTGTGGGGTTGGGAAGTGGGGATCCAGTCTAAGAGGGAGTGGTTTTGGGAGTGTGGGTTGTAGCAGGTGGGTTCATTGAGCAGTTAAGTAAGATTAAGGGACTCTATACTGGAAGTGTGAGTCTTTGAGGAGGGGCAAGCCAATCTGGGTTGACATCTACTGTTTTTGACAGAAGAGAACTTTGGTTTCAGAGCCTAGAACTACAGATTTTTTACTGATAAATCACTTATATCTCATCAGGAGTAAGTACCTGTTTGGATTAAGCAAACATATACTTTATTAGAAGAAGGGGGTCTCATTTAAGTAAAAAAAAAAAAAGTCACTGTGTGTTTCTCTGAGGAAAGGGGCTGTATCAGCTTAATTTACTGAGTCAGAGCAGAGGCTGAGGCTAATTGGGGGGTGTGGCTTAGTAGCTTAGGAGTACAAAAGCAGCTGTCTCCAATTACAGCTTCCTGCAGTTTTTGACAGAAGAGAACTTTGGTTTCAGAGCAAGAAACAGCAGTCTAGAACTACAGATTTTTCACTAATTGCCCTCCTTCCCACCCAAAGCCAGTTCTACTTTTATAGCCACTGGATTTGACTGACAACAGGAAATTCCTGTTTGGCAGTAGGAAGGGAAGGATCACTGAGACACATTAGTTTCATCAACCTTGAAGGAACCTAAAAAAAACTCTCCCCCTCCCCCCAGCTGCAGGAGGTCTGAATCCAAGCATGGAAGAAGGAGACAACTGAAGACTACAGGAAGTTCCTGTCCCAGAACAGGAAGGGCAAGAGTTGTAAGGGCACATAGGCAGTAGGAAAGTAAGTGTAAAAATACATAGAGGGAGTAGACAGTAAGCATACAAAGCAACAGGAGAGGGGACACAAAATAAGTCAAGATGGGAGTGGTGCAGTGCAACGGCTGTGGGGCAGCAGTGTTCCGGGAGACATTCTGAGGCTGCGATGCTGCCCTGTTTGCAGGCACCTCTGTGCTCTGAGGGAAGAGGTTGCCCATCTCCAGGCTGACCTGGCTAGGATTTGTGAAACCTCGTCCCCCACCCAGGGAACACCAGGGCCACCACCGTTACCTCAGAGGTTGCCAAGAAAGAGGAGCGGTTGGACCAAGGTGGGCTCAGAGAGGGAGAAGGTGGTCAAACAGAGGTGCATCCCTCCAGTTGTACCTCTCCACAGTTCATATGCTGTTCTGGCAAAGAGTGGTTCCTCTATGGAGGCACCTGCAGTGGAGACCAAGGAGTATGCTGGGAACCTCCACAAAGAAGACCCACAGGAGGGGAGGGGAGACCCACAGGGAAAGAAACAACTCCTGGTGGGGGACTCGATCATTAGGGGGGTAGAAGTGGGGAGGAAGGGGATAGGGAGGTAAGGTGCCTGCCTGGTGCCATGGCTCGGAGGGACAGGAAGTGAATCCTCAGGATTGCGGGAGCAGGTACACAAGGGAGGGAGCTGGATGTCATTGTCCACCTAGGGACAAATTACCTGGTTGTGAATGGGATCAGATCAGTGCAAGAAGAGTTTGTGGAGTTGGGGAGGGGCCTTAAACAAGTAGCATGTACAGTAACCTTCTCGGAGGTGCTGCCTGTCTATGGCAAGGATGATGCTAGGGTATTCCTCACCATGGGATTCAAAGAATGGTTGAAAAACTGGTGTGGAGCTCAGGGTTTTGGCTTCATTAGGGACGGGGAGCCACCTGGAGGGATGCAGGCTTATACTGGTGCAATGGTCTGCATCTGTCTGGGGGGGGGGACCAGAATCCTAGATGACAGGTTCAAATGCTTCATTGGGAAGCATTTAAACTAGCCAAGGGGGGAGGCACTGAAAAGGAGCAGGGAAATACCAGCCCCCCCCACCACAAAACACAGTAGTTAGAGAGGTAAACACCAAGGTAGAGAAGTCAATAGGGAGCGGGACAGGAATAAATGCAGAAAAAGGTTATAAGGACAGGGATGGGGCTAAAAGGGGGTAAGGCCATAAAAAGATAAATGGAAGGTGATGAGTACCAATGCCTGCAGTCTGTGCAACAAGCTCCCTGAACTAGTGGCCTTGATGGAAGAGGGATGCCTGGATATTGTGGCAGTCACTGAAACATGGTACACAGAGAACCATGACTGGGATGTCAACATACCAGGATACACAGTCTACAGGAGGGACAGGGTGGGTAAAAGAGGAGGAGGAGTAGCTCTCTATATAAGGGAAGGGATTAAAGCAACAGAACTAAAGAGTAAACAGGAAGTTGATGAGTCACTATGGGTCACCCTGGAGACAGGAAATGGCACCACAATTCACATGGGGGTTGTGTACCTACCACCATCTCAGGGGGAGGAAATGGACAAGGAAATGATAGAAGGCATCCTTAAAATGGCAGAAAAACAGGATATATTGTTGATGGGGGACCTGAATATGCCACATGTTAACTGGAGTACCTTTGCTGTAGGCACATCCAAGAGCAGAATCATTCTTGATGCCCTACAGGGGGCATGCCTCAGACAGCTAGTGTTGGAACCCACTCAGGAGGGAGCAATCTTAGACCTGGTACTCTCAAATGGCAAAGGAGAAAGGATCTCAGATTTAGAAGCGGGTAGCCATCTGGGAACAAGTGACCACCAAACAGTGTGGTTCACTATAAACACAGCCATAGAGTCAAGCCATAAAAAAACAAGAGTACTGGACTTTAGGAAGGCTGACTTTGGGAAAATGAGAGAGTGCCTCGGAAAAGCACTAGCAAATGGGCAAGAAGGAGGGGTGGAGGAACAATGGGGAATAATCAAAACAGCCATAGCAGAGGCAACAAGCCTTTGTGTGAAGCAAATCAACAAAACAAAATGAAGAAAAAAACACTCTGGTTCTCAAAAGAGGTGGCAGAGCTGGTTAAGGAGAAAAGGATAGCATTCAGGAAATATAAAGAAACACAGAAGGAGCAGGACAGAGAACTTTATCAGTTAAAGCAGAAGGAGGCATGGAAGGCAGTCAGAACAGCAAAGGCACAAACTCAGGAAAAGATAGCCAACTCTGTTAGGAAGAGGATAAAACCTTTTATAGGTACATTAGGGAGTGAAGAAAGACCAAGGGAGGGATACAGAGACTTAATAAAGAGAGGGAATGTGGCCAGAGGGTAACAGTGAAAAAGCAGGGATACTGAACGAATATTTCTGCTCAGTATTCACAACAGAAGAGGAGGGGGAGGTACCTAAACCAAACAAGGGAGAAACTCTGAATGGGGGGGTTGATACCAGTCCATTCACAGAAGAAAGGGTTTTGAAAAAACTGTTGAAACTGAGGGTGGACAAAGCAATGGGGCCTGATGGGATTCACCCAAGAATTCTAAAAGAACTAAGGGTTGAACTAGTATCAGCACTGACTACTCTCTTTAACAAATCATGAGAGGATGGGGTGGCACCTGAGGACTGGAGGAGGGCAAATGTGATTCCACTTCACAAAAACGGGAGTAGAGCAGAGGCAGGAAACTACAGACCAGTTAGTTTGACTTCAGTGGTAGGGAAAATGATGGAATCGCTTTTGAAAGAAAGAATTGTTGAGTACCTAGACGCCAGTGGGGCACAGGACCCAAGGCAGCATGGTTTCACAGCAGGACGGTCATGTCAGACGAACCTAATAGATTTATTTGACTGGGTGACCAAAGTAGTAGACCAGGGAGGGGCTGTGGATATGGCCTACCTAGATTTTAGCAAGGCATTTGACACAGTCTCACACAAAACATTAATATACAAGTTAGCCAGCCTTGGAGTGGGTCCCAAGGTGGTAGTCTGGATAAAAATCTGACTGGACAACAGGACGCAAAGGGTAATAGTAAATGGAGTTCACAGTGAAGAAAGGAGGGTAACTAGCAGGGTACTGCAAGGTTTGGTACTGGGACCGGTCCTCTTTAATGTCTTTATAAGTGACATTGGAGAGCACCTGGAAGGAAAGGTATGTCTCTTTGCAGATGAACAAAGATCTGCAACAGGTTTGATACACAAGGTGGGGTGGAAAGAATGAAAAGGGACTTGGCAAGGTTGGAGGAATGGTCAAATATGTGGCAGCTCAGATTCAATGCAAAGCAGTGCAAGGTAATGCATCTGGGAAACAAAAACCTAGGGGAAGAGTACACAATGGTGGGGGGTGAGTTAATAACAACAACAAAAATTGAAAGAGACCTAGGAGTAATTATATCAGATGACCTAAAGGTGGGGCAGTAAGGTGGGCTGGGGGGATACTGGGATGCATAGGGAGAGGCATCAACAGTAGAAAACAGAAAGTTGTTATCCCCTTCTACAGACAGTTAGTGAGACCCCATCTGGAGTACTGCGTGCAATTCTGGAGACCCCATCTCATGAGAACACAGACAGAGTGGAGGCTGTTCAGAGGGGCAACTAAAATGGTGCAGGGTCTGCACCAGAATACATATGAGACAGACTAAAGCAGCTTAATATGTATACCCTGAGGAAAGGAGGGGAGGGGAAACATAGAACTTTCAAGTATCTCAAGGAATTAACAAAGTACAAGAGGGTAGTATCTTTGCAGAAGAAGAGATTGCAGAACAGGGGCTGGTTTGAAGCTAGAGGGGACTGCTCAGAGGTAATTTTAGAAAGTATTTTCACAGAGAGGGTTGTGGATGCATGGAAACAGCCTTCCTGTGGAGGTTGTGGAGTCAGGAACAGTGGGAGAATTCAAGAATGCATGGGACAGGCATCAGGCAATTCTAGTGGTGGGTAGGAGGAAGTAAACTGTTGATTAACTAGAATCTGCAGCTTATCCATCAGGTAGGGAAATGGGCAGACTAGGTGGGCCAAGTGGTCCTTATCTGCCGTCAAATTCTATGTTTCTATGTTTCCGTCGCCTAGCAAAGCTAGTTCCCTTTTGGAGGTCAGGTCAGGTAAGGTGGCTAGGGTGGAGACTAGAGAATCTATTGTGAGATGGGGTGAGGCATAAAGTACCCCAATAAATAAAGGATGAGAGGCAGGTAGGGTGAGATGGAGCAGGAGGATTTCATGGGAGCCTGGGCGTGCTTCCTTAAAAGTCACCATGAACGATAGGGGTTGTTTTGTGTAGATGGCTACACCTCCGTCCCTTTTGCCATGGTCCTGTCTGAGCAGAGTGTAGTTAGGGAGATTTAGGGAGGAGTCAGGAATCCTAGCAGAGAGCCAGGTTTCAGTTAGGCACAGGATATCGGGAGAGTGCCCAGTCATCCAGCAGGTTAGTTGGTTGATTTTAGGTAGAAGGCTTCTGATGGTAATGTGGGTGATAGAGAGTCCTTTATGGGAGCTTAGGGGTTGGAGACCATCCTGAGGACCCAGGTTGCATTCGATGTCTCCAGCGAGGAGTAGGACGAGAAGGAGGAAGGAGTATTCAACTGGGAGTTTAAGTCTCCTAAAGTGCTGTATGGCTTTGAGGGCAGGTCTGACAGCTCTGATAAGCAATGTGGGGGGTTATCATCGGGGGAGACAGGATACCGGGACCAACAAGAAGGGAGGTGGTTAGAAGAGTTACAGGGTGGGTGCTTAGTTGAGGATAGGAGGAGCTTGCTTGAATGACATGTTGGGCTGGAGGGGAATGGTAGTTGTATTTTGGGTAGAGGGCTGGGTGGGTTGATGTGAGGAAATACGAGACAAGAAGGAAATATAGGTTAGACTTGTGCAGAGCCATTTTAAGAAGTGATTATCCAAGTGGATTTGGGGTAAGTGATGTAGTATTTGTTTATTGTGGGTATTTTAGTTTGGTGTAGGTATAGGCTGGGGTAGAAAAGAGCTGTCACTGTGGGCTGGCACAGGGAGAAGACTTAAGGCTTAGCAAGGGAGGAAGGTGTGATATTCTTATTTTGTGCTAGTCAGTGGCCAAAAATGTGTTTAATTTGGTCTCAGGGGTGAGTTAGGGGAGTAGTTGAACGACTTGATTCCCTGGTATGGAGTGCCAGATATACAGCACATGTCACTTTAAGGGGAGAACTAATAGGAGGAGAGAGAGTGGTGGGGAGGAGCAGGGGCAGTGCTGGAATGGGGAGGAAGTGTATTTAACAGAGGTTGGGTCTGGGGAGGGTGGACGGGATAAAATATGCACAGTGTAAGAACTAAGCTCATAAATCTTCTAGGCAGTTTGAAATAAGCTCCAAAAAGTGCTGAAACAGGGATAGAGCAACCAACCAATTAGGAGGCAGGTGTGAGTAAGGGAGCCAATTAACTTCTTCGGTTCAGGGGCCGGGCTTCTCTGCAAGGAGGTGGTCGTACCTGTGCATGGGTGGGTGGGCTGGAAATCAAGCACGGCCAGCTGGATTCAAGAGCCAGGGCTGCAGCCATGAAGTGCCCATTCAAGGGTGGGTTTAGAGCTAATCCTGGAGAGAGAAAGAGAGAGGGAGGATGTTAGAATTATAGGCCACAAAAGAGGGGCCGGGGAGTAAATCGTGGGGCTGTCTCAGGAAAATAAAAGAGTGTGGGAGTGAGCAAGAAAAATGGGAGGGGAGGAGGCAGGCAGAAGGAAGACTGTGGAAAGGGGGTAGTAGAGGATAATGGCACCAAGGCTCCCAGGAGACAAAAGAAAAAGCAAAAGAAGTAGGTCTGGGGAAGGGGAGATGAGGGCTAGGTAGATGAGGTGGCAGAGTTTAAAAGGAAGAGAGGTGAGCGAGTGAGACAGCCGAGGAGGAAAAGGGCAGGAGAGAGATTTAACCTGCAAACAACAACAGTGACTTTCAGTTCTGAAGTAGACAAAACAGTGAGGCAAAATAGTTTACAAGATACAGGATTACCTAAACTCAGCAATCTAACTTAGCTATCCCTACAGGCAAAATACTCAGTGCAAGAACTAAGCTCAGAAATCTTCTACACAGTTTGAAATATGTGTCGAGAAGTGCTGAAACAGGGATACAGCAGCCAGTCAATGAGGAGCCAGGTTCGAGTAAGGAAGCCAATTGGCTTCTTTGGCTCGGGAGCCAGGCTTCTCTGCAAGGAAGTGGTTGTACCTGCACTTGGGTGGTTGGGCTGGAAATCAAGCATGGCTGTCCGGATTCAAGAGCCGGGGCCACAGCTGCAGAGCACCCATTCTAGGGTGGGTTTGGAGCTAATCTTGTGCTTGGGTGGGCTGGTTGGAAATCAAGCATGGCCATCTGGATTCAAGAGCTAGGGCTGCAGCCATGGAGTGCACATTCAAGGGTGGGTTTGGAGCTAATCCTGTGCTTGGGCGGGCTGACTGGAAATCAAGTGCGGCTGGCTGGATTCAAGAGTTGGGGACGCAGCTATGGAGCACCTGTTCAAGGGTGGGATTGGAGCTAATCCTATGCTTGGGTGGGCGGGCTGAAACTGAAGTGCAGCTGGCTGGATTCAAGAGCCAGAGCTGCAGCTGTGGAGCACCTGTTCAAGGTGGGTTTGGAGTTTATCCTGTGCTTGGGTGGGTGGGCTTGAAATCAAGTACGGCTGGCTGGATTCAAGAGTCAGGGCCGCAGCCATGGAGCGCCTGTTCAAGCATAATGGCATAATGGCTGGGGGGCCTGGACACAGTAGGTGAGGGTCTGCACAGTGGTCAGTACATGTCTGGATCCCAGTGGAGTGCTGTAGCCAGAAGATACATACCTGTGGCCATGTGGCATAGTATGGACAGTGTGCACGACACTGGTGGGGGTCACATCCACATCCTGCTGGAGATGCCTCCCAGGAAAGCTACACATACAACACATGTGACTTCCTCCCAGGTCATAAGTGGCAACGGCCACTGACATGTCTAGGTTGTTGTATCCCGTACACAGTCCCTGCTTATCATGCCATGCCATTATACATGGGTCTGTTATGCCAGTGACAGTGACATTGCCACCTTGTCACTGTGATGGCCCACAACCCTACAACCAAGGCAGGTGTGCGCCTCAGGCCACTATGGCAGGTCAAGTCATGTTCAAGTCACACGGATGTCCCATGGGAGAAGGGGCTCAGACAGCTGCATACAGCCTGGCATGCCATGCAGTGGAGCATGCCCCACAGTACACAGGGGAACACTGAGGGCACACAGGTGATGTGCACAGTGCCTTGGGATATAGACCTATTGCAGACCACCATGTCACAGGCCTGCACACAGTCCAGTACACACACCATACATCCAGCCTTCTGTTCTCACCTGGCCTGGGCACAGTGCCACTGTCCACCATGGCCTACAACTTCCATAGGTGGTGCACCTCCCTCCGTTGCAGGTCATTATATCGATGCCTGCACTGGTCCCTGGAATGGGTGACCCCAGCCTGTGCGTGAGGTGCCACCTCACTGACACCCACTCCTCTCTGTGGGAACTGTCTGCTGATGCTGCCTTCCCCAGCTGGCCGTCCTCCCTGGCCATTATAAGATTAACCAGGTTGGCCAGCTCAACCATGGGCCATCTATGGTTGTGCTACTGGACAGCCCTGCATAGTTATTCAGTCATTGTTTTCCCCTCTTTCTTTGCCGTCTGAAGCCATGCTGCTTCATGGTTCACTGGCTATTGCACAGCACTTTGCCATGTTAGCGCAGTGCTACATCACATTGTGCTGCACAAGGTGCACATCTGGGGCATTGTCTGACCCAGGGACACACGGCTGGCATGGGGTGGCCCATGCGTTGCATAGCACAGTGTTGTGCAGCATGCTTGTGCACTGGTGCAGCGTGCACAGCTGCACAGACTGATGACATCAGAGGTGATCCATGACTTTATGCTTGCACTATGCCCTAAGATGTGCAATCAGGGTGCGGTTCAGTGATGGTGCACTAGTGCAAACCAGGATTGTGTGCTAGGCAAAAATGTAATATTCAGCCAAGGTATGCAAATGAAGTCATTTTGCGGTCCATTGGCAAACAACCACATTTGCATGTCATTACCATCAGGTATGCATACATTAGAATGCCTAATTGTATCTAGTGTATATAAATGAGCTCAGTGCACCACCACAGTGGAACTGCAGGAGAATGGAGATAAGTTTCCTGTGGAATGGCCTAGAAAGGGATGGGCATGCAGGGACTGTGTGTTATATGTTGACTTCAGCATGACTCACACATTCATGTGGCATGTTCATGGCAGGGCTTCCAGATCTACAGGGGTTCGTGTACTTTACAGGGAAATGTAGCCATGTCTAGAACAATTGTCCCCAAACAACTGTAAAAACAACTTTCTCAATGGTCTGTGTTCAACCCCCTCCCCAAACAAGCACAGTTTAAAAGACATATACTAAAATATTACAAATGATATCAATTCAGCATTCAAAACATTACTTCAATACAGCAAAAAAGCAGCTTGAACTTACCTTGTGACTACTGGGATTTTCAAACCAGTTTTCGACCAAAGAGAAAAGTGCATGAGCTGATGAATGGGGCACTTACACAGCACAGAAGCTGATGGAAGCCATGTTCCATTACCTCACAATCCAGTGATTTGCAAATCAGATAACCAATTAATGCTCCCTCCTTGCCAGTCAGCTAGAATCATTACCAAGTTTGTTAAGGATTAACTGCTGCACTACTGGAATGTCCCCAGGGCCAGGTCCCCAGTCTTCGTCATTCTGGGCACCCACCTGGGTGTTGATCACATTACAAAACCCTGGTTAGGTCACAGCTGGTGTACCCTGTGCAGTTCTGGAATCTCCATGACAAAAAAGATATTGAAGTAGTAGAGGGTGCCACACAAGGCCACCAAAATGATCAGGGGAATGGATGGTAAAAGTCATGAGCGAGACTGGGGGCCCTTAACATGTTCACCCTGGAGAAAACGAGGCAGATGGAGGATATGACCTCAATCTTCAGAACACTGAAGGGTGTTGATACCGTGGCACAGGCAGACATGTCTGATCTGGTGTGCTTCAGCAGCAGGTACATGGGAACAGATACTGTAAAATATGAAATGTGCTGAATTATGTCTCAATATTATTTTCTTTTTAAATATATCTTTATTCTCCCCATGCCAGAACCCCACTCAATTGGGAGATGCTTATGCACCAGCCCCGCTTCCTGTACCTACCTGAATCCCCGTTGGACCCTACGGAGCCTTGGCTGTATCCCCCAGGTGGGTACAGGGTGGAGTACAGACACCCCGAGGTAATCTATATCTCGTCAGGTCCCTCCGGTGATCAGGTAGGCAGGAGCCATTAGGGTCTGTGCTGTGGCATTCCTTCCCCTTGGCACTCCGGCATTGTTTTCCCCTGTTCTGGGGAGTGGCTTACACCCTGACGTCAAGGCAACTGCTGACATCAACCACTCCCTAACCCTCTCTTTATGGACTGCACTTGCTGTGTCCCCGGCTTCCGCCAGAGGCCAGGCAGAAGTGCCAAGTCTAGCCCGAAGAGAAGGCTGTCCCTCGGATGCTCGATCTTCTTCCTCCCTGCCGACCCCTGGAGGCCCGGGCTCATTCCTGAACCAGGGTCACCAGCGTGATGCAAGGTGTGGCATCCAGTGTCTCAACCCTCAGCACTAATAGGCCAGCTATGTCTCAGTATTATGCTTTCAAAACTCTTTGCGTGGCCTTAGCTGGTCTTAAAATCTTCATTTACAGATTCAACGTTGTTCCTTTAAAAAGGTCTGCCCCACTGTTCCTCAGATCCTGTACTGACCAAATAATCTCCAGTAGCTGTGCCACATGCCTCATTCTATCCAGTTATCTTGCTGTACCTGTCAGTCCTCTAGCACTATGACCAAAGATCCTGTTCTCCCCTGGCTGCTTCTCAGATCCTGTGCTGCAGAAATAGCCGCCCCCAACTGTTCCTCAGACTGTCCTGCTACTCAAACATCTTTCTTCCCTAACTGCTCACCAAGCTCCAGTGAATCCAGTATCGTGCTCTTCTCCTCTGAGTCACCCTGCCAGAAGAATATCTTGTCCCTCCCACCCCACCACCAATAACACACATTACATTCCATAATGGCCAACTGCTTTGCCCCTTTCCTCTGCTTTCCCTGCCATGTTGGGGTTGAAGACATTTCATTTCAGCCAGCAAGTGTGCTTAAGATCTATGCTTCTCACATGTCCCTTTTCAAAAACATAAGGTTTTATGTAGTTACAAAGCAGCCTTCAGCTGATCTTCCAAAAACATGGACCTTCCCCTTTATGACTTTACAGTGTCTCTTTTTCTCCTTTTCCTTTTTGTGCCTTACATAAAACCACATCCAATCTTAAATCATCTCTCTGGCAACTCTGATTGTCAGAAGGGCTGGAATTAGAACATGACACCATAACTTCTGGCCCTTGAGTCCCACTTATTGACAGGAAGTGCCACTCAGGAGCATGGAATTAGAGACCACAAGGAAGTAACAGATTATTTACTGCAGAATGCAGATTAAAGAGTGCAGAGACCTTGATATGGACTCTGCATCGTTGCCAAAGGCCACTTCTATTTCCGTCTCACAGCTGCTGACTGTCAACAGTCATTTAACATGTTTGTGTACGTATGTGTGTGTGTGTGTGTGTGTGTGTCACGGAGCAAAATTTCAGTTCTCAATTTATTGCAAGCTATAGTCTTATTTTCCGTCTTCTGTTTTTATATCAAAGTATGGTTTGCCTTTTGTCTCTTCTCTTGGCATTTTGTCCACAATTGCTCCTGTCACCAATGCCCCCCCCCCATTCAGCTCCATCAGACCACTCTGGGGTCTGCACTATTTGCTGATTGATTAATTACCAGGTATACCGAGCTGAGAAATCTGTGCCTTATTTAAGTCATGATCCAGGTCATTGAATGGCACAATAGCACATAAAATTACAAAATTCAGTCATAAAATACATACATTGTCATAAATTCCAAGTCCCAAAAATGTGCAACTGTAGAACATTTCACAGATAGCGTGGATAAGAGCTTGCCCACTGGAGCAGCAGTAGCACTACTGCTTGCAATGCCAGTGACCCAGGATTGGGAGCAATCTTGGGTTGCTGGAGGCCCGGCCAGGGGGGAGGAGGATCGAGCACCCAATGGGCTGCTCACCTCCTCCGGGGAGGGTAGGCTGCATGCCCTGCCACTTTACTGCCACCTGGGTGACCATGGGTGTAGGTGTAGTGGGACAGCAGGAATCTGGGTGGGAGGACGTCGGCTGGGATCTGAAGCGGCAGCACATCTCAACATACTCCACCTCCTTGGATCCCTTTGAGCGCCGATGTCTGCGGGGTGGAACCAGAAAGCAGGAAAAAGCCTGCACCAGCCACCTGTAGACAGGACCTGACTGTCCTGAGACTCCATAACTGGGCTCCTTGGGGGATCGGATGGACCACCTGATGCACACTCATGGACTAGGGGGCCAAAGGGGTGTCCCCTCTCTCCCTGCCTGGGGGGAAAATCACGGCAGGATGGGGTTGGTCCACTGGCACCTCTGAGGAGTTACACAGGGTGGAGCTATGGGAGCGCACACAGCCTAGGGCTCCCCGAAGAAAGGAGGCTGGTGGGGAGAGCAAGAGGGCATAAAGAGCAAATATATATATAAAAAAAGCATGGATAACACACCTTACGCTAAACTGTCAGGGCTCAATTGACAAAAGGGACTTAGACCGGCACACGCTGCAGGAAACAGCAGCTTGCACCTAAGCTTGGTGCGCCAGGGACCCTGCACCAGATTCAGGTACAGGAGGGATCCCATTACCTAAGTCCCCACACTTACAGCAACCACTCCCATGCGACAAACACCTGGCACACTGGAAGGGTATGCCACAAGCCCCTGCAGTAAAGACAAGCATCCTTGCCCCTTCCCTGGTGGTCTAGTGGCCCCCCACCCTGATCCCTGATATCGCCCATTGTTGTAATAATTATTAATATTCCATGTCTTGGTGGTCTAGTGATCTCCAATCTCAGAAAGCACCCATTGTTACAATAATTATTAACTGCCCCTGTCCTGGTAGTCTACTGGCTCCCCCTCCCTGATTCCTGATGCCGCCCTTGTTTGAGTAATAATATGACCCCCTTACCTGATCCCCGATGTCGCTTTTGCACTAATGTAACAGAGGCCCCTTCCCTGGAATCTAGTTGCACACCTGCCTCTCACTGGCAGCAGTAGGTAGTGCCCACCACCCAGCTCTCCATCTCATAATCAGGCCGGCACCAGCACAGCTCCTCCTTTCACTGCCACGGCTGGTGCAGACTGAACTGTCATTTGAGCACTATACTCTCCATTGTACGCATGCTGCATACAATGTACAATACAACACTCAAATCACAGTTCAGTCAGAGCTGGCCGCAGAGGAGAGAGGAGGGCTGTGCTGGTGCCGGCTCTGTAATGGGATGGGGGAGCTGAGTAGTGAGCACTTCCTGCTGGGGTGAGGGGGACACTAGATCACCAGGGAAAGGATGTTTTCTGTTACATTGTTACATAGATACATACATAGACCATGTCGGCAGATAAGGACCTATGGCCCACCCAGTCTGCCCATTTGAGCTTGTAAGTTCAGTTCATGTTTTCCAAGAAGTCTGTTGCCCCTAACCCCTGACCTCCATAATTCCTTTATGTCTATCTCATGCATTCTTAAATCCCATGATTGTTTCAGCCCCCACCACTTCCTCTGGCAGGGTGTTCCACTTGTCCACCACCCGCTCTGTGAAGAAATTCTTCCCATGTTTCCTCTGAATCGTCTCCCTCCAACTTCATCCCATGCCCTCTAGTCCTGGAACATCTTTTCACTTAAAAATAGTGTATTCCTGCACCCTGTTCCTCCCTGTAAGATACTTGTATGTCTCTATCATATCCCTGCCTCTCCTCCTCTCTCCAGGGAGTACATGTTCAGTTCCTTCAACCTGTCCTCATAGGACTTGTGATGCAATCCATGCACCATCTTTGTTGCCCTCCTCTGAACCTTCTCTACCCTGTCTATGTCCTTACATAGGTAAGGTCTCCAGAACTGTACAGTGTACTCCAGGTGGGGCCTCACTAGTGTCTTGAATAGTGGAATTATGACCTCCCTTTTCCTGCTGGTGATGCCCCTGCCTATGCATCCCAGCATCCTATTTGCTTTACCTGCTGCCTTGTCACACTGTTTCCCTGCCTTGAGGTCATCAGAGATGATAACCCCAAGATCCCTTTCCTGCTTGGTGCATGCTATATCCTCACCCCCCAACTGATATATTGTGCCAGGGTTTTTGTGCCCCATATGCATTATCTTGCACTTCCTTGCATTGAATTTCAACTGCCAAACCCCTGACCACATCAGGGATTGGGAAGGGGGCATATTATTACTCAAACAAGGGCAGTTTCAGGGATCGGGGGGACCACTAGATCAGCAGCACAGGGACTATTAATAATTATTGTAACAATGGGTGCTATTGGGAAGGGGGGACCACTAGACCACCAGAACATGGAATATCAATACTTATTAAGACAACGGGTGATATCTGGGATTGGAGTGAGGGGGCCACTAGACCACCAGGACAGGGCATTTATTAATTATTATAGAACCGGGTGATATTGGGGATTGGGGAGGGGAGCCCCACGGTACATTGCCACATATTGCACAACTGTGCCAGAGGGACATAGTCTAAGTACCCTTAGATGGCCGTGGCTGGTCTAAGGGTGCTTAGAAATTCTCCCTCTGGGAGCGTTCTGTGAATACCACATTCAGGGATGTGGCAGCTTGTGTCTGCCGCATGCCCCCTTGCACCAGGTGACAGCCCAGTTTTGGGCACAGGGGTGGCTCAAACCCTGTTTGGGGCAGGCAGCCTGCGGTTGATGCAGGTTTCCTTTGTGAATAGCTCAGGGGGCATTTTTTGATGCAAGCTGCCACTTGTGCCATTATGTATGGTGCAGGCACCTTGTGTCACACTTAGGGCTTTGTGACTCAGGCCCTCAGTCTGAACTTGCCAATTAATAAGTCTTTACCTTGGCATTAAGTAGCCTGCATAATATTTGGGAGATAATCAATTTATACCACCCCAGAATTGTGCAAGTATGATATAGCATTATTTATTGAAAACGTAATGAAGTGCAATAATTTCCAGATAAACAGTCAGGGTTTTGAGATTTGACACACTGGAAGGTTGGCCAGGTCACCCTTTCTTGCCCATCCAGGATTGGGTTTAGGGAGATGAGAGCAGGAAAAATATGGCTAATCTGTCATTCTCTGTCTTACCTCTCAAAACTGCCAGTGACCCATCACCCAGCAAATACCTTTGTTCTGTTGCATGCTGTTGTAGTAGTTTATTGAAACCCAGCTCCCCAGTCATGGCCTCTACCTACTTACCCAGCTGACTCAGTGTCTTCAGGCTCCATCCCTCAACCATAGGTTGAGACTTTCCTCTGCAGCCCTCCTGTCCCACAAATGTCTTACTAAGATGGGTACTTATTTTTCTATGTTATTTCTAAAATGTTTCTTTGTGTTCCACATACCTATTCCTCCATCCTACTTCTCAATATCAAGGATGACATGACTGCAACTCAGCCTCCAGCTGGTAGGACAGGTGACCATTTACTTTATTTACCCAAGATGGCCCAGCTAAGATGCAGCATCTCATTTCCAGTGGGATCCTGCTTCTACCCATTGCCACAGCTTCGTGGACTAGAGCACTGGGAGGTTCAGTGAGTAGCCCAAGGTCAAAGGTGAATATTTGGCTCTAGTGGGGGTTGAACCTATGATCTCCTGGTTCCCAAGTTAGTGCTCAAGCTACTAGACAACACCGTCCTCTCCAGTTTCACAGCTGACATTCTCATGAATGCTGCTCCAAGGTCAGTCAGTAGAGGGTGTATGCCAAGAGTGATGAATAGCATGCCCCCTCCCTCACCAAGAGCTGAAAGACCTCCTCCCCAAGAGTCCACCTGTGACCATGGTCCACACACAGTTGTTCTATGCCAGTTTCTTCCTCAGAGATCATAAGGTCTTAGGTTTTTGCCCCATACCAAGTTCTTGGGGTATAATACTGATAACTGACAATGCAGTAAAATATGGGGGGTCCTTCACTGTTGAGAGCACTCCTTCCAATGAGGTGTTAAACCGAGGGTTCTTCTGCCCATCTCTGGTGACTCTTCAGATGGAAGTCACAAAGCCTATGGCACTTATCGAACAAGAGTAGGGGAACTTTCTATTGGAAACACACAACAAACCAAACATTACCATACATAAAATTCACATTAGAACACCCATTATTGCAAACAAATGTCCTAAAAGAAAAACACCAAATATACAAAAACCAAGAAAAACGTTCTCAAATGTAAGACAAATGAAAATCTTCTCCTCTTCCACCCTTCACATGCTTTTAGTGAATATAGAAAAAGAAATAGCACACAAAAGAAAATATCACATAAAGCTGAAACTAAATGAAAACTCTAAAGAATACTTCACATCATTCAACTGAGACTGCTCTGATCCTGTAGCTACCAAGAGACCGGTCCAAGGGAATATTCTGTCACTGTCAAAATAAAAGATGTCACATTCCTCTGGACACTGAGAAGAGTATGGGAGCTTTCCCGGCATCCCGGACAACATTCCCCCTTTCAATAAAACAGGCTTATGTATCCCCCCCAACAATGCACCTGGAAATGAACTGTCACAGTTCAGTGTGCCTTTCCTGGTCAAACATTACAAATAAGTTTCTTGACCCCATGTCAATCACATCTGCAAAACAGTGTATACCTGCCTCCAGCACACTTATGACTTCAGTTTGTACTTTGTCGAGACAATCTTTATTCACGCCTTTGTTATTTTGTTTATTTGGTTTTGCTTTCGTTCATTGCAAAAGGAGGAATAGGCAATGTTGCCTATTTTCTGCCTCGCCCGGGCAGGATGCAGATAGAAACCAACTGAAAGTGACACCATAGAAATTCCCCTACTCTTTTTGAGAAGTGCCATGGGATCCTTAACATCCATGTGAACAAGCACCAGAACTGGAAGATGGAACCTTGGCTTAATGTCTCATCCAAAAGATGGCACCTCAGGTGTGCAGCAGCATCCCACTCATGCTGCACTACAGAGTCAGCACTGGGATTTTACCTGAAGTTCTTTGTGTGGGGCTAGAATCCACAACCTTCCAATCTTCCAGCCTCAGAAGTGAGTGTGCAACCTGCTAAACTACTGATCCTGATTCGTTACTGGATTACCAGAATTATCTTCTGTCTGGTTTACCTTCTGATCTATGAAATTTTAAAACTCTGCTGCCCATTGGCTCATATCCTAGGCTGAAAGTGCACATGTGACCAAATTACTCCCATCCTAAAGAATATTTTCTGTCTACCCAGCTGGGACAGCATCCAATACAAGATCATCCTTGCCATCTAGAAATCCCACAATGCCTTGCACCTTCCTGCCTGTCCAACTTGCTCACATCCCACACACCATCAGCACAGGTGAAGAGAGCATTTTATTTTTCTGTGATCATACCAAAATGGCACTCTGTGCTAGGGGCGGAAGGACTAGCTGTGACCCAGTTTAGATTTTGACTCTGATCTTTTCCCAAAAGTTCTGATTTACTTTGATTTTCTCTGGATTGTAAAACAAATACATTTTCCAGACTGCACCAAAACTAGGTCAGAGCCAGATATGGACCGGGTCAAATGACAGAACCCAGTTTCCCCTTCTACATCACCTTAAGCCTTTATGTCATTTAATGTTAAAAACTAGTTATTTTATGTGTTTTTGCAACACTTCTCATATTTAACAGGAGAAAGCTCCAAAATTGCGTACTGTATATTATCAGAACTGGATCAGAACTAAGCTGCTGGCACATCTGAACCTGGTCAATGGACTGGATATAGTCAAATCAGAGTCAAGTCCCAAATTACTTGGATTTCCAGATTTGAGTTGAGGTGGACTGATTTGGCCAGAGAGAAGGGGTCCTCATCTGTCATAGGGTAAGTCCTGCTACTCTGTGCTGTACTTTAAAGTTTGAAAAACATGAACTGTCATGTCCTCCAGATCATAACAGGCAAGGGAGGGGTCCTTTTAAGTGCAGCTGATCTGTCATCCAGGTGGGGGAAAGGTGTTGCATGGAGGGAGAGTCCCAGTGACCTTGCTCTGTGTTCATTTGACTGAAATACAGTGAACTTGTCTAAGAAGCACCCCTTTGGGAACACAGTAACTGTTTCGGGAATACTTTTGCTGCACTCAGTGACATAAGAAAATTTACTCTTGTGTACTTGCCACCTGTATAGGGATGAACACAAGAGTTTAGAAACAGAGAAATATATATATAATGATTTTTATTTATTTTATTTATTTAAAGTCATTGACCAGGAGAGGCACACTGAGCCGAAGCTTGTTTCCAGGTGCAACCTGGGGGAAAAGGGAGAAGGGAGTTACAAATAAATAAGCAGAAAACTGATACAACAGGGAACTAGAGACAGACTAATACACAAAGTATTGAACATTTGGTTTTACAAATAACTAGGCTGAAGAACTAATACAACAGGGTACTAGATTCAGAAATAAACACAAGTATTGAGTTTGTGGGAGTCAGTACAGGTTAGGTAGTAAAACCTAATGGTAGATACAGTGATAACAGAAATTTCTAGTCAAATAAATGTGCAAAGCCCTCAAAGGTTAAGCATTTGTCCGGGTTGGGGGAGGTGGAAAAGAATGGGGGAAAAACGAAGGAAAGAAAAAGGAGAAATAGCAATGTAGTTAAGTGAATGATTGCAGACAAAGACCATTGGTCTATCCAGTCTGCCCATAAAACACTAACAAACCCCAGACCTATTGTCCATGCAGGGCTCTAACCCACACTATCTACCGCCATATTCCCCGCCCCACTGCTTCCACCCAGGCAACCACTAAGCCCTTCATTCTGTCCCAGCTGTGTTTGAAACCATTGACAGTGTGGCACCCACCACATCAGCTTGCAGATTGCTGCATGGCTCCACCACCCTTTCTGTACAATAAAACTTACTTACCTCCCTCTTGAACCCCCCTCAGTTTCTACTCATGGTCCCGTGTTCTTGATCCACTAATTATGATAAATAGTTCCTCACAATTTACCTTGCTCATTTCTTTCAGGAACTTCAAGGTCTCTATCATATCTCCCCTCTGTTATCTGACCTCCAGGGTGTACATATTCAGTGCTTTAAGCCGATCCTCATAAGATCTGCCCTGCTGGCAATGAATCATTTGCACTGTCTCTAGCCTGTCCTTACTTTCCTTAGGTGAGGACTTCAGAAATGGGCACAGAACTCCAGGTGGGGTCTCACCAGTGAGCTTTAGAGAAATAGTAACACTTTCTTCCTTCTGCTGTGTATAGCCCTTCCTATACACCCTAGCATCTGATTTGTCTTACTGTGTAGACCTTGTTACACTGGCTTGATTGCTTTAGGGAGGCACTGATGATCACCCTAGTTCTCTTTCCTTAGAAGTCTATGTCAGCTTTACCCCCATCCGGTATTCTGTCCTGGGGTTCTTGATCCCTTTGTGCACATTTAATTTCTGACATTGAATTTCAGCTACCAAACCTTTGACCACCTCTCTAGCTTTTTCAAGTCTCTGCATCTCCCTAACCCCTCCTCGCTGTCTACTCTACCACAGAGCATAGTGTTATCTGTGAAAAGAGACATCTTGCCCTGGATTCCTTCTCTATGTCACTGATGAACATCTTGAAAAGGACTGGACCCAGGACAAATCCTTGTGGCACCCCACTGGTGACTTCCTAATCTTCTGATTTGACTCTGTTAACCTAACCACAAACCTCTGCTGTCTCCCTTCCAACCAGTTTTCCACCCGTCTTACTCTGGCCTGAGCTGCACCCAGATCCTCTAGCTTCTTCAGCAACCTTCTATGAGGCACTGAGTCAAAAACCTTGCTGAAATCAAAGCAGATTAAATCCATAGCAAGGCACTTATCCACTAGCATCATTACCAGTCAAAGAATACTATCAGGTTGATCTGACAAGACCTCCCTGCCATGAACCTGTGCTGTTTACTATCCTGGAGTCCACTGCTCTCCAGATAGTCCATGAGGGCCTCTTTGACTAGTGTCTCCATTAGTTAACCCACAGTAGAGGTAAGACGGACAGGTATGTAGTTATCCGGTTGCTCCTTGCCCCCTCTCATTTTATGAAGCAGAACTATGCCCACTACCCTCCAGTCTTTTGGTACTATCCCTCTCTGAATTGAGCTATTGAATAGCCCTACCAGGGGTTCATTAGTTCCATTGCCAATTCCTTCATCACCCTCGGATGCATCCCATCTGGCCTCATCTCAGAGCTCCCCCTTACAGCCATGTTAATGCCTCTCTCTGGCAGTGGCCCCTGTTTTCCTTTGTGAATACAGAGCAGAAGTACAGTAGTCATTAAGAATGGCTGCTTTCTGCCTGTCCTCTTCAATTACCATACCTCCCTCTGTAACCCTAACAATCTGCCCTTTCTGCTTTCTTTTTTCCCTAATATATCTAAAGAACTATTTTTCCCATCCCTTGACCCCTTCTGCAATAGGCAACTCTGTGTCCACCTTTGCTTCTCCGACTGCCCTCTTCATTTCTGTCCTTCCCTTGTTTTTTCTTGTACCTGGTGAAAGCCTTCTATTTGGTTCTCACTGCTTCGCTGACCTTTCCAGAGAACCATATTGGTCTCTTGTACCTGTTTCTTTTGATTATCATTCTCATGCAAGACTGTTGCCTCGAGAATGGCCCCCTTGATTGTCCCTATCTTTCCTTCACATCCTTGATGCCATCCACCCGGACTAACTTGACCAGCAACCTCATCGGTTGAAGTCTGACCTTCTGAAATCAAGGACATCAGCCTTTAATGAGGGCTTACTTGTCCCAAAGGCCAGGTTGAACCATATAGATTTATGATTGCTGGACCCTAATGGCTCTTCTACCCTCACTGCTTCTACCACTTTTGAATGAAGAAGACAACACTTGGAGGCCAATACTACTGAAGCTTATGTTAGCTCCTCACAAAATGTTTTGGCTGTGTTTCTACCTAATTTGTATGCTGGGTGTACGATGGAATTTGAAGAGTATAGCTATATTTTGCTAATGTCCAGGGGAACGTCGCATATATGCACATACACATTCTCCAAAACAAGGTTAAGTAGCTGTATGATACAACAGTACCATCTAAAAGCTGTTTTGTTTGTACAAGAAGAGTTATAATGATTTTATTGTAGTCCTCAGGAAATGTGTATCTAAATTCAGGCCCATGTATTGCATTTAACGATTACACTACTGATGATTTTGCTGCTAAAACTAATTTAGGTATGCTGCATCTGAACTTCAGTAATCTCTTTCCTAAGACTGATTTCCTAACAGCTCAGCTGGAGGTGCTAAAACCAGATGTATTTGCAGTTTCAGAAATGTGTCTCAAGACAAATGTAAAGGACTCTGACATGTGTATTGACAATTTTAACATTTTTAGACAAGACAGAACTAAACGAGGTGGGGGGAGTGTTGATTTACTTAAGTGATAACTATAAAGGGGAACTAAAAGTAGCTAAACCTATCTCAGGAAAGTTGGACCTTTTGGTTATAAATGTACGGGGATCTCCAGGTTTCTGTTTTAACCTAGTGTGTCATAGACGTCCTTCAGCAGGTACTGGAACACTACAGATTTTAAGCACCTTAATTGCCCCTTATTTGGATAAAGAATGTGTGCTTTTAGGTGACCTAAACTGGAATATAATGGTTCCTATAAAGGGGTGGGTGAAAGCTGCGAATTCCACTTTCGTGGAACGTTCATGAAATTTCAGAAATTTCACGGAAATTGTGGAACTTTCGCCATTGGCAAAAGTAGGATTTTCCATGGATTTTCGCCTAGTTCTGTAGACTTTTTTGTGAACTGCGGAAAAAGGCATATAAACTGCGGAATTTATTCTTTCCACAGTTTAATGAACTGTCAGTGAATGCACGCCTGCTTGTTCAACCATGTGGTTATTCACTGACAATTCAGTGGGCCACTGGTAGTGGAGGAAAGAGGAGTGCTGCACTGGTGGCCTGCTCAGGGGCAGTGGGGGAGGGAGTTGGGTGGTGGCAGATGAACTGTCAGTGTGGTGTTTGTGGGGGTCTAATAAACACCAGGGAATTGAGATTTTTTTTTTTACAAGGGATCTGGGATGGGGAGGTCCACTAGACACCAGGGAGTACTGGGACTAGATGGGGCTGAGTTGGTGGACTGCTGGCTGTTTATTTGTGGACTAAGGAATCCAGGATAGGGAGGGGGGATCTGCTAGACATCAGGGAAATAAAATGTTTTGGGAGCCATGATCGGTGGGCGGGGGGGGGCACTAGAAACCATGAAGGTCCAAGGAAGGGATTGGAGGTCTTTACTGGGACCCCTGATCAGTGGGGATGGATTAATGAGTTAAACTGCAGTTAAAAAAGCCTCAGAAATGACCACTGGCAGTGATCCTTTCTGCAGATTTGTTTTCCATGGTTTAATAAATGATCCCACAGTTTTTTATATTTTTTCCACAGTTTTAAGGTGGAATTTCTCTGAAAGTTCCAAAAATGATTTTCGAACTTACGCGGAAGTGAAATTTGCACTTTCGCCAAAATTTCGCCGTTGGAAATTAATTTTCACACATTCCTAATGATTTCTCAAAATGATATAGTTAACTACTTTGCAGTGCTTAACTTATTCCAGCTAATTGGATCACCTACTAGACCAAATAAAAATAATGATGCTAAAGATACACTTATGGAATTAATTTTAATCAACAGACCTCATAAATATATTTCAGCTGTTCATGAGGCAGATATCAGTGATCATAGTAACAGGTATATCTCTTGTATAAGGGATAGTGTTAGGGAAAAAGTACCAGTCTCTTCTTTTACAACAAGAAAATCTGACATATTTTGTGATCAGGCATTTATAAGGGACGTGGCTGAAATTAATTGGAAGCTATTTTATATTTGCCCTGACATAGAAACAGCCTGGTGCTTTTTTTTAAGTCATCTTTGCTAGAGGTTATTAATAAGCATACACCTACTATCAGTAAAAGAACTAAGAAGAATAACACCCCGTGGATTACTAAATGGCTTAAACAACTACTTAAGAAAAAAAGTCAATTGTGGAGCATTTCAAGAAAGACAGCAAATGCCTCAGATAGATTAGCATTTCAAACAATTAGGAATAAGTGTACTTCAAAAGTAAGGTGTGCAAAGAAAAACTACTACTTTAATAGATTCTCTGATCCAACATGTAACCCTAAATCAATGTGTAAGGACATAGATTCATTAAAGGGGAAACAATTATCACTTACATCACCAACAGTTTTAAATTATGAAGGAAAGTCATTACGTAAGGTAGATGATCAGGTAGAAGCATTTAATAAGTATGTTTCAGAAGTTGGAAACATATTCGATAAGGAACACCCTGGGCAGGCTTCACCTGAGTCATACATAACATTTGATAATTCATTAAAGAGAAATATCTTTTCATTTAGAGCTATAAAAGAGGGAAAATTAGTGAAACAATGCAACAACTTGATACATGCAAAAGGGCGGGTTGTGACGGTATTTTGCCTATTTTCTATAAGGTAGCGGCTAAAGCGCTAGCACAGCATATAGTATACTTGTATAATTTTTCATTACAAACATCTGAGATATCAAAAGATTGGAAAACTGCTTTTATTATTCCAATTTTTAAGGGGGGGATGATGCAGAATCAAATTCCTATAGACCTATTTCAATATTAGCAGTTTGTGTTAAAGTATTTGAAAAATTATTACATAAAGATCTGATTCAATATCTTACAAGGTTCAATGTTATTTCACACTTACAATCTGGATTTATGAAGGGCCAAAACACAACTTATACAATTTCAAGGGTGGTGGATGATGTGTTGACTTCCTTCAACAGGGGTAATAGTGCTCGATCTATATTTTTAGACCTGTTGGAGACATTTGACACCATTCACCACACAATTCTAAGTAATCATTTGAATTCAGCAGGGCTTGGGTTTTCAGCTCTGACATGGTTTGGTTCATATTTGTCTTAGAGACAACAATGTGTGAGGTTGGGGGGAGTATGCTCAGATCCAGTTTTCATTAATACAGGGGTACCACAGGGGTCAGTATTGGGTCCCCTGTTCCTACTGTATATTAATGATCTCCTGAAATTCCGTTCTACCGAAGCAAAATTTTTTCTATATGCAGATGACACTATAATGTATACACAACATCAAGATATAGATTTGGCATTATAGGTGTAATCCCCCTTATAAATGGGGGTTTACTAAAGCACCCCTAGCTATCTCTTTAAGAGCTGGCAGTTTGCTGATCTAGTCAGTTCACTAAAAAGGAAGGGGACTGTGGGTTCTCCTACTCGAGTCCCGCCTGAGCCTCAGGGTAGGTGCTCTATTTTTGCCATTGATAAGTAGGCAAAGTGGGCCCCTTATTGGGCTGTGGGATTTATGCAGTATATGCTGACTAAGTATTAAGAAATGTCATTTGTCTAACCTGTTTTCCCTTGCAGCTGGGACTTTGTGTGTTTTACCCCTCCATTTTGGACCCGGACTGCCTATGGGGTCCAATAAGGAGCAAGGGGCACCTAAAATGGAGAATTGAGCAGCCAGTTAGGGCTGGGACTCTTTCAGGAGCCGGCTGCCAATGGGAGGTATGGCCCGGGATGCTGGGAGCTGAAGTCCAGAAGGTGGTGCCTTATTTACACCAATAGAAGGAGGTATAGGGGATTGGCATCAGGAACCCTACAATAGAGTCGGGTCACGTCTGAAATTGTGCCTCCCACTTAACGGCTGAGAGTTCAGAGTCGTTGTGGCCGTAAGGAGGGAAGGAGCTCTGGGCTCCTGCGCCGTAGAGTCTTTGGGCGGGAAGCGCGTGTGGAAGGCCAAGAAGTCGGGCGACAGTATCGCCAGAGGAGCCGGACAAAATCCGCTGTGGTGTGCAGGCAGGGGAGGCTGTATCCGTGACAGCTACCTACCAGGCTCACCCTGTAGAGGACTGTAGAATCTGCTTCATCGCGCTCGGTCTGTCAGGAAAAGTGAACCTGCGTTGCGTCACCCGGGTTGTGCAGTGAATGCGATCGGGAATTAAAGCAGCTGCCTGGTATGGTACTCCTCTGTTCTACATATAAATGTGTGGAGAAGTGTTTGGATCACAGGTCTATGTCCTGCAGTGGTGCAAGAGGGATCTTTCTACAGGAGTCATGAGTACAAAATCAGGGTAGCTCCCTGACAGATTGTTCTTTTGAGGGCAAGTTTGGCCAGTCTGCTCCACTGGCCCCATGAACTGAGCCTGCTGGCTCTCCATTATCAATTTGGGTATTGAACATTTGTCTTCATCTTCAGGGCCCCAACCAGCTGCACCGAATAGGCTAGCCTCTTATTGCCTGGGTACCCAGTGACAGTGACTTGTAGGGAGTTGGCCTGTGCACAGTGCTCTGAAATTGTAGAGTGTTAAGCTAATCAACTAGATTTCCCCCCCCCTTGTTATTCCCCCTTCAATAAATCAGATTCATTTGTTTTGCAAAGTATACTGTTTGAACTGCGTGTTTGTGCCACCATACTATGCATGGGTTATTGTGTTAATGCATCTTATTTTACAGGGGGTCCTCAGCACCAAGCTGATTAATCAATCCTGGGGATAAGTGTGTGTTGCAACGGTGGTGTGGGGAACATTCGTGAGCCACTAGTGGAAGGAAAGGGGGGTTGCAGTGACCCAGAGGGCTGTGACCAAGTCATTCCTAACTGTTCCAACCCCAACCTCTGGGTGGAGGCACCCGCCATTGGATCCGGGCTCCTCAACCTGTTAGTGGTTAAGCAGGCAGGGGTAGTAGCCCTTGGGATAGCGCCACCTGGGGGTTACATATGCATTACAGAATGACTTCCTTACTGTACAGGGTGCACTGAAGGATTTGGAATACTTCTGAATGAGAAGAAGATCCAATGGTTATTATTTGAAAAGAAAAACAAAAATAAAGTTATACAAGATATAAAACCTTTTTCAGGAGCTGTGATAAGTAGGGTATGCCATTATAAATACCTGGGGCTGATATTAGATAGTAGTCTTACTTTTGAATTCCATATCAATCATATACCTAAGAAACTTAGGCAGTTGCTGGGCTTCTTTTATAGGAACCATGCATTATTTACGTTTCCATTGAGGAAGTTGCTGGTAAATTCATTATTTTTGCTGATACTGATTATGTATACTTCATTTACAGTAAAAGCTCTAATATGCTTTTGGGCACTTTAGATCCACTTTATAACAGTGCTATAAGATTTAATCTTAATTTGCCTTATAGGGCACACAGATGCACTCTGTACAGTGGGGTAGGTTGGACTTCCCTAACAGATGGAAGGGAATTACATTGGTATGTGTTTGTATACAAATTCATACTGAGATTATTGCCTTCAATTTTGTTATGCAAACTAAAAATACCTCTAATTATATTTTGCGTTCAAATTTTTATCAATCTATTATTCAAATTCCTTGAAGTAGATCGAAATATGGGGATAAAACCTTAGCTGTAGTAGTACCATGAACTTCGGCATTATTACAATAAAAGATGGGATTAAATATTTTACCTACCCTGACACGTTTTAAGGCCTCCTTAGGAAAAACAGTCAACAGACACTGCAATTGTTTTGGATAAATGAGTTTGGTCTATACGGTTTTAATGGAAATTAATATCTACTAATGTAAAATCAGAAAGTATTTGTGACAAATGTATTTGTATGTTGTAACACTGTTTTATGGTTAATATTTGGACACAGTTGTAAATGAGATGACATTTTCTCGATTTTGCTATCCAATAAATGAATGCACACTGCACTGACAATATAAGCAGACACATTGTATAATACATATATTTCTATATAACAAACCAATCACACACACACACACACACACACACACACACACACACACAGAAAAAGTAGATAAACATGTGGGGAGTAGTGCAAAGTAATGGTTGTGGGGCGGCAGTCTTCCGGGAGTCTTTCTGGAGGCTGAGATGCTGCCCTATTTGCAGACAACTCTCTGCCCTGAGGGAGGAAGTTGCCCATCTTCAGGCCACACTGGACAGTAGTAAGGGAACCTTCCCCCAGGCCACACTAGACAGTAGGAAGGGAACCTCCCCCATCCAGGGAGCACCAGAGCCACCACCACTACCTCAGAGGTTGCGAAGAAAGCACAGCAGTTGGACCACAATGGGCTCAGGGAGGGTGAGGATGGTGTAACAGAGGCACACCCAGTCAGTTGTTCCACTCCACAATCCATACACCATTCTGGGGGAGCATAGCTCCCCTATGAATGCACCCACAAAGGAGACTAAGGAGGCTGAGGACAACTCTCACAAGGGAGGCCCACAGGAAGGAGGCAGAGGACACCACAGGGAAAGGAAGCAGCTCCTGGTGGGGGACTCAATTATTAGGGGGATAGAACTGGGGGGAACAGGGAAAAATGAAGTAAGGTGCCTGCCTGGTGCCATGGCTTGGAGGGACAGGAAGCGCATCCTCAGGATCATGACAACAGCTGCACAGGAGTCTGAGCTGGACGTCATTGTCCACCTAGGGACAAATGACTTGGCTCATAATGAGATTAGAGCAGTGCAGGAGGACTTTATAGAGTTGGGGAGGGGCCTAAGACAAGTAGCACACACAGTATCCTTCTCAGAGGTGCTGCCTGTCAATGGAGTGGGTGAGGGAACTTTGCACCATGCAGTTTAATGAATGGTTGAAAAAATGGTGTGGAGCACAGGGGTTTGGCTTCATTGGGGACTGGGGTTCCACCTGGAGGGACACCAGCCTATACTGGCAGGATGGTCTGCATCTGTCCAGGAAGGGAACAAGTCTTTTGAGCAATCAGTTTAAATGCTTCATTGGCAAGCTTTTAAACTAGTCAAGAGGGGAGGCACTGATAAGCAGCAGGAAAATCCCAGCCTCTCCCTACAAAACAGGGTACTAAATGAGAAAAAGACCGAGGTAGAAAGGTCAGTGGGGGATACTGCAACAGAAGGTAAAGCCATCAAAAAATGGAGAGCAATGAGTACCAATGCCTGTAGTCTGAGTAACAAGCTTCCTGAGTTAGTGGCCTTGATGGAGGAGGAACATCTGGATATCGTAGCAGTCACAGAAACATGGTACACACAAAACCATGACTGGGACGTAAACATACCAGGATACACTATCTACAGGAGGGACAGGGAGGGAAAAGAGGAGGAGGAGTAGCTCTTTACATAAGGGAAGGAATCAAAGTAACAGAACAAAAGGGTAAACAGGGAGGAGAAGAAGCACTATGGGTAATTTGAGACAGGCAATGGCACCACAATTCGCACAGGGTTAGATACAGACCCTCTTCTCAGGGGAGGAAATGGACAAGGAAATGATAGAAAGTATACTTAGAATGGCAGAAAAGGGAGATATTGCTGATGGGTGATCTGAATATGCCAGATGTTAACTGGAGTGCAGTTGCAGCAGCCACTTCTAAGAGTGGGGTTATTCTAGATGCCCTACAGGGGGCATGCCTTAGACAACTAGTATTGGAGCCTACTCGAGAGGGAGCAATCTTAGATCTGGTTCTCTCAAATGGAGATGGAGAGAGGATCACAGATGTAGAAGTGGGTAGCCATCTGGGAACTAGCGACCATTGAACAGTATGGTTCACAATAAACACAGCAATAGAGTCAAGCCATACAAAGGCAAAGTACTGGACTTTAGGAGGGCTGACTTTGCTAAATGGGTGAGTGCCTAAGGAATGCACTCAGCAAATGGGCAGGAAGGAGGGTGGAAGAACAATGGGAATAATAAACTGCCATCACAAAGGTAACAAGCCTTTGTGTGAAGCAAACAAACAAAACAAAATGATGTAAGAAACCACTATGGTTCTCAAAGGGAGGAAATTGATTAACCAGGAAAAGCACACTAAGCCGAAGCTTGTTTCCAGGTGTGACCTGGGAGCACAAGGAAGTTAAGTGACTTGCTCAGGGTCACACAGTATGCAAGTGGGGCTGTGGGATTCAAACCCAGGTCTCCAGATTTGCAACTCAGAGCCCTAAACCTCTGTGCTATACTGCCAAAGGAAGTGGCAGTGAAGGTTCAAGAGAAAAAGAAAGCATTCAGGAAGTACAAGGAATCACAGAAGGAGCAGGACAGAGAACTGTATCAGTTAAAGCAAAAGGAATCTGGGAAGGCAGTCAGAACAGCAAAGGCCCAAACCGAGGAAAAGATAGCCAACTCAGTTAAGAAGGGGGATAAAACCTTTTATAGGTACATCAGGGAGCGAAGGAAGACCAAGGGAGGGATAGTGAGGCTTAATAAAGGGGAGGGAGGGGCAGAGGGTGACTGTGAAAAGGCAGAGATACAAACAAATATTTTTGCTCAGTATTTACAAATGAAGAGGGGGAGGTACCTAAAACAAACAGTAGAAACACTCTGGATATAGAAGTTGATACCAGCCCATTTACAGAAGAAAGGGTTCTGAAAGAACTCTTAAAACTGAAGGTGGACAAAGCAATGGGGCCTGACGGGATTCATCCCAGAATTCTAAAAGAACTAAGGGTAGAACTGGTGACACCACTGACTACCCTCTTTAACAAATCATGGGAGGATGGGGTAGTACCCGAGGACTGAAGGAGGGCAGATGTGATTCCCCTTCACAAAAGTGGGAGCAAGGCAGAAGCAGGAAACTACAGACCTGTTAGTTTAACCTCAGTGATAGGGAAAATGATGGAATCACTTCTGAAGGAAAGAATTGTCGAGTATCTAGAGGCCAGAGGGGCACAGGACCCAAGGTAGCATGGTTTCACAGTGGAAAGGTCATGCCAGACGAATCTGATAGATTTCTTTGACTGGGTGACCAAAGTAGTAGATCAGGGAGGGGCTGTGGACATGGCCTACCTAGACTTTAGCAAGGCATTTGACACTGTCCTACACAAAAGATTAATATACAAGTTAGCCAGCCTGGGAGTGGGTCCCAAGATGACAGCCTGTAAAGAACTGGCTGGAGAATAGGACACAGAGAGTAATAGTAAATGGAGTCCACCTGAAGAAAGGGGGTTACAGTGGGGTACCGCAGGGTTCAGTATTAGGACCGATCCTCTTAATGTCTTTATATGTTTACATTGCAGAGGGACTGGAAGGAAAGTATGTCTCTTTGCAGATGACACAAAGATCTGCAACAGAGTTGATGCACAAGGTGGGGTGAAAGGATGAGAAGGGACTGGCAAGGTTAGAGGAATGGTCAAATGTATGGTAGCTTAGATTCAATGCTAAGAAGTGCAAGGTAATGCACCTGGGAAACAAAAAACATAGGGGAAGAGTACACAATGGGGGAGGGATACTAACAAAACAAAATGGAAAGGGACCTGGGGTAATCATATCAGATGACCTAAAGGTGGGCAAGCAATGTGAGATGGCAGCAAGGAGGGCTGGGGATACTGGGATGCATAGGAGAGGCATCACCAGTAGAAAACAGGAAGTTATTATCCTCTGTACAGACAGTTGGTGAGACCCCATCTGGAGTACTGCGTGCAGTTCTGAGACCAATCTCCGCGAAAGACATAGACAGGATGGAAGCTGTCCAGAGAAGGGCAACTAAAATGATGCAGGTTCTGCACCAGAAGACATATGAAGAGAGACGTATGAGCTAAATATGTATAGCCCTCGAGGAAAGGAGGAGAGGGGACATGATGAAACTTTCAAGTACATCAAGGAATCAACAAAGTCCAAGAGGATAGCTCTTTCAAAAAAAGAAGTGTGCAAGAACAAGGAGCACAATTTGAAGATAGAAGGGTCTGGCTCAGAGGTAACTTAAGAGTATTTTTTTCACAGAGAGGTTGTGGATGCATGGAACAGCCTTCGGAGGAAAGTCATGGAGTCAAAAACAGTGGTGGAATTCAAGCTGCATGGGACAGTCATAAGGCAATTCTAGGGGGTGGGGGTAGGAAGAAGTAGGCTGCTGGTTAACTAGGATCTGCAGCTTATCCATTAGGTAGGGAAATGGGCAGACTGGGTGGGCAAAGCGGTCCTTATCTGCCGTCAAAATCTATGTTTCTATGTAATCATTATCAAATACAGCAGTGAGTAAAATTATGTAGGTTTGTTAGTCAACATTATGTCCAGGATTGAGGAATTTGAAAGATTTTTTTGGACTGAGTTTGGTAGGTTCATTGACTAGCTAGGATAAGCCAAGCTCATCACAAAGCAGCTTTAAGTCATTTGATCTGAGAGAAAATTAATCTAAATTGGCCATTCACACTAACTGTATTACATCTGCTGGTGTTATTCAGAGCTGTTCAAAATTGCCGCATTACACATCCGTCCATGTCTGTTCATGTCTGCAAATTGTGAAAATGTCCACAGTTCATGAAAAAGGCAAGCAAAGTAAGAAAATAAAAAAACACACTTCATCCTCCTCCCAAGTCTCCTATGTTGTCACCTACTAACCCACTTTGAGCCACTTCTTTAAAACTACACATTACCCTTTTACATCCCCAGCTGCCCCCCACCATCCCCACCCTAAGCCCCATCCCCTAAACCACATTTCTTCTTTCATCTTCCCACCAGCTGATACTACTATCCCATTCCTAGCTTCAGTTCCTCAAAACACACATCACATTCTCAAGTCCCCCAGCTGTCCCCACCACACTCACCTGAGCGCCATCTCCAAAAGCACACCTCACCCTCCCAAGTTCTCCCAGCTGACTCCTACCACCCTCATCCCAAGCCATATCCCCAAAACCCACATTACCGGACCATGTACCTCCTGCTGACATCCACTGCTGAAACCAATGCACACTCCCAAAAACATATTATCCTCCCACATACCAAAAGCTGGCACCAACCACCTCTCTGCTCCAACCTTGTCCCACTAACCTGCTGCCCACCTGGTAACTTAAGTCACATGACATTCAGCATGCATCCATCACTGTGCGCCATCTTTCTGCTGGTTAGGAGTACAGCACCTCCCCCCTTCCCATGTCCCTGCTAGACTGACTAATGACATGCCCTGGGAAAGCAGCAGAAAGTACAAGGCATTACTACATGCACCATTCCCTGAAGGTCCAGTAAGGAGCCGTTGTGGGACAGTGTTGGGCAGCTTCAACATAGATAAGCCATCACAAAGATGGGCATGCAGAAGGAACCACACAGGTAACAGGCCGAAGAGAAAATCCTATTATGCCAGCTTCTTGGTAAGACGTTCACTGGTTGTGGCATAAGTGAGTGCAAAAGGCATTCCATCAAGCATCAATGTCACACCATTTTCTAGTTCCTTCAGGGTACATTAATAACAAAAAAATTAATCCACTTCCAGTTGTTTCAGTTCCCTCACAGTTTGCAGGATGATCTGGCAAAGCTTGAAACCTGGTCAGACACCTGGCAACTGGGCTTTAATGCCAAAAAGTGCAAGGTGCTGCATTTTGGGATGAAGAACCCAAGGAGGAGTTACCAGCTAGGGGAGTGCAGCTAGCCCAGACAGAGGAGGAGAAGGATCTGGGTGTGCTCATTACAGGGTCAATGAACAACTCGGCACAATGTAGGAAGAGCAGCTGCAAGGGCCAACAAAATGCTGGGTTGTGTTAGGGGTATATCCTCGAGGAGGGAGGAGATGATTCTGCCACTGTATAGGTCATTAGTTAGACCACACCTGAGTATCATGCAGCAGTACTGGAAGTCCCTTGATCTGAAGAGGGACATTAAGCTACTGGAGGTGCAGTGCAGAGCACAAAGATGATCAAGGGCTGGGGCTTATCATACAAGAGGAGGTTGAAGGAGTTGAACATGTACTCACTGGAGGAGAGGAGAGGCAGAGGTGACATGATTGAAACCTTTAAATACATGAAAGGAATAAACAAGACGGGTACAGAGGGGCTGTTCAAAGTAAGGGAGGGGAGGGCCACCAGGGGCCATGATATGAGACTGGAGCGAGGAAGGTTCAGGCAGGAGATAAGGAGACACTTTTTTACAGAGAGGGTGGTGGCTGGGTGGAATGCGTTACCTGCTGAAGTGGTATGCAGTAGAACAATGGACTGCTTCAAAGGAGGATGGGACAGGACAAGGGGGAGGGTTAATGAAGGGGAAGGGTAGAAGGGAGGGGCAGCTGCAGAATAAGGGGTGCTAGCTGCACATTCGAGCAGACGTGATAGACCTCTAGGCCTTTATCTGCTGGCAAATTTCATATGTTCGTATGTTCATATGACTAAGTTACCAAATCCCACTATCATCATTAGAAGGCTTTGCTTGCTGAGACAGGTCCATAATTTTAGTAAGGGGTAGCAAGTCCCCACTGAGAATGTAAAATGTTCCCTTTTAAAACTCAGACTAGGCTAAAAGTCAACTGTGTGTTGGCCCGAGTGGGTAGTTGGTGATCATTTGCTACTGAGAAGGATCCGTTAGTGTTTGCCATGTAAGTTAGTAATAGAGTTAGCTGGATAAACTGTCAAGATTTCCGGATACATCCAGATTTCAAGATTTTTGGTGGGAGTGGCTAATACAGATAATGGGAGCTCTGCATCTGAGTATCCCGGATTCTTACTTCCAAAGCAGATACTCGCCCTCTCTGACATACTGTATCTGATAGAAGTGTGTTAGATTGTGGATAATTTTGTCTGGCTAGTCCTGGATAATTCATATGGATAATAACCAGGAGACTATTGTTCCCTCCAGATAAAAAAAAAAATCTGTGTTTAAAATTGTTACTCTCCAGGGCCCTGGTCCCCCCTGTCATTTAGCCTCATGCCTAGTGGGCCTTACTGGTTTGCCAAAAAAAAAAAAAAAAAATGCATGAAGGCAGATGAGTGATTTGTGCTGTAACTGAGAGATGATGACTAATCTGCACACACAGAGTACTGCGTGAATGATGGAGCACTCAGTTCTGCTCTTTTTGCATATCCAGACACATATAATTATGTTTCCTACTGATTTCTAAATCTAGACATTTTGGTGCATTACCACGAAGTGGAAGAAGCACTAGTTATTCACACAGGAAGCAGCTACACTTTTGAGTACGTAGGAGATAAAACCCTTCTTGCTTTTCAAATGTTACTGACAACAGCGCATCAAAACCATTGGTTAGATTTGACCAGACAGGCTTTTTCCTTTTTCTGTGTAAGCAGTGTATTCCCCCTTGCTAGTCAAGCCCAGATACTAAAGTGTGAAAGTGTGTTGTAGAGGCCCTGAGTCCTTAAATATTAAAGACCATCTAACTTTGATAGGCTGTTGTACTGCACATGCCAGTACATATAAAGCCTATGCAAATGCTGGGGATCTGCCTGCTGCTCCCATCCCTTAGATAAAGGGACAGCCATGAGCAGTGCGGTACCTTAACTGGAATCTAAGGGTTGAGAGTAAAGGGGAGAGGCAGATGGTCCAGATAGTAGCACTTCACGGGCCCATCAGGTCTTGACATGCATTTTCACATTCAAAGCTCTATTAACGGATTATCTGAAGGAATCATGCAACTGTTTTAGATGCCGATGACCCCTAAGCCCCGGGTGCCACTCTCAAATCCTAAGCCTAAGTATCTCATCCAACCCACATTCCTAACAACAGAAACCTAGGACTTACAAGCCTAGTTCCCTTAATCCAAGATGGCCCTGCCTATTCTCTACCTTTTACCTATTCTGGCCTCCCTTTTGGCTGCCTACTCTTTCACCCCAATTTCTACCCTATTCCTTAATACCTCCTATTTTTTATCATTTAGGTCTGAGCTCTTACATAGCGGAGACTATATGGGATTGTTGTCTCTTCTCATTTCAGTAAAGCTTATCATTATGTACCTTTGCATGTTAATTATGTTGATCGGTATGTATAGGCCCATATTGACTGGCACCTTCACAATGTTTTTTCTTTTTTTTTTTTTGCACCATTGTCCACCGTAGTTGTAATCTTATGAAGTGTACTGTATTGTATTTATGCCCAGGACCACCTTGAAAATGGGCTTGCTCAATGGTGTTTATGCCTGGTTAAATAAAGTGATTGATTGATTGATTGATTGACATGCACGTCAACCCCTTGTAAGGGAAGATTCCCCAACCCACCACAAGGTGTCCTCTGCATACAGAGAACAATGCTGTGTCCCTTGCCAGGCTGGGGCCAGTGCCACATGCTGCAGTGTCTTTGCCCTTCAGTCTTGGCCCTTTCAGTTTACTCATGGCTCTTGCATCTGAACTCAGGCCACTAGCATGGGAAGGCAACATGGTCCCCAGTGGGCCAACGGCCATCCCTACAAACAACATTACTTTATAATCTCTTTTGAGAAATTTTGACCCCAAAATTTTAACGTAGTCTTTGTATGACCCCCCCTTTCTGAACATGACAAGTATCATTTATAAAATATGGGCCGAAATGTCATTTCCTGCCACAAGTGTGAAAACACATTTTGGCCAGGATTTGAAAAATGAGACCTATCACATTCATGAGGTGGTGAGAAAAAATAGCTATGTTGAAAATTTGCTGTCCAAATTCTGAAATTTACCAAAATTATGAATTAGCATTGAAAAAGTACAATACACCTTCATAACTTTGTTGTTTTTAATGTTTTGACCTCAAATTTTCAACATAGTCTTCTTATAATCCTACCTCATGAACCCGGTGGTCAAAATGTTTCAAATCCCACCTGAAAGGTGATTTCATGACTGCAAAATCGTCTTTTGGGCTGCATTTGAAAAGTTTCACCTACCTTGTTCATGAAGTGGAGTTCCAAATAGGCCATGTTGAAAAGCTGGGGTAAAAATATTAACAAATGACAAAGTTATGAGTAAAAGTTCAAAACGCATTGAACAACATTAACTGCATTTATCTGATTTTCTCAGTTTCTGGTCTGGCATTAAAGACTGAAGACATGTCTCCAGTCCAGAGAGGATTATCTTAAGTGGACAAGTAAATAGTATGGGGGGTTGTGGTGTAGTAGATGCTGAGTGAGGGGTTGGGTGGCGGGAGAGGAAGGCCAGCAGTGCTATAGACATTGATGGACAGTTTTCTTTGTAACAGTGTAAATAAAGACAAAAACAGATGATGAGGTACTGTTTTTGTTTTACAGGTACCAACAATGGGGATTGGCCACCCCAGTGTTGGCCAGATGTTCTGTGGCACTGGGGGTGGGCACTCTGCTGTCACATAGTGTTGGATCAGTGGAGGGGGGTGGTTTGAGCCAGCATTAGAGACTGGGCACTCTGGTGTTGGGATATTGTTGTGGCAGGTGAGGGTGGCCAGAATCATTATGGGGGGGAACTGAACAAGCATCAGGGGTGTCGGAATATACAATTTAGCTGGCACCAGGGATTGGGCACCGCAGTATCCATTTTAAATAATGTTAGGTCACTGATGTGGTGCCTATAGCCACCGATGAGCCAGAAAACATGCACAGCTCTGTTCAGCAGTAATGGAGCTATGCACTGACGCGTAGGTCTGCAGCTGCTGAACAAACACTGCCAAAATGGATATGGATGCTGTTTGTAGCATCTACATAGCCCTTCCCCCGCCACACAAATACATTCTCGTAAAATGACCACATTAAGGAATGCGGTCATAAAAATTCAGTTATCCTTAGTACACTGATTTTTCTAAAGGCACAAGCTCAGAAACAGAACTGTTTTTCTTAAATATTTTAAAAACTAGTTTGGGAGATAAAAACCACATTAGCACACACCTCGGGGAAAACTCTATCAAGCCTGAAAGTTTCAGGTATCAGATCCTCCTAGTTTTTTTAATTATAGGTGTGCAAAAAAGGTCTTAATTAATGTAATTTAGGGATATTTTCTCTCTGTAACTTTACCCCTGATAAATCGATCACTACAAGATTTTCAGGAAAGAGAAATCCTGGCACCATGCCTTTGCCTGCCAAATTTCAAGTAAATGAGTTTAACAGGGACATGGTTATTAAGGTGCAAAATTGGGGTTTAACATTAAAGTGCTTACTCAACCCTAATTTACAGGTGTGACTGCGCCTGTATAATATATATCTCACATGGCTGGGGATTTTGCCCCATAGGATCCACTACGGTACATTTTACCACATCTGATATCAGATATGCTTCGGACCACTGTATTAATGTGTTATTAACACCTTAATACCACATAAATACCTGATGAACACACTATGAACCACCTTATTACAACCTTTAGCAACACACGTAATAAACAACTTACTGTACTACAGAATACGTTCACTCCCTTTAAAGCTTATGTTTTTGTTAATGCCAACACATTTGCAGCCATCAATTTACTTTTTTTTTTCCATACAGCTTTTTGCTCCCCCGTTACCACCGGTGCCTTACTTGGCAACAGGACAGACATGCGTTTCTACTTTTTTCTCCCATTACCCTGGGACCCTGGATTGCGGTCGCGCATGCACGTGGAGGTGCACATGCACTATGCGGTGCTAGTGACTGCCCCTTCCAACCACCTGGCCTAATGCCAGGGTTTCCTATGGCTTGGAGCTGCCGCCTAGCCTCCACCAGGTGGCAGCCAAAAGCCAAGAAACCCTCACGTGCCTCCCCAGATAGGAGAACTGCCTTGTGGTGCCTCGATCCTGCTTTGCACCCTCTTCCCCCTATCTGACCCCCGGTAGCCCGAGCTTGCTCCTGAGCTTGGGTCCCCAACGTGGCGTGAAGTGTGGCGTTCAATGCCTCAACCCTCAGCACCACCGGGCCGGCATCAATTTACTTTTTAATCACAACACTTTCAATCACCTTAAAGAGCTGGCGATGCCTCCAAGATAACTTTGAAAAACACAATAATTAGGTACAATTCAGCTTGCTTTCCATATATATTCTACAGAGTTCTCTTCCCATATATTTATCACTAAGGAAATTTGCATGAATACGTGATCTGTAGCCCATGGAGTTCATCTGCCTCCACAGCTCACTCCCTACTTCAAGTCACAATCATCTGTTGTTACATCACAATCTGTTGCCATCAGAGTAACTGTGATGTCACAAGCAGTGCATTATGACCTCAGGTAGGGAGGAAGCAACTGGAATATTTTTTAGGAACAAAGCTCCTATTTTCATTCAAATGTCCTCAATAATAAATAATGGGGAGGAGACATACAGAACTAATGTGAAATACAAACTGAACTGTGTCTAAGCATTAAACTTCGTGAAAGTTCTGTGGAAGGCATCGGCTGCTCTTCAATAAACAAATTTAATATCACCCTTAATAACATATATACCAATGCCCTAAACAACACAGAGAAAACTCACCTTAGAGCCCAAACAAACTCTCCAGCTACAGCCCCTGAAATAAACAGAAAAGTAAACTACACCATGGAAAAACACTAAGGGGCACACTATAGAAGGTACAGCACTACTCTACAGAAATACATTAAATTAAGCAAGTACACTAAACTAGCTAAACACGAAAAGCAGCACACTTATCTTAAAGTAAATCAGACCAACCTAATAAAATATATAAATCATCTGACAGATAAGTCCTAGATATTCGTGAAATATCATCATCATCTTGGGGTCAAAGAAGCTCATAAAGACAACCTTGCCCTTCAGGCTCATGGCTTTATGACTTGTTTGACTCCTCAGTGGTGCCATTTCCTCATATATGACACATACCTATCCGTTATTCCCTACATATTTATTTATATATTAGGAGTTGAAATACAAAAGGTAGAAGTATCTGACAGTACTTGTGAGACACTGGGAGAGCAGGATTAGCAGAGAAGGAGCCTTATGGAAGCTAGGCTGAGCTGAGAGTGGACCAATAGTGATTTGACTAAGAGGTCTCAGAGGACTGCAGAAGCAAACATGAGCACTGAGGGATCTGAGTCAGGCTGGCAGTAGGGAAATTGCCAACAGAAAGGCAATGGCCAGCAGAGGGCACCCTAGTAACAGAATAAGGCCATTACCAAATTTGAGGGGGAAAAGGAACAGTTAAGGAAAAGAGTGCCAGATCAAAATATTAGGGAAGGTGGAACTGTGAACCAGGCAGAAATGTGTAGCGGGAGTAGGAAGGGCACAGGTAGTGAAAGGGAAAGTGGAAGCAGCAGTGCTCAGATAGCTAAACAAGTGGAGTAGGGGTGGCTCAGCGATGAGGAAAGTAGAGCGGGAACAGCTGAGTCTGCTGAAAAAAGAAAAGTACCCATAAGGAAGAGAAGACAGACTGCAGCATGAAAGCCCATAAGACATGAACAAGGGGAAGAGCAGCTCGTAAAGAGGGGAACAGAATAGGGACCTGGACAGAGTTGAGCAATGAAAAAAATGGGGGGAAAAAAACAGCAAACAACAAGACAAAAACAAGCAGAAGGAACAATCACAGAACAAGACCGGTGGTGGTGGTGGTTTTGTGCGTGTGTGTGTGTGTGTGTGTGTGTGTGTGCGTGGAGGAATGGAGAAGGAAGTGAAGCAACTCAAATGGGGAAAGCAGTGGAAAATGGTACAGGAAACAGACATGGCAGGAAAGAATGACACACTACATATAAAACCAAGGAACAGGGAAACAGCAGCAAACTTGATGTGCCAACAAACAAAAAAAGGAATCAGAAACTATGGCTGTCGGGGTCACACCTGAAGCCACTAAAGGAAGGAGTTCTTGGGCTGAAGGGCTTAAATAGGAGGAGTGTGGGAGAGCCTTGTCAGCTGCCCATGGAACCCCAGGCATAGCATTAAAATTACCGTCATACTTCACAGGGGATTTCAGATGTGGGGTCTGTATATCTGCCAAGCAGGGAAACTGGTGCACACATCCCAGAACTTTCCCATGCAGTCGATATTTAAGAATTCATCACTTGCAACTCCACCTTTGTAGTGTACATTCTATTGTGCACATGTGGAAGAATACTGTATAAAAGTATGTGGGTAGAACTGTGCACCAACTGAATGTGCATCATTTGCGAACATGTACATTCAGTAATAATTAATGTTAGGTTGAACAGTCCCCTGGACGTGCTCATTTAAAGCATCAGTGCAGCGAAATGGGCAAAAAATTTTACTCTACCATATATTTTAACTTAAAAAAATTCTGGAGCCGGCCCGGTGGCACTGAGGGTTGAGACACTGGATGCCACACCTTGCGCCACACCGGTGACCCAGGTTCGAGAATGGACTTAGGTCGCCGGGGGCTGGCAGGGGGAAGGAAGGATTGAGCGTCCTACGACAGCTCTCCTTCCTTTGGGATGGGTTAGGGATATGCGCCGCACTGCAGTGACACCCAGCAAAGGCTGGGTGTTTGGCAGGTGTGGGCATTAACATGGGGGGGAGAGCCGGCAGACGTCTGCATGCCAGTACATTGACGTCATTCCACGTTGGGCTCTCTAGAGGAAAGGAGGAAAAACATCTCCCAATCCTCCTAGATGATGACCGCCATTGCCTGCTTTGCCACCCGCCGACTAATAAGGGGCAGACTCCGCTGTGTGCAGCTCGATCACTCAGGGATAGAGGAAGGTTAGGAGGGTTTCCTCCTTGCCCGCCCGGGGGATAATCCAGGCCATCAAGGGACCCCGAGGATTCGTGAGTGTGTGGCACTCTAGGAACAGACTCCAGTGTAGTCGGTAGGGTCGGGAAGCAGAGCACCTTGGTGGCCTGAAGGAGTGGAGGTTAGGAGACAGTAGAGGTGTAGGAAAAAAAGAAAGTAGAAAAAAATTAAAAAATTCGGGGCATCTTCCAGTTTTATTTTGTGGTACAATTTTCTAAATCCACCAAAATCTGAGTATTTTATAAATATATATATATTTTTTCTCACATTGTGTATAGAAATATTGTAGAGCTGGCAAGGGTTAGGATCAAAAAAGTAAAATAAAAAGACTCATGGGGCAGGATATTCAGACTGCACCACAAAGAAGTGCAATAGCAGGAGCAGGTGCAAATGCAGTGTGCCCCTGCACAACATGCGCGATATTCAAACACAGCACAAGCCAAGGTGCACTTGCGCAACACAGCTGAATATCGTGCCAACTGAACAATGGCGCAACCAGAGATGCGCAGTGGAGCAGGGCCAATGCGCAGTAGCACAACCAGGGATGAGCAGGGACAGGGACAGGATGCAGGGGTGCACCACCCATGGAAGCCATGGGCGGAGGAGCACACTGCAGGCCAGACAGCTCCCCCTAGGCACCCCATGAACTGCACAACCAGAGGTGAGCTGGATGGACCACCAGCCCATGAACACCAGCACCTAATCCACAGCCAGGGCACGGTGCCCCAGCACACCCCCCTGGCAAGCAGTGATTGCAACACAAGGAGGGCTGGCCACCCAGTGTCACTCCATCCCACCAATGCAGAGCACACCCTGTACAGCAATCCCCAGACACCCAGCCCAGAAGCAGCACCCAACAGTGCATTGCACCAAATGCATGCCACCACCACCTCCATGACAATGCAACCCTGTGCACCATGGAGCCATGCATGGCATCCGCACTGTGAGCACCCCACAGTGGGCGGCATCAGCCACTGACGCAACAACTGCAGACACAATGCCCCCCTGCACGGCTCCCCAGTGGCACAGCAGAGAGGTCGACCCTGCATCAGTACCCAAGGGACCCCACAAGTGAAAAAGGCCTGCCCTGGACACCACCACCAGCAGGACAGCACCCCGCACACCCACCCATGCACACACCCTGTCCCAGCACTGGCCCCAACAGACAGCACAGCTGCCCACTGTGGTGCATGGAGGCATGCGCCACACAGGATTTGACACAGGGCATGGACAAACACCCACCGTGACCCAAGGGCACCCCGACACCGGGCCACAATAGTGTGGCAACAAATGCCGCTGGAGTGTGTCCACTGATGCTGTGTACCCACGGCCTGCACCCCACCATGGCACAGGTGAACTAGCCATCTGGTGCATGCACCATGAAGCCATTCACCGCTAGCATGCAGCCAGAGCGCAAGTGACAGACAGTAGAACACAGACACCGCAACAGACACCAGCGACAGCATGGAAGGGGGACAACAACAACATAGCCCACAGTGTCACCTGAGGCAGACGTGCAACAAACCGGTGACAGGATGCAAGCCGCCATGGCGCCATGCCCAGAGGGTGGCTGGCATGGACAGCCACCAATGACATGCCAGCAGACCATGCGTACCACAGACATGCAAGAGGCCCAGCTGCATGGGCCATGGACATACTGACAGAGGCATCAGGGACACAGCGCATGCACCAGGGACCACTGCACACAGGCATCCAGTGCACAGGGAGCAACACACATACCACAGACAGGGACTGAGTTCCCCACCCACACCATGAGTGGGGCCCTGCCGGACACACACACACCCAGGCATGCACCACCCCCAATGCCATGCACACCACTGCAGCGAAGCACCATATGCCCACTGCAAATCAGAGACCACCACAGTTGTCATATCAAACAAGTATATATTGAAGAGGTAAACTGTACAAACAACTCAACAAACCAAAAACATGTACAAAGTGGGGGGAAAGGGCCACAAACCAGGTGGGGGTGGGCGTGGGGCAAAGGTGTACATCAGGGAGTGGGACAAAGGGGTGTGAGAGACAGTCCAGGGGGGGGAATGCACATCACGTGCTCTGTAGGCCCTAATGGCGGCCCCTCTCCTCACTCCGGTCCCTATGGTGCTGCCTGTGCCTCCTACGGTCACCACGCTCTATTCTCTGGAGCAGCTCCAGAGTAGCCCAGGACAGCTACAGTAGCTCCTGTATGTTCCGCTCCAGGGTAGTCCAGCATTGTCCACCTAGGACAAGGGAGCAGAGTCAGTACGCGTGACTGGCCAGACCCCTGCAGCCCACCCAATGTGCACGGCATACAGCCGTAGGCCACACCCCTGTGATGGCATGTGACCACCCACAGTGTCCACTCCCACAAGACCCACCTACCCAGGCACCCATAGCCATGCGGAACGCTGCACACACCCACCACCCATGTTCTGCATAGCACCAATGTGGCCGTACAGTGAAATGGCTATGTGGTGCAAAGCCAGTGGCACAGCCATGGACCTAGTGCACAAACAGCCCACCTGCGACACCCACCCACACATGCAGTGCCACAGGACAGTGCTGAGTGCACCGTGTGGCGTGCACGGCAGTGGTGCCAAGTGTGGCTAGCTACACCCTGCCACCACCCCTGCAACCCACAATGCACAGATGTAAGGGGAAACACGGCACTCACCTGCATCCATGCCAGCAGGGCGTTGCTGACCCATGGCTCCACCAACGTGCCCCGGCTGCAAGTCCATGGCACCCACTCCGGCCTACTGTCCCTGTCCTCGGGCCAAAGGTGCCCTACGGCGATCATCTGGGCCTAGGGTGCAAACATGGAGAGGGAAACATCAGTACAGGTCAGTAACATAGTCCCCACCCCAGTGTGTGTGTGCCCGCACAGCCCAGCCATGACACACCCCCACCAACACCACACCCACTAGATGGCCCCCACCCCCCTGCGGCATGGCCTGATGCACACTGTGATACCCTGACAGACGGACACTACCAGTGATGGGATGGAGCACCTACTGGGCCATGGCACAACGCCTCGCTGGGCGCGTGCCTGCAGATGCCCCAGGTGGTCAGGGTCCCGCTGCTGGAGGTCACCATAGTGGTGGCGACACTGCTCCACTGACCTGCTGCTCCTTGTCACCGCCTCCAGGCCCTCTGAGACCTCCTGCCACACTGCAGTCCGTGGCCTCTGGAGGGGTTCCTGCTCAAAGAGGGCACCAGCATGTGGCTCCACCAGGGCCACCAGGTTTGCCAGTTCAATAGCACTCCAGACCTGCGCTCTGGTCCTAGGCATGTTGCTGTCTCAAACAGCATCAAAATGGTGCTCTGTAGCACATGTGCCCCACATGCAGAGGCAGCGTGGTACTGTGCTGCCAGTCCCTATCACGCTGTCACCGGACTGCACAATAGGGGTGCAGCCATGTGGATGCACGGTGCCTAGGGGCAAAGATCAACCGTAGGATCAAGGGTCTGTCCACACACGGGGCACCACAGTGCTATTGGGACGCCCTGCGTGTATCACGGTAGGGTGCATGTGTGAGACACCCTACAGTGGCCTACCGTGCTGTGGTGCCATGGCGCCCATGGCGTACCATGGCACGAGCAGCACACAGGCATACAGCACACTAGCACCACAGGCACAGTGGTGGCCATGCTCTGCCCTGCCTCTCATGCACAGCACGTCAGCAGCACTGCATGCATCGGTGTCAGCACCTCGGGCATGTGCTGTGCGGTGCCGATTGTGCACATCACAGTGCTGCGCCATAGCCTGAGCACGCTCATCTGCATTGCGCAAGGCGCAACAGCACGATATTCAGCCAGGTTATGCAGATCAGCTCATTAGCCATTCCACAGCCCATCCACTGCATTAGCATCCACTTACAGTTGCGCCTGCCCTCATTTGCATGCGTTGCGCTATATATATGTGACCTGGGGCTGCAGAGGCCATGGTTCGGTATTGCAGTCCTTTGTGGTAGGTTGCATGCTGTTGGGATGTGGGGACTGTGGTTTGGGAGGGCTGTGTGGGACTGCACAGTCCAAGGTAACACCTGTCATTCCCACAGGCATGAGCATGACCGAGCATGAGGAAGAGGAGGAACAGGGAAGGGGGAGAAGGAGGAGGCCCAACTTCACCAGGGCTGAATCTGATGCCCTGTTTGAGGCATATCTGGACAAGGAACTGCTGCTTAGCGGACAGTGGGGAATGCCACAGGCCCGTGCTGCGGTGTGGGGTGAGGTGGTGTGTGCCATGAACCAGCAGGGCAGCCACCAGCAGTCCATGCAGGAGTGCAAAAAGAAGGTAGGCACGGACAGGAGGTGGATCAAGGACAAGGCGGCTGCCATCAGGGTGACACCTGCTGCCACCGGTGGGGGCCATCAGGATGTACCCCGCCTGATGCCACAGGAGGAGTGGGTGGCCAACAGCATGTGGCGTAGTGCCATCGAGGGTGTTCTTGGTGGTGGCTTCCAGACGGGTGGCAGCCCATCACTGCATGGTAGATCCTGTACTGTCAGTGTGTGGGTGGTGGAGGGCATGCCACAGGGCAAGGCGGAGCCACTAACGCTAATGTGTTCCCTTACAGCTCCTGAGCATCTACATGGGGCAGTGGTGGTGGGTGTGTCCACCGAGGGGGAGGCCCTGGACATGGACGATCACCCATCCACCTCCACAGGTGTCTGAGGGACCGGCCAAGTGCATACCTGCACGTCTGTCCGGACTGATGTGGGTAGTGCGGGTGCGGACAAGGCCCTGCCTGTGTCCCAGCGTGACATTGCCTCTTGTCTCCAGTGTGCTGGGCCACAGATTGGGGACGGGTCCAGCACTGATGATGATGGTCCGCACGTCCCAGACAGTGATACATGTGGGACACAGGGTGGTCCCACAGTAGGCAACCGCACGGGCATTACCGTGGGTGATGTCGCCGTGGCTGCCTGCGTAACAACCCATTCCCAGCCTGTGCCTGTATGCCCCAGTGGGGCAGCACTGGTGTGCATCCAGGGTGGTGGGGCTGTTGCAGCTGCTGCAGCAGTGCCGGTATGCCCTGGTGATCAGCAGCCAGAGGGGCAGTGCCAGCAGTCAGCCAATGGCAACGGGGGTAGAGTATCGAGGGTGGTGGCAGTGCACCACGTGTGGACATGCCCCGGCATGGCTCTGGTGTGCAGGACCCAATGTCAAGGAGTGCTGGCCAGCAGGGCCAGGAACACCATGAGGGACAGCATGCTGGACCAGCAGACGACCCCTTGGATGAACACAGCCGTCATCTCCAGGCTTCAGTAGATCAGCAGATGTGGCTTGTGATGGCGGTGGATGCACTCAGTGCGGTTCTGCGCCAGGCAGATGAGCGGCGCAGCAGGGACCACGGATTGCTTCTGGCAGAGATGGCCTGGCAGCAGGCGGATGTGACAACTGCTACTGACAGGCAGACCACTACAATGACAACTGTCATGGCTACACTGGGCACCCAGTTAGGTGCCCAGCCACCACAGACACTGCACAGTGTCATGTCCACCCCCTGTTCCCAGCGCTGTGTGACACCTGCTATGTCGACATCGGGTTTGGCTGTGGGCATACCGAGCATGCCTGGCGCGGGCATGTTCAGTGGGCTGCAGACCCCTGCACGAGCATGATCTTGTTCATGCAGCGTCACCCCTGGGGGCCCGTCGGTGCCACCCCAAGAGGCCACTGGTCAGCCTGGCATGGCTGGCAGGTCTCAGCGGGGCTGCCCGTGCATCCGTGGTGGCCACAGTACTGTGCCGTGTGACTGACCTGTCTCCCACCATGGCCACTGTCTGCCACTGCCCTGTATGCACTGTGGTGTGCATTGTGCGATGCAAGGGTAGGGTACCTGGCCCTGCACACACACGGTCCATGTGCACACCCTCCCGGCTGCTGGCCACTGTGGCATGTGCATGATGATGCCTGTGTTGCGCTGTCCGCCAGTGTGCAATGGTGTCCAGCGTCTGAGGCACGCACAGTGACAGCCACTGGGCATGGTGGTGTGTGGTCCTGTGTGGGGGTGGGGTGGCTGTTGGGATGGGCGTGCCGTTTTCCCTTTGTGCATGTGTTGTGGTGTGTGTGCATGTGTGTGCACATGTCATGTTCAGCCCTGCCCATCTCTGCTGCCGTGTGCGGTCCCCCACTCAGACCCATTCCCTAACGGCCATCTGCCCCTGGTGTTCAGCCCTGCCTATCTGTGGGTTGTGCCCTTGCCCTTGGTGGTTGCACATGGCCCTGTGATCTACCTGTGTTGTCCAAAACGCTCCTCTGTAACAGTGTCCTGGTTCTGCTGTGCCATCCGGTACAGCCAGGGGTTTGTCACCCAGGGGGTGGCTGCCCTTCACCTGCTGGACCGGCATCATCATCGTCCCCACCGCTGTCCCCCTCTTCGACCTCTATGGCTATCCCACAGTTGGTAGCCATGTTGTGCAGGATACAGCAGGCCAGGAATAGCCTGCAGGCCTTCGAGGGGCTGTACTGTAGGGCACCGCCTGATGTGTCCAGGCACTGGAACCCTGCCTTCAGCAGCCCGAACACCCGCTCGATGACATTCCATGTTGTGGCATGTGCCTCATTGTACCATAGCTGTGATGGGATCGTGGGGTGCCGGTATGGTGTGAGCAGCCAGGGCCGTAGTGCACTGGCCATGTCCCTGGCTGGTGTCCCCCCCCAGGCAGATGTTCTCCTGTTCCCACCGCTGTCTGTTCCTGGTGCTTCCCCTGCACCGGGTTCACCTCTGGCTGTTTGCCTGTGGCTGTCCTGCCTCTTGTCACTGCCCTCAGTCCACTGTGCCACTCTCACACCCTTTTCCGCACACTGGCACGGGCACACCCACTTCTACCCTCACTCTGGCATACTTCTGGTGGGCCCTGTCCTACTCCTGCCCACTCTTGCGACCTGCTTCCTGTACTTCCTCCCTGGCACTCTGTCTCCACTCTCCCACCTGTGGCTTCCCTGTGGTGCGTTCTTCCTCCCCTCTCTTGCTCCCTTTTATTTTGGCTCATTTCCGCTGTCGCACAACTTCCACTTGCTCCGCTATTGCGCACGTCACATGCTGTTGAATATCGCACTGCGCATGTTATTCATGGTTCCGCCCCCTCCAGTTGCGCATGCATTCATTACTGTTGCGCTCTGGCTCATTGCTTGTTCCGCTGTGCAGCCGCCTCCTGCTGAATATTGCACAATGGCACATTTCCACACTTGCGCTGGTGCATCCCTGTTGCGCATGGCGCATCCGCTCTGAATATCCCGCCTCTGGTGCACAGAACTGGAGGTACTTAGACAAGTGCATTTGACATGTATGTTGATATTTTTCTTCATTGTAGCTGAAACTAGCTTTTTTGGAAAAACATTTTTGATTGCACTGCTGCTTTAAGAGGCACACGGTTCTAACCCCATGGGTTTGCAATTCATGGGACTGACATGGGTTGCTCCCCCCCCACAAGAAGCAAAAAAGATGTATTGGTGGGTACCTTTCAATTTGTAGTACTGAACATGTCATATTTGGGACTGATAAACGGAAACAATCAGCAGTCTTGTAGATGAGGAAAGCCAACCACACTTAAAGTATCTTTGAGGATAATTTATTGTAGTATTTCATAAGCACAACGATCCTCTGGTCTTGCCCAACATTTCATCCAGTTTGGGCATCCTCAGGGGCTAGGATTTATGATAAATATGTAAATAATCATATTTAAGCAACTTATTTTTGTTAAATAACTTTTTTTTATATGTACTTTATCACCTTGCTGCCCCTTGTTGCCCCCTTCTGACTGATCTCCCAGCCCCGTCACCCCAGTATCACTGGGATTTACCTTCCAGAGTTTCTGCCTGGTCGCCGGATATGGAGCCTGCACAGGGTTGGTCATCATCTGCAGCCAGGGGATGTTATCCTCCATTTTCTCCCATCCCCCATTGCTGCGGGGCACATGCAGGACATGCATACATGGAGGCACGTGCGTGTCCATGGAAGTCCCACAGCACCCTCCCTTCCTTGGCACCAAACAGTCCGGCACTACCCATGGGCCTCCACCCAGGGGCAGTTGTTCGTCAGGAGTGCCAACCCTTCCCCCCCGGGAGAGGAGAGCAGTCCTTCGGATGCTCAATCCTCTCCCTCCCCAGTCGACCCCTGGCAGCCCACTCACACTGTGAACACAGGTCGCCAGCGTGACTGGAGGTAAGGCATGGATGCCTCAGCTCTTCACACCACTGGGCCAGCTTTTGTTACATAACTTTAAAAGACTACTTGGTAATTTTCAGATCACATGACACTCTATGTCCAATACACTTCATTTAACACCCGTGCTATACATTTTTCTTGTTGTTTTTATGTATTGCATATTATAGTGGCATGGTAGTGCCACTATAGTAAGGGTTCAATGGTCACTTCTATGTTAAACCCAAACACTTGCACTTTAATAGCTTTGCAACTGTTCAACTGATTCCTGAAATTATGCATGTGCTGTCTGGTACCAAGGATCTCTGGATCAGGCAAGTTTCGTTCTGGTCGAATACACAGGTGCGGAGCTACAGAATGTCATAAAATGTGAAATATACTACTTTTTTTTGTCAATTTCTTTGTCATGCCATTTCTCCTAAGCCACTTGGAGGTTTGATCCAAAACTTTCAGGGTATATGGTGTCTGGGTCACATACGTGCCTTTTGAAGGTTTGGTGAAAAAATATTAATCCGTTCAAAAGTTATTAAAATTTCAAGTTTCCCATTATTTTCTACGGGAAAAATTAGATGTGCTGTGCAAAAACACTATTTTACTTTTGCTAAAAGCACGTTTTGCTTTCACAAATTAAAAAGTAGTGTTGCAAATCTGCCATCTTGTTTTCAGCTAGCAACACGGAAAAAACATATAACTTAAAAAATACTGTTCCTTGGTAAACACCAGCAGTTGTATTTACCTAACTGGGGCCCGACGAACACGATTCTGTGGTTCGTTTTTTCTCACAAACTCCAGAAATATGTTTATTTTGATCGGCTCAATTTTAGTGCCATAAATTGTGGCATAACTTTGGCAAAAGTGTTGCACATTGTGACACTGCTTTTACGAAAGTGCTGCAAATTGCGACACTATTTCGTGAAACACCAGTGGTAATGCCACAAATTGTTGACACTACTTTTGTGAAAGTGCCACAGTCTGTGACATTACTTTTTAAAAAGTTTTAGCTTCTTTGTCACTTCACTGCACTGCACAGAAATGGTTTGGATCTATGGGCTGAAATTTTCAGGGTAGAAAGGGCTTGCCCCACAGATGTGTATTTTGCTGGTTTGCTGATAAAATTTACATCAGGTCCATACTTATAACATACCAAAGTTTAAAAATTTCCCATAGGATAACATGTAATGGTCAGGGTACCTTTTGTCGGCTATATCTTGAAAACAATTCGAGATATGGATTTTCTGCCAAATGCAGCTTAGGCCTGTGGCCTGTGGACGCGAGCCTCACAATGCACCCGGGGTATTGATTAACCCCCAATAACCGCACACCCTGTTGTGGGTTATTGCTTATGGAATTAAGCATTACAAGTGCATAACAGCAATTATCATTGTCCCTGAGTTAGTGTCATAAAACAGCATCACAACACATCCACCACACTAAGCCTCTTCACAAGCCTCGCATAAGTGTTAAAAAAAGAAAGAAGTTATTATTCTGGGGTGCTAACAAGTCTGTTCAGTGGGAGTAGTGAGAGACGTGTTCTTTGGCAGTTCACTGGGTTCCCCGTTGCCCCTTGTCATAATGTTGCCTCCCTCCTGATTCAGCTGTTCTCTGACCTGTAGTGGCAGTGAAATGTGACCCAAAGAGCACAGTAACGTGTGTGTGAGGCACGGCCCGGGCAGTCATTGTTAGTACTGGAGTACTGACTCTGTGAGAGAGAGATAGACAGGGAATGTCCATTCGTAGTGAGGTAGGGTAAATGCCAGATAAACAGTTAAATAAGTGTTTTGTCACGGAAATGTTGGTAGTTGACCCCCGAAAGAGACAATGAGAGCGAGCGAGAAAGAGAGAGAGAGAGGCGACATACAGAGAAGAGTGATCAGTGTGATACCGGGAAGCGGCAGTGCCGATTAGCACCTGTGCTTATCTCTGTGTGTTAGTAATAGCAAAACGAGGGGACAGAGGTAATATCAATCAGCAGGATTGTGTCTTGGTGGCACTATGCAGGAAGATAGTCAGCATCATATATTTTATGTGTGGCAGTAGTGTATTAATTAGGGGAAGAGATGGGTTGAGGAGCACTTCAGTGTAACCAGAGAGCGGAGTGGGGGCGAGTTGAGATGCTGTGCAATGTCATAGACTGCAGTGTGAGGAAACAGAACAGTACTGCAGGGTGTTGTCAGCAGAATAAAAAAGTCCACTTGCTTCTTGATTCCAGTCTCTATGGCCTGTTCACCACAAATTTCTCAGTTGTGAACTATTTTTACTGTGGCAGAACACAGAAAACTGTAGTTCCACAGCCAAAAATAGTGGAGGAACAATAAGTAGTTTCCACATGTTTTCTCTGTTATACCAACAATTTTTGTCCATTTATCTCCAAATTTGGCCCATGTTATAAGAGCAATAACCCACTCAAGGGTGTGTGGTTATTGTGGATTAAACAACACCCCAGGTGCTGTGAGGACACTCAGCCTGTGGCCTCGAGCCTCACAATGCACCCGGGGTGTTGATTAACCCCCAATAACCGCACACCCTGCCATGGGTTATTGCTTACATAATTAAGCATTACAAGTGTAATAATAGCGATTATCATGTCCCTGAGTTAGTGTCATAAAACAGCATCACAACACATCCACCATACTAAGCCTCTTCACAAGCCTCGCATAAGTGTTTAAAAAAGAAGTTATTATACTGGGGTGCTAACAAGTCTGTTCAGTGGGAGTAGTGAGAGATGTGTTCTTTGGCAATTTACTGGGTTCCCCACCACCCCTTGTCATAATGTTGCCTCCCTCCTGATTCAGCTGTTCTCTGACCTGTAGTGGCAGTGAAATGTGACCCAAAAAGCACAGTAACTTGTGTGTGAGGCGTGGCCTGGGCATTTATTGTTAGTACTGGAGTACTGACTCTGAGAGAGAGAGAGAGAGAGATAGACAGGGAATGTCCATTCGTAGTGAGGTAGGGTAAATGCCAGATAAACAGTTAAATAAGTGTTTTGTCGTGGAAATGTTGGTAGTTGACCCCCGAAAGAGACAATGAGAGAGAGAGAGAGAGGAAAGAGAGAGGAGAAGAGGCGACACACAGGAAGAGAGGTGATCAGCGTGATACCGGGAGCGGCAGTGCCGATTAGCACCTGTGCTTATCTCTGTGTGTTAGTAATAGCAAAACGAGGGGACAGAGGTAATATCAATCAGCAGGATTGTGTCTTGGTGGCACTATGCAGGAAGATAGTCAGCATCGTATATTTTATGTGTGGCAGTAGTGTATTAATTAGGGGAAGAGATGGGTTGAGGAGCACTTCAGTCTAACCAGAGAACGGAGTGGGGAGCGGGTTGAGATGCTGTGCAAAGTCATAGACTGCAGTGTGAGGAAATAGAACAGTACTGCAGGGTGTTGTCAGCAGAATAAAAAAGTCCACTTGCTTCTTGATTCCAGTCTCTATGGCCTGTTCACCACAAATTTCTCAGTTGTGAACTATTTTTACTGTGGCAGAACACAGAAAACTGTAGTTCCACAGCCAAAAATAGCGGAGGAACAATAAGTAGTTTCCACATGTTTTCTCTGTTATACCAACAGTTTTTGTCCATTTGTCCACAAATTTGGCCCATGTTATAAGCACAATATCCCACTCCAGGGTGTGTGGTTATTGGAGATTAATCATCATGCTGTGAGGACACTCGGCCTGCAGCCTCATGCCTCACGATGCACCCGGGGTGTTGATTAATCCCCAATAACTGTGCACTCTGTCATGGGTTATTGTTTACCTATTGCATGCTAGTTCATTTTAGACACTAAAAAGTGACGTTAAAAAACGGATGTTCAAAAACGGCTGAGAACACTAATAATTCACTGTTAAGTTAGAGCCAGTAGAAGCAAGAGCTTACAGTGTATGTGTGTTTGGACTAAAGGGAGGTGATTATTCTTGTAGTTTGGTTTTGGTTGTTCAAACTTGTAGTTTGGTTTGTTTGTTCAAATAGTTTGTACTGGGAGGTGGACTTGAGGTATTTATTCTGGTAGTTTGGTTTTGATTGTTCAAACTTGTAGTTTGGTTTGTTTGTTCAAATAGTTTGTCCTGGGAGGTGGACTTGAGGTATTTATTCTGGTAGATTGTTTTTGGTTGTTCAAACTTGTAGTTTGGTTTGTTTGTTCAAATAGTTGTGTCTTGTATTTTTTTCTCACCGCCACCACTATTAAATGGGAAAGTGGCCCACTCCCAGTAGTGTTTCCACCTATTAGGAAGGAGCAGCAGGAGGAGTAATTTAGAGGGGGTGAAATCTGGTTTAAAGTCTTAAAGAAATACTGATGAAAATGTAATGGTTGTGCCTTTTCTTTTTAGGGTAAGGGCAATCCTGGGGACAATGTTTTGGCAGAAAAGTTGGGCGGGTGTAAGTAGCCAGGAACAAGGGTCTTAAGGAGATACTGCTGCAAAGGAATGGGCTATAAGCTGAAGAGGAGTATGGGCGCCACTTAAGCTAGGAGTTTAAGGCACAAGGGAAGTAAGGGCAGCACAGAGTTATGAATATGGAGAGAGATGAGGGAAGATGTGCTAGAGGGTGGCATGGCAGAAATAAGGGAGGATGGGAACAGTGGAATGGGGGAGGGTACAGGGAGCAGCAGGATGCTGGGGGGGTAGACATTGGAAGAACAGTGGGCTGCAATGGCTGTGGGGAAGCTGTTTGGATGAGCATATTGTGGAAGCTAGGTGGGTGTTCAATCTGTCACAGGCTGAGGAGACTGGACGGAGAAGTGCAGTGGCTGGGGAAGGAGTTGGAAAGGGTGAAGGGAAGGGGAGCTGGGGCAGGGTGGCCTTCGACACAAGGTAGCATGGAGCCAAGGCATAGGAGGAGCATCAGAACTGAAGAGGAAGAGGCGGGGGGAGGAATCAGGATTAATAGGGAGTCTAGTAATGAAGGTAAGCCTCAGGGAGGGAGGAAGGAGCCTAGTCTCAGCAACGCTGAGAAGGCAGGTAACAGGTTTGCACTGTTGGCAGAAATGGTAAAGGGGGAGGCACTGGATCTCCAAGAGGGGGCAGGGAGGAATAGGGTTAGGGACAGCCCAGGTGACAGCAGTCAGAAAGAGGAAAGAGGGAAGGGGGAGAGGGACACAGATGGACTTGTGGACAGATGGGACAGGGGTAATGGGGGAAGGGCAATGCTGGTGAGATAGATGCCAGAGACACAGCAGGAGAGGGATGGGGACCCAGGGTAGAGCAGGGGAAGATAGCGAGGGAGTGTCGGGGAAGGGGGGGTGCAGGCCAGAGGAGGAGGTTGGGGGAGGCACTGGGGAAATTGGATGGAGTTACTAATAGACAGGGTAATGTAGAGTCTACTGAGAAGTATGAAGAGAAGAGGTTGGGGGAGGTATGAGGCATGAAGAGGGTGGGGTTCTAGTGCTGGGGGATTCTGTACTGAAGGGGATCAGATGGGACAGTAAAGGGTAAAAGGATAGCCAAACCTGGGTCGAATCCATACCTGGGCTGACTGTGGGCAGGGTGGGGCAGTCTCTTCTTAAATGTACAGGGAAGGGGAGGAGGAGGAAACCTCATGTTGTGGTGCACATGGGTACAAACAACCTGGCAGGGGGGCAATGAAAGTGGTATGGGAGAGGTTTAAGGAACTGGGAAGTCTGTGTGAGGAGATGGGGGGATTGGTGGCCTTCTCAGAGGTACTCCCAGTACCCTACATGAGCACAGCGAGGAAAGAAAGGATAGGTGAGTTTAATACTTGGCTGGGGGAATGGTGTAGCTCAAGGGGTACAGGTTGGTGGGTGGGTGGGTGGCTGGGGTAGAACCTGGGACAAAAATGACCTGTATGCTGGGGACAGACTACATCTGAGCAAGGAGGGGAAGGTGGTACTAAAGCAGAGGATAGAGGAGTACATAGAAACAAAGATGAATTTAAACTAGAAAGGGGAGGTGGCGAGTGGTCAGTTGGTAGGCAGAGGTCCCAGAGAGGGGGACCTGACAGGCTTACCTCCCTTTCTAATGGAGAAGGCAAAGGGGAGGTGACACGGTAGGGGGAGAAAGGAGGGAGAAGGGTTAGGGAGGAGAAGGGAGCGGGTTGGAGTGTGGTCTCACTGAACGTGAGGAGTTTCAGGCCCTACTGGCAGAGGAGAGGGTGGACATTGTGGCCATCATGGAAATGTGGGCCACCCAGTACCAGAACTGGGAGTTGATGGTCCCAGGATATAGGATATTCAGAAAAGATAGGACCAAGGGGAGAGGAGGGGGGTGGTGATCTATGTACTGAAGGGGATAAGGTGTGCAAGGGATGAGGGGGAGGAGGAGGGCAGGACAGAGGCCCTATGGATGCATTTTCAGGACTCAAAAGGCAGGACTCTGAGGATGGGGGTAGTTTATAGACCACAAGCTCAACTAGAGAACCTGGACAGGGAGTTATCTGAGGAAATCCGAAGGGTCTATAGGAAGGGGAACACGGTGGTTGTGGTGATGGGGGACTTCAACCTACCTGGGGTGAACTGTAGTACCCCAACCACCACAAGTGTAAGGGAGCAGGTCCTGTTAGAGGCATTTCAGGGCAGCTTTCTGATGCAGCTGGTCCGTGGGCCAACTCAGCTAGGAAATACTCTGGACCTTGTACTGTACTATGGGGAGATGGTAAGGAATCTGAAGGTGGAGGACCCACTGGCGGGGAGCGATCACTACTTGGTGTGATTCACACTCAACATGGGGAGGGAAACTGGGGGTACAGGTACCAAGGTGACTGACTTAAGGCGGGCAGACTTTAAAAAGATGGGGGAAATTCTGGCAGAGCACCTGGAGGGGATTCAACCAGGCTGGGACACAAGTCAGAAGTGGGATGTCATAAAAAAGGGGCTAGCAGAGGCTACAGGGGCATGTACTAGAACACAGAACAAGAAAGAGAGGGCAAAGAAGCCCAGTTGGATGACTCAGGATATCAGGGAGGGGGTGAGGGTCAAGAGAGAGGCATTCTGGAGGTTCAAAAAGTCAGGGACGGGAGAAGACAAGGAGGTATACACAAAGAAATCCAGAGAGGCCACCAAACTAGTCAGAACAGCCAAAGCTTCCAGGGAGCTGAGGCTGGCATGGGGTATTAAAAACAGAGAAAAGAATTTCTTCAGATGCACAGGGGAAAGAAGGTATAACAAGGACCAAATAGTGAAGATAAAAAAGGACGGGGTGGGTGGACAGAGGGGAGGATCAGGCAGAGGCATTAAATGAATACTTCTGTTCTGTATTCATGCAAGAGAAAGGGGGCAGGTACCACAAGGGAGGGGTGGGGTAGGCAAGAGGGAGGGGGCGACAGATGTGAGGATTACTGAGGACAGGGTACTGGAAGGACCAAGGGCACTGAGGGTGGACAAGGCACCTAGGCCAGATGGCATTCACCCTAGGGTACTCAAGGAGCTGGCTGAGGTCTTGGCAGGGCCACTGGCTGACCTGTTCAATACCTCTCTGGATACAGGATGCATACCACAGGACTGGAGGATGGCCCATGTGGTAACCATCCACAAAGGTGGCCCAAAGGATGAACCAGGAAACTACGGCCAGTGAGTCTCACATCAGTCGTGGGGAAGCTCATGGAGACAATCTTGAAAGAGAGGCTGGTGACCCATTTGGAGGACAATGGACTGGAGTCCCCTCACTATTCACCCCAAGATGCTGCCTTCCTACACTAAGCAGAGTTGTACATGCTCTATGGGTGCTCTGATGCCCTGGAGGATGGGCATCAGCATGGGTTTGTCTCAGGCAGATCCTGCCAGACCAATCTCACTGAGTACTATGAATGGGTGACAAGGGAACTAGACAAGGACCATGCAGTGGATGTCCTGTATTTGGACTTCAGCAAGGCCTTTGACTCTGTGCCTCATGGGAGGCTGGGGGAAAGCTGAAATCTGTGGGGGTGGCGGCATAGATGGTGAAATGAATGAAGAATTGGTTAAGGGATAGGGAGCAGAGGGTGGTAGTGGGATGGGAATGCTCAGTACTGAGGGCAGTGATGAGTGGGGTTCCGCAGGGCTCGGTGCTGGGCCCGGTGTTGTTCGGGTTATTCATAGCTAATATCTCACATGGGATCTGAAGTAAGATCAGACTGTTTGCAGATGACACCAAAATGAGGGTGTGGTTGATGACATTGAGGGATGGAAGGAGCTACAGGATGATCTGACTAAGCTGCAGGAATGGTCAGAAACATTGTAGCTGGGGTTCAATAGAAGTGTAAGATAATGCACTTCGGAGCAAAGAACCAGGGGAGGGACTATCAGCTGGGAGGGGTACAGTTGGGAAGCACCATGGAGGAAAAGGACCTAGAGGTACTTATAATATAGAGCATGTACAACTCTGCTTAGTGTAGGAAGGCAGCATCTTGGGGTGAATAGTGAGGGGAATCTCCTCAAGAAGTAGGGAGGTAATCCTCCCCCGTACAGGTCACTGGTTAGGCCACACCTGGAGTACTGCATGCAGTTCTGGTGCCCGTACCTGAAGAAGCATGTCAGATTGTTGGAGGGGATGCAGCATAGAGCAACAAAGATGATCCAGGGATTGGAGGGCAAGCCCTATGAGGAAAGGCTGAGCGAGCTAGGTATGTACTCCTTGGAGGAGAGGAGGGATGGGGGGACATGATTGAGACCTTTAAGTACTTGAAAGGTATAAACAAGACTCGAACAGAGGGGATCTTCCAATTAAGAAGAGGAAGGGACACAAGAGGGCACAGTCTCAGACTGGGGGGGGGATTCAGGAGGGATGTAAGGAGACAGTTCTTCATGGAAAGGGTGGTAGGCAAGTGGAACGCTCTACCACAGGAGGTGGTGGCCTGCAAGACGGTGGGCAGTTTCAAGAGGGGATGGGACAGGGGGAGGGTAAATCTAAGGAGGGGAGGACTGGGAGGGGCAGCTGCAATATGAGGGGCTAGCTACACAATTGAGCAGACTCGACAGACTGTGAGGCCTATTTCTGCTGGCATTTTCGTATGTTCATATGAAAACCTGGGCAAACCCCCATATTAACAGGAATGCTGCTTTTATTATTTGACATGTAACAAAAGTGCAAATGGAGACTCCAAATGGGAAAAAGGGTATTATAGAAGGCAGGAGATAAGGGGCAATCTAAAATTAAAAAAAAAAAAAAATGTACAGATCAAAATCTTCTTAGTAACCTGCATTGCTGCTTTAAAAAGGAGTACTCCTTTTAATATTTCAAAAAATAGTGCTAAAGCAGACTCAAAATAGGAAGAAAGGGGTGAAGGGACCTGAGAACTCACTAAAGCTTGTGTAAAATTATTCAGCTAGTCTAATAAAAGCTATTACCACAAACAATGTACTAGATTTTCCTGAGACTAACACAGCACTACTGACCTGCTACATAGGAAGAAAGGGCATCTTGCAAGACAGGAACTCAGGGGCAATCTAAAATAAAATAAAGAAGTAGAGGTCAAATCTTTTCACTGCAGTATGTGATGCTGCTTTAAATGGAATAAACCATCTTGTGTTGCCTGCAGTAAGCTTTGCAATGTCCTTTTCTATCCCCATGAGTGCACTGTGCACCTACTACCTGGTTTGCTGTGTGTGTAGTAAGGATGGCTGCCCTCATAGGTGGACCAGAGCCCTGCACCATATATCTGACTTGCATTCTATGTTATTTTATTTGGAACTCATAAGTAATTAAAAAATTGAATGAATACTTGATGGGAAAATGGTAACTTTAACAATGAAAACCTCATAGTATTTCAAAACAAATACATGAAACAGTTCATTGGGGATATTAAACTATTCTTCACACATTTCCAAATGTATAACCATTTAAAAAAAAGGTAAAAAACAAGGTTTATGTTCTCTTCAAAAGAATTACCATTTATATTTAGTATTAATGGAACACCTGCATCTTTTAAACTGAAGATGCATGATTTCTTGCTAAGCTCTTTGAAGTGTAAATATGTATTGTACGTGTGCATCTCATTCCACTTTTAAATATATATTACATTCTGTCTTGTTAAAGGAAAGCTGTATAAGTCTAAAGTCCCCCTAATCCCATCACCCTGATTAGTGATTTTAGGACTATACGAAAACACAGTGCTACCTCGTTTATCCGCCCCTCCTTTATCCGCCACCCTTGCTTGCCGCCAGTGTAAGCTCCTGTGCCATTTTCCAGCACTGTTATCTCCCACTTTAACTGCCACCCTCTTGTATCCGTCAAAATTTGGGATGTGCAGAGGTTGGCTGATAAAAGTGGGGGCACTGCAGTAGTATCCCTTCATCACTCTTTATTTTAAATTTAACAATACATGCATGAAATTCTGGGAAAAAAGGCTACTGGCAGCTATTTCGTGGGAGGCCGCACATGTCGCTGGCTTACTCTATGCTTCTGTGCCCTGCTGACTCAGCCATTGGTTGGCAGGGTACATTAGCACGTAGCAAGCGAGGGACGCATGAATGACATGGTGGCAAGCAGCCTTTTCCCCAGAGGTTCGCGAGCACATTTCCAAAGTTTGATGATGAAGTAATGCTTAAGATTGGAGGGGGAGGCCACATAGATATGCACATTTTCCCATTAACATTTTATGTCTTGTAATCTGTTTATAATGTATTGATCCCAGGCGTTGCTGAGAATGGAACAGCAGTGCAGTCCACTTACAATATCTGGTAAAGCACAAAGCTGAACCAAATAAAGGAATTATGTGTTTTGTACCAACAATAAATCAGAAACCTTCTGAATTTCACTGAGCTCTGGTATTCTCTGCTTGATGACAGCAGATGTCAGGCTTGTCAGCCTCCCTATCTGTACTTCTTCACTGGCTTTATGGATCTGTTATGTACAGATGGTATGAGCTGTTGCATGCAGCAGGAGAATGGAACCCAGGCAAATAGAAATCAGTGCTACCATTAGCAGGGGAAAGCACCTGAGCTTTGGTGACTTGAAGCAAGCAGTTTGTTCAGCAAAAGCACAATTCTGAACCGTGTTTGTTGTTTTATGCCAAAAAATAGAAAGAATCAGGGATGTGAAATGACAATTCTGGGAACATCGCTGTCAGTATGAGGTCTGGGGTAGAGGTGGATTTTCAAAATAATCTGCCAGGAGATTGCCCCGAAGGCCAGGTGGCAGTGCATTGCACTGCAGTGTGGGCAACCAGAATTTGTAATCGACTCACATCGATGCAACAGGAGTAGAGATGTTGCAAAATTTTACTTCACTGGTGAAGTTTTGGCAAGGTTCCAAAATTCGCCTTCATGAATAACTTTGCAAATTGCCCACTTTGCCACTTCACATTGAGTTTATCTTGGAGAAATGGCACTTTTTCAGGTGAAGTCACAATTTTTCCAGCAAATTTGTATGATTTCACCTGAAAAAGTGACAGTTCGCCTGCAAAACAAAAAAATTTGTAAAGTCAATAGTTTTCGAATTTGACAAACTTCTCCACATAATTTGCAGATCTCTAGGAGACAGACAGGCCAGGCAGGGGCAGCTGCTGAGAGGTACTGTGCCTGGCCAGGGAGGGTTAGTAATGGGTTCTGGTGCCACAGCCATGCCTGTGGATGGGTCCAGGAGCACGCAGCTGACACGGGGCACACTGTGCATGCCAAGGCTATTTTTGTCTACGTGGTGCATCCCTGAATGTCGGCTACAGTGACGGGTACTGGTAAAACCTAGATATAAAAGTAATCTGCCAAATTTATTGATTAATTGATTGGTTTCAAAAGCTTTACCAGGAAAGATATACAGAGCTGGTAACAGCTCATTTCCACATGTGTCCTGGGGGTACGTTGGCTAGTGAGTATACAATACGAGAATGTCAAGGAGAAGATAATAATGTAGGAAAAAAAAATAGCAATATAAAATAAAATACAATACAACACAAATGAATTACAATAAAAATACTAGTAAAATAAAATAGTAAAATACGTAACAGTAATGCAGTCACAATGTACAGGGGATAGTGCCAACACAAAATAACAATGAAAAATAAAGTATTAAGTTACAAATGCAAGCAAAGTACTGGGAGAAAATCCAGAAAGGAGCAGTATAATATCACCCAGCCTGTGAAGGTGCTGGAGTAATCAGTTCCAGTGCAGTATGGCAGGTACAGGAGCTAAACGTTACCTAAGGGAGTCAGTGAACAGGAGCAGTTCAAGGTCACACAGACCAGGGACTGGGGGACTACTTACAGCTGGGGGCATAGGGAAAGACCAACAGTGGGGGGATGAGGAAAATGCAGGAGTCAGGTGTCAGGAACAGTTGCAAAAAGTAGTAGTAAAGTTGTGGAGAAGGGATCTGAAGGGAGTAGAGTGACGAATATGGGCAGAGAGATAGGGGAAAAGGGGGGCCAGCACTTAGGGAAACAATATGAGAAGGAAGCTTGACCCACAGAAGTTTTCCTGGAGAAGAGAGAGAGGGAGTGAGAAGCACTGTTTCAGGGAGGATAAGAGGTGGGAGTGCAGGAATATAGGAGGGTGGAAAGGTACGTAGAGAGAGGTAGAGCACCAAACCAGAATTTGGAAGTGAAACAGGCACAGTGGGCAAGGCATCTGGCATAAAGTGAAGATTGGGAGAAGGAGAAGTACAGAGAACAGTGGTGAACATGAGGAGGGAAATCCAATATAAAATGACAGAATGAATGGAAGAGGGGTCCAGTCTGGTCAGGGTGGACTTAGGAGCTGCACTGTATACAATGTCACCATAATCGAAGATAGAGAGGATCACTTTCATAACTAGCTCGCTACAGGCAGGGAGCGGGATGTTAGTTTTGTTTCTATAAAAAACACCCAGATGGGGGTGGATCTTGCAGCATATCATAATGTGTGCTGAGAAGTCAAGGTGATGGTCCAGCTAGACCCCCAGGTACTTAAATGAGGAGACATTCTCAAGTGCAGAACCATTAAGGGTGTAGAAGGAGTGGGGGAGAGATCCTGGCAAGGCTGTCATGAGCCAAAGGTCATGGAGACCATTTTATTGGCACTGAGAAATAGACAGTTTGAATGGAACCAACGTTGAACATTGTCAAAATCCTGCTGGAGATGGACAGCAAGGGGGCCAGCCCACCGGGACAGCTGTAGCACTACTGCTTGCGATGCTGATGACCTTGTGTTTGGAAGAGAATATGGGCTGTCAGAGGGCCAGCCAGGGGGAGGAGGATCGAGTATCCATAGGACTGCTCTCCTCTTCTGGGGGGAAGGGAGAGTGAGCAGAGCCCTATGCTTGCCTGGCCCCTGGCAGAAACTGGGGAGAAGACAGCCCCGACTAAGAAGATCAGGAGGCCTGGCCATGGCAGATGTCTGTGCACATCACGTGGGAGCATGTGGCGTGCACCATGATATCATTGCATGCCACACTTAGCCAGGGATGAAAACTGGTAAAATGAGTCTGGTGACAGGATGAAGATGAGTGCCCACAGGCTCTGCATCTAACCAGCTGGGCATGCCAGCTTGAGCAGGATCCATTCTGTGGTGGTGCTTGGGGAACCCTGCTGGGGGGGGCAAGCCCTGTAGGGACACGGCTGGCAGCTAAGTCCTGGTGGACATGGGGGTATTTGGGCTGGGGTGCTTATCAGAAGGAGGGCTGACCAGGGGGGAGGAGAAAAAAAAGTGATGGCCAGCAAGGTCTGCTGCAGAGGAGCCAGAGGCAAACAGCACAGTATTATCTGCATAGGATGCAAATGAACAGACAGAGGTGGCGATCATTTAGGAATATGGAGAAGAGTATGGGGCCCAGAACAGAACCATGGGGGATGCCTGGGCAGATAGGGAGTGTGGGGAAGGGTACCTCCAATATGAGCCATTTGTAACCTGCCTTCAAAGTAGGAGCAGAACCAGATGATTGAGGAGGCCGAGAGCTCTGCTGCCTTAAGTTTGTCCAGGAGAAGTAAATGTGAGACAACACTGAAGACGTTGGTCAAGTCACAGAGATGGCAGAAATGAACTTGCACTGGTCCATACTGCACAAAATAGAGTCAGTAAGCTGGAGCAGGAATGCAGATGTGGAGTGGGACTTCCTGAAACCAAGTTGGATAGGAGAGAAAAAGGAGTCATCAAGGAAAGAGGTGAGTTGTGAGAGGACAGGATGTTGTTCCTGGAGCATGACCAAAGTGGGAGAAGAAAGATGAGATGAAAATGACAAGAAGATGAGTGATCACCTCCCCTTCCCCCCTTTAGTGAGGAGGATGACAGTGGCCTGTTTCTCAGCATCAGAGGAAGAGGCAGAGGAGAAAGAGAGGTTAATGAGAAGAGCACTATGGAAGGCAATGGCTGGAGCAGATAGGTGCAGAAGTTTGGAGCCATGGCTCTCTGGTCTTGTACCCTTGTGGGGGTTAAAACTATAAGGGCCTTAAGAGAAGCAGAGGGAGTGATAGGAGACAAGGTGAAGGGTGTGATGGAAGAGGGGAAAGGAGTGGGGGAGGTGAGACAGGGCACAGGTGATGAAGAATTGAAGGAGGAAGCTACAACAGCAGGGTCAGTGACATGGGAGATGCCAGCCTTATGGAGGGGTGTGTGTGTCTGGAGGGCTAGGTTGGGTGGAGAGAAGAGGAAGTGAATAACTTCCCAGAACTTGGAGGGATGATTAAGGTTATTCTGGAGCGTGGATGTGAAGTACTCAGATTTTGCAAACCTGGTGGCTTTGGTGCAAGCATTGCAAAGGGTCTGGTAATTTAACAGGGTAGCAGGGGAACCGATGATCTTATAGGAGCACCACGCTAGGTCACAAGCATGCAGGCTGGTCAGCAACTTGGGGGAGAGATGCTTTTTCTTTCTAGCGGCAAAAGGTCAGTTGGTACAGGCCTGGAGTGGGGGGGTTTATGTGTCACAAATGGTGCCTACTGTAACTGTTTAGTAGTGCAATGTATTGTAAGGACTGCTAGCAGTCTCTTAATGTGAACCTAGTGTGGTCCAAAGTAAGGGATCATGCCTGTCAACTGTTGGAGTGGTGTGAAAATCTCAGTATATGGTTTCCAACATCCCACAGTTTAAGCTGGCGAACATAGCTAAAGTCCATGGCAATCTGTTGAAGGCTTCTATGGATGGTCACCAATATTCCTGCCAGGGACATCATTTACATTTAGCCAGTGGTTGTGGTTGAGAGCCCTATCATTTCTCTGAAGCCACTATGATGTCCATTGAACCCCTTGGGAGCCAAGGTTTCCCTTTGATTTATTTATTTATATTACATTTCTTGGGTGGAGGTGTTTTGCAACTCCTATGATTCTGGTGAAATGACCATTGCAGATCCATGTATGCAATATTTTTTTTGTGGAGGTCCCTGGTAATGTTCTAGTCTACCCTCCCGGGTTTGCCTCATTGTGTTCTGACCTGTGTTGTTTGCAAGTAGAAGGTAGCCATGCAGTCTCCTTCATTTTTTATATTAATCCATTGTTTATTTTTCTGATGACTGATGGCCTCCATCTTAGACTGACCCCCAGCCCCATGCCATCTCTAGATATTTACACCAACCTCCTTGTTCCTCCATACCTTGACCCCAGTTGGGGAGTCCACAGGGAGAACAACTCTGGGTCAGAATCCAGTCCAGCATAGGGGTGCTTGGTTGGCAGTGAGGGGCCTGTGGCAAGACAGTTGTTATCTTGTTTTCTGGTGGATTTTCCCATGTTCTTTCTCCCCTGGGGTTAGGAGGCATGCAGTGACAATGCATGCGTGTATGCTATGGTGTGTGTGCATGCACATGGTGACCATTGAAAGTACCCTTCCCCTGCATTATCTTCCACTTTTGCTACCTCCCAGCTTCTGCCATGTGGCACCCAACGGTGGAGGACAGACTACCAGCAGAAGTAATGAAGCTGAAATAGTGGGGGCTTCAAGCATGCATGGGATAGACACAGGGATATATTAGAAAAGAGGCAGGAAAGCGGAAGGGTTGCTGGAGACTAAATAAAGTCTGCTACAGTTGAGAGGCATAAGATTAAGCAGGGAACATCTGGGCAGACTGGGTATGACAAATGGTCTTTTTCTGATAACAAATTCTGTGTTTCTATTTGAGGCTTTGTGGTTCAACCATATCAGATGTGTAAATGTAGTGTTTTGTAAAGAATATAGATACATAGGTAGATAGGTAAATAGATAGATAGATAGATAGATAGATAGATAGATAGATAGATAGATAGATAGACAGACAGACAGACATAAAGAGTCTGATACTACTTGCACACTGAATACAAGAGCTGATACTATACGTATATTAAAACAGAACTGGGGACAGGGCATCTTCAGTGGATTAATTGAAATGTAAGTGAAGCATAAACTGTGCTTGCTTTGTTCTGCCTTTGATCTCTTTTCCTCTGCTGTCATATTGAATGAACAACACTCCAAATGTATTTGAAAGACATAGGGAAGCTGGAGCCTTTATAGCAGCTTCATTCATCTGAAGTATCTGAAGCTATTGTAGTTTATCATTCAGCTGTGAGATGAGGAGAGAGGGGGGAGAGAGTCCTGACTAGAGTACAGTTTGCATTTCATTGATTCCTCTGCTGTGAATGAAGGGCTGGGGAGTGTCACATGACTACTTCTGCGCTGCAGTGCTTCAGTGCTTCAGTGCTTTGAGCCAAGCCTGGTTTTATGTAGCAATCAAGCCACTGGGTTAGTGACAGGAAGTCTTCTCGGCCGCAGATAAGATGGCTTTGCAGAACTGCACCAAACTGCCTTTAGTCGTTGGAAGGGCTTTAATGTCAAACTACGCAGTTAGACTCCAGCAGCTGGTTCTCCATTATATCACATGAATTTGTAACAAAATACAAAAAAAAAATAAAAATCTCAGAAAGGTGCAGATTATTTTTCTCAGGATGCAGTGCATAAGAAAATCCCCATGATAAGTCTTGAAATACAGGAATGGGATTAGTCTAAACATATTAACATACAGTGCGGCTTTGCCAGATTGTGCTTTGCTGAAATGATTACTTAAAAGTATAACCACAAAAAAGCACAGGCAAGCCTTTCATCTTCCTCACGTTGAGAGGTATGCCCCTAATACCTTTCAGAACTCCAGTATCCTTCATGTGACTATTAGCTGGTTAAGATTCCATGCAGCCCTCCACAGAGACAATAACCATATCAATGTTAAGGACTGAATGGCCACAGCCATATATTTATTTACATCAAAGGTATAAATTCACATGCATCATAAGCAGTTGGGAGTCTCAGAGCTGAACTTCACCCCATTGGTGAGCATTCCATACATCTCCAAGGGACCTTCCCAAGAAGGGCCTATCCCCCCCACAAAAAGCAAGAGGGGACCAATGACGAGAGGGAGACCATGGAGTCATCCCAGAGGACTCAAGGAAAAGGGATAAGGTTACTACCTTTTAAGAAACCAAAAGTGGGACATTTCTTAGTGAAACATGATTTTATTTTTGCAGGATAATATGTAACCTCGACCAATGTAATACATTTGTTTTCGCTAAATAATCAGAATTAAAATTAAATGTTGTCATTTTTTAGTTGTTTCTATTGTTTATCATTTTAAGGTATTTTACCTAAGGTATTATAGTTTTCTGTAACATTTAAAGGAAAGTTAGACAATTTTTTCAACTATAAGGTCAGGACATGTAGTATTTTTCATGTCTTTTTGTAGTACACAGCTGCCCAAATCAGGACTGTCCTGCAAAAATCAGGACAGGTGGTAACCTTAAAAAGGGAGGACTAATGGTCCACTATGCTGGGTTTGATTTTATGAATTCTCCTCCCTCCTCCACCTCAGGTTGGGAGCATGACATGCCAGGCATCACTCCTTCCTCTTCCAGGCAATGAATATCTGTGCATCTCACACCACTGCATGACACCTCTTCATTTGAGACTCCCCACCTACCTACAATGGCTGTGACAACAACACTACTTTGACCCTGCTACCTTGAGCATTCTGGACCTATCTCTGATGATGGTAACCCATCCCTGCAGCAAATAAGCCCTCTTCAGGAAAAAACTGAAAAAAAAATCACTTATGATCCCTGCAGTGATCCTCTTCCAAGTAAGGCTTCATGCATGTTGCTGTCTCCTGTCTTCCTCCCTATTCCCTACCTGACAGAGTGTATAACTCTTTGAAAAGGTTTGTTGAAGACTGTTTCTTTGTCAGTTTTCCTCCTCCAGACATATTCAGAGAGAGATCTTTGTTAAAATTTTAACTTTTAAATTCTAAATGGATTGATTTTTTTAATCCATTTTTATTGAACAACATGGGTATACAACTCATATTGTTCACTGGATAAAAATTATACACTTCTAGTATAATCAGCAGTCAGCATAAAGGTAAAGTCTATCTTTGGTTTGCCGATCCCGCTAGGATTGGGCATGGCAAATCAACCCGGTTTGATTCGGTAGGTATTTCATAACCTCTGTGATGGGATTATTTAAGATTAGCTTTCTATCCCAAGGCCGCCCCTTCTATTAAAGTTAATTCCTGCTTCTGTCCCCCTGTCTGTTCCAGAAGCTGGGGCTGGGGTGACTGGGGCATCACTGTATAGTGTCCAGCAGACCCATTTCTGTACGAAAGTAGGGGTTCTCTGATTTATTCTGTAGATGAGTTCCTCCATGTTTTGTATTTCTTGTACTGTCTCTGTCCATTGTTGATAAATGGGCCGATTTAATAAATAGTGCCTAGTGAGGGAGCTATGATTCAGATGATCACCATGTTTGCTGGTTTAGCAGTGCTCCCAAGCATGCCTTTCTTATGCCTTCTGATTTTCTTTTCAGATATATGGAACATACAAAAAGGTAAAAGCTACAAAGATAGATTAACTTGATTAGCAGATGCATTGATGGTGGTGGATATTATCTAAAGACAGCATATTACACGTGGAGTATTTCATACAGTAGTAAGAATGATATGTGGGCCACCATACAGTGTACAGCAGCAGAATTCTGAAATGTCATCACATCGGTCTAATAAACACGGGGGCTGATTACATGAAGAAGAACACGATCTAAATGAATCTGGAATTCCCACAAATATTGGTGTCTGCATGGCTGTGAATGATAAAAGCATATAAGTGCTCTCACTGCAGACATTCATTAGTGTTAAAAACACTCAGCTATGCAATACGCACTGCTGAAACCAATAACACACCACCGTGTTGTGCTATCATGGCACAGTTTTGCTGGCTTCAGCCATGTGCAGGCATACAGTAGGTAAGTATTTTATATGCTAAAAACATTTTGCTGTGAGAGCACTGCTGCCAGTCCACTGTTTTTATATCGATGATTTTTTTTTATCAAGCACATCTAATGGGTATGCTACAGGTTTTTTATGTCCCTCAAGCCTCCCTTTCTGCTGAAATGTGGCTGTCCAAGCCAATATTGCTTCTTTTGTTTTTATAACAGCTTTATTAAAACTATTTACAAAGTAAAAAAATGAAAACCTTAAATACAGATATGAAAATCTTAGAAAAAAATAATTGACACGACTTCAGCAATAATGGAACAAGGGGGTAATGACTGAGAACAGTGTACTATAAATTAAATAAAAAACAAATGGGGGGAGACTACAAAAAACAAGTGAGCAGCATACAAAGCATTCATCTGCATACCGTAAACCTTAAAAAGCAACAGTATCATTTCTAAACAGATAATTTATAAAAAATAAAAGTAACAATTACAGAACACCAATATAAAAAGAGAATCCAGTATGGGACAGGGCAACTAATGAAAAAATATGGCGGAAATCAAGATATCCCCTAACATCCATAAACCAGGTAGAGATAATGCCAACCACAAACAGACCATCTGCCAAAAAACAAAAATAAATCAGCTCACGGGACAAATGTCGGATCTGAATGCAATCTATAACATATTCATTTCTGCCAGATTAACTGGAAAGCTTCCAAACTATGTAATTATCAATAAGTACATCTTTCATAATAATAAATAGAATCAACCAATTTCTTCCAATGAACAAAAGATAGAAGACATGGGGTTTACCGTAACTTAGTAATAATCTTTTTAGCACAAACCAGAAGAATTGACAACTTTAATTGCTAACTACTGAGCTGAAGGTATCAAGGACAAGTCGATATTCCTTCTAAAAAAGAATCTGCACTGCAAAGCAACTTCATTTCACTGTGATGAACATACAGTGAGGAAAAAATGCAGAGATTTGTTATATGTTATTTAAACAAGGACTGCAGTCAAAATGTTCCCAAAAAATGTTGTGCAGTGTTTTGCTGTGTATATATAGTCCTAATTCATCCCTTTGTTTGCGGTTAGGATTTTTTTCTACATTTGACTACTTGCTTTATGGCTCTGGAAATCTCCATGCCTTAATCTTTTATTGACTTTCTTTTTCACACAATGCCTCCTCTGCCTTGTGACAATGATACACTGGAGGTCTTGATTCAGTGAATGCTGGCTTACTGCCCTGTCTGTGGTTGCACTGTGCTGTTAACAGCTTGTTGCTTTGACCTCAAATAAACAACTCTTCCTAATTTAATCGTATTGTTGTCTAGGTGTGTGTCTAGGTCTAGCCAGTAGGAGTGAATGTTTTGTACATAAAACTTTTCTGTTCATTAAACCCCACACAGCAACGAACAAGCACACAAATCTCCCCATTACATCAATGCTATCATTAATGCAGTCAATAGCTGTTTTCTTAAGGAATAGCCTGCTTAGTATCCCTCAGAGGTTTGCCAAACTGTGAATGTAACCTTTAATGGTGCACATTGGACATAAAGCAGCACTTAAAAGCGTCATTCTACTGCTGCAGACAGGACAGTAAGCTAGCACTCACTAAATAAATGGTCTCCAACACATCACTGTCACATTTGACAGGGGGCATTGTGGGAAAAGGAAAGGCAATAAAAGATAAAGGCATGGAGATCCCCAGGCGCCGTAAAACAAGTAGGCAAATTTAGGAAACATTTCTAATAGCAAACAAAGGAGAGAACACGCTGGGACTACACACAAATCTAAACACTGCACAACATATTATTTTGTACATTTTGACTGTAGTTGTTTAAAAACACAGGGAACAGATTTGAAACCTGTTGGCTTCACCTCCTCAGCTCAGGTGAGAATTTTCCAGGGTCTATAACAGTATGTGTCTGCAGAGATGATTTGTGTTCCTGGCTCCTACATTGGAACTCCTACACTCCAAATTGTCCTGGACTGATAAAACAAGCTGCAAATACTGAAAGAACTCCAGATGTATCAGTCCACTAATGCAAGCCAATGGCTCAATTCTGGTCAAATCACAGAGCCGATTTACCTCTGGAGAGTCAAGGAGGACTACTCCAAATCACTACTCACCCCACTTCACAATCTGAAATTACACAAAATAGTTACACCAGCGACAATAGGCTACAAACATAGTTTGGTGCCTAAAAATCACATCACATCAGATAACAGATGCTTCCATCTCATCCATCTAGCTTTGTATGCAATTCCTGCTCTGTCCATAAAAATGCTGAATCAAGTTCAACCCTGTAGCTTTCCTGCAAAGTCTTGTTTCCTTCGATTGGACCCCCATTACCTCCCTCCCTTCCTGATGTAAATCAGGATTTAGAATACCTCACCAACACCTTCACTGCCATCCTTGACTTCCATGCCCCTTTCAAATTAAGAAGAGCCAAAGGTACCCACTCCCGTTGGCTTTCTCAGGAGTTAAGGCACCAAATGCGTGCTCGAGACAAAGCCTGGAAAACCTTCAAATGATCTGGGCTCCACTTGGATTGGTTAACCTATCACCAACTGAGGGACACCTGCAAAGTCAAAACAAACAAATCAAAGCAGGACTACCAACTATCCATGCAAGAAATGCACCTCACCAACCCCAAAAGTTTTGGACTCAAATCAATGCCCTACTTAAGGGCAATGAGTGGAATGTCCCCCAAAATAGGATCTCAAAGGGCTCTTTACTATCCTCACCCTCGTAGATAGCCACCAGTATAAATCTTTTCTTCAAGGACCTAGATGCATATAAGACAGGTCTACCTGCTACCCAGCCCGTTCCACAAATTTCCCTCCCAGAAGCCCCCAACCCTCTCTTCCATATAAAACCACCTCATGGAAAGACGACCTCAAACTCTTAATGGGTCTCAACCCCAACAGTTCTCCAGGATTTGATTCCCTGTTGCCTAAGTTCCTCAGGATAGGAGCTCCATGCTTGCTCACCTGATTGCATGGTTAAGTAATAGATCCTTCCTCACACAGACCATCCCAGATAAATGGAAAACTGCGATCATTGTCCCTGTACATAAAAATGGCTTGACTAACCTCATTGAGAACTACTGACCTATATCCATCTTATGTCCTATTGCAAAAATTCAGGAACGGATATTATACAATTAGCATTACTGCTTACTAGAGCAGACAGATGCCCTTACCAGACATCAATATGGTTTTTGGAAATTGCATTGGGACAGAATCTGCTCTTCTGAGGGTCACCTCAGATATCTTTCAGGCCAAGGATCGAGGATGTGTCACCAGGGCCGTTTTCATAGACCTCACAAAGGCCTTTGACCTTGTAAACCACCCACTTCTCATCTCCAAGCTCCACTGTCTTGGCCTTGATTCCAACTCTCTAACATGGTTCACCAACTACTTATCAAACCAGTTTCAGTGTGTCAAATGGGCTGGTGCCTACTCCTCCTTATCTGATAGGGTCCCCAAGGGATTAATCCTTGGGCCTCTATTATTCTCCATCTTCATCAATGAACTGCTGCTGAACTTGGGGGGGGATTGGTTCAGCTCTACGCAGATAATACCATACTATACAGATCTGGCAGAGACATCTCCTCTAGTAAGTCTAACCTGGGAAAAGACTTCCAGCAGTTGGAGTCCTGGTTCAAGGAGAACCTGCTGGTTTTGAATACTAACAAAATGAAAACCACGCTGTTCCATCATACCTCCTTTGATATAACTTCCCAGCATCCCCTGGTAGTCATTACCTCCTCTGTGGTGCCTTTAGAAGGAGTGGGGTCCCTAAAAATATCTGGGCATGACTCTTGATGAGCATTTATCTTTTGACGTGCATACAACAAGTGTTATAAAGGCAACTAATCAAAAACTTGGCCTCCTATACCATACGGCCCCCTATCTCACACCCCATGCTCGGAAGATTATTTCCTCTGCTACCCTTCTCCCAGGCCTATTTTATGGGGCCCCAATAATTCACTCTGCCAAAACCTCGGTTTTGGACAAACTGAAACAAGCCTATCACAGAATCACACACTTTGTGGCCAAAGCACCAGCCCGGGCTCATCACAGTGACATGCTCAGCACCCTTGGCTGGCCATCCTGTGAAGCCAAAATAGACTTCCCTGTACTGTGCACTGTCTTCAAACTCATCCACCGTCCCTCCCCACCCATTCTTTCTGATCTACTTGCACTAAAATCCTTCCCAAGGACCCTCAGATCCTCCCACCTCCCCATACTAAGCATACCCAAAACCCGCTTAGCCATAGGCAAAAGATCCTTCACTTCTGCAGCACCTCATAAATGGAATAACCTCCCACATCATTTACTTTCATGTATGTCTCTTCTCCAGTTCAAGGGACTCTTCAAAGATATTTTCTTTCCACCTCCTATTTGCAACAGTAGCTGCACCTAATCCTCTCCTGCCATCCTGTGTTTCCTCTCCCTCTCTTTTCCCCTCTCTATTCTCACCCATCCCACCCTGATATTCTATCTTCTCCACACCTCCCCCTTTGACTTCACCTTTCTCCGCCTTGCATGTTTATATGTAATACACTGTATTACATAAATGTGTAATTTTATTCCTGCTACATGACTAAGCTGACTAAGCTTGCTACACATTTGCACCTTATTCTATTATCCTGCAATGGATTACTATGTAATTGATGATGTACTTTTGTTATCTTTGTCCTCACCTGGCTGTCACTATTGTTGTATCAATGTACTTACACTCTAGCTACTTTATGTATATGGTCTTATCTTCTCTGTATATGGAATGCCTCTATTCTCCGGGTCGCCCCAAAAAAGGGACATGTCTGTCCCAGTGGGCCTACCCGGTCATCAAAATTCAAATAAATAAATAAATAAATGGCTGGCAGTATAGCCTAGAGGTTAGAGTAACGAGCTGTGAATGAACTTGGTACATCCAGCAGACCAGACCTTGGTTTGATTCTCACAACCTCCACTTGCATACTGTGTGACTCTAAGCAAGCCACTTAACCTCCCAGTGCTCCCAGGTTGCCCCTGAAAACAGGCACTTGTGCCTAGTGGGCCTTACATGCCTACCAAAGACTAAAATAAATAAATAAAATAAAAATTAATAAGTTCTTGCAGGTTAGACAGTTAGAGACTAGGACTGGGAACATAAAGGTTACATAAGAAGGCAGGATGAAAATTCATGTATAGCAAGATGCTTTCAAGAAGCCCATCATCAACTCCCCATGTTAAGGTTTTTCAGTATAGAAAAAATTGAAAAAGACAAGCAAGGGTAAGATTTTAAACAGAAACTTTTGTTGAGAGAAACATTTTACATAGACTTATTTCAATCAACTAATCTGTTTTATGGACTCAATGATGGTATAGACTGGCAACTCATCTTGTAAATGAAAAATATGTCACTATAGCCTCCCCCCACCTCACCCAAATCATTTACATTTCATAATACCAGAAATGCTGCCAAGGAAGAGAAAGTGGGTGGGTGCGTTTTGTTTAAAGTAGTCCAAATGTTCCTATTGGGGGCTGGTTGAATGGTTGACTTCAATGTAGGAGAGAAAAAGTATCTGGAAACCAGCCACTAAGTTCATCATAAGAAATGTAGTTATATTGTAATATTTTCTTAGAACACCATGATCCCCTAGGTACACCCAACGTTTCACCCAACACTGGGCTTCCTCAGGGGCTTAGGATCTATTAGGGTATACAAGTATGAGTATTACTGTCATACTAAAATAATTTTGATTAAAACATTTTTTTATGAAAAAACATTTCTCATAATTGGGACAGTGCCAAAGCTGGCCACTATGTATTTTAAGTGCCCAAGATCAATACCATTAAAAATGTGAATTGGCATACCTTATTGTGTGAAGAGCACCCACAGACTTCTACTTGTCATTAAGAACTAAACTAAGATTTCAAAATATTATTTACATAAATGTACACTCGTTTATCACAAATGTGCTATGTGCTAGTCCTGGTTAAACAACTAACAAATATATATGGACTCTTTTACCATGTGTTCCTTAATAAATTCTTTCATTATTGGCATTAGAACAACTAGGATTCAGTTTCCTGTTTGTCTGCAAATACAATTCATCTTATGTCAATCAGTCCATTTTAAATTAAATCATGTTCTGGTTATTACTATATCATCTCATCCCAAGTTACAGCTAGGAATGTTATCCTAAATGTAGACTTGTATTGTGAAGGTTGTACACTTCTGAAGCAGATAACTGTCTAGTAGTCACTTGTTCTATCTGGTTATTCTTTCTTGGTAGCATGATGTTTTTCTAGTATTCACTGGCTGCTTTTTTAAACCATTGTGACCTTTGACCCCTTACTCATGGCTCTCATACCTTAGTTGAAACAGCAGATGCTTTTTCTTTAAAAGTTCTGGTTGGATAAAGACTAGCACTAAATCCTTAGTTACAAACAAACAAATCCACATTTTGAATTCACTAGTCTGATAAAGTAATTCTTTCATTAGTTTAAATAAAAGCTTTCATTATACAATACAGCCTGCACAAGGTGAAGTATCCCAGTTGTAAATGCTGTTCTACAGATAAACTAATTCCATAGATAACTGTCTAGTGGTAACCTGTTACATCTGGTTACTCCATCTTGGTAGCATAATGTTTCTCTAGTATACAATGGGTGTTTACTCACCTGATAAAGGTGATTGTGTTGGTTGACATCCATGGCACTCCAGACATTACCTCATGGGTTTTAGCACACCCGATAGGCTAGAGATGCACATGATTCTAGGATCAAATTTCTAGTATATCCAGGTCCCAGAAACCCCTGTTCTCCAGTTCGAATCTTCCATAGCTGAAATCAAGGTTAGTAAAGCGCAAGAAAATATTCCAGAGAAAAAGCAATACAGTCATTGTACCTAATGAAGCAGCCTGAGACATAAGCTTATTTGGCCAATTGGCCCAATTTTATTTTCCTATTATTTACAATCTAATCTCGACCCCTATTAGGTCGACGGAATACTCCACCCCTGTAGTTGTGCCCATAGTGGCCTATACCTTATCCCCTCTTTTGGTATGCTTGGGAATGCCCCGATCCTAGTCACTCTGAGTACTCTGTTGGGAGGGTCTTGGAGTGCCATGGATGTCAACCAACACAATCACCTTTACCAGGCAAGTAAACACCCACTGTGATTGGTTGACCATCCATGGCACTCCAGACATTACCTCTTGGGTAGATAAGTAGCAGTATAGTACCCTAGGGAGGGAGACAGAGTGGTCTATGAGTGAGAGGCAGAGGTGGCTGTTAGTAGGATCTGTGTTGCAAAAGTGGGCTTGATGCTGTACAGGTGCTCAAACCTATAGTGTCTGGTGAATGTATGGATGGAGTTCCATGTTGCCGCTTTGCATATGTCTTTGGAAGACACGTTCGCCCTCTCCGCGCAGGAGATGGCTACTGATCTGGTGGAATGGGCCTTGATACCCTCGTGGGTGTCATATGCTTGGCTATATAAGCTTCCTGCATGGTTCTTCTGAGCCAGCCAGTGATCATGGTCTTAGAGGCTGCCTTACCCTGTCTTTGTCCCCTTGTGACAATAAATAACCTCTCTGTCTTACGTAAGGGCAGAGTCCTGGCTATGTAAATGGAGAGGGTGATCCCGACATCCAGATGATGGGGGATTGGCTTAATGCCCTGTTATGCATCTCCAGAGAAGGTAGGCAGCTCAATGGGCTGTTCCCTATGGAAAGTTGTGGATACCTTCAGTTGCAAGGCTGGAACGGTCCGTAAGGGGACTCCTTGAGGAGTGAACACGGTGTAAGGTTCTCTACATGAGAGTGCTCCTAGCTCTCCAATCCATCGAGCTGAGCAAATGGCTCCAAGGAAGCAGGCCTTGAGGCCAACCCTGAATAGGTCCACCTCATTGAGCGGCTTGAAGGGAGCTGTGCTGAGGGAATTCAGTACCAGTGGGAGATCCCATGGTGCGATGGAAGGTCGGACCTTGGGTCAGAGTACTTCCACTGCTCTTAGGAAGTGTAGAGCATCCGGGTGTGCTCCCGGGCTGTATCCCCCAATGGCGCCTGTGGCCGCTCCAATGGCCGATAGTTGTACTCTCAGGGATGAGTGAGCCAGTCCCTTGTCTACTCCCTGTTGGAGAAATAAGAGGATGGATGACATGTCCGGTTGCTCTGGGTCCTTACCTTTCTCGCGACACCACTTCATGAATAGAGACCACTGTCTACCATAGGTGGATGTGGTCAAGGACCGTCTAGATTGTAGCATCGCCGATATGATGGACTCATGGTAGCCTGCTCTCATCAGTCTCTTCCTCTCAGGAGCCAGGCCATGAGCTTCAGAGTCTGCGGGGCCGGGTGAAGTACTGGGCCCTGTGTCAGCATATCCAATCGGTATGGTAATCTGAGGCTGGTCAAGGTCATGTCAAGTACCGTGGCAAACCATGTCCTCCGTGGCCAGTAGGGTGCCACTAGGATGATGGTACATTGAGATGCTCTGATCTTGCTTAGTACCTGGGGAAGTAGAGGAAGGGGTGGGAACATGTAAGCATGCTCCAGGGACCACGGTTGTGAGAGGGCATCAGTTCCCTGGGACCAGCTTTCCCTGAACCGTGAATAGAACTCCTGGACCTCAGTGTTTTCCGTTGTGGCCATGAGGTCCATGGACACTGGACCCCAGGTTTCCTGGATCATCTGAAAGAGACGGGAATGGAGCTGCCACTCCCCTGGGTGAACCTGTTGCCGGCAGAGCCAGTCTGCTCGCATGTTGAGTCTGCCTGCGAGGTGCACGGTGCTGAGGTGGCTGAGGTTGGTCTGTGCCCAATTGAGGACTGAAGTTGCCTCCCTGAGCATGGCCTTGCTCCTGGTGACCCCTTGTTTTGCGATATACGCCACCGTGACCAGGTTGTCAGAGCGTATAAGAACCAACTGGCCACAGATGGATGATCTGAAAGCTTCAAGGGCATGAGCTACCACCCTCATTTCTAGTGTGTTGATGGATAGCTTGGCTTCTGTTGAAGTCCATAGCCCTTGAGCCATCAGGTCGCCCAAGCACGCACCCCAGCCTGACAGGCTTGTGTCCATTTCTATTGTGGCAGTGTAAGATGCCTCTAGAGGAACACCTCTTGTGAGGTTGGACTTCACTGTCCACCATGCTAGTGAGTGTCTCACCGATGGTGGTAGTGGGACTACGACTTGTAGGTTGAACTCGTTCGGTGATCCCCGAGTGAGTGTGTAAGTCTGAAGAGGGTGCATGTGCCATCTTACCCAGGGTATGAGGTCTATGCAAGATGCCATGCAACCCAACAACTGGGCTATGAGTCCCATGGTTGTCTGATGGCGAGATCTCATGTGATGAGCCAATGTTATCAGATTGAGCACCCTTATCTGAAAGGGTTTTGCCCATCCCTGTGATGTGTTGATTAGAGCCCCCAGATGTTTGATCTGTTGAGTGGGCACAAGACGGCTCTTGGCACAGTTCACTACCCAGCCATGTTCCTTGAGTGCCTGTAGGGCGGTTAGTGTGTCTCGGTGCGATTGCTCTTTGGATCATGCTCGAATGAGCCAGTCATCCAAGTAGGGTATGATATCCAGACCCTGTTCCTGAAGTCTGGCTACTAGGATGATGGACACCTTGGTGAACACCCTTGGCGTCGAGGTGAGCCCGAAGGGCAAGGCTTGATACTGGTAGTGGTGGCCCAAGATGTGGAACCGGAGGTATTGTCAGTGTTTCGGTATGATAGGAATGTGGTGGTATGCATCCTTCAACTCTATGGACGTGAAGTAATTGTTTACCCAGACGCTGCATAGGGTTGACCTTATGGTTTCTATTTTGAACCTGTGGCACACCATGTGTTCGTTGAGGTGTTTCAGGTCCAAAATGGGGTGGAGTTCTCCCAATTTCTTGGGCATGAGGAAAAAATGGAGTACACCCCTAGTTTCTGCTCGTGCATGGGAATGGGCTGGATAGCTCTGTTTTCTAGCAACTCCAACAAGATGTGCTGGACCTGATGCGGGGTCGCCTTTATTTTGGCGATGGGGGAACTTAGTAACCTGTGTGTGACCGGAGAGTGGGACAGCTCTATAGAGTACCCTCTTGACACCACCTCTAGGACCCATCTGTCTGAGGTTGTGTTGAGCCACTGGTGCCTGAACAGTGACAGTCTTTGTCCCCCGGTGGGGTACGACCCCTGTCCTTGCAGGGTTCTGGGAAGGTAGTCATTGCTGTTTCCCCCTGTAACAGCTACCTCTTCCCCCGAATTTTGGGTCAGGGGCTCTCAAAGAGGACGGTTGGTAAGAATGGGAAAAGGAACTTCGGTGACCGGTGTATGTTCCTCTGCCTCGAAAGGGACTGTTCTGGGAGTGTGCATCTCTGGGAGGTTGGTATGACCTGTTTCCCCCCCCCGAAACCTCCACCTCATTGAAGGGAGGTAGGTGTACTTAGCTTTGTTCTTAAGCAGGTCTCTGCCCTCCTCTTTTTGTTTCGGAATTCCTGTAGGCCCTCCCAAAAACATGCTTTCCCTTCATGGTTAAATTTTGTAGTAATGTCTTTGATTCATTGTCTGCATCCCATAACTTGAGCCACAACACTCTCCTGGCACAGTTGGTGATGGCCGTGGCCCTGGCATGCAGCCGAAGGGTGTCCACAGCCATGTCCAGCAGGTATTTTGCAGCATCGAGAATGCACTCTAAAAGTTCTGCCTCTCTGGACTTAGGGTTTGCTTGCTCTAGGAGCTCCTCGAGCCAGCGGATTTGTGCACATGCCGTGTAGATAGCCATTGTGGAAGCTTTGGTGGCAGTTCCCTCGATCTCGAAGGCCCTCTTTAGCATGTCCTCGACTTTCTTATCCATTGGATCTTTTAATGCTATGGTTCCACAGGGTAAGATGTTTTTTTTACTGAGCGCCGCCACCTGAGGGTCAATGGTTGGGGCTTTGCACCAGATTCCGGCCTTGTCCTCTTGGACCAGATACATCCTGTCCAAGTTTCTCTTGTTTGACATTCTGCTTGGTTCTATGGATTGCCACTCTCTGTTGAAGATGTCCTTGATTGCTGGGCATACGGGGAAGGTCTCAGAGGTGGTCGCCTTTTGTTGGATCATGGGATCAAATTTTGACTCCGGTTTTCCCTGCTCGGCTTCGAACCCCATGGTGGCCTTGACAATTTTCATGAGGCCTGGGACCATGTCGAAGGAACACAGTTTTGAAGTGAGGGATGGCATGGCTTGTGGTTCCATGTCCTCCTCGTCGGTATCCACTCCATCCTCTTTGTCTGGTATCTCCTTGTCTTCACCAGAATCTGGCCGAAGATTGTCTGGTACCGGTTCTTCAGTGTCTGGACATTCCTCAGAGGGCCCCCCTGCATTGTCTGGCTCCGGAAGCAGTGCTGCTATTCTATGCTGCGTGAGGGATTTGAGTTTCTCCATTATCTTCAGCATGAAATTCTGTTGGCTCTCCATCATGGCAACTGTGGCCTGTTGATTCTGTATCAGGAGGGTACCAGGATCCATCCAAGTGGGGCCACTGGGCCCTGGATTGCTGGGACCTATGACAGGAGTTTGCTCCATTGGTAAATCATCATTGTCATGAAGACAGGCAGAGCAAAGGGGGACCCGGGGTGTGGGGCAGGAGAGCAGCATTGCAAAAGGAGCACTTCTTGGCCTTTACCATCTGGTGGAGAAAGAAGAAGGCAAGCATATAGTTAGGACTAGTGCAAGGCACTTTTATTAGGCCATTCGGCCTCCTTATATATTTGTGTTCGCAAGCAGATTGAAAGTTGCCTTTAGCTGCCAGAACAGCCTGTGCCATCCCTTTGATGGTAATAACTGCATGTGGGGTCACTGTGGGAGGGACCCCTCATGGATAGGCGCACCAACCTGGCGGTCGCTATAGGGAGGAACCTCCAGAATGGTGACAAACATATTGGGTCACTGTGAGAGGGACCCGGTGAAAACTGGGACGGTGCAGGAATCGCTGCCTCTACATCAAAGGTTGCTATGGAAAGGGACCTGTGTGTACAAAAAAAGGGGGGGATCTCTGGAATTGTGGCCCGTATATAGAGGTTGCTATGGGAGGGACCCCATATATATGCCCAAGGAAACCTTAGGCTCGACTGGGCTCAACTGGGCTTGGTTCCCCCTCTCTTAGCTAGTTCGACCCCCCGGTATGTCTAAATTCGCTTTGTCCCCTTGTTGCGAAGGGGGGGCCCCTTTTGTGAGACCTGAGAAGTTGCGGAATCTGAGGGGCTTGGGGCCCCTGGGTGAGAGTGGGTGGCCCGGGAGAGCTTAGGCCCTTGATCCCCCTGAGGCCATCGACCATGTGGTCGAGATGCAGGGGCCAATGCCCGGGTGCTAACCTGAAGCGCGGATGAAAAACACAGGTGTTTCCCTCAGCCCTCTTGACTGTGTACACTCGTGAGGACTACCAAAGAGATGACCTATGATCTATGGGGCAATGGCTGTAATAGGCAGATCACTGGGGTGAGAGATGAGCTCTATCGTGGAGTGCCTGAAAAAAAGGTAGGCCGCGGGGCTGCCTGACCCCTTGAATGGTTGTTTGAGGCTGCTGTGGCCGTTGCGGTACCTCGTGAGGTCGGGAGGTGAGCAAGCGCTTGTGATGCGCCTGTGAGATTCGCCTTCCTGACACTAGCCCCTATGAAAGTAGGGGGACTAAGGATAGAAGAGCCGACCACGCGGCAGAGGGAGGGGCGAGGCGCCGTGGAGTGTGCATGTAGGCCAGAGGCCTATGGGAGGTGCGCTCTCCGAGCGAGAGCAAATGGCATTGCAACCATGTGGGAGGCCCCTCATGGTGTGGATCGCCTCGTGGATGCCTACAGAGTGAGTAGGGGAGGAGAGGCGAGGGGGCAGGCCATAGGCAGACGCCTTCCCCTTGCGCTACCTCGTGATGCTAAGAGGGAGTTCAGGGGAGCGCCAGGATGCATGCCTAGTGTGGCGTGAATTCAAAAACCAAACAGCCATCTGCAGAGTGAAAACCCCACTACTGGGTCTCTCTCCTTTTCTTAATGCAAAAAACACAGTTAGACGCCTATAGGGATGTTCCCCTCTTAGCAATTGCAAGCAGACTTAATAATGTTATGCAGTATGAACACATGGTAGAAGCTATCTAGAGTCCTAACAACAATCAGGATCGTGATATCACTGCTTACTCCCAGCCCTAAGCAGGCTGGAAAACTCTTATTCTCTCACGATGCAAACGACAATAATTGAAGCTTAATAACTTAAATAAACTGAAACCTGAGTAAACTTAAACAAACTTAAAGCCACACAGCTGGCTGTTTCTACATTGGGAGACAATGTGCTGTGTTTTTATTCTGGAGCAGCCATTCAGCACCTAGGTTTTCTGCTCCTAAGCCATAATCCTTGTAGAAATTATAATCAGAGGCCTACCTTTCTGTGTGGAGAAAACAGGGATCCTGGTGTGCTTGTTGCCTGATCAGATGCACGATTGGAAGAACAGTGGTTTCTGGGACCTGGATATACTAGAAATTTGATCCTAGAGTCATGTGAATCACTAGCCTATCACGTGGGCTAAAACCCATGAGGTAATGTCTGGAGTGCCATGGATGGTCAACCAATCACAATGGCTGTTTTTAAACCATCATGATCTTTGACCCCTTATTCATGGCTATCATACCTTAGTTGAAACAGCTAATGCTTTTTCTTTACAAGTTCTGTTTGGATAAAGACTTGCACTAAATCCTTAGTTACAAACAAATAAATCCACATTTCAAATGTACTGGTCTGATACAGGTCATTGTGCCATTAGTTTGAAAGTTAAAAAAATGGTTTTACAAAAAACTTTCCTTCCATAATACACCTGCACAGGGTAAAGTATCCTAGTTGTAAATGCTGTTCTGTAGTTAAACCAGTCTCTTAGTTATTTTCCTTCAGAGTACTCTATGTACTTTCTACAATTCAAGCATTAGAAATATTGCAAAATATGTATTGACACTTACTTCTGGCTTCAGATTATAACTTTTTTCACTGAAACAAGTTACATCCACTTGCAGTCTGTGCTTAGTTTCATTTCAGACCGCCTAGGGCTGCCATTACAAACTTCCATTCACTCTGATTTCTAGCATTACAATGCTCATTTCTATAAAACATTGAACCTTGCCTAAGTTGAATAGCATGTGGTGCAGTTTCAGTTCAAGTGTGTCTTGTGCTGGTCGCTCGTTTATAGGGTTGCCACCTTTGGATGAGATGAAAACCGAATACTAAACCACACCCCAAACTCCACCCCTAACCCGCCTCTTTTATGACTGATGAGGGCATCGCTTGGACTCTGATTCACTTGATTTATTCAGAATTGCTGCTTATATTACATTGTGTACAACTTCTTTAAATTACATCATGATTATTATTTTTGGTTTGTTTGATTTAGATTTAAATATTTTAAATGTCAGTGTGTGTTAACATTGGGTAGGGTTATAGAGAGGGTTCAGAGGACTTTGCATCCTGTGTACACAGCTTAACTCACACATTGAGTGACTACAAGGACACGTCTGATAATCAGCTATTTTGGATAAGGTGACTTTTTGTGGTAAAACCCTTTCAATCAATAAATAAATAAACTGCACCAGTAATGGTGGATGAGATGTAATTACAAATATCATCTGCCATTATAAGATGTGCTACTGTCCCTCCCATTGCTCCTACTCTAAAGTTATTTGTAATGTCAAAAGAGTTTTTTAAAAGTGGTAGGAAATATTCTGTGCTGTCAAATACCCTATTTTTTTCCACGTCAGTCATACATAGCAGATAGCATGATATGTGATATGTAGCATGGAAGCAGTATAGTGCAGCTGCGCAGTTGTTTAAGGCTCTGAGATGCACACCTGGAAACCGGAAAATAAATTCCGCAGCCCACACTTGTATACTGTGTGACCCTGTGCAAGTCACTTAACTTCCTTGTGCTCCCAGGTCACTCCTGTAAACAAGCTTCAACTTAATGTGTCTCTCCTGGTAAAAAAAAAATAATGTTTTGAAAAAATGTTGATAAATTACCTAAATTTGCAGTGCCATCAAATCTAAATTGTGTTCCTTTCACCTCATCAGCTACTGCTCTCTCTCCCTTTCCTCATTTCTGTGGCTTAGCATAATAGCCACACTATTCTGTGCTGTTCATCTGAAAGGCCTGGAATGATCTTCCTGGAATATCCAGGTAGCACGAAAATTGACAGCAATAACTACTGAGGAGAGAGGGGTGTAGTATTGCTAGAAATGGAATAAAATATTAGATTATTAATTTAACAACAAAAGGGGTAACAAATATTAGAATATAGGGCAGACCCTAAAGGAAAAACCAGTGAGCATTTAAAGGTATAAAAGTATTCCCTATCACAGCAGTCAAAAACCATACTCACAATGCAGCCTGGAAAGGATTAGGTTGATTTGCTGCTATCGGTTTTAATAGCCCTACTTTACACCCCTCAGACTGACTGGTATACAAAGGTCTGCATGACATCAGAACTTGTTTGTAACCTGAACATACAAGTAAAATAGTGAATGATTTAACAGAATCTGTTTTACAAGTGTGTGAGCATTCAAAATGTGAAAAACTACTACCTCTGAATGAAATTGAATTAACAGATAAGGTTTCTGAAACACAGATTATACAGTCCACCCTGGAACTGGAGGCAGCCAGAATGTGGCGCCTATCTGAATGTTTAAGGGTTTCAGAAAATGAAGGTGTCAATTTTTTTTTTCAATTGTTTAACTAGGTGAAACACACTGAGCTGAAAGCTTGTTTACAGGTGCAAACTGGGAGCACAGGGAAGTTAAATGACTTGCTCAGGGTCACACAGTCTGCAAGTGGGGCGCTGTGGGATTCAAACTCAGGTCTCCAAATTTGCAGCTTAGAGCCTTAAACCACTGCACTATACTGTCTCCTAAATAAGGTGGTTTACCCTTCCCAGGAATAACCTTCCAATTTGCTTGTGTGAAGTTAGAGATGACAACTGGGCTGACAGGAACACATTTGGCTCTTTTATGTGCCCAGCACTTGAAGGCACTTCTTGATTAGCATGCACTGCAAGCAAGCACACTGAAATGTCAGACATATGCTTATAGTCAGATGAGAAGAAAATTAAACAGGTAGTGGAGGATCTCACAGATGCTGCTTGACCCACCATAAAAAACTAATTTGCAATGGTGAAAACAGGAAGACCGAATCTGGATCTAGAAAACTAAATCCATTCAGTCAAAAGCAGAGTAGGTGGTAACCTTACTCATTTATGATGCTCCTTTTATGTGCCCTGGTTTAAGGGGATTGGCCTGTGGTGACCATGCCCACCAGACCACCTCACTGATGATGCAGGCAGTCTGATTGATGGCTCTGATGGCCACAATCAGGCAGCTGCTTTACAGCTAAAAGAAAGGCACTTATTAAAGGGAAAGCAGTGGGCCTTCTTTTCCCAATAAAGTGCTCCCCTTTCCAACATTACCATGTGGACGTGGAAGGATAATTTTTGAATGGGTAACTCAAAGCCAGTAGTGATGCTATGTGTATATTATTTCAAAATCATTGTGTATATTTTGATTAATTTCATAATCTAGTTATGTCTTGCTCTACTGTTGTAGCTAAAGTTAAAGCTACTGTAATTATAGTTCAAACACACACATTTTTTAAGACTTGCAGAGGGCATGTCGGATAAGGTTTTGGAAGGGTGCAAAAAACATGGCTGGATGTTAAAAGTCACAAGGAGGACTGGAGGTTTGATCACTATGGGAGGTCACCGGAGGTAAAATCCTCAATTTCCTTTATCCCTTAGATAGACTCCAGTTATTGTCACTACAGCTTACTACTGTATTACTACCACAATCTTTTGTGATTTTTACTGTCATGAGTTTGCTGATTAGAACAGTACTACCAGCATGCTGACCAATTTTCATCATCATTCATGCCAAGTCTGTCTTCTGTTGCATTTAGAGTGTGTATCCAATATATTTCCCACCTTTCTAGGCTTTTGTTCCAGTCTCCCCACCATGTGGTTTCTCCACTGTTTCTATGCCCCAAAACTTTAAGGAGACAGCATTGTGATTCCCATTAGCGAAATGGATTGCTACTGGACTATTCTCTGCTTTTGTCCTTATTTTGCTCTTATGTTCCATTATTCTGTTCTTAAGGGGGTGTGTGGTTTTCCCAACATAATATTTGGAACAGGGGCATGTTAGAACATACACCACATGGCGTGAGTCACAGGTGATGGGTGAGTTAATCCTGTACTTAGAATTACCATTTGGGTGACAAATTTCAGTCTTTTTTGAGGTGTTGCTGCAGTGAGCACATCTACCACAGGGTACCTTGCCATTTTCTAATGGTCCCAAAAGTAGTTGCTCACCAGGTCTTTTGTTACCCGGTTTCAATTCTGAATGTACAAATCTGTCTTTTAAAGTTTTTTCTTTTTTAGATGCTTCCATTGGTCTGTTTCTGAATTCCGGGACACCTGTAGGTGCCAATGTTTCCCAGTGGGAGTTCACTATGTCTGTGACTTTCTGTGTCAAAGAAGAGTATCCCAAGGACAACACTATTCTCCCTTCAGATGTGTGTGAACTAGTTTCTGTCTCATTATCCACTGCTGTTGTTGCCCTAACAGTTCCCTGTTGCACTCTATTTCTTGCTTTTGCTACGACTTGTTTTCTGTATCCCCTAGCTCTAAATCTACATGACATGTCTGCATATTCCTGTTTTCTCACTGCAGGCTCACTGCAGTTATGTTTCACCCTGAGCATCTGTGAAAAGGGAATACTGTCCTTTAGTCTTTGTGGATGGAAACTGTCAGGATGCAGTAGTGTGTTCCTTTCAGTGGGTTTTTGGAATATCCTAGTGCAGTATTTCCCCTGATCCTTATAGATGTTTAAGTCTAAAAAGGCCAACTCCTGTGTATTAGCTATCATTGTGAACTGTAAGTTGTTGCTTAATTGGTTAACATATTTGTGAAAATCCTGCAGTTTTCCTTTGGTGCCAGACCAGAAAAAGAGAATATCATCAATGAAACATCTGTAGGAGTGTATACATTTAAAATATGGATTGTACATTGGATTCAAGATATATTGAGTTGCAAAATGGTCCATGTATAGGTTGGCATATGTAGGTGTGAATATGCTGCCCATTGCTGTGCCTTGTTTTTGTCGATAATATCTACCCTGAAACCTGAAGTAGTTCTCATACAGGACCATACGCGATAGTTCAATGAGGAAGCTTATTGGGGCCATATTTACACTAGTACTCCTTTCTAAGCCTGCCTGAAGGCTTTCTAGGCCCTCCTCATGAGGAATCGAGGTGCAGAGGTCCTTAATGTCCATTGTGCATAATATCCATTTGTTACTGTCTTCTGTGTGGTTAAGAGTGTCTATCAGTGTAAGGATGTCCCCTGTGTCCTTCGTATAACTTTGCATCTCTGATACTAATGGCTGGGCAAAATAATTCACAAAACCAGATAACGGTTCTAGAATTGAGTCATTCCCTGAAACTATTGGTCTCCCTGGGGGACTGGCTGCATCCTTATGAACTTTAGGTACTGCATAAAACACTGGTGTTATAGGAAAGGGAACTATAAGTAAATCTTTTTGCCATTTTTTGACTTGCTTTAAATCCTCAGCTTCATCTACTAAGTTTTTTATGCTTGCTGCTATGCTAGCAGTAGGATCCTGATTCAGAAGTTCATAGTTCTCTTCCATTAGTAACAAATTGTTATACATCTCAACATACTTTTCTCAGGCCATAGCCACTATTCCATCTCCTTTGTCAGCTTCCTTAATGACTATCAATTCATCCTTTTCTAGTTCCTTCAAGACCTTATTCTCTAGTTGTGTAAGGTTATACCCTGGTTCGGCGGATGCTGAGTTCTTGAATAGTTCCTTAACATCCATGGTAACTGAAGAGACAAAAGCCTCTACACTATGACTCTGACCTTTTGGGGGATTAAACTTTGATTTAAAATTAACAGCTGTTCTAATCTCCCTTTGTCGTGGATCCTGTGGTGCTTCCAAGTAAAACAACTCTCTCAATCTGACTGTCCTGAAGAACTGCTGTAGGTCTACCATAAGTTCAAAACAATTATGTTTTTAATATGGAGCAAATGAGAGTCCTTTGCTCAAAACTGCCATATTTATGTCTGAGAGTGACTTCATTCACATATCTGGGACTGTCTTGTGCAGTATGCCCTGCAAGCCCATTGGTCCACACTGTGGGCCAATGGGCTTACAGCCCATACTGTTTCTGTCATTCTGCGGGTGGCCGGGTGGTATGCAGGCGGGTTGCAGCTGCCAGCCGATGATGGAGGGGAGTGGGGTGGGCAAATGGTGCTGTGTGGGTGGAAGGGGTGAAGGTGCCACTAGGTCACCAGGGGATTGTGTTCTGGTGCCATGCCATGATCGCAGCAATGGGCGGGGGGTCCACTAGACTACCAGGGCATAACTTGGTGGCTGTATTCTGGTGACCGGGGACATGGGAGGAAGGGGGGCCACTAGACTACCAGGGATGTGTGTGAGCTTCTGGACTGTGTTCTGGGTGGGCGGGTGGCCACCCATGGCTGGCAGATGTGTGTTGCACCCTGCAATATGGCAGCCCACCTGTGGGTGGCCAGGAGTTGCTCCACATTTACATGGGCTCAACTTTGAGTCCCCCATGTGGCACAATGCAAGGGAGCACTGGCATATGCACCCCACATCCCGGGCTGAATATCGGGATGTGCTGCATATGCATGGGCACGCCCCCTGCATCTGTGCCACATACACTTACAGTGCATCCCAGCACATTGGGAGTTAGCGCAACAGGCAGCCTTCAGTATCTCGCTGGGGTGTACTCGCGGGGTTGCAATCTATCGCACGTTGCTGCACCAGGCTTAAACCTTTGAATATCCTGCTATTGTGTGGTGGTTTCTCATCTTGGATGATGAATGGATGGATGAGATCATATTTGGGATGCTGTATCTTCCTTCTCTGCTTGGAGTCTCTTGCCAGAAGGGGATGTGAGAACAATGCACATATGCATTATATGTAACACTTGTAATGTTTGGGTCCTGACTACATAAAAGATCTCCTTCTCCTATATAACATAGAACATAGAAACATAGAAGTTGTCGGCAGATAAGGACTCCTGGCCCACTTAGTCTGCCCAATAGTCCCTACCTACTGTGTCACCGCAGATCCTAGTCGATCTCTGGTCTTCTTCCCCCTTGCCTTACCTCTAAGGTCCCCTTGTGTCTATCCCATGCGTGCTTGAATCCCGTTACCATTTTAGGACCCACCATCTCTGCTGAGAGGCTGTTCCAGATGTCCACCACCCTCTCAATGAAAAAGTATTTCCTTACATCTCCTCTGAGCCTTCTCCCCCTCCAGCTTCATAGCGTAAGCCCCTGTCCTGGAGCATCTTTTTCTATGGAAAATGTTACCTTCCTGTACCTTATTAATACCTGTGAGGTATTTGAACATTTCTGTCATATCCCCCCCTTCCTCTCCTTCCCTCTAGAGAGTACATATTTAGTTCCTTGAGTCTTTCCTCATAGGGCTTTTAATGCAGGCCCTGCACCATTTTGGTAGCCCTCTTTTGTACTACCTCCACCCTATCTATGTCCTTCTGGAGGTGGGCCTCCAGAACTGGACACTGTACTCAAGGTGGGATCTTACTAGTGATCTATACATGGGTAATACTACCTCCCTCTTTTTGTTGGTGATGCCCCCCCATGCACCGAGCATTCCATTGGCTTTCCCCACTGCTTTATCGTACTGCTTGGCTATCTTCAGGTCATCAGAAATGATTACTCTAGGTCCCTTCCCTGTTTTGTGGTTGATAATACCTTCCTGCTCAGGTGGTACATTGCCCCTGGGTTTCTGTGCCCCAAGTACATGATTTTGCACTTTTTTTACATTGACTCAGTTGTCATTCCCTTGACCATTCTTCCAGATTTTTCAGATCGTCCCTCATTCTTTCCACCTCCCCCTGGTGTGTCCACTCTGTTGCAGACTTTTGTGTCATCCATGAGCAAGCATACTTTCCTCTCTAGCCCTTCTGCAATGTTGCTAATAAAGACATTAAAGAGGACCAAGCCTAGTACTGACCCATGTGGCACTCCGGTGGTCACCTTGCCTTCTCCAGAGGGGACCCCCTTTACCACCACCTTTTGGACCCACTCCTAGGTTGCTCAGCTTGTTCAACAATCTTCTATGGGGAAAATCATCGAAAGCATTACTGAAATCCAGGTAGGTCACATGTACTGCTCCTCCATGATCCAGTTCCCTGGTCACTCAGTTGAAGAAAAGTCAGGTTTGTCTGGCAAGACCCCCCCCCCCATGAAACCATGTTGCCTCAGATCCAGCAATCCAGTGGTTACAAAGTATTCCCCAATCACTTCCTTCATTAGCAATTCCATTACTTTAGCTACCACCGAAGTCAGGCTGACTGGTCTGTAAATTTCTTGCCTCCTCCCTATTTCCACTTTTGTGCAGTACAACCACATCTGCCCTCCTCCAGTCCCCCAAAACCTCCCTTGTTTCTAGTGATAGATTGCACAGAGCTGTCAGAGGGGCAGCCAGCACCTCCTTGAGCTCCCTCAGTATTTATTTATTTAAAAGTTGATAACGGGGAAAGGCACCATTGAGCCAAGGCTCGTTTCCAAGTGCTACCTGGGGAAAGGGTTACATCGGATAATACAGTAAGAAATTAAAATATGTACAGGTATGCAATCATAGGTCACAGTTGCAAGTCCCAAAATACAAAAGACACAGAACAGCAATAACACTCTGGGAAACGTGTGTCACAATTGCTGAACCCAATGCAATGACATAGTAAGACATGAGCAAAAAATCAAATGTTGGTCATGCTACCAGACTCAAAACAGCAAATAAACAGCATAAAAGACAACCTGATGCAGGCATACACTTTGAACCACAGTTGCAATACTAGTGCAGATGCAGGACATTCAGTAAGAAATTGTCATGCAGGAGCAAGGAACTAGCAAAATTGATTATGAACCCACAGTACATGAGGTAAACGCGGGTTTACAATGAATTGACAGCAAGGGGTCGACATTTGAAAAATTAAGGAGTGGAGGTTTGGGAGCACTGAGAGCACAGCAGATGGGGTAGGAGGCTGAGTAGCCTTTTGATTGAAAAGAGAGAGGACAGTCTGAGGTCAGGGGGAAGTTTGTTCCATAGACAGGGGAAACAATAGAAGAAAACAGATTGGCCTGAAACAGAGTGGAGGCGAGAGATAGAAATGGTGAGTGGGTCTCTGTGGTGAACGGAGTAGCTTGAGGGTGCATCCCGTCAGGTCCCATTGCCTTGTCTACTTTTAATTATGCCAGTTCCATGAGGACTCTCTCTTCTGTAAAAGAACTAGTGTTCACCTCCCTTCCTTTTCATTTTATTTGAATTTTGATGACCGGGTAGGCCCACTGAGACAAAGTTGTCCCTTTTTCAGGGGTGACCCGGGGAACATACTCATTACAGTGTATACAAAAACAGTATTGAGGTATTGACATATACAATTCATATATACAGAATAAAAATAAATGACCAATAAATATGTACAAATCAGGTCAGAACAGAGGTTACAAGAGCTCAGTTTAATGCCCTTGTCCCTTTTCTTTGGCCCCTCACCTACCCCTTCCTCTGTAAATACTGAACAAAAGTAATTGTCCAGTATGTCTGCTTTTTTGGTCAAGTTCCTCACAAACCCTCCTTCCTTTTTTAGACTTACTATCCCTCATTTGATCTTTCTCTTCTCACTTATATATCTAAAGCATATTTTATCTTCTTTTTTTACTCCAGTTCTGGTACTCTGGTTGGCAGAGGAGAATCTACTGGTGGTTCCATGTGTCTGTTTAAATTCCTTGTGAAAGGACCTTTTCTTTGGCCAAACAATGCACGTGAAACACTTTACCAAATCAGTGTTGTCCTTCTGTTGACATTTTTAAAAGGACGCTTAAAACCAGTCTTTTTTCCCTGGCATTTAAGGGCAAATTTAAATTTGTTATGTACAAGAGGGAGTCCTTTGTGCTTGTTATTTGATGCTATAAATGTTTTAAATGTTTTAAGATGGTTAATGAAAAATGTATGTAAAATGAGGGTATGGCTAGCTGTAGCAAAATTTATTATTTACTTATTTATTTATTGAAAATGTTTCACCAGGAAAGGCATGCTGAGCAAAAAGATGCTCGTCTCACGGTGTGACCTGGGGAAGGGGTTACAGAGGAGGCAAGTATACATACAATAGCTGAGTTTAGCAGTAGTGCAATACAGATAATGTACATGGTTTGGAGGGATTACATTTGAACTTGTTTCGTAAGGAGAACAGTACAGAACAATGATCATCAACGACAGGGTATACATATCATGGGTACAAGGCAGGGTAAGGACAATACAGAGCATGTACATCAGGGACAGGGTAAACATATCATGGGTACACAACGAGGCAATACATGAATTACATAAGTGCCAGTAGCAGAACTAGTGTGCCAGAACAGAACTTGAGTGCCAGTAACAACTTGAGTTGCAGTGGGATGCACCAAGTTGACAGTAGGAGTTGGAGAGCGAAGATGGGGGGTAGAGGAGGAGTGGACTAGTAAGCATTAGGTGCATAGGGGGTAGGTTTAGGTGAGGTGGGAGGGAGGGAGAATGGTGTTGGTAGCTATGGGTAGGGCAGAAGAGCGTATGTTAGATAGGAAGGGGGAGAGAAGGGAGATGTTAGGAGTGAGAAGAGGGAGTAAGAGTGAGTGTAAGTGCATAGGGCAGTATATAAGCCAGACAATTAGGCAATGGCCAGGCCACTGGTCAGGTGCTAGGGGGCAATGGGGGGAGAGAAGCTATCAAAAAAGGGGGGTCAGGAGCAGTTGCAATTTGGTACGAGGAAGTTAGAGAGGGCAGAAGATAAGGAGTATTTAGATGAAGAATGGCAGATCTGGGCCGGCAGGCTGTTCCAGAGTTTAGGGAAGAGGTAAGAGAAGGCCAATTGGTCGACGGTGGTCCTTCGGTGGGGGATGACTAATAGCCTAGTGTCAGTGGACCTGAGGGCGTGGGTGGGGGTAGGTGGGGAAGATAGGGAGGATGCGAGGTAGGGCGGGAGGGAGCTGAGCCAGAAGTTGGAAGTGAATTTAACACTATGAATTAGGTGCCAGTTGCTCAGGGATGGCAGGGCCAGTGAACGGTAGAGCTCGCAGTGATGTGAGCAGGGGGGCATTGAGGGCAAAGTGGCAGAATGCATTAAAGAGGGGGTCAAGTCTGGCTAGGGTGGTCTTTGAGGCGGAGCTGTAGACTACATCACAATAGTCGAAGGTGGGTAGAATCATTTTCAGGACTAAATCACATCTGACGGGTAGCGGAAGACAGGTGCGGTTCCTGTAGAGGGCGCCAAGTTTTGGGTGCAGTTTTGAAATGATGGCATCTACGTGTGTGGAAAAGGAGAGGTGGCAATCGAGCCAAACCCCTAGATACCTGAAGGAGGGTACTTCGTCAAAGATGGCGTTGTTTAGGGTATGGAAGATCGGGGGGGTGAGTTTGGATAGACTCTGTCTTGTGCTGAAAGACATAGAGACAGTTTTCTTGGCATTTAGGGAGAGTTGGTTGGTATTGAACCAGTGTTGGATTTTGTTGAAATCAGTTTGAAGCTTGGAAGTGAGTTCTTCGATGGTCCGGCCGGAGGTAAAGAGGATCGTGTTGTCTGCATACATGTGGATCGCGGTGGAGGAGCAAGAATTAGGCAGATCATTTAGAAGGATGGAGAAGAGGATGGGGCAAAGAACAGAGCCTTGGGGAATGCCGGTGGTGATAGGGAGAGGGGGGGAGATATGGTCAGCTATTTTAGTGGATTGGGTTCTATTTAGTAGGTAGGCACTGAACCAGTCTGTGGCAGATGCTGCTAACCCAGCCCCTGATAGGCGGGATAGTAGGAGAGAGTGGGATACCGTGTCAAAAGCTTTAGCTAGGTCAATGAAAATAGCGGCCGTGATTAGCCCTTTATCCATCCCAGTGAGGATGGAGTCCATGAGACTTAGTAGGGAGGAGGTGGTAGAGTGGTGTTTTCTGAAGCTGGACTGAAATGGTGTGAAGAAGTTAGTTTCTGAGAGAAAGTGGGAGAGCTGGGATAGAACTAGATGTTCCTGGAGTTTGGCAAGGGCGGGGAGGAGGGAGATGGGATGGTAATTAGTAGTGGAGGAAGGATCACCACCTTTTGGAAGGGGTAGGACAGTGGCATGCTTCCATTCGGAGGGGAGTGACTCGGTGGTGAAAGATAGATTTAGTAGGGTGGCGAGGGGAGTAGCAATGGCAGGGGCAGAAAGGAAGAGGAGTTTGTTATCGAGACCATCAGAGGATTTGCCTTTGGAGGGGTTCAGGGAGTGAAGGGCATCTAAGGTTTCGGTGGGGGAGATGGGTTTGATGGAAAGGGGATTCCTACCAGTTGGTAGGGGGATAGATGACTGGGGGGCGGATGTGGTTATAAATGTATGGGGGTGGGCGTGGTTGCTGGAGGTAGGGAATTGAGGAGGGCTAGGGTGCAGGTAGTGAAATAGGAATTAAACACGGAGGCTACCTTCAGGGGGTCAGTGAGGAGAGTCCCTTGGATGAGGAGGAGGAGGAGAGGTGGGGGGCTTGCTTTTTGGGGGGAGAAAAGGGAGTTAATGACTTTCCAGAATTTAGAAGGTCTCCTAAGATTTGCATTTAGGGTGTTGTTGAAATATTCAGCCTTAGCTAAGTGGATGGCCATTGTGCATTTGTTGCGGAGCATGCGGTAGGTGACAAGGTTGCTTAGGAGGAGCGTAGATTTGTAGTTACGCCAGGCCTTGTCACGGGCTTGTTGGCAATCTATCAACTCAGGGGATATCCAGGATAGGTGAGACCCACAGACTCTAGCCTGGCGCTGGGGGGGCGTGTTTGTCCCAGGTGGTGAGGAAGGTGTTCAAAAATGCATAAAGGCTGAATCCATGTTAGAGCAGTTTGAGCTTGGGACCCAATTTGAGTGAGATAGATCTTCCAGGAGGGGAGAGAGGTTGAGGGATTTGTATGAGCATTGGAATGTAAATTTAGGAGGGGATTTAACTCTGTGGATTTTACGGACCAAGTAGATTAGGTGGTGGTCGCTAATGGAATCAAGGAGGAGGACTGTACTGATGACGCGGTGTGGGTGGGATGTAAGCGCCCAGTCTAATAGTGAGTGATTACCAGACTTATGGTTTGAGCGGGTGGGTTCCATAATGGTTTGGGTAAGGTTGAGAGCGATTATATCTGTTTGGGTTTTGTTAAAAGTGGGCGTTAGCCAGTTGTGGTTAAAGTCACCCATGGCATATAGTTCACCCGACTCAGCAAGGGATGAGAGTTGGCACAGTAGGTCAGTGATTATTGTGGTTGGTGTTCCTGGGCAGCAATAAATACCAGCCGCGAAGATAGGTAATGAGGAGGGAGGGGACAGTTTTACCTTAAGAAGCTCATAAGCTTTGGGTTCAGCTTTTGTGAGAGAGACAGTGAAGTGTAGGGCTGATCTGATGTAGATAGCCACCCCTCTGCCTCTGGTGGGCCGGTCTTGCCTTGTGATAGTGAAACCAGGAATAGCAATGGTATTATCTGGTAGGCTGGCATTTAGCCAGGTCTCAGATAGGATGATTATGTCAGGGGCATGGTGGGCAGCTAGGACCTGAAGCTGATCGAGCTTAGGGTCTAGGCTATGAATATTTAGATGGAGAAGGTGTACGCCTCAGGGGAGGAAGCCTGGGCGAGTGTCGGTGGTGGCTTTGGCTGAGGGGTTAGGTATGGGGTGGTCTGGGCCTGAGGTTAGGGTTGGGCCGGGGTTAGGGTGTATATCCCCTGCAGCCAGAAGGAGTAGAGCAATGGTTAGGTGGCAGCATAGAACCCGGAGAGACCGGGATTTTACCTTGCGCTGGCTGGGGGTGTCAGTAGGGTGCGCTGACCCATGGGGGGAGGAAAGTGGCAGGGGCCAGAGGGAGGTTGGGAGGGCTATGGTAGCTTGATCTTTCAGCAGGGCTAGCCCCAAGGAGAATCCCCTGATATCTGAGCAGAACTGGTTGCTTTATTGCTCTCATTTGTACTTAGTTCAGTCACTCCTAGTGAGAGGTTTTATTTAAACTGTTTATTTTTGGTGCAGCTATGCTATTTCAGGATTGAGACTGTTTGTAAACCCTGTGCTCACTTTTGCTTTCCTGCCATGTGTGTGACCTCCTGCAAGCCTCCTGGCCCTGTCCTGTGGTTTTCTGTTCTAGACACTGAATTTTTGAGGACAACATCACAGCTATGCTGACGTGAATTCTCCAGGACACGGCAGATCTGAAGGTGGCAGCCACACAGACTAACCGAGACCTGGTGGCCTTGGGAAAGAGAGTGGACAGCCTTTGCAACAAGGTGAGGTGGTGGGGGACAATATGCAAGTGAGACTCCAGGGACAAGATCAGACATTGTAGTACCTGCTCACCAAGGTCAGTGACCTGGGGAATAGAGTCTGCCAGAATAATCTGCGCCTGGTCAGCCTCCAGGAGTGTGAGGAGTCAGGCTCCCTCTCCTGTGCAGATTATGACTTGAACTGGATACAGCTGAGGAGAAGTAGATGGAGGAAATGGTAAAAGGCTGAAGTTCTCCGCACTGAGGTGTGGCCCGCATGAAGATCCTGGAACCACTGCTGTAGCTCTCCATCACAGCTCTCATTCAGCAGTCCATCTGTCCTAACAATCATGCCCACAAAGAACCACTATGAGTCCATTAGACCTTCAGCACCACGGGATCCCTCGTTTCATCCAGACACCGCTTCTTGCATCCCACAAGGTCACCATCAGCAGTAAAGGGAATATCTTTTGTCTTTCATACCATCTTGGGATGAGTAGGTGGCTACACCACCAGCTTTCCCTTCTCCTGCAGTGCCTCCAGTCCTGAGACATCCCTCATAGCTGCAGAAAATGTATGTAATGCACTTTGGACCCCTCTAGATGAGGTACTATATCAAATAAGATTTGCATGCTTGCTATCACTGGCTGATATTCAGGCAGACAGTGCAGGATAGACAGTGTACAGTGTCTGTCTGAATATTGCGCTATAGCAGTCAAGTGCTATTTTTAGTGCAGTGTTGGGATGGTGCCACACAAATAACCGTGACTAATTATAGGGCCACCGTTGATTATTTTTACCCTACTTCCCCCAGCAACCAGAAAATATATTTTATTGCAATGCTGTTATAAAGAAATCAGTCCCCTGGTGCAGAACAGCTGTTCTGTTCAATGTCCAAGTAACCAATGACACGGTGGCATGCATGAATGTTGAGTGGTGATGTCTTTGCTCCTAGTAAAACCTGACCAGCTGATAATTCAGCAAATTAGGTTTTACTAGGAAAAAGATGTCACCATTCATACATGTGACTGTGTCATTACCGAGAGGGACACTGAACAGAGCAAACGCTGTGCATCGGGGGACTGTTTTCTATATTACAGCATTACATTAAACAGTATTTTCATGGTGCTGGTGGGGGGAGGAAAGTGGCAGGGGCCAGAGGGAGGTTGGGAGGAGGGCTGCATGTAAAATAGGGTCTGGTCAGGTGGGGGGAGGTTGGGGAGTGTGTTTGGCATGTGGGTGGAAGGAAGGGGATAGCTATATACTGTATAAGTGATGGACAATTGTGGATGATGTCATGTTACTTATTATTAATAAACTATTCATAAACTGGCTAGGACGGGGGTTTTAGTCGGTGGAGGTGGGAAGGGGTTATAAAATTTCAGAGTATTTGGGAGGTGGAAGGGGGGAATTACACCACATAGGGTGGGGGAGGTATTTTCAATTGAAGAGTTTTTTTTTTTAAATAAATTCACTGGTGAAACTGGTCCTCCGCTGGGAAATTTGCAGTACTTTGCGAATTATGACTTTTCCAAATTTGCAAGAAGTCCAGAGTGTGTGGGTTCCCTCCCTCGATGCAACAATATGTAAAGTTTGGGGGCTGGTGGGCGAAGTCACAAAGTCAAAAAGTAGAAAGAAGCCAGCCACTCCATGAAAGTTTTGAATTTTCTTAGGTTTATTTTCCTTTTTCTTTATTACAAATAGATCCTCATACACCAACGTTTTGCCAGATATGGCTTCTTCAGGGTGGGATCTAGTATTGAACATAATTATAAAAGTATTTTTATAATCATTTTTCATATTAAATTCATATTTTTGACTTTAACTAAATTTTAAACATTCTGTAATTTTTGTTCATACCACTAAGTGGTGGGTGTGATCTATCACATTGTAAGTACTATTTCACACTCTTAAGACAGTGATTATCTTCTGACTTTATGCAATATTGTTCATGGACAACATGATGCCTTGACTGATATGCAATGCTGAATAACATCCTGAGGCATACCTGACATTCAGCTATGCATTTAGTTCATACACATCTTTGTATCTTATTCTTGACACTTTTTAGTTTCAGTTTGTTTAGTATTACTTCCTTCATATATACTTCTAGGCAGTGTTAACATGATATCATGTTAATAAATAAAGCTCCACATGAGATGTTTGTTAAGTTAAACATGGTACTTACATCATTCATTTTGCTGTTGCTAGCCTTACTTGTAGAGCAGAAAGCAGCTAACTAAAAGAAGCTACATTTTCTTATTAATTTAACACTTATCTCAGCAGGAGTCAGTGTCTATTGATATTAAGTAGACAGATACTTTATTAGAAGTAGAACAGGTCTTATTTAGGGTTAAAAAGAAAGAAAAGAAAGAAAGTCAGTGTGTGTTCTGTGCTGGAAAGGGTACTGTATCAGCTGACTTTGCTAAACCAGTAGGAGGAGAGAGAGCTTAATTGGGGGTGTGGCTTAGGCACTATAAAAGCAGGTGACTCAAATTACAACTTCCTGTTGCTAGCCTTTTTTCTTACTAATTGCCCTCCATCCCACCCTTAGCCAGTTCTACTTTTATAGCCACTGGATTTGACTGTCAACAGGAACTTCCTGTTTGGCAGTAGGAAAGGAAGGATCATAGAGAAACATTGGTTTTGTCAATCCTAAAGGAAAAAAGTAGCTCACTCTCCCCCCCAGCTGCTGGTGGTCTGACATTGAGCAAGGAAGAAGGAGGCTACTGAAAAAGATAGGAAGTTGCCTTCCCAGAACAGGAAGGGTGAGAGTTGTAAGGAGAGGAGAGAGTAAGCATACAGAGAAACAGGAGAGGGGACACAAAATAAGACATGATAGGAGTGGTGTAGTGCAATGGCTGTGGGGCAGCAGTGTTCCGGGAGACATTCTGGAGGCTGCAATACTGCCCTATTTTCAGGCACCTCTCTGGTCTGAGAGAGGAGGTTGCCTGTCTCCAGGCTGACCTGGCTAGGATTCATGAAACCTTCTCCCCCACCCAGGGACCACCAGGGCCAATGCCACTGCCTCAGAGGTTGCCAAGAAAGAGGAGAGGCTGGACCAGGGTGGGCTCAGGGACGGAAGGAGAGGGTGGTGGAACAGATTTGCATCCCTCCAGCTGTACCTCTCCACAATTCATTCGCTCTTCTGGTGGACAGTGGTTCCTCTATGGAGGCACCTGCAGTGGAGACCAAGGAGGATGCTGGGAACCTTCACAAAGAAGACCCACAGGAGGGTGGCATGGGACCCCACAGGGGAAGGAAACAACTCCTGGTGGGGGACTCAATCATTGGGGGTAGAAATGGGGGAGGAAGGGGAGAGGGAGGTAAGGTGCCTTCCTGGCACCACGGCTTGGAGGGACAGGAAGCGAATCCTCAGAATTGTGGGAGGAGCTGCACGAGGGAGGGACCTGGATGTCATTGTCCACCTAGGGACAAATGACCTGGCTAGGAATGGGATCAGAGCAGTGCAAGAGGAGTTTGTAGAGTTGGGGAGGGGCCTTAGACAAGTAGCGCATACGGTAACCTTCTCGGAGGTGCTGCCTGTCTATGTCAAGGGTGATGCTAGAGCACTTCTCACCAGGGAATTCAATGAGTGGTTGAAAAACTGGTGTGGAGCTCAGGGTTTTGGCTTCATTGGGGACTGGGTAGCCATCTGGAGGGATGCAGACCTATACTGGTGCGATGGTCTGCATCTGTCCAAGGGGGAAACCAGGATCCTAGGTGAGAGGTTTAAATGCTTCATTGGCAAGCATTTAAACTAGCCAAGGGGGGAGGCACTGAAAAGGTGCAGGGAAATCCTAGCCTCCCCCCACAGAACATGGTAATTAGTGAGGTAAACACCAAGGTAGAGAAGTTATTAGGGAGCAGGACAGCTGCAAATGTAAAAAAGGCAAAGGCAGTAAGGACAGGAATGGGGCTAAAATGGGTAAGGCTATCAAAAGTGGAGGGTGATGAGTACCAATACCACAGTCTGTGTAACAAGCCCTGAACTAGTGGCCTTGATGGAAGAGGGTTGCCTGGATATTGTGGCAGTCACAGAAACATGGTACACAGAGAACCATGACTGGGATGTCAACATACCGGATACACAATCTACAGGAGGGACAGGGAGGGTAAAAGAGGAGGAGGAGTAGCTCTCTATGTAAAGGAAGGAATCAAAGCAATAGAACTAAAGAGTAAACAGGAGCAGATGAGGCACTCTGGGTCACCCTGGAGACAGGAAATGGCACCAAAATCCGCATGGGGGTTGTATACAGACCCCCATCTCAGGGGAAGGGAATGGACAAGAAAATGATAGAAGGCTTCCTTAGAATGGCAGGAAAAGGGGAGATATGGGGGACCTGAATATGCCAGATGTTAACTGGAGCACCTTTGCTGCAGGCACATCCAAGAGCAGGGTCATTCTTGATGCTCTACAGGTGGCATTCCTCAGACAGCTAGTATTGGAACCCACTCAGGAGGGAGCAATCTTAGACCTGGTACTCTCAAATGGGGACGGAGAAAGAATCTCAGATTTAGAAGTGGGTAGCCATCTGGGAACAAGCGACCACCAAACAGTGTGGTTCACGATAAACACAGCTATACAATCATGCCATACAAAAGCAAGAGTATTGGACTTTAGGAGGGCTGACTTTGGGAAAATGAGAGAGTGCCTCAGAAAAGCACTAGCAAACAGGCAAGAAGGAGGGGTGGAGGAACAATCAGGAGTAATCAAAACAGCCATCACAGAGGCAACAAGCCTTTGTGTAAAGCAAATCAACAAAACACAACAAAGGAAAAAAATGCTATGGTTCTCAAAAGAGGTGGCAGGGAAGGTTAAGGAGAAAAGGATAGCATTCAGAAATATAAGGAAACACAGAAGGAGCAGGACATAGAACTTTATCAGTTAAAGCAGAAAGAGGCTGGGAAGGCAGTCAGAGTAGCAAAGGCCCAAACCGAGGAAAGGATAGCCAATTCTGTTAAGAAGGGGGATAAGACCTTTTATAGGTACATTAGGGAGCGAAGAAAGACCAAAGGAGGGATACTGAGGCTTAATAAAGGGGAGGGAATGTGGGTAGAGGGTGATATTGAAAAAGCAGGGATACTGAACGAATATTTCTGCTCAGTATTCACAAAGGAAGAGGAGGGAGAGGTACGTAAACCAAACAAGAGAAACACTCTGAAGACGGGGGTTGATACCAGTCCATTTACACTGGACTTTCTGAGGATTTGTTAGATTGGTGGCTACTCACTAAATCTGAAATCTCTACTTTGGCTAGGAGGACGTCTAAATATGCTGCAGTAACTAAATATAAGAGATATTTGTCTTTATGTATGCAGTTGGAAACTTTATATTCAGCTATACACTCACAAGGCTTATCTTTGGCAGCACAGGCACAGAATGTAAAAAAAGAAATGGCTGCACTACAGTATACTAGAGCTACTTCCCTGTTACATGAACATAGGGTTTGTTCTGCTAATAAATCTGCTTTGGGAGATGTTTTGGATTGTAGTCATAGGCGTTCTGCAGATCGCCTTCTGACTGAAGTTGTGGATACTGCTGGTACTAGTTACACTGCATTTCTGGATATCTTGTGAGTAGTCTCCTCACATTTTTCAGACTTTATGCTGTATCTCCAGTGGATAACGCTGGTGTAGAACAATTCCTTTCCTCTCTCCAAATTGCCCCTTGTTCTGATATACTATTACGGGCTTTAGTTGCTCCGATTAGTGTTGATGAGGTTAAAAGGGAAATTTTCCATTTACAGAATAACACAGGACCTGTTATTGATGTCTTGCCTGTGGAATTTTATAAAACCTGTATTCCTTTGGTTTGTGATGTGCTCACAGTAGTGTTTAATTGGGTTTTGCAACATCACACTCTCGATTTCCATTTTTGTACTTCAATTCAGATTTTGTTATATAAGAAAGGTGATAGAACTTTACTTTCCAATTGGAGGCCTTTAAGTCTCCGTAATACGGATTTTAAAATTTTAATGAAAATATTGAATACCAGATTGTTGTCCATAGCTCCACACCTGATTTCCCTACACCAATCCTGTTCAGTACCTGGCAGATCTATCTATAATAATCTCCTTTTGCTTCGGGAACTAATACAGCTTGGTAAAGTTGATGTAATAAAGGGTTTTCTTATGTCCATGGATTAACAGAGGGCCTTTGATCAGGTCCCACATAGTTATTTGTTTCAGGTTTTATGAACCTATGGAGTTCCTGATCACTTTATAACCTGGATTGCTTTGCTTTATAGTCATGCTTATGCTATGCCCTTGGTAAATGGTTATTTGGGTTCCTATATCACTATTCGTCGGGAGTGAGACAAGGCTGCCCTCTGAGTCCATTGCTTTATGTTCTTAGTTTGGATCCACTTTTACATACAATTGCCCAAGATGTTCAGATTCTTGGTATTGCTTCCCCTCATAGTACCCTTGAGGCCAAAATTTCGGCTTATGCTGATGATGTCTGTGTCTTTGTTGCTGATTTGACCTCTGGAAAAAAGGTGTTACATCATATTTCTAATTTTTCGGATGTTGCAGGTTCCTCCCTTAATAAATCTAAGAGTTTTTTTTATCCTCTGCATGGTACTATGTTGAAGAACTTCAAGTGGTGAGTGGTATAACTGTTGTAGAGTAAGGTGACATCTGGCATGCCATAAATGAAACTTGAACATAGCGAACAGCAGCCATACTACACCTGCATCCAACAAAGTAGAATGTAGCAAAAAACCTCCCACAACTTCCAGATATGTAACAGCCAGCCAGAAAGGCTGGCTCCAACGGGCAGAAAGGGTCATCCAGAATTCTTGCACAAAGGGGCAGGAAACAAAAAAATGGGACATTGTTTCCTCCTGATTAATGCAAGTATCCCTCAGACAAGTATGTTCAGCAACTATTTTATGCTTTAAATTCCCCCTAACATTGAGACGCCCATGACAACTAAGCCATAAAACATCCCATAATCTAGGTGGAATCCATTTATCTACCAAACTTCTAAGGAGGTTATCAACGTGACCATCTGGTACATCCTTAAAAATGGGGACTATGGAATGTGCTTTAGACTGTGGGACATCATAAATATATTTGAGTGATTTGCAATACACATGGGCCGGAAATAACTTCCATCTATTAAGTTTCGATATCACAGGTCTGACATAAATTGGGTAACTAGAAGTGTGTAAATTTTTCTGGCTAATACCTGGCCACTCTGAGGACAATTTATGTAACCAACCATATGCATAAATCACCCATAACACAGAGTGTGGACGACTAAAGTTTAGTAAATTCCAATGAAAAAAAATACTATAGTAAAAAGTAATCGGATTCACACAATTCAAACCACCCTGTGCAATAGGAAGATACAACACATCTCTTTTAATGGGATTTAGGTGACTCCACCAAATAATTTGAAAAAAAAAAGACCCAATAAAGTGGCTTCCAAACCAGAAGGAATGGGGTATAAAAATTGAGGGAGAAGTAAAGATTTAGTAATGACAACCTTTTTCTGTTTAGTTTGTTGCCAAGACTTCCATAATCTGATTCTGGACTGAACTGCCTCAATTTTAGCTGACCAATTAAGTAACGCATTATCACCTTTACCAAAATCAATACCTAAAATTCGGACTGGGCCCAGAACAACAGGAACACCTTGCAACTCCGTAACTTCAGGAATGGCAGTATGCAGAGGTCATAGCAAGTTAATACTCCTAAGATAATTACTAGTTACTTTTTTGACAAAAAATAAAATTAAAATTAAAAAATGAACCCAGAGGTCACAGGTGCTCAGGAGGTCATGTAGAGAAACAGTGGAACATCCAGGGGAATGAGTTCTGTTGTTTCTCCAGATAAACTCCTGAGCACCTGTGACTTCCAGGTTCATTTTTTTATTTTAATTTTATTTTTGTCAAAAAAGTACCTAGTAATCACCCTTAGGAATATTAACTTGCTATGACACAGAACATAGAAATGTGCATCTGCACATTGTTAGTCTTAACTTATCTTTCTTTGCTTGTGACGTTGCCCAGTGACAGTCCTAGTCTCCCACATAACTGTAGGTACAAATGATACTGAACTCAGCATAAAAAAGTGTGATGTGCACTTAGAAATCAGAAACACATTACCAAGTTTCATCTAACCTTGATGTGTGTATAGATGCCAATGTTATTACAAAAACACCAGGTCTTTCAATACAAACCCTGGCATAATACAGGGTAGTTTAAAAGCAACGAATGACTAATTAGTCACTACTTAAAACTGAGTTAAATATTATCTGTATAAAACACATGGTAGGGGCTTGACCAGATACTGCCATCCTGCATGGTCCATGCATTCATCAAATACACTGAGGCAGCCATGGGGCAGAAAGCACCCACTAAACCTTTGGGATTGGTGAGTTGAGTACTGTTGCCTAGCAGTGGTACTCTGACCAGGTGAGTGCTGAAATCCCGCGGAACTTCCTGGTCTTAGCAACTCCACCCCTTGGCCCCTCCTGATATAAAAATGATGCAAGACCCACACACAGTGCAGTCCTTGCTCTCTGAAGCACATGCAGACAGAACTCCCTGGAGGTAGGCCACACCGTCAGCTATTTGTTACTTGTTTATGATGAAACACTGTAACCAGCAATTTTAAAACTTAGTATTGTCTTCCATACAGCTTTCCAGACTTGGGGCTTAACACTGACCACTGCAACACATATGTGATGCAGTTAGGGAAAAATAGGTAAGTGTCAGTTCTTTTCACACTCAGTATGGCATTTCTAACTGTTGAAACTATGGCTACACAATGTAATGTAACAAACTTTACTATGCAGTCAGATAACTAAAAACGTTTGTATTTTATCACCTAGTGTGGAACACTCTTCTCATGATAAAGCACTGAAATCACAAGTTGCTTAAACTAAGTGCTAAGTGAGTAAACACCAGCCAACATTGTATGATAGTGTAGCATATGATATAACTCAAAAGGAAACAAATGCTTGGTTATATCCACTAGTTTCAGCTCTTTAGTAGAAAAAAATACACCTACTTTAAAAGTAGAAAATAAGACTAACTCAGCTGTAAGCCCTTTAAGCAAAGTGTGAAATGAGTAAACTCCAGCCAGCATTATCTGATATTAAAGTGTATGAAACATAAGGAAACTAACATGGTGTTATATCCACTTGTTGCAGCACTAAAATAGGAGAGGCTGTACCTATTTTAAAAGGACAAAATAAGATTGATTCATTCTCAAACAGGTCAGAATTCCTTACTACCTAATTAAGCATACTGGGCTACGGGTCACGTGATGAGCGAGCAATGGAGTAGACGTCTCTGTCAGCGCTCCCGAGCCCCGCTGTAAAGTTTATTTCTGTCGCGCTTGTCTAGATTCCCTACGTAGTCAGAAACGCTTGGTGGGACACCTGATTTGTTACTGCTGCATGCGAAGAATCGATCGGGTTGTTCGGAGGTTTGGGGAGCCAGTATTGTGTTGCCGGTACAGTGCGCAGTAGGAGAGGCCGAGATGGAGCAAGGAGCCTCAAGCCTCTGGCAGCCAGAACCCCAGCGACCAAGTGGTCTAAACCTCACTCGCCAGATTTGGAGGTATCGGAGACTGGAAGGCGGAGGGCCAGGAGGAACGATCAACAGCTGAGGACATCATGGAGATTAAACAGCTCCTTAAAGGGCTGGTATCTGATTTTTCGGTTTTGAAACCGGCATTGCAGGCTCTTACACAGCGAGTTGGCGATGTGGAAGTCAGGATGGCATCGCAGGAAAAAAAAGTAGGCACCATTGACCAGGAAGTGGTCCACTTGAAAAGGCAGGTCAAGAAATTGGAAGGCCGGCTGGAGATCAGGCGAGCGTGGGAATAACCTAACAGTGGCGGGGCTCCTGAAAGATCAGAGGGAATGGATTGTGTGACTTTAATGCAGGAGCTGTTGCTGAAGCTGTTTGGGCTCACCCTGTTCGGCGATGCTTATAATCTCGAGAGGGCCCATCATGCATTGAGGGAGACCTCCACCGGGAGCTCTCCGCCCGAGTCAAGATATGGCTTTGAACTATAAGGAGAAAATCCATGTTCTAAATAAGGCTAAAGCTAATAGAAATGTATTTTGGCAAGGGGCCTCTCTCTGGCTTTTCCAGGACTTGGTTCCCTCAGTGAGGGAGAAGCAGAAGGCATACAGTAACATTAAAAAAAAGTTGTATATGGCAGGACTGAAATTCGGGCTCCAGTATCCAGCTACTTTGGTGGTTAAACTCACAAGTGGAGATAGAAGGTACTCTACTGTGGAGGAAGCTCTTGAGAGTCTTAAAGTGGAACCGCCGGACTTCTTTAAATCGGGGACCTGAAGGAGAAGAACGGGCTGGGAAACTATCCATAAGATGACGAGAATTGGAACTTGAATGGGAACTTAAATAACACTGTGGACTCCTGAGAATGCTGAGAAGAAGCTTATCAGGCTTGGCGTTTCCTCACCCCCCTTTTTTTTTTTTCTTTCCTTCTCCCTGTTGTTTTTTTTCTTCCCTAAGGGGGATTTGTAATGTTGATTAACCTACTGCAGCAGACTATTTTAATGGGAGGATCTAAACTATTGACATTGGCCCCCTGAAAAATTTTAAAGGAAAGGGATGGTATCAAGAGAATAGGGGTAGAAAAGCTTTTGTGGGTAATATGGGGTTTGGGAGGCCACTAGGCATCTCACGAGCCAACTCCACACACGCTCCGGCAGATTAGGGAGGGACATCGGAGGACCGGGGCAGTATCAAGGGTGTTTTGAGGGGGAGGAAAGAGAGTAATCCACGATTGGCAACTCAAGAAAAGTTGACAATATGGGGAAGGGGATTAAGGCTGTAGATGTAGTAGATGGGGCTACTTAAAATTTTATCTTGGAATGTGAAAGGTCTCCAAAGTAGGAAGAAAAGGCTGGTAGTACTTAGATATATTGGCCAGATGGGGATACATGTTGCTGCGCTTCAAGAAACTCACCTTTTGACTGAGGAATCACACTTACTTAGGAAAGGTTGGGTAGGTACAGTCGTAGGACTGGGAAATGCGAAGCCTCGGGTGGGTAGTGATACTTGTCCGGAAGGGGTGTCCCTACACAATTGGGTCCACCTTTGTTAGGGAAGATGGTAGAGGTTATATACGATAGGCTCTTTTTGGGGTTTCCACTGGTCTGTGCCTCTATTTATGGGCCCACACCAGCTAAGTCAGAATTTTTGCCTCATTGAGGCGGATATGGTTACACTCCTTATAGGCCGTTAGTCTTGGCAGGAGATTGAACGTTTGTGTTGACAATAGGATTGACAGAAACCTCCTCTCAACAAAGGGCCTACTCCACCGCAGCTAGCTATACAGATTTTGGAAGTTACAGCATTAGCTGACCCATACAGGGTTTACAGAGCTGAGGGACTGAGTTGACATTTTATTCTGGAGTGCATAAGACTTTCTCAAGGATTGACTTCTTTGGTCAATAGGAAGTTTTAAAGGGTCATAGGGATTTATACTTATGAGAACACTTTCTGACCACTCCCAATACAAATGGTATGGAAGATGGATCATATTCTCTAAAACCATATCGGTGGCGTCTAGACGATAGGCTATTAATGATGAGCAACTTGGCAACTAGTTTGGAAGGTAAACTTAAAGAAATTATTCGAGATCAAATCCCAAACCCTTAGCAACAGGAATTTGTTTGCCTGCATGCAAAGTTTTGTATGCGGGATGGGCTCAAGAATACTCTGCTAGGTACAATAAGCTTACTAGGGCTCGGAAGAATTCATAATGGGGGCCATTAAGTCCTTGTCTCCTTTGGAGGGATCCTCTAAGGAGATCGACAGAGAGCTAAGAGAACTGAAAGAGGAATTTAAAGGGATCTGGTATTATAGGGCAGACCGATGGCTGGAGAGGTTGAATGCTAAATATTTGCTGCAGGGAGATATACCAAGTCGGTTATTGGCTCATCGGATTAAGGAGTGGGAGGCTGAAAGGACGATTGTGACAGTGCAGTTCGGAGACCAGATGATCTCAGAGCCTCAGCAGTTGGCTGACGCCTTTGCGGACTATTATGCTGCGTTATATCAGGTGGGGGCCCCTAAGTCAGTGATTGAGATTAGTGGGTTCTTAGATCAAATACCCTACCTAGACTTACTCTGAACAGGCCCGTGCTCTGGCTGCCCCAATATCAGAATTGGAAATACTTGAGGTTATCAAAGATCTACCAAATGGGAAGGCACCAGGGCCTGATGGCCTTTCGGCTAAATTTTATAAAGTCCATGCAGAGACGATTACACCCTTACTGAAAGAACATTTTTTAGCTATTATGAGTGAAGGGGTTCCCCATCCTCCACTTTACCAAGCTTATATTGTGCTGATTCCGAAGCCAGATAAACCCAGGCATCTACCAGGTAATTACAGGCCCATAGCCTTAATGAATCAAGATATGAAGATACTCACAAAAATCTTGGCCAATAGGGTTTTGAAAGTTGCCCCTTTATTGATTAGCCAAGAACAAGTAGGGTTTATGCCGGGGAGGGGGGCCCAAGATGCTCTGAGGAAACTTCATCATATCCTAGAGAGAGCGGCGATTCTGAATCTGCTATGGCTTTAATAGCTTGGATGCTGAGAAGGCATTCGATCGGGTTTCCCATCAATTTTTTATTTCTTACAATGGAGAGAATGGGATTCCCAGAGGAGCTTTTGGTAGGACTTAGAAATCTGTATAAAGCCCCTACAGCCCGAATTTTGTGTAATGGCTATCTTTCTAAGGAGGTTTCCCTCCAGAACGGGACAAGGCAGGGCTGTCCATTGTCACTATCTTATTTAACCTCTACCTTGAGCCCTTGTTGAGATTTTGGGGATGGAATCAGGAGCACAGGGATTGAAGTTGTGGGCTTGAGCTTAAATTATCGGTATTTGCTGATGATATTTTGCTTCATTTAGCCAATCCAGCTGAAAGCTTTCAGAGGGCTTTGAAATTATTGAGAACTTTTCGAGGGTGTCTAATTATAAATTGAATTTGTCTAAAACTCAGGTTCTCCCACTCACAGCTCATACTCATAGGGCCGACTTCATCATTTTCGGATTAATTGGGCTCCGGATAAAATTAAGTATTTGGGGATATGGATTCTGATAGATCCGCAGTTGGGGTGGAAGAAAATGTGGATGGATCGTAGTCAAAATAAAGCAAGATATTGAAAGGTGGAGGAGGCTTCTAAATTTCACTGCCAGAATGGGTCTAATTAAAATGAACCTCCTGCCTCGACTGCTTTATCCGATTTGTCTTTCTCCTTATTGTATCCCCAAGAGCAAGTTCACTTATATTCAAAGGATTATTCTGGAATTCCTTTGGAGCTCTAAACCTGCTAGGAAAAATAAGTTGTGTTACGCCTCCCCATCAGGAGGGAGGCATGCAGGTTCCAGGTCTGATGTTATACTATGTTGCAGGACAACTTGGGTATATGGGCGATGGGACAGACAGGGGATAATGAGGTATATATTCCAACTTGGTTGCGATTAAAAACTTGTTCTGGAGGGCTAAAGCTCTCCCAAATGCCCTTCTATATGGGACCGGTGACTTTGCCAGGTATCAGCAACCAATCTCCAATATATAAATCAGTTAAAGCATGGTGGGAGTGGTTATCTCGGGGCAAAGGAGAATACAAAGAGGGCTAGGGACCAGCCGATAGTGGAAATCCTAATTTTCAACTGGGAACCGGTGTTGAGTGGGCAATGGAGGCCATTGTTATTGGACTTTAAAGTAACAGATTGTATGGATGCAATGGGTGCACCTGCCTAAGCCATCTCGAGATTGGGACTTTTAAAAGATTCAGTTAACTACCTCTTGCAAAAATTTATAGAGCATATAACAGAAGGGAAAATCAAGTTTTACATGGGAGCAGTTAAAGAATCTGGATCTTCATGTCATCCCTTGTCTAAAGTATATAAGATTTTTCTGGATTTTGTTGGTATCGGTACTGGAAATAGGACTCTATACTGGGATAGGGTTTTATCCCCTGAGAATTGATTGATTGAAGTGTGGAAATATAAGAAATACCAGCCCATTCCAAAATATACTACTATGCAATTTTTATTTGTTCAAACATCTACTACACTCCAGCTAAATTGTGTTCTAGTAAACTAAGACAGACAGATCGATGTTTCCATGTGACCGGGACCTGAGATCTACTACATGTTTTGTGGTTTTGCTCTAGGATTCAACCACTATGGGTCCAGATTAAAGAAAAATGGACCCGTATTAAATTATGGAGTATATCTGCCCTGAAATATGCATACTTGGGGACATGGGTAGAATATCATCGAATCTTGCTAAGTGCCATGTATCTCTTTATCAGCAGTGGTCAAAGCTTTTGTTCTTAAGCATTGGAAAGATGATAACATTTATACTTATGACCAATGGTTGGGGACTTTCTCCAAATCTTGGAGAGACTTAAGCAGAATATGGGTGGAAGGGAATAAGACAATATTTGACAAGAAATGGGAGCCCTGAGGCAGTGTACCATTGCTGTGGAAACGTCCTCGGTCCGGATCTGTCTGTCTGAAGAGTAGTACCTGGTCTAGTTTTCATAAGACCAACCTTGGGAGCGCCGTTATAGATGAAATGGTGCTTAAATGTTGAGAAGTTACGCATCTCTTTATATATATATCTCACATTTGGTTGGAGGTTAAGCTTAAAGGTTTGGTCTTTCTGGGTTGGGGGGTCGGGATTCTCTCTCTTTCCTAGGGGCACAGTTACTCAGGGTCAGACGTAAATAGCATCTGAACTTACATGATGGTTGTGAGGGAAATGTGAGTAAGAATGGTCTGCTATTTTTACGAATATTTTGATGTAACTGTGCATGTATATAGTTGTGGGGTTGTACATAGTTTCCACTTCCAGTTTGGGGAGGTGGGCCCGGGGTAATGCCTTGGGTTGTATGTGTATATGTCTTTGTCTTGGATATTAATGCATAATTTCAATAAAGAAGGTTGCAAAAAAAAAGCATACTTGGCTACCTAAGAACTAGCTAATTGACAGATCACACCAATAATCTCTCTTTGACTATATAGATGGTATCCCAGTATTGCAAAGCAGCTAGAATGTATCAGAAAAGTATCACAGTATTGCAGTCTTAGATAGAGGTATGTAAAACAACTTTGTGTGTGAAGAAAGAATATAGATATATGCATGAACTAGAATGACAAAACCTGAATTGTCCCACAGAGTGGAATGATGTAATTAGACTGTACCATGTTTAGCTTAACAAACATCTCATGTGGAGCTTTATTTGATTAACATATCATTTTAACACTGCCTAGAAGTATATATGAAGGAAGTAACAGTAAACAAACTGAAACTAAAGTGTCAAGAATAAGATACAAAGATGTGTATGAACTAAATGCATAGCTGAATGTCAGGTGTGCCTCAGGATGTTATTCAGCATTACGTATCAGTCAAGGCATCATGTTGTCCATGAACAACATTGCATTAAGTCAGAAGAAAATCACTGTATTAAGAGTATGAAATAGTATTTACAATGTGATAGATGACACCAACCCCTTAGTGGTATGAACAAAAATTACAGAATGTTTAAAATGTAGTTAAAGTAAAAATTATGAATTTAATATAAAAAATGATTTTAAATATACTTTATAATTATGTTCAATATTAGATCCCCACCCTGAAGAAGCCATATCTGGCTAAATGTTGATGTATGAGGATCTATTTGTAATAAAGAAAAAGGAAAAATAAACCTAAGAAAATTCAAAACTTTCATGGAGTGGCTGGCTTCTTTCTACTTTTTGACTTTGTGACTTTGCCCACCAGCCCCTGAACTTTACATATTGTTGCATCGAGGGAGGGAACCCACACACTCTGGACTTCTTGCTGATGAACTGTGAACCAAGCGAAAGGTTCACTCTGTGGATGGACTCCCAGCTTATGAATTACTATTGAGCCATTTTGGACTACCCTCATAACGTTTTGGGGGGGATACTGTTACAAAGTTTGGTAAATCTATGTTATACATAGTTCATGTAACAGTGAGTAATATATCTTTACATACTTGGTCTAAGTTATAAACTATATAGCAAGTAAACATGGGTAATTTTGCTGAGGCGGGGGCAGTGCTGAGGAGAGACAGCACACATTTGGGTTCAGTGAAGCTGAGCAACTTCGATTATTCACTGCTGTTGGGGCACAGAAAAATCTTGAGGTAACAACAAATGAACAGGAACTTAAAAACAGACTGAACAATTGCAAAAAAAGGACACTAAGCTGGAATGGCATGGGATCACTTTAGAGGAATACCTAAACAATAAAAGAATCCATAGGGGTCTCAGAGTACTTATAGAACCTAACATCGGTGTACTGTCCAAAAAATTAACTGAAAGATGGGAAGGCACTAGGAACCGCTGTAGCAATGACTTTATGTATGTGATCATCAAAGCTGTGTTAGAAGGTAGGAGCACCCTAACAGATGACATCAGTAAATTGCAAGATCAACTCAAATTAGCCTCAAAGGAAGAAAAATTCAAGAAAAATCTTGAGGATATAAAAAAGACACTTTTTGAGTTCGAGGAAGACCTCAAAAAGACAAAACTAAAGAAATTTAGAAGAGATAGCAATGATTACAGGTTAGATCATGTATACAACTGGAAGGTAAAAACCAATTATAGATATACCAGAAATGAGACAGATTCAGATAGCTCTGAACATAGGACAGACAGAGTACCTCAAACTTGATCCCAACCAAAACAACCTTTTTAGATTATTGACAGCCACAAGGGAACAGACAGGACACTTACCAAGAGGACCCCCCCCCCAGGGATACTTTACTGGGTCCCAAGGGTATATACCAGAAACACATGCAAGACCACTGACAGCTTCTGGAGGAGGGCGAGGAGGTGGAGGCAGAGGGAGAGGTGGAAGATACAGGGGGTGGAGAATATAGCTATATTCAACCTCAGATACAGACAACTTTCAGATACAAAGACATGGGTGCTCAGTAGGGGACTCTCTTTCTCCCCATTCACTCCACCAGACAGATTCAGGATTCTGAGTGACCTGCATAGGTTCTTCCGGCAAATCCATTTAAAAGAGCAGTTTCACCTCCAACCCCCCCCCCACAACCCGTCCGTTAAGAATCTTAGAATAGATATGAACTATAAAGCTACCTATAATCCACAAAAGGGATGAAATCCAAATGTTGAGGCCTATATAAATCAAGTGCTTCTAGATGTGGAAACCATTTTAAGAGACAATGCAAACCCAGCACATAATTACAACTTAAGCAAAACCAAAGCGCAGGCACTGAAATATTTGGAAAAGATGACACTATAGTCATCAAGCCAACGGACAAGGGGGATGGAGTGGTCATAATGGATAAACACAAATATGAAGTTATGTGTGAAACTCTTTTAAATGTAGCCACTAACTGAAAGATTACAGGGAGCCCCCATTCAAAGAATAGTGGCAAGCCTTGATGTTATTCTTTAAACAGAACAAGAATTAGGTAATTGGCAAGAGTGGCAGGTGAAACTGCTAATAAATGACTACCCAAAAAACCCTGTTTTCTATGGACTACCCAAAATTCATAAAAATCTTGACAAACCCCCAGCCTGCCCTATAGTTTCTGGCAAAGAATCGATTTAGGAAGGACCATCCAACTTCGTTGATCACTATAAAAACCGGCTGTACCTTTGATGGATAGTTACCTATGTGACACCAATGATGTCATTGAAACCATCAAAAAAGATTTTATGAATTGTTGACTACACAGACCTTATCACAACTGATACTATGTACTGTGGATATTAAGGATCTGTACACATGCATTCCACATGAGGAAGGGCTATATATACTAGAAATCTGAATTAACAAAATAAGGGATGCACAAACTCCCCCCACTAGTACACTCATTGAATTGGCATGAGTAGTTCTGTATGAGAACTACTTTAGGTTCAAAGGGATATACTACCAACAGGCAAATGGAACTGCCATGGGCAGCACCATGGCCACCATGTACGCAAACCTATACATGGAACATTTTGAGATCCAATACTTCACAAATCCTATGTATAATCCATTCTATAAATACATTTTCAGGTATAAGAGATACATAGATCATTTGTTTTTTGTCTGGAATGGTACAATGGAGGAGTTGGAGGCCTTCCATAGGCATCTCAACTCTGTTGGTGAAAACCTGAAGTTCAGCATGCCAACTAGCAACACAGAAATCCCCTTCTTAGATCTCCTTATCTATAAAGGTACAAACACAATACAGCACTGCCTACATAGGAAGGAAACAAACAGAAACACTATCCTCCATGCCACCAGTTACCCCCCCCCACACACAATATGGAGCATACCATCTCACAGATGTTACGAGTTAAATGTAACCGCAGTGAGACAGAAACCAGACAACAAGGCTTCGCTGAAATGTCTAACAGATTCCTTAACAGGGGTTATGGCAGGAGAACTGTGAACCCAGCTGTGCAGCAAACCATATCCCCTGAGACACTGAAACAAGAAGGGAACACAATAAAGACACAGGCAAGAGAATGGTAATGCCATTAATATATTCAGGATTCGCTGACTATATCAAGAAATTGTTTATAAACACTGGGACACACTCAGGCCTACTGGGTTACCAGACTTTTATACTAAATCAGTAATTGCCTCCAGATGAGTCAACACCCTCAGGGACAGACTTGTCCACTCTGAACACAGGAGCAACAGCACTAGGCAAGGACAATTGCTACTTGGACCCCTAACACCAGGAATGAAACCGTGTGGCAGATGCTGCCATTGTAACAACACATCTAAAAAATCAGAATTCCTACATCCAAATGGGAACCAGAAATATCATATTAAGACCAACATTACATGTGACACAGATCATGTTGTTTACATTCCGACCCATCCCTGTTCTAAACACTATGTAGGAATGACAACGAGACCACTGAAGTTTAGGATTACTGAACACAAAAGTAACATTAGATCACAGAATGAAGCTTCCCCAGTAGCAGTTCATTTCACAGAGGCAGGACATAACCCCTCATCCCTCAAATTTTGGGGCATCGAACATGTTGACCAACCCCATAGGGGTGGAAACTGGACGCTGGCATTGGGGCACAGAGAGATGTATTGAATATACTCTCTCAACACCACCAGTGACAAATAGGGATTAAATGAAGATGAGAACTGGAGTGCCACTTGGTAACTTCAGTACTGAAAGCACTATCCCCAACACTGCACCCCCAGGCTCTCCGTGCCCTTCTTGCCGTTACCTTAGTTGTACACTACACATATGTCTGATATATGAAGTAGTAACAGATGAACTAATTCCCTTGGATGTTCTGTTGTTTCTCTAGATGACCTCCTGAGCATATGTGACCTTTGGGTTCATTTTTTAATTTTTATTTTATTTTTGTCAAAAAAGTACCTAGTAATAACCCTTAGGAATATTTACTTTCCATAACACAGAACATGAAATGTGCATCTGCACATTGTTAGTCTTAACATATCTTTCTTTGCTTGTGACCTTGCCCAGTGACAGTCCTAGTCTCCCACATAACTGTAGGTACAAATGATACTGAACACAGCATAAAAAAGTGTGAGGTACACGTAGAACTCAGAAACACATTACCACGTTTCATCTAACCTTGATGTGTGTATAGATGCCAATGTTATTACAAAAACACCAGGTCCTTATATTTACGTTCAATATTAGATCCCCACCCTGACGAGGCCATATCTGGCGAAACGTTGGTGTATGAGGATCTATTTGTACTAAAGAAAAAAGAAAAATAAACCTAAGAAAATTAAAAACTTTCATGGAGTGGCTGGCTTTTTTTCCTACTTTCTGACTTTCCCAAATTTGCACCAACTTTGCCAGCGAATCAAACCTCAAAACATCTCTACCTATGGGTCCCCTCTGTGTGTAGGGGTGGGTGCCAAGTGTTCAACTAAAACATCCCCTGTTTTAATCTAATACACTCAGGCTCTAGCTGTTTATAGTTCCTTTCCATTCCATTCACTCCTTAGTAGGACTGGATGGACTGTTCTTTTAAGAGTTAGAAGTAATAAACATTACCATCTGTTGGATCAGGAAGTGTATCCTACTACAGTACACCTGGACATGCAATGCAGCTCATGGGTAGGGTGAGTGGGCTCTTACTGATGCTCATTTGACCATTCTTTCACAGCTGTTCTTTTTTTTTTCCTAATCTCCTCTGATACAGTCAACAAAAGAATATTCCCTCTTAACTACTTGTTATTGTTAGGTAGTAAGTAACTGTATCTATATCTCTCTATCTCCCTTTCTATACTGTATCATCAGAGTCTTTTTTCCCATGGAATAAAAAAAAAAGACTTAGAAACATAGAAACATAGAATTTGACGGCAGATAAGGACCGCTTGGCCCACCCAGTCTGCCCATTTTCCTACCTAATGGATAAGCTGCAGATCATAGTTAACCAGCAGCCTACTTCTTCCTACCCCCACCCCCTAGAATTGCCTTATGACTGTCCCATGCATGCTTGAATTCCACAACTGTTTTTGACTCCACAACCTCCTCCGAAGACTGTTCCATGCATCCACAACCCTCTCTGTGAAAAAATACTTCCTAACATTACCTCTGAGCCGCCCCCCCATCTTCAAATTTTGTCCCCTTGTTCTTGCACACCTCTTTTTTTGAAAGATGCTACCCTCTTGGACTTTGTTGATTCCCTTGAGGTACTTGAAAGTTTCTATCATGTCCCCCCCTCCTTTCCTCAAGGCTATACATATTAAGATCCTTTAGTCTCTCTTCATATGTCTTCTGGTGCAGGCCCTGCACCATTTTAGTTGCCCTCCTCTGGACAGCTTCCATCCTGTCTATGTCTTTGCAGAGATTGGGTCTCCAGAACTGCATGCAGTACTCCAGATGGGGTCTGACCAGCTGTCTGTACAGAGGGAAAATAACTTCCTGTTTTCTACTGGTGATGCCTCTCCCATGCATCCCAGTATCCCCAGCCCTCCTTGTCCTCTCACATTGCTTGCCCACCTTTAGGTAATCTGATATGACTACCCCAGATCCCTTTCCATTTTTGTTGTTGTTAGTATCTCACCCCCATTGTGTACTCTTCCCTGGTTTTTGTTTCCAGGTGCATTACCTTGCACTTTAGCATTAAATCTAACCTGCCATACATTTGACCATTCCTCTAACCTTGCCAAGTCCCTTCTCATCCTTTCCACCCCACCTTGTGCATCAACTCTGTTGCAGATCTTTGTGCCATCTGCAAAGAGACATACTTTTCCTTCCAGTCCCTCTGCAATGTCGCTTATAAAGACATTGAAGAGGATCGGTCCTAATACTGAACCCTGCGGTACCCCACTAGTAACCCTCCTTTCTTCAGAGTGGACTCCAATTACTATTACTGTCTGTGTCCTATTCTCCAGCCAATTCTTTACCCAGGCTGTCATCTTGGGACCCACTCCCAGGCTAGCTAACTTGTATATTAATCTTTTGTGTGGGACTGTGTCAAATGCCTTGCTAAAGTCTAGGTAGGCCATGTCCACAGCCCCTCCCTGATCTACTACTTTGGTCACCCAAAGAAATCTATCAGATTCATCTGGCATGACCTTCCCGCTGTGAATCTATGCTGCCTTGGGTCCTGTGCCCTCTGGCCTCTAGATACTTGACAATTCTTTCCTTCAGAAGTGATTCCATCATTTTCCTATCACTGAGGTTAAACTAACAGGTCTGTAGTTTCCTGCTTCTGCCTTGCTCCCACTTTGTGAAGGGAATCACATCTGCCCTCCTCCAGTCCTCGGGTACTACCCCATCCTCCCATGATTTGTTAAAAAGGGTAGTCAGTGGTGTCACTAGTTCTACCCTTAGTTCTTTAGAATTCTGGGATGAATCCCATCAGGCCCCATTGCTTTGTCCACCTTCAGTTTTAAGAGTTCTTTCAGAACCTCTTTCTTCTGTAAATGGGCTGGTATCAACTTCTGTATCCAGAGTGTTTCTACTGTTTGCTTTAGGTACCTCCCCTCTTCATTTGTAAAATACTGAGCAAAATATTTGTTTAGTATCTACCTTTCACAGTCACCCTCTGCCCACCCTCCTCCCTTTATTAAGCCTCACTATCCCTCCCTTGGTCTTTTTGGCTCCTGATGTACCTATAAAAGGTTTTATCCCCTTCTTAACTGAGTTGGCTATCTTTTCCTTGGTTTGGGCCTTTGCTGTTCTGACTGCCTTCCCAGCTTCCTTGCTGTAACTGATACAGTTCTCTGTCCTGCTCCTTCTGTGATTCCTTGTACTTCCTGAATGCTTTCTTTTCTCTTGAACCTTCACTGCCACTTCCTTTGAGAACCATAGTGGTTTCTTACATTGTTTTGTTTTGTTTATTTGCTTCACACAAAGGCTTGTTACCTCTGTGATGGCAGTTTTTATTATTCCACATTGTTCTTCCACCCCTCCTTCCTGCCCATTTGCTAGTGCATTCCTTAGGCACTCACCTATTTTGGCAAAGTCAGCCCTCCTAAAGTACAGTAGTTTTGCTTTTGTATGGCTGGACTCTATTGCTGTGTTTATTGTGAACCATACTGTTCGATGGTCACTAGTTTCCCAGATGGTTACCCACTTCTACATCTGTGATCCTTTCTCCATCTCCATTTGAGAGAACCGGGTCTAAGATTGCTCCCTCTTGAGTGGGCTCCAATACTAGTTGTCTAAGGCATGCCACCTGTAGGGCATCTAGAATAACCCCACTCTTCGAAGTGGCTGCTGCAACTGCACTCCAGTTAACATCTGGCATATTCAGATCACCCATTAGCAATATCTCCCCTTTTTCTGCCATTCTAAGTATACTTTCTATCATTTCCTTGTCCATTTCCTCCCCCTGAGAAGGGGGTCTGTATAAAACCCCTGTGAGGATTGTGGTGCCATTGCCTGTCTCCAAATTGACCCACAGTGCTTCTTCTCCTCCCTGTTTACCCTTTTGTTCTGTTGCTTTGATTCCTTCCCTTATGTAAAGAGCTACTCCTCCTCCTCTTTTACCGTCCCTGTCCCTCCTGTAGATAGTGTATCCTGGTATGTTTACGTCCCTGTCATGGTTTTGTGTGTACCATGTTTCTGTGACTGCCATGATGTCCAGATGTTCCTCCTCCATCAAGGCCACTAATTCAGGAAGCTTGTTACCCAGACTACGGGCATTGGTACTCATTGCTCTCCATTTTTTGATGGCTTTACCTTCTGTTGCAGCATCCCCCACTGACCTTTCTACCTCGGGTCTTTTTCTCATTTAGTACCTTGTTTTGTAGGGAGAGGCTGGGATTTTCCTGCTGCTTATCACTGCCTCCCCCCTTGACTAGTTTAAAAGCTTGCCAATGAAGCATTTAAACAGATTGCTCAAAAGACTTGTTCCCTTCCTGGACAGATGCAGACCATCCTGCCAGTATAGGCTGGTGTCCCTCCAGGTGGAACCCCAGTCCCAATGAAGCCAAACCCCTGTGCTCCACACCATTTTTTCAACCATTCATTAAACTGCATGGTGCAGGATACCTTGCCTCACCCATGCCATTGACAGGCAGCACCTCTGAGAAGGATACTGTGTGTGCTACTTGTCTTATGCCCTCCCCAACTCTAACAAAGTCCTCCTGCACTGCTCTGATCTCATGATGAGCCGTCATTTGTCCCTAGGTGGACAATGACATCCAGCTCAGACTCCCTGCAGCTCTTCTCGTGATCCTGAGGATGCGCTTCTGTCCCTCAAGCCATGGCACCAGGCAGGCACCTTATTTCAGTTTTTCCTGCTCCCCAGTTCTATCCCCTAATAATTGGAGTCCCCACCAGGAGCTGCTTCCTTTCCTGTGGTGTCCTCTGCCTCCTTCCTGTGGGCCTCCCTTGTGACAGTTGTCCTCAGCCTCCTTAGTCTCCTCTGTGGGTGCATCCATAGGGGAGCTATGCTCCCCCAGAATGGTGTATGGATTGTGGAGTGGAACAACTGACTGGGTGTGCCTCTGTTCCACCATCCTCACCCTCCCTGAGCCCATTGTGGTCCAACTGCTGTGCTTTCTTCGCAACCTCTGAGGTAGTGGTGGTGGTGATGGCTCTGGTGCTCCCTGGATGGGGGAGGTTCCCTTCCTACTGTCCAGTGTGGCCTAGAGGAAGGTTCTCTTACTACTGTCCAGTGTGGCCTGAAGACGGGCAACTTCCTTCCTCAGGGCAGAGAGTTGTCTGCAAATAGGGCAGCATCTCAGCCTCCAGAAAGACTCCCGGAAGACTGCTACCCCACAGCCATTACATTGCACTACTTCCCACATGTTTATCTACTTTTTTTTGTGTATGTGTGTGATTGGTTTGTTATATAGAAATATATATATTATACAATGCATATGCTTATATTGTCAATGCAGTGTTAGAGGATATGACAGTGATATGCACCCTTGTACTCTTGAGGAAATGATGTCAGAACCCCAGGTATAAAGGAACTATTTCCAGGGAGGGTGGGGTGAGGGTGGGCAGGGGTTGGGCCTAAACTGTGCCCTCATGAAACAATCAGCTAAAAGCTCTGACCCACCGCTACGATGAGTGCCTTCCTGTCAGCAAGATGTCCTACACAACAATTTGACAGAGAAAATGCCCTGCTAATCAAACAGATAAAAATCCAGACATCCAAGTCAGACACAGGTAAACCTCCCCAGCCCCAAAACAGCCTGGTGGTTTGTGCTCTGAAAGCAGTCGGCCCCAAAATAAGTCAGCTGTGCTTTAAACTCTTCCTGCACTGAAAATCTTAAGAATTGGAACAACAGTAAAGCTAGACCCTCCTCCCTCTGTTGCTTGAAAGACTGTCTTTCCTGATAATTCTAAGTTCCTTATTTCACCTTTCAGTTAGAAGTAGCCTCCACCTGCAGAATATCTGCTACAAACCAAATACAATTGTAAGGTTCACCTCCCTCTGTTGTGAGAACAACTCGCTTTCTTGCAAATCCTATGTTCAGTATTGCAGCTTCCAACCAGAGGTAGCTTCACCTGAAGAATATTACCTGTTCTACTCTGTGAATACTGTACACTGTACAAGCTGGGTTGCCAGTCAAAACAGCTAAGTACAAGCATTTGTCAATGCCAAATGCTTCCTTGCATGGTTTATGTAGTAGGGGCATATTGTATTAGTTGAACTTCTGGTGGGAGGAAAAGCCTACCTGAAGTATGTTTTGACAAGCTCTCATATTTTGGACAGCATCTGAATACAGAAGCTCTGTTAAGAAGAAGGGTATGTTGAAAATGTGGGGTGCATTGCTGGCCCACCAGCACTGAGAGTTGAGGCACTGGATGCCACACCTCATGCCATGCCAGTGACCCTTATTTTGGAGTGAGCATGGGCCACTGGGGGTCAGCAGATGAGGAGAAGGATCAAGCATTCCAGGGACAGCCTTCCTTCTCTGGGGAGGGGGAGCAACCAGTTGTTGGTGCATGCCTGACCCGTAGCAGTGGCTGGCACACTGACGCTGCAGACATCTGGTCAGAGGCGGGGTAGATGCCTGATGGGGTGTATGCACGGGAGCATGCACGGCACTGTCACTGGCATCCTTGCATGCTCTGGTCCTGAAAGGGAGAAGCTAGGTGGAGAAAAGCTCATGGCAGATGACGGAGGGAACTTGCAGGTCCTGCCCCTGAATAGCCATGGCGCCGACCCCTGTACTGGATCTGGTCTTGGTGGTGGTGGCCCCCCAGTCCTGGTGGAGATGGGTCCCCCGCTGACCCCGCTGGGTTGGTAAGCCCTGGGGGTAGCTGGTTGGTGTCAGCTGGTGGATACTGGGGGACGGGGCTGGGGCTCCCTCCAGATAGAGAGGGCTGTGAAGCAGGGGCGTAAATAAAAAAAAAAAACTGTGGGATGCAGATATTTAAGATTATGAGCATGTATACTGAAATTGCAACAAATGGCCATAACTTTGTCATTTTTTCATATTCTGACCCCAAATGTTCAACATAGTCTTCTTATCACCCCACCTCATGAACCCTGATGGTGAGAACTTTCAAATTCGTGGGAAAACAGCATTCCACACTGCAGGTATGAAAACACATTATGGGCAGGATGAGAAACATAACAGCTGTGCTGTTCATAAGGTGGTGTGATAAAATAGCTATATTGAAAATTTGGCATGAAAATTTTGAAAATGACCAAAGTTACACACGTGTGTAGAAAATGTTGAACAACTGGGTGTAACTCTGCCATTTTGTAAAGTTGTTTTACCAAATTTTCAACATGGCCTTTTTGGGACACCACCTCATGAAGAGTACCACTGTCATTTTGTTCACTCATCCCAAAAGGTGATTTCACACAACAACAACGCCATTCTGCACCACAGGTGTGAAAACATGTTTTGGGCAGGATATGAAAAATGACAGCTGTATTGTTCATGAGGAGGTGTGAAAAAATGGCAATGTTGAAAATCTGCAGTGAAAATATAAAAAATTGGCAAAATTATGAGCATGTGTAGAAACTGCACAACGCACACTCATAATGCAGTCATTTTGGGGATTTTTTGCATCAAATTTTCAACATAAGCTTTTTGGAACCTCTCCTCATGAACACTGGCACTGTCATTTTGTTAATCGGTCCTGAAAGGTGATTCATGCAGCAAGCACAAAATCGCTTTTATGGACCAAGTAACAAAATGACAGTGACAGCGTTCATGAGGTGGGGTTCCAAAAACCCTATGTTGAAAATTTGGGGTCCAAATTCATAAAAATGGCTGAGATATCAACATAAGTTAAACTCCCCATTGACAGCCTTTATACAGCGCTTACCTTGATTCCTCAGTTCACAGTTCAGCTTTTGAAGAGTGCAGACATGTCCCGGTCCTCAAAAGACTGCAGCTGCTGACCTCAGTGGGTAAGGGGGGGTAGTGGGAGGTGGGTATGCAGAGGGAGGGTCGGGATGGGGGAGTGTACGGGGGAGACGATGAGGGGCCTTTTTCTTTTTTACAGGCTTTAAAAAAACATTGGGGGACAGTTTTCTTTTTATTAACAGGGAAAAAAATATTTATTTCTGGACACTGGGAGTGGGCTCCCCAGTGTCCAGGGAGGGGGGAGTTTAGATAATGCCGGCACGGGGATTGGGCACTCCGATGTCAGCATGGGGAACAGAGGGAGTGGGGCGGACAGCACACAGTAGGAGGGAGCAGGAGGAGTAATTTGGATGCTGGCAGACCAGAGGGTGCAGGGCGGGCAGCACACAGTGGGAGGGAGTGGGCAGGATCATTTGGATGTTGAGGGAACAGAGGGTGCAGGCGGAACAGAGGATGCAGGGTGGGCAGCATGCAGTGGGAGGGAGTAGGACAGTTTTATTAGATCACTGCCAGTCCAGGGCGGGAACAGAGGGTGTGGGGAGGGCAGCACACAGTAGGAGGGAGTGGGAGGGTTTCATTGCATGATGCTGAGTGCAGGGACAGGGAACGGAGGGAGCAGGGTGAACAGCATTATGTAAATGAAAGGAATGAAGCACTCTCATTGGAGCATTTCATTTCTTTCAAGTGCAGCTACTTCCCTGCTGTGAAATTCAACCACCGTCGCTCTCTGCTTGTGTGATCATTGGTCTGTCAGGGTCGGGCCCACTCTAGAGTGCTCTGCATTGGACTTGTCCCTGACACACCTCTCAAATGTCATTCTACCACAAGATGTTTCTTGCACAAGTGCAAGGAAACATAAAAAACAACTAAGTCAAAACAGCTCAGTCAAATACAGTGACTGAAGATTTCCCCCTTCTCCGAAGTATGTCCCCCACTGGAGTTGGTACATATAGGAAGTGGGTGTGGGGGGCAAAGCCCCTCTAAAAAAAAAAAAAACTTGCTGTATTTGACCAAGCTGTTTTGTATTTCATATGTTGCTGAGAATATTTGATTTTATATGTGTATTTTTGTTTTTAATATTCATTTGTACAGCGCCTTGGTGCTTGAAAGGTGCTTAATAAATAAAGTTTTATTATTATTATTATTATTATCAGCTGTTTTTGGTGATTGCTGTTTTTACTTAGCTGTTTTCACATGGTGTTGTATAGTATTTCTTTAATTGAAACAGAGTAAGCTGTCTCTCTCTCTCTCCCTCTCTCTCCCCTCCCCGCTCCCATTTCTCTCTTCAGTACTCAAAAGGGCCCAAGCACGTATGCCACCGTGGGAGGCCATGAAGGAGCTACTGATTGCTTTGCTAATTGCTGCATCATGACTCGTACTGGCCCCTTTCCCTACTCCCAGAGGGCATCACTGTCTGACTTGTTTGTTTCCCTCATTAGCAATTTTATGTTTCATAAAAATCATGAATTAAAGTATTCCCATTGATCCTCTGTGTTAATATTAGAGTTTGGTCCCTTCTCATGCACTTTGTCACATTTATTTGAATATTTATAAATAATCAGAACTAACCAGACCTAGACTAATCAGAGCTCCCCCCCAACCCGGTGTTCCAGTTCTTATTTAATAAGGGTACTGAGTTCTGCCAGCCCTACCCCTTGGTGAGCTTTGCTCAGTTCACGTTTTGTCATGTCAGAAATAAATCACTCTATTACTGTAAGTTATGGGTTACTGTCATGTTTACTAACATATTTACAGTTACACACAGGAGAACATGGCCCCTGACAGCACTCTCACTGTCAGCAATGCAGAAATAACTGAATGCTGATTCCATGATGATCTCACTCTCCATACACAAATAAACAAATTAAAAAAATAAAATCTGTTTCATAGTTCTCATTACTGGTGTTGTTTTGCTGACCATGAAAAATCCTACTGCTATGTAACCTTACCTGTGTAAGGGCCACTCCTTGTGTCTAGGGACACCAGTGTTACTTTTCATCCAGGGCCAGCTTACATTCAGAAACCTGTACTGCAACCAGCCACCACAGGCCTGGGAATTGGGGATGAGGGGAAACAGCAAGCACAAGGGCACCAAGAAAAGAGATCATACTTGAACTGAATGGCCACACATGGAGCTGAATCAAGCTGATTAGTGGTTTATTGAACCCCTTCAGACTTTACAGTTCTTTATCGGGCCACTCCCCCTACACTACCCATTCCCCCTAAAATTCATCTGGATATGGCTTACCCCAGTACATGTTTTCTTCCCCTCATTCGTACAGGACAGCTGCAGGTGTATTTTCTGCCAGCGATCGTACAGAACACATTGTTATCAGTTCCTTGCTTCTGTCAATTGGGGCCCTATGGTGAAACAGTAGCACACAGGATGATGGGCAGTGTCGCTCCCCCCAAGCAGGGTGATATACTACCCTGGGGGACTGTGATGTGGTGCCAACTGGTGACACTATAGCTGGAACCAGGAACAACTTTAACATTTACTGTAACTTCAGCACTAGTCAATTCAGCCTTTGCGTATATCTCAGATGCACCACGGGACCTTGGGCCTTTTTACCTTTGAGACAGGCTACTTCACCTGGCCCAACCTAAGTGGAACTTGGCTGACCCTGACTCTTACTAGGCACACCTTCCCAGGCCTTTACCCAATACTGTATCAAACGAACTGCATGACTTTCTGGAAGTACTTTATAGGTCCATTGTTACCTATTTTTACCTGAGCTTTCCTGGAGGTGTACTCCTGTGCTGTCATCTGCTTCTCAGCTGGGAGTGGATCTGCAAAAACCCTCGGTGACCCCTTTTGACAGGAGGTCCACAACTACTCACTGGTGTTTCCAGGGTGGGGACGGTTTTTTACAACCTCCATTGGGACAAGGTTATGGTGTTCTCTCCTGGCTGCAGTTAAGGGCAAGGAGAAGCAAGGCTTCCCTGGAGCTTCTCACACTCTCGTCCTCACTCAGACCATGTAAAAGGCACCAAGCCCCCTGAGCCCTAGCCACACTACACCACACCACCAGGTCCAGCCAGTCTACTCCATTTATAGCAAAAAGGGTGAATAACAGAGTTGTGAATATTCATATCTTGGACCACATGGCAACCCAGAAACATCAGGACACAAACACCCAGACACTCCAGGCCTGATTCATGAAGTGTTTTGGATCAGTGCAAGGGACTTGCGGCAGAGGGTTTAACGCAAAGGGTGACTTGCATCAAACTTTGTGGCAAGTGCAGTTCAGGGATGATGCCTGATGCAAACCCCTACCACAAGTCCCTTGCGCTGTATGCAACAAGTTAGACCAGCTCCCCCCAGTCTAACTTTGCGCCACTGGGGGACCCATATTATGGGGCTTGCACTAAAGTTTTGGTGCAAGCTGCCATAAAGTGAGGAAACTGTTGCAACTGCACCAGCCCTTCATGAATCGGGTTGAGTTGCAAAAGAGCTTTGGCGCAGCTGCACTAAACACTGCAGATGGCACCGGGCTTGGCACAAGCGCTGCATCAACCTTCATGAATCTGGCCTCCTGTCTTCAGGTGAGACCCAGCAGGAAACAACTGTCAGAGACCAGTTAACCCTTCAAGTGCTTGCTTGTAACCTGCTTTGAGCTTGGGAGGAGAGAGAGGCTGCTTACTCCTGCTTATACTAGGAAAATGACAGCTATTCACGCTGCCACAGATAAACCTGAGGCTCTTGCTCCACATGAGGCCTTCATTATGTGCGTGTAGATGAACATTTTACCAGCTGAATTGTGTTGAATTTTGAATTCCTTTATTACATGGTAAACTATACATCTTTGGACTGTGGAGAAAGAGAGATAGAGAAAAGAAACAGGTATGAAGAAGGGAGGCAATAATATAAACAAATAGAGGAAATGTAGGAAAGCCCAGTTAAATGGGTACTGTAGAAGCAGACCTAAACTGCTTGAAGCAAGTCCTGAAGTTCACAATAGCACAGGCATTTCAATCAGGGATGGGTGAACCTGTTTGGCAGAAATTTACCCCACCCATCACACAAACAGCCTAACAGTTTCACAGTTCTGAACACATTTCCATAAAAAATAGTGTATTGTTCTGACATGCAAACTAGGTAACTATTTATTCAATAATCCCGAGCAACTGGTTTCATGCTTGTGTAACATATGTAATCTTTAGCTGTTCGCCTCTCTGTCCGTGGGATATACCACCCTGGAGTGGTACGAAGGCAAGGAACCCTAGAAGAGGGTTCCACTCCTAGAGGTGCTGTGGGAGTGATTCCCTTTAGCTAAAGGTACTTTAGGAAGAAGCCCACAGGAGAGAGTGGCATGCCGCTGGATGAGGAGGGTTGGATGGACGGGCAATGAAAAAATGTTCATGTGCATGGGGAGACCTATACATAGGTCAGACTGAGCACTGTGGACCCTCTCATGGGTCTTGATTGGATGAGAGCTGACAGCAAGTGACCTGTACATAGGTCAGGCTGAGCAATATGGACCCTCTCGTGGGTCTAGGTAAGGCAAATAGCAGTTGTCAACCACAGGAATGCATGCCAACCAAGTCCATTAGAAAGCCAAATTGGGAGTGAATTGGATTGTATATTATGAGTAAAAGAACAGCAAGGCCAGGTGAAGCCCGGGGCCGATGGTTGGAGAGGAGGAAGCTGTGAAGCCAGTTAGGAAGGAGGATGCTGCAAAGCCAGTATGGTAGGAGGTGTGGTTTGAAGCAAGTAAACATGATATGCTCTCAGACTTGGAAGGGGATGCTGGTATTGAAAGGGGAGAGGTCCTGGAATGAACAGACTTGCAAGCTGATTGCGTTAGTGCCACGATGGCTGGTATATAAGCAATACTGGTAGTGCAAGGGACAGGAAGGCTAAGAGGATTGCAAGGGACAGGAAGGCTGGGATGACTGTGCAAATCAGGTGCAGATTGGCAGGGAAAGGATGGTAGAAGGCTGCGTGGAGCCAGCTGCACTAAGGTAGAGAGTTGCCTGGAAAAGCTGGTTGCGGAATGCCATAAAGGCTGTATGGAGCAGCAACAGGAGGCTGGGTGAGCTAGGGGCTGCAACAGCATGGCACATATAAAACTGTTCCCACTCTCAGGGGCCAAGATGCCCACCACTATTTCTCAGTCCCCCACCATAGGAAAAACAAAGAAGCAACAAACGGGACACCCTAACATCAAGCAGTTAAGTAAACCAGGAGGATAACATAATGGAGTAATTACCAGCAGCTGGGGCTGGGATAACATGCTGGACGATAGCTGTGCAGCTAAGCAGATAGGCTCAAGAGTAAAGTATGTAGCAGCTAATTAATACGGTTAAATAAATAATTGTCAGCAGTTGTGGCTAAGCTGAGATGCCCTGGAGAAAAGTACATGGTAGGCAATCCAGACTAAGTAACAGGGGAGAGAAAGGCTGGGCTAACATGTCACTGAGTAAGTACACAGGAGGCAAGTAATGATGGCTATGCATAGCTGTACTGAAATGAATAGGAGCGCTGTGGAAAATGTCTGGGACAAGCAGGGAACAAGATCATAGGGTTGAGCTGCACAGGAAGTGGTAGAGAGCTGATGGACAGCATGCTGGGGTACGGAAACTGGAGGGAGGTAATTGTGCAGGGAGCAAGGTGCTGTCCGGTGGAAGTGAGGATGAAATAGCTACCAGCAGCTGGACAGATGGCTCAGGTGCATTGCCGACTGTGCTGTCTTCCTCTGTCCCCACCAGCACTCCACTTCCCCCCCCATGGCTTGGTGCAGCCCCACAACTCACTCCAAGGAAGCAGTAACATCCTGAGCTCCCCGACACGGTGAACAGGAGTGTAGAAGCCAAAAGCAGAGAGGAGCATTTGTGAGGAGACAGGAGGGAATGAGCCCGGAGGGGGGACAATGGAAGGAGATGCCACCAGGGCGAGGAAGGACTGGGGAAACAAAGCAGCATGGGAAGCCAACACAGGACAAGAAGAGGGAGTGCCCACCACTGGGCAGGCAAAAGGGGAAGGAGTGAGGGGGAGCGAACAGGGGGAGCAAGACAAGAGGGTGGTCGGAGGTGCAGAGATAGGGACCAGCACCAAAGGGAAGAGAAACGGATGAGGGAAGAAGTGGCACCTCCAGCAACAAGAAAAAAATGCTCATGTGCAGCGGGAGGAGGAGCAGCCCTTAAATGGGCCGAATGGGAGGTGTGGCCAGTTGTACCGCCCTCTTGAACCACAGGCTTTAGCCCTTCAAAAAAAGTGTGCCACACAGAGTTTTTATTGTCTAATTGTTTTTAGGTACCCCTCCCCCCAAACACACCCTGTTACCAGAATACCGACTAGTTTTTGTATTGAAGGATAAAATGGTAGCATATTTTACTGAAATGTCTTTATTTTAATCTATTTCAAATAATTTCTTATTTTTACTCATTTTATTACAGATCGAAGGAGCGCTTCTTTCCTCTGCACGTAAGACAGTCTGTAAAAAGTGTCTCTTGTGCAGCTGCCCTGGAAACGGATGTGTTCAGGACAACATTTTTAAAATTATAATATATTATGGTTCGATCTCAATCAATAATATATTAATACAGCCGCTGAGGCTACTGTTAAGGTTGTAAATGTGGTGTTATGTGTATTCTTAAAGAATGCATTGTTGGGGATCTGGTGGGTTGTTATTTTGGGGCTGGTGGTGTTGTGTGTTGGTAAGTTAGAAGTGATAGGTTGGTTTGTTGCATTGCGTTCTTTTGTAATAGTGTGTGAGTGTAACCCCTAGGTGGCGCTATCCTAAGGGCTACTACCCCTGCCTGCTTGGCTAGTAGCAGGTTAAGGGGCCTGAGTTCTGAAACGGGTGCCTCCATGCGGAGAGCAGGGTTGGTAGTGGTCAAGCTAACCTGAGCACAGCCCTTCGGGACACTGTAACCCCCCCCTTTCCCATCTAGTGGCCTGAACACTGTACAATGATCACTTTCACAATACCACTGCTAATGTACACCACACAAGTACCCACACTGTTTGCACTTACCACCAGGGCTGGTTCCTCTGGCTCGACCCTGGGGACCCCCTGTAAAACAAGGTTATGCACAGCAAATAGCAACAGTACAGTACTTTGAGCACAAACTGGAACCACAGTCAGATTACATGCAGAAAAAGTTAGATCTGATTCATTCAGGGGACTTGAACAAGGGAGGGGAAAAATCAGGTTAATTAGCTTAAAGGTTATATCAATCAAGCAGTTATGCATGAGCGTTGAGTCCCCCCACACAGTCCACCTCTGGGTACCCAGGTGGAGAAGAGATGGGCTAGCCAGGACCATTGCCCGGGGTAGTAGCTGGTTGGGGCCCTGTGATGGAAAACACAACATGCACAGTACACAATATTTGTAATCCGGAGCCAGAGGGCTCAGTTCATAAAGGAAACAAAATAACAAGACAATCAGATGACACACTCAGATTAAGTTGTTGTTGCAGGGAGCTACCCTGGTATTTACGCACGATACCCAAGACTGGACACAGGCTGGACGAAAATTGAGACTGCAGGTGGTTGATCTGGAATGCCAGGAGAAGCAGGGCCCACATGAGTTGCAGAGACATCGTTCCTGTTCATGCGTAGAGCAGGGGGCTGATCCCCAGGCAGGTCTCTCGTCGATGGCTTTTCTGTGTAGTGGGTAGTCTGGCTGGGCCAGTCTGGCAAGGCTCAGACCGCATGGAGACAAATTTAGATGCAGTCCATTATGGGCTGGATACAGCTTCCAGCAAGCAGAACACAGTTCACACAGTGGGGGACTAACTCACGACCCACTAGCAGCTCATAGCACATTTACATGTAAGGGAATTCTACTGTACCAGGCAAAGCGCTCCCCGGTCACAGTCGCAAAGTATCTGCACACACTGGGAGCTTAGGGGTAGCTGGAACTCCTGACAAGCTGATCGCATTCAGCAAAATCTTCGGTCTTCTTCAGGTTGAGCCTGGCCCACTTCAGTAGCTTACTTTAGTCACACAAACTTGGATTTAGTCCAAATTAATTCTCTTTTCTCCCTCTCAGGAGCAGCACACCGACATGTAGGCCAAAAACTTAGCCTTTTCAGAGTTCTCCCATTCAAATCCACTCAGAATTGCTGCTCAGATTCACTTCAGCTCCTCCTTCTTGTTCAGCTTCCAGCTTAGATCTAACTGAAAACTGCAAGCAGCCTGGGACTTCCCCAAGATCCAAAAGATTTGGTTGACTGATTTGGCTGTCAGTCAAAGCAAGAGCTCCCCCTTCAGTTGCAAAAAAGGCACAAAAAGTTCAAACTACAGTTCCTACAGATTTTGAATTCAGACAGCTCCTGTAGTCTAGCTACATTTTAGGTCCCGCCAGTACTGATTGGTCTAATTAGCAGTCCAGGACCAAGATAGTGGAGACAAACAAAACAGTTCTTGCTGCAAAGAAAGCAGGTTAGACAAACTACATAATCATTATCACTCTAAATGATTTTCAGTAAATAGTTACATCTTTCAACAGAGCTCCTTCTCAGATTACTTAAGATGCAATCAGGCAGCTCTTAAAGAGACAGTACACAGAGGTTATACAGGCTCTGGTAATCACATTTAAACTGCTAAAACGCAGAACACCAGCCTGGTAGTGAGCATTTAGGCAAGCTCAAGGAAGACTTTTTGGGAACCCCCATTTGTAGGGGGGGTTACATGAGTGTTTTGTGGGTGTGTGGTTAGGCATTAGGAGTGAGTGTGAGGGGTTTTATATACTATTATTGGGTGAAGGAGATTTTGTTGTGGATGAGAGGTGTTTTTAAGTGATATTATTAGTTAGGATCTGGGATATGTTGCCTGCTGTTGACCACAAGGGTCAGTTGCTCCCCATTCCTGCTCCAGCATCTGCACCCTTTTTGTGCCCCCCACCTATGCAGCCTACTGATGATGAAGGGAGCTGGTGATCGGGAGGAGGTGGCTTGGGGAGGGCTGATGAGAAGGATGCCATTAGGGTTGTAAGGACCAGAAGATGTCCAGGGGTGAAATGGGGCTTGTGAGAGGTTAGACATGTTTAGTCCCCATAACCAGGGATACCACCAGTCTAAATGGGCAAGTAGCTGGGGGGTTGGCTGCCACCATTTGTTGTCTTTGAGCTGTGCTGTGCAATGCTAGATTGATGAGGAATAAGCCTGCTGTTATGGCGGACCTTACGTCCTCTGTTGATCTGGTTTGCATTATAAAGACCTGAAGAAGTTGCAGGAACTCAGCACTTACTCCAAACACAGCATATTTTTCATTTACAAAATGTATTGTGGTAAGGAATCCTGGTAAAAGCACCCTACATCTCCATAGGGACTTCTTCTTATATCCTGGGCTGGCAGCCCCTTCCTCAGCACTGAGACCTCCTGTGCACGTTCTTTTTTACTTTTTTTTAATATAAAGACCTAGCTGGGTTATGACACCAGCCCTGATTCTGCAGTCCTCGGTCCCGGTCAGGTACTCCATACCGTACTTATTTATTAATTTTATTTACTAATTTTCAGAAGTACCTTTTCTGCCTGAGGAAGGACCCTGTAGGGGTAGCCATCTGTTTTAGATCAGAGCTAGACTTGGTGGTGCACCCAGTGGGGGATACCTCATCATTTAAAAGTGTGTCTGTGCATGGGGGTCTAGGCACAGGTTGCAGAATCCTTCTCGTGTACCAGCCTCTGGGGCATGAGGGGCAATTTCTGCAGGAAGTCACGGACTTCATCACTGACAGATTGTTGGAGCACCCAGATGGCTTATTCTGGGTGGCTTCAATGCTTGGGTCAATGACAAACTCTCACAGTTTGGTCAAGATTTCCTCCGGGGGTATGGAATCCCTAGGCCTCACACAAGCTGTTACTTCTGCAATCCATCAACATGTTCACAACTTGATATTCTCTCTGAGGCTTAAGACTGACAACCTCAAGATTGATCTGGTCGGCTGGTTGAATCATTGTGCCATCAGGTTCACTTTCAGGGCCCCTTGTAGTCCATCTCTCTGGAGGCGGTCCAGTTACACTCTGTGAAGGCTTCGACCAGAGAGACTCTTGGCAGTTCTGGACATTGCAAATGTGTTGGCAGCATATGTCGGGAGAGCAGAAGAAGCAGTGGAGGCCTATAACAAGGCAGTCAGGGTGGCTTTTGATCTAGTGGCACTGGTCCATATAAACCTGCTGGCTTCACACCTAGGCTTGCTGTGGTTTGACGGTGAGCTGAGGGAGATGAAAGCAGAGGGGTGGAGGTAGGAATGATATTGGAGTAAATCTAGAGCCCAGGAAGGAAGTCAGACTGGCTTTGATGGCTCATTATGGTGAGTATCAAAGGGCAGTCACCCATAAAAAGGCAATGTTCCTGTCCAGGGTGATTGCTACTGAGAGGAACCAACCGGATCAGCTCTTTCAGACTGTAGACAGTCTTCCCCATATGGCCTGTCTGGAGCCTGTAAGAGCTTTTTCACCTATGAAATGCAAGGAGTTCACTTGGTTCTTCTCGGACAGGGTATCCACTATTAGAGATGGGATGTCACCAAGTGGGCCAGCACAGTGCAGTAGTATCTAGCCAGTGAGCCAAGGATGTATTCAGTGGTTCTGGGGAGAGTTTCAACCAGTGACAATGAGAGAGGTGACTGAGGTGGTCTCAGAGCTGTGGCCAACATTGTGTGATCTGGATCCAGGTTCAACATGTCTACTTGTGAGCTGTGTAGGGCAGTTGGGCCCGGTGTTCACCAAGAATGTCCAGTGCTCAGCATCAGAGTGAGTGCTCCTAGAGTCACTGAAAAGCACACTGGTGAAACCGCTTCTCAAAAAGCCATCTTTGGACTTCCTAATGCATTACTGATGTGTCTCTAACCTGCCCTGTTCGGGCAATGTTATTGAGAAGGTAGTTGCACTGCAGCAACTATAAGTGTCAGTGGCTGAGCAGGTTGCACACTTGCCTCTGAGAGTGGAAGATCGAAAGGTTATGGGATTTAGCCCCTCACCAGACACTTGGGGTAAAATTCCCATTACTGACACTGTAGAACATCATGAGAGGGATGCTGCACTCCTGAGGTGCTGTCTTTTGGATGAGACATTAAACCAAGGTCCCATCTGCTTGTTCTGGTGGTGTTCAGGTGGACGTTAAAGATCCCATGGCACTTCTCGAAAAGAGTAGGGGAAATTTTTTATTAAGATTCAAAAACAATACTCAAAACATATTCAACAAGCAAGCAATAAGACATAATGAGGTGTGGGTTATGGCCTGATAAGAGCATGCCCCAGGTGCTTTAGCACATGGGAAGTGCTTTTATCAGGCCATAACCCACATCTTGGAGTGTCTTATTGCACTTATAAAATGGGCCCCCCAGTAAAAAAGTGCATTAAAAAATTCACATAGAAAATATTCTTAAAAGCAATAAAAAATATGGTCATATTAGTAGAAAATACCAAAAAGTAGTCCTTGTCATTGGCTTGGAATGTAACTGTTTAATATGTCTCTGAAACAGGCAGCCCACTCAGTTTCAGTAACAGTGAGCATTTGGAGATCAGCTGCTTTGTGATGCTCCTTGCTCCCCCCTCCTCCCACATACAAAGAATTTTTTTTTTTTTTACATTTCAGTTTTCTTTCTTTTTTAAATTTTTGTGTCTTTGATTTAGTCTGCCTGTTTCATTTACATTCAGAGTCCCATTAGACGACTGAGCATGTCTCTTTGCAGCTGCCATATTAAGCCATTTCCTTGTTTGCGGTTTTCAAACGTCAACGTAGTAGTACCCTTGGAGATTGTTTTTTAGTACTTTCCTTTGTTTCTTCCTTTGTGGATGGGGGTTGGAGATCAGAAACAGTAACTGTCACAACTGTACTGGAGAGCAGAAATGGTGACTGTTTTTCAGACGTTACGGAGGAGCAGGTCTGTGAACAGTATTAAAAATCCTACTCGTCTTTCTGTGCCTCTACGGTGAAATGTAAATCAGACCTTTCCTTTAAAATATTTCATGGACATCTCATCATGCTGTGCAGTTCCTACAAAATACAGAGTTTGTCTGTGGGGGCGTGGGCGTTTTTCATGTTGGGCAGTTCCAGTAATAGTCAAGCAGCTCTGAAGATCCTGCTCATCTTTGTAGCATGAGATGTTAAGGAGCTGCAGTGGGACAGCAGTGCCAGGGATTGATTTTGTCATGTGGCGTGATTTAATTGGCACAAATAGTGCCCTTTAAATGGTTATGTCCTGATAAAGGCATGGCTGAAAAAGGCTTTCAACCAATCAGCTTTCCAGATTTTTTTGTCCATTTTATAAAACCATATAATAGCATATTACTTCATATTCTCCACCATTCTTAAACAATATTGATGCTAATAAAAAAAACATTTCTTATCTACAGTAACCTAAGTCATAAAGAAACCTCTCATATTACTTCATATGCATTCAATAAGTAAATGATAATAATAAAAAATAAAACAGAAAAAAGAATTCTGTCATTCAACCAAACTTTTTTTGCTCCCTCTGATGTGTTTTACCAGTTATTTACACAATATATTTTAATGCATCATATTTCCTGACACATTTTTTACCTTCTATTTCTCCTGATTCGAGTCCACTTAGTTACTTTCCTAATTTCATACCTTCTAAAATTACTGTACATACTTTTAATACTGAATATATACATCTATGTACATTAACCCACCCAATCTATACCATTCCATAACTGCCTACTAACTTCTTCCCCATCATATTTTTTCATATATAGTCTATATAATTCCTACTGTATTTTAAATATTACATTTTGTTGCAAAACAGTCTCTTTCTGCAAAAATCTTTGACATTGAACATGCCATACAGACCATGTTATAGTGGCCAAAATCACATACATCATGCTTTTCTTCCATTTTTTCCATTTCCTTGTTAAATGTCCATAAATCAGAATTTCATAAGTCATTTTAGAAAAAAACATTCAGTATTCCATATTGCATCTAATGACATCCAGAAATCTCATATAAATGCAGATTCAAAATACAAATACCTCATAGCTTCTATCAGACCAAAACATCCCTCATCCAAGCATACTCTTTCCTCTTGAACTTTATGTTTTTGATTCCCTCTCACATTCGACCTTCCGTGCCCCCAAAGCCATACAATGTCTTGCATTTCTAAAGGTATTCTAGCCTCTGCCATACATTCTAATATTAAAGTACAATCTGTTCTAGATTCTACAGTAAATGCTGGATCTTCAAAATAACATTTTACACCAATATACTATAAAATGTTATTTTTCCATGCTCGAAAACCAGTTCAGTTCAATTTTCCACATTTGTATATACTTAAAGTGGTCTGTAGGTGTGTGTGTATATATATATATATATATATATATATATATACACACACACACACACACACACACATATATATATTTATATATCTATAACACACACACATATATATATATATTTTTTTTTTTTAACCAGGAGAGACACACTAAGCTGAAAGCTTGTTTACAGGTGCAGCCTGGGAGCACAAGGAAGCTAAGTGACTTGCTCAGGGTCACACAATATGCAAATAGGGGCTGTGGGATTCAAACCCACCACTGCTCTATACTGCCTCCTCTATATATAATACAGCAGTTTTTGTCTGTCAAGTACCACTTCCTACTCCCCCATGCAGTCATGAACTCCTTTTCCCAATGTTGCATATTACTTATTCCTAGCCTTTCTTTCTCTAATATCAAAGATTTTATGTTAGTAAAAAAGAAATTCCCAAATAGGTATACTAGTGGCTGTATTACGTTTAAACCCCCCGTTTGCAGGACACTGCAGCACAGGAGCTAGCACAACAAAACTCGCCCAAAACAGGAACCAAAACAAAACAAGCATTTGTCAATGCTGAATGTTTGCTTGCTGGCATTGGCATTGGTGGGGTGTGCCTTTGGGTTGTCAGGCATAACGGCCATGCCATTTCACCACAACCTGTCCTGCAGACACTGACAAGTGTCACGATGTGCCTTGGGTGTTTGGTCCCTATGCTCACCCCATTCCATCAGGAAATATGGTGAGATGGGTGCAGTAAAGGAGAATGGGGTGAACTTTGGGGCTGCAGAGTCCAAGGCACACCTCGATGCCTCTCACTGGCTGCAAGGTGTGGGTCAGTGTGGAATGGTATGAGCATTACAGGTGACAATCCCAAGTCAGACCCCAATGCCTATCAGTCTCTATAGGGTGGGGCGTTATGGTTGGAAACCCTAATGCCTCAGGCGTTTGTTGGTATTTTTACTCCAAATTTTCAACATGGGTTTTTTGTGAACCCCACCTTATGAACAGTGGCAATATCAGTTTGTTAGCCAAAAGCTGATTTTGCAAAGTGACTATGGCATTTGGCACCACAGGTGCGAAAACACATTTTGAACAGGATGTAAAAAATGACAGCTGTACTGTTCATGGGGAGGTGTAAAAAATGGCAATGTTGAAAATCTGCAGTGAAAATAGTAAAAAAACTGGTGAAGTCATGAGCGTGCATAGAAACTGTGCAACGCACATCCTTAATGTAATTAGTTTGGGGATTTTTACAGCAGATTGTCAACACAGGCATTTTGGGACCTCCACTCATGAACAGTGTCACTATGATTTTCTTAATCTGTCCCGAACAGTGATTTCCCACAGCGACCACGCATTTCTGCACAGAAAGTGTGAAAACACATTTCAGCCATGTTGTGAAAAATTACAGCTGTACTGTTCATAAGGAAGTGTGGAAAAATGCCAGTGGTGAAAATCTGGACAGAAAATATTACAAATTCATGAACTTATGAGGGTCCATGGAAACAGCGCAATGCTCACTCGTAACAAAGTCATTTTATGGACTTTTGTTACCAAATTTTCAACATAGCCATTTTAAGACCTCTGCTCATGAACAGTGTTACTGTGATTTTCTTAATCTCTCCCAAACATTGATTTTGCACATCAACTGTGCCATTGTGCACTACATGAGCGGAAACACATTTTTGGCAAGATGTGAAAAATGACAGCTGTACTATTCATAAGGAGGTGTGGTAAAATAGCAATGTTGAAAATCTGGAGTGCAAATATTAAAATTAATGAACTTATGAGCGTGCGTAGGAACTGTGCAATGCACTTGTAAAACAGTCATTTGAGGGAATTAATTTTCAACATATGGGTTTTTGGGGCCTACCTCATGAAATGTGACACTGTCATTTCGTACATCAGTCCCGAAAGGTGGTTACGTGCAGTGACTGCAAAATCACCTTTTGGGACTGGATAACAAAAAGACAGTGCAAGCATTGATGAGGTGGGGTCCCAAAAACCCCATGTTGAAAATGTAGTGAAAAAATTCCCCAAAATGCTTGAGATATGCATCAAAGTTGAAAAAACCCTATTTATTCCATTATGCAGCTTATCGGCATTTCCTCAGTTCGCGGTCAGCTTTGAAGAGTGCAGACATGTTCCCGGTCCACCGAAGATCGTCGCACCGGACTCCGGAGGTAAGCATGGGGTGGAGGGGGTGTGGGGAGGGAGGGTGCACAGAGGGTTGGTGCAGGTGGGAGAGGGGGGTCAAGACAGTCAGTGTGGGACCGTTCTTTCTTTCTAGGTTTCTTTTCTTATAGGAAGTCGACGCGGGGCATTTGCCTCGCTGGGGTGGGCTCCCAGCATGGCAGCTGGAATTTTTTTTAGGAGGCCCAGTGGAGCCAGCAGGGGATTGGGCACCCCTGTTGGCCATAGAGAGCTTTGCCACACTGGGGTGGGCACCCAGCGTCACACCTGGAAGTGTGTTTGGGGGGGCAGCAGACGGAAGTTTGACCTGGAAGGCTGTTTTGGGGGGGCACTGGAGTCAACTGGGGATTGGGCACCCCCATCAGCCTTACTATGTGTGTGGAGGGGGTAGCATGTGAGCACGCTGGGGTGGGCTCCCAGCATGCTACTTGTTGGGGGAGGAGCTGTCTCTGACAGCTCTTGCACTGCAGTGCCGATGTGGAGGCATTTTGCCTACTGCCGACGATGGCAGTATGCAAATTGCCTACACTGTGGCTCATTTTTTTAACTGTATGCTGCTGCATTTGCAAATGCTGCCATAGACAGCTCTTACATTCATTGGTGCGGTGGAGCTGCACTTGCAAAAGGCAGCAGGGCATTGGAAGTAGGGAGGCACACCTATGAATTCTCGTATGGTGGCACTATGTTTCTTGCACATGCATGCAAGCAAACATAAAAAGCAAAAAGGAAATCCAGAAAACCTCTGCTCATAGGAGACTCCATGATTCGGTGAGTTGATACCCATCTCCAGCCAGGGTAATGGTCAGATGTCTCCCACATACATCAGCATGGAGAGATACTGACCGCATCGCTAAAATTGTTCAGTAAGCAGGAGAAAACATTGACGTCTTGGTACACATAGGGACTAATGATCTCGCCAGCCGGTCAGTTGTGGAGACCAAGGAACACCTGACCAGGCTGGGTGACAAACTATCATCCATTTTGTCTGGCATCTCTTTCTCTGAGATCCTGCCAGTCTGGGAGATGGGGCAGATGGACGGAAGGTCAGAGAAGGGGAGATAGGGGGAGCTAAACATGTGGCTCAAGGGCTGGTGCCAGGAAAAAGGACACAAATTTGTAGGGAACTGGCAACAGTTTTGGGAGAGAAAGTTCTTTAAATTTGATGGACTGCATCTGACTAAGGAGGGAGTCAGTGCATTGGGGCAGATGTTTGATGTCTTTGCAGAATATTTAAACTAGCAAATTGGGAGAGGAGTGCAGCACCCATACGTCAAATGGGAAGAAGACCCCTTCCCCCCTCAGCTAGTGGTCAAACAGGAGTTCAGCATGTTTGCAGTTCATTTGCATCACCAGGTATGGAAAAAGGTCCAGTTCCCCATACGACACACAGGGGAAATGCCAGACCTCGCCAAACAACTAACACACCGAAATCTGGCCAATGGAAAATCATGTACACAAATGCTCGCAGTCTGGGAAACAAGATCCCAGACCTGCAGGCAATATAGGCAGAGGTTAAACTGAATGTAGTAGCAATTAGCAAGACATGGTTAACCAGTAACCACACTTGGGAGACTTCAGTACCTGGCTATGTACTGTTCAGAAGAGACCGAGGTGCAAAAAGGGGGGTGGAGGGTGGAGAGGCCCTGTATGTCAATGAAAATATCAAAGCTAAAGAAATTCAGAATACATAAAAGGAGCCAGAAGAACTGTGGGTCACTCTGGAAACAGGAAATCGGACAGCCATACGAACTGGAGTTGTCTACAGACCCCCAAACTAGGGGAGGACATAGACACATTACTGTTAGAAGATATACAAAACATGACAACTAAAGGGGAGGTTCTGATAATGGGAGACTTCAACATGCCAGATACAGACTGGTCAATACCAGCAGGAACATCTACCAGAACTAGACACATGGTGGATTCCCTGCAGGGGGAGGGCCTCAAACAACTGGTACAACAACCCACAAGAGACAGGGCTATCCTAGATCAAGTACTGACTAACAGGTAAAGGATCACAAATCTCCAGGTAGGCCACCTGGGGGCCAGTGACCTTCACATGCTATGGTTCAATTTGGCCACTAGAACTAAATAATCCCATTCCAAGGCAAAAATATGGGACTTCAGAGGAGCTGACTTTGATAAGATGGCTAACAGAGTTAAGCTAGCCCTGGCAAAAGAAATACAGGTGAGGGGTACAAGCAAAGCGGGCAAGCATTAAGGAAGCAATACTCGAAGCAACATCCCATTGTGTTGGAGAGAAAAGGAAGTGCAAAAGAAGAAGGAAACCACTTTGGTTCTCAAAAACAGTAGCAGAAAAGGTCAGAGCCAAAAGGCTGGCCTTCAGGATATATGAGGGAATGTGGCAGGATGAAGATAGGGAGGCATACTGAACTTCCTTAAGGGAAGCAGGGAAGGCAGTAAGGCAGGCAAAGCCCCAAACTGAGGAAACACTAGCACAAACAGTAAAAGAAGGTGACAAGACTTTCTATAGATACATTAGTGAAAGGAAAAAGTCAAGGGGGGGGTACTGCTAAGATCAAAGGGAATGGCGGGTGTGTGGAGGAGGACCACGTAAAGCATCTATCCTAAATAGATACTTCTGCTCAGTATTTACTGAAGAGAAGGTAGGGCAAGGCCCACAGCTCAGCACCATGGACACGGGGTTGGGGAGGAAGGTGTGCACTAGGCCATTCACAAAAGAAAAGGGTCCTACAAGAGCTCGCTAAGCTCAGGGTGGACAAGGCAATGGGACCTGATGGCATACATCCCAGGGTACTAATGGAGCTAAGGGTGGAACTAGCAGAGCCGTTATCAGAACTGTTTACTGAGTCTCTGAGCACAGGAGAGGTCTCAGAAGACTGGAGAAGGGCTCATGCGATCCCGCTCCACAAGAGTGGTAGCAGGGAGGAGGCAGGGAACTACAGACCAGTCAGTCTTACCTCAGTAGTGGGCAAGATTATGGAGGCATTCCTTAAGGAAAGGATTGTGCAACACCTGGAATCCATAGGAGGGCAGGATCCAAGACAGCATGAGTTTACGAAAGGAAGGTCCTGTCAAACTAATCTCATAGATTTCTTTGACTGGGTAACCAGAGTGGTGGACCAAGGGGGAGCAGTTGATGTCACCTACCTTGACTTCAGCAAAGCTTTTGATACTGTTCCACGTACAAGATTGATTAATAAGCTGGGTAGGCTCAGGGTGGGTCAGAAGTTGGTCAACTGGGTGGCAAACTGGTTGATGGGCAGAAAACAGAGAGTGGTGGTAAACGGTATACAGTCAGAAGAGATGCATGTCACAAGTGGGGTACCTCAGGGATCAGTCCTGGGGCCAGTCCTCTTCAATATCTTCATCAGTGACATTGCAGATGGACTGGAGGGTAAGGTTTGTCTGTTTGCAGATGACACCAAGATCTACAACAGAGTAGATGATCCAGATGGGGTGGGCAGAATAAGAAGAGATCTGGATAAACTACCAAAATGGTTGGAAGAGTGGCAACTGGGGTTTATGCAAAGAAGTGCAAGATCATGCACATAGGGAAGAGAAACCCTGAAGCCACCTATAGGCTGGGAGGGGAGTTGCTGGCGGTCACAAAGGAAGAAAGAGACTTGGGCATCATCATCACTGATGACCTGAAATCATCCAAGCAGACCGCTAAAGCACTAGGGGGATGTTGGGGTGTATTAGTAGGGGTATCACAAGTCGGAAGAGGGAGGTAAAAATCCTTCTTTACAAGACACTGGATAGGCCCCATCTGGAGTACTGCATACAGTACTGGAGGCCACACCTTCACAAGGACATTAACCAAATTGAGACAGTCCAGAGAAGGGTGACCAAAATAGTGCAGGGACTACATCAGAAAACATATGACAACAGATTAATGGAGCTCAATATGTATATCCTAGAGCAAAGGAGGGAGAGAGGTGATATGATTGAAACATTCAAACACCTTAAGGGCGTTAACAAAGTGAAAGAGTCTAACATGTTTCTGTTAAGAAGTGCAAGGTAATGCACCTTGGAAACAAAACCCAGGGGAAGAGTACACAATGGGGGGGGGTGAGATACTAACAACAACAAAAATGGAAAGGGACCTGGGTGTAGTCATATCAGATGACCTAAAGGTGGGCAAGCAATGTGAAAGGGCAGTAAGGAGGGTTGGGGAGATACTGGGATGCATAGGGAGGCATCACCAGTAGAAAAGAAGAAGTTGTTATCCCTCTGTACAGACAGCTGGTGAGACCCCATCTGAGTACTGTGTGCAGCTCTGGAGACCCAATCTCCATAAGGAACATAAACAGGATGGAGGCAGTCCAGAAGAGGGCAACTAAAATGGTGCATGGTCTGCACTGGAAGACATACGAAGAGAGACTTAAGGAGCTTAATATGTATAGCTCGAGGAAAGGAGGGAGAGGAGGGACATGATAGAAACTTTCAAGTACCTCAAGGAAATCAACAAAGTCTAAGAGGGTAGCATCTTTCAGAAAGAGGTGTGCAAGAACTAGGGGGCACAATTTGAAGATGGGGGGGCAGTTCAGGGTAATGTAAGGAAGTATTTTTTCACAGAGAGGGTTGTGGATGCATAGAATGGCCTTCTGGAGGAGGTTGTGGAGTCAAAAACAGTTGTGGAATTCAAGCATGCATGGTACAGTCATAAGGCAATTCTAGGGGTTGGGGGTAGGAAGAAGTAGGTTGTTGGTTAACTAGGATCTGTAGCTTATCCATTAGGTAGGGAAATGGGCAGACTGGGTGGGCCAAATGGTCCTTATCTGCCACAAATTCTATGTTTCTATGTTATGATGTGATCCAGAAGCAAATGATTTGATACCTTTTAATGGACCAACATAGATGTAACAACAAGAACAAAGTGCTCTAGCTTTCGGACCAACCAGTCCTTCTTCAGAAGCTCATGGCAGTTGTTTAGAAAATACAATACTTATAACAGCTAGATAATGCAGAGAAAAACAGAAAAAAATCCCCATTGGTTTAAAATACTCATTTAAAAAAAAAAACAGAAGATGATGTCAGAGAAGTTAAACAGTACAATACTGCCTTCAGTCCTGAAAGAACCTTGGGTTCAGATGTGCTTTGTGCAACACACATACAAAGAATCCTACTGCATATAAATTTAATTGACATAAGATAACACTGCTGAAGCAGATAACTCCTAAATCAAGCTATGAGTGTCACATTTAGTATAAGGATGTGATTACTGAAAGGCAACCCCCACTCAGCTTAAAGACAAACTAAGATAGTTATAGGGCTCATGAAATTACAATGTTAGCATTAAATACAAGAATTACCAGTAAAGTTGTCTAAAAAACATCAGTGCACACTGTGTGATGTGAAAAACCTAGCTGGACATGTCATCCAGCTGTATTCTCAAGCTAAATAAAAGGCCCAAGAAATTTCAAAAACCTCAGGACTATATACATGATAATTTAAATATAAATAGATAATATTAGTGTCAAACAAAAAACTCTAGTCGAGGAACCTCAAGGAATTAAAACCATGTAGCCTGGTATGTACTGATGTCAATATATACTGAGAATGTAGCAACTTGATGTACTGCAAGTGTCTAAGGAATCTGAAAAAGAGATAAAAATGTAATTTCTCTCCTCCTCTTCATACAAACAATACCACCTAACCCACCCCACATCACAATAATGTGGGTGGGGGAGATACATAGCTTAAAGGAGATGTTGTCTCTCTCTCTCTCCCCCCTCCTTTACTCTCTCTCTCTCCCACAGACACACGCACACACACACACACACACACACACACACACTCACTCACTCACTCTCTCCTAGTGAACCTATATTAACTTCAGTCACTGCAATTGTTCCCCAAAGGATGCCTATGTTATGATATATAAGAAAAATAGCAGGAAAAGAGGACACAGCATGAGATTAGAGGGAGGCCGATTAAGGGGCAATGAGAGGAAGTTCTTTTTCACAGAAAGGATGGTGGATGCTTGGAATGGCCTACCTCAAGAAGTGGTGGATATGAATATAGTGCAGGGCTTCAAACAGTGATGGGATAGGCATAAGGGAGCAATACAGATGAGTATGAATAGATAGGCCATTGACAGAGCAAAGGCCTATGGCACATTTATAAGGTAGAATAAGAAATGGGCAGACTGGATGGGCCTTGCGGTCCTTATCTGCCGTCAACTTCTGTGTTTCTATGTTTCTATTTATGTGCTCTTTTTACCAGGTTTAACCAACTACCCCATAACTGTGAAAAGAATAGTCCCATAGCTTCTGTGTGCATTGTAAAGGGTAAAGGATAGATGTGTGATATGTACAAAAATATTGGTGCTATGTATGCCTTCAGTAAAAATACTTTCCTTTTTCTGGTCATTTTGCAGGATTTTCAGCTGTGTATTTTCTTGTTTGCCTCATCATCTATCTGGTCCCAATTACACTGTGTAGCTTCTGGCATGCCAAATATTACTCCTAGTGCTTTTATAGGTTCTTTCTGTACTATAATTGGAAAACTAGGATCTAGCAGTGCCTTTCCTAGTACCAGAACTTTACTTTGTTCCTTATTCATTTTTATTCCTGCATACTGTCTAGTACTATTAAATAGGTATATGGCTATGTTACCTGAGTTTTGATCAGCCGGAGTAAGCAGACGATCATCAGTATATGCCATAATTTTAGAATACAATGTTCCCTTCCTACTGATTATTGGCTTAATCTCTTCCATACTTTCTATCAATCTTAAAATAGGGTCTAATCCAAGTACATACAGTAACAGACTCAAGGGACATCCCTGCCTAACCCCATTCCTTAAGTATGTAAGAATTCCTAAATGTCCATTTACTAAATGCATCACTTGTGCTTCTTTATAAAGTAGCTTAATCAATATTATTAATTCTACGGGTATATGATAATGTTTTAGTACATTCCACGTATATTTTTGACTTATTGCATCAAAAGCAGTTTCTTGATCAATAGGTAGCATGCATCCTTCTAATTCCATTTTTAAGCCTTGCTCCACTATTTCTCTGATAAACATTAAATTTTGCTGAATATTGTTTGCTAATCGATCTGTCAAAATGTTACCCAAAATCTTATAATCAGTTGTCAACAGACTAAGAGGTCTCCAATTTTTTATATTTTGTGGATTCCCTTATTTATATAGACATATCATAACACCTTCATTCATACCATCTCCTAGTCTATCCTCCTTATGTAGTGCTAAAAAAAGACTTCTTTTAGCATGGGGGCCATGACTTCTATGTATTCCTTATAAAAGTCATTAGGTATTCCATCTTTCCCTGGTGTGGTGTGCAAAGATAGTTTGAATATAACCTCTTTTATTTCCTCCATTATAATGGGTCCTGATAGTTTCACCTTTTGTTCTTCTGTTAGATCTGGAATATCTAGCTTTTCCAAAAAAGGGGGTAGCACATCTTTCTCCCCATCTTGAAAAGTGCTTTTAACATGTTCTTGCACCACCCGCTGGATGGAAAGCTGATCCTCAGCTAGCTTTCCATTTTTGTCTTTAAGTGCTGTTATTATCCCTTTGGTCTGAATCATATGGATTCACCTGTGCTTTTGTTCTTTTTGTAATAAATTTCTGTTGCTTTGCTAAAGTACGCTCTTTTTTCTTTTGATATTCATATGCCTGTTTTTTTTTTTTGTTATTTAGTGTTTCCATCTTGTTTACACCTGTTTGTCTCATTTGAGTTAGTATTTTTACTGTATATGTTTTGCTCTTAATCCTAGATACCGTGTATATTTAATTTTTGCTTTAACCCTTGTCAAATTTATTAGTAGTTCTTTCAAGTCTCTTTTTGTGTCCTCCCACCAATGAATTGGACTTTCATATAGAAATCTTATGTCGTGTCTTGATTCCAGTAATTTTTGTATTTCTATTTTATAACTTTCATCCTGTAAGACTGACAGAATACTTTTTCCAATAGTTCCTCCCTATGGTAATATTTTGTTTATTTCCTATTTCCATTTTAACTGCTAGGTGATCTGAAGTTTCTAGGGGCACTACTTCCACTCTCTTCCCTAGGTCTTTCCAAAATAAACCAAAAGTCTATCCTTGTTGAGAGCCTTCCTTTATAGAATGTATGCACAGGTTGTTTTCCTAATTTATCATAAATATCACATATCATATTCCTTTTTATAATGGTTTGTAGTACATTAGTATCACAATGTATTTTCTTAGTTTTTCTTCCCCAAAACCCTGTATGTGAGCCCACAGTTGAAATCCCCCCCTTAATATTAATTTTGATGTCTGCAAATAAGCCTCTATATCATTAAATAAGGATGCCCTCTCTGCTTTCGATTGAGGGGCCTCTTTATTAATCAATCTGTAAGCTGTTTTATTTAACAGTACATCCATAACCATAGTTCTACCAGGATAAACCTCTATTACTTTTAGTACTTCTACTTGAATATTCACAAACATAATATCTAACCTTGTACACATCTCTTCTCTTATAGGCCATAATGATTGTCCCCACCTCCGTTCCTTCTGAGCTTGTGAAATTTCAGGCAAAGTAAGTAAATGTGTATCCTGAAGAAAGAAAACACCCCCCCCCCACCAGGCTAGCAAATGTTATTTGCTTTTTTTTCTTGTGACTTTATACTATTTACATTTAAAGTTATCAGTTTTATGCCCACATCCATTGTCAGATTTTATTTGAAAATAAGAAGGGCATCAAACATTATTTCAGATGTCATTTTTTCTTCTTTCTTTTCTTGGACTTGGTCTTTCTCCCATCCCTATGTCTCCAATTGTCTCGTGCTGCAATGAAGTAATGGAAGATACAACTGTCTCTCCACCTACTTCCTCTCCTTCCATATCCACCAATGCCTTATAGATATTATGTGTGGGTATAGGTTCTGTTTCCTCAGTGGGGATTTGAGCTGGAGGGGGTTTCTGGAGGGTTTTTGATATTGTTACTGTTTTAAAAGGAGGGTCTGTAACTTTTTCTGAAGGGGGCATTTCTTGCTCCTCTGCTATTTTTTTGTGTGTGAAGATATAGGTTCTGGGGTAAGTTATATCTCATATCCTTTCTCTTGTGGCTTTGTAGGGGGATTTTTCTCTATTACAGTTTCTGATGCAGTTGAGGGTGGGACTTTTTGTTGCACTATGACTTTTGCTACTTTAAGTGGGAGTGAAGGAGGGCCAGCGTCGGTTTGTTGACTTATTTCCCCTACTTCATTGTGCTGTTCTGTTCTTGTTCTAGCAGCTTTTTTTGGCTTAGGGTCTGAGGTACTGACGTGTCATTAGTTCTTGAAATCTCATGCGCTCTTTCTGCGCAGTAGCCACATACACATCCTGTTCAGCCCGTGAGGCCTGATCCAGGCTATTATGCAAGGCCCAGTCACAGGTTCAGAATGTATGTCCATTCTCATTGCACAAGTTACACCTCATTGAGTGTACACACTGTGCACTAACATGTCCCACCTCTCCACAAAGGCCACACTTCTGTTTCTCAAAGACATTGCTCAAATGTCCCACTTCTCCACACTTGTAGCAGACACGAGGCTGCCCTGCATAGAATACAGTACCACTCCTCTGTCTCTCCCTAAAAAGAAACAGTTTGGGAAATGTTTGATTACCCCATTTTCTTGCTTTAGAGTCACCTTATACCTCCAGCCCCCTGTCTATAGATGCTCGTCATCCAGGATAGGTTCTGGATAACCATTAACTGTACAGTGCTGGTTCAACTAATATGTAATATCCATCACATTCTCTCCCTCATTACAGAAAAAGCACCATAACTCTTTTAAACATTGGCTTTATTAGAGTTCTCGCCAAGAAGGGTTTCCATAATGCAGTGTTTTTAGCAGTTGATATTGCTTCCAAAAACATTCTAACCCTTCAGGGTGCTTAAAGCTAATATCATAAACAGAGTCTCCAGGCATATGAATCAATGCAGATATTTAATATGCTTAATATTTCATGCTGTTTTTCAACAGCACTAACCCCACAAATACTCTGTCTGGTATGTCAGTCATAACCCATCTGTATTTTAATCAAACTGCATTGCGTCTAGCTGCTGGTTCAGAGGCTAGTTGCACATTCTCAGGGAACAACCTCTCCCTAACATTTGCAGTCCATACTGTGCAAGTTTGCTGTCTGTTTCGCTGCCTTCTTACTTGTTCTGTAGAGGCATTGCTTTGTTCTGCAGCATCAAGCTCTTTCCTTCTTGTGGTCTCCAGAAGTATGGGCTGCTTATATAATTAATATTTGAGCCCATTTGATCTGAGAAGGAATCTAATATTTCCCCTGCCGCTTTACTAGAGGCTACATCAGTAATAGTAAAGTACAGTACAATAGTAAACAGTACAATAGTAAACAGAGATCATCAGCATAAGAGATAGTTCATATCTCAGGATCTGTACTAGAAAAGGAAATTCCCATAATGTGTGTAGAAGAGTTCAAAATATGTAATTAAGGGTCAAGAGACAGGATATAGAGGAGGGGTCTTAAAGGGCACCCTTCACTTACCTCTCTACTTATCACACACTTGTTCCCCATCCAACCATTTATATATGGAGTAACTGTAGCCTTGGCATAACAAATCTTTACCCATGATATGAATTGCTGGGGTATCCCATAAGCAGACATTGTGTCCCATAAGTATTTGTGAGAGACCAATCAAAGGCCTTCGTTAGGTCAAACGTGACTAGTAAACCAGACAATTCTCCCGCATTCCCTTTCTCCATGATTTCCCTGAGCAGATTAAACTATCCACTATACTTTGTCCAGAGACTGAACACATTTCTGATGGATGTATGATATCAGGAAACACAAAAGCCAATCTGTTACTTAATAATTTTGTAAAAATCTTAAAATACAAATTTAAGAGTGTAATAGGTCTTCAATTTATTAGATCTGTAGGAGAACCTGTTTTATGCAAAAGAAGAACTAGACCTATGTACATGCTGTCTGCAAGGTCTTTTAATAGTAGCATTGCATTAAGAACACTAACCATTTCTTCCTGTAATTTTGAAAAGATGAAACAATACATTTCATTCAGAAGGCCATCTGGACCAGGTACAGAGTCTATTTTTAAATTCTGTATTATGCCCCAAAGCTCCTGTTTAGTGATAGGTTGGGTTAGTGTTGTTGCACGAAATTTGGAAATTTGAGGTACTGCACATTCTTTTAATCATTCCGAAAAATCTCTTCTTATGTAATGCTCCGAAAAAAATTTCTGTATGTGGGAATCAATTTCTTTCATAATGTCAGCCTTATCTGTTAGCAAAATCTCCCCTGATCCCTGTAAGGCAGTTATTAGTTTTTTCTCCCTTTGGGATTTACACAGTTCAAAAGGATTTACATGGTCTTGTTTCCCCTGTGTTCCAAAACATTGCTCCATCTGTAAAGATTGTAATTTTTCATATTGTAAATCTGTCATTTTTGTTTTAATGTCATTTATTTGTTCTGCCAAATTGTTTCCGCTTTCATTTTGTTGTGAAATCAAGATAGTCATTTGGTTATGCAAGTTTTTATAAGTATCTTTTCTTTGGGGTGCTATTTAATTTACCCATTTTTTGAAAGTATTCCCTGATGTCCTTCTTAGTATTGTCCCACCAAGCCAAAGGAGAATCATATAAGAAAAAGACTGACTGTCATGAAACTAAAACATTTTCATCAACTTGATGTATCAATTCATTTTTCAGTAGTTCCAAATTCTTACGCCAGTAACCTGGCCCATGAGACATTTGGGAAAAATTTGCCAGTATCATGTATGGCATGCCATTGTCAGATGAAGCCACTTGTTGGACTTTTACCATTTCAACTTCCAATGCTGGAGAAATAAACCAATTATAAATCCTGGTTGCAGTGGAACCCCTAAAATATGTCTTATCTGCTGGCTTACGTAACAGGCTGAACGCATCTACCAATCCAGTAAGGTCTAATAATGCATTTAAAAAATTAACATCACAAAAGGTTTTGGATGTTCTCAAACCCCTATTAGAGAGAAATCTGCTACAATTGAAGTCCCCACCAAACAACACACATCTATCTGTAAACAGATAAGGCTGAATTATTTGCAATAATTCTATACAACCTGCCCTGGTCTGAGGAGCATAAATGTTAATCAGTCTAAAATCCATATCATTCAACTTAGAATCTAATAATAGAGCCCTCCCAGGAAAAATATTGACCATCTGGATATCGTGAGCCTGCCAATTATCAATACAAATACCAACCCCGCCACATATCTCCTCCCCAATCAACCAGTAGGCTTTCCCCCATAAGCGTACTAAACTAGTTTCTTGCATGAATGAAGTCTAGTATCCTGGAAAAAAACTAAATCATAGGGACGTGCATTAAACTGGGCAAAAGTTGAAAGGTGTTTTATTTCAGATTTTGAGCTGTTGACATTCAGGAAGGCCACAGGTTATATAAAAGGCTCTTCATCAGAAGTTAAAAGGTCACGCATTATACGGGTTTCTTGTTGCTAGCCCTAATTCCCATTCTTCATTTTCGAGTTTTATATTGAGGGGTAACTTCTGTAGATTCCATATCTGAGATCACCTCTCTCTGAGAAGAAGCATGGGAAGCAGAGTTAGAGTCAATGTCAATGTCAGTATCTCCCCAGTTTAGAGCTTCATATCTGTTCTGAACAGGTATCTCCTCTTGTGGCTGCCCAGGTTTGGGCTTCACATTCCCCTTTCCTTTACCCTTTACTGTTTGGAAGATATTCTTTTCTGGGTGGGGATTGGGGAGGCATTGTGTCCTCTGAGGGAATATTATTTCCTCCGCCTGTTGGGGCAGTAACCGTTGGGGTGGAAGCTCTTGCTCCTGAGGTGGGGCCTCAGGATCCTGTGAAGTATCACATGTCTGTTGGGGCCTAGTCTCTGTAGGTATTACCATTTGAGGGGTTGTATTAGGCCTTGAAGGCCGAGTGTGTCCAGCTAATTTTGCTGCTTTATTAATATAATAGTCCTGCACTACAAAGTCTGCATCAGAGGTATTGTGTGTAGCCCACTGACACTCAGAAAAGGGGTGCCTTCTTCTTCACAGAGGTTACACTTCAATGGCTGTCTGCAGTGAAAGCAGGGGTGCCTGATTTCCCCTCATTGTGTGCATTTCATGACTTCACAAGTCCTACTTAGGTGCTGTGCTGAGCCACATTTGTAACAGTGATGGGGCTGACCAGGGTAAAAAATAAAGCCTTTATCCTGGCCTAGGTAAAAGCAGTTTGGTAGGTGTTGTATCTCTGTTAAAGTCTGATGAAGTTATACCTTGATGTGCCATCCCCCATTCCAGAACCCTTCGGAATCCAAAATGGGCTCTGGGTTGCCCTGAACTGCACACTTTTTCTCTAACCAATACAAGATATTGGTTATGTTGACCCCCTCATTTCCGAAAAGCACTGTGATCACTTTAAAAGTTTGTTTTGTGAGAGGAATTGCCTGAAATAGGACCCAACTAGGATTTGTTTTTAATGTAGCGTATTTCACCCAAAATCTATCTAAAATATCTGGTGTCCAAAAACTGATATCAGAGGTTGTTTCCCCCGGGGTATGAATAAAAGCATATACCTCTGCTGGAGAAAACTCTAATGATTGTTTTAGCAGAGTCTTTCCAACATAAAATCTGTCAGGTAGTTCTTGTATATCCCCCAACAAGCGGAGCCAAACTGCATTTTGCCTTTTAGCCAGCTCCACTGGTTTGTGGAGAAGGCTGGAATAAGTAGGTGCCTCTGCCAAGTTTTGGTTTTCAGTAGTGGGATTTATTGGGGGTTCAACAGACTGACCCATGTACTCTTCCCCCTTTTGTACTACTGGTACAATTTCAGTCAAGCTGGAAGATGCATCAAAACATTGCTCCAGATTGCCAAATGTGAAAAACTTATAGAACTTGCCTGTGCATTCTTTGGTAGCAATGGAGATTCCAGCCGCAATTCTTCAGGCGGATCCTGCACAAATAAAGGAGCCAAAGCCACCTTACTAGTACCTGGAAGTGGTCTCACTGGATCAGGTAACCACAGACGTGGCACTGACTGAATCCAGCCCGCTCCCTTTAGGGCCATTTCTGGTGACCAAGTGATTATATTTTGTGCTGGAACCATTGGCTTCATTGCTACAGGTACTGCTTCTGGAGTATCTGGGTCCTAGACAGTCGCTTTGAAAAAGAAAACCATCAGCGATTTCTCCGGTGTATTATCCGGAGAAATCCCTACAATCCACTTTCGTTTTTTTAGCTTCCTCTATCTGAGAGGTAACCTGTTGCTCAGCTTTTTCTGCAGCAGCAATCAGCTGCTGTAACAAAAATGTTATACCTTGAGATCCGTTTGTAAGCCATCTGTATAGTCTCTGCGGCCCCATTGGGATTTCCATCGGTGCAGTCTCGCTAGCATGCGACTGTGCCTCCGCTGTCTGTTGTTCTGAAATTACCATTTCCTCAGTCTCGGGTATGGAAACGGAAGCGGCTCCTGCAACCCCCATGGTGCCTGCATCTCCTTCTCCCTCCATCTTGGTTCTGACGTCTTCCATGCTGCTCACTGGAAGCAGCGCCCTCTGCAGCAAACAAAAAGTAGGGGAATTTTATTGTAAATTGGTCTTCATTACATACAAAGAAAACAATATAATATACAATTTCAATAAATGATCTAATAACACTTTCTTATCTCTCTGTACAAAAATGCAGAAAAAATATTTCAGATTTATATGCAATATTCTTTAATCACAGGGAACAAAGAAAAATAAACACTTAATTACACCAAGTACCCCAGTTAATCCATAAATGTCTAATTCTCTCAGCAGGACATCTTTCATGATCTAATTTCATTATTCTTGAGATAGCTTTCTGAATATTAACTAAAAGTTCTATATAAGATATATGACACTGCTGTAAAATCTACATACACCATGATTGCCAGATGTAATATCGTATCACCCCTAAAATTACGTAGATTGTATCTGAATGATACCTGTAAAACACATGTCTGACTGGACCATACATCAGTGTGGGGTAATCTAGCATACTAAACTGTGGCTCCTTCCATACTTCTGCTAAATGGGACCAAAATGGTTTGATATACTCACATTCTAAGAAAAGGTGCTGTCGTGAGTCTACAATTTGTCCACACCCATTTCTGGGACAATATCTCTTGGACAACTGTTTGTGTTTATTGTTCCCCTTGACTCCTAATCTCCCATAATTACACAACCATAAACAGTCCCAAGCATAGGTGGAGAATCCTTGGCTTGGTTAAGTGCAATGATACTTCTTTTTTCCATATATCTGGGCATTCTGGAAATTCAACTTCTATTTGACAATCCACTGATAAAATATGCTGATAGACAGATTTTCTATCCATAGTCTGAAGTTGAGCTGTGGTAATTTCCCATTTAATAGCAGTTTTATATTATGTAAGGCATATGTGGGTATATTAGAGAGTCTAGTTAGAAGTCTGGGTCTTCTCTCTTCCCAACTGATAAAGCACTGTTGTAACCAGCAATCCACTAGGAATCTCCATATCATCACCCCTGGCTTCAAAATAAGATCAATATTGTAGGACAGAAATACACTAAAGAAGAAAGCAACAAGTTTAAGCACATTTACCCCACCTATTGCTATCGGGAGGTATGTAAGTTCTCTTTTTATAGGTTTCAACTTGGACCCCCAAATAGCCTGAAAAAAACACACTAAGCAATTCCATTCTAACCGTCTGAGGAGGTGGAAAAATTTAACTAATGTACAAAAAAATGGGTGTGAGAATAGATTTAATAAGAACCACCTTTGTCTTTTTAGAAAGTTGCTGCCCCTTCCAACTTCCTACCAAACTATTTCCCCAACTCAGGGCCTTTTCCCATTTCAAAGTTGCTATATCTCCTGGTCCAAACTGTAGACCTAGTATGTTGATAGGCTCTACTGATACTTGAATTCCTGCTAGTATACCACACGGGGCCAATGGAGTAGAGCCAATAACTACCCCCTTACATTTCCCAAAGTTTATTTTGGATACAGACATGTAAGAGAAATTATTTATTGTTGAAGTTAATGCACTGGCAGAAAAAGAGGGAGATCTGAGTAGGCTGAAACATTTAACTATGGGGAATTTGGTATCATCCTTATTCCTTCCAGGTCATTATTTACCTGTAACATCCGAATTAAAATATCAGTCCCAAAAGTATGAAAGAGCAGGCTGAGTGGACATCCCTGCCTAACTCCCCTGCAGACTGGGATTCTCTGACCTTGCCAACCATTAACACTGGGTATTATAACTGCCCCTTGATACATGGCCTGTAATCACTCTCAACAAATCTGTCTGAAATCCTAAAAGCCTTCAATACTGCAAATAATAAACTGTGTGAGAGCCTAGCACAGACTTTTTCTTGAACTAGCCCTATCACTATTCCCTGCAAATGTTCTAATTCACCTTTACTAAATAATTCCCTTAACCAGATTAAATTATCTTGTTGTCTACAACCCTTAATGTCACAGGATTGGGCAGGGCTACTAAGTGACTGAGCTACTTGGGATAACCTAGCTAGCAAAATCTTACTTAATATTTTTGGGATAGTATTCAACAGACTGAGTGATTGCCAGTTCCCTAAGTTACTTTTATCCCCTTTCTTGTTTATTTAAACAAGAATAGCCTCTTACATGGAGGGAGCATATTTGTCTGATTGCAAAATAGAATTCAATAATAGAACAAGAACAGGGGCCAATTCTAACTGAAACATTTTATAAAAACCCAAGCCAAGACCATCCAACCCTGGGGCAGAATGTAAAGGCAATTTTAAAATTGCCTCTCTGACTTGCTCCAACATAATTTCTGTGTCCAAGGCAGAAAGATATGAGTCAGAAAGTTTAGGGAGGCCTAACTCAGTAAGTAGTTGTGAAAGTTCAGAATCTGCAGGGGGAGTTACTTTACTTAGCAAATCTGCCACATATTCTTCAACAACTTTTAATAGTTGATGTGGTGTATGCATCCTTCGTCCATCTGAGGCAGTCAATTTTGTGATAAATCTAGAATCAACCCTACTTTCACACTCTTTGAATGGATCTAATGAATGTTTGTTCATATGCGTACCAAATCTCAATGCTTGATCTAGAGTCTTAGCCCTGTTATATTGCATTTCTATCATTTGCTTTTTAATAGTAGCGATTAGCTGACTATAATCTTGCCTTGTGCACTCTGATTGTGAGATGAGATGCTGGAGCTGATGTCTTAATTTTAAGTATCCAAGATATTCCTTATTTGCTATATAATGGGCCCTCCGTTGGAATAGATTTTGCCATCCTTTTTTTGTATCCTCCCACCAATCCATAATGTTATCATAACATTCAGAGACTGAAAGCCTTGCTGTCCAATCCTGTGACCAGATTTTCCTAATTTTTGGATCTTCTAGCAGAGATTCATTTAAGCGCCATTTGTTCTTTGTGTATCTAGGGGCCCCTTCCCATGTAATTAGGGCTTTTATAGCAACATGATCAGAAAATTCCAGAGGCTGGGTGGAAATATTTAATACCTCCATAACCTTAGACAGGAGTATAAAATATATTCTGGTTTTAAATGTACCTCTAAAAAAGGTGAATCTCTCTGTAAGATGAAGCCTCCTATATGCATCTACCAAATTTTCATTATGGAGGATCTGCTGTAAAGCCAATGAGTCACAAAAGATTTTGGGAGTTTGTGAGCCTCTGTCTGACCTAGCAAGACCACAATTAAAATCACCTAGCCATAACAGCAGCCGGGAAGTATGAAGGAATGGCTGAACCTCCTTAAATAAAAAAATAATGCCACCCTCTGAGGTTTTGTTTGGGGTGCATAAATGGAAATAATCAGGATCTATCTGAAACATGAGACTTCCAGAATCATGGCATGTCCTGGATGAAGATCTATGAATTTAGAGACTTTAAGTAAAGGGTTTGCAAAAAGGATACCGATACCATCACAGGTCTCAGTCCCTATGGACCAAAAAGAGGAGCCCTAAGTCCAGCATCTGGAGGCATGCTGTAGTTCTAAATGTGATTTTAACTGAGTGTCTTGAATGCATGTAATGTCACATTTTAAGTCTTTCACAGAGTATGACACCCACCCCATTTCCTTTCACGTTTAATACCATTAACATTAATGATGGAGATGCCTAAGGAGTGCATTACAGAAATACAAATAAGGCAGCTCAACATCAGATACTATTAGTCTAAGGTTTTTTTTGTCATGTGTCTATGTCTAGTTCTCTTAGCTATGTAATCCTCCCCCCTGCCTTCGGTATCTGTTGTGGATATAATTGAGGACGTTCCATCTTCCTCAGAGTCTCCCCCCATGTCATCCACTAGAGGAGTATATTTGTTTCCTAACTTCAAAGCCCAATGGGGAATCTCAGGCTTTGAACCCAGTCCTTTAACAGGGCGCATTGCTTTCCCATATCTATTCCACTTTCTCTGTGTGATCGTCTTAAAGGGGGGCTCTGTTGGGGGAGGGGGGCATGGTGGGTTCCAACCTTCATGCCAGCATTTCCTCTACTGGGTTCCCCCATCTCCATTTCTGTGCTTTCTTCCTGATTTAAATGGGCAGGGCCTTCAACAGGATTTTCCACCAGGTTAGTTACCAGTGGGGGCTCAGAACTATCATCCTTCTGCTGCTCATTCTGATCGGAGGCCAGAGTTGCTGCATGTTTTGCTAGGGCATGCTGTGGTTGATTTATCAGGCCTTCATGGGATGGACAATCCTCTCGATTATGTGATGCCCATGGGCATCGACCATAGGCATGCCCTGTTTGCTCACACAGGTTGCATTTAAATAAATTGAGACATGCAGAATCCTGGTGACCATACTCTAAGCACTGGCTACATCTGGCAGTGTTACAGGCTGAGCTTAAATGCAACCGTGAGCCACATTTAAAACACGATCTAGGCTGTCCGATGTAAAATATTGTACCTCTATCTTTGCCTAAAAAGAAAGAGCTTGGCAGGTGTACTGGGCCAGTATTAGTGGAAAAAAGTTTTACCTTAACCTTCCACCCCCCATCCTATATCTGCTTGCTGTCTATAGTGGGTGTAGGCTTCTCCAGAATCTCGCACCTTTGCCTTAACCAAAATAAAATGTCCTCAAGATTAACTCCTTCATTTTTGAACATAATTGTTATGGTTTTAATCAAAGGCTTAGTCAGAGGAACAGCCTGAAAAGGTATCCAGACTGGGTTATTTTTCTGCACCTTTTACTGGGCCCAAAAACAATCCAAATTTGAAACATTTTTAAAACTCACGTGATAACTGCCATTACCAAGACTGATTAATGCAAATATCTCTGATGAAAAAAATTTCAGAGAGGATTTAAGGAGGTTTCTGGCAATGTATACCCTGTCCAGTGGATTTTCCATGCCTCCCTTGTAGAGAAGCTTGACTGCATTCCGCCTCAGGGCAGGTTCTCCCCGATTGGTAAACAGGTCAGCAAGTCTAAACATGGGAGCTAAAGAAACCCCATCCTGTCATTCTCCTAATGCCTCAGGACTAGGCCCTAGATGGACCTCTTTGGACTGTCCTGTAGTAAGAGTGACTGGGCCTGTAAAAGAACTATTAGGAACAACATTCAAATTAACATTTGCATCAGAAGTCTTAGTAATAGAAATGTCATTACCCCGGGGTAGGTTGGAGCTCGTGTCTGGATTATTGTTGGTGACCACTGAAGAAACTATCGAAGCACACATTTTCTTAAATGAAGGATCTGTGGGGTTTGGGGTTCATTGTCCTTTCTGGCTCCTAACCCATCCAGCGTTTTCCAATGCTCTTTCTGGAGACCAAGTTCCTGCATCCATGTTTTTACTGTGCACAACTGTAACTTCATGAGAACGAGGATCCAACACTAAGTCACTCCATCTTTTGGATTTCTCCTGATCAGTAAATGAAAATGTCTCTTCTGTTTCCACAGAGGAAGTGGTGCTAGGTTTGATTTTGTTGGGAGCTGCAGAGGCCTGTCTCCCAACTCCTAACGCTGCTTTCCTTTCTTTCCTTTCTGAGGCTGTTCAACTGTTTCTGTAGTGCAGGGTGACTGATGACACACGGGATCAAGCCCATTTTCACTGCCAGCCATTAAAGACACATTACACTTCTCTTTGACCATAACCCCTTCTTTGACAGAGGCAGGGGAAGCAGTTTCCGACAGATCCATATTAGGAGTTTGCCTCAGCTGTTCGCATGACTCATTCTCCTTAACAGATGATCGTGCTGTCAGTACTGTCAAAGCACTGTCAATCTCTTGCACTTTATCTAAACATTTTTTGCCTTTCCAGCATAAGAGCTTCACGATGTAGATTTATTTATTTATTTGTTGAATAGAATCAGATTTACAATCCTTTGAGTCATAGACTCATTTGCAAAGGCTCCACGTCAGTAAAAATAAAAATACAGCATCTAAGAGAAAAAAAATACAGAGTAAAACAAAATACAATAATTAGATATATACAGGTAACACATGTTAACAAGTAACTTGTCATAATACCTGGACCGTATGTCCAGGTTATAGCTTACTGTATATTGTGGATTACCTCAACTGTGAGCATAGAGAAGTTCCCTGGTCAGTGCTAATACAGGATATAGTTTTGTAGGATCTTGGAGGACCCAGAGTCGGATTAGCAGGACAGTTGGGGGGGGCATAGGATGGGGGGCAACCTACTAATCATTTGCTACAGGATAATATACTGAGATGGAGACGGTTCCTGTGTGGCAGCTGTCTCAGTAATAATGGTGAGGGGAAGTGGCAACAATATGTGAGTGGGATGATTTACAGTCACAGGTTGCTGAGTCCAGGAGCAGGGTTTTGAGACCTGACTTAAATTGGCTGAGGCTATGGGTCATGGAGATGGAGGACGGAAGACTGTTCAGCCATAGAGGGGCATGATAGCGGAAGGATCTTTGTCCAAGTGAGGTTCTACAGTGGGGGACTAGAAGGCTAGAGTTTGCTGAGGATCTTAGGGTCCGTCTATGGGGGGCTGTGTGGATGAGTGGGTGGAGGCCGATGGGGGCGTGCTTGGAAATTTAGCCATCCTGTCTGATTATAAAGCTCACATGTGTGCATTAACCTGACACATCCCGAGACTAGGCGGCAAGCTTTATTAAGGGCAATGTCGATGCTGTGTAGGGCAGTTTGATCAGCTGATCCATATATGATAATACCGTAGTCTACCAAGGAAAGTACAGATGAGTACACAGCAAGATGCATGGCCTGAGGGGGTAGGGAGTGCTTATGCCTGTAAAGGATCCCTAATCTAGTGTTAATAGAGGAGGTGACCTGTTGGATGTGAGAGTGGTAGGAGAGGGAGGTGTCTAAGGTGACTCCAAGGTATTTGAAACTTGTGACCTGCTCAAGAGTGGAGTCATGGGTGTTTTTTATCACTGGGGTGCATGACAATGGGGGCTTTGGCGGTGTGCAAAGATCATGGTCTTTGTTTTCTAGTAGTTGATTATAAGACGGTGTTCAGAGAACCATGTTTCTATCTCCCTAAAGTAGCCCTGTAGAGCTGATTGAAGGGAATTAGGATGAGGATGTTTCCAATATATAACTGCATCATCGGCATATAGTAGCATGTGACCACTGCAGGATTTAGGGAGGGAGTTAAGGAAGAGGGTGAAGAGTAGGGGGCTAAGGATAGACCCTTGTGAAACACCAGTATGAACCATTTTGCCTGTGGAGATAGTAGAACTGATTTTGACTTGTTGTGTCCGACTAGAGAGGTAGTCTTTGAACCAGGCAGAGACCTCTGGTGCAAAGTTTAGGGATGAAAGGGTATGGAGTAGGAGCTCATGCTAACGGTATCAAATGCTTTGCCAAGTCAATGTAGATAGTTCCAGTTATGCATTCGGTGAGAGTAAAACATTCTCAGGTAAAGAATCACTATTTTTTCCTTGCTCAGTCTCTAGTCTCAGTGGGCTTACCTGGTCATCAAAATTCAATAAATAAATAATGAGGGACACCTCACTGCCTTTGACATCTATGATCCTTTCCAGTTTGACTTTAGGTCTAGGCAAAGCATGGAGACCACACCATTTAGAGTGCGCAATAACTGCTCAAGTCAAGTGATAGAGGAGTATGGTAATTTCTCCTTCTCATTGCTCTGTCTTTAGCTTTTGACACTGTTGACCATGGAATGTTATTGGATTGTCTCAGGAAGTATGTACTATGAGACTCACTGGCAAAGTCATCTGCTGGTTTGAGTCCTAACTCAGTGGCAATGCACAGAGGGTTGTTTTGGGACAGTTTTCCACACTCCCAATGGCATTGCCCTGTGGTGTACATCAGGGTTCAGTCCTTTCACCCATGATGTTCACAGTGCATTAGGCAATATGGGCTTGGGTTTCACTGCTATGCAGATAATTCCCAGCTCTGTATGTCTGTTGCACCTGGGACACTGGGGATGGGGGACAGTGGATGTGCTTAACAGATGCCTGGCTGAGATCCAAGACTGGATGTCATCGAGCCGGTTGAGACTTAACCTGGATAAAACTGAAGTACTGGTGGTGTTGCCTGGTCATGGGAGGGGAGTGGCAGCTACTGAAAGGGAGGCAGGGCTTCAGCTCAGTCCCTCTGGGCTTTTGGCTGCCACAAAGGTGAAAACTATGGGAGTCATTCTGGAGGAGGGGCTGACATTTGAGACTCAGGTCAGCAGCCATCTGGAATGGCTTTTACCATCTACAGAACATCAGCCAGATTAGATCCCTTATCCACACCGGTAACCTGGCCATAGTGGTGCACGCATTTGTGATGTCAAGGTTCGATTACTGCAGTTCTCTTTATCTTGGAGACAGTGGAGGTATGCTACGGTGCCTGCAGGTGGTGCAGAGCCCAATGCTAGGTTGCTGACTGGCCTTCTGAGGATGTTTCATGTCTCCCTGGTGCTGCCTGAACTGCAGTAGCTACCAGTCAAGTGGCATACCTCTCTTAAAGTTGATTTGCTAACTTGCAAGGCTGTACACAGGCTGGGCCAGGGTTACCTGATGGAACTTTTGTACCCTTATATATCCTTGCGCCCTCTTTGCTCTACTGAGAAGGGCATCCTTTTAGCTCCCAGGCTGAGGCCAAAAACCTTGGGGTACTGGGCATTTGTGGTGGCAGGCCCAGTTCTATAGGATTCCCTTCAGAGAGCCCTGAGGGAGGGCTTTTGGTGGAGACTTTTAATCGAGGTCTGAAAACCCATCTGTTTGTCCAGGCATTTGGAGAGTAATGTCTCCCTTTCTGCCTTCATCCCAGTCTGCTATCATTTATTTATTTATTTATGAACTTATTAATGTTTTATGATATTTTACTGCAGTTTACTTATGGAGTTTATGTACTATTTATTGGTTTGTGAATTTGTTATTATGGTCCTACTTTTCCATGTTTGTAACGGTGCCCTTAGCCTCTGGGAAAGGCTGACAGTTAAAGACTATTGCTACTACTACCACTCTTACAATTGTAAGACTGGTCTCAGTGGCTGTATTAACATACTAATCAGGCATTTAAAAGTAATTTTATGGGACAGCCCATGGCACAGAAGGCTAAGGCACTATGCACCTTACCTGCCACTGTGCTGGTGACCCGGGTTTGGGAATGTACTCGGGTTGCTGGGGGTTGGCCAGGGTGGGAGAGAACTGAGCACCTCAGGGACTGCTCTCCTCTCCTGGGGAAGGGTGGCCAGTCAACTTGACCTTTGACTGCCACCAGCTGGTGGTTCGGTGGTAGCACAGGCTCCAAGTGACTTGAAAAGCAGGGCTGCGGATCTGCAGGCCGTGTGTGCCTCCATGCACACATCCATTAGTGACACTGCAGTGAGGGCAGGGAGAAAATAAAAAACTGGGGAAGGCAGGCTTCATGAAGCCCTATCTGCCTGCCTATGGCCTGTGCCACCGCCTGGCCATGGGAGCCATCCAGATTGTGTGCACCAGGGGCAGGACAGCCCTCCTTCACCTGGTCTTGTCATGTGGGGAAGGGGTGGGGGAACCCATGGGGCACCTACTCCTGTGGGTTGGGGGAGGCGGACATAGGTTGCAGGGAGCGGGGACAGGTTGCCTCCTCCAGGCAGAGAAAAGCAATATGGAAAAAATAAATAAAAGATATTTTATAAGTCTAATAAGGCACTCCAGGGTGTGCCATTATGGTGTTATAAGTGCACTACTTAGGTACATTAAACGGCACTTGGCTGTACCTAGTGGCTAACAATGAACCTGAGGTGTGCAATTACAACACCATAATGCACACCCTGACATGTCTTATAGTTTATGTCATGTCCTCCCTTGACATGTTCCCACACTGCTTGACTCTCCTTCACATTGCTGACATAGTTTTGTTTTGTACTATGAATTTTTATAATCACTCAACAATAAAAGTATTGTGGTCCAATAGCTAGAGCACAGGCTTCGGAACCCTGGAGGACTAAGGTTCAAATCCCATCACAGCCTCTTACTCACTGTGTGAACTAGAGTATGTCAGTTAGCCTCTCATAGCTTTCATTCATTCAGGTGTATTCATGGGTAAAAGCTGGATCCCAGTGAAAAAGAAATAATAAAAAAAAAGAATAAACTATGCAAAGTGCATTCACAGCAGAATTGTTTATCCTTTTACATGTTTTCATCCAGGGTAGAGATGCATCATCTCTTTTTTCAGGAGAGTCCAACTTCTACCCAGTTTTATAACTGAGAAGGCTTGAAGCACAGGGAGGTCATGTGACCGGCTCAAGATCACATGAGGAGGCCACATGACCTACTCAAAGCCACACAGGGAGGTCACCTGACCTGCTCAAGGTGATACAGGGAGGCTACATAGCCTGTTCAGGGTCACACAGAAAGCTCACATGACAGGTTCCAGGTCATACAGGAAGGTCATGTGGCAGGTTCAAGGTCATACCGGGAGGTCATGTGACCTGCTCAATGCCACAGACTGAGCCACGGGCACTGGTGGTATCTGAAGTTGAACTTGTGTGCTAGGTTTCTGCACACTTCAATGCTCCTCTACCCACTAGATCACACTGCCAAACTTTCAAAACAAAACACCACAGTGTAGCATAATGGAAACCTTTGCACTAGTGCAGATACTGATTGTACACACATAGTGAGGCTTTTGCAAGTGTGCACCAGCCTGTAACCCTGTTAGGTCTGTGGGGTCATTTGCATGTTATGGTTCCATTATAAGGCTGGGAATCTCTGGAGAAAACGGGTTTGCCTGTACAAATGGTTTCTTTGATCCTGTGTATATGTGTTGTGCCTATACTGTGACCCCAACTGTCTTCATAGGCTAGCAGGGGGCTTTGCCCACAGTTTGCACCTTCATTTCCTTGCTCTCCCAAAGACATATTTTTGCACATCCTTGGCACAGGCAAACTGTGCCCTATGCATGTTCCATAAAACCACTCTGGGTATGTTGAGCCACTGTGTGCACTGGTTGGGGACTTGGCCCTGTGTCAGGCTCCTGCTTGGAAAATACTGCCCTATGAGTAGTTGGTTGTGTCAATATTGGATAAAATGAGTTCTTAGAAAACATCTTGAGACCAGCTGTGTTGCTCCTGCTCCTCTGAGATAACAAAAATGAACAAAATGATTTATAGTCAAATGAATCTTCACCTCTAAATCCTACAATAAAAATCTTCACTTCCGGAAACCTTTTACTTATCTTATGCAATCAAAATCAATAATACCCGTGAAGTACAATGATGTTTGATTTTTCAGTTGAACTTCAGCTGCTTGTGATTGTAAGATCTCTTTGTCATGGTAATGAGTACCAGAACATTTCCTTTAGTGACAGTCCAGAAAGGCTTTGACACATAGTAAAGTGGCTTTTCTGTGTGTTAAATGCCATGGTCTGAGGAATTCTTTCTGACAATAGTAGTAGTAGTAGTAATTATTTTTCTTTGGCACCCTGTCCTGTAGACTCAGAAAATCTTACAAATCACATGCTCATTTACAGCAGCATGGACCCCTAGCATCAAGCTAATATATATATATATATACGGTAACCTAATAAATCACTCAGACCCATACGAGAATAATCAACTCAGTATCAAACAGAATAGGTACTACGAAAAGCCATGGAAAAAAGATGGTATTCAAATCCCTCTTAAAAACCTCAGCCGAGTGTGCCTCCCTGAGATGGCAAGGCAACTGGTTCTACCAAACTCACCCAATGCCCAGATAACTTCAGGTGAGATCCAGGAACCATCGTGAGGCCCACCTCAAAAGAGTGGAGAGCAGGGCCAGGAGCATAAGGACAGAAGAGCTTGTTTAGATAGTACAGGCCCAAATTGTTTGGAGCTTTTTAGTTTACAAGCCTATCTTAAAGGAGACATGCCACCTCATAGGCAGCCATTGCAATGTCTGCAGCAAAGAGAGATATCAGAGAGAGGAGCTTCAGCTATCAACCTGGCTGCAGCATTCTGCACTAGTTGCAAGCAGCATGTCAAACCTCCAGATAGCTCAGGGTATACAGCATTATACTTGGTCAGTCCTGACATCATGAAAATGTGCACTAGTGTCTTTATGGCCTCAGTATTTAGATAGGGTTTAATCTTGGGGATAGTTCTTGGATTGAAAATCCACCATGTACTACATCCAGCACCTAGTGTTCTAGTGTCAGTTTTTGGTCCATGGTGATGCCAGAATTCGTCACCCTCTCTCTGGCCATGTAATATGCAGTTTTAACTTGGGCACCACCCCTGCCTGTCAGTCGATAAGACTGTGTATCCACCAGCAACACTTCTCACTTGCCTGAATTCTGCCAGAGCCAACTGGAGGCAATCCAGTCACTGATTGCAACTAAGCATCTGTCCAGCACATCATAGGCATTCCTTTCTCCAGGCACAAATGACAGATATGGCTGAATATCATCAGCATAGTGATGAAACATCAGACTATATATACTGCCGAATGACCTCCCCCAATGGTAGCATATATACCATAAACAGCATGGGTGACAAGATTTAACAGCGCAGCAGGACATGAGGAAAAATCTCCCAACCCCTGCTGTACACTACCAATAAGGAAGGACTTGAACCACTTCAAAACAGAGCCCCTGAGTCCTCCCAAGTCCCTCAGCTGAGTTGCTAAAACATCATGGTCTACAGTGTCAAAAGTTGATGAGTGATCAGGAAGGTCAAGAATCAGTCACCATTATCTCTAGCCAGAAGAAGGTCATTTTGCACCCTGGCGAGTGCTGTCTCCATGCTGTCATGTCCAGAACCCTGACTGGAGAGGAACATAAGTGGAAAACACCTCCAAATGTGCCTCGAGCAGCATTGTCACTGCCCTCTCAATAGCCTTCCCAAAAAAGGGAAGGGTCAAGACAGACCTGGAGCTGGATTAGATGTCAGGGTGTCAAGATGGCTTTTTTGGAGGGGCTTCACCACAGCCTTCTTCAGTGCTATGGGGAAAACGCTCTTCCTCAAAGAGCACCTATCTCCATGATAACTTAGTCCAAGGACTCCCAGCAGTCGACCAAAAGCTGGGTTGTGTCAGGTCTAGTGAACAGAACAATAGACGCAGCTATGAGATCAGACAGAGAATATTTCCAGTAGGCATCACCTGAAACTCCCACCAGACTGATGGAAGGGCCTTGCTAATCACTGAACTGACCATACTGGGCCATGACAGCCCATTTGTGGGGACCGCTAATCATATAAAAGATACCATGTCATGGAAACACTGACCAAACTCCTCATATATTTCTAGTGACAACACTCCCCTGGATTGGAGACAGTAGACTGGAGTGTCTCCAGGTTTACTGCTATTATATTACCATAGACAGAGTCTCCATTCTTTTTCATATTCTCTTTCTGCTGCTGAGCTCCCCCTGTGGACCTCATTCTGACCACCCCACAAGCCCCGCCACCTGGCTCGTCCTGGACTCACCTTCCACCATCGCCCTGCCACAGGACTGTGGTGTGTGCCTGGCCACCTGGCACAGTGCCTGTGGGGGGGGGGCAGTCATCATCCTTTTCCCAGGGGTGTTCCTTCCTCCATTTTCTCTCTTTACTCCCCAAGGACCCGGTGACATGGCCACGCATGCACATGGAGGCACTCATGCATGCTGGATCCGGCACTGACCTTGATCCACCCACCTGGTCTAACGCCAGGCCCTCCATTTGCCTGGTACTACCATTGAGCCTCCACTCAGTGGCAGTCAAGGGCCTGGAAGGCCTACCTCCCCAATCCAGGAGATGAGAGCTGCCTGACAGCTGCTCGATTCACTCTTAGCTCTCCTCCCTCCGGCTGACCCCTGGCGACCTAAGTTCGTTCCCAAACACGGATTGCCAGCATGGGAGAGGTGAGACACCAGTGCCTCTGCCCTCTGCACCACTGGGCTGGCTTGACAGAGTTTCCATTTTTAATATTTTTTTGTATCATTTGGTTTCATGTCTGTTGGAATTTTGTTTTAGAATTTTGAGTCAGGAAAGTCACAATGAGCAGTGGAGGTTGTGCGACTACAACCCAGGTCTTCTGAGTCTCCAGATTCACTACCTTGTAGGCTATACTGACTCCCAAATTAGAGCTTAAAAGACACGAAAAGAAGCCTTTGCAGTACTAGCCTTACTTGTTCAACCACAGGATTTTAAGTGGCCAGGTGGCAGATAGAGGGTTAAAGAGACGCTGCCAACTCCTTAGGCAACCTATTGTTTCTAGTTAAAAATACTTTCTGTGATTCCTCACATTCTGGAAGATTTCTTGATGTAGCAGGCTTTTATCTGCTTCCATTTTCTTAGTAAAAATGAAAAGTGGGCTATTGATCTATATTGCAGCTAGAGATTTATTTTACTAGCAAAGCTGGTGCAAAGTGAGTCACTTTGCATGACCCAAAACTTCGCAGTTTCCCAGCCTATCTTGCACTTTACCTTGTGAAGTGATTTTCTTTAATGAAAACCAAAAAACAAAAACCTGAAACCCTTTCCCCACCCTTGTAGCACAATTTACCACCTCTCTCTCCTAGCTCTGATCACTGAAAATGAAACCTACAGCTCTGCGCCATTTATCTAATCTCATCCTCATTACCAGCCCCTGAAGTTCCATAGCAGCAATTAGAATAATTATCCTTCTCCTCCACTCTCATGGAAATCAAATCCTTCCAGTGTCCACCCTCCTCTTCGCCTCAGCCCAGACCAGTTAAATATCCTATAACCCCCCCACCTGGAGGCATCCTATCCCACATGTTTACTGTCAGAGTGTGTGTGCTTTCATTTGATCAGATGGTAGCAGACTGACTTGGTGGTGAGAGTAGGGTATGTGTTGGTCCCTGTCCCCCATGTTGGACATTGTATCCTATTCTATGGAGGCATGAGGGAGGTTGAGGGAATTTAGTGCTTCAAGGCATGTAGGAAAGGGGATTTACTACATTTACTTTCAATCATCAGGGCTGAGGGAGGAGAATGGAAGCTGGGAGCATTGTACTGTCATCGCGGTGGGGCAAGGGTTACTATTCTGAGAGCTACAAATGAACCACTGGAGATGGAGGAGGAAGAAGGGGCTGATTGGTTGCTATGGGGGGGGGGTGTGGGGCTCATTTTTCATGGTTGTAGCTGTTGGAGGAGGTTAGTAAGGGTGCTTTAAGAGTGGTACAACATTTATGTCTTGAAAAGAAATGTTAAAATCACAGACTGCTTAAAGTTGCACTTTGCTCATGAAGAGACAATTTGCAAGGCAAAGTGGGTACTCTGTATGACCAGTTTAACCGAGTCCCTCAAGCAGATATGACGCCCACTGGCTTTATTTGTTGTGCAACCGAATATAAGGAAAAGCTCCTGACTATCTATCAGTCCACTTCACACAATCAGTGCCTACTCACTCCGTCCAACAGCAGCACTTGTCTTCTCCATTCCCAGCATGAACCATGAATTTGGTAGAAGGGATTTTGCATTTGCCACACCGGACACTGGGACCCCACTCCTTCTCTATCTGAGGAATACTTTTAGCTTGCCAGTGTTTAAGTCCAGTCTTTCCAGCCACTGTAGAACTCTTTGTATTTGTTCTGGTCCAGAATCCTTATCTCCCCAACTATGATCATCACAGTGCATAACATTGCTCATGCTCCTAGCCTGCTGCAGACCCACTTTGTTATCTGGCTTTCATTATTGTTTGGATGTACTCACCTTTACTGTTTTTGTCTTTCCTGTGTATATTTTACCCTGCAAGTAACTATTCCTGCTGGACTGTGTTAACCTGTTGACTGCTGCTATCCTCCCTGGGACCCCCACGAAAATCAGATGCTACAGCTTATGGGGTAATCTCACTGGAGTAATAGACTTCTTGGCATGCCATTTCACAGTTGCAATCAGTGACAAGTTACAGTATATGGTTCAGTGCTGTGTATGGAAATCCATACACTTACAGACTGCTGTTGTACAACAGCAGTGATGTCAGAAAGCTGTTGTACCATTGTAGCTTAGTCACTACTGTAGTAAAACAGATTAGAAAATGGGCATTTCACTTGCTGAGCTCTGATTGGCTAGTACCCCTGCCAGGGGATACATTAACTTTCAATAGATGCCCAGCAAATAAAAAGTGCCAGCCCAAACCTGCCTCATGCCCAGCCAGGTATTGTGCCCAGCCTGCTTCCTCATTGGCTGAAGCACTGGACACACAATTCAAACTGCTGCCATTTTTTTTTCAACACTTAGCGAGCGACTTATGCCCCCCCACTACCATTGCCACCACCATAAAAAAAGTAATGTTAACTCAGCTCAACAGTTCCATAACTGAAGTTAAAAAATTATCTGTAAATAAATCAGCTATTGAATTGAACTTCCCCACACCATGCTGATCGCCAGCGCTCCTTCTGATGCCAGTCGGTCAGCTCTCACAAGCTCTTCTGCTGACCGATCAGCATTTAACTATAAATTGGCCATACTTATAAAACAGACACTTCTACATTTATAAAACAAGAGCGGGAACAAAAGCAAGCAATTTACCAAACCGCACTTACTTTGAAACGGGGCTCTCTCTCCTCGCTTTTATCTCGCGACGATTCTCCAGATGTTGCCCACCCACTCAGCTGTTTAATGAGTGGCTCCCACTCTATTATCTGCTCAGTTTTCTCTTCAGATCTCTGGTGATTATATCCAGAGCCGAGATCCACAAATTGAGGGAAAAATAGTACAAAGACATGGTGGGGGCAGGTTCATGTATCAAAGAGGGACTACTCGCTTTGCTGCTTGATGAGCAGCAACCACTCCATGACCTGCTTGGCTCTCTCTAAAATGCTGTGGTGCCCTCTACTGGTAGCTATTGGTAAGGATACCAGTAGATGGACTACTTTACTAAAAAAAACAACTATAAGTTAATTTTAGTCTTTTTGTTTTATTATTCTTTTTTTTTTAATTCTTAAATACTAGGTTTGTTCATGAAAAGGGGTTACCAATGCCCACCATGCAGTGCATACCACATTTTTAAAAATCAAGAACTGTCAGGCATATGTTTTTGACTAAATCTGAATGCTGGCTATATGTGCAGATAAATAACATAACTATAGAATTCTAGGGTATCCATATTTTCTTTTTGATGGGGTGTCCTACTCCATTTTGCTGCTTCTTTTACCCGAAAAAGTGTGACATGCAAAAACACATATTTTACTAATTGTTTTTGCAAGCTTTATTTACTGTTTTCCCTTAATAAAGTAACTATGCTTACTAATCTGGAGTTGTGTTTTTTATTATCTGTACTCTTTAGCCCATTGTAATGCTCCATTTTTAATTTGTGCAGCTTTGTATTTAGTGTGATGAATGTAACAGTTGGTGTCACAGCACATTACATTCACCCGCATGGCCCCCAAATCTGTAACTATGCTATTAGCACTTTAAAAGATTTTCTGGCTTCTCTCCTAGTTTGCCTCATTGTGATAACTGGCTGTGTTACTGCTTGATCTAGCTTTCCCACAGAAGGGAGAGCAACTTTTGACCCTAACTCTACTTGGAGTCAGGCCCAATGTTTACCCGTCAGTCTGTGACAGTTGCAAAGTCATAACCTGCCCATCAAAACCAAGGAGCAGCCATAGAGGGAGGAGCCGAGTTGTGGTTTAAAACCCATTATTTGCATGTGGCTCCTCCATTTTGTAGGGCTACATTCCATGAAGATAAGCACTGCATGCAACAACGAGGGCTGTAGTTATATTCACTCTAGGTAGGTTTTGGTTACCATCATTCACTGATGTGGGGGCAAATTTTCAGGGAGCATATTTCAGTGACAACTGCATGTCTAGGGAAAGTGCTGGGCATCAGTTGTAATAGGGATTATACTGTGTATATGGGGTGGAGGGTTAAAATGGATTTTCTTTGTGGTGTCACTCATTACATTCACCACAATATGTGGTGTCAACCATCATACCTGCCAGTACTGTTATTATTGTTCAATTTCTCCAGGTTTTGTAAAACTATTTTTATTTATTTATTTATTTAAATCTCAGATTACAAATACATGTGAGCTAGGGGCAGCTCATTTGCAAAGGTTCCACATCAAAGGAAAGGGTTACAATAAGGTTGGGAGGTATAGACATTCATGGTATCAACGGTGGTACAGACAACATTCATGGCATCATCAAAGCACAGCAAGTCAAGTTATTAGTAGTAGCATGATAGCCATGAGGCATGTTCAGTAAACTTTTCAAAACTGAAATAAATGTGTGGTGTCACTTGTTACATTCACCACCTTATGTGGTGTTAAGCATCACACTCACCAGTAATGTAATTGTTGAATTTTTTCATGTTTTATAGCAATATGTCAGTCATTAGCAGTAGTATGTTAGCTGTTAGGCAAGTTTAGTACAGTTTTAGTAAGTGAAACACAAGTGTGGTGTTACTTGTTACATTCACCACGGTATGTGGAGTCAGACATCACACCCATCAGTATCATCAATGTTGTCAAATTTCTCCAGGCTTTGTAGCACTATGTCAGTCATTAGTAGCAGCATGTTAGCCATTAGGCATGTTCAGTACTTTTTTCTACTGAAACAAATATGTGGTGTCACTTGTTACATTCCAAACGGTATGTGGTGTCAAACATCTCACCCGTCAGTACTGTTATTATTGTCAGATTTCTCCAGGTTTTGTAGCACTGTGTCAGTTATTATTAGTAGCATGTTAGCCATTAGGCATGTCCACTAAACTCTGTAAAACTAAAACAAATGTGTGGTGTTGCTCGTTACATTCACCACGGTATGTGGTGTTAAGCATCACACTTGCCAGTAATGTAATTGTCACATTTTTTCATGTTTTATAGCAGTATGTCAGTCAGTAGCAGTTGTATGTTAGTTGTTAGGCATGTTTAGCACAGTTTTGTAAGTGAAACATAAGTGTGGTGTCACTTGTTACATTCACCACGGTACGTGGTGCAAAACTTCAAATTTGTAATTAATGTAATGTAATTCTTAGAAATATTTATTTCTCATGTTTTAATATAACTCATTACATATGTTTATTAAAGTTTGCCACTAAATCAGATGTCTTGTGTCAGGTGTTACATTCACCATGGTGTGTGGTGTCACTTGTTATACTCACCACAATACACTTCTTTTATCTCAGGAACCTGTGAGGCTTTTATCTCCCAGTATGTTTCTTTTTTCATTCTTGGGTCATAATATCTCGAAATGCATCACAAATGTTATCTAGAAATAATTTGAAATTTGACCATCATGTCACACTTTGGTAATCCTTTTTCATGAACAGACCCTACTACAAAATCACTTTACAGATAGCCCATTTTCTAAGTGCAATAATACCCTCCAGGGTGGGCTGTATGGGCAATACCAGACCTTCCAGGGGCTATAAGGCCCTCCACCTGTGACGTTGGGCCCTCATTACGCCCCTGGGCGGTCCCGGACTACCCAATACTGCCCACCCTGTCGTGTATTATTGCTTGCATAGAATCCCATGTCTGTTAGGATTCCTCTTGGTAACATACAGTGCAGATTCCTCAAAATGAAGACCTGCAAGACTGAAAACACCCCAAGTGAAATCTTTTGTTAAAAGATGAAGTACTAGAAATGTTGTCAGCTTGTGTAGCTATTAATTAAATCACATGAAATGCTTTTAATCTTATCCTGTTTTTTGCTGTTTTCTATTTATTTGACCACAGTTCAGGACAGAGTTAGAAAGAAGGTCAGTGTTTGATAACAAGCATATGCTATACACAATATTGTATGGACAACCCTGCACAACAGGGTGCATGTTTCCATCTTGGAGTAAGATGATGTCATAAAGGCATCTCAAACTTTGTTCTCAAAGTGCATGAGGCCATCTCACCTCTTAATGGAAACGCAACATTGTTATGTATGGTTGCCCATACATTAAAGACATAGAAACATAGATGATGACAGCAGAAAAAGATAGATGGTTCATCTAGTCTGCCCATATTATACACACTGTGACCTGTTGTCCCTGTGGGGTCTTAGCTCACCCTATTCTCTTTTTTGTTCTCCATGTTTCCTTTCCACCTCCCTTGCCTCTCAAAGCAGATACTATACCATAGACTCTGTCCCAGCTGTGTTTGAAGTCGTTTATGTTTTTGCATCCACTACCTCTGCTGGCAAACCATTCCATGGTTCAACCACTCCTGTAAAATAACACCTCCTTACATCCCTTTTAAACCTTCTCCCAATTAACCTCCACTCATGACCCTGTGTCCGAGCTTCTCTGTTCATAGGATCATAGGATGAATGCAAGTCGATTAGCGTTAGCCATAGTGACTTTGATTACTATTTAAACATATCCTACTATTCCCTTGCTAATTATAGGATCAGAGGATCCTGATGAATGGCTTTTCACAGTTCACCATATTTATTCCTTCTAAGAACTTGAATGTCTCTATAATTTCCTCCCTTTCTCATCTGGTTTTGAGTGAATACATGTTCAGTGCCTTTAGCCAATCCTCAAAGGATCTGCCCTCCTGGCCCTGAATCATCTTGGTCACCCAGCACTGTACTGTTTCTAGCCTGTCCCTGTCCTTTTTCAGGTGTGGACTCCAGAAATGAGCAGAGTGCTCCACAGGTGTGGCCTTACCAGTGTCCTATACAAGGGTAACAGTACTTCTTGTTTCCTACTGTCAAACCTCCTCCCAATGCACCCTAGCATTATTAGCCTTGCTGAAGGCTTTATTATATTGGCTGGTCTGTTTAAAGGAGTCACTAACGATGATTCCTAGGTCCCTTTCTCTTGATTTTGTGTCAAGCTGAATCCCTCCCATCCAATATTCTGTGCTAAGGTTTTTGTTCCCTAAGTACATCACTTTGCACTTCTTAGCACTGAATTTCAGTAGCCATACTTTGGACCAATTTTCCAGCCTTTGCAGGTCTCTGTGGATCTCTGAGCCCCTCCTCTTTGTTAACTCTACCTCAGAGTTCAATGTCATCTACAAATAGACTCAACCTGCCCCGGATTCTCTCTCCCATGTTGCTGATGGACATATTGAATAGGACTGGGCCCAGGACAGATCCTTATAGTACTCCGCTGGTGACCTCTCTTTTCACTGATCTGACGCCATTCACCGCATCTCTTTGCTGCCTTCCCCCAGCCAACTCTCTACCCATCTAACTATTCACTTAGTTGTTTTCAGATCCTCCATCTTCTTCAGCAGACTTCTGTGTTGTACCAAGTCGAATGTCTTAATGAAGTCGAAGTAGAGTAAGCCTACTGCACGCCCCTTGTCAACTTTTCTAGTTACCGAATTAAAGAATACTTTCAGGCTGGTTTGACAAGACCTCCCTGTCGTAAACACCTCCTTTTATGCATCTATTTACTTTCAACTCTGTTTACTTTTACTTTTTATAAACACTTGTACTGTTACATCGTACTCTGTTTATTTTGTACCAAACATTAATACCATGTATGCTTCAATTATTGTATCTCCTGTTCCCTTCCCCTCTCTGTGTACCTCTCCCGGTTACCAGTTTTTAAATAAATAAATAAAACCATGCTGCTTACTGTCCTGAAGTTCATTTTTCTCCAGATTTTCCACTAGGTCCTCTTTGACTAGTGTCTCCTTCAGTTTCCCTACCACAAAGCTAAGGCTGAAGGGTCTATAGTTTCCCGGCTGCTCCTTGTCCCCTCCCTTGTGTAGCTGAACTAGATCAGCCATTCCCCTGTCCTTGAGACCTTGAGAACCACCCCTTGCTGCAAAAAGCTATTGATTGGCCTTCCCAGGGGTTCAGCTAGCACCGATGGCCATTTCCTTAGTACTCTCAGAAGCATCCCATTCGGGCCCCAGGGCCTCGTTTACCTTGAGGACTGTTAATCCTTTTCTGACTTTTTCATTAGTATTATTATTATTGACATTTTGTATGCAGATATGTCATAATATAGTGTGATATTTCACAGTAAATCCCTCTGAAATTACTGGGGTTTCCTTTGCTATATTGTGATATATACAATGGCAACTGTAAAACTAAAAACATGATTGGCTGACTGGGTCTTTTATCCGTGAGTAAATCCCAGCATAACTCATGGATAAAGACCCAGTCAGCTGCATTTTCAGTCGTCACATTAAATGGATCCGACCCTCCGAGAATCAAAATGGTAAAGCTGCCATCTAAGATTCTCCGTGAACCCCGACAAAGAACTGTGACCCTCCCAACCCAAAAGTACACTGGCTTCAACACTTGTAAATTTCTGTTACCCCCCCCCAACACACACACAAAATACAGGGGTAAACTTTTTCAAATTTTTTTTAACCTAACAGTTCTCTGTTACTGCTGCTCACACCCACCTCCATCCCACACTCCCCTCAAGATCGTCACCTGCCAGCTGGCTCCTTTTCAGTTTCCCGGTGTCCTCCACAAAGAATGCACAGTCTCCCAATAACTTAAAATATTAACCAATTCCAACCGCTACTTCCACCCAACAACAAAATCCAGTCACCCAGAACCACATGCTGGATGACGGCAACACCTCAGCGCTTGCACCACACTGCGTCTGTCACTTTATTGGGGTCCCCGACTACAGAATGGGAAAGCTGGGGAAAAAAAGGAAAAAATCAGCTCCCAACCTGAGCTGTACAATCACGTCCCCTGCCCTGGCTGACTTCCCTAACACTTGCACTGTCACTGTGTTAGCTAGTACACACTCATAGCCACCACAATCTGTAGCCATACTGATGTACTCTACAAAGCAACGGGAGTATTTGACATCATGAGGAAGGATAGTAAAATAGAGGATAATGGCTGGGGATCGGGTGATAACCATGCTGTAATTACCTCGAGTGGTTGCTAGGGCAACATGGTAAACCTCGAGAGCGCAGCTCGAGAGGTTTACTGTAGCCCTAGCAACCACGAGAGGTGATTTCAGCGTGGTTGTCACCCGATCCCCAGCCATCATCTTTTATAGTGTATGGTCAAAAAAAACACTGTTTGCATTCTATGTGTGAGAATTATGGAACTCTGGTGCATTCTTTTTTCTTATGCCACTGTTTGGAAGTTCTGAAGTGTGGTTAACAACTTTTAAAATTCTAAACAGTGCATAACAAAGCTGTGTGACTGCTGATTATGGTGGTTAATAGGCACTTACCATACATTATAGAACAATTAATAAAAAAATTAAAAAAAATAAATAAATGTCAGCTTGTAATTAAATAATTATTTAAACTAATCTTCTACTCATTGTATAATCACAATAAACCACTCCAGGATGTGGGTTATGCTGGGATTTACCCACGTCTGGTGTGGATTTGGTCACTCAGCCTGTGGTCTCGTGACCAAATCACACCAGGTATGGTTAAATCCCAGCATAACCCACACCCTGTTGTGGTTTATTGCTTAAATATCTAGATTCACTGCAGCTTGTTACTGGCTGCAGTTACTTAGAAACATAGAAATTGATGGCAGATAAGGACCTCAAGGCCCATCCAGTCTGCCCATTTCTTTTTCTACCTTATGAATGTGCCCTCGGCCTTTGCTCTGTCAATGAACTATCTATTCATACTCATCTGTATTGCTCCCTTATGCCTGTCCCATGCCTGTTTGAAGCCCTGCACTATATCCATATCCACCACTTCCTGAGGTAGGCCGTTTCATGCATCCACCACCCTTTCTGTGAAAAAGAACTTCCTCACATTACCCCTTAATTGGCCTCCCTCTAATCTCATTCTGTGTCCTCTTGTCCTGCTATTTTTCTTATATTGAAACATGTTAGACTCTTTTACCTTGTTAATACCCTTAAGGTGTTTCAATGTTTCGATCATATCACCTCTCTCCCTCTTTTGCTCTAGGGTATACATATTGAGCTCCATTAATCTGTACTCATATGTTTTCTGATGCAGTCCCTGCACCATTTTGGTTGCCCTTCTCTGGACTGCCTCAATTTGGTTAATGTTCTTGTGAAGGTGTGGCCTCCAGTGCTGCACGCAGATGGGGCCTAACCAGTGTCTTGTAAAGAGGGATTATTTCCTCCCTTTTCTGACTTGTGATACCCCTACTAATACACCCAAACATCCCCCTAGCTTTACCTACTGCTTTAGTGGTCTGCTTGGATGATTTCAGGTCATTGGTGATAATGATGCCCAAGTCTCTTTCTTATTGGTTGTATGATTTATTGCAAATCAGGTGTGTTCAACATTAACAATGAGGTCCCACAGGTCATCTTGGGCTGACTTATGGTCTTTATTGTTTTGAATGCTATCTCCATGACCTGAATCATCTCGAATATACATCACAATGGAGATGACACAGTAAGATAATGGAAGCTGGCCAGAGCCGAGAATGGCTGCCTTTGATTTATCTTAATGTATAAAGTTGTAACTGTTGTGTAATTGATAAGTCACATTTACATTTTTTTGTTGAGATTTGTATATTGTTTCTGATATAACATTTTTTGAGTGTCTCATTACCTGTGAAGTGTGCAGTTACGCATGTATGTCTTGTACAGTAATCAATCAATCAATAAGAAGATGGGTTCCAGCTCCACTTTTGGCATCCTTCTCCCAGTTGTGGGAATTCAACATGAGGAAAAAGGATGCACGGGGAGCGGGTACATTAGACAGTTGCCCCTTACTTGGCACCCTTAGACCAGTTTGCCCCAAACATTATGGACTTTATCACCACACCCCATATTATGAACACATAAGTGATGACATATACCAGACACCCAAAAATGGGTGCTCAACAAGCACCCATGTTAGTCCACCAAACACCCATTTTGGGTGGGAGTTACTTGTCACCACTTAAGTGGTGGTGAGGTGGGGTGATCTTGTAACTCTTGGCGAACCTTAGGCCTAGGCTTAGAATAGGCCTAGGGAAGCTGAGTTATTGCCGTAAGTCCATTGTAAGTGTACCTTTTCAGAATCCAAAGTGAACATAGAAAACATTTGGTTCAAAATCTTGAAATGGGGAGGTGGGCAGGCAAATGAGCTCTGCCCTGGAGGGAGGCTGTGTGGGGGTAATGGGTAGATTGCATGCTTGGGAATCAGGAGACCCAGGTTTAAACCTCAGAACAACCACTTCTTCACTGTGTTACCTTGAATAGCTCATGTGATCTCCCTGTTCTTCAGTCCTCCCACCTGTAAAATTGGATAGAAGCAGGACCCCACTGAAAACAAGAAGTTGCAGCTGGGCTAATCTTGATAAACCAACTGTAAAAATTAGGAAAGTATTAAATGTTGAAAGTGTGCATGTGAGTGCTAAGGGGGCTATTTTGCTAGTAAACTGATTTTTACCAGTATAGGTCAATAGTGTTTCTAAATTATTTACCTTTAGATTGCACACTTCCTCAAAATGGTATAGATTTGAGTCTGAAAAATAATTATAAGGCTATTCCTTTGTTTGGGGGATCAGGCAATTTGCACTGCCCCCCCACCAGTGTCACAG